>OX465297.1:13034841-17834841 GCA_949987735.1 Leucophora obtusa | reverse complement strand
TAGCGGTACTTATTACAACTCGTAAGTTCCTTTTAAACCTTGTTCAAATACAAGAAATATTTTTTATGTATGAAGTTTGACATTGAACTCGTAAACATAACAGTAGTGGGATTCTTTAACTTTTTAACGAAAAAATTCGGTAGTTAAGTTGTCAATTTCCTATGAAAACTTGTCAATTTAACTACCGAATTTTGTCGTTAAAAAGTTACAGAATTGCAACTCAGGTTTACACAGTTTACGATTAGAATACGAGTTTATATGTGAAGGCTTAATATTTTGAAGAAAGGCAGCTTACTAAAAAAATTATGTCACTTTGTTGCATTGTACCATATACTTTTTTTCTTATCTGTAGTAGGAATGCAGGCAGAGTCAGTCAGTTTTGTGTTTATATACGCTTTAAATATAGCATACATAACTAAACCAAAAAGTGAAGGAATTCTAAATCAAAAAATCATTAAGCTGGGTTCTCAATATTGGAGTACTCCACTCTGAGAATAGATTTTGTGCCTTTCTTTTTCGCACTTACATGGTTTTTGTATCATGCTATCCATATTTTACTATACCCCACTCTGTAAAGTGGAGTACTCTTGCATTGTACAGGACAACAAATTAATAGATCCTTATATTTTTAGGTGGGAAATTTCACTTTTAGGGTCTAAAAAGTTTGGTAAAAAATGCCACTGCAGGTCAAATCATGTATGGGTTAATATAATTATATAAAAAATATATTATCTGATCCGAAAAATGGTGGATCTGGTTAATATAATTTTATATAATTAAATATCTTTTGATATAATCATATAAAAATATATGTTTCACAATACTCGACAAGTTATAATGGTATAAAATCATAAATGATTGTATAAAAATCATATATGAATATATAAAACTCTTTTTTACTAGGGTACTCATATTACCTACACTCTAAAAAGTTTTTCGGTAGAATCTACTGAAAACAAATGTTAAAAAGATGACAAACATATTCACCTTTAAAATAATCTAAAATGTTGAAAAATAACTTACAAATGTATTTTACATAACAATGTGGTAAAAATAACTGACAAATTTTTACTACAAACATTTTAAAACTGGCAAAATTTGTAAAGAAAAAACTACTGTTTATTTGATTTTATATTATTTATTTAATAATATGCCGCAAACCCATAGGGCCATAATTAGCAGTACTACAATATGAATTTAGATTAATAGTAACTTAAAAAAATAATTTAATTGCCATATTATTACTAATAAAGGATATTCTGATACCAGCACAAACCCAACATCAATTATATTAACCTAATAAATGAACCCAGATAAAAATCGACATATGTGACCTTCTCCGAGAAAAGGGACCTAGTGTGTGAAAATGAAGTTTTGAGAAGAACGCATTTAAAGTTAAATTAAAAATAAAATTTTAATGTTTTTCTCATTTTTATCGAAACCCGTTTTTTGACACACTAGGTCTCTTTTCTCAGAGAAGGTCACATATATGGATCCATACAGGCCAAATGCATGTGCGCGCATGCCCACAAACATGCATTCATGACCATACATGGAAACATAAATCTCCATACATGAATCATATATGACCATACGTGTGCATTAACGACAAATTATTTTAATAAACTCAAAAATTGTTTTCTTTTTACTGCAGACTAAGAATATATTAATAATAACAAATATAAACTAAACAAGAATTTTCAAAAATTTAATGAAATTTATATTTTCTTAAATAACTTACCAAAATAACTGCTTATTACAAAAATACTGTCTTGGTAGTAGTTTATTATTATATTAAAAATAACAGTTTGTTTATGTTACGAAATACAGAACTTTTCGTTAGTTACTTTTTAAATAACCGTGACAATAGTTGTTTTGTATTTAACTATAGAAAAACAATTATGTAGTAACTGTCAAACTTTTTTAAGTGTATATTTTGGACCCGAGGTTGCCAGTTATTCCAAATATTTAAAATATAGTTAAAAAAATCTCTTCGGAAAAAGTCTTCTCAAAGACGAACGATTAGGAATATCGAAAAGAGCCTAGATCGGTTAAATTAAATAAGCATTATTATATGGTAATTTGAACTCCAATCAACTACACTCTTTAACCCCTTAACGTGAGATTGCTCACCTAAAAATATACACGCCTGTTAATTTTTTCCCCTCCTTAAAATATCAGAGTTTCATAAAGATCTGCGGGTTACGCCGTGGGTAGTTGTTCTTTGTAAGAAAAGTTTTCTTTCTTTTTTGGGCTAGACAACGTCCTCCCCCATAGGATCGGGGAGGCCTTAGAACCAGACAACCTTTTGTTTCAGGTCTCCAACCGATTGAGAGCGGCCCTATGCTCCTTGCAGGAGTAAAAGGAACAAATATTAGTGTTTCCAATTATTCGACGTATGCGATTAACCGGTTAGTGCATTATTCGAAAAATCACTAAAATTGATTAACCGGTTACTCGGGTCGGTTAATCGAGAAAATTGGCGATTAATCGATTAATCGTTTAATGCAAAATTAATGTATTTCCTTAATATTTTTATAAATAAAAATACAAAAAGCTGCCTCTTTTTGTTATATTTCAACGTGGCATATTAAAACGATGTATTTAAAAAAGTTTTCATATTCTAGGCTGAAAAGTTGAGATTTAAGTTTGAGATTAAACTGAAATATTTCTTATACTAATTGCATTGGCATGCAATTTTTTTTTACTTTCATTATGTCTTAACTTTAGGTGATTTATTTTAAATCGAATAAAAAATTAAACTCAGGGAAACGAGTTCGGGTTGTAGAATTGATGTGGTTGTGAACCGATTATACAAACTTTCTTGAGAGTTGCAAGAAAAGGTAGAGTACTTACAGAATTGGCAGTTATGGGACACAGTTTTAAAATAAATCATCCTTGTCTTAAAGAACATTTAAATACAATTTTTATTAGTTTTAATTTTTAAAAGAATTAAAACGGAAATGAAAAGTCAATTGTATTTCCTAAAGATTGATCCAGCCAGACACGCCGTGTGTTTCGAGAAGTTTTACAAAACACATTTATTTTGGAGTTTCGCGATGTTTTTCTAAAGCCTTTTTTAACAAATAGAAATTTTGGTATTTTGTTAAAATATTTGCAGTCTCAATTATTAAAAATTGGGAGTCTCTTAAAACACATGACGTGTCTCGTTGGTTCAATGTCGACTTGTTTAGAGTTGCTCACAAAAAGGTATCTAAAGCTTTAGGGACATCTTTCACTCGATTTTTAAAGATTTTGAAGGAAAAATTCCATATAAAAAATGTAACCGGTTAATCCACCTATTTTAACCGATTATTCGGGTCGAATAATTATTTGAGTTTTAAATTATTTGTTTCGACATTAACCGAAATATAGGCGATTAATCGAGGAATCGGTTAATCGATTTTCCGAATTGAAAACACTAATATATATATATAACCGATTGAGAGCAAATCCTCATACAATCATCAGTCAGCTGAATTTTCAATTAATTTTTTTAGAAAATATTGCCACATGCCAAAGTAGGATAACCAATAAAACAAAAATATTTTTGGCAAAATTCGTCTTCAAGAGCGATACATATGGGGCTGTTTTTTGTGCTTTCCTCCTTAAAATGCACCACTTGGGCCATGCGATCGCTATTGATGGTCTGGCTTTTTTTCGATTTTTATAAAAAAAAATATCAAAATACAAGTATGAATTTCAATGAATTTAATAGGAAATTATTTAGATAATGTGAAGGATTTTCTATAGCAGAAAGCATTCTGAAACAAATGGTTTCTTTAACTCTAAGAGCTTTTGTATTTATAATTAAAATATCCTTAAAATCCGAGGGTTATTCTACAGGAAAACATTCGAATAATAAAATATTTGTTGTATAGTAAAAATTTATCAGAAATAGTTTTCAGAATCAGATTATGTTTGTATATAAAATGAACTTCATCATAGGGAATAAGTCATCCGAATCTGAAGATTATTTAATACAAAAACTTATTATAATCATACTTGAGAATTTTTCATTGGCATTGAAATTTAATTGGCATTATTTGATCTCAATGCCTAAAAATTTCATTACCAGTCAATGGCAATGGATTTTTTTCAATTGGCATTGATTAAAACAATGGTAATGAAATGTACACATAATTGAAGAAAAAAACATTGTGTACAAAAAAAATTTGGTGTATAAAAATGGAAATTAAGACAAGAATTAAAATTTCAGAGCTGTACCTACGATACTTATATTCTCTTTTTTCAGCAAAATTTCATTGTAACTTAAATATACAGGAAAGGATACCTTCCTTTCTCAGCTAACATTGCATCAAAGCATATCTACAATATCAAACAAACAAACAACGACAACTGGAAATTCAGACAACATCGACGCCAAACATTAACTATTACACTGCAACAAAAGTGGGTCATTTGTTTTTTGTTTTGAAGTTACTTTAATGCAAATTGTAGATGCAAATAAAAAAACAAATTTTCACAGAGTTTAGAAGGAATAGAAAACAAAAACGCTGTTAGTTTCTTTTACAAAGTTTTTCCGTTATGTTATTTTTTTTTCTTCTCATACTCGAAAACTAAATAAAAAGAAATTTAATTTGGAGCACAAAATGAAAAAAGTCAAAGCAGCATACATCAATGAATAACTCATGTCCTTGGTAAAGTTGGAATATCTTGTATATGCACAATTTATAAAATTCTGTTTACTGCATTAAAAATTTACACAAAGAGGGGTTTCAAGTTTTTGCTGATGTAATCATACTTTGCTGTGGTAAATACATTGTTTCCATTATTATTTTCTTTTTTAATTTTCATTGTTTATATTTCACCGATATCGTGACCAGACCTTTGGATACACTAAGTGCATGGGCTAAATGTAGTGGTCTGGGATTGAATCCAAGCAAAACAGAACTGGTACTTTTCACTAGGAGTACCAAGATTCCGATCTTCAGACTTTCGCGACTGACTTCTTTACCTGACAGTGCAAGTTATCTGGGCATTATCCTTGATTCGAAACTCTCATGTGACTGTGACTTTTTACTATTGTTCGGTCCAAATAGGAATGGAGCCGTAAAATTGGTCCGTGGATATACACGGCTATAGTACGTCTGATACTTAGTTATGGCTTGCTTGTGTGGCGGAAGGCTACTGATAACACTATGGAACATTTTTGGGATTATTGTCTGGGGGGTGAGAAATTCCAAGTCAGGGTGATGGTACTAGGTCAGTATAGTAAAACCCTCAAAGGGTTTGGCGTTCGTATGTGTCATTTTTTTTTATGACCTTTTAAATTTTTTCCTTATCTTAATGTTTTTTCGCTTAGTTGTAACTCGAGAACCACTTGTACGATTTTGATGAAACAAATTTAGAAAAATTTAGAATTACAATTTCTTTAATCCGTTCATATAACATTTTTCTTTATAATCAACAGTTTTGCCGGTAAAAATAAATTTGTGGAGAAAAAAAAATATTTTTTTTGCCTAAAAATTAAAATTTTTTATGAATTTAAAAAAAAAAATTTTTAATTTTTAGGCAAAAAAATATTTTTTTTTCTCCACAAATTTATTTTTACCGGCAAAACTATTGATTATAAAGAAAAATGTTATATGAACGGATTAAAGAAATTGTAATTCTAAATTTTTCTAAATTTGTTTCATCAAAATCGGACAAGTGGTTCTCGAGTTACAACTAAGCGAAAAAACATCAAGATAAGGAAAAAATTTAAAAGGTCATAAAAAAAAATGACACATACGAACGCCAAACCCTTTGAGGGTTTTACTATACTGACCTAGTACCATCACCCTGACTTGGAATTTCTCACCCCCCAGATTGGCTGTTGTACTGTGTAAGTGGTAGATTGGGACTTTACAAGGTGCAGAGTTTGGCATGTATTGGTGTTACTGAAGTGCTTCGTACGTGTCCTTTAGAGACAATTAACACTATGCTTCACACTATTCCCATGGATTTGCATATTGGGGCAACCGCTGCTAGCAGTGCAGCGCTATGGGTTCTTGGAGACCGAGGTCCTACGGACATTGGAGAATTTTGAATCTTTTGTCCCTGAGAATGGACGTCGGCAAGTTATTTGAGTTTTAATTCCCCTTCAGAGGGAATGGGATAGGGTAGTGTTACGGGCTATTTTAATATTGAGGTTTACACTGACGGCTCTAAGATGAGCTGCGTAATTGGATCCGATATTTACTCTGAGGGGTTGGATATTGCCTGTTTTTTAGGCGGAAGTGCGGGATGGTTTTAGATTTTTTCGCCGTTCTGGCGGGCTCCCATTCAACCTAAACCTAGGCGGAAGTACCTACTAGAAATTAGGGAGGCAAGTGTAGTGCTTCTTCAATGAAGAGCATTTTCAAACATTGACATTTTTTCAACAACCAGACGGCTGTCATGGCTTTGGACTGACTCTAAGTAGAATAACCTCCACCCTTATTAGACAGGGCAGGAATGAACTGTCAAAATCAGGCCCATTAATCTTATATGGGTCCTTCGGTATAGGGACTTCTATGGGAATATGTTAGCTGTGTTTTCAGCGGTGTCAGTTAAACGGACCAGATCTTTTCGTAGTCTTGGGATGAGCGACATTTGGAGACTGACTGCTGTGTTGACGGGTCATTGAATGATTGGTCGGCATGCGGAGTTGCGGAACAACTGAATAGGAAGAGAATGTATATAACTACTTTTGTAAGTGTGCAGCACTTATCGGCTAGGTACAGGATTTTTGGGAAGCATATGCTTTACGAATTACCTGAGATATCAGGGATTGAGCTCTTTCATCTGATAAGATATCTTAATTCTTCGGGTTGGATCTAGCACTCTCGACATCAGCACCCTCCTGTTGGTGTGGTTTTTGAAAACGGAATCATCTAGCACTCTACGGGGTGCTCGCATTGCATGAGCTGTCGCTTTAACCGCAACCACCGATCAGAAACATATATGTGTTTCAGAAAAATATGATCTTAGTTTACCGCGAAAGAGTTTTGACAATTAAAAACGCACTGCTTATTCTCTCTAAATTAAAACTTAATTTAATTTATCTACGTTTCCTCTCAAACTCGCATATTTTCATTCTCACACTCACTACAATGTTGCCATATTTTCAAAAAATAATCTCTATATGATGATGTTCAGAGATGGAAAAGTTAAAACGATTGAACTTTTATTTTGAAAAATCATTGTTTTTCATGTTTGTTACTAGTTTCGAACTCATTTAGCATATCATTTTAATTTAATAATCTTTGCTGAAATTAAAATGGAAAAAACAATTAAAAGTTGTTCTATACTGAAACAAAAACCTCATTTCCCATCGCTGGTGCTCTCCACACATACACTAAAAGTACATACACACACATACATGTAAAGAAAGTGTGCATGGAGATTTTGAGACCACAAATTTTTTCTGATCGAAAATCCGTTTTTTTCTCGTTAATAAAATAGAATGAAAAAATAAAATCGATTTGGAAAAAAACGTTTGATTTTGTACAAAAATTTTAGATTTTCAGATGAAAAGCGCAAGTTGACAATCAATTCCGATTTGTGTGAAACTTCAGAAATATTTTATTTGTTACATCAATCCACAACTTGCCCTTAGATAAATTCCTGTCAAGCTTTGATTCGATCCAAGCTCTGGAAATATACCAAACATGGGTAATAGGATATTAATGACGCCGGATGTATGTAGATCCATCATCCAATAGTATTATTTCTTTTATCTTCGAAATCTCGAATTTTGAAAGTAAAAGAAATTAATTTTTTTTTTAACAAAATGGTTCGGATGAATAAAAAATAGATAGTTCTAATCACATGTCTTCAATTTTGTTAAACTTTTGTTTCTTTGTTTGCAATTGTTAAGAAATAGCTGTTTGAAACGTTTAACTTAAACACTTCAATTTGATGTGTGAACAGGAATGTTTAATTTTTACACTAACGTGTTTAAGAATCGCACTGTGAACAGCGTCAGCATTGGACGCTATTGTTTAATATTCTATCAAATGGAAATGCGACAATTTAAGCCATCGCAATGTTTGAAATCTCGATAAATATATTGATAATTTCAATAGTTTTTCAAAATTTAAAGTAATAGGTCATTACATATGGAATGAGATTATTTTAAATCATATTGTAAAGGGTGTTAAAGAAAGGGTTAGTTATTATTAAATTGGATGTCTTGAAAACAAAGTATGTACATTAGACCGTACCTCAAAAAAAAAAGTTCGCCTTACACCCTCCAATATGATGTATTTTTGGAAGGCGATTTCAAAAAAAAATTTTTTTTTTTGCCGACCGTAGGGGTCACCTTTTTTAATTTTTTGTTATAGCTTTGGCATTTAAAATCGGATTTTAAAGTGTGATATATCGATTTTTTTGCCTCGAGGAGACCAGTGTTTAGCTATATAGTAAAAATCCAATTAAAAAAAAATTTAAAAAGGCGACCCCTACCATCGGCAACCAATATATAAAAAAAAATTTTACTGGGTTTAGCGAAAAACTTCCTTTGCAAAAGTTTAATGATTTTTTGCGAGCTTTAATTTTCTGACATTAGGGTGGCACATTAGGGTGGTAGCAACTGAGATCTGGTGAGTAACTACTAGAACGGGATACTTGAGGACAAAATGTCCTTAGAGCAAAACACTGGTCTCCTCGAGAGAAAAACATCGATGTATCATACTTTAAGATCCGACTGTAAATACCAAAGATATAACGAAAAATGTAAAATGGCGACCCCTACGTTCGGCATAAAAAAATAAAAAAATTTTTTTGAAACCTCCTTGCAAAAATACTTCATATTGGAGGGTGTACGGCGCACTTTTTTTTTTTGCCTGTAAGGTGGTACGCTCTAATGTTCATATGTGGTGGAAGTATATAATTAGTCTGGTAATGAAATATGTGGGTAAATATTTTGTTCTTAATTTTAATTAATCTTGAGCCGATTATTGTGCCACTTTAGTGATAAAATCATATGGTGAAAATATGGCCGGATCGGATAACTCTAAGTCGTACACCTTTTAGGTAAAACTTTCGGAATTTTGAAACAAATTTAATTATATCTTGTGACACGTTGGTTCTAATAAAATTTAGTTCGCTAAACACGGAAGTATATAAAAATATTTTTAAAATCGCTTAAACTCTTTTCGTGAAAATTACGCAGAATATCGATATTTTTCTGAATTATAATAAAAAATTTTAAAAAAATCACGGTATCTCGAAAATCCTCTGAGACCTTTAAAAAATGTTTTTATATTCGTATTCGTATATTTATTGGAAATGATGAGAAAAATGTTTTTCTCGGATTTGTTCCAAAATTCCGAAACTTTTGAATTTCTTTAAATTTTTATCAGTTTCAGACCAAGTGGTGCGTTAAATATTCGGTCTGGGTATTAGTGATAATCCAAATTTTAATTTTCATTGCCACTCTAATACACATGTATGGAAACTTTATTAAACCACAAACAACTACAGACAACGATTTGTTTTCTTCTTTGTAACATGTATTTTGGTTGCCTTTTGTTTCAAGGAAGTACACTAATGCATTTGTTTGGCTTGAACTTATTCACATAGAGAGAAAGAATATTCATATATAATATTCTTAAAAAGCTTCTTTTTTTTAAATAAGTAGAATAAGGACATTATTGTGTATATAGTATGTGAGTGATAAATAATTTCAAAGAATGGATAATAATAACTAAACTGGGTAATGAGCAATGATTACCATAAAATTAAATAAAAAAATTTCAAATTATTAAATTTTTCTTACAATTTCCTTATACGATTATTCTCGGGAGCTTGATTGGCTTTAAAGAGTTTAGTTGACATGACATTTTTAAAATGTATTTGGTTTTGTAGAGATGAGCACGTGAGTGATTTTTGACACACACGCACTCACGCTCACGGGAAAAAATTTCAATCAACAATCACTCACGTACGTACGTTTTTTTTCTACTCACACTCACTCACGCTCACATGAGTAAATTCAAACTTATATTTATTTATAAAATCGCAAAATGAATAAGGAATATACATATTTATTAAAAAGCCGAGAAAAAAATTTGGTACAATTTGACTCACCCACACTGATTAACATGAATCACGTGAATACATCAGTAGGTATTTTCGTTTTCTCTCTATTTAGTTTACATTATTAAAATATAAATTATGTTTAAGATTTGTAAATGCCATCAAATCATCAATGAAATGCTGTTTAGCTGTTACTGACAGGTTGCATATCTTGTATAGGGTTCTCCAAAAGGGACGGGTAGATTTTGACAGTTCATGACGGTTGTTTTGTTTTGTTAATTTTCCTATTATTTACCCGAAAATAAAGCAAATGCAAATAATAAAACTTTATTAACAAAACTGGCGTTTTCTTGTGGCAACTACATATAAGCGCGTTGCGCCCATTTTGCGGTTTACCCAGTTAGACTCTTTCTTGTGGGATTAAATAATCGTGCCATTGCTCAAATTCGGCCTGATATATGCGCCAGAGCAAAAAGTATAGACTTACAGGACATTTACTGGAGTTTTTTTCTTACACTCAAAAAAATAAGTTAGTAAAAAATTAGTAAAACGTCTTATATATCAAGAATACTAGTTTTCAGAAAAAGTTTTAATAATATTTTTTTTAGCACTTAACAAATTTTCAACTAATGTTTTACTAATTTATTTTGCTACCAAAATTGTGCTGATAAACACATTTATAGTGCGGACAACAACCAGACAGACAAGATGTAGATGTCGTAGATTAGACATTTGATATAGTTCGGACAAAGAAAATGATACCTAAACACAGCTCTTATAACCCCCATTAACACAATGTCCTCTTAGCTACTAACTGGGACTTTTACTGACGTATTTGTTGTTGTTTACCATATGAATTTTAAATTTAACTTGGGGTTAAATTTTAACGATACATTGTGTTATCCGGCCTAAGATATATAATAAATACAACCGTGAAAGATTTTTGGACACCAAAAACTGTAAGAAAAAATATGGTTTAAACTATAGACAAAATAAGATATTTAAATTTTATGAAGATAAAGATCAAAAGTCAATGTATACTCATAAAAGTTTGACAGTTACTACATGACAGTTGTTTGCGTAGTAATCAATAGTTGTTGTTTTTAACCGTAATAATAGTTGTTTTTCTATGGCAAAATACAAAACAACTTTTATGACAGTTATTTAAGAAAACAACTAACGAAAAGTACTGTAATTTCTTAACAGTTCTTTAGAATATCATAATAATATCATAATAAACAACTACCAAAACAGTATTTTTACAGTAAACAGTTGTTTTTGTTAGTTATTTAAAAAATTTCTTTGAATTTTAAAAATTCCTCTACTTTATATTTGCTATTATTGATATATTCCTAGTTTGCAAATAAAAATCAGTAACTTGTATTGTATCTCCAATGCAAAAAGCGTAATAACTGGAAAACCGTTTGGAGTTATTACTTCAAATTTTAAATAGGCTGAAGTAATTACACATATTTTAGTTATCGAAAAAATTGTTTTTTTTATTAAAAAATACTTTAATAATACCAAAACAAATAACTGTAAAAAACTAAATTTTTATTCATTTTGTCAGTTGTTTTAAAATTGTAGTAAAAACTTGTCAGTTAATTTTACTACATTACTTATTTTTAATGATTTTGTTAGTTATTTTTTAGCAGCTAAAAATAAGAACGTTTTTAGTTTTTTTTGTATATACCTTTGTTTTAACTGTCATTTTCAGTAGATTCTGTCGACAACCTTTTTTGAGTCTTTTTGAGTGTACCCCCAATTCTAACACCAATGATTATACCCTATACCACGTGGACAGGGTATAAGTTTATGCTGACGTTTGTAACACCAAAAAATATTGGACTAGACCCATCTTTTAGTACACTAGTCGACTCAGAATCACTTTTTGTTTCGATTTATTGATGTCCGTCTGTTCGTCCCTTCGTCCTTCTTTCTGTCCGCTACAAGTCGCAAATATTAAGATATTTTTATGAAATTCGGGCATGCTTGTTCTTACGATTTGATTATGATTTGTTCTTACGCTTTAGGTCGCTAATCCGAAAATATTTTAATGAAATTTGGTACGCTGACTCACATGGGCCCAAGAACAAAGCCTATTGATTCTAGATAGGATTGGTCCATATTTGGTTAAATCAAAATTTCCTACCGTTTTTCCCATTTCTTATCATTTTATAGACAAAAGTCCTTTTCAACCCATTCTTATTGCGGATCAAAACATTAGTTGGCTTTCAACCAGACTGGTGTAGGATATCGTATAGTCGACGTGTTCGAGTTTAACTTTTTTACACGTTTTTGTTTAAATTGCCCCACAAGCAACAGTTTCTAAAACTAGAAGAGTGGAACCGGCTGCCTCAGAATCAGTTCTGGAAATAGTTCTAGAACTAATTCTTCGTCATGTTTACATTACATATAAGATCCACGGAACAGGATTCTGAACTAGTTCCATGGAATGGGTTTAGTGGAACCAGAAAAGATGAGTTCTCTATAATCATAATGAGATTTGGATAGAGGAGAAAAAAAAATAATGTAAACGTATTTATTTTACCGAATTAACTCTGCAACCACTTCTTTATTTGCTTCCAAAGTATTCCTTAGTGTATTTTTACTGCTTCTTTAAAAGTAATTCTGAGCAACTTAAAAAAAAATCACTTGATTATTATTTCTAAAGTATTATTGCTCTAAAAGTGATACTTGCGAAAAATATACTAAAACAAATATTGAACTACTGTAAACCTTTTCCACTTGTTTAAAAAGCATGGTTGTACAATTGTTTGTACAGTTTTACATTAATTTCCATGACTGTTGTTTTAACTTCATTTGTAGTTATTATTTTTTACTACATTTGTCAGTTGATTTTTATTCCCGCATTTATACCTGAGCAAAAACTACCCGGTTTTTGGCTCTTGTAGTTTTTAACTTGTCAAAACGCATACAAAAAAACAAGTAAAAACTAGGTGGTTTTTGATCAAGTATAAATGTAGTATAACAGTTAAAAATAACTTCATAATGCAGTTGATTTAAACGCAAATGTATTGTATACCTTTTTAACTGCAAATGCAGTTATTTTAACTGTCTTTTGCAGTTGATTTTACCTACATAATTCCCTGAGTGAACTTTTCACTGCACTCACCTAACACGGGGATTGAAAATGGTATTTTATAAATCCCTACGTATTCGTGATTGATTTTTACGTTATCACTTGATTTGTCAAATCGTCAAATCATTAAATTTAATAGTTGCCATCTTTTTCAAAAATGGAAAAATTTTACCATTTTTTTGTGGGGATTCATATAATTTATTCTTGACATCCCTTAAAAATAAAATAAAAAAATATACTAAAAAAAGGACACAAAGAAAATAAAACAATTTTTTTTAATTTATTTGAAATTTAAAAATATCTTTAGTTCAGTAATAAAATATGATTGCAGGAAATTTTTAACAATAACAAAAATAAAATTGTTAAAAAAGTAAAGTGGGGTTATAATAATTTTTATTGTGCTGGAAAATATATTTTTACTTTTTAAATATCGTTAATTAGTGTATTTCTAGTGTTTGTAAGGTTTTTTTTTGTGTATTATTGCTTTACTTTTCATTCAACACCTATAAAATGCAAGTGCAACATTTGACAATTCAAGTGATAAAAATAACGCTCTTGTGATTTAGAAAATTACTTTTTCATAGAATTTTGTTTGATAACTACGTAATTCAACACGGATAATCACCGCGTTCATCACCGTGTTTTAAAAAATACAAAATTGTAAAAAATGGCGGTCGGTTTTCGGCGGCGGCTCGGCTCAGCCGGTTTTAAGCCGTTAGGCAAAGGTCTCTGAATCTCAGCTGTCACTTAACATTGTGCGAAAATACTACTTTCAACAAGTGCCTCCGGAACGTAACATTACATTATAGACAAACTAACGACTCACATGATTTTTCATAAACCAAAAACAAATCAGCTGATTCGTTACGGAACATTCCTTACGTACAAACTAATACTACTTTCATGGTGGGCAGTGCCACAGCTGTTTATGAAATAAATACGGAACTTAAAAAGCAAAGGCAAACCGTTTGAATTACCGAGGTAACGGACAACTGAATAATGAGCTAAAGCTCAGAAAACAATTGTATTGTCCATAACGAAAATTATCAATCTTTTAGAAGTAACAAATAAAATCTAATGTGACAATTACATATCATAATAGATTTTCGACTTGAGGTCGAATAATATTCTTACTAAATACATGAAAATATAAAAGTCTGAAAAAGTAACTTTTGTATATTTAATACAATACAAAAATTAAACAAATTTTGATTAATTTTTTCACTCAGGGAACTATGTCTCAAAATTAACTGCAATTGCAGTCAAAAAGTGTATACTGCAATTTCATTTCAATTAACTGCAATTGCATTTAAATTAATTACAATTACTGTTAAAAGAACTGCAATATCATTTAAATTTTTTAACTGGAATTGGAGTTAATTTTACCTTAAGAATATTTATGAATCGTGTCACTTGTATAAAACATTTGAACTTAACTTACTATAAATTGTATATTACCTGCTATTATATGGTTTAACATAAAAATTATAATTTAAAATTAAGCCTCAAGAAAGAAAACAAATAAAGCAAAAAACAACCCTGCTGCATATGATTAGAAGAGTAAATCTTTTTGAATATGCCGCGTTGCCACAACATGTACCTATAAATTGTATATAAAAACTATTTACGGATATATAAAATTATCCTTGACCCTTTTTTTCTGTGCTGAAAAAGATGCTGTTTTTGATGATGATGCCAGAGGTGATGTCAAAGATGATGATGATATTGTTCTAAGTGATACTTACCTTTATGAAAAATTGCCAATCCATTTTATGTATTTCAGGATGTTCCGTTTCATAAACAAATACCGAATCCATAATGAAAAGTTTTTTTTTTTAATTCTTTGGCGAGTTTTCTTTCTAATAACAGGAACTTAAATATTTTCTGTAATTCGGTTTTAGGACAAATATTATAATTCTTTTTAAAGCTTTTTATGTAATAGTTTATATCCTTGTTTTGATATTCAGCCAACAAATAACAACATTATTATTTTAATGATTTGTTGCTATCATATTTAAATAACGCTCTCAGAAAACACTTACGTACTTACACACGCGAAGGAAAGGATAAACAAAGGACTCTTAACACAAACAAGGATAATAACAACAATAATAACGTTGTGGAAAATGATGTTTAAAACAACAGACAAGCCACAATTACTGTGGGTACGGTCAGTGGCACATTTTCATCCACCACCCTATTTTTTTTATTTGGAAATGAAACGAAAACTTAACGAATCCTGTTTTGTAAAATTTCTTTGTAACTCGTGCTCATCCTTTTAATGTTTGTTGAATAAAAAAAAATTGTTGACACCTTTTTTTCTTTCTTTGTCGAAAAAACTTTTTAATATGGTTATTTTTTATAAAAATTTAAAGAAATTTTTCGTATAATTTACTAAATTTATTAGAACCAGGTTTGGTTGTTATAATTTAACTTGATTATTCAATTTTCTTTCATTTTTTTTTTTTTTTAATTTTCTTTAATTTCTTTTTAAGCCAAAATGAAAACACACAATACACAATTATTGTTTAAAAAACACTGCGTTCCGTGTTCCATTGCTTCAGTAAAAAACCATGTCCTTTCACTATTCGTCTCTGACTGCAACTGTGTGTTGAGAAAATTGAAAATGCTAGTATTGCTGTGTAAGGATACGAATTGGCAGCACATAACAATGCCGCAAAGAGAACTTTAGTAAAAAAGCTTTAATTTAACGAAACATTTGTTAACGATATGGCAACATTAATTTAACTTTAAATGAAACGAACGGAAGCGGTTTTAAGATTACCGTTAAATGGTTTTATTTTTATTATATTTATTTACACGCGAGAGTATACCCGCGAGACTTTGCGAAAAAACAGGTCTGTATATGTCTACAAAATGTAATCTCCAGATTATTGACGGTGGGTCTCATACTAGAGGTTTAAACGTTAAATAATAGTTAATCCAAAAATGCGTTTTTGTTTTGTATACTATGTTTTGACATTTTCTTTTGTTTAATAGTTAAGTTAAAGTTTAACCTACAGTATTTATGAGACCCACCGTGAGAGTTTGTGTCACACACAATTTATTTAATTAGCACAAATTTTTAAAATGTTTTATTATTGACGTTTTTTTTGGACTTGAAATATGGTTTTTCGCGTTAGCGTAATTTTTTGCGCTATTGTCACTTCGTGAGAGTATTTTTTTTTAACTCTCATTTTACCGAACTTTATCCTGAAAGTACGCAAACACAGCTAATTATACCCTACACTACATTGTGGTACACTAAGAGGATTATGGTGGTAAAATTAACTGCAATTGCAGTTAGAAAAGTGTACACTGCAATTGCATTAACCCTTCTTTGCATGATTTTTTCTTTTTTTGTGAAAAAATCACTGTAATATATTGGGTGACAAGTTTAAACCTGCTAATTGATAATGATTTTAATTTTTTGACAGATGTGCTCCAATTGAAACAATGGTCATGTAAATTGTTGCTAGCAACGAAAAAATTACGAATCAGGTGGTTGTGTGCATTTTTTTCTTCAATAAATTTTATGATGGAAATTTCCATCATCATGCAAAGAAGGGTTAAAAATTAACTGATATTGCGGTTAGATTAGATCAATAAGACACTACGCCCCGCAACCAGTATAGGTCTTTTGTGTTACTTAGAGTTCCCTAGAGATTCAAGCTACCAATAAAGCCAATAATCCTATATGGGAAATTATCCCAAATGTCAGAAGGCGACAGGAAACGGTCACCTAGAAATTTGATTCTCCAGTCACACAGTCTCGGAAATTTTCAGAAGACATGCTTCGATATCTCAATCTCCAGCTCATAAAACCTGCAAACATCAGTGTACGACCGATCCTATTTGTAAAGTTGGTACCTAAGGCCACAGTATCCACAGTGAAGTATCCCGTTATGGTCCTCAAGTTCCCCCTATCGAAGGACAAAAATCGCCCCGATCCCCACCGGACAGAGAAATAAATCCCTTGGCTGGTCTCTGGCCAGGAGAAGTATGCCAATGACTAGAAAACTCTCTCTCCATCCACAGCCTGGAGAGAGAGAGAGAGAGAGGAGAAAGGAATCAATATATATATATATATTGATTCCTTTCGTTCCTATAAGGAGCATAGGGCCGGGTTGATAGACAACCCTTTTTCCCGACACCATGAAAGAATAAAGTTTAGAGCCTGCGGCATACGATCAGGGATGGTCCTGTCATCCCAGCCGACAACGGACATGACTAGATCATCGGGGTGGCCATAGGTCCTGAAGCCCAAGTAATTCAGACCCTCATGCAACTCATCAATGATCAGTGTCCATAGTAATGGCGACAAAACACCGCCCTGAGGGCATCCTCTGGTCGCATTCACGGTTAAATAAGTAGTCCCCATGCCAAACGTTATTATCCTAGAGTTAAGCATCTCCATTAGACCGTACCGCAAAAAAAGTTCGCTGTACACCCTCCAATATGAAATATTTTTGCAAGGTAATTTAAAAAAAAAAATTTTCCCGTACGTAGGGGTCGCCTTTTTTAATTTTTCGCTATAGCTTCGGCATTTAAAGTCAGATTCTAAAATGTGATATATCAATTTTTTTGCCTCGAGGAGACCAGTGTTTTGTTATAAAGGTAAAATGCAATGAAAAAAAATTAAAAAGGCGACCCCTACGTTCGATAAAATTTTTTTTTTTTTTTTGGAAATTGGCTTGCAAAAATACTTCATATTGGAGGGTGAACGGCGCACTTTCTTTTGTCTGTAAGTTGGTACGGTCTAATCTCCATGTTACAAATAATCATTGGAGAGATGCCCTTTCTCACCATGGATACCCTAATCGCATCGTAGGACGTGTTGTCAAAAGCGCCCTATATATCAATAAAAACACAAAGGGCAATGTTCTTTGCCTCAAGTGCCTTCTTTATTATCGTGACAACATGATGGACAGTAGAGCGGACCACCTAACAGGCAAAAAAAGTGCGCCGAACACCCTCCAATGTGAAGTATTTTTGCAAGGTTTCAAAAAAAAATTTTTTTTGCCGAACGTAGTGGTCGCCATTTTACATTTTTCGTTATATCTTTGGCATTTACAGTCGGATCTTAAAGTATGGTACATCGATGTTTTCCCTCGAGGAGACCAGTGTTTTTCTCTAAGGGCCATTGACCTCTAGTATCCCGTTCTAGTAGTTACCCACCAGATCTCAGTTGCTACCACCCCAATGTACCGCCCTAATGTCAGAAAATTAAAGCTCGCAAAAAATCATTAAACTTTTGCTAAGGAAATTTTTTGATAAACCCAGTAGAAATTTTTTTTAATATTGTATACATCTTCGTGTGTCGGTCTACGTCTGAGGTAAGTGTTCCTAATGTATTCAGTTTCATTTAAAAGCAACTGCAATTGCAGTTAATTCAAATGCAATTGCAGTTAATTTTACCGACATAATTCTATAAGCGTATGTTACATGGTATATTGAGTTTATCGTGATGTTTGTAACAACCAAAAAACTGGGCCTAGACCTGTCTTATAGTAAACCGATCGACTCAGAATCACTTTATGAGTCGATTTATGGATATTCGTCCCTCCGCTTGTCCATGTAAACCATGTAATCAAACTACAGATCACAAATGTGAGGATAACTGCATGAAATTCGCCACCATAGTTTATCTTGGCGAAGGAACAAAGCCTATTGGTATAAAATATACAAAGCCAGAAAAATCTGTTTGTTTGGGATCACTTTTAGAGTCTCAATATAAACCACCTTGCCGATACAAAATACAACATCGCCCAAAAAAGCATAAGAAATTTGCATAGATTTTTGTAAAATAAAAATCGCTAAAATACAAAAAAATATATTTAATAAAAAAAAACAAACATTAATCCAATTAAAGTATGAACATTTTATAATAAATGCGATATTTATTGATTTTTTTTTTTACAAAAAAAAGTAAATGATGGTGTGTAAGAAAAGTTTATACAAAATTTAAATGGAGTAAAAAATTTAATAATTTTGTCTTAAATTATTGTGTTGTATTAAAGGAATTATTACCATGCCATTTATAAGAACCATAATATTTAAAATTATTTTGATTCATTTTTTGATTGGCCTCTTTTGGACCACGTGACCCGTAGACATATGGAGTAGGTTTCACTTTTTCATTTTCAATTTTATGTAAAATGGGAGTAAAAATACGCCAAGCTTCTTCTAACTCATCAGATCGAACAAAATGCATTTGTGAACCACAAAAAACATCCAAAATTAAACGTTCGTAGGCATCGGGTAAGTAGGAATCTCGATAGCGCTGTTCATAAGTTAAATCTAATTCAGTTTCTTCAATATCAAAAGTAATGCCAGGTGATTTAGTCATCATTTTAAAGTAAACAGCTTCACCCGGTTGGACGCGTATAACTAATTCGTTACGTTTGGTGTTGCCTTCGAAAATATCACCGGGTATATCTTGATATTGTATGCGTACTTCGGCCTTGCGTTCATTTAAAGCTTTGCCACATCTTAAAATGAAAGGAACACCCTGCCAACGTTCATTATTAATTTTAAGTACGCCCAAAGCATAAGTGGGAGTTGTAGATTTAGGATCAACTGTAGGATCATCCAAATATCCCTTTTGAGCTTCTCCCTTTGCTTCGGGATTTCCCACATATTGTCCCAAAACCATATCATCCAATGTTAACGATGGTATACTTTTCAATACTTTTACTTTCTCATCTCTTATATCATCTGGATGACATGTAACAGGTTTCTCCATCGCTACCAATGATAATATTTGCAATAGATGATTTTGCATAACATCGCGTATAATGCCAAATTCATCAAAATAACCACCACGACCTTCTGTTCCAAAAGGTTCTTTAAATGTTATCACAACTGAGGCAATGTTTTCACGATTCCAGGTGGAACCCAATATCTTATTAGCAAAACGTATAGTCATAAGATTTTGTACCATCTCTTTGCCCAAATAATGATCAATACGATAGATTTGCTCTTCATGGAAGAGTGATGCCAAATGATCGCTGAGTTCTTTTGAGGTAACATCATCACGTCCAAAGGGTTTTTCAATAATAACACGATTCCAACCTCTGCAACAGAAAACAAGAAAATATGTTAAAATTATGAATGACTAACAATCAGTAGATGTTTAGAAGAGGCTTCCCGAAGATTTAGTATGATACTTTTTGTAGTGCCAATACTGGTTTACTTAGGGTTAAAAAATAATTTTAAAGGATTCTAAGAAAATCAATCGTGGTAGTTTTTCAGGTTTCTAATCAACCCAATCGTAAGTTTCGAAAGGTACTTTCTCTAGGCATACAATTAGTTCAATTAGAGGTACTTTTTATACATTCAAAAAAGTTTGTCGGTAGAATCTTCAGAAAATGACAGTTAAAACGAAGGTATACGCAGTTAAAAGGGTGACATACGTATTCAAAATAACTAAAAATATAGTTGTTTCTAACTGCTGAAAATTAATTAAAAATGCATTAAAAATTACTAAGGCTGGATAACACAATGTCCCGTTAAAATTTAACCTGAAGTTAAATTTAAAATTTATATGGTAAACAACAACAAATGTGTCAGTTAAAGTCCCAGTTAGTAGCTTAGTAGCTTAATATTTTAAGAATATTTCTCTTTTAGTTTAAAATTGTGTATTGTTATAAATTTTTAAATGTGTTAATAATTTTTTTAGTTAAATTTAACAATAAAAAAGGAAAGAAAATTGTGCACACTCATAGAAATAAATCTGTAAAAATAGCAGAAAAAGATGCTAAAATTTTGTTACAAATGATGCTGCAGAAAAAACTGCTGAAATTAGCAGACTTTTTGCTTAATACTAGTAAATTAAGAACAGCAAAATTAAAACTGTTAAATTTACAGAATTTTGTTATATTTAAGTTTTCAAAAGGTTCGATTTTTATTAGCATTTAAAAAAACTTCGAAAATTTTATATTCTTTTTTGTGATTTTTTAGGCTACAAATTATTTAGGAAAATTTTTTGCTGATTTTAGCAGGTTAATTTGCTATTTTCCATTAACAAAAATTTAACTTAAATATAACTTAAATTCTCTATATTTATCAGTTTTTTTTTCTGCTGTTCCTATTACCAATATATATCAAAAATAATCTGCTAATTTTAGCAGTTTTTTCTGCAGCATCATTTTTAACTAATTATTAGTAGTTTTAACAAAATTTTCTTACAGACTTTTTTCTATTAGTATAGTAAAAAAGTGATGTGACAAAGAAAAATTAAATAACTTGGCTTTTGTAATTTAGTTTTGTACATAAACTAATTTAGTTTTGTACATAAACCGGCTTTTGGCTTATGCTCAGTCTAAATTCCGCATTAAAGAAAATAAAAAAACTGCTTTATCAGCAAACTCTGTCGCACTGCTGTAAAACACTGCTAATACTGCGAGTATATCTGTCTTGGGATAAAATCCTGGTGTTTTCAGGCCTTGACTATTTTAAATATACTAAAAGTTTAATGTGCGCACAGAAAACTAAAGTGCCAAGAGTATTGAAAACTGTATACTAATAAATTCGCTTAGCAGAACCATATTCAAATATAATTCGCGACTATTTTGGGTGTTGCAATTAAATCTCAGTTGCATCAAACGGAAAACCCATATTTAGTGTATATATTTAACCGTCATTGTAACCGACTTTTAGTTTAAACTTAAAAAATTTTTCTGTTTGTGAAATTTTACGAATTTATATGCAATTTTCCCAGCTACCATCTGTAATTTTGTATTTTTTTTTTCTGGTAGCAACATCGATTCTTTTATGATTTATTTCGGAGCCAGAATGTTGCCAATTAATCAACTTACTTTTTCGATAAACATATGTCCTTAACATGTACTGTCACAGCATTGAATACAGACGGTGGCAGGGCTAAGTAGAATATACGATTTGCTGCACATTTATTTTCCATAGCTTCCATTTGCTGCTGCAACATTTCAAACCCCAAACGACCATCATAACTACCGGCCACATATTCATTCAATAACCAAAATTCTTCATAAAGCTTTTGTTCGTGGGGTTGAACCTGAAAGGAGAAAATAATTATGATAAACTCAAACAAATTAATGGCGCCCAACAATCTGACAGTTTAATAATCAATTGTCATTAATTTTATCTTATCTCTAAAACAGAGTTCATCTCAGAGAATTTATTATCGAATTTGAGCGTGAAATATGTAGAAAACTGTGAAAAATTTAACTGAGTGTGTAAAAAATTTTGAATTTGGAATAATTTAAAATACTTTTTTAAAAAAAATTTAAACAATCAGAAATAATGTAAAACTGATCAATTAGAGCCATAATTTAAAAAGCTGTGTTTTTGTGGCACGACTATCAATGCTATCTCGAACAATTTTGACAGTAGAAAGCCGGAATAAGTTAAAAAACTGTCAACATTGTTCTAGATACCACTGATATGCAGTCACACAAACACAGCTACTAAACTTATGATTTTGAAATTTACATTTCTTGGGTCCGATTACTGAATGTCCAGTCAAAATTTAGCCAACAGTTAATTGACGCATTTGTTTTTGCTTCTTAGTTAAATTTTAACGGGACATTGTGCAATCGGGACTTATTGATTTATTACAACGCAATTTATACTGACGTCAATTATAATTTTAAACTTTGACCGTAATTACATAGCAATTTTAACTTACCTTCATGAATTTATCACAAGATTTTCTTATATCTTGCGTAGTTAGCTTGGATCTAGCATAACCACAAAATTTGGTAGGTTTGGGCAAGAGATTATCACGATATAACCACCACAGAGTAGGATAGATTTTCTTTTTAGCCAAATCACCAGAAGCGCCAAATATTACAAAAGTGTGAGGTATTCGGCCCTCAAAATGGGTACCCTCACATACCATGGTGGGCGATTTTAAAGATTTAATTATACGTTCCAGAGTTTCTTCGTGGGCTTGATCGTCGTGAGCTATGTATTAATAATAAGATAAAATTATTACGAAAAGAAAATTGACCTTCAATCAAGTGTTTAGTATATTTTTTTTTATTCTTAGCTCGACTGTCTGTATCTCACGATGTTATAGGAAATACTAAAAAGTGTTCTGAACTTGACTTTGAAATTTATAAACTTAAATTTATTTTTGTGTCCATAATGCACACGTATGTACGTACATAGGTATGTAATGAATTCATAAAATTACGTTCTGCTGTAAAATCGCTGACTGTTTTTGTAAAGTTTTGCGAAAAAACTATTGCATGACAATTAATTCAAGTATCTAAACACTTAAATATCTTTAAATAGTAATTAAATGCATAAATTTGTTAAAGTACCTAAGTACTTTCCAGAACAGTAGAAAATAAGCAGATAACAGTACCGTTGTTTTATAACTATGTGAGAAATTTCTCACATCAAAAATACAACTTTACCATATTTAACATAGGGCGAGTCACATAACTTCAAATTAATATATCGGTACATTTTTTTATATAACATACCTTTAGCTGAATTTGACATTATGCGACAACACTGTTTTAAATATGGTAGATTTGCATTTTTCGATGTGAGAAACTTGTTTTTCAAATGTCTCAATTACTCACATTTTTTTAGGAAATCGCGGTTAAAAATTCCGAAATACTCTGTGTTTGGCTTATTTGTAAATTATAGAACAATTATGACGTGACTAAAAGTTTTAAAAACAGAGTTCGGAATCAGGAATTTAGTGGGTTATTTTGTAAAAAGCAACGCCTTGCGTTGCGTTGTTTTCCATACAAATTGTTTTTGAAACAATAACAATTTACACACAAATCAACGCAACGCAAGGCGTTGCGTTTTGCAAAATAACCCACTAAGTTCGTGACTCCAACTCTGTTTTTAAAACTTTTAGTCACGTCATAATTGTTCTATAATTTACAAATAAGCCAAATACAGAGTATTTCGGAATTTTTAACCGCGATTTTCTAAAAAAATGTGGGTAATTGAGACATTTGAAAAACATATTTAGAATCAGCTTGTCTAACATAGGGGTTACAAGTTCAATTTTTGCCTTTCAAGTTTCAATACACTCACATTTTTTTACTAGCACACTCACATTTTATAAATTGAACAGCAACTTGATATCAATTTTTGCTTTCAAGTTTTGAGAAAACTTGACGGTCAAGTTTTAAACTGCTGATCAAATTTCTTGTAAATTCGTTTTTCTTTTTACAAATATTGTGCCGCAATAAAACACGATTGATAAAATGCGGAATGTGAATATTTCGGTATATCGACGAAATGATTTAAAAATAAATAAAAAATCAATTTCTGCTGACATGAAAATGTGTGTGGAAGATGTGAAGAAAAAAATAAAGTCTTGTCCACCAGCCACAGAGGCGATAATTTTTAGTTCTTTCCTTGACGTCGGCATCTTGGAAGCAAAATTGACTATCAAGTTGCATGCAGCCTACGTCACAGCCATGTCACAGCTTCAAGTTTAACTGAATTTGACAAGCAGTATGTGTTATCAACTTGAAAGCAAAATCTTGATTGTGTAACCTCAGTATAAATCTATAAAAATATTGTACCAAAGTTTAAATTCCTGAAAAAAATTCATTTTGTAAAGCTGTGTAAATTAAAAATTAACATAGTTCTAACTTTTCTTTGTTAATTGTTATCAACCACGAACATATTTTTCCACTCAGATCCGACGAGTATGGCGAATTCCAAAAACATGATTCGAAAAGAACAATTTGCGGTTTTTTAAACGCGTTTCTTCATAGTTTTGCTTAAAATTCGTTAAAAAGTCAGTAATTTTTCTAAATCGACAATTTGTAAAATCTTGACTAAAAAAATCGTCAAAATGACGTAAAATCGTCACATCTGGCACCACTGCTCACTTATAATGTTTTCTGTTGCCTAGTTTGCAGCGCTAAATTCCAAACTTAAAATCAATTAGTAGAACACCGTAAATATTAACAGAACTTGCAAAATAAGTATCAAATGTGACAGTTGTGTATTTTTTCTCTTTAGCAATTATAGCTATAATTAAAAAATTTATAAAACGGGTTTTCCGTTTAACTATAAAACATATCAAAAATATTTTTATCTAAAAAATTTTTCAAAGGATATTAAAAAAATTCATAATATGTACCACTGTGGTGAAGATTATCGAAAAGAAGAAAATACACTATTTATAGATTGACTTGAACTTTCCTGTGGCCATGTCTGAAGAAAAGACAAAATCATACCTAACATAATTTAAAGGTATTGTGCTGTGATTTCTGTGGACATATTTAGTGTGCCTGCTGCTTGCTCTGGAACGAAGTACAAATATAAAAGTAAGATATTTTATAATTTCTTGTAGATATTTGAGAACTAAAATTACTACTGTGGACATGGTTAACGAAAAGCCAAAAGCACACCTAACACAGTTTAAAGGAACTAAGATGTAGTTTATATGGACATACTACGCGGTTTTCGTCCCTCTCTTTGGAATGTTGAAAATTTGTATCGAATTATGTTAGCATCTGCAAAACACATGTAAATAAAAAAAGAAGAGACACATTTAACAGAGTTTTATGGAGTTTAACAGAGTTATATGGTATTTGGTCACACTTCATGTGTACGTAGCTAATTCTGGAGCGGAATAAAAAATTTTACAATATTTTGTGATTTTTTTTCTGGATATGTTAAAACTTAAATGTTAGTGGAGTAGATCATACTAAAAGCCCAGTATTTTGTTCAAAAGAGCGAAAAAATTTCGTTCTATATTTGGAGCTCAAGAACTATAATAAAAACATTAAAATACACAAACTATTTATGGTCTATAAAAAGTTACAATCATAATTACTCCAAATGTCACTTTTTCGCTATATTTTGAAATGGTCCTGTCTATTACATTGATGTGAAAAAAATTCCACCGCAATTTCGCAGCAATTCCACACAAGTGAAAAATCATTTTTTTTATATGAAGTTTGACAGCTTTTTTCGCAAAAGTACGAACACAATACCGGGCTTAATGACAATGAATGTCATTTTATTTGTCGCCGATATCGATACAGCATAAAATGAACATGGAAAATGTCGGAATTAACAAAAAAAATTATCGACAGTGTCAAAATATTTTTGCGGGAGCGTTTTCCCAGCAAGCATGGCAATACGAAAACAATTCCCCACACGTATTGCCTAGATGAAAAATTGTATTGCGGCAATAATCCTCTTCGTATTGCGGAAGATGCCCCATTTGCTAGAAAACGTGTCCCAAAGGCAATACTTCCAAGCAATACGAAAATATATCTTCTAGAAGATAAATGGGCAATATTGCAAAATTATCATCTTGAAGATAAAAATATGATATGGCCCGATAACCACCCGGAATATAATTACACAATTATTTTATATATTGCTACTTTTTTTGTTTAATCTTTATTGTTTCATGTTATTTACTTTTACAATTAATAAAAATAAAAACAACTGACTTCTTCATTATCTTTCCAAAAATGAAAGATTGCGCTTCTTTTAAACCATCTTTTGGAATTCTATTTTGAGAAAATAAATACTTTTTATTCGCAATAATGCATTAAAACTTTAGCATGCCTTTCCTTTAATTTTTGTTAATTTTTCGCCTGCTCACTGAGAAAATTTCCATCATTCTCAAATTTTCTTTTAATTTTTTCTCAAATGACATAAAACTTTTAAACATTTTTTGTTTTTTTTCCAAGAGTTATTGAAATGATATCTTCGCAACAAATTTTTCCTATTATCGCGGAAATATCTTCCAAGTGATAAAAAGAAGATATGTTCAAAATACTGCTTTGATAATTTCTTGATGACTATATATGGAAGATATTGTCGTAATATCTTCTAGACGATATATCTTCCAAATGTTTATTGGGTTAACATTAATTTTTATTCGACTTGTGTGTGTGTTTATTAGTGTTAGAAAGCGTCTTTATAATAAAAGACAGAGTTGCACACAATAAGTAGATTAAAGATTGATTAACTGTTAATCTAGATTAAAAGTTGGATTAACTGTTAATCGAACAGATTAAAATATGGTTTAATCGACTTGTTTAGTGTTTGACTAAATTACTCCGACTTTTACTAAATTTATAAATAAGCAAACCGGCTTCATTCATTGAATTTTCTTAGAAATTGAAATGAACTAAACCTACTTATACCAAACATGTGCTACGATATAATCACTCGATATTATCTTAACATTCAACATTTGAAAAAGCGTGAATAAATAAGTATTAACATATGTCATGCTTGGGACTAGCTAATTGAATGGACCAATTAATTGACGATTTCGTTGGCATAATTTGATGGCAATGGTAATGAAATTGTTTGGCATTACAACTGTTTCGACCAATGCCACAGACTACACAGACAGTTTACTAATGACCAGGGCAAGTTTAAAATGGCACAAAAAAAGTTGAAATTGTCACGCAAAATGGCACTCAATAAGCAGCAAAATGTGGGCGCTGTGGTGTAATGGTTAGCGCGTTGGACTATTACACATAAGGTTGCGGGTTCGATCCCCATCCTAGGCAACATCAATTTATGAAAAATAATAACATGTATGAGTTTTTTCTATACCTCATACGTATCACAGCGTCCTCCTTCGGTGTTCCCATAGCACTTAACCCCACCGAAGTAAAATAATATAACAGGGCTATGAACAAAAAAGCTTCAACAAAGTTCGCCAACTCTTCATCAGATGGCAACAACTGTTCTAAAATTCAACATCTCGCGCAATTACTGTGTTGCCTTATTTAAAGCCCTTCTTCTTCTCTATCCCCTTTCCAAAGGAAGCAACGCGTTAATTAATAGGAAGAATTTCCTGAGTGTTGATTCTCTTTAAAAAAAGGGCACGCTTATTCCAAAAATTGAAAAATAGAGTAGTTGATTTAAGTTTTTTTTTTATTTTTAACAAAAAATACAGCAATAAAGAAATTCACAGTTACATTGCTAAAGTAAAATCGACGTAAATTAGTATGATTTTGAAAGGTTGATATTTTCGTTGCTGTGAAAAAATCCGGAATTTTATTTTTGCCAACTATTGATTTAATCATTGCCAATTAAAATAAATTTCAAGTAGTGTTTCTAACCGTCATATAGACAATCGTAATTAATATTAAAATTAATTAACAAAGAATTTTTAAAAGTGCTCATTTAGTGAAAGAGGAAAGAGAAAACATTTTTATTTAAAAATTTAACGAGCTCAAGGAAATCACCGGACTGCCGCAGATTCGACCCTTCCAAGGACTCGCCAGTATTCAGTTTATGTGTTAATTAATCAAAACATTTTAAATTATCTCTATATGATTTCATTGGCATTGAATTGTTATGAAATTTTTAGTATTAGCATTGACATCAATTAAGGCCAATTAAATGTCAATGCCAATGAAAAACTCCCAAGTATGATATATGTAAATACAATTTACAAGTACAATTGTACTTTTACTTAACGTAGGTAGGGTATATATAAATTAAACTGACAAGCATGTAAATATTTACATACGTACGTATAATTGTTTAAAATATAATTAGGTCATAAATGGTTTTTAAAGTGCGATTTAAATAAACTATTAAGAAGCTTTATTTATTAAGCTGAAATTAAAGGTGATCGCTGAAACTAAACTAAGTACGTCATCGAAATACAAAATTTTAACCGTGATCGAGTAAAAGGCCCATGATTTAGGGCCGTTTAATTAAACTGCTTAAAAGTTTCCCGATTGCGAATAACTTTGCATAAAATTTTCGAGATTAAATAATATGATCTGAAGGTTATTAAAATTATACTATCTTAATTCAAGAATCTTAAAATAAAATCGTGTGATACTAAAGGTTTTAAGTCCGAGATTATTCTTAAATTATCACTGGTTATTTCTTTAGGCTCCTATGTTAAAACCTGAAGACTGTGACACATAATGACGTTACCTTAATTAGACTGTATTCGTCGCTCTCTTTCGAAGATTGACATTTTGTATCGAAAAATGTTAGCCTTTGCAGACATGTGTAATTCTTATGGCAACATTTTTCGATACAGAGAGTGATTTAACAGAGGTAGGTATAGTTGGCACCCCTTTTGAATTATATGCTCGTTGCCTTAATGATTATAAATCAGGCGGTTTTCATCGCCTCTTTCGAACATTAACATTTTGTATCGAAAAATGGTAGCCTTTACAGACATGTGTAATTCATATGGTAACATTTTTCGATACAAAATAAGAAGAGAGTGATTTAACAGAAGTTGTGTGAGTTGGTAGCTCTTTGACTAAATCCTGATATTTGCGGTTTTCTCAATGAATCAAAATTTTATATACTTGAGAGACACTTGTGCCATTTTAGAGGTCTTAAAAGTGTATCGTAATTGCATCGAAGGCATGCCCTTGCAGGCGGTTTTCATCGTCTCTTTCGAACATTAACAGTTTGTATCAAAAAATGTTAGCCTTTGGAGACATGTGTAATTCTTATGGCAACATTTTTCGATACAAATTTAGAAGAGAGTGATTTAACAGAGGTAGGGAAAGTTGGTCGTTGTTTTTGTGTTGTTACCTGCTGTTATAATCACAATTTAATGCCCTTGTCTAATATTAAAATTTGAATATGTAAATAGTAAGTTGTAAAATTAATACAATTGTTACGCACATTTTATTTAGAACGGTTTGTGCGTTTTTGAACTTGATATTGAAGGAAATAAAAATTATAAATATTATTATTAAAATACTCATATTTATTTGTTATACATTCACATTTGTGTATAATAGTTTTGCATTGATCGTGTTACTTTTTAAATCAGTTCATTGCCAAAATATGATATGATTAATTTGTGTTTAACGTGATATTAGTCTGGTAATTCAGCAAGTAGTTTAAGTATACAATTTTTTTTTTAAAGCGTAGCAACACTCAGGAAATTCTTCCTATTAATTAACGTGTTGCTTCCTTTGGAAAGGGGATAGAGAAAAAGCGAAAGGTGGTGAAAGATGAAGGGCTTCAAATACGGCAATACTGTAATTGCGCGAGATGTAGAATTTTTAGAACAGTTGTTGCTCGCCATCTGATGGTGAGTTGGCGAACTTTGTTGAAGCTTTTTAGTTCATAGCCCTGTTATATTATTTTACTTCGGTGGGGTTAAGTGCTATGGGAACACCGAAGGAGGACACTGCGATATGTATAAAGGATAGAAAAAACTCATACATATTACTATTTTTCATAAATTGATGTTGTTTTGGTTGGGGTTCGAACCCGCAACCTCACGTGTAACAGTCCAACGCGCTAACCATTACACCACAGCGCCCATTTGTAGCAATTTACTGTGTGTTTAAGAAATCATAATTTCATTAATTTGTTACACCGAAAAAATTTCTCGGGAACTAAATCTTACTAGAAATATACCTAACGGATTCACATAAGACTCCAATTCCTTAAAATACTCGTCACTAACAACTTAAAATTAATTTAAGTCATTTTCTAAAGTTACCCTCAATTTAAAATTAACTAAAGTCAACTTAAAAACTATAATCAACGAAGTTCTGCAGTTGCTACATTTCAGCTATTCGCATTATACTCGGTTGTAGTTGTATTTATTTACTGGCAGTTATTTTATTAACATATAGGAAATGTAAAACAATTGTTTTGACAGCTATTTTAAAATTTGACTAATGAAAACTACTGCATTTCAGTAACATGTAAAATATAGGGTAAAGAAAAAGTATTCGTCGATGTCACTATTTTTCTTTAAAGCCATAAATATGTAGGACCAAATAGTACAGAATTTCAAGAGATTGTAGGAAGATTTGAAGCAATATAACATAAGTGGTCTTTCGGTATATCATTATATATTATTTAATAATATCAATAAATTTTTAAAAAAAATTATATAAAGTTAATTAATTAAAATCATTCCATAAGAAAATTTAACTACAAAATAATGACAAGGAGCCTGGTAGGACCAAAATAAAAGCGCTGAATTATATTTTTTAATTTAAAAGAATGAGTAAATTGCAAAAAGAATCAAGACACATAAAATTATAAAAAGAAAAAGTATTCGTCCGTATTTAAAAACATGTATTGCAGAGCACATAAATTCACACTCAAAAACGATTGTCGCTAGAATTAATGAGCATAGAATCGCAAGAGTATGCATGCATCTCTACCTCTGTTAACTGGCTCTGGCCGACATTTGAAGAAGTTTAAATAGCAGATGATAGGCTAAGTTTTATGGTTAAGTTTTAATAAATATTAAAGGTCATATGCACAATCACTTTTTAATTTAAAAATGGCTAATAAGACAAATTTTTCATATAAAATTCATTTCATAAACATAACAGGTTTTCAAATTTTTTTGCATAAGTACTTAAAAGTTGTTTCATTAAATATACAAAATATGAAAAAAATATAATAAAAAATTTAACCCCTTAGTTGCAACTTCTTGAAATGACAGACAGAGCCAGTGAAAGAAAGTTTAACAGTGGGTGAGCGACTTGCACATAGTCTGCTAGAATCTACCGAAACTGACAGTTGAAACAAAGGTAAATGCAGTTAGAAAGGCGACAAGAAAATGTAGTTATTTTTAACTGTTTAAAAATGCATTAAAAATAACTACCAGTGCCATAAAAATAACTGACAAAGTTTTACTACAGAAATTTTTAAAACAACTAACAAAGTTAATTGAAACTGCTATATTTTACAGTTAATATTTTTTTTCTTTCGATTACAAAAGAACCTACTTTACACAGAGAAAATTTACTTTAACCTACTTTACACAGAGAGAATTTTCTTCAAACTAACTAATTAAGTTTACTTCACAAAGTGAATGAAAAATTTCTTCATTTTAACGAAAAAACTTCACAATTTTTATTAAAATAGTACTTAATGAAATATCATCATTTAGTACATGAAATTTTTAATAAATAAAATTAAATTTTTCATTTCTGAAAAACTGATAGATACTTCTCTCAGAGTAGTTTAAAGTCAAAATTTCAAATAGTGCAGCAGTTATTACGATTTTATGCATTGGCGATAGTTGTTTTTGGATAACTTACATATAAAACGGCCTATATACTTATATATGAAATACAAAAACAAAAATCTTTCATAGTATTTCTATTGTTGGCTATGCTTTGCAGAAGACTTTGAAAACATATTTTATTGTTTGCTCCATTCTCATTTTATTAATGTAGCAGACTACATTTAATATGAGATTTTGATGCTTCAAATTGCATTGCACTACTGCCACCACTTTCTGATGAAGGGGACCTGGAAAATCCCCGAAACGATCGTCTTTCCTGAAAGTGTAGAGGTTTTATAAAGCAAAAACTCTGTGAAGTATTTGTCAGAAGAGTATCCTAATAAAGAAAAATAGCAGTTTTTGAAAAAAAGTACTTATTATGTTAATCCAACAATTATTTTCACATAAAATTATTGACAATTTTTAGGGTAACCTATTTTCTTTGTATTGAAACAGGGTTTTGTAAATATAATTCAAATGTAAATTGAGTGTAGAAAAATAGCTGCATTCTGTGCTTGTTTCCTGAAGTAAAGCATAATTTGCTGTTGAATTAGGTAGTTTCAGGATTCTCTTTAAAAAATGTCGCTGCAATTTATCTACCTCTTCAAGCAAAGTGAAACCCCATACCTGTGCGACAGACTTATTAAAAGGGCTTCTTCCATTGATGGTGTTTTTGAAAGATATGTTTTTTTTTCTCAATGTTATTTAAAACTCATTTTGGTGTTAAGCTGACCCCCAACGACGATAGTCTTCATCCCGCTCTAAAAGCTATCATTTCTGACTTAAGTATATTAACTTCCATATTCCATTTGTCGCAGTAACTTTTTAACTTCTTTATGTTCATGTTTTGCATAGTTTCTATATTGCCTTAAAGCAGCCAAATGTCATCGGCAAAATAAAACAAACGAATGTTTATGTCATCTTTCATCAAGCCACCTTCCAGGTGTTCCCGAGATCGTTTAAATATTGCCCAAGAACTAATCGTCGGCAGAATAATGGAAAAAAATTTGTTACTTTTTTTGGGGTGTGGAATACGTAATATCAGATAATTCATTATTTTTTGTTGGAGTAAGTCGCAAACGAAACTATTTTCATGTTTCAATGGGTTTTTCACTAATTTTTTTCCAATAATAAAAACTAAATTGAATTAAATTTAATAATAATGCAAATTATTTACTTTTTCCTAAGATTTTATTCATTTTCTTTAGTTTTTAGTAATGCCACTAAGTAAAAATCAGATTTGGCATCACGTTTAATGTTGCACATACATACATAGTTGTGTAATTGTGTAATTGTGCAACAACGTTGTTTGAACAAGAACAGTAAAGTAAAAAGTAATGGTGACAGCAGACAGCCTTGTTTAACACCAGTATAAGTTTCAAAGGATTAGAGTTGCCAGATATGAAATCGACAAAGTACATTGAAGAAAAAAACGCAATACACGTTTTTCATCAAAAAATATCTTAGAATTCATTACATAAAAGTTTTATTAACACTAGGGGTTTTCTTCGGTCTCTGTGAAAAGCTGTTTTAAAATCAACGAAAAAGGCATAAACTTTATTTTCCTTAAGCACTGACTAAAAACGACAACAACTATTACGTACTAACTCTAAAACTTTTTTGAGTGTAGATTTCAAATAAACAAAAAATTGTACTGTAGCGTAATAACTTTTGGAATTTTGACTTTAAAGTTTTAATAACTTTTGGAATTTTGACTTTAAAGTTTTAGTAAGAGGAAGTAATTACACATTTGTTTTGTAACTAAAAGAAGAAAATTGTTTTTTGTTTATTAAAATTTATTTTTATAATATCAAAAAAACAAAATTAACTATAGAAAACAGCAGTTTTTAGCAATTTTGTCAATTGTTTTAAAATTTTTCAGTTATCTTTACGACAATAGGCCTTTTTTTAATCACTGGATTTATTTTTGGATTTATTTTATTTTGTTAAAAAATCCATATTTTGGTTTTTAATTTTCAAAATTTATAATTTTTATTAAAATCTAATACTTATTCGCCAATATTTAGTGCAAGAAAATCATTTAATTTTGTAAAAATGTGAACACAGGAATTGAAATAAGCTACATAAATCCAAAATGGATTTAAAAAATAAATAAATCCGTTTTGGATTTAGCTTAACTTTGTTCCAGAAATTGCATTTTCGCAAAATTTAAATTTTTTCTTTCGCATTATTATAGGGAATAAGTGTTAGATTTGGAAAAAAATATAAAATTTAAAAACACGTGGATTTTTTAACAAAATAAAATAAATCCAAAAATAAATCCAGTGATTAAAAAAAAGACCAACTGTTAGCTGTTTTTAATACTTTTGTTAGTTATTTTTCAACAATTAAAATTAACTATATTTTTATACTTATTTTAAAGGTAAATACATTGTCGAAACCACCGACGAACTTTTTTGACAGGATTCACCATCATGCTGGAGTACTCCACTCTGCAGAGTGGATTTTGTCCCTTTTTTGGGACATATTTACATACATATTTTTTTGAATCATCCCATCTCTATTAAAGTACACTACAACCAGTGATGTTAGACGTACCAATTTGTTGGTACACATACCATTTTTCAGGGTCTTGTACCATGTACCAACTAAAAATTGTGTTGGTACGCAATTATACCAACTTCTATAACTTATGATTTCAATTTTGTTTTTTTATTAAAAGAATTGTTTTTTATTAAAAGTGTAAAGGAAGAAAATAAAACAGCTTAAGCCCCGTTTAGATTATCACACAAGTGTGTTATACATGTCAGAAATGTGTTGTATAACGAAAATGTATAATAGTGTGAACACTGTTCGTTACACACATATCAAAATGGGTGCACACATTTTAAAATACGGTCACACTTTTTTGACAAGATTTATTCTTTGAAATATTTCATAAAGTTACCACTTGTCTCAACACAAGTTTTGTGTTATTCACAAATAAATGTTAAACAAAGATTAAAAAAAACTAGTGGTGAAAAAAAGTAATAATAGAAGAAAAAATTACTGTTTTAATTTATTTGTTGTGTGTGTCGATAACAGTCTGAACACTGAAAAGATTTTCTTTTATACTTTTTTGACAACCAGACAATTTCAGCATACTTTTTGTCATACTTGTGTGAAGAAAAGTATAAGCACTTGTGTGATAATGTGAACGGGGCTTTCTTGATATTTTAACCGCCACAAAACATGAAATACTATTCACAAGTGTGGCGACAATAGGGTTGCCAGACGGGCTTGATTGCCAAGCTTTTTCAATGCGTGTCAAAAATAAAGAAAAAATGTCATTTGTCAAGCTAAAACGAAATTTTAGAAATTTTTTCATCAAATTGATAAGAAAAATCAAGAAAAATTAACCATTAGCAAAAAAAAACAAAACTAAATGTTTTTAAATGTACCATGACTAATTTTTACGGATAAGTGACTATTTCCATGGTAGTAAAGCATAAAAAGTCTTTCTTTGAATGAAAAGAAAACGTTTCAGTTAGAAGCTAACCAATTTTTAAAAAATGCTGTAAAATACTTAAAAAAAAGATATTATTTTGGAGAAAAATCAGTTTTTTTTTAGCAAATTGCTGTTTTAAATATAAAAAACTCGTTGTTGTCAAGGAGTAATTAAGCAGAGCTGCCATTTATTTTAAAAATATCAATTAATACTGATATGTTCTATGCAGATAACTGCTGCCTTCGGGAAGTTTTGGGCCAATTTCTTTAAAAAATGTGGTACAAAGAATGTAGAAAATCTGTATAAATTAATATCATTTAAATTTTCAAGTCAATTTTGCAATTTTTTGCTAATTTAACTGAATTTTAAATTGTCAAAAAAAATCAAGCCTTTTTTTTAATGTCAAGAAAAATCAAGCTTTTTCCTCTGAATGTCAAGCTTTTTGCCAATTTCGATCTGGCAAGCCTAGGCGAAAAACAATATATTTTTATATCATTCAAAATACAATATATTTGTAGTTGTAGCGTACCGACTTAACTATGACTTATATCCCACTTTTTGTCGTTTATGAGAACAGCTGTTCTTTGAATGTAGATTTTTTTTCTTTTGTGAGGAAATTTTTGTTAAAAGGACGCTCACTATTGTTATTGCAGATTATCATGTCATCAAAACTATCGCTCTGAATGGGAGCAAGATCCCCTTTGTTCTCCTTGGTATAATATCATATTAAACATATGTTGTGAGTATACCAATTTTTTGTTTCAAATACCAGCTTTAAGCGACATCTATACCAGGTTTTTTTGGCCACTATCTAACATCACTGACTACAACATTGTGAATCCAGGGGACAGTTCGCCGTGAGTCGCCGAAGAAGAAGGTTATCTCGTGACCTGTATTAATATATTAGAGGGAATGACGGTTAATTGTTTTTGTTTTGCGATACTCTAAAGCGTGTCTCAGCATGCTTTTGGACTGTTGAGTCTAACCACATGCAAACATTTTCTGGCGTATTGGAGCCTCATCACGCTGAACCTCCATTGTGAAGACAATGGTTGCATTTGTATTGCTGTTGTTCCTGTGCGTCTGATTTTGAAATCAATATTGTACTCTAGCACGACTGGTCGTGCGAATTTGTAATGGCGTAATATTTCTACAAACTGGCCAATGAAACAGAATAGAAATAAAAAAAAAAAGAATCCAGGGGAGAAACAATGAGGGTACTCACGATGGTATTTTGCACACAATGCAAAAAAAGTTCAGTTTGCATCGTCATAACTACTCAAGGCTGAGAAAATGCAAATAACTGAGCTTTTTTGCATCGTGTGCAAATCGCGATCGTCAATACCCTCAATAGTTGCAGAAAACGACAGCGTAGTGAAACTTTTATGGGTGCGAATTTGCAACAGTGTTTCGTTCGAGGGCTAAAAGTAAGATGATGCAGCGCTTTTATAACGGTTTATAAACTAGCAAAACCCTGACCCTGGGTTGTTGTTTTATATATCTTCTGCTACTTTTTAGGTATTTTTTCTTTTGTGTTTAAAACGAATCAGCGATTATTAACAAAAAATGCGAAATTAGTAAAATGAATAAAGTACGAGTAGGGTACCTACAACAATGAATGACCTTCAAAATAAATCATATTGTGCCGGTTGTTTTTAACAGAGACTGCCGATTACTTATAGAATTTTATTAAAAACAAAATTTAACCTAAAGATAAACTCACCATGTTTATTAGGTGCAATTTTTAATAAATCCATTTTTGTATTAGATACGATATCACCACTTGCTTAGATTTCAAAATATTTTTTATAATTTTAATAAATATTTTCGAAATATTATTATGTTAATAATACACGATTTGTGTTTATTTTTTATTATTATTGTGCAGTCATTAAATTTATATTTATAAGTATGTATATAAAAAAACACGCGTTGAATCGTATGATCGTATTGAAAATTCCACTACAACTTAAATTGAATATACCAGCGGCTAACGAGCTTAACAACAGTAATCATGCGACTGATCAACAAGTCTTGCAGTTCAAGTAGTATACTTGGCCAAAAAATACAAAACTTTGCATTAAAAAATCTTTTTTTTTTGTATGATTCATTTAAATTTGAGATCAAATAATAATTTTTTGTTAGAGTTAAGAAAAAGAGTAAAAGAAATATAAACAATTTTATTACTATTTAAAAATGTCGGCCAACTTATCTCAAATTAACCAGAGCTTAACAATAGTTATGAATGCCAAATTTGTATGTAATTAACAACGAGGGTTACTGTTTAAACTGGGGTTATTTTTTACATAAATTACACTCACCTAAAGAATTTTATAAATGAGTGCTTATTTAAAAAAAGTAAACAATAATAATTATGTATTGTTGTTTGTTTTGAAAATTTTTATAATGAGCAGAGAGAGAGTGCGTATAAACCATAGATTATATTGCAGTCTTCTCTTTGAAATTCGCTGTCAGTGGACATATATGCTGAGAATGTGGTGGACATAAGTCCTATACCTACATAAAAAGTATTTGAATGTGGTTGAAAAAATGTGTTTGTTTACAAAAGAAGAATAAGAAGAGGAAGATCTCTATGTAATCTATGGTATATAAACCCGATTTTACGTCATTTTGACGATTTTTGTGTAAAATTTGCCAAATGATTGACTATTTTTTAATAGGTTTTGACGAGTTCTAAAAGTTTCAGATTTTTAAAGAAAGAATTAAAGAAAAACGATATAAAAATTAATTTTAAAAATCTTAAATTCACAACAGTCTCAGTATTGGTAAAAAGTTATCATTTAATTCGCAAAACCATTAATATATACTTTAATTAAATCCATGTTACTAAAGTTTACTCGAAGAAAAAGTCTGGGTAACTTTTGGTAAGAAGAGATCAGGGATGATGATAAATTGGATTTTCGAAATAGTACCAACCAACTGAAAAAATAGTACTTTTTCGATCCTCATAGTACCAAAATTGTGTATGTTATTTTATGTTAAGCAGCCTACACACGAGGAACATGCATCACAGAATATGTGTTCCTATTTTTTTAAATTTTTTATACAGACGATACCACACAACAATAAAATCTCAAACGAAACATCATTAATGATTGTTTGTTGAACCGATCACATCAAATATGCGTAGAAAAAAATCAAATTAATTAATTTGTTAATTTTTCATATGCTGCTGTTTTTTTAGTTTTATTTTTTTAGCTATCACATTTTATGTCCCATAATTCTCGAATATATTCATTTATATAATTAATCCAGTTTTCATTATTTATAATTGTCGTCATTTTCATTTTCTTAAATGCGTAATTACAAAAAAGCACCTCACAACATGACAGCTCTCAATGAACAAACACAACAAAAACGTCGACACACACGATGAAAAATTGATATACACAAATGCATATTCGTGAAAAAATTGGCATTTAATAAATTACAAAAACGTACATAAATTCAATACGTACACTCATAAAAAAAAGTTAGTACAAAAGTCTGTTAAACGCGTTCTAATTCAATTGAACTAATTTTTCCTGTTGTTTTCGTTTAAATCCGTTGTTTAGCTAAAGTTGTTAGTTATCAAATTTCACCACAAAAACATATTTCTGCTGTACTTGAACTAATTTTTCCTTCTGATATTTAGTTATTTTTTTATAAATGATTTTGACAATGTTATCAGCTAATATAGATAAATTTATTGGCAACTTTTTAATATTTGTGTTTTTAAAAGAAAACGATAGGGGCGCTAGTGTATAGTGATTGATGGTGTTTGATGGCGCTTGATGGTGAAGTGTGTATTGGTGAGTTTGCCGACCAATACAAATTAGAAAATTTCTAGTAAGTATATTTCAATGTGTGTGATGAGTCATCACTGATGACGCTTACCAATACAAATAAAAATTATATGCGCTTGTTTAGAAAGTTCTAGTAAATAAAATAATATGATAAGAGCATGTTTTCTTTTGTTTCTGTTAGTCAGCAAAGGAACGCAAAAGAAAACGGAGGTATACTGGACATTAACATTTCGCAGTTAAAATTGTATTTAAAAAATAAAATAATAGAGGTTTGTTTTATAATATAAACTATATTTAAGGGAATACTATTAAATATGTTTTTTTTTTCTTTTATTTCAGCCCTTTAACATTTTCATCTAAATTCGACCCGCAGGTAGACAAAAAAAAGGAACCAAATAATACAACTCCAGCGGAAGTTTAACATATTGGCAAGAAAATAAAAGTGCAAATAGTGTTTTTGGATTGTGTAATTTATTTGAAAATAAAATTAACAATATTTACATTAATTTGTTTTTATTCAATTAATAACAAAAAGTGATTGTAATTTTAGCAGCATGTTTTGCAGATTTCAACTGACCCAATTTCATTTCTATTAAACGAAAATTCTTCTAAATTTTTGAATGTTAACTAAATTTTTTACCTGTTTATAACCAACTAAAATTTAGCAGAAAACATGTGCTGATTTCAGCTGAGTAATTTTCATTTCCATTAAACAACATTTCTTATAAATTATTGTATTTGAACTAACTTTTTTACCTAATATTTAGGTCACCCAAATTTAGCAGACCATGATTCTCAACATCATTGAAATTTCTGCTGGCGCAAATTCAGGTACTATTTCCTGTTATTTTAGCAGAATTTTTAACTATTTGTACGGGCTTTTTTTTATGAGTGTAAATTCAAAATATAATATAGATTTTTAAGCTGGATTCATAATGCTGGAGCAGGGATGTCAAGTTTGTCATAGAAAAAAGCGCAAAAAATATTCAAAAACGGTAAAAACGCGTACATTTATGGTTAAAAGTGTAAAAAGCACTAAACAATTTTACGATTTTTTTATTAGACAAGTTTGATACAAAAATTAGTTCGTTTTGACCCCATTTTTTTCCCTATAAACATGAGATTGGGCCGTTACGAGTATACATGTAACTGTCACATATTCGACTTTCATTCACATCGGAAACAACCAATCGAAAAAGCTACCTTGTGAGTCTCAGTTGACTCAAATAAAGAAAGTAACCAACAACTTACAGATATTTGAATTTAACTGAAAATTTGTTAAAGTTTACGAAAAATGCAGTTACTTTACAATTTAAATTAACTAAAGTCAACTGAAAAACTAATTCAAATAAAAAAAAAACTCAGTGAGGTGTAGAAAAAGTGGGACGGTTGTACGGTTGTTTGAAATTAGCGTGGTTAAAAAAATCACAACAATTCATAATATTATCTTATCTATCATCTAATTTTTAAAAGTTTTTGTAATATATTACAAACTTTTTTTGGATCACTTTTCTCTCAATTTTTCACTTTCTATTTTGAAAAGTTTAAAATAGTACCGAATGAGTAACGAGTACCATAGTACTTTTCAGGCTTTAATAGTACCATAAAAACTATAGTATCAACTTTATCATCCCTGAAAGAGAAAGAAGAGATCACGAGGGTTCTCATTCACCCAATTTTCGAGTACGAGAACCAGAGATGATATAAATGGTACTATAGTACTTTTTGTGGTAAGTACTATTAGGACCCCAAAAGTACTATGGTACTCCTATGACTCATTTGGTACTATTTAAAAATTTTCTTATCTAAATTTTTTTAATTTTCATTAAAACTATTGGCCCTTACTATGGAAGAGTGTTTTAAATTTAAAGTCGTCTTTATTTTTAAATATACGGTTTTATTAATTTTGTGTATAAAAATATTTATATTTTCAAATATTTTGATTTGATATTTGATATTTTTCGTATGCAATATTGTTTACGCAAACTATTACTAATTGTAGCCTAGTGGTTGTGACGCCTGCCTTTGACATGGGCTGGACGGGTTCAAATTCCAGCCAAAGTAAAAAATAAAAATTTTTATGTATTTTCTTTTTTCAATTAAACATTTTTTTTTCATATTTAAAACAAATTGTATAATTTTTTATTTATTTTTAACCTAAAAAATTGTTAAATACTAAATAATAGCAACACTATAAAAATCTAATTAAAATTTTATAAAAACAAAAAAAAACCAAAAAAAAAATATTGTGCTCCAACCGGGGTTTGAACCTGCGACCTACTGCATCAGAAGCCATGATAGTACCCCCTAGGCCACCAAGTTGCGAGTTAGCTGGCAAAAAACATTACAGTATATACACATGGCGTTGACATAAAGAAAAAAACAGGGCAACACTCTATCCCGTGTTGCACTTTTGCCCTTTATTTAGGCAAGATTTTTAGAAAATAACACCTGGCCCTCTTAGAAATTAAGGGTAAAATTTAGAAAAGATCACAAAAAAGGCAATTCAAAAGCAAAGTGCAAAAAAAAGGCAACATTTTTTTCAGAAAAGAAAACGTCATTAGTTAGAATATTGTTCTACCTCAAGTCCAAATTCTATGTAATATGATATTGATATATTAGATTGAATTTGTTGTTTAAAATAATTATTAAAATGTATACACAAAAAATATAAAAAATTAGGTAAATTTCGAAAATGCATATTTTTTGTTTTAAAAAATCCTTAATGATCAAAACTTTTAATTGTTGTGATAAGGGAGAAGTTGCATTCAGCTAGGGTTGCGTTAATCGAGGTGCCACTTATTTAATGGTTGAATAAATCAGATGAGTAGCTCGTTTATTAAATCCCTTTAAAATAATTTTCGCCTTCAAATGAAATTGAATACGATTTTAAGGGACTTCAGTCAAATAAAATTCTGAGTCAAGCATCAGCACAAAGTTATTATATTCCAAACCAATTTAAGTTAAATTTAAAATTTATTTATTTAAATTTAAATTTATTCCAAAACTGATTCCACATGAACTTATTGCAAACTCAACTTTTTCAAATTCTGTTTTGGTATTTTTGAGTTACATAAGTAGAATTCAACATTATTGGAACACTTTTTTTTATAGTTTTTGCATTGATCCACGGTGTCGCGGATCAAATTCCTGGATTCGAATATTTCCTGGATTCGAATATTTATTTAACAATTAAGTTGCGCACAGCAACAAAAATCCCGCCTCTTTGAAGGTATACTATACACTAAAAGGTTAATTTAAACGATGTTACAAACTTAAAGATTAACCCCTAAATTCATAAACGCTTTGTACAATTATAGGAGGTTTATTGAACAAATTTTATATGAAAATGACGTTTTGTAAACCTGCTATAACTTTACAAAGCATTTATGAATTAAGGGGTTAGTCAGTAATTTGAGTCCTTTTGATAATTTAAACGCCGACATTTTCTTTCACATAGACCAATGCGGAGCAGTATTATAGTCAGCACTAAGTACGAATTTTAATAAATCTTTACTCGAGTAATAAAATTTGAAACATAATTTCCCACTAAAGTAAAATTTAAGTTTAAACTCGTGCTTTGTGCCAGTGTTGCCGGTTTTTTTTCAGACTATCCCAAATTTTAAAATTTTTATCCCCAAAAATCCCCAATTTTCAAATTGTTATCCCCAAAAATCCCCAATTTTTATTTTCTGGAAAAATTCGTATTCGTTGACTTTTTTTTTTAATTAATGTAAAAATACCATATTTATTTAATTCTTTTCGGTCCTTATACACTCAAACTCAATAAATTTTGTAATTCTAACAAATTATAAAAAAGAACAAATAAATTTAAATAGCAGCATAAAAAGATGTGAGCCAAATTTTTTCGTTTTAAATATTTCAGAATCAAAATTTTCCGATTCATCAACTTCAGACATTTTGTTGCGTATGGTACTGTATAAAAAAGTTTTAATATTTCAGCAGATGGATTGAATTTTTGACAATTGAATAACATGTAAAGTATATATTTAATTTAAGAAGAGCTTTTCATAACTCATATTACATCCGAATAACCTTAAATATTTTGGAACCAAAAGGAATTATGGTCTGTACGCACATTAACTTTCCAGACACAAATTTGTGTAGCCTAAAAACATGCTCTATTATCATCATACTTAAAAGAAATATATAAATATTTAGAATTATCAGGGTTAAATTCATAAAAATATAAAAAGGCAATAATATGTTATCCCCAAGAAATCCCCTAAAATTTCGTGTCATCCGCAATTGCAATTTTCCTCGGGTTTTTCCTGGAATGATCTCTATCTGTTTAAAAAATAAAATTATACTGGTCCCGGGAAATAAATTGTCTAAAATCACTTTGGTTTAGTTATACCATTATATATATATATCAATGTATTCAAGCTCAGATAGGACCTCTGCAAGGCTACTAGCTCAAAACATGGACCTCTTTTAACCATTTTCTTTCGGTTTAGTCCTTGGGGCAAATTTCGTCAAATTATTTTTAAAAGTGAGACCTGTAGTTTGATTACAAGGATCGTTAATTTTATATGGACAGGCGGACTGACACCATATCGTAAGAACCAATTCAATATACCCATTGAGTGGTGTATAATATAAAAATTTTGTTTTGGTACGTACTAAGGAGGTCGAAAAAGTACTATTGTTTTGGTCGGTTGGTACTGTTTTGAAAATCCAATTTATCATCCCTGACGGGAACGCTTTAGGTAAGTTTGGCTACACGCGGTAACTTGCGGGAACAAAAATACAAGATTTGCTTCTTTTTTCTTTTAATTAAAAAATGTCATTTCCGGGCTAAAATCGTCATTTGGCGAATTTTTGATGGAAAATCGGCAAAATGACGATAAATCGTTAAATCTGTTAAAGCCCAATTTTTACTACAACCAAAAATTAGTACACTCATAAAAGTTTGACAATTACTACATGACAATTGTTTATGTAGTAATCAGTAGTGGTTGTTTTTTATAGTAATTACAGTTGTTTTTCTATAGAAAAATGCAAAACAACTGTTATGGCGGTTATTTAAGAAAAGTACTGTAATTTCGTAACAGTTGTTTTAAAGCAGTTATTTTTAATATCATAATAAATAACTACCAAAACAGTAATTTTACAGTAGAGAGTTATTTTTGGTAGTTATTTAAAAAATAAAAATTTCGTTGAATTGCTTTGAATTTTAAAAATTCTTGTTTAGTTTATTTGCTATTATTGATATATTACTAGTTTGCAAATAATAATCAGAAACTTGTTTTGTATCTCTAGTGCTTAAATCATAATAACTGGGGAACCGTTTGGAATTTTTACTTCAAATTTTAAATAGGCTAAAGTAATTACACATATTTTTGTAAACGAAAGAAAAAAATTGTTCTTTTTATCAAAATATACTTTTATAATACCAAAAGAATTAACTGTAACAAAACAATAGTGGTGTCAAATTGTGTAAATGGGTACAATTTTTTCTATTGTTTTAAATTTTTTTAGTAAAAATTTTTCAGTTAATTTTACTACATAGGTAGTTGTTTTTAATGCATTTATTAGTTATTTTTCAACAGTTAAAAATAAAAAAGTGTTAGTTATTTTGAAGTTTTTGAACTGCATATACCTTTGTTTTAACTGTCTTTTTCAGTAGATTCCAGAAACAAACTTCTGTGAGTGTAGTTTTTAAAAACTTTTAGTTTTTCATTCAAAATTTCTATGGAATTTGACAAGTAAATACTACAAGTAGTTTTCAAAAACTACTAGTTTTTGCTTATTTATAAACATGATTACTAACCGATTACTATGCGGTAACATTAGTTTAGATTATTTCGGTAACGAAATTTTAAGGGTAGCGATATTTAATTTATTTCGGCATCATTAGTTTAAGGATGGCTGTATTTCAGTTATTTCGGTAACGGTATTTTAAGGTTATCTTTATTTCTGGAGGGATAACACAGTAGTCAGTTGAAAGAGTTTTGAATCGATAACGGTATTTTAGCGGTATTGCCTGCCAACCCTGCAACTAAGAATCTACGGTTTTTATTTAATTTTTTGTATTTGTATATTAAAACAAATTTTGAATATGGACATATTCTAACCAATTTTAACAGGTTCGCCAAAATTATTCTTATTTACAGCATAGAAAATAGTTTTCAAGTGGAAAATCCTGCATATCTGCAAGTATAAAGTTAGACTCACAATGAGGGAGTACTACACTCTGCAGAGTGGATTTTGGTTCTTGTCTCCTCGCACTTACAATTTTTTTATCATGCGATCTCTATTTAAGTACACTTTACTCTGATTGATTTTTTTCTATTCCTTGTTAACTTTTTCGTCAATAACCAAAAACCCTAAAAAAGTAATAAAGTGGAGAAAAAAGGTCGTGTCATACGGACTTTAACAACAGAAGGCGGCAGTTGTATTACCATAATACCCCTAGGACAGACATTCAGACAGATCCCAGTCTATTTAAAAACTTGTTAGTACAAAAACAAAAAATAATTTTCCTCGTCACGGGTATGCATTGTATTTAGCATAAGCATAAGCAAAACAAAAATATAATATCCGGTGGTTTTCATACTGAAAGTTTAAGAGTTAGCTAATAGTTAATGCAAAAATTTGTTGTTGTTTTATATAAATTTTTATTGACATTTTCTTTTGTTTCATAGGTAAGTTAAAGTTAACCACCCTACAGTATGAGACGTACCGTTAAAGTTGATGTATTATTTTAATCGAATAAAAAAAGTGTCACTTAGTATAAAAATGTCGGGTTAAAATTTCGTTTCTTCACAAAAAAATTACAAGAGGATCAGTATACGTTTCCACTTTTTATTAATACCTGTAGATTATTATTCACTTAGAATTCTACGCGTAACAAATTTTCGACTTGTCTACTCAATAACCACTTTCTTACTACACGTTTTTTGAACATGGTATAACAACATACGACTTATAGAAATTAGCGATTTTGGCAATGTGCAGATAATAAAAAAAAAAAAAACGTGTACACAGAGAGAATTTTTCTGGACGAGTTTTAATGAAATTTTTCAGTAAACTAACCCTAGTAGAAAAAGTTATATAGAAAATTATTTTTATATATAGTCAAGTGTGACACCATATCTTTATGGATATAATTATATATAACTTTTAGTTTTCATATTGATCATATATAGATCAGTATGTATATGTCCCCATATATATTTATATGTACCATGTCTATGTACATATGCAATGACAATTTTAATACAGCGTCATATATAATCCAAAATGGTTTTATCGGAAAACAAAGTTTTATATATAGCTCAAATGTTTAAGTATAGCCCAATTTAAAAAAAAAATCTAAGTTTTTTGAGATATACATATTTATGTATGTATGATTTCAAAATATAAAAAATTGGTTACAATTATATACAACTTCTTCTAAAGACTAATTTTTATTTAAATTTTGATTTCTTAACTTAAGTGTGCTATTTTTTAGTACTTTTTAATGATTTTTGTTTTGAACCTGAAATAAAAAGCGTTATATAATTATGTCTTTCTACATCAAATTAGATATGATTATATTGGGTCAAAATCCGGATAAGATTCTATATTTTCGGATCATAGTACATCTGATATGACATGATATTATTTTTTTTACTCGGGAATGAAGTTTTCTTCACAATGTAAATAAAAAATTTCTAAAATTTGATGAAAACGCCTCATATATTTTATGAATCTAGTTTTGATGAAACTTTTTCATTGAGTGTATAAATTCAATGAAAAGTTTCAATGTACGATTTCCAGTGAAGTTTCACTGGTTTTATACAAAAATTCATGTATATCATGCAGATAATTCTCTCAGTGTATATACTTCCACAATGACACTGAGGTCATTTAGAAAAAATGTTCATTCATAACAGTACGATCAATAAACAAGTTACCATTGATAAAAATAAACCAACAGACGATGCATTTCCACTGATAATTACTGGGCCCTAGTTTTCACAGTCATTTTTCCGATCAAATAAGAATGATTTAAATTCTTGTCGAACGTTCGAATTTTTTTACTTTTATAATATTTTTAATTCAAGTTTAATTTTTTTTAATTTCCATTTATCTATGTACATACATACCGAGACATTCGTTTGCACGCACAAAGAAATAGTTTAAAATTTCTGTTGTATTTTCTTCTTCCAAACAAGCCCAAAAATGAATCAAAAACAGCTCAAAAAATATTAGTAAAAATTCAAATTTTTGTATGAAAGTGGTTCATCCAAAAGAGCCTTCTTTTTTTTTTTGATTCAAAACTGACTAAAAAAAAATATTTAAAAAAATTCAAAAGGTTCAAACATTAATCATTTTTTGAGCCTTTTTTGAATTGTTTACAAAATATTCAAATTTGTTTACATTTCTGAGTCATTCTGAACATCTTTTGGATTTAATAATTTGGCTCAAAATTTTGTGTCTTTTATGATTCATTTTAGAAGGCTTAAATTTTCGTCCAAAATATGAGCAATTTTTGACAAAAAATTTTAAAATTAAAAAAAAATGTGTTTTATTTGAGTAAGTTTTGACTCATAGAATAAGAACCCTCAAAAAATTATCCAAATTTTGCTGGCTGGGTTTCCAAAACAATTGTAGGTTTGTAAGTAAGTAGTAAAACTATGTAGTACAAAAGAAAAAAAATTGAGAAAGTTGTCACAATATTAAAATGTACTCGAACGGAAAATTATAAAAATAGTAAAGAAGCAAAAAAAAAATTACAAAAACGGGGAAAAAACGTACGCGGAGTGCAAACTTTTTAGTGAAACATTAAAGTCAATTAATTTAATAACGTTTCGCAAAAAAATGTGTTCAATTTTATTATTTGTTAATAGTGAATTTAGACTGGGCGAAAACTAGTAGTTTTTGGGCATTTTTAGTTTTTGAGCCGAAAACTACAAAATTAATTTAGTTTTAGATTCTACCTGGTTTTTGCCAAAAACCAAATCAAATAGCGTGTTTTTTAATCACCTGGATTTAGAATTTTTCATACAAAAAATGGATTTATTAAATCCAAAAAAAAAAGCTGGATTTAATAAATCCACAATAAAAGCACAAATATATGAAACAGCCTATTAATTTAATGTCAGAAAAAAAATACGAATAAAAATTAAAAGAGAAACAAAAAATTTGAAAAACTAACAAATAAAAGGTTTTTATTAAATTTTTTTTATGAAATATGTTTAGAAAAAAAACTACACCTCACCAAATACATATTTTTCATCTTGGACATGGAGAAATAGCTCAAATAGAAATGCCAATTTTTCACTCTACAGTAAGTAATTTAATTAAATCCAATTAGTGAATATTAAATATTTCAATGGAATTTTTCAATTGTGTAAAAATATAAATTGAAGTGATAAAACTGAAAAGGCAGACTGTTTATCGCTGTTGTATGTAAAATATAATTATAAATTAAAAGTTAAAGTAGAATCCTCCATCATCGAATTCGGTATTAAAAATTAGGGTGAAAGAAGTGTCGGACAGAAAATTTTTTTAAAATAGGAAAAATCTAACCCCATCTGTTGAGCACTTTTAGAATTACTTTTTGGATTTATTAAATCCAAGTGATTAGAAAAAACGGCTAAAATATCTGAAATGTGCATTATAGATTTTCGATACACCCTGTTGCAACGAATATAGAAGTAAAGCGAGTGTCAAAAAAATATTTTTTAATTTTTTTAAAATATTTCTGTTTTATACTGAATTTAGACCAAGCAAAACCCAGGTGGTTTTTGTACAAAACTAAATTACAAAAGCCAATTCATTTACACTGGTCATTTAGTTTTTCTTTGTCACCTCACTTTTTTATTAAACACTTTTCTTTATGGTTTTATTGTTAAATTAAATTAAAAAAATTAATAACACATTTTAAAATGGATAAAAACACACAATTTAAAATTAAAACCGAAATATTTGAAAAAAATATAAAACTATATTTTTGACACTTGCTTTACTTCTATATTCGTTGTAACAGGGTGTATTGAAAATTACTTATAAAAGAAACCGAGTGTATCAAAAATGCTAATTTCAGATATTTTTTCTTGGTTTTTGGCAAAAACCAGGTAGAATGTGGTTTTCAGTTTGTATGAAAATTGTATGGAAAAACTAAAGTAATTTTGTGGTTTTCGGCTCAAAAACTAAAAATGGCCAAAAACTACTAGTTTTTGCCCAGTCTAAATATACTATTAATTTGCAATTGTGTGTTGTTATTCTTTTTTAAATGTATTAATAATTTTTTTACATTAATTTGATAATAAAAAAAGAAAGAAAAGTGTGTAATAAAAAAGCGTCGTGACAAAGAAAAACTAAATAACCAGTGTAAATGTCTTGGCTTTTGCAATTTAGTTTTGTACAAAAACCAACTGGTTTTTGCTCAGTCTAAATTCAGATAAACAAAAAAAATATGTTACTAGTTTTTGGCGGAAGAAATTTGTCTAGTAAAAACTAGTAACATTTCCCCTTAAAATGTTTACAAGTTTTTACTATTTTTTTTTGTACTCGAACGGAGTTTTGAGTAAAACTAGTAAAAACGGCAAAGCTAGTAAAAAGTCGCAATTTCTATAAAAAATGTTTGTACTTTTTGTAAAATTGGTAGCATTCGGCAGAGAAACCTTAAACTGAAACTGGTGACTTGTAGCGCTTCGTGATTACTTACTCTGCTGAACGATATTTTCTTTGTTTTTAATACACTTTTTCTATAGTTTCCTTTTATTTTTTAAAATTTTTGTTTTCGAATTATATTTGTATTTATATTTTTATTTTTCATTCTTACAAAACAATTTTTATTGTAAATGAACAACAACAAATGTATCACTTATTGATCAAAAGTAGCAAACATTTTTACGCTACCAAAATATGACAGCGCTACCTGAGCGCTAAGACTGATCAGGTCGTTCAGCAGATAGTTGTACAACTGTTGTAGAATCAGGGTTGGCAGAAAATACCGCTAAAATACCGTTATCGATTCAAAACCCTTTCAACTGACTACCGTTACCCCTGAAACACCGTTACCGAAATACCGTTACCGAAATAACTGAAATACAATTATCCTTAAAATACCGATACCGAAATAAATGAAATATCGATACCCTAAAAATACCGTTACCAAAATAAATGAAATACCGTTACCCCTAAAATAGCGTTACCGTTATTTTTAATTTTCTGTTTTTGCAATTGCACATGATTATTTTAGAGTTTGCTGTTCGGTTTTAATCGAAACCGAAACCGCGGTTTTTGAGGCCTCAAAACCGAAACCGAAAACCGACAAAAATAAGTCGGTTTTTAGCAAATACTGAAAGCAATTAAAATTATTAATTAAATTACATATCATTGAGCCTACACCCTAAAACTTTCTTAGTTGATTAAAACGAAATTTTCAACTATCTCATAGGTGAAATACCCCTAACTAATATATAGTTAAATTGATTTAGTTGTTGTCAGTTTTCTGAATATAAGCAAATTAACTAGGAATATAGGTATTTGCAACGATATGATAGAAACCAAATAATATTGAAATTGGTGGAAAACAGCCATAAAAACCAAATAAAAATTGTACATTATCTTTTGAGCACTTTTATTTTAACACTCTCTTAATTTACACTTAAAATATTTTTATTTAAGATTTGCTGCCTTTCTTTTCCCATCGGTTCTTGTTTTCAAAACATTCTTCCTTTGGTTTTTATTAAGGTGGTTTTCTTGTTATTGGTAGCATTCGGCAGAGAAACCTTAAACTGATACCGGTGACTTGTAGCGCTTTGTGATTAGTAACTCTGCTGAACGATGTTTTCTTTGTTTTGTTTTTAAATACAATTTTTCTATATTTTCCTTTGGTTTCTTTAAATTTTTGCTTTTGAATTATATTTGTATGTTTTTATTTGTCATTCTTACAAAAAAAATATTTTTAAAATCAAAAACAACAAATGTATCACTAATTGATCAAAAGTAGCAAACATTTTTTACGCTACCAAAATATGACAGCGCTACCTGAGCGCTCAGACTGAGCGGTTAGGGATCAGGTCGTTCAGCAGATAGTTGTACAACTGTTGTAGAACTGTTGACTATTAAATTGTATCTGCCGAACGCACCCATTCTAAAATCTAAAAAAATAAAAACAATCATGAACTTTCATATATTTTTTACAAGAAAATTAGAAATTCTAATCACTAAATTACTACAGGATTTATTAGACACTATTTTCAGAAGCTACAAATAAGAAATATGAAAATTGCTCACAAAATTTCTTGAAAAAAATTTAAAAATAAAATATTTGATTGTTTCTTTTTTAATATATTTGACATTTTCTAAGCACTAGTAGTATTCACAATAACTAATAAATATTGTAGCTCTCAACTAAAACCCTGGCTATTTATGACCATCGTAGTTGTTTAATATTTTTTTAAATCAACTATGGCATTCTTTAACTATGTAACTACGGAATTTTTTCGGTGTATTAATATCACAAGAAAACCGAAAAATAACCGAAACCGCGGTTCTTATAATTTTGAAAAACCGAAACCGCGGTTTTAAAATTTTTCGGTTTTTAGCAAACTCTAGATTATTTAGTATTTTTCGTACATTAAGATGGTAGATTGGTTTTTTTTGAATTTTTTAAACAAAATAATAAAGTTTCTACTTGTAAAAAAATGCTTTAACACTATGTGTTGTCTGGAGCTGGCGTTAGGAAATACAATAGACAATTTTTCATTTCTATTTTAATTCTTTTAAAGTGTAAAATTAATTTTCAAAAGTGAGAGTTTTTCAGCCTCTAGTCGATGATTTTATTTATATTTATTTTAACAAAAACAGAGCGTATTAATTTTTAAAATTTTATTATTGCAAACATAGTATTATGAAAGGCTGAAAAACTGCTCTCACTTTCGAAAATCTGTGAATAAAGTTCGAACAAACAAATCTGTTTGAGATTTGACATCTGTTACTGCACACTAATGAAATTGTCTACATGCTTTTCATGAATTTTTATATTGACTCAATGAAATTTCGCTAGAATTCGTCCATTGAAACACGGAGGAGATTGGAAGATAGACAAAAATCTAAAAACAGAATGTTTGTATGTGTTTGTATTGATCACTTCTGAGTAAAAACAATAACAGAAAGCTGAATAGGCAAGAAAACAACGAACTAGTTACAATGCATTCAAGGCCTTACTTGGGTGACAGGTGGTTGAAAAAAAGTATAATATATATAGACAATCTGAGAATAAAAACATATAAATAATTAATACAATATAATGGAAAATCACTGACGATGCCTGTCCATACAAAAAAAAAATGCAGAAACTAGATTTAGTCTGATCTGAAAATTATAATGTGTTTATAATTTTTAGAGAACAAGGTTTATTCTTCTTCTTAACCTCAAATCTCTTAATTAAAATTGATAAGAGAGGAAACATTCTAATTGAAAAATAAATTGCTCAAGTATTAGTCAATGCTGGCTCTTCTGATTACAAAACATACATTGTATAGGCTGTGATTGAAAAAACTTCAATTAGCCACACTCAGCGCTATGCCGACCGTGGTGTATCTTGATAAGAGGTGATGCTACGAGTCATAGCCTGTGCAGAGGGCTGCCGGTTCAATTCCCGGTCATGGCAATACACAAAAAGTTTTCATATAGAGACAAATTAACAATTAAAAATTACTTTGATCACTTGACACATAAATTAACCACTGACGAGCCTTTGGGTGAGACGAAACTGCGGCAGTCTGGTGAAGGGAATCACCAGGGAATCAGAAGGGTCTGGTAAATTTTTAATTAAAATGTTTTCTTCTTCCTATAAATCAGCTCTAGAAAAAATTCTTTAGTAATTAATCCTAATATTAATTACATTAATTACATTAACTAATATTAACTAAAAAATTTATAAAATTGCATATTACAATGTTAATTGCAGCTGTCTATAGGACTTTAAAACAACACTGTACTTAACTTTTCATTGAATTGATGCAGTTTTATGAAAAATTTCGTATTATTTATTGAAAATTATTGTACATACATCCAATGAAAAAGCTTTTTTCTTAAAACTTGTTATGCATTAACTTTGTGAAAAAAACTTCATTAGTTTAGTGAAAACTTTCATTAAAACTGGTCCAATTAAGTTCTCTCTGCGTAAATTAGCTCATTGTTTATTGTTAATGGCCCTTAGAAAACGAAAAGGCTGAGAATTTAACAATTATTTATGATATTCTCAGAATACTAATATTCAGCAACATTTTTTACTGATTTTTGCAGAGTAAATTGGTTTTTTCAAATAGAGTTTAACATTTTTTATATTGATGGCTCAGTGTAAAAGGCCCTTCTAGTTTTTAATGTTAAAAACAGTCAGCTCGTTGTGTTTTTATTGATAAAAAGTTAAGAAAATACATTAATTTTGCATTAAACGATTAATCGATTAATCGCCAATTTTCTCGATTAACCCACCCGAATAACCGGTTAATTAATTTTAGTGATTTTTCGAATAATGCATTAACCGGTTAACCGCCTACGTCGAATAATTGGAAACACTAATACGAACTCGCTTAAGACGAACATTCGGTTCAAACGAACTGTTTGTGATGGTCCCACAAACATACTTCTATATAATTTTCCACTTTTAATACAAAATTCGACAATTTTTTCTATATTTTTTTTTTTGTTTTCTGACAAATTTTAAACCGAACACACAGACATTTTTTTCTTAAATATATTCCGCCCACTTGCGGATAATAAAACATACAAGGTTATTGTAATGGTATTGTATGCTTTATCATTTGCTTGTGGGAAGCGCAGCTGAGTGCTATCGGACGCGTCATAGGTTGCGGATAATGGTTCCGTAAATATACGGATTGCTGCTTTCAGCGGCCGCGGACAGTCAGCGGCTACAAGGGGAGAGTCTCGGAGGGGCTATCGATTTCCCATCAAATTCCGAGTTGCCAATGATCCTTGGAGCGACGTGGCGAGTCACCGGCGCCACTAAATAACCGATTCTTTTACCAAGACCTACAAGCTGAGTAACCTGAAGGCATGTTACCACCTTTGCGTCTCAGGTAATTAGGTGACATATGGAATCCAATAGTCACTAAAACTCAGTGGGTCTCCGTCGGTCTGGAGACGCAGATGGCAGCCCCATCACCAAACTAGGAGGTTTTGGGTTGATACCCCATTATCTCTAAATTACCTTTAAATTCCCAGTAACGCAATAAGAGAAACAAAAAAACAATCCCAAAATACGTTGACAACCTCACGCTATGGAAAATGACTAAGATTTGCTACATGGAACGTTCGAACGCTTCACCAAGTTGGTAAATTGGAGCAGGCAATTATGATGCTGGAAAACTACAAACTTTCTTTTATGGGTATGAGTGAGGTTAGGTGGAATCAGTTTTTTTATGGTCTGATATACCATATGTGAATGATTCTCACATGTTTGGCGTGGGAATGCTCCCTACGGGAAATTTTAACAAACTGTCACCGAACTGGTTACTGAACTCTCATAAAAAAACGAAGTTCAGGGACCTGTCCTGGGATTTGTCTTGTGACATGTCACAAGGGGTCAATTTCCCCCTCCTATGACAACGCCATGTAAAAGTGACCACTCTATTTCATAAAAAGGGGCCAGTTCGGTGACAGTTTGTTAAAATTTCCCGTAGGGCTGCCACAAATTCATAAATGAGTGTATGTTGACAGTGAGATTAAAATCACAAAATAGAAATATTAGTGTTGTACAATGCTATGCACCAACAGAAGATGCTGACAATGGGTGATATCAGTGCTAGAGTTGGTTGCGATAATACAGATCTAGAACATATAATGGATAAACATGGAGTCGGTATAATGAACTCGAATGGGGAACGTATGATTGATATGTGTGGCCTTAATGAATTAAAGATTGGAGGTACCCTTTTCCCGCACCTGCTATAATGCCCTTGACAAATCCGTGAGAAGAGCAATTAGAAACGATAAACGCAAATATATGGACACACAAGCACAGTATGCTAATGACGCTGCGACAAAACACAACATGAAGATATTATTTGACCTCACCAGGAAGTTTTCTGGTCGAAATTTTGAAATTACTGTGCCTATAAAGGACAACCACGGAAGATTACTTACTACTACATCGGACCAACTTAAAAGCTGAAAGGAACATTTCATGGAAATCTTAAATATTGAGAGACCTGGTATTAGTGTAACATGGCGCGATAACGTTGACATACTCCCTATAAGATCAAGTAAACCCTCGATGGAAGAAATAGTAAATTCAATAAAATCTTTGAAAAATTAAAATACTCAGGACGAAATTTTTAAAGCAGCCCCTGAGATATTTGCTGACATAATACACCCCCTCTTTGGCCAAATATGGGAGGACGAAAAATACCCACAAGACATGTTAAAAGGAGCCATTGTGAAGATATTTATGAAAGGAGATAAAAGCAACTGTAATAACTGGCGTGGCATAACAACACTTTGTGTAGTTATGAAAATATTTATGAAAATCATACTCGAAAGAATGATTACATTCATCGATTCAAAGCTCAGACCAGAACACGCTGGTTTTAGACCATCAAGGTCCTGCACCTATCAAATCAACAGTTTAAGGGAAATAATTGAACAAAGCATAGAATTTCGATCCCCGCTTTACCTGCTTTTCGTGGACTATGAAAAAGCTTTTGACTCCATAAACGGAGACATCATATGGGCTGAACTTCATAACACAGGAGTCCAACGAAAATTATAAACCTCATCAGAAATAGCTATGAAACCTTCGAATGCTGCGTAATTCATAATGGTGAAGCTTCAGAATATTTTAGAACGATATCTGGTGTAAGACAAGGTTGCCTGCTCTCTCCATTGCTTTTTCTTTTAGTAATTGATGCAGTAGGTAGGCGGGCCACATCAGGCAAACCAAGGGGTATTATCTGGAACCCACTTTGTCCTACCAACAGATTGGATTCGCTCGATTATGCCGGCGACAAATGGTCATAGGTCATAGATATAAAGATTTACAGGCTAAGCTAAATGATTTGGTGAGCGAGTCGGCTAAAGAGGGTCTAAAAATAAACACTAACAAGACGAAGGAGCTAAGCATCAACGCCGATGAAAGCCAACATCTATTCATTGAAAACGAACAAGTAGAACGAGTCTCAAAATTCCAATATCTAGGTAGCATGATTGCTGAAGATGGAGGTGCTGTTTTAGATGTTGCAGCTAGAATTAAGAAGATGCTTTCTCTCTTCTTACAAAAGTTTGGAAATCGAACGTTTATAGTAATCACACCAAACTTCGTATTTTCTCGGCGAAATACGAAATACGAAGAAGAAAGTTTGGTTGGATTGGACACACGCTTATAAAACTCTGCGATGAGATTAGCGTAAGAGCCTTGATCTATAACCCTCAAGGAAGCAGAAAATGCGGTCGACCCCGTATCACATGGCGTCGCTCAACGTTAGATGAAGTCAACAATCTTCCTGAATTTCATCAAAGAAAGATAAAAAATCTACTTTGCAGCTTCACGTTCCAGATGGAAGACTCTTATTGATAAACTATGCCCACAATGAGGTAGCTTGGATCCCATCACAAAGCAAGCCACTATTATTATTATTATAAACAATATATTTAGGAAACCAAATGAAAAAATTGTAAAATTTTTAAAGTTGTTTCAAGGAAATTTAAATATTTGGTGGATAATTAGAACATTTTAAATAAATTTTACCCCGGTTAATACGAACATCGTTTACAACGAACTAATTAATCTAGTCCCCCGGAGTTCGTCATAAGCGAGTTTTACTGTATTCAAAAATGTTTGTTTAAATATTTACCCCTCAATTCATAAATGCTTTGTTGTAAAGTTATAGCAGGTTTACAAAACGTCATTTTCATACAAAAGTAGTTCAATAAACCCCCTATAATTTTACAAAGCGTTTATGCATTTAGGGGTTAAAGTGGTATTCCGCAATAAAATTAATTTTAGCCACAATAAATGTAGGTATAATTCATAGTTTATAGATTTTTTTGTTTTTTTTTTCATACACGTTAAAATAATCACAATTTAGCTATTTGGCAAAAAAACTTATTATTCAATAAAAATCACCTCTTTAAGTAGGTGGCCTTTAAGTAGGGCATACACGTTCAATATTATTGATCAATTTTTGATTGTTTACAAATTAATTAAAGGTCTGTAACCTTGAAAAATTCAAAATGCTTTGGATTTTTGTTTTTCAATTTCATATTATTGAGAAGTGTGTGGCTAATATTGAAATGTTGGTTTTTGTTGTTAAAAATAAATAAATAAAATTAACGAAACATACAAATTATTGCAAAATAAACAAATAATCACTATAAACGTGGTTTCATTTTATAATCCGGTTATTTTTGCAATTTTTTCTGGGATGGTAAATATTGATCAATTTTAATTTCATTTATATTTATTTAGTAACATTGAAAGTGTGTGTGCAAAGATCAATAAAATTGAAATAAAGTATATAGACCGTGTGTGCTCGGCTTTAGAAATCATATAACAAAAAATGGTTAAAATCGAAGAGATCATGCATTTAAGGGTTAAATTGTATCTGCCTAACGCACCCATTGTCTAGTTTTTTACGGTGGGTCTTACCCCCCGTTTCCACATGCAAGTGCAAGTTCGAAAAACTCAATACACTCACACTTTTTCACTAATACTATCACACTTATACGACTTGCGGCTCAACTTGCGAGTAAATTTTGAAGACAGTGAATTTTTGATACTTGCCGCAAGTGAAATGACAGAATAAAGAAAACAGTGTTGCCTAGTAATGTTTTCTATTAATTTACTAATATTTGGTAAAGTAAAAGTTGTAATGCAACTGATTTTGTATTTATTTGTAAAAAAAAAAGTAAAAATAACACAATGACATATCTACATATCTGGTAATTTAAAATATCAATTTTATAAGTTTTTGAAAAAAAAAATTGTTAAGAACAAAATTTTTTCCCAGCTTTGTTAGAATATTGAATACTTGGCAATACTGGAATCCTATTTAGGCTGAGTTCCAAAACGTCATTTGCAATGCAACTGAACAAAGTCATTCGTAAACGCAATTGATGCGCATATAAAAAGCAAACTGTGCATCACAAATGTTGTTGATGCTTTGTTGACATGTTTTTATTACAAAGTAAGCAACACACTTGTTTGCTTTGTATCGAAACAGTAGTAAAACCGCAAACACTGCAATGTGTTTTGACGTTTAGGAACTCACCCTTAGTGACAACCTATGCCTTCGACGACGTTTTAAAAATGAACTTGCAGCAAGTAGTGTGGACACATGTAAAATTTTCATGTTTTTTCGGTAATTTTCGAAATTTTCGCTGATAATACGTATTCTCAACTTGCAACCATTTACTTGCATGTGGAAACGGTGGTTACACTGAAGATTTAAGAGTTCAAGGTTTAAGGTCATTTGAAGGTTTAAGGTTTAAAGGCACATCTACACGATAGAAAACTCGCTAGACTTTATGAAAATGCAGCTCTGTTTAAGTCTACGAAATGTAATCTATAGACCGTTGACAATTGCTGGCATATACAATTTCTTTAATTATTAACAGTTTTTAAAATGTCTTGTAACATTATTGAACATTTCAATTTATTAAACTCACCTTTTGCTATTTTGAGAAAAAATTATTCTTTAAAATACAACAATTTTATTAAAAACAAATACTTGACAACTAGAGATGATACTTTTACGATAAAAACTAGTACCAACTATATTAGAGATGACAAATTAGGCGTAAACTCTACGAGATTTCTATCCCGTGTAGATGTGCCTTACGAGTAGTTAACCCAAAAATATATTGCTGTTTTGTATACAATTTTTTGACATTTTCTTTTATTTGATAGTTATGTTAAAGTTAACCCTACATATATTAAAATTCATTGCTGAAAATTACTCCATTTTCTTTCTTAATTTAAACAAATAAAAATTTAAGCTCCCAGTGTTGCCGTATTATAATTTTGAAAAATTGTTAAAAATACCCAAAATTTAAAGAAAAAAATTAAAAATATGTGAAAAGCAGACAAATCAAATTGTGTACATCGTATTGATAGAAATTTTTAGTATTTTAAGTACCTACACACAAAGCGTCAAAGCTTAAATTCTAATTACGTATACGAGAAGTAGAAGGTACAAACTATAAAAACTTCAAAGAAAGAATAAATAAAGGTAGGCGGGCCACATCAGGCAAACCAAGGGGTATTATCTGGAACCCACTTTGTCCTACCAACAGATTGGATTCGCTCGATTATGCCGGCGACAAATGGTCATAGGTCATAGATATAAAGATTTACAGGCTAAGCTAAATGATTTGGTGAGCGAGTCGGCTAAAGAGGGTCTAAAAATAAACACTAACAAGACGAAGGAGCTAAGCATCAACGCCGATGAAAGCCAACATCTATTCATTGAAAACGAACAAGTAGAACGAGTCTCAAAATTCCAATATCTAGGTAGCATGATTGCTGAAGATGGAGGTGCTGTTTTAGATGTTGCAGCTAGAATTAAGAAGATGCTTTCTCTCTTCTTACAAAAGTTTGGAAATCGAACGTTTATAGTAATCACACCAAACTTCGTATTTTCTCGGCGAAATACGAAATACGAAGAAGAAAGTTTGGTTGGATTGGACACACGCTTATAAAACTCTGCGATGAGATTAGCGTAAGAGCCTTGATCTATAACCCTCAAGGAAGCAGAAAATGCGGTCGACCCCGTATCACATGGCGTCGCTCAACGTTAGATGAAGTCAACAATCTTCCTGAATTTCATCAAAGAAAGATAAAAAATCTACTTTGCAGCTTCACGTTCCAGATGGAAGACTCTTATTGATAAACTATGCCCACAATGAGGTAGCTTGGATCCCATCACAAAGCAAGCCACTATTATTATTATTATAAACAATATATTTAGGAAACCAAATGAAAAAATTGTAAAATTTTTAAAGTTGTTTCAAGGAAATTTAAATATTTGGTGGATAATTAGAACATTTTAAATAAATTTTACCCCGGTTAATACGAACATCGTTTACAACGAACTAATTAATCTAGTCCCCCGGAGTTCGTCATAAGCGAGTTTTACTGTATTCAAAAATGTTTGTTTAAATATTTACCCCTCAATTCATAAATGCTTTGTTGTAAAGTTATAGCAGGTTTACAAAACGTCATTTTCATACAAAAGTAGTTCAATAAACCCCCTATAATTTTACAAAGCGTTTATGCATTTAGGGGTTAAAGTGGTATTCCGCAATAAAATTAATTTTAGCCACAATAAATGTAGGTATAATTCATAGTTTATAGATTTTTTTGTTTTTTTTTTCATACACGTTAAAATAATCACAATTTAGCTATTTGGCAAAAAAACTTATTATTCAATAAAAATCACCTCTTTAAGTAGGTGGCCTTTAAGTAGGGCATACACGTTCAATATTATTGATCAATTTTTGATTGTTTACAAATTAATTAAAGGTCTGTAACCTTGAAAAATTCAAAATGCTTTGGATTTTTGTTTTTCAATTTCATATTATTGAGAAGTGTGTGGCTAATATTGAAATGTTGGTTTTTGTTGTTAAAAATAAATAAATAAAATTAACGAAACATACAAATTATTGCAAAATAAACAAATAATCACTATAAACGTGGTTTCATTTTATAATCCGGTTATTTTTGCAATTTTTTCTGGGATGGTAAATATTGATCAATTTTAATTTCATTTATATTTATTTAGTAACATTGAAAGTGTGTGTGCAAAGATCAATAAAATTGAAATAAAGTATATAGACCGTGTGTGCTCGGCTTTAGAAATCATATAACAAAAAATGGTTAAAATCGAAGAGATCATGCATTTAAGGGTTAAATTGTATCTGCCTAACGCACCCATTGTCTAGTTTTTTACGGTGGGTCTTACCCCCCGTTTCCACATGCAAGTGCAAGTTCGAAAAACTCAATACACTCACACTTTTTCACTAATACTATCACACTTATACGACTTGCGGCTCAACTTGCGAGTAAATTTTGAAGACAGTGAATTTTTGATACTTGCCGCAAGTGAAATGACAGAATAAAGAAAACAGTGTTGCCTAGTAATGTTTTCTATTAATTTACTAATATTTGGTAAAGTAAAAGTTGTAATGCAACTGATTTTGTATTTATTTGTAAAAAAAAAAGTAAAAATAACACAATGACATATCTACATATCTGGTAATTTAAAATATCAATTTTATAAGTTTTTGAAAAAAAAAATTGTTAAGAACAAAATTTTTTCCCAGCTTTGTTAGAATATTGAATACTTGGCAATACTGGAATCCTATTTAGGCTGAGTTCCAAAACGTCATTTGCAATGCAACTGAACAAAGTCATTCGTAAACGCAATTGATGCGCATATAAAAAGCAAACTGTGCATCACAAATGTTGTTGATGCTTTGTTGACATGTTTTTATTACAAAGTAAGCAACACACTTGTTTGCTTTGTATCGAAACAGTAGTAAAACCGCAAACACTGCAATGTGTTTTGACGTTTAGGAACTCACCCTTAGTGACAACCTATGCCTTCGACGACGTTTTAAAAATGAACTTGCAGCAAGTAGTGTGGACACATGTAAAATTTTCATGTTTTTTCGGTAATTTTCGAAATTTTCGCTGATAATACGTATTCTCAACTTGCAACCATTTACTTGCATGTGGAAACGGTGGTTACACTGAAGATTTAAGAGTTCAAGGTTTAAGGTCATTTGAAGGTTTAAGGTTTAAAGGCACATCTACACGATAGAAAACTCGCTAGACTTTATGAAAATGCAGCTCTGTTTAAGTCTACGAAATGTAATCTATAGACCGTTGACAATTGCTGGCATATACAATTTCTTTAATTATTAACAGTTTTTAAAATGTCTTGTAACATTATTGAACATTTCAATTTATTAAACTCACCTTTTGCTATTTTGAGAAAAAATTATTCTTTAAAATACAACAATTTTATTAAAAACAAATACTTGACAACTAGAGATGATACTTTTACGATAAAAACTAGTACCAACTATATTAGAGATGACAAATTAGGCGTAAACTCTACGAGATTTCTATCCCGTGTAGATGTGCCTTACGAGTAGTTAACCCAAAAATATATTGCTGTTTTGTATACAATTTTTTGACATTTTCTTTTATTTGATAGTTATGTTAAAGTTAACCCTACATATATTAAAATTCATTGCTGAAAATTACTCCATTTTCTTTCTTAATTTAAACAAATAAAAATTTAAGCTCCCAGTGTTGCCGTATTATAATTTTGAAAAATTGTTAAAAATACCCAAAATTTAAAGAAAAAAATTAAAAATATGTGAAAAGCAGACAAATCAAATTGTGTACATCGTATTGATAGAAATTTTTAGTATTTTAAGTACCTACACACAAAGCGTCAAAGCTTAAATTCTAATTACGTATACGAGAAGTAGAAGGTACAAACTATAAAAACTTCAAAGAAAGAATAAAGCTAGTGTCATACGGACATTACAACCAGTACATATTTTTTTTAATTTCGGGATCAATGAAAGGAATGAGGAAATATGTAAAAGTAATTCATACGAAAATCAAATGTCACCTTATAGTGTAAACGAATTTACAAACGTATAAAAATAAACAATTAAATCTAAAATAAAACAAAATTTATTTATATTTTAAATAAATTTTCTTATATTTTGGTATAAACAGTACATACATTTTTTGTATTTTTAGTTATTTTAACTTTTTCATCATAAGCTTTACATTTTAATATAATTTTTCATAAATAATGAAAATCTGCTTAATTAGCTTTATGTAACATTTATAAAATTAAAAATTAGGTATTTTTTTTTTATTATATTACTGTTGAGAAATGGTTCCTTGGTTTAAATTATTTTATATTTTAATTAATTATTACATGAGTTTCAATATTTTAATTTAACTTTAAAGTAAATGACAATTTTATTGTATCTTTACTTAATAGAAAACTATTTTGTTTTTTTGCTGCTAGTTAATTAATCAGTGTGTTTATTTACTCGAATTTCTTACTACTTTAATTTCAAATAGGTTTTTAGACCAATCTTTTTTCCTCCAATAAAATATTGTTATTAAGTATATACAATTTTTTCTTGTAAATATTTTTAATTATTAAGCTGAAAAAGAGAAATCTTGAACACTTTATATTTATTGATAATTAAGTGAAAATGTAAATATTTTGAACAAATAAATTGAATTGAAATTGAATTCTTACTACTTTTACTACAATTGGAAGGTTTCGTTTACTTTTTGTATCGAATTTTTCCAGCTGTAGTAAAAGTAGTAACTTGTAGTAAGTAAACGAATTAGCTTAATAGTTTTTAGTTTATAAAAAAAAGTCTTGTCACTTATAAAACAATTTTTTTAAAGGATATATCATATCATAAAAAAAGGTCAGTAAAAAAGTACAGAATGTAAAACTGTTTTATTACGCCTCGATTCAAATTCTTGTAGTAATTCATCAATATCATTATCTAAATCATTTGATTTGGACATCTGAAATTAGAAAAAAATAAAGAAATTTATGTTATTAAAATTATAAATTATATTAAGAAGTTGTTGATTTTAGGATTCGTAAAATCAGATCGTAAATTAGAAAACATCTTTAAAACTTTCAACGTCGACAGTTCCATGTCAGTCACTCTACTACTACTAACTTTAACTAATTTTAAAGAAATTTTATGTTGAAATATTCGGCTTTATTAAGGTTGAATTAGACGTGCCATATCGCCATAGCCGTAACCATAACGCCATAGCAGAAAACCAAAATTCAATTGGTATCTACGGTTACGGTTATGGCATTATGGCATGTCACCAATAACCGAATACATTGTAGCCCATAAGATTGGTTTGAACAGCTGTTTTATATGGTTATGGTTATGGCACGTCTAATTTAACCTTAACGATTGTCGTACACTCATAAAAATAAATCTGTAAAAATAGCAGAAAAAGGAACTAAAAATTAGTTGAAAATGATTTTGCAGAAAAATCTGCTGAACTTAGCAGATTTTAGTAAAAAATGTATTTATTGCGATAAGTTTTGCAAATGGAAACTGTTTTGCTTGAAATTTTGCAAAAACAGTTTTTAGAGGTGACCCCATATTATAATAAAAGTTGGACTTTGGGGACAACTTGGAAAGCTATGCTGCCATATACAATTTTTAAAAGTCGCGATTTTAACTCATAGGCCGCTATAGATGAATACATTTTTTTTTTATTGAAATATTTTCCTTTTAATTGCTTCTTTACTAAGCCATAGCTTTTATTAAGGCCGATTTTGCTTTAAGAGATTCAATTGGCTAAAACCTTAAAAACCCGTAAAAATCCATATAAAACGTGGTTTTAATTTGAAATTTTATGCATACAAATTTAAGCCTAAATATGAATACAGGTCATGTGCCTACACTTAAGAATTATCGGCATGATATCAATGAATTTTTGCATAAAACCAATGAAGTTTCACTGGAACTCGTCCATTGAAACTTTTCATTGAATTAATGGAATTTTTCATAAAAAGTAGCTAAAAATTTCATTTTATTTATTAAAAGTTTCATACACTCAATGAAAAAGTTTCACTTAAACCGGATTCATAAAATATATAAAGCTCTTTCATAAAATTTAAGAAATTTTTCATTTACTTTGTGAAGAAAACTTCATTAGTTCACTGAAAATTATCATTAAAACTCGTCCAGCAAAATTCCCTCTGTGTGAAGTTGAGAATTATGGTCTGCTAAATTTTACACACTGCTAAATACACAGACAATTCTAGTTAACTAAGCTAAGAAATTTGAGCTAAATTCAACAGAAACGTTACCTGATTTAACAGAGACAGTCCCATATTTATTTTTGGGAGTATATGTGGCTTATAAAAATTGACAAGTTCATAGTATCGAATTTTTGTCCATTTTGCTCTATCTCGCTTAGTTTCCGAGATATAAGCCATTTTGTGATTATACAATACAAAATTATGAAAATATAGCGCCATCTCTATGTGATATTAATAGCAGAGACACAAAAATATAAACTTTGGGAAATAATTGGGGTTTAAATTAGCTGAAAAATTTGTAAAATTAAGAAACATAAATTACTAAAAATTGGGATGCAAAGTTAGTTCAAATATGGATGAAAGTAATTGTTATACTAAAATTGGGATTTACAAAAATATTAGTTCAATCCTAAATTTTAAGACAAAAAAGACAGAAAAAATCAGTTCATTTGCGCCATAACGCGTTTAACAGACTTTTGTACTAACTTTTTTTTATAAGTGTAGGTACATTTCACCACAAAAAATTTATATTGATTGCATTTGAAAATTTTTGTATATAAAAAACTAAATAGAAAACCGCCAAACTTTAAAGACATTTAGCGAAAAATCTGTACCTTAGATCGAAAAATAAAGTACGCCATTGTAATCAGCATGTCCGAAATATAAAGAATTGATGGTCAGAGCTCTATTAATTTTTAAAAGTCAAGATTTTGTCATGCAGTGTAATCTGAGTACCTTATATTTTTATTTTTGAATCCAAAATAACTTTTTTGACATCATAACAAAAATTTAACTAGGTGAAGTCATATAAAAAATACAAAAATATATTGTAAAAAAATCACATTATAAAAAAAATTAAGTGTTGCAATCCCTTCAATATATCTGGCTATAAAAAAAAAAACAAATTTAAATCCCTCCGAAAAATGAACATAAAACAGTTAAAACTCACTAACAAATTTACCAAAAATACTAAAACAGTTCAAATGATTTGTGAAATGTGCCGCAAAATCGCAAGCAATGTAAAAGAAGAAAATACTGATAATCAGAATAGCGATGGTGATGAAAATTCAAATTTTAGTGAAGATTCAAGTTTAGATTATTATTCAGTGGGCGCTGTGGGGTAATGGTTAGCGCGTTGGACTCTTACACGTAACGTTGCGGGTTCGAGCCCCAACCAAGGCAACATCCCGCGCAATTACAGTGTTGCCATATTTGAAGCCCTTGATCTTTCACCACCTTTCACTTAATTAATAGGAAGAATTTCTTGAGTGTTGCTTCTCTTAAAAAAAAAAAATGTACGTCATAGTAACGACAAAATGAATAAACCCTATCTAAAGGAGGGAACAAACACTACAGGACCCCCCCCCCCCCCCCCACCTACTATATTAAAGCAACACGTCTTCTATTTGGCGCCCAACGAAAATGCTTTGAATATTTTATAAAAATCCTGATATATCCCTATAAACAATTCTACTGGAATTCAAGTTGAAATAAAGTTCAACTCTAGCCCTGTTTTCCAGTTTCAAGGCTTGAATACAATTTTTATTACATTTAATTTAATAGCATACTCCAGCAAAAGGAAAACAAAAATTCAAGTTTAAAATATTTTTGTTAAATAAGGAAGTGCTAGAATTTGAAATGTATTTCACTTCAAGCAAAATTTAAAGCACTTGAATTTCTAAAACCTTTGTGCTTATTGGGATTGGTGGAAAATTTTAGTGTCCGACCGAATAATGAAAAATATTTTTGAATATTTAAAAAGGGGAAAAACTAAACAACACTATATTTTTCGCTTGTAAAATAAAATTTAAAGCATCTCAAAATCAAATTACTAAGCACAAAAAAAACTATATGTTATATTGCCTAAAACTATTGGGTGATCTTACCTATTTTCAAAGGCAACATAGAGTTTGCTATGTTTACGGCAATATTATTATAGAAAATAGGTAATATTTATTTGACTTTTATGTTCGAAAAATCGCCTATTGGCGTAAACATAACTAAAAAACGCAGGATTTTTAGCAAATTTTGGGCGTTTATTGTGAAACATTTGTACAATATAAATTTATTCAAAGTATTGGACTACTTTCTGACAGCATATAGATTCCGCGCCAAAAGAACTGCTCATTTTTTGTGGCCAAGAACGAATCAAGCCAATTTCGGATACCCTGTTCTGAAGTGAAGCGTATTCCAGTTAGAGCGTTCTGCATCGATCGAGGCAAATCGTAGTCGCACGGGCAAGGTCTGGACTATAAGACGGGTGAGGCAAAACATCCCAAACACTATTTTCTAAATAGTTTTTAACCGGTCTTGCAACATGTGGCCGAGCTTTGTCGTGATGGAATATTACGACTTCATGTCTCTCTCGCACGTTTAAATCGATGGAGCATATTCAGGATAAGCTGCGGTGAGCATGTGAAATGTGCTTTAGCTGCACTTTTTTTCAAATAGAAGAAGTAAAGCAACACTTCTCGAAAATGATGCTTTGTTGGCACAAAATTCGACATTTTTGCAGCAAAAAAATTGTTTGTTGCTTACGCTATTTAAATAAATGGCAGATGTTTACCCTCCAAAATGCCATATAAGTTATTAAAAACGCAAACTATGCGTAAAAGATCTGTTGTGAATCCCGCATTTTTAAGTTATACACCCAGTGTAATTTTTGTTCAATTAACTGAGAAAAAATTGTTTATTGCCAATTTCAACGTAGGCAAAATATACACCCCTATTGGTAATATAAATTTGGATATTTTTATTGCAAAAACCCCCTTATTAAGATAGGTTTTTTTATTTTATTATATTAAATCTTAATTTATTCATTAAAAAATAGGGGTTTGTACATGCAAATATCAGGAATGATTTAATAATGCAAATTATCCTATCACTTCACTATATAATACTATATTAAAGGTTTTCCATAGGAAGAATTTCTCAAACAATGAGAGTTTTCTTTGAGGAAAAAGGCCTTAGACCCTTAGGGTTTTCCTTTAGGAAAAAGTCCTCAGAGGCTGAAGGCTTTTATGGGAAAAAGTCCTCAGTATATGAGGGTTTTCTATGGGAAAAAATCATTATAATATAAGGCTTTTCTATTTGAAAATGGGGACACCCTTTCTATATTAAAAATTCTATATGAAAAATTCTATAAGAAAAATCTTTAGAATCTGAGGGTTATTCTATAGGAGAGTGCACAGAATCTGAGGGATTTTCTATAGGAAAGAGTCCTCAGAATCTGGCGTTTTTCTACAGGAAAAAGTCCACCGAATTTGAGTTTTTTTTTAAGTAAAAAGACCTCAGAATGTTTGAGTTTTCCCAAAACTCCTCAGGGAGGGTTTTTCAATAAGGAAAAAGCTTTAAAATCTGAGGTTTTTTCTGTAGGGAATTGTTCTCCGAATCTAAAGGGTTTTTTTTTAAAGAAATAGTCCTTAGATTCTAAGAAAAAGTCCTTAGATACTAAGCCTCAGGGAAGAAGTTCGTTTTCCGTTTCTCGAAAAGAAAAAATCATTAGTATATAGAGGATTTTCTGTAGTAAGAAATACTCGGAGTCAAGAGGTTTTTCTATAAAAAAAAATTCCTCAGAATCTGAGGTTCTAAAATTTGCGGGTTTTCTACGAAAAATGTATTTAAATTGAGAGTTCTTCTAAAGGAAAAAGTTCTCTGAATCTGAAGGTTTTTCTATAAGAAAAAATATTTAGAATCTGATTGCTTTGTCTACAAGAAACAGAATTCAGAGGGACTTTTATTTAGGTCCTTAGAATTAAAGGGATTTTCTATAGACAAAACTCCCCAAATTCTAAGGATTTTCTGTAAAGTTTTTAATTCTAAAAACTTATTCCATATGAAAAAGTCGTAAGAGTCTGAGTATTTGTCTAAAGGAAAAGTACTCAGAATCTTAAATTCTCAGAAATTATTACTATAAAGAAACCCTCAGATTTTGAAGAGAAGCCTACAGTTGCTGGGACCTTTTCCTATGGAAGACCCTCAGGTTCTGAAGACGTTTCTGAAAAAAAATTTATCCCATTATGAGGAAGCCCTTCAGAATCTAAGGATTTTATATAAGAGAAAGCCATAAGACTACGAAATTTTTTTCTTTAAAAAACCTTTATTCAGAAGACATTTTCTTGAAAAAAATTATTAGATACAGAATTACAAAATCAAGTGGATTTCGTTTCTATAAAAATACCCTCGGAGTCTGGGGAAACTTTTGTTTAAAAAAAAAAACTTAGAAACATGAAATTAAAAGAATCTCTAGATTCTGCAGAACCCCTCGGATTCTAACGAGTTTTTCCAAAATAAAAAAAAAAACAGACGTTACGTTAAAAGTCTGCACAATTTTCTGGGCCATCTCCTCGCCTTTCGGGCGAATTTAGCCACTATTTTGATCCTAAAAAATAAAGGCAAGGAGAATAAAGTAAGAATAAACTTGAATTGCTTCTATTATATTTTCCGTCACATATATGGTCATATATGATACCATATATGTGACGGTTATTATGGGGGGTTATTATGTAATTCGATTTGAAACGGAAATACCTACTTTCGAACACAATTTTAACATTGAAATCCAAGTTCCAAAAAACAGTTTTTAATGGGGGAAATATTGAAAACGTGTATGTACGTTTTCAATATTGTCCTCCATCAAAATCTGTTTTTTGCAAGGTTGGTTACTGTTATCGTTATAATACCGTTATCGCTAAAATACCGTTTCAAATTGAATACCGTTACGGTTACCAATACCTCTAAAAAAATTTTCAAATACCGTTATCGTTACCGATACCGTTATTTTTAATGGTAGTTACCGGTATTTTACCGGTATTTATTAATTTATATAAAAATACAAGTTTTTTGACTTTTTGTAATAATTTTCAGTTTTTTTTTCTACAAAAAAATTAATCGATAATAACTTTAGTTATTAAAACTACCAGCATTGAATTTAAAGCTTATAATATGTATTTTTAACACGTAAAATTAAATATATGTTAAATTTTTACTTGTTTTTATATGTTTTTAACATAATTTATAATACCGGTACCGTATTGCTGTTTTGCTGTTTCGATAACGGTATACCCTTACCGAAACAATGGAATTAAATACCGTTACCCTTACCGTTATTCGTTTCGGTAACCAACCTTGGTTTTTTGGAACTAGATTTTCAATGTGAAAATTCTGTTCGAAAGCATTTCCGTTTCGAATCGAAGTACATAATAACCCCTCTGGTTTTACCCAATTTGTTCAACTTTTCTGGTCTAATGTGCTGAGTTGAAATTTTACAATTGGATTACTTTGAATATTGGTAAATCAGCAATTTATGGAATCTAGTTATATCCTGCTTGTAAGAGGTGTAGTTAACAATTTATCTCAATTACCTACTTATAAAATTGTGCACTATTCAGTTTATTTAAATGATTTTTGATATTGAGCATCTGGCTAATTGCGAAAGAATATCAATTTTGTGATATTGGGTGATTTGTTATCTGCCTGTGGGAAGCATTGCTGAGTGCTACCGTCCGCGTCACAGGTTGCGGATAGTGGTACACTACCGCTCACTTGATTAGGTTCACACTTTTTCTTACATTCAAATTAATTTTTTTCAGAAAATAGTAAAGAAAATAATTATCTAACTTTTTTAAATTGTAAAGTATTTCATTTCAAACTATTTAAAAGAAAAAAATTCAGCAATTATAACCCAATAAGTACATAGGTTTTAAAAATTCAGGTACTTTAAATTTTGCTTGAAGTAAAGTATATTTCAAATTCTAACATTTGTATATTTAACAAAAATATTTCAAACTTGAATTTTTGTTTCCCTTTTGCTGGAGTATGCTATTGAAATAAAATGTAATAAAAGTTGTATTCAAGCCTTGAAACTGGAAAACAGGGTTGGAACTTAACTTGATTTCAACTTGAATTCCAGTGAAATTGTTTATAGGGAAATAACAAATCGTCAGCTAGCCTGCAAGTAGTGTCATGTGTTATTTTCATACTTTTTTTATTGTACCATTGAGAAGCTCTATTGATCATACATATATGTACCAAGCGGTTTCGCGATATCTTAAGGGGTTTAGAAGATAGCAAAAAGAGCTATGTGTAACTCATATAAAAAATATTCCTGAAAAAAATGTTATGTGTTAAGTTATATATAATAATTTTTTGTTTATTTAATAAGAAGTTGTTAATAGAAGTTTTCACGACCGCTTTGTTCAATTAAAATCTGTTACCATGCCTTAATTTGAGCAATAACCGCAAAAAATTACAGTTCTATGTGTGAAGCAACCAAAAAAATCATTTATACTTACAATTAATAACAGTGTATCCGAAGTTTTAAAGATGGCGCTATTTCTTTCCCTCCCTATTTTTTTAAAATGGTCCATATCTAGAAAACTAAGGGAGATAGAGGAAAATTTACGAAAATTTCGACTACCCCTAACCGCGTAAACTCAGTAAAAGGGGTTATTTCTGTCCAAAAATGGAGGGTCCCGAGACCCTAAATTTGAACAAATTTTATGACTAGTATAATTAGAAATAAAACTGTATAGGTACTTAAAAATTTTTTACTTAAATTTAGATTCGTTAAATTAGCAAGAGAATTTGTTAAAATCAACAAATTTTACCTTAAGCCAAAAAAACAGGAATAAATTTTAGAATCTAAGGATTTTTTTTATAGAAAAAAATATTTTAGAATCTGAGAATTTTTCTAAAATTTTTATTATGTATGCGTTGCTGATTTTAGTAAAAACACCTCCGCATATAATTTCAAAATTAAAAAAAAACTAAAACTTTCTTGGTTAATCTAATTTTAATAAAATATAATTCTTACTTGAATGTTAAATATTTCAAAAATAGTCGTTATAACGACTTTACCGTAAAAACCTATTAAACTTATTGTCAAAAAAATTAGAGAAAATGTGGAATTCTGCAAAAAAAACAGTCTCTTGAAAGATTTTTAACATTTTTGTTTCAAAAAAATAAATTATTTTACCAATAGTCCACTAATGTACATCATAGAACTACAAAATGAATAAACCCTACCTAAAAGAGGGAATAAACATTTATTTTATATAATTACACTGCATGACAAAATATTGACTTTTAAAAATTAATGGAGCTCTGACCATCAGTTCTATATATTTCGGACATGCTGATTACAATAGCGTGCTTTATTTTTCGATCTAATGTACAGATTTTTCGCAAAATGTCTTTAAAGTTTGGCGGTTTTCCATTTAGTTTTTTATATACAAAAATTTAGTATATTTAAATGTCTTTAGTACGATACTAACCTTAGTAAAAAATGTATTTATTGCGATATATTTGCAAATGGAAACTGTTTTGCTTGAAATTTAGCAAGAACAGATTTTAGAGGTACCCCATATTAGCTGTGTTTGTGCGGCAAGCTATCAAAGTTGGCTTATGTCATTCCCATATAAATTTGACATTAGCCAACATTTAGTGTTAACTCTCAAAGTTTCTAATGTCAAATTTGTATGGGAATGACAAAAGCCAACGTTTATAGCTTGCCGCACAAACACAGCTATTATACTAAAAGTTGGACTTTGGGGACAATTTGAAAAGCTATGCTGCCATATAAAATTTTTGAAAAGTCGCGATTTTAACATATAGGCCGCTATAGATGAATACATTTTTTTTGTTGAGATATTTTCCTTAAATTTTTTTGCGATTCAATTGGCTAAAACCTTAAAAACCCGTAAAAGTCCATATAAAACGCGAACAGTGGTTTTATTATCAAGTTTTATGCATCAAATTTTAAGCCTAAATATGAAATCAGGTCCTGTGCCTACATTTCACCACAAAAAATTTATATTCATTGCATTTGACAATTTTTGTATATAAAAAACTAAATGGAAAACCGCCAAACTTTAAAGACATTTAGCGAAAAATATGTACCTTAGATCGAAAAATAAAGTACGCCATTGTAATCAGTATGTCCGAAATATATATAACTGATGATCAGATATCCATTAATTTTTTGAGTGTCATGCAGTGTTATTAATCAAATGAAGAAAATTTATTTAAAATTTTCACCTTAAAAATGTCAAATTATTCGACAAGAAAATACCGCCCTTTTTCAAAAACCGATTGAAATATAGAGAAAAAAAAACAGGTTTATCGAATAATTAGGAAACCGGTTTTGAAAACTCGAGGTATTTTTTTTTTATCATTTTCTATGCATTTATTTTTAGTGTTCGAACGAACGAAGACAAGCTTCGTCCGAAAACGAATACCCTTGTGTTTGAATAAAAATATAATTTCATGCAACTTTTTCAAATTCAAAATTGCAGAAACATATTTTTTAATATTTCTAAACTGCAAAAACATCAAAAAAGTTGTATTTTTCGGTCCTAAACAAAATTGCAAAATATTGATTTATATAGGTATATAAATGTTCGGTGTTTGGGCAAAATTTTGCCGTATACCGAACTTGGCCAAACTCTTGAAGCCGAATACTCGGTCGGACCCTAATTTTTTTTACCAATTTACAAAGCATTTGCATAGGTTTACTTCCCCAACATAACCTCAACTGTGACAAAAATATCAGCAAAATTATAAGCAACAAAAAAACCTAAAAAGAAACTTAAAACAAATAGTTTTATCAATGTTTTCAAATATATTTTTTCATCAAATATCTTTTTCAACTTCTCCATCAAAATCAACTTTAGACTTAGAACTGACAACGATGAAAAACCCCCTTTGTTAAACCCTCTCATCCAACCACATTGAACAATCGCATCAAGTGGTCGTTTTAGTTTGAAAGAATTGTTGTAGATTTTTACCATAATTATCATATCCGTAATAAGAAAAGCGCCCATTAAAGCCTCTTCATGATTATCCTCAATATCTACGTTGAATACATGCACCGGACGATTGTCAACAACGTCACGAGATTCCATGTGTTCCAATACCTGATCGTATACTCTTTCCTCGACTGTGACTATAATATCAAATTGTTCACGACAATCTTGAAATCTTTCTGGACATTTTTTAATGCGTCTATTGCGGTCCAACATATGTAGCAAACCATTTTGAGTGTAACTTGAAATGCAACAAAGAAAATTAAGATTTGGAACTTTGTTTAAACTTATCTAGAACTTACTATTGTTTATCTTTATTAACTAAATCATTATATATTGTATCGTACGGTGTACCAAATTCATAAATATTTGGTTTATCTATGGCTGTACCTGGTAATTTCACACGTTCTCCTGTGCCGAAGGATCGTACATTGTAACCTTTTTTCGCCAGAAAATTGTGTGCCTCCATCGAACGATTCATATTTGAGGAGCACACAACAGCAATGCTAAGGCTATTATTTATAGACATTTTGTGTCTATATATTTAAGTTTATATTTTATGGATTAAAATTATTAAATTTGCAATTTTTTCAATAAAACTTTGCAAAGGAAAATGTGTAATACTCGCGTACAAAGATACAAATCGAATGACGCAAAGTCGATACGCCGCCGCCGTCTAGTTTTTTTTTGGATTCGTGCCGCCGCTGAAGCGGCTACTTTTTTATTTCACTTTGAATTTTATTTTAGGGCTTGTGCGGTGTCACTAAATTGGAACTAAACTAAACCAATTTTCCAAAAATACATACTTGATTAAAAAGTTTAGAAAAAATGTGTGCGGTAATCAATTTTGACATTCTATTTAGTTTTATAAAAACGACTGGCAAATTTCTTTAATTTTCGCACAAGTTGATGTTTTTACAACAGCAAATATTCCAAACAAAATTATTTATACACAACTATTTAAAAAAAAATGTTTAATTTTAAAATTTTCAAAATGTAAATTTCTCTTTGACAGAACATTTAGAAAATGCTTTCAAATAATTTAGTTCAAGAAGCATGTAGTCTAAATTACGTTACCAACCTTTTTATCAAAATTATTTTAGTTTAGTTACAATTTAGCCTGTTCGCACACGCCCTTAAAGCTTCTTTTTGCACAGACTTCTAAAATACTTGTCACTTATTTTGCTTTTTTAACATGAACGTCAGAAAATCCTTTACATAACGCATCCACGAGACATAAAATCAATGTAAAAAACACGAAAAATACATTCAAAGCAAGGTTGGTAACCGATTTTTTTAATTTAAAAAATACCGGTATTCCAAACCCTTTAACTTAATACCGGTGTCGTAACGGTATTGAAACGGTTTCTAATAAAATATTTTTTTACATCTTTCCCAAAGAAAAACAATTTTTTGCACAAAATATGCAAAATTTAAAATTAATTGAACTCTATCTATCTCTCTCTATTGCTAGCAGGCGTATTGCAATTATTTTTTCAATTTGGTTTGGCAAGATTATTTTTTTTACAACACCACATAATTTATTGTGAAAATACAGTTCTTCAATAATACCGGTACGTACCTGTATTTATGTTTCGGGATAGGAATACCAATACCCGAACAAACAAAAAATCGATACCAATACCGTTATTAGTTTCGGTTGCCAACCTTAATTCAAAGCAACAACCATTTTTTTGTGTTCATTTGCTGCTGTTCACTTTCTGCTTAGCTGCCGCCGACTATTTTGCGTCGAATTTTATCTCTTGAAAGATCGTCTCTGTTTTAAAAAAAACTGAGTTGTTGCATTCCTGAATTTCTCTCAGTTCTGGAAATCAGAGCTGCTAACTTTAACGATTTGTCTTCATTTTGACAATTTTTGAAGTAAAATTTATGAAATGACGATTGACAGTGCTGCTGTGTGTTTTCTATAGGATAGGTTGAATCAGTTGATTCGTCACATTACGTCTACGTATGGCTAATTCTAGCTTTAAAGCTCCGTGTACATCTGCCCCGAAATCCCGAGATTTTGATATTCACCACTCTTAAAAAACAATGAAGGGAAGCTTATAGATGTTCAATTTTGAATAAAGTACACATATTGAGTTCTAATAAATGCATTTTCCAAAAAATTAAAGTCTATACGCGTATATGCACTGTTTTTTCAGACTGGTGAATATCGAAATCTCGGGATTTCAGTGCAGATGTAAACGCAGCTTAAGGCTTCTGACTAAATATGTGTACTTTATACAAAATGGAACAATTGTTATGTGCCCCCAATGGCACTGTAGTGGTGTTGCCAGCTAGCTCGCGTAGCATCCACCTAGGGTCGAGTTCCAACCCACCACTACAGCCCAGGGACACAAACAATTAAAATCAAAAAAACAACAAAAAAAACTACTCCATTAAAACTTGAACATTCAAGAGGGAGGACGAGGTGCTAAAATCCCCCACAATTGCCCTCCCAACCATGGTCATCACTCACGTCCAATAAATTTTCCACGATGACCCCAAATCCCCACACACACACTTACCCCACTTACCTCACACCGTTAACTTCACCCTATAAACACATTACCAACACATTATTTAAAAATTTTCACTTAATTAACATTATTTATTGAAGCTAATCTTAATCTAACAAAAGAGTCTATATTTACGGCTTATCGGGAATTTAATTTAAAAATAAAAATGTTAAAAAAAAAATACAAAAAAAAATTAATTAAACTTTAATTACAACAAAAAAAAAAGTCAAAAAACTATTGGTGTGAACACCTATGTTTTCTTAAAATTCAAAACTTCCGGCTTAAACAATCAAAAATTTTTACTCTGTTCATTAAAAGAAAACCGGAATTACACCCCTATTTAAATTATCAAAATAACCAATTTAATTGCTATTAGAACAAAAAAAAAATAATACAAAAGAAATTAAAAAAAACAAAGACAAAAATATTCACAAAATCCGTGCCGAAATTAATAAGAACCAAAAAAAACAAAGATGGTTTCCCTTTGAACCAAAAAAAAACCGCAAGCCTACTAAGTTTTCTTAAAATATCGACTCCATTTTGAGTCCGCAAAAAGAAACATATGAAAAAAAAAAAAAATAAAAAAAACCCTACCTAAAGGAGCTCTCTTAGGTGGCTAAAACCATAAACCTTAGGCTAACGAGCCTTCAAATCAAAAAAAAATACTTAAATACACACAAAACTTAGTAACCCCTAAGTTTTTTTAAAAAAAAAAACTCTAACCTTTAAAAATTTCGGCACTCACAATAAGTGTCAATAATATCAATAAAAAAATTAAATTTAAACTGCACTATTTAGTTTGAATTCTTATTAAAATTTAACTTTAAAATTTCACTAATAATTACACAAAAAAAACTAACCACCATTACTACAACACTGATTCCTTGTTCTCCTTTTTTTTTCCCGTTTCAGGAAAACTTATTTATACAAAAATGGACGTTGAATGGCGCTTAAGAATGGCGGCTCAAGGCCTTGCCCTTAAGTGCCCAAAACTACAAATGGCCGTGGATCTTTCTGGCCAATCCTTGAAGGTGGGTTCACTTGTCAAATTACAAAAGTTTTACCTGGAGATTAGCTGCACTACCTCTTTTGGTTCTATTTCCCAAGTTTTGCGTAATGATTTTAGATGCCCAAGTCTGGATCCACAAAACTGTCGGCAATAACTGCAGAAATGTTGCTGACCCTTACCAAGATGGGTTTTACCTCGTGCAGGATGTTACCCAAGGGACAGTTCGTGCAGGATGTTACCAACAACACTTTAGGACGAAAACCTTTCACCGCCGCTTTAAACTTTATTTTGGCCACAACAAGCTTTCTGGTATTTTTCTTTGCAAAACCAAAAAAAAAAAATTTAAATAAAAATTATATATTCTATCAAATCCACAGTTGTTGATTTATTTTACTGGTTTCACAAAACAGGATGGTCGAGTATTCCACTTTGATTTTCAAAAAAAAATATCTTACAATGTCCGCACTTAACACCTTGAATTTACTTTAGCAATGGCTTCCTTTTCCCTCATTCTGCGCCACGAAACCTCGGTATTTTTCCATAATCTTCCCTCAAAAATAATATTTCCAATAGATTTTTTAAACTAAAACAGATTTTATGATAATCTGACATTAACTTAGGCGGACAAAACATAAAACAAACTTTGCAAAACCCCATGTCAAATTTCATGCATTTTTATGAATGGGGGCAGGTTGCAAAAATACAGCCCTGCTTACTTCATAAAATTGGAGACTAGACACATCTACATTAGTTTCCTTTATTCTATTACAAACTTGCCACTGCTTTCCGAACAGTTCCTAATTCGGTAACCATAATCGGTACCAAATTAACCCAACACTACTATACAGTAGTATCAACCTTTCCATTTCATTATTTTCTCTTCCGCAACCACACGCGTTTAAGAACTTGCCACCAAAAAACAATATATCTACAATCCAACATAGGAACACCCACACAAAAAACAATACCAACCAACTACCACAACTAAAATTACATCAATCTTGAGCTACAAACAACCCTAATAATGAACGCATTCCTTTTTCTAATGGATGCTATTTGCAACACAACGCAGCTGAACTCGATATACAACCTTCGCTTACATGGAGTGCCTGTGAATCTACGGTGGAATACTTCTTCGCAATGGTTTACTAAACTGGACCATTTACACAATGTAATACAAACAAATGCCACTTGGCTACATTCAAAGAAATGTGCATTCTGCAGTTTCCCTAGGGGAATGTCGTGTACCTTGGTACTTTTAACAGTTTGGTGTCAGTATCCGGAATCAGACGTAACCGTACGTTAAGACTGCTTAGTTAACTCCTTGAAAATACGCTGAAGCAATTGTCCTTGGAAGACAAACAACAAGTTGTACTGGTTCTTATAAGAAATTTACCACACTAGTTCTGGATTGACTATTTGGCAACAGTACTGTACCAGTTGATTTACCCCCCAATTCAATTCACAATTAAAAAGATGTAAGTGTTTATTTACAAACTCTGATTTTTTTTTCTTTTTTATCAAATACAAATGCAAAAAAAAATATAATATCAAATCTCATATTCTAATTCAGGTAATTTTTTAAACAGTCTCTACATAGATCGTATTTAACCAGCACACAACTGCCCAGCAAAATCTTTCATTACCAAATAAGTGGTTATATAATAGAAATTCATAGCTCTGCACAACTTATTTTTTTGGCGTCTAAACTCATTATCTTCGTTTGGCGTGGTCGTTTCCATAAGCAGTCACGCTTACCCGCCCGCTTACGAAAAAATGAGAATAAAGTAGTTATGAGGTTTTGAATAATAAGTGGTTACACACATGCTTACAAAAAGTTGCATTATACGTGGTTATCAGATTGCTTACTTGATTCTTAAAAATAAGGAGATAGGCAAATACTATTAGCTTAAGGAAATAAATTCAGAAAAATTTAAGTTTTAGTTTTAGGACACGTCATACAAATTTGAACATAAAACACCTTTACATATAATAAATAAAATTTTTATAAAATTTAACTGTGTAAAAAGTACTTATTTAAAATATTACGAGTAAGTCATTATTTTATATTTAGAAACAATGAATACAATAGGCCCTTATTAGGAAGTCATTATTTTAAATTATAAAATAATGCAAAAGGTAATGATTCATTGGGTAATGCAGATAGTAATGAGGTGTCATTACCAATATTTTGCTGGGTGGTTCAAAAAATGATTCTTTTCAGAACTAGTCATGTAATTACTAGTCAAAAAACTAGTATGTTTTAGGACCAGTTCGACCATTTGCTACTGGGAAATTTGACATGAAACAGTTTTCACTAAAAATTAAATGTCATGAAATAATCGTTCACAAGTGTCTTAAATTTGTAAATATTGAATAAAAAACTAGATTTCACTAATGGGGAATTATCTATTAGGTTCCTAAGTTCTTTATTGTACAATTTTAGTCCCTCCATTTGCCTTTATAATCTGCCTGCGGGTAGATATTCTCCTTTTCCGTTTTAATTTTCATTAATATTTTATGGTATCCTTCACGCCTATGTATAAATTTGGTGGTACCTCATTCCTAAACCAAAATAATTACTTCGAAGAATTGACTAACTTTTATTAATATGACTCAATATTCAATTTAAAAATAAAAGAATCTGTTGTTTCGATGCAACTTTTTAACGTTTTAAATAAAAAATGGAATTTCAATTTCAACTTACTAAGATATCAAGAGTACATTTGAACCAAGACTATAACATAAATTCTATAGGGAAAATAAATGTTCACTTTCCTTCAAATCAATAGACTTGTTTTGTTGCTATACATATGTGGTACGCAATCCCATATAAAGTCTGACCGCGTATGTTAAATGTTAACTCTTTTAACATAATATTCTCAATGTCGATAATGTATGGGTAACTGTCAGATAATTTCATCCAGAACTCGCACAAAAAAAAAAATGGTTGATTTCTGATGGGCAGGGTTGCCCCCCCCGTTTAAGGCCCCTTTTGCCGTGTTCCCCGCGTTACCCAAGTCATCCGCAACAAAACTCCGGGGCTGCCAATTGCAGGAAGGAAGGACCGGTGTGCGGGATGATTATGCGCGGTGCTCATTCCGTTTTGGGGATTCGTGTGTCCCAACGTGGGGAACTCCCACGCCCTGTAGAGTCTCGATGCTCTATCCACTGAGACGCCGGGCACTTTCAGGTAAGTATGTGTGGTATTTGTCAAGAAATTTTAAGCAAATTTGTTTTGTTATAATTTGCTTTCAGCCATTTTTGTGTGCTAACTGGCAGTGATGCAGCTATGCCCTCTTTGTACTTTGCCACAACTCATCATCATTTCCATCTAGTCATGTGAGTTTTGTTTTCCCTTTTCCTTCTTTTTTTTTTTATAGTTTAGTTAAATTTAAGTAGTATAACATCTATTTCTTTCGGGTTAAAAAAAAAATTTTTTTTTTTTTTTGATGATTCCGCGGTTAAAACCCAAAAATGGTTATCTGGCTCCTTTCCCTTACGCTAGTGTTACCTTTTTTTTCATGGTTGTGAAAAAAAATTTTCTTGTGTTTGACGTTAATATTGCACGGAATGTAGGTTTATCGTTTTTTATAGTAGTATATTAATAAAAACTGGACAGCACTTTTCATACCTAAACAGGACAGGTACTAACCCTCGACTTACTCTATATTGCACTTGATTAGGTGTTTTTTCCATCACAGGTTTTACTTTCTCTTGCACTTTTTCTTTCAGACTTTTATGTCTTTTGCATGAAATATGCCAATAGATCTGCCTTGTAGGTTTTCCAACTCGTACATATTATTGCCGATTGGTTTTACAATTCTGCATTTTAGAAATTTTCGACAAAATTTTGCGTTAATATTATTTTTAAAATCTGATTGTGCAAAATTTCTCCTGTATACCTCCTGACCTGGACTGAATTTTGTCGTGCGAGCTCTTTCATTGTATCGTTTCGCACTTTTTTCAAATGCTTCGTGCAAATTTTCCTTAATTTTTTCATTTATAACTTTAAGCCGATCTTCTCTTTCGAGGTTAATAATTTGATGATCAGTCATCGATTTCAGTTTTCTTGCCAGTTTGTAATCAGACCCATTCGAAAACCAGTGGTACCCAAATAAGGCAAAGAAAGGTGTAGTTCCGGTTGCCGTATGGATAGAGGTTCTTAACGCGCATTCTATCTCCGCCAAATATAAATCCCAATCTCTGTGGTCTCTTTCCATATACGCTCTGATGGCTGCCAGTATCGATTGGTTGACCCTTTCAGAGGCATTTGATTGCGGAGAATGGAATGCCGTTTTTATATGATTGATTCTGTAGGCTTCGATCATTTGATTAAACGTGCCCGAAACAAATTGTTGACCGTTGTCACTATGAATAGTTTCAGGAACTCCAAATTTATTAAAAACTTCGTGGACCAGAAACTGTACTACATTTTTCGCGGTGGCTTCTTTCATGGCCTTTATAAAACAAAATTTTGTGAAGTGGTCTACCACTATAAATATGTAGGCGTTACCTTTTTTCGATCGCGGGTATTTACCGAGAAAATCTACGTATAATTTTTGAAAAGGCCTTTCAGTTACGACTTCTTCACCAATAGCTGGTCGCAAATTTTGATTAGATGGTTTTGATTCTTTACAAACCTGACAATTTAGTACATAATTACGCACCTGTGTAGTCATTTTCGGCCAGTAGTACAGCTGTTTCAACTTGTTTAGTGTTTTATGTACGCCTCCGTGAGCAGATGTAGTCGCGTCGTGAGCCTTTTCGATAAGGATTTGAGTGATATCCTGGGGCACCCATAACTTCCATGTGTACTCTTCCAGATTTTCATTTCTATCGAAGTTCACTCTTTTAAAAATTTTTCCGTTTTCGATTTTTACGTCAGGCAATTTATTTCGATTTTCCTCAATATTTTTAATCAGACTTAAATATTCTTCACTTTCGAATTCATTGGTTTCAAAATCGAAATAATCGTCGTTCATCTCGTTGATTTCAATCGACATTCTAGACAATGTGTCTGCCACAATATTTTCCGATCCTTTGCGATGTTCGATCGTGAAATCATAGGCCTGAAGCTGAAGTGACCACCTGGCCAAGCGTCCACTCAAATCCTTCAAAGACATCAACCATTTCAGGCTAGCGTGGTCAGTGATGACGGTGAATTTCATCAACTCCACGTATGGGCGAAAACGTTTTACTGCCAAGACGGCAGCAAGGCATTCTTTTTCAGTCACGGAGTAGTTCCTTTGACATGCGGTGAACTTTTGCGAATAAAACGCAATTGGATTTTCTTCTCCACTATCATTTTTCTGAAAAAGAACTGCACCGATCCCGTAGTCCGATGCATCACATTGAATATAGAACTGTCGGCTAAAATCCGGGTGGCGTAATACTGGGGCGGTTGTGAGGGCGTATTTTAGGGACTCAAAAGCCTCCTTCGCTTCAGGCGTGATGGTGAACTTTTTACCCTTCTTCAGCGTGTCGGTTAATGCGGCGGAGATCGATGCAAAATCTTTGATAAAACGCCGATACCATCCGGCAGTCCCTAAAAAACTCCTCACTTCCCTCGGTGACTTTGGCAGCTGAATCCTTTGGATTGCTGTCACCTTTTCGGGATCCGTTTTTAGCATGCCGCCCCCAATAATAAATCCTAAGTACCGCAACTCCTTGAAGCAAAACATCGATTTTTTTAGGCCGATTGTCAAATTAGCTTTACGTAGGCATTCGGCAACTTGCTCAAGTATACGTAGGTGTGTTGAAAATTCGTCGGATATTATCAGCAGGTCGTCTAAATAAATGAAAACATTCGATTTCAGGCGGGCAGGTATCACCTTATCCATGAGGCGGCATAATCGCTGCGCAGCGTTGCACAGACCAAACGGCATCACTCGAAACTGATACAGCGGCCGACCTGGCACCGTGAACGCGGTGTAAGGCTTCGATTCCCCTTCGAGTTCAATCTGCCAAAAGGCATATTTCAGGTCGACGCTGCTGATGTAATGCGTTTGATCTATACGGCTCAGGATTCCATCTATATTCTGCAGCGGATAAGCGTCTTTTATCGTGACATCATTTAATTTGCGGGCATCTAAGCAGAACCGGTTTTTACCTGGTTTCCTGACTACGGTTGTTCGGTTACTCCAGGGGCTGTCGCTCTCTTCAATAACGTTTAATGCGAGCATGTTGTCAACTTCCGCGTAGACGATTTCCTGCACTGCCGGCGAAATCGGATAATGCCTTTCTTTTATAGGGTTTGTACCTTCTTTCAATTTTATCTCGTGCTTTTCCAAGTTTGTGCAGCCGAGGCCGGTATCTTCGAAAGCGGGGAATTTATCTACCAGTTTTTGTAATTGTTTTTGTTGTTCATCAGTTAACTGATGCATTTTGGTTTTATGGGTTTCACTGGTTTCTTCTTGCCCATGAATTTTTCTTGCCAACTCGACGTTTATTTCATTTATTGGAAAAATTTCTGGAGCTATTTTAAATTTTCTCCAAAAATCAACTCCTAAGTAAATATCCTGTTGTAGATCCGGGCACAAATAAAAAGTCATTTTATGGGTTTCACCTTTATATTCTATTTCGAGCTCGGTTTTCCCCAGAACTCTATGTTGTTGACCAGCTGCTGTGTGAACATTTAACCATATTTTAGTAAATTTTGTGTTCAAATTATCTACCATTTCGCGACAGTTTTTGCCGAGTACACTCACCGAAGCGCCAGAGTCTAACAGCCCCCGATAGCTTGCGCCTTCAATTAAGATTTCGGCATAAGGCCGTGGGTCTGTTCCTAATGTTAGATGATTTATGGACTCTGTAATGAGTTTTCGCGTAAATTTTCTTTTCGCATAGCTGGATCTTTTATTCAAAATTTGCATATATTTTCTTAACGGAAGCGTTTTACGTGGGCTTTCAGAACCTTTATACGAAACGCCTGTCAGTTGTGTTAATTTGACTTCATCCGCCATTTCACCAAAAATTCTTTGGCGAACTATTTTATAATTTTGCTCGCGAACTTCTCTTGGTAGATAGTGTCTTATTTTCGCAAATTTTATTGGTTTTGTTGTTGTACCTGAATTTGTTGTTGTATTTGTTGGGTTGGTTGTTGTGCCGGTTGAACATCTTGTGGCTGTGTAAACTGGCGATTTTTCTGCAGTTGCTGCTGTTGGGGTTTCGGGGCGATTCTCGAGGAACGTGATTCCCCCGTCGAAACCACGCTCCGTTTCGAGTTTCCCCGTTGCTTGCATGTTTCGCAATTTGGGGCAACAACGTCTGGTTTCCCACATTTATAACAAAAATAGTTAAGTTGATCGGAGGGGCAGTCGATGAAAATATGACCCTCTTTGCGGCAATTCCAGCACACGATCACGCTGTTAATTGCCTCGATTTCATTGCCAAGTTCTTCGGGTTCTTCCTCCTCGAATTGCACTTCATTCACGTAACGTCTGGGTGTTTGAAATGGCCTTGAAATTGGTTGCGAAGCCTGTCTATTTTCCCTTCGTGGGAAATTGCGTTCAGCTTCGTTGCATTCATTCCGCAACTGTTCAACTGAAGCAACCGACATTGGGTAGACGATACGACTCACACTTTCTTTTACATTTCTCTTCAATATCTTAATCATGTCGCCTTCGGATATTGGTTGTACCAGCCGGGAACGCAATCTATTCATGATATGGAAGAAATAATCTATAGTCTCATTATTCTGTTGCTTTCGCTCTACCAAATCTCGCATCATCTCGAAATTTGAGCGGTTGGTACGATATTGACCAAGTAGAGCATTTTTTAGACTCTGCCAATCCGACACGCAATGGTTCATTAGGTACCACCAATACCAATCATTTGCCGATCCAGTGAGCAAAAGGTGAAAGTCTCGCGACATTTCTCCCCATGGTATATTGTAGTGAGCCTGTAGGTGTTCGACTCGAAATATAAACTCCTCAATACTTAACTTGTTCACGTTGCCATCAAACACAACTCCCAGTTTATCGACTCGAATTTGCCTCTGGTCAAAACCCTGATTTACGTTGACAGGGTTACCCTGCTTCTGAAAGGGAGTTGTCGAATTAAGGTTCATCTGAGGTAGATTATTACCAAAAAAATTGGTTAGTGGTACGCTTGGGCCAATATTTCTATCGCCAGTTCCATTATTTGAAAAAATGTTATTTGGCTGGTAAGCATTTGAAAAATAATTGCCACTAGTGGGCACATTTGAAAAAAAATTTGCATTTGCGGTGTTGCTGGATGACACGCCGTTAGCAACTTGCCCACCGGGGATACAATTCACGTTATTAGGGTGATTATTAAGTGTATTACCGATGACTGGATTGTGGTTTAAATCGATACCGTTGGCAGGGTTTATAGGCGCAGTGTTTGCAGGGTTATTCAAGGACACAGGCACTGTTTGACGTTGTTGTGTTTGGGATGATGATTTTGCGAGTTTTTCCACTATCGATGCGAGATTCTCCATGGTTTTTTTCACGCCTATCATTTCATCCTGAAAAGTTCTCGTCACGCCTATCATTTGCTCCTGAACCGTTCGCCTAACCTTTTCCTCCAATTCGCGTTGAACTACCAACGCCTCATCAGAAACCATTTCCCTAACTTCAGGGTCTAAACATTCCCGAGAGTTACCCCCAGCTAACAACTGATTCCCTATCACTACTGGTTGCATGGGAGCCTCTGCACCCTGTGGATTCATTATACTATTCGAATAGTCATGAAAACTTGGATCATTTTGTTGCTCGTTTGACTCAGCCATTCTCTTCGAAGCTTTATCGTACTTGCGTTGTTTGGGAATTGTCGGTTGGTGTGACCTATTTAAATCGAATGCTTGTTGCAGAACTCTTTTTCTATTCCTTGATTGGGATCGAGTCTTTGCACTCATCACTCAATCAAAAAAAAAAACAAAAAAAAACTCGTAACTTTACACTAACCAAGTAAAACCAAAAACTCTTGCAAAGCGACGTAAATCGATACCGTCAGGCAACAAGAACCTAGGACCAAGTAAAAGCCGACTATGCGAATAAAAAAAAAGAACCGCTAAGATGGATTAAATTACCTCAAAACAAAAGGAAATATCTAAAAAAAAATAGTATAGAAAACAAAAAAAATAACTATAAATAACACTCTAAATTAAACTAAATTTGTACTTGACTAAAACTTTCAATTAGACAAACAACAATTACAAATTTTATTCTTCTAATTGGAACTATACATACACACTAATACAACATGCAACAAAATACATAAATAATTAATATAATATTAATAAAATAATTGAAATTTAATTGCTAACAAAAAAAACTATTGGCTAAAAAAAACTTAAATAAAAAAAAATTGTTTATAAAAAAAAATGAAATTAAAAATTTAATAAAAAAAAACTTTAAAATAAATTGGAATTTAATTTAAATAAAAACTTAAAAAAAAATATAGAAATTAAAAAAAAAATATATAAAAAACTTTAAAATCAATTAAAAATTTAAAAAAAAATATTTATAAAAAAAAAATTTAAAAAAAAAATATTTATAAAAAAAAATTTAAAAAAAAAAAAAAAAAGATAAACTACTACACAAAATCAAATACACAATACAATAACATACGGGCTAGTTAACACTTGGTGTGAGACTAAGTGGGTGTGTGTGTGGACTCAGCAGAATTTAAACTTATGCGCCTGACTTTCAGGCCTCTTAAAAAATGTTCAGTAAATCAAAATTTAAATTAAAGGTTTAAAAAAATTATCTATTCCGCGCGCTTCCGTTTCCTTATCATCTTCAGTTTCCTCAGTGGTAAGTTTTCGGAAGCCCAAAGTGACTTGTCGAATATTCTCGCCCCTGTATCGACATTCGGAGCGGGTATTTTCAAGTCCTTCAGTCCACGGACGTTTTATATAAAAAAAAATCATTTGCACCTTTTGGACTGGCACGCCTTTTGAGTTTCCTATCACTTTGATCCTGCTCACAAGTTTTAGGCTTTGCCTTAACTTGGGCCTTATAGGTTTCAGGTTCAAAGTTCTAGGATTCCCAAAAGCCTACCAGTTCCTCGGGCACACATTAATAAAACTGAATCTAAAGAAATTAATTAATTAAAAAAAACAAAATAGACAAATTTGCTTGTCAGTGAAACGATTTCCGTATTAAGCTTTCACGCCATTGCTATATTTGTCCCTTGAAAAATGTCGAGAGGATGTGTATTTTAGAGTTTCCCTATATTTTGACTCCACACACAAATTAAAGGTCTAGTCCTTCATTTGGGCCTGATAGGTTGATGGAGTCAAAATTTCGGGATTCTCAAAAACACACATCCCATCGTTGGGCTAATGACAAAAATTTAGTGTCCTATGGACTTAGCATATTTAGATGACGTATATACCAAAAAATTTTTCTTTTCTTATTCCGGACCGTAGAACCGGTTCCGGGACTCATTCCGGTTGGGCGCCATATTGTTATGTGCCCCCAATGGCACTGTAGTGGTGTTGCCAGCTAGCTCGCGTAGCATCCACCTAGGGTCGAGTTCCAACCCACCACTACAGCCCAGGGACACAAACAATTAAAATCAAAAAAACAACAAAAAAAACTACTCCATTAAAACTTGAACATTCAAGAGGGAGGACGAGGTGCTAAAATCCCCCACAATTGCCCTCCCAACCATGGTCATCACTCACGTCCAATAAATTTTCCACGATGACCCCAAATCCCCACACACACACTTACCCCACTTACCTCACACCGTTAACTTCACCCTATAAACACATTACCAACACATTATTTAAAAATTTTCACTTAATTAACATTATTTATTGAAGCTAATCTTAATCTAACAAAAGAGTCTATATTTACGGCTTATCGGGAATTTAATTTAAAAATAAAAATGTTAAAAAAAAAATACAAAAAAAAATTAATTAAACTTTAATTACAACAAAAAAAAAAAGTCAAAAAACTATTGGTGTGAACACCTATGTTTTCTTAAAATTCAAAACTTCCGGCTTAAACAATCAAAAATTTTTACTCTGTTCATTAAAAGAAAACCGGAATTACACCCCTATTTAAATTATCAAAATAACCAATTTAATTGCTATTAGAACAAAAAAAAAATAATACAAAAGAAATTAAAAAAAACAAAGACAAAAATATTCACAAAATCCGTGCCGAAATTAATAAGAACCAAAAAAAACAAAGATGGTTTCCCTTTGAACCAAAAAAAAACCGCAAGCCTACTAAGTTTTCTTAAAATATCGACTCCATTTTGAGTCCGCAAAAAGAAACATATGAAAAAAAAAAAAATAAAAAAAACCCTACCTAAAGGAGCTCTCTTAGGTGGCTAAAACCATAAACCTTAGGCTAACGAGCCTTCAAATCAAAAAAAAATACTTAAATACACACAAAACTTAGTAACCCCTAAGTTTTTTTAAAAAAAAAAACTCTAACCTTTAAAAATTTCGGCACTCACAATAAGTGTCAATAATATCAATAAAAAAATTAAATTTAAACTGCACTATTTAGTTTGAATTCTTATTAAAATTTAACTTTAAAATTTCACTAATAATTACACAAAAAAAACTAACCACCATTACTACAACACTGATTCCTTGTTCTCCTTTTTTTTCCCGTTTCAGGAAAACTTATTTATACAAAAATGGACGTTGAATGGCGCTTAAGAATGGCGGCTCAAGGCCTTGCCCTTAAGTGCCCAAAACTACAAATGGCCGTGGATCTTTCTGGCCAATCCTTGAAGGTGGGTTCACTTGTCAAATTACAAAAGTTTTACCTGGAGATTAGCTGCACTACCTCTTTTGGTTCTATTTCCCAAGTTTTGCGTAATGATTTTAGATGCCCAAGTCTGGATCCACAAAACTGTCGGCAATAACTGCAGAAATGTTGCTGACCCTTACCAAGATGGGTTTTACCTCGTGCAGGATGTTACCCAAGGGACAGTTCGTGCAGGATGTTACCAACAACACTTTAGGACGAAAACCTTTCACCGCCGCTTTAAACTTTATTTTGGCCACAACAAGCTTTCTGGTATTTTTCTTTGCAAAACCAAAAAAAAAAAATTTAAATAAAAATTATATATTCTATCAAATCCACAGTTGTTGATTTATTTTACTGGTTTCACAAAACAGGATGGTCGAGTATTCCACTTTGATTTTCAAAAAAAAATATCTTACAATGTCCGCACTTAACACCTTGAATTTACTTTAGCAATGGCTTCCTTTTCCCTCATTCTGCGCCACGAAACCTCGGTATTTTTCCATAATCTTCCCTCAAAAATAATATTTCCAATAGATTTTTTAAACTAAAACAGATTTTATGATAATCTGACATTAACTTAGGCGGACAAAACATAAAACAAACTTTGCAAAACCCCATGTCAAATTTCATGCATTTTTATGAATGGGGGCAGGTTGCAAAAATACAGCCCTGCTTACTTCATAAAATTGGAGACTAGACACATCTACATTAGTTTCCTTTATTCTATTACAAACTTGCCACTGCTTTCCGAACAGTTCCTAATTCGGTAACCATAATCGGTACCAAATTAACCCAACACTACTATACAGTAGTATCAACCTTTCCATTTCATTATTTTCTCTTCCGCAACCACACGCGTTTAAGAACTTGCCACCAAAAAACAATATATCTACAATCCAACATAGGAACACCCACACAAAAAACAATACCAACCAACTACCACAACTAAAATTACATCAATCTTGAGCTACAAACAACCCTAATAATGAACGCATTCCTTTTTCTAATGGATGCTATTTGCAACACAACGCAGCTGAACTCGATATACAACCTTCGCTTACATGGAGTGCCTGTGAATCTACGGTGGAATACTTCTTCGCAATGGTTTACTAAACTGGACCATTTACACAATGTAATACAAACAAATGCCACTTGGCTACATTCAAAGAAATGTGCATTCTGCAGTTTCCCTAGGGGAATGTCGTGTACCTTGGTACTTTTAACAGTTTGGTGTCAGTATCCGGAATCAGACGTAACCGTACGTTAAGACTGCTTAGTTAACTCCTTGAAAATACGCTGAAGCAATTGTCCTTGGAAGACAAACAACAAGTTGTACTGGTTCTTATAAGAAATTTACCACACTAGTTCTGGATTGACTATTTGGCAACAGTACTGTACCAGTTGATTTACCCCCCCAATTCAATTCACAATTAAAAAGATGTAAGTGTTTATTTACAAACTCTGATTTTTTTTTCTTTTTTATCAAATACAAATGCAAAAAAAAATATAATATCAAATCTCATATTCTAATTCAGGTAATTTTTTAAACAGTCTCTACATAGATCGTATTTAACCAGCACACAACTGCCCAGCAAAATCTTTCATTACCAAATAAGTGGTTATATAATAGAAATTCATAGCTCTGCACAACTTATTTTTTTGGCGTCTAAACTCATTATCTTCGTTTGGCGTGGTCGTTTCCATAAGCAGTCACGCTTACCCGCCCGCTTACGAAAAAATGAGAATAAAGTAGTTATGAGGTTTTGAATAATAAGTGGTTACACACATGCTTACAAAAAGTTGCATTATACGTGGTTATCAGATTGCTTACTTGATTCTTAAAAATAAGGAGATAGGCAAATACTATTAGCTTAAGGAAATAAATTCAGAAAAATTTAAGTTTTAGTTTTAGGACACGTCATACAAATTTGAACATAAAACACCTTTACATATAATAAATAAAATTTTTATAAAATTTAACTGTGTAAAAAGTACTTATTTAAAATATTACGAGTAAGTCATTATTTTATATTTAGAAACAATGAATACAATAGGCCCTTATTAGGAAGTCATTATTTTAAATTATAAAATAATGCAAAAGGTAATGATTCATTGGGTAATGCAGATAGTAATGAGGTGTCATTACCAATATTTTGCTGGGTGGTTCAAAAAATGATTCTTTTCAGAACTAGTCATGTAATTACTAGTCAAAAAACTAGTATGTTTTAGGACCAGTTCGACCATTTGCTACTGGGAAATTTGACATGAAACAGTTTTCACTAAAAATTAAATGTCATGAAATAATCGTTCACAAGTGTCTTAAATTTGTAAATATTGAATAAAAAACTAGATTTCACTAATGGGGAATTATCTATTAGGTTCCTAAGTTCTTTATTGTACAATTTTAGTCCCTCCATTTGCCTTTATAATCTGCCTGCGGGTAGATATTCTCCTTTTCCGTTTTAATTTTCATTAATATTTTATGGTATCCTTCACGCCTATGTATAAATTTGGTGGTACCTCATTCCTAAACCAAAATAATTACTTCGAAGAATTGACTAACTTTTATTAATATGACTCAATATTCAATTTAAAAATAAAAGAATCTGTTGTTTCGATGCAACTTTTTAACGTTTTAAATAAAAAATGGAATTTCAATTTCAACTTACTAAGATATCAAGAGTACATTTGAACCAAGACTATAACATAAATTCTATAGGGAAAATAAATGTTCACTTTCCTTCAAATCAATAGACTTGTTTTGTTGCTATACATATGTGGTACGCAATCCCATATAAAGTCTGACCGCGTATGTTAAATGTTAACTCTTTTAACATAATATTCTCAATGTCGATAATGTATGGGTAACTGTCAGATAATTTCATCCAGAACTCGCACAAAAAAAAAAATGGTTGATTTCTGATGGGCAGGGTTGCCCCCCCCCGTTTAAGGCCCCTTTTGCCGTGTTCCCCGCGTTACCCAAGTCATCCGCAACACAATCTATAAGCTTTCCTTAATTCCTTTTTCAGAGTGGTGAATATCGAGATCTCGAGATTTCGGATGTAATGAATTGTGCAAAGAAATTAGAAAATAGCACACAAAGCAACAACAACGAAAATAATTTTGTTGTTGCTTTGTGTGTGATTCTTAAATTTTATGAAATTTTTTATTACATATGATGACACTAGGTAAGAACGCTACTTAATTCCAGGGAAGGAAAATGAGTTTTTAGATTTTGTACCAACCAGACAAATAAAATGTACTTTTTCGACCCTCACGGTACCTACATCTTTTATATATACCTTGATAATTTCGCTGAATAATGTTAAACTTGCGGAAAATATTGCTCTACAAAAAATTTTATTTTTCCGGCTATCAATTTGTTTTTAATATACAGCAGCGTTTGTGGGAGTGAGGTCAAACTTGCAGTGACTATTGCTCTATACGACACAAAGACTTGCTGACTTTACCAAAAATTGCCATAGTTAAGTATTTTCCATGTTTTAAATTTATATGAAAATAAATGCCTTCAAGAAACCATGAAACATTTTATCACTTTTCAAAAAATATTCGAAATAGGCGTGCTTAAGCATAGCTCTTTGCATATGATACTCACTACGTACCTGTAAATTCTCGAATTTCATGTAGTAATAGCACTCAAATGATGCTTGTCGATAAGCTGATTATGGGAAAAATAATATATTTTTGTAGTTTAAAAAAGTTTCGTAATTTTTTTGCAACATTAAGCTGCCTACACACTAGGGAACATACTTAAAAAAAGAGAGCATTTTTTGTGAATGTGTGAGTGCTTTTGTGTGTGTGTGCGTATTGAGAGCGTGCATTTCGTGTTTACAAAATTTTTTGATATTTTTTGTTCCCTCAACCATGTTCCCTAGTGTGTAGGCAGCTTTTGACTCAAGAGTTGACATTTAAAACTTATTATTAGATATTATTTACAAGTTTTTGTTTGAATGATTTTGGCCCACTTTTACTATTCGAATATTTATTCAGATCTATACAGTCCTGCAAGTTTTTCAATACAAAAATTTTATGTTTGGAAATTTTTAAAATTGTACCAAATGGATCGCGGTAATACCACGGTACCAACAAAGGTCAAAATGTACCAAAAAAGTACAATTGTACCATGTTTTCCATCCCTGCTTAATTCTCTTCAAAATTAAAATATGGCATCACTTTTAGTATAGTTTTCTGTCAACTGCAGCCAACTTCAGAGTATTGCAAAAAGTTAAAGAAAACTTGGTGGCAGACGTGTGTTGGCGAAATTATTTGAGAAAAAGTTAATTTTAATGCTATTAAAATTATAAAAACCTATTAAAAATTATCAAAAATTAAGTGCACAATTTATTGACTGCAACAGTTTAGGAAAAAATAGAGAAAAGTCAGTTTTCAGCTTAAAAATAACACATTACTATTCGCAGCTGCCGGCAAAGGTGAAGAAGTCTCAAACATAAAATTACGGAGCATCCGTACAATATGGAAGAAGACTTAATCTTAAAACAACCAAGCGATAGGCGACTGGGTGATAATAATACATTACCACCAGGACCGCCAGGAGCGGAATTTGATACAGTGGATTTTGGTGAGATAAACAAATAATTTTTGAAAATGATGAAATTGATTTTTATGTTTTTTTTTAGATTCTAAAAATGCTCCACCCAAGCTACCACAAATAGAAAAGGAAAATTCAGCAACTGAACGTTCATCTAGACGTCGTTCTCCTTCAGGTAGTCCGCCACCACGTAAGCGGAAGTCACCTTCGCGTGGTAGACGTTCTCCCTCTCCAGCACGAGGCCGTAGTCGTCGTTCCCCTTCGCCTCGACGTAATCGTTATCGTGATTATTCTCCCGATAGACGTCCACGTTATGGTGGTGGTCGTCGATCTCCTGATCGTCGACGTTCACCACCAAGGCGTGGTGGTGGTGGCCGTGACCGTTATCGTGGCAGAGGTCGCAGTACAAGTCGCTCTATTAGCCGTAGCCCCTCACCACCTAGACGTGGTGGCCGTTGGTCTCCCAAAAAGAAACCTAATTCCCCTCCCCAACAACCACCCTCGAATATGACTCGGCAATTGTCACAACCACCACCAAGTTCTAATCAGCCACCACCTCAATATGGTGTTATGGCTCCACCCCCACCACCACAATTGTATGGTGATGCTTATGGACCACCACCTGGGTATAATCAATATGGTGTACCACCACCTCAGGCCGGCTTTGTCCCTCCAAATGATGCATACGCTGCTATGCAGGCTCAGGCTTCTGGTTTTAATACAGCTTATCCTCCTCCAGGATCATGGGGAGTTGGTAAGTACAAAAATACTTTCGTGCTATGAATTTTTTTAAATATTTGTAGAATATTATTATCGAACCCTATTAACTGACTAGCGTTACCCTTAAAATACGACCGAAATAAATCAAAAATAGTTACCCCTAAAATACCGTAACAATTCACTGCTTTTAACCCTCTAATGCTCTTCTGATTGCGATAATATTTGAATCAGTGTTTAATAACAAGTTTAAAAAAAATTTGCCTCAACTGGTGCCTGTGCTTAAAATAGTTCACACTTTCATATTCAACCATTAACTTGCTTATTTCATTCTAACTGTGTAAGTAAATTTTAAATACACACACAGTCATCATTTACATTTTTTAAGTTTTCAAACTAAGCGCAGCGTAACTGTGTGAGTTCAGCAACAAAACAAATTGTGTTTCTTCTGCTTGCTGCGTTTTGAGTTACTGGTTAATGTGTTTTTACTTGACTGAGTAACGAAAAAAAACTGCATAGTAGACTGTGAATAGCAGACTGGATAGTAGACTGGGGTCAGCAAACTATGTAGTTGGAACTTAAAGAGTTTTGTATATGCAAACAAAAGAAAAAAGAAACACTAGCAGCTTTAAAAAGAAAATACAATTAAACTTATCATGTTTCCTATTTTATTTATTATTTTGTTAATTATATAATTTATATATTATGAATGTATGTATAATACTTTATTCTGATCAATTGTGGTACATAGTACATATGATTTGATTTTTTTTAAATTGTCATTAATATGACACTAACTTACAACAATTGATTTTTTGGACAAATTTCTACACCCAAAAAATACATGGTAGTTGATCATTATTTTTTCAATTGTGTCATATGTTGGCTGAATAGAAAAATTTGTTATTTTAACAAAGTTTATTCCTGTTTTTTAGCTTAAAATAAAATCTGTTAATTTTAAAACATTTTTTGTTAAATTTAAAAAATCTAAATTTAAGTAAACTTTATTTATTACTATTCTTTTGTTTTTGTTAATTAATTCATATATTAATTAATTTAACACTTTATCGTAAATATATACATTTCTCCATTGATTCAATTGGTAAATATAATTTGCAGGTTTTTTTTAATTAATCCACTCTGATATATGTATGTAGGTATATGTGACGCGCAAAATAGAAAGGGACCTAAGGGTAAAAACCGGTTTTTTCAGGAGAGCATGGGATCGGTCTCATTTGAAGCTCAGATGTTGTCCACAAAAAAAAAAAATTGATTTTTTTACCCTTAGGTCCCTTTCTCTATGCGCTGTCACATATTTTAAAAATATGTCGTTTAGATAACACTACCTTACAACATTTAATTTTTTGGAGAAATTACTACACCTAAAAAAATACATAGTTGGTGATCACTATTCAATTATGTCATATGTACTACATATCTTTTTTTGTTTGGCATAATACTAACCCGCAGAGTATATACATATATAATTTGAATTAATGCATTTTCTCGATAAAATTTTATGAAATTTAGTACCAGAGATGGGCCAAAATAAATTTTCATTTGCATTGCGACAAGAAGTGATCATATGTACGTGGGCTTTTTTAATTTGCATTTTATTTTAATTTGCATTCCCCATTTATTACAATTAAGTATTAGAAATGCAAAATTTTGAATTAATAAATAGATTGGCAACAAAATTAATATTTTTAAATGGTTGTTGAATTTCTGGCAATTGCAATAAATTCAATTTTGATTTTGTGTTTAAAATTTAGGGTGTAATTTTGTAAAACGCAAAGCCTTGCGTTGCGTTGTTTTCCATACAAATTGTTTTTGTAACAATAACAATTTATACACAAATCAATGCAACGCAAGGCGTTGCGTTTTACAAAATAACCCACTTAATTTGTAACTTTTTATATTTTGTTTGATTTTGGCAATTTTTTATTTTACGTTGACATTTCATTTGATATCCAGTGTGTTCGTTTACTCGAAATTCTTACTAATTTTACTAAAATTGGAAAGTTTTGTTTATTTTTTGAATTTAACTTTTCCTGCTGTAGTAAAAGTAGCAATTTGTTGTAAGTAAACGAACACGCTTATCGATATATTGGTTGAAGAACCTATACAATATATACACCGAACATTCTATAAATATCACCTACAGGCAATTAAAAAAAAAAACACATTAAATATATGGGTACTTCTAAAATTTCGGAGTAGCTGTATTTGACCTTAGATTTTCGTAAAGATTAACAAAAAAATAATTAAAATTTTGGATTCAATTTTCCGGCGTTTTTGGAGGGTGGCATTTATAGAATTATGACACATAAAGCATTTGACAATAAGTGCGTTCCCGTACGTTCCCAATGTTATCGAAATTTACCCAAAAGCGTTCCCGTACTCGAAAATTGGGTAAATGAGAGCGCTAATGAGAGTGTATTAGTGTGTCTCTTTTTACCAAAATTTAACCACTTTTTCTTCGGGTAAACTTTGGTAAAACAGCTGATGTAAATATAAACAAAAAAACTATTGTGAAAATAGATTTAAAATTTTAATTAAATAAAGAAATAATCAAAAGAAACTTGTTTTTTTATAAGAATTAATTGAATAAAATCAAAAACAACTTTCAAATGCGAATAAATATGGGTATTAGTGCCAAATTGCAAACTGAAATTATACGCATTTTCACATCAGTGATGGGAGTTGTGGCACAATCTAATATTGATTGGTCCAATGGCACAACCGATACTATGCACATTTTCGTTATCTACAAAATTTAATAGAAAATGGATTTAAAAAATAACGATTCTTTAAAAATTCTTGAATTTTTAGTTTCTGAGCATTTATTCGTATTAAAATACATTTTCAAACAAAGCAAAACTAAAAATCTCATCGAAGATATTACCAAATAACCCATAGAATTTTAAAAATTCAAATGATTCAAAATTTAGCTCAGAGTTTCGAAAGAATTAATTTAAGTTTAATTCATGAAAAATTTAATTCAGTTTTAGAAAATGTTTCTATGTACACCATTACGAGTAACCATTCCTAAAGAATTCATTCATTGGCTGCATTCCCAAATCTTTAATAACAATCGAATGAATTTCATTTATCATTTTAATTGAACGAATTCAAGAAAATTTTAATTCATTAGGTTAGAATTCATTCAAAATAGAATTAATTTCATAAGAATGCGATTACGAAATGAAATTAAAGTTGAATTACACGAAATGAAATTAAAGTTGAAAACACGGGCACATTTTAGTCACACACTTGGCACAAAATAAAATTTTTCAAGTCCCATCACTGTTTCACATTATTTTTTGAAATAAGATTTTGGGCTAAAAAAGTGGTTTTTTGTGTTCCCGTACTATTGGGTAATTTTGTCATTTTGTGAGAGGATTATGTGCTTACTCTTATTTTACCGAACTTTACCCAAAAAGTAAAGAAACACACCTAATTATAGAACTTTTAGTCAAGGTTGGCAGGCAATACCGCTAAATTACCGTTATCGATTTAAAACCCTTTCAACTGACTACCATTACCCCTAAATTACCTTTTTAATTTTCTGCTTTTGCTAATTTCACGTGGTTATTGAGAATTTTTTTGTACATTAAGTTGATAAATTGGTTCTGTTTTTAATCTCGTTTGTTTTTTGTAAAAAAAAAAATTGCGGCCTGCATCGAAATATCTGACTACCGTTACCCTTAGATACTTATTTCCGTCAATAATTCTCTACAAAACAATTGTTGTTTTGATAATTTTTTGTGCATTTTTTAACAAAATTTAATTTGATAACTCTAAAAAATTTTGTAAAAAGGTAGTAACGTTTGATATAATTTGATATAATTTTTCTTCAATTTGAAAAAAAGAGTATATAATCTGTGGAAAAAAGTTTAGTGAGTTTAGTTTTGTCGCGTCATTACTCGTGCTAGCATGTGTATTTGTAATTGTCGGAAATATCAATAAATTGACATTAAGTGTTTTTGTTTTTAAAAGTATAGATAATTAACAAATTAACTTGAAGTGAGTTGCTAATTGAAGATTTATAAATTTTAATTTAAATAAATTTATATAATTTTGAAGGTTCTCAATTAAATCGTACACTTAAATTTCTGTCATTAATTTTGATATTCTCTATCTTTTTGTTATTTTGTTTAAGGAAAACTATTAATGAAAGTTGTATATTGTATTTGAATTAATTATTTAAATAAATTAAGTTGTATGTTTTTGTATATAAAATGGTTCATGTGTTTTAAATAAATTATAATTTCAATTTTATATTTTATTATTTTTTATATTTTATCAAATTCATTATAAAAAAGACATTGTATGTATATTGCTTAAAAAAATTTGAAATTGGTGAAATATAAAAAATAATGAAATATAAGTCTAAAAATTAATAATAAATCGATAAAAAATTAATCAACTAAATAAAATGCATTTTTGAATTGAATAAAATGCATTGGTAAAACAACAAAATCATTATGCAATTTGATTAAATATAATTGTTAAGACAACTAATTTTTGTTTATACATTTGACAATATTTTGTCAAAATAATATCACGTTCTTATATGTATACTTCCAATAGTAAAAACTAAAAACTCCAGTATCCAGTGATCGCTAAAAATTTATTAAAAAATCAGGCATAAAACAAAGTTTACACTAAAAAAAATCAAAAACTTCAATTCGCTTGCGCTAACTGGATAATTTTTTTAGTCCGTTTATAAAAAATTACGGCAAGTGTTTATTCGTATAAATTTTATTCAAAATAATGTACGTGACTCTTTGTTATTTTAAGGCTTTCGATTTTGAGAAGTAATCCTGTTTATCCCGAATAAAAATTTTAATATGGTGTCTTATATAATTATTTGATGAGCTCCTAAATATAAGCAATACAATATGATCCGAAAATTGCATCAGCACTTGCATGTCTCTAATTATATAAAATTAGATATAATTTTATACAATTTCATCCTATTCCGAAATTTTAGAAGTGCCCATATATTTTATGTGTTATCTTTTTTTTTAAAAAATTGCCTGTATGTGATATTTATAGAATGTTCGGTGTATATATTTTATAGGTTCTTCAACCAATATCAAATGAAATGTCAGCGTAAAATAAAAAATTGTCAAAATCAAACAAAATAGGGGTTTTCATATAAACTCGTATTCTACTCGTAAACATTTTAAAACTGGTATGTTTATGAGTTTAATGTCAAACTCCATACATAAAAAATATGGTTTTTATTTATACAAGGTTTACAATGAATTTACGAGTTTATATAAAAACACCTAATATAAAAAGTTACAAATTAAATTTTAAACTCAGAATCAAAATTGAATTTATTGCAATTGCCACAAATTCGACAACCATTTTAAAAAACAATTATGTTGCCAATTTATTTATTAATTCAAAATTTTGTATTTCTAATAAAAAATCTGGCAACTCCGTTATGCATTAACGCGCAAATTTTTTGCTATTGAGAAAATTAATTAGAAAAATTTTAAATAATAAATTAAAGTGGTTTTTATTAATTAATAATTGAAGAAAAGTTTCTACTAATATAAGTAAAAGTTATTGTTTTTATTGTTTGCTTACTAAACATACATAAGCATATTATTTAATAAGGTGATACTATACAGTGTCTTCTGTGCCAATATTCAGTTGTTGCAACACATATTGCAGTTTGTATGCGGCATTATTTTATCTAACGAAATACGTTAACAGAAGGTGTACTCTCCAAGTATCGAAATTGTTTTTTCCAACTGGATTTTTTTGGAAAAATTACTTATTTTTCTTATCGGTGCTCCCGGCTTTTCAGTAGCAGTTGTTTTTGTTTAGCCCAGAGCTGGTACTTATTAATTGTTTCCGTTTTCATCATGTCATCATCCACTTGTAAATGTCCTGTTTGCAGTAAAAATGTGACTAAAACCAACAGAAGTATTGACTGCTCTTATTGTGAAAAGTATTTCCATATAGCATGTGCCAAAATTTCAAAGGAGCAGCATGAAATTTTAGTGAAGAATAAAATTTTAAAATACATTTGTGAAAATTGTTCAAGGTTGCCTAAATACTGCAACGTTCAGGAGGAACTTAGAAATGGGTTTTCTTCCGTGTTGAAAACATTAGAAGAAAAGTTGGAGGCAAAATTTATGGAAAGTAAGCGTAAACTTGATGAACAGCTGGAAAATGGTCTTAAACTTTTAGATCAAAAAATAAATGAACTTTCTTTTCACGGTGCTTCGGGGATTTCTGATGTAGATCAAGTGAAATCTGACCTAAAGCATTGTTTTGATGTTGTCAATGTTGTGGACAAAGCTGCTGATCGTCGAATTGGTTCTCTGGAAAAGCACAACAACATTTTGCAGAGAAGGTTAAATCGCTCCAATATTATAATTGTAGGATTGCCCAAAAAAAATTCAGGATTTGCGGCAGCACATTTTAAAAATATGCTCTTTATGCAAGGTTAAGGTGTTGTATACTGACATTCAACATTGCACTTATTTTGCTAGTGGAAGGAAGGTTTTGGTAAAGTTTAATTCCGTACAAATTCGTGATGAAATAATGATGAATTATCACAAGAACCGCAAATTGAAGTTGAAAGATATAATTGGAGGTACATTACAGTCAGACGTTTTTTTAAATGACCATCTAACAGATTCTGCTAGGAAACTAATTGCTGTCTGTCGGAAGTTGAAGCAGAAGAACAAAATAGTGAAATATTCTTTTATGAACTATGATATTCCTAAAGTTCGAATAAAAATGTTAGATAATAGTGGAAAGACGCTTGGCTATGAGCAATGTATGGAGCTCCTTGATGCAGATGGTTTGAACAACGGCTCCTTTTCATCTGGGGCAGCTTCGGGACCTCACGGTGGACACGATGTATAGTAGATTTCTTACATTTATATTTGTATACCTATATATATATATTAGGCTGGGTCGATTTGTGGGGAGGCAAAAAAATCGCCCATGGCTCAGGGAAAATCGTATTCTAGGGATCAAAATAAGAAACTTTGCCGAAGGAACCATACCTCTAAAACGAATTCTACTACCCCCAACTGTTGACTTTTGTCCCGTAGGGTCAAGTTTTGAAAAATCCCACTTTGACCCATTTAGAGTGCCCCAATCGAGTCCAAATGTATGACCGACCCCCACTAACTTTGGAGGGCCGATCCACCCATGCCAGTGGCACACCCCCTGGAACTCCCCTGGGGGGTTCCCCATACAAACATTTTAAAAAATCACCATTTTTGTAACTTTATTTTATTATTTTTTATTTATTTTATTTATTTTTATTATTTTATTTATTTTTTCTCTTTAGAAATTTATTTAGTCAGAACATATGTAAATGAAAAAATTAATTTAACTTAGTAATAGAAAAGAAAAAATGCCCAGACTTGAAAGCAAAAAAGACTTCAAACAGTAATTTTTTTTATTTTCTTTTCTATTACTAAGTTAAATTAATTTTTTCATTTACATATGTTCTGACTAAATAAATTTCTAAAGAGAAAAAATAAATAAAATAATAAAAATAAATAAAATAAATAAAAAATAATAAAATAAAGTGCCAAAAATGGTGATTTTTTAAAATGTTTGTATGGGGAACCCCCCAGGGGAGTTCCAGGGGGTGTGCCACTGGCATGGGTGGATCGGCCCTCCAAAGTTAGTGGGGGTCGGTCATACATTTGGACTCGATTGGGGCACTCTAAATGGGTCAAAGTGGGATTTTTCTAAACTTGACCCTACGGGACAAAAGTCAACAGTTGGGGGTAGTAGAATTCGTTTTAGAGGTATGGTTCCTTCGGCAAAGTTTCTTATTTTGATCCCTAGAATACGATTTTCACTGAGGCATGGGCGATTATTAAATCGACCCGCCCTAATATATATATTTATTTTTGTAAATATATATATGCATTGCGCATATATATATATATATATATATTATTCTTTTATTGTTTTTTTAAACTTTTTATTTTTTTCTTCTATTAAGTAGCTTTCATGGCTAGTACCTGATCCTCACGTTATCATTTTTTTTTTTTTGGGGAAAATTCCCTTCTCCTTATTGGGAGTAATTTGCTTTTTTGTTTGGCATGATAATGTGCTGATTTTGGTTATAGTTATGCACTACTGTGTTATTTAAATTTTTATAATGGTAGTTTGATTGTTTTATTCAATCATTTGGTAATTTAATATATTTTTTTTTTTGTTTTATTATTTATTAATTTTTTTTCTTAATAACATTATTATATATATTTCGCCACTTTTATTTGTGTTTGAAATGAATTTAAGACATAATCTTGGAAACATTGTTAGCGATAATAGTTTTTTACAATCCCAATTACTAAATTTTAAACAAAATCTTAATTTTGGTCACCTGAACTGTACAAGCTTTAATTTGAGGCCAAATGCTACTAAATTTTGTGAAATTAAAAGCCTATTGGAAGGTGGTTTATTACAAGTAGTTGGTTTCAGTGAAACATGGTTAAAGAATACCATATCTGCTAATGCCACTAATATTTCTGGCTATGTTTGTCACAGGAATGATCGCCCGTGTGCCAATGGTGGTGGTGTAGCACTTTTTATTTCTGAGAATATAAAACAGAAGGTTGTACATGTTGGCGTAAATTATAGAGTAGCTGAATGCTTGTTTGTGGAATTGATTCTTAATGATATTAAAATTTTGGTAGGAGTTGCGTATTTGCCTCATGGTGATTTTGATTCCTTTGAGCGGGAGATTTCTGATTTACTTGTTCAGTATTCTAATATTGTAATTATGGGTGACTTTAACAATAATCTTTTCGATCCGTTGAAGGCCTTGAGGATAAGAAACAGTTGTAGTAGATTGAATCTATCGCCTGTTCACAATTCTATGCCCACACATATTGCTGGTAATTCCACCTCCTTGTTGGACTATTTTTTGGTCTCATCCTCTGAATTAGTAAATTATTCTAATCAATTTCAATGCCCAGGCATAACTCGTCATTCATTCATATTTATGTCGCTTAAAATTTTACAACCGGTTTTTAGAAAAGTTTATGAGTTTTATGATTATGATGCAGTTAATATTTCCTCTTTAGAAACTGCGGTACTGGAATGTAATTTTAGTGATATGTTCTTAACTAATAATGTGGATGAACAGTTGTTGATTTTAAACAACAACTTGCAGTTTTTGCATACTATGGTTCCTTTGAGGAGGCGCGTGATTCGAAATTTGAATGACGGTTGGTTCAAAGATCCTGTAATACAATTCCATCAGTCACTTAGGGATCTTGCGTACAGCACTTATTTGAATGATAGAAGTGATGAAAACTGGAAAGTTTTTTGTAGGTGCAGAAATCGTACAAAAAATATAATTAGGAAAAAGAAGAGAGAGGCTCACGGATTGATTTTTCAGGACAAGACCAGCAAGGAGATTTGGTCTATTTTAAATAGAAAAGGTGTTGTTGGTAAAGCTGATGACCTTGAAGTAATTGATCCTAATTATTTAAACAACTTATTTTCTTCTAATCAAATTTTAAATAATAACAGCGTTGTGCCTCGAATGAATGATAATGGTTTTTCTTTTCGTGCAGTAGATAGTTATGAAATGAACTTAGCTTTTAACTTTATTAAGTCAAAAGCTATTGGTTATGATGGCTTTGCTCTTAAGTTTCTTAAATTGTTGATTCCCATAATTGGAAATTACATTTTACATCTGGTTAACACTATATTGACCACCTCTGCTTTTCCATTGCTATGGAAAGTTGCTAAAATTGTTCCTATAAGGAAGAATAATGGGGTTAGTAGTACTGATAACTTGAGGCCTATTTCTATTTTACCAATTTTATCGAAAATGGTTGAATACCTTATGAAGGATCAATTGATGTTGCATGTTAATAATAATCGTTTGCTCCATGATTGTCAATCCGGGTTTAGATGTAACCGTAGTACTACATCGTTGCTTATTGGTCTAACGGACAATATTAGGCGGAAAATTGCTGACAAAGGTTTTTGTGTTTTGTTGTCTTTGGACTTAGCAAAAGCTTTTGATAGGGTTAGCCATCCGCTTTTGATTCAAAAGTTAGACAGATATTTTGGTTTTTCTGGCTCTGCCTGCAAATTAATATCGTCTTATCTTTCGGATAGAAAGCAATATGTGTTCAGTAATGGCTCTTGTTCTGGGACTCTTCCTGTTTTCAGTGGTGTACCCCAGGGGTCTGTACTTGGCCCTTTACTTTTTATTATGTTTATAAATGATCTTTTTGATATTTTGTCAAATAATATGTGTCTTCCATTTGCGTTTGCAGATGATGTTCAGATTTTATTTAAAGGGGATAAGGACTTTCCTGATGTTATGCAGAGTATGATAGATTTTACTGTAGGTTTATTAGGTAATTGGATGTGTTCCAATTATCTACATATTAATTCTGATAAATCTAAGGCATTGTTGTTTGGTAATAGTTGTATTAATAACTTTTCTATTAATTTAAATGGTAATGTTGTTGAATTTGTAGATAAAGTTAAATGTCTTGGTGTGGTTCTGGATACCAAGCTTAGTTTTGAGCACCATGTTAATAATGTTGTTTCTAAGGTAAATTTTACTTTGAGGAAATTATACAGCTTAGACGTTATGCTGCCATTTAATGTTAAGCTTATGATTGTCCATGCGTTAATTATGCCAATTTTTTTGTATGGCTTGGAAGTCTATTCTGGGGCTTTGGGTTATGTAATGAAGAAGGTAAAGTTAGCTGTCAATCGTGTTATGAGATATTTATACTCTCTTAGATTGTCTCAGCACATTTCGTCTTATGTTTTAAAATTTTTAGGATGTTCATTTGATAACCTTGTTCAAATTAGAAATATTATGCACTTTTATAAAGTGTTTAAATTGCAAATGCCGTTGTTCTTGGTTGATATATTTGAATTTGGTAGATCTAATAGGAATAGACAATTAGTTATTCCAAAGCTTACACCGTTGTTAGGCCGATCTTTTTTTGTAAGGGTTGCTCGAAAATACAACAAATTGCCACCTGACTTAAAGACTTTTAATTTGTCTATTGACACGTTCAGGAAGAAACTTTTTGAAGAATTTTCACTTAATGCTTAATTTTGCAGGCATTGTTTTTTTAAATTAAAGCTTACATACACTATTCATTTTTTTTTTTTTTTATAGAATTTAGGGAATTTAGAAACTATTATCGCTAATTTTTTTAATTTTTTATAACTTTTACGTTAAATTTTTTGCATTTATTAATTTTATTTTTACATTGTTATTTAATTATACATCTAATATTATATTTTATACCTTAATTTTTTTTATTATTTTAAGCAAATTTTATTGCTTGTTTTGTTACTTTTAGTAGAAATTTGTAACCGATTATGGCCTATAGGCTAGGTTATTGTAATAAATAAAGAAATTAAATTAATTAAATTAATAAATGGAGAATGCAAATTAAAATACAATGCAAATTAAAAAAGCCCACGTATGATCATTTCTTGTCGCAATGCAAATGAAAATTTATTTTGGCCCATCTCTGGTACTAAATTCCATAAAATTTTATCGGGAAAATGCATGATGCCAAACAAAAAAGCAAGTTTGCTTACCGAAACGAATAACGTTAAGTGTAACGGTATCAAATTTTGTTTGTTTCGGCAACGGTAAAGGTAATGGCATTTAAGACTGTTTCGGTAACGTACCGGTATTAAAAAAATTTATTCTTTGTAATTTACTTGTGAAAATTGTATCATCTTTCTTTAATTTGAAAAATAATTTAAACAGAAAGTGCTATTAATTTATGATCTAGAGTCAAACTAAAAAAAAAAAAACATTCACTTAAGCACCGTAAGTTGTTTTTCACGTGGAAAAATTTCATTCGAAATTTAAATGCCTCAAATTGCAATTTAATTTAAACAAATGAACAATTTTTTAATTTTTATATACACAATCAAAATAAACATAAAATGTCACATTTTCCCAAGATAAATAATAATCTTGTACATTAAATTTGCGTGAAAACAAACTCTACACAATTTTCACGTGAAACTGATTGTCGTGAAAAATCATTTTTTTTATATGGAGTATAACATATATAAATAAAAGATCAACAATACATACCCCTCATTCAATATAGCATATTTTTAATTTTAGTTGTTAAAAATACAGATTTTGAGCTATGAATTCAATGCTGGTACTTTTAATAAGTAAAATTATTATCTATAAATTTTTTTATAAAAAACTCAAGATTATAAAATAAAAAATTTCAAAAACTGGCATTTTTTACATAAATTAATAAATACCGGGAACTACCTATAAAAATAACGATATCAGTAACGATAACGGTATTTCCAATTTTTTTTAGAGGTATTGATAACGGTATTCAATTTAAAACGGTATTTTAGCGATAAAGGTTCTATAACGATAACGGTAACCGACCTTGAAAAAAAAATATGTAGTACATATGACATAACTGAATAGTGATCAACAACTATTTATTTTTTTAGGTGTAGTAATTTCTCCAAAAAATTTATTGTTGTAAGGTAGTGTTATCTAAACGACATATGTTTTACATATACCTACATACATATATCAGAGTGGATTAATTAAAAAAAACCTGCAAATTATATGTACCAATTGAATCAGTGGAGAAATGTATATATTTACGATAAAGTGTTAAATTAATTAATATATGAATTAATTAACAATAACAAAAGAATAGTAATAAATAAATAAAGGTTACTTAAATTTAGAATTTTTAAATTTAACAAAAATGTTTTAAAATTAACAGAATTTATTTTATGCTAAAAAACAGGAATAAATTTTGTTAAAATAGCAAATTTTTCTATTCAGCCAACATATGACACAATTGAAAAAATAATGATCAACTACCATGTATTTTTTGGGTGTAGTAATTTGTCCAAAAAATCAATTGTTGTAACATAGTGTCATATTAATGACAATTTAAAAAAATCAAATCATATGTACTATGTACCACAATTGATCAGAATAAAGTATTATACATACATACATATTTACGATAAAGTGTGAAATTAATATATAAATTATAAATAAAATAATAAATAAAATAGGAAATATGATAAGTTTAATTGTATTTTCTTTTTAAAGCTGCTAGTGTTTCTTTTGTTTGCATATACAAAACTCTTTAAGTTCCAACTACATAGTTTGCTGACCCCAGTCTACTATCCAGTCTGCTATTCACAGTCTACTATGCAGTTTTTTTTTCGTTACTCAGTCAAGTAAAACACATTAACCAGTAACTCAAAACGCAGCAAGCTGAAGAAACACAATTTGTTTTGTTGCTGAACTCACACAGTTACGCTGCGCTTAGTTTGAAAACTTAAAAATTGTAAATGATGACTGTGTGTGTATTTGAAATTTACTTACACAGTTAGAATGAAATAAGCAAGTTCATAATATAAAATGAAAGCGAGTGTTTTTTTTAAGCACGTTGCTTACAAAATATGAAAATTTAACTAAATTACGACTGCTATTAGCAGTCGTTCGAAACTCTGATTTGAATTATATATCGTTGGCTTAGTCGGCAAACCTGCCAAGTCCAATTTTTATGCAAATTGAGTTTTTTTTTTTTTTTTTGTAACGTTTATTTATTCACAATATTGATAACTTAAACTATAATAAACACTAGTTAACAATATAAATTTTTTTTCATATATACATTGTCCCTTAAACGAGATCTCGAGTATTATTAATATAATTTGTAATTTGTTTTGGAAAAAGAAGATTTAGTTTTGTACATCCAAATGAAGAATATATGATTTATGTTTTTACTTTGTAATGAAAAATTTCTTAAAAAACACTACTTTTGTATTGGCAAGATATAAAATAATAGTCGAGAGGTAAAAGAAAATAGGCTTGACTAGTAATCAGTTTAGCCACCAATAATTTTTAGTTTTTGAAATTTGATTATTAGAGAATTCTCTGTAACCAATACTAATATTATGTCTGAAATTTGTATTATTTGCTGTTTCATCGATATTAACAGCTTTTATATTGGCACGTCTATATTTATGATAAAATATAGGTGTTCCATTTTCATTTTGTATAAGCTTTAACTTATCAAGATATAAAAAAGCTTCGGGTGCTACAAATCCATTTCTCAATGTTTCGTCTATATATTCTTCATTCGTATAATACGGTGCCATTATTAAATTATTATCTTTGCAAAGAGTACATTTTACAATATAATTTCTTATTAAATTAATTATAAAATTATCTATTCTTATAACATTGGAATTATTATACAATTTTTTGTTTGAAATATATTTTTTAAAGTTGCTTTGAGGTGATCTAAATAATGATGTGCACGCCCTTAAACATTTTCTTTCAAAAATTCTTATTTTTTCCATGTATGATGGTGAAATGTTCCACCAAATAGGGCAACCATATGTAATGATAGGTCTTATCAGCGACTGGTACATTAAAATTTTAACTCTGGGTTTGATATGCCTTGAGTAAAATAGTGATTTGTAAACGAAAAAGGCCTTTCTAGCCTTTGTTAATATTTCATTAACATGGTAGTTAAAATATAAAAATTTGTCTAAGTAAATACCTAAGTATTTAACTACATTTTTGTTTGTTATATTGAAATTAGATAAATTCGATTTAATTCCAAATTCTTTCCAATTTCTTCTTATGTCACTATTGCATTTACCTACTGGGGGTCTAAACAAAATTGTTTCACATTTTTGTACATTGATTGTCAAATTCCAATCGATTGTAAACTTCTCTACAGCGTTAAATGATGCCTGCAGTTTTTGGTTTATTTTGTCTATTGTCTTATCAGCGTGATATATAATAATATCATCAGCAAACGAGATAATGTTTTCGATTTTTTTAAGTAGGTCTAAAAGGAAAATATTAAAAAGGAGGGGAGAGTTGACTGTTCCTTGTTGTAATCCATTAACAATTTTAAAAATTTTTGAGGTCATACAATTTTTGTGAAATATTCTAAAAGTTTTATCACTAACCATATTATATATTAAGATAATTTGATGAAGAGGAAATTTGAATTCAATTAATTTGAATACTAAACCTGGAATCCAAATACTATCAAAGGCCTTTTCCATATCTATTAAGCATGCACCTGTACATAATTTCTTGTTCCAGTTCCAATTAATGTTGGTATGCAAATTGAGTTTTTGATGTAGTATGCTAGTGTAACTCAAAACACATCATTTACCCAAAAAAAAAATGCCGTTATGTTGTTTTTTCTTGTTGTTATGCTGTGGTAAGCAATTCTGTCAAGTCCAAAAAAAAAAACAAAACATCGAAAACCACATGCTAAGTCCAGCTGAAAACAACACACATTTTGTTTCAACAAATTTCTTCAATAGAATTAAATGCGACTTTTGTTTATTTAAAAAGACAAAACATTATTAAAGATTAACTAAATAATTATTTAGTTATTTTAACTTTTAAGGTACCCAGTGTACAATGGGAGTCCGAAAATACTCATAAAAGAGCCCTTAGATCTTCTGAAATCATAGATATATGAGGGTGTTTTTCTTCACCGATGAAGCCTCTTTTGAGCGCACTTTTGTGACTCACAAAAGACTCCAAATTATGAGCATTGCTGGAAAGTTTTGAATTTTCTGAGCTATTTATGAGTCATTTGTGACAAAATTTTTGAGTAATTTATGAGCATTGAAAACATTTTGAATACACTCATAAATAAGTGTCTATTATGTTTCATTCATGACTCTAAGATTTGAGCACTCTGAAAATGTTCGTATTTCAGAGTCTTTAATGAGTCATAATTTTTGAGCGCTCAGAAAAATGTTGGCTGGGTAACTATTACTTATAAATTTTTTCAGGAAAAACATTGTTAATTTATAAATTTTATTAGGCGATTGTTGTTGTTATTGTAACGGCTTTAAAATGAGAATTTGTAGTTAATAATTCTCATTTAAAGCCGGAGTGGCAATCCTTGCTCGGATAAATTTGAAAATTCGAATACATCCGAATTGTTCCGGCACATAGTCCGATTGCCGTGGGAACCCGGTTATACCGCCCATACTCGGTCGTCAGAGCCTCGTCAGCGTTAACAGGGGACACCATGTCCAAGGTGGACTGTGGGTAAGGTCGGCATTTGGAAATAATTTCCCTTGTCATGGATTCTGCTGACATAAATAAAAATAAAATAAAAAAAGAAAATCTGCTAAGTCCACAAATTTAAAAGAAAATCTGGTAAGTCCACATTTAAAATAGAAAATTATAAAGAGCAAATGTGGAATTCTATGATATTTTTGTGGTTAAACAAGATGAACTAAAGAAGAAAACTGGGTTTACAGATTTAAAAAAAGTTAACCCAAAAAAAAGTTAGACAGTTTTTTGTCTCTCCTGAAAAATTATAAAAACGGACTTGACAGGTTTGCCGACTAAGCCAACGATATGTGACAATTTGTTTAATAAAAAATTGTTATTTAGGCAAAAGCTATTTAAGATCTGAAGACCGCTTTTTAGCGGCTTTGGTCATTAGGGGGTTAATTGCACATGGTTATTGAGTATTTTACATACATCAAGTTGATAAATTTGTTTTGATTTTTTTAGGCAATGCCGCTAAAATATCGTTATCGAACCAAAATCCGAGTAATGTAGATTATTGAAGAGCAAACGACTTTGACAGCACTACTTATGAATATATGAATTGTTCCTTTACATTCTAACTTGAATTTATTTGATATACGTAAATCGCATCTTTTACTTTCGACATGCCAGCGTTTGGGTTTAACATATCATCATAAAAACTTGTCTACCCATCAGAGAACTGCAAAATCAACTTTTTCCTTGATTTAATCATACACTAAAATTTTTATTCACATTTAATCACACAACAATACTCAGTGTTGATAATTATCAATGTTTAGTTTTCAACGTTGATAATTGAAAAGTAATGTGTTAGTTTTCGTCTTAAACGCATTTTTATGTACGTTGTGTTTTTTTGTGAGTTAACGGATATATAGCTATGGTCATAGAAATAGGACACTTCATGCAAAATTATCTTCATGCATTTCTCTTAATAATTATAAAGCAATAATTATATTTCTTTTGTATTATAGTAAACTGTAATCAAGTAGCCTCAGATTATATATAAAACTTTGCAATATTTAAAACATGCAAATATTTACAACAAAATTACTTTGTTCATATTTGACTTGGACATAAAAATAGGACACTTGCACTAATTGTCAAATTGTCATTTTTTGCGTTTGAAATAAGTAAATTCTTTTCTAATTGTACCAATATGGGACGTGGAAAACATTGTAATCCAGAAAAACGAAGACTTAAATCTCAATTCCACAACGAGATGAAATTGCTAAAATACTAAAGTGTTCGCGAAATATGGTATACAATGCTATTCGTCTATGTGCTGCCGACAAGAAATATCATACGCTAAATAAAGAACGTAAGCCAATCCGTCGTAAAACTACAACTTATATGGACAGGACTATAGTACGCGAAAGCAAATTCAACCCTTTTATTTCCTTCCGTCAAATAAATAATGAAATCAGGAAAAATTCAACGTTCAAGTGTTAGACAGACTGAATGTAGAAAGAAGCCTCTTCTTTCAAGAAAATATATTAAGAAACGTATTGATTTTGCCAAAACCCACAAAGGAAATGAGTTGTCCTTTTGGAAAAATGTGCTTTGGAGCGATGTAAACCGCTCAAAAAACCAGGCTATAAACATTAAGTACACTCAGAAGACCTTGAAACACGGTGGGCGTAATATTATGGTATGGGGGGCTTTTTCTTGGCGTGGTTTCAATATTTGAACATTCTTAAGAATGTTATAAAGCCATTTGCCTATGAAAATATGCCAGTTAAGTGGACATTTATGCAAGACAATGATCCGAAGCATTCGTCGAACATAGTGAAGGATTGGTTTTTACAAGAACAAATTAAGGTTTTGGACTGGCCAGCCCAATGTCGGGACCTTTATCCAATAGAAAATCTATGGAATGATGTAAAAACAAAAGTTTCTCAAAACAATTACAAAAATTCCAGCGAACTTTGGGCTGGTATTCAAGAAGCCTGGTATTCTATACCAAAAGAAAGATGCCAGAGATTAGTTGACAGTATGCAAAGAAGATGCGAAGTGGTTATTGATAATAATGGATACAGCACAAAATATAAAAACCCAAAAAATTTACGGTTTTTTGTAAAAATATAAAATGTGTCCTATTTAGAAGTCCAGGTATTTTTATTAGTTTATTCATATTTACCAATATATATAAAATGGTTGAAGGATTTTTTTTTTTTTTTTATTAATTCTTCAATTACATAACCGAGCCCTTAGGGCCTTATATGGTTAATTATTAATTAATTAATTAATTATTTAAATAAAGAATGAATTACAATCATCAATAATAATACTTCCCGTATATGAAATAAAAAATTTATTTTTTGTTTTATTTTTCAAAATAAATAATTATGTTTCTTAACACATAAAAGTGTCCTATTTCCATGTCAATAGCTGTATGTGCCAACAGCAATTTTACATTTCAAATTGTAATTGAGACGTTTGTTAATACACATACCCGTTTTAAATTTAGATGTGCGACACAAGTGTGTGAAATTACTTACCCTACTTATAATGCGAAACTTTGTCTTCCAGTGTGTATGTTTTTGTACAAAACTTTTAAAATTGCAAAGTTTGTTTTATCCTAAAAATTTGAGAGTCTGTCTCTGATGTAACTAATTTTAAATTTCAAGCATTTTTTGAGTTCCTTTTAATCATTCCTTAGTAAATGTAATATATATTTAAATCTTTTTAGATGCTTATAATCAACAACAATGGATGCCACCACCAACTCAAATACAACAAATGCCACCACAACAACAGCCACCGCCACCAATTAGCGTAGCACCACCTACTCAACAACAGGTAGTAGCACCCACTAGTGTACCACCACCCACAACAGTTAAAAAAACAATACATGTTTTACCCGATGAGGCACCAGGAACTGTAGAAGTAAATCCACAACATGATGGTATGTTTAAAAGCAAACAAACTTTTATATATGCAATTTTCGTAGTATTTATCTAATTTAAACATTCTTCAAACAGTCAAAATAATGACTAAAGTATGGGGTAATAAAAAGCTTTTTACAAAAGCTTTACAGCTGTTAATATTTATAATATATCCAGGAAAGGCAACGATGATAGAACAGAGTCTGAAACAAAATAAAAATCGGTTGAAAGCAAAAATCCCTTGATAACACTTCGTAATTGAAATTGTCACAAAATTATTTTATACAAAGTAGATTTAAAAATTAAAACTGTGCTTTTCTTTTTCTTATTCATAATAACCATTTAGCTGTGGCTCAAGAAGCTGAAAATCAACGTGATGAATTGAAAAAGCAACGTACCAGTTATTTGAAAAAGACTTCAGTTTTGAAAAAGGAATTGAAAATGTTAAAAGAACAACGTAAAGATCTACACTCAGGTGGTGCTCCTGCCTCGCCCACAACCAAAGGATTTATTGATGAAAATGAAAAGTTACAGGTATGTTTTTAAAATGATGTATTGTTAAATTTTAAATTGAGATTTGAGTTTTATTTTATTTAAGCTTAAAGTTGTTTATTAACAATGTTTTTTGAATTATTGCATTTTGTATTTAAAATATTCTTATTGAATCTAGTGAATAAATAATAAAATTTTTCTTTAGCTTATTGAATCTACAAATGTTGTAATGTATGAATACACCATACAATTTTTAAAAACAATGAGCACAATGTAAAAATTGAAATATATAAAAAGATATATGTTCGATATGTGACTGGCAGTACAGAAAGGCCTTCTACCAAGACTTAAAACTTGATCACCAAAACTATATGGATTCACACACACTATAAATGTATATAATTGTTCTGTTTATAATTTTCTTTTAAAACAAAATTGTAAATTAGGTCTTTTTTATTGTTATTATTAAGTATTTATAAACTATTTGCATTGTTAAAATAAGTATGACTTAAAACTGAAGGATGCTAGATGATAACTTGGCTTTAATCATGTTGGAATGTCTTTTCTACTTCGGATTATTGGATTCACTATAAAATGAAAGCTGGCCTTGCGAGATTTTCTTCCCAAAAAACAAAAAAAAATCAAAACAAAAGCATAAATAAATATGATATACCTCCTCTAGAGATATATGGAATTAACCTATTTTTTCGTTTTTCTGTTTTTTATACAATTTTAGAATCAAATCGAGAAGAAATTAAGTACCATAGAAAATGTTATCGATATGTTAACTGGCATCATTGGTGAAGAAAATCTTGACAAAGAAGAGGATAATCTGGATGAAGGGGACACTCATAAGGATTCTGATATATCATCTATACAGAAACAACAAACTGAACGTAGTTCATCAGCTTCGGGTTCTACACGCAAGAAAAAACAGCACAGCTCTTCTTCTTCATCAGAGAGCTCTTCAGATAGTTCTTCGTCTTCTTCATCGGATTCATCGTCATCATCGGAAACTGAGCTGGCCACTAAAGATGAAGAGGATGATGATAGTTCACCTGAACGTTTAAAGAAAAAGGTTATTGAATCTATGAAGAATAAGGATAAAGAAGTTGGCCACAATAAACAAGAACAAAAGGTGTAAGTAGAGAATGATTTTATTTATTTATCATATTTTTCCAAACTCTGTAAAAGAAATGTGTTTAAAGCCGAGCACACATGGTCAATATAATTGATTATAATTGATTTCCATTTTATTGATCTTCACACACACTTTCAATGTTATTACAAAAATATAAATGAAATTAAAATTGATTAATATTTTTCTTTCTATAAAAAATTGCAAAATTAAGCAGATTTTGAAATAAATTTATATGCATTTTAAACTTATTTTTCAACAACAAAAAAACAAATTAAAAGAAAATTAACATTTCAATATTGGCTACACACTTTTCAATAATATGAAAAGGAAAAACAAAAATCCAAATCATTTTGAATTTTTGAATTTCATTAAAACACTTTCAATTCTGGGTACAGACTTTCAATTAATTTGTAAACAATCAAAAATTTATCAAAAATATTTAGGTTGTTCACAAGAAGTGTACTATTTGTTGCATTGTTGTATCATCCTAACAAAAAACATGTATCATGTCGTCTCTATTTTAGTACACGCAGAGTGGAGTACTACTCCATCATTGTGAATGGGGCAAAGTTAAATAAATTTCGTTTCAATAAAAGTCATAACAAGTAAATACAAACAAGTAGCTTTTAGTAAGTAAGTAAAGGTTTTATTGAGACTTCAGGAATTAGTTTACATTTGATTTTCTTATAGTTAATTATTATATACTTAGAACTATATGTGGTTCTAATGAGTTAAAAAGAGCCCGCATTTTGCTGTCATAAAAAGAGAATTCGACATTGTCGGGTAGAGAAGGATAAAAAGTGTGCTAGCTTGTGGCACAACGGTTACGGTTTAAGAAAGGATGGGGTGGAATGACTAAAAATACAAACTAATAGTACGTTAGTAACGCTTACAACTACTTTAATCTAATATATATTTACAAGGGTATGAATTTAAAATTCAAGAGATCAAATAATTCATTGAATTAACGCGCTATTTTGAATGGATAGAAATGTAGGCACAAATTCACTGCTTACAAAATCACTAATTACAAGTCACTGCTCAAAATATGGCTCCCCTATAGAGGCGCTATAAAATAACTAGAATCACATGGCAGAAGGTAAGCATCTTTCTACTTTCAAAAAATATTGTCCCACATTGGGCGCCATATATGTATTACATTCCCTTTGTGGTTTTAGTAGGACGACAATAACTTTATGCGGTACAGGTTTTAACGGTTTTATTTTTATTATTAGAAGTATCGGAGAAAGTATTATATGTAGTTTTCATATAAAATTTATTTTATAAACGTGTTATATGGTTTTCAAATTATTATGCGTAGGCACTTTAGATTTTAGAATTGGAGTTAATATGCTTAGAATAAAATGTTAAAAAAATTTACGAAGAGTTTGTGCAAAATATAGATTTTTCAATAACACGGAAATTATTTTTATAGTTTAAAGATTATTTTCGTTCTCTTCTCCATGTAAATAACTGCCTTTATTTTCAGTCCCAGCAAGAAAGAACGTTTTAATTATGTTTTCTATGATCCGGAAATGCATTGGTGTCAAACATGCAATATATTTCCTAAAACAGCTAAGGATTATCTTAATCATTTACATACAAAAGATCATATGGATCGTGAAAGTATTGAAACACCCTGGCATACAGATATGATAACAGATGTAAGTTAAATGTTTTTTTCTCGCTCCCCGAAAATAATAAAGTTTTTTTTGCTAGCAATTTCCAACTTTCGAAAATGCTCCTACTAAACGTACACCCATTAGAGGTTTGACTTTCTTTGTGCCAGCTACAGCCTGGTTTTGTAAGTTATGCAACATATGGATGGGGGATTTACATTGTGCTTCAACACATTTGAAATCACAATTACATGCTAATCGCTATAATGTAAGTAGAGAGTGAGGATTTTTTACTTAGAATAATAATTAAACATTTGCTTCGATAGGCTTTCCTAGAGGAAAATCCTCATTATGAAGTTAATTGGTTGGCTGATCGTCAAATTGTTTTAAATGAACAAAAAACTGTACCCTTGCCCCAACAAATTACATCAGTTTCTACAACGGCTGCGGAACGTAAAAAATCTAAAAAAGATGATGATAAAAATGCTAAAAAACGTAAAAAGAAGGGTGATAAAAAATTAAAGAAGAAGAAAAAGAAGTCCAATAAGAAACGTAGGAAGGGCAGTGATTCTTCTTCGTCGTCATCTAGTGAATCTTCATCTTCAACAGATAGTGATGAGCCGAAAAAGAAAAAAATGGCCCAAATAGATATAAAAGATCTTGATAATCCCAATCCAGCAGTATCGATACGCCTATCAATGCGTAAACAAGAAAATATTAATAAAAATGAAGATACTGAAGTCCCACCACCACCGCCACAATTGAAAATTAAACAACCTTCACCACAACCGATGGCCGGTAAATGGACGGTAGTACAAGAGGGTCTAAGAAACAAAGATGGAGGTAGTGATAAAAATGATGATGATTGTATTATACAACAATGGAATACCGTACAGCCGGTAATAAGTGAGAGTGAAAAGAAACTGTTTGAACAATTAAAGGGAAAACTTAAAAATAAATCTAAAGATGATCAACAGTCGAGAAGTTCTGGAACTACACGTGGTGGTGGTAGTATAGAGAATGAAAAAGAAAATAAAGATCGTGATAGGGCTGTTGGAGACAAGGGGGGACGTGATAGAGATGCAACAACACGCGATCGACGTAACGCTAGAAGATCTCGTACTAGAAGTCCCACTCGCAGTCGTAGTCGTGGTCGTGATTACCGTCGTAATGTTCGTAATCGTTCACGTAGTCGGGGACGTATGTCTCCGCGAGGTTGGCGTAATAATCGTAATAGGCGTAATGATCGATCACGTTCTCGATCATTAAGAAGACGTTCAAGATCATATGATAGACGTAGACGTAATACAAGATCTCGTTCTGGTAGTCGGACAGGATCTCGTGTTGAAAAACCCGTAGTAAGACCAGCAGAATTTAGGCCAAGAGTACCAGAAAAAGATAAAGAAAAGGACAAGAAATCCGCAGAAGCTAAAGAAAAAAAAGATAAAACTAAAACCAAATCTTCAACATCTGCTGCAAATGCAGCGGCTACAGGTAAAAAATTACCATTTATAGGAAAAATGCCGGTATTTAAAAAGCAAGCAACTGCTGGAGAAACAACTGATAAGAGACCGGATGATCCACATCAAAACCAAGCAGCTGGTTTTGTGTACCCCATAGATCCTTCTATGGCGTACACAAAACCTCTTGCTCCAACGGCAGCACAAATACAAATGGCCATGATGGAAGATGTTTATGGTAATGCACCACCTTTTCATCCCGATGCTGGTATGATGGTAGACTATGATGATCTAATGCCAGATCCAGTACAGTTTGTTAATATTATGGGTCAGGCACCACCACCACCGCCACCACAAACAACAGAAGATGACAAAGATATCTTACCGCCTGGTATAGATGTTGAAGAATCTGAAGAATTTGTACCAAAACCCATTACACAACCGCCGGGTAAAGGTCCTTTACCAAAAGACTTAGAAGATGCATTAAATATAATCTTTCCGGGTGAAAAGAAACCGGGTGATAGTGACGATGAGGATGAAGATGGTGAAGATGGAGAACCATCAAAGAAAACTAAAGGTATGTGATAAATTTTATAATTTTAAGGTTACGATGAGAAATCTCTTAACATCCAGATCAATTAAGGCCGGGTAATATGCATTGGTTTCCATGTTATTAAAAGTTTTTTATCCAAGCACGTGGACCCGTGGTTCCATTTATTTTCCAGAGATCTCTCCACTGCTACCACTACCTCGTAAAGAGCAGTATAACAAGGAAACTACCTAGTTGTGTAACCCGCAGATATCGGATATTTTGCATAGGGCAAAATATTATTACACTCGTATTTTTTAAGCGTAGAATCTCAAGTTTAGGAGTTCAGACGTGGGATTAAAAATGTATGTATGTTTGTATTAAAACATATCTGAAATTTACAAAATTTAAATTTATTTGTATACAGTTTTAAAGAACTCAAGAAAACAAAAATTTGTATACCCATATTGCGTGTCTTGGGTTAGTACTTATTTCAAATATATGCAAAAGTCGTCTTAAACCGAACGATTATGAATATCGAAAAAGTCCGGAAACTCTCTGGATTAAATTAAATTAACATTACTATATGTTAATTTGAATTCTTACCAACAACAATTTCCTATATAAATGTGCTATTCGAATAAGATTTTTTTTTAACAAAAACGCTTGGACATGTTTTATATACCGGTGAATGCGTATTAAAGAAAAACTTTTTATTTGGTTTTATTTAAATACAAACTAAAAAATTGGTTAATTTTTGAACACACTCTTTAACCCCTGAAAGTGAGATTGGCACCTAAAAACAATGTGTCAATTAATTTTTTCGCTTCTACAATATATCCGTTAAGATCTGCGGGACACATCACTGGGTAGTTTCCTCATGCGTGCTGAATACGTGAGAGGTTTATATGGCATGAAAATAAGCGTTGATGTAAACAGATTTTTTTTTTTTTTTTGAAATTTCAGCCAAATTGGAATTTTCGCACAAAGCGACCAGCCAATAGTTGCGTATTTTATATATAAAGAATATACGCCTTTTTAATTAAAACTTTAAATTAAATTAAATTGTATTCATTTTCTTTAGGTCAAACCAAAATTATCAACGATGAAGCTGTAATGCAACCAGAAGAATTAGCGAAAGATGGTATACATTTGGTAACATTAGAAGAAACTTCACACCTGGGTGTGGATGAGGCTTCACAAATGTCTATGAATGAACCGTTAATATTCAATAGACCACCATCAAACCCACCTACCACAATGATAGAAAACGCTGATGTGAAAATAGAAGATGCTAGTTCTCAAAATATTATGGATATAAATACAGTACCAGCAGCTGCTACAGAAATTGAAATATCGACCTTAGAGCAGAAAGAAGAAAATATTCCAATACAAGAACAAGAAAAAGTTGAAAAGGAAGAAGAAGAACAACAAGCGCAAAAAGAATGTAATGTTATCCCTCAAGACTTAGAAATATCTATGCCAGATATACCCATATCCTCACAGGAAACTACTAACGGCATTAATGATTCCATAGAATTAGACACCACTTCTAAAGAACTAGATAATATCGCAGAAATCATTAATAGCAACATTGATCTTTCCGATATTCCTCAGCCACCTCCATCTCCTACAGAAAGTGAAAAGAATCGTCGTCAGGAAGAATTGGATGATTTAGCTATGCTTGGCATTGATGCTGATGATATGGCTGCTCAATGTATGTGAGTTTAAATATATTGAGTTTTTAAAATATATTTTTAAACAAATTGATTTTGTCTAAAAGAAAAAGGAATGTAGAATTTTATTATAATTGAAATAAAACTTGCAAACATTCTATTGCACTCAAATATATACACAATTCCCCCTGCCCTTAAAGGTGTACTTTATTCTAAAAAAAATATTAAAAATAAACAATTTGTATGTTAACACAGTTAAATTCCAAGAAAATAAAATACTTTCTTTTAATATTAAATATAAAAATAAATTATAAATTTTTTTTCCAATACGTTGTGGTGTTGTAAAGAAATCTAAAAATATCTAGTTTTGCTTTTTTTACCAATCGAGATCTGGGTGATTAAAGAGGAGTTGGAGAAAGACTAACAAAAAAACAGAAAAAGAAAGCAATACTGTCATTAGTCCAGGAAACAACAATTTGGAGTCCAAAGAAGGTTCAGAATATCATATACTAGACGACCTGTCGGTGATATCGCGGGTAAGATTTAGTGATCTTATCCGTTATCTTAATCTTACGGGTTGGGTCTAGTTCTCCGGATATTAGCTCCTTACGGGTAGTGTGGTTTTTTTTTTTAAACGGGGTCGCTTTTAACTATAATTGATGCTCACGAGGGCGTGAGCTTCCACCTAAACTGGAACATGCTTTAGGAAATACAATAGAAAATGTTTCATTTCTGTTTTTATTCTTTTAAAATACGCCCTGTTATGGCGTATTTAGTAAAAACGCCTCCATACAAATCGAATTTTTCAAAATCGAAATTAACAAAAAGTGAAATTTTCTTGGCGAATCTAATACAATTTTAGTGAAATATAAGTCTTACTTGACTGTTATATATTGCAAAAACATTTGTTATAACGATTTTACTGTAAAAACGTCTACGCCTACGCCTTACATAATCAGGGGGCGTAACAAATATAAACTAAACAAGAATTGTAAAAAATAAAAAAAAAAAAATGTTTAGTTTAAATTAGTATATTTTTCTGCTAAATTTAGCACTCGGTAGCGAGAATTAAGTGCGATTGGAAACTGTTTACAAATTTTTTTTACTAACTTTTTTTTTATCTGAGTGTACATACATCACAGATTTTTAATGTATTCTTTCAAAACTTCACAAGAAAAGAATGGCTATGTTTCTCTTACATAAATAATTGTGTATATTTAAAAATACGTAAAACTTATAATATAAAATTGGTAATTTTAATAAATTAAAAAAGTTCGTTAATTTTCAGAATGCATTACTGGCAAAACACGTTTTAAGTAGTACCGGCACATTGCTCTCCCAGTACAATTTTTGTTGTAACGTCGGAAATAATCAAAAATTGGCATTCAAATTGCACCGAAATACATAGCTCTGGGAAATTGAGGAATGGAATATTCCAGCAAAAAATGTTGTATTTTTTAGAAGCAATGCAGAGGTAGACACGCATATTTTAGCGCTAATCTCTTCTTTCCCTTATAAAAATTCAGTAAAAGCATGGAGTGTATGATGTCATTTTGTTATAATTTGCTTCTGAGCGGGACATCGCGAACAAAAATCATGCCATATACCTGCAGCAATTAACGAAACGCAATTTTCGGAAGCAGTTTCTTTGATTGCTGGTATCGAGCACTGGAAACTAGAGATGAACGCGTATCACGAAATGAACGTGAGTAAGGATAAAAACCTCGTGTGTGATTCTTTCGTGTTCGAATTCGGAATTTTTAAAACTCTTGTAAAAAGATATCCGTTCTTGAAAGTCCAACTTTACTTTTCACTTTTACTAGACATTGCCTAAACATTTTCAACAGTTCCCTTCACTAAAAACAATTTCCTGTTACTGAATTTTTAATGTGAAAATTCTGTTCGAAAGCGATTTCTTTTCGAATCGAATTACATAATAACCCCCCAGGCCAGGACATCTGCTGGGAATCGACACCCGATCCCCGCACTACTCGATTTTAAAAACTAGTTTTTATTAAAGTTTGGATAAAAAGAAAAAACAAGTTTTGGCTGTAATATTAATGAATTTTTATTGATAATTATGTAATTAATAGTTTTCCGAACTAAAATTAATGTTTAAATATTGCTTTTAACTACTTATTTTTTCTAAATAACTATTTTTTGTTATAACCGGAACTTATGATGATTAATCGGGGCTTTCTTATTTTTTTCAACGTAACTTGTACAGTTTTTTAAAATTATTATTTTAAATGTAGCTTTTTTCTATAGCTAATGATATTTTATATTATGGGAAAGTTTAAAAATATATATGTACATAATGTAAACAAATTATTTACAGGTTAAATGGATAAAAGTTAATGAATAGAACTATTTATTAAAGTGTTTCAATAAAAGCTATTTAATGGGAGTTATTTTTAATGTAGAAAAAGAAAACGAAAACATAATAAATACATTGTATTTTATAAGTCTTTAATTTAATTAAGTTTTAATTAAAAGGAGAAAAACAAATTTAATGCTAAAAAATAAGTCTTAATAAGTCTTATTATTAAAAAAAAACTAAACTATACATGTTCTTTTGTGTTTTTGTATAACTATTTAGAAGTAGAATCTTCCAAAGCGCCTGGAGTATGTACGGGATTAATAATACCACTACTACAATTAGGATTTGCATCGGCCGTATGCTATATTTTTCTTCTATTTTGATTACGCTGATTATTACGTTGATTAAAATTATGTTGCTGCTGTTGCATATTGGGAGGCATACCAATACCGGGACCAAAATTTGGACCAAAAGGACCCAATAAATTTGGACCACCAGCAATAAAATTAGGGTTTAGGGCCATATTGATATTAGCCAAAGAATTGACAAAAGGATTTAAGGGATTACCTTGGGCTCCTGGAGGTAAGCCCAATAGTGAGGGTCTATTAAATGGCTGCACTTGCATGGGTGGTCTTTGAAACATTGGCCCCAACGCTATATGTGGTGCTCTTTGTGGTACCATATTTGGTGGTGGTGCTCTTAAGAAATCTAAACCAGGATTATTTTGTTGTATACCACCACCAACAATAGGTGGAGGTTGTGATAGATTCGGCAAATTTATATTCGATTTGAAATTACCACCCGGATCTTGTACAGCATCTGTAAATTCCTCATTATCATTATCTATATGAGAAACTTCACCATTATCATCTATATATATGCCCAAATTAGTTAGAATTTGTTGTAACGTCTGATTATTTACAATAAATGAGATATCGAAAATTTTATTGGGTGAAGGATCTTGATGAAATTTCTTTAGTTCTGTAGACACCAAAGCTAATTGTTGATTAACCATAATTTTAAATTTGGAATTTAAATCTTTATACCATTCGGATTTTTGTAATAAATTTCTAATTTCAACATTTTGTTTTTGGGCTCCCGAAGTATTTGAGGTTGTAATTGTATTGGAGTTACTGGAGGAAGTAGTTGAAGTTGCTGCGGCAGCATTTCGGGGATCAGTACGTCTTGGATCGGCTCGAGGATCTGCTCGGGGATCTGCTCGAGGATCTGCCCTGGGATCTGCTCTAGGATCTCCCGAACGTGGATCACCTCTAGGATCTTTTCTAGTTGAATTTGATGAGCCTTTTAATCGTTCTTCTAATGCTGCGGCTGATGAGAAGACGTTAGGTGGTGTATAATATTTTGGTGACGATTCTTCAGAAGAAGGTGATGCTATACTACTATGACTGGTTTTTCGTACTTTTCTACTTAAAGCAGCCGATGTTCTCGATTGTGATAGTTCCGGCAAACCCAGTATTCTTCTCAGTCTAGGATCTGTTGTATCTGATTTAAAATGTTGTCGTAATTCCGCATAAGAAGCTCTGGGAACTTCTATCTCATACACTTTATACAAAATAGGTAAATGAGAAGTTATGGAACCATCAATTTCCGTGGCTGGTGTATAATTTGTCATTGGTTGAAAGGGTAAACGTAAATCAATATCCGTTGCTGCTGAGTCGGAGCCTAAGCCTCCCGGTAAAAATCTCATATCTTTATCCATTTTAGTTTTTAAAACTCGTTGTTCTTCTTCCGCCAAACGTGAACTAAAATCATACATTGATGATCTTTCATACACGACATCCTTGCAAGGTAATACCTGTGAAATTATTTCCATAGGCTGTGGTGATTGTGACGCTTCTGGTGTATTTGATTGAGATCTGGTTGGTGTGCGAGACCTAGATCTACTATCTCGTGAATAGTTTCTTCTTGATGCATAAAAGCTATCATCATCTTTATTGTGCTCACTTTGGTTATTAAAAGTATGTGGTTTCTCAGTACGCGGATCTCGTAATTCTATTTGTTCAGAGCTATATAAATCGTCCGATTTAAAAGGATTCCTTAAAGTTTGTGTAACATCAGTCATAGATTGAAATCTTGTAGCAAAGCCATTGTCAGCATAGAATTCAGAACCATTTTTCTAAAAAAAAATTACAATTTAAAAATACATGAGTATTTCAAGTTTGATTAATGTTTTAAAGATTTATCTAGCTTACCTCTGCTTTTTCTTGGCTTGATAAACCCGAAGTGGAAGATTTTGGATATTGTTGTTCTTCATTATCGCTATTATCATCATCATCATCTATTACAAGTTTTTCATCATCTTTTTCATCATCATCTAAAAAATACATAGAATATACTTAAATCAAGTTCTTTTGAGAAAAATAAAGATATGTCCAGACAACTTCATTTCCTAGCAGGGTTGGTAACCAAAACGAATTAAGGTCGATTTTATAGTTCATACTTAAGTTCACTTAGCATTATACTTTTGAAATTAAAGCCGATTTGAATGGATGAAGAGTATTTAAATGCTTTATATTCTTATGTAGAGCACTTATATGCATTACAAAGAGAACTTATATGCATTACAAAGCTCACTTTTTTCGAGCTTTATTTGGCGTAAACGATAAGGGCAAAATTTTAATTTTAGCAAATTCTGCTTAATCACTAGATGGCGTTAGTTTTTCCGTGAACTAAATTATTTTTGTTTACAAAAGGAATTGAATAAAATGTAACAGGCAAGCAGCAGCATTAGGATAGGGAAAAATCAAAAAATGTTTTTTACAACGAAAGGGGCGGGGCGCATATTACTGGGCTTTTTAAACCTGAAAACAATTTAAAATTACCAGGCGAGCATAAAAATCAGCAAGCGTGTTTTTTAAATAAATTTTTTTTACGAAATGTGCTTGCTACAGAAGGAATTTAATAAAATGTAACAGGCGAACAGCAGAATTAGGATAGGCAAAAAAATAAAAAAATGTTTTTTTTTTTTTAACGGCGGGGGGGCGCATATTACTGCATGTTATTGTTTATGATATTAAGGTGTGCGGTGGTGTAGAAAGGGTTTTTTTTATTTGCAGAAAAGTTTCTTGACGACGGTGGTATAGAAACATGTTTGTAACTTAAAGCGCAGAACACACGAGGGAACTCGTGTTACAAAATTTTTTGTTCCCTACCTTATTGTTCCTTCGTGTATTCTCCGCTTAAGGGGCAACCACGGATTGGTAGATTTTTGTTTTTAATATTATTATTTTCTTGTGAAATGGAGGGGAAGTAAACATCTATGGAACATTGAATATATTTTTTAATTTTATTTTGTTTTAAATAAACTTTGGAGTTCTTTTAAGCCTGAAAACTGGTTAAAATTACCAGGCGAGCATAAAAATCAGCAAGCGTATTTTAAATAAAAATATTTTGTTTTTAAAACAATAACTTTCGTTGTACATTATTGTTTCAAATATGCAAAGCCAAACAAAACCGATTTACAAGAACAAAATACACGCGTTAGATGCGCGTGTACGTGCATTTTCTTTTGTATGTATTTGTAACAAAAATAAGCTTTTACAAGCAGAAGCAACAACAAAGTTTACAATGGAATTTTTTGTTCGGTGTAAAAAACAGCAAACTTATACAGGACCAACAACAACGATCTATGCATGCCCACAGCACAATTAGTTTTTGTTATTGTTGCGAATAGTTTTGTTGACAAAAATATTTCCTATTTCGGTGCTTTCATGTTAGCATATATATATGTTCCCTCGGTTCCTATAAGGAGCATAGGGCCTTAAATGGTATTTTAAAATTATTCCAAATATAAAAATGATAATTTCCATTTACATTTTGTTTACGAAATGTGCTACAGAAGGAATTGAAAAAATGTAAATGTCTGCGAGCAGCAGAATTAGGATAGGGAAAAAACAAAAATAAAAAAATGTTTTGTTTTTTATGACGAAGGGGGCGCACATTACTGCATGTTATTGCTTATGATATTTAGGTGTGAGGGGGTGTAGAAAATGATATTTTTATTGGCGGAAAGGTTTCTTGACTAGGTATAGAAACATGTTCGTAACTTAAGGGGAGAGAAGGGATGGGTAAGTTTGTTTTAATATTATTTTTTTTAGGATTAAGGGATTAACTGGAGGGGAGGAAAACATCTTTGGAACATTGATATATATTAAACAAAAATTCAAATTTATGAAGAAAATTTCGAGTTTATACATTCCTTTTCCTGAGTCATTTCTTAGTACGCAGAGAGCTCTTCCGGACACACTACTTTTATGAGAAAATATTAAGGTTGTGGAAGCGTAAATGGTACATATTTTTTTGTCGGAAAAATACACCGAAAAAATAAAATTTCTTATCACAAAATTTTAAGTACCCAGTCCAAAAATGAATCAGAAAAGAGCATAAAATATATTAAATTTTTGTATAAAAGTGTTTCATCCAAAAGAGCCTTCTTTTTAATTTAAAAATTACTCAAAAAAGATATTTAAAAAATTTTATAGGCTCAAAAAATTCATCTTTTTTGAGCCTTTTTTTTATTTATCACAAAATATTCAAATTTATTTAAAAGTTATGAGTTATTTCTGAACCTTCTTAATTAAAAGTTTTGATAAAAAAATTAAAAATTTCAAAAACATGTGTTTTATTTTGACTCATTTTGGACTAATTGAATAAGAACATCAAGAAAGTATCCAAATTTTGCTGGCTGAATAATTAAAAATATTAGTTTAAATTCAAATTCGATTGATTGCTTACAAATTTTTTGATTGAAATGTTTGTAAATTGTTATTTTTTAATTAAAATTCTTGAAAATAAAGAAAGGTTTCGAAAAAAATTAAAAAAAGTGTTTGTATTTAAAAATTCTATTGTGCCTATTTTAAAAGTTTTTTACTTTTGTTTATTTATAAACAACTTCCAACCTTCGCATATTTATAAAAATAAAGCAAGCAAATGTATTATTCTTCGCTAGGTTGATACATGTATTTCAATCCGGCAAGAAGATCTTATCAGAACCCAAGTGCTGGGAGCTGTGAAATAATGGTTAATGTATCGACAATACACTGTCTTTTTTTTTACCGAAAATTTGTGTTTTCTCAATTTCCTCCCAATATTACCAATATTATACTCAAATGAAAGGGCACCGGAAGGCCTATTGAACAGTATATAAGTCTTTGAAAATTTTTCAGAATTAATATGGAATTTGGTGCAATTACTCATTAATCGTCATTTTCTCAAAAACTAAAAGGAAGTTTTCCTAATCGATATTCATTAATCGTCATTTTCTCAAAAACTAAAAGGAGCTTGGCACTGAAAGGCATGTTTTTTAATTGCTTTTGAAATTTCCTTTCGTTTGAGTCTAATTTTGACCAAAAGAAAAAAAATTTTTTTTTGCCAAAATCAATGGACTATACACTGTCTTTTTTTTTTGATCGAAAATTTTTTTTTCTCAATTTCCCCCAATATTATACTCAAATGAACGGGCATCTCAAGGCCTATTAAACAGTATATAATTCTTTGGAAAATTTCGTGCAATAAAGTTTTGCTAATCGATATTCATTAATCGTCATTTTTGTTTGTGTCGATATTAAATAATCGCCATTTTCTCAAAAACTAAAAGGAGCTTGGCACTGAAAGGCATGTTTTTTAATTGCTTTTGAAATTTCCTTTCGTTTGAGTCTAATTTTGACCAAAAGAAAAAAAATTTTTTTTTGCCAAAATCAATGGACTATACACTGTCTTTTTTTTTTGATCGAAAATTTTTTTTTCTCAATTCCCCCCAATATTATACTCAAATGAACGGGCATCTCAAGGCCTATTAAACAGTATATAATTCTTTGGAAAATTTCGTGCAATAAAGTTTTGCTAATCGATATTCATAAATCGTTATTTTTGCTTGTCTCGATATCCATTAATCGTCATTTTCTCAAAAACTAAAAGGAGCTTGGCACTGAAAGGCATGTTTTTTAATTGCTTTTGAAATTTCCTTTCGTTTGAGTCTAATTTTGACCAAAAGAAAAAAAATTTTTTTTTTTGCCAAAATCAATGGACTATACACTGTCTTTTTTTTTTGATCGAAAATTTTTTTTTCTCAATTCCCCCCAATATTATACTCAAATGAACGGGCATCTCAAGGCCTATTAAACAGTATATAATTCTTTGGAAAATTTCGTGCAATAAAGTTTTGCTAATCGATATTCATAAATCGTTATTTTTGCTTGTCTCGATATCCATTAATCGTCATTTTCTCAAAAACTAAAAGGAGCTTGGCACTGAAAGGCATGTTTTTTAATTGCTTTTGAAATTTCCTTTCGTTTGAGTCTAATTTTGACCAAAAGAAAAAAAATTTTTTTTTGCCAAAATCAATGGACTATACACTGTCTTTTTTTTTTGATCGAAAATTTTTTTTTCTCAATTTCCCCCAATATTATACTCAAATGAACGGGCATCTCAAGGCCTATTAAACAGTATATAATTCTTTGGAAAATTTCGTGCAATAAAGTTTTGCTAATCGATATTCATTAATCGTCATTTTTGTTTGTGTCGATATTAAATAATCGCCATTTTCTCAAAAACTAAAAGGAGCTTGGCACTGAAAGGCATGTTTTTTAATTGCTTTTGAAATTTCCTTTCGTTTGAGTCTAATTTTGACCAAAAGAAAAAAATTTTTTTTTTGCCAAAATCAATGGACTATACACTGTCTTTTTTTTTTGATCGAAAATTTTTTTTTCTCAATTTCCCCCAATATTATACTCAAATGAACGGGCATCTCAAGGCCTATTAAACAGTATATAATTCTTTGGAAAATTTCGTGTAATAAAGTTTTGCTAATCGATATTCATAAATCGTCATTTTTGCTTGTCTCGATATTCATTAATCGCCATTTTCTCAAAAACTAAAAGGAGCTTTGCACTGAAAAGCATTTTTATTAATTGCTTTTGAAATTTCCTTTCGTTTGAGTCTAATTTTGACCAAAAGAAAAAAAATTTTTTTTTTGCCAAAATCAATGGACTATACACTGTCTTTTTTTTTTGATCGAAAATTTTTTTTTCTCAATTCCCCCCAATATTATACTCAAATGAACGGGCATCTCAAGGCCTATTAAACAGTATATAATTCTTTGGAAAATTTCGTGCAATAAAGTTTTGCTAATCGATATTCATTAATCGTCATTTTTGTTTGTGTCGATATTAAATAATCGCCATTTTCTCAAAAACTAAAAGGAGCTTGGCACTGAAAGGCATGTTTTTTAATTGCTTTTGAAATTTCCTTTCGTTTGAGTCTAATTTTGATCAAAAGAAAAAAAATTTTTTTTTTGCCAAAATCAATGGACTATACACTGTCTTTTTTTTTTGATCGAAAATTTTTTTTTCTCAATTCCCCCCAATATTATACTCAAATGAACGGGCATCTCAAGGCCTATTAAACAGTATATAATTCTTTGGAAAATTTCGTGCAATAAAGTTTTGCTAATCGATATTCATTAATCGTCATTTTTGTTTGTGTCGATATTAAATAATCGCCATTTTCTCAAAAACTAAAAGGAGCTTGGCACTGAAAGGCATGTTTTTTAATTGCTTTTGAAATTTCCTTTCGTTTGAGTCTAATTTTGACCAAAAGAAAAAAAATTTTTTTTTTGCCAAAATCAATGGACTATACACTGTCTTTTTTTTTTGATCGAAAATTTTTTTTTCTCAATTTCCCCCAATATTATACTCAAATGAACGGGCATCTCAAGGCCTATTAAACAGTATATAATTCTTTGGAAAATTTCGTGTAATAAAGTTTTGCTAATCGATATTCATAAATCGTCATTTTTGCTTGTCTCGATATTCATTAATCGTCATTTTCTCAAAAACTAAAAGGAGCTTGGCACTGAAAGGCATGTTTTTTAATTGCTTTTGAAATTTCCTTTCGTTTGAGTCTAATTTTGACCAAAAGAAAAAAATTTTTTTTTTTGCCAAAATCAATGGACTATACACTGTCTTTTTTTTTTGATCGAAAATTTTTTTTTCTCAATTCCCCCCAATATTATACTCAAATGAACGGGCATCTCAAGGCCTATTAAACAGTATATAATTCTTTGGAAAATTTCGTGCAATAAAGTTTTGCTAATCGATATTCATTAATCGTCATTTTTGTTTGTGTCGATATTAAATAATCGCCATTTTCTCAAAAACTAAAAGGAGCTTGGCACTGAAAGGCATGTTTTTTAATTGCTTTTGAAATTTCCTTTCGTTTGAGTCTAATTTTGACCAAAAGAAAAAAAATTTTTTTTTTGCCAAAATCAATGGACTATACACTGTCTTTTTTTTTTGATCGAAAATTTTTTTTTCTCAATTCCCCCCAATATTATACTCAAATGAACGGGCATCTCAAGGCCTATTAAACAGTATATAATTCTTTGGAAAATTTCGTGCAATAAAGTTTTGCTAATCGATATTCATTAATCGTCATTTTTGTTTGTGTCGATATTAAATAATCGCCATTTTCTCAAAAACTAAAAGGAGCTTGGCACTGAAAGGCATGTTTTTTAATTGCTTTTGAAATTTCCTTTCGTTTGAGTCTAATTTTGACCAAAAGAAAAAAATTTTTTTTTTGCCAAAATCAATGGACTATACACTGTCTTTTTTTTTTGATCGAAAATTTTTTTTTCTCAATTTCCCCCAATATTATACTCAAATGAACGGGCATCTCAAGGCCTATTAAACAGTATATAATTCTTTGGAAAATTTCGTGCAATAAAGTTTTGCTAATCGATATTCATTAATCGTCATTTTTGTTTGTGTCGATATTAAATAATCGCCATTTTCTCAAAAACTAAAAGGAGCTTGGCACTGAAAGGCATGTTTTTTAATTGCTTTTGAAATTTCCTTTCGTTTGAGTCTAATTTTGACCAAAAGAAAAAAAATTTTTTTTTTGCCAAAATCAATGGACTATACACTGTCTTTTTTTTTTGATCGAAAATTTTTTTTTCTCAATTTCCCCCAATATTATACTCAAATGAACGGGCATCTCAAGGCCTATTAAACAGTATATAATTCTTTGGAAAATTTCGTGCAATAAAGTTTTGCTAATCGATATTCATAAATCGTCATTTTTGCTTGTCTCGATATTCTTTAATCGTCATTTTCTCAAAAACTAAAAGGAGTTTTGCACTGAAAAGCATTTTTATTAATTGCTTTTGAAATTTTCTTTCGTTTGAGTCTAATTTTGACCAAAAGAAAAAAAATTTTTTTTTTTGCCAAAATCAATGGACTATACACTGTCTTTTTTTTTTGATCGAAAATTTTTTTTTCTCAATTCCCCCCAATATTATACTCAAATGAACGGGCATCTCAAGGCCTATTAAACAGTACATAATTCTTTGGAAAATTTCGTGCAATAAAGTTTTGCTAATCGATATTCATAAATCGTCATTTTTGCTTGTCTCGATATTCATTAATCGTCATTTTCTCAAAAACTAAAAGGAGCTTGGCACTGAAAGGCATGTTTTTTATTTGCTTTTGAAATTTCCTTTCGTTTGAGTCTAATTTTGACCAAAAGAAAAAAAATTTTTTTTTTGCCAAAATCAATGGACTTATACACTGTCTTTTTTTTTGATCGAAAATTTTTTTTTCTCAATTTCCCCCAATATTATACTCAAATGAACGGGCATCTCAAGGCCTATTAAACAGTACATAATTCTTTGGAAAATTTCGTGCAATAAAGTTTTGCTAATCGATATTCATTGATCGTCATTTTTGTTTGTCTCGGTATTCACTAATCGTCATTTTCTCAAAAACTAAAAGGAGCTTGGCACTGAAAGGCATGTTTTTTAATTGCTTTTGAAATTTCCTTTCGTTTGAGTCTAATTTTGACCAAAAGAAAAAAAATTTTTTTTTGCCAAAATCAATGGACTATACACTGTCTTTTTTTTTTGATCGAAAATTTTTTTTTCTCAATTCCCCCCAATATTATACTCAAATGAACGGGCATCTCAAGGCCTATTAAACAGTATATAATTCTTTGGAAAATTTCGTGCAATAAAGTTTTGCTAATCGATATTCATAAATCGTTATTTTTGCTTGTCTCGATATCCATTAATCGTCATTTTCTCAAAAACTAAAAGGAGCTTGGCACTGAAAGGCATGTTTTTTAATTGCTTTTGAAATTTCCTTTCGTTTGAGTCTAATTTTGACCAAAAGAAAAAAATTTTTTTTTTTTGCCAAAATCAATGGACTATATATACACTGTCTTTTTTTTTTGATCGAAAATTTTTTTTTCTCAATTCCCCCCAATATTATACTCAAATGAACGGGCATCTCAAGGCCTATTAAACAGTACATAATTCTTTGGAAAATTTCGTGCAATAAAGTTTTGCTAATCGATATTCGTAAATCGTTATTTTTGCTTGTCTCGATATCCATTAATCGTCATTTTCTCAAAAACTAAAAGGAGCTTGGCACTGAAAGGCATGTTTTTTAATTGCTTTTGAAATTTCCTTTCGTTTGAGTCTAATTTTGACCAAAAGAAAAAAAATTTTTTTTTGCCAAAATCAATGGACTATACACTGTCTTTTTTTTTTGATCGAAAATTTTTTTTTCTCAATTCCCCCCAATATTATACTCAAATGAACGGGCATCTCAAGGCCTATTAAACAGTATATAATTCTTTGGAAAATTTCGTGCAATAAAGTTTTGCTAATCGATATTCATAAATCGTTATTTTTGCTTGTCTCGATATCCATTAATCGTCATTTTCTCAAAAACTAAAAGGAGCTTGGCACTGAAAGGCATGTTTTTTAATTGCTTTTGAAATTTCCTTTCGTTTGAGTCTAATTTTGACCAAAAGAAAAAAAATTTTTTTTTTGCCAAAATCAATGGACTATACACTGTCTTTTTTTTTTATCGAAAATTTTTTTTCTCAATTCCCCCCAATATTATACTCAAATGAACGGGCATCTCAAGGCCTATTAAACAGTACATAATTCTTTGGAAAATTTCGTGCAATAAAGTTTTGCTAATCGATATTCATAAATCGTTATTTTTGCTTGTCTCGATATCCATTAATCGTCATTTTCTCAAAAACTAAAAGGAGCTTGGCACTGAAAGGCATGTTTTTTAATTGCTTTTGAAATTTCCTTTCGTTTGAGTCTAATTTTGACCAAAAGAAAAAAAAATTTTTTTTTTGCCAAAATCAATGGACTTATACACTGTCTTTTTTTTTTGATCGAAAATTTTTTTTTCTCAATTCCCCCCAATATTATACTCAAATGAACGGGCATCTCAAGGCCTATTAAACAGTATATAATTCTTTGGAAAATTTCGTGCAATAAAGTTTTGCTAATCGATATTCATAAATCGTCATTTTTGCTTGTCTCGATATTCATTAATCGTCATTTTCTCAAAAACTAAAAGGAGCTTGGCACTGAAAGGCATGTTTTTTAATTGCTTTTGAAATTTCCTTTCGTTTGAGTCTAATTTTGACCAAAAGAAAAAAATTTTTTTTTTGCCAAAATCAATGGACTATACACTGTCTTTTTTTTTTGATCGAAAATTTTTTTTTCTCAATTCCCCCCAATATTATACTCAAATGAACGGGCATCTCAAGGCCTATTAAACAGTACATAATTCTTTGGAAAATTTCGTGCAATAAAGTTTTGCTAATCGATATTCATAAATCGTCATTTTTGCTTGTCTCGATATTCATTAATCGTCATTTTCTCAAAAACTAAAAGGAGCTTGGCACTGAAAGGCATGTTTTTTATTTGCTTTTGAAATTTCCTTTCGTTTGAGTCTAATTTTGACCAAAAGAAAAAAAATTTTTTTTTTGCCAAAATCAATGGACTTATACACTGTCTTTTTTTTTGATCGAAAATTTTTTTTTCTCAATTTCCCCCAATATTATACTCAAATGAACGGGCATCTCAAGGCCTATTAAACAGTATATAATTCTTTGGAAAATTTCGTGCAATAAAGTTTTGCTAATCGATATTCATAAATCGTCATTTTTGCTTGTCTCGATATTCATTAATCGTCATTTTCTCAAAAACTAAAAGGAGTTTTGCACTGAAAAGCATTTTTATTAATTGCTTTTGAAATTTCCTTTCGTTTGAGTCTAATTTTGACCAAAAGAAAAAAATTTTTTTTTTGCCAAAATCAATGGACTATACACTGTCTTTTATTTTGATCGAAAATTTTTTTTTCTCAATTCCCCCCAATATTATACTCAAATGAACGGGCATCTCAAGGCCTATTAAACAGTACATAATTCTTTGGAAAATTTCGTGCAATAAAGTTTTGCTAATCGATATTCATTGATCGTCATTTTTGTTTGTCTCGATATCCATTAATCGTCATTTTCTCAAAAACTAAAAGGAGCTTGGCACTGAAAGGCATGTTTTTTATTTGCTTTTGAAATTTCCTTTCGTTTGAGTCTAATTTTGACCAAAAGAAAAAAAATTTTTTTTTTTGCCAAAATCAATGGACTATACACTGTCTTTTTTTTTGATCGAAAATTTTTTTTTCTCAATTCCCCCCAATATTATACTCAAATGAACGGGCATCTCAAGGCCTATTAAACAGTATATAATTCTTTGGAAAATTTCGTGCAATAAAGTTTTGCTAATCGATATTCATAAATCGTTATTTTTGCTTGTCTCGATATCCATTAATCGTCATTTTCTCAAAAACTAAAAGGAGCTTGGCACTGAAAGGCATGTTTTTTAATTGCTTTTGAAATTTCCTTTCGTTTGAGTCTAATTTTGACCAAAAGAAAAAAAATTTTTTTTTTTGCCAAAATCAATGGACTATACACTGTCTTTTTTTTTTGATCGAAAATTTTTTTTTCTCAATTCCCCCCAATATTATACTCAAATGAACGGGCATCTCAAGGCCTATTAAACAGTACATAATTCTTTGGAAAATTTCGTGCAATAAAGTTTTGCTAATCGATATTCATTGATCGTCATTTTTGTTTGTCTCGATATTCACTAATCGTCATTTTCTCAAAAACTAAAAGGAGCTTGGCACTGAAAGGCATGTTTTTCAATTGCTTTTGAAATTTCCTTTCGTTTGAGTCTAATTTTGACCAAAAGAAAAAAAATTTTTTTTTTTGCCAAAATCAATGGACTATACACTGTCTTTTTTTTTGATCGAAAATTTTTTTTTCTCAATTCCCCCCAATATTATACTCAAATGAACGGGCATCTCAAGGCCTATTAAACAGTATATAATTCTTTGGAAAATTTCGTGCAATAAAGTTTTGCTAATCGATATTCATAAATCGTTATTTTTGCTTGTCTCGATATCCATTAATCGTCATTTTCTCAAAAACTAAAAGGAGCTTGGCACTGAAAGGCATGTTTTTTATTTGCTTTTGAAATTTCCTTTCGTTTGAGTCTAATTTTGACCAAAAGAAAAAAAATTTTTTTTTTTGCCAAAATCAATGGACTATACACTGTCTTTTTTTTTGATCGAAAATTTTTTTTTCTCAATTCCCCCCAATATTATACTCAAATGAACGGGCATCTCAAGGCCTATTAAACAGTATATAATTCTTTGGAAAATTTCGTGCAATAAAGTTTTGCTAATCGATATTCATAAATCGTTATTTTTGCTTGTCTCGATATCCATTAATCGTCATTTTCTCAAAAACTAAAAGGAGCTTGGCACTGAAAGGCATGTTTTTTAATTGCTTTTGAAATTTCCTTTCGTTTGAGTCTAATTTTGACCAAAAGAAAAAAAATTTTTTTTTTTGCCAAAATCAATGGACTATACACTGTCTTTTTTTTTTGATCGAAAATTTTTTTTTCTCAATTCCCCCCAATATTATACTCAAATGAACGGGCATCTCAAGGCCTATTAAACAGTATATAATTCTTTGGAAAATTTCGTGCAATAAAGTTTTGCTAATCGATATTCATAAATCGTTATTTTTGCTTGTCTCGATATCCATTAATCGTCATTTTCTCAAAAACTAAAAGGAGCTTGGCACTGAAAGGCATGTTTTTTAATTGCTTTTGAAATTTCCTTTCGTTTGAGTCTAATTTTGACCAAAAGAAAAAAAATTTTTTTTTTTGCCAAAATCAATGGACTATACACTGTCTTTTTTTTTTTGATCGAAAATTTTTTTTTCTCAATTCCCCCCAATATTATACTCAAATGAACGGGCATCTCAAGGCCTATTAAACAGTACATAATTCTTTGGAAAATTTCGTGCAATAAAGTTTTGCTAATCGATATTCATAAATCGTCATTTTTGCTTGTCTCGATATTCATTAATCGTCATTTTCTCAAAAACTAAAAGGAGTTTTGCACTGAAAAGCATTTTTATTAATTGCTTTTGAAATTTCCTTTCGTTTGAGTCTAATTTTGACCAAAAGAAAAAAATTTTTTTTTTGCCAAAATCAATGGACTATACACTGTCTTTTTTTTTTGATCGAAAATTTTTTTTTCTCAATTCCCCCTAATATTATACTCAAATGAACGGGCATCTCAAGGCCTATTAAACAGTATATAATTCTTTGGAAAATTTCGTGCAATAAAGGTTTGCTTATCGATATTCATTAATCGTCATTTTTGTTTGTCTCGATATTCACTAATTGTCATTTTCTCAAAAACTAAAAGGACCCAGCAGAAATTCGGAAGCGGTAAAAATGATTAGTGCTTCTTTTCTACTTCGTTTACTGCTGCTGAGGATTTGTAGCTTGCAGTAGTGTGTTAAAAAAGGCAATAGTTTTGTTTACCAGACTTTATCGCTCTAACAAAGCACGAAAGAATGACAATGATAACCGAATTTACTAGCTAAAAGCTGTGATTTCATGCCATTGTTTGGAGCTATGATAGAAGCGCATATCGGATATCGAAACAAGTGCTTTCAAGCGAGCTATCTCGAACAAAAATCATGCCTTATATCAGCAATAATGCAAGCGCTACAGTATTTTCTTTCCCTGACGAACCAGTTTCCAAGCAAGCAGTATTTTTTGCTGGGGAGCTTGGCACTGAAAAGCATTTTTGTTAATTGCTTTTGAAATTTCCTTTCGTTTGAGTATAATTTTGACCAAAAAAAAAAAAAAATTTTTTTTGCCAAAAAAATCAATGGACTATATTATATACACTGTCTTCTTTTTTTGAGCGAAAAATTTTTTTCTCAATTTCCCTCCAATATTATACTCAAATGAACGGGCATCTCAAGGCCTATTAAACAGTTTATAATTCTTTGGAAAATTTGGTGCAATGAATGAAGTTTTCCTAATCGATATTTATTAATCGTCATTTTCTCAAAAACTAATTCCTTTTCTCTATCCTAATTCTACTGCTCGCCTGTTATATTTTATTCAATTTTATCTGAAGCACATTTCGTAAAAAAATTTTATTTAAAAATACCATTGCTGATTTTTATGATCGCCTGGTAATTTTAAACCTGTATAAGTTTGCTGTTTTTTTTTACACCGAACAAAAAAATTCCATTCTAAACTTTGTTGGTGCTTCTACGTGTAAAGCTTATTTTTGTTACAAATATAAACAAACGAAAATTCACGTGCACGCGCACTGTACTGACATGTACTGGCATGTTGTCGAAATGATAACACCAATAAACGCTTGGCCGTAGTTATTTCCCAACGTTGGCGCAGGCTTGGGAATTTATTTTTTTTTTGGTATTATCCCAGTACATTTAATAACACATTTAGTAGTTTGCTAGTACTTTACTGTCCTCTTAGTGTACATCAAAGATTTTTACCCCCGTATTCAAAATGAAAATTTAGTTGCTTCTTATACTCGCACACAACGAGCTGTTTTTAGGCCTAACAGCTTGTTAGAATAGAGTTTATACAAAATGATTTCTTAGCACACCGATTAAGACCAACCCTGTGTTTGAAAATACAAGGCTTTTTTATTATTGTGAATAGAATTTTTTGTTTTTTTGGCGTTTGATAACTGAACGTTAGAAGGAATTTAGCAACGATACTAGAATGATTTTAACAACATTATTATGAATAAAACTCATGTTAACTCTATGCTAAATTTTCATTTTGAATACCGCTGTTAATATATTCTTTCGAAACTTCACAAGAAAAGAATTACGATGTCTCTCTTACATAAATAATTGTGTAATATACATATGTAAAACTACGTAAAATTTATAAAATAGTCAATTTTAAGTGTCCGACCGAACTCACTTTTTTAAGGCCGAACCAAAGCCGAACTTCGGCCAAAATTACTAAGTTCGGCCGAAACCGAATACATTGTGTTTGAATAAAAATACAATTTCATGCAACTTTTTCAAATTAAAAAATGCGGAAACCAATTTCTAAATATTTCTAAATTGCAAAAACATAAAAAATTTGTATTTTTCGGTCTTTAAGTAAAAATTAAGTTAAATATGTGGATATTTATAAGTTAATATACAAAATTAAAGAGCTAAATGTTGAAAAATATTGATTTATAGGAAAGTTCGGTATTCGGCCACTATTAATTTTCATAAATTAAAAGAAGCTTCTTAATTTTCATAAAACAGTAGTGGCAAAGCACGTTTTAAGTAGTACCGGCAATTCGTAAAAAACAGTGCTCTCCCAATACAACTTTTGTTGTAACGTCGGCAATTTCTACGTGGAATATATTTCAATGTTCCAAAGATGTTTTTCACCCCTTTATTTGACCCCTTAATCCTAAAAGCAAATCATAATATTAAAATAAAAATTTACCCATCCTTCTTGCCCCTTAAGTTACAAACATGTTTCTATATCCCCGTCGTTAAGGAACCTTCCCGTCAATAAAAAAACCCCTTTTCTACGCCCCACACACAAAAATATTATAAACAATAACATGCAGTAATATGCGCGCCCTCGCCGTAAATAAACCCATTTTTTGATTTTTGTTTTTCCCTATCCTAATTCTGCTGCTCGCCTGTTGTTTTTTTTCAATTCCTTCTGTAGCACATTTGGTAAACAAAAATTATTTTTTCCTTTAGCAGAATTTGTTAAAATTCAGTTTTTGCCCTCATCGTTCACGCCAAATAAAGCTCGAAAAAAAGTGTGCTTTGTATTTTTTGTATTATTTACAGAGAACTTATATTATAAGTTCTCTGTAAATAATCAAATATTCTTAAATATTTAGAAACTCTGCCACAAAAAGGTATAAAATCATCCCTTATTCGTTTTGGTTGCCAACCATTGTTTCCTAGTAAAACTGGAAATTTTCCATAAATCGAATAATGTTGCGGAATCATTTTAACTAAATTTTTCGTCAACTTTTTATAGATCATGTGTATACTTACATAAATCTCCTCCACCAAAGGAGATATTTGAGTCTTTTAAATATTGTGAATAGTCCACCATGACAACGCCATTGCTGCTGTTCGAATTGGAAGACGTTGAAACATCTTTATCAGGGTCTCCAGCTGTTGCTGACGCCGTTGATGTTGGAGGTGTCACGCTGGGAAGAAAACGCATATCTATATCACCATTTATGGAAGAACTACAACAAAAAATAAAAAAGAAAAATAAAAAAAAAAATATATATAAAAAAGATTAAAAAGACTGACTTAAAAGCTTCAAAGGAAATTGAAAGCTTTTATTAGACAAAAAAGCTTTGAAGAATAACAATTGTTTGTTCATGTTATTTATAATTGCTGAAACTACACTAAATCTGAGTTTTATACTAAAAAATGCTGGTATCGGCTAAATAATATGTACAAATGTTCAGCTGAATAAGATTAAGAAATATAGCACAATTTTTACTGTAACAACATGCTAAATATGAACTTTGAACTGAAACTCGATTATTTTCAAATTTGGTGTTTGCTAAATTAATAAAATGTTTAGCTGAATAACGTAATTATAAGTGCAATTTAAATTTTGCTGAATTGTGGTAAAATATAGCGAAATAGACTTAAAAGTGCAGCACCTTAAACATGACCAATTTTTCTTTGTTTTTAGCTATTTTAACCCTTTCGACCCCAACTTTAAATGGCTGGGAATTTTCCGACCAAACTTCTTGTAAGTGTAGATCTATGCTAAAGAAATATTTTTTATTACTTTTATCGCTTTGCAGCACCCCCTAGCGGAGATATTTGGAATTAAAGTTCAAAAATTAATATGCTGCCGGTCCCGAACGGGTTAAGATTTTTTAAAAATTTGAATTTTTTCTATTACTAAACTCTACATACAAATTTTTGATTTTTTGAATTTTATTCATCACACAATATTTGAGACTAATTTAAACAAAAATTTTATTTTTCCTTAAATTTAGCTGTGAGTAAAAATGTGTGTTGACACTATGAAAAATAGCTCGCAAATGAACACTATTAAAGACTGCTATATGAAATTATACACAGGTATTCAGAACTTCAATGCTACTAAGTAGAAAAATTGGTTAGAAAAAAAAAATAAATATAACGGGAGTTAAAGGCACAAAACAACGAAGTTGTTTGTAGGCAACTTTGGGGTCGAAAGGGTTAAAATAAAGTTAACAACACTGAAATTTTAAAGTGAATATTTTTTGCTTTTCTTACCACTGTATAAAAAATCAGTCAATCATTTCATGTAAAAATTTCAGTATTATTAACTTTCTTTTCAAATCGCTAAAAACAAAGACAAATTTGGTCATGTTTAAAGTACTGCAATTTTAAGTCTGGCAACTATTTGTAGATAAAAATAACGCAAGACTTAAAGAAATTTTATAGGATTTCCAAAAATTTATAATTTGTACAGAACCGATCAGTACTGCCTAAATTTTACTATGTAATTTGATAAAAGGTCGATATCGCTAATTTTTCGTTAAAAGCCACGCCCACTCAAAACAAGTGACAAAATGAAAAACAAACATTACGTTAAAATTCTGTACAATTTTCTAAACAATCTCCTTGCCTTTCGGGGCGAATTTAGCCACTATTTTGATCTTTAAAAATAAAGGCAACGAGAATAAAATTAGAAAAAACTTGAATCGTTTCTATTATATTGGCCACCACTGTAGGTAATGACATATCTTTAGGATTTTTCGTATGCTGGTGTGTAAGCATAACTCATTATTTTTCGCGACATCGCCATACAAAGGTAACAAGAAAAGTAACTAGTTACCATTACCAGGTATATAGTTACATAACCACATATCTGGTAATGATTTTCTACACTGGGTAACTTGTAATATTCGCGGTGTTACAGTAGATAAATCATGTTTTTTATATTGTATAAAATTATCAACTTAAGCAAAGAGAACAAATAATATTTAAAAAATACTGTAGATAACATATTTCTTTTCAAAAATAAACATGATTTTAGACAGCTTATTAAAATTTGGGAAAATAACAGTAAAGGAACTAATTTTCCTTCTAATTGCAGCAACACCAGGAAACATTTTGCCATCAAAAACTGAATGTAAACATGTTCTTACATTTCAATTAAATACTATTTAGCTGAATATGCTCGAACACGACTGTTTTGAAAATATTGTGTATAACACGTATTTTGATTACTGAATTATCTAAATCTAAAGCTAAATTAGGTGGTAAAACAATAATAAAGATTTTAAGTTCAAATAAGAAGCAAATTAAGTACTTTAAATTAGCTGATTTATCTAAACATATATTTAGCTGAATTAGTAAATAAAGTCTTCATAAAGCTTTTAAGTTAAAATAAAAACAAAATCTAAAGCAAACGAAAATTTTACAACAAATTAAATTAAAATTCACTTACCTAGTATCTTTATTTACTGCTGCCAAATTTTCAGTTGCCTTTGATAACAAAGCCGATTTGGGTGATGAAGAACCGGTTACACCTGCTACACCCAGTTTAACCATATTCATAGCATTTAATTGAATTTCTGTTATTTCAGCTATAGTCAAACCAATTTGATTAAGTTGACCAAATGTTAGTTGATTAACTTGCTCCAAATTAACAATACCCAGCTGGGAAAGTTTCTCAATATGTTCTGTACTTAAGATGCCATGAAGATTTTTTAAATCTAAATATTTAGGTGCCGACTTTGAAGGTGGTTGTATATTCATTTGATTGGGATTAGGAACATTCTGTTTATTTGTATTATCAGCCCATCTAGATTTACGTTTATTTTCTGCACCCGTATTTGCAGTATTCGATTTATTATTTATTTCCATATTTGGCGGTGGATTTAATACCATATCTAATAACGAGGGTATATTATTGGCATTAGTATTCTGTTGTTGCTGCTGTTGCAGCTGTTGTTGTAATTGCTGTATTTGCTGCTGTTGTTGATCATTATTGTTTTTATTGTTATTATTACGACGATTGTTATGTATCGGCAACGAACTCACTGAACATGGTGCCCATATATTTTGTATATTAAATGTACGACATAATTCTTCATGCCTTTTTGTAACCATACCCAAAGCATTTTCTCTTGATATTCGCTTAAAATTTCCTAAAATCTCTTTTGGTGCCGTTTCTAAATGTTTCAACAATATATTTCTTAACTCCTCCGACAGAGGTTCACCATGTGCAAATTTACATTCCTCTTTTTGTGCACATTCCATACCCAAATAATAATATTTACATGGAAAATCGGCATGCATATAGGAGCATTTGTCTCTTTTGGCACAACATTCCATTAAATAAAATTTACATAATTCCAATTTTCGTGGTTCACGAGGATGATCTAATGATTCCCGACGATTACGTTTATCATGACGTTTGTCATCGTCCCTCTGTTTCTTATCCTTACGTTTTCGCGATTCTTTTTTACGTCTACGTTTTCGCCGCTCACCATTACTATCTTCACTATCATAGCTGTCGTATGAAGAGCCCGTATCATCTTCAGAATCATATTGATCGTTATACATATGCACTGACTGTGTGGGATGTGGTGGTAATGCTGTCATAGGAGGTGGACTACCACCACGTACATTTAACATTTCATAATCATCCATATCATCTTCATCATCGAATGGGGGTGGCGCCATTGGATCGTTAGAATCATAACGTTTTTTCTAAATAGAACGAAAAAAATACAAAATATGTATATATTATCCCAGCCAACAAACATTTTTCTGAGCGCTCAGAAATTGACTCATAAAAGACTCTAAAATATTATCAATTTTAGTGCATTCAAATTATAGACTCATAACTGAAACATAATTTATGGACATTTTTTCAATAAAAGAGAATAGAGAACCACAAATTGATTTGGAATTCTTCTAAATTAATTTAAATGGGGTTTCTAGAAGACGTTCGTTTTCACACAAATGAGTGACTACATGTATTTTGTTTTTGTATTACATGTATGTTGTTATTGTATTTTCGTTCGTGTGGAGCAAAACGTCATCTAGAAACACCAATATTCATAAGTAGCTCAGAAAATCTTAACATTTCCATAATGCTCATATGTGTACATAAGTATTTTATGAGTCATAAAAGAATGCTCAGAACGAGGCTTCATCGGTAAAGAAAAAACCCCTACATAGCTATTATTTCAAAAGGTCCAAGGGCTCTTTTATGAGTTTTTTCGGACTCCAATTGTAATTAGTGTAGTATTTTATATACAATAAGTGTAAATAACCTATATTGTTAAAATCAGCAATTTTTTTTAATGATTCCATTAAAGTTATATTTGAATTACGTAGCAACATTGAAATTAATTTATAGTAAAACGAGTAAGAAAGTTAATGTCGGGCATGCCGACTATATAATACAGGGCACCAGTCTGGTTAAAAGCCAACTAATATTTGGATCCGAAATTCGAATAGGTTAAAATGGACTTTTGTCAAATTTTTCTATAAAATGATAAAATAAGAGAAAATCGGAAATATAGCCCATATGGGCGATAGGTCCAAAAATGGACCGATCCTATCTAGAATCAAAAGGCTTTGTCCTTGGGACCATGTGAGTCACCTAATTTCACTGAAATATCTTCGTATTTACGACCTGCAGCGTGTAAACAAGCCAATTTTGGGGGGACCCTTATATGGGCACTAGGTCTAAACATGGACCGATTTTAACCAAAATCAATAGGCTTGGTCCTTGAGCCGACATAGGTCTGTATACCATCAAATATATCTTTAAAATATCTTAATAATTGCGCCCTGTAGAGTGCGCACAGGAATGCATGGACAGACGGACATCGTTAAATCGAAATAAAAAGTGAATCTTAGTCCAGAAAGGTACTACTTATGAAAATCGGATAAAAAATGTGGTAACTAGAGGTAAAAGTATATAAAAGTTTTCATCATCATCATCATTTCATCATCAAGCAGAAAATAATTTTACTTATATACTTTTACCTCTAGTTGCTACATTTTTTATCCGATTTTCATAAGTAATACCTTTCTGGAAAGGTTGTAAAGCCAAAAAGCCACCGCAAGATGGCGCTAATCTAGCATTAATTAGAAGATTGTAAAAAATTAAAATTTGGACGCCTCGAAAATTATTTTTTTAATATGTCCTAGTGGAACATTTTTTTCATTTTTGTCCACACAAATCGGCCCACTCTAATATACGGTTGTATCATTGGTGCACACAGAAAGTGTGGACACTTTTTTGACAAGCTATATTTTTTGAAATATTTTATTACGTTACCACTTGTCTCAAGAAAAGTGATGTGTTATTCACAAATAAGTGTAAGAAAATAATAAAAGCAACTAATAGTGAAAAAATTAATAACTGTTTTCATTTATTTGTTATTTGTGCCGATAACAGTCTGAACACTGAAAATATTTTCTTTTATACTTTTTTGACAACCAGAAAATTTCAGCATACTTTTCATCATACTTGTGTGAAGAAAGGTCTATAAAAACTTCTGTGATAATGTGAACGGTTCTTAAACGGTAGTGGGGGCTAAAACTTAACCCATATTATCCTAGCGTCGTCATATGACGACATGAAAAGGCCTCTTTTTAAATGTGCATAATATCGTTACTTTAAACATGGCAGGACTTCTGTTAAGAGTTTTGTAAACAAAAGATGTCAAATATTCATTCGGTGTTTATTTTATCCCCTTTGGTTATTGTTTCTGGACATAGTGAACGACCGAAAATCACAAAAATTCCAAAACTGCAAAAATTATGATTTCTTTCATTAAGAAGGAAAAAAATTAAATTTATTACATTAATATATTTTTCTTGTTTGGTTTTTCTAAAAGTCAACTAAATTTTCTCCATATTGGTAAAACTACAATATTCTAATCGCGATTTGGAAAAATTATATAAATGTAATGAATTTGGGTGTCGTCATATAACGACGCTAGGAGAATATGTGTACAAAATGTACAAAATTTTTATTTGCTTTTTTTTTAATATAGTCATTTTAGGCTGTCTTTGACAAGATTGGAGCTTCGTACCTTACCTCAGTATGGAATCTACCAAGATCGAAAGGAAAATATCCTTAAACTTCCCGTAGTATATACTTTACGTTATGGTCGAAAAGAAGCCACAACGATAAGCAAAGACAATGTCGAGGCCTCGATATCAAATCGACAGGTCGGGCAGAGTGTTCCAAATGCGATGCTGGATCTTCTTTTTATATATGCCACTTATGAGAGTTACAATTTTTATTTTCTCTCGCTATTCAATGAAATAATGTTAGTTTATTTAAGAAATTGAAGTATATTTGAATTTATTTTGGAAAATAATGCTAATTTTCTATACCTTTAATTGAAAAATGTAGTTTTTAATAAATATTCCTGTTATTCTTAAAAATTTTTTTGATTTTTTTTTTTTGTAACAATTGTACACACCCTACGGGAAATTTTAACAAACTGTCACCGAAGGGGCCGAAGGGGCATATTCTTCTAGCGTCGCCATATGACGATAGGCAATAACTACGGATCTATAAGACAAAATAATTTCAACTTCAACAATTGTTGAAAATAAACAAATTTGAGATATCCCAGGAACATTTTTCGAACCCGTTCTAAAATTACTAGTTTTAGAACTACTTCTCAGGGTGTTACTACACATTCTCGATTAGCATCCTTGGAACTAGTGATGGTGCAACTAGTTCTAGAACCCATGCAAAGGAGTCATATTTACCGTTTTAACTACAACCTTGGAATGTTTTGGGAACTAGTGATTTAGAACTACTTACACATTTTTTCTACATCGGTTCCCAGGATCTAATACTAGTTCCAAAACAGCTAAGTAAAGCTATTTGATAAACTTAGAAAATTTCAAAAATTTTTTCTTAAATTAACAAAAAATTCTCTGAAACTGTTTCCTATCAAAATGGAAAACAGCCCAAGAATTTGGCAAGAAAATAACCGTTAAAGAAAAGAATTTATGTTTTCAAAATGTTGACAGTGGAAACGCTTTGTGTCTTATATTAAACGGGCAAGCTAAATATAAATAAAATGTGTTACGTCTCCAAATCTGTTTCGTTCCATTTTTCGGGATTAAAATATCTTTGTACTAATGTGAATTACAACATCCGCACCAGTAGATCGATTTGAATAAATTTTAACCCAAAGCTGCTTGGAAAAATAACAAACCTGGGAAAGAGCAATGGTAAACAATTGGAAAATCGCGTTCACCACCGTGTGGCCAGCTTGTCGGGGAAGAAATGTCTCCGATTCGAGCAGTGTATTTAGAATTATGAATAAATGGTTTAAAAATTGTGACACTATTATAGGTTTAATAAATCCTAAAATATTTACATCCCTGTTTTCTAAAGCCTAGAACTTTTAATTCACAATTGGTTTTTAAAGGCCTAGTGTTTTGATTTCAATCTTAGCCCTGGTTTATGTATTACGAAAGTACTCTAAACGAAAGCAAAGTAACGAAAAATTGCTTTTGTTTTCCATGTATTTTTGACAAAAGTGATTGTCAATTTCTTTCGTTTAGACAACTTTCGTAATAGATAAACAGTCTCTTAGTTTTATAAGCTTTAAAATGTTTACTTCAATCATGGTTTTATAAAGCTTAAGGTACTGATTCCAATCTTTTTTATAAATTATAGAATAGAATTTTAAATGCTTGTTTCAAAAAGCTTAAAAATTATATTTAAAATCATGGTTTCATAACGCCTAAAATATTGAGTTAAATCGTGGTTTTATAAACGGTTAAAACATTGATTTAAATCGTGATTTTATAAAGCTAAGATATTGATTTAAATCATGGTTTTATAAAGGTGAATACATTGATTTGAATGGTGGTTTTATAAATCTTTGTATATTGTTTTAAATCGTGGTTTCATAAATCTTAATTTAATAATTTAAATCGCGGTTTTATATTGATTACAGTCCAGAATAGAATTTATTAACAATTTTAATTTAATAAAAAAAGTGTGATTAGAGAATACATTTACCTTTTCTTTACGTTCTTTCTCTTTTTCCTCCCGTTGCTTTTTACGTTTACGCCTACGACTACTCTTACTTTGGCCCTGGCCCGGCTCCGGTCCATCTTCATTATTTTGCAATTTATTTTCCAGTATTTTTGGTATTGAAGGTTCAATACCTTTTTTCTTTAAAGCATTTGCTATAGCATGTTCAATGCTACCAGCATGATCATCATCAACCGGTAACGGTTTTGTAGGTTTTGTTGTTAAAGGATTTAAGGGAGGTGGTGTTGTTGCTGTATCGCTAGATAAATCGATAACAGTAACCGTATCTGTTGAAGCTGACAAGGATTTGCCTGTTGCATTATCATTAGCGGGAAGTTTTTGTGGGTGACGTTTTTGTTCTTCCGCAGCTGTTGTAGTGGTGGGAACTATAACAACATCATTATCATTAGCATCCTCATCACTATCATCAATTTCACCATCTTCTAAATCTTCATCATCTATAGATATTATTTCTGGTTTATTATCGTCCACCTTTGGCAGAGCCACTGTTTGCAGTTCAGACATTTTCGTGCTTAGATCATTAATTCTTGTGGTTACTGGGAAGTGTTTTTGTTTAACTGGTTAAATTTTAAATTATTTACCAATTTTAGCGACTAAAATAAATCCTGCAAATATGCATATTAAAAAGAAAAAGGCATTAAGCAAAAATTGAGGTTTAAATCAAAATTTAATTTATTTTTTAAGGGTGGGTTGCGAACTAGCTAAGTAAAATCTAAACTAAATTCAGGTTTCCAAGTTTCTATGAAATTTGAAAAAAATTTCAAAGAAATGTTAAACCCTTCTGTCAATTTGAATTTAGTTTACGGTGGGTCTCATACTGTAGGTTTAACTTTAACTTAACTATAAACAAAAGAAAATGTCAAAAAAATATACACAGAACAACAACAAATTTTTGGGTTAACTATTAACTAAAGTTTAAACCTGCAGTATGAGACCCACCGTTAGAATTTATTTAGCCTCCTCGCACAGGGCCTAAATTGTGTAATTTTTTAATGAGGGTGGAGTACATACAGGAAGGGAAATGCAATACTTTAGTATTTTTTGGTACATTTTCACTAGGAAAAGTACCGTATTATCTCTGCGACTGATTAGTACTTTTTTTTATAGCAAATTAACCCATTTCAACCTGGTTATGGGATCCGATAGGAATTTTGTGACAAAACTTTCCAAAAAAAAATTAGAACTTGCTCCAGTGCCTTCAAATGCAATAAAATGCGTTGTGAAATTCGAAAATTGCACGCAAATGGACAATAAAGAAAAACATAAAATCTTTCAATTAGCCTCTAAATTTGGCCATACACTCCCAGATAGAAAAATACGAACGGCACAGTACTGGCTCGGCATTGGAGACAGTAGTGCATGTACTGGCGATGTGTCGGATTTTTTACATTTCCAGTACTGGTACGGTGTCGAAATGATAACACCAATATACGCTTGGCGTAGGTATTTGCCCACGTTGGCCCAGTGTTGGATTTTGTTACTTCCTGGTGTTTTCCCAGTACTATATATTAAAAATATTCAGTAACTTGCCAGTTCTTTAAATACAAAAAATCAGTGTATAGCCAGTACTATAAAAACAATTAAAATAAAAATTTGGTGGTGAATCACCCTAAATTTTAATAAAATAATAAAAAAATATATATTTTTATTTCAAATTAATTTTGTTGTTTTTTATTGTGCAATAAAATATTAAGTAATTGCAAAACTAGAAAATAAAAAGTTTTTCTTAAATTTTCTGGTTACTCGCTGTTTTATATAACATATAATGAAAAAAGTTATATTGAAATTCTTCATGACTGAATTCGGTATTAAAAATTAGTGTAAAAGAAGTGCTAGATAGAAAAATCTTGTTAAAATAGCAGAAAACAGTGGCAAAGCACATTTTAAGTGGTACTGGCATAATAAAAAAACAGTGCTCTCCCAGTACTATTTTTTCTACCGTGGGCAATTTCCACCTGGGCTATATTCTTTTGGTATTTTGGAAAAAATTGCCAGTGTGAATGTCTTATTGGAAGTTTATACCATATATTGAAAAAAAATTTAATAAAATTTGGTTCTTAAGCTGGCCATACACCATCCAATATTATTCTGCACTACCCACTACCCAATATTCTGCTGCAACTTTTAGAATTGTGAAAAAATTGCATAGCATACTGGAAGGTTGCACAATACATTGGAAAAAAATCAAAACGTATTTGATTCGTATTGTACAATCATGAAAAGTGAAAAATATTTTATAATGTGTAGGTCATATTGTGTCATTTTTATACATATATGTAGAAGAAAACAGTGCTGCCATATATTGTGCAAGAGTATTGTACATCATATTGTATGGTGTAGGGCAAAACGACGATAATATTGGTAATGATATTTGCAATAAAATTGCTTAGTGTATGGCTAGCTTTATTGTACAAAGATGAAAAATAAAAAATATTTTGTAATGTGTAGGTCATATAGTGCCCTTTTTTATATAAAGCGGGCCATACATTTGCAATATTATAGTACAACTTTCCAAGTGGTGCAAGGATATTGACCGTGTATGTATTAAATTGAAGGTTGAGCAATATTATGTAGTGAATCAAAACACTTGATTTTTATTGGACAACTTGAAATATTGCATATTCTATGGGCAACACTGTGCTTTAATTTTGCGCTGTTTATGTTTTGAGGTTATGTTGAATTAATATATTGCATACAATATTGTGGCGATCATTTGTTGCAATTTACTGTATGGTGTGTGGCAAAACGAGAAAAATACTGTGCCATTATATTGGACATAATATTGCAAATGTATGGGGGACTTAACAAGAGAAAACAGTTATGCCATATCTTGTGCAAGAATATTGTACATCTTATTGTACTTAGTAGGGCAAAACGACGATAATATTGGCAATAATATTTGCAATGATGTAAATTGAGAATCAATCGAAAGGTTCTATACTAATCTTAAAACGCATTTAATTGTTTAACTCTTTGAAGACCATACATTTTCGGCCGAAGCAATTTTGAAGCTTTTGCGATTTTTATGATCTCTGACCAAATAGTATTTATATTAAGAAAAATTGGCTCTTGGAAATAACTACCTTTTGACGACCATGAAGTTTCTAATGAAGCGAGTGTACTGGGAATCGAATCCACATGAAATCGTTTCCATATAAAATTTTTTGTGGTACGTTCTATTGTACAACCTGGTATATGAAAAATATGGTTATGAAAAATATTAAAATTTGTGCTGTTTACGGGTACCTGTAAAGTTTTTTTTACAAAAAAAGATTAATAGTGATTGAATGTGGTGGACTGTGGTCTGAATTCAGTGCAAGTCCTATAAAAATAAAGTTCATATTTTTCATCATTCATTTAGTACATTGCTGTAAAAAAGAAAAATTAATTTTTTTAAAATATTGTACAGTTTCAATAAGTTTATATAAAAATTCTCAATTTCCACCTTTGACATATCGAGACTAGAGGGAAATATAGATTTTGAAACCGGATTCACAATAATGGTGTACTCCACTCTGCAGAGTGGATTTTGTCATAATATACAATAATAATTAAGTTGTTCATAAGGGGTGTGCTATTTGTTGTATCGTTGTATCGTCCTAACTAAAAACAGAGTTGTTAAAATTTTTATTTGTGTTCAACAACGATTTTCTATTCAGTTTTCTATCTGTTAGCACACTCAAATATAGGACACTAAACATACGTAGAAATGTTGTATCGTGCTATTCTCAAATGTTGTATTTTTTCAATTTAATTTTTAACAACTCTGTTATTTGTTAGGACGATACAACGATACAACAAATAGCACACCCCTTGTGAAAACCTTTAATATACAATAATAATATACAATAATAATAAAAATATTTTTCAAAATACCTAGTTAATTAGATGTAGTAAAATTTTGCTAGATTCACAATGCTGGAGTACTCCACTCTGTAGAATGGAGTGTATTAAAATAGAAATGACATGACACAAAAAATACGTCAGTTCGAAAACAAAGGAACAAAATCTACTCTTCAGAGTGGAATACTCCAGCAATGTCAATCACTCCAGCAAATGTGAATTACACATACTATATTTTTCAAATGACAAAATGAGTAGGGAGACTATATAATAATATAGATTTTGTATCATGACATCTCTATTTTAATACAAAGTGAATCTAGCTTAACAAATTAAGTGTGGTTGTGTGGCATGCAAATTAACGTTTTCTCAAACAAATTTGACATTAGAAAGCTGAAATTCGTAGACTGAGCAAAAACTACCTACTTTTTGCTCTTGCCAAAACGCATTTAACGCAATGCCCTGTTAGGTACTAACTGGGACTTTAACTGACACAATTGTTGTTGTTTATCAAATAAATTTTAAATTTAACTTTAGGTTAAATTTTACCGGGACATTGTGTTATCCGGCCCATGAAAACTAGGTAGTTGTTGCTCAGTCTAAATTCAGTATAAAACAGGGCTGTGAAGAATTGATTCAAAAAGAATTGTTTTCAAAGATGATTCAAGAAAAGTGATTTATAAATTCAAGAGTTAAAAAAATATATAGATAATTCGGGCGAATTATTTCCATATTTTTCGTCTAAAAAACTCCATTACAATTTAAAACATTGGTTTATTAGGATCACAGTGTAGAAAATCATTACCAGATATGTGGTTATGTAACTACATACTTCCCAGTAAAATTTTCTGTGCCAAAGAATCGATTGTAGAATAGCTACTTTTCATTTACAACCCCTTCTACTGTCGATTCTAACACCGATTTTTTTTTTGTTTGAAATTGTCCCAAAAGCAACCACTTATATAGCTCCAAAGTGGAACCGGTTGCCCTAGAATCAGTTCTGGAACTAGTTCTAAAACTGATTCTACTTCAGTCATACCTTCCATATGGGATCCCAGGAACTTCTTCCGGAACCAGTTCCATGGAATCGGTTGCAGTGTAACCAGTTGTTGCAGTGTTACCGATTGTAAAAAATTTTCCTGGGTTGGTAATAGTAACTACCCAGGTAGAAAAATACAAACGGCACAATGTCGGCCCGGTATTAGAGACGGTAGTACATGTACTGGCAATGCGTCGGATTTTCAACTTTCACTGTACTGGCATGTTGTCGAAATGATAACACCAATAAACGCTTGGCCGTAGTTATTTCCCAACGTTGGCGCAGGATTGGGATTTTATTTTTTTGGTATTATCCCAGTACATTTAATAACTATTTTAGTAGTTTGCTAGTACTTTACTGTCCTTTTAGTGTACATCATACATTTTGTCGAAACTTTACAAGAAAAGAATGGTTATGTCTCTCTTACATAAATAATTGTGTAAAAGATGCAAATACATAAAATTTATAAAATTGTTAATTTAAATAAATTAAAAAAGCTCGTTAATTTTCAGAAAACAGTATTGGCAAAGTAAGTTTTAAGTAGTACCGCCAATTCGTAAAAAACAGTGCTCTCCCAGTACAATTTTTGTTGCAACGTCGGCAATTTCTACCTGGGTAGTTACTTTTGTTATTCACCCTTATTCTAGTTGTCGACGTCGACACAAATCGACGTCGTATTTTGTCGTCTTTCTAAAATTGGTATTCCACTTCTCGTTATCGATATGTATCGATGACTTTTGACTAATATTTGGTATTCTCTAAGAAAATTTAACGAAGATATTGTATTGAGACGACTCTGATTTTGTCGTTGCCATTTTTGGTAACGACACTTAAAAGTAAAGCGATTGTTTTTTTCTAATTTTCGATAAACAGTCGTCGTCGTTACAAAATTTTTACGGAATACCACATTGGTTTCGATGTCGAAAGAAAGTGATATTGACTTAAAAACGACAACGACGTCGACAACTAGAATAAGGGTGATTACATTTCTTATTACCTTTATATGGCGATGTCGCGAAAAATAATGAGTTATGGTTACACACCAGCATACGAAAAATCAAAAAACATATCTTTACCTATGTGCTTACCAGTACTGACAAAAATAATGAGACTAAAAATAGATTTTCAAAAAAATAAATTATATAAAAAAAAAAATATTATTAATTGTATTTTTTTTAAATAAAATTTGCTGGTGCGGGAATCGATAGGCAGTCAATAGCTCTACTATCTGAGCTATATCGACATGTAATATTTAATAGATACAAACATAATTCACCTGTTTCACACAAGTAAGCTTACTCGCCAACATACAAAAAATCAAAAAATATGTGGTTACATACCAGTGTTTAAAAAATCCCAAGTAGAAAAATACAAACGGCACAATGTCGGCCCGGTATTGGAGACGGTAGAACATTTACTGGCAATGCGTCGGATTTTCAACTTTCACTGTACTGGCATGTTGTCGAAATGATAACACCAATAAACGCTTGGCCGTAGTTATTTCCCAATGTTGGCGCAGGCTTGGGATTTTATTTTTTTGGTATTATCCCAGTACATTTAATAACAAATTTAGTAGTTTGCTAGTACTTTACGGTCCTTTTAGTATACATCACAGATTTTTAATGTATTCTTTCGAAACTTCACAAGAAAAGAATGGCTATGTTTCTCTTACATAAATAATTGTGTAATATATGTAAAAATATTTAAAATTTATTAAACTGTTAATTTTAATAAATTAAAAAAAGCTCGTTAATTTTCAGAAAACAGTACTGGCAAAGCACGTTTAAAGTAGTACCGGCATTTCGTAAAAGACACTGCTCTCCCTGTACAATTTTTGTTGTAACGTCGGCAATTTCTACTTGGGTAATTGTGTAATAAATGCAAAAATACATAAAATTTATAAAATTGTTAATTTTAATAAATTAAAAAAAGTTCGTTAATTTTCAGAAAACAGTACTGGCAAAGCACGTTTTAAGTAGTACCGCCATTTCGTAAAAAACAGTGCTCTCCCAGTACAATTTTTGTTGCAACGTCGGCAATTTCTACCTGGGATATTGAGTCTAAAAATAGATTTCAAAAAATTTTCAAAAAAAATCTAGAAAATTTTTTTTTATTTGAAATAATAGCTCTGTTTCTTAACTTTTTGGGTAAAGTTCGGTAAAATGAGAGTTAACAAGAAATACTCTCCCGAAATAACAAAAATGCACAAGAGTAAACGAACGCGAAAAATCACATTTGAAGCCCGAAAAACAAATGTCAATAGATTTGTGCATTATAGTTCGTTTTGGAGAGCGCTCTTTCTAGTTCTTGTTCAATTTGTTGGAAAAATCTAGATAGCTTTTCTAGTTAAACCCCTTTTTAAATCAAAAATTTAATAAAAATTTCCTTTTTAGGCATTTCTATTTACAAAAAGGAATACATAGTTTATTAAATTTGGAAAAGATTTTAATATTAAACAAAAGCTTCGATTTATTTACATATTTAACTCTTTAACACATTTAAACAAGCGTCTTCACAAAATTGTCGGTAATTTTATGGAGTTGTAAAATCACCGATAGGCTTTTACAACTATTATACTAATTTTTGTAAATGATAAACATATTTTCTGAATGAATGAAATGATCGATTGAACTAAAAGAGCTATTAGTTGTGAACTAGGTCTTTGGTTCAAATCAGTGAAGAGTTCAATTGAACTAGTTGCACCCAACTGATGATATGGTATCGGAAAAATTTTGTTTTCGATTTTTTTATATTTTATTTGGATATGCTCCGAAAATTTCAATCAAAATTCCGAAGAAATTAAATTTCCACATGATTTTTTGTAAAATGTTTTAGTCCCAAAGTAATACTCTATATGTGACCTTCTCCGAGAAAAGGGACCTAGTGTGTCAAAAAACGGGTTTGGACTTAAGAGTGGATTCTGGTACCTAAAAGGGTGTAGAATAAGATAAGAGTTAGATTTCTGATAAAAATTTATTTACCCCATAAAAACGTACAAAACGAACTTGTGTGTTCAAAGTGATAATGCGTTATGAAACTTTAAATGCGTTCTTCTCAAAACTTCATTTTCACACACTAGGTCCCTTTTCTCGGAGAAGGTCACATATGGTAAATTTGTGTGTAACACTTTTTGTTTGCATTTTTATTAACTTGTTTTTATTCGAAATCGTATATATTATGTCTGTTCCCGTACTTTACCGCAGTTACCCAAACTTACCCAAAGTCGTTCCCGTACTCAAATTTGCGTGCAAATTGTTGTTGTTTGGTAAGGTACGGGCAGAGCTTTGAAGAATTAACTCCTTTTTGAATGAATTCACTACCAATCGAATTCAATTTTCTCTACAATTGAATGAATTCCTTTTCTTAAGTAATTCACTGAATTCGTTCAACTGAATGCGTTCATCAAACAACAAATTCAAAGAATTAATTCAATTGCAATAGTTCTTTTTATTAAATCAAATGAATTAATTCACCGGTGAACGCGTTCAATTTTATAAATCGAACGGAAAAAAGTGAATTAATTCCTTACTGAATTAATTCACTACTGAATTCGTTCAATTTCATTTTCGTTCAGTGAATTAAAAAAAATAAAATTACGTTCAGTGAATTAAAAAAAAAATAATAAGTTCACTGAATTGAAAAAAAATAAAATAAGTTCACTGAATTGAAAAAAAATAAAATAAGTTCACTGAATTCAAAGCCTGTTTTCTGCCGTTCAGTAGAAGAAAACAATAATGTACAAATAAAATTTTTAAATAAGCAATTTTACAGCGTGTGCTAGTAAAAATTAACAAATTAGAAACCGGATGCTGTTTACCAACCTACATGATTCAAAAATAAAGCCTTTTACTATTAAAAATAAAAACTTTACAGATATAGATAAATTTGGAAAAAAAATATAACTATATAACTAGTTTGAAAAATTAATAGTTATATTTTTTTCCAAATTTATCTATATCTGTAAAGTTTTTATTTTTAATAGTAAAAGGATTTATTTTTGAATCATGTAGGTTGATAAACAGCATCCGGTTTCTATTTTGTTTATTTTTACTAGCACACGCTGTAAAATTGCTTATTTAAAAAATTTATTTGTAGATTATTGTTTTCTTCTACTGAACGGCAGAAAACAGGCTTTGAATTCAGTGAACTTATTTTATTTTTTTTTCAATTCAGTGAACTTATTTTATTTTTTTTTTTTAATTCAGTGAACTTATTATTTTTTTTTTAATTCACTGAACGTAATTTTATTTTTTTTTAATTTACTGAACGTAATTTTATTTTTTTTAATTCACTGAACGAAAATGAAATTGAACGAATTCAGTAGTGAATTAATTCAATAAGGAATTAATTCACCAGTGAATTAATTCATTTGATTTAATAAAAAGAACTATTGCAATTGAATTAATTCGTAACAAAATAAATCGAACGAAAGCAAATATGAATTAATTCCATTCAATATATATTGCTTAGTGAATTAATTCATCGAATTTTTAATTCAGAATTGAAAAATTGAATTAAGGAATTAATTCTTCAAAGCTCTGGGTACGGGAACGCACATATTATGTCTGTTCCCGTACTTTATCGAAGTTACACAAACTAGCCCAAAGGCGTTCCCGTACTCAAAATTGCGTGTATATTGTTGTGTTTTGGGTTCCCGCGGTAACGTACGGGAACGCACATATTATAACGGCAGAATAAAAAGATAAAAACTACATAAAAAGATGTAAGAATTGCACGCAGTTTTCAAAGAAAAGCCAATGACGATTCCTTGATGGATGTTGAAGACATGTCATATGGGGCAGGTACTGATTGCTTAATATAAGTTATGAAAGTAATCAATATACATATATAAAAATCAGGAAAAAATATGAAATAAATAAAAAATGTACAAAATTATAGCATTTTTACGAAATAATATGAATATCATTATGTATAGTAATATATCTACCATCGTTTTTAAGACTATTAGGTTTAATATATCAAATACCCATTAACCGATTCGTCCCAAATTTGGTGGACATGTAGTAAGCTAGGAATTAACTTAAAATTAACAAATAAATTTTATATTCCCAAGTAAACTTGTTTTTCTTGCCTTTTTTGGAATTTTCAAGTTTGTGTGGCAACTTCGTTTAAAAAAAATTTAAAAATAATAATCGGGCCACGATAAGGACTAGAGAATTTATCTGATATAAAGAATCACTTTACATTGGCAGCCGATTTTGCCTTTTTTAAAAAAGGCTAATAATGAAGTGGCCATCCTGGCGATTTTGGTTGGAGAAATTTGAAACTAAAATTTTCTGAAAATACTACAGTAACATATATTTTAAATAAAAAAATAATGTAGTAAAAATATTATTTGAATTTTTGACAACCGTTTAAATATGCCCCTAAAAATTCTGTTGTTACAGTATTTACCCCCCTTAATTTGTCAAGTAGTTATGATAAAATAATGTCAGAATATAAAGGGAGAAACCATAAAATATTAAATAAGCTCACATGTTTGAATAGGGGTTGAAAAAAGAAACAGATGAACTAAAGGAAGCGGACTTTGTTAATTACTTTTTTATTATTGTCCCCTAAAATGCAAAAGGGCGTAGAGAGATTTTTAATGTATTCTTTCGAAACTTCATGCGTAAAATTGTTAACTTTAATAAATTAAAAAAGGTTGTTAATTTTCATAAAACAGTACTGGCAAAGCACGTTTTAAGTAGTACCGGTAATTCGTAAAAAACAGTGCTCTCCCAGTACAATTTTTGTTGTAACGTCGGCAATTTCTACCTGGGCTGCTACGAGGGTACCCTGTCGTCCGTGAAGGTTTTTGAGTTAACTATGAGTTATCCCAGAAATTGTTATTGTTTTGTATAAAATTTTATTGATTAGTTCAAGTTAACCCTGCAATATCATGCCCGTCATGGCTTTTGAGTTAACCCAAAAATTTGTTGATTTGTATCTAATTTTTTAAACAAATCTAGGATACTAGTATAGCTAAAAAAAAACTCTAAATTAGGGTTAAATTAGAGTTATAGGCCTCTTATGTTTGGATATATCATTTAAAGTAGGTATATATTTTTAACTTCGGTATGAGTTATCGGAACGAAAAGAAATGGGTATCATTAGAAAGCTTATTTAAGTACCTTTAATCTGGCATACAAAGTATTAACCCATTGCGGCACAACTCATGATTTTCCGTTTTTGAAATTAAATTTTTCCATGAAAAAAGCTGTTTTCTCAATATTTTGGCTATTTAATGTAAAAAAAAATATATACACAGAAAAAAGTATCACAAAATTTTAAGTAATTAAAAAAAATTGTTGGCTTTTTACTTAGATATCTAACAATTTTTTTATTAAATGTTTGTAAATTGTATCAAAAATATCAAAAAAATAGCCTTAGAATTTTTTGGAACAAAAAAAAACAAATCATTTATTTTTTGTTTTCAATTGCTCAAATGTTTGTAAATTGTAACAAAAACTTCAAAAAAGTATTTTTTTTTTGTCAATACGACAACATAAAGCGAATAATTGTTTTAATATAACAAACTCGTTGTTGAATTTTATTTTTTTATTTTTAACAAATACAAACAAGTTACAAAAAAAAATTATTGTATTTACAAAACACATTGTTAAAAAAAAATTGATTTTATTTTTAACAAATTACAAAAAAGTTACAAAAAGGGATTTGTATATACAAATTCTATTGTTGGTGCCTTTTTAAAAAATTTTTTGTTTGTTTATGCAAAAAAGGTGTTTAACATTACAAACAGAATTTTGTAAATTTTTTCTGTGTATATATTATTTAGTTGTAGCTAAGGCTTTAAGCTTTAATTTAAGGTATAATTAAAGCCTTTAACCCTTCTTACGCTGCAGATAGTAGTTAAATTTGAGATTTAATTTTTCTATTTTTGCACTTTGCACAGTGTAGAATTTTTTGAGGGTTTCCTCCTATGTGATAGACAGTTTAGTGGCTTCGCTCAGTAGTTTTTCCGTGTAACCTGGGCTTAGGTGCTTTTTCCTATGTGGTAGGCAGTTTAGTGGATTCGCTAAGTAAAGCTTTTCTGTGTAATAAGCTTTGGCCAGGCTTAAGGGGTTCCCCTATGTAGCGTTTGCATTTTTTTTAATTTCGTAAAAATTTGAATCAACATTCTTAATAAAGAATTGCGCGATTATTTATTTTTTTCTTTCCAGATATGGCTGATTTTCTGCGCGCTCGCAGTTGTAGTTTGCAATGGGTTAAAAGGTACATTTATTTCAAGAGTTTAATGGTTTTTTATTTATCTATGTATTTAAGAACAAAAGTACAAAACTTAAATACTAGATGTAAATCTTAATATCTGCAGTTTTAGAAGGGTATATGTATAGGTTTAAATTATACCTTATACTACATTTATAACTAAGCAAAAAGCACCTAGTTTTTGTAAAAAACTAGTTTTTCCTTTTTTTGTGTTTTGACAAGTTAAAAACTACAAGAGGCAAAAAACCAGGTAGTTTTTCCTCAGGTATAAATGTAGTATTAAATTAAAGTACGGTTAAAAAACGAAGTATTACTATTTAACACTTAATGGGTTAAGTGTATTGTATCTCAAATAAAAGGCATTTCAATAAGCTTTTTAATGATATATGTTTTGTTTTTATCCGATAATAAATGGCGAAGATACAAAGAATACAAAATCCAAACTTTGGAGATCCGTAACTCGAGAACCGGGGGTCGCCGACAAAAAAAGAAAAAATATCGTTGAACTCGGCATTGAAAGTTATATCGCTCATGAAAATTTAAAACAAATCCGGGTTATGCCCGCAAACTAGAGTTTAAGGCTGCATTCACACTTAATTCTTAAACATTACACGGCAGAGCTTTGAAGAATTAACTCCTTTTTGAATGAATTCACTACCAATCGAATTCAATTTTCTCTACAATTGAATGAATTCCTTTTCTTAAGTAATTCACTGAATTCGTTCAACTGAATGCGTTCATCAAACAACAAATTCAAAGAATTAATTCAATTGCAATAGTTCTTTTTATTAAATCAAATGAATTAATTCACCGGTGAACGCGTTCAATTTTATAAATCGAACGGAAAAAAGTGAATTAATTCCTTACTGAATTAATTCACTACTGAATTCGTTCAATTTCATTTTCGTTCAGTGAATTAAAAAAAATAAAATTACGTTCAGTGAATTAAAAAAAAAATAATAAGTTCACTGAATTGAAAAAAAATAAAATAAGTTCACTGAATTGAAAAAAAATAAAATAAGTTCACTGAATTCAAAGCCTGTTTTCTGCCGTTCAGTAGAAGAAAACAATAATGTACAAATAAAATTTTTAAATAAGCAATTTTACAGCGTGTGCTAGTAAAAATTAACAAATTAGAAACCGGATGCTGTTTACCAACCTACATGATTCAAAAATAAAGCCTTTTACTATTAAAAATAAAAACTTTACAGATATAGATAAATTTGGAAAAAAAATATAACTATATAACTAGTTTGAAAAATTAATAGTTATATTTTTTTCCAAATTTATCTATATCTGTAAAGTTTTTATTTTTAATAGTAAAAGGATTTATTTTTGAATCATGTAGGTTGATAAACAGCATCCGGTTTCTATTTTGTTTATTTTTACTAGCACACGCTGTAAAATTGCTTATTTAAAAAATTTATTTGTAGATTATTGTTTTCTTCTACTGAACGGCAGAAAACAGGCTTTGAATTCAGTGAACTTATTTTATTTTTTTTTCAATTCAGTGAACTTATTTTATTTTTTTTTTTTAATTCAGTGAACTTATTATTTTTTTTTTAATTCACTGAACGTAATTTTATTTTTTTTTAATTTACTGAACGTAATTTTATTTTTTTTAATTCACTGAACGAAAATGAAATTGAACGAATTCAGTAGTGAATTAATTCAATAAGGAATTAATTCACCAGTGAATTAATTCATTTGATTTAATAAAAAGAACTATTGCAATTGAATTAATTCGTAACAAAATAAATCGAACGAAAGCAAATATGAATTAATTCCATTCAATATATATTGCTTAGTGAATTAATTCATCGAATTTTTAATTCAGAATTGAAAAATTGAATTAAGGAATTAATTCTTCAAAGCTCTGGGTACGGGAACGCACATATTATGTCTGTTCCCGTACTTTATCGAAGTTACACAAACTAGCCCAAAGGCGTTCCCGTACTCAAAATTGCGTGTATATTGTTGTGTTTTGGGTTCCCGCGGTAACGTACGGGAACGCACATATTATAACGGCAGAATAAAAAGATAAAAACTACATAAAAAGATGTAAGAATTGCACGCAGTTTTCAAAGAAAAGCCAATGACGATTCCTTGATGGATGTTGAAGACATGTCATATGGGGCAGGTACTGATTGCTTAATATAAGTTATGAAAGTAATCAATATACATATATAAAAATCAGGAAAAAATATGAAATAAATAAAAAATGTACAAAATTATAGCATTTTTACGAAATAATATGAATATCATTATGTATAGTAATATATCTACCATCGTTTTTAAGACTATTAGGTTTAATATATCAAATACCCATTAACCGATTCGTCCCAAATTTGGTGGACATGTAGTAAGCTAGGAATTAACTTAAAATTAACAAATAAATTTTATATTCCCAAGTAAACTTGTTTTTCTTGCCTTTTTTGGAATTTTCAAGTTTGTGTGGCAACTTCGTTTAAAAAAAATTTAAAAATAATAATCGGGCCACGATAAGGACTAGAGAATTTATCTGATATAAAGAATCACTTTACATTGGCAGCCGATTTTGCCTTTTTTAAAAAAGGCTAATAATGAAGTGGCCATCCTGGCGATTTTGGTTGGAGAAATTTGAAACTAAAATTTTCTGAAAATACTACAGTAACATATATTTTAAATAAAAAAATAATGTAGTAAAAATATTATTTGAATTTTTGACAACCGTTTAAATATGCCCCTAAAAATTCTGTTGTTACAGTATTTACCCCCCTTAATTTGTCAAGTAGTTATGATAAAATAATGTCAGAATATAAAGGGAGAAACCATAAAATATTAAATAAGCTCACATGTTTGAATAGGGGTTGAAAAAAGAAACAGATGAACTAAAGGAAGCGGACTTTGTTAATTACTTTTTTATTATTGTCCCCTAAAATGCAAAAGGGCGTAGAGAGATTTTTAATGTATTCTTTCGAAACTTCATGCGTAAAATTGTTAACTTTAATAAATTAAAAAAGGTTGTTAATTTTCATAAAACAGTACTGGCAAAGCACGTTTTAAGTAGTACCGGTAATTCGTAAAAAACAGTGCTCTCCCAGTACAATTTTTGTTGTAACGTCGGCAATTTCTACCTGGGCTGCTACGAGGGTACCCTGTCGTCCGTGAAGGTTTTTGAGTTAACTATGAGTTATCCCAGAAATTGTTATTGTTTTGTATAAAATTTTATTGATTAGTTCAAGTTAACCCTGCAATATCATGCCCGTCATGGCTTTTGAGTTAACCCAAAAATTTGTTGATTTGTATCTAATTTTTTAAACAAATCTAGGATACTAGTATAGCTAAAAAAAAACTCTAAATTAGGGTTAAATTAGAGTTATAGGCCTCTTATGTTTGGATATATCATTTAAAGTAGGTATATATTTTTAACTTCGGTATGAGTTATCGGAACGAAAAGAAATGGGTATCATTAGAAAGCTTATTTAAGTACCTTTAATCTGGCATACAAAGTATTAACCCATTGCGGCACAACTCATGATTTTCCGTTTTTGAAATTAAATTTTTCCATGAAAAAAGCTGTTTTCTCAATATTTTGGCTATTTAATGTAAAAAAAAATATATACACAGAAAAAAGTATCACAAAATTTTAAGTAATTAAAAAAAATTGTTGGCTTTTTACTTAGATATCTAACAATTTTTTTATTAAATGTTTGTAAATTGTATCAAAAATATCAAAAAAATAGCCTTAGAATTTTTTGGAACAAAAAAAAACAAATCATTTATTTTTTGTTTTCAATTGCTCAAATGTTTGTAAATTGTAACAAAAACTTCAAAAAAGTATTTTTTTTTTGTCAATACGACAACATAAAGCGAATAATTGTTTTAATATAACAAACTCGTTGTTGAATTTTATTTTTTTATTTTTAACAAATACAAACAAGTTACAAAAAAAAATTATTGTATTTACAAAACACATTGTTAAAAAAAAATTGATTTTATTTTTAACAAATTACAAAAAAGTTACAAAAAGGGATTTGTATATACAAATTCTATTGTTGGTGCCTTTTTAAAAAATTTTTTGTTTGTTTATGCAAAAAAGGTGTTTAACATTACAAACAGAATTTTGTAAATTTTTTCTGTGTATATATTATTTAGTTGTAGCTAAGGCTTTAAGCTTTAATTTAAGGTATAATTAAAGCCTTTAACCCTTCTTACGCTGCAGATAGTAGTTAAATTTGAGATTTAATTTTTCTATTTTTGCACTTTGCACAGTGTAGAATTTTTTGAGGGTTTCCTCCTATGTGATAGACAGTTTAGTGGCTTCGCTCAGTAGTTTTTCCGTGTAACCTGGGCTTAGGTGCTTTTTCCTATGTGGTAGGCAGTTTAGTGGATTCGCTAAGTAAAGCTTTTCTGTGTAATAAGCTTTGGCCAGGCTTAAGGGGTTCCCCTATGTAGCGTTTGCATTTTTTTTAATTTCGTAAAAATTTGAATCAACATTCTTAATAAAGAATTGCGCGATTATTTATTTTTTTCTTTCCAGATATGGCTGATTTTCTGCGCGCTCGCAGTTGTAGTTTGCAATGGGTTAAAAGGTACATTTATTTCAAGAGTTTAATGGTTTTTTATTTATCTATGTATTTAAGAACAAAAGTACAAAACTTAAATACTAGATGTAAATCTTAATATCTGCAGTTTTAGAAGGGTATATGTATAGGTTTAAATTATACCTTATACTACATTTATAACTAAGCAAAAAGCACCTAGTTTTTGTAAAAAACTAGTTTTTCCTTTTTTTGTGTTTTGACAAGTTAAAAACTACAAGAGGCAAAAAACCAGGTAGTTTTTCCTCAGGTATAAATGTAGTATTAAATTAAAGTACGGTTAAAAAACGAAGTATTACTATTTAACACTTAATGGGTTAAGTGTATTGTATCTCAAATAAAAGGCATTTCAATAAGCTTTTTAATGATATATGTTTTGTTTTTATCCGATAATAAATGGCGAAGATACAAAGAATACAAAATCCAAACTTTGGAGATCCGTAACTCGAGAACCGGGGGTCGCCGACAAAAAAAGAAAAAATATCGTTGAACTCGGCATTGAAAGTTATATCGCTCATGAAAATTTAAAACAAATCCGGGTTATGCCCGCAAACTAGAGTTTAAGGCTGCATTCACACTTAATTCTTAAACATTACAAAAGTTGTAGTAGAATAAAGAGCTAAAATACGTGTTTTAGCGAAACACGTGTTTAAGAATTAGGGGTGAATGCAGCCTAAGCTGCGTTCACACATAGTTCTTAAACACGTGTTTAGGTAAAACACGTATTTAAGCTCTGTATTCTATTACAAAATTTCTTTATTCTTTTACACTCGTTTTAGCTAAACACGTGTTTAGGGGTTAGATGTGTATGCCGTTTAAGATTGAAATCTTTAAACACGCGCTTAGCTAAAACGAGTGTAAAAGAATAAAGAACTGTTGTAATAGAATAAAAAGCAGCCTAAGGCTGCGTTCACACCTAATTCTTAAACACGTGTTTAGCTAAAACACGTATTTTAGCTCTTTATTCTATTACAACAGCTCTTTATTCTTTTACACTCGTTTTAGATAAACAAGTGTTTAATAGGTCATTCACATGAACGAGATAGCTAAATCTCCTCATTTGTGTTCTTTATTCTATACCATATAACATATTTTGAGATTATATGGTAATAGAATAAAGAACAAAAATGAGGAGATTTAATTATCTCGTTCATGTGAATGACCTATAAAGATTTAGGTGTGAATGCCTTTTTAGCCTAATTTTTTTGACGCTTTCTTTTATAGTTAAAACGGCATTCGCACCTAAATCTTAAAACGTGTTTAGGGCTTAGGTGTGAATGCCGTTTAAGATACACATATTTTTTTAAATTCTTCCTTCAAACAAAATCTATGAATTCTTTATTAATAAAGGTCTATTAAAAAATGATCACAAAAACCGCTTAAATAAAAACTAGCTGTTTTATTTAATAGGTCATTCACATGACCGAGATAACTAAATCTCCTCATTTGTGTTCTTAATACTATTACCTATTACCATATAACATCATATGTTGACATTTTATTGTAATTGAATAAAGAACACAAATGAGGAGATTTAGTTATCTCGTTCATGTGAATAACCTATAAGCTAGCTGTTTTAGCGTTTTTGTTTTGTCATCATACGACAAAACAAAAACGCTAAAATGGCATCTCATAAATAAAAAGCACACATAAAAACATGAACATTTTTAGCTCGGGCATGAACCGCACATTTTTCAAATGGAAATAATGCCATGTCTACAAGTTCAATAAATTGTGCAATGGAAATTAAACACAAATTGCTTTCGCTCTTGCTTTATTTTTAAATTTTATTGCATTTGTAGACATGGGGTACGCTACGCTGTAATAAGATATGATAAAGGAAATAAATATAAACAAATTTTTAAAATATAAGAAAAAATAATAAATATGAATTCACTTTTTGAAATTTGTCACTTTTTATAAAACACTTGCAATTTCGTTATGTCGGCAATACAAAATCGCGTTTTAATTAGAACTTTTTAAAGCCAGCTGTGCTTTTTTGTTGAGAAACAAAACAGAGCAGCGGGCTGCTCTGCTACTGCGATGGTTACAGATATTGATCAATCTCAAAAATACGATACTTTCTAAAATTTTCTATGTAAACACAAATTTTAAATAAATATACAACATACGCGATTTCTTGTCTCCTCTAATTGTTTATGAAATATGAAGATGCTGGCCAATTACATTAATAAAAATAGAAACATTTTATGACTTTTTTGCAAAAGTTGTTTGGTTGCTGCTTGTATTTTGTCATTGACAGGAAAAACCATGCAATTTATTATGCGGCCATATTTGTACTTGTTTTTTAAATGTATGCATTGATAGCAGAGGTCAGAGACGACTAAATTTGAGAGACAGAGAAGGAAAAACAAATACATAAAATAGAGTTGCCAATGTTATAACAAAAAAATACGTGTTTTTCTCTTGCATACATACAAAATTAATGACGATGTTTTTTCTTCAACAAGGGTGAGGGGGATGAGTTATTAAAATTAAATTTATGTATTTTATTAAAAATGCATATAAATTTACTTTTTTTACCTTTAAAAAGACACGTAACACTTTTTAGTTCAAATAAACACTTTAAATTTAGTTCAAAATCCCCTCTTCCTTTTTCAAAGCAGGTTAAAAACCTTTAACGCATTCTTCCGCAATGATTTAATTCTTCTATTAGCAGGAATTAGATAAACTGAAGAATTTTAATAATAAAAATTATTAGATGTTTATAGAAAATTATAAATTAATTTTCTACTTTAATAAAATTTTCTATTTCAATCAATCAATGCGTAATTATAAATTTTACGTTTTCTCCAATTTTTTTTGTTTTTGCCTTAATCTTCATATAAGAAAAAAATATTCTATCTCTTTCTAACTCATGTGACATATAGCTTTTATATGTGGTTGTTATTGGGCTGCACCCATACATTGAAAAAAAAAACTTTTCAATTCGCTATTTCTTTATTGAAAAAGCTAATAATTAAGTTTTTTTAACAATAAAATGGTAAAGGCCGCTGTGTTTTTGGCAAAATTATATAATGTTTCCTTCTATCAATCAATTCAATAAAAAAAATCATCAAATATATGTATAATACTAAAAAAATGGTCTTATACATATAGCAGTAGTAGTCGATTATTACTTAGTAGGGTATATATAAAGACTTCTTTTTGTTTTTGCTTTTGATTTTATACTTTAAAAATGATTACAAATCCAACTTTTCTTTTTATTATATATTAACATGTGTTAACAATTCAACAATTTCAACTTGAATGAGACGTTTATTTGGTTGCGAAGTAAAATAATGCCTTTGTTTTGTTTTCTCTGCTGCCGAATTTGCCCTCTGCTAGCATCTCTGCTGCGCAACAAATGCAAACATGAGAAAGGAAAAACCTGCCAGATTATGGGATTGGTATTGAAATAAGATAAATGTTTACAGGAAATTAAAATGCAAATGCAGTTTTTTGTGAGTTCTGAATTTAAAATTTAATGAATTCACAAATACTCATATTTTGCATCGTACGATTTCTTTTTAAACGAATTAATTTAATTGCTTTAGTTCTTTTTATTAAATCAAATGAATAAAATTCACTGATGAACGCATTCAATTTAATATTAGCTGTGTTTGTGCGGTAAGCTTTCATTGTTGGTTTACGTCATATGCATACAAATTTGACATAAGCTAATCTTTAGTATTAACTCTTAAGGGTTCAATAGCCATACGTAGACGTAACGTACCCTAAAGCTGCCTACACACTAGGGAACATGGTTGAGGGAACAAAAAATATCAAAAAATTTTGTAAACACGAAATGCACGCTCTCAACACGCACACACACACAAACGCACTCACACATTCACAAAAAATGCTCTCTTTTTTTAAGTATGTTCCCTAGTGTGTAGGCAGCTTAACGTAACGGGACGGTGCAGAAAATCTGTAGTTATAGATAAACGAAAACGGATCATATGTTTTTAACAAAAAACTTTTAATTTTCATTGTTATTCATTATTAGTTTTGCACAATTTTTAAATTTTATCACTTAATATTGTTTGTATTATCCCTTTTGAAAAGAAAATCAAATTTCAACAGGTTCTTTCGTTCCGACTCGTTTCGTTTACGTAGCATAAGTGCTTCTGTGTGTTTTCTATAGGATAGGTTGAATCAGGTGATTCGTCACGTTACGTTTACGTATGACTAATTCTACCTTTAATGTAATTACGTTAATTTTGTATGGGAATGTCATAAGCATCCGCTAAAGCGGAGAATACACGAGGGAACATTCGTGAAAAAATGCTCATTTTTTGTGAATGTGTGTGTGCGTGTTGACATCGTGCAATTCGTGTTTACAAAATTTTTTGATAATTTTTGTTCCCTACTCAATGTTCCTTCGTGTATTCTTCGCTTAACATCTTGCCGCACAAAACAGCTATTATTCAAATTAATACTACATTTACACTTAATACTACATTTATACTTGAGCAAAAACCACCTAGTTTTTGTACAAAACTAGTTTTCGTACAATACTAGTTTTCGTACAAAACTACCTTTTGTTTTTTTATATTCGTTTTGGCAAGTTAAAAACTACAAGAGGCAAAAACCACGTGGTTTTTGCTCAGGTAATTTTTTCTGCTTGCGTTTGCCTCTCAAATTCCATACATATTTTGCATCAAAAACTAAAAGCTTTTAAAAACTACTAAAGGGTTCTTCAATAAGAGCGCTACAAAAGTTTTTTTTAAATAAAACAAAAACGGTTTCGGATATCAATGAAATTCTTTATTCCTGTGAAAGTACGTTCGATGCCATTGTGTATGGAAATCGATCTCTTTTGCATGGCTACCACGGGCGCGCTTGCAGAAGTCCAGACGCTGAACCCAATTTTCGACGGATTTCAAGCATAAATCGGCCGATATTCGTACGAAGTTCATCAATCGTCGCTGGCTTATTGGCATAGACCATAGATTTGACGTAGCCCCACAGCAAATAGTCCAACGGCGTCAAATCGCACGACCGAGGCGGCCAATCGACTGGACCATTTCGTGAGATAACACGTTCTCCAAACTTGGTTTGCAATAAATTGATTGTGACATTCGCTGTGTGGCTTGTGGCGCCGTCCTGTTGGAACCACATGTCCTCCAAGTCCATATTATCCAATTGGGGCCAAAAATATTCGGTTATCATTTTTTTTTTTTTTTTGAGATTTGAAGTACAGTTAAATGTACCGTTAAATGGCGCTGTTACCAAACAGACATATTGCCAGGTTATAAACACGATGCGTATTGATACGCAATATAAAAAAAACAATGCGATAAACAACAGACGCACAGGAACAGCAACAACACATACACAACCATTGCCTTCACAATGGAGGTTATGCGCAATTAAGTCCTAATATGTCAGAATAAAACAGACGCACAGGAACCACAGCAACACATATACGACCATTGCCTTCACAATGGAAGCTAAGCGCGACGAAGCCCCAATACGCCCGAAAATGTTTGCATGTGATTAGACTACACAGTCTAACGGCATGCTGAGACACGCTTTAGAGTATCGCAAAACAAAAACAATTAACCGATGTTCCCTATTAAAAAAATTTAATACAGGTCACGAGATAACCTTCTTCTTCGGCGACTCACGGCGAACTCCTCGGTTATCATTGAACAGTAGCGATTCCCATTCACAGTAACGTGCCGGTCTTGATCATCACGGAAAAAGTACGGCCCAATGACGTCGCCGGCCCATAAACCGCACCAAACCGTAGTTTTTTCGGGATGCAATGACGACTCATGGAGTACGTGTGGATTGCTGTCTGACCAATAACGTATATTTTGTTTATTGACGAAGCCATTCATTACTTATAGTCTTGACTAGCCATGGATTTGTGCGAACATGAAACAAATCACACGTGAAACAACAACAAATTTTAATTGTTGTTTTTGTTTTGCATGTAATTCGTTTCAAGTTCGCACAAATCGATGTCTCGTCAAGACGCTAAGTTATGACGACCATAAATTGAACGTAGCGCTCTTAAGGTTGAGGCCACTGACTCCGAATGTCGGTAGTAAATTTTAATAATTTCGACTCGTTGTTGGCTCGTATATCTTCCTATCATGAAATGGCAAGCCTTACTGAAGAGAAATGTCAAAAGAGCGGCAAGAAATATGGCGTCGTTTGCTGTCAGTGTCTTTCTACTTTTGTAGCGTCCCTGTTGAAGAACCCTTTATTTACTAGATTTTGTTTGTAGTGTAAATTGGGTTTTAAATTAATTATAATCAATCGTTTAACTTAATCTTATAGCGAATTTGCACTGTGATCGAAATCGAGTTAAAAGTAGGTTTCGATTTCGACGGAAATCCAATAAAAATTTAGGATTTTAAACAGATTTCCCATACGAAATGAAATCCGAATTTAGTTTAGATTTCGGCGGAATCTCATAGCCAATTTTGCATACAAAAATAAAAAAATGTAAATCTTATCGTTTTTCTCTATAACGACTTTATGGCATGCGAGCCAAACCAATAAAAAGCTGACGAGGTATTGCGTCAGCAAACAGTTTAACCACAGTATACTGGATAGTAGAATAACATGGTTGCATTGATCATGCACATGGATTACTGACAGTACTGTTTACTGTTTACAAACTGGAACAAAAAATATCGAAAAATTTTGTAAACACGAATTGCACGATCTCAACACGCACACACACACAAACGCACTCACATTCAAAAAAAATGCTCTCTTTTTTAAGAATGTTCCCTAGTGTGTGGGCAGCTTAAGAAAACAGCAACAACACGATAGCATTTTCGCGCCGTTTCATTCTAACTAATGTCAAACGACAACAATGTAACAAAAAGAAGCATTTGATAGCCATATTACGAAAAATAAAAATATAAAAAAACTAGTTTTTTTATTATGTATGTTCTGTGTACAGCACTGAGATTTTCCCATATTTGCTGAAAAAGTGGCAACATTACGTATTGTCTTCACATGCAGTAAAAATTTCCATATACACTACGCATTAAATATTTTCTTGTGCAACTTTTTTCAGTGTGCAATAGCCAGTACAGTGTTGCCATTTCAGTGCTTTTCGGGTATTTTTTGGTGCTTTTTTCCTTCCCGTACCCGGTGATTTTTTACAAATACGCTTTTAAAAAAGGCGGGTATTTACAACGCTTTTTCAGATTTCTGTCAGTGCCCTACGGGAAATTTTAACATACTGTCACCGAACTGGCCCCTTTATATGAAATAGACTGGTCACTTTTACATGGCGTTGTCATAGGAGGGGGAAATTGACCCCTTGTCATGTCACAAGACAAATCGCAGGACAGGTCCCTCAACTTTGTTTTTTATGAGAGTTCAGTAACCTGTCCTAGGATTTGTCTTGTGACATGTCACAAGGGGTCAATTTCCACCTTCTATGACAACGCCATGTAAAAGTGACCAGTCTATTTTATATAAAGGGCCAGTTCGGCGACAGTTTGTTAAAATTTCCCGTAGGGTGCTTTTAGTGCTTTCTGTACAGTTTATATTTTTGGTATTTGTTCTCGTTTTTTTTTTAATTTTTCTTGAATTTTCTGTCAAAGTTGAAAAAATGATACGAACCATACAAAAAGTACATTTTTTACAATGTTTGTAGTACAATTTTGAATACCAACTTCATTATATTTACGGTGGGCAGAGCTTTGAAGAATTAATTCCTTTTTGAATGAATTCACCACCAATCAAATTCAATTTTCTCTAGAATTGAATGAATTCCTTTTCTCAAGTAATTCACTGAATTCGTTCAACTGAATGCGTTCATCAAACAACAAATTCAAAGAATTAATTCAATTGCAATAGTTCTTTTTATTAAATCAAATGAATTAATTCACCGGTGAACGCGTTGAATTTTATAAATCGAACGGAAAAAAAGTGAATTAATTCCTTACTGAATTAATTCCTTACTGAATTAATTCACTACTGAATTCGTTCAATTTCATTTTCGTTAAGTGAATTAAAAAAAAAATAATAAGTTCACTGAATTGAAAAAAAATAAAATAAGTTCACTGAATTGAAAAAAAAAATAAAATAAGTTCACTGAATTCAAAGCCTGTTTTCTGCCGTTCAGTAAAAGAAAACAATAATATACAAATAAAATTTTTAAATAAGCAATTTTACAGCGTGTGCTAGTAAAAATGAATAAATTAGAATCCGGATGCTGTTTATCAAACTACATGATTCAAAAATAAAGCCTTTTACTATTGCAAATAAAAACTTTACAGATATAGATAAATTTGGAAAAAAATATAACTATATAACTAGTTCGAAAAATTAATAGTTATATTTTTTTCCAAATTTATCTATATCTGTAAAGTTTTTATTTTCAATAGTAAAAGGCTTTATTTTTGAATTATGTATGTTGATAAACAGCATCCGGATTCTAATTTATTCATTTTTACTAGCACACGCTGTAAAATTGCTTATTTAAAAATTTTATTTGTATATTATTGTTTTCTTTTACTGAACGGCAGAAAATTTAATTTGTTCATTTTTACTAGCACACGCTGTAAAATTGCTTATTTAAAAATTTTATTTGTACATTATTGTTTTCTTCTACTGAACGGCAGAAAACAGGCTTTGAATTCAGTGAACTTATTTTATTTTTTTTTTCAATTCAGTGAACTTATTTTATTTTTTTTCAATTCAGTGAACTTATTATTTTTTTTTAATTCACTGAACGTAATTTTATTTATTTTTTAATTCACTGAACGAAAATGAAATTGAACGAATTCAGTAGTGAATTAATTCAGTAAGGAATTAATTCACTTTTTTCCGTTCGATTTATAAAATTGAACGTGTTCACTAGTGAATTAATTCATTTGATTTAATAAAAGGAACTATTGAAATTGAATTAATTCGTAAAAAAATAAATCGAACGAATGCAAATATGAATTAATTCCATTCAATATATGGTGCTTACTGAATTAATTCATGGAATTTTTAATTCAGAATTGAAAAATTGAGTTTAGGAATTAATTCTTCAAAGCTCTGACGGCAGGCTTAAACTTTAGTTAATAGTTAACCCAAAAATTTGTTGTTGTTTTGTGTACATTTTTTTGACATTTTATTTTGTTTCTAGTTAAGTTAAAGTTAAACCTACAGTATGAGACCTACCGTTAATATTCAAAATTTTGAAATGTTAGTTTAGTGCTTTTTTTTGTTATTTTAACCATTTTTATACGATTTTACTGTTATTAACAACACCAAAGGTCAACAATATGTAGTCTAACAATTTCTTAAATTTTTAAATAAAGCTTGGTCCATAAAAATATTCAAAACTAAAATTTTTGAAATATCTTTACGGTGGGTCTCATACTGCGGGTTTAAACTTAGGTTAATAGTTAACCCAAAAATTTGTTGTTGTTTTGTGTACATTTTTTTGACATTTTATTTTTAGTTAAGTTAAAGTTAAACCTACAGTATGAGACCCACCGTTAATCGTCTAAAATTTATATCCTATCCAACTTTCAACTTTGGATACCAGTATTTCCACCAGAAGGCGCTATAAGGCAAACACAATGGCAAAAGTTTTTTAATCAAGCATTGGACTATATAACTGAAAATTTTGTTTGATAAATGGCCAGTGGATCTATGATGTGTCCTTAGTGAGCTAACCGAAGCTATCCTCTGAGCAACTTATAAAGAATTGATGGCTAGAACGGGGAGTTTTAATCGATTTACTAAGGCCACCATAACACATTTTTCACAAATTTGGCCACAGAAATGTTCAGGAATATCGAAAAAAAAAATTAAGTTAGTTTTGTTCGGCATTTACGAATTAAGTTCACACTACATTATTTTTGTTTGGAAATTACATTTTTTTATATTCTTTCGTAGTATTGCAAAAAATTCTAATTTGAAAACCAAAATTTTATTTTAACTGGTAATTTTAACCCGCCAAACTCTTTCTTCTGATAGTACTGTTTCCAATTATTTGACATAGGCGGTTAACCGGTTATTGCATTATTCGAAAAATCACTAAAATTGATTAACCGGTTATTCGGGTCGGAGAAAATTGGCGATTAATCGATTAATCGTTTAAAATTAAATTAATGTATTTCCTTAACTTTTTATCAACAAAGACACTATCAACATGACATATGAACACGATGTATTTTAAAAAAAAATTTTAAAATTAAAAAATCACATCACATGAGAGGAAATGCTAGAGATAAAACAAAATATGTATTACAAATATATGTATTTTAAAATATTTTATTTATATTTAAGAAAATTCTATTTGTATTTGAAAATTGTCCAAATACATTTCAAAATTATTCATTTGTATTTAAAAATTTTAAATCTGTATTTCAAAATTGTCCAAATGCATTTCAAATAATTCCATTTGTATTTAAAAATTCTCTAAATGTATTTCAGAAATTTCCAAATGTATTTAAAAAGACTCTATTTGTATTCCAAAATTTTCCAAATGTATTTAACGAAATTCTAATTGCATTTCAAATTTTTCGAAATGTATGTATTTCAGAAATTTCTATTTTTATTTTAAAAGCATATTTACTAACGTACATGTCTCATAATTCCTATAAAATTTTCATTACGAAAGAGAAAACATGTATGTTCATAAAAATGCTTAAATAGAATTTTCTGAAATACATTTGGAAAATTTTTAAATGCAATTAGAATTTTATTAAACACATTTGGAAAATTTTGGAATACAAATAGAGCTTTTTTAAATTTGGAAATTTCTGAAATACATTTGGAGAATTTTGAAATGCAAATGAATTATTTTAAATGCAATTTTACAATTTTGAAATACAGATTTAAAATTTTTAAATACAAGTGAATAATTTGGAAATGTATTTGGAAAAATTTAAAATACGAATAGAATTTTCTTAAATACAAATAAAATAATTAGAAATCTATTTTCAGCTCGAGGCCAATTTCCTTATTATGAATTAACATAATAAGTACTTTTACAATGAGTGTTATTTTTGTTCGGTTTAAGATCAAATATTAAAATTCTAAATAGAATTTACAATTTTTATTTTACAACCAATAGAGAAAAAACTTATGAAAAAACTTTCCTAGAACCAATGGTTGACAATTAATGCATTTTCAAGTGACACCACATCACTATCATCAGATTGTCTTTATGGGGTCCTCTCTAGGCTATAATGTAGATTTTAGTTTTTTTTGTGCAATACATATGTTAAATTTCAAAGAAATGGATTTGAGAAGTAAATTCAAACATTTTTACTTATCCATTTCATATTATTATAACTAACGAAAACCACTTGTCTTTAATCCTCTAACCGGCCTAAGCTTTTTTGCAATGAAATTTATACCATGTGTTCCTCACGAAAAATAAACAATAAGTTCTTCTACAAAATTTTTTTTCGTTGCCTACTTTAGGCGATATGGGCCAAAATAGTTTAAGGGTGAATCTCGAAAACTAGCGCATAAAAATTACTAGGTTTAGGCACAAATTATTTCTTTTGCCAAGGTGTAATTGCAATAAAAAAATTAAATTTTTTGTGCTGTTACTTAAGAGGTTGTAGAGAATTTCGTTTTTCGAAAAATGCGAAATTGAGCGAAGACGCACCAAAACTTCAATATATATTATTCATACTTATAAGCTTTGCTACATATAACATATATATTCTTTTTACCAAATTTCAGAAAAATCCGTCCATTCGTTTTGAAGTTAAGGCGATGTCCTTTAAAGGTATCCTTATGGAATCCTGTGCATCCAAAGTAAGGAACTTTTTAATAGCTTAAGCTCAAATCTTACTTCATGGTCACTATCAATTGTTTAAGTCAATTTAAATATGTTTTTTAAGATTTTTGAAACTTTTGGTTGTTTTAAAATATTAAATTTTTGAAATTTTACGAAATTTTATCTTTGACACTTTCTCGCTTCCAAACCGTGCGTTGTATACAAAAAAAATCTTCACAAAAAATTTTATAAATTTTGTTTTCTGTTGAAAAAGCATAATTTCTTTTTATTTCTGATCAATTTAATATACCCCGCCTGGAGGCGGGCTTGCCGGTTAGAGGGTTAACAAAGCTATTATTTTTCTCTATGTTGTAGTTGTGCTTATTTATTGAAGCTCCTTCAATGGGCAAAGCAATGATTCGTGCTTTTTAACATTCAAGCTTTTTAATTCTATTTATAGATATCAGAACTAAAGCAAAGAAACTTTTACACGGTTGTTTGTTTTGTGTATAACATCCTAACACATCATACCATATAAATGACTAACATGTTGCAATTAAGGGATATTACTTTTTTCAAAAATTGCCATTTTTCTTCATCAGGTTCTCTCCTTACAAGTACTTCACAGAGTTTTTGCTTTCAAAAACTTTCAGGAATGAAAAGACGATTGAAATTGGCCTCGACCTGAATTAATAGATTTCTAACTAATCAATTAAAAAGGTCGAAAAAAACAATTTTTATTTTTGAATAAAAATTAAAAACCAACATTTTTACAAATAAAATATATTCGTGTTTATGTTTCTTGTAATTTTTTAGCCAAATTTAAGAAAATTATGAAGTTTTGGGAAAAAAATGAGGGATAAATTCCATATTAAAATTGTAACCGGTTAATCGACCTGTTTTAACCGATTATTCGGATCGAATAATTATTTGAGTTTTGAATTATTTGTTTCGACATTAATCGAAATAGAGGCGATTAATCGAGGAATCGGTTAATCGATTAACCGAATTGGAAACACTATCTGATAGTGAGAATATTTATACCATATAAATATTTGGGATTGAAAACTAACTATGACACAAATCAAGAAATTCTATAATCAAATAATTTTGGTTTTTGCTATAAATAACATTATCAGTAATATGAAATTATATACCGAAAATTGTTTCATATAGTGTTGTGATTTTAGAAGTTATGGGAATTTTCGCATTTTAAAAATTGCGAAATTTGGCGTGATTGACACTAAACCAGAGGTCGGCATCACCTATGCCCATGGGTGCTCTCTCACACCTACATAAGCTCACACATAGAACAAAAAAATAATCAGTCGCATACAAGATTTCAATGAAGTAGGTTGTCACATCGCTTGTTTGCCAGATTTTTTACACTCTGCATAAAGTTTATTGATACATTTTTTTGGTAATTTATTTTTAAGTTTTTTTGTTTTTATTTTTTTTGTGTTGTTGTTTTTTGATATTTGTTTTTGTAGTTGTTGTTTGCTTTTAAATTTTTATTTTATATTCCCATTATAAACATTTAAAATTTTCGAATTATTATACAAACATTATGTGCATTCCCGTACGTTACCGCGGGAACCCAAAACAGCCCAAACAACAACAATTTACACGCAATTTTGAGTACGGGAACGCCTTTGGGCTAGTTTGTGTAACTTCGGTAAAGTTCGGGAACAGACATATTATTTGTCAGTGCATTGAGAGTGAGAGGCTGCAACTCACTCATACAAGCACAAAATAAGGTTGTATATGTTTGCCGATCTCTGCACTAAACATCAATAATTTAACGAAATTAGTTTTGCTGACTACTAATTCTTAGTATATAATCTGTGGTTAATTAAAAAAAATCTGTCTGCTAGCTTTTTAATTAGAGACCTGTACTGACGATATCCTGTGAGTCCTGAAGCAAAACTAAAAACTAATTTTACAAGTGGAGACTAAACTAGCTTTATACTCTGTTTACTCTGTTAATTTTTTCAAAGTTATGAAAATTTGATTTTCTCGCTTGAAAATCGTTTGTTGTGCAACAATCGTCTGAAAGCAAAAGAAGTAGAAAATTGTGTTTTCTATCGACGTAATACAATTGCTTTTTTGGCGGCTTGGGGCATTAGAAGAAGTGATATTTATGACTTTTGAATGCATTCCCAAGAAGTTACTTTTCATCTCTCCTTAGATAGTAAAAAAAACAATGAATTGCTTTCCTATATAAAAAAGAATATCCAAGCACTCATTTTTATGACGTGCAAAGCAGACTTAAAGTAGCATAAACACCTTCTCTCCTATGACAAGCCAATGTTAAAAAATGCGTTTTTCACCTCAATTTGAATGCATTCGTGCCGAACAGTATAGGTGCTTTTACGGATCTTAGTCAGGTATTTTTTTGCTGGGAAGCTATAAAGTTAATGATGGCAGATTTAACAAGTAAAATTGTTATCTATAAATTTTTTTTGTAAAATAAAAAAGTAAAACATCGGCATTTATATATAAATTAATTAATACCGGTATCGGTAACTGTATTCTATTTGAAACCGTATTTTAGCGATAACAGTATTATAACGATAACGGTAATTAACCTTACTTTTAAGTTAATAAAAAAAAAACAAAATTTATCAAACATAAAAATTCTTTTTTATTGTTATAGTCTTAGGTTTAAATTAAAACAAAAAATATCTATAAACAATTTCCAAAAAGCGTTTAAAACTAAATTTTATTTTCTGTACTAATTATTATGACCAATCAAATAGACAATATTTTGTATAATCTTACGACCATTTTCATGATTTAATAAATTTAAACAAGGATCACGAATTTTCTCTTCCAACAATTTCAATAGTTCATTACGTAAACACTGTATCATTTCAGCCGTCTCATGATTATGAGCCTTAATTATAATCCAGCCATCTTCCAACAGGAACAGGAAATCACCATCATGCAATTCTACTTTAAGATCTGAGCCAGCAAATAATACTAGAGGTACTAAGGGTAACATACTACATTCACGTATAAAAATACGAGATGTTTTTACTTTTTCTTGGTATACAAGAAAGGGTGACTGAAAAGTACCAATATCTGAGTTAACAGAAGAGGGATGTATGGCCACATAACCATCTTCTTTTGTTTTAAAGCGTAAATCACGAGCAGTGGCTAATTTTGGCATTGCACCACCGGCAGTTTGTATATAACTTCTTTCAGGTGTCATGATTTTAACAATATTTGGATATAATGAAGCACACAGGAGAGATATTAACAGACGATTATTATCACCATTGATATTTAAGTCATTACCTGAAAATATAGAGAATTCACAAGTTCTAGAGCAGTGGTCAGCAGAAAGAGAGAATGTGAATGTATTGGTGTTTTTAGACTGTGAGAAATTAGTTTATCATTTTTAAATTTATATTTGCATATTAAGAACATGAATTAATGAAGAAATGAAATAATGAATGAATGTATGAATGAATTAAAGAAATTAAAAATAAAAAAATAATTCATAGTAGTAATTTAATTTTTTTTAAATAATTCATAATAAATTTTATTATACATATTATTTAAAAAATATTTATTTTTTTTGTATATAAATTATTTATTCTTAAAAAAGTATTCCATTAGTTAGTAAATTTAAATAAATTAAAGAAATAAAAATAATTTATAATAAATTTCCTGTTGTAAAATTTTGAGAGTGTAAAATTTTTCTAAAATTTCTTAAACAATGCGACATCAACCTGCTTTGTTGAAAGCTACCAGCTACTGAATGAAATATTTTTATTTGTTATGCTCTTAGTTGAGTTTTGTTGCCATTCGTGTTGTGTACGTGTGAAAAGCCGATTATGATCGGCCACTTGTGGCTATGGGTGCCGACCACTGTTCTAGAGTAAAACAATTCTGCAGAAAAATTTTAAGTTCGGATACACTTTTGTAAAGAAAAATTTTAAGATTTGAACAAAAATAAAAAATCTCAGATTCGGAGAAGTTTTTTGCAGAGAAAATTCTAATGCACTGTATATCACCCAAAATCGCACAGTACAATCGAAAAATTTATTTTCAAATAACGAATTGACTTAAGTAATTTTGACTTAGCTGCACAACTAACTTTTGCAAGAATTTTTGTGCAGGTAAGCCAAAAACGCAGCTAAGTCAAATTGTTTACTTGCCTTAATGTGCAGTAGAGTTGTGTCGTTCATGAACGAACTAGTTCATTTGAACGGTTCAGTTCATTGAACGATAGACATCGTTCACCATTATTCGTTCTTTTCGTTCATTTCGTTCATCGTTCATTTCGTTCTTTTTTGTAGTCATAAAAAGTTTGTATACCTTTCTTATTAATTTTATTACAGAATTAAATGTTTTTCTTAATAATTTCAAATTTTTAATAAAATTGTAATTTTCTGACACTATTAGTCTATGCACAATAAAATTAATATAAACATGTAACATGTAGTGCGCCAATAAATTGTCGAATGAACGACGCCGTTCACGAATCACTGTTCAGACACAGCTCATGACAAAAAAGAACGATAACAAAAAAGAACGATTGAACGATTTGAACGAACTAGTTCAATGAATTTTATTGAACGATATGACCGAGTCACAAAAAAGAACGATTAAGCCCAACTCTAATGTGCAGGTATACCAATGTAGACTGAAAACAAACGAAACAAATGAAGCTAATGATGACAACTTTGTGCTTTGAACCAGATCTTGCGATTTTTTTGGTTGAAAAACGACTAAAGTAGGATATTTTTGTCACAAAAAAAGTTGACAACACATTATTTTATGTGTTTTTTTTTCCTAGAATTGAAAAAACAAAGCAAAACACAAGAGGCAGCTAACGGTGATCTTTTTTATGAAAATAATGTAAAACTGCTAAAAATATACATCGAACACCACCATGCAAAATTTAACGACCGAGCAACGAACCAAAGTGGTAGAATTTTTTTATCTCAAGAAATTCAGAATTCAATTGACCAGCACGTTCACCAGATTGAACTGCGCCTGATTATTTTCTATGGGGTTATCTCAAAGAACAAGTGTATGTTAACAACCCCCAAACTATAAAGCAGCTAAAGCACAACATTGAGATCAGGGCAATAGAGCCTGAAACTTTGCGTGGTTATGCAAAACGCATGTTTAAGAGCCCAATTGTGCATCGATGAAAATGGTGGTCATCTCTCTGATATTATTTTTCATAATTAAAATTTAGATCATACAAAGTTACCCCTCAATTCATAAATGCTTTGTAAAGTTATAGCAGGTTTACAAAACGTCATTTTCATATAAAATTTGTTCAATAAACCTCCTATAATTTTACAAAGCGTTTATGAATTTAGGGGTTAATATTTTATAAAAAGAAAATAATAAAATGTAATAATAAACAAAAAAGTTATTAAATTTTTACACGCAGGCCTTGGTGACTTTTTGCCAACCCTGTAGTTCGAACTTTGTCAAGTAATCAATATTTTGCATAACTTTAGATATTTCTTTTAACTTCGCGTAAGTTTACAACTACAAATTTATACATTAACTGTGAATTCAATAATTTTCTTTTTGTTTTCTTCCTTTACTTTTAAGAAATCTTTAATTTTATTGTAATAAAATAACATAATTGTTAATTTTACAAATTTTTTAAATCAAATGAAGAATGATCGATTAAGGGTGGGTGTGAACTGGCTAAATAAAATTTAATACTGAATTTAGACTAAGCAAAAACCAGGTGATTTTTGTACAAAACTAAATTACAAAAGCCAAGCCATTTACACTGCTCATTTAGTTTTGCTTTGTCACATCACTTTTTTACTAAACACTTTTCTTTATGTTTTTATTGTTAAATTAAATTAAAAAAATTATTAACACATTTCAAAATGGATAAAAACACACAATTTAAAATTAAAACCGAACTATTTAAAAAAAATATAAAAAATATTTTTGACACTTGCTTTACTTCTATATTCGTTGTAACAGGGTGTATTGAAAATTACTTATAAAAGAAACCGAGTGTATCAAAAATGCAAATTTCAGATATTTTTTCTTGGTTTTTGGCAAAAACCACGTAGAATGTGGTTTTCAGTTTGTAAAATTTGATTTTGAAAATTGTAAAATTACTAAAGTAATTTTGTAGTTTTCGGCTCAAAAACTAAAAATGGCCAAAAACTACTAGTTTTTGCCCAGTCTAAATATACTATAAACTAAATTCAGGTTTCAAAATTTCTATGAAAATTGAAAAAATGTTCAAAGAAATTTTAAACCATTTTGTCAATTTGTATTTAGGTTAGAATTTATTTAGCCACCTCGCAAAGGGCCTAAATTCCCAAATTGTCATCGAGTGGGTAAGAAATCGAATGAATTCCTAACGATTGAAATCAACTGGTATGTGATGGAAAACGATCGATTCTGATTTCGATGGATATAAAACGCAAAGAGGTTTGAAATTGTTTTTAATCGCTTTAGTCGATTTACGGCTTCTTATCGTTTTTGAATTAAAAATAATACGAAATATTCAGGATTGAAATTTCAAAAACGATCGATTAGAATCCGATAGATGCCAGAATGATTGACAAAATCGAATGAGATAAATTGATTGAATTCCTTAAAGTGAACTCGATCAAATGAATTCCTAAGAATGAAGCAGAGCTTTGAAGAAATGGTTCAAAAAGAACTATTTTCAAAGTAGATTTAAGAGAAATAATTATAAATTCGCGAATTAAAAAAACATAGATAATTCGCGCGAATTATTGCCAAATTTGTTTGATTCGTGAATGAAATTTTTTTGTTTTGATTTTCGAATTGATGTAAAATTTTTTAATTCGTTTAAAAGAAAGACTCTGTTACAATTTATAACATTGATAAAGTAAAAATAAAAAAAAAATAAAATTTTTTTCTTCAAAATGATTGTTATTATGCCTTCAAACCTTTTTTATATAAGGAACGATTTTCAAGCGAGAAGGATGTAAAATTAAAATTTCGTAAATTTGAAGAAATTAAGTTTTAAAAACAGAAAAAAATATTTGAAAAATCGTAAATAATACATATAAAAAGATCTGCCATACATTATCGCAAAGCTAGTTTAGAATCTCTACTTGTAAAATGAGTTACACATTTTGCTCCAGTACTCACAGGATAACGCCAGGATAAGCCTTACGAATATCGCTTTAACTCAAAAACTAGCTGACCGATTTTTTCGAAATTAAACGCAGATTATATACTCAGAGTACTAGCTCTCTAAGAAAAAGTAATTTCGTCAAAATTTTTTATGTTTAGTGCCAAATTTCGTAATTTTCAAAAAGCGAAAATCGCCATAAATTCTGAAATAACAAAACTACCCAGGTAGAAAAATACAAACGGCACAATGTCGGCCCGGTACAAGTACTGGCAATGCGTCGGATTTTCAACTTTCACTGCATTGGCATGTTATCGAAATGATAACACCAATAAACGCTTGGCCGTAGTTATTTCCCAACGTTGGCGCAAGCTTGGGATTTTTTTTTTGGTATTATTCCAGTAGATTTAATAACACATTTAGTAGTTTGCTAGTACTTTACTGTCCTCTTAGTGAACATCACAGATTTTTAATGTATTCTTTCGAAACTTCACAAGAAAAGAATGGCGATGTCTCTCTTACATAAATAACTGTGTAATATATGTATGTATACGTAAAATTTATAAAATAGTTAATTTTAATAAATTAAAAAAAGCTCGGTAATTTTCAGAAAACTGTACTGGCAAAGCATGTTTTAAATAGGTAGTACCGGCATTTCGTAAAAAACAATGCTCTCTCAGTACAATTTTTGTTGTAACGTCGGCAATTTCAACCTGGGTTGGAATACAGTCTTCTATTTCGGTATCTTGCAAATTCAGAGCTGACAATTTCCAATACATATCTTAAAACACTATGACACAGAAAAAAAAAACGAAATTGTGTTGCTTTCCAGTTTGACAAATCTATCAAGTAATTGCTTCTGTAAATCCGACGGTACCTCCTTTGATATATTTATAAAATTTTATTGCAGAGATAAAACATTTTCCTTTGAAATATAGGAATTCGAAATTTCTAAAAAAAGTTTGTGAAGCAAATATTTGCTTGTGCCAAGATACAACATTTGCATTTCATCTCACTAAAATCATATTATTTTTGGTTTTTTTTTTCTTTTTGGAGTTTTGAACACGTTTTTAAAACAAAAGGCCAAATGCTTTAAATCACTTTATTTTTAGCTATTGCAACGTTTTAAATATACTTTAAAAACAAACATTCGACCGTTAATCAACGGGTGGATATATTTTCGACCAGTCTTTTTTTGGTTTATGTCGGACTAAAAAATCAAGGCCTTGACTTAGAAACATTTTTATTTTAAATAAAAAACATTATTCACATTCTGAGAACACTATTAAACCCAAAAATATGTCGATTTGATAACGTTTCCACCACCATTTAAAGTGCTTTAAAAATACTTTTATGTTTGTCAATTTCTGGTTGGGTAAAACAACTTAACCTCAAACCTACTAAATGAAAAATTGCAAAAATGCATATTAATTGCAGCTGTCTATATGATGTTAAAACAACATTGTACTAAAATACATTATAAAATGCCCCGTGGCAACCCGTCTCCAATATACACAAGTTGGCTACTCTTGAACGTAAAACCCATACGTCAGTGTGGCAACATTTGCGAAAAAGAAGACACGGAGGAGATTGGAAGATAAACAAACATCTAAAAATAGAATGTTTGTTTGTGTCTGTGTTGGTCACTTAACAGAAAGCTGAATAGGAAAGAAAACATTGAATTAGTTACATTGCATTGAATGCCTTACTTGGGTGGGATGGCTAAGCTGTCGTCGCACTTCAGTATAGTTACATTTGTAATGTGAGGACATGTTTTCGACAGAGACTTTTAATTATAGAGATAGGAAATCAAATCTAACACTACTCACCGGTATATAGCGCTGAAATTTAGTATTACCTGAGCAACTATTTAGTATCAGCGGAGCCTATATTTTAAAACTCAAAAACTGCAGAAAAACGCTCAAAATAAGGAAAAAAACAAGCGCGGAATATATTCAAATAATAAAATTTGAGATATCCATTTGTTTTTTTGCTTTGTTGTTGGTTATTATTTAAATTTAAATAAAAAAAGAAAATGTCAATTTTTTGAACAAAGTGCCATCTAGTGACAACGATATTTTTATAACTTATTTTTTTGGTGATGCCATACCCCTGGTTTTCGAATCCCAAAGCCGACGGGTTGTTGAAAAATTATCACATAAACTGAAAATTTGAACTGAAATTTTTAAATTCATTAAAAACCTAAAGTTTTATAAGATCAAAACTATGGAATCGATTCTTCTAGAATTTTCAGTGAATAAAGGGATAATTTTTTCACGTGAAAAAACTGTTATACTCCATATAAAAAAATGATTTTTCACGATAATGAGTTTCACGTAAAAAATTATGTAGCGTTTGTTTTCACGAAAATTTAATGTACAAGACTAATATTTTTCTTGGGAAAAAGCGAAATTTTGTGTTTATTTTGATTGTCTTTATTATAAAAGGAAAAAATTGTTCATCTGTATAAAATGAATTGCAATTTGAGGCCTTTAAAGTCCAAGTGAAAATTTTCCAGTGAAAAACTATTTACGGTGCTTAACAATGCAAAAAGTTTTGTTTTCGTTTTTAGTAGTAAACTTAACTTTAAACTTTAATACCTGCTAACTTATCTATAGATAAACTAGATTTAGTTTTTAACCATAGTTATGAATGTCAAATTTATATGAAAATATCTGTTGTTAACGTTTAACCTTGGTTATGTTGGAAATAAGGTTGAAAATCGGGTGGCACTGTGCAGCTTCACAACAATGGCACCCAATTTTGCCTTAAAAAAATTGTTTAATGTAATGGCCACCAGGGTTGCCATTGTTGTCCGAATTATAAATTTTAATTAAAAAAAATATTTATAAAAATATAAATATTTTTTTAAAAATGGACTATAATGCACAAGTCAATTGACGTTTTTTTTTGGGCTTGAAATATGGTTTTTCGCGTTTGCGTACTTTTTGTACATTTTTGTCACTTTGTGAGAGTATTTTTCGTTAACCCAGTAAAATAAAAAAAGAATTATAAAAACTTACCCGTTAATTCCAGAATATTATCATTAGCATTTTTACGCTTTCTAGGCACATTAATGGGCACAAAACCGATTGATACCAATAATTCTAAAAATTGATATTTTACTTCCGATATAGTTTGTAGAGTTTTCAATGACAGAAAATGTTCATCAGCATAATTGCGGCTAGCAAAAAAGTTACGTTTAGAAACTTCCAACCATTTCTAGACACAAAAACATCTTACATTAAAAAAAATCATTTTAGATACCTTACTTACTCAAAACTTACCTTATACGCTAATAAACAAGTTAAATGATCACTATTACAAAGAGCAAATTCTCGTTTACGTCTTTCTGCCTCAGCACGTTTAGCAAAAGGACTAACAAATGGGGATTTATGTGATAAACAGGCAGCTATTGTTAAAATGCTATCCAAGCATTGGAAGATAGCACCAAACAACATGAGTTTACCTATTCTGACATCAACTGGCAAAGCTGACAAATGATGACCCAAAGGCGTTAGTTGTTGTTCTTCATCTAAGGCTCCCACATCTTGTAAACGTGTTACAGCTGATATAATATTTTCTTCCGTAGGTGGTTCTAGTGTCTGGCCCAATACCTCTACTACATTGAGACCATCAAAGTTGGGTAAAGTTTTAATGCGCAGCACCAATTGCTCCAGTGGTACTCTGTGTATTTCTGGTATAGGTTGAGCCAAGAAATTATACTTGAAACGATGTTGTGTATACAAATGTATGCAAACACCGGGCATAACACGTCCAGCTCGTCCTTTACGTTGATTGGCATTGGCGCGAGAAACATATACAAGTTCTAATGATTCCATATTACGATTGGAATCAAAACGTTTTTCTTTCATTAAACCATAATCGATAACAAATACACAATCATCTATGGTTACTGAAGTTTCGGCTATATTAGTACTTAAAACAATTTTCCGTTTGCCTTTGGGAGCGGGACGAAAGACGGCAGCTTGTTCCTCACTCGATAGAGTTGAATGAAGTGGAACTAAACAGTACTTATTTGATCTAAGATACAAAACAAAAAAGTAACAAAACAAAAATTTCATACATTAAAAAAATTTTTTTAAATAAATTTCGGTTACGATTTTTTAATGATTGTTTTTTTTTGAAAATTAATTTTCGGTCAGTTTCGGTTTAAAGCTTACATGAAGTTTCTTGAATTTTTTATTTTATATTTTTAATGAATGAATTCTTTTTTATTTTCACTTTAATTTTCGATTAGTTTCGTCCTTACGAACTTTCATTATTATTTTTGTTTACCAAAAAAATGAGTCAAGAAAAATTTCAAAGAAGTTTTTATTTATTTTAATTTAAAGTTTAACAGCAGTTGTCTTAAATTTTATAATTCGGAGAGTTGTGGTTATAAATATATTTAATATTTATCAGAGTTTTGTTTAACAAAAAGCAGTCGATTTGTTCGTTTTTGCCCAATTTATGATTTTTATTTCACTTTTGTTTTCATTTAAGGTTTTTACGGTGACTATATTACGTACTAAAATTAATATTTCGGTCAGTGTTGGTTATATAAATATTAGACAATTTTGTGTAAAAAAAACAAGTTTTTCAGGGTTTCAATAATTTTTCGGATGTTCGGTCAATATTTTTTTTTAAATCGACAAAAATTAATTATTTAGAAAACTTGTTGTTTTTCGCCAAATAATATTGCGTTTCAAGTTTTGGATTTTCGGTTACATAATTTTTTATATTAAAAAGTGAGAATGTTTATTTAAAGTAATTTTTAGTCAATCTTGGCGATTTCTGTTATTTTCCTTTAATGAAATATTTTCGGTAAGTTTCGGCTAGAAGAAGCTAGTTTTAATTTTTTCATATAAAACAAATGATTGATTTTACCAAAATATATTTACGAAATTTAATTTAATTTATTCACCATTTTGTAATTTGAAAGCCTAGTGGCCAATTAATAAATTACAATATTCCACTCACTTAAGATAATCTTAATTTAGAATAAATTTCCTTTTGAGTTTACAATTTTCGAGCAGTTTCGGCCATATAAAATCTAAGTTATTTATATTTTTCACCCAATTTTTGGTTTTTATTTATTTTAAATTATAGTACCTCTGTTTCGGTTGCAATACTGATAATTTTTAATTTTTCGACCAATTATTAGGTTTTTTATAATTCGGAGCTTCGTTTACAAGAAGTTAAGAGATTTAACTAATTTTCTTCAAAAATATTGGAGATTTTGGTTAGTATTTAATTCTTATTTAATTTAGAGATTTCGGTAAGTTTTGGTTATAAACATTTATTTTTTTTTTACACAAAAGATTTTTAAAGGTCCAATTTACAGTGTTTTCTAATTTCAACAAATTTTCGTCAAATTTCGGATATAAAAAGCCCGACATTTTTAGTTTGGCGCAGAAAGTCAGTTAAGTTTGACTAGATTATGAAAAATATTGTTAATTTGTGCTACTAATTTATATTTTTTATGTTTTTTTTTAATTATTCGCTCAGTTTCATATGTAAACATAAGGTCATCAAAACTAAATTTCTTTCAAATAAAATATTCTGCCAGTTTCAGATAGTATTTAATTCGATCTGTTTTGTGTATGTTATATCTATAAACGATGAAATAAATACATTTCAGTTAAATATTATACTCAGTTAATTTTGGTATTTGATTATGAGTTGGCGGTATTTACTATTTGCTTTTTAAGATTTATCGGTGATATTATGCAAATTTTTTTTTTAGCTGTATGTTGTTTATAGGGATTTCAACTGAAAATCAATATTTTCCAAAACTTACCTTGGTCCAAACATATTACTATCACAGAGAGCTTCATGTACACTTTGAATTTCCTGTAGGCCAGGTAAAAATATTAAAATAGTACCTTCCCTAGGCCAATCATGTTCTCCTTCAACGACAAATTTTAATACTGATTCTATTAACTCAGGATTAACTCTCATGGGTTCCATTAAATAAATAGATTTACAAGTTTTCTTAGTATAATCTAGAAATAAAAGTACCAATATTAAAAGGTATTTATTTAAAGTTTCTTCTAAACGTACCAGCATATCTAGAATACATGGCGGCTAAATTTAATTTCTCATCTTTGATTTTTGCCGGAGGAGCCTCATTTTCGGCCTTAATGTCGGCATATTCTATTTCACGCATTAATTCTTCTTCCTCTTTTTTACTAATCTTACGACTATATTGAGAATCACATTCCATAACAAAATCACAGCGTTCTAAGATGTCTTCCAAAAATAATTGTTCTACCGGAAATGTTCTACCGGGAATATCCAAAACTGGAATGTTACCAAAGTAATCCGAAAATAATTTGGCATTTAAAGTAGCAGACATAAGTATAACCTTAAGATCACTTCTTACTGGTAATATACGTTTTAAAATCATTAATAAGAAATCTGATTCTTCGGATCTTTCATGAACCTCATCTACAATGATATGGGTAACAGAATCCAGTAAAGGTTCTGAAGCTAAACGTCTTAATAAGATCCCAGTAGTACAAAATGTTAAACGGGTTGAGGAGGAAATTTTATTTTCTAATCTTATTTGATAACCCACTGTTTGGCCTATTCTCTCGGCTCTCTCATCTGCCACTCTTTCGGCTACACCTATTGCTGATAGACGTCTAGGTTGAGTGCATATAATTTCCACATGAGACATTTTTTGTGAATTATCCAGCTGAGAAGCTTTAAAAAACCAATTATCTAATATAAATTGTGGTACTTGTGTCGATTTACCACAACCCGTTTCTCCCGATATAACCAAAATTTGTGATGTCTCTAGAAGATTAATAATATCTAACATTTTTGAAAAAGCTGGTAAATTTTGTCTACCCTTCATCATTTTTTTATATCGTTCATCTTGACGTTTTTCCATAAAACGTTTTAATAATAAGCGATCTTCTTTTTCTAAAGATTCTACATCTTTTTTGTAATTATCTCCTCGTGAAGTTAAACCTTTTTCGTAGTGGGAAGGTAGTTTTACTAATTTCTTTTTATTTTCAGTCTCAACTTGTAAATCTTCTATATGAATTAATGATTTGTCGGCACGAGGGAAAAAATCTTTATGTAAATCTATTGTTTGCGACAAACTTTCATCCATTTGTAGTAATTCGGATATACTATAAATACAAGGTATACCATCTTGACTTGATTCTTTAGCCTCTTTATATAATTTTCTAGCTATTCGTAATCTTACTTCGCTGGGTATATCATGACAGGTTGTTTTAAGATAGATATAAGGAGCCTCATAGGGATACTTCGTTAAAGGAGGAAATCTTATTTCTAAATAAAAACAATTGGCATCAGTTTCATCGGATTTTTCTTTTTTCAATGGTTTTTCTTGGGACAAATCCTCCGATTCTGGTCTTACATGGGCAAATCTACATTTTGGACCAAATCTACAAGTTTGATCTTTATCAAAATTACGACATCTTGGTGGTTCTTTAGGTTTCTTCATAATTCGTTTAGCTTTTTCAGCCTCTAAAGCTTGTAGAGTAGCTTCTCGAGCTTTTCGTACCTCTGAAGGACTATGCAGAAGCAGATGTTCTATTTTAAACTTTAAACTCCATACTAAATTTTTCTCCTTTTCTTCAAAAGCTTTATCATATATAGATTCTAGAGCTTCTTTTTCATCATTACGCATATCCAATAATTCCTGTTCAGTTATATCTAGAGGATATGATTCAGAAATATGCTCCCCCTCATCGGGTACATGCATATATTTGCGGAATAGTAATAATAAGGCTTTGTCGGTATCACCTTCGCAATGTTCATAAGCTTCTAGACAATGGGTGGGAGCAAACCCATAATTTTCTAATTTTAATAAAGCATATCTTCGTAATCTTTGCTTCGGTTGGTCCAGTTCATCAGAACCATTTGCTGTTGTCGACGATTTTATTGAGCTAAAATTGGTTACTGATTGCACTATTAAGGTGCCCCGATCTTGCCAATATGATTTTTTCATCCGTCCACCATGATCTTTATATTTGCTGGGATCATCTAAACGAAAATCGTCACCATGTATGGATTTCAAGGTTTCCATACACATTTTTTGAGAATCATCGGATAAACGTAACACCTGCATTTCCGTTTTAAGCGGAACCTTAGACGGTGGTGGTTCGACGGATTTGTTTCTACATAAACAAAGCAAAAAATAAAGTCTTGTTGAATAAAAAAAATAATTTGCTTACGTTGTCCGTGCATCTGCTACGGGTCGTAAAAAACAATCGTCAATCAATCTTTGAGAACCTTCATCCATGTTTAAAAGTTAAACAAAACTGAGCACTTTTAGGTAATAAATAAGATATACAAAAAAATTGCGAAATTCAAAATTAAAATTATGTTGAAAAAGAAAATTTCACAATTTTTAAAAGCAACCCCAACGTGCCGTAAATTTCACTAAATTACAGAGTTACTAAAAGCAAAGAACTAACGCCGTTAATAAACATGAAACGCTAATAAGAAGCATATAAAAAACAAAAGTTAGCTTTTTAACCGAAAATGAAAACGATAAATGTTATAAAAAATTGCATAATTTCTATAAATTAATAGGTATTACATATATATTTTATAGCACCTATTTTCGTATGCAACAGGTTAATTTTTGTTAATTTACACGCCGTTAAGTTTTAGATTGCCAACTTCAATGTTTGTAATCAGTTGTTTTTATTCCTCAGCTGTTATTGTTTACAATTTGCTACAGCTGTTGCCCTTAAACTGTTAAACCAAGGTTGGCAATGGAAAAGAATAACGGTATTGGTATAGGAATGGGATTTTGTTTTGGCATTGGTATCAGTATTTCATTCGAATCAGTATTGGTATTACCGCTACCGAAACATAAATACCGTTATTATTGAAAACTTGCGCTTTCAAAATAAATTATGTGTCTTAAAAAACACACAATATTGCCAACGCACAGAAAAAAACAGAGGGAATATTGCCTAAAGCGGAGAATAGACGAAGGAACATTGAGTAGAGAACAAAAAATATCAAAAAATTTTGTAAACACGAATTGCACGATGTCAACACGCACACACACACAAACACACACACACACACACATTCACAAAAAATGGGCATTTTCCACGAATGTTCCCTCGTGTATTCTCCGCTTAAGAGCTATGTAATTATACAACTACATAATATTTAAGTTAGTTTTACAAAATTCTAGTAAAATATGCAAATTTTTTTGTAAAATATATACAATTCTTGCAAAATATATACATGTGTAGCGGAAAATATCCGAAAAATCATATATATTGTGCTAGAAAATTGTAAAACTTACTTCGAAATTATGTAGTTGTATAATTACATAACACTTAGATAAAGTTCCACCTGTTTTTTTTCTGCGTGAACTCAAATTAAAAATTAATTACCGAACTTCAAGTTACAAATACGATTTTTCGTAACAAAAACCAATAAAGGGAAATTAATTTTCAGTTTTGAATTTAAAACATATCCCTTTAGAAAAACGTGTCAGTCCACACAATGTGAAGTACACGAAATGGATAAGGAATACTTGTGTATAACAATTGTATATGAAACTGAAAATATTTTAAATTTTTAAAAAAATTTGTCTAACTTACATGCCACTATACTTGTGTGTACTTACGAAGTATATTGGCTTGTGGGCCATTACAATGCGGCCATACCCTGGGTAAAGTAAGCCAGCTTGTGTGTAGGGTTTGAAAGCACTCGGGGATTCTAGTAAGTACACACAAGTATCTCCGAGTACTTTCAAACCCTACACACAAGCTGGCCAGAAAATTTATTATCTCCCCATTGCGTAGGTTGAAATCCCCAAGAAACCTCAAACAATTGTGGAAACCCTAAAAATTGCCCACTATTTCAAATGTAAGTAAAAATAGTGAAAGTGGATGTAATAACTGCGTTTCCAATGTGGGAATGAAATGCAACACTTCCAATCGAGTTTATCTTGTTCTTATGTTTAAAATTGTTAAATAGAGTAATAATATGGATCATAGAAACTCGATCACGCCCAAATTTAGTATCGAATAAAGACGAAATATCTTCTGAATTTACTTATAGGTATATCTCCATACAAAATCGACCAAAATTTAGATTTTATAAGATTCTTAGAATCTGGATCAATATAAATCATATTTGGCAAGCAATTTTTTATTGCATTCATATGATTTTTTTAAACAAAATAAAAAACAAAACTTAAAATTTTTTAAAAATTTTAGTGATTTTTTTTTCAAAATTTGTTCATATTTGCTCGTTTATAACAAAAACAATTTATATATTTTATTAACTTAAAAATTATTACTAAAACTAAATATTGTCTTTTAAAAATATTTGGCAATTTTCAGGAAGAAAATATAGATACTTACGGTGGGTTTATATACAATTTTTTGACATTGTCTTTTGCTTAGTAGTTAGGGAAAGTTAAAACTACAGTAGGAGACCCACCGTTAACAAATAAAATAATAACTATAATAAAAATAAAACTTTAAACAATATTTGAGAGCTTTTAGAAGGCTTTAAAGCTATTGTAGAAAAAAATTATTGACAATAACTGTCAAAACTAGATAATTGAACTAAATAACATTTAATACTTTCATGCATATTTGAAAAAAGAAATAAAAAGAGAAAAAATTATATTCTAATCATTTACTTTTCCGGTTTTTTGGTACCAAGACTATCGGGCATACTAGATTTACGTTGAGCTTGTGATATTTGCACTATGCGTGATAATGGTGAGTGGGTACTGGTATTTGAAGGACGTGCTTGTGGTAATGGCAGTAAACGAGTTGTGCTGCTTGATGATGCGGATGACGAGGTTAAGGATGTAGAATTCGTGGGTAAACCATCTGGTGAAGTTGTCGTAATGGTAGGATTGCTACTGATGGTGGCTAATGGTGATGGTCTTAGCGAAAGACGTCTTTGTAAGACTGTCTGTGAAGAAGGATTTAAAGACTGTAATGACGATTTAGTTGTAGCGCCACTGCCATCTATTGCTCCTGTTATTGTATTGATATTAACTCCAGGAGGTGGTGCCTTTCCTGGTGGTATTTGCAATGCAGTTGGTCTAACACTAAATCGCCTTTTGAATTTTGTTTGTGCTGCTGTTGTTGAAGAAATCTGTTCTGTGGGTGCTGTATCTTTTTCTGTATATGTAGGTGGTGGTTCTTTAATTTGTACAGTTGATTGTTTTCTTCTGGTTAAAATATTACTAGCATTGTTCGATGTAATCGAAGATTGTAGTAGCTGTTGTGAGGTTTGTGGCAAAGTTCCTACTATGGTAGATCTTCGTGCATATAAACGATTAGCGGCGGCTGCCTTTAAGGTTCTACTATCATTACCAAATAGTGATAATATAGGAGGTAGTGGTGGTGCATCTAAACCAGCATTACCTACTTTACGTTTCTTCTTATCCGCACGGAATAAATTAGAAAGACCTCCACCAGATTGCGTAGCAGCATTAGAAGCATCTGTGGTCTCATCCAGTACTGCTTGAGTATGTACCATTTCCAAAGCTCTAATTAAATCAGCCAATGTTGTATTTTCCAAAACATCCATTTCTTCTTGAGAAGTTGAGGACAATATACTTTGCCTTCTATTGGCATTAGCGCCCAAGGGGAAAAGACTACCTCTTCTTGCACCGGGTGCCAGAAAACCAGCAGCTGAAACTGCACTTCCTCTACGTTCTGTTGGGAACAAGCTCCCTCTTCTTTGTTGTTGAGCAGTGGGTGGAAACATACTGCTCCTGCGATTTGATAAAGCTGGATTTTGTGTAAATATAGAATCTCTACGTTTACGTGGTACCCCCGATTGGAAATTTCTCTGATATGCAGAATTGCTGGTAATAGAGTTAGTAGCAGTTATTTCGGGTATTTGACCATTTGTTATAGAAGTTTGATTTTCATTAATATTATTCAAACCCAATGAAGATAAACGAGCATTAAGACTACCTTGAGACGGATGTAATTGAGATGCCTGCGCTGGTTTGCCATTACGGAAGTAGGTAGGACTAGCATTAGCGGTTACTGTACTATAGTAATCCAAAGAAGGATGTTGATGTTGTAAAGTCTCTGGTACACTAACCACAGAAAATTTGCGTTTGTCAACTTTTTCACTATCAACTCCAGACCAATCTGCCTGAGAAGGTCTTTTCTTAAAGGGAAATAGTTTACGAAAACCATCGGGTATAGAGAATTTCTTGGCTCTTGTTTGCTTCCTAATCACCTCTTCCTCATCTACATTAACCACATGCTCCAAGGTAGGTAAACCAAAACTACTACGATAGAGATTTTCTCGATCACGATCCATTTGACGACATCTTGTATTAATAGCCTCTTGTATTTGATCATTATCACCGCTCCAAGTCCATTCATTGTGGCCAGCCACTGTGGAACGTCTATCCATTTGTTTGGGTTGAAGATTGAAATCAGAACAAGCTCTTCCCCTAGGTTTAGGTATGTCATTTGCGCCAGGGAAAGACCATTCACTAGCCAGTATTTGAGAATCGGAAAATCCATGATAGCCACCAAATGCACTGCCCGTACCCAAGGTTAATTGTTCATCATCTGGTGGTTTAACCGCCGCTAAAGCACCAACAACTTTCGCCAATAATCCTGTAGTTTGTCTAAAAGCTTCTGCTGTTTCAAATGATTTTTGACGATCAATTCTATTAAGTTCCGTATCGGAAGAGGAAAGTACTGTGAAAGGTTTTCCTTCGGCATGAGCTTCCGCCGCATCACAGCACTCAGAGAAAGCTCTTTTACGCCTGGGTATTGGTATGGGATCGACTCTATACATAGTGAGTTCTGGGCAAGATATGGAACGATATAAATTTTCTTCATAATCTTCTTCATCTGTATAAACGGGCTGAAAGGAAAAGTAGAAGGTAGAATAAAAGATCATGAAATTCATTTTTGCTCATGTTTAACTACCCAAAATGCAACCTGAGTCGAATTTGATAAAAAAAATTGTCTCAAATATATTGATTTAAGACTGGATCAACTTTGGCTCATGTTATTATTGAAACCTGAACAACTTTTAGGGCCACTTTTATAATAAGAACTAAGAAAAAAATCGTGCTTAGTTCTGACTATGTATAAAACACGCCCTTAACATATAAATATTTACAATAAGGATTTGAGTACACTTAATTAAGGTTTTCAAAATATTTATGTGTATATTCATAAATTCTTTATAAAGTTATAGGAGGCTTATGAAACAAATTTTGTATAAAAAATTTGTTTTGTAATTTTGTATAAAAAATTTGTTTTGTAAGCCTCCTATAACTTTATAAAGCATTTATGAATTTAGGTTTTAATGTGTAGTAATTAAATAAATTTTAAGCTTTCACTTTCAACATTTCGTCATCCATTGGATGACATCTTCAGGAAGAAATCAATACGAGTAACAATATTCATATATTCTTAGAAGTAGTATCCGATTAGATTTCTAAGCAGACCTCTGTCGAGATTTACGACTACGGTTTTTACAGACCCTAAACAATCAGGTTTATAAGCCGAAGTTTTTGAAAGTCTAAATTAGTGTTTCAATGAGGTCTTGTTAAAGATCAACAAAATAAAAACCAGGATGTTTAGATATCTTTATCTTTGTTTTCTTTAACTCATAAAAATTCTCAAAGTACACAGAAAGGCGTTTTAGGCAAAAACTTACACATTACTTTCCATATGCACGTTAACTTTCAACGTGGATAATTATCAATGTTGAAAACTCAACGTTTATGCATTTTTACTTTTAAAATAACTTCCTCGCGAAACTACAAAAAAGTTTGAAAGTTGATACATGACAGTTGTTTGTGTAGTAATCAGTAGGTGTTGTTTTTAACTGTAATTACAGTTTTTCTTCTATGGAAAAATACAAAACAACTGTTATGATGATGACAAACTTTTCAGAGTTTACTAGTATTAAGTTAGTTTCGATCCGAAAAAAAAACATTTTGGGTAGTTTAACGAAATATTTTTTTTTTTTAATATTTCTAGTGTTCAAAATAACTGCACTGTTGTGCGTTATGTTAGACTTAAATTTTTGATAAAAGTATTGAAAAATTTACATATGTAAGTCAATACTTACACAAAACTTTCCCTCCTTTACGATTATGCTAGTAAAAAATCTAAGAGTAAGCACAAATTTTAATAAAATTTACAAATTTTAAGGAATTTTAGAAGAAAACTTTAATAAGAAACCCAAAAATTAACTTTAAATCTAACCAAATTATAATTTAAAAATATAACGAACACAATACAATATTTGGCGCACTCATGTAAAGTCTCGAAAAGCTCGTGGTACTGCTTAAAGTTTATTTTTTAATTAGTAAATCCGATATACGAGGCCTTACATGAGCGCCTTTAAAATTAATCCAACCAAAGTGCCACAAAACAATTAAGTGCATTCCAATATTATATTAAACCCAATAATATAATGAAAATTTTAAATTTTATTTTTAAATAATTACCTTCATTTTTAATATATACAATTCATTAAGAATCCTGCGTAAGTAGCCAACATCTTTGGTAACTCCACTCCATATACGAAGTTGTGTGGCTTTAATATTTGATGATAATTGTTGTTCCAATTGTGATAATTTCTTACTCTGTAAACCTCTGAAATATGTGTAAAAATAATACGAAAGAAAAGAACATATAAACAATAGGCTTTGATTTGGAAATAAGTTTTTTATTAAGTTAACATTTTAATAGCCAAAATTGAGAAAAGAAGTTCAAAAAGAATTACAATTAGTCCATAATAGCTAACAAGGGAGGTCTCCCGACGCGGACCCGCAGATAGAAATGATCTTTGGATGTTTTGTAGAATAGAGACACTTACAAGGAGAGTCTCTTTCTGGGATCCTGCAGATTTCGACGAAATTTGGATATGTGATATATGGGGCAAAGTAAATAAATTTCGGTTCTAAACATATCGGCCCAATCGATATTTGGGTGTAAAACTGAGTGTCAAAGTTCTACAAATTTTTTGAGTTTTTTTCGGTCTACTAATATTCAGCAAAAAGTTTTGTGATTTTAGCAAGGATTTTTTTCATTTGCAATCGACTAAGTGTTAGCAAAACTTTTGCTGATATTACTATTTTTTGGTAAAAATCAGCTCGCTGATTTTCAGCAAACACCTTTCGCTGAAATTACCAACTTTTTTGCAAGCTCATGACTAAAAATTTGCTGACACATCAACATTTTTTGCTGATTTTACTGACTTTTTTTGCTGAGTGTATACCTAAAATGGAAGCTTCACATGGCTTCCTATGCCGATTGGTTTTTGAAAGGGGGGAAACTTTAACCCCCAAAAAACATACTTTTACATATGCACATATATTTTCTTTTGCTCCCTCTGCCAGAATTAGTTGTCAGAACCTTATTTTTTTGTGTTGTATAGTGTAATTTGAGGTTCTCAAACATATTTTATTAACCAGTGAATGTGTTCTCAAAAAATAATTTTTCTGGATACCCAATTTGCCTACAGTTTCTTTGAAATAGTATAAAAGAAACGAAAAAAAAACAATATATGAAGCCATTTTTGATACCAATTTTTAACCACCTGCTCCCTAAAATTTTCTTCTCTCAAACATCCAAAGTTTATTAAGATTCGTGAGTCCGCGTCGGTAGACTTTTCTTGTAAGTAATACAAATAAAACCAAGAACCGTTTAAGTATATACATATGTATTTACATAAGAGTTATAGGAATTAATATCAACCCATGCAATTTCTACTAATCCCATATTCACAACATGCTATTAGCTTCTACTGAAGCATTAACTGCCAATAAAATAATACTAAATATTTATATAAAAGTTAGTAGATGGCAACCCTATTATTACTATAAAAAGCAGGGATGATAAAGTTGGTACAAACATCTCTAAAGCTGCCTACACACTAGGGAACATGGTTGAGGGAACAAAAAATATCAAAAAATTTTGTAAACACGAAATGCACGCTCTCAACACGCACACACACACAAATGCACTCACACATTCACAAAAAATGCTCTCTTTTTTTAAGTATGTTCCCTAGTGTGTAGGCAGCTTAATATCTCAATAGTAAATTATTAAAAAAAAAGTCGAAAAAAACAATTTTTACTTTTAAATAAAAATTAAAAGCCAACATTTTGTAAATGATTTAAGCTATTTAAAGATGCTTTTGCATATCTCTAGCAGTTTTTCTCTCTCGTGCAGGTGTGCCTTAGGAAATTGCGGAAAAAATATTAGGAACCCAACGATTCTATTTCATGTCTGTTTTTAATAAAATTCTGAAAAATTTTTCTCTTTCCTGCAAATTTATTAAAATATAAAATAAATCTAAATTATTTAAAGTAATAAAATAAGTATGTATTTACGATCCACCCAAAGATTTGAGGGTAATAGTAAAGGGCTGCACAAAAGCTTTTAAATGACATTCAAGACAACATGATAGCCTAATTCTACCCACATACCTTACAACCGTTGGTACAATTTGAACAGATTGTGCACGATATTTTAAAGCGTGTGGGCTAGTTCTATGAAGTTGTGGCTTGGTTGTACGAAAAATAAAAAAGTTGATTTTTGGCAAGTTCAACAACTTGGTCGCAATGGGAATGGGCATGGAGTGCAAACTAACTAAATTAAAAATAACTAAAATTTAGTAGATATAGCAGTTTTTTTTACTAATTTTAATCTACTAATATTTAGCAAAATATTTGTTTATTTTGTTCTTTTCTTTTCTTTTTCGCACTTACATATTTTATGTATCATGCTTTCTCTATTTTATCACACTACACTATGTAGAGTTGAGTACTCCACACGCAGAAAAAAGAGATTGTTGGATATATTTACAGGCAATTATATATATGTTTATAAACTACTATACTTATGTTTGAGGTGTGTTTCCAATTATTTTATTTTTATCGTTATAATACGTATGTCTCCAGGCAAACACTGTAATGTTTGAATGTTAGTCATATTTTCCCACTTAAACAAAAATATATTTGCATTTTTATTTTATCATCATTATGTTTGTGGAGTGCAAATATAATAATGATAAATATATATATGTTTGCCTGCAAACATTTATATATTTGCGAGTAGATGTATTTCATATGATTCAAACATACATATGTTTACAGGCAAAAATATTATATTTGCTGGCAAACATATTATATTAAAAACACGGCAAATATATTTTGAAAGTTCTTCCAAACATATATATATCACCAGCAAATATGTTTCCTACAGGGCGATTTTTTTCAGCGTGCAGCATTGTGAGTCCGGCTTAAAGTAAAATCGTTTAAGTTAGTTTGCTAAAGGATTATGTACCTACTAAATCTGAAAATATTCCCGATGGATAAATATTTCCAAAAAAACTATGACAAATTTTAAATCAAATAACATCCCAGAGTGTGAGAATTGGAAAACTTTCATATATTTTGCAAAAGATTCTTATTTATCATCCCTGCTATGAAGGGTATCAAACAATGTTGCCACATTCTTTTTTTAATTGTAGCCATGTTAGTTATTAATAACCCAATAAATAATTACACATCTCTACAAAATGAAAAAGAGTCGCTGCGGTTTAAACATTGATATATCATTTTTTTTTTATTAATTTTCACATGCTGATTTCAAATATGTTTTAAAAAATTTTCCATCACCTCAAATATTTTGAGAAAATCCTTTTTTTTTAAATACAACAAATCCGAACAGCTTAATTTAATTCGATTTTTTTTCAAAATTTCAATGCGCAATTTTCAAGAATAATATGCATTGTTAATTTATCTTTATTTAAAACCATTAGAAAGCTCCAATCGTATACGAAATATAAAAGTTTAAAGAAGGCAAAATTGCAGTTTTTTCGTAACTTTAACCGCAAATTTCTTAAAATTGTGCACTCACAAAAGTTTGTCGGTAGAATCTACTGAAAGTGACAGTTAAAACAAAGGTATATGCAGTTAAAAAGGCGACAAAGGTATTTGCCTTTAAAATAAATAAAACGATTACAATAATATGTGTTATTACTGCAGCCTATTTAAAATTCGAAGTGAAAATTCCAAACCGTTCTCCAGTTATTATGCTTTTATACATTGGAGATACATTATTTTCTGATTTTTATTTGCAAACTAGAAATATATCAATATTAACAAATATAAACTAAACAAGAATTTTTAAAATTCAAAAAATTCAACGAAATTTTTTATTTTTTAAATAAGTACCAAAAATAACTGTTTACTGTAAAATTACTGTTTTGGTAGTTGTTTATTATGATAATAAAAATAACTGCTTTAAACAACTGTTACGAAATTACAGTACTTTTCGTTAGTTGTTTTCTTAAATAACCGTTATAAAAGTTGTTTCGCATTTTTCTATAGAAAAACAACTGTAATTTCTGTTAAAAACAACAACTACTGATTACTACACAAACAACTGTCATGTAGTAAATGTCAAACGTTTTTGAGTGTGAGGTGATGGAAAAAAAATTGAAACTGGATTTGGTAACAGGGCATCAAAGGCTATAAAAATCATCTATCTAAATTTAAATCGCAGAATGCTTGTTAAGATGTGTTATCTATACATTTAATTTTTGTTTGAATTTGATCAAAATCTAAACTAAAACTATAACCAGAAACATGTTCAGAGAATATGTCAGTAAAATTAACTGCAATCGCAGTTAAAAAGCTGTATATTGCTATTGCAGTTAAAATAACTGCAATATAAGTTAATTTGAAATGCAAATGTAATTAAGATACCTGCAATATCAGTCAATTTTAAATTAAATTTGCAGTGTTAACATTTTAATTGCAATTTCAGTTAACTTTTTTGCCATAATTCTCTTAGTGTATGAAATTTTACAAAAATATTATAAACGAAAGAATATGACAATTACTTTTGTCAAAAATACATGGATCGTTTAGAGCATTTTTGTAATACGTAAACCAGGCCTAAGTTTTAAACTATTTAATATTGAACTTAAATTGATTTAAAAATTTTAAATCTTACCTTGTTATGAAAGTCATTATCATTAATAGATAACCCAATGAGAATATAAACCAGACTATAATAAATATTTGATAAACCACAAACCAGCCACCAAATTCACGAGGCTAAAAGACAAGAAAAAAGAAAAAGATTTACAATAAAAATCAAATATATTATAAAAATCATACAATTTAAAGTATTTCTTTATAAATTCCAATTCTTACCTGTGTTGGCTGAAATGTTGGCACATAATCACCAAATCCTATGGTTGTTGTTGTTACATAGGAGTAATAAAATGCCAATGAATATGGCCAATTTTCAAAATATGAAAACACCCAAGACGGTAGCAATAAAAACAGTGTAATACCCGGTACCAATGCTATCAATATAGTCGATATTAGACCCAATTGTGGCGGTACGTAATGAACATTGTTTGTCATCTTATACTTTTTATAACGACGATAAATAGCTTGAAACTAAAAAATAAAAGTGAAATGAATTCTAATTAATATGTTTTGAGACTAAAGGCTGCAGTTTATCTTAGAAAGAACTTAACTCAGAGAATTATGTCGGTAAAATTAACTGCAATTACAGTTAAAAAAGTGTACATTGCAATTGCATTTGAATTAACTACAATTGCAGTTAGTTTTGATTGAAATTGTAGTTGAAATAACTGCAATATCAGTTAATTTTAAATACAATTGCAGTTCATTCTATCGACATAATTCTGTTAGTGTATATTGGGCCCTATTTTGGAATTGAATCGAGAAATTACATTAGAAAATGTACCTAGTTGGCGCCCAAAATTTGAGTTCCAATAGCACAAAACTTTAACAAGAGTTTATACGTTGGGCGCCATTTGTGTATCAAATAAAAAAAAAAAATTAATTATTTTCAAAAAGTAATTAACTTGTCTAATTGGCGCCAAAACATTGGATCACAACTAAAATAATATATTGCCAAAAGGAGCTTCATAAAAACGTACTCACCGTTCTACCAAAATATTCACCCAGTCCCGCAAATAATATACCATTGACTGGTATACCTATAACCGAATAGACAATCATAATCATACGTCCTAATGTTGTGGTCGGCGAAATATTACCATAACCTACTGTCGAACAGACAGTGAAGGCAAAGAAAAATGAATGATAAAATGTCCATGTAAAGGGTACTTCATATTCATCTTTATTATAATCTGTTACAGGTTTACCACAATAATCTGTTATACGATTTAAGATCTCAGTTTGTGTTGTGACATTTTTTTCTTCTAATTGATTTACTAAATATTCTGCAAATAAATAAGATATGAAAAAGCGTGAAATTAAATATAAAAAATACATATACAGGATAAGCAAATTAAAGAGAAAATGTGATTTAGATTGTTCTTGCCGGATTTTACTACACTCATAAAAGTTTGTCGGTAGAATTCACTGAAAATGACAGTTAAAACAAGGTAAATGCAGTTAAAAAGGCGACAAATGTATTTACCTTTAAAATAACTAAAACTGTGGTTATTTTTAAGTGTTTACAAATAACCGACAAATAAAAATATGTAAAAACTACAGTTTTTAAAAAAAATTTTTTTTTGCTATTATTAAAGTATATTTTAATAAAAAAAATATTAAATATTGAAGGAATTCACAGTTTAAATGCTAAAGTCACCACGTTGTAAAATAGCATGATTTTTGAAGTTTAACCCATAGAAAGTTGTAAAATTTACAATAAATGCTAATTTACTACTTAAAATAGCATGAACTGTGAATAACCTCATTATAAAAATATATGTAATTAATTCATCGTACTTGAAATTCGAAGCAAAAATTCCAAATCATTCTCCACTTAATAATTTTTATGCATTGGAGATACAATACAATTTTCAGATTTTATTAAGGGTGGTAAATACTGTAACAACAGCATTTTAAAGGGCATATTTGAACGATTGTCAAAAATTCAATTAACAATATTTTTACCCCTAAATTCATAAACGCTTTGTAAAATTATAGGAGGTTTATTGAACAAATTTTGTATGAAAATGACGTTTTGTAAACCTGCTATAACTTTAAAAAGCATTTATGAATTGAGGGGTTAATATTTTATTTTTTGAATTAAAAATCATGTTATTGTAATATTTTTAAAAAATATCAGTTTTATATTTCCCAGAGTTGCCACTTCATTACTGGCCATTTTTAAAAAAGGCAAAATCGGCTGCCACTGTGCAGACTTCATTAATTATCGGAAAATAAATATGTAAAGTGATTCTTAATCCCAGATAAATGCTCTAGTCCATTCGTGGCCAGATTTTTATTAAAAAAAAAAATTTAAACAAAGTTGCCACACAAACTTAAAAAATTACAAAGAGGCAAGAAAAAACACATTCAAAAACAGGGCCACGATAAGGACTAAAGTTTTTTGTTGCCTACGAAAGAAAACAACCCGGATCGAATTCGGTTAACCCGCCTGGCTGTACAGTGGCAGCCGATTTTGAACTCAGGGTTGTGGGAAAACGCGTTCAAAGTTTAAAATTAATTTTACGCTAAGAAAACAGCAAAATTAAAAAAAAAAAACCGTGTATAAACAAAACTTATATCTCGCAGATTTCTACATGTGCACCAAATTTGGGAAGAATCGGATAAAGAGTATTTTATATATTAACCCAAATATTCTTAAAAACGATGGTAGAGAATTTATCAGACATTTCATTTCGGCCAAAATCTGTCATTTCATACATTTTTTAATTTTTTTTGGTATTTGTTTTTTATTTTTTTTTACATACCTTGATTACTTTTATGGCTTATAAAAATCCATCAGTACCTGCCTCATATAACGTGCTTTCGCGACTGAGTGCAATTCTTGCATCTTTAGATGTAGTTTTTTTCTTTTTGTTCTGCTGTATTATGCGAAATAAGTTTTATAATAAAGACAATGACAAAAAACGCTCCCAAAAAATTTTGTGTACAAATTTAATGCATAGAATATTACTTTGCGACTAAAATATATTTTACAAAAAAACATGTGGAAATTTTATTTATTCGAATTTTGTATTGATATTTTCTGAGCATATACAGAAGAGAATGAATATAAAAAAATTCGAAAACAAAATTTTTCCTAGAGTCGATACCCCCCTTAACAAACTAAGAATATATCAATATAAGCCAAACAAGAATTTTGAAAACTCAACGAAATTTTTTATTTTTTTAAATAACAAAAACAACTGTTTACTGTAAAAATACTGTTTTGATAGTTGTTTATTATGATATTATGTTCTTACCTTTTAAAAACGTTGGTTTATTTCCTATTAATAAATTGGATTCTTTTCTACTGCATCAAAATAACCACACTTTTATTTGATATTGAGCTTATTTATGTAACACTTTATTCCTTTACATACAACAGTATAGCACACACAACTATACAAACTTTATTGCGCAACTCACTATACAAGGCTAATACGCAATTAACTACGCCAACGCTAAAGTACAACTGAACTCCACAAATGCTAATGCGCGACTTCCCCTTCCTTCGTTATGTGCAGCCTTATATACTTAGTTTAACTAAATATAGAAATTGTGTAAGGTTGTTTTTTTTAAATTATCATTTCCGTTGTCTGTACTATAACCAGACAAGCTGTATATAAATGCGGTTATAAGCACAATTTTTGTAGCAAAATAAATTAGTAAAACATTAGTTCAAAATTAGTTTAGTGCTAAAAAAATACAACTAAAACTTTTGCTGAAAACGGAATTTCAGCAAAAAAATTGCTGAAAACTAGTACACTTGATATACAAGACGTTTTACTAATTTTTCTACTAACTTATTTTTTTGAGTGTAGTTTAAATCATTCACAATAGAGCTAATTAGAGGTGTATTCTACTCTATCTGTAGCAGTTTTCTTTCGCGAGTATAGTGCCTTTATAAAGGATGCCTAAATATTCACTGGCCTGGTTAATAAGGCCAACTTTATGACTGAAGTATTCGCTCTTCGTTTCTATCCGAGAGCGATCAACCAAAGCGTTCTAGCGAGTCTCGACATAACTAAGTTAGCGGAACCGGAATCCATACCAGCACTGATACTAAAATGGTGCTCTTTGGCGATATCGCTTCCATTAACAACCCTCTTTAGCACCTCTTACCGTACGGGTGTGTTTCCATTGTGCTGGAAGTTTACGAATATCCAGATAATCTCTTAAGAATGTGCGGCTAACAACCCTGACAAATACCGCCTAATATCAATCTGTTCCGCCCTTACTATGGTTATGGAGAGCATAGTTAACTACCATCCAACAATATTTTTAATGACTTTTTTTTTGAATGCACAGAAAACTTTGCGCTTTTAAGCGGGTACTACTGTATAATGTAAATGCAATATCGTATACGAAATATGGCATTAAACATCATGAACTTTTTTCAGATTTCGGATTAGATATTAGATTGCTTATAGATTTTTTCAGCTATGTTCTAACAAAATTCTAAAATCATTAGCCTCATTTTCACAACATCTCGTTAGTTACTAACTGCGACTTTAGCTGACATACATATTTGTTTTTATTTCCCATTTAAATTTAAATGTTGGTTAAATTTTAGCCTTATTGTTTTAAATGTTGATATAAAACAATTAGCCTAACGGCTTTTGCACGAAAAATTCAATAAAATAAAACAAAGCTGAATTTTTAATCACATGCCGTTTTTAATTTAAATGAAAATCAATTACTTTGTAAGCAAAACACGCCTTAATTTTACAATTAGCCTTATCACTAAATCAAACAAGATCATCGTTCACAAATCAACATATTAATGTAAAACTTAACGTCGTATAAAATCATATCAATTTGTTTGTGACGACAAAATACAAAATACTATCAATGTCATAAAAGTACACAAAAAAAAAAAAACTAAAATCAAGCAGAAACAACTTTTAATTAAATAGAAACAGCTTTGAAATCAAACTAAGTATGCTTTAATTTTAAATATGTAAAAAACATAATCTAAAATGTTGAAGTATTAAATTAAATACGAAAACGTTTATTTTAACTAGAATCATATTTAGTTTAAAAATGTTCGTAAAACTAATATTGTGGTTCATGTATCATATAATAATTAATTTAACTGTATTTTTTTATCTGTGTAAAAAAAATTACAAATTAAATGAAAAAGTGTTTTTTTTATCAATGATGGCAGTAAAACAAAAATATCATTGACATTCAAAATAGTTTAATGCCGGATGAAAAAAAGATCACAGTTTGTATTATTTTAAATTCATGTCTACCAAAAAGGTTGACCTGTTACAACTCTGCGGGAGGTTTTGTAAATAATGACGGCTATGATGAGTACAACACTTATTTGAATTTCCGGATTTTTACAGATGTACGGTGATTTTTTTTTTAAACGGTAGTTTTATGTACATTGAATGTGTTTGTTTAATTAATTTAATTTTTATTTAATGGTTTTGTTGCATAAAAAGTATTTTCATGCTTGATTGGAGACTATTTCACCAGTCAAAGATAAATGTGTGAAAAATTACACACTACAAAAAAATTATTTGAGACATGATAATTTTAATTCGCACACAAATATAAATAATTTTTTTAATACATACGATAAAACCTTACACAAAGTGTTCTAATATTTTGTTGAAGAATATTATGAAAAATAGCTTTAAATTTATCTTAAATTATGACTAATATCTTTAAATACACGCAAACTTTTGAAAAGAAATCACGAAAATTGTTTATTAAATGAGATTATGTGTAAGAATTTCAAAATTTTATTATTTTTAATTAGAAGCCGCTTTCTTTGAATTCATTAAACTCATAAAGTTTTGATTTTAAAAATTGTAACTATTATCATACATGATAATATTAGTGAATAGTTTCTTTAAATTTAAAGTTCCATAAAATTTCAGACAATAAAACTTTTTGTTATGTCAATGAAATTTTTCATGTACATAAATTTGTTATTAGTTTTCGTTCATTTTGTGAAGAAAAATTTCATTAATTTATTGCAAATTCGCATTGGGATTCCCAGCAAAATCTTAGTAAAGCGTGCTCATTACAACAATCAAAAGAGATTGACGTTACTACACTACAGTTATTTGTGTTAGAGACTATGAATTATAGAGATAAGATTAGTGTCCGACCGCAGTTAACTCATTAACTTAACCACTTACGAGTCATTGGAAAAAGATGAGACTTCGGCAGTCGGGTAGATTCCCTTGTGTCCATTGAAATTGTCCGTAAAAATATTTTCTTCTTGTTCTTCCCCTAAATGAGCTTTAGAAAATTCTTTAGTAATTAATTATAATATTAATTACGATTGTCCTATTCGACGGTTACAAACAAATTCACTCAAGATTTCTAAATGTTAGAAAGCTCGACAACAAGTGTTTTGTTTATAATTATTCTTTAACCCTTTGATGACCATACATTTTCTGCCGAAGCGATTTTGAAGTTTTTACGATTTTTATGATCTCTGACCTAATAATAGTTATGCCCAGAAAAATTGGCCCCGTTGAACCCCTCCTTGCCCCTCAATTCGCTTGCCAAAAATATTTGCCATTTGGCGAACCTGCCGTTCCGGACGAAGCGATTTTTATTATTATTTTACTTTTGTGATCTGCAACTAAATTGTAGATATTTCACATAGATCCCTTCCTTGCCCACACTTGTCAAAGTTTGTGGTTTTTACCCCTCAAATGAAGAATTCTAGTTAACCAACTTCAAGGGCTCGCAATGGGAAAGTGGGACGAGGTAAGGAATTATCGACTACTACACTTTTGTTGCCTTAACCCTCACCTACAAATCACCTTTGGACATATTTACTCTATCTTTTGTCTGGGCAATTATAAGTGCGAAAACCCCTTTGGCAAGCATACTTGCCTGTGGTCGTCAAAAGGTTAATATATTTTTTAATGCTTTTCTTGAAAATAACCAGAGATTCTTGATCGACATATCGAGATTGAAAATAAAATTTAAATAAAAATCAAAAAGTTTTTTTTTTATTTTTTAACTTCGACCTGAAGCCGCACATTAAAAATCAGATTGAATATTTCGTACCATAATCCAAAATCAAAAAAAAAGTTTGGAAATCAGCGTGCATTATTTTTAATACATTCTCAAATTAATTTTTTTTCAAAAATTGGCCAATGTCCAACAATGCGTAAAGTAGAGTGCATGTTCGTAAACTTGTAAAATTACATTAAAAATCTTTTTTAAAGCCTTATCTTTCAGAAAAAGGTAAAAATTATATGGATTTTTTAACACAGTTTCAAGAAAATTGTAAAGAAAGAAAAATATAATTTTTAGATTACAAATGGCAATTTTTTATCCCTTTTTCAAATTTTCAACTTTAAGTACCGTAAATTGTTTTTCACGTGAAAATATGTATTTTACTAGAAATTTAAAGGGCATAAACCGTAATTTAATTTGTGAAAATGAAAAAATTTTTTTATTTTTATTTATTTGTGTCTGTGTTTGATCACTTTTTAACAGAAAGCTGAATAGGAAAGAAAACTACGAATTAGTAACTTTACATTCAAGGCCTTGCTTGCGTGAGATGGCTAAGCTGTCGCACCTTAGTATAGTAACGTTTTTAATGTAGGAATAGGCACAGGTTCGATTCCTACCGCCGACGGGTTGTTGAAAAAACCATACGTTAGTGTGGCAACATTTGCGAAAAAGGAGACACGGAAGAGATTGCAAGATAAACAAAAATCTAAATGTAGAATGTTTGTATGTGTTTGATCACTTCTGAGCAAGAAACTATGAATTAGTTACATTGCATTCAAGGCCTTGCTTGGGTGAGATGGCTAAGCTGTCGCACCTTAGTACAGTTACGTTTGTAATGTAGGAATATTCACAGGTTCGATTCCTACAGGCGACGGGTTGTTGAAAAATTATCATATAGAGACAATCTGACAATAAAAATAATATAACCAATAATACAATTTAATGGAAAATCACTGATGAAGCCTGTCCATAGAAAAAAGGCAGAAACTACATTTAGTCTGATTTGCAAATTAATGTGTTTGTAATTTTTAGAGAAAAAGGTCTATTTTTCTACTTAACCTCTAACCTACTAAATTAAAATTTTATTATTTTATTAAGCCCGTATGACACTTGCTTATTAACTTTGTATTGACGAAAAACTGATGAATTTTCTTATGGGAAAATAATGAGTGCGTTTACCAGACGCTCAACTGTTGCTAATCCGCTACTCAACAATCTGGTAAACGATTTGATTAGCTAACGATAAGTCAACATGTTGTGGTAGCCCTACCCTGTTTTGGTAGCGTAAAAATTTTACGCTACTTGTGAGCAGTTAATGATACATCAGCTGTCGTTTGTTTCTTGTATATTTTTTTTTTAAAGAATAATAATTTCGAAAAAATCAATGAAACATCTACAAATATTTTTATTTTAAAACAAAAACAAAAGTAGCATCGTTCAACAGATTAAGGTTATCATAAAGCGCTTCATATCAAATGTAGCGGTAGCGGGTTTCTCTGGTAAACCTGCCCAATGTGTAAGAAGAGTTCAGCTATTATAGAATAAATCATATATGTCAAATGAATATCGGTAATGTAGTGCTCCCATTTGATTTACATTGCTGTCAATATCAATCCAATACAAAATAAAGCTAGTGTCATTTGGGCTTTAGAAAAACACAATCATAATGAAACATAAAATGTCAACTTTTAACCAGAAAAATAATAAGTCTTGTACATACATTAAATTCGCGTGAAAATAAACTCCACACAATTTTCACGTGAAATCGAAACAACTTACTGTGCTTTACTATTAAATCTAATTGAAAAAGGTTTGCTAATTCTCGTATTTTTAAAAGCATTACATAATCAAGTTTTTCTTGCAGACTTTTTTGTGGTTAAACAAGATGAACTAAAGAAGAAAACTGCGCTTACAGATTTAAAAAAACATTAACCCAAAAGAAAGTTAGACAGTTTTTGTCTCTCCTGAAAAATTAAAAAAAAAACGGACCTGACATATTTGCCGACTAAGCCAACTATATACTTTTAAATATTCTACTTCTGATTTTTACTTTCAGCAGAGTTGTAGTTTTGTGATAAATATTTTAGCGGAGTCACATTTTTGTGGTAAATATTTTAGCGAAGTCACATTTTTATATATTTTGTCTGTCCAAAATGCAACTCTGAAAATATCGAGTAGTAGTTTTGAGTATCGAGTACCCAAAAAAAAGACAAATACTCGATACTTGATACCCACTACTCATATTTTTACCAGCACTAATCAGTAAATATTTATTTTTCAATTGCATTCGCTTAAACAAACCATCTTTAAAACACGTATTAAATTCCATAAATCTTACTTTCTAGTGAATGAGAATTTCTGATTTAGACGAGATCCAAGCTACTTGGATGACATGAAAAAAGGCACCGTGATGACACCATTGACATCGTTTACCTACTGATATTTCCAAAGAGCTTGCGTAGATAATACAATTTTGCTCTACGAACCTTTCCTTTTCGCTGGTGTATTAGGACGGAGTCTGATTTTACGTCTCAATAATATTTTTAACAACTGATCGGATGAGCTCTCTCTTATCAAATAATTTAGGAACTTTTTTTTTAAAAACAAACTAACACGTTTGAAGTCCGTATTTGCCGGTACGGAAACGGATACATCAAAACGGAGTTAAATCGTATTGTGTTCGAAAATCCATTTATCGTGCCGTAAAAGCCGGATTCATAAATCCGTACGTGCCGGAGAGTCCGTAAAAAAGGTTTCTTGGGGTTATTTCTTTATAATGTTATTAACATTTTTTTAACTACAGAAATGTTTTATTAATTACTTCCGGTTCCTGCTATCGAAAAAGTTGTCAATACTATTTCTTACGACAATTCGGTAACAATAATTTCAAGAAAAAATACCATAAAATTTTATATTTTATTATAAAGCGTCTAAAGCTGAAGCCGACATCAACTTCCAACTAAATTTTAGGCGTATTATAAACGCACCCTAATATTTATGTATTGATAATTGACACGTGTTTATTGCAATGTTATTTCTTTTGATATAACGGCAATTCACAGCCATATCTTTTATTTCCAAGTATTTTTATTACGAATTGCCAAATTTTTATAAATTTTTTCTTGAAAATGACAATTTTTCCCCAATAACGGGAAGTAGTTTATATATGTAGGTGGAAAGGTATGGTTTGAGTGTGAATCAAGCTTTATAATTTATCAAACATATAAAAGAAGTCAGTATTTGTAATGTTATGAAAATAAAAAAATTAAAACAGACTCACAAATTTTTTTCACATGTTTTTTTTATTCACATGTTTTGCGCGTGTAAAAAGCAATTTGTGTAGAATAAACATTGAGATTAATAAATATTCATAAATTTTTATCACTTTAGAAAAGAGCTGTCGGATTTGCAGATTTTTTCGTATTTTTCCCTAGTATTCATTTCGTATTTCTGTGAAAATATCTGTCAACCTCCATATAAGGTATTTTAAATAATCAAGCTTTAGGTCTTTGTTGTTAATAATTTTTTTCTGAGTAATTTGTCTTCTTCAATATTTCGATACCCTTTTCATTATTAAAAATTTTGGTGACGTTTTCAAAATCTGTTGACAGAAAAAATGGCAGGCTTTAAAAATTTCGACATTCTTTAGAGTGTCAGCTCACGTTGGGACCTTGGGTTCCGCCCTCTAAACTCAAGCTCCAACCAGCCGGTAAGAAGTGGATGAATTATTTCCAAATTATTTAAATTCAATTATTTTTATAAAAATAGCGATTATTTCAATATAATTTTTTGTTTAATTTCATACAGTTTTGGATAATTTTTGACCTACAGACGTGTTTTCTTTTGTTTTACTGGTGGCAACACTGTTGTATTTGCGAAAAAACTTTATTAGTTGAAATGTTCCTAATTACTTGGCAATGGGTTTTTGTGTGTACAGAAAATAGATTTTTTCAAACCTCTCTTAAAAATCGTATGCTAAATCTTAAAACGATGAAAAATTCATGCTGAAAATATAGAAATTTTCTATAGAAACTGGGAAAGTCTGGCAATTCTTTTAATATCTCGAGCCTATTTTAATTGCGCTGGTTTTATTAAACTGATTTACAAAATTGCCAATTTTTTTTGTAGACTTGCCGATTATTTGCTAAATTTTTCTGGCAGCCCTGTTTAAGGAGTGTTGTAGGCGAGATATGTAATTAATATATTTGTACAGTAAAACCATGTTAAGACGAAATCCAAGGGACTAGATGAAGTAGTTCGTTATAAGCGAGATTCGTATTAACCGGGGTCATATTTGTTTAATAAATTTTATTATCAACCAATTATTTAAAATTTCTAAAAAGAAAATTTAAAAATTCATAAATAAAATATTTGCGAAAGATTTAAGGAAATTTTTGTGTTTAAAGTTCAGCAAAATAATATATGTATTATAAGAAAAATTGCAAACTCTTGATATTTGAGCTAAATTTTTGTTAATTGCAAATAACAGTTTAACTTGCTGAAATCAGCAAAAAAATTGCTAAATAATAGTAGAATGAAAAAGCAAAAAAAAACTGTTAAATCTACTAATTTTTTGCTAAAATTTTCTGAAATTAACAAAAATTTTACAGATTACTAGTGGACTGGAAAAAAGGTAAAAAAAGGAGCAAATGAAATGAAAATTAATAAATAAAAAATAAATGTGCATTTAAAAATAAATTATTTATTTAATTCAATTATCAATATCAAATTGAACATAATTATTATAAAAAATAATAAAATAAATGTTTGAACGAAAAGTTACATATAACATTTCAATATTTGAAATTTTTCTCCAGCACCAATTATGTTGGTTTTCCTTTTAATTTTTAAATTATTGAAGGGGGAAAAAATTTACTAAAATATCGAATGTTGATTAAATTTTAATAAATTCTGACATGAATTTTCTATTTGTAAAAAGTAAAGTCGTATTTCAATAAAATAAACGTTTTAATGATTTTTTTATTATTTCTTTTGATGTTTTATAAAGTTGTTTCCAGAGTTTTCATCAGAACTGGCTTTGTTCAAATATGTTGACAAACTAAGTGCTGCTGCAGACAGGTCGTCCTTTGGGATTTCAGAGACCCTTCTTTTGATTTTCATTGTTTGCTCATCGGATATGTACTTCCGAATTTATTCGAGTTTCCATTTTCACCTCTAAAGATCCACCCACAGGAAAGAAGGTGTGGCCGATTAAAAATAAAATAAGCTTAAAAAGTACAATATTGGGGGAAAAAATTAGGGTCATCCCAGTAAACTCCACTTGCTCCCCAGAGATACTTTTAATCACAATTTTCATATTAAAAACGTTCGTCCAAAATAAACCTTGATCTTTGAAAATTAATGTATTACGATAAATAGAAATTTTTCTCATAAATTTTAATAATTTAGATATTTTATGAGTAGGACAAATTTTCAACCATTTCAATTTAGCTTTATTTAAAAACTTTTTGCATTATTTTTGGCGAGTTAAAAATATGCAGTAATTTTTATGAGTCATTTAACATTCTGTTTATAGCGCTACAAAATTGATGGTTTAGTTTACAAAAAATTTGTAAAATTAGCAAATCTTCTGTTAAAAATTAGTAACTTAAATTCAGCAAAATACTGCAAAGTTAGCAAATTTATTGTTAAAAATTAGTAACTAAATTCAGCAAAAAAAAATAGCAAACAAATTTGTAAGTTGGTAATGTGGAGGTAGCCAAAAAATTAACTAAAATTTAAATTTTAACTAAAAATTAGTTAAAAATTTGTTAAGTTGAAGTACTAACAGTTTTACTAACTTCTCTACAAACTTTTTTCTATGAGTGTGTTACTATCAGATACAGTTCGTATTAACCGAGGGTCCGCTTTAAGTGAGTTCGTATTGACAGGTATTTTTTATATGAAAATTGTTGCCAAAACGTCTGTACTTTCAAATTCGTGCGAACTAACAAAGAATTCTTATTTGAGTTGAATTGTATATGTTTTACTGTATATCTAAAAATGTGTAAAATTCGCTTTTTAAATCGTGCGTTTCTTAATAATTTTATAATATCTATTGTAATGTTTTATAAACTTTGATATATTTAAAATTTAAATACGGTTTTAAATACGATATACATAAAATATGTGTTAATTTTCTATTTAAACAAACTATAAATGATCTAATTAAAAGTAAATAGTGAAATACAAACACATAATGCATTTACTTTTGTTAAAGGTTAAATAATGATTTAAAAAATAACCAAAATCCTGTATTTAAGTTTAAAAGTGGAAATGTGGCATCTCTTATTAAATACACTGTTAGAAATTTAATGTTTAAATTTGGCAAAACTAAAATATATCGAAGAGAAAATTGAAATACAAGTAACAATTTTTTGGGTTAACTAATACCTAACTTATCAGTATGTCAGTATGAAACACAGCGTAAGATGTAAGAATTTTATATATAAATTTGCTGGACTTAATCTCGAAAAATTTGTAAGATTTACATGAGCCAAATCAGATATTTGAAGAATTTATTCTAAAGATTATTTCAAAACAGCGAATTTAATTTGAGAATTATTAGAGTATACTCTATTATTATAATAATACAATAAGCGTAAATAATGTTTTTATATAATTCGCTAATTATAATGAATTTCTTATTCAATGTTAATTTTTAATTTGTTGAAAGAATTAAATTTTTATTCAAATTATTGATGATTTAATAGTTTATTTTATATTAAATTAATATATTAAATTAAACAATAATTTTTTAAACATACAATCGAAAAAGCTTGTCGTTAAAATCTAATGAAAATGACAGTTAAAAAAAAGGTATATATATTATTTACAGCTAATAAGTCGACAAAAGAATTTTCTTTTTACCGTAGATTTTAGTTGATCTGAAGATTGTTACAATGATTGTTATTTTTGTTCCGGTTTAAGATCAAATATGACAAATTCGAAATAGAATTTACAATTTACTTTACAACAACAATTTACCTTTAAAATAACGAAAAATGTACTTATTAATAACTGTTGAAAAATAATTAAAAATAACCAAAAATGTTGTAAAAATAAAGGACAAATTTTTGCTATAAAACTGTTGAAAACATTTCTAGCAAAATTGTTAAAAACTACTATTTTTACACTACCAATACTGCCAAATAGTAGATATTAGGGATGCCAATCGGGATTGATATTTGAAAATCCCGGGATTCGGGAATTTGTATGGGATTTTCAAAACTACGGGATTTTTCGGGATCCCGGGATTTTACGGAATTTCGGGATTTAAATTTTTCTTTATTTGTAAAAATGTTTATGTTATGTAACTAATTTTTTATATAATAAAGCGTTTTATAATTATTTAATAGTTGTTAATTAATAATGTGGTACATTTCATGAATATTGAAACATCTCAGTCAGAAAAAATCAAGTACCTGCATACCACTGGGTAACCGCGATATTAAAAATAAATGACTGGCAGAACACTCATTTGGGACGTTTTGCCAGTATTTGTTTTAAAAAACATCACGGCAGGGCCAAAAAAAAGATACATATGAAGTTTTTTTAAATTTTATTTTGGAAAATATAATTCCAAACCACGTATTTATTGGTTTTGGCAGCGTTTTGCCAAAGTTAAAAATTTTGTTTCTCCAGTACTTTTCCGGCACTTTTTGAACTGCCGGTCCTTTTGTCTATTGACGTTATCATATTGGAAATGGGAAAGCAATTTTTGTCAGTATTTGTACCACCTGTTAAAACACCTTGCCATCGCTTTCCCGTTTGTATTTATTGGCTGGGATAATATATGAAGGCCTGTCATTAAGTACACTTGCGCCTAGTATTTTGTAAGCAGATTTTAAAACAGATTCGTTGCGATAACCTTCCCCACTAAATCGTGTAATTACAGCAACAAAGTTATTTGCTTATCGTTATCAAATGTTTTCATGGAAGAATTCAAGTTTACAGTCCCAGCCAAAATTAGGTTTCAGAAATCGAATTTCGCTTGGAAGAATAAATCGGTAAAATAACAAACAAACTTGATTTTTCGCATGTATTACTCAAAAACTTAATATTGTTTACCAAAATTTCAAATTTTTCTGCAAAGTCCTGCATAGTTTACTCGAATACTTATATGCTAATTCATAAAAAAAATGTATTTGGTATTTAAAGCTTGCTATAGTTAAAGTACATATTTCGCTTAATAAAGAGTTATTAGAAATCTTGATTCATATTCGTATTTTAACTACAAATTAATTTTTCGATTTGATACTGGCAACACTATTGTTTATTTTCTCTCTTCTCCCAAATAAGTCGTCAGTGAACTACAAATTTAGTAAACGATTGACTCGGTAATCAAAAGTGAAAATGTACTTAATTAAATTAGAGAACTAATGATGTGCTAAAATAAATTTAAAAGCCATTAAAAATATTTTTTTTTTTTATTTATAAAGCAAATCAATGGAAATGTGTGTAAAAAAGTAATTTTTTAGAACATATTATTTGAAACATACAAAAGTAATCGAATTTCGAATAATGTTTTGACAGTCTATACATCACTATTGTTTCGTTTTTCTTTTTAATTTTATTTTTACATTTTTTTTGGAAATTTTATCGAAAAATTTCATTGGCTACGCAATTGTTGTAGCTTTTTTCAGTTTGATGGATGCAAGTTGTTGGAAGCCACACATTCTAGGGATGGGATGGCTTTAATAAATCATTTCATGCCTGAAAACGAAATAATTAACAACTAAATGGTGGCTTCCTCACTCCAAACTTTATAAAATGTTTAAAGTTAATGAGTACCGATTATAAACCTATATTATTTTTTTCGTTATTAAGCAAATATGAATACTGTTTTTCACAAATTAGCTTAAAATCCTGCAATAAGACTGTTGTAAAAGTTTATGAATTAGACCATTAATCTATAATTTTACCAATATCTTGGCATCAATTTCTTGTCAATATGAGAAAATTCAAGAAAAACGTAGGTAATTTAAAATTGCTCACTTTCTTTATTTGCGTTTATATTAATATTAAAAAATAAGAAAATCCCGGGATTTTTGAGAAATAATCCCGGGATTCGGGATTTTGCCAATCCCGAAAATCCCGAGATTTCGGGATTCGGGATTTCCCGTTTGGCATCCCTAGTAGATATGGGATGGACAGGGATGGATAGCGAGTGAGTCAATCTTTAAAATATATTTTAATTAAAAAAAAAACTTTTTTCTTTCGATAACGAAATCCTACTTCAATTTCGAAGTCAAGATTTTATTTTCAAACTAAGAATACATCAAGGAAATAACATATATAAACTAAGCAAAAGTTTTAAAAATTCGACAAATTTTTTTTATTTTTTTCAATAATTAACAAAAATAACTGTTTACTGTAAAAACACAGTTTTGGTAGTTGTTTATTATACTAATAAAAAACCTGCTTTAAACAATTGTTACGAAATACAATACTTTTCGTTAGTTGTTTTAAATAACTATCATAGTATTTGTTTTGTATTTTTCTATAAAAAAACAACCGTAATTACAGTTAAAAACAACAGCTACTATACAAACAACTGTCATGCAGTAACTGTTAAAGTTCATTGAGTGTATATTCCAGTAATGAAAAATTTTTGAAAAAACTTTTGAAGCCGTCAGACGCTATATGTAAAATATAATTAAATGGTAAATCTTTTCACCTAATTAAAAATATTTAAATATGGAAAATATAACTTTCGAATCAGAAAAATACAAAAGGGAAAGAGGTGACAAGACATTTCAACAGGTGGTTCAAGTGCTGGAAAAAAGTGCTTTCTCATTCCCAAAATGATGACACCATTTGACAAAAGATCCGCCTGTGCGCCGAAGAAATAAAATTTCCAATGTTGGCATAACGTAGGCGTAAAAGAATTATAATAGTGGAATAACTACACTAAGAGAATTATGATGGTAAAATTAACTATAATTGTAGTTAATAAAGTGTACACTGCAATTGCATTTAACTGAAATTCCAGTTCTTTTAATTTCAATTAAAAAAAACTACAATTGTAGTTAATTTAAATGCTATTGTAGTGTACACTTTTTTAATTGCAATTACAATTAATTTTACCAAAATAATTTTTTGACTTACTGATTGCGCTAATATGGTAGGACTGGCAAAAAATTAGTTTGAACCAATATGCCAATGTTGGGGAACCAAAAACAAGTTAGTCTAAAGGCACATGTACACGTGAAAAAAACTGCTGGAGATAGAGCAAAAATCAATCCTAAATATCTTAAGTCATTAACAAAAGAGACATTTAGAGGTGGTTTTCTCTCGCGGGCTAATGTGTCTTAAAAGAAGCTTTTTCAACAATAAATATTTATTTTACAAAACAAAATTTTTTTTCATTAAAAAATGATTCCTGTGACCGGATTTGAAATCGAAACCTCCCGACTACAATCCCTTGTTGACAAAGTGTAATAATTTTTATAAAATCAATGTCTACCTGTGCATTGATTTTGTGCCGTTGCCAGTTTCTGAATGGGTAGTACTGTACAATCACTTCATGAAAAGTTGGCATTGCACTCTAAGACAATTATTTGCCAGTGGTTTGTTATAAATCACTGACATTTTTGTAAAACAAATAGGTAGTGGCAAAACGCTTTTTCTAAACGCTGGCAAAGTGTCCCAAATGAATTTTCTGCACGTTATTTATTTTTCACGGTTACACAGTGGTATAACATTGCTTGATTTTTTGTAACACTGGCAATTTCTGACTGGGTTTATTTAATATTTTGATTACTTCAAAATGTACACTAATAGAAAAAATCTGTAAACATTTTAGTTAAAACTACTAAAAATTAATTAAAAATAACCTTGCAGAAAAAACTGCTGAAATTAGCAGATTAGTTTTGCTATATATTAGTAAGATAGGAACTGCAAAAATAAAACTGTTAAATTTACAGAATTTCAGTTATATTTGAGTTAAATTTTAGTTAATAGAAAATAAGAAATAGACCTGCTAAAATCAGTAAAAAATTTTGCAAAAAATTAAAAACAACAATTATTTTAATTTTTGCATTAAAAAATACAAAAATTGTTTTTTCGGACAAATAGAAAATTTCCATTTTTTCGAATTTTTTTAGTCCAAATAAAAATCTAGCCTTCTGAAATTAGCAGTTTACTATCTGGCATGTGATGAAAACCGATCGGTTTCAAATCGATCGTTTCTGAAATTTCAATCCTGAATATTTTTTATTATTTTTAATTTAAAAGCGACAAGAAGTCGTAAATCGATATGCCTGATACAACTATAGCGGTTAAAAACAATTTCAACCCTCTTTGCCTTTTATATTTATCATTTAATTTTTGATTTTTAACCAAATCGATCGAAATCAAAAACGATCGTTTTCCATCACATGCCAGTATATTTAGTTTTGAAGTTTAGTTTACAGTTCTTAGCAAATATTAAACTAACTAATTAAACAACTAAATTTAACTTAAAAATAACAAAAACTTTGTAGAGCTAACAACTTTTTTGCTCCTTTTTTAGTCTATTAATATTTAGCAAACTTTTCTGCAGATTTTAGAGTATAATTTTTCATTTTCAGTTAACTAAAAGTTAACTCAAATATAAGTAAAATCCTGTAAATTTAACAGTTTTATTTTTGTTCTTATCCTACTAGTATTTAGCAAAAAAGTCTGCTAATTTTAGCAGTTTTTTCCGCAAGTTAATTTTTAGGATATTTTTCTGTTATTTTTATTGGCAACCAAAATTGAAAATATTTTGAAAATTTCAATTTTGTATATTTTTATGGAGAAATCTTTATTAAAAAATATAAGATATTTTAATTTTTTGAATTAACCTATTTTTAATTTTTTGTAAAAAAATGGTGATTTTTGACAGTTTTGTAAAATTGTCGCGTGGCAACAATTTTTATAAATGTAGTACAACTTTAATAAAAGCTAGCCCTTTTTTATGTTTTGTGTGAAAACATAATAAAATTTAGCATTCTTTAGCCCTAACCACATAGTGAAAGTGCCAGTGGCAGTGCTGTCAAACTTTATTCTTGAATTTCGCGATAACGATTTAATATTTTTAAAAAATTCTTATTGCGTTTTGTTTTAAAACAGCTCTTGTTTATTTAGAAACTTTTCTAATTTCTCGGCAGTGACAAATAGAGAAGAAACAAAAAATTGCTTTATCGATAAAACGTCGCAATGCGTTTATATGGTTTAAGCCCAAATTAGTTTGGAAGTATCGTAAAAAAGTAACGTATCATTCACATAATGAATAAAAAGAGTAGGAAAAATAATGATATTGTATTTTTTATCTTTTTCTTGTGCATAGAATTAAATGTCAAGTAATAAAATAGAAAATTTCTATTTTCAACAGAACTTTTTTACGATTTTATTTGACAACAGTTTCAATGCATAGAAAAAAGATGAAAATATATTTCTATATTATTTTAACACATTGAATTGATTACAGATACGTTTTTTTACTTTACGATTAGACTAATGAAGTCTTTAGGCTTTTCTATTTTCTACATTTGGAAAATACATGTTCGGATCGATTATTTACTGCGGTGAATTTTTTTTCGCATCAATTTAAAAGACAAGCCTATACGAAAATGTGGCGAAAAAGTGACATCTGACTTTGTTATTATTGTGGCTTTCTAATGACTGTAAAAACTTTGTGAATTTTAATGTTTTCATTGCAGTTTTTGGGCTTTAAATATAGCGCAAAATTTTTTCTGTGGACTTTTAACATTAAACCTGAAAATTTGGTTACATCCTTTAAAATTCTAAGAATAAAATTTTTAGAAAAAAGTTTCTTAAAATTTTAAAAATTCAATAATTTTTTTATAAAAATCTTTTTTTACTATTTATTTTCTAAACTTACCATGTATAGCAACACGTTCACTTCTTTCTTGTAGCCTTCTCTCGAATTCTAATTTATGTTCAATATGAAAATAAATACTGGCGCCAAACATTAAATACGATATATAAAAAATTAATAATAAAATCCAACGCTTTGGTGACATCATTGTAGCGTTGTTATTTGTTTTGTTATTCACTGTATCATTAGGATTCGTAGTAGTACACTTAGAAAAATTCCTATTACTAATGGCGGATTTATCAACACAATCACCCGAAGTTTGTGTTGAGGTCAACGGGGAGGCTAATATACGAGAAAACGGTAGTAAAATAGTAACCATTATGATTTTTTTTATTTTTGGAATGTTTAAATTAAAAACATTTGCATTTTAAAAATTTAGCAATACGTAGAAAAAAAATACGTTTAAAATGTCGCAGTTTAAATTAGTAATTTTAGTTTTTTTTAATTATATTAGAATTTTATGAAAAATCACGTTTTATACCAAACAACATCTATTTATTGACTAAAACTCTTAACAAAAATTAAAAAAAAAAAAACACTTCAGTAGAAAAATATTTTTTTTTAACTTTATTAGGAAGAATACAAACTGAAATTTTCTTTAACTTAGCAGGTGTAATCATATCAATTACAGTGTCACCTCGTTTAACGTAAACCACGATAACTCCTCGGTTATTGCATTTACTTAAATTGTTGCAACAACTGATATATTTATTCCCGTTTTAAATTCTTTTTTTAACAAAGCGCATTGTTTACGTAAAAAATAATAAAACAATGACGGGATTATTTAATATCGTCTAAAGTGTAAACATGGTATTTTAATTATATTACCCCTAAATTCATAAACGCTTTGTAAAATTATAGGAGGTTTATTGAACAAATGTTGTACGAAAATGACGTTTTGTATTTGAGAAGAAATGGGCGAATAATATTCAACATGCGGTAATAATTGTTAAGTTACGTTTCTGCAAATACGCCTTGTGTTTTTATACACACTGTACGAGGGGATTCATGAATCATCTCAATATACAGGTCACATTTCCGTTTGCATATTCATAAATATTTCTATATATTGTAAACTCGGCATATTTTGCTTAATATTGAATTATACCCCATTCACATGAACGAGGTTTCAGTTATCTTGAAGATTTTTACATTATTTTGTGTATTATCTCGAGTCTTGACACACAAATATTCTGTTAATAATTTCAATTTGATATAATTTATAAACACCCTTAATTATCCCTTTAAAGTCAGGGTTCGTAATTGTTTTTCTTGTGTTCATAGTTGATTTTTCCATTTTTGCTCAGTGAACATACTCCGTGATGGCGTAAATGTAAAAAATTAATTTGAATTTCTAATAAAAATTAACAAAACTAAATGGTGGATCATTTAAAATGTGTATTTCAGTACAATTGTGTTAAATGTAACATAATTATTACTTCCGGCGAAGAAATTTTATGCAAACAGATCTTCAAAAGCTGCAGTTTTGCCTTCACCAAAAAATTAAAAATTTCATCTTTAAACCATGGATGGTAACCGAAACGAATGCGGTTATCGTTAGGGTAACGATATTTTAGGTTATTTCGGTAACGGTATTTTAAGGCTAACGCTATTTCATTTATTTCGGTATCGGTATTTTAAGGATAACGGTATTTGAGTTATTTCGGTAATTGTATTTTAAGGGTAACGGTAGTCAGTTATTTCGATGCATCCAGTAATTCTTTTTTACAAAAAATAAACGAGATTAAAACCAGAACCAATTTATCAACTTAATGCACAAAAAATACTCAATAACCACGCGAAATTACCAACAGCAGAAAATTAAAAATAACGGTAACGGTATTTTATGGATAACAATATTTTATTTGTTTCGGTAACGGTATTTTAAGGGTATTGATATTTCATTTATTTCGGTATCGGTATTTTAAGGATAACGGTATTTCAGTTATTTCGGTAACGGTATTTTAAGGATAACTGTATTCCGGGTATTTCGGTAACGGTATTTTAGGGGAAACGGTAGTCAGTTGAAAGGGTTTTGAATCGATAACGGTATTTTAGCGGTGTTGCCTACCAACCCTAATTTAAACTGTTCTTCCCTATTAAAAAAGGTATTGCACATCAATAATGCCGTTGTATCTTAGCAAAAGTTAATAAATATTGTGTTCCGGCCATAAAGAATATGCTTTTTGAAATATTTTGTTAAATTTTTGGTAAGACTTTTTTTGTTTACAAAAATAATGAAACAGCTGTTAACGAGATAATAAAGCTGCTTAATGTTGCCACTTTTTTGCAAAATTCCCTACTTTTCTCCATATATGGGAGAAAATTGTAAAATTGATCGTAATGCAAATTCGCAATAAGAAACATTTTGAATCGATTTTCGCAACTAATTAAGCAACATCTTTAATTTCTATAAGTTGTGTTATGAAAGGCCGCACTGTACATAGTTATCAGAGAAACTATGTACAAATGCCAATTAAAAAATTATTAGTTAGTAGCTAACATACAACCATATTATTAAAAAAGAAATCTAATTCTTTATCAAAATAATAAAAAGCTCATCCATTTTGTCAAAATTTAAGTGACGTTATAATTTTAAGTCAATTTCACCAAGGTTTTTATTAGGTAAAGCACCGTAAGTTGTTTGAGTTTCACGTGAAAAAACTGTTATACTCCATATACAAAAAATGATTTTTCACGACAATCAGTTTCGCGTGAAAATTGTGTAGAGTTTATTTCCACGCAAATTTATTGTACAAGACTATTATTTTTCTTGGGAAAAAGTGACATTTTGTGTTTATTTTGATTGTGTCTTTGTTATAAAATTAAAAAATTGTGCTTAAGCACCGTAAGTTGTTCCGATTTCACGTGAAAAAACTGTTATACTCCATATAAAAAAAAAATTATTTTTCACGATAATGAATTTCACGTGAAATGTGTGTAGACTTTGTTTTCACATAAATTTAATGTACAAGACTATTATTTTTCTTGTGAAAAAGTGACATTTTGTGTTTATTGTTAATGGATCTTTCTAATAAAATAAAAAAATTATTCATTTTTTAAATTTAAAGTAACTTTTGAAGCATTTTAAGTTCGAGTGAAAATTTTCCACGTGAAAAACAACTTACGGTGCTTTAAGGTGTAATTTTGTTTTTGATAATAAAAAAAAATAGATTTAATATTTTTGATTTATTTTTTCATGTTCAAGGTTACCAATTCAGCAAATTTCTGGTTAGATCTATAGACTACTTATTAATTATAGAGATAAGACATCAGAACTTGAACTACTGGCAGCTAGTGGGGGCTAACATTTAATATTACCTGAGCATATTAGTATCAGTTTAGTATTAGCTGAGCTGAAAACTCAAAAAATATTGAAAACTTCGCACAAAATACAAAACAAACGGTAAATGTGTTCGAATAATAAAATTTGAGATATACTTTTGCTTGTTATTTATTATTTAAATTTAAATATAAAAGGAAAGTCTCAGTTTACCGAACAAAGCGCCACCTAATGATAACGATTGCGTTAAAACTTATTTTTTGGTGATGCTCATATCCCTGGCCAGATCTTTTTTGTTTTCATATACACTCATGGAAATAAACCAGTACAAATAGCAGAAAAAGCTACTTAAAATTATTTAAAAAGGGCCCTGCAGAAAAAACTAATGGCATCAGCAGAATATACTTGCTAAATATGAGGGCCTACAAAAGTTCGATTATTATCTGGTTTTTATAAATATTTAACAAAACAAAAATTGAAATTAAATTTATCAACTCGTACGACTATTTAATACTCATAATTTTGTGAAATATTTGTAAAACCGGCCTAATAGGCGGACTTTTATAGCCCCTCATATTTAGCAACTATATTCTGCTGATATCAGCAGTTTTATCTGCAGGGCCCTTTTTAAATAATTTTTAGTTTATTTTTCTGCTATTTTGTTTAAATGTTTGGAAAAATGGAGACAAGAAAACGCAAAAATACCGGAGAACGGTCAGCAGTAATTATACTCCCAAAGCAACAAGATAGTCCATTTTACTACTTAAAATAGCATGAACTGTGAATACCCTGAATGTTTTGAAATTGATACGCAAATTTTGCAATAAATATTTTTTCTACTTTGATAAAATTTTAAATCGATAACAAATCTAAGCACATTCGGGTAATTGCTGATTTTGAATCATTAATACGTCTAGGGAGTATTTCTATATTTAATAGTTCAATACAAATTCTACTACACTCAAAAAAATAAGTTAGTAGAAAAATTAGTAAAACGTCTTGTATATCAAGTTTGCTAGTTTTCAGCAATTTAGTTTTAGATATATTTTTTAGCACTAAACTAATTTTGAACTAATGTTTTACTAACTTATTTTGCTACAAACATTGTGCTGATAACCGCAATTATAGCGTGGACGACAACCAGATAGACAAGATGTAGATGTCACAGCTTGTCTGGATGTAGTACAGACAACGGAAATAATTAAAAAAACAACTCAACACAATTTCTATATTTAAATTTTCAGCAAATAAATTAACTAAAGTAAATTTTCTCTACAAATTTTTCGAGTTTTTTTCCGTCTACTAATATTCAGCAAAAAGTTTAGTGATTTTAGCAAGGATTTTTTTCATGAATGGAGGAATATTTAGTTGATCTCTTATTTTTATTATATTTTATTATTTTTCATTTGCAATCGACTAAGTGTTAGCAAAACTTTTGCTGAGATTACTATTTTTTGTGGTAAAAATCAGCTCGCTGATTTTCAGCAAACACTTTTGCTGAAATTGCCAACTTTCCAACTTGCTAATAGCGTGCTTGCAACGCTCCTGACTAAAAATTTGCTGACACAGCAACATTTTTTGTTGACTTTACTGACTTTTTTTTGAGTGTGATATGTAGTCCAAATAAATATTATAATAATAATAATAAAATTTTTTTCTTATCAACACTCATGGAACTTTTGCAGTTAAAATTTGTTAGTTGTTTAAGTAGTAATTTCAGTTTTGTTGTTTCAAGTGCATAGGCGTACCTAGACCATTTTTCTGGGGTGGGCAAGGGACCCATTTATGTTCGGCTGTTCATTTGCCCATTCTCAGATTCTTAGTCTTAAAAAACACTTTCGACATTATACTTGCAATTTTTTAATACAAAAAAGTTTTAAAAATGGCTCTATCCCTTTCGATAAAATGTTCATAATTTTCAAAATTCAATCAAAATCTCCATGTTTTCATAGAAAACTATGAAAAGTGCGTCTATTTTTTTGAAGAAAACCTCGTATAAGGAACGTATTCCAAGCTCTACTCTCAAATTCGTATGAAATTTGGATATTTTAACTACACTCAAAAAAAAGGTCAGTAAAGTCAGCAAAAAATGTTGCTGTGTCAGCAAATTTTTAGTCAAGAGCGTGCTTGCAAAAAAGTTGGTAATTTCAGCAAAATGTTTGCTGAAAATTAGCGAGCTGATTTCTACAAAAAAAAATAGTAATCTTCAGCAAAAGTTTTGCTAACACTTAGTCGATAGCAAATGAAAAAAATCCTTGCTAAAATCACTAAACTTTTTGCTGAATATTAGTAGACTGAAAAAAGTCAAAAAAACTTGTAGCGAAATTTTACTTTAGTTAATTTATTTTCTGAAAATTTCAATATAGAAATTGTGTAGAGTTATTTTTCTTTTTTATCATTTCCGTGGTCTGTACTACATCCAGACAAGCTGGAACTACAACCAGCAACCCAACATCTTCCTTTTTCTTCTCTTCTTGTGCGATCGTTAAATTTTCATATTGAAAACCCTCACAAATTTTGAAGTGTAAAATTAATATTTCATAAAAAGTGTTAACCATAATCTAACCAAAAGTAAAATTTAACCCTAACTTGCAATAAACAAATATATATTATAACGTTTGCTTAAAATTATATACTTTGATTTGGAAGGCACTATTTACGCGGTAAAGTATTTACACTAACCCCAAAAACTAACCCTCTCCCTCTAACCCGTTTATTCATGGTCTATCTGGTTGTTGTCCACGCTATAAATGCGGTTATCAGCACAATTTTGGTAGCAAAATAAATTAGTAAAACATTAGTTCAAAATTAGTTTAGTGCTAAAAAATATAACTAAAACTTTTGCTGAAAACGGAATTTCAGAAAAAAAAATTGCTGAAAACTAGTACACTTGATATACAAGACGTTTTACTAATTTTTCTACTAACTTATTTTTTTGAGTGTACTTAAATCACAGAGGTGATCAAAAATCGTGAGATGTTCATCTTAGAATTTTTGTTTCTACAACATATTGAAATTTCAAGCAAATAGTAATATGTATTTTCCTATTAAAATCCTTTTCTATTTTCTTATCAAGTGCCTTCAGAGAAAAACTCTTAGGGCCAGTTTTATAATCAGAACTAAGATTGATTGGATTCCTGAATATTTCTTAAGTAAAAATTTTTCATATAACATTTCTTATTTAAGAAATATTTAAGACAAAAATCGATCTCAGTTCTGACTATAAAACTGACCCTTAGATTCCAACAAATTATCTTCTTAGGAAATCAGTAGACCCTAGACTGTTAAACATAGCAACATTTTAACTTTTTTTTAATTCATATGCCTTTTTAACCCTCATATATATCTTTGTTTTAACTGTAATTTTCAGTCGATTCTACCGACAAACGTTTTCGTAGTTTATAGCCCCATCCAGATACTGACAGTGCCAGTGAACAGCAGCAGTGCTGTCAAATTTGTATCTAAAATTTCTCAAAATCAAGTTACAGTTGTTTTAGTGACGCTACTTTTGCGATTTTGAAAACAACGGATTCAAAGTAATTTCGTTTGTTGATTTATCATAGCTTTTTAATGGGAAAAAACACCGTTCAAACCAAAGCTTGGCTTGATAAGTGTTATTCGGACTCCATCGAGACAATTGGTAGAAAAGTGGTTTGCTGACTTTAAACGTGGTCGTACAAACACCGATGACGCCGAAAGCTATGGTCGCCCAAAAGAGGTGGTGATACCGGAAAACATCAAAAAAGTTCACTAAATCGTTTTGGCGGACCGTAAAGTAAAGTTGCAGAAGATAGCTAATACCTTAAAAATATCGAAGGAATGTGCCCGCTTTATTTTGTATGAATATTTGTCCATGAGAAAGTTATTTTTGAAATGGGTGCCGCGTTTGCTCACAGTGCACCAAAAACAACAACGTGTCGATGATTCTGAGAGCTGTTTGGAGTTATTTCGGCGAGATAAAAAGGATTTTTTGCGTCGGTAGGTAACAATGGGCGAAACTTGGATCTGCCACTTCACTTCAGAGTCGAATCGGCAGTCAGCTGAGTGGACAGTGGGCTGACGAACCTCGCCCGAAGAAGCCAAAGACGCAACAGTCAGCTGGTAAAGTTATGGCATCAGTATTTTGGGATGCGGCCAGAATTTTGTACATTGATTACCTTGAAAAAGGCCAGACCATCAATAGCGATCGCTGCATGGTCCAACTGGTGCGTTTGAAGGACGAAATTGAAATCGGCCCCATATGAAGAAGAAAAAAGTGCTCTTTCACCAAAACAATGCGCCGTATCACAAGTCATTGGCTACCAAGGCTAAATTGCACGAATTACACTTTCAATTGCTTCCGCACCCACCGTATTGGACACCCACCGTATTCAGACTTCAAAAAAATGCTCGCTGAAAAGAGATTTGGTTAGAATGTAGAGGTGATTGCCGAAACAGAGGCCTATCTTGAGGCCAAAGATAAATCATTCTATAAAAAAAGGCATCGAAATGTTAGAAAGGCGTTGCAACGCCTTGTATCGCTCTTGAAGGAGACTATGTTGATGAATAAAGTCGAATTTTACCAAAAAAAAAAAAATATTGTTTTATTTGTTATCCTATGGACTTTTCAGCCGATGTGTTACTGTTTACTATGATATTAAAAATAGTTGCTTTAAACAACTATTAGAAATTACAGTTTTTTTCGTTAGTTGTTTTCTTAAATAACTTTCATAACAGTTGTTTTGTATTTTTCCATAGACAAAAAACTGTAATTATAGTTAAATACTACTGATTACTATAGAAACCAGTATTGTGCAGTAACTGTCAACTTATTTATACGATATATATTGTATATATAAAAACTATGAAAATGTATAAGTAATCAAAAAACTAAAGCTATTAACTGCAATTCAACTTCTTCTGAAATGTCAGACAGAGCCAGTAAAAGAGCGTTTAACAGTAGTTGAGCGACTTGCATATAGCCTGATTGTGTATTCATTATCGAGTTTTTACTCAAAATTGCATAGAACAACGAAAAAGGATTTCGACTGAGTCGATAAAATCGGTTAGAAGTTTAGCTGCCGATTAGCCGACAGTTTCAGTGGCTGCGCGACTAGTTACAAAAATCGGCAAGCCGCCAGTCGCGCCGGTACGAATTGCTACTCAGTCCACCCAGCGAAGATTCAGTCGGCATTTTAACGATGTCATATTCCAAACATATGTCATTGATAGGCCTTAAAAAAAACTTGTTTTATTCAATTTTAACATCTACCAGTCCCAATTGGAAAACCCTTTATTTTATGCTTTGTTATGGCTCGTGTGTTATGTTTTTGTTTGTGTGTTTATCTCAACATACACTGTACTAAATGATCGTACTAAAATGTCGTCATTTAATTAGTACACGTAAAATGATGAGTAACATTTGAAGTATTCAAGCTGGGGGATAAAGGAAAGAATGAATTATTGAGAAATCTTTTAACGGAATGGTATAAAAACAATTTTTAAAGCTCAATTAAATTTTTCATAAATTATTTCGAAGCTCTGATTTACCTGACCAGCCGCTAGCCACACTATAAGCAAGGCCTTACGTGGGTTAGATGGCTAAGCTGTCGAACTCTAGTATAGTTACTTTTGTAATGTAGGAGTGCATGGGTTCGACCCCTACAGCCGACAGGTTGTTGAAAAAATTATCATATAGAGACAATCTGACAATAAAATATAAACAATAATACAATTTAATGGAAAATCACTGATGAAGCCTGTCCATAAACAAAGGCAGAAACTAGATCTAGTCTGATTTGCAAATTAAGAATGTGTTTATAACTTTTGAAAAAAATTTTATTCTTCTTAACCTCAAACATACCAAATTAAAATTATTAAAATATTAATTGCAGTTGGTCTATAAGACACGTTTGAAAAAACAACACTTTACTAAAGATATAAATTATTGTTAAGGGAAAAAATCACATAGGCATTCTTGTGAAACTCACTGTACCTACAATTTTACGACTATTTGTGGTTTTTAAATCACTCTGATTAGGTAGTTGATTGGTTTGTTAAGTTTATTGCCATGGATGGTAACTGAAACGGTATAAGGATAACGGTATTTAAGTTATTTCGGTAACGGTATTGTAAGGATAACGATATTTGGGTTATTTCGGTAACGGTATTTTAGGGTTAACCGTATTTTAGTTATATCGGTAACGGTATTTTAAGGATAACGGTAGTCAGTTATTTTGGTACATACCGCATTTTTTTTTGCAAAAACCACACTAAAGTAAAAACAAAACGAATTAATTGACTTAATTTATGTAAAATACTCAATAACCACGTGCAATGACCAAGAGTAGAGAATTAAAAATAACGGTATTTTACGGATAACGCTATTTCATGTATTTCGGTAACGGTATTTTAAGGTTATCGATATTTCATTTATTTCGGTATCGGTATTTTAAGGATAACGGTATTTCAGTTATTTCGGTAACGGTATTTTAAGGATAACGGTATTCTGGGTATTTCGGTAACGGTATTTTAGGGGTAACTTTAGTCAGTTGAAAGGGTTTTGAATCGATAACGGTATTTTAGCGGTATTGCCTGCCAACCCTGTTTATTGCTAATATTTTTCTAAATGTAATACACAATTGAAGATAATCATAAAATGTTTCAAAATCATAATTTATTTTTTAGTTTATTTTTTATGAATATTAAAATTTAAACTTGAATTTATGATGATATTATTAAACGTTCTTTCATTTTGTTGTGGTTTTTGATACAATTGCGATTGTAAACAAAAAAATTATAGAAACATAATATTGCGGTAATAACCTTCTTTAGTAATGTAGGTTATCATTACTGAAAAAAGTAAAAACAAAAATATTAAATTGATTATAAACAACAAATCTTCAAGTAGATCTAATTTTTTGAGAAATTTTTGTGTTTCGAAAATACTTATAGATGATACTCGAAATAATAATATATACTGTGTTTTTATCATAAATTATCATTTTATTATTTAACACTTAAGATAATTATAACAAACATATGTTATAGTTTATAACAAAATATTGAACAATTTAAATCTTAAGTACGATATCTAGGTAAAAAAAAAATTTATAAACTTTTGTGTTTAACAACAATACTAAACTCGAAAAATTTTCCTATTTAGGCTTGTCAATTTTATTATAATTATTATCATATACTTTATAATTTCTTGGGTTTGTCTGCCGTTTGTTTTCGACGTCATTATGAAGTATTTTTTACAATTCTTAAGGAAATTTTTTGTCAATGTTTAGGTTTAATTATTGAATACTAATTATTTAAATAAATATTTAAATACAATATATTTTTTGGACAAAAAATTACGATTGTGACGTCCGTTAATTTGGCAATTTAAATTTGGCTATTTTTAAGCAGAGTGACAGAGTTTTTAAAAATAAGATTGATTTTATTAATATTTAGAATTGTTTTTTTTGTCAAATGCAAGAAAGTAAAAGAAGTGTATAAATAAAGTTAAGATCTTTAGTTATTTAAATAGATGAACCAAAACATAACCTGAACGGGAGACTTCCTGCTGTCGAAAATTGAGAAGAGTTGAGATTCTACTATCAAAAAAGCATAAAAAACATATTAAGAAGTGACGGCATCGGCTTGAAAAGTGTTCACGGAAGGTTTTGGGGTCGCTGAACTCGAATATGACATCACAAAGTAGCAGATCCAATATGGCGCTCGATTTTGTTTCGCAATTTGCTTTGTATATAATACTTTATAGTTTATAGTCACTGAATACGATTCTGACATAAAATTTTCAAAATGGCGGTTCGAATATGGCGCGTGTTTTTTTAAAGAAATCGGACTTGAATAAATATTTTCCCGAAATTTTTTATGAGTTTTGTATACGATTATGATATCTGATTTTCAAAACATCGGTTCCAATTATTTCTAAGTGATCGGGTTGTATTCGTTTAAAATATATTTTCGGGGGCTATTTAGTGGAGGGCAAGATGGGCCCAAGTTTAGGGAATTAAAGTATTTGGTGTTATGCTCTAATATTCCGGCCAAAACTATAAAGAATTAAAAAAAAGAAAAAAACCTTGCCTAAAACCTAAATAAGTGACAAAAACCGAAATTTTGTCGAAATCCGCTGAAATAAAATCGCTGCACTAAACAAATGAAAAATAGAATTCCTACAATTTTTGGAGTTTTTATTCCCCAATATGTCCTTAATGAGACCTTAAAGTCCAATAGTTAAGTTTTAAAAAATTCTTTAAAAAACTTCTTCAAAATTGGAGATTTGAAAACAGTGTTTAAAATCCGTGTCCTTTTTGGTATTATTTTAAACTGTGTTAGCAAGACAAATACTTCTTATCCGAGTATCTTGGGAATAATAGAATGCAAAAATATTTTTGTATTCAATAAATTTTAAAATTTGGGCACTAATTTCTTGATTAAGTGGTCTGCGAAAATTGTAATAACTTGGGTGTTTTTTTTAACCGATTTATGTTTGTATTAAAGATAATTAATTTACTTCAAATTACGATTTTTATATAATTTTGATTACAATTTCATTCAAAATATTACATTTCTTGAGAAAATTAAAAAACCTCATATTTTCGACTTGTAATCCGTTTTTTAAACTTTTTGGCCAATGTGGCACGTCTTCCCGATATGCAATTATACCCCGTTCACAATTAAGTTTTGTAAGCGATTTAGCAATTAGATTTGAAAACTAATCATTTTCTCTTTTCATAATCTCATTAACAGCTGTTTGGTTATTTAGGTCACAAAAAATATTTGTGACCTAACCAATAATTTAACAAAATATTCCAAAAAACATAATTCTTTGCGGCCGGAATACAATGCTTTTTAACTCTGGATAAGATACAACTTTAATATTTATATATTAAACCTAGTTTAAAGATGAAAGTTTTGGAAAGTATGTAAATACAACTCTTTTAGAAAAGAAATATAAAAAACAGAGTATTGAGTAATATCGATTATTCAGTTCAACAAGTATTGAGTAATATCGAGCGTTCATGTGAATGGGGTATTACCCTAATTTTTTTGGGGACATAGTTTTAAACCTGAATAAATATTTTTTTAGGGGGCGGCAGCCCGGTCAATAACTCACAATTTACTGATTTCTTTAAAAAATTCCAATAAAACTTATAAGAAAGTATTGGAAGTAAGTTCAATATTTTTGAAGTCTTTATTCTGAAAGTAGTTAAAGCAATGATTCTCGCAATATATTTGAAGTTTTTTTGTAAGCATGAATGTGCCTCGGTGCTAAATATGTTCTCATTAATAATAAATTAAAACAGCTTTCTAATGATGATATTGTATTTGCTGTCAACTAAATCTGTTAATTAAAATATATATTGCACTACAATTGTTTAAAATTGTATATTTTTAGAACTACACGTACAAAGTCATGCGAAGGAAATTCCTCAATAAAACCGTCAGTAAAACCGTAGAAAGAATTTTTTATCCACAAGCAATACTTCACTCAAAGAAGTTAGACGGTAGATTTTACTGAAAATGACAGTTAAAACAAAAGTATACGCAGTTGAAAAGGCGAAAAATACTCAAAATGTAGAACTTTTCAAAAATAACTAAAAAATGCATTAAAAATAGATAAAAATATCGTAAATTAAATGATAAATTTTTAAAACAAAACTCACAAAATAGGTAAAAGCTACTTTTTTTATAGTTGATTTTTTTGATATTGTGAAAGTATTTCTTTCGATTAGGAAAAAATCTGTAATTACTCCATCGTACTTTAAATTTGAAGTGAACAACTGTAACGAAATTACGGTATTCTTCCTTACTTGTTTTTAAATAAGTGTCATAATAGTTGCATTTTTTCCCTAAAGAAAGTCACATGGAATTGGTGTACTATTTTAAGATGTCTTAACAAATTGTCTCTCTCAAACATTAATATTGATAATGAATAGCAACCTATTAGATACTTATGTATGTACGTATGGATGTATTTTTTATTGCTGATTAAATTCTTTTGTATAATCCAAATACAAATAGTCAATGCGTATCACAACAAATTAGCTGATACACTACTAAAATGAAAGCACTTAAATAAAGAAAAACTACAATCAGCTGAGATTGCAAATTCTCTATAGTCTGAAGAGAGTTGGTAGAAGCAGTTTGAATTTGCAAGTGAATAAATGATAAATGTTGTTATTAATAATGTTTAAAAACAAGGTTAATTCACAATTTAAATCGTCAAACAATGAAAATTGCAAATAAAATATAATTCTACAATAATACCCTATACTATACAATTTGGCGCCCAACTCGGGACCAATGAAAATATGCCTGCTGTTGAACATAAAAACCGTACGTCAATTTTGATTGGGAGATTGGGAGATAAACAAAAATCTAAAAACAGAACGTTTGTATGTGTCTGTGTTGATCACTTCTGAGTTAAAAACAATAACAGAAAGCTGAATAGGAAAGAAAACAACGAATTTGTAACATTGCATTCAAGGTCTTACTTGGATGAGATGGTTAAGCTGTCGCTCTGTAGTTAACTATTGTAGAAGTTAACTTAAATATAACTAAAATTCTGTAAATTTAACAGTTATAATTTTTACTGTTCTTATTTTACTAGTATTTAGCAAAAAAATCTGCTAATTTCAGCAGTTTTTTCTGCAGCATCATTTTTAACTAATTTTTAGTAACTTTTTCTGCTATTTTTACAGATTTAGTTCTATGAGTGTACCAAATAGTCGTCATGCCCGACTTAAACCGTTTTACTCTCTTTTTTACAGTGTTCATTTGATTTATATTTAACTGTAAATTATAAAATATGTACATATGTAGTTATTTATTTAATTTATTATGTTTTATTTATGTATTTTATACAAAATTATCAAATTTAGATTTTAAAACAATATATCATTGTCTATTTTTTTAATTACTCATTGTAATATATTTAAAAGAAACTTTTGATAAGAGTGTTATAAATTTTTAAGTTAAATACTTCAATAAATTTTGTTTTTATTTATTTTTAATACAAAATTAAAATTTATGATTGATTCTTCTTTAAGAAGTGTGATTTATAACTTTGAAGATATAAAATTAAATAAAAAAGGTAAATTTATGAGATTTTTAAATGTCATATTAAAAAGTTATTAAATTTTAAATTTTATGGAACTAATTATGATAAAATAATTCTAGCTAATTAATGTACAATTGGAAATTTGTTTATCAAAAATTTTGATTTAAAAGGTGTGTTCAACGCAGTTTGATGAATATATTAACCCTCTAATGCCCAATGCCGCCAAAAAGCGATCTTCAGATTTGAAATCGTTTTTGGCTTAATAATAATTTTTATTAAACTGGTTGTAATATATCGACAGAAAACACAATTAGCTACTTTCTAAACCTTTTTTTGTTTTTGCTTATTGGAGAATTTTGCAAGCGAGAAGGATGTAAAGTCAAAATTTTGTAAATTAAAAAAAAAAAAAATTTAAAACAGAAAAACATGTTTGAAAATACGTCAAAAATATATTTAAGATTTGGCATACATTATTGATAATAACAAAGCAAGTTTAGGGTTCTATTTGCAAAATGAATTATTAATTTTACTCCCGGAATCACAGGATACCGTCAAAACACTTCTTACATATACCTCTCTAACTCAAAAACCAGCTGACAGATTTTTCTGGAATCAAGTACAGAGTACATGCTCAGAGTTAGAAGTAACATAGGGGTTACATTATAAATTTTTGCCTTTTAAGTTTTAATTTTTTTACTACCACACTCACACTTTTCCAAATTTGTAAAAAGTGTGAATGTATTGAAACTTGAAAGGCAAAAATTGAACGTGTAACCACAGTATTAGCGAAAATAATTTCGTAAAAATTTATTGATGTTTAAATTCGTCAAATTTCACAATTTTCAAAAAGCGAAAATCGCCCTAACTTCGGAAATAAAAACACTAGATCTGCAATTTTGGGTATGTAATTTTATTTTACTGATAGTATTATTTATAGAAAAAAACAAAGTTATTCGATTATTGAATTTGTTGATTCGTCTTCAAGCTTTATTGTACTATATCGCCTAAATAAAGCGATAAATCAAAATTTTAATATTTGAGGCATTGCTATCAAGAGGAAGAGCATTAGAGGGTTAAATACGACGAAAAATCTAATAAAAAAGTCATAAATCGTCTAAATTAGTGTACAAAACGCTCAATTGGTAATATGTAGTGTGTTTGAAAATAAACTGAAATGGCTTTTTAATATGGCTGAGCTAAAGGGCGCACCTTCGTGGTCTTTATGAAATCTGTATCGAAATTGGAATGTTAATTGCATACAAAGACATTTAAATATAAAAGTGTTAAAATGTTCCGCAAAAGTATTTGTCATGAAATTTTATTCTATGTAAGTCTTTGAAGACTTCAAAATTGAAAATTTAACTTCCTTCAATACCAGAAATAAGTCAAAACTTAAAATGTGTTAAAGGGTTAATTCCGTACTTAATCAGAATTGGCGCTCAAATGTCCAACAAATCTGGATTTTAGGGGGAACCTGTGAGTCTTTCTTTTAGGCATACATGTGCCGGCGTTTTGAAAGATCACATCGGAATTTTATTTTAAGAGGAGTTAAAAAGTTCCCCCCCCCCCACCCCCCCCCTTTCAAATGTTTATTGTGAATCGGCATCGGCAAAAAAAGAGATGCCGAAGCAGTAGAAAAAGCACTACAATTGATGATCTAGATGTACTTCTTTTTTAACATAAACACTAATGATTTTAACATTGAGCTGTCATAGGAGAGGAGTACTGCCACTTCAACATTTTTTCAGTACTTTTTGAACGAGTGCAAAGGAAGCTCTTTTTCACCAATTAAAAGTTTAAAAAAATTCTTTACAAAAAAAAATTATATTTTTTTAATTTACAAAAGTTTTTTATTGCCGCCACGAACTTGCGACCTCACGATTGCTAGTCTAGCGCTCTACCGCTGAGCTATTCTTTGATATGAAAGTTGACTGGCATAAAAACACCACTTTGTTAATGCGAGATATTGTTCCTTATTCTCTTCAATAAAAGTACTTATTAAACAAGTGTAAAAGGTGCACTCCAATCCAAAATTGGTTTCAGTACTATTTTTGCAGGTACATAAAAATCAATTTCTGACCATTTTTTTATATAGATATATTTCTAAAAATTTTAAAATTAAAAAATATTGAATTTAAACAAATTAATTATAAATATTAAAAAAAAATTAATAGAATAAAAAAATTAAAAAAAAAATTTGATTCCGCCGGGAATCGAACCCGGGACCCTCTGTTTGGAAATGTCAAATGATACCAAAATCGCTTTTTACGATCATTTTTAGAGCAATTACTCTTTAGAAGCAATACTTAAGTGATTTTTTGGATGTGGTTTAGAAGTAATTCTAACAAAGCTGTAAAAATGTAATAACGGATACTTGGAAAGCAATGAAAGAAGTGATTTTTTGAAGTTGAATAACTTCTAAAAAAGCAGTAAAAATACACTAACGGATACTTATGAAGCATTGAAAGAAGTAGTTTGTAAAGCACTACTTGCAATTTTTTTTTTTTTTTTTTTTTTTTTTTTGCTGGGAAACCATGTGAATCTTCCATTTTAGGTATAGGATGTGTTCAGCGAACTTATATAAAACACTACGAGGAAAAGTTTTTTGGAACATTTTAACCCTCTAACTCTTGAATTAAAGGGACTTTTTTTGTCCCTTTTTTAAAAATGGCAACAATTATTTTTGAAAATTATTTTTACAGTCAAACTATCATCATATGCTTTTTTGTCGCTTGAAGTCTCTAATTTTAATAACAGTAAATGGAACAAATATGCTGTTTTAATATGAACAAAATTTTAAAAATGCATCGACTGACAAACGGATTTTCATGAAAAAATCCGGAAACTGTATAAAATTGAAAAAATCTGAATTTTTTATGAAAAAACTGGAAAACTGTTAAGCATCCTAAAAAAAGTTAAAACTGGCTATATGGCAACACTGCTGCATCAGCTTAAATATGTCCTTAATATACCAGAAACCTCAGTTTTAGCAAACTCCCGAAATTGGATTTTGACCAAAAACAGCTTTTTTGGTCTTCAGTGCAGTGTTGCCACCAAGATAAATTTAAAATTATTTTTAGGGGACTGTCGAAATAACATATCGCTTCAGTTGTACAGCAGAGAAACAAGCCAGCCGCCGTTAGCCGTTTAAGCCGCCGCCGCCGGTCAATTTTGCTTCAGCCGCCGCCGCCGATGTTTTTCGGCTCATTTCGGCTGGAAGTATCAATTTTCAAATATAAAAAATTAAAAAATAACTATATTTTTTAAAAAGAATTTACTAATTCATTAAACTTGAACAACCAGAGCTAAAAACAATTTTTTTATATGAAAAGAAAAAAGTTAAAATCTTCTAAATATTAAATTTTTATAAATATAATTTTTTTAAGCTATAAAAGCTTATGTAAATTTATACTGTGAAAAAAATTAAAAAAAAAAGTTCTTAATGGGTTAATATAATACTTCAGAATGCAACTCTTTGCAGATGTGTAAAAAATCAATTAATAAAAAAACATAGCTGCTTAACTTTGCATTTAAAACTCAATATATGTACTTGGTGTACGCATTTTTATCAAAAATTATGACGAAAAATCGTTACAGAGTTGAAGTCGTGTTAGCATATGTAGATATACGAAAAAGTTTGTAAAATGTATTAATTTTTGTTAAAAGCGTTACTTCTCCTCTTCATATAAATTCTTACAGTTAGTGTTTAGCTTCATTGGTTATTAAAATATAAGCTATTAAAGTTAAAAAACCTTATGAGTTACTGGTTACGGAGTTTACATTTGGCCTATAAAATTGGTTACAAATTTTATGTATTAATCAAAAATTGGTCAGATTGTTATAAATTTTGTAAAACAGGTGACAATGCGCTGATATATATCGAAATATATAACTCAAATGTAATCCATGCATTAGAAAATAGCTGGTTACATGGTTTTTATCGCATTTTTTGATATCACCCATATATATTTTTTCAATTCTAAAATACATTTTTAAAAATGGGTGATTGGGCATCTAATTAAAATGGGTCCCTACAAGATATGTGCATCCTGGCCAAACTTTCTAACAAAGCCTCCATTCAAGTCTTCAAACAAGTTTAATTTCTTAAATCAATTTTTTAAAATTAAAAAGAATAAATAAAAAAAATTGATTCCCAGTATGCTTTAATTGTCTGAAAATTCTATAAGAGGCAAAAATTGTTTTGAGTTCCAAGGGGGTTACATTTTCCCAATGTTGGGATTACTGTGGAGCCCTTTACATTGGCAAAAATATGTGCTGCCAAAATTAATATTTTGCAAGTTATGTTTCAAAGAAAAGGACTCGGTACTAAAAGGGTATGTTTATAATTTATTAAATAAAACTTGTATGCTATATTAAATATTTAGGACCATTTGTTAGATATAGTCTTGACTAGCCATGGATCTGTGCGAACATGAAACAAATCACACGTGAACCAACAACAAATCTTATATAAATTGATTTTATATATATTTTTTTGCGAGTGATTTTCTGACCGTGATAAAGTGCAGACGTTAATTGTGATCTCTTTTCTATAATTCTATTTAAAATTAAAAGCAATAACATTTGTTATTGTTTTAAGAAAAAACTTTTTTTTTAATACATTGTATCAGTGTTGCCATAACGGCGATTTTCTCGTCAGATCTAGCGATTTTATTTCGCCCCTAGCGGGAAAAATTGTCCTGTAGCTATTAGCCAAAAATCTAGCGATTTTTTTATCAGTCGTAATATAATTTTTAAAACTCGGTTTTATGTTGAAAAATATTATAAAACTGGCACATTGATATTCCTTTATTATAAAACACAACATCTTAAACGATTTTAGTAAAAAAAAACTCTAAAAATACACATTTCGATAAAATATCGGTATGCACTTTTTCATCGTACAACGCCCTCTATTGTGTATTCTCAATACTAAGATTAATTCAATGAAAATCAGGACTCATTATTTGAAGCTTAATCGTAAAATTTCTCATTATTTAAAAGTTTATAACACTTCTTATTAACATATTAAAGAAATTTTTGAGTAAAAACTGATTTAAGAACCATTTTTCAACAATCTAGCGATCGCTAAATATTTACCCCTAAATTCATAAACGCTTTGTAAAATTATAGGAGGTTTATTGAACAAATTTTATATGAAAATGACGTTTTGTAAACCTGCTATAACTTTACAAAGCATTTATGAATTGAGGGGTTACAATGGTAGCATTCGGCAGAGAAACCTTAAACTGATACCGGTGACATGTAGCGCTTTGTGATTACTTACTCTGCTGAACGATGATTTCTTTGTTTTGTTTTTGAAAACACTTTTTCTATAGTTTGCTTTCATTTTTTTTTTAATTTTTATTTTCGAATTATATTTGTATGTTTTTATTTGTCATTCATACAAAACAATTTTTATTGTAAATGAACAACAACAAATGTATCACTTATTGATCAAAAGTAGCAAACATTTTTTACGCTACCAAAATATGACAGCGCTACCTGAGCGCTCAGACTGAGCGGTTAGTGATCAGGTCGTTCAGCAGATAATTGGACAACTGTTGTAGAACAGTTGACTATTAAATTGTATCTGCCGAACGCACCCAATGTTTATAATCTAGAGATTTTCTAGCGATTTTTGGGTCTGATCTAGCCATTTATTTTGAAAATTTGTTGGCAACACTGCGTTGTATATTGAAATCAACAACAAATTATTACAAAGGGATTAATATAATAATAATATTCTGCTATACTAATCCTCTGCTGTTACAGCAGAATGGATAGTAGCAGCGAGTCTACTGAAGAACTTTCTGAAGAAAAACCGCCTCCAATAATTATTCCAAATGTTTCAGATATAAGAGCGATAATGAATAACTTTTCAAAAATAGTAAACCTTGAAGATTATTCGTACAAATCTTTGAGAGATGGTCAGGTAAGAGTAATGGCAAAAAACGTAAAGGCATATAGAGTGATAGTAAAATATCTATCTTTCGTAAAAAAAACTTAAACGTTCTCAAATCACATTACAAAATGTTGTTTTCAGCCGATCAAGCCGCCGCCGCCGCCGATTATTTGGTTGCGCCGCCGCCGCCGATTTTTATCCGGCTCAACCTCAATCGCCGCCGCCGCCGCCGATTTTTTGCTTGCGCCGCCGCCGCCGATTATTTTGGTCGGCTTGTTTCTCTGTTGTACAGTTGTTATCTATGATATTAATTTTGGATTGAAAAAAATAATTCTAGAACCACTTTTTTTCATTTTAGTTAATTTGCTATCTACCAAACAATTTTTTATGAATATTATATAATAATATAAAATAATCATAAAACATGAACTATTGTATATTTGTAGATATCCTTTACTGAATATAAGCCCTCGATATACAGTCATTAACTTATTAAATACAAATAAATTTAAGAGCCTCAGGCTCTTTGGGTTTTTCTTTCTGTTCTGAAAATCTGAGAACCTTCTATAAGAAAAAGTTCTTAGTATTACAGAATATTAGAAACTAATAGTTTTAAAAAGAAACAATTCCTTATCGCTGAGAGATTTCAATTAATTATTCCCGAAATAAAAATCTTAAACATGAATCTTAACTAGACAATTTTAAAACCCGAATTTGTTAGGGTATTTGTTTATATTTTGAAATCGATGACACACCCTGACATTACAATTTTATACGTATTTGAACTTTTTGTTTATAATTCTATCAACACAAATGTTATTTTAAAATACCTATTTTATATTTCAAAATAGTAAATTAATACCATTGTTTTTAATATTTCTTATATATTTCTTCATTTAATTATGTCTGCTATTGTCTTAATAATTTACATAAGATATTTATCATAATATTAATAAATCACCATGTGACCCAATACTAAATAGTAAATATAAAAATTTCAATATCTTCTACAATTTAATCACACAACTTACGTTACAGTATTAATTACGTTATATAGAAAACGCGTTAAAACATATGTTTTTTTTGTTTTTGTTTTTTAGTCTACCGATTTGTTTGAATTTTATATTTAGGTATTATCTTTATCGTTTATTAAAAATTATCACTTCTTTTTTATTCTTTTTATTATATTTTCATATTTATTTTAAAGATTTTGTATATAACATTTTATGATTTATTCATGTAAATCTAATAAAATCCTTATGAATTTATTAGTTTTAATAATTAACAGAGATTTATTGTATTAAAAATTTTTTATTGGAAAAATTTGCAAATCAAAAACGTATGATATGACGTAGTTTGTGATAGACAAAGTTTAAAAATAAATATTTTTAATATTTTTCTTAGAAAATTGTTCGAATAATTTAATCGAAATTGGTATAAAATAACAAAAATATTTAAAAAATATATATTTTTTATTAAAGTAAATATATTGTACTAAGAAAATCGGACAGTATATTAAATAATTTTTCAAATAGATTAAGAAATGCATTTTTGGAATTTTGTTTTTTTATTTTCCACTTTGAAGTTTAAACCGTCATAGCTTAAACAACCCCTGCATAAAGTCAGTCACAACGAAAGTCACTTTTTTTACCCCAAATATTAAAAGTTTTGAGGAATTGTGTCAGAATCTGAGATTTTATAATAAAAATTAAGTTGGAGATTATGGTCCAGCGTATATTGTAGTCTAATATTGTGACCACTTATTCAGTTATTCGTTACACAAACTCACCTGCAGCATGTTTTTATACAATTCACCACTCTGTGTTACAGGGTATAGATTAGATCAGAAGGCACTACGCATCGCGACCAATATGGATCTTTTCTGCTGCCTAAAGTTTGCTAAAGATTCAAGCTACCGATAAAGCCAATAATCCTATTACGAGAATGTTCCTAAATGTCAGAAGATTACAAGAAATGGTCACCCAGAAACCTGAGTCTCCTGTCACACATCCTCGCACATTCTCAGGCAATATGCTCTGATGTCTCACTCTCCAGCTCAAAAAACCTACAAACATCAGTGTCCGACCGACCCTGTTTGTGAAGCTGGTACCTGAGACCACAGTGTACTGTAAAGTATACCCTCAAGGTCTTTAGGTTCCCCCTGTTGAGTGACAATAGTCGCCCCGATCCTCCACCGGACAAAGAAATAAATCTCTTAGCATATCTCTGGCCAGAAGAAGTTTCCCAATACTTAGAAAATTCAGTTTCCCTCCACAGCCTAAGCTTCTCTCTAACGTACCCCGTGGGTATTCCACAGAATGGTTTCGGACCGATGAATGGTCGACGGGTTCCATAATTGGCTAAACAATCAGCCCTTTCGTTACCCTCGTACCACTCATGACCAGGAATCCACCCCAATGTAAGGGAGTTGCTCCCACCGAGTTCATTCTTCACGATACCCCGTAGGTTCCTAGAGCCTTTAGCGCAGCCTGACTGTCAGAAAGAATGTAGAGTCGAATGTAGACCATGCCCCTCCTCAGGCACTCCCTCATACACAAAATCTCCGCCTGAAAAATGGAGTTGTATTTGCCCATAGGCAGAGCACATTGGAACCCGGGTACAAAGACACCTGCCTCCGTGTCCCCATTTGAATGCTTTGAGCCATCAGTGAGCCATATCTGAGCCCCCACCTCAGGCTCCCAGGATCAGCTGGTCCACATGCCTCTGTCAAATACCATAATGTCAAAATATCTTACGAAAATCTGCTCCGTGATCATCCTATCCACGACCCTGAAGATTGGGTGGTCCATAAATATCCCGGCGAACCTTATTTTACCCCAGTCCTCATGTTCCCGAATTCCCGGAGACGAAGCGAGTGAGCTTGTCGCAATTCTGAAGATAACTGTAGGAAGTTTGGTACATAAATAGGGTTCACGGTCTGACGTAGTAGCCATGGAAATGTGCTATCTGATCTTAAGTGTCTTGATTTTAAATGGTATTATCAACCCAAAGCGATTTCTTGCACGGGACTTATAAGTATATATGTATATAATTTTCTACGTTAATCAGAGTACTTATTCTGGGCAAAAAACGGGTCCAACTCTGAATCAGTATCTCCATGTTCCCTTTTACAGCTCTTGAAGCCCAAAAAGTTCCTTTTTATTCTTTGGCATAAAATTGTTAATGAATGCTAAAAATTCGGAAGGTAGGTATGTGTAAATTCTCAAGACCCCAAAAAAAAACCAAAAAGATCGGGAAATTCACGATCGTCTTTAAAGATTTATCTCGAAAACTGTCGCGCCGATATCTACGCAACGTAGCGATTCGGAAACAAGATTATCATGCCTAATAAACGGAATATAAGCCAGCACCCCAATACGTTCCAATGTCGGAGAAATCAGGATTTTTTTTAAAGAGAGGCAACTATCCAGAAATTCTAGCTATTAATTAATGTGTTTATTTCTTTGGAAGGGGATAGAGAAGAAATGAAAGGTGATGAAAGATGAAGGGCTTCAAATATGGCAACAATGTAATTGCGCGAGATGCTGAATCTTAGAACAGTTGTTGCGTGCAATTTTATGTTCATAGCCCTGATATATAATTTTACTTCGGTGGGTTGGATGGGAATACCGAGGGAGGACGCTGCAATATGTATGAGGGATAGAAACCTCATACATATTATTATTCTAACATTCTTCTCTTCCTTTTCCTTAGCTCAGAAAAGCAACATTTTACGATGTCAGAAAAAGGAAGCACAAAATATGTACATCAAAATGACCACATCCGAAATAATTGGCTCAATCGTTGAATAATAAAAATTGCATAGGGCAATGCACGAGTATGTATACAAAATAAATGTATTGATGCAAATAAATTGCACCAAATATAATTTGTATCGTGTTGTAATTGGCTTGATTTAAGCTTGAACATAGAGCATCAATGCAAGGGTTTTGAGTGTGTTGTTTGAAGTTGAAGTGAGTTGCAATTTAAGGCTATAATTAACGCATATTGACACTGTTATGTTTGACTGAAATTCAAGTATTCATTTCACTGGATTTTACTATTGAATAACAATGTAAATCATATATAAATCAAGACTTGAAATTGGAAAACACGACTGGAATTACAATTGATTTCAAATTAAATGCTAGAAAAAATATTTACTGGGTAACTTTGTGCTGATGTTTGTTAAGTTATTAAAGACCATGTGTAAGAGGTAAGTAAGCCATCTGTTGTGAATCCCGCAATTTTAAGTTATACACACAATAGCTTTAAATTATAATTAATATGACGAAAACTGTCAGTTTTAAAAATAAAAAATATCAATTAAAAGGTGCGAAAAAATTTCAATTTCCTATTTGCAGCCATATTTCATAAATTTTTTCTCAGTGAATGAGAGGAATGCATTCTCCTTATTTTCTAACTACTTTGCCGAGACGCACATCTGACTGTATATTTCACTTCCTGGAATTTTATCCGCTTCCCAGAATATGAAGCATTCGTACTTTGGTCTAGGCTTTCATACACAGAAAGAATTTACAAAATTATAATTAAATTATTGAAATATAAAAAAAAAACTAAAAAGGCACCAACAATGGAATTTGTAAATTGAATAAGAATTTGGTTATTTTTTTGTAACTTTGAATTTTTATTTTTAAACAATTTTTATAAGAAAATAACAATTTACAAATTAAAACAAAAATATAAACAAAACAAGCGGGCTAAAGCCCGCTCGATGGTTTGTATAAGTCCCCAGGTGACTGGGAACTTATACAAACCAAAGATTAAATTCGGCTGTGCCGAGTCTTTAGATACCCTCCATCCTGGTGTTTTTATTCGGGGATTCTACTAAGTACAAACAAGTATGAATTATTACCCATTTTGTATTCGGTCAATCCACTGTGCAACAAATGTGTATGATTTTTTCCACCACTACAAGTAAATATTTCAGTTTAATCTTGTTTAATCTCAATGCTGCCACAAGCAAGATTCAAAATTCCCAAAAGTGTAGACAAAATTACCCAAAAAATATGAAATTATAAATGACGTCAATTAACATATTATTACAATTTGAACTCCGAAAAAAGGTAATAATCTCATCAGTAAACTTAAAAAAAAAGTGATTTGGCCATTTCAATTGTCCCATCGTTCTGGGCGTTATATTATTACAAAGAAAAGTTCCTTAAATATGCAGCATTTATGATGAACTTTTGAGTCTTATATGAATCTTCATAAAATTTAGAGAAAAACTTAACTTTAAAACAAAACACTTAAAAAGCTTGTAAATAAGAGTCAGTTATGATCACATGTGAACGATTTAAAAATAATCTTATTTTAGAGTCTTTCAAAAATCAAGTTTTATTTGCGTTTTAAAAAAAAGTCTTTGGCAAGCAATTGGGAGAACTTCAACTAAAATAATGTTTTTGTGGCATACACAATATAATAAATTATTCGATAAAACTTTATTAGTTGAAATTTGCTTAATTACTTCGTAACGATTTTTTTGTGTACGTTAATAGCTTATTTGTATAACGAAAGAATTTCAAAGCATGTATAGATTAATACACTTTCCTGATGTATCGGTTTAATTCGTGGATGATCAGTCGCTGTGAATCAATTCATTAACTCGTATGAATAAAAAATAGATATTGGAATTTTTATGCAAACTTCACAATTAGATGTTAAGTCATTCATAAGCCAAAAGTAATTACATACATTGAGGCAGGGTTGGTAGGCTCTATCGCTAAAATACTGTTATAGATTCAAATATCGATACATTTAAAATACCAGTACCGAAATTAATGAAATACCATTATCCTTACAACACTATTCTTTTTAAGTCTAAACTTTTTGTAAATCCACGTGGTAATTGTGAATTTTACATACACTTAGTTAATAAATTTATTTTACTTTACTTTGTTTTTTCATAAAAAAAAAAATTTGCGGAATGCACCGAAATAACTGAATACCGCTTATCTTAAAATACCATTATCGAAATAATTGCAATACAGTTAACCTTTAAATACCGTTATCGAAATACAATTATCCTTAAAATACTGTAACCGAAATAATCTATGATAGCGTTACTTACCCTCACCGATAATCGCACCGTTTCTGCTACCAACAATGCTTTGAAGTAATTGCTATGTTGTATTCATAGACCCACTATCTATTGGCTAGTTTATGAATTAAATTCTTTTTTTATGTATAATATATTTTTTTATTTACAAATTTGATAACTTTCTCAATTCATTCATTTGAGTTGAAATTTAAGTGAAAAACTAAACAATTTAATAATTGCTGTCATCCATGCCCTACCCATAAAGTGGCAACACTGCTTATGTTATTCATATAGATGTGTGCAGACCTTTAAAAATATAATTCCTTAATTGGTATTTTAAATCTCAATTTTGCAATAAGTTGATCCCAGTGAATTTTTTTTTTACCCCGATGTAGTCCTTTTCAAGCTGTACCCATTACCGGCGAATGAGATTTATTTTTAAGATTTTTTAAAATAAACCGTTTTTATAAAAACCACCGTATACTACCACATAATTTTTTATTTATTAATATATTCTCAAGATTAAAAACTTTTGAGATGTAGTTCAAATTTTATCACTTCAAGCACCGAAGATATTAGAAGCCAAGCCTATATATATATCAAATAAAAGCTTTTCGTCTTGATAACATTCTAATAAGCACAATTTTTGTTCTTATATATGATTTTTATGGAATAAAAACATTAAAAAAACAAAAAAATTAAAATTCCTACGCCGAATCATAATGGGTCAACAAAAAAATGCTATCCTAAAGATATTTTTATTACCTTTCCAATGGTGTACATATTGTTCCAACCCTATCATAAATGAAGAAAATATAGTTAAGTTCATTTTTAAACTTTAAACCGAAGTAACTCCTCATACAGGCTTTTCGCTGAAAAAAAATTTCTTCGGGCCCCCAAAAGAGAGTTATATCAGTAGTAAAAATTTAGAATCAATCTGTCAGGTGCCTCTAAAGCCAACATACGTCCAAATTATTCATTAGAATCGAAATTGAATCAACACAAATAGGAACAAATCTTATCTCACTTTATTCAATGTCCAATCATTGATTTAAAGGCATTATGAATTATTCAGTAATTTATAAAATGAATTCAATTTTATGCATATAAATTCAAAAAAAGAATTAACTCTTTCAAGGTCTGGGTGTGTATGTTTGTGTTTTTTTCTTATTCAGTAACAACAACAACACACAGTTAATATATTTTTCATGTTAATATGGAAAATTCTAGAGGTGCTTCTACATTTTCTTTCATAACTTTTAAACGTCTGGACCAAATATACCCATTTCCAATAGCAAACTGCTTAAGAAATTGGACCAAAATTTTGACTAAAAATTAACATCCTAGCACAACTATTTTGAGCGTGATCGTGATTTCAACAGACAGACAGACAGACAGACAGACGGACACGGCTATATCGGTTTCGCTATTGATAACGATCAGGAATATATATTTTTTTTATGTACCAGATTTTTTTTTCGATGAGTTACAAACGGAATGACAAAATGATATATACCCTCCTGCACAGTGGGATGGAGGGTATAAAAATGTTGGGAATAAAATTTCAATTCAAAAGTGTTTGTTTTAACAGATTTCAGTATTGGTGCCTACGGTTTTTTACTTATTTAAAAATGCCCTCCTGCTATTTCTGACTAATTGTAAAAGTGACGCCCAACGTAGGACATTTATTCTATCTTTGTAGTTTGGTAAACAACAACAAATTCACACACAAGATAGAAATTCGTGTTTGCGAATTTCTAAAAAGGAAATCATGCATCTTTAGAGTGTACACTCAGATCTTAATGAAACTTGGATATGTTGAAGAAGGCACTAAACTAATATAAACTTTTTTTTTTGCGGCCATTGCTTATATCTAGGGAGTGTAAAAACGTTCCAAAGTGTGATAGTTAATTTTCATGTTGTAACTTTGGCACAAAAACGAAAAAAAAAAATAATTTCTTAAGCCTCTTTTCTATCTCCTAAACATTTGATATGGCACTTAAGAAAAAGCAGTTCTCCCTTAAATTTGTTGCTCTACAGTATTGTTCAATTTCATAAAAATCGAAGTATATCAGTTGGGATACGAGTACTCTCCTTGCAAGTTATAAATTTTCTGTTTTTTTTTAAGTTTTTTTTCGAAAAATTAAAATTTTGTTTAACTTTTTTTAAAAAGCAAAAATTTGTAAAACTTATTTGTAGGCAAATTTTTGGTAAAGTTTTTCTGACAAGAAAAATTTGTTTTTTTTAAATATGAAGACGTTTTGGTATAAAAACTAAATTCTTTAAACAATTTTTACATTATTTTATTTATTGCAACATTTTAAACGTTTTTATTTTTTTGCTTTAAAATATTGGATAAATTAAAAAATTTTACCTTTATTTAAGAAGAATTTTAAGGACACTATTTAATTTTTATATAACACACATTTTAAAATTTTTACAAAATAAATTAATTCAAAATACTATATTTTTTTGAATTTTTATTTCTTAAATTTTGTTGAATTTTTTTAACACTTTAATTTAAAAAAAAAGATCGTTTAATTTTTAATTTGTGTTTGCCAAATATAATTTTCCAAAATATTTTTAGTCCCGTAAATTTTCTTCTAAAGTACCGTTATAAGTTTTAAAAATGTTCGTGTCACTTTTATATTTTTTCTTGTTCTCGTCTATATATTTTACAAGTGTACGATCGTTATGAAGTTCGTCATCTGACTGGCGTTTAACGGGCAAATTCTACGAACATTAAATAATTTTCACATTATTTCTTCTTTTTTTCAGTTTAAATTTAGTTCTTTTTATTGTTGTTATTGTCGTTAGTAGTAGTCTGTAGTAAGTTGTTGTGAGTGTTGTGATTTGTTTGTTTCTACTACATACTACTTACTCGACTTATTGCTGTCGATGATATTTGTTTAAATTTCACACTCAAAATTCCGTAAAAACAACAACAGTTTTTATTGAAATTATTTTAAATTTTTTGTTACAATTTGCTTATTTTTTTTATGGACAAAACACAGAAAAAAAATAGCAGAAGCTCTAGTTAAATGTTAATGCATGAGATGTACTCAAAAATCTTAATAGATTTGAGTGTGTGTGTGTGTGTGTGTTAATACATTTAAATGAATATGTGTTTAACTAATACATTTAAAGATTGAAATGTTGCACAGTATTTTAAATGGACAATAGCATATCATATAACGGTATGTTTGTTTATATTTGTGTTGTTTGTATTCGTTGCACCCTGTAATGTATTCTGAATAAATGATCTTTTGATTGGAGTGGCCAGATCTTAAAATGGCTTTAAGATCTTATTGAACTAAAATAGTTGTTTACTAGGATAAAGCCCCCCATACATTTGCAATACTATGACCAATATAATGGCAAAGTATTTTTATTGTTTTGCCATACACTTTACAATAAATTGCAGCATATGTATATGTAACAAAAAATCGCCACAATATTTTATGCAATATATAATTTCAACATAACCTCAAAATGGACACAAACATAAACAAAGAATCAAAAGTGTTTTGATTCACTCCATAATATTGCTCAACCTTCAATTTAATACACACACGGTCAATGTTAGCATAACTTGGAAAGTTGTGCCATAATATTGCAAATGAATGGGCCGCATAAGTGAAGGAGGCTATGTTACAAAAATCTATTCACAGATTATGGCGCCCAACTCAGGGCATATTAAAAAAATATGTTTCAGGTAAGCCTACACTGATAGAATTTTGTACATAGTATTAATGAATTTGTTCATTAATCCAATGATTTTTTTCATTGAAAAGTCCCCAAAGAACGCGTTCATTAAATCAATTAAACGTATTCATTAAATGAAATCTAATTGAAAAAAATATTTTTTTTTCGTTACTTTTTTATTTATTATTTATTTTTATTTTATTAATTTTTATTTGTACATATATTTCCTTTTTGTTTCTATACCGTTTTTGACATCTCCCTGAACTCGACTTGAACCCGCAATCTCCAGAATATAACCATTACCGCGTTGCCGATTGATCTAAATAGCCAAAACAAAATGATGCCATTATTTGAACTTTTATATTTACATATTTTCAGTTTGCAACCCTAGCGTTCATTACTATAACATATATCTATTTTAGTAATTAGTAAATTCAAAACCCTTATAAAAATTATAGCATATCCTACGGGTTAGTTGAAAATATATAATAAAAAATTCATTAAATTAATGAATTTTTCATTAATTCAATGAAAAATTTTTATTAAACCAATGAATTCAGATTAATGAAATCGGTTCATTAATAGTATGAACGAAAATTCTATCAGTGTACACTGAGATGGAATCAATGGAATTTCACGAGAATTCGTCCATTGAAACTTTTTATAAAACTATATCAAAATTTAATTTTATTTATTAAAAATTTCATGCACTCAATAAAAAGGTTTCATTAAAAATTTGTTTCATAACAATGATGAAGATTTTTAGTTAAAATATCAAAGAAATAAATGGATGTCACTACATTTCTAGATCTGTCAAAACAACAGAGTAGTATATTGTAAGATGACAAAGCAAATTGTGGTAAATTTTTTGTTGTTGTTTTTTCTTTGATATTTTAAATGTTTAATAACGCTCCCAGACGAGAACAAGAAATTCTCATTGAGTTTTTATTTAACTTAACAAATATTTCTAGAAATTCTAAAAATGTCGTCCCCTGCCGATTTCCTTAGACAAGAATGAAATCCGGATAGGGATATGCCAACAGGTCAACAGGTTATTTTTCACAATTTTTTAAATAAGTTTTGGGATTTTAGCACATTTAATTCCTTTGAATTACAGCATCTCTTAACGTTGTGAATGTTTATTTAAATTTGCTGAATTTAAAAAGTATTCGAAAAGTATAAAAATATTGTTTTTATAGTACTTTAGCATCATAATTTTAAATAGCGAATATCGCGAATACGAGCACCAATATACTTCGTAAGTAGATACAAGTATAGTAGCATGTAAGTTATATATCATCATAACCTGTGCGTCTTAAATGTTCTGGTTTTCCAACAAAGTTTAAATTGCATTTAAGGCAAGAAATCAAAAAAGCTGGTCACTCTACTATACTTTGAACTACCTTATATCTTCATAAAGTATTATATGGTATTACAATAGATATTATCTATCTTACTTTTATTTGTCATAACAATAAAATTAACAAATTTAAATTTCTTTTCAAACGAAAAAATAAAATAACTGGGGGTGATATATTTTTCAATTGACAACAAAATAAAATTTTAATTCAAAACAAATTTCCATAATATACTTAAAAAATTATAAATATATCATAATAAACTTTCAAACGTTTTATCTTTTTAACTCTTTGAGTTTTTCAAAATTGATCACAATAGTTAAGATTTTTGTTTTATAAAAAAAGTTTGTTACTTTGTTAAATATTTTTAAATACGAGTAATTGTGGATGATATTTTTGCTTTAGTGTCGTCTCCCTTACAATTGTTAATCATCTTGATTTGCACTTAAGCGCGTTTTTTTCTATTTATTGACTTTTTAAGTAGTTTCGAATACAAGTGTATTCAGTCATTATTCCAAATGTTTTTAAATATAAAACATAAATTGTTTATGTCCACATGTTAAATATGAAAGAGGGGCAGAGAATATAAAAGAGGCCAGAGAATGGAGTTTGTTTGTAGGAATGTTGTTGTTGCAAAAAGAATGTGCTAATGAAGCAGAAAAATAGTAAGGGAAATAAATAAAAAAAATAATGAATATGAATATTCTAAAATAAGGTTTATTTTAATATTGTTGTTTTACAGACAATTTTACAATTAAAGTTTAACTATAAGTCAAACTAAAAGTTAACTGTAAGCTAAAACGAATAAAGAAAATGCAACTGGAACTATATGATGCCGTATATCAAGTATAGTTTGTATTATTCCAATAAAAAAAGAGATGACAAAGCAGTAGAAAGAGTACTACAATTACATGATCTAGATGTACTTCTTTTTTAACAGTAACACTAATGATTTTAACATAAGGGTTGTCATAGGAGAGGAGTACTCCCACTTCATAATTTTTTCAGTATAAAATAACTATCTGAATAAAAATCGATATAAAATTGCTCAAAAGCTAAGTTCAATATCGGACTAAGTGGTTCATGGGTCTAATACATTATTATTATTACACTCATAAAAAAAGCCCGTACAAATTGTTCAAAATTCTGCTCAAATAACAGGAAATGAAGTTTAGAATCATGTTCTGCTAAATTTAGGTAAGGTAAATTTTACACACTGGTAAATACACAGACAATTTTAGTTAAATTAACAGATACGTTACCTGATTAAACCAAATATTTCTGCTAAAATATTGCTTACAATCTAGGGGGGTTTTTCTTTATTTATTAAAAGCTTCATACACTCAATTAAAACGTTTCATAAAAACTGGATTCATAAAATATATGAAGCTTTTTCATCAAATTTAAGAAATTTTTCATTTACTTTGTGAAGAAAACTTCGTTAGTTTAATGAAAATTTTCATTAAAACTCATCCAGCTAAATTCTCTCTGTGTAGATGCATACAAACATCAGCACTAACTCAATTTACGCTGACCACGTAGTGGTGCAGAATATAAAAAAGTATTCCTTAATATGTGTGTAACAGTGAACCAAGCCGACCCTAAACAATCGGCGGCGGCGGCTTAACTCTAGCTTAAAACCTTTTTTTATAACTAATGAAGAAAATTTATTAAATTCCAAAAGTTGAATTAACTAGATTTAAAAGAATTCCTTAATGAATGAATGCATTAAATTTTATGAAGGCATTAGAAAATAATGAATGAATTCTTTCAAGATAATTCGAATTAAAAAAAAAGGGAATTCATTCAATTCCATAAGTTCGGTCAGAGAATTCATTCCCAAAACATAAATTCAGTTCAAAAAAAGGGAATTAGGCAAGCTCTGTGTGTAAGTTAACTTAATAAAAAAAAATTTTTTTACTCTTTCAAAATTGTGTCTTCGGATTCATAGCAAATTTTACACAATTTATATTTCTCTATCACTTTTTTGTTGGAAATATATACATTAGACCGTACCACCTTACAGGCAAAAAAAAAGTGCGCCATACACCCTCCAATATGAAGTATTTTTGCAAGGCAATTAAAAAAAAAATTTTTTTGCCGAACGTAGGGGTTGCCATCTGAAGATCTTTGCATATTTTTTTTTAATTTCACTTTGCACAAACTTTTAATATACCTACATTTATATTTGATTTGAAAAAAGCTAACTGGAATTATTTTTTATAAAACTACACATTTGCAAAAAATAATATTATATTTGCTTCAGTGTTGCCAAAAATAAAATACTTCACAATATAAATGTGTAAGACAAAACACCGCAACATAGCTTACAAATTTCTGAGGCGCAGCCGATAAATTCTAATGCTTTCTTTAAGCCGACTCATATTTTAAGCCGCAGCAAATCGGCAACGACGCAAAAATTAACAGACTGCGGCGAGCCGCTGATTTTCAGCCACTCGGCTTGGTTCTCAGGTGTGTAACCGCATTATTTATGGTTTGTCATAAAATGTTCCATCAATTCTTTAACTGATATTAAACCTGTCAATTTATGTCAATACAAACAATTTTTTTGATTTAAAAATTGATCTTGTGCTTATTCAATGATAATTATAATTAATTAGAGTTTGATTACAGTTTTAAACGAGATAAATTAATATCAATTTTTGATTAAATATTTAAAAAAAAAACCAATTCATTATTTGTGAAATTGTTTTGAGCGATTTTTTATATTATTATTTAGGGTTATTAGAAACTATTTCTAGGGGAAACAGAACTTTTTACCATTAAAAAAGTTTGGCCATTAAAAGTTTTATTTTTTTTTATTTTTGGTTGTCCAATATTTTTTGACAAATTTCAAAATAAAAAAAAAAAAATTGCAGACACTTTTCCAGTGACCTAGTGTAGGTTGTAGGTCTAGCAGAGTATATTACAAAACCGGTTTGAGAAGTTGAAGAGTATTTTTCTGACTAGCGCATTCAAACATTTGAAACTCACGTCATTTTTTAACCCATTTTGAATTTTTAAACGGGTTTTAAAAGGAAATTGCCTGGTATTTCCAAATATATATACTTTCTATATATTAGGTGTGTTTGGGTACTTTTCCAGTAAAGTCCAGTAAAAATTACTCAGTAACAAATTTACAGAGAGTAAGGCAAAATTTACTCTCAAAAAGAAAAATATCTGAAAATGTACGCAAACAGAAAAATTGTAAGAATTAGTAAAATACTGCTGCCAACTTCTTTCCTAAAAATATCGCTAAATCAAACTAAAAAATCACTAGAAAATATCTAAATTATAAAAAAAAATAAAAAAGCGATAAATCCCTAAATTTCACGAACTTTCTAGGTCCTGTTGAAAAATTTCAAAAAAATAGCTATATTTTTCAAACTTCTTAAAACTTTCTTAAAAAATTATTGATACATCGCCCAACTTTTCGAACTTTTTTGTTTTCCATAAAAATTTAACGATAAATCGCTGAATAATAATGATTCAAAAATTTTGTCAAGAAAATAAATGTAAAAAAATGCTAAGAAAATGTCTAGACTGTCTTAAAAAGAAAAATCGCTAGTTTTTCCCGCTAATAGCTAAATTATATTTTATCCCGCTAAACGAGTTGAAATATCGCTAGATTTGCCGAGAAAATAGCTAAATTGGCAACAGTTATTAATATAGCTGATTGCGAAATAAACCTATTCAAATTATTGGATTAATAAACAAAACCTAATAAAATGAACACTTACTTACTCCTTCCATCGTAAATAAGCTTATATTTAAATATCTTTTATTTTTACAAAAAATTATTTCAAAATTATTTAGACAAATGTTTTGTTTCTTCAATCATATGTTTTCAATCATATGTTTTTTTTATTACAAATTCTTACAAGCAAAAATTCATCCAGTAAAAACTTGTAAGTTCTCTGGTATTGAACTGTCACTTTACTCTCTATTTTTCCTCTCTCCTTACTGAGTAATTGTGTAAACAAACACCTTCCAGTAAAAACTTGTACAAATTTGTACGAATTTGTACAAATTTTTGGGTACCCAAACACACTTATTATTAATATAAATATTATGTACAGATTTTTTTTTTTAAATAATTAAAATTTTGAGTTTTTCATATTTTACGAGGGTTTTTTATTTGCTGTCACCGTGTATCAAACTTTTGACCTCAAGAGTCTAACTCTCTTCAGCTGAGCTCGCTCTTCTTTGGTATAAAAGTTGACTGGCATAAAAACATCACTTTGTCATTGCGATACATTTGAAAAACAACTTACGGTGCTTTAGTTGTAACTGTATTCCCCTTGTGTTTGTTGTTGCAAAGTCACAATAAATTATATTTATTAAAATTTTTGTTTGAAAACTTCCAAAAAAAAAACAAAGACCTGATATCGACACAATCACAACATTGACAAATAAAATTTGAATTTTGTTGTTGTTTTGCATGGAAAGTTGTGACTTTCAGCCTTAAAATAGTCTTATAAGAGTCACAACGAGTCACAAGTGGGAATAGGCACCCTAATCTCAATCGGAGAGTTTAGTTTGAAAAACTTTCCCTGTAAAAATTAAATCAAAAAGTGACTTACCTTTTGCATTGATGGCAGAGGTTTCCCAAACGATATGGTGTCAGCGCAAATTAAGAAGGGGTTAGTTTATTCTTCTGAGATTGCAACAATTTTCTAACCAAAATTTTGGATGGCTATGTAAAATAATTGTTTGCTATTTTGCATAATGCCAAGTTATCGTCATCGTCTCAAGCTACGATAACCTAACTAGGATCCTGTTTGCCCTTGTCGCTGTAATTAAATAGATTAAATATATTAAGATTGTTTTTAAATAACGCAGGCCCTAAACTTACCTATAATAATATTGTATCTGTTGAAGTTTTAGCCTACATATCCAATGGACCCATGGTTTCAGGACCACCCCTTGAGAAGCTGCGTAGCGGATGCTGCTGTGGAATGTTGAAGGTAATATTGTGCCTTTGATTCTACTGATAAAACTTGTCTATGAATGTTATATAGGACAAGCCTTACTAATTAAGCTTAAAATTTTAATAAACGCTCTGTTTCAGAATCTGTATTTTGAATAGGCTCATTAGCCTGATTTTAAATCTGTTTTCAAAAAATGGTCTATCAAAATGGTTTAACATGTAGAATCAATTTAATTTTTTTTTTTTATATATATGAATTGTCATACTAATTGTTTGTATAAGGGTTTTAAATTTTTGAAAACAAAGCAATACTACTTGAACTGTTTAATCGATATATTGTAATGATTATTATTACTCATTTAACAATATTATGTTAATTAGCTTGTAAAAAACGTTAATTTAAATCATTCTAAAAAACAGTTTAAGGGCGTTTAAGCAAAATTAACAAAAATTTGTTTTTTTTTTGTTTTATTAAACAAACAAGTCCAAATAAATTAAAGTGACCAGATGAAATGTGTGAAATTAAGGGCAATAACAAATCAGCGAGTATTAATTATAGAGATAAGACATCAGAACTTGCACTAAAGATCGGTAGTGAGCGTTAAAATTTAATATTGTCTTAGCAACTATTTAATACGAGTATCAGTTGAGTATCAACTAAGCCTATATTTGAAAACTCAAAAATTGTTCGAAACTACTAAAAAAAAACAAACTAGCGCTAAATATGTTTAAATAAGAAAATTTGAGATATGCTTCTTTTTGTTTTTACTCTTTTCTTTGTTATTGAGGGTACTCACAATGGTATTTTGCACACCATGAAAAAAAAGCATTTTCATCATCATAAATACCACAAATTATACCAGATATGAATCAGCTGATTTGGGCAATATGGCCGACAGAAAATGAGCAAAACAAAACGCAAAAATTTAAGAAAAACACAAAATATAAAGCACAATAATCTAAAAAGAGACAGATGTATACAAAAAATGAGCAATACAAAATGTATGGAGATTTTTTATTGTTATCTCCCTCTTGACTTGACTTCCATGTAAACAAAACCATACGGTTCGAGAATACTTTTTTGACACCTGTCATTGGTTTCACATCTGGTATTAATCTGTGATAAATACTCAAGGATGAAAAAAAAATGCAAGTAGCTGTCTGAGCTTTTTTGCATCATGTTCAAGTCGTGATCGTGAATTCCCTCATTATTTAAATTTTAATAAAAAAAAGTGTCAGTTTACTGAAAAAAGCGCCTACTTGTGATAACGATTTGGTTTTTTTGGTGATGCCATACCTCTGTAATTACTAATACAAATATTTGTGGATTTTCTATCCCGGTTAAAAATGATTTTAATATAATAGCGCCTAATATTATGTAATAATGGTGCCTATTCCTACTTGTGACTCATTGTGACGGTCTTAAGCCTATTTTTAAGACTGAGAGTCATAACTTTTCATACAAAACAACAATAAAATTCAAAAAATTCAAATTTTATTTGTCAATGTTATGATTGTACCAATAACAGGTCTTAATTTGTTTGAAGTTTTCAAACAAAAAATTGAATAAATATAATTTATTAGGACTTTGTAACAACAAATACATGGGGAATACAGTCATAACTAAGAGTCACAGACTTTTCGTAGGAATAGGCACCAATATCTTATTACAATATATGTGGCTAATGTGACGTGACTTTAAAAATTGTATATTCACATATACAGTTTCATCAGCATAAACACTAAAAAAAAAGTTTGACAGTTACTATATGACAATTGTTGGTGTAGTAATCAGTAGTAGTTGTTTTCAACTGCAATTACAGCTGTTTTTCAATGGAGAAATACAAAACAATTAATATGACAGTTATTTGAGAAAAAAACTAACGAAAAGTACTGTAATTTCATACAACTTACTTAAAGCAGTTATTTTTAAAATCATAATAAAAACAAAAAAGTATTTTTAGAGTAAACAGTTGTTTTTGTAAGTCATTTAAAAAATACAAAATTTCGCTGATTTTTTATAATTCTTGTATATAAATTAGTAAAACGTCTTGTATATCAAGTGTACTAGTTTTCAGCATTTTTTTTTTGCTGAAATTCCGTTTTCAGCAAAAGTTTTAGTTATATTTTTTAGCACTAAACTAATTTTGAACTAATGTTTTACTAATTTATTTTGCTAAAAAAATTGTGCTAATAACCGCATTTATAGTAGTACAGGCAACGGAAATGATAATAAGAAAAATCAACTCTACACAATTTCTATATTTAAATTTTCGGCAAATAAAGTAACTACAGTAAAATTTCTTTACAAATTTTTGAGTTTTTTCATTCTACTAACACAGTACAACATTTTTCAGCCAACTTGACAAAACGAATGATGCAGAAGTTCTTATTTTTGGGGCTACTTTCCCGTGCAATTCTCAGAATTGAGTCCCAAAATCATGTGTTGTAGGTACTGTGTTATGGAGCATTTTTACTTGCAAAAATGAATATTTTATTAAACTTGGAAAACGTAATATTAAAGAAAACTTCGAGTTATTCTTTATGTATATATCACTTTGTAAATTTACCTAAGCGTTCAACAGAAAACTATTTTTTTATGTGTGTATGCAATAATCTTTAATTTGAAGGGTGCGACTGCTGTGTGGAAGATGCCGCAAAAACTTGCAAAGTTCTCTTGATGAATTTACCAAAAATGTGCTCATCTTCTCAATTGCATAAATTTCCATTTATAACCTGGTCACCTTTTGTACATAAATCTTATTTAAAGAAGACATTTACATGTGATTTAAATTTGAGAGCAACTAAATGACAAATTTTCACTATTTAAGGCGTGTGTGGAAAATTGAAATAATAGAATTACAACAAAACAAATGAAATCTAAAAAATCTTTTTTGAATTATAACTAAACAAGAACCAAAAAAGAACACACATTATAAATGTACGAATTATCTTATTATCTTGTTTAGATAAATAAAATAATTGAAATAATATAATTAATGTTTATTAAGGTTGGTTAGGGGTTAAGCAACGGAAATTTATTTCAGGCGTTAAGAACTGTGACGTATTTCAAATTTAAATAAAATAAAAAAATGCAAAATAATAAAGGCAACAAAAAAATTTATAAAAATTATTCACTAAAATAATGGCTCTCCAATGTCTAGCAGTAAGAAAACAACAAAAAGAAAAAAATTCAAATCTTAAAAATAAATAAAAAAAAAAAAAAAAAAAATAGGAGTAATTAAATAATGTCAAATATTAAAAAAGTGAAATTTGTTTTGGATTAATAATTTTAAATCTTACGATTACGAAAATGTTTAAAATTATCAACATATTTACGTTCTTTCTCGGTTTAAAAGATGTGTTTGGTAGTTAGACAATTGTTCATCCCTTTAAAGAAAAATAAAATAAATACATAAATATTTTTAATAAAAATAAATTTAATAATTAATGGTAAAGCACCGCAAGTTGTTTGAATTTTACGAAAATCAGTTTCACGTGAAAATTGTGTAGAGTTTGTTTTCAGGCAAATTTAATGTACAAGACAATTATTTTGCTTGGGAAAAAGTGACATTTTGTGTTCATTTTGATTGTCTTTGTTATAAAATTAAAAAAATTGTTCATTTGTTTAAATTAAATTGCAATTTGAGGCATTTAAAGTTCGAGTGAAATTTTTCCACGTGAAAAACAACTTATGGTGCTTAAGACCGGATAACACAATGTCCTGTTAAAATTTAACCTAAAGTTGATTTTAAAATATATGTGGAAAACAACAATAAATATGTCCCAGTTAGTTGCTAACAGGAGATTGTGTTAATGGGGGTTAGTCTCATACTGATGTTTAAAGTCATATAGAAAACAACATTTTTTTTCTATTTTTTAATACTTATACGAACGATCTCGCCACTCACATACAACAATATTATTAGCCTAAATAATCTATAGATTTGTTTAAAATAAAATTTATTTTTATTGTAAACAACAATTTAATGGATCGGTTAAATATATATATTTTTTAAAGAGAAGCAGCGCTCAGGTAATTCTTTCCTATTAATTAACGTATTACTTCCTTTGGAAAGGGGATAGAGAAGAAAGGAAAGGTGGTGAAAGATGAAGGGCTTCAAATACGGCAACACTGTAATTGCTCGAGATGTTGAATCTTAGAACAGTGGTTGAGCGCCATTTGAGTTGGCGACCTTTTTGTTTAAGCTTTTAAGTTCATAGCCTTGTTATATTATTTTACTTCGATGGGGTTAAGTGCTATGGCAACACCGAAGGAGGACGCTGCATTTTGTACAAGTTGGTAATTTCAGCAAAATGTTTGCTGAAAATCAGCGAGCTGATTTTTAGCAAAAAAAATAGTAATCTTCAGCAAAAGTTTTGCTAACACTTAGTCGACTGCAAATGAAAAAAATCCTTGCTAAAATCAATAAACTTTTTGCTGAATATTAGTAGAAATTTGTAGCGAAATTTTACTTTAGTTAATTTATTTGCTGAAAATTTAAATATAGAATATGTGTAGAGTTGTTTTTCTTTTTTTTTGTCATTTCCGTTTCCAGACAAGCTGCGACATCTACATCTTGTCTATCTGGTTGTCGTCCACGCTATGAATGCGGTTATCAGCACAATTTTTGTAGCAAAATAAATTAGTAAAACATTAGTTCAAAATTAGTTTAGTGCTAAAAAAATATAACTAAAATTTTTGCTGAAAATGGAACTTCAACAAAAAAATTGCTGAAAACTAGTACACTTGATATACAAGATGTTTTACTAATTTTTCTACTAACTTATTTTTTTGAGTGTAGCGGGCATCCCCTGAGTGTTGGTCTAACGTATAAAAAGAAGTTCATATTATTGAATGATTTATTCTAAAATTAATCGAACGTTAGAATCTGAATTTTAATTTAACAATTAATCAAAAAATTATTATTACAATTTTGATTAATGCATTAATTGAAAATTGTTTTGGGAAATTAATGAAAACTATGAACGATATAAATTTTTATTAAAATTAAATAACCTGAATTTTGCTGAAAAAATTATCGAAAATTGAATAACCTAAATTTTGAGTTTAAAATTTATTAAAAGTTTGTTTTATCAAGATTTGGATGTGATCAGATCTATTTTAAAAAATAATTTTATTTAGGTCGACCACCCTCATTTTTACAATTTCCAGTTGGCTATTAGAAATTTAACTGACATATTTGCTATTGCTTGTCATCAGAAATTAGCTGCCGGTTAAAGTTTAACTGGACGTACAGTAATCATGTTGTTAAAGAAGAAATCAATAATTAAAAAAAATCATAGTTATTCATATGGTGTCAGTTGTTGAAAATTTTGCAAATTTAAATTCTACATTCAAGCAAAATTAATACAACTTGTTATAGTAATTACTTGTACTTTCCAACTAAACTATTTAATTCTTGTTTTTAACTTACATCAATTGTTTTGCTTGCAATTGATTTAAATCTAAGTCTTCTATGAAAATGTTTAAATGCTTTAAAGCCTCTACACGATTATGGCCAATTTTATACGTTGTAGTACTGTTAAAGCTTTTTCAATTATTTGTAATACCATTAAAACCACATGGACTTTCAGTAAGTTGGGTGACTCTAAGCATATTTCATTATCAATTAATGTTTGTGTTTTCTTATAATAGACTGAAAAGAAGAAAAAAATGTTAACGTAATTAAATACTTTTGGAATATGTCAATTTTTAATACAAACCACTATAGTTTGAGATTTTAAAGCAGGACTTTGATTATAAAGCTTGTATAATAAAACGGAGATAATATTTTTATAGATTTTCAATCTGTAATTGGGCAAAGTTATAAGAAGATGTTTAAGCTCTTCATCAAACGAATGTTTAGACTGAAATATAAAAAAAAAAAATTAAAATAGTATGGTATTTAGAATTTCTCGGCTTCTAAAGAATTTTTTTTAAAGAAAGTTGCCCAGAAATGTTTTTTTCTAGAAAATTGCTAAGATTAAGAGACATTTTTCCTAAAAAAAACTTTCTCCCAAACAGAAATTTTTCGATAGAAAGTTTGCAAATTTGCTAACATTTGTATTCATAATAAAAATTTAGTAGCTCCTTATACATCGCACACAACGAGCTTTCATAATACAAATTTTGCATAGCGTTTTTTTTTTCAATTTTTTTTTGGGCTCTACAATTATGGAATGTAGCCAGACAATACAACATTTTCTCTGGAGAGGGGCGCATAATAATGTTGTTAAACTCGTTCTAGTATGGTTGATTAATTTCTTCTAAAGTTCTGTCATTAAACGTCAAAAACAACAAATTCTATTCACAATAAGAAAAAATCATTGGTTCTATGGCTTTTGATTTTTATTAGGTCCGTTCGATTACTTTTCTCAGTCAAGTCCAGTATGAATTACTCAGTACAAACTTACAGAGAGTAAGACAGGATTTACTCTCAAAATAAAATTTTCACAAACATGTACGCGAACAGAAAATTTGCAACAATTTGCAAGTTTGTAGACACAGCTGATTACAACACCAAATATACAAATAAATTTGAACTGATCGCTACGGAAGAAGAGAATTTTTGATATTAAATCTTAAGCAGACAATTTTTAGAAGGTGTTCTTATCTTTTCCATAATTTATTTTGAAAGTTTTACTGCTTTGCATTTCCATAAAATAACATAATTGGATAATATTTTTTTTTTATTTACAATAAACAAACATGTGTTTTCGAAACATGTTTTTTTCTGCTTGCAAATTCTAGCTCTGTTTCTTTACTTTTTGGGAAAAGTTCGGTAAAATGAGAGTTAACAAGAAATACTCTCCCAAAATGACAAAAATGCACAAAAGTAAACGAACGCGAAAAACCACATTTGAAGCCCGAAAAACAAATGTCAATAGATTTGTGCATTATAGTTCGTTTTGGTGAGCGCTCTTTCTAGTTCTTGTTCAATTTGTTGGAAAAATCTAGATAGCTTTTTTTATTTAAACCCCTTTTTAAATCAAAAATTTAATAAAAATTTCCTTTTTAGACATTTCTATTTACAAAAAGGAATACATAGTTTATTAAATTTGGAAAAGATTTTAATATTAAACAAAAGCTTCGATTTATTTACATATTTAACTCTTTAACACATTGAAACAAGCGCCTTCACAAAATTGTCGGTAATTTTATGGAGTTGTAAAATCACCGATAGGCTTTTACAACTATTATACTAATTTTTGTAAATGATAAACATATTTTCTGAATGAATGAAATGATCGATTGAACTAAAAGAGCTATTAGTTGTGAACTAGGTCTTTGGTTCAAATTAGTGAAGAGTTCAATTGAACTAGTTGCACCCAACTGATGATATAACAGCTGATAAAAACAATTTACCCAAATTTACACGAAAAAAAAGTATGGGCTTTTTCGTGCAAGAAGAACAAGAATATTACTCTCTCATTTACCCAATTTTGTAGTAAAAAACAGTATTGCCATTTCAGTGCTTTTCGGGTATTTTTTGGTGCTTTTTTCCTTCTCGTACCCGGTGATATTTTACAAATACCCGTTTAAAAAAAGCGGGTATTTACAGTGCTTTTTCAAATTTCTGGCAGTGCTTTTAGTGCTTTTTGTACAGTTTATATTTTTGGTATTTGTTCGCGTTTTTTTTAATTTTTCTTTAATTTTCTGTCAAAGTTGAAAAAATAATACGAACTATACAAAAAATACATTTTTCCAGTGTTTGTAGTACAATTTTAAATAGCAACTTCGTTATATTTATTTAAACTTCAAAATTTTTAAATATTAGTTTGGTGCTTTTTGCCCCTTTTCTTAGTTATTTTTTAACCTTTTTTACACGATTTTACAAAACTAAAATGTGTTTTTAAATTCTTGACTTAAATTTTTCAAAAAATGAATATCGTGGTTTTTTACCCCATTTTTGGTAAATTTTTACCCTTTTTACCAGTTTTCACAATGCTCACGGTGCTTTCCTGCCTTCAAGAGTTGGCAACACTGGTAAGAAAACGCTTTTTGGTAAAATTGGGATCCCGCGGGATCCCAATGTTGAGTACCCGAACACAGCTTCTTACTGGCAAAAATTTATCCAGAAAAATTTGCAAGAAAAAGAAGAAGACTTAAAAACTCTCATCATAGAACTGTCACTTTATTCTCTCTTTTTCTTTCTGTTTACTGAGTATTTGTGTAAACGAACGCCATCCAGTAAAAATTTATACAAATTTGTACAAATTATCCAGTAATCGAATGGACCTATTCTTAATTGTTATTTCTTGATAAAGAAAAAAAATCACAAAATAACTTTTATTATTTTTGAAAAAATAAAAATCGTGTTTGGATTGTTTTTGTTTGAATTAAAAATAAAAATCAAACAGAGCAAATAAACAGAAAATTAAAAATACTCAAACAAGAAATAATTGTAAAACAATCACTTTTTTGAATAAAAGTTATAACTATTACGTCCCTGATTAACAGAATAATTCATATTTTTTGGATAAAAAATATCTCAAAATTTGATATTTTTACCATGAATACTATATGATAGATTCTTAAAGATTTTTTGTACAGAAAAATTTTCAGATTCTAAGAATTTTTTCGCATATAAAAATTCTTAGATTCGAGTACTCAGGCAATTTTTATATAAAAAACTTTAAAAGATTCAGACATTTTTTATATAGAAAAATTCTCAAAGTTCAAAATTGGTTTAGCATATTATCCCGTTTCAAAGAGACGTATTAAAATTTACATGGGGTTTCTAGAAGACGTTCGTTGTCACACGAATGAGTGACTACATGTATTTTGTTTTTGTATTGCATGTATTTTGTTATTGTATTTTCGTTCGTGTAGAGCAAAACGTCATCTAGAAACACCACCTTAATATCAAATAAGAGGTACTTTGATGATTTATTTAGTACAGTACTAAAAATATGAAAAAGTTTTTAAGGGTGGGTGCGAACTTGCTAAATAAAATCTAAACTAAATTTAGGTTTCCAAATTTCTATGAAATTTGAAAAAGTTTTAAAAAAATGTTCAAGGAAATTTTAAACCCTTTTGTCAATTTGTATTTAGTTTATAATTTATTTAGCCAAATAAGTTCCGAACAAGTTTTAGTCTCTTTTTTACCACATAAATATCAGTTAAGTACCGAAAGTTTTTTTAATTTTTGTCCCCTCTATAGATTTATTTTAATAAAAAATTCTTTATCTTTGGAAAGATCTTAAATGTTTCACTTCAGTATTCTAATGCCGAGTTTTTAAGATGTATTATACCTTTAAACTAAGTTTGACGCAGTTTGTAGCTGGAATACTGTTTTTGAAATTTAGTTTAAAAGTATGAAATGGATAGCGAAAATCCTGTTCGGTTTAAGTAAACTAAGTTTAACTGACATCCCAAAAACTCGGCCTAGGGCTCAGTTTTTAAGATGCAATTTAACTTTAATCTTAATTGAAAGCAATTTGTAATTGGAAAACTGTTTTCAAATGCGTTTTATTTTTTTTTATTTTAATAAAAAGAAAGAAGAAAAAATTTTACGGCTTTTTCATGTTTTCTATGGTCTTAGATCGAGTTTTTAGGATGTCAGTAAAAATTTAGTTAAACCTAAACAAATTTTTTCAATTATTTTAAAGTTTAACAACAAAATTTCTGATCTTTACTCGTTTAGAATTCTGTAATGCGATTCTCTAAGGCCAACGACAAAATTCTTAATAGTGGCAACTTTACTACCGAATTTTATCGTTAAAAAGTTATGGATAGCCCCCTATGGTCTGTATTGAAACAAAATAAACTATTATTTCAAAAGCAGCATTCCGGTTATAAAATACTTTAAACTAAGTTTAAAGATAATCTCCTAAGTTTTATAAATACTTACTTATTCTAGCAAAAGGTTCTTCAAATCTTTTAAATGCTTGCAAACATCCCGGCTGTTCTAAAAATATTTGAATATGAAGTTGGATATTGAAGTACAATAGCAAAATAAATTTTTCCAGTTTTTTAAAATCTGCAAATTATATATTTGTTTTTGCTCCATAGGCCAATTGTACGTATTATTGTTGTTGATTTGTTCGGGAGTTATATAACACGATAATCCAATGGCTTTTAAAATGTCATGTACAAAATCACAAGCTAATTCGAGGCATAAACTGTTGTTGTCCCAGGATTTTGCTAAAAGTTCAACAACGAAGTTTTGGGCACCAGTCAGGTATGGAGCGAAAAGGAATATTTATTAAAAAAATATATATTCATTGTATTTAATTACATTATATTTACCTCCACAGAAACTCCAGATTTTAAAAGTGTTAAAAATTGCATTTTCGGTTAATAAATATATGGCTAATGAAACCAATTTTTTAAATTCAGTTAAAATGCAGATCATTTCGAAATCATAATCACAGATACAAGCTGAGTGGCATAAAATTGGCGCAAAGTCGGTATGCCGCCACCGCCGCCGATGCTGCTTTTTTTAGGAGTTGTGCTGCCGCCAAGTATATTTGTTGGTTTGTCGAACCAGCTAAACCGAGAATTTTTTTTTTAATTTTCAAATTACCACTTTGAGTTTTATTTTAAAGTTTTTTTTTTGCACAGACATCTAAAAAATTGTAACTAATTTTGCTTTCTCAACATGAACGATTCGCCTTTTGAAAATAATGCACTACGAATCTTGTGATTTCGCCTCTGGAAATATTTCAATATTCTAACCCCTAAATTCATAAACGCTTTTTAAAGTTATAGGAGGTTTATTGAACAAATTTTGTATGAAAATGACGTTTTGTAAACCTGCTATAACTTTATAAAGCATTTATGAATTGAGGGGTTAATGTTAACGATATGGTAATTAGGACTTAAATTTCCATTTGGTTTCAATCAAATATTTCCGGATCTGTTGAACGAAATTTAAGGTTTGATATATCTCTAGCAGTGTTAATGTCTGTATATCTAGCAGTGTTAATGTCTTTATAAGTAAAGGTGCGTTTACAATGTTGGAGTACTCCAATCTGTAGCAAATTTAATTTTTTTATCTTTCATATTAACACATTTTTGTATTTTACTATCTCTTTTTATTCCACTCCAGAGTAAAACTTGTTTGACTCTGGAGTACAGATTTGCTCCACTCTAGAGCTAACATTGTTCTGTTAAGTGTTTAACATGACAAATATTCCAAAAAAAAAAAAACACATCACTAATTTGTTCACATCTCTAATTGTGAACAAATTAAAAACAAAACTATATAAAAAGTATTAAAAAAAATTAAATACGAAAATAAATTGTGGTGGTGGCATAAATTATGCGAAAATATAATGTAAGTATTGAAGTGACATAAATTTTCGAAGTATCTCTACTCTGTATTTTGAACAGTTTACATTTCAATCTGTGCTGCAGAGTAGAGTCACTCTATCATTGTAAACGAGACTTAAATGCGAGTTTAAAAGTATGCACAAATATTTTTTAACGCTATAAGCCAAATAAATCCAGTCAATTCAAAAGGATTTATTTAAATACATTGGGTGCGTTCGGCAGATACAATTTGACAGTCAACAGTTCTACAACAGTTGTGCAACTATATGCTGAACGACCTGATCACTAACCGCTCAGTCTGAGCGCACAGGTAGCGCTGTCATATTTTGGTAGCGTAAAAAATGTTTGCTAGTTTTGATCAAATAGTGATACATTTGTTGTTGTTGATTTTAAAAAAAATTTGTTTTGTATGAATGACAAAAAAAAACATACAAATATAATTCAAAAACAAAAAATTTAAAAAATCAAAGGAAAATATAGAAAAAATGAATTTAAAAACAAAACAAAGAAAACTTTGTTCAGCAGAGTAGGTAAACACAAAGCGCTACAAGTCACCGGTATCAGTTTAAGGTTTCTCTGCCGAATGCTACCATTGGCATCTGCAGTCTTTAATGCACGGTTGGTTACTTTTGACATACCGCCGTCCGCTACTATCGTTTACTTGTATCCCTGGTTGTTCGGCTCCTTTTGGCAAAAACTAAAGTAATGCCACCTAGAGTTGTAAAAGTATTGAGTATTCCGGTACTGAGTACTCAATACTGCCTGTTTTTTTTTGAGTACTCAATACTAAAACGGTACTACTCAATACTTTTAAAGATGCAAATTTCCGTAGAAATGTGTATTTTTCGTATGAAAATACAACTCTAAAAATACAACTTTAAAAACACAACTCCAGAAATACAACTCTATTTGTGAAGCAAAGAAATTTTTAATGAATTTTTGGGAAAATTTATTTAATTAATTTATTTAAAATGTTTTAAATTTATTAAAATGTAAGTAACAATAGTTATTTAACACGTGTATGTGAATTGTTATTATTTTTCGTAATAAATACGAATTCATAACATTTTTATTTTTAAATTCAAAAAACCGTTAAAAGTATTGAGTAGTATCGAGTACTCAATTGAAAAGTATTGAGTAGTATTGAGTACTCTAAAAGTATCGAAATTTCACAACTCTAATGCCACCTGTTTTTCAAAGATCGACTCTGATTTAAAAAATCAGAAATTTAACGAGTTGGCAACTGGTAATGAGTACTGAGATTTGACAAGTTGCCAACTTGTATTTTAATACTCCATTCACATGGACAGGGTTTCAGTTGTCTTGAAGATTTCTGCAATATCTCTTGTATTATCCTGAGATTTTCAATACAAATTTTTGTTAATACTCACTCCAATTTGAGAAAATAATTTATTCAATTATCTCGTAAAAGTCAGGGTTCGCAAGTATTTTTCTTGTATTTATTTACAAAACCGCTTCACAGCACGAGTGCTCTCAATGAACTAACACAGCGAAAACTCTAAACATCGATACACACGATGGAACATTGAATTTGGAAACACAAAATATCAAAAAAATTCAATAACACGAATTTCAACACTCTACCTTGCCCATTTTCTGACGTGTGTAGGCAGCTTTATAAGTATTTTGTAAACTTCAAAAGTTAAACCTCCAGTATACTATGGTTAAGCCGTTTGCTGTCACTAATACAATGGCATGATCAATTCAACCATTAAACAGTCTTGATTAGTTTCCAAATCCATTTGCGAAATCGTCTACAAAAATTGCTTGTGAATGAGGTATTAATTAATCGGCTCAACATTTACTGATTACTTCCAGGCGGCTTCGCGCCGAATTTGTGTTGGTTTACTTCGTTCTCTGGCTGTACTACTTTTTGTTAACAATTCAAATTTCTTTTAATTTTTGTTAAAAGTTTATTATTAAACGTTAAAATTCCTACAAAGTTTTAAGAAAGTAAATATGAGTGATGTACAAGATTCACTAACACAAGACCACTTAAAATTGGTAAGTTTTAAAAACATTTAATAATGAAATTCATTTGTTTATTCCTTGCTATTCAAGGTTGAAAGTATTAACCGCCGTGTCGAAAACATTTACAAACAATTGTGTGAATTTGAAGAATCCATTGATCCCCGCACTTTAGACAACAGTGGTGATACCCAAAGTAAAATAATGGATTTACTAGAGACTTTAGATGATATACAAGAGTATGCCCAAACTATACGTCCCTATAATTTGACACTAAGATCCAGACAAAAATCCCTGGAAGAACAAATGAAATGTTTAGAGCAATCGATTGATTTGATGAAACTGGAAACAGGAAAAAAGTCCGAAAATAATGATGTTTGTAATATGAATGAATAATGATAAGTTAAATGGAGAGAGTTGAAGTACATTTTTGGTTATTAGTATTTTTTTTTTTTCTTAATAATAAAGGATCTTTGAATAACTTTATAATTAAGAATTTTGCATTTGACCTATCAAAATGTTTTTACCCATTTGGATAATAGTATTAGAGTGCCTCGCGATAAAGTGGGGTTTTGAAGACACCTTTTCTGTATTAGCTTTTGTAGTAAAAATTTTAATGCATTCGTATGTTATTTAAAATAACGAAAATTACTAACTAAAATACCTTATTTTACTACAGTTAAAAAATTAAATTTTTAGTTATTTTAAAGGTAAATTACATTGTCGCCTTTTTAACTGTATATACCTTGGTTTTAACTGTCATTTTGACTGTATGAAGCGAAAAAACATTTTGATCACGCAATGCACTGACCCATCGGAGATGATAGTATTAGTGTGCATCGCTATAAAGTGGGTTTTGAAGATTTTCACATCTTTTGTATTAGCTTTTGAAGTAACTTATATTAAGGCGAGCCAATTGTTGGCCATTTTGGAAATGGTCCAACCTAAAATATCATTTAATTATCCATGGATGCAGTATCAAAAAATAGTAGTTCAGAACCAGTTATGTACTAGTTTATTTGAGCCAGACAACTAGAACGACTTCTGTAGAAATTAAGCATTTGTTGCTACAATTTTCAACTAACAATTTAGTTAATTACAATTAATTTTTTTTACTGATATTCAGTAAGGGATATTTCACCTGAAAAAGTTGAAAATTTAGTAGCCATTAACCGAGAAATTTTTTCGGTGTATCCCGAAAAAATTTCTCAGGAATAATTTCCTGTGTTGCTTCTCTTAAAAAAAAACATACATTACTCCCATAGTTTCCTCTTACTGGGATAATTAGGTCCATTTACCAGAAATGTAAACAAATAAAATATAAAAAAAAATTAAAAAATTTTTTTTTCTATAGTTGATACCCTCCTTAAACCAATGAAGCTAGAAGCATGGAATTTGGCACGTACACAAAACATTTTAAAATTAAGTAATAATTAGGTTGTTCATAAGGGGTGTGCTATCTGTTGCATCGTTCTATCTAAAAACAGAGTTGTTAAACATTTTATTTGTGTTTAACAACGATTTTCTATTCAGTTTTATATCTGTTAGCACACTCAAACATAGGACACTAAACATACGTAAAAATGTTGTATCGTGCTATTCTCAAATGTTGTATTTTTTCAATTTAATTTTTAACAACACTGTTTTTTGTTAGGACGATACAACAAATAGCACACCCCTTGTGAAAACCCTTAATCTTATTAAAGTAATACGATTATAGTAAAAATTTACTTTTTCGTAATTAAATTTATTTTAAAGAAACTTAGTTTGATTTCAAAGCTGTTTCTATTTCATTTAATATTGTTTCTGCTTGATTTTAAATATTTTTTCTGTGCACTTTTGGACAAAAAAAAAAACAATGATTTAAAAAAATTTTGTTTGTTAATTTTTTCTCTTATTAATCTTTTAATTTCATATTTAATATAAAATAAAAAGACAACTTAAAATTAATAATTTAAAATACACCACTTATTATGAAAATAAACATGCTTTAAGCTTAAAGAAGTCAATAGAAAGAAAGAAAAAAGTTATAAAAATAAAAAACAAAAAAGCGGAATTATAACCGAGAATTTAAAAATAGTTTGAAAAATATATAACACCCTTAGCTATACAAATACATCGATATACATATATAATAATATATAGTTTTACATTTCATATATAGGAAGATAAATTAATATATTCAAATAAAAACATCAAATTAACATCTATATAAATTACTTTAAGGTGTCAAACAGCATTGCCCTTTTGCAGCCAGGCCAACAGGAATTGTAAAGCAGGCTGTAATAACACCAATTTTCAGATATCTGTATTAATACTAATACGTGTTAAAAATTCACCATGTGAATCAGCTACCGCCCTTATTATTTCCAATAGCAGTTCACGTGATAAGCCCGAGATTTTTGGTAGACGCGCAACTCGTGCAAAATCCTTAACAATCAACTTCAAAGCATGTTCCTTAATATCAAAGATTTTTGTATAATCTGAAGCCTCCAAAGTTTGCAAAACATTTTCATAGGTGATATTATGTTCTAAAGAATATTTGCAAAATGAATGTAAACGATTATTGGAGAGACCATAAAAGTGAGGTGCTTGAAAAAGATAAAGAGCATCTTGAGGGGGCAATTTGGTTTCACCATAATATATAAAGCGTAGCAGTGATTGAAAGGCTTCAACGGAGGGTAATATATCACCTATGGAAATCTGAAAAAGATAAAGGAAATCCATAAAAATGTAGGTATAATATGACAAATATAATAAATTTATAACAGTTTTAAATAATTTATTCAGAGAGAATATTTCTCCGAGTCAGTTTTAAATTTAATAAGTTTAAGGTATCCGATCAGAAATGATTGAAATAGAGACAATTTGTTTTTTATTTGGCGCCCATCGGGGGGCCTAATAATGGTAGTCTTATAAACTCCCAGGACGTTTTTATTTTGGTTTTTTTTACTATAATTCTAATGAAATCATAATCGTAGTTGTGTGGATAGTACAAATGAAAGCAAAAGCATATTTAATAGTCTATGAGCCAGTTTTAAAGTCACAATTAATAACTAAAATCAGAAGAACTTAATTCTAGAACTTAATAGTGGTTGTCTTATGAACTTAATTACGATGAACTAAATTTAGAAGAACTAAGTTTTATAATTTAATCGTGGCTTTCTTATGAACTACATTTTGAAGAACTTAATCTTCGGAATCGCTGTATTATTAAAAATATTATTTCGATGAACTAAATTTCGAAGAACTAAAGTTTTTAACTTAATCGTTGTTTTCTTGTGAACTTAATTTCGATCAACTTAATTCTGAAGAACTTAATCGCAGTTTACTTAATTTCGAAGAACTAAATTTTAGACCTTAATAGCTGTTTTCTTCGGAAGTTAATTTCGATGAACAAAATTTTATAATTTAATCATGGTTTTCTTATGAACATAATTTTGATCAACTAAATTTTATAAGTTAATTCGTTAAAATTTCGATCAACTAAATTTTAGAACTTAATCGCTGTTTTCTTAAGAACTTAATTTCGATGAAATAAAGTTCGATGAAATAAATTTCGGTGAAATAAATTTCGATCAACTAAAGTTTAGAACTTAAAGCGGCCCACACATTAAGGAACATTCGTGAAAAAATTCGCATTTTTTTGTGAATGTGTGAGTGTGTGCGTGTTGACATCGTGCAATTCGTGTTTACAAAATTTTTTGATATTTTTTGTTCCCTACTCAATGTTCTTTAATGTATGGCAGCATAATTCTGGTTTTCTTATGAACTAAATTTCGATGAACTAAAGTTTTGTTAACTGAATTTTATAACTTACTCGTGGTTTTCTTCTGAACTAAATTTCGAAGAATTATATTCGACAACTAAATCGCTATTTTCTTAAGAACTTAATTTCGATGAATTAAATCTCGTAGAACTCAATTTTAAAATTAATCGTTTTTTCTTATGAACTTCATTCCAATAAACTAAATTTCGAAGAGCTAAATTTTATAAGTTAAGGTTTAAGGTAAGGGTTAAGGTTTTCTTATGAACTAAATTTCGATCTATTAAATTCTAGTAGTATAACTTAATCGTGTTTTTTATGAACTAAATAACGATCAACTTATTTTTTATAATTTAATCGTGGGTTTCTTATGAACTAAATTTGGATCAATTAAATTTCATAACTTAATCGTGGGTTTGCTATGAACTAAGCCCTTGTTTATGTATTACGAAATTCGTCTAAACGAAAACAAAGTAACGATAATTTGTTTTTGTTTCCCATGTATTTTTAACGAAAGTAATTGTCAATTTCTATCGTTTAGACCATTTTCGTAATGTACAAATAGGCTCTAAGTTTTTATAAACTTATTTTTTATAACTTAATCGTGGGTGAACTAAATTTCAATGAACTAATTTTAGATCTACTAAATTTTATAACATAATCGTGATTTTTTTATGAACTTAATTTCGCGGATTGAGATCAAATAAATTTTATAACTTAATCGGGGTTTTCTTACGACCGAGTTTTTAGGATGTAGAATCTGAAAATTGAAAGTCGTAACAATCCCAGAGCATTTGTACATGAAAAACTACGGTGGTTTTCTAAAAGAAAATGTCCCACAATTTCAATAATTTTCTATTAAAATTGTTAAACAATCTTAGAATTTTTGCGAACAAAACTGTATAACAATCTAAGAATGTTTCTAAACAAAAAACCTCTTTTAGTAGGTTTGAGGTTAAGAAGAAGAATAAACATTTTCTTCAAAAGTTAGAAACACATTCTGAGAATTTTTCTGTTGATAAAGTTTTCTCAGAATCTGCGAATTTTTCTTTGGAAAAATTGTGTCAGAATCTGGGAATTTTTCTATGGAAAAATGTCTCAGAATCTAGGAATTTTTCTATAGAAAATTGTCCCAAAATCTGATAATTTTTCCATCAAAAAATGTTTCAGAATCTGAGACATTTTTTCTATAGAATTTTTCTATAGAAAAAAACTTTCAGAATCTGAAAATTTTTCCATCGAAAAAATGTCTTCGAATCTGAGAATTTTTCTATAGAAAACATGTCTTAGAATCTGAGAATTTTTCTATGGAAAGAATGTCCCAAAATCTGAGAATTTTTCTGTGGAAAAAATTACTCAGAATATTACAAATTTTCTATCCAAAAAATGTCTCAGAACCTTACAAATTTTCTATGCAAAAAATGTCTCAAAATGTTTCGGAATCTGAGAATTTTTCTATAGAAAAAAATGTTTCAGAATCTGAGATTTTTTTTTATAGAAAAAATGTCTCAGAATCTGTGAATTTTTGCATGGAAAAAGTGTCTCAGAATCAGAGAATTTTTCTGTGGAAAAAATGTCTCAGGATCTCAGAAATGTTCTTTGGAAAAAATGTCTGAGATTCTGAGAATTTTTCTATAGAAAAAATGTTTCGGAATCTGAGAATATTTCTATAGAAAAAATTCTTCAGAATCTGAGAATTTTTTATAGAAAAAATGTCTTATAAAATGAGAAATTTTCTAGGAAGGAGAAGAAGAATCTGAGAATTTTTCTTAAGAAAAAATTTTTCAGAAGTTGAGAATCGGATAATTAAAGGGATTTTTATTGGAAAACTATTTAGGTATCTGAGGAATTTTTTATAGAAAAAATGCTATAAAATCTAGAGGGTTTTCTATGAGAAAACTTAAAGAGATTTTCTATTAGTCAAATGCCGTAAAAAGCCTTCAGAAGATTTTCTATAGAAAAATCATCAGATTTTAGAAAAGTTTTGTAAAATAAAGTTTGTTAAGAATTTCTTAAAGTCAATAAAACAAGTACTTACATTTACTGTATTATCTGGTGGCATAAATGAACGAAACATGGCCTGAAAATATTGTGTACGTGCGGTTAATACAGATTTATGTGCTATTATAACATGACCATCTAACACCAAATTAATATCGCAAAAATCTTTGCCCGCTGATTCTAAAAATACTGCCATATCACTTTCCAAAGTGGTGCCTGAAATAATTAGAAAAAAAAACAAATCATAAATTTTTATATTGAAAAATAAATTACGCCAAACACATACCAACATTTTTATCCATATTCGGATCGACTATAATTTTACCAGGATTTAATTTCTTACGTATAATCTCTACCAGCAAGGGTTTATCCAAATCACTAAATTCATTTGACATGACAACATCCGTAAAGTTATCTTCCTTAATTAAAAAGTTCATACAATGATCTTTAACAATTTGTATTCTATAAAGAAAGTACAAAAACGGGATTAATGAGTCGTTTTTTAGAGAGTTTTTTCAATGATATTTACTTTTTCTTATCTGCATTATAAAGAGCCTCCAATACATTCTGTTTATTAATTTTAAAATCTAAATATTGTATACAACCATGAGCTAAACGGGGCATTAAAAACAGGCCTGCCAATTGATAGATATCAGTTATTAATATTATAATATTCCTATTATACGATTCCTTTAAATCTATACGATCCGTATAGATGTAGTTTAATATAATATCAAATGCTTCCGGATTAGCATTTGGTAAACGAACTTCCAACAGAGGCTCTTGATTGGCACCCGGAGGAAAGCTTCTTACTTCAACACACGACGAACCAAATACTTTTTCGATTTGTTGTTGCCTAGCATCTCGAGCTGCTAATATTTTTGATCTTAAATATTTAGATCTAGCTGCTACAAAAGCTATATGAGCCATAATTTTAATTTCCTCTGGCCCAACAATAAACTGTATATCGCAAAATTGTTTTTCATTGAAAAATTTACCATAATCTTCTCTTAGAGTACATTTGGGATAACTAGAAAACTGAAAACGATAAGTATCGCCCCTACGCACACTATTATCTACGGTGCCCCCGAAAATATACATAGCATCACTAATAACAGCACTAGCATGGAATACCCTACCAGAGGGAACATCTGAATTGGGTTCTGGTTGTATTATGGACCATACTTGAGAATCTAAATCGTAACAATGTAAATCATTTGGTAGTGTAGAATCTGCCGAACCACCAAAAACATATAGAAAACGATCATGATGTACCATAGTATGACCATAACGACGAGAAGGTGGTTGTGAGGCCACACCCCGTAAAACATTTTCATTACCCACACGACGCCATCTAGAATTTTTCAAACAATTATTAAATGATTTTAATAATTTTTGGTTTTTAAGTTAAAATTTCACTTACGTTTTGTTTTTAAAATTAAATTCAAATAACGAATTTGTTATTTGCATACCACTTTGTCCGGAAAATACATACATACAATCACGAGCCACTGCTACCGGAAAATTACAGCAAGTAGGCGGTCGTTCACCTTTTTGTTCAATTTCTTCCCATTGATGATTTTCACCCTAAAGAAATAAATTAAATTAAAAAACTGGAAAACAGAATTGATTAAAATTACGAGAAACAATTGGCGCCCAATTTAGGTTTCATTCAGAGGCAATTTTGTTACATAAAATCCATCATATTTTAAGAGCTTTTCCTTATAAAAGTAATATCCAATGAAAAAATTATAAAATTCTCAAATGAAATAATATTCGGGGGTGTTTTAAAAATGGAAAACACATAAAATTATTCGCTTTTTTACAATAACATAATTTTCGGGGGTGTTCGGGAAAACGAATCCACATAAAATCGTTTGTTTTCATATAAATTTAAGTCTTGTTAAATTTCGCATAATTTTATGTGGATTTGTCTTTTACAACATCACTTTTAACGGGAAAATGAATAATTTTATGTGATTTCGGTTTTCAGAACACATCTGATTGTCTTATCTTTAAGTTTCTGGAAAAATATTTCCTTTCAAAACAATTACTCGTTTGTCAGGAATTTCTCCAATAAAGAATATTTAGATTTTTATATATAACTGGGATATTAGAAAAATAGAACGGGGGTATAGAAAGGGTTAGAAATTTAGAAATAATAAAATTTAAAGGAACCATACTTTTGGCGCCGAACGCGAGGCCTTTGACTCAGGTATTTTTCCCATACAAAATACAACACAAACCCTATAAAATATTTAGAGATTGTACAACATTCTTGTAAAAGAAAATTTATTGGAAATAGAAGTGTTCTAGAACATGAAAATAATGAAGAAACTTAAAACAACGTATTGAGCTTTTGGTGCCGAACGTGGGCTTCAGATTCAGAGGCAAGCTTCTACATACATATAAATGTGGGCGCTGTGGTGTAATGGTTAGCGCGTTGGACTGTTACACGTGAGGTTGAGGGTTCGAGCCCCAACCAAGGCAACATCAATTTATGAAAAATAGTAATATGTATGAGTTTTTTCTATCCCTCATACATATCGCAGCGTCCTCCTTCGGTGTTCCCATAGCACTTAACCCCACCGAAGTAAAATAATATAACAGGGCTATGAACTAAAAAGCTTCAACAAAGTTCGCCAACTTACCATCAGATGGCGCGCAACAACTGTTCTAAAATTCAACATCTCGCGCAATTACAGTGTTGCCATTAGTGTTTCCAATTCGGTTAATCGATTAACCGATTCCTCGATTAATCGCCTCTATTTCGGTTAATGTCGAAACAAATAATTTAAAACTCAAATAATTATTCGACCCGAATAATCGGTTAAAATACGTCGATTAACCGGTTATATTTTTAATATGTAATTTTTTGCTTTATTTTTTCCCAAAACTTCATAATTTTCTTAACTTTCGCTAAAAATTGCAAGAAACGCTTATAAAAAAACAAATACTAACTAAAATACGATCAAATTGTTTTAAAATCGATTGAACATTTAGATAACATTTTTTGAGCAACTCCAAGCATGTCGACATTGAACCAGCGAGACACGTCATGGGTTTTAAGAGACTCTCAAATTGGATTTGTTTTACATTATCGCAATTAATTTTTAATAAAATTTTTTTGAACTTTTTTAACAAAATAGAAACTTAAGTTTCTATTTCTAAAAAAATGCTTTAACGCTGTGTCTGGCTGTAGCAGGCTTTAGGAAATACAATAGACAATTTTTTATTTCTGTTTTAATTCTTTTAAAATGTAAAATTAATTTTCAAAAGTGAGAGCAGTTTTTCAGCCTCTAGTCGATGATTTTATTTATATTTATTTCAACGAAAACAGTGCGTATTAAGTTTTAAAATTTTATTATTGCAAACATAGAATTTTGAAAGGCTGAAAAACTGCTCTCACTATCGAAAATCTGTGTTGATCACTTCTGAGTAAAAACTATAACAGAGTGCTAAATAGGAAAGAAAATAGCTATTTAGTTACATTGCATTCAATGCCTTACTTGGGTGAGATGGTTAAGCTGTCGCACTTTAGTATAGTTACGTTTGTAAAGTTGGAGCATGTGTTCGATTCCTACAGCCGACGGGTTGTTGAAAAAATTATCATATAGAGATAATCTGACAATAAAAACATCTAAATAATTAATATAATTTAATGGAAACTCACTGACAACGCCTGTCCATAAAACAAAATTAAAAATTAGATCTAAGCTGATTTGAAAATTATAATGTGTTTATAATTTTAAGAGAAAAAGGGTTACTCTTCTTAACCTCAAATCTATTAATTAAAATTGATTAAATTGCATATTAATTACAATATTAATTGCAGCTGTCTATAGGACCTTAAAACAATACTGTACTAAACTTTTCATTAAATTGATGCAGCCTTATGAAAAATTTCGTATTATTTATTGAAAATTACATACACCCAATGAAAAAGCTTTTTCGTAAAATTTGTTTTGCATTAACTTTGTGAAGAAAACTTCATTATTTTAGTGAACATTTTCATTTAAACTCGTCCAATTAAATTCTCTCTGCGTAAGTTAGCTCAGAATTCGGTTATTGTTAATGGCCCTTAAGAACCGAAAAGACTGAGAATTTAACAATTATTTATCATATTCTCAGACTACAAATATTCAGCAAATTGATATTTGCAGAGTAAATTGGTATTTTCAAATAGAGCTTAACATTTTTTATGTTGATGCTCTTCCAGTTTTTAATATTTAAAAAATCAACCCTTTTTTGTTTTTATTGATAAAAAGTTGACAAAATGCATTAATTTTGCATTAAACGATTAATCGATTAATCGCCAATTTTCTCGATTAACCGACCCGAATAACCGGTTAATTAATTTTAGTGATTTTTCGAATAATGCTTTAACCGGTTAACCGCCTATGTCGAATAATTGGAAACACTAGTTGCCATATTTGAAGCCCTTCATCTTTCACCACCTTTCACTTCTTCTCTATCCCCTTTCCAAAGGAAGCAACACGTTAATTAACAGGAAGAATTTCCTGAGTGTTGCTTCTCTTTATAAAAAAAAAAAAAGACAACTTGAATGACTGACACGGGAACGTGTCAAAAATGGAATGGAGAGCAGAACAAACGGAATTTAAATACTAGACAAGGGTAACGAAATAGACCGGAACAAGGAACGGAATGCAATGGAATGGGGAATACGTGGCATTGATCCATTAGTTGGAAAATGGAATGAAACGGCAAACGAGTGGAATTGAAGCACTAGACGAGTGGAGGGAATGAAATAGGGCGATTGATATTGAAACACTAGGCAATGGTAACGAAAAGAAATGGCACGGGAAACGAGTGTAATTGGAACACTAAAATTGGTAAACAAAATTTGGTACGGGAAACGAGTGGAATTGAAATACTAGACAAGTGGAACGAAATGGAATGGAAAGGAGAATGAGCGGAATTGAAACACCAGACAATGGAAACCACATGGAAAAGAACGGGGAACGAAATGGAATGAAACGAGAAACGAAATGGAATGAAACGAGAAACGAAATGGAATGAAACGAGAAACGAAAAGGAATGGAATGGGGAGCGAGTGGAATTGAAACGCTCAAGTTGGGAAACGGAATGGAACGGCAAACGAGCGGAATTGAAGCACTAGACGAGTGAAGAGAAATAAAATGGGCCGACTGATATTGAAATACTAGACAATGGTAACTAAATGGAATAGAACGAAAAACGAGTGGAATTGGACCACTAAAATTGGCAAACGAAATGGACTGGAACAAGAAGCGAGTGGAATTGAAATATTAGACAATAGAAAAACTAGCCGAGTGGAAAGAAATGGAACGGAATCGGGAACAAGTGGAATTGAAACACTGAAGTTAGGAAACGGAATGGAACGGACAACAAGTGGAATGGGAACACTAGACGAGTGGAAAGAAATGGAATGGAGAACGAAATGGAACATAACGCGTATCGAGTGGAATTTCAGTTGAAACACTATAAAAGTGAAACGAAATGGAATGAAACGGGAGAACGAAACAGATCGAAATGAGGAACGAGTGGAATTGAAACACGAGTGGTGGAAAGGAATGGAATGGGAAACGATTGATATAGAAACACTGGACGGACTGAAAGAAATGGAATACGGAATGACTGATATTGAAACACTATACCACAAATTATACCAGATATGAATCAGCTGATTTGAGCAATATGGCCGACAGAAACTGAGCAAAACAAAACGGAAAAATTTAAGAAAAACAAAAGATAAAGCACAATAATCTAAAAAGAGACAGATATATACAAAAAATGCGTAATACAAAATGTATGGAGATTTCATATTGTTATCTCCCTCTTGACTTGTCTTCCATGTAAACAAAACCATACGGTTCGAGAATACTTTTTTGACACATGTCATTGGTTTCACATCTGGTAATAATCTGTGCACTAAACAGTGGGCACAAATTGAATAGAACGGGGAGCGAAATGGATCGGAACGGGGAACGACTACAATTGGAGTACTTAAATTGGGAAATGAAATGGAAAGGAACAGGGAACGAGTGGAATTGAAACAATAGGTAAGTGAAACGAAATGGAATGCAGCGAATTGACTTAAAACACTAGATAAGGGGAAAGAAATGCACAGAACTTCAAATTTGGTGTGTATATTTTAGAGGGCTTAATCGTTCTTTTTGGTGACTCAATCATTCTGCTTTGTTCTGTTTACATCTTTTTAAAGAATCAACTTTAATAAAAAAAATTTAATGTTATTTATTAAAATAAACAGTAAATTCTTTCAAAAGGTTAATTGAAAATAGATACATACAAATATTCTATGAATAGAATAATAACGAAATGAACAATTGAACGGAAAGAGCGAATAACGGTGAACAATTCTATATCGTTCAATAAACTGAATCGTTCAAATGAACTAGTTCGTTTATGAACTACACAACTGTAGTATATTTCTTCTCAGTGTAAACATCCGACAAAAAAGAAGAAAAACAATACGAGAGAAGTATTTTGTTTAGCGCCCACTCTCACGTTTAATCGTTAAAAGGTGAGACCAAAACTAACAAATTTTTCTATGAAAACCTCTAGTGAAATTTAAGAAATTTCGATTTAAAAAAACTCAAAAGAAGTCCCTTAAATGACATGTGCGAACCCTTTAAACTAGAAATCTTAAACTTAACATTCGAAAATACTCTACAAAATTTTTTTTTTCAACTCTGAGGAACGTTTTTAGTGAAATATTCTTAAATTTGTAGCTATTTTTAAAACAGAAAAATACATTCCGGTTAGTTTTTTTAATAAAAATTTTTCCTTAAGACAAATCCTTATATTTTAAGAATATTTCTAAACTGAAGTCCTTGGAAATTATTACTATTGTTTATTAATGAAAAACTTTACGATTGTAGTAATTTTATTTGTTCGAAAAAAATTTGTTTGTCAGGCAAAATTTTCATTTCTTTCCATTAACTTGTTTTTACGAAATATAAAAATTCTAGCGAAAAATAATTCTTTGACAGAAAAAAATCTATTATTTAGTAAAAATATTTTATAAGTTTATCATGGTAGGGCAATTTGCTAGTCTGCCTCTTCTTTTATGAGGCACAAATCGTGAGTCCACTGTAACTGTTCTTTTTTGTAATCATTTCAAAATTGTGTTAATAACTTACCGCTAAATTTATGGTCCACATATCATTTAAACGAGCATTACCATCATAACCAGCATATATCCACATTTTATTATCATATACTGCAGCTCCATGAGCTGAACGGGCCACGGGCATTCTGAAATAATACATTGAAAGTTATAGAACAACATTTTTTTTAAAACATGAGATCCTGAACTTACTTTCCCGAAAATTTCCATTCAACCCACATAGCACGTTGAAATTCATATTCGAATAAATCATTTTTATTTGTGAGATTCGAATTACTATGTATGTCTCCCGTATAGCCACCAAATATAAACATTGAATTATTAAATACTACCGCAGAATGATGATAGCGAGGAGCTGGTGGTGTACCTGTGGCGCAAGCGCGACCCCATGATTTATCTTTGACACCAAAACGTATAAGATCGTTTAGCATGTTTTTGCCATTATCACCACCAAAAACATACATGGCATCTTTGTAGGCAACCACAGTGTGTTTGGAACGTCTAAAAGGAACAGGAGAAAGGGATATACAAATGGAGGTATTAGATGACACAGCATCTAAGATGTTTCCTATACCAAAAATTTCTTGAATCCGGAAAGTTTTCTATATAAAATCTGCCTCAAATTCGAAGATTGGAAAAGATTTTTTTCGTTAGAAAAATATCTTATATTTGGACAACTATAATAAGTTTTCTACAGGAATCTGAGAATTTCTCTATATAACTTTATAATTATGTCTAAAAGTGAACAGTAAAAAAAATTGGACTTTCAAGAAAGAGTATCTTTTTACAAGAGTTTTAAAATTTCCTACTTCGAAAAATATTTATTGAATCCGCTTACGTAATAACTCCCCCAAAATTTTTTCTATAGAAAAATGGCGTAGATTCTGTAAATGCTTCTGTACAAAAATGTATAAGATTCTAAAATTTTTTATACAACAAAAATTCTAATACTCAGAAATTTTCTATACAAAAAAATTTTTCAAATTCAGAGAATTTTTCTATAGAAAAAATTCCACAGATTCTGAAAATCATTTATTTATTTATTTTATTTAAGTAAAAAAAATTTTTTTAAACAATATATTTCACATTTTGATAAATTTTTATTAAAAAACTATGCCAGATTCTAAAATTTTTCTATAGAAAAAATTTCTTAGATTCTGAGATTTGAACATTTTTCCTTAACAAAAAAAATGTCTCAGATTTGATGTATTTTTCTATAAAAAAAAATTCATCAAATTGTGAAAATTTTTCAATGCAAAAAATGTATTGTATTCAGAGGTATTTTTCTATACAAAAATTTCTCAGTTTCATAGAGAAATGTCTTAGATTTAAGTATTTTTCTAAAAAAAAAAAAAAAAAATTTCTATAAAAAATCTCTTAGATTTTAATTTTTTTTCTATAAAAAAGTCTTAAGGGCGGATTATGGGACCGTAAACATAAATGTGATGTAACTGTACCGTGCCGTAGCTAAAAAGTACACTTATAGATTACCGTAAACGACATTACTATTTAGCATCTATTTCATGTGGTTTTATATTTTATTCTAAATTTTTCCATTTATTTGTTAATTCTTATTCCTTATTTGGTGTTTGAATCAATTTTCTTTATTCATTACATATTTTTTCCGACTAAAATCATTCAGCTGTTTCGATGCCGGATAGAAAATTCTGATTTCAACAGAATGATCCGGCAAGTACATTTACATTTACGTGTTAGTAACCATTCGTATACATTTCTTCTTGTGGTTTCGAAACAGCTGATTCGTTACAGATACGTTTACGGTTGGGTAACTCAGCCTTTAGATTCTAATTATTTTTCTATACAAAAAAATGTCACAAATTGTGAGAATTTTCCATACAGAAAATGTTTCGTATTCTTATAATTTTTCTATAAAAAAATTAGATTTTAATTATTTTCTATATAAAAATTGTCTTAATATTTTAAATTAATTCTAAGGATTTTTCTATAAAATTTTTTTTCTATACAAAAACTGTTTAATATTCTGAGAATTTAAAAAAAGTTCCAGAATCTTAGAATTTTCTTGCACAAATTTATTTCAAATTCGGCGAATTTTTCTATACCAAAAAATTCTGTTTCTAAGAGCTTCTCTATATGCAAGAAAGAAGTATCCCAGAATTTGAGTTTTTTCATATGAATAATTCCCAAGAAGCTAAAAATTTCCCAAAATCTGAAAATGTTTATACGAAAATGTCTCAGAGTCTGAGTTAGTTTTTATACAAAAAAAAATGTTTTAGATTGTAATAATTTTTCCAGTGGAAAAATATCCGATTCTGAAATTTTTTTCTATAGGATAAATGTCTTAGATTTTGGTAATTTTTTCATATCAGAAATTATCAGATTCCCATAAATTTTTTTATAAAAAGTTTTTATACAATGTCTCATAATATGAAAATTTTTATATAAAAAAAAATATTTTAGAATTTGAAAACATTTCTTTAAAACACTTTTCGGGGTTCTAAAAATATTCCTCTACAAAAAATGTCTCAGATCTTGAGATTTTTCTATAACGGGTTTTTCTTTAGAAAAATATCTTTTATTCTGTACTAAACAATTATTTTTACTAAAAAAAATTCTCGGAATCTGAACATTTTCCTTTAGAAAAGAGTACCAGAATTTGCAAATTCGTTAAGAAGAAATATCTGGGATTAACTTACTTTGCTCCTACAAATTCTGCACATTCCAACATTTTGGTCCACTGATGAGTGGCGGTATATGTGCTAAAATCGACATTTAAAGCATTGCAACTATAACTCCCGGGTGAAACAGATTTCGAGTTATTAGACATACAACTACGCGAACTTCCACGCATTGAACTCGAACTGGAATGTGACATTTTGCTGCAACTGCTACGTGTGGCAAAACTACGGCGACTTTTACGTTCTCCACCCTCGATATGATAATGATTTTGTTGTTGTTGATGTAACTTGTCTGCCTCACATGCTATACAACCACCAGGTGCTGAATGTATGGAAGAGGTTGATGGAGCTACTGTAGCTGGGGTTCCGTAATCGTAGTTGGAATTGTTTAGAACTGCACTTGAAGATATAGAACGACTGCATCCACCTCGACAAAAGGTACTAGCCAAACGACTAGCCCCACCTCCGGCGGAACTTTTACTGCCACCCGAAGCAGTTGCTTGGGTATTATTTCCCGTTGTTGTTTTTCCACCACTTGTACCACTGCTACCGCCTCCGCCACTAGCTGCTGCTGCTTCCTCCTGAGAATCGGTCGAATCCGACCCTAAAATAGCCCTTAGCATGAACGTATCATAAACCTTAAATCGTTGCTTAGGTTTAATTTTCTCACTATGCGACACTTTGTTTATATTTTATCAAATACAGTTTTAGGCAAAAATTGATTATTCTATTTATTTAATTAACAATAACTAAAGATTTTTGTGCAATTTTCGATTTTCTGGTAGCTGCTCGTTTACCTACACTTTTACTAAATTATGCGTGTGTGTATAATAAAAACCAACATTTTTTTTCGTATTATTATATTCCCTCCTGCGTTTTTTTTTTAACAAATGTTTATTAGTTTATTGCTCCACCGATGGTGAAGAAGGGGAGCTAATAAGGACAAAAATTATCAATGAAATGTCAGTTTTTGTTTTGTTCTTATTTTTTGCATAGAACCAGAGATACAAGTCAACACAAAATAGTAGGCGGCGCCACAAAGCTTCAAAATAAAATTTAAAGCAATTATGTGAAAATAAAAAAAAAAAAATATATGTACATAGGATTATAGTGAATTTACGTTACGAAATAATTTGATTTTTCAAAATTTAGAAAATATTAACAACAAATTAAAGTAATTTCAGTGTTAAAAATGTATAAGCACCTTATATTTTATTGATTTCGCAATCAAGAATGGAAAAAATCAAATACAAAAGTACGTTATTTCTTTTGTTGTAATGATAACCCTGTGTTTAAATTAGTCCGCCATTTTCTGTTAGCATCTCTGTTTTTGTTTTGTTTCTATTCGTGTTGGTTTCTAAAAACGTTAGCTTTACTGGCTGCTAAAGTTTATAATTTAAAATAAAATATTAAATAATTAAAAAATAACCAAAAAGTTATATAAAAATAAAACATAAATCTTAAATAATATGAAATTAATAAAATATAAAATGCATGTATTAGTGAATGGAAATAAAAGCCTAAAATGTAAAATGAAAAAAAAAATTTCTATCAATTTGCAAAAGAGTTCATGTTAAATAAAGTGAAACTGTAGTAGTTGTTGTTGTTAAAAGTGTAAAACGGGCTATTGTGCATTATTTTGTCTGTAAAATTATTAAAATAGAAAGGTTTTATTAAAATTGAAAATAGAAATTTCAAATATAGTAAAGTCTAATTAAAATCAGTGTTTTACTAAATTCTTTAATATTGTTGTAATACTTTATTAAGTTAATATAGGGTTGCCAAATGTAGAAATGTAACCATAATTTTGGGATCTCTTTTTTTAAACCCGAATGTCCCGTATTGGTGAAACAATTTTAACTTTTGAATTTCATTGTTGTTTTGTATGGAAAGTTGTGACTTGAGTCTTATAAATAGTCTTACGACAGTCACAATGAGTCACAAGTAGGAATATTCACCTAAATCCATATCTAAATCTTCTTTAGGATATAATTCTTTAAACAAAGTCTGTTTTTAATACATTCTAATATTTTTTTCAGTATTTAAATATATTTTTGATTGGAGAATATCATTTTTACATTTGCAATATGAAAAATAATGATGGAATTCACAGTTTGTACTATTTTAAGTAGTAAATTAGCATTTGTCGCAAATTTGACAATTTTCTATAGGGTAAACATCAAAAATTATGCTTCTTTACAACGTGCTAACGTTCACTTAAACTGCACAACGTTCAACGTGCTTACATTCGAACTTAAACTGTGAATTCCTTCAATATTCAAGCACTATTAAAAAAAATGTGTAGAAAAATTAAAGCAGATTTCTGATATGGACCGAGAATTTGGTAAGTTTTATATATGTATTTTCAAAATTAGACTTAAATAAGTTTTAATGAAATGGCTCAGAAATTGATAAAAATTTGTTTATTAAGCTCGTCCGTAGGGCAGTCACGCGGTAAGGGATTTTGGGGTAAACGATAATTGAAACACGCCCACTTGAAAGGGGCGTGACCGACAATAAAGAATTGCATCATTTAACTTAGCGTGACCACTTTATATGCGCGAACATTAATCAATTTTGGAACCATTTCGGTAAAATTTTTTTGCATTTAATAAAATTACCCTGTCAATACATTTTCGTTAATTTATAAGTTATGTTGTTTTACCCACCACTGAGTTTAAGGGTATTTTTATAGTGAACGCTTAAGTGCGTTTTAAACTTAAATGTACAATTAAGACCATTTAAGTGTAGTTTTCAAACAACATTTTAAGCTTAATTGTATTATAATGAGTATCTCAATCGTTAGTAATGCTCAAAACACTCTAAAATCTTAAAATTTCGCAATAAATGTTCACTCAAGTGCTACATTTTACTAGTCTTCACTATAATAGTGGTCCAAAGTTGATTTGAATTAGTTTTTCAGCGGACTGCAGTTAATTACAATGTTTTGTTATTTTTAGTGATATTCAACAAATTTTCAGTCAACTTCTTCTTAACTTTAACTTTTTCTATAAAGAAATTCAATCAACAGCGACTCAGAAATTTCCAGTGTAGAAAAACATAACCATATAATAAGTTATGTAGCTCATTATCAGGATATTTTTTGAACCTCTTTACTTTCTCCATTTCTTTAAATGGGGATTCACACGCAATTGTCAATTTTTTTATTAGTCTTCTTTGAGACCGACATTTCCTATCCCCAATATTGAAAAAAATAGTAAATATGGGTAGACAGGGATTATTAGCACATGAAACTACCTTCAAAGTACGGATGCAGCATTGCTCGTAATACTGACACCTCATTACCGTTTCTACACTGGCTATTTAAGCAAATTATTGAAAATCCCAGTTAGTAGCTAACAGGACATTTTGTTAATGGGGATAAAAAGTATAACGTTTAATTAATATCTTTTAAGGTTAGGAAAGGAAATTACTTTTAGATTCGAAGATTCGAATACATCCGAATCGTTCCGGCACATAGTCCGATTGCCGTGGGAACCGGGTTATACCGCCCATACTCGGTCGTCACGAGTCTCGTCAGCGTTAACAGGGGACACCATGTCCAAGGTGGACTGTAGGTGAGGTTGGCATTTGGAAATAATTTCCCTTGACCCCTTGACAGTTCTTTTGGTATTTTAAAAGTATATTTTAATAATAAAAAAAAACGATTTTTTTTCATTCGATTACAAAAATATGTGTTATTACTTCAGCCTATTTAAAATTTGAAGTAAAAATTCCAAACCGTTCTCCAGTTATGATGCTTTTATTCATTGGAGATACAATACAATTTTCTTTTACGTTCTCCACCATCGGTATGATAATGGTTTTGTTGTTGATGTAACTTATCTGCCTTGCATGCTATACAACCACCAGGTGCTGAATGTATGGAAGAGGTTGAAGGAGCTGAAGTACCATAATCGTAGTTGGAATTGTTTAGAACAGCACTTAAAGATATAGAACGTCTGCATCCACCTCGATAAAAAGTACTAGTCATAGGACTAGCCTCTGAAGCAGTTGCTTGGGTATTATTTCCCGTTGTCGTTTTTCCACCACTTGTACTGCTACCGCCTCTATCACTAGCTGCGTCCTCCTGAAACGCTAAAATAGCCCTTAGCATGAACGTATAATAAACCTTTAAATCGTAGTTTAGGTTTAATTTTCGCACTATGCGACACTGGTAAAGTTTTCTCAAATACAGTTTTAGGCAAAAATTGATTATTCAATTAACAATAATTCTTTTGTGCAAATAATTTCCAATTTTCTGGTAGCTGCTTGTTTGCCTAGACTTTTTGTAAAAACGGTTTTTTGTGCTTTTATTTTCTCCCGCGGTTTTTTAACAAATTTCTCCACCGATGGAGAAGAAGGGGAGTCAATAAGAACGACAAAAAATATCAATGAAATGTCAGTTTTTGTTTTGTTCTTATTTTTTGCAAAGAACCAGAGATACAAGTCAACAGAAAATAGTCGCCGGCTGATCAAAGTCGGCTGAAGCCGATGTATTTAATAAATTATTAATTAGTTTTAAATTGATAAGTTTAGTTTGCTTATAGCGCTAACAAGAATATATTTTCACTGTAGAAGTGTAAGAATAATTTACACACCTTGCAGGCATCTTCAAAATTCTCCTTTTTTAGTTTTACGTTTACAACTTTCAGACTTGCTAATGAATTTGATATTTTCAATTAATAAAACTTCATATCAAGCTTCACATTTCGTTCAACAATTCTGAAAATATTTGAAAACTTATCAAAATTTAAAACCAAATTAATATTGGCAACAATATTAAAATTCAAAGGGCTTTATTTGCAAAAGATGACTTCAAAAATTTTTAACGGCAGATTCAATATGAGAAAGTAAAAGTACTTGCAAGTTTTTAGAAGTCTGCGCAAAAAGAAGCTTCAAAATAAAATTCAAAGCAATAATATCCAAAAACAACACATTTACCCCTAAATTCATAAACGCTTTGTAAAATTATAGGAGGTTTATTGAACAAATTTTGTATGAAAATGACGTTTTGTAAACCTTCTATAACTTTACAAAGTATTTATGAATTGAGGGGTTAATATTTTTGCTTTCAACTATTCATTTCTGTACTGAAACAGCAAATATAGCATTGGCGGTATCAACTTTACGCTACTCGACTTGTATCTCTGCACGCAACAGTTGTTTAGTTTTTGGTGATGCCAGATGTCAATACCATAGTGCAATGAATGGCAAATCTTTTTATGTGTTGCCAACTTTAGACCGTTAAACACTTAAAATTATTAAAAATTATGCTGATTTTTCAAAATTTAGAGAATATTAACAACAAATTAAAGTAATTTCAGTGCTACAAATGTATAAGCACTTAATATTTTGTTGATTTCGCAATCAAAAATTAAAAAAATTCAAATACAAAAGTACGTTATTACTTTTGTTGTAGTGATAACTCTGTGTTTAAATTAGTCCGCCATTTTTTGATAGCATCTCTGTTTTTGTTTTAGTTTCTCTTCGTGTTGTTTTCTAAAAACGTTAGTTTTACGGGCTACTAAAGTTAATAATTTAAAATAAAATATTAATTAGTTAAAAAATAACAAAAAAATTATATAAAAATAAAACATAAATCTTATAGAATATAAAATTAATAAAATATAAAATGCATGTATTAGTGAATGGAAATAAAAGCCTAAAATGTAAAATGAAAAAAAAATTTTCTTTCAATTTGCAAAAGTGTTCATGTTAAGTGAAACTGTAGTAGTTGCTGTTGCTAAAAGTGTAAAACGGGCTATTGTGCATTATTTTGTCTGTAAAACTATTAAAATAGAAATGGTTTTTTATTAGAATTAAAAGAAATTTCAAATATAGTAAAGTCTAATTAAAATAAGTGTATTACTAAATTGTTTAATATTGTTGTAATAAAATGCAGCTTTATTAAAGTAAATATAGGGTTGCCAAAAATGGAAATGTAACCTTAAATGTGGGATCTCTTTATTTAAACCCGAATGTCCATTATTGGTGAAACAATTTTAAATTTAATTTTATTTTTTTAAAAGCGTTTTTTTTATTTTAACGGTTAAAAATATGTAGTGTTAATTCACAAACATTTTATAAAATCAAAGCAGGTTTACAAAACAAATTTTGCATACAAAATTTGTTCTATAAATCTCCTATAACTATAGGTAAAGTGTATGTTACTTTATTATTAAAGCTTCTTTAAAACAATTCTTTAGAAAATGATTCTTTCTTTAACGAAAGTCTGTTTTTAATATATTGCTCTAATATTTTTTCAGTATTTAGGTCCTGTACGAGGTGGCTTCCTAATTTCTAAACTAAATACTAATTGACAAAAGGTTTTAAAATTTCTTTGAAAAAATTTTGAAAACTTTTTCAAATTTCATAGAAACTTGGAAGCCTGAATTTACTTTAGATTTTATTTAGCCAGTTCGCACCCACCCTTAAATATATTTTCGATCCCCTATTATTTGAGAATATCATTTCTACATTTCCAATATTAAAAAATAATAATGGAATTCACAGCTTGTACTATTTTAAGTAGTAAATTAGCATTTATCGCAAATTTGACAAATTTCTTTGGGCTAAACTCCAAAAATTTTGCTATTTTACAATCTGCTTAACGTTCAGTTAAACATCGCTACGTTCAACGTGCTCACATTAGCACTTAAACTGTGAATTCCTTCAATATTTAAACCCTATTAAAAAAAATGTTTAGACAAATTTAAGCAGATTTCTGATATGGACCGAGAATTTGGTAAGTTTTATATATAGAGTTTTTCAACAGGGACGCTACAAAAATAGAAAGACAGGGACAGCAAACAATGCCATATTTCTTGCCGCTCTTTTGACATTTCTCTTCAGTAAGGTTTGCCATTTCAGGATGGAAAGATATACGAGCCAACGAGTCGAAATTATTAAAATTTACTACCGAAATTCGGAGTCAGTGGCCTCAACGTTAAGAGCGCTACGTCTAATTTATGGTCGTCATAATCGTCCTAGCAGATCAACAATTGAGCGTCTAGTGGAAAAATTTGAATCCACAGGCAAAATGTTCCCGTGCCAGTGAGACAAAGAAGTGCCCGTAGTGTCGAGAATATTGCTGCCGCTGAGGCTTTAGTTGAAGAAAGCCCAAATGTGTCTCTCACACGTCGTTCTCAAGCGTTGGGCATCTCTGTGACGTCGTTGTGGCGAATTTTACGAAAAGATCTTGGCCTACATCCTTACAAGATCAAATTGACGCAAGAACTGAAGCCACTTGACCACCAGAAGCGTCGTATGTTCGTGAATTGGGCTGAGCAACAACTTGAAAATGATTCGGATTTTCATCGAAAAATCAGCTTCAGCGATGAGGCTCATATCTGGCTGAATGGCTTCGTCAATAAACAAAATATGCGTTATTGGTCAGACAGAAATCCACACGTACTCCATGAGTCATCATTGCATCCCGAAAAAATTACGGTTTGGTGCGGTTTATGGGCCGGCGGCGTCATTGGGCCGTACTTCTTCCGTGTTGATCATCACCGGCACGTTACTGTGAATGTGAATCGCTACCGTTCGAATATCGAACGTGAAATTGCAGCAGTATCGGCCGATTTATGCTTGAAAACCGTCGAAAATTGGGTTCAGCGTCTGGACTTCTGCAAGCGTGCCCGTGGTGGCTATGCAAAAGAGATCGATTTCCATACATAATGGCATCGAACGTACTTTCACAGGAATAAAGAATTTCATTGATATTCAAAACCGTTTTTTTTTTTATTTAAAAAAACTTTTGTAGCGCTCTTATTGAAAAACCCTTTATGTGTTTTCAAAATTAGGCTTAAATAAGGTTTAACGAAATACATTTTGGAGTAAATTTTGGCAAAACTGCAGTTTATGAAGTTTCGGCAAAAAAAAAAATATGACCCCCTCTGGAATTTACTACTTCTTTCTATTTACTACTTCTTTAAATTTTAACAAACTGTCACCGAACTGGCCCCTTTATATGAAATAGAGTGGTCACTTTTACATGACGTTGTCATAGGAGGGGGAAATTGACCCCTTGTGACATGTCACAAGACCAATAGAGTGGTCACTTTTACATGGGGTTGTCATAGGAGGGGGAAATTTACCCCTTGTGACATGTCACAAGACAAATCCCAGGACAGGTCCCTGAACTTTGTTTTTTATGAGAGTTCAGTAACCTGTCCTGGGATTTGTCTTGTGACATGTCACAAGGGGTAAATTTCCCCCTCCTATGACAACGCCATGTAAAAGTGACCACTAGGGATGCCGAACGGGACTGGTTTTTACAAATCCCGGGATTCGGGATTTTGAAAATTGAAATCCCGGGATCCCGGGATTTTTTGGGATCCCGGGATTTATCGGGATCCCGGGATTTTTCGGGATTTCGGGATTTTTCGGGGTTTCGGGATTTTCTTGTTTCAACATATTTTTAATTTTAAAACCAAATAGCTCAAATAAATCCTACAAATTAAAATAATTCATTATAAATCTACTTATTATTTTTTGTAGTATGAAGAAATAAACAAATTAAGCCGGATTCACAATGCTGGAGTACTCCTCGCTGCATAGTGGAGTATATAAAATAGAGATAGCATGATACAAAAAATATGGAGTACTACAGCATTGTGAATCTGGCTTTAAACAGAAACTCCATTCATAGAAATAAGTATGTAAATATAGCAGAGAAAGCTACTTAAAATTAGTAAAAAAGGTTCCGCGATTAAATCTACTGAAATCAGCAGAACTTGTTTGCTAAAAAATTGTTAAATTTCCGAAATATAAGTAATATACTTATGAGTTAAATTTAAGTAAATTTCAAATTACAATTTACTTCTGAAGAAACTTTTTAACTAGCCGAAACACTGCTTATCTACAAATTTTTAGTTATATTTGTAAAAAATTTATTGAATGCAAATACAAACTACTCTGCCGAAATCATCAGAAATATTTAGTGACTATTAGTTTTTTTTTAATCAACTAACATTAAATACTATATTAAACACATACCTCTGCTGATTTCAGAAAGGCAGTTTGTGAGATTTTTATAATTTAACAAAAACTTGCTGTTTTTAGTCGGCAAAATTATTTTGAATGAAGTTATGATTTTAGCAAATCATCAATAAAATAAATAAAAACATATCCGTTTATAGATTAAATAAAGCTGAATTATGATTTTTAAAAGTTTCACGGCTAATTAAAAGTTTTTAAATTATTAAGGTTTTTATTCAGATTTATTCAATATGTAATCTATTTGAATCTATTACTTACACTCATAAAAAAATTACGTACAAATGCATAGGTCAAAATTGTGCTGGCGCAAATACATGTACTATTTCCTGTTATTTTAGCAGAATTTTGACCTATTTCAACAGACTTTTTTAGAGAAAATAACAGAAAAATTAGTTCAATTTAATAAGAACGCGTTTAGCTTTTGACTTTTGTACTAACTTTTTTTTATAAGTGTATGAATAGGAAAAATTAGTTTTTTAATAACATTTAATAAGATATTAGATTTATGTGATTTTGGTCGACTATAACAATAAAAACAAATACAAAAAGAGGTAAAATATGCCAAATAATGAAATCAGAAATCCCGGGATTTTTTCAAGTGCAATCCCGGGATTTCGGGATTTCTAAATCCCGAAAATCCCGGGATTTTCGGGATCGGGATTTCGGGATCGGCATCCCTAGTGACCACTCTATTTCATATAAAGGGGCCAGTTCGGTGACAGTTTGTTAAAATTTCCTGTAGGGAATCAGTAGTTGTTGTTTTTAACAGTAATTACAGTTGTTTTTGTATACAAAAAAGCAAAACAACTTTTATGACGGTTATTTAAGAAAACAACTAACGAAAAGTACTGTAATTTCGTAACAGTTGTTCAAATCAGTTATTTTTAATATCATAAACAAACATAAAACAACTACCCAAACAGTATTTTTACAGTAAACAGTTAATAAAAATTAAAAATTTCGTTGAATTTTTAAAATTCTTGTTTAGTTTATATTTATACCACATATTTTTGTAATCGAAAGAAAAACAAATTATTTTTTTTTATTAAAATATACTTTTATAAACAAAAAGAATTGACTGTAAAAAACAGTAGTTTTTACCGATTTTGCCAGTTGTTTTGAAATTTTTGTAATAAAAATTAATCAGTTAATTTTCCGACATTGGTAGTTATTTTTGATGCATTTGTTAGTTATTTTTCAACAGTTAAAAATAACAAAAGTTTTAGTTATTTTAAAGACCGTACCGTAAAGACCGTACCGCAAAAAAAAAGTTCGCCGTACTCCCTCCAATAAGAAGTATTTTTGCAAGGCAATTCCAAAAAAAAAATTTTTTTTTCGCCGAACGTAGGGGTCTTTTTTTTGTTATAGCCTCGGCATTTAAATCGGATTTTAAAGTATGATATGTCGATTTTTTTGCCTCGAGGAGACCAGTGTTTTGCTATAAAGGGAAATCCAATGAAAAAAAATTTAAAAATTTATGTTCGGCAACCAACTCTGTAATAGTCATACTCAGCTGAATAGAACCAGTACATTTATCTTAAATTATACTGCATTGAAATGGTTTTTGAATTAGAAAATTCATCAAATGTTATTAATCTCGTACATTTAACAAAGGCCTTCTGAACTTTTTTTTCACTGAGGGGTGGGATGAGAGTTTGTTTTATAAACAGTTAAGTAAATAAATGACAATTTTGTTTATACCATTTAAAGGACCTCTGTTTAAATTTATATATATATTAACAATTTTAACTCTTGTTTATCTACATTTTTTGTTTTGCTGCCAACTTTATCCTTGTTTTTAAGAAAAGTACGAAGGGGGATGGCGATGAGCTAACTGATAAGAAATTAAGGGGTTAATTTAAAGTAAAAAAATATGGTCGAAAAGAAATGTATGTAGTGCCTGTCTAAGCAGAAAATTAGGGTCCTTTTTTCATACATAACTACAGCACTGACAGTTTTATAATGCTCGTTATTAGAAAATTCATATTTCTTTGCAAATGGTCAACTAACCCCCGAGTTGATGGGATATAAATAAAAGGGTTTTATTGGTTATAAATCCCGTCAAAAGTATAAGGATATTAAAGGATATTATTGAAAACATACACAGTTTAATAGTTTAGTTTATTATTAGACATTTTGACAAGGGATTATGGTCAATTTTATTGACAGTTCAAAATGACATGGCTACATATGTATCGTATATGCCATAAAATATCTTTTCCCAAAATCTTTCTATTTGAAGTAAAATCTAAACATAAATACAATTAAAAACTAAAGAAGATGTTTAATATTAAAACAGACTTTTTATAAATCCCTAAAGTCCATCTCCTTGGCCAATCATTCATACAATTTTCTTTTATATTTTACAATTATGATGGTCATGGCCATAAACTTGAAATTTATACATTTGTCTGCATTTTGATAAACTCTAAATATTTTAATGATAAATTTCTGTTAAAGCAACAAAAGTCTATAGAGTTTACAACTTGTTACAGTTGTAAACCAATTGTATTTCTAGAAAATTTATACTAGTAACAGTATTATACATAAATTGTCCTTTATGTCAATCTATATAAAATTCTTTAGAGAGTATACAAATAATTTGCTATATGTACATGTAAAATATTAGCTATATACTATTGTGTTTAAAGCATACACTGAAAGAAATTTATTTAGAAGAACACTCATAGAACGATGTCTATAAAAATAGCAGAAAAAGCCACTAAAAATTAACTAAAAATGACCTTGCAGAAAAAATTGCTGAAAGTACCAGATTTCTTTGCTAAATACTAGTAAAATAAGAGAAGAAAAAATAAAACTGTTAAATTTACTGAATTTTTGTTATATTTAAATTAATTTTTACTTAATTGAAAATGAAAAATGATGCTGTAAAATCCGCTGAAAATATTGCAAAATATTAGTAGACTAAAAATAGCAAAAACAAAGTGTTATATTTACAAAATTTTTGTTATTTTTATGTTAAATTTAGTTCAATGCAAATAGCAGTTTATTCTGCTAAAATCAGCAGAAATATTTGCTAAAAAATAGTAAACTGCTGAATTTAGAATGCTAGATTTTTATTTACATAAATAAAAAATTGGAAAAAAAACTTTGTAAATTTTAAATGTTTTTTTATTGTGATTTTTTGGTCTACTAAATATTTAGCAGGTAAAATTGTTATTTTCTATTAACTAAAAGTTGAATCAATAATAACTAAAATTCTTTATAACTAACAATTTTATTTTTTCTGTTCCTATCTTATTAATATTGAGCAAAAAGAAATTGTTAATTTCAGCAGTTTTTTCTACAATGCCATTTTTAACTAATTTTTAGTAGTTTTAGCCAAACGTTTCACAGATTTTTTTCTATTATTTTAGCAAAAAGTTAAAAAATCTGTCAAACAGGTTGCAAATCGATTTGACTTATTCTTATTAAAGGAATTAAATGTGCTAAAATTCCAAAATTTATTTAACAAATTTTGAAAAATAATCTGTTGAAGGCTTGCCCCTCTCCAGATTTCATTCTTGCCTAAGGAAATTGTAAGGGGATGACGTTTTTAGAATTTTTAGAAATATTTGTTAACTTAAATTACAAACTCAATGAGAATTTCTCGTTCATTTAAAATGTCAAAGAAAAAACAAAAACAACAACATTTTTTTTCCACAATTTTCTTTGTCATTGTTACTCTGTTATTTTGACAAATCTGGCAGTGTAGTGACATCCATTCACGTACAGTGGGAAGCAATACTGGCTATATGTCCGCACTTGAGGAAACTTATAAGTTCAGGCATAAAAATATCAGTAATTGGGACTAAAGTAGACTTTTATGAAAGAAAAACGTTCGCTTAATCTAAATCTGGCCCCAGAAATGTCCTTCCATATCAGACTTTCGAGCTACATAAACGGGAAAAACTTAACTTTTCTTCAAAATATTTCGAATCGTGTGTTTCCTCAAAAAATATTTTTAACAAGTTTCATAACGGCATTATAGTTTTTGAATTTTTTTGCTAACATTTTTTTACGAATATATTGTTTGGGACAGAAAATGTCAATTGAAATTCAGAATTTCAATTTGAAATTCAATTAAAATTCAGAATTTCCATTTGAAATTCAAAATTATAAATTGTGATTCAGAAAATATCAATTGATATTTAGAAAAACATCAATTGTAATTCAGAAAATATCAACTGAAATTCCGAAAACATCAATTGAAATTCAGAAATAATTTCTCAATCGCTTTTTTGAATTTCAATTGATATTTTCTGAATTTCAATTGATGATATCTAAATTTCAGTTGATATTTTTTGAACTTAAATTGATATTTTCTGAATTTAAATTGATATTTTCTTAATTTCAAATGATTTTTTCTGAATTTCAAATGGAAAAACTGAATTCGAATTGATGTTTTCTGAGTTTTAAATGGAAATTTTGAATTTTAATGGATATTTTATGAATCTAAATAGAAAATATGAATTCGAATTGATGTTTTCTGTATTTCAATTGACATTTTCTAAATTACAGTGCAAAAGGTGTACAGAGCACCATGGTTGGGCGCCATTACCTGGTGTCTTCAAATGCAATAAATTATATGATATGAAATGTCAAAACCATGGCAGCGAAACGTCAAAATGATATCAATTGCAGAGTGGTGGAGAACACTTGACCATTTCATGGATAAGAAATATCACAGACATTTCTTCGAAAAACACCAAAATTTATGAAACATTAATGTTTTCCGACAAATAATAAAAACCTAAACACTTTTCCATTCCTTTTTACCAAATTTTTTGTTGTTTTTCTATTACAAAATTAAAATGAAAACTAAAAGTGACATTTGATCTCTGGCATCATTGCAAGATCCGATGGCATGTCAGCGATATCATGATATTGCAATAAAATTGAAATTGAGTGTCTTCACTTGAGATGAGAGCATTTTGACAATTGCTTGCTATCATTTTATTGCATGTCAAGACACTAGGTTAAAGAGCAGGATATTGATGTTATTAAAGTCTTCCTTAAAAGGATAACTCCATTAAAAGACTCTACATTGACAACTATGTGGAAGCAATTTTACGTTGATGTAATGATTTTCTCTAAGTAAATCTAAGTAAGAATAAAGTCGTTTACATTAAAAAATAAAATTTACTCAGTGTATGTTTCTGGTAAATATTTTTTTTTTTTAAATTTTGAAAACATCATGTTTATTCATGTTGTTTGACAATAAATTCAATTGTTATCCTTAATTTGTTAGTAATTTGTAATTTTGTTAAAACAATAGATACAGTTTATTTTATATTTTTCCTAAAGGCAATATAATTTTGGTTTGAATATAAAGTAAAAATATTTCTATGTAGATTTATATTCAAATTTTGTTTTCCTTTCATTTTTGTTGCTGTTATTTTTGCAATTTTTCTGGAGGGAAATAGAAAGGATAACAACCAAATTGTAGGTTTGAAATAAAGTACTTTATTGAGATTCGGGATTAAACTTAAAAAAGTATGGGCTATAGAGTATTGAAAAAGCATATGTTAAAGAGATCTAATATCTTTGGATTGGGATCACCCTTAAAAACTGTAATCTTACAAGGAAATTCGGATATGTCTTAAAGCGATACGTATATTTTTTAAGCGTCCCAATCTCATGATTAAGGTGAAAAAAGTGGGGTCAAAAATGATTATATTTTTATATGGAAACATGCTTAAACTTAGGAAATTCAGATTATTTTAAATGCATTAAAGTACCTACTCAAGAAAGCAAAACTTTTTGTACCAATATTGCGTATATCATGAACCTAGGGTTGCAAATTGTTTGAAATAATTTAAATACATGGGAAAAAAACTCTTCAGGGAAGGTCACCTAGCAGCAGGACGATAACGAATATGAGGAAAAAAGCTCAGATACCCCCTCAACAACACTCTCTAATATAAATTTTCTATCCAAAAAAATAGAAATTGAATATCGAAAAAGTTGGACAGGCTCAGACATGTTTTATATATCTGCAGATGCGTCCCTAAAATACCTCTTATTTGATATCTTTGAAATAAATCCAAAAAATGGGGTGATCTTTGAATCCAATTTTTAAATTGGGCGGTATAAAAAAAAAAATTCGTATCTCTTCGTATCTTGTCTCCTCTATAAAGTATCCAAATGTCATTGCTATCGGAAGAATGAATTAATGAAAATAGTTTAGTCCCCTTGTCTGACAGTTTTCGATACTTAAGTTTTCTGAAGTACTAACATGCACTCACCACTGCTCCCCATTGTATATAAAAGAGTTCTGCAACAGTTGTACAACAATCTGGTAAGTGACTTGATTACTAAGCGCCTATTCAACACGTAAAGTATTAATCGAATAACTTTTAATAATTAAGCATATAATCGTTCGATCAAAATTGTTTTGATTATTTAATAGATCAAAATAAAAACCCGAATATTTGACAACTCTAATATTTGTACCACTTGAATGTCCTGGTTCAGTCCCATTTTCACCTGTCACGGGACAGGTACTTGCAGACCGGTGCTCTTTTCACCAGTCACAGAATAGGTACTTTGAGACCAGTCCTGTTTTCACCGGTCACAGAACGATTTTTGTTGACTTGACTCTTTTCAAAATTTTTATATTGGCAGGGAAATCTAAAAGAAATTTCGCTTCAAATTAAAATCTCTAAAAGTATTCATTTAAAATTAACATAAAACTGTAAGCTACACTGACCAGAATTAATAAATTTTGGTTATATTCTGTAACACCGTTAAAAGAAAATTCTAGACATAAGAACTCCTTAAAATATGCTTTATATTATCATATTACTATTTTATATATTGCTGAGGTCTTTTATAAATATTTGTTGTATTCAATTAAACTTTGATTAGTATGTCATTATTATTATTATTAAACAAACAATAAACAAAAATTGACTTTATGTCGAATATTTGCTTTTTGCAACAAAAAAAAAAACTCCAACAATCCTTGACAAAGTCTTCTTTATACGCATATGAGAAAGTAAACAATAAAATGCCATAAGCAAACAAATAAATTAAGCAGACTCCCTAACGTATGCAATAAAAACAAAAATACTCAAATAACCAAAATGGATAAGGAAAATAACATACCTACACACTTGTATTATAATGGTCATAAGTTGAAAATTATAAACTGAGAATTGTTTTACACTTAAGATTAGGATGTCAGACGACTTTTGTATAACACACAAGTCGTTTGACGTGCTTATCACAAATAAGAAAAAATAGTCAATAAAGAGGTATCGACTTATGACCATCACTTTAGAAAAAAGTAAAAATAATGGTTTCTTTAGATATTGGCAGTTTCTTTATTGTGAAATCTATGATGACATTTAAGTACCCACTTATTCTATGTGTATGTGTATAATTGTTTATGTTTCTTACTAACACTAAAGTAATAATTTCCAGAAAAGTATGAGGAAGTAATATAAAAACGAAGCATACTTTAAGGAGTTAAAAAATAACACATGAAACGGGGAAAGACCAATGAAAATTCAGTTAAAGATATTGAAGTTAATGTTACAAATAGATACATAAATAACGTGTCCAACTAAAAGGTTGCTCAGCACTTGACCATATAATCGGGAGATGTGTTTTTCAATGACCAGGGTTACTTCTTCTTTTTTTTCGAAAATACACTCATAGAAATAAATCTGTAAAAATAGCAGAAATAGTTACTAAAAGTTAGTTAAAAATGATGCTGCAGAAAACCCTGCTAAAATTATCATATTTTTTTTTTTTGCTAAATTCTAGTAAAATAAGAACAGAAAATTAAAACTGTTAAATTTACAAAATTTTAGTTATATTTAAGTTAACTTCTAGTTAATTAAAAATAACAAATTATACTGTAAAATCTTTAGAAAATTCCGCTAAATATTAGTAGACTCAAAATAGTAAAAATAAACTGTTATATCTGCAAATAACATCGCTATTTTTAAGCTAAATTTAGTTAAAAGCAAATAGCAGTCTATTCAGCTAAAATCAGCATAAATATTTGCCAAACAAATTGTAAACTGCTGTTTTCAAATAGCTCGATTTTTATTTGCATTTAAAAAACAATCGAAAAAAACTTCGAAAATTAAAAATATTTTGTGGTTTTTAGGCTACTAATTATTTAGTAAAATTGTTTGCTGATTTTAGCAGGTTAATTTGCTATTTTCCATTAACAAAAATTTAACTCAAATATAGCTAAAATTCTTTACAGTTAACAGTTTTATTTTTGCTGTTCTTATATTACTAATATATAACAAAAATAAACTGCTAATTTTAGCAGTTTTTTCTCCAGCGTCATTTTTAACTAATTTTTAGTAATTTTAACTAAATTGTTTATGGGCTTTTTTCTATTTGTGTAGTTTCCTTGGATCAAATGACAAATAAATGGGAAAAATTGGGCATTTTTTGTCCCAGTTTTAATCCCCTAAATACCCGAGATGACCGAAGATCTCAGACATCCCAAACTTAGAATTTTTTTCTACAAAATATTATGACATGAGATCCCAGGACTATTTTTTACAATTGGTAGCCAACCACACCTATTCTACAACTGGTCCCACTGCAACCGATTCCATGGAACTGGTTGCGGAACCAGTTCCTGGGATCCTATATGGAAGGTGTGGGTGACGTAGAATCAGTTCCAGAACTAGTTCCAGAACTGATTTTAGAGCAACCGGTTCCACTTTGGAGCTATAGAAAGGGTTGCTTTTGGGACAATTTCAAACAAAAGGAATCGGTGTTAGAATCGACAGTAGAAGGCGATGTGAATGAAAAGTAGCTATTCTGCAACCGATTCTTTGGAACAGAAAATTTTTCTGGAATACTTTCCTTGTCAGTACTATAAGGTTTCTATTTAGAATCTAAGGATTTTGGTTGGCCATATTTATAAAGTTAGTCAAGTAAGCTTAAATTTCTTGTTAAGTTATTGTTATAGTTTGTCAATATTGTGCATTTGAAGGAGTATGGTTAGAAAGTACTTCTGTTTAGTGTTCAGTATTTTGATAATGAATTGCTTGGACATTCATAATTTATGACATCAAATCACACACATTTCATGAATGGTATTGTCTTACATGGTTCTTAATATACACTTGAATTTCATGAGTGTTTGGTCAAAGATATAAAAGCAAAAATCATACATATACACATACAAAATCTAGTTTACTTACACATATGTACTATATACTTACTACAATGAACGATAGCCAGGACCACTATTGTTTGTATAAGTAATGGAGAACACATATTAAGGACTATGTATCATTCCCTAAAAAGGATGGCAAATATTTGTTATGCTCTCAAAAATTTTATAAAAACTTTAAGTTACTTAAGCAATAATATTGATTTTAACTTTATTCTAATTAAATTAAATTTTTAAGGATTTTTGTTTTTAATATTCTATAAAAAACATAAAGTGGTAACTACCAGTTAATTTTCCCAATTTTCTTCCTTGAAGTTTGACCTTTTTTTGCTACACCTTTGTCAAATATTTATCGTGAGGAAAATATAATTTTAAATGCATGAAATAGGCAAAAAAAAGGTCACAATAGGATACAGCAGGATTCCTTATCATTTTAATATTGTATTTTTTTCTTTTGGCTAATGCCGTGAGTTTTTCTGTGCCTATCTTATTGCCTTAAATCAGTATTATGATGATGAAGATATTTTTAGTAACTTTTTAATAGATGGTAATTAAAGTTAATGAATTTTTTTCCCACAAGAAAGTATGAGTGATGGAATAATATGGATTTTGAAAGACATTTAAAATTTAAATTAATTTAACAGTAAAATTAAATGTAATGATTACAGATTCAGAAAATCTCATTTTATACCGAAAAAACTTTCATTAAAAAAATTTCTCTATATGTGACGCGCAAAATAGAAAGGGACCTAAGGATAGAAAGGGACCTAAGGTCAGGAGAGCATGGGATCGGTCTCATTCGATGCTCAGATGTTGTCCACAAAAAAAAAAAAAATGATTTTTTTACCCTTAGGTCCCTTTCTCTATGCGCTGTCACATATACTCGTATAGAAAAACTGTTAAAATTTGAGTTTTTCCTTTTTTTTTTATTATAAAAGAGAAGCAACACTCAGGAAATTCTTCCTATTAATTAACGTGTTGCTTCCTTTGGAAAGGGGATAAAGGAGAAGTGAAAGGTGGTGAAAGATGAAGGCCTTCAAATATGGCAACACTGTAATTGCGCGAGATGTTGAATCTTACCCCTTTTTATTCCCAAAAAAATCTTACACAAAGTTTCAGGATTTTAAAATTTTTCAAAAATAGAAAAATCGTTTGATTTAAATAAAAGACATACCCCTAAATTCATAAACGCTTTGTAAAGTTATAGGAGGTTTTTTGAACAAATTTTGTATGAAAATGACGTTTTGTAAACCTGCTATAATTTTACAAAGCATTTATGAATTGAGGAGTTATTCTTTTAAAGCTTTTTTCTATACCGATGCATATAGAGGATTTTTTTCCAATAGTACATTCCGCAGTAGATGGGATTGTTTTTCATGCATATAGAGGATTTTTTTCCAATAGTACATTCCGCAGTAGATGGGATTGTTTTTCAACAAAGTACTGTGATCAAATACAATTATGTAAAAAATAAAAAACCGGTTAATATCTTTTGGTTGAGGTTAAGAAGAATAAAGCTTTTTTCTAAAAGTTATAAACACATTAATTTGCAAATCAGACTAGATCTAGTTTCTGCCTTTTTCTATGGACAGGCTTCATCATTTCTAATAAATTGTATTATTGTTTATATTTTATTGTCAGACTGTCTCTATATGATAATTTTTTTCAACAACCCGTCGCACAGTGCTTCGTCCCTATATAACGATTGGACAAAAATAGAAGGAGTGGAGACAGAGTTTTGAAATTTGGTATACTGACATAGAACCCCTTAGTAAAGGAAAATTTTAATTTTTGGAAATATCGGGCCAAGGACACGCCCACCTCCCATAGGTCCTGAAATTTAAAAATAATATATTAGCTACATAAATGGACGTAAAACAACAAAAAGTATCCATTGAGATGCACATAAAACTGGAAACGTTTATGTCAATTTTTATCAATATCGAACCAAGGACTCTTTGTCCTGCCATATATCCTTTATTTTAAAATCTTTATAAAACCTGCAAAAATGATCCGATTGCGATGAAATTTAGCACGTGAAATTTGGGTAAAATCGATTCATTAAAAAAAAAAAAAATGCCTTTCACAAAAAATGGATTTTAACCTCTTAAAATGATTTTTCTAAAAAAAAAATTAAATAGGATTAATATAGGAAACCATGTGAATGCTCCATTTTAGGCATTCAGCGAACTTATGAAAACACTACGAGGAATATTTTTGTGGAACATTTTAACCTTCTTTCTCTTCAATTAAAGGGACTTTTTTGGCCCCTTTTTAAAAAGGGACAAAAAAGAGGGTTAAAATGTTCCGCAAAAATATTTGTCATGAAATTGTACTATAAGTCTCTGAAGACATCAGCATTGAACTTAACTTAAAGGCCAGTAATAAGGGAAAACTTAAAATGTGTTTAAGGGTTAATTTCGTACTTATTCAGAATTGGCGCTCAAATGTCCCACAAACCTGGATTTTAGGGAGAAGCCATGAAAATCTTCCATTTAAGGTATAGGATGTGTTCAGCGAACTTATGTAAAACACTACGAGGAACATTTTAACCTTCTAACTCTTCAACTTAGGGGTGTTTTTTGTCCCTTTTTAAAAAGGGCCCAAAAAATTCCCTTTCATTGAAGAGTTTGAGGGTTAGAATGTCCCACAAAAATGTTTCTCGTAGTGTTTTACAAAAGTTCGCTCAACACATCCTATACCTAAAATTGAAGGTTCACATGGTTTGAATACTAAACACTCGTAAATGCGTGAAATTTGTGTAAAAATCATGAATTTAGGCATTTCAAAAAATCCATTTTTTTTAATTTGTGGTAAAAAATAGTAATTAATTTTTTAATGATCTATAACAGTATAAACTTACAAAAAAAGAAAAAAAAATCTAATTTTATATAAGTTTTTTTTATACTCCATCAAACTTAACTAATTTTTGGATTTTCAACAAAAAAAAAAGTATTTTTCGGAGCAATAAAAAATAATTGTTTTGTAAACATACACTAAAATCCATATTTTAATTCAACTACAAATATATTGAAGTAATTAAAAAAAAAGTTTTTAAAAAAATGTATTTTTGAGAATTATTTTCATGAAACAATTAAAATCCATTTTTCTGTTAAGTCATTTTTGCATAAAATTCTCTGAATTTAGCGCCCTCTCTTGGCGGTAAAAGCAATCACACCAAATATTTTTTTCACATTTGTTTGAGTTACTTTCTTATGTTTAAAAAAATCCTTCTTTAATCACAATTTAAGATAAAATTTTTTTATGATTTTTGTCCATGGGACGAAGCATAGTGCGTCGGCTGTAGGTATCGAACCCATTCACTTCTACATTACAAACGTAACTAGAGTTCGACAGCCTTGCCATCTAACTCACGTAAGGCCTTGCATATAGTGCAGCTAATTCATAGTTTCTTTCCTTTTCAGCTTTCTGTTATTGTTTTTTACTTTCAGAAGTGATCAAACAAACATTCTACTTTAGATTTTTGTTTATCTTTTAATCTCCTCCGTGTCCCCTTTTTCGCAAATGTTCAAGAGTAGGCAATTTCCGTATATTGGAGACGGATTGCCAACAGGGCTTTACTTTGCACCATAATATTGGAATTTTGGCAACAAGGGACTAAATTAAAATATAAGTTTCATTAAAAGAATTTTTTAAGAATAATTTTTATATTACTTTTAAACCTAAATGTTGTCACAGAAACTATATAGAAGTTCTCTAGAATATTGGTTGCAAGTCTTCAAGTGTTAAACTTTTCGGTTTTCTTCAAATTCCCACCACATAAGTTTTAGATCCCGTTCTACAATAATTTGCGCAATATTAAAAATGTACCATATTTGAATTTGAAAATGCATCATATTTGAATTGAATTAAAACATACATATTTTAATTGAAAATATACCATATTTGAAATGAAAATGTTCCATATTGGAATTAGAATTAAACGTATTTGAATTGAAAATGTGTCATATTTGAATTGAAAATGTAGCAAGTTTGAAGTGAAAATGTGCCACATTTGAATTTAATATGTGTGGTTTCTAAGTCGACCAGAAAAAAGTATATTCATGGGCTTGCAAATCTGTCCTTTTTTACTATATTTCCTTAGTCTAACTTTTTTCTTTTTAGAACTTTTACAAATTTATTAAAGTTTCTCAAAATTAAAAATCTTAGCATAGTTTTAGTTGTATATTACAGCTATCTTCTTAAAGCATACTTTAGGGTTTTTCCAAAATAAATGCTCATAAATGTAGGCAGTGGAAATTATTTAAATAATAAAAAACCCGTTTTCATACATTTAAAATCTTTAAAATTCACAAAACGATTAAAAGAAAACAACCCTCAACCTGGTTTTGTTTTATTTCCATTATGCCTGCTACTGATTGCCCACTTCAAAAATTTTATGACAAAGTCTATCAAGAAAACATAATTTTACTGACAAAAATTTTATATGGATGACAGAAACGAAATCATATAAAGATTTGGCGGAAAACTCTAGTAAGCAATAACAGTCAGAAACATTCAAGTGCACGTATAGTGATACTTGAAATATTACCATTGCCAGCATTATTATCATCATCGTGAGTTGATGGAAGTAGCGATGGAAGTAGCACCATAACCATAATCAACTCAATAGCTCTGCCATATTATTCGCTATTCAGCAAAAAAATCTTCAGACTTTGGCTGTTTAAAGTGTTTTTTTTTGTAGTTTCCTTATATTGTTTTCCATATACCAAGAAAACAAAAGTAGTTAATATTTGGTTCACTTACTGTTACCACTTCACTTATTGTTGAATGTGGTTGAACGTTATGGAGTTAGTGGAGTAGTTTTCATAACTGTGTAGTTGAAGAAAATCCACTCAGGCATTGAAAAATTATTCATATAAACTTGTTAAGAACCATATAACGACAAAACCGCATTTGATATCTGAAGCCTGGTTAAAATAAATTTTTCTTATTAAAAAAACCTTTTGTAGTTTTAAGGAAATTATTGTACTTTATGTAAAATTTCCTAACGGTTCATATCATACAGTTTTGATAAAACAAAATCGGTAAGAATATTTGACTGCAAAAACAAAAAACTTTGTCTTTCTATCACTGCCCACTGCCACGCCCACTAAACTAGTTCTTAAGTAAAATATAGTCTATAACTGTTTTCAATATCATATGTTTTCATACATAGGCATACATGGTCATATACGTCCATGCTTAGTTCAATATATGACCATACATTTTCTTATACATATATGACTATACATGAATCATATATGACCATATGTTATCACATATGACCACATACCCTCAAATTTCGAATCCGAAAATATATGGTCGTTTACGAGAACATTTATGACCATATATTGAACTATGCATGGTCGTATATGATCATATATGCCCACGTATGATCATTTACAAGACCATCTATGTTCATATATTTAAACTTTCACATGGGCAGGTTATTTTTTTAACACATTTTTGCTGGGCATCCTTTAAATACTTTCGTCCTCAGAAAAAAAATTGGCATAAGAAAAAACTGTTTCAATCTAGTAAATATTGAGATTTTTCTACTTAAGAATATGTCTGCAACACAAAGAAAGATGAGGAACAAAAAAGCCAATTTCCATTACATTAAATCAAAAATATGTGCACAATAAACATTTTATTTTTTCGTTATGAAAAAAAAAAATCCTTAAAAGGACAATATAAGAAAATTTACAAAAAAAAAAATATTATAAATTTTATATGAACGGGAAAAATGTATAAACAATAAGTAAAAATAATAAAGAAAACATGACAAACAGTTTTAAACAAAAGACTATAACTTAAAAGATGGAATTTATACCTTAAAGTATGATACAAAATTTTAAATTATGGAAAATTAAGCAAACTCTATATAAAGTTTAGGGAATTTGAGGTCAAATGCAATAGTTGTTGACACGAATCAATTTTAAACAAATTAATAAGTTTGTATATTAGTGCTTTAAGGTTGTTAAAGAATGCTGCTTAAAGTAGGCAATAAAATGTGAATATTTTTAAATCTTATAGAATTTCTCTTAAAATTTACTGTTAATGAATTATAATTTCACCTCATTTCACCACCTAGAAAGATTTTGTCAAACAATACTTTGATAAAATCTTCTTCTTAATATGCCTTAAAGTATGCAACGAATATAATTTAATTAAATTTATCAAATTTAATCATTTTTATTTGAAGATATATTTTTGCTTATTTAAGAATATCCCAATAATTAAATTTACATCTCAAAGTTATGCTTTAATTTTATTTAAAAAATTAGTCCCATAAAGTAAGCAGCGATAGAAGCGTAGAAGGTACGCATTGAATCAAGATCGGGCCAGATGGACTTTGTAATCACACAAGTCACTCCATTAGTCCATCCGAGATTAGTCGCACTCTAGGAGTATAGTCGGTTGCTCAACTTACAAGTTGCCAGGGAAATACCAACTCTTCCAAGTTCCACAGGAACATGTAAGGAGGTTCCCAACCTTGCAAGTTCATCAGTTCTACTGTTTCCCGGTGTGCCTTTGTGCACCGGCACCCATACGTGACGTATATCAAACTGTTTCGCCATTTCATTTAAGAATGCGCGGCAGTAATGGGCAGTTACCATAGTCAGAGTCGTTCACTCCAAGGATATGACCGCAGCCTGACTATCTACTCTGATAGTCTTGGATAGAATATTGCGCCCAAGCCAAGCGGCAATCTCTTGTATCGCCATTAGCTCAGCCTGAAACACGCTGCATTAATTTGGCAACTTCCGAGCCAGCTTCAGATCAAGCTCCACGAAATAGTCCTCAAAGGTAACTCGGTTTTTGAGCCTTGATGCGACCGTATAAAAGTTGACGCTGCGCCTTCTCAGCAAGCCAAGCAGCAACCTCTTGTGTCGCCATTACCTCATTCTGAAACACGCTGCATTGATTTGGAAATCTCCGCGTCAGCTTCAGACCAAGCTTAGAGTCAACTCGATTTCTAAGCTTTGATGCGACCGTATAAAAGCTGACGCCGCGCTTCCTCCCCAAGCCAAGAGGCAACTTCTCCTATCGCCATTACCTCAGTCTAAAACACGCTGTATTTATTTGGCAATCTACGAGCCAGCTCCTAATCAAGCTCCATGAAATAGTCCTCAAAGCCAAATCGGTTTCTAAGCTTTGCTGCGTCCCTATAAAAGTGATGCCGCGCCTCTCCAGCGGTGTGCCACCAGTTCGTAGTTGGTATATGGACACTAAATAGGTGTTCATGCTCAGCCGTCGAAGTCATATGATGCACATTCGGTGGAAAATTAGCATTTTCCAGTATCACATTGTGACCACAGCCATTATCAGCCCTTTGTGATGTCCATCGCAGCGTTATAGCCGCATCAGACGCTTCCTGCTTCCCCAAAATATCCAGGGAAATCAGATGCAATATAATCTGATGCAATAATAACCGATGGTGTAGTACGTAGTGCCCTCGTAATGCTCCCAGAAGCTATTTTCTGTAGCCCCTGTAAATATTCAAGATTGGTCACCTTATCCAGTGCCGGCCGCCAAACGATGACTTTATACAAAAGAATAGGGTGAACTACCGCCGTATATATCCATCGAACAATTCTGGGTTTCAGTCCTCAGCGACCTTCCTACAGGAGAACAGAGCAATCGCAGATATTTTCGCATTTCCTGGACGTTATGTTGGGTTGGGTTTCCAAACCATCCAGAGTAACAGGCGTAAAAAAGGGATCGTTCTGTCCTTTGGAAAGATTACAAGCTTAGTTTCCTTACCCTTACAGGCAGCTCCTTCAGAGCCGTCTGCATAAAATTCCTCAAGGTGGAAGAAAACTTCTCCTTTACCACTATCGGCGCATCATCAGCTTAGATCGCCATATCCCTACTCCCCTCCTAAGGAGAGAAGTGCAGGATTAAGTGCGAGATTCCACAGAAGTGGAGACAATTACCCCCTATGTTCACAAATCGGGTCATATAAGTACCACACAACTCAGCCGTTTTGCGTTTATTGGGTAGCAAACTCACAATCAGTGTAATGACCGCTAGAACCATCCCCAGAATCAATAATGCCACAATTATAGAGTCCGACTTGCTGTTATTAAAAGCCCTCACTATATTCAAGAACACTATCATGGCATACTCCTTCACCGAGAAGGACTTCTTGATGGTACCTACAATCTCATGCAGAACAGTCTCCGTTGACCTTCCCCTACTGCATTATGCATGTTGTCACTCAACTTGTGGTCAAGGGTTTCCCGCAAGTAAGATTCATTCCTGCGTTTTTAATAGCAACTATGATAGACTGGTGGGTCTGTAGTCCTTAGGGACTGTAGATGATATCTTTCCAGATTTGGGATCTTAGAAAACCAATTTCTTGTCCCTTACCTTACCGTTGGGATCCTTAAGAAAGCCCATAGTACTCGGAGGGGTCAAGAGAATCCTGGGAAACCTCGATGCCTCAGTGGCGTTTTATATGTTCCCACAGAAACGTTTCTAAGGCTAGTATTTAGCCATCCTAATCTCTATTTTATACAATTTTAGTTGCAATTTGTAAGCAGTCCAATCGCCCTCGAACCCTTGGCCTTGTTTAGCAGCTTCCTGCAGAACGCTCTGCTAAATTCCAGCTCGTTCCCCCTGGGTTTCTCCCTAGAATAAGATGCATCAAGAGACGCGTTGAACACTCCGCGATCCTATCCACAAGAGGGGCAATATCAGCCTGGGTCAGAGGCTGGGATGAAGGAACTGAGTTAAGTAGGACACTAAACGTCCTCGTATATTTTTTTTTTTTAAATTTTATTTTATTGGGATATACATTAATTGCATCAAAGGAATTAAATATGCTAAAAATCCCAAACGTATTTAACAAATTGTGAAAAATAATCCGCTGCAGGCATGTCCCTATCCGGATTTCATTCTTGCCTAAGGAAATCGTCAGGGGACGACGTTTTTAGAATTTCTGGAAATATTTGTTAAGTTAAATTACAAACTCAATGAGAATTTTTTGTTCTCGTCTAGGAGCGTTATTAAACATTTAAAATATCAAAGAAAAAACAAAAACAAAAACAGAAAATTTTCCACAATTTACTTTGTCATCTTCCAATGTACTACTCTGTTGTTTTGACAGATCTAGCAATGTAGGGACATCCATTCGTATATTCCTTTAATTGCTAGGAAGCGTGTCCAGCCGGTTCAGTCTCCATTATCAAATCTGTTAATCATGGTAAAAGTCAACAAATTCGAGTAGAACAGCTAGAGTTGTAGGCGTAAAATAATTTTTAAAAAAGCTATTTAAAGTAGGCAATAAAATATGTTTGTTTTTTATTATAGATTTTTTATAAAATTAAATCTTAATATTTTAACAAAAACCACAAGAGTCAGCTATATTGACTACTATTTAAATTAGAGAAATTGCTCATGCTAAAATCTTTATTTTAATATGCCCTAAAGTATGCAATGGATATCATTTACTGCAATTTATTAATTAAATCATTTTTGTTTAAGGCTATACACTTTCTTTTGCTAAAAATATCCCAAAGAATAAATTTAAATCCTAAAATTATGCTTCAACTTTATCAACACAATTTAGCCTTAAAGTATACTTAATTATTTTCACAAAACTATAGGTTTGTATCTTCTAAACCACATAATCATAAACTTAATTATAGAAACCAATACATATGTATTTAGAAGATTTCATTATGTTATATAAAACCAACAGATTATGTGAAACACCAACAATTTCTTGAACTATCTTGCAAGCATAAATAAAGTTTGCATATTTTATAAACAAGAAAAAAAAAATATCTTAATGAAATCTTTATAAATTGTTTATAAAATTATTATTTTAACTAATTATGGCAACTAACATTTTACCAGCTAAACAAATAAGAAAACCACAGGTATTTTAAGAAATTGTTTTAGTAAAACAACATTCAACTCAGCCTAATTGTATGCTATAAGAAATAATTATAATACATATTAAAAACTTTTGCTAGATTTAGTTAAAAATTTAACATTTTATGAAATCTTATTACTAAGTACTTGAAATTAGTACATACTTTTAAATATAAGTAGTGCTGCTGTTGATGTTAACTTTGACAATTTACTTGGTAATCATAATTATTTAATAAAACCTTGAAGTCAAACTGTGTCTGTGGAAATTGTAGCAGACATGAAACACATTTCATTTTAAGGTATGTGTCAAAGACTTACAAACCGTTTTAATAGAAAATTTATGTGAATATATAAAATGCATAATGTGCGTAAATTCCCAGTAGGAAAAGATTTTCTCTCTTGTTATTTCGAGATTTAGTAAAAAATTTTGGTTTTTGGGAAAAAACTTTAAATTTTATTAAATAAAATCTCCACAAACAAAACAAGATCCGATGGGTAACGAGTGATCGATTGCCCTTGAAAGTACCTATTCCGTGGCTGGTTAAAACAGACTTGTTACAGAACTGTTGTTATTTACCATTACTGTCGGTTAAGCAGGGTCGATTATATTGAAAGGAGTGGGGCCCATGACTGCTGAATTGCCCTTTAAGTACCTTTCTCGGACTGGTAAAACGAGGACATACCACTAAATTGCCCTCAAAGTACCTATCCCGTGACCGCTTAAAGCAAAATTTGCAAAATATTCAATAATTTGAAAAGTTTTCAAGAACTCAATAAATTGAAACTCTTGTGGCAAAACGGCAGATCTTAAAACTTAATATTGTAACTGTGGTAAGCTCGCAGGGGTGGGAGCTCAGTGGCTGAGAGTAAAGTCGTGTTTTAAAACGTTATAAAACCTATTTCTTCATTCATTTATATCTAATTACGTCAACAATTATGAAAGAAAATAAGAGATATGCGGTTTGCCTCAGGTTGAGTACAGTATCCAGGCATCCAGGTCCTTTGTAGGGTACTAGGTAAGCTACGAACGGCACACACTCGAATGACGATCGGCACACTTCCGGAACTTAAAGGGTATCTCCGGGGATGCTTGGAGGTAGGTGACTTACGAAAGGCATACAGTCGAAGGACTTGATCGAGGAGTACTTAACTAATCCGTATTTCAGTACACTGAAAAGGTGAGTCATTCACATGGCATGTTTTTCAACTGGTATAAAGATCTACATAGATTGGAATTATATAGATTGAACTTCAAGGATACTCACATACGTATTTTGGAATGAAGTGATCTATTAACGGTACTCTTCCTATATAAAGATCAAGTTAGAGGACCTTCACAGGATGTGGCAGAATACTCAAAGGATGTGGAAAGAAGTGACCTGAGAAGGGCATACTTTCTAGATAAAACTTATGTCCATGGACGTCCGCAGATACGCCACGATTCGATTTGTAGAGGAAAATAGTTATTTAACAACTGCGAAAGCTGAACTCGAATTCAATATTTTTATCAGTTCTTTTTTTAGAAGAGTGTTAAAAGCAATTTTTCATAATATTTAAAAATTAAAAATATTGAATTAAAGGATTTAAATATGCTAAAATCCCAAAACTTATTTAACAAATTGTGAAAAAATAATCTGTTGAAGTCAAGCCCCTGTCCGGATTTCAGTCTTGTATTTGTTAGGTTAAATTACAAACTCAATGAGAATTTCTTGTTCTCGTCTAGGAGCGTTATTAAATATTTACAATATCAAAGATATTGAATTTAATTAAAACAATTAATTAGATATATAAAAAAAAATAAGAAAAATATTGGTCCCACCAGTATGAGAAACCGGGATCAACTGTTTTAAAATAAACTGTATTCAAATCACTTCTTAGGATCACTGTTAAAGCAAAAAGTCTTTAGAAGTAACAATTAAGAGATTTTTGGATATTGCTCAGAATAACATCTAAAAAAGCTGTAAAAATATCCTAGAAGATATTTTGATAACAATGAAGCCCTTCATCTTTCACCACCTTTCGTTTCTTCTCTATCCCCTTTCCAAAGAAAGCAACACGTTAATAGGAAGAATTTCCTGAGTAGTGCTTCTCTTAAAAAAAAACTCGGATATTCGGTATCCACCGCTGTTTTTTTTTTTAAGGAACACTTTTTGCACGCCGTCTGATGCAGTGTTGCCGAACTTTGTTGAAACTGTTTAGTTCACAGCCCTGTTATTTTACTTCAGAGGGGTTAAGTGCTAAGGGAACACCGAAAGAGGATGCTGCGATGTATATGAGGGATAGAAAAATCATACATATTATTTTTCCAAATGACATTGCTGTCGCTGGGGGTCGAACCCGCAACCTTGTGTGTAACAGTCCAACGCGCTAACAATGACACTCAGGCCCAACCTTTTTTTCCAGTAGTACATCAAACCTCTTCGCTAAAAAAAGAGTGGTGGTATCGAGTAGATGGATGGATGCTAGAGCGAAATGTTCCTGACTGATTCGTGATTCATGTCAGTAACAATTACTATAGTGGTGCCAGATGTAAAGATTTTACGTAATTTTAAAGATTTTTTTAATCAGAATTTTACAATTGACGATTGACTATTTTTTAACAAAAACTCCATATGTTTCTAACGAATTTTAAGCAAAACTATAAAGAAAAGCGTTAAAAAAAACTCAAATTATTCTTTTCGAATCGTATATTTATAAATTATAGTATAATTATGGCGTGACTGAGTTTTAAAAACAGAGTTCGGAATCATGAACTTAAAGTCCATATAAATTATTTATGATAATTTAAACCTCATAGCGCATGAGAAGGTATTTAACCTGTAAACAATCTTAGCATAAATACCACCTTTTTACAGATGAGATAAAAAATAATGTCGAATAAAAAGATAAATGAAACTAATGTTTTTATGATATTTAACTGATGAAGTTTTCTTGACGATTTTCCATAAAATTGCTGACAATTTTGACGACTTATTTTTACTTTTTTGACGATTTTTCACCAAAAGTCTGGCACCACTAACATTAATTATTTTGTAAGAATTTCGTGATGGTAAGTAGTTATTTACTATATTCACATTCTCATGAATAAGTCGTACGTGAAAATCACTCACGCGTTCACATCTAGTATCGAGTATCTGAGCATTTGCTCTATGTTTTTTACTCGATACCAAAAAGTAAACACTCAAGTTTTGCAGAGTTGTATTTTGGACAGATAGAAGATATAAAAATGCGACTTGGCTAAAATAATCAGCCTTACAATAACTCTGCACGAGGAAGAATCAAAATTAAGAAGTTTGTTAGAAAAAGTCAAGAATTATGAAAACAAATTAAAAAACTTAGTAAAAACTTTTTTCAAAAACTATTGAAAATTACATATTTTTACGAATTTGGATTAGTTATTTATCGAAAACTCTGGAATTTTCTAAAAGAAAATAGCTCAAGAGATGGGATTTACATTTAAATATAAACCTCAGCATATGCTATGGTTAAATGCCATAAATAATGTTAAGTAGTTGGGTTCTGTTATGAATAACATAAGAGTTGTAATCATAGAAGTACTGGACTTTTCTACTATGTTCTACATTTACGGCCGTTAAACTATAAAAGACCGACCGTTACGAAGGAAAGGGAAGTCGTGCATTAACATTGGTATAGTAAAGGTGTACATTAACATTGTGCTGTAAAGTACAGTACTAGAGTTTTAATTGCATAGTAGCCGTGTATGGTCAGTTTATTATTAGAGTTTGTGTATTTATAAAGAAGAGTATAAGCTCAATATTCAAACTTAAGGGTATGTGTGTGTTGTTATTTTAATTATAAGAGAGCACCAGGCCGGTTTATCTAAACGAGATAAACGAACGTTTTTAAAATTTATTAGAAAAGAACCTGGTTTATTTAAAAGAAATAAAATAACAATGATTGAAATAAATAAATTAAATTAAATTAAAATTAACGTTAAAAAAAAAACGTAGCAATATTTTAAAAACATATAAAATTTCAAAAAATTTGTATCGAAAATTAAAAAAATAAATAAAAATTTCACGGTTTTCAAATAAAAAAAAATATATATATCAGGTTACAATATTGAGTAGTAATGAATTTCTAAATTAAAAATATTGAGTATTCAAAAGTAGCTGAATTTATCAGCACATCTTAAAAATATTAGCAAAAGAAAAAAATCTTCCGAAAATGGCGCCCAACATGGAACTTATTGACAATAAAATGGGTTACAAAGGAAAAGTAGCTATTCAACAACCGATTCTTTAAAACAGAAAATTTTCCTTGGAAGTTTAAAGAAAACTCTGCCTTTTACTCTCTGTCTCTGAGTTTAAACGAATTTCGGCAACGATCTCTACTCCCGTGAGCTTACCCTAGCAATGGAAAAAAAAGCTCGTTACAACTTTCATATCCATCCAATATCATAATTCCTATAAGGCTTTTCTATACCATTTCAAAAATACCATACTTATTTAAGTGTTGAATTGGGAAAAAGCCATAAAATTTTCGTTTTCATAATACGCATTTTGAATTTCATTAAGTTTTTTGTTTTATTTTAGAAATCATAGATTTAAATGAAATTTGCGTTAGCTATAGCTCTTTCTCTACAAAAAGCAGCATATGGTTTAATAACTTTTTCAGCATTTTAGTGCTGCAGATGAATGTGAGTGAATGTTATAAATTTTCAATTTTCTTTTCACAACGTACATAAATCTCTCTAGTGAAATAAAAGTTATAAAATTTTGAAATTGTTTTTTCGTTTAAGTATGCAGTGTACAAATGAAGGTATGCTTCTGTTTTATGACTTTTTCCCGCTTAAAATGACATTTGTTCAAATTGTTGGTTGTATACTTTTAGGAGCTTATTATCGTTTAAAGAACATTTGTAAAACATAAAACCATTACCTAATTTAACTGGTAAAATCATCAGCAGTATGAGTAACACAGCAGCTGTAAAATTATTGTAAAATATATATTCATATTTTCCCATTTTTTCCATGAAGTTGAGAGTTTTTGTTTGTTGGTTTTTTTTTATACAAAGAAAACTATATAGTCTACTTTTAGGCTTGTGAATTTATATAAATGTGCATGTGGCCCATATTGCCGGCCAATTAAAAAAGTTTTCATGTCAAAACCATTTATTTATACAATATTTTATATATTTTTTATAAAAAAAATTAAAGGAAAAAAATTTTTTTTTTTTTATTTGCTCTGCTTTAGATTTGTGCAAAAAATTTATGATAAATTGTTTAATTCCTGCTGTGCTTTTCAATTGCATACTTTTTTCTGTTGTTGGCTGGTTTTCATATTTGTTGCATATTTTCTTTTTGGCTGCGAGACTATATTTTTACATTGATGGTATTGTATATTATGCCGTAACGACTTTATTTGTTCAATTTGCACAAAATGTTATATACTCAATTTTATGGCAAACATTTTAATTTGTTAATGTCATTTTCATAAATTTCGTATTTTATTTTTTCAATAAATAAGAGTAGGTACTATAGAAATAATGCAAGTTCAACTTCAACGAAATTTAAGAACCTACTACTTAAAATTTTACTTGGATAATTTGTGCAAAATTGGTGTGATTCCTAAATTAAACCTGAAATATTTGTTTAGCTTCTTGTAAGGAATCCTTTCATAGAGTGATTCGGGAACAATTTTTTTTGTTTTTTTATTAAGCTAAGCACACTCAGGAAAATATTCCTATTAATTAACGTGTTGCTTTCTTTGAAAAGGGGAAAGAGAAGAGATGAAAGGTGTTCACCACCTTCAAATATGGCAACACTGTAATTTCATGAGTTGTTGTATCTTAGAATAGTTGTTGTGCGCCATCTATTATAGAGCTTAAGAGCTTTGTTGGAGCTTTTTAGTTCATTGCCCTCCCAGGAATATTTTTTACAATCGATTTCCAACCACACCAAATCTGCAACTGGTTTTACTGCAACCGATTCCATGGAACTGGTTTCGCCAGTTAAAATCCGACTCTAAATGCCGATTATATAAAGAAAAATTAAAAAGAGACCCATACGTTCGGAAAAACAAAAATAATTTTTTCGAAATTGCCTTGCAATTATACTCTTACGAATTTGGACGAGTCTAGTATCGAAAACTCTGGAATTTTCTGGAAGAAATTAGCCCAAGAGACGCGATATACAAAATACGTCAATCTGGCAACGTAACACTACATTTAATTATACACCTCAGCATATGCTAAGGTTAAATGCCATAAATAATGTAAAGTATTTGGGCTCTGTTATGAAGAACATAAGAGTTGTAATTAATAATTTTGGACATTTATAATATAATTTTGGACATTTATTCGGTCAAAAAAACAAAATACTGGTATTCCCTCATCCATGGTCTATGGAAATCTATCATCTGAGAATTCAGATCATATTGTTAATTTTTTTGCTGACTATTTAAGATCAAATTTTTTGAAAATGTGACTACTAATCCTATTACTCGTAATACAGTCTTTAATTCTTCAGATCTAATTCTCGGAAGAATTTTCTTATCTCAAGAAGATGTTTTTCAGAGCATTAATGATTTTTTTTTGCCTGTAAGGTGGTACGGTCTAATGGACAGGGTATGAGTTTATGCTCATGTTTGTAACAACAAAAAATGTTGGATTTAAATCCACCTTTTAGTATACCGATCGACTCGATCGAGAATACATTTTCATTGTGACAACAGAATTTTTTGTCAACCGAATGTTTTGGTTGGTGCCACAGGCAAATTAAGTTGTGGCAACAGAAATTTGGTTGAAGCAATATATTTGAAATGTGTCAGGAACACAACCAAATAATCCGATTGCTGCAACTAAACTATTTTGTTGGCAAGAAATTCGGTTGTATTTGTATTTATTTATTTGCTTCCAATACAACAAGATATTAAATCTTATAATTATAGTAAAGGATTTTTACAATGTTAATTATTGATAAAGTTCAATATGTAGGTCACAATTATTAGAATGTACTCAGAAATAAGATCTCAAATAGGTCAAGCAAAATAAAAATAAAAAAATGAATATAAAAAATTAATAATAATGAATAAAAAAAAAAAATTAATATATTATTTTAAAGACAAACTCAATTTAACATATACAGGTTAAAAATTTCTTTCTTAAACTGCTGAGCGTTGCTTATAGATGTAATATTTGATGGTAGGGAGTTCCAAAGACGAATTGAATTAACATAAAATTGAAATTTTGATACAGAGTTTTCATACATTATAGATATTATGTCATTAGTCCTTTCCGATCGTGTTTGTATGAGTCTCTCAAAAAGATACATTGGTTGTCGAGTGTTTATGATTTTGTGTAATAGTATTAATGTTCTTATATTTAATAGATTAGAAATAGTAACTCCATAAAGCTTTTTTGAATACTGAGAAATACGATCATACTTTCTCAAGTTAAAAACATATCTTAATATAGTGTTGTACGTGGATATGAGTTTCCTACTACTCGTGTAATCACATTTTGCATATATTTCGCATCCATATAATAATGTTGGCATAAGATACGTTTTTGCAAGCAAAATACGTATTTTTTGTGGTGTAAAATTTTGAGTATTCCATATTCATGGAGTACGTTTTACCACAAGCAATATTTATATGGTCAGACCAAGTCAGTGAGCCATTAAAAGTAATACCAAGATTTCTTGCAGTTGATATTATTTGGATTCTCTGATCATTTAACCAGGAACCAATAATCCTGGTTAAAGTTCATAGTTCTTTTGGTCAATATCAAACACTTTGACTTAACGGGATTAAGACATAGACCATTTGTAGTAGCCCATTCATGAACTCGTTTGAGATCCATATTTAACTTCTCAATGCAGACATGCATGTTATTTGGGTCGCTACTAATATAGAGTTGGACATCGTCAGCATACATGTGTACATTGCAATACTGTAGCTGTCGTGCTAGATCATTAACATATATGGTAAAAAGTAGAGGTCCAAGTATAGACCCCTGCGGCACACCCTCTAAAACTGGCAGATCATCAGAAATTTTGTCTTTTACAGAGACAGATTGACGACGAGTAGATAATGTAGAAAAATTAAACATTTTATGTAACTTGAGGCAGAGAACTTCATGGTCTACCGTATCAAACGCTTTTGAGTGATCCAGAAGTACAAGAAATGAAATATCACCAACATCAATTCGTTGACGTATTTCTTCAGAAACATCAATTAAAGTGGTTATGCAACTGTGTCTTGGTCGAAATCCAGATTGTCTGCTTGTTAGCAAATTATGTTCATTGATATACGTATTTATTTGTTGATGGAGTAATCGTTCAGAAACTTTCGATAGATATGGTAGAATGGCAATCGGGCGATATTCTCTGTTGGACTTTGGTATTGGTATTATTTTAGCGAATTTCCAATTGTGGGGATAAATGCATTTCGTGATAATATTGTTAAAGATATACGTTATATAGGGTAACATTTGGGGCATGACTATTTTCAAAAATTTTGGATGTAGTTCATCAAACCCTACCGCATTTGATTTTATAGCAAAACAACTGGACATAACATCCGATTCATATACACACTCAAAGCAAAATGGAGCACCATTAACAGCCGAAATTTGACTATAATAACCAAGATTTGGAGAAATATTAGGAAGTTTTGTGAACGATTCATTTATCTCATCTGCATCAATACCAATTTCACGTATGGCTCTCCAGGTCATTTTAGAGCCGATTGCAGACGTAAAACGGTTCGAATAAAACTCAGATTTTGCATTTTGTATCATTACATTTACTTCTCTGCGTGCATTTCTGTATTCTATATGTAGTTCATCAGTTTTGAAATACTTCCATCGTTTATAAGCAAAATCTCTGTTAGCAATTGCTAATTTTATTTCAGTATTGAACCACGGTTTCTTTTTAATGTCCTGTCTAACCGTTTTAATTGGAACTGACTTTGCACAAACTTTTGATAAGTTTTGCTGTAAGAAATTAAGCTGTTCGTCCACTGATGACATGTAATAAATTGAGGACCAATCAATACTGTACAGCTCATAAGTCATGATATCATAATTAATTTTATTGAAATCAAAGTAAGTAACCGCTTCGTTAACATACTGCAACTGGAAATCAAACGTCAGAAATATTAGGTCATGTTTGGAAAAACATGGTGCTGATAACTGATCGTAGAGTAAAACTTTATTTATATTGCTGACAAAAAATATATCAAGCAATGAGCTATTTGTAGAAGTAAAATGGGTTGGAGTTAAAGTATTTTTTGGCTCAAAGCCAATGGATTTCATATCATTGGTAAGATGATTTTCTATGAGTGTGTTGGAATTAAAATCTCCACATATTATTACATCATCGTATTTCACAGTGAGAGTATCCAGTTTTTCAAGAAAATCTTTAGTATCAACGCTACGGTTAGGCCTATAGGCGGATCCTACGAGTAATTTTTTTCCACAGGCTATGATTTCAATAAACAAATATTCTATTTTAATACTTGGATTATAAGATGAATTTTCATCTAAATTATCAACAGTATTCGAGTCACTTCACATTTTGCTTACTATTCCCTTTTTAACATACATTGCTACGCCACCACCATGAGTTTTCCTATCGCATCGATATATTTCGTAGTTACTTAAGTTAACAATAGCATCTGGAATTGAATTCTTAAACCACGTTTCAGATACACAAACAATGTCGACCCCAAAATTCTCAAAAATATAACGGAATTCATCAATTTTAGATTTCAAGCTCTGAGCATTTATATGACATATCTTAATACCAGACCGTTGTTTGCATAATATATGAACCATATCAGATGTCACATCTTTGGAACTAAAAACCACACTATCCATTCGAAACGTCATAATTTGAAAATTTGTTTATATAAGCAACGCAAGCAACGCAAAAATTATCGTATTGGAAATCAAATTGAAAAATAAATGAGACTTGTTTAAGAAAGAAATAAAGGGAATTCTTTAAACAAATAAAAATAGATGATAAAATTACATAAAAAATGTTAATTAAATAACTATACAATAATTTATAAAATATAATAAAAAATATAAAAAAGCAGCTACTGGTTATTAATAGCAAAGCACAAATCCGGAAAAAAATTATTTAATTCCTCCATACTATCAATTCGGACAGGCTGTTCATCAGGGTTTGCGAACACCAAACACCTCTTGCTCACTGTGAATGGTATGCCGAGGACGTGTTAATGTCTGCATCGTTCATTCCCAGCCAGTCCATCCGCAAAACTGATGCTGCTACTATTCCATGTCCCGGCACACAGATGAGTGTCAATCTTGAATGTCTCGGCATTCCTTCCAAAGATATACTGCAGTCATGGACAAACTTCGATGTGGTAAACACACCTACTAGCGACCTAATGGTCACTTGGTTGTTATTGGAGACAACGATATCATTCGAGAATATCCGTTGGCACTTTGTGCAAGATGTAGTTCGCTATATGACCACTTCCTCGGCCTGTAAAATCCTGCACGGATCCAGCAGCCTGAAGAATGTGGAAAGTCGTAGCGACTCATATATACACCACCCCTATCTTTCCATCCCTCTTGGAGCCATCAGTATAAATCTTAAGTGCATCCTTAGGTACCTCGAGTCCCTCTGATTATTCCAATCGGCCCGATATCCGAGTCCTGAACTCAAAATCGAACGATAAATAGTGCTGCCCCTAATACTGTCATCGCCCATGTTGGCTACTTTAAACTAGGGGTTGGTTTTATGCCTCTTAGATTCTGCATCGTTATCTTTTACAGTTTATTCCACGGGTATTAATCTAGTTTCTTGCATAGTTCTAGGCAGCACCTTCTCTTACTCACTCCTTTCTGCTAAATTTCGCACTCGGTTTTGAAAAACTACTAAAATGTTTTTCTGAAATCAGCAGCGAAAATTAGTAAAAAAAAATCCATAATTTGTAATAAGAAAATAGCAAAAATGATTACTAAAAAAAATTTGTACTAAAAATCAGTATAAAAATAGTAAAGTGTGATTGGAAACATTTACAAATTTTTTTACTAACTTTTTTATCTGAGTGTATTAAACATTTTAAAATGTTATTCCCCATATTGATTTTATGATTTTAAAGTGTACTTAAAGCCATAAGTTGTATACGAGTATTTAAAAAGAGAATAATTTATTTTATATAAAACTACAAATTGAAACTTAATAAAATATAAATAAATATTTCTCAGTTTAAGAAATAAAATTCTGCCACTAATATATTAATCATCTTTTAAAGCAAACTGGTGGAAACGATGCATATTTTTAGGAGTGTTTAATTCACTGCATACTTTAGAGAGAACATTAGGAAATGACATTGAATGTGTGATAAATTGTCAAAAAATCTCAAGTCTACTGACGGTAAATTTTTTGAAAGCATACTTTCAGGCACATATGTTAAGCTTATACATATCTTACTAATTTGTCTTAACTGTTTGAGCTTTGTAATTTTAACTCTTAAAAAATCACTTTTAAATCCACAAAACAACTCTTTAAAAGTATTAAAATTTTCTTAAAATACAACTTTTTATACATTATCCTTACACATTATTTCTTTAAGTAACTTCAGCTAACAAACGATTTACTTTATTTTACATTTCTTTTCAGAGCAGCCAAAAAAGGGGTGGAACTCCAGAAATGGCTGTAAATCTAAAAAATAAACCAACATTTACACTTTACAACACACTTATACATACAGTATATAAAGATTTTACACATGTTAAGAAATATTAGTGTGAAATAATAAAGAGTTTTTTTAAATGAAGCGGGTGGCAAAACGAAATTTCCCAGAATTAACTGTAACTGTAAAGGTAAGTGTATGTTTTAAAGAAATGAATAAGTCTATTGGAATGAGTGCCTGTGTGGGTGTATAAAGTACCCATATGTAAATTGTGATAAATCTAAAAACATTATTTACTTCAATTCGTTTCTTTTTTTCAATTCTTCTTACTCATACAAAAAATAGGTGTAAAAGATTTTTGCAACATGTTGCATTACACGAAAAATTCTCATAATAAATGACTTGAGTATAGAACACAATTTTAACTTGGAAAGAATTTATTGAAAATTGTATTTCATTTAAAGAAAAATTGCTAACACACTTTTGCCATCAAATTTAAATTGATTTGAAGAATAAAAAAATGGAGCAAAAATCTATAAATAATTTAATTTGTTGTATGAAAACATATAACCCTAAAAGTAGGCTTTATTTTTAAACAATTTGAAATAAAAAAAAATATATAGGATATAAAAATTGATTTTTAAATTATTTTGTAACTAAACAAAACAAAATGTCAAAAAATTGTATGCAAAACAACAATGGATTTTTGGGTTAACTATTACTTAACTCTAAAACCTTCAGTATGCGAACCACCGTAATTTGTTAAGGTTTAAATTTGATTAAGATTAATAAGACAAATCAACAAAAATATATATTTTATAAGTAAATTTTATTTGCCATCACAGAAGAGAAATCCAAAAGTTATGCTTTAAATTTTTTTTTTATAAATAACCCCCAAAGTATACTTTATTTTTGTTCCTTTTGAAATTATACTTCCTTTTGGAAATGAAAATAAATTTCCGTCAATATTATTAAGGTTTAATTAAGCAATGGTTCATACTGTATAATAAACCTTAAGATATCTTAAGGACACGGCTTAAAAGCCAAAAGTACAGTCATAGAAATAAATCTGTAAAAATAGCAGAAAAATCTAATAAAAATTAGTTAAAAATGAGCTTGCAGAAAAAACTGCTAAAATTAAAAATTTTTTTTCTAAATTCTAGTAAAATAAATACAGCAAAAATAAAACTATGAAACTAACAGAATTTTAGTTATATTTGAGTTAACTTTTAGTTAACTGAACATGACAATTATAAATAAAAATCGAGCCTTTCGAAAACAGCAGTTTACAATTTTTTTTTAGCAAATATTTCTGCTGATTTTAGCAGGATAGACTGCTATTTGCATTCAACTAAAATTTTGTAGATATAACAGTTTATTTTTGCTATTTTTAGTCTACTTATATTTAGCAAAATTTTCTGCAGATTCTACAATTTGTTATTTTCAACAAAAACTAAAAGTTAAATATAACCAAAATTCTGTAAATTTAACAGTTTTAATTTTGCTGTTCTTATTTTTTTTTTTTTTTTTTTTTTTATAAAGAGAAGCAACACTCAGGAAATTCTTCCTATTAATTAACGTGTTGCTTCCTTTGGAAAGGGGATAGAGAAGAAGTGAAAGGTGGTGAAAGATGAAGGGCTTCAAATATGGCAACACTGTAATTGCGCGAGATGTTGAATTTTTTTAGAACAGTTGTTGCGCGCCATCTGTCGGTGAGTTGGCGAACTTTGTTGAAGCTTTTAAGTTCATAGCCCTGTTATATTATTTTACGGGTTAAGTGCTATGGGAACACCGAAGGAGGACGCTGCGATATGTATAGGGATAGAAAAAACTCATACATAAATTTCATAAATTGATGTTGCCTTGGTTGGGGCTCGAAATCGCAACCTCACGTGTAACAGTCCAACGCGCTAACCATTACACCACACCGCCCACTACTAGTATTTAGCAAGAAAATCTGCTAATTTCAGTAGTTTTTTCTGCAGCATCATTTTTAACTAATTTTTAGTAACTTTTTCTGCTATTTTTACAGATTTATTTCTATGAATGTAGTACATTTTATATAGCGTTTTGTTAATCGTGGTTCATTTTTTAAAACTTTTGATACATTTTTAATAATTGTACCTTTTCTTTTACAAAATCTTATGAATTGTGCTGATATTTTTATAATCGTGGTACATTTTAGATAAAGTTTTAATAATCGAGGTACTATTTGTGCAACTCATATTTTTTTTTCACAATTTCATTAATCGTGGTACTGTTTTTAAAATGGTGATACTTTTTTATAATCGCGGTTCCTTTTAAGTCAATTTGTAATATTTATTTTGTGTAATTATTTGCGCAAAATCAAATAAATGGAGTCACTTAAAAGAAAATTTATAGAAAATTTGTGAATTTGAAAAATTAGTATTTAAAAAAAAGTATACAATTCTCAATTTGTATGACCACACCATATTAAATTTTATTGTGTTTTAATTATTAATAAATTAAAAATAATAAAAGAACACCACAGAAACTCATGCCATAAAACAAAAAAAAAATTATAGTCTATTTTCTGGCGTTATAAAATCAAATTAAACATTACTGACATGCCTGTGATGTTGCTGATGATAATGATGACGTTGGTAGCCAGCATTTAACATTTTATACAATTTTTTTAAGACAATGACGTTAATCAAATTAGAATTGAGTTGTGCTCTGTCCTGTAGTTTGTCTATAAAAAAATGAATACGTCCTAAGCGTTTGTTATACTTACCTTTCAAATAAACCTAAAGGTATGCTACGTTTTTTTTTTAATAAAAAAAGGTGTAACGAAAGGTATTTAAAAACGCCAGCTGTAAAACAATGACGATAATAGCGACAGTCGACAACAACTACAACATGAAGTTGTCAGTTTTAATTTATGTACTATTTTGTGTGTGTATTGGTCTAACAATTTATAACAAAATTCGCAGTAGTAATGAGATTATAGCGAAAACAAAGACATTGAATTAATATGAAATTTAAATGAAATGTTTAAAGATTAATAATAAAAACGGGTTTAAATTTATTAATGGCTGAGACAAAAGTTTTAGAAAAGTTTACAGAAATTAAGATATAAAAGAATGATTAATTTTATTAGAAGTTTATCTATAGAAATAATTGTGGTAATATTTAGATATCGTGGTAATATTTATAAAAAATTTTCATGGTAGAGGCAGGCACCTGCTATTTAAATAATTGTACACTTTTAGAAATAAATCTGCAAAAATAACAGAGAAAGTTACTAAAATTTAGTTAAAAATGATGCTGCAGAAAAAAACTGCTCAAATTAGCAGATTTTTTTTACTAAATACTAGTAAAAAAAGAACAGCAAAATTAATAAAAATACATATTAATTACAATATTAATTATATTTGGTCTAAACGACGTATTTGAAAAAACAACACATTACTAAAGGGTTCTTCTACAGGGACGCTACAAAAGTAGAAAGACAGGGACAGCAAAATACGCCATATTTCTTGCCGCTCTTTTGACATTTCTCTTCAGTAAGGTTTGCCATTTCATGACGAGCCAATAACGAGTCGAAATTATTAAAATTTACTACCGACATTCGGAGTCAGTGGCCTCAACGTTAAGAGCGCTACGTCCAATTTATGGTCGTCATAATGAATGGCTTCGTCAATAAACAAAATATGCGTTATTGGTCAGACAGCAATCCACATGTACTCCATGAGTCATCATTGCATCCCGAAAAAATTACGGTTTGGTGCGGTTTATGGGCCGGCGGCGTCATTGGGCCGTAGTTCTTCCGTGATGATCAAGACCGGCACGTTACTGTGAATAGGAATCGCTACCGTTCAATGATAACCGAATATTTTTGTCCCAATTGCGCCACAAGCCACACAGCGAATGTCACAATCAATTTATTGCAAACCAAGTTTGGAGAGCGTGTTATCTCACGAAATGGTCCAGTCGATTGGCCGCCTCGGTCGTGCGATTTGACGCCGTTGGACTATTTCCTGTGGGGCTACGTCAAATCTATGGTCTATGCCTACAAGCCAGCGACGATTGATGAAAATTGGGTTCAGCATCTGGACTTCTGCAAGCGTGCCCGTGGTGGCCATGAGTATGAAGTATTTTTGCAAGGCAATTTAAAAAAAACTTTATTTTTTTTGCCGAACGTAGGGGTCACCTTTTTAAATTTTTCGTTATAGCTTCGGCATTTAAAGTTGGATTTTAAAGTGTGATATACCGATTTTTTTTGCCTCGAGGAGACCAGTGTTTTGCTTTTGGAAAAATTAAATGAAAAAAAATGTAAAAAAGCGACCCCTACGTTCGGCAACCAATATATAAAAAAATTTCTACTGGGTTTATCGAAAAACTTCCTTAGCAAAAGTTTAATGATTTTTTGCGGGCTTTAATTTTCTGACATTAGGGTCGTACATTGGGGTGGTAGCAACTGAGATCTGGTGGGTAACAACTAGAACGGGATACTTAAGGTCAATGGCCTTAGAGCAAAACACTGGTCTCCTCGAGAGAAAAACATCGATGTATCATACTTTAAGATCCGACTGTAAATGCCAAAGATATAACGAAAAATGTAAAATGGCGACCCCTGCGTTCGGCAAAAAAAATTAAATTTTTTTTTTGAAACCTCCTTGAAAAAATATTTCATATTGGAGGGTGTACGGCGTACTTTTTTTTTCCCTGTAAGGTGGTACGCTCTACTGTCCATAGAAAAAGGCAGAAACTGGATCTTGTCTGATTTGTAAATTTAATGTGTTTATAACTTTTGAAGAATAGGTTTATTCTTCTTCTTAACCTCAAACCTATTAAAACAGTTAAATTTACAGAATTTTAGTTATATTTAAGTTAACTTTTAGTTAATTGAAAATAGCAAATTGTACTGTAAAATCTGCAGAAAATTTTTCTAAATATTAGTAGACTAAAAATATCAAAAATAAACTGTTTTATTTAACAAATTTGTGCTATTTTTAAGCTAAATTTAGTTGAATGAAAATAGCAGTCTATTATGCTGAAATCAGCAGAAATATTTGCTAAAAAATTGTTAACTGCTGTTTTCGATTTTTATTTGCATTAAAAAAAAAAATCGAAAAAAAACTTCGAAAATTTTGAATTTTTTTGGTGATTTTTGAGGCTACTAATTATTTAGCAAAATTTTTTCCTAATTTCAGCAGGTTAATTTTCTATTTTCTATTAACAAAAATTTAGCTCAAATATAACTAAAATTCTGTATATTTAACAGTTTTATTTTTGCTGTTGCTATATTACTAATAGATAGCAAAAATAATCTGCTAATTTTAGCAGTTTTTTCTGTAGCATAATTTTTGACTAATTTTTAGTAACTTTTTTTTAGTAATATTTAAATATTTTTAACCTGCTAAAATCAGCAAAATTAAAATTTTTCAAAGTTTTCTTTTTTTTTAAATTATTTTAATACAATCAAATCCTACACTCAATCAAAAAAGTCTTTAATGGCTACTGAAAATTTTGCTGTTACTACTGGAAATTTAACTGTTTTGAGCCCAGCGGTATTTTTTGCTTATTTTAGCAACACATGTCTGCTGATCTGAAGTACAACAAAATTAGTAGAAAAAATTAGTAGTCGCTACTAAATTTTAGCAAAATTGTTGTAAACTGCAATTCAAAAACGACTTACTAAAATCAGTTAAAAAACTTACTAAATATGAATAATTTTAGTACAATGAAATTAGTATAAATTATTAGTTGCAGCTACTAAATTTCAGTAAATTGTTGTAAACTGTAATTTAAAACCAATCTGCTGAAATTAGCAAAAAATTGTACTAAAAAATAAAAAAAAAATGAAAAATATAAAAACAAAAATCTTATAAAAAAAAAACTTTTTTTCTTTCGATGCATTGGAGATACAATAAAATTTTCTGAGTGTTATTTTCAAACTAAGAATATATCAATAGTAACAAATATAAACTAAACAAGAATTTTAAAAAATAAAAAAAAAATTTTTTAAATTAGTATATTTTTCTGCTGAAATCGGCAGTGAGAATTATTAAAAAAATCCATAATTTGTAATAAGAGAATAGAAAAAATGATTACTAAAAAAAATTGTACTAAAAATCAGTATAAAAATACTAAAGTGCGATTGGAAACTGTTTACAAATTTTTTTACTAACTTTATTATCTGAGTCGACTCTTCTTAAATCAGCAGTTTACTATTTTTTTTAGCAAATATTTCTGTTGATTATTGATTGCTATTTGCATTCAACTAAATTTAGCTTAAAGTAACAAAAATTTCGCAGATATAATAGTTTAATTTTGCTATTTTTAATCTACTAATATTTACAAGCTTTTATCTGCAGATTTTATAGTATAATTTCGTAATTTTCGTTTAACTAAAATTTAACTCAAATAGCAATCAACAGAAATATTTGCTAAAAAAAATAATAAACTGCTGATTTAAGAAGACTAAGAAGAATCCAAAACAAACTTTGAAAAATTAAAATTTTCCTAATTATTTAACTAAAATTCTGTAAATTTAACAGTTTTATTTGTGCTCTTCTTATTTTTCTAGTATTAAGCAAAAAAATCTGCTAATTTCAGCAGTTTTTTCTGCAAGCTAATTTTTAACAAATTTTTAGTAGCTTTTTCTGCTATTTTTACTGGTTTATATCTATGAGTGTACTATTTAAACAAAAATTTTGTAATTGTGGTATTTTTTCAATATTATTTTAAATTCTTTTCTTGTCCTCTTTCCACTTCAAATTTTCCAACATAAATTCCCGAATAAAATGTTTATTGATTGGTATACGCGTAGCGGCAATAATTTTGCAATCTTTTTATTTCTTTTGATTTTTAAACACCTACAATTTTTATAACTCACTTACACAAATAACCTACACTCACACCTATGAACACATACACACCTACAAAAAAAAAAAACACTTGTAAATTATACCATAACAATATAAACAGACTTTTAAACATACTATTATATGACAGATTACCCTCGATTTACACGATTTTGATGTAACTAAAATTAATGTAAGTGTTTAAATTTCAAATTACTTAAAAAAAATCTCACTTCGTTGCTGATTTTATTAAAAAAAAATTTAAAAATATCAAAAATGTAGAAAACTGTATCAAATTAAATTTATAAGTCGCTCTTTGCTGTCCCATTAAACTGCATTTATCGAGGTTTACTTGTACCTATTCACACCAACACACACACAACCACACTTACAGACGACGTTCAAAAACAGTATAGACAAATACACCCTACGGGAAATTTTAACAAACTGTCACCGAACTGGCCCCTTTATATGAAATAGACTGGTCACTTTTACATGGCGTTGTCATAGGAGGTGGAAATTGACCCCTTGTGACATGTCACAAGACAAATCCCAGGACAGGTCCCTGAAATTGAGAGTTCAGTAATCTGTCCTAGGATTTGTCTTGTGACATGTCACAAGGGGTCAATTTCCACCTCCTATGACAACGCCATGTAAAAGTGACCAGTCTATTTCATATAAAGGGGCCAGTTCGGTGACAGTTTGTTAAAATTTCCCGTAGGGACAACTTCAGCCACAAACAATACCCCAAAGAACATAAAATACAATAAATGGAAAGCATACTTTTTGGCAAATTAAAAAAATTGTTTTTTACTGAATACATAAATTTATACAAAACTCATACATTTTTAGAAAAATAACACCTTTGGTGGCCTATGAATTTATACAAGAAACTCCCCTGTTTGTTTTTGAAAGGAAATAGGAGGAACGTGTAAAAAAAACTCTAAAATTTCTATGGAGTCCATAAAAAATGTGTTTATATGAACATATTTTTTGTAACTTTTAGAGAATATCGATAAATCGTATTGTATTTATTACCTTTTTGTTCAAAACAATATTTTTTTTTAGAGATTTTTATATAAGATTGTAAAGTATTGTACTTATACATGTGACAAATTTTTTACACGCGTTTTTTTAATATTAGGTTTACCTTTTATGTTTCCAATTTATGCGAGCGAAAATAACAAGTTGTTTTAGATATTATATTCCTGTTATTTTGAATATTATTTTTATGATTGTGATAAGACAAAATTTGGCAAATAATGACTTGTTTGTAGTAAAATATAGACAACAATAAACATAAAAACAAAATGATTTTTAGACATATTTATTAAGTTTCTTATAATAGGTCTGTTCCATGTCGTCATCGCGAGAGTACCTGCGGGAACCCAATTTAGCCGAAACAACAACAATTTACAAACAATTTTGACAATAGAAATGCTTTCGGTAAAATTGGGTGCCCGCGGAAACGTACTTATGTGGAACAGAGCTAATATGTACATATCATACATGGGAATTTTTCATTACCATTGAATTTTCATTACCATTAGTTCATACTAATGACAATGAAAAAAATTCCATTACCATTTAATGGTAATGAAATATTTTTCATTAGAAAAATCATTACTAATGGTAATGAAATTACACTAATGTATAAAAAAACTAATTACAATTGATTAAAAACCATTTGTTAACAAAAAATTCAGACAAATGAAAACGAACAACTGGTTTGGCCAGGGAAGTTATACAACATAATTTATTAAGGAGGATCCATTTAATTCCGTTAAACTTTACCTGGATACAAATAACAACGGAATGGAAAGTAATATTTAATTTCAAATGAGCAAGTGCCTGAATGAGCATATTCAATCTTCGATTTCAGCGAGTTTTACTCCATTTTTACGTTTTTCTGTCAATGGCAATTATTTTTTTTAATTTATTCATTATCAATGGTAATGAAGTTTAAAATCATTGTCATTAATCAATGAAATTAAATTTTAGAATCATTACCATTAATTAAAAAAATGGTAATGAAAATAATTTCATTACAATTGATATCAATGTAATGGTAATGAAATCATCAATTAATTAGTCCACCTAATTAATTAGTCCCATGTATGGTACATATATTTGTAGCGAAGAATCAAGTCTTGGGGAATTTTGAAATATTTTTTTTTTTAATTTAAAAACGTTTAATTAAAGAACGAAAATAAACACAGGATCGGAAATACATTATGAAATTTGCCATGCGGCAACCCGTCTCATTATATATGAAAGCTGCCTGCTCTTGATCGTAAAAACTATACATCAATTTGGCAACGTTTGTGGAATAGAAGACACGGGGGAGATTGGAAGTTAAACAAGATCTAAAAATAGAATATTTGTATGTGCTATATTGATCACTTCTGAGTAGAAAACAATAACAGAAAGCTGAATAGGAAAGAAAAACTTAGAATTAGTTACATTGCATTCAAGGCCTTACTTGGGTAAAATGGTTAAGCAGTCGCATCTTAGTATATTTACGTTTCTAATGAAGGAATAGGCACATGTTCAAATCCTACAACTGACGGGTTGGAAAAATTATCATATAGAGAATCTGACAATAAAATAGAAATAATAATACAATTTAATGGAAATTCACTGATGAAGCCTGTCCATAGATTAAAAATTAATGTGATTTAAAAATGAATGTGTTTATAATTTTTATACAAAAAGGTTTATTCTTCTTCTTAAGCTCAAACCAACTAAAATGAAAGCTTTTCAGCTGACATTTTTCAATGCCTAAAACAACCAATTATAATTGATGAAGAAAGTTTTCCATAGGGTGAGACGAAATTGCGGCAGTCTATTGATTCCCTTGTGTCTGGTTAAATTTTTCAACAGAAATGTTTTCTACTTCCTGTTAATGAGCTTTAGAAAAATTCCTTAGGAATTATTTAATTTTAATATTAATTACGATGGTCCTATGCGAAGGTTACAAACACTTTATTTAAAAACAATGTGAAAATTTGCCCAGCGACAATGGTTTCTGAAATCAACACTTAGTATCCAATTATTGAATGCGAATAAAGCTCATCATAATGTGATAGTTACTTGTGAAAAAAAAAAAGATAACATTAGGATTAAAACGAGTAAAAACGTTAAAGTCGGGCATGCCGACTATGCAATACCCTACACCAGTCTGGTTAAAAGCCAACTAATATTTGGATCCGAAATTCGAATGGGTTAAACTGGGGCTTGTGTCAAAATTTTCTATAGTGTGAGTCAGCGCACCTAATTTCATTAAAATATCTTAATATTTGCGACCTGCAGTTTGTACCCAAGCCAATTTTGGGGGGACCCTTATATGGGCACTAGGTCTAAACATGGACCGATGTTCACCAAAATCAGTAGGCTTCGTTCTTGGGCCAACATAGGTCTGTGTACCAAATTTCATCAAAATATGTTAATATTTGCGACCTGCAGCGTATAAACAATATAATTTTGGGGGGACCCTTATATGGGCACTAGGTCTAAACATGGACCGGTGTTAACCAAAATCAATAGGCTTCATCCTTGGGCTGACATAGGTCGATGTACCAAATTTCATCAAAATATCTTAATACTTGCGACCTGCAGCGTATAAACAGTATAATTTTGGTAGGACCCTTACATGGTCCTAGGTCTAAACATGGACCGATGTTCACCAAAATCAATAAGCTACGTTATTGGGCCAATATAGGTCTGTGTACCAAATTTCATCAAAATATCTTATTATTTGCGAACTGCAGCGTATAAACAGTATAATTTTGGTAGGACCCTTATATGGGCACTAGGTGTAAACATGGACCGATGTTCACCAAAATCTATAGGCTGCGTTATTGGGCCAATATAGGTCTGTGTACCAAATTTCATCAAAATATCTTAATATTTGCGACCTGCAGCGTATAAACAGTATAATTTTGGTAGGACCCTTATATGGGCACTAGGTCTAAACATGGCCCGATGTTCACCAAAATCAATAGGCTACGTTATTGGGCCAATATAGGTCTGTGTACCAAATTTCATCAAAATATCTTAATATTTGCGACCTGCAGCGTATAAACAGTATAATTTTGGTAGGACCCTTATATGAACACTAGGTCTAAACATGGACCGATGTTCACCAAAATCAATAGGCTGCGTTATTGGGCCAATGTAGATCTGTGTACCAAATTTCATCAAAATATCTTAATATTTGCGACCTGCAGCGTATAAACAGTATAATTTTGGTGGGACCCTTATATGGGCACTAGGTCTAAACATGGACCGATTTTAACCAAAATCAATAGGCGTCGTCCTTGGGCCGACATAAGTCGGTGTACCAAGTTTCATCAAAATATCTTAATATTTGCGACCTGTAGAGTGCGCACAAGAATGCATGGACAGACAGACAGACAGACGGACGGACGGACGGACAGGCGGACATCGTTAAATCGAAATAAAAGAAATTCTGAGCCGATCGGTATACTATAAGGTGGGTCTAGGACCAATATTTTTTGGTGTTACAAGCATCAGCACAAACTTATAATACCCTGACCACAAAGTGGTGTAGGGTATAAACAGGAAATATTCTGATTGAGAAATATATTGCTCAGGTATTATGCTGGCTCTTCTGAATAAAAAACATACATTGTGTAGGCTGTGATTGCAAAAACTTCACATTCATCGCGGTGCCGACCTTGGTGTATTTCGTTAAGAGCTAATGCTGTGAATTATAGCCTGTGTAGAGGGTTGCCAGTTCGATTCCCGATTATGGCATACACAAAAAAGGTTTTTCATATAGAGACAATTTAACAATTAAGAAATACTTTGATCAATTGATACATAAACTAACCACTGACAAGACTTTGGGCGAAACGAAACAGCGACAGTCTGGTGATTTCCTTGTGTCTGTTAAATTTTTCAATAAAAATGTTTTCTTCTTCTTCTTGTAAATGAACTTTAGAGAAAATTTTATTGGAATTAAATTGTAATGAATTTTTAGCATTGACGTCCAATTTTATATTATTATATACACTAAAGCGTACCACCTTACAGGCAAAAAAAAAGTGCGCCGTACACCCTCAATATGAAGCATTTTTGCAAGGAGGTTTCAAAAAAAAATTTTTAATTTTTTTTTTTGCCGAACGTAGGCGTCGCCATTTTACATTTTTCGTTATATCTTTGGTATTTACCGTCGGATCATAAAGTAGACCAGTGTTTTGCTCTAAGGACATTTTCACCTCAAGTATCCCGTTCTAGTAGTTACCCACCAGATCTCAGTTGCTACCACCCTAATGTACCACCCTAATGTCGGAAAATTAAAGCTCGCAAAATATCATTAAACTTTTGCTAAGGAAGTTTTTCGCTAAACCCAGTAGAAATTTTTTTATATATTGGTTGCCGAACGTAGGGTTCGCCTTTTTAAATTTTTTTTAATTGGATTTTTCCTTTATAGCGAAATTTTTTTTGAAATCACCTTCCAAAAATACATCATATTAGAGGGTATATGGCGAACTTTTTTTTTTGAGGTACGGTCTTATATACACCCATGTTTTGGGATCATATTTTATCATATTAGATCCACGGTGGATCTATTTTGTTTGGGGCAACATCAAGAAAATATATGATTGTATTGTATACCTCATGAAATCTTTTTTAATCGAGTAAACATAAATTTTTATCGATATTTGGCGACTTCAACATTTAAGTTGATCTTTTTTTAACGAATAGCAGCGATTTGTGTCACCCTACAAAAATGCCGGCCAATTACATTCAAACTTTTAATAAATATTGTTACGTTTTAACCTTTTAAAAACGTTGGTTTTTTTCTCGGGTTCTTTTCTATTGCAATCCTAATAACCAATTTGACAGCTGACACCAATTGTTACGTTTTACCTTCGAAAACGTACGTTTATCTCCTTTAGATAAACCGGGTTGGTGCTCTTTCCAATTAAAAATAACACACACACACACTCTTTATTTATTATGGACTTCTTTATTTAACACTTTATTACTTTACAAATAATTTTACCATGATTTACTAGAGCCTAACTGAACTTTGCAAATGCTACTGCGCTACTTAATATGCAACAAAAGATAAAAAAGTTAGTAAAACAATTTGTAAACAGTTTTCAACCGCACTTTACTATTTTCGTACTGATTTTTGGTACAATTTTTTGTAGTAATAAGTTTTGCGATTCTCTTATTAAAAATTACGGACCTTTTTTTTTTTACTAATTTTCCTTCCTGATTTCAGCAAAACATTTTACTAATTTTTCAAAACCGAGTGCTAAATTTAGCAAAAAAATATACTAATTTAGCAACAAGTGGATACTTTAAGGTAATTTTATTTACAAGAATTCGTTGATTTTTTATAATTCTTCTTTAGTTTATAGTTGTTATTATTGATATATTCTTAGTTTGGAAATAAAAAGGTAATAACTGGAAAACCGTTTGCAATTTTTACTCCAAATTTCAAGTATGTTAAAGTAATTATACATTTTTTACAATCGAAAGAAAAAAATATTTTTCTATTAAATTTGGTTTTAATTTTGTTTTTAGATTTTACAGTTTGTTTATTTTTTATTACACTTTTTTGCTAATTTCAGCAGATTGATTTTAAATTGCAGTTTACAACAATTTACTGAATATTAGTAGCGTCAACTAATTATTTATACTAATTTTATTGTACTAAAATTATTGATATTTAGCAAGTTTCTTAACTGATTTTAGCAAATAGATTTTAAATTGGAGTTTACAACAATTTTGCTAAAATTTAGTAAAGGCTACTAATTTTTTCTACTAATTTTGTTGTACAAAAATACCACAGGGCTCAAAACAGTTAAATTTCCTGTAATAACGAAAAACTTTTCATTAGCCATTATAGACCTTTTTGGTTGAGTGTAGTGTAATGTCTGTGATTGTAGAACGAGCTCGAAAGCTCCAAAGATTATCTCAGATTATTAGTTGTGGTTTTAGAACAAACTAGAAGGTTCTAGAGGCACCCAGAGTATTCATAGCCGAGACATCAACAACTTTATTCATAGCCTAGTCGCCAACCCCTTTATCCTTAGCCGAGCCACCAACCACTTTACAGTATAACACTTTATAGCACCTTATGGCATACTGTGGTATACTTAAATGTAGTGTTACCATATTAACAGGTTTAGAAAATCCTGTTTCATGGGATATTTTTCTTCTAAAATACCAGAATTAGATCAATCAAATTTCGTAACAATATTTTGTTAATGCTTACAAAAATCTAAAGCCAAATATTGCTATTCCAAAATTTTGAAAGTTTCCAGATAATCTATATAAAGGGTTTTTCAATAAGAGCGCTACAAAAGTTTTTTTAAATAAAACAAAAACGGTTTTGGATATCAATGAAATTCTTTATTCCTGTGAAAGTACGTTCGATGCTATTATGTATGGAAATCGATCTCTTTTGCATGTCCACCACGGGCACGCTTGCAGAAGTCCAGATGCTGAACCCAATTTTCGACGGTTTTCAAGCATAAATCGGCCGATATTCGTACGAAGTTCATCAATCGTCGCTGGCTTGTTGGCATAGACCATAGATTTGACGTAGCCCCACAGGAAATAGTCCAACGGCGTCAAATCGCACGACCGAGGCGGTCAATCGACTGGACCATTTCGTGAGATAACACGTTCTCCAAACTTGGTTTGCAATAAATTGATTGTGACATTCGCTGTGTGGCTTGTGGCGCCGTCCTGTTGGAACCACATGTCCTCCAAGTCCATATGATCCAATTGGGGCCAAAAATATTCGGTTATCATTGAACGGTAGCGATTCCCATTCACAGTAACGTGCCGGTCTTGATCATCACGGAAGAAGTACAGCCCAATGACGCCGCCGGCCCATAAACCGCACCAAACCGTAATTTTTTCGGGATGCAATGATGACTCATGTAGTACGTGTGGATTGCTGTCTGACCAATAACGCATGTTTTGTTTATTGACGAAGCCATTCATTATGACGACCATAAATTGGACGTAGCGCTCTTAACGTTGAGGCCACTGACTCCGAATTTTGGTAGTAAATTTTAATAATTTCGACTCGTTATTAGCTCGTATATCTTTCCATCATGAAATGGCAAACCTTACTGAAGAGAAATGTCAAAAGAGCGGCAAGAAATATGGCGTCGTTTGCTGTCCCTGTCTTTCTACTTTTGTAGCGTCCCTATTGAAGAACCCTTTATATCCTTTTCTTTTTTCAAAAAATTGTTTTCACTTTTACAATGTTTAGTGTATAACGAAATTTATCAATTTGATAATTTTTTATATTCCAATGAGTTGATCGCCGATTTGTGCCAGAATGTGGACGACAGTTCCGAAAATTTAGGACGATACACTTCAAACGATGTTGTTTTGAATTCCCTATGTGAAAATCGAAATATATATGAACATTAGACCATACCCACTTTTCAGACCTCAAATACCCGAGGTGGTACAAAAATCGGGGGATATTAATCTTATACTTATTGTCTCTATCACATATAATTTCATTTAAATCGGAGTACTTTCCTTGCTAGTAACAGGCTTAGGAAAACATAACATTTTAATATAAGTTTTCCATAATCTATCACCTTTAAAATACATCACAAACATTAGCTACATGAATCTTATACTATTATTACTTTTAAGGTTGCCCTTTTTAGCCATATATAATTCCCGACTTAAACTCTTATGAGTGTAACCTATGGTCTTATACCAGCGGGGAAAAGAAAGTAAAAAACCTTATAATAAACATAATGCGCTTAGAAAGTTAATATATATACCCTTAGTAGTATATCCCACAATTTACTTGAATGCATAACACTACTAGAGCTCATATAACGAATATACTACAACTTAAATGCACAACAACTACAGCAGAAAGGTCACAATTTTCATTATATTATGTGTTGAAAGGTAAAGGAAACAGAAGAGATAAAGCAGCTTTTAGTTTATGAGGCATCTCATACACATACGTCTTATATTACACAACACTGATGATGATAATGGTGATGGTGACTCTGGCCAATATTTAAGATTCTTCTACTTCTTCATCACCTTGGTTACTTAAGGATTTTCTTAGTTTTCTGCTACAGTAAACTTTATGAGGGACTCAAGTGAAAAAAAATATAAGACCTGCTACAAAAAATATAACACATGTTTTAAGTATCCCGGTGTATCTTAATGTTTATTACCTGTACTGTACTCAACGTAATCACTAATAGTACTTAGTAGTCTTGTAATATGATATCTATATAAGTTTCAAACTGATTAAAGGTAGTAAAATAAAGGTTATAAGACGGTAAATACAGTATTGTTTTCGAAAACAGATGGATAAAGATGATGGAAAATGAATTTCTGTAATAAAACATATTCTAAAATTTGAAAATAAGTCTATTCAATACCGCTTTAATTTAAAGCAGTTTTTTCAAGCACCGAATATAGCAAAACAGACAGAGATCGAAAACAGATTTTGTCATATTTGTATTTGTTTAGTTTAAAGAAATTTCCCCCCTAAATGTAGGCCATGATTTTTGTGTAAAATAAATCCTTTCTAAATCAACTTCTAAAAATTGGCAATGAAGTTTTAAATATCTTAATAAAGAATTGATAAATTAAAAGAATTATTTTACAAATTATAACATTTTAAACATATAAAATTTTCAAATACTTTTCTTTTTCCAACAACTCTTATATGAGTTTCCTTTTCTGTAGGCAACGATTTTTGTCTAAACCAACTCTATAATATAGACAATTATTTTTTTTCTACGTTAACTCCTAAAAATAGGCAACCTAACTATAGCTGTATTTTCGCTCATACGTATCAACGTTAAGTATTAAAAGCAAATCTATGTTTAACCGATTAAAGTATAAAAAAATTGTAAAAAGTTAATGTTTAAAATAGTTGCGGTATAATCGAACATATGTCAGCAAAACTTTTTAGGAAATAACGCGAAGAAGTTATGTTATATGAAAAAGTCTATAAACGTTGATAATTGTCCACGTTGCAATTTAATGTGCATACGAAAAGCACTGTGTTAGTTTTCATCCCAAACACGTTTTCGTGTACTTTGAGTTTTTTTCCAAGTTAACGGATATAGTTAAGTCGAAAACACAGCTTATATAATTTGTTTTAAAAATTAATCATATAATTAGGAATTTTTAAATTCTTTATTACTCAAAGCTAACAAAACAACAACTTTTATCTGTTCATTAAGTATTTCTAATTTTTAGAAATCTTCCTCCTAAATGTAGGCAATGATTTTTGTCTCTAAACACTCGATTACGTAGACTATTTAGAAATTAACTTCTTTAGGTTATGTTAAATTGAAGCCCGACAGAATGGGACAGGCTTAAGACCCATTGCGATTCCCTCAGTCTCGCCCACATCAACATAGGTAGAAAAATTACAATTAAAAGAATAAAAAAACTAAACTAAAAAACTAAAACCATCGCGATCGTCTCAGAAAGTCCGCAAGACCAGGTAGAGAAACATCTCGCAGACTGTCCAGGTCGTCGAAAAACCTGCTTCCCAGATATCTGAATCGCCGCTCCTTTAGTCCCGGATAATCACAAAGCTGATGCTACACTGTCTCCTCCTTCTTCGACCACAACTAATACAGTAATCCGCTCGGGAGTGAGTCCAGTGTGTAGCCGTACGGGTTATCGCGCAGTGACCTTTAAGAATTATTATCATCATATAGATTATCCGCTTACTAATATCAAGGAGAGTCTTCTTTCTCCCTGGATTAGGCAGTGACCATAGGGTCCGAGATATCCTATATTCAGCCAAGAACGTCCAGCTTGCCGTCGTCTACCTATCCGATATGAACCAGGCCATCCAGCTGTATCGGAATCCCGAATGATCCAGAGCCATTCCTAGTATACTCATCAGCATGCTCATCTCCCACGACCTTAAAGTCTCCTGGGATCCTTGTCAACATGACCGAGTGCCCACGAATCCGGCCAAGGGATTCAATACAGTGCTCCACACACCCAGATCTAATCGGATTGGACTATAGGACTTTAAAAGCATGCAATCTGTACACAAAGATGCTAATACATATCCCGTTCCATTATTATCCGTGCCGCGATGTCAATTGCGTAGACCTCCGCCTGGAAAATGCTACAATCGTCTGGCAGTCTCTTGGAGATCCTAATATTCAGTTTGTCAGAATAAACTCCCGATCGTGTCCTCATCTTCGAAGCGTCCGTCTACACCGAGATTTCAGAATCAGCGGTGCAGTTCTTGATCGGTATAATCAGCTTAAAAGTTTTCCCGAAGTTCTTGATCTGTAAAATGTAGTCCATATCGCTATCCAGTTGCACTGTGCCCCCAGGTACGTTGTCTCAGCTCATTCATCTCCCTCAGTCTTAGAGCTGCATTGGCCGCCGTTCCTCTGATATATATATCTATCGCCGTTATGAGGAGCATCACCTTCAATCTCGCCTGGGGTGTCGAACAGACAGCTTCCATGACACCCAGATAAGCCAGTCGTTGTACCTTACTGAGATTTTAGAGATATGGCTTCGTATTCACTGCTCTTCACCACATCAGTGCTACATAGCTCAATATCGGTGTAATAGTCGCCTTGTACATCCAGTAGGTGATATACGCCTGTAAACCCCACCTCCACCCAAAAGGCTCGTGTCGATGATTCTCTTGATCACAAGATTACACAGAAGATGAGTAATAACATCCCTTTGTGTAGTTCCTCTTGCAACTTCGCCATCACCAATGTTCGAGTTTATCGTCCTGCTCCTGAGCACACATGATTGATGACATATTCACGTTGTAGAACGCTCCTTTCACGGCCCCTTCCCGGTGGTGAAGAACATCCATCCTCAATTGTGCTGACTATAGAGACATTTCTACCGACCTCCCCTTGAGGTATTTTTGTTGGGCTCTACTGAAATTATCTGCCGAGAAGGTGCTTCTTACATAGACATCCACTAGTATTTTCAGCTTTTCCAATAAAAATGACTAATAGGCCTGTAAGTATTAGCGGTGCTGTTGTTGATTTTATCCGCGTTGACCACCCTTCCCTCCCTCCATTCAGAGGGTATATACCCAGATGCAAGACTACCAGTAGGTATACGAAGCAGCCATGATATAATAATACAGATTTGTAGGGATTGAAAGTTTATATCGCCCAAGCGATTTTGTGATCATCTACCATAAAGAAAGTGTGTGAAGATACCATCAGGCCTCACAAGAGATTCTGGAATCTTCAAAAGAATATATTAAGGAGTTTTTGCTCTCCGTTTGAAGCAGCTCAAGCTCCAATGTCCACCACGGTTGGTGAATTTTCTTCTATGGCAGACAATGACGTGGTGGACACCGGAGCTTAAGCTACTTCAAACGGAGAGCAACAAATTGAGTTCAGGTACGCTTCGCTAAAAGTATCCGTCAATAGATGCACTGAACCTTCCAATTCTTGCACACTGATCAACATAGCCACCTCTGGGCCAACATATTTTGAACAAGACTATGGAATCCAGTCCAGTTTGTCTTCCTAGAATTCCCATACGGAGTAATTTTCTTAACCGATAAATCAGTTCAGAAAAGAATTTTTACAGAGTCAGTATTCGATACCAAAGTTATGTGAATAATCTCTTCCCTAGTGTAATGAGATAAGATAAAAATTAATGCCCTTCTTAAACAATATGCAGTTCCTATTCTTATCTTCACTTGAAGGAACGACCTTAATCCACGAACCTTGTTGCCAAATAGCCAAGATCCCTGAATTAAAGCAACATCAATGTTCTTCTTCCATTAAATCACAGAAGTTCATCAGTCGCTGCCTCGCATTGCTATATATTAATCTGCACCACCCGAATGTCTTTGGGACCTGGTTCCCCCCTGTGGGAAGAATCATTTTAAGATAGTTCAACTCGAACTCCATCATTCCCTTTCGGAGATGCAGGAGGCACAAAGACTTTAGCCAGATGTCTTTTCCGTCTCCAGAACTGAGTCCTCTATTTTGACTCTTAATTAGTGTCAGTATTGCTTTATACTCTTTTACTGGAGGAAGAACCCATACCTTCACGGTACCTCATCAATGGAAACGACGAAATTTCAAAATTTTTTTTATAAATTAATTTTTTTATGAAAACAAATTCTTTAATACTCAAAATTATCAAATCGTTTTATTTCTGTTCCTCTTTGAATTAACACTCAAGTATTTCTAGTTCTGAGAAATCTTCCCCCTAAATGTAGGCAAATATTTTTGCCTAACACTACTCCTAGTATAGAAAATGATTTATTTACGAATTTTCTTTTTGAAACAACCTATGGAGTTTTAACATTTATTTTATAAATTTTTTTTCAAATAAGGAATTTTTTATTTTAAAAAACTTTTTTAACTTTTTTCGAAAAGATATTTTTTAATACTCAAAATTAGTAAAACCATTTTATTTTTGTTGCTTTTACTATTAACTTTGCAGTATTCATAATTTTAAGAAATCTTTCTCCTAAATGTAGGCAACGATTTTTGGCTTAAATAACTCTTTATGTAGACAATAATTTATTTTTGAATTTACTTCCTTAAATAGGCAACGAAATTTCAACATTACTTTCATAAATTTATCTGTTAATCACGAATTTTAAAATTTAAAGAATTTTTGGTGAAAAGAAATTCTTTATCAAATAATTTTATTTTTGTTCCTTTTTGAATTAACTTTTAAGTATTTCTAGTTCTGCGAAATCTCCCTCCTAAATGTAGGCAACGATGTTTGTCTAAAGTAACTCCTTATTGTAGACAATGTTTTTTTTATGAATAAACTCTTATGTAGACTATAAAGTTTTATCATTTCTTCTATAAATTAGTCTCATAATTAAGAATTTTAAAATTTCAATAATTTTAAACAATTTGAAAATCTTTAATACTGAAGGCTAATACAAAATTTTGGATTTTCCTTTAATGTACAAAATTTACAAAAATATAATTGTGGCTTCCTCTTCGAAAACCCTCCTTTCTTTTTTTAAGTGTTTTTATTCTCAGAAATCTTCCTCTGAAATGTAGGCAATAATATTTTAAAGAATTGACTTTTTCAAATAGCAACAAAAATCTTTAAATTTCTGTTATGAGTTTTCATAATAAAAATTTTATAAATTTTTAAGAATTTTTTTATGAAAGGAAATTCTGTAATTTAAAAAATTAACAAGAATTTTCTGTAGTTCTTTTATTCAACAACTCTAATCTGTTTATCAAGTGCTTTTAATTCTGAAAAATCTACCTCCTAAATGTAGGCAACGATTTTTGGAAAACCAACACCCAAATATAGATAATGATATTTTTATGCAATAACTTTTCAAACTAGGCAATACTATTTCATAATTTCTTTCATAAATTAATCTTATTTTTAAACTTAAAGAAATTTTTATAATTTCAAAATATTTAACAACCATTCCCCATATTTATAATGCGGTTTTTTACAATGCGGTTTAACGCCGATTACTACAAATAGGTTTTTGCTTACAACGCAGACCTTGACGTCGTATAACGAAATATTACTGGATTCTTATAACGCAGTGTTTCTTTGGCGGTAAATTAACCATGCTGTACGAGGGAAGGGTGTATACAAAACTATTAAAAATAGTATAGGCAACGATTTTTGTGTGAAATAATTACTTAAAATAGGCAACGAAATTCGATTTTTATGAATCAGGTCAGCACGAATTTAGCATTTTTACTCAAATTCTATTTAAAGGTTAAATTAAAAAAAAAAATTCGTTTTTATCAAAAACTTTAGTAAAAAATCGTACTAAGTGCTGACGATAACACTGGTCTTTAATATTAAAACAAAAAATAGCAACACCTAAAGATTTTTAGAATTAAAAATACCTTTAATACAAAAAAAGATTAACAAAAATTTAATTTTTATTTCTTTGCCAACAACTCTCATCTGTTCATTAAGTGTTGAACCCTCCCCTTTAATATTTTTGAAAAGAATTTAATTGCCAAAAGTACAAGATTTTCAGTTTGACTTTATGCCAGCAAAGGGTTTAGCAAGCAAATACGAAGAGACAGAAAAAATTAAAAAGGATTTGTTTTTCACATTTCAGTAATTAAAAGACACAAAGAAATAAAAACTTAAACTAAAATCCAAGTTAAACTGTTTTAACATTAAGATTTTGTGTACAAGAAAATTGTTGTCGTTGACAACTTAAGTAACATGACATTTTTCGTTTAAATTATTGTCTTGTTATAGTCCATAAAAGGGATAAAAAAGACATGCATAAGAAAAGCTTGAATCAACGCAATCCTTTTGAAATAAGAAAAAATAATCATGGAAATAATGAACAAATGCGGCCCTATGCTCCTTGCAGGAGTAAAAGGAACAAATATATATATATATAATGAACAAATATAAGGGAAGGATACAAATGGTAATGTGGATTTTGAAACTCTCTATATTTATTCAGTAGTTTATAAAAAAGTTTCTTATAGTTTATAGTCCATTTGGTCGATTAGTCTATAATAGTATCTATAAGTTCCACAAGAACCATTTTGACAAATTTACATACATGGTTCCAGTTGTCGAATTATGCCAACACAATCCGAATTATGTACCCAGTATGAACACTACATCCCACTGGCCGATCTTAGTTCATCCTCTCCGAACGAAATCGCATACAGACAAGGAAAGCGTGATCAGAATCCTCAATGTGCTCAACACAATATGGTTGGTAAGGAAGATGAGAAAGCAAATTGTGCTAATCTTGTGCTTTGGTTCTACTTTAATATTTGAAATATTGAATAACGCTTCGAGCCGAGAGCAAGAATTTGAGTTTGTTATTAAACCTAGCAAATATTTCTAGAAATTCTGAAAACGTGGCTTAAAACAAATTATGTTTCGCAATTTGTTAAATAAGTTTTGGAATTTTATCATATTTAACTCCCTTAGTCTAATTAATGATTGTGCCGATGAAAATAAATTTGAGGAAATGGAGAACTGTCACATTCAAAACAACAAACACAGTTAACCTTCTTCCTGTAAGTCTTAAGCTTGGTGGATTCTGCCCATATTGGAGCAGCGTAAATTTAACAATCAGGGGATCTCCTCTACAAATGCAATGCATTGTGTTGATATTAGGAAAATAGGTCATGAGAAGGAGGAGAGAGAAAGTGGTGTTTGTAGATATTCGACTTGAATTTATTAACATTGTTCGACTGATAAACGAATTTTCCCTGTAATGTGCCATTCGATGCACTAGGCAATCAACGACAATGTGAACCAAAAGATTAGCAGTTGATGCGAACAAAAAACCAGGGTTCGAAGGATACGTTCACCTATCTCAGTAGAACACCTTCGATGGTGGTATCGATCGAACAGTTGAACACAACCCACATTCCGACATTGCTCCAATGAATCATTACAGTTAAACGCCCTACTGTCATTGAAAATCACCAAAGCCCTCCTTTGAATACGGTCCAAAAGCTCTATAATAGACTTTAAAGCTCCTGCCCATATGTGGAACTTGTATTCCATCTTCGGTCGGATATAGGTGGTATAGATATAGATCAGATGTGGTGCAGTATTTTCTACACCGATTTAAAAAACCAAGGCATTATTTTGACACCTAAAAAACAGGCTTTACCAAAGGACATTTCATTTTCTTGCCCAGAACATCAAGAGTACCCGATTCTTCGATATCCATACCACCCATATGCACAGATGACGAAGTTGCTTCCACAGCCCTATAGGACAACTTATAATATTGGTCTTTGCGAGCATTAAAATCGACCTTATTTACATGACCCCGCTTCGAAATTGTTAAAAGCTGTGTCATTGATAATCTGCCTTTTTGCCCCCTAACCTCAATTAATGACAAATGTTGCTGTCATTTACAAAGGAGTAGATAGGTTTGAACATTTAACCAATTAGGACATTTAGAGAGATAAGGAAAAGAGAGGGAGAAAGAAGAAGGATTAAGAAGTGAGATGGCATCTAGATAATTAGCAAGCTAGTAATTAAACAAGCTCTCCTTATGGTAGTTAACCATGCTCTTGTCTTTGGTCAATAAACTGAGCCATGAACTTACCATCCGAATGCTACTTTCTGAAACTATTTTAGCTTCGTCATTTGGAGTTACCATCCTCAAAAAATATAATTTTCGCCCTGTCCGGGAGATTTAATTTCAATACATGACATTCCATAACGGTGATCTGAGTACGGATCCTGGTGGCAATCCACATGTTACGTTATATTCCCCCATTCTGTGATAAGAAGATAGTGCGATCACTGAAAAAGCTCGAAATAAATCGAGAGATGTCATTACCGACACTAAAAGCAATAAGCTTTGATATAAGTGCGTCTTGCCACACACGATCGAATGCCTTGCAAATGTCTAGAGCAACCACTTTGGTCTTCCCAAATCTGTGAATGATATGATTCTAATGTTCCAGAAGGAACGTTAACAGGTCTCCCGTAGAACGACTTCAATGTGCTTTCCAAAACTATTGTAGGTTCGTCAACCGTATTTGCTACATTCGCCACCTTTATATTATCCGCAAAAAATTATGATGTTCGCCCCGTCGAACATGAAATTCCATAACAGTGATCTGAGTAGGGATCCTTGTGTTAATCCTAATATATTATATTCCCTTAATACTTCATCAGTATCGTAAGGTAGAACGCTCATTCGGAAAAAGTTCTTAAAGATATACTGGGATATTAAGACCATTCAGAGCATTTACAATATTCCCCCAGGTTAACTGTATTAACTGCATACTTGATATCCAATATTACGACAACGCAATATTCCTTGAAGCTAATCTTCCCGATTTTGCCGTCAATTGCCTCTTTTTGCAATTTCCACTACCGCCTCTATCGCATATTTTCCATATGGCTGAAAAGGATTCATATCGCCATAGAATATGGATTGATTCATAGAACCATACCTTCTCGGGGTGATGATATAGATAAGCAGTTTAATTTCTTCGTTAGATGTTTATATGTCAATCTAACAGGATTGCTATCAATGTGGCTAGATATCCAAAAAGCGTATTTTTTACTTAGTCATATCACCAAAGGCCCCTAGCCTTCTTCTTTACTTTAAGGTATTTGTGTATTTGTTGTCCAATCAGGTAAGACTTGTGTGGAGTTTATGGTAGGTGCCAGTGAAGGGTGCCTTATCTCCAGGTAGATAGCAGAACTGTGGGCATATTTCTCATAAATATGTTAACTAAGGAGGCTAGAGACATTGGAATTGGTAAAAGCGCTATCGTTCCTTGAATCTTGCTTTTTCCATTTGTTCTATGGCAACACCACGCTATAGGTCTGGTATTGAAATCTTCGGCTATTAATATGGAATTTCTTTCTACAGCATCAGATGTCAACATAAAGTTTTCGTAATCGGCCCTGAAGTTTGAAATACGAAAAATTACTTTTTTGAAAATACTGGCCACTACACTGCCAGCTTTACCTGCATACTTTAGGACAGGGCTGGCAAAACTATGACACGCGTGTCAGTAGTGGCACGCGAGTGGATTTTAGGTGGCAAGCGACGTTTTGTTGGATATTTTCAAAAAATTTAAACTATTAGAAGACCAGCAAAAAATTCTGTTAAATGTTAAATTTCGGTAGAAAAATGTGTGATTTAACTCCATAATGGTGAAACTTCTCATAGAGCTTGTAAATCGTCTTTTAAAATGAATAAAACTCTGCATTGCCATCATTTTTTGTTTAAAGAAATATGGTTAATACAAAACTCGCAAATTAGTTTATCAGAAAATTGTGGGTAAATTTCTAAAATTCTAGATTGAAAGAAGTTTAAATGTTTCGATGAGAAAATGCCTCATAATCGGAGAAATAAAAATGACCAGAGAATTGCACAAAAATGGAAAACAACTTGCATTAAAAATGGATCTAAAAAAATTAAGCTTTTTTAAAGGGAAAATAGGTGCTACGAAATAACCCTCAATGAAAAAAAGGCTGAACATAAGTTTCATAATGAGATAACCCCTTTTGTTAGACTTTCAAATTGGGATTTGATCGTGTTTCGCAGAGCCATTTCATCTGAAATAGAAAGTTCTCTGTTCAAGTACATAATGTTCGCTTTTTATTCATTATTATGATGATAAAAACCGCGCGATTTATTTTAACAAAATAAAATTTTTGCCCGAAGCACATTTTTCAAATAATTTCTTACGTATTTAAATATTTAATGGCGCCCAATAATTTAACTTTTTTTTAACAAAATGAAATAACCACCAAAAATGGAATAACCCCCCAAAAAATGAAAAGGCAATAATGTTCAAACTGTTTTAATTTTATTTCATTGGAGATTTTTTCATAACGAAATAATCTCAATATTTAAGGATTAAATAAACCCCCAAAAATTAAATAAGCCTCAAACATTTTTACGTCGTTTCTTTGATGTTATTTAATTTTTCCCTTTGGGGGTTATTTCATGGGGGTTATCCATAGCGCTGATAAATATGTACATCTACAATGATATTTTTATGAGAAATTTTCCAAGTTTTAACAATTTTTAGAAAATTACTTGTTAAAGGTGGCACGCGAGAAATTTTTACAAAAAAATTTGTCCGTTTCTGGCACGCAGCAAAAAAAGTCTTGTCACCCCTTCTTTAGGAGAATCAACACTCAAGAAATTCTTCCTAATCATTAACAAGTTGCTTTCTTTGGAAAGGGTATAGCAGAGGAGATGAAAGGTTGTGATAGATGAAGGATTTTAAATATGGCAACACTGTAAAGAACGTGTTATTGTTGTTGTCATTGTTATTTTCAAATCGATATCTACTGGCCCAAACTCAGAGCCGATGTGCAGTCATGTTGAGATCCCATATTTGTCTATACCTGCAAGGAGGCCCTGCAACGGGTTGACATAAGAACTTTATGAGGTGCAATCTCAATGCCAGAACCGCGTTAGTCGGGTATAATCATACAAACCTAACCCACCAACCGAATAGCGACAACCTTTGGGCACACTTTGAGACTTACAAGTTTTAAAAGGAGGAGGCAGTTATGGCATTAGCCTGGTAGCCTCCCAAGGTTCGCCATGTTGCAAATCGTTTTCCAGAAGTACCACAATTAAGATCGTATGCCAGCAAAAAATAGACATGATTTTAGAAGGACTGCAGAACAAGAAGCACGTTTTTTAGCGCTTCTCTCTTGTCTCCCTTCCAAAAGAGCAATAAAAGAAGGCAGAATTTTTGTTGTTGTATTTTTATTTCAATTTATTGCTGCTAACACAATGAAAGAGGCGTTTGCGACTCATGTAATTACTAAGGTCGCGAAGACCTCTTTCATTGTGGTCACATAAGTTAGTTCTCGAGATAACTTTTGCAAAAGCTGAAAAACGCATTTGAAATAATTCGTCTCTGCGAACATGTCGGAGAACAGTCAGTTTGTACTACATGGTTTCCAAGTTCTTTGGTTTATAGTCTATAGTCTTTATTCCAGAGTCTATAGTCTATTGCATATAGTCTAGTCCATAGTTAATAATAGTCTGTAGTCCACTCATAGTTTCAATTCGTTAACTTCACTTCAACAAACTGTGTTCAATTTCTTTCTAAAGAATAAAACATCTTAAAAAAGTGTTCAGTTAACAACCAGTTAAAATGTCAAATATACCCAGTGTAGAAACGATAATGGCATATCATTATTTTTTGGAGTACCAGTAATGACACCCACTTACCTTCTGCATTATTTTAAAACATATAATAATGAGTTACTGATAATAACTTATTTTTATCATTATTTCAAATAGAAAATAATTTTTTAGATTTTTTGAAAATTTTTTGAAATCTATTTTTAGACTCAATATTTTTTAAACACTGGTAAGGATATATGTAACCACATATTTTTAGATTTTTTGTATGTTGGCGAGTAAGCTTACTTGTGTGCAGCAGGTTAATTATGTTTTTATCTATTAAATATTACATGTCGATATAGCTCAGATGGTAGAGCAGTTGACTGGCAATCTGTAGTCTCAGGTTCGATTCCCGCACCAGCAAATTTTATTAAAAAAAAAAAAAATACAATAAAAAATATTTTTTTTTATATAATTTATTTTTTTGAAAATCTATTTTTAGACTCATTATTTTTGTCAGTACTGGTAAGCACATAGGTAACGATATATTTTTTGATTTTTCGTATGCTGGTGTGTAACGACAACTCATTATTTTGAGCGACATCGCCATATAAAGGTAATAAGAAATGTAATAACAAAAGTAACTAGTTACCATTACCAAGTATGTAGTTACATAACCACATATCTGGTAATGATTTTCTACACTGGGTAACTTAAGCAAAACATATGTATAAAAAATAAAATTCTATAAGTGTATTTGAAAATCTGCAAATTATAGAGTTTCACACATATTCAAACATAATCACATACTTTTTCGTACATACTTAACTAAAGATTCAAATGTTTCTTTCTTTCAAGAATCTTTTTTCTTTAGGATTTCTTTATAAGTATGTATTATTATAAAAAAAGGATTCTGTTTCTTCTTTTTTTATTAGTTTAAAATATTTTCTGTATTTGTCATGAACACAGCATGTGAAAATTTACACTACTTCTTTATACTAAAACCATATTCCTTTGACTGTGTATGTGCATCAGCTGCACAGTATTGTGTTTTTTATATCTACGTGTTAATTGTCATGTCAAGGAATAAAGGAGAAAAAAACTGAAGCTGAAGAATGAAATTCAAGACATATACTACATACTTAAAATAAAAATCTTAATATGAGAAAATGATTAATTTATAACATTTAATAAATTTTCAGACATTTAAGATATTTTCAGAGTATTTGAATATGAAAAAATATATGGTAAAACTTTGTTTAAGCAATAAACATTGAAAAATGTAGCATATGTTAAGGTAACAATATATAAGATAAAGTGTTGCCTACAATAAGGAGCTCAATATAAAGGAAAACATATTTAACATTACAGAAGACAAAATGAAATCTTTCATTTAAGTTCAGATTAATAATAATTTTAACATTTTTGTTATTAATGTAACGTGTGCTACGCAAAAAAAATTTTTGCCAAAAAATTAAGTAAAATTGCTTTCTTTGTGTTTTTTTAGAAATTATATACGCTTTTTCATTTTTAGCCAAAAACTTAGTAAATTTTCTCAATTTTTTGTCTAAAAAATGTGAAAAGTTAAACTTGGACAGAAGCTAGTTTACCCAATTTATTGGCAATCCATACTGAAAATAACAAAAAATATGATCCAAATAAAAAAAATGTAGCATACTTTTGGGATAAAACATGAGAAACAAAATAAAGCCTACTTTTAGGCATATATTTATTTATTGCGATTTAAGAAAGTTATTATATTATTGTTTTCTTTAAAAGTCCATATATGTATTCAAATTAGTTAATCTCTTTCTGCTTAAACTATTGTAAAATATTTAAAAAATCATTTTAGTTCAACACATTTCGTTGTTGTCAACAGGATAAAGTTATGTTAGTAAAAATTAAATAAAAAATATTTTATGTCTTTTGATTTGAAACTGCCCTAGGACAGTATATGAAACATTTTTTTTCATTATTTTTATGCAGACATTATAAAAATTTTAACAAAGAACTGCAGAAGTGAAAAGAAACTAAAAGAAAATTTTAAGAACATTTATTTGCATAACAAAATATGAATAGATATAAAAATGTAGCATATTAAAAGAATTTTAAAATCTTTTTAAAAATTACTAACAATCTAAAAAATTGTATACGCAAATATTGTATAAGAATCATGGATGGTAACCAAAATGATGCGGTTATCGGTAAGGGTAACGCACGCTATTTTAGATTATTTCGGTAACGGTATTTTAAGGGTAACGCTATTTCATTTATTTCGGTATCGGTATTTTAAGGATAACGGTTTTTAGTTATTTCGGTAACGTTATTTTAAGGATAACGTTATTTTGATTATTTCGGTAACGGTATTTTAAGGTTAGCGATATTTCAGTTATTTCGGTAACGATATTTTAAGGATAACGGTATTTCAGTTATTTCGGTAACGGTATTTTAAGGATAACGGTATTTCGGTTATTTCGGTAACGGTATTTTAGGGGTAACGGTAGTCAGTTGAAAGGGTTTTTTTTATCGATAACGGTATTTTAGCGGTATTGCCTGCCAACCCTGGTTAGAATCTGAAAATTTTTGTGCAACGAAAACTTTTTAAATTAAGTAGGTTTGAGGCTAAGAAGAAGAATAAACACTTTTTCAAAGTTATAGACACATTATTAATTTGCAAATCAGACTATATCTAGTTTCTGCCTTTTTTTATGGACAGGCTTCATCAGTGATTTTCTATTAAATTGTGTTATTGTTTATATTATATTGTCAGATTGTCTCTATATGATCCCTACGGGAAATTTTAACAAACTGTCACCGAACTGGCCCATTTATATAAGAAATAGACTGGTCACTTTTACATGGCGTTGTCATAGGAGGGGGAAATTAACCCCTTGTGACATGTTACAAGACAAATCCTAGGACAGGTTACTGAACTCTCATAAAAAACAAAGTTCAGGGACCTGGCCTAGGATTTGTCTTGTAACATGGGGTCAATTTCCCCCTCCTATGATAACGCCATGTAAAAGCGACTAGTCTATTTCATATAAAGGGGCCAGTTCGGTGACAGTTTGTTAAAATTTCCCATAGGGATAATTTATTCTCAGAAGTGATCAAACAGACATACAAACATTCTACTTTAGATTTTTTGTTTATCTTCTTATCTCCTATTTGTCACCTTTTCCACAAATATTGCGACACTGATGTATTTAATTTAATATAGAGATTGCCTGAGCTCTTTTTGTCACTCCTTTTTGTTCGGCTTTAGGACGACTTTTCCGATAGCGGCCTTTTTCCCCAATATTTCAGCTATTTCAATTAAGTGGCAACCCTGGTTTCACAGCACTGGCAATATGGGTATAAAAATTTTTGTTTTCTTGAGGGCTTATACGCTGTGTACAAATAAATCTAAATTTCAAAAATTTCAGGTTAGTTTTCTTATCCCAATTTTCAACACTCAAACGTAAGATTGGATCGCTTAAAAATACATGTCTCTTATTTTTTTCTCCTCTATCATATATCCGAATTTTATTCAAATCGGAGAGAACCTATTGAGAACCTATTAAGATACCTTCCTTTTAAGAATATATGAAAAACTCAATGAAATTTTTTATTAATTAAATAACTAACAAAAATAATTGTTTACTGCAAAATTACTGTTTCTGTAGTAGTAGTTGTTTTTTTTATAATATTAAAAATATTTGCTTTAAACAACTGTTACAAAATAAAGTACTTTTCGTTAGTTGTTTTTTAAATAACTGTCATAATAGTTGTTTTGTATTTTTCTATAGAACAACAACTGTAATTGTAGTTAAAGACAACAACTACTGTTTATTACATTTAGTCATTTGGTAATTGTCAAACTTTTTTTCGAATTAAATTTTTATTTAAAAAACTTTTATATTATACATATAACTTAATTTTAATCCTTTTTTTTTGAGTGTAATTATATTAATTTTTTCTATTAAAACATAATTTAGAACAACAAAAATGTATCTATTATTTTTACGACATTGTTAGTTACGGTTACTGCATTTTCTAGTTGTTTTTAATAGTTAAAAACGGCCTATATCTCCTTAACTAATTAAAAAAAATAAAAAATGATCTGATTTGTTAAAACATTAAATTCCACATCACTTAATTTTGATTGTTATTTTTTATAAAACAGCATCAATTTGTTTATTTTGTGATTTTTCTTGTTGCTGTTGTTGTTAAAAAATTGTTTGAAAAAAAAACCATAAAATAGTTAAAACTATCTAAATAAATGTTGATATTTGTAGTTGTTGTTGTAGTAGTTGTTAGTGTTGGATGCTGTTAAAAGGTGTCACTTGTATGCTGTATTAACATTAGTTTCTTTCCAGTTGAGTTATTTTTTGATATTGTTGCTATTGCTGTTATTGTTGTGTCACATTTGCAAAACCATGCAGCATTTCCGTTTCCGGTATAAAATTTCAAAAATAAAACTTATTTGAAAACTTGCAATGTTTGTTTTATGTGAGTGTAAGTATGAGTTTCAGTCTGTGTGTGTACTGTGTGTATAAGAGAAAGATGTAAAAAGTTAAAACATCTAACAGTTCTTACAATTTATCTCTATGTACGAGTATTATGTTTTTAACTACACAGTGAAAAAAAACTTATTTGAATCAATCATTATCATTTTGAAATTAAATATAAAACTTGTTAAAATAAATATGATTCTACACTCATAGAAATAAATCTGTAAAAATAGCAGAAAAAGCTACTAAGAACAGCAAAAATAAAATTGTTATTTTTTTCTAAAGTTGATTTACAGGAAGAAGAAAACATTTTTATTAAAAAATTTTGCAGACCCAAGGGAATCACCAGCCTGCCAAAGTAGCTAACATCTGGAGCACTATACTCAAAGAAAACGGATAAGATCACCTAATCCCAACGCCGATATTTCCGACAGGTCGTCCAATATGTAGGGTATTTTTTCAGTGGTATAGAACTTTCTTTAAAAATAAAACAACAAATTCAATGGAATGACCAAAATTTTGGCTAATTAGCTCACAAATTTCTTGGCATTTAAATTTTAAAAATAATTTCTGGCATATGGACGACTGCGCCTTATGAACGCCATCCAGTCGGCTTAATTATGCAGCATACCCGGTTTTATTTCGTCACTAGTGCGTCAAATGTTGGCTTCTAAATGATCAATCGTTGCTGGTTTATCAGCATAGACCAGAGATTTGACGAACCCCCCCAAAAAGTAGTCCAAAGATGTCAAATCACACGAACGAGGTGGCCAATTCACAGCTCCATTTCTTGAGATAATTCGGTCACCAAGCATTTGGCTCAACAAAGTGATAGTTTCACGCGCTGTATGGTACGTTGCGGCGTCTTGTTGGAACTATTTCTCCTCCAAATGATTTGCAATGACATGAGGAATAAAAAAATCGCGAGCAATTTGTCTGTAGCGTTCGCCATTCACGGTAATGTTGTGGCACCGATTTCGGATTTAAAGACAAATGGGCCGATCACGCCTTCGGCATGTAAACGGCACCAAAAAGTGATTTTTTCGGGATGTAATGAAGTCTCAAGAGCCTTGTGAGGATTGTCCTTCCTCCAAAAATGACAATTCTGCTTGTTAAGTCAGAAATGAGCCTCATCGCTGAAGATGAATTGACCATAAAAATCTGGTTTAACTTCCAGTTGATTCTCAGCCCATTCACAGGACGCAACTAATGCTCCTCTGGCTTTAACTGTTGCACCAGTTGGATCTCAGATGGATTTAGGCCAAGATCTTTCCTGAAAATTTTTGAAGTTGCTGAGAATGGTGTTGGATCGATAAATTCGAGTCCTCTGTCACACTCACGTCTACAGCGGCGATGGCTTCTTCTGTACGCACGGTATGGGCTCGATTTGGATGAATATTAACCGAGAGTGTAAATGTGGTCATGAATCGATCCATAGTATTGCGTATTACCTGCTCAGATAGACGATTATGCGCACCGTAAACTTGACGAAGTGCTCTCTAAGTTTGGCGAACAGAACGCGAATTTTAGAAATAGATTTCCACGATTTGTAAACGTTGGTCTGGTGTAAGTCTTTGTACGATGATTTGCCAAAGTATACTAAAAAAAAAATCCAACACTCTTCATTAGTATGACAGCTAGTTTTACAGTTATCCCAATCGGAAGTTCGATACATCTAAAAAAACATCCTATATGATCGCCCAAAGTTCTATGTTGAATACCCTGTAGTGCAGGGCAATCACGGAGGAGATGACTTACTATCCTGGTGCGCCACAGATACGGCATTGTATATTCCGCAGACATCCGAGTCTGGTCCCCAGCATCGAGACGTCGCTCCTCCTCCTGATGAGAAGAAATTTAGTACGCCCCAGATACTAGACGGACCAAGACTTGAGGACCTAAAAGTACCCATTCCACGCCATTTGATCCCCGCCTTATGGAAGTAGTGCTCGAAGATCCCATCCTTAATGGTTCCCAGCGGTCTAGCGACTAGCATCGCTGTAGAGACAGTTAAGGCAGAACCTGTCCTTGCTAACTCGTCTATTCGCTCATTACCGTAAAGACCCTGTGGCTAGGGATTCATAGTAAAGTAATTAGCGACTGACAAGGATGGAAGATGCAGTGAAGGAGCTCAAGGACATAATTCCTGCTCGACTATCGACGAAGATTCTCCTCCACAACTCATACTTGAGCCGTCGTGTAAAGCCTGATGTCGAACTCCTGCGTTAGATCCCTGCACTCTAGAACTCTACTCCTTCCACTCTAGAAGGGAAACTGACCGAAAGCGTCTACAGAAGTCAATCCTATTAGTAGAGTAGTCCGCCAGTAGTCCAAACTGCGGATTCAGCTGATCAAGAAGTCTAGCATGTCCATAGGTTCTACCCTTTCAATAACTACTATTTCTAAGGTATTCTACCGAGCTCGAGCAGTTAAAAGAGTTGTTGCTGATATCAATGTGAAAATGGTGCTGAAAGAGTACTCTTTGCCGCTAGCTTGTCCATTGGTTATACTTTTTAGCACTTCTTACCGTGCGGGAGTTTTCTCCTCGTGATGGAAGTTTGCGCCAATGTCTAGTCAATCCCTAACGATCGACAGTATAGCTTCCATAGAAGTCCTTCTACGGGAGACCTGTTAGTTTTCCTTACGAAGCGCTGGAGTTGGTCTTTCTACCATTTTGGTGAGATCGTCCCTTATATCAAAACTTATTACTTTTGGTGTCGGTAATGACTTCTCTTGTTTTATTTTGAGCTTTGTCATAGATCGCACTATACGCGCTGTTATAGATGACGTTTCGTCCGACAAGTTTCAGCTGAATTAAGGGGTACCGCAGCGTTCCATTCCATCTCTTTCCTTATTTCTTAACTTTATCAATGACCTTCTTGATCAAACTTTCAACCCTACTCCTTCGTAGACGACAGCAACATTTCCCATTCATTTTCCTTCAATCGTATGCCTAATCTTGAGAAGACTGGGTACTAAAGGGAGATTATGAAGGACACAGTCACTTGGAACTTGTCTACATTCTTTGAGTGGGGTCGTGTGAATATGGTTGACTTTAATGGACAGAAGATCCAATATTGTATATTAATCCATAAGGAATAAAATATTCTTGATTTTTTGTGACATTAGTATTCACTGTGATGTGCTTTTGAAGGTATCGAACGAAGCATTCAACTATCTAGATTTTCTACGTTGCAAGAATTCCATTCGAGTTACTCACTAAACTAGCTATAGGCGACCGCAAATGGAATACAACTCCCATATATGTGCTCGAAATTCAAAATTCGTTTTGTAACTTCTGGACAGTGTGCAGTGGAGGGCGTCGACGCTCATCAGTTACAGGAGGATATCCAGCTTTATTGACCTATTGGAGTATCGTCGGAATGTAGGTTGTGTAACACTGTACTATCGATATTACCAAGGGAAGTTTTCTGCTAAGATAATAGAACTTATCCCCAGAGCCCCAGATTTTCTCTCAAATACTCGCTTATCTAGTACTTAGAACGATTGTCGAGTGCATCGCATAGACTCCCCATAGAAGAATTCTGTGTAACATACAATGCAGAGATATTTAATTCAAATATGCAAAATCACTATTCACTCTTTCCTGCTTCCTATAACCTAATCACCTAATATCAACACAAGCACTGTGGGTATCCGATAAGTGTTGGTCTAACGTAAAACAAATCCATTAAGGCTTGACGAGGCCCATCTGTAAGATTGTGGATTAAGTTTTTTTTATAAGGAAAAGCAACACTGCGAAAATTCTTCCAATTTATTATTTAATGTATTGTTTGATTTGGAAAGGATATAGAGAAGATGGTAATGCTGTAATTAAGCGAGATGGCAAATTTCAGTACAAGTATTGGGCGCCATCTTGTGAAGAGTATGCTAACTTATTGAAACTTTTTGGTTCATAAACTCGTTATATTATTTTACTTCGGTGGGGTTAATTGCTATGGGAACACCGAAGGTGGGCGTTGCGATATGCATGAGGAATAGAAAACTCATACACATTATTTTTATAAACTGACGTTTTCTTGGCTGAGGCTTGAACCCACATTCTTCTGTTTAATAGTCCAATGCTTAGAATTTAATATTGTTTCTGCTTGATATTAGAATATTTTTGTTTAGTGTATTTGTATTTGTATATTTTGGATACCATTGTTTATCTCTGCGTCTGTTACAGACTTTATGGTTACATTTGTAGTTGTTTTCCTTTTTTTATATATTTCATTTTATGTATATCAATTGAATTGTATGGAATGTATTGTGTGTTTATATGTATTTTTGCTTGTTTATTGTTAAAGAACATATAAAGTTTAGAATTGTTGTTGTTTATTTTACAGTTTTTATATATTTTTGCAAAAACAACAAAAATCTCTGACAAATACAAATCACTTTAGATTTATTTGATAAATTTATTGTTAGCAAAAATATACAGAAGAAGCAGTCAAAGTAATAAAAAAGAAAAAAAAATATTTGATTTAGACTAAAAACTATTTTTAGTTACACTAGAAATTTATAAACAAATTAAACTAATGCTACTAAAAAAAGATTTAATTTCCTAAAATAATTTATAGTTTAAAAATGCAATAAAAGCCTAGTAATAGGCTATAATTTTTGATTTGATAATAGTTGAATTTTAAGTTTTAACAACTTTTTGGCGCCCAACATAGGACTTTTTTTTACTGTAACATAAAACTATTAAACTGAAATATAAACGAACATAAACCGGGAGATTCCATTGAGCTTAAACCTGTAGTTTAAAACCCATATCATTTGGGCGCCCAACGCAGGCCTCCAACCGTTATGGAGATTTTCTGCTTATTAAATTGCACATATTTTAAAATTCATAGTTTATCAAAAATCAAAGACTAAAACCACATAATGCGTTCAACTTTTAACTATATAGGAGTACCTTTCCAAGATAAATATTTTAGAAATAACATTAGTAAGCTCCCACATATATCTAATGCACGTTGTATAAAGCATACTCTAGTTACTTCAGCTGTAATAATATTTGTTTGACTTAAAAAATTACACAAAAAAATTGCTTTACTCTAGCAGACAACAATTTCAAAACACAGAAAGTTACGTTGTTTTAAAAAAAGGCTTAAGTTTAAAGATTTTAAATAAAGGATGTTATTTGGTATTCATACACAGTAGGGTGGATCGAATTTAGAATAGCAAATTCGAAATCTACACAAAATTCTAAGAAAATTACCCTAAGAAGTATGGGTCTAAAACTAAAACATAAAAATAAAACCAAATTGATCCACTAGTTATAAACATCAGCCCACACTCACTATACCTTTTTCCGTAGAGTATTGTAGGTTATAAAAATATACATTTAGTCCCTTTTACATTTACTCCAATATTAGAAAATTTTTACCGCAAAAACATAAACACATGTTATGAATTTATACAATACAAAGTTGTTTTTTTTGTGAAGTTTATTAACAAAAAAATCACTCATACAACATATGCGACTTAAGACAAATAGAGAAAAATATTAACATTACTTGTTTGTATTATGCTAGCAAAGTCATACATAAATGCAGACGTTCATAAAGTTTTTCCTAAACAAAATACTAGAAAAAATTTAGAATTTTTGTTTATCAATTAAAGAAGTTTAATACTTTTGATATAAAATATAATTTTCTACATTTTCTAGTACGACATAATTATTCTTTATTTGTATTATTTTTGTTTCGACTAATTGTGAGCCTTCATTTTAGTACGAATTAAATTTTTAGTCGACCTCTAAATTTTTTTCTCATAATTATATTAAATGATGGCAAAAAAAAACCTACAAAACTGCTTTTTTTGAGCTGAAATAATAATACTGTACCAAATAATAAATATAGTTTTTTGTTTCGATTAATAAATAACTTTTTAGCAGTGTTGCCACTTTTTGAATAATTATTCAAAAACGGGACTGTTTACACATTCGTTGGATAATTTTTGAATTATGACATTTTTGTGTAGTTTTTGTGTAATTTCACTTTTTACAGAAATTTCCGTAAATTTTTAAAAGCTCCGTAAATTTTTAAAAGTTAATAACAATTAGTCGATATTTAGACGAAACATTTACCACAAATCTTCAGTTTCTGGTGAATTACTTTTGTAAATTTTTTCAACACTAAACCCAATTTAGAAGAAGTCAAAAATATTGCTATGTATTTTTTTTTATGTTTAAAGCATCGTCTTTTGTTTATTTTTTGCGAAAATAATTGTCAAGCTTCTTTTAAAAATTCTCTTGGTTTGCAAGACCATTTAAAAACGTAGCAAAAGGGTGGGAAAATTTGAGTTTGTTATGATTCTTAATTTTTAATCTCTGAAATTTTTTTCTGTAGTTAACATGATACTTAGCTTTGACCAGAAACTATTTTGTTAACGCAGCAAGGTGGAGCAGAGTCAAAATATTTTAAAATTCTTTAAATCCAACATGTTCCAGATTTCAACAGAATCATATGAAATTTTTCAAAAAATACCAGTAATTTTTTATGCAAAAATTGTATTTTTATTTTCCAAAAAATTACTTGATAAACATACTGCAAAGAAATGTCATGCCTTGCTATCAGTAATTTATTGTAAAAATTAAAGAAAACAAGCAAAATTCTACAAATATGGAATTTTTACTGTCTAAGCGACATTTAAAGCTAGGATGGCCATTGTAAGCCTGAAAAAGATATTGCATTGAAAATCCCTTTAGTTAATTGGATAATTTGTTATAATATTTTTCATAAAAATTGGCCTGGATTTGCTTTTGTAGAAAGCAAAAATTCGGATCAGGTTATTTGCAAAAATGCAAAGTTTTAGTTCTAAAATGCAAATAACTTTTGTTCTTTGCAGATGACAAAGGTGCTGTCTTTAAAAATCGGTTTATAAATAGAAAAATGGCAAAACTTTGAAGTCCAGATTTACAGCGTGAAATTTCATATGAGTCCAAAATATTTTTATTCTTCCCCACTGCGCTCGGGAGAGTTTATTTTGAGATAATATAAAACATTTCTAATTTTTTGTGTAATTTCATACGGTTTTGGATAATTTTTGACCTACAGCTGTGTAATTTTTTATTTTACTGGTGGCAACACTGCTTTTTAGACAACGTGCACGTTTATACAATACCGGTTTATTTTTCAATACTTGGGTGGACATAAAACAGGTTAAAAAATTGTTTTAAAAATATTTTAAGTTAAAATTCTAATACACGGGACGGTTTTTAGGTACTGTTGACATTTAGGCTGTATTTTTTAAATTTATAACTTCTAGACTGTTGAAAGAGGTCTATAAATTGATTACTAGAAAATGGTGTTTAAAAATTTTATATAATATTACACAAACTCAGTAAATATAAATACCAAATGTGTAAAACTGTTTTGTACATATTTTCATATAGTACATAAATTTATTCAATGACTCATTTACACATTTAAATGAAGTTATCTTTGAATTAACTTTAGTTTTCACTTACGAGTATATAAAAATAAATTACTTATATAAACATTTAGTAAAAAATAGCACTTAGGATGATAATATTGATAAAAATACAATTAAACAGCACCCGTACATCCAATATGACCATAAAATATTCCTAATGAGTATTATATTTTCCTAATGATCATACTATATTCCCAATGTTCATATTATGGTCATGTAATATAGTTTGATCATGTGATCATTTAAAAGCATACTAAAAGCATAATTAGAAACATATTATGATCACATATTGGCAATTTTTTTTTCAATTTTGGTAATTTTTATAATTTAAGCGATTTTTGTGATGTTAGCTTTTTTTCAATTCTAGCGATTTTTCATTTTGAGCGATTTTTTTGGTTTTGCCGATACTTTTGTAATTTTAGCAAATTTTTTTGCAGTTTTAACGATTTTTTACTTATAGCGATTTTATTTTTCAATTTTGGCAAGTTTTTATAACTTATAGCGATTTTTTTAACGATTTCTTTGGCGATTTTTTTCAATATTGGTGTTGCTTTTCATGTTAGAGATTTTTTTTGCAATTTTGAAGATTTTTTAATTTAAGCTTTTTGTCACTTTTTTTTAATTCTGGCAATTTTTAATTTTTAAAATTTTTTTGTAGTTTTATTTTTTGGTTTTGGTATATTTTTTTTTTATAAAATTTATCTGCTTTTTGAAATTTTGAAAAACTATTTTTTTTTTAATTTTTATGACTTTTTTTAAATTTGATTATTTTTTTTAATTTCAGAGATTTTGTTTTACAAATTTAGCGATTTTTATTCCAATTTTTGCGATCTATATAATTTAAGCGATTTTCGTGGTTTTAGCTTTTTTTTCAATTCTAACGATTTTTAAGTTTGGGCGTTTTTTAAGTACTGCCGATTTTTTTCTTTTTAATTTTACCAATTTTTGCAGTTTTAGCGATTTTTTACTTAACACAATTTTTTTTTCAATTTTGGCAAGTTTTTGTAACTTATAGCGATTTTTTTTAAAGATTTCTTTGGCGATTTCTTCATTATTGGTAATGCTTTTCATGGTGAAGATTTTTTTAATTTAAGCTTTTTGTCACTTTTTTTAATTCTGGCAATTTTTAATTTTTAGAATATTTTGCAGTTTTATTTTTTGATTTTGGTTTAATTTTTTATAAAATTTAGCTGCTTTTTGATATTTTGGAATTTTTTTTTTTAATTTTTACGACTTTTTTTAAATTTGATTATTTTTTTTTTAATTTCAGAGATTTTGTTTTACAATTTTAGCGATTTTTGTTCAAAATTTTGTGACTTTTATAATATAAGCGATTTTTGTGGTTTTAGCTTTTTTATCAATTCTAACGATTTTTAAGTTTGGGCGTTTTTTTAAGTACTGCCGATTTTTCTTTTTTTAATTTCAGCAATTTTTGCAGCTTTATCGATTTTTTACTTAAAACGATTTTCTTTTTAAATTTTGGCAAGTTTTTATAAGTTATAGCGATTTTTTTAACGATTTCTTTGGCGATTTCTTCATTATTGGTAATGCTTTTCATGTTAGGGATGTTTTTTTTTTGCAATTTTGAAGTTTTTTTAATTTAAGCTTTTTGTCACTTTTTTTAATTCTGGCAATTTTTAATTTTTAGAATTTTTTTGCAGTTTTATTTTTTGATTTTGGTTTAATTTTTTATAAAATTTAGCTGCTTTTTGAAATTTTTGGATTTTTTTTTTTTTAATTTTTACGACTTTTTTTTAAATTTGATTATTTTTTTTTAATTTCAGAGATTTTGTTTTACAATTTTAGCGATTTTTGTTCTAATTTTTGCGATTTTTATAATTTAAGCGATTTTTGTGGTTTTAGCTTTTATTCAATTCTAACGATTTTTAAGTTTGGGCGTTTTTTTAAGTACTGCCGATTTTTCTTTTTTTAATTTCAGCAATTTTTGCAGCTTTAGCGATTTTTTACTTAAAACGATTTTCTTTTTAAATTTTGGCAAGTTTTTATAACTTATAGCGATTTTTTTAACGATTTCTTTGGCGATTTTTTAATTTTTACTTAACACAATTTTTTTTCAATTTTGGTAAGTTTTTATAACTTATAGCGATTTTTTTTAACGATTTCTTTGGTAATGCTTTTCATGTTAGGGACTTTTTTGTTGCAATTTTGAAGATTTTTTTAATTTAAGTTTTTTGTCACTTTTTTAATTTCGGTGATTTTTAATTTTTAGAATTTTTTTGCAGTTTTAGCGATATTTTGTTTTAATTTTTTATAAAATTAGCTGCTTTTTGAATTTTTGGAAAATATTTTTTTTTTTTAATTTTTACGACCTTTTTTTAAATTTGTCGATTGTTTTTAATTTCAGAGATTTTATTTTGCAATTTCAGCGATTTTTATTCCAATTTTTTCGATCTATATAATTTGAGCGATTTTTGTGGTTTTAGCTTTTTTTTCAATTCTAACGATTTTTCAGTTTGGGCGTTTTTTTAAGTTCTGCCAATTTTTTTCATTTTAAATTTTTGCAGTTTTAGCAATTTTTTACTTAACATGATTTTTTTTTATCAATTTTGGCAAGTTTTTGTAAATTATAGCGATGTTTTTAACTAACACGATTTCTTTGGCGATTTTTTAATATTGGTGATTTTTTAAATGTTAGCAATTTTTAGCAATTTTGGCGATTTGTTTAATTTAAGATTTTCTGGCACTTTTTTAATTCTGGTAATTTTTCACTTTTTGACAATTTTTTAAAATTTGGAGATTTTTTGAATTGTAGCAATATTTTTTGTAGATTCAGCAATTTTTACTTTTATATTTTTTTTAATTATGAAAAGTTTTTGTAAAATTTAGAATTTTTTTGAAATTTAAAAACTTCTTTTTTACAGCTTTTTAAAGTTTTAAAGTCTTTTTTTAAATTTTGGCGATTTTTTTTAAATTCAAATTTTTATTTTGGTAATTTTTTAAATTTTAACGTCTTTTTTTAATTTTGTCTATTTTTATTTAATTTTTAGCATTTTTTTGCAGTTTTAGAGATTTTTTTATTTTTACAATTTAAGCGATTTTTGTGATTTTACCTTTTTTTAAGTTTAAGCGATTTTTTTTTGATTTAGCAATTTTTTGCAGTTTTAGAGATTTTGACTTAAACACATTTTTTCAACTTTGGTAAGTGTTTGTAAATTATAGCGGTTTTAACTCAAACGATTTCTTTCAATTCTTTTCAATTATAGAGATCTTTTTAATTTAAGCATTTTTATGATGTTTTTAATTTTATAATTTTTTTTTTTTGCAATTTTAGTGATTTTTTTCAATTTTTTAAATTTTGGCTATTTTTTATGATTTAAGCGATTTTTGTGATTATAGCGTTTTTTCAATTTTAGCAATTTTTCAGTTTGAGAATTTTTTTAATTTTAGCATTTTTTCAGTTTCATCGAATTTTTGCTTACAGCCATTTTTGTCAGTTTGGTGGTAAGCTTATATAATATTTTTTTTCAACTTAAGCGATTTTTTTCAATTCCGAGCGATTTTCTCTAATATTGGCAATTTTTTTAATTTACAGGCATTTTTTTTAATTTTAGCAATTCTTTTTTATTTTAATTTTAGCGATTTTTCAATATGAGCGTTTTTAAATTTTGGCGATTTTTTAATTTAGGATTTTTTCGTTGTTTTAGCAATTTTTTCCTTAAAACTGCATATAGACTGAGCAAAAACTCTTAGTTTTTGGCTGTTACTATACTCATAGAAATAAATCTGTAGAAATAGCAGAAAAAGTTACTAAAAATTTGTTAAAAATGATGCTGCAGAAAAAACTGCTAAAATGAGCAGTTTTTTTTCTAAATAAATAACAACAAAATTAAAATTGTTAAATTTGCACAATTTTAGTTATATTTAAGTCAACTTTTGGTTAATTAAAAATAGCAAATTGTACTGTCAAATCTGCAGAAAATTTTGCTAAATATTAGTAGACTAAAAATAGCAAAAATAAACTGTTATATCTACAAAATTTTTGCTATTTTTAAGCTAAATTTAGTTGAATGCAAATAGCAGTCTATTCTGCTAAAATCAACAGAAATATTTGCTAAAAAAATGTAAACTGCTGTTTTCAAAAGGCTCGATTTTTATTTGCATTTAAAAACAATTTTTTTGTTGATTTTTTAGGCTACTAATTATTTATGAAATTTTTTTCCTGATTTCCTGATTTGATTGCTATTTTTAGTTAACAAAAATTTAGCTCAAATATAACTAAAATTCTGTATATTTAACAATTTTATTTTTGCTGTTCCCATATTACTAAAACATAGCAAAAATAATCTGCTAATTAACAGTTTTTTTCTGCAGCATAATTTTTAACTAATTTTTAGTAGTTTTAACTAAATTTTTTACGGAATTTTTTCTATTAGTGTAGTTTTTACTTGTCAAAACACATAAATGAAAAATAAAAAAGAAGCAAAAACTAGTTTCGTACGAAAACTGGGTAGTTACAATTTAGGTGATGTTTTTTGTTCGTTATTTTTTTTTTTATTAAATTGTTATTTGATTTTACTGTATTCGTAGTAGTTTTTTGTTTTTTAAGTTTTGTTAATTATTTTATCAAGTCTTTGAGTTTTATTCCATATTTTAATTTGTTTTCAATTAATTATTTTCTAAAAAAATACTACAGATTTTTGTCCAGCAGGGTAGCTAAATATGTTTACATTTTAATTTTATAACCAAAAAGCTTTAGATACAAAATTTTTAAAAATTCTTAAGTCAGTAGTAAAAATGTAGACTTTTAGCTAACAACTCAACAGGTTATTTAGTAATTTTAAAATACAATGGAAATATTAAAGTAAGAATAAGAATTCAAGTTCAGCAGTTAAAAAAAAAAGTTAAACAAAATTATTTTATCTATAGAATAAAATCTTCAAATATAACGGAAAATCCGGATACCACCCATTACAACAAAATTAAGGAAGATCTATGGTTATGGCTATTTATAGTCATCTGTATTGTGGCTATAATGACATTATTTTTCTATTTGTTAAGAAAATATATTGAAGGTCCACGGTACAAGAAACCAAATCGTATAGAAAATAAAGTGGTCATAATAACGGGCTGTAATAGAGGCATAGGCAAAGAAACTGCTTTGGAACTAGCACGTCGAGGAGCTCGTGTCTATATGGCTTGCAGAAATTATGCAGCATGTGAGGAGGCTCGAAAAGATATTATAAAAGAGACCAGTAATCTCAATGTCTATAATCGATCGTTGGATTTATCTTGTTTAGAATCAGTAAGAAAATTTGTGGAACAATTTCTGAAAGAAGAACAAAGTTTGGATATATTAATTAATAATGCGGCCTTGATAAGCAAAACAAGATGTTTATCGGCGCAGGGCTATGAAATGCAATTAGCTACCAATCATTTGGGTCATTTTCTACTTACAAATTTATTATTAAATACCTTGAAAACCTCGGCCCCTAGTAGAATAGTGGTGGTTACCTCGGGTGCTCATTTTTTGGCTAAAATCAAAAAAGCTGATATAAACAGTGAAAAGTCATATTTTTGGTTTTCTGCATATTTGCAAAGTAAATTTTGTAATACTTTATTCACACTTAAACTGGCGGAAATTTTGAAGGATTCCCAAGTCACCATCAATTGTTTACATCCTGGTCTAGTACGCACCGATTTAATGTTTGAAAATACTTGTTGTATATTTCATCCCCTAATACGCCTTTTTACCAAATCTGTAAGTGGAGGAGCTCAAACATCTATATATTTAGCTTTAGCTAAGAAATTGGAGAATTCTTCTGGTGGTTATTATACAAATATGCAAAAATCCTATATGCCACCTTGGGTTAAAAATATGCAGTTGGCTCATTGGTTATGGCAGGAAAGTTTAAAAATGGTGGATCTAAAGACGGTGTAGTTTTAAAACAAAACAACTTAAATGTAATAATTTTTCATTTTACTATAACGAAGAGTTAATTAAGTTATACGAGGTACAACATTAAGGGTGATCACAGTTTTCATAATATTATTTTCAAAATATCACAGCAAAAAAAAAAAAAATTAGAAGTCATGCTTTACAAACCACTTCTTTCATTTCTACCGTTTTTTTACTGCATTTTTTAGAAGTAATTCTGAAGAACCTCTAAACAATCACTTCTTTCATTGCTTCCAAAGTAGCCGCTATATATTTTTACCACTTTTTTAGAAGTTATTCTGTACAACATCCAAAAAATCACTTAATTATTTCTTCTAAAGCTCTTATTGCTCTAAAAGTGTACCTAAAACGTGATTTTAATACAGTTTATTTCCAAACAGATTATGCTGGGTTCGATTTCTAGTGGGACCAATATTTTTTTTAGTTTTTTAATTTTTTTTCTTTTTAATATTTATAATCTCTTTGTTTCAATTCACGAATTATTTAATTTTTAAAAATATATAAAATAAAAATGATGTAAAATCGTTTTTTATACACCTTTGAAATTAGTCGGAATTGTTTACAGAGTGTATTTTTGTTTTAACTCTTATTTTTAGTAGATTCTACCGAAACACTTTTGCGAGTGCTTTATTGACAATAAATCTTTGTTTTACTTACGAAAGAACAAATAAATGTAGTTGCCCATGTGAAAATCGAAATATATATGAACATATACGATCATACATTGATTGTATATGATCATGGATAGTCATACATGATCATATACGTCAATGCATATTTGAATGTATGACCATACATGATCTCATATATTACCATATATCTTTGGATCCGAAATTTGTGGGTATATGGAGGTATATGGCCATATATGATCATATATGAGAATCATATGTGAGCATATATAAACATGTACGGTCATATACGGTCATATACCCTCAAATTTGGATCCGAAGATATATGGAAATATATGAGATAATGTATGGTCATGCATTGAACTATGCATGGACATATATGATCATATATGACCATGCCTGATCATGTACGTTCATGTATATTTCGATTTTCACATGGCTGTACTACATATTTGAGGATAATCACAGCTTTTTTATGCATTTCGAAATAGTCACAAGGGACGTATCTCAAGTAGATATCACAACAACAAACAAAACCACAGGTTCCCCTATCTAAATTTAGAAAATTGCTTATTGAAAACAATCCAAAATTTGTTTGCCTTGAAATTAAAGGCAAAGGATCTATTTTCGAACAGCTGCTTTTCCTTTGTGACTCCTTCTACTGCCGGTTCTAGCACTGATTATATTTATTTGAAATTGTTTCGAAAGCAACCGCTTCTATAGCTCGAAAGTAGAACCGGTTCCTCCTGACTCAGTCCTGGAACTGATTCTCCGTCAGTTATATATTACATTTAAGTTCCCTGCAAAGCTTTCCTGAACTAGTTCCATGGAATCAGTTCTAGTGCTACCAGTTGCAGAATTGGTGTGGTTGGTAACCGATTCTTAATTCGTTTCGAAATCAGATTAGTCTAGTATTAACAACTCTGGAATTTTCTGGAAGAAAAAATAGGATTTACTAAAATTGTCAATCTGGTAGCACTGCATTTAAGTATAATGTTAGTACTCTAGGTGTTTCGGGAATTCTTTACCACCACGGAAGTAAAACTATATAAGGCTGCCATATGTCATTTAGTTGATCAGTTGATTATTAGCGATTGTGTAATTCAGTGGGGATTTATTAAATCAATCAATTGTTGATCTGCTAGGACGATTATGACGACCAAAAATTGGACGTAGCGCTCTTAACGTTGAGGCCACTGACTCCGAATTTCGGTAGTAAATTTTAATAATTTCGACTCGTTGTTGGCTCGTATATCTTTCCATCATGAAATGGCAAACCTTACTGAAGAGAAATGTCAAAAGAGCGGCAAGAAATATGGCGTCGTTTGCTGTCCCTGTCTTTCTACTTTTGTAGCGTCCCTGTTGAACAACCCTTTATAAAATAAATAAAGTGTTAAATAAATAAGTCTAAAAACTCAATCAAACTAAAGAGGGTATTTTCCGCCAAACCGGTTTATCTAAAGGAGATAAACGTACGTTTTGAAGGTAAAGCGTAACAATTGGTGTCAGCGGTGGGATTGGTTATTTTGATTGCAATGGAAAAGAACCCGCCTGAAAACAGTAACTGGCTGTCCATTTAAGAAGTTATCCGTACATTTATTTTTATACAGCTAAAATGAAAAGAATTATATTTTTCAACTTTTTTTGTCTTTTATTTAAAAAATAAATTACACATAAATACGGATTTTCTGTAACAGTTAATATTTTCACTTAAAAAAGGCCAGCTAAAAAAATGAAATAATCTAAATATCATTTAGTTAATTTTTTGAAAGTTAAAAAACGAAATAAATGAAAAAACATTAGTTTTTAAGGCATTTGTAGTTAATTTATTAACATTTAAAAATAAATTAAAAGTTCTTTTGATTTAAATGAAAAGTTAGTAGACCGGTTTTCAAGCGATTTTTCATTTATTTTAAATTATATTTTCAGTTAATTTAAACTACAAACTATTTTGAGTGTACTAATTTACGAATTTCGTTAGTAACACTTTGCTAGTCGCAAATTTTAACAAGCTGGGTACCCTACTGGTAAAGCTAATTCGAATACGCTGAATTTAATCGTGATAACCGTTTTTAAAAGTTAGCGCTCGTATTCGCGATTAAAAATTTTGACGCTAAGGTTAAAAAAAAATTATATTTTTATACTTCTGGGATCATTTTTAATTATAAATTAATCAAATTTGAATAAATGTGTATAATATTAAGGAGCTGTAATTTTTTTTCGCGATTTTTTTTCCCCAAAAAGATTTTTTTCTGCAAATAAAAAGTACAATGTTATGTTGTTTTGTGTATATTCAATAGGGTTTAGAAAAATATTCAATAGAGTTAAGAAAAAAAATTTTTGGAAAAACAATCACAAAAAAATTTTACGCGAAAAAAATCTCTTAACAGATTTAAATTAAAAAATGATCTTAAGAGTATAAAAAATTTCGTACTTTAGTATTGAAATTTTAAATCGCGAATACGATCGCTAACTTCAAAAACCGACTAGTACTCAAATTAGCTTTACCAGTAGGGTGCCCAGCTTGTTAAAAAAAGCATCAAATTCGAGCACAGTGTAATGGGGCGAAACTTCGGAAGTCTAGTAATTTCTTTATGTCTGTTAAAATTTTCAATTCAAATGTTTTCTTTATCTTCCTGTAAATGAGCACTTTATAAAATTCTTAAGCTATTAATACTCTATGACAGTTGAAAACATCCTACCGAAAGCAAAGAAAAATTTTCCCAGCGGCAACGACATCGCTGACCTACACTTGAATGAAAATAAAGAACAGACATTACCAAATAATTAAGCAAGTATGTGGCGCCCTTTGCTCCAGTGGAAGTTAGTGGAATATATATAAGTAGCACACAAAATATTTCACTCTTTACCAGGCTATTTACTCGCTTAATTACTTTTGTTCGCAATTTTCCATTACCCTTTCGTTAACAAAAAAAAAAGTGCGAGTAACGAGTTGCCAGCATGGTTACCCGTTAGGGTAATTGCAAATTGCAAAGCGTTCGAATTTTCCAGTTCCTCAAGGCCCCATCAATGTTACTAACCTTTTAGAAGTTTATGCAATAAAAAAGGAAAAAACGTTTTCATCTTAGGATCCCTAAATGGCACAAAAATTACGGCTATAGGTGAACAAAAATGTAGAATTTTCAATTTAAAAAAAAAAAAAAAAAACAAATCTAGCATAAATAACGCGATACGTCATCATTTTGGCGATAATTTCAAATATGAAGTCTAAATTTCAAATAGAGGAACGGTTTTCGCGATATAGCTGATTAAAAATTTTCCATTGGAAATATTGTTTTTTCAATTTTTTTTTCAATTTAGCTTCCAGTATTATGTAACTTTTTCACTGGGGAATTTGTACTCTCCCAAAAACTATTATCTGTGTAAAGTCTAATTTTTCATAAAATTTTAAATAAAAAAATTTAAACAATATCTTAAAAGTTATTAAACAAAAATCAAAAAAGGTCATATTTTACGAAAAATTGCCTGGATGACATTATCCTTCCTGCAATGGTGTTCTAATTAATTTTGAATTATAGCTTTAAGAAAGACAATTAAATTTATACATTAAAATATGTTTTTCCTCAAAAATTTAAAAATTCTAATATTTTGTGTTTTTCGCGAAATCATAAAAACGCGAATACCTTGAAAATAGTGAACAATTTCATAAATTTTATTTCAAATTCCTAATTGTGATTCAAAATTTATGAAGGACATAATCTTAAGTGATAATAAAATTGATTTGAACTTTTTTTTTTTAATTTCTATGTAAATCTACATACAAAAGGTTAGAAAAAACTGCAGTTTTTAGGAACCTCTAAACGTGATCGAATTTCGCTAAAATGTGGTACAGATCCGGTCTTGAGGAGCAAAAATCGGACTACGTTCTGTTGCCCCATACGATTTTGAAGAACCCTGTAACCGATAGTGAGGGAATAAGTGGTTAGCCAAAAGTTAAAAAATAAGTGGTAACTCAAAGTGAGGGAATTATCTGCATGATCCCAGCAAAAGAAATTGGAAGAAAAATTTTTTTAAATTCAATTTTTTTTAATTTTTAAATTTTTAAAAATATGTATGTATGTATATATAAAAAAATGATGAGAAATTGCTTTTTATGCACCTGTAAAAATAGTACTGAAAACAATATTGAATTGCAGTACACCTTTTGCACTTGTTTAATAAGTACTTTTATTGAACAGAATAAGACACAATATCTCGCAATGGCAAAGGGGTGTTTTAATGCCAGTAAACTTTCATATTAAAGAATAGCTCAGCGGTGAAGGGCTAGACTAGCAATCATGAGGTCTCAAGTTCGATACCCGGTGGCGACAATAAAAACACTTTTGTAAAATAAAAAAAAAAAAAAAATGTTGTGTAAAGAATTTTTTTTTTTAACTTTTAATTTGTGAAAAAGAGCTTCCTTTGTACTCGTTCAAAGAGTACTGAACAAATGTTGAAGTGGCAGTACTCCATGACAACTCAATGCTAAAATCATTAGTGTTTATGTTAAAAAAGAAGTACATCCAGATCATCAATTGTGGTGCTTTTTCTACTGCTTCGGTATCTCTTTTTTTGCTGGGATATTAATGAATTTTTGCATAAAATCTATGAATTTTCACTGGAACTCGTTTATTGAAATTTTTCATTGAATTAATGTAATTTTTTATCAAATGTTGTGAGAAATTTAATTTTATTTATTTATTTTAAATTTTATACACTCAATGAAAAACTTTCATTAAAGCAGAATTCATAAAATAAATCAAGCTTTTTCATTAAATTTAAGAAATTTTTCATTTACTTTATGAAGAAAACTTCATTAGTTTAGTTTAAATTTTCAATAAAACTGATCCAGCTAAATTCTCTCCGTACAGAAATTAGGGAACAAGTGGTTACTTACCCTACATTGTAATATAATTTGTTGTTAGAACTTCGTAGAGAAATATGCTTAAATAACTAAATAAATCTAAAAAAAATTTTCATGATAAACAATACAATTGTTTCGTGGGCATCACCCCACTCATCAGTTGTCTGCAATAAGAAAATGATGATTGGAACACACAAACCGATATATTATATAACGTACAACAATTCGAAGGAGCAAGAATTTGGTACTTTTGTATTTATTTATATAAATTGAAAACAAAAAAAAAAAAAAATTAATGTATATCTGGATAAAAATAAATTTAAAAAAACTGATATGCAAGTGCTTGTGCAAATTTGAATGTTACTGACACTTTGGAAAGTCTTTATACATGAATGGATGTCAATACATTGCTAGATCTGTCAAAACAACAGAGTAGTATATTGGAAGATGACAACCCGAGTAAAAAAAATTATATATAATCATATGTGGCATATATTACAATATATAATTAGACATGTCGTTATGTATATCCATATATAATTATATATGACGTTCTTTTCCAAAATTTTTCTTTATATTATGGCATATATAATTTCATCTAATTAGATATCGGCCTTTATAATATAAGATATGTTATATAGGATTATATATTACATAGCATAGCTGATCTTATTGCATATATAGTTGTATATAGAGCTATATCTTAATGTATATGGCGGTATTTTAGGAATATATAATTATATATGGTATCATTTAAACAATATATAACTATATATGGTGCCAGTTAAACTATATATTTTCATATATGGTGGCATTTAAACAATAAATGGTCATATATGGTACCTCATGAACAAAATCTTTAATACAGTTGCAGATATGACAATATATGCTACTAAATATAGTGCCATATATATTTATATATGGTGTTATTTAAGCAATATATTAGCATATATGGTGCAATTTAAACCATATATTATTATATATGGTACCTTATGAACAACATTTTTAATACAGTTCCAGATATGATAATATATGCTACCATATATAGTACCATATACTTTGATATATCGTATCATTTAAACAACCCGAGTAAAAATAGTTACATATAGTCATATATGTGATTAAGTTATATCTGTATAAATATACAGTTTCATCCGAAGAATGGCCCGATATATTTTTATCAATTGTTTATCAATTTTTATCTAAATGTATCAGTTTAGATCTGACCTGATTAAATTATGTGTTAATCAGATGAAATTGTATCAGATTTTTGACCTGATACAATTTTATCGGTTTGATCGTAATTGGTTCAATTTTATATAAATAAAATATAATTGTATCCGACATTTACCTTATACAATTGTATCAAAATTTTAAACTGAAATCAGGGATATAACTGTATAATTTTGTATACAAATATATCTATTTGGACCTTAACTGATACCATGTAATATAACCCAATAAAATTGTATCAGATCAAAAATCTGATACAATTTCATCTGATTAACACATAATTTAATCAGGTCAGATCTAAACTGATGCAATTAGATAAAAACTGATACAAATAAGAACTGATACAATTTTATCGGGCCATTTTTCGGATCAAATGGTATATGGATGAATCTAAGTTATATATTACCATATAAAGCTCCATATTGGTGCCATTTAAACAATATATTGTCATATATGGTGCCATCTAAATAATATATGGTCATACATATATGGTAACTTATCAGCAACTACAATATTAACTGTATTTCAGAAGCTATTAATTGTATTTCAGAAATTTTAAATGTATTTAATGATTTGTTTATCATTAATAAAAAAACTTTAATTTATTTGATTAAATTTTTATAAAGAAAAAAGGTTACAAAATAATTTTTTATGATTAATTGTCGTATTCGACCTGGTATGTTGAAATCCAAAGAGCAGAGAGAGCGAATTACAGCATTGTACAAATGAAGTAACAAAAACTTGGTAGTGAAGTTGTATGCAAGTTGAAATGCATTTGTAAGTGCCAAAGACAGGACGCCACATGTATTTTAGAAATTAATGAATGTATTTCAGAAATTTATTAATTGTATTTCAGAAATAATCAAATCTATTTCAGAACTTGTTGATGGTTTATCATAGTTAACAGAGAAAAAATTCTAAATTACATTTCATAATTTCTGAAATACAATTATTAATTTCTGAAATACAGTTTGATAATTTCTGAAATACAGTTGTAAATTTCGGAAATACAATTAAAAATTTATGAAATACAATTGATTAAACTGAAATTCAATTGACTAGTTCTGAAATACAATTCATAAATCTGAAAAATAATTGATAAGTTCTGAAATACAATTGATAAAACTGAAATTCAATTGCTTATTTCTGAAATACAATTGATAAATCTTAAAAACAATTGATACAATTGGAAATGGTATAGAGCGTTAAAAAGATGTAAATAAAATTATTTTTTTAAAAAAATTCAATTTAATAAAAAAAAATATAATTTTATAAAAACATTTATAGAAAATAAAATTATAATTTTATAAAAAGAAATTCTTTTTATAAAAAAAAATGCATAGCCGTGAACCGTATCGAACTCGAGACCTTCTGAGTTTAAACCTTATTTTAACAAAATATTGTAATTTTTATAAAATCAGTGCTCTGCCAGTGTATTATTTTTTGAACTGTTGTCAATATCTGTCTGGGATCTTATTTAATCCCAAATAAATGGAGATCTTACGTAGTACCCAAATATAATGCGGGATCTAATTTTAGCTGTCATTTTTCTGGATAGTTTTAGATGTCAATCTCCAAATATATTGCTGTTTCTAATTCGATCTGCAATTTGTGGGATAAATTAAGATCCTACCAAAACCCCAAATATATCACTGGATTTAATTCGATCTGCAATTTATCGGAAAAGTTAAGACCTTACGCAATCCCGAATTATATTACTGGATCTAATTTGATCCGTAATTTTTTGGATAAATTTAGATCTTACTTAATCCCCAAATATATTGCTGGATCTAATTCAATCTTCCATTTTTCGGATCAATTTAGATCTAAGTTTATCCCCAAATATATTGCTGGATCTAATTCGATCTGCCACTTTTTCGGATCAAATTAGATCTAAGTTTATCCACAAATATATTGCTAGATCTAATTAGATCTGCCAAAATTGAGATCAAATTAGATCTAAGTTTATCACAAATATATAGCTCTATCTAATTCGATCCGCCATTTTTCGGATCAAATTAGATCTAAGTTTATCCACAAATATATAACTGGATCTAATTCGATCCGCCATTTTTCGGATCAAATTAGATCTAGGTTTATCCCCAAAGATATCATTGGACCTCCCAATTTTGAGATATAACTTGATCTTAGTTTATCCCCATATATACAATGGGATCTAATACGATATCATTGGATACACCCAATTTTGAGATCTAATTGGATCAGCTAGATATTACAGTAGATCTTAAGCAATATCAAATTGGATATGATTAGATATTGCGCGAGATCAATTTTTTTTTACCCGGGAAAGCAAATTGTAATTTTTGTTGTTGTTGTATTTGTTTTTTATTTGATATTTTAAATGTTTAATAACACTCCTATACAAGAACAAGAAATTCTCATTGAGTTTGTAATTTAACTTAACAAATATTTCCAGAAATTCTAAAAACGTCGTCCGCTGACGATTTCCTTAGTTAAGAATGAAATCCGGATAGGGACATGCCTACAACGGATTATTTTTCACAATTTGTTAAATACGTTTGGGATTTTAGCACATTTAATTTCTTTAATGCAATTAATGTATGTATATCCCGATAGAAATAAATTTAAAAAAAAATTAAAGCTTCTTCTAACAAACTGCGATAACCCTTGTTTGTTTCATTTACACTGCTCCTTACAAACTTCCGTAAATCATTATAAAAAAAGTCATTATTTTCTTTACGTATGCACTTTTGTACTTATGGTAACTTTTATACATTTTTGTTAACAGAAAAATATGAATTGTAGATTTTTTTACTGTTTGGCTGCTTACATAAAAAAAATTATACAGATATTTTTATTATTTCTTGTAAGTTTATATTGTCACACCATACGTGTAATGTTTTATGGGTTTTGATATACTACATGTCGTAGGCATTTTTTTTTTTTGAAAATTTATTGTATTATTGTCTTCTTTTTTGATACGGATTTAAGTATTTTGTAATACATTTTATGTAAATCGTAAGCAATGAAATCAAATAAATGATATTATTTTTATAGAAACAAATAAAAGTGGGTAAAACTGTAAATTCTATTTAAAAAAAAGTACCAGACTTCAAAAAATAAACGTGGATTTATAAAAGTAGCAAATTTTATTTTTAAAAAATACCAGTTTAAAAAAAAAACAACGTATATTTTAAAGGTACCAATGTTTACTTTAAAAAGTACCAGATTTGAAAAACAAATCGTGGTTTTCTAAAGGTACCAATTTCTATTCTAAAAAAGTACTGCTTACATATATGTATATTAGACCGTACCTCAAAGAAAAAAGTTCGCCGTACACCCTCCAATATGAAGTATTTTTGCAAGGAGGTTTGAAAAAATATTTTTTTATTTTTTTTTGCCGAACGTAGGGGTCGCCTTTTTTAATTTTTTGTTATAGCTTTGGCATTTAAAATCGGATTTTAAAGTGTGATATATCAATTTTTTTGCCTAGAGGAGACCAGTGTTTTGCTATATAGTCAAAATGCAATTAAAAAAAAATTAAAAAGGCGACCCCTACGTTCGGCAACCAATATATAAAAAAAAATTCTACTGGGTTTAGCGAAAAACTTCCTTAGCAAAAGTTTAATGATGTTTTGCGAGCTTTAATTTTCTGACATTAGGGTGGTACATTAGGGTGGTAGCAATTCAGATCTGGTGGGTAACTACTAGAACGGGATACTTGAGGTGAAAATGCCCTTAGAGAAAAACACTGGTCTCCTCGAGGGAAAAACATCGATGTATCATACTTTAAGATCCGACTGTAAATGCCAAAGATATAACGAAAACTGTAAAATGGCGACCCCTACGTTCGCCAAAAAAAAAATAAAAACTTTTTTTTTGAAACCTCCTTGCAGAAATTCTTCATATTGGAGGGTGTACGGCGCACTTTTTTTTTGCCTGTAAGGTGGTACGCTCTAATGTATATTTTTCTATTTATTTTTGTTTTTTATTTTATTTTTATTTTATTTTATTTTTGTCATTTTAAAATTGATTGTGATTTATCTGTCAGCCTTTTTGCTGCCAGACTTTCAACAGACATTAAAGAATGTTGGGAAAAAATATTTTCTGATACAGGAATTTTACCACACAAAAAGACAGGAACAATACAAAAAGGAATAATAATGTCCTTACAAAAGCAATTAAGTGACAAAGTGCCAAAATCGAACATGTGTTAAAAATTGTGTAAAAAAAGCGAGACAAAATTTTACACTTTCCAGCTAGAATGAAAAAAAAAATATGAAAAAAAAGCCCAGGCATTCACAAAAGAAATGCCATAAAAGCAATAAATGGTTTTGTAAAAAAAGGGAAATTAAAAAAACTTTTATTAAATTGTTTTAAATACCCAAAAAAAAAAAAGGAATTCAAGCTGCAAAAATATTGAAATTTACTGCACAAAAATACCCCGTTTACTTGTTTCCTCTTTTTTTTCTTTTTCTCTGGTATAGTAGATCATAAATATCTTCAAAATAAATCTTAACACATAAAATTGTTCTTTTAACAATGACTGTCAGTCATGTCATCTAATTAAATTTGGTGTTTTTTTTTCATTCCTTATTTTAGCATAAAGTTTTGAAGTACCTTGAAAAGTACGTTTTATAGCTGAAACACGTTCAAATTAATTTTCTACACTATTACCACAAGAAATAAAAGTTTTCTTTTGTTTTTTGGGGGGAAATGCACAGTGCAACGAAATAGGTATAAGAACTTAAAATATTGCGTTTTTAAATTAGGTACTTATTAGAAAATAACTTGGTAACTCGAAATAGCCACATTTGTTTTCTTAAATCTGATACTTTTTAGAAAATAATTTAGTACCACGACTGGTTTTTAAAATTTGGCAACTTTTAGAAAAGAATTTGTTTTGCTTAGATAACCACTAAATATTGCTTATTGAAATTTGGTACTTTTTAGAAAATAATTTGTTATCTACATGATTGATTTTTAAAATCTGGTACTTTTTAGAAAGTAATTTGGTACCTTTAGGTAACCACGATTGTTGTTGTTATTGTTGAGGCTTTGAAAAACGAATTTATTGTTAACAATTATCTTTAAAGCTAGAGTGGCAATTCTTAATCGGATAAATGCGAAAATTCAAATAAATCCAAATCGTTCCGGCCCATAGTCCAGTTGCCATGAGAACAGTGTTATTTCGCCCACGATCGTTTGAAAACTGGTACTTTGAAAAACGGTACTTTTAAGAAAATAATTTAGTACCTTCAAATAAGCATCATTGTTTTTTTATATCTGGTACTTTTTAGAAAATATTTTGATACCTTTATAAATATTAGAGTTGTGAAATTTCGGTATTTTTTGAGTACTCAATACTACTCAATACTTTTCAATTGAGTACTCGATACTACTCAATACTTTTAACGGTTTTTTTAATTTAAAAATAAAAATGTTATGAATTCGTATTTATTAGGAAAAATTATAACAATTCACATACACGTGTTAAATAACTATTGTTATTTACATTTTAATTAATTTAAAACATTTTAAATAAATTAATTAAATAATTTTTCCCAAAAATTCGTTACAAATTTCTTTGCTTCACAAATAGAGTTATATTTTCAGAGCTGTATTTTTAGAGTACTATTTTTAGAGTTGTATTTTTATACGAAAAATACACATTTCTACGGAAAATTGCATCTTTAAAAGTATTGAGTAGTACCGTTTTAGTATTGAGTACTCAAAAAAACAGTCAGTATTGAGTACTCAGTACCGGAATACTCAATACTTTTACAACTCTAATAAATATACGTTCAATTCTTAAAATCTGGTACTTTTTAGAAAATAACCAATTATTTTACTTTAAGACAACCGAAATTTTTTTAATCTGGTACTTTTTAAAATCTGGTACTTTTGTAAAATCTGTTACTTTTGTAAAATCTGTTACTTTTGTAAAATCTGGTACTTTTGTAAAATCTGGTACTTTTGTAAAATCTGGTACTTTTGTAAAATCTGGTACTATTGTAAAATCTGTTACTATTGTAAAATCTGGTACTTTTGTAAAATCTGGTACTTTTGTAAAATCTGGTACTTTTGTAAAATCTGGTACTTTTGTAAAATCTCTGGTACTTATGTAAAATCTGGTACTTTTGTCAAATCTGGCACTTTTGTAAAATCTGGTACTTTTGTAAAATCTGGTACTTATGTAAAATCGGGTACCTTTGTAAAATCTGGTACTTTTGTAAAATCTGGTACTTTTGTAAAATCTGGTACTTTTGTAAAATCTGTTACTTTTGTAAAATTTGGTACTTCTTGAAATCTGCTACTTTTGTAAAATCTGGTACTTCTGTAAAATCTGGTACTTTTTGAAATCTGGTACTATTTTAAAGTGTGGTACTTTCTAAAATCCGGTACTTTGGAAAATCTGGTACTTTTGTAAAATATGGTACTCTTGTAAAATCTGGCACCTTTATAAATCTGGTACTTTTGTAAAATATGGTACTCTTGTAAAATCTGGCACTTTGAAAAATCTGGTACTTTTTTAAGGTGTGGTAATTTTTAAAGTGTGGTACTTTTTAAAATCTGATGCTTTTTAAAATATGTTGATTTTCAGAATTTAAATTACTATTTGAGAAAACATGTCTGAAATTTCAGAAAAATTCTAATATCTGGTACTTTCTAGACGATAATTTGGTGCCTTTACACTACCACAAATGTTTTTGTAAAATCAGGTATTTTTTAGAAAATAATTTAGTACCTTTAAATAACCATGATTCTTTTTTAATTCTGGTACTTTTTGTAGAGAATTCGGTACCTTTCTAAATGTACGTTTATCTCTTAAAGCCTGGTCCTTTTTAGATAATTATTAGGTACTTTTAGCTAACCACTACTGTTTTTTTTAATATATTTTTTGAAATCTGGTACTTTTTAAAATCTGGTACTTTTAAAAAATATGGTACTTTTGAAAAATCTGGTACTTTTGTAAAATCTGCTACTTTTTAATATTAGATACTTTTTTAAAGTCTAGCACTTTTTTCGATCTGCTGCTTTTTAATATCTGGTACTTTTTTAAAGTCTGGTACTTTTTAGAATCAGGTACTATTTAAAATCTGGTACTCTTTTAAATTCTGATGCTTTTTAAAATCTGATACTTATTAAAATCCTGTACTTTTTAAAATCCTGTACTTTTTAAAATCTGGTACTTTTGTCAAATCTGATACCTTCTAAAATCGGGTACTCATGTATCTGGTAGTTTTTAAAATCTCATACTTTTTAGAGTCTGGTGCTTTTTAGAATCTGATACTTTTAAAAATCTGGTACTTTTTAAAATCTGGTACTTTTTACAATCCGGTACTTTTGTCAAATCTGATACCTTCTAAAATCGGGTACTCATGTATCTGGTAGTTTTTGAAATCTCATACTTTTTAGAGTCTGGTGCTTTTTAGAATCTGAGACTTTTAAAAATCTGGTACTTTTTAAAATCTGGTACTTTTTAAAATTGGTACTTTTGCAAAATCTGGTACTTGTGTAAAATCTGATTGATACCTTTTAAAATCGGGTACTTTTTATAATCTGAAACTTTTTACAATCCGGTACTTTTGAAAATCCGGTACTTTTGAAAATCTGGTACTTTTGTAAAATCTGATTGATACTTTTCAAATCGGAAACTTTTTTAAAGTCTGGTACTTTTTAAATTATGGTACTTTTTACCATCCGGTACTTTTGAAAATCTGGTGCTTTTGTAATTTAAATACTTTTTAAAATCTAGTACTTTTGAAAATCTGGTACTCTTTCATATTAAAATACTTTTTAATCTCTGGTACTTTTTAATCTGTGGTACTTTTTTAAACAGAATTTGGTACATTTATAAATTCGTGTTTTCTTTTTAGATTTAGGTACTTTTGCAAGTAGAATTTGGTACCTTTATAAATCCACGCTTATTTTATAAAGACTGATACTATTTTAAATAGGATTTGCTACCTTTATAAATTCACGTTTGTTTTTTAGAATGTGGTACTTTTTAAATATTATTCGGTACCTTTATTTTTAAGAATCTGGTAATTCTTTAAATAACATTTGGTGGCTTTATGAATCCACGTTTATTTTTTTTTCTGGTAATTTTTAAAGTTGAATTTGGTACCTTTATTATTCCATAATTGTTTTTAAAAATCCCTTACTATTTTAAGTAGAATTTTGCACTTTTATAATTTAACGCTAATTTTTATAATCTTTTACTTTTTTAGATACGATTTGATACCTCTTTAAACCCACATTTGTTATTTAAACTCTGGTACTTTTTAAATAGAATTTTATCTTTTTATAAATTCATGTTTACTGATTAAAATCTGGTAATTTTTTAAATAGAATTTGGTATCTTTATTAATCCACATTTGTTATTTAAAGTCTGGTATTTTTAAATAGAATTTGGTCTTTTTATAAATCCATGTTTACTAATTAAAATCTGGCACCTTTTTAAATATAATTTGGTACCTTTATAAACCCATATTTATTTGTTAAATTCTGGTACTTCTTAAAATAGATTTCGGTCACCTTAATAAATCAGTTACTTTTTTAAATAAAATTTGGTACATTTTTTGTTTATTCACTATTTTGTAATTTGAAAGCCAAGTGGCCAACTAAATAATAAATTATAACATTTATATATCCATGATTACTTTTTAAAATCTGGTACTTTTTTAAATAGTATTTGGCACATTTATAAATCCACCTTTATTTCTAAAGTGCGGTGATTTTTTTCTAAATAGAATTTCGGTGTGTTTTAAGTCCACGTTTGGGTTTTTAAAATCTGGTACTTATTTAAAAAGAATTTTGTATCTGTATAAATCCACTATTACTTTTAATAATCACGTACTTTTTTAAAGAAAATTTGGCACTATAATAAATCCACTTCATTTCATAAAATCTGGTACTTTTTTAAATAGAATTTGATCCTTTATAAATCCACATTTGTTTTTTAAAATCAGGTACTTTTTTAAATAGTCTTTGGTACCTTTATAAATCCAAGGTTATTTTCTTTAATCTGTTAATTTTTTAAAATAAAATTTTGTACCTTATCCATATTTAGTTTTTAAACTGTATTACGTTTTGAAATATAATTTGGTACCTTTATAAATCCACACTTGTTAGTTGAAATGAGGTACTTTTTTTAAATAGAAATTGGTACCTTAATAAAAGCCATAGTTAGTCTTTTAAATGTGGTATTGTTTTAAATAGAATTTGGTACTTTTATTAATTCACATTTATTTTTTAAATGTGGTACTTTTTCGAACAGAATTTGGTACCTTTATAAATCCACACTTGTTAGTTGAAATTAGGTACTTTTTTGAATAGAATTTGATACCTTAATAAATCCATAGTTATGTTTTTTTAATGTGTTACTTTTTTTAAATAGAATCTGGTACTTTTATTAATTTACATTTATTTTTTAAGTGTGGTACTTTTTTTTTAACAGAATGTGGTACCTTTATAAGTCCACACTTTTTAGGTAAAATTAGGTACTTTTTTAAATGGGATTTGGTACTCAATAAATCCATAGTTATTTATTTTAAATGTGGTACTTTTTGAAATAGAATTTTATACTTTTATTATTTCACATTAATTTTTTAAATGTGGTACTTTTTTGAACAGAATTCGGTACTTTCTTGGACAGAATTCGGTGGATTTATACGTTTATTTTTTTAAATCTTTTAATTTTTTTTCGGTTCAAAATCTACTTTTATTTTTTCAAAATCTAGTACTGTTTATAATACTGTTACGAAATTGGATTAGCCTAGTATGGAATGTTCTCGAGCTTTGGAAGAAAAATATCCCAAAAGACGGGATTTACAAAACCCGTAATATGGTAACACTACATTTCGAGGAGTTAATTTAGCACCACAGCATATATTAAAATATTAAGTGCTACACCCAAAAATAAAAAAAAGTCAATAAAGTCAAAGCAAATTTTTTGTCAGGAGCGTGCTTGCAAAAAAGTTGGTAATTTCAGCAAAAGGTTTGTCGATTGCAAATGCAAAAAAATCCTTGCTAAAATCAATAAAACGTTTTGCTGTATATTAGTAACTTATTTTTCCATTAATGGCTCATTAATGACTCAGAAATGAGCTCCAAAAATATAAACATTTTCCCGCTTTTTCCTATGAAAGTGGTCCGTCCAAAAGAGCCTCCTGTGTACTCGGAACTGACTCAGAAAAAAGAATGTAAAAAATCGACATTTTCCTCATAAATTAAAATAATTTGGGATTCTTCTTTAAGTCCGAAAAATTAACCCTCATTTTGAGACAGCTTTTGATTGTAGAGACAATTTTTTGGATTGTTGTCTGAAGGTTCAAATTTTCTACAAAAAAAAAAACAAGAGTGTTTAAAAAAAAACAATTATCATTTCTATGAACCATTTAAGAATCTTATTTATGAGCGCTTCTAAATTGCTGGCTGAGAAGTGTTATAAATTTGGTGGTGGACGTTTAAATTATAAAAGACCAAACGTTGCGATGGAAGAGGAAGTTGAGCATTGCCATCTGTGGAGTTAAGTTCCGCTAAGTTAGTTGTATACTAGAGTTTGTTAATTGTGTATTAGCATTGTATAGCTCAATAGAGTTTGTATAGTTGTGTGCGCCATACTGTTGTATGTAAACTACTAAAGTGTTAAATAAATAAGTGTTTAAGCTCAGAATAATCAAAAGAGTGTGTAAAACACGTAACTTCCAAATCATGACTGATGACTTTATTTTTTATAAAAAATTAAGAATACAAAATTGATAAGTTCTAAAGTCATAGCCTACTAACCCTGCAAACATTTGAAAGATATCTTCCAAGAAGATAATAAAGCGATATCTTCTATTTTTAATTTGAATAAAAATAATCAAGTAGTATTTTGAAATTGTCTTCCTTTTATCATTTGGAAGATATTTGGAAAAACCAAATCAAAAATTGTGTTTTTTGTCATAATTTTTTTATCATCTGGAAGATAAACACAATCTTCTTTTTATCATCTGGAAGATAAACACAATTCGTTTAAAATTTTTGAAAATGTTGGAAAAAATAATAAAAAAATTTGTATAAAACACAATTATAAGAAATATAGGAAACAAATTCGTTGAAAAATGAAGATTTAGTGCGCGGAAAAAACCAGGTATGATGGCAACAATATAATTAATGTTCTTGTCAATGGATTATGTATGCAGATATTCTTTTTCTGAGTTAAATTTAATAATGAAAATTAAAAATTGTTTAGTTTATTTCGAGGAGTTAATTTAGCGATATCACCTTTTTATCTTCCAGGTTATAAATTAGCGATATCGCCGATTTATCATTCAGAAGTATCACTTTCTTATTGCTTGGGAGTATCGCTATAGAGAGCACATTTACTACCGAATCGGGGATCTTCCGCAATAAGAATATGATTATTTCAGGAATAAAGTTTTTCTTCCAGACGATACGATTTCGAAACATTTTCGTATTGTAATGTTTGCAGGGAATGAATTAAAAAATACAAGTACAATATTATAAAGTATTATAAGTAAAGTATAATACAACAGAAGTGTGTGTTATTTTAATTGTAAAGAGCACCAACCCGGTTTAGCTAAAGGAGATAAACGTACGTTTTTTGAAGGTAAAACGCAATAATTGGTGTCAGCAGTGGAATTGGTTATTTTGATTGCAATTGGAAAGAATCCGGTTTATCTAAAAGAGATAAACCAACGTTTTTAAAAGATAAAAACGTAACAATACGTTAGATTTTATATCAATAAACACAATTCATTCTACTGTGCCTTAAAGAAAAATCTATAAATATTTATATACCAAAAAAGACTTAAATGAAAAACTGTAATTGTAGCACCTTATTTTTCGGAGGGTTGTATAAGAACGAGAATTCATCATAAATACAATGATCACGCAAAAAACATAAACAAGTTTCAGCATTAAACCAAGTAACAAACAAGATGATGAAAAACTTAAAACAAACCAACACATCACACACACGTTTAAAAATTGTTCCACAACACCAAAAGATATGTTATATACCCCCTCCGAACATATGACAGATTACTGACGGCCAAGAAAATAAAATGGAAAAGTGAAAAAGAAAAATCATGTAGAACAGCACCTCAGCACCTTAACACACATGTGAAATAAATAGAAAGATTTAAATGTGGTGATGCAATAGTAGAAGTACTGCTCTAGACGTACGAGTACATGTTTATGATGTGTGTGTGTGTGTGTGTGTGTGTATATGAATTATAAATCTCATTTGCCACAAAAACACCTGTGTGTGTGTGTATTTTTAATATGCTATAAAAATCACAGTGGTATTTAAACGTACTCAAGGAAATTGTTTCTTTTCTATATTTTTTTTTTCTTCATTTCAATCTTTTTCTTATAATAGGAAACAGGAAATAGGTTCACACACACCCACACATGTACAACATCTACAGCTGGATACTTGCACAAAGCCCACAAATCTTAAGAAAATATAACATTTTCCTATTATATATTCGTGTTGTTCAAAAGAATTGTAACAAATATTAAAATTGCTTGTAATATTAATGTCACTATATTACACACACACACACACACACACAGATGAAGATGTAAGGTACATGTAACCCAATCCATTGAGAAATTGTATATAAGCCGGATATGAAACATATACTAACACCCACACATACTTTTTATCATCTCATAACTTTTATGTCAAGGACTACAAAATCATTTCAACAATTCATTTGAAATTTAGACATAAAGTTGTTGTGCACCCTTACTTGTGTTGTATAGAAGGTGTCTTTTTCTAAGGACTTTCTATCATTGTTGTTAAATTATAATTTAATTCTTTTTGTTATAAAAAAAAATAGCAGGTGGAATAATTTTTTAATATTGAAAAAGGTCCACAAAAATGTTCCTCGTAGTATTTTACATAAGTTCGTTGAATACATCCTATACCTAAAATGGAAGATTCACATGGTTTCCCCCTAAAATCCAGGTTTGTTGGATATTTGAGCGCCATTTCTGAATAAGTACCTACGAGATTAACCCTTAAAAACATTTTAAGTTTTGACTTATTTCTGGAATTGAAGTTAAATTTTCAACTTTCATGTCTTCAGATATTTATAGTAAAATTTCATGACAAATATTTTTGCGGAACATTTTAACCCTCTTACTAAGATGATTCTTAAGAAATTCAACAGATTAAGTCCAAATCTGGGCTTATAATTACTCTATCGTATCAGGTAATCAGAACATACTGAAACTCCTTGTATTTCGTGAAATATTTTTGCGGAACATTTTAACCCTCTAACTCTTCAATTAAAGGGAATTTTTTAACCCCTTTTTAGAAAGGGATAAAAAAGGCTTATAATTACTCTATCGTATCAGGTAATCAGAACATACTGAAACTCCTTGTATTTCGTGAAACATTTTTGCGGAACATTTTAACCCTCTAACTCTTCAATTAAAGGGACTTTTTTTAACCCCTTTTTAGAAAGGGATAAAAAAGGCCCGTAAATTGAAAAGTTAGAGGGTTAAAATATTCCGCAAAAATGTTTCACGAAATACAAGGAGTTTCAGTATGTTCTGATTACCTGATACGATAGAGTAATTATAAGACCAGATTATTTGGACTTAATCTGTTGAATTTCTTAAGAATCATCTTAGTTTTATTTCTTTGCAAAAATAATTCTTTGTAAAATCTCAGATCTTCAGAAATTTATACAAGCATATTCTTCTTTCTTCTTATATATAAATTATTTTTATTTTTTCAGCATATTTTCTTCGAGATGACCAGGGTCGTTAACAGGGGATCAACAGAGGCTTGGTAAGAATCTAAAAATATCTTAATACGTTTCCGTTGTATGGGTAGATAACTACTCAAAGAATAGAGCAATCTTACAAGGAAACTGCTCAGTAGTGTAGCCCTTAGATCTTAATGAAACTCGGGTACCCTGCATGAGAATTATCTGCATAATATTAATGAATTTTTGCATAAAACCAATGAAGTTTCACTGGAACTCGTCAATTGAGACTTTTCATTGCATTAATAGACTATTTCATAAAATGTAGTGAAAAATTACATTTTATTTATTAAGAGTTTCATATACTCAATGAAAAATTTTCATTAAAACTAGATTTATAAAATATATGAAACTTTTCATCAAATTTAAGAAATTTGTCATTTACTTTGTGAAGAAAACTTCATTATTTTACTAAAATTTTCATTTAAACTAGTCCCCCCTCTTTATATGTCTTAAGTAGAGGACAAAAAGTTTGGAACTGTGGAGGGTGTAGAGGACAAAAACGTTTAGGGGCTAAAAATTGAGATCATGAATGGCAGTGGTTTAGTTACCTCAAAAAAAAGTTCGCCGTACACCCTCCAATATGAAGTATTTTTGCAAGGGAATTTCAAAAAATTTTTGTTGTTTTTTTTGCCGAAAGTAGGGGTTGCCTTTTTCAATTTTTCGTTATAGCTTCGGCATTTAAAGTCGGATTTTAAAGTGTGATATATCGATTTTTTTGCCTCCAATGAAAAAAAATTTAAAAAGGCGACCCCTACGTTCGGCAACCAATATATAAAAAAATTTCTACTGGGTTTATCAAAAAACTTCCTTAGCAAAAGTTTAATGATTTTTTGCGAACTTTAATTTTCTGATATCAGGATGGTACCTTAGGGTGGTAGCAACTGAGATCTGGTGGGTAACTACTAGAACGGGATACTTGAGATCAATGGCCCTTAGAGCAAAACACTGGTCTCCTCGAGAGAAAAACATCGATGTATCATACGATTACGATTATTATATTTCAGCGATATTTTTAAATTTTGTCAATTTTTACCATTCTAGTGATTTTTTGGTGATGTTTTTTTAATATTGGTGTTTTTTACTTTTAGCCATTTTTAATGTTGGTGTTTTTTTTTTTACTTTTAGCAATTTCTTCAATTTTAGCGATTTTTTAAATTTTACAATTTTTTTTTTTAATTTTAGTGTGTTTTTCAGTTTTGGCGGTTCTTGTAAATTTTAATGATTTTTTTTTGGCGATTTTTTAAATATTTTTTTTGTTTAGTTTATATTTTTTCAATTTTCAAATTTTGGTGTTTGTTTTTTTGATTAACGTTTTTTATATTTCGGCAATATTTATAAATTTTTAAAATTTTTGCCATTTTTTAAATTTTGTTATTTTTTTTAATACGTATTGTTGTTTTTTTAATTTTAAATATTTTTTCAGTTTTAGCGATTTTTTTTAATTTCAGCGATTTTTTTACAATTCTGATTATTTTTGTAAATTTTAGTGATGTTTTTCAATTCTAGCGTTTTTTAAAATTCTGGTAAACATTTTAAACTTTTGCAATTTATTTATTTAATATGTATTGAGTGTTTTAAATTAAAATTTTGAAGTTTAGCTGTTTTTTTTTAATTTAACATTTTTTTTTATTTTGGCGATATTTGTCAATCTTGGCTATTTTTCACCACTTTGGCGATTTTAAATTTTAATTTAATTTTTTAATATTGGTCGTTTTTACTTTAAGAGATTTTTTAAATTTTACCGATTTTTATCTTTAGCAATTTTTTTTAATTTGTCTGTTTTTATAAATTTAAAGATTTTTCAATTCTAGCGTTGTTTAATATCTTGGAGAATTTTTTAGCTCTGCGCCATTTTTTTTCATATTGAGTTTTTTTTTTAATTTCAATTTTTTAAATTTTCAAATTTTGGTGTTTTTTAAATTTGTTTTATTTTAACGACATTATTCAGTATTGGCTATTTTTCGCCACTTTAGCGATTTTTAAAATTTTGTGTGGTTTTTTTTTTGGTGATTTTGAATTTTGTTTTTAATATTGAGCTATTTTGAATTTAACGATTTTTTTTTTAATTTTAGTAATTTTTTAATCTCAATTTTTTTTTTACTTTAAGCGATCTTTTTTAAATTTATTTTTATTTTTTCGACATTATTCAGTCTTTGCTAGTTCTCGCCACTCTTTCGATTTTTAAAATTTTGTGTTGTTTTTTAAATTTTTTGGTGATTTCGGATTTTTTTAATATTAAGCTATTTTTAATTTAACGATTTTTTTTTAATTTTAGTAATTTTTTGATCTGATTTTTTTTACCTTTAAGCACCGTAAGTAGTTTGAGTTTCACGTGAAAAAACTGTTATACTCCATATACAAAATGTATTTTTTCACGTCAAAATTGTGTTGAATTTGTTTTCAGGCAAATTTAATGTACAAGACTATTATTTTTCTCATGAAAAAGTGACATTTTGTGTATATTGTGATTGTGTCTTTGTTATTAAATTAAAAAATTGTTAATTTTTATAATTTAAATTGGAGTTTGAAGCCTTTAAAGTTCGAGTGAAATTTTTCCACGTGAAAAACAACTTACGGTGCTTTAGCGATTTTTTTTTTAATTTTACCGATTTTTTGTTTTTAATTTTAACGTAATTTTTCACTTTTGACAAAGTTTTTTTTTTCAAATTCGGCTATTTTTTAAATCTTTGCAAATTTTTTTAATATTGGAGTTTTTTTTATTTTGTTGTTGGTTTTTGTAAATTTTGATGATATTTTTCAATTCTAGCATTTTTTTCAAACTTTGCGTATTTTTTTTAATAATCAAAATACCGTATTTTTTGAATTTAACGAATTTTTTATTTTGGCGATAATTTTCAATCTTGGCATTTTTTCAATACTCTAGCGATTTTTAAAATTTTTATAATGTTTTTTTTGAATATTGTTTTTTTACTTTTAGCAATTTTTGTAGATTTAGCAATATTTTTAATTTTACCGATTTTCTTAACTTCAGCGATTTTTTTTTGTCAGTTTTGGCGGTTTTTGCAAATTTTGGTGATGTTTTTCAACGCTAGCGTTTTGTTGTCGCTGTACATCAATTTTCCACTTCGAGTTTTTTTTCTTAATTTTTAGCGATTTCTTTTTGGAGATTTTTTTTAATGTTGACGATTTTTTTTTCGGTTTTGGTTTAAATATGACAGGGATGGAAAAGATGATACAATCGTACTTTTATTTATACTATTTCATTCTAAAAAGTACCGTATTACTCCAGCATTGCATTTGATACTCTTGTACATTTGGCCGGTTTTTTATTGATATTTATACTTTTTTCCTTTGCTGCCAATTTTGCTAATTTCTTATCAAATCCAGCGATTTTAAAACGTATTTCGCGGTATTAAATATGATTTACTATTATCGCGGAATTTAGCGAGTTTTGCAAGTCTCCCGTTTTTTTGTTTCAACGCAAAATGTTTTTAGCAACTTTAAATTTGTAAGCAAATCTTGAAATATTCGAAAAATTAAGTGACTCATTGCAAACTTTTTAAGAAAATTAGATTTTTCTATTTTTTTTTTACTAAATTTTAAAGAGTGTCTGGGAAAGTTCGATTACTTTAGCGGTTTATCTCAATGTTTTAGATTATTTTATTTTAGGCATTTACCAGTTTTAAATAAAAATTATTCAAAACAATTTGTTGTTACAAAAATAAGAGGAAATTAACAGATTTTTGATTTAAAACAAATTAAAAAATCAATTTCAAGCAATTGAAGTTATTTTAATTAATTTTACAGATAAAATAGGACTGAAAAAAATAAATATTGGCATTTTTTAAATAAAAATCCGCATTAAATATAACAAAATAAGCAACAACAAATCGACGCTATTTGGTTGTAAATTCTAATATTCGAAAAAGTACTTGCTAAAAATAGTTTTTGGGCTACTGACTACAAACCTGAAATTGCATGAAAGTCGCTACATTGTAGGTAATAAATATTCGTGTTATATCGAAATTTCGCTAAAACGCTTAAATGTTTATGTAATTTTTGTGATTTATTAAAAACAGCTAGATATTTTTTTAGTACTCCCAAAAAGGTACTTTTCAAAACTCTTTTTGATACCGAAATGAAAATCTCGTTTCCCATCCCTGGAATATGATTAGAGTCAGATTTAATTGGCCTTTTTTTTTAATCACCGGATTTATTTTTGGATTTATTTTATTTTGTTAAAAAATCAACATTTTCTTTTTAAATTTAAAAAATTCTATATTTTTATTCAAATCTTACACTTATTCGCTAATATAATGTGAAAGAAAAAAATTAAAATTTTGCGAAAATACAATTTCTAGAATTAAATTAAGCTAAATCCAAAACGGACTTATTTATTTTATAAATCCATTTTGGATTTAGCTTAATTCAATTCCTGTATTTACATTTTTACAAAATTTAATGATTTTCTTTCACATTATATTATAAATAAGTGTTAGATTTTGATAAAAATATTCAATTTTGAAAATTAAAAACCAAAATGTGGATTAAAAAAAAAAATAAAATAAATCCGAAAATAAATCCAGTGATTAAAAATCGGCCAATATCTCGTAAGTCATTCCTTTAAGTAAAAACAAATTAATAGAACATTTAGTTTGATTTATCTCATTAACAGTCAAAAATAAATAAATGTTAAATTTAATGAAATGCTAGTGAAATTAATAATTCAAGTGAAAATTCATTCATTTATTTTTAAATATATTTGCAGTGGTCTTTACCTACGTAACATCGTATTCTTAGTGTATTTAAGTGTGTATTTTTTGGTTTTTAGTGCATTTATACTTTCTTTTAAGTGCATATTTTTTACTAATATTTTGCATATTTACTGCATATTTTTTAGTGCATAAAAGTCGCTGCCCTATTCATTAATATCATGAAGTTAATTCTTCCATTGTAGTTTTTGAAAGTCTACAATTTTAAAATAATTTTTTTTATTAATCAACAGATTTGAAATTATTGTATGTAATTTAGTTTTTATATGAATCGCCCTGTATTAAATTTGACATCCTAACAACCACCTGTTAGCAAACCATAGCACTGCTAACAATTGCAATTAACAACAGAATATGTGTATACGCAAAAGAGAACATGCAATAATACTGTTAACAGTATTGCACACAACTACAGAAAGCAGGGTTGGAAAATGAAATTTTCGTTTCGGTATCAAAAAAATGATTGAAGAGTACTTTTTTGACCTTCAGTGTATTAAAAACTAATTTTTTGCAATTTTTATTGTTCACAAAAAAATTATATACCAAATGTAGAAACAGCATAATTCCTTAATTCGATTTTAAAATCTGATTTAATTTTGTACGAATCTATTCGCAAAACTCAATTTATTGATTGAATTATTGCCTACTTTATTCTCAATCAATATCTTATTCAAAGAGTCAGTTTGATTTTTGTTGATTTTTTTCATAGAATCAAACGAATTGATTCAATTTAACAAATCAATTTAACAATAAATGGTTGCCTTGATTTATAGTTCGCGAATGAAATCAGTAAACAAAGAATTCAATAGAATCAATTGAAATTTGTATAAATCACATATCAAATTATTGATATTGAATAAAATGAGAATGAGGATTAAAATGAATCAATTTTAATGCGAGTTTATAAAAAAAAATTATCTTTTTCAAGCTCTGTACGATAGAACCGACCATTTAGAATTCAAAAATGGTTTGATTGGATAGCTTTCCCTGTTAAACAATATGGTTTTGAATACTATTGAATCTGCGAATTTGGTCGAAATTCTATGTTTTTAGCAAAAAATGCTTTAGTTTTCTACAGTAGCTAGTAAATTCTGTCCTTTAATTTGAAGGCATTAATTTTTCCTTCACATAGCGTCAATTTAAAATAAAAATATCAACAGTTTTCATGGTTTTGGCTCCCTTCATGGGGTAATGTTATTAGCATTATTAAATTAATGATATAAACCAGTTCTGTGTAAAAAATTATTCATAGTCGTGTTTTTAGATAATATACATAAAAATAATGCGCTTTAATCCGATAATCGACCTTACGACATTTCTCCCCAAAAACAGGGCTTCAAACAAAGAAACTTGTGGCTGTTTACGTCAGTATATGGGGCTGCCCATTACAAATGGGTTTTATCTGATGTTTTAAATTGAAGAACCGATTTTACTAGCGATCTTAAGGCAAATCTACACGGGATAGAAAACTCGCGAGACTTTATGAAAATGCTGCACTGTATAAGTCTACGAAATGTAATCTCTAGGCCAATGACAAGTGCTGTCATACACAATTTCGTTAATTAGTAACAATTTTTAAAATGTCTTGTAATATTACTGACCATTTTATTTAAAATGCATTTAATCTTTTGGTATTTGGAGAAAAAATTATTCTTTAAAATACGACAATTTTAATAAAAACAAATACTTGACAAATAGAGATAATTCTACGATAAAAATTAGTGCCAACTATATTAGAGATTACAAATTTAGCGCAAACTCTACGAGATTTCTATTCCGTGTAGATGTACCTTTAGAAATTTAACGCATTTTTTTTTTGCCAAAGTGTAGACTTGTGTCCAAATCCACAAATTCGGTAGTTATTAAAAAACAATATTTATTAGAAAAAGCAACGTAATCAAAACATTTTTCTTTGATAAATGGTGCATGCTATTGACCGAGATTAAATATTTATAATACTTTTGGATTTAAGAAAATTTTTCTCATGATAAATAGGAAATATTATTTGATACCCATTTTTTGAACATATAAATTAACTATTTGTCCCATTATATACAAAAACAGCAAACATTTTATGATTTTTAAGTTAATAATAAAAAAATCTGAAGAAATTGATCAAAAATTAGCCGGGTGCAAAAGTGTAACAATTGCCATTAAATACAAAAATGTCGTCACATAACTGAACTTGAAGACAAAAATGGATTTTTGTGAAAATTAATTTTCTTTAATTTAAGTTAATAATAAAAACATCTGAAGAAAATTATCTAAAATTAACCGGGTGCAAAAGTGTAACAATTGCCATTAAATAGAAAAATGTCATCACATAACTCACAGTGAAAATGACCCATGTTTAAAAATTTTACAGATTTGCCAATATTTGTTTTTTTTTTTCAAAGGAAAAATTGAGAAAGGTTTATTATTTATTTAAAAACAGCATTGATTTTTAATATTTTTAAAAAATCTGTCACAAGTTTTAGCTCACAGTGAAAATGGCCCAGTCAATTTGAAGTTTAAAAATCGCTCTTTTTCATATCCTAGTACTTTGTTGGGAATCCTGTTTGCGTAATTTTTTTTATCTATCTTTATTAGACAATTTCGTTGAAATTTATTCGTAAATCTATTCCCGCGAAGCCTTTAGGCATGTCTGCGACAGATTTTAGTCAGTTAGAGTTCGATTCCTCTAACTTTTTTTGTAAAATCATGGGACATTTTTCCCCATTCATCTTCTAAAGCCCTTTTGACGTCGTTTACGTTAGAAATCGGATTTCTAATTGTAGTTTATGCCACAAATTTTCAATTATATTTAAATCGGTTGATTGCGGTGGAGTTTTGATGTCCCTTGGACAGTTTTGCAAGTTCCAGCGGTATGTTTGGGGTCGTTGTCTTGGTAAAAGTGGAACGTGTGCTTTACATCCTATTTCTGCACTTTGCTTTAAGTTATTTTTTAAAATTGATAAATATTGAAACTTATCTATTATTCCCTCTACAAAATGCAGATTTACAACACCTGCCGACGAGCAAGCACCCCATACCAACACGTGACCAACAACGTGTTTTACTCTTTGGGCTTTCTTCACATATGAACTCTATTGCCCGAAACAAAGATATTAAATTTAGACTCATCCACAAATAGAAAGTTTTCCCAAAACCAAAAATCCTTCATTCAGTAGTTATGGGCGAACTCCAATCTTAGTTTTTTGTTTTTTTTTTTTTGCTTACGAAGGGCTTTTTCCAGGCAATTCTTCCATTCAATCGAGCACTTATAAGGACTCTTCATACTGTTTCTGGGATTGCAACATATACTATGGTGTTCTTTAATCATGTCTTGTGGTTTTGGGGCACTTAATCTTGGATTATTTCTAGATTTTTGGAGTATCCAACGTTCATCTCTCTCATAACAATTTTTTTCGAACTGAATTTTTGCTTATTAACAATTATATTTTGGTCTTTAAATTTTTTAATAATATTTTTACGATTTCTGTAATCTGACTTTGACTTTTTCCAATAACTTAAACTAATTTTCTTACTTAAATTTCTTCAATTGAAGTATGACGACCCATTTCGAAAAATCCTCTTAAATCGTGTTTAATTATGTTTCTATTTAGTTAACCTCTCTGCTGCGTAAGACGTATATATATACGTCCTGCTAATATAAGTGCAACGGTTGTATTTTTCATATTTCTTAGTTGTGCTTTTAGTATCATTTTATTTGTCCGTACTATATCTAGACAACCTGAAATATCTACATAGTTTCTAACTTTTCGTTTTCCGCACTATAAATATGTTTATCAGCACAATTTCGACGGAGCAAGCGAAGTTTTTTAAAGTTGACTACGCAGCAGAGTGGTTAAACTGAACTACGCAACACAAAACACCATTTTAAATTGTTTAAATTTAAAATTTATCGTTATTTGAATTGATTTTATAATTTTCACTGTGAGATTAAAAATTGACATTTCCTTAAAAACTTTATTGCATTTTGTTATTGTTGTATAAAAGTTGAGTAAATGTGAATTTTTTAGACACTAAACTATACCTACATTTAATATATAAACTATACCTACTTTTAAAATATATATAGTAGTTTAATTAATTTATTTTAACACTCTGTACAAAAAAAAATACAAAATACTATTTGATTCAAAATATACTACACACAAAAAAATACTGAAAGGCATATTGCCTTAGCTGGCATAGGTAGCCTATTTTTGAATTGAATTTAAAAAAATAGTTTCATTACCTATACCAGTAGGTAATTCATACTTTACTAGTTTACCTATTGGCAATGCTATTTCTACTATTGAAAGTAGGAATCTTCTTCGAAAATATTTTGACATTATTTTGAAATACAGAATGCCAATTAAATTATTTTCTTTTTGTAAACACACAAAATATTTTTCCTTCAACAACAAATCCATTTGATTAATAACATTTTAATCGCAAAATCATATGAAATTATGATAGAAAAAATGTGAATAAAAAGGTAAAACGTTATTTTAGTTACATATTGAAATTTTTTTAATAATGCATTTCTATTCTATGATGAGTGACTGACACGACTGTAAATAACGTGCACCCGGAGATATACCAATAACCGGTATAACGTAGCAGTCAGAAAGAATTTTACGACATTTATTACCACCAACCGAAGAATAATATCAAGGAAATCATTTTAATGGTAATGAAAAACTAGATCCTTTACTCAAAAAGTTATGCCCAGCAGGCTTCAGGCATTTTTTGAATTATAAGGCAGTGTAATAAAGACGTTTCAAACATTTTTACAAAAATTCAGAAATTCACAATATGCGATTACTTTAAAATTAATGAAACTTACATAAAATATTACAATTGCAAAAAATGGATCATAATTTTATATTAAGGTATGCATTACTCAGAAATAAAAGTATGTTAATATGTAAATGTATGTGTTTATTTCATTACAAAATTGTCTGGATCAATAAAAATATAAATTGCGTTTTATTATAACAAAATTTTTGGAATCAATTTTAGAGGTTTTTAGTATTTTGCATAGCAAATTCGCCTAAAAGTCATCGATATAATTCCCATTTTAAAATAGGTAAAACAACAATAAAAAAATGCCTATTTACCTAAAATTGTAGGTAGTTTTTCGAACATTAAAATAACCTATTTTTATAGTATAATTGCCGTAAAACATAGCAAACTCTATGTTACCTATGAAAATAGGTGATATCAACCCATAATTTTAGGAAATATTACCTATAGTTTTTTTAGTGTGTACGATACATTTTTGAATCAAATAGTATTAAAAAAAAGTTCGATCGTATTGACTTTTCCATCCCTGACAGAAAGTATTTGTAGTAAAATCAAGATAACAGGTTATAAAAGAAAACAAAATTAAACATGCATGTTTAGGAACGTACTAAGATAGCATTAAATGTTAAGGGTTTGCATTCCATGTTAATACTAAACTTTAGCTGTCAATGGTTAACATTAGCTGCTATTTTTAACATTATTGAGTATTATGCATTAAACACATAGACGACTGCAGCTACACGACTACAAATGCTGCTGGCTGCAATTGTAGTCGTGTAGTCAGCTACTTAATTTTTTTGAAAACGACAGCAACATGTAAACAGATAATCCTAAAAATTTGACATTTTGATAAATACTAATCTTTTTTGGTTTGTGCTTCTAAAATAATGGCTGAGGAATATTTTGTTAATTTTGTAAGATCCATTTTTTTTTACAAAACATCACAATAAAGTTATTTCCAAATATAAATTGATGAAACCTTCAAACAATTGTAAAATATAAACACCTGTTTCTTCAGTGTTCCCAAAATGGTGATTTTGTAGTCAGAACTAGCGATTTTATTTCGCCTCTAGCGGGAAAAATTGTCCTGTTTTACATATTTTGTTATATTGTCAACACTATTTTTGTTTTGTAGCCAACAAAAATAGAAATTATCCTAAGTTGACTACAGCGGCAAAAGTAGTCGTGTAGCCGTGTAGCTGTGTTGGTGTCAAAATAATCGTTTTTATATAAACGTGTGTATTTTATTTTTGACAGGCTGTAGTCGTGTAGCTGCAGTCGTCTATGTGTTTAATGCTTTATTGTTTTCGAGAGTACTAAAGAGCTACTAAGAGCCGGATTTTATACGAATTTATTAACATTATATGTGGTAGATGGGGTTAATTTATATGTTGTTGTTGTTATTGTTTACTGGGGGGATTTAGCAGTGGTTTAGCTAAAATTTTATTGACTAAGAGCAGTTTTTCATATGACATCTTAGGATAAACAACATTAAAAAAGACGGGGTTTTGTTTTGTTAAGTGTTAATAAAGATAAAACGTCAAAAAACGGTGTATTGTGTGTTTTTAATACAAAAAATATATATCTATGAATTGAAAAAAAGCAAAAGAATTTAATAAAAATGTAATAAGTGATTTAAAATTTTAAAATATTAAACAAATTTTAGTAATTTTCTTTAACAAAAAAGAGTTAATTGTGAAAAACGTAAATCTATAACGAAATTGTCAAACATATTCAAAGTTTCAAGTAAAATTTAAAGCAAATATTGAAAGAATATTTAAATTTACAAAAAAGTTTAACTAAATTTGTAAATGTAAAGAAGTTGAAGTGTTATTAAACAATTTTTAATTAACAAGAGTTTTTATTAAGAATTTTTATAAAAAAAATTGTATAATTGTGTGTTTTTCTTTAATTTTCCATTACAATTGACATGAAAACCAACTCCCTTTTGTGATTTCTTCGTTTTTTTCTTTTTACAAATTTGTTTCCCTACATCACACTTATAGTTGATGTGTTTTTGTTGTTGCAGTTTTTTGTTTTCTTTTAGCAAAATATGTTGATTTTGTTATTGTTGTTATTTTAACATGCGCCAAAGAGCTCCTCGAATTATTGTTGCTATTTTCTTTGAACAAATTTTTACAAAAGAGTCCCTAAAGAGTGTGTACCTAAATGAGAAACATATTACAATCAAAAGAGAGTGCGGGTAAAAGAAAAGTTAGAAAAAGAAACAAATAAAAACAAAACACCATATTCCTTTTTTAAACAAAACATATGTTTAAAACAAATGATGAAAAATTACTTTTTTTAAAAAAAATCGCTGAAAAACAAACGTAAACGTAAAATTAAGAACGATATGACTTAATGTACTGAAAAAAATTTATTTAATAATTTATAAAAACATATTAACATGAGATTAAAAAGAGCATAATGAATTGATTAAAATACATTTAAGTAAACTCGTTTTCAAAACGCTTAAAAATCATAAAAAAAATTGTAAAATAATCCCAAAGCATTTAAAAATCGTTTAAATCAAATAACGCTAAGAAACTTTCAAAAAAAAAGCCGAAAATATTTGAAAAAATTGCTATAAATATCAGAATATTAAAAAAAATCGCTAAAAATCCGTTTAGAGAAATTACGTTAAAAATCACAAAAAGTGTTTCAGAAATATCTAGAAATATCAGCATTGAAGTTGTAAATATTGTAAATGCATTTAAAATGCATTTCGAAAACGCTTAAAAATCGGTTACACAAACATTAAAAAAAAATCGTTAGAAAAACCGGTATAAAAAAATTTAAAAAATCGCTAAAATCCGATTAAATAAATTGCGTTAAAAAATGCTGAAAATGTTTAAGCTAAAAAATATCGTCATAGTAAAATAAAAAAAGAAATACTAAATTTCGAATAAAAAAAATGCGTTAAAACACGCAAAAAGTATTTCAGAATTCTTCAGAAATATCAGAATTGAAGTTTTAAATAATGACGATTTGAAATTACACTTAAAAACGCTTAAAATTAGTTACACAAATATTTAAAAAAATCGCTAGAAAAATCGGCATAAAAAATTTTAAACATCTCTAAAATCCGATTAAATAAAAATTTGCCTTTGAAAATGCCGAAAATATTTCTGAAATCTCTAAAAATATCGGCATTGCAGTTTTTAATAAAATCGATTTAAAAATTTTTTTTAAAAACGCTTAAAAGATCATTTAAACAAATTTGAAAAAGCGCTGGAAAATTGTTTAAGTCAAATATCGCTAAGAAATTATTAAAAAAACGCTGAAAAAATTTTGACAAATCGATAGAAATATCAGCATAGTAAAACAAAAAAAAGAAAAATGCTTAAATCCGAATAAAAAAAATTGCATTAAAAAACGCTGAAAATATTTCACAATTCTCTAGAAATATCAGCATCGAAGTTTTAAATACCAGCTAAATCCAACTTATAAAGTGAAAACGATACCACTCACCACCGCTGAATTTATTTTAAAAAATCGTTGAATTATTGGCGTAGTAAAATTAAAAAAAAATCGCTAATTAATTGCATTAAAAGAAGTTCCAAATCAGGTTAAAGAAATTGCGTTAAAAAAATTCCTAGGAATTAAAATTTTTTCAAAAGAGATAACATTTCTTTAAAAATCGTTCTAAAAAATTTCAAAAATCTAAACTGAAAACCGCTGGAAGATTTAAAAAAAAAACTGAAATCTCAATTAAAAAGAAAAAAATCGCTTAAATATTATTTTAAAACCACAAAAAACAAAAAATGAACAAACATCTGTTAAAATATAAAAATGCTTGAAAAACACAAAAAAGTCGCTAAACAAATTTTTAAATACCGCTTAAAAAAAATATAAATAAATAAATAATTAAAATTTTCTATTAAAAAGCGTTTTTTAAATCTTGAAAACCTTAGCAAAATATCATTTACAAATCACTTAAACAAAAATATCAAAATTTTGTAAAAATTGCGTTTAAAAAACGCTTAAAGTAACTTGAAAATAGTAATCAAAGTTTTTTCAAAAACAGTGTTTGTAAATCGTGGAAAGAAGAACTCAGGCAATCGCTTATAAATAGTGTTAATAAAAATATTTACAATAAACTAAAAATTGCGTTTTAAAAACCTCTTAAAACGTTAAAACACATAAAATCAAGCTAAAACACTATTAGAAACTATAAAAACCTCTATTAAAAACGCTCGAAATACTAACAAAACGAGGGAAAATTAAAACAAATATAAAAATGTTTAAAAATTCCTTAAACAAATAGTAACAGTTTAACAAAAAAAACTCTAAAAATTACTGAAGAAATCTCAAAATTAATTAAAAAACAGAGAAAAAATACAAGAAAATCACAAAATCTCACTAAAAATTTAAAAAAACTTTATTAAAATTTCTTTAATACGAAAAATCGCTTAAAAATCATGTAAAAATCATTATCAAAAACATTATTTTGTTTTTATCAAATCGTTTTTTGTGCGTGTGTATATTTATTCGTTGTCGTCGTGTCGTTTCCTTTTTATCCTTTACGAAACTCTTTTCTTTACCGGTTTTTGTAAGTGAAAAAAGAAGTTAAAAACTTTTCCTTTTGAAGTGTCTAAGACGTGTCTAATTCTTAGTTCGTGTTTGTTATTCTTCGAAGCACCCAACCACCCACTACTTTGTGTAGTTCCGCTTTTTGGTTTTTGTCACAGTAGTTGTTGTTACTGTCAGCATTGTCGTCGTCCTGTTGAAAATGCATTTCCTTGTTTTTATGGATTTTTATTTTATAATGATGAGGATATTTTAAAATAAAGTTTATTTTCTAAATAAAAGGTAAGTTTTAAATTCATAATTCTTAAAGTACCCTAAATAGAATAATATAACATTTACACTAAGAAAACTCTACTAATTTTGATAAATATAATTTTTGATGAGGAATACATTTTTTGGAATATGAGAATTTTTAATACCAGAAATTGTCAAAATATCGGACAGAATTGTCAAAATTACACACAGAAAAAAATTAAAACATAAAGCAGAAAGAAAGAAAGCTGTGCCCAGAGCAGAGAAAATTAATGTACATTAGAGCATCCATGAAGTACAGTTGCTAGAAAAAGTATCCATACACTTTGAAATAAAAAGTTTATACCCTAAAAAATTGAAATTAATACACTTTTGTTCAACATTTTTTTTTTTAAATAAAGTATTAAGTGATTTATTTGCTATTTTTAACTCATTCTAAAGTTTATTGTTTTATAAAAAAATTGCAGAAAAAAAACTTTAAAAAAATCGAAAAATTCCCAAGAAAAAGTATTCGTACACTAAATATTTATGTAAAAAAAACTACACAAAATATTGTGGTAACTTGTTGAATGTCCCTTACGATTAAGGTGATTTGGCATTAACTTAACCAACTTTAATGTTTCCTCTTTGATTACACTATGCGACAGTCAAAATCGGGATGGGATGAAACCAACGGGAAATGTTATATCGGCCAAAAACAAGTTATACGTGTCCCGGCGTTTCGCTGGGTCACCCCTAGGAATCGAGATATATCTTTTTTTTGACATAACTCGAGAACCACTAGTCCGATTTTGCTCAAATAATTTAAAAAAAATTAAAAATTACAATTCCTTTTATCAGTTCATATAACGTTTTTCTATATACTCAACAGTTTTGCCGGTAAAAATAAATGTTTGTTACCGCTACCATAAAAATCAATAACCTTTTGTTTATTACTTTTTTTTTAATATTTTAGGCAAAAAATATTTTTTTCTTCATACATTTATTTTTACCGGCAAAACTGTTGAGTATATAGAAAACCGTTATATGAACAGATTAAAGGAATTGTAATTTTTAATTTTTTTAAAATTGTTTTAGCACAATCGGACTAGTGGTTCTCGAGTTATGTCAAAAAAAAGACCACCAAAGGTCAAATCGATATATCTCGATTCCTAGGCGAAACGCCGGGACACGTATAACTTCTTTTTTACCGATATAACTTTCCCCGGTAGTTTGAACCCTTCCCGATCACAGTGTTATTTTTCCCCACTCATCCATTATGACGTTTTTCACCATTTCCTTGGGAGGTTATTTTGTTTTGTCGGATTCTGCGCTTGAGTAAATCCCACAAATGCTCAATTGGAGTGTGATCGTGTAACTGATGGGGTTATTTCTATTGATTTTTGGTGTTGTAAAGCAACTAAAGCTTGACATTTTGCGCCATATATTTATGATCATTATCCTGTTGGAACCAAAAGTCTTCTCCAAGGTCCAATTTTTGAGCGCTTTGCTTTAAATTTTGTTTCAAAATGTTTAAATATCCAATTTGATCCATTATAGATTCTATAAATACGAGATTACCAACACCGTTGCCAGCAATACACCACCAAACAATTATGCCTCCTCCACCGTGTTTAACCGTTGGCACAAGATTTTCTTTATTTAACGGAGTACCAGTTTTTCGCCAAACTAACTTTTCCGATATACACAAATTGCCTGCACTTGAACGTAAAACCCATACGTCAGTGTGGCAACATTTGCAAAAAAGGTGACACGGAGGAGATAAGAAGATAAACAAAAAATCTAAAGTAGAATGTTTGTGTGTCTGTTTGATCACTTCTGAGAGTAAAAACAGTAACAGAAAGCTGAATATAAAAGAAAAACTATGAATTAGTCACACTTTAAGCAAGGCCTTACGTGGGTGAGATGGCTAAGCTGTCGAACTCTAGTATAGTTACGTTTGTAATGTAGGAGTGCATGGATTCAATTCCTACAGCCGACATGTTGTTGAAAGAGACAATCTGACAATAAAATGTAAACAACAATACAATTTAATGGAAAATCACTGATAAAGCCTGTCCATAAAAAACGGCAAAAACTAGATTTAGGCTGATTTGCAAATTAATAATGTGTTTATAACTTTTGAAAAAATGTTTATTCTTCTTCTTAACCTCAAACCTACTAAATTATAACTTCTTTCCTTTTATGCCAAAAATGCAAAAGTTGCTTTGATCCGAAAATACGTTTTTTTATAATTATATCAGAAATAAATGGCTTTCTGCGTGCTACACGTCCATGATAGTCAGATTTTTTTTTTAATATTTTACAGACCGACTGACCCCAAAATTTTTCGCTTCTCACGCTTAGTAAATTTAGAAGGTCGTCCGAGGCTTCGACAAAATAGAATTGGCGGATTTGAAGTTTTGAACGACGTACTGCGCTGAGTAGTGGCTTCTGCCTGTTGTCCGAGCTATTTCACGATAAGATTTTCCGTCATCTCTTAGCGTTAGTATAACTTTTCGCTTGTCAGCCCCGATTTCCTTAGTTTTTGGACTCATCTCCAAATAAAGCTTCCAAAAGAAAAATAAGTCAGCCAAATGAACTGTTTGCTACCAAGTTTGCTTTGTACTAAAAAAAATCAATGTAACACACATGTCTGGGATTATATAATACGTGGGATTCCCCTATTTCTAAATGTACGAATACTTTTTCTGGTGCACTCACAATATATTTACCATAACCAATTGAGGTTTATTTGAAAACTAATAGGTAAAGTTTGTTTTCATTTGAAGAATCAATTAAAATACATTGAAACATATTGTTTAACTTTTTTTTATCAGTCAATAAAAAACAAACCACAAAAAAATATGTATCATCTGTAGGAGTTGATATTTTCCGTCAAATGTTCTATTTTTAGTTTTCTATTTTTAGAAAAAATAATTTAAATAATTTCGTTGTTTTCTGTTTTAAAACAAAAAATTCAGATATTTTCTGTTTTTTTTTTTTTGTTAAAATAGTTTGTTAATATACAAAATTATTTCCATTCAAATTACAATAAATTTTTTACTCACACACACAAACATAGCCAATAAAAATATAAAGGTGTTTGTGTGGCGTTTTGAAAATTAAAAAAAAAAAGAAACTTTCAAATATGAAAAAACAAACCACAAAATCGTTTTTTTACGTTTTGTGAGTTAAAAATTGATGATTGTTTTAACAGACTCTTCAATTATTTTAATTTCTTTTATGGATTGTTTAAACAATGTTTGAAAATAAATAGCAAAATCATTTGAATATAATGAAAAATCAAATCAAATTTTTTTAATTGTGTTTTGAATTCATTTAATATGTATTTTAAACGGCATTCACACCTAAATCTTAAACACGTGTTTAGCTAAAACGAGTGTAAAAGAATAAAGAACTGTTGTAGTAGAATAAAGAGCTAAAATACGTCTTTTAGCTAAACACGTGTTTAAGAATTATATGTGAATGCAGCCTTAGATAGATTGTTTTTAACGACAAAATATTATGAGTGTGCATAAAGTTGCCATTCTGCGTTTTTTACGCTCTAAGAAATAAAATATAAGTAACAAACTTTCGAAATTATTTTGAAAAACTAGTAAAATGGATGACATAACAATGTTAAAAATACAGTTAGCCGAAATCTTTTATTAACATTTTTGTGGATATTTAAAATATTTATCTTAAAATGTACGGATACTTTTTGTAGCAAGTGTCTGTGGAATGTGCAAAAGTGTTATTTTTTCAACTCCCCACGTATTTTCCAGTGGATTGGGCGTAAAAAATAATATCCCTGCAGAAATTGGTCCTCGCGGATTAAAACAGGCCGCGGCTTTGAGCCCTAGAAATGGATTAAAATTAGTTCAAAGCTTCTTTGCGCTATAACTCTTAAAGTAAAGGTTTTACAGAAAAATACTAAATGGGCATATCTACAGGAAATAATGTACACAATTTTAATTTTAATGTATCAATGGCGCGTCATGTTAATTTAGGTGGTTTAAGTCAAAATTTGTGTTTAACCACTTAAATTACTTAACTCCTAAAATCCAGGTTTGTGGGACATTTGAGCGCCAATTCTGAATAAGTAAGAAATTAACCCTTACCACATTTTAAGTTTTGACTTATTTCTGGTATTGCAGAAAAATTTTAAACTTTGATGTCTTCAGAGACTTATAGTAGAATTTCATGACAAATGTTTTTAATCCTCTAGCTCGTCAACTTACGGGTCGTTTATGACCCTTTTTAAAAAGGGCCCAATAGTCCCTTTAATTGAAGAGGTAGAGGGCTAAAATGTTCCACAAAAATATTTACCAGGAAATTCTGCTATAAGTCGCTGAAGACATCAAAGTTGCAAATTTAAGTTCAATGCCAGAAATAAGTCAATATTTAAAATGTGTTTAAGGGTTAATTTCGTACTTATACAGAGTTGGCGCTCAAATGTCCTACAAACCTGGATTTTAGGAGGAGACCATGTAAATCTTCCATTTTAGGTATATGATGTGTTCAGCTAACTACTAAGAACATTTCTGTGGAACATTTTAACCCTCTTTAACTTATGGGTCTTTTTTGTCCCTTTTTAAAACAGGGCAAAGGTAAATTTTACCAGCCCTGTGAGAAATCCTGCTTTCACCAATCACGGGATTGGCATTTTGAGGGAAATTCGGCCCGTAATTCCCCATAGAATAGTATAGTACTACTATTCTTGATATATATAACCTTCGAAAATGGTATAACATAATTTGAGCACAAATCCAACCTTCTTTGAGCATTGGTTTTCACTATTAACTGATTGAAAAAATTCAATTGTCATTTTCTACAATTTTTTACATTTTCTTCAGATTGTTTTCTACATTTTCAATATGATTGCAAAACCTTCAACATTTACAACCCATATTACATTCAAAATGATCATTATTATTATAATAATCATTGACAACAGTTTACAACAAGGAACAAATCTACACCATCATTGATAGCAATGTCATCATTATTACTATTTACAGACATTGTACATAAGATAGACAAGGCAAATAGACAATTAGATGGGAATATGTGTATAAATATACATGTGGGTATTTTTAACAAAAATACTAAAATATATACTCCACATATAAAAAAACCGATATTATATTTTCAATTGAAATTTATTTTAAATGCCCTACTTTAAGCAGGTAGTTTTGCAATAGCGATTTGAAATTGAGTCCCTGCCCAGGCGCTATGTATGCAAGGAGGCATTTGCCACTGTGGTTTCTTCAAATTCCTACCTAAGTGGGTAATTACGACTTAAAAGAGAGTCTCTGCTTAGGCGCCACTAATAAAAATGGGTATAATATTCCATTTACAGTTGGAATTCCTTAAAAATGCTACACTCAAAAAAATCTCTAATGGCTATTGAAAATCTTGCTGTTAATACGGGAAAGTTAACTGTTTTGAGCCCTGCGGTATATATTGGTAATTTCAGCAACGCATGTCTACTGATTTGTAGTACAATGAAATTAGTCGAAAAAATTAGTAACCACTATTAAATTTCAGTAAAATTTTTGTAAACTGTAATTTAAAAATTATTTGCCAAAATTGAGAACAAATACCAAAAATGAGTACTAAGTATATATTTTTACCAACAATTAGTAAAAAAACATTGAAAACCGTTTACAAATTTTTCTACTAACATTCTTTTCTGAGTGTACGACGACACTAGAGCAGGATTTGTTAAATGCTTTAGTCTTATTATTATTTAACAAGTTTTCATTTTAAATTATAGTCTCTACGAGGACGTTAATAAGAGGTACACTTTAATCACAACCAAAAATGGCGCCCAACTTGGGACTAAATTGAAATTTAAAAACCACAACTAAAAAGGAAAAAAAAAATAAGAAAAATGATAGGCGTAGTCAAATCCTCATCTACATATAATTATTATTTAACCTAAAAAATTTTCAAAAAGACAAGAAATTTTATCTACTATCACTTCTTTATCTATGTCTAACACCGTTTAAACTTTCCTTCTTGATACTATATTTATATAGTGTATCCTAAGATAAGTCTCTGCCATCCATAATTTAGTAAAAGTATTTATTTTGTTGTTTTCCAAATGAATTTATACAAAAATACCCTACATGCAATTTAGTTTCTTCATATTTTGTTTTTTTTTAGCAGAAAAGCCACCATGTAGTAACAAAGTTAATAGTTTATATTGTGTAGTTTTTGTTTTTGGTCACATAGGGGATATTTGTTGTGTTCTTGTAACAGAATTTAATATACAAAATGGTTAATGTGGCCAACTCTTACCTCCTTAGGTAAAACTTTTCAAAAGATTTTAAAAACAAATTTAAATATGCCGGGAAAACAGTTGGAAAGCTTTTAAACGCTGATTTTGAATTAAATCTACCTCAATTTACATTAAAAATTTCGGTGTTTCTTTTACTTTGCGAAAACATAAAGCTGGATTCACACGATATCCATCCCTGTCCATGCATATCAACTACTTCCAAGTGTTGAGGATATGAAATGTGATTTTAAAAGAGAATTTACAAAAATTTTATAATTTATATCCCCAATACTGGGTAATAAGTAATAGATACGGGCAATTGACGTGGGAACCGCCTTTAAGATAGCACCGGTATAGGTTTACACAGAAAAAAATACTTTGTAAATACCATTAAATTTTTTGTAGATACAATTAAACGTTTTGTAAATACGGTTAAACTTTTTATTGCAATTGACCCTACAACTGAATTTGAAATACAAACAGCATGTTTGTTACCGGGTTGTTGAATTTATTTCAATTAAATAGCCGACAAACACATTTGTTGATATTTAATGACTTGATTGTTAATTTTTTTTCAATTAAATAGTTTGTCATATCAACAACCGAGTTTTTTGAAACTCGAAGCAAAATTTGATAATAAATTTTTTTTAATTTTATTTTTAATTTAAAAACTTTCCTCAAATAAAAAAATACATATTAAAAAAAAAAAAAATTTCAGTCGTTTTAATTTCAATCATAAAAAATACAATTTAAATAAAATCATCTAAATTTAAATTTTATTTTTATCTAAATTTTTTATCTAAATTTTTTTTATTTAATATTTTCTTATATATATTTAATTTCGGTACTTTTACTATATTTCTAAGAATTAGAATTAAATTAGCAAAGCCACAAAACGTATTCGTGCTGACAACCTATCGAATTGTTCAGAATCAGCAACCAAATCTTTCGGTTGTGACCACTGAAATCACTGGGTTGACCACAAATTCGGTAGCCAGCACGAATACACTTTCTCTTATTCATTTATCGTTGTTCTTCCGTCTCCACTTTAACTTTTTCTTTTCGCAAATAACCGCGTTTAATTTATAGAAAATATTTTAACCACGGTGCAACGAAAATAAATGCCGCCCAACGTGGAGACCTAACATAATCCGTCATACGATTACTATCGGTTAAAGCATTGCTGATTTTTGTTTAAAATTGCCCCTAAAGCAACCGGTTCGTTTACTCCAAAGTGATACTGGCTCTTCTTAAACTACTTCTGCAGCTAGTTCCAGATGCGATTCTACAGAACGTATGTGAAGGATCTGACACTTTTGTATGACATTTTTATAGGAGGAAGAACATAGCTCAGAACTAAGCTAGGACCAGCCCACATTAGTTCTGTGACTGGCACAAGGGGTCAATTCCCCCTCCTATCACAACCCCATGTAAAAGTGACAGTTTTTTTTTTATTTAAAAGGATCGGTCCGATGGCAATTCGTGCAAAATTCCCCTTAGGGACCTTTTCTTTTTAGTTCCCTAGAAATGGTTCTGGAACTAGTTCCATGTAATCGGTTATAGTGTAACCTGTTCTGGAATAGATTTGGAAAACGATTAAAAAATATTTTCCGCGGAAGGTATTCGATAAATGCGCTCTACCTTCCGCAGGTCCTTACATTTGTCAATTCCATTCATTCTAAATTCTAGAACCTAGTTAAAGAAGTTATTTCTTAGGCTGGAGAACACTAGCTCCCTAACTATTTTCGCGGTCATTCATAGTGCCTGACTAATGGCACTTTTTCGGGCGGAAGTCGATGCTAAATATTTAGCAAATTTACAATAATTGGCCTAAGATCGAAAAAAACTGTGACCGATAACCGATTATTGGCCATTGGTCTATTTTGGCCAAAGAATATGTCCTGTAAGAATCTCTTTTGCCTGCAATTCTCCCTGGTCAAATTCACCCTGCGCATCTTTTAGATCTCTGAAAAATCAATATAATTTTCTAGAAGATTTCTCTTAAAACCTCCAATCGACTTTCCAAAGAAAGCAAAACGTACCTAATAGGAAGAATTTCCTGTTGCTTTTCTTTTTAAAATAAAAAAGCGATTGTTAGAATTACAAAAATGGTGGCAAAAATTAAAAAAAGCGCAATATGTTAAACAAATTAGAAATTAGTAAATGGCACCCAACTTTGGATAATTCTGTCTATGATTCATGACAAACGAACGCTTGTTTCTGTCATTCATCACAAAATGACATACAATAAAATTCGAAAATACCATTCAATCCAAACACTTTTAGTTGTTAACGTACTTGGTTAGACTAGGAAGAAGAAGCGTCTCAAGAGTTTGTCTTTGGTCATAATAAAAGTGGCTAAAGACAAGTTTAAGGCTTTTGTTGGGTGTTCTGTTTCCCGGCACATTTAGATGCTTAATCAGCAGCATAGATATCTATATGGACACAAAGTTTTTGGGCGTCCCCATTCGTCATAAAAAAAAACCGCTTATGATGTTCATCAATTTATGTTTTAATACTTTGAAGTTATCAAATCGTTTTGTAGGGCTGGTGATAAGTAGTACCTCAAGCGTTTTGGCGACAAGGTAAGATTAGATAAGTTTTTAAGGGTCTCTGATATGCGATTTTTCTATTCGGAATCACCAAGCCCTTCTTTCAGACTTTGAACAGAATCAGGAGATCTCAGTGAAGGCAATTTGAGGGCTTTCGTTAATCTATTGACTTCTGGTAATTCCTGACTCTTAATCATTAACATGATTAATAGTTTTTTGAAAGACTTCGCTCTATGCTAAATCTTATTGCCCCATTCGTTACAGAAAAGTGCTGAGTATAATTTGTCAATTCCATTCGGCCCGAACACTCTTTAGTTTACAATGTGCTTTGCAAGACTGAGAGGGAGGAGTTACTCAAATGAATGCTAGTAGGGGAATTGGCCTGAATGAGACAGATACCAATACCAACGCTCCTTTCTTTCAGTATTCGGCAAGAATCAGTGAGACACAAAAGTTGATGATTTTTGTTGGCTACTTCCAGTACTTCCAGATGCACAACCAATAAGTATGGATTATGTGAAGTCCACCTTATTCCGGTTTTCTCAAGTGTAGCTTTCAAAGACGTCATTTGATCGATCTTATTAATTATGGGAACTTGGTCTAAGGTCAATGATATTATCTGTACTATTTGTTCCGCTACGACTATCCATCTTTACTAGTTTCTTAGGCTTCATTCAAAGTTCATAGTTGACATTAAAGTTTCGCATTACAAGTAAGGAACCAACATTGGGAAGTTGGCTTTAGCCAGGAGAAACTCTGTGTAGGAACGTTAGCTAGTAGCGGCTCAATCTCTTAATATTATAAATTATTACTGTAGATTTTTTAGTTTGATAGTTGGTCATATTTGTTTTAGTTCTAATATTTTAAATAAGTTGTTGTTTTTCAGTCCGTCTGTTTGTCTATGTTTTAGGTTTTTATAGTGTTGCTGTTGTTATAGTCAACACCCATCTTAACTGTATTCATTATTGCCATTATTTTCTTCTTTACTATAATGGGTGTAAAACAACAAGTACAAACAACACAATAGCCATAATAAGCGCAGTAGCAAGCAAAAGTACTCCAACACTATGCCAAACATCTTCTACAACTTATAAGGCATTTACACGAACTCGAAATCCAAGTTTTACTGATATTAGAATTATGAGAATCACTGATGAAGCCTGTTCATAGAAAAAGGCAGAAACTAGATCTAGTCTGATTTGAAAAAGGTTTATTCTTCTTCCTAATATCAAACTTACTGAAAAATATTATATTTTGAAACAAAAATTCGATATGTTCTTTGAAAAGAATTTGTTAATTTCAGTTTTAATAGAAAAGGCAAAACTGCATTCTGCTCTCGAAGCGACAAGAATATATTTTATTTTTGCCCGAGAGAGTTAGTCCTTAGAAAAAAGAATCGTTGAGGATATTTTTGTCAGATAGCGAAAAAATGGGAGTAGGCTTTTGGCGCCCAACGTAAGCTCAAACTTATGTGCTTAAACACCAGAGAACTGCAAAATCAACTGTTTTAATCATACTCTAAAATTCTTATTCACATTTAATCAATCAACATACACTAAAATTCGTATTCACATTCAATCAATCAACAATATTCAATGTTGAATAAAATCATTATCTTGCTGCTGAACGCGTAGCGAACATGTTTTATTCACATTTAATCACTCAAAAAAACTCAATGTTGAATAAAATCACACTGATCGACTATTTCAACTCACATGAATAAATTAAAGTATTAGTTGTTTTATAAAATAAAAAAAAAAAAATAAAAAATCTTATTTTTTTATAATGGGAATGTACACTGTACCATTTATATTTAATGTGTTTCTACAAAATCTGTACTGTAAACCACCTCTTTATTGTTATGAATTTATTTTTCTTTTATTTGGTTTGAGTCATGAATAAACTCATAGTCGTTCATTTTAGCTTTTTCTGATTTATTCTACATCAATATAATCGTCGTTGATCCGAACGAATATGAATGAAATGAATGGTATGAAAACGACCAATGATTAAATCAAGGATGAAACAAAAATCACTTGGTTTGATTGATTTAAAATCAGCAACGAATATGTGTATTTGAACGCAAACGAATGTTTATTCGGGTGTTGATTACGTATGAAGGTTTTGCAATCAGCAGTTGCAGTTCTCTGTTAAATACATAAAATGAAGTTACTGCCTGCAGCAAAAGTCTGTTTTGTAATATATTTTATATGAAGAGGAAAATGCTGCGAAGGCAACAGATAGGCGAATATTTTGCTAGAAACGATTATATTTGCTGCCAGCAGCTTCTTCAGATCTGTTCAGGTAATATGCCTTAAACTTGCGACGCTTGTTTAAGGCATATTAAACTTGGGTCTCATGCCCAAGGTTTTAGAATTAACTAATACTTAATTCGAAAACGTTGTTGGTATTTTGTGCATCAATTTTTGACACTTTCTTTTGTTTAATAAGTAAGTTAACCCGACAGTATGAGATCCATTCTTTAGGTTCCAAGAATTACAGCTGCAATACTTGTCACCTTAGGTAAAGTTAAGACCATACGCATTAGCTAAATTATTTTCCTTCACCATTGGAAGTGGTAAATAAGCCCTAAGAGACTCTGAGCGTAAAAGTCTCAATTTTTGCGTTATTAACTAAGACTTTCGATCACATGCTTGTCGTAACATTGGGCGCCAAATAATTTTGTTATAATTCTTTAACTGATAATCCAAACTTCTATATTTTGAAGTAGTTAAATTTCGGCTTCAGTATAAATGCAATATTTTACCACACTAACTAAACTTATATTAAAAAGTTTTATACTAAAAACTACTAAAGAAGTACATTAGCAAACACTGCACCTCAATATCTATGGACTCTTTTTCAAACATATACAGACAGTACTAGAGAAACAACACCAACAACACCAACAAATAACAACAAAATAAATGTATCCACTTTTAGACTACTGCCACTGACTGCTACTATATGACCATGATAATCTCTTTAGCGCAGTCAGATTTTTTTTCGTACATACGTAAAGTGCACTAGACACAACTACTGTATATGTACTTGGCTTTAATATTTTTTGTTTTTTTTTTTTTTGTTCGTGGGACAGACATTTCTAGTTTGTTTGGTTCAGTCAGTCATTCAGCCATGGTAGCCACTACATTGCCAATGTCTCCACCCACTTCCACATTTTTTTTTGTATTACGTTTGAAAGTCTTTAGATTTGTGCATGTGGCAGCAGCAGGCAATAAACTTGGTCAACTGCAAAAAAAGTATACTATACCCCAAACTGTCTGTATTCTAGACAAATAATAACAACAAAACTTGTACATAAATAGAGAACTACATGTTTTTAGTTGTGTTCATACTATTTATACATAACTAAATGTTCCAAAAAGAAATATACAAATCTGTTTAAAAACATGACCATGTTTCTTTTACTTAGTTTACTTGGGAAGGTTTCTTAATGGAGATTGTTACTTTTGATAAGATATTTATGAAAGGAAAGTCATTGAATTTATCAAAATCATTAGAAGTCGTTTATGGCGCCCAACGTAAGGCAAAATTCCACTGCTCAAGAAATAATTGGTAGCATTCGGCAGAGAAATATTAAACTGATACCGGTGAATTAAAGCACTTTGTAATTACCCTACGGGAAATTTTAACAAACTGTCACCGAACTGGCCCCTTTACATGAAATAGACTGGTCACTTTTACATGGCGTTGTCATAGGAGGGGGAAACTGACCCCTTGTGACATGTCACAAGACAAATCCCAGGACAGGTCCCTGAACTTTGTTTTTTTATGAGAGTTCAGTAACCTGTCCTAGGATTTGTCTTGTGACATGTCACAAGGGGTCAATTTCCCCCTCCTATGACAACGCCATGTAAAAGTGACCAGTCTATTTCATGTAAAGGGGCCAGTTCGGTGACAGTTTGTTAAAATTTCCCGTAGGGTACTTACTCTGCTGAACGATGTTTTCTTTGTTTTGTTTTTAAATACACTTTTTCTATAGTTTCCTTTTAGTTTTTAAAATTTTTGTTTTCGAATTATATTTGTATGTTTTTATTTGTCATTCTTGCAACACTATTTTTATTGTAAACGAACAAAAAATGTATCACTTATTGATCAAAAGTAGCAAACATTACGCTACCAAAATATTACAGCGCTACCTGAGCGCTCATACTGAGCGGTTAGTGATCAGTAGATAGTTGTACAACTGTTGTAGAACTCTTGACTATTAAATTTTATCTGCCGAACGCATCCATAGTTTTAAACGTTGTGCGTCATAATATTAGAAACGACTAAAATCTAAATACTATAATAAAATCCAATTCGTTTTAAGCAAGAGCAAACCTTGGTACAAATTTACAATCCAGAGAGAACAAGTTTGTAAAATCAGATTGAATAGAAGCTCGCCAGTAGATGACTACAATCAAAAAACATGTGACATACTGCGATTAACATTAGTCTCTCCTTAGATCCTCAAGAACAATAAAAATAAAATCTGAAACTATGAGAATTTTATTAAAAATTCCTCGTGACTGGAAAAAGATGCATTCAGATCTTCGATGAATCTATCTACCAGATAGATTAATCGAAGCCTTAAGCCTTAAGCATTCACAGATTAGATACTGTACTCATTTCTTATCCTCTTCATCAAAAATTTCTTGAGACTGGACAAAGAAAAATTCGGTAGATTTTCTATGAATCTACCTTCTAGATAAGTAAATCGCAGCTCCTTAAGTTCACAGATTAGATACTGCACTCATTTCTTCTCCTCTTCACGAAAAATTCCTCAAGACTTTACAAAGAAACATTCGGTAGATTTTCTGTGAATCTACCTTCTAGATTACTGAATCGCAGCTTCTTAAGTCTTGATCATTTATAGAGTAGATGTTGCGTTGGTTTCTTCTCCTCTTCGTCTCTAGATGAGTAGCTCTAGCGCTACCGCCTTTGGTTGGACAACATCAATAGTGTTCTAGATCTTGCCTCTCTAACCGCTTTGGCGACAATCATACCGAACGGCTTCATTATGGGACCAGGATATCTGTTTATATTAAGTTCCTAAACGTCTCAGAGCCTTTCCTTGCAAATTTATCAGCAATCTTGTTCTCCACGACCTCAATATATCACGAAACCCATATCAGTTCGACCGCGTGCCGATGGATTTGGCCAAGGGATTTAAAACAGTCCCTCACACACTTTGACCTTATTTTATTCCAAGCCTTTCAATGGGACAAGACTATCCACGAAGATGCTAATAGATGACAGATCCATATCCTATAAATTGTTAAAACCTAAATGTCCATCTCCCATCTCAATCTTCGACCCGTCCGTAAAACCTAAGATCTCATTCTTCTAAATAGTAAAGGGATGAGTCTTAATCCACCTTGATCGGTATTCTAACCTCAAAAGTTTGCAATAGGTTCGCGATTGGTGGGATGCAGTGCTTATCTCAATTGGGTCCTGTTCACCAACTTCACCAGCATTTTATTGAGCTCTTAGGGTTTATTGTTTAAGCGATTGCACCTCACAAAATAAACTTTTGTTTAAGCAACTAATAGGAAGAATTTCCTCTTCCTACACAGAAAGAATTTTCTAGGACAAATTTTAATGAAATTTTTCAGTAAGGGATTGAAGTTTTCTTCACAAAGTGAAAGAAAAATTTCTTAAATTTCATGAAAAAGCTTCATCATTTTTATAAAACTATTTTTAATGAAACTTTTTTATTGCGTGTATTAAATTTTTAATAAATAATATGAAATTTTCCATAAAATTGAAAATGAAAAACTGCTATAAATTAATGAAAAGCTTCAGGACGAGTTCCAATGAAACTTCATTGAATTAATGTAAAAATTCATTAATAACATGCAGATAATTCTCTCAGTGTATTAATTCACATATTGTTTTCTTTTGAAAGGGGTTAGTGAAGAGATGATGTTGGTAAAAGATGAAGAGCTTAAATATGGCAGCAATGTCAGTGCGCGAGGTACTGAATCTTATAACAGTAGTTGAGCGCCAGCGATGCACCTCTTTCGAACTTTCTTGAAGCATTTTTAGTTCATAGCCCCGTTATGTTATTTTACTTCGGTGGGGTTAAGTGCTATGAGAAAATCGAGGAGGTAGTTGCGATATGTATGAGGGATATAAAAAAACTCATACACGTTATTTTTTTAAATCGATGTTACTGACGCTGGGGATCGAACATGTAACGTTATGTGTATCAGTCGAACGCGCTAACGATTACACAACATCGCCCTCACATTCTGCAGAAATTAGAGTTTTGAACATTTTTGGCGCCCAACGTGTGGACATAATAAGTGTACTAAAATATAATTATATAATTTTAACTTTGTGCCTCACGTTGTATGCCACAAGTATTCCCCTGCCAGCGCTATAAAGAAGTTGCATACAATTTTAACTAATTCTGTGTAGCACTAATCCACTATTTTGAGCCTCAAATTGGGCGCCAAATATGTTACAATTACTTTTGCTTAAGATACGAGGGCGCTCTCAGAACCAGGCGGTTTTCAACTCGCTCTTTGACATTGACATTTTGTATCGAAAAATGTTAGCCTTTGCAGACATGTTTAATTCTTATGTCAACATTTTTCGATACAAATTAAGAAGAGAGTGATTTAACAGCGGTTTGTACATCTTTTAATTTGATTCTCGTTGCCAGAACTACTCGATCTAATAAAGAAAACGCAATAAATTTGGGTATAATTTTGTTTATTTCTCAACATAGCTCCTTTTAGCTCGATGTACTTTTCTCAGTGCCTTTCAATAACTTCGATGCCTTGTTTATAGTAAGAACTGTCTAGCTCCTCAAAATACCTATCAACCGCAGACTCTACCTCTTCATTGCTGGCAAATCTTTTGCAACCGACCATTTTTTTTAATAATCCGAGGGAGCTAAATCTAGGGAATGTGGTGAGTGACTATGTAAGTCGGACTTTAATTCATTGATTTTGGCCATCGGAATGGTGGATGTTTGAATTGGCGCATTATCTTGATAAAAACACTTTAATTTTCGCTTTTATGAATTCACTGAGATCGTTTACTATTGATGGCTCCAAAAAAAAAATAAGAAACAACGTGGAGCCTACAAACCTGAAACACATGTTTAATAAGGTTTCCACTTTCCACCAAAATAATTTTTTTTAATCTACTACCGCCATCTTACGTCAGGTCGGGTACGTTATATGCCTCAAGTGTGCCCTTGCCAATACTTTAGAGCAGTTGTACACAATTTTACCTAACTTTGTAGAGCACTAATCCACTGCTATGAGTCTAAAATTGGGCGCCAAATTTTTATTACAATTATTGTTGCTTAAGCTGTATCTCCTGGGTCCCAAGCAAAAAGAATACACTTAAGCAAAAATAATATAGAATAATTCCCAAAATTTTTGGCTCTCAAAACATGGGCGGCAAATCCTTGACCCTTACCACTAGAAAACTATAAGAAAGCATAGAGTAATATGAGAAATCGAGGGTTTTTTTTAAATGCCTCGAATAGTTAAATCAATTGTATTCTTTTAACACAGAACAAATCATTCTAGGTTATAGATCTCCAAAAAATAGCTAAAAAAATATTTTTTTCCGCTTCCCGTTTTCCTTATAAATTACATTCTTCCCTTGTCCTACCTTCCCCTATTTGAATTACATATATTATTTCGTTGTTTTTTTTTTTTTTTTTCTGTAATAGAAAATAAAATCTAAAAATTGCTCTTGACATGTTTAGTTATTTTTTTTTTGCATTTTTGCATTTTTTCTTGTTGCTTTTTTTTTTTATAGTTGTGTTGTTATTGTCAATTATTCTCCTAGTTGGCATATTTTTTTCTGTTGTGTCAGCACAATAAATTTGCATTTTTTCGCATGTTCGTGTTGCCAGTTTGAAAAACAGAACATTCGATGACTATTTTAGCCAATGCCCAAAATGACAAGCATGTATCCTAGAAAATTGTACGAATGTAAATACTTACATATGTAAGTATTTGCTTAAATGTTAATGTTTAAATGTCTAACGGAAATATTAAAATTTTTAAAGAATGGTATCGAAAGAGAGAAACCTTAAAGTCGACTTAGGTGTTTAAAATTCAAGGATGCTGACCTCGAATATTTACTCAAGGCGAGCATATCCACAGGACCTCACACCAAATTTTTGGTGGTTTTCAGATATTTTGTTTATAATACTTCTAAAACCAGAAATTGGGATAATAACCGTTGTCATGGGGTGATTCTAACTTGCAGGATTCCTAATCTTGGAAAGACAACTTAGCTTTAACAGAAAGATGAAGTTAGCGAATTTCGGCTGTTCCTTCTGTCAATGTCAATGACCCACTGTGTGTGTCACTTCTGGAGGTTGATAATACAGCAGAATATACTATCCAGCATTCCCAAGAACTAGACATTACATTTTGGGCAGTGACCTCTTATTTATAGATTCTGCTCATTAACTACACCCGTCTGATTTTCTCAGATTCATACGGACAACTGGAAAATTTTAATCAGGGTTTACTTTTTTTGCTCTGCTAATTAAAATCTCATTTCTTATTTTTTTTTCTATATTTTTCTTTCCTTTATTTTTACGCTCGAAGGTATGGTACAATGGAGAATTTATAGTCTAAGCGCCATGCACTTGCCTCTGTGCTTGTCCAACCCACTCCAAATTAAATCAAGTTGGTAAGTTGGCGCCACCTTATAATGATTGATCCAGTTGGATATCCAGTTCTTCTGGTGGCAATTTTCAGTACTCCTTGCTAATATGGGAAAGCGGGAAAATTATCAAGTTACGTAATACTAGGATTTTTCGGAGGTCTGCAGGCTCTTACTTAAATAGCCAATTCCTTTATAGGAAAATTCCCTTGAATTAGGGCCCGCCAGAAAAGTTTGGCCTACCTGGGATTTATCGAAGGTAAACAAGCCCTAGCTCAAATACCCAGCTTGCTTGAAGGCGCAGAAAATTCTCTCTCACAACTCTCGGCTTCTTAACGCCATATGTGAGCCCTCTAGAAGTCGGGTACCCTAAGAAGTTATGTGGCTCATGGAAAATTCCCTTAAATCCTTTTTTACATCGTCGTGAAAACTGCGAACTGAAACTAGACCCAGTGTAGAAAATCATTACCAGATATGTGGTTATGTAACTACATACTTGGTAATGGTAACTAGTTACTTTTGTTATTAAATTTCTTATTACCTTTATATGGCGATGTCGCGAAAAATAATGAGTTGTCGTTACACACCAGCATACGAAAAATCAAAAAATATATCGTTACCTATGTGCTTACCAGTACTGACAAAAATAATGAGTCTAAACATAGATTTTCAAAAAAATAAATTATATAAAAAAAAATATTTTTTATTGTATTTTTTTTAAATAAAATTTGCTGGTGCGGGAATCGAACCTGGGTCTACAGATTGCCAGTCAACAGCTCTACCATCTGAGCTATATCGACATGTAATATTTAATAGATAAAAACATAATTGACCTGCTGCACACAAGTAAGCTTACTCGCCTACATACAAAAAAATATGTGGTTACATATATCCTCACCAGTGTTTAAAAAATATTGAGTCTAAAAATAGATTTCAAAAAATTTAAAAAAAAATCTAAAAATTTATTTTCTATTTGAAATAATGATAAAAATAAGTCATTATCAGTAACTCATTATTATATGTTTTAAAATAATGCAGAAGGTAAGTGGGTGTCATTACTGGTACTCCAAAAAATAATGATATGTCATTACCGTTTCTACACTGGGGAGATTGGTTGTTTTTTTGCTTTTTCCTTGATACTTTAAATATGGAATAACGCTCATAGACGAGAACAAGAAATTCTCATTAAATTTGTAATTTAACCTAACCAATATTTTTAGATTTTCTAAAAACATCATCCCCTGACGATTTTCTTAGGTAAGAATGAAATCCGGTTAGGGACATGCCTTCAACAGATTATTTCTCATCATTTGTTAAATAGGTTTAGAGATTTTAGCAAATTTAATTCCTTTAATGCAATTAATGTTTGTCGCGATAACAATAAATTCCGAATTAACTGTTTATAGCCTGAGCTCCACGGACTTGCCTCTTTGCTTGTTCAACCCATCCGAACTCAACCCAAGGTGATAAGTTGCGACCACACTATATCACGGTGCGGCACTACTGTTGGCCACCTATTGCCTATCTTGGCTTTAATAGCTACTGCGGCCGCTAATTGTTTCCCCAGTATATACAGGAAATAAGATGCAGTAGGATATCCATTTCATCTGACGGTGTAATACATACCACTTAATTTTCGGTAATCTTTACCAAAACCCGCAGTGCAGTTGGATATCCAGTTATTCTGATGGTTGTTTCTTACTAGAATTTATCGGAAGTCTGCAGGCTCTTACTTACCTAGGCAATTCCCTCATAAGCACTTGTATAATATCCCTCACAGTGGTTGGAAAATTCCTTCTCCCCACTATCGCCACGTCATCATCGTAACCAACCACAGCAAATAAATGAAATGGGCCCCCCAGTAAAGTTCCGTCTAATTGGGATTTATCGTAGGTTAGCAGGCTCTTGCTAAAATATTCAGCTTCCTTAAATGCGCTTACATAATATCCCTCAGTGTAGATGGGAAATTTCATCTCACAACTATTTCCATGATACCGGCGTTGACGACAACAGGCAAGTTTGTATCGAAGCCCTTTAGAAGGCGGGTATTTTAAGAGCTCATGTGGCTCATTGCAATTCATTTTTTAAATCCACATGAAATCTATGACCTTAAACTATCAAGATTGCTTAAAAAGTTAATGAGGTTGGATCTACGGATCTACCCAGATCTTCAGAGAATCGAGTGCATATATATCTCAGAAGCCACTCCTTCATTACTGGGCAATCACTGAGTAGAAGCTGACACTGCCTTCAACTTTTCTCCACAGCTTCTACGTCCCAATTTTTATTCCAAACCCGCAGGCTCCTGCTCAAATGACTAGTTCAGGGGCGCTTGAATAATGTCGCTCAGTGTAAACAGAAAGTTCCCTCTAACTAGTATCGCCACGATTTCGTCGTAGGTGGCAGCAGGCAATTTTGAATTAGGGCCAGCCAGAAGGCAAATCACTCGAATAGCATGTAGCTCAGTTGAACTCCCTTAAATTCCTTTTTAAACATAAATACTGCGACCTAGAACTATTAAGGTTCTTCAAGAAATCCAAGATGGCGTACAGTAACACATCAATTTAACTCTTCAGGTGATAAAAGAATACATTCCCTATACATCTTTGAAAGCGCTTCTTTAGTACTCGAAGTATGCTGGCTTGATGCTGCACTGTCTTCAACTTCTCTCCACATTTCCTATATCACAATGGTTGTCTTTTTTGTACATTTCATTTCATATCATATTCATTTGTGGTGTAAAACTTTTTCTGTCTTCGAGATCTTGTTTTAGCTCTTTCGAAATTCGATCAAAACTCGGAAACCGGAAAACTAAAGATTCAATTAAATAAAAATCTCAACCAATTCATATTGTGGACAATAGACCGTACCTCAAAAAAAAGTTCGCCATACACCCTCTAATATAAAATTTTTTTTTGCCGAACGTAGGGGTTTTTGTTATAGCTTTGGCATTTAAAATCGGATTTTAAAGTGTGATATATCGATTTTTTGGCCTCGATGAGACCAGTGTTTTGCTATATAGTAAAAATCCAATTAAAAAAAATTTAAAAAGGCGACCCCTACGTTCGGCAACCAATATATGAAAAAAATTTCTACTGGGTTTAGCGAAAAACTTCCTTAGCAAAAGTTTAATGATTTTTTGCGAGCTTTAATTTTCTGACATTAGGGTGGTACATTAGGGTGGTAGCAACTGAGATCTGGTGGGTAACTACTAGAACGGGATACTTGAGCGTACGCTCTAGTGGACAATAAGTCAATACTAGACCAAAGAAGAACTCCTTCTAATGGAATTACTTGTTTTTTTAAATATCCATTATTGCTAATAATTGACTTCTCTAATGCTAAATTCTATTAAAAATTTTGATTTAATAGTAACACATCGGTTGAAAAGTCCGTAGGATAACCAATAAAACAAACATTTTTTTTTTTGGCAAAATTCGACTTTATTCATCCACATAGTCTACTTCAAAAGCGATACAATCACTTCAAAAGTTCTTTTTATCTCGCCAAAACAGCTCCAAACAGCTCTCAGAATCATCGACACGTTGTGGTTTTTTGGTGCTCCGTGAGCAAATGAGGCACCCATTTCGAAAACAGCTTTCTTATGGACAAATGTTCATGCAAAATAAAGCCGACACGTTCCTTCGATATCTTTAAGGTATCAGCTATCTCCTGCAACTTCACTTTACGGTCTGCCAAAATGATTTTGTGTTTTGTTTTCCGGTATCACCACCTCTTTTGGGCGACCAGAGCATTCGGCGTCATCGGTATTTCTACGACCACGTTTAAAGTCAGCAAACCACTTTTCTACCATTTGCCTCGATGCAGCAGAGTCCGAATAACACTTATCAAGTCAAGCCTTGGCTTGAACGGTGTTTTTTCCCATTAAAAAGCAATGATAAATCAACACCTGAAATTGCTTTGAATGTATTGTTTTCAAAATCGCAAAAGTAGCGTCACTAAAACAACTGTAACTTGTTCACTAATGAACGCATTGCCATTAAATTTTGATGCATAAAATCATATGGATTATTCATAAGTGGCGCCATCTATGTGTCATCCTACGGATTTTGTAGCTGATGTGTTATTTCATTATAATCACCATACAAAAGTTGCCAAATTATCATGAGTTTATCGTACCATTTAAAATAAAAACTCTTGGGACAAATATCAATATATAATGGTCATTGCCTTAAAATAACTACTACTGCAAAATTTTTTCCTTTAAAAAACTTTTTGGACATTATCCAAACTAATAAAAAGATCTTTGACTTTTGCAACATTTACAGAAATAAAATTAAGTCTCTTCATTTGTTGTAGTTATAAAAGAAAAAATATTTTCCTTTAAAACAATAAGAAAATGTGTGTCATTTACTTAAAAACTACAAACACTTCCTCAGATCCTATTTTCGAGCATAAGTATGCCACAACTCAAAACAAATGAAAACAATAAAGAAAAATCCCAGCATCATTGATGATTTCTTAACAACAACCAATTTTAGTTTTATTCAATAAAAACAATGAAACAAAAATGAATTCAATGATTCAACTGAAGCAATACTCCACAAGATAATAAAATAGAAATTCGTTAAATAAATGAAAATCCTCAACAAACAACAATAATATAGAATCTTTTTGGGGATTGTGTTGTCTATATTTTTTCCTATCTTCCTTAACTAGCGCAAAGTACTAACGTTTTGCCATTGATTTTTCCCCAGAGTATGCAAAAATAATATATAAAAACACAACAACACCAACAACTAAACAAGACGGCAACAACGACAATGACGACTTTGAATCAAACGGAAAGGCTCTTTAGTTGCTCTTCAGTGGTTATATTGTTGTTACTCTGTTGTCAATGGCTTTAGACATTTCAGCTTTCTGTTTGTTCCTCCATACCTTCTTGCGTGTTGTCCGGGTTTCTGCTTTTACAGTTCATCTACAAATTTGTTGTGTTTGTATTTCCGGTGTATACAGTTGTATATGTGATGTAGTTATGCTTGGCAACCGGAATTTATGTTAAAATATTTTTTATTTTTTTTTTGCACATGGTTATTTTTTTTTTTTTTTTCATTATTATGTCAATAAAGAAGGTCTCCTGATGAAAGAAGTAAAGGTTTCTACAAAATCTGGGCAGAGTTAAAGATTGCTTATTTGTTGAGTCCATTGTAGATCTTTTAAGTGACAAAATGGCGCCCAATTTGAAGGTGTCACTGAAGTTCTGTTAGTTGTTAAAAACTTTATTCTGATGTCAAATTTTCATCAGTCGTAGGTAATTTATAAATCAGTTTTTTGTTTTATTTAGAAGATTTATTTGGCGCCCATTTCTAAGGTTCAATTGTTATTCTTGCAAAAACCATTTCTGAAGGTAAATTTTGGAATTTCATTGTACGTCTCCTGGAAACTAATTTTGGCCAGTGTAATTGGCATCCATATTTCAAATTTACGGCCAGTATTATAGTCAACATTACGAAAAGTAGTTGCACCATAGTGTTGGGCGCCAAAACTTGCATTTAAAAGAATTACGATAAGGGCTTGTTTTATAAACAGCACGAAGTAGGATATTTTACTTAATTTTTACTAAAGTAAGTTAGAAATTTTTAAACAAAAATTCTTACATAAGTAAAATTCTAGTAACAAATGCAACTAAGTGCTGACTATAAAACTGGTCCCTTAATTATAATACTTTTAATTGTAAATTTTGGCGCTTAACACTACCCAGTCAGAAAAAAAAAAACAAACGGGAAGGCGATGGCAAGGCACTTTAACAGGTACTGGAAAAAGTGCATACCATTAATAACATCAAAAAGCGCCGAAGAAATATTGGTGAAACAAAATTTTCAACGTTGGGAAAGCGCAAAACCAATAAATAGGTGGTCTGGAAATAAATTTTTCAAAATAAAATTAAAAAAAGTTGATATGTATTTTTCTTGGTTCTGCTGTGATTTGAACCCAGGCCGTCAGATTGCCAGACGACAGCTCTACCGACTGAGCTAACGAGACTTTTAATACTTGGCGCCTAAAAACATTAATGAATGACAACAGATGGATAACTATTTGTTGCGCAAAAATGTTAGTACTGGCAAAGAGTGCAAGAAGCATGTCAACGTTGGAAAAACAGAAAAAAGTTGGTCTTAGATAAAATCAATTTTAAGAAACAAAAATTTTATTTAAATTTTTAATTATTTGCCTGCAACCGGAACCTTCTGACTACAAAGCTTTTTTAAACAAATCGTCATCAATTCCTGACAGTATATTACTGTATAACCACTTTTTGCAAACGTTGGCATAGCACTCTAGTCCAATTTTTGCCAGTGTTTTTAATAAACCACAGAAATTTTTTTAATAACAAACTAGCAAACTGATTTTTGCAAACGCTATCAAAGCGCCAGAAATGAGTGTTCTGTCATTCAATTATTTTTAACATGGTTGCCCAGCGGTATACGATAGTGCTTGATTTTTTGTACTACTAGAAATTTCTGACAGGGTAAGGTTCTAGATTTAAGCATATTATTTCTCTGAAATATATATTGGCGCCCAACTTTAAGGTTCAATCGTACACAGGGAGAACAGATTCATGCTGCCAATCGTATTTGTAGCCAGTCGAGCCAGTTGTGTTAAAATTTATCGGTTAAAACAACTGAAAACAAATTGAGACAACAGAAATTCGACTGTGACAACAGAATTTTGTTTAACTGAAGAACAATCCGGCAATCAAAGCCTAAAAAGTCGGTTGATGCAACTGAACGATTCGATTGGCAACAAATTCGGTAGTCAACACAAATCAACTTCTGGAGGTATTTCTTTTAGAATGTTGTTTTTGGTACTTAGTTTTATGGTTTAACCAGCCTTCTTCTGAAATTAATAATTGGCGCCCAGTTTCATGCTTCAATCGCCTCTGTTTTTGCATCTACTTCTGGTGGCCTGCTCTGAAATTTAATCGTAGTTCTTTACCGAATGTATTTTTCACTTATTTATCAAATATTTCCATTATTTGGCAACACTGTGTGAATTTTTTTGAACACAACTCAAGAGCACTCGAGAAAAGTAAAGTTGGAAGACCTAACAAGTCTGTCATATTTTTAATATGCCATTGATAGGTCTTTGAACTACCTTTTATTTATACCCAATTTTGAGAAAAATGTGAAAAATATGCACAAAAGCAAACTAGAGTAATTTTTGACTCCACCTTTTCAACCCTAAAAAGTGAGATTGGGCCGATAAATAATAGAGCATGTTTAATAGTTTAGATCCCTTTATCACAAGTCTGAAAGTGGGCCTTAAATCAGCTTCCTAGTAATTTTTTCGGTCTTCTTTGACCACAAGTCAATAATACTATGTGGATCAGGTTCATAAAATATTAATTTTTATCTATTTCGAGAAATCTCAAAATTTTAGAAACAAAATAATTAATTTTATGTTGATTTAACAAAATAATTAATTTTATGTTGATTTTGAAATTTTATTTAAAAATAAAAATTGTTTTTTGTTTTTTTTTTAAATAAATTTCTAATTAATTAGTTAATTTTATCGTAGATTTATAGTTGATCTGAAGGTTTTTGCAATAAGTGTTATTTTTGTTCAGTTTTAAGATCAAATATGACAAATTCCAAATAGAATTCACAAATTGTTTTACAACAAATAGAGAAAAAACTTTCCTATAACTAATAGTTGACAATTAATGCATTCTCAAGTACTACCAAGTACTATCAGCAGATTGTCTTTATGGGGTTCTCTCTGCTGCTGAAAATACATTCTAAGAAACTTTCTGTACTAATCTCTTCTACTAGGAAACCTTCCTTTCATGGACGTTAATATCTTTTTTTTTCATATTCTTTTGAACTATTTTCACTTCTATTTATAACTTTGCACAAACATGCAATTGTTCTGTTTTGTTAGAAATTTCTGTTTGTTATTGTTGCTTGCTGCTTAGTGAGGAAGAGTTTTTTTTTCACTATGTTTCTATTCTTCATTGTTGGTGTTGCTTATTTGGACTCACTATTGCTGTCTACAGTTGTCAGTGCATTGTTTGGCAACTAAATATTGTTGCTGCATCTAAACCATGTCAACAGAATCTAAGTAGATGTTTGTATTCCCCTGATAATAGAGGGCGCTGCATATTTAAATATATCTTGTGTATTTTTTCCATAAAATATTGGATATTATTGTTGTAAAATACCATACCAAACAATATATATAGAGATATAAAGCTTCTTGTTCGGTAGGTAGCTTCGTTACATCTTGTCTCCTTATTTATTCAGTTTTGTTGTCATCATCCTGCCAGCCCTGGCTGTCATTCATCTTAGAAACCAGCTTGCATGCTCCTTTGTTTGTCACTCTTATATTTTATGCGTTTGTTGCTGTTGGTTTGAATTATGGAAATGAATTTATGAATATAGTATATTTTTTTTCTGCTGTTATTTCCTCTTTTGCAGGGTTTTTTTCTATTTACTAAAAATGGTTTTTGTAATGCGTTTAGACTAAAACCAAATTTTTGGAATTTCGTTAAATAGCAATTCTGGGGCTTCGGTTTAAAAAATTTAGATAAATCCCTGCGGGAAAGGGGACATGTCACGTAACTGCCCTCAAAAAAATTTGTCTGTAGTATCTACTGAAAACTAAATTTAAAACATGTAGTTACAAAGGCGTTATACAGTAGTGGACTAAAGTGGATACATATTTGAATATTTTTAAATCTGTATTAAAAACTTTTGTTCAATTTGTGATATCCAAGTGTAGTTTTTCCAGTTTTTGAAGTGGCCAGGTCAGAGCGCCGATTTGAATCCCATCGAGAATTGGTGGGCAATTGTCAAAAGAAGACTCTCCCAATGCAAACGAGCACCGACCAACTTAGATGATCTTTGGTCAGGAGTTTCAGCGGAATGGGCTAATATTCCACCTCAAACTATTAAAAATCTCGTGGAAAGCATTCCTTCTCGCATAAAATCAGTTTTAAAGAACAAAGGACTTTCGACAAAATATTAAAGAAAGAACTTGCCGAAAATTTCAAATATGAACAATACTGGATAAAAGCGGTCACAATTTTCAATTATTTTTTTCATTAACTTCTTAATGATATAGTCTACTGTATTTAGGATTTTATTGAAGAAGAATGTTTCAGTTTTATGCTTTAAAAAAATAATTTAAGTTTCTATAATAAAATAAAAATTATAACAAATTTCGAAAAATCTTGAATTAATGTATCCACTTTAGTCCACTAGTGTAGATATTTACCTTTAAAGTAACTAAAAATTAAGTTATTTTTAACTGTTGAAAAATAACTAGCAAATTTGTTAACAATAACTAATAATGTTGTAAAAGTAACTAATAAATTTTTACTGCTATTAAAACAACTGATAAAATAAGTAAAAAGTACTGTTTTTTACGGTTAATTTTTTAATATTATAAAAAATTATTTTAATAAAAAAAATTTTTTTTTCTTTCGATCATAGAAAAATGTATAATTACTGTATCGTACCTGAAATTTTATATAAATATTCCAAACCGTGCCCCAGTTACATATTACCTTTTTATACATTGGAGATACAATTTAATTTTCTGGGGGGTAAACGCGTAACTCGATTCGAAAAAAAATTTTAGAATTCGTAAATCTTGCAAATATTGTTAAAAATATAATTCTGTATAAAAATTCTACTTTTTAATTTATTTTTATCCTAAACCTTGTGCACTACGCATACAAATTCAAAAAGTAAAATTTTTGCTAAAACTTTTCTTTTTACGAAAGGTACAAAATTTACGAATATTTTTTCGAATCGAGTTACGCGGTAGCCCCCCTGATTTTTACTTGCAAATTAAGAATATATTGAACAACAAATAAACAAGAAATTTAAAAGAATTAACGAAATTTTTTATATTTCAAATTACTAACAAAAACACTTGTTTACATTAAAATTACTGTCTTTGTAGTTGTTTATTTTGATATTAGAAATACCTGCTTTAAACAACTGTTACAAAATTACACAACTTTTCGTTAGTTGTTTTCTTAAATAACTGTCATAACAGTTGTTTTGTATTTTTCCGTAAAAAACGACTATTACTATAGGTAAAAACAACAACTACTAAGTGCTACACAAACAACTGTCATGTAGGAAGTTAGACTTTTTCGAGTATGGTTCTTGGTGAAAGGGTATCAGATTCGCTTTTTTTATATGAGAGGGCGCGGTAACTTTTAAATGGTTTTGTCCTTGGAGCGGGTCAATTACCCTCTATATCATGACATGGGACGAATACAAAAGAACCAGTCACAAAACTGACACAAAGGGCAGACACACAAGGAAAAAATTAAATTTTTAGTTAAAGTCAAGTTGCGACGACTCGAAAAGCCTTAGACCGATTAAAAAAATTATTTCAGTGTATATAAAAATTATGTTAAATTTTATAAATTTCCCAAAAATATTTTTTTTTTTAATTCGTACATTGGAGACTAAATGGAACAAAACTGTGGGTGTTAGCATTAACGTTCGATAATTCATAATTTAAGGCACAGCTTAATATTCGCATGAATGATATTTCCTGTCTCTGTCCTGTTTTAACCGGTACGGTCACGGGATAGGTACTTTCTGGCCGGTGCTCTTTTCACCAATCACGGGACAAGTACTTTGAGACAGGCCATGTTTTCACTTTCAACGATCACGGGTCAGATCACAGGGTAGGTACTTTCCGACCTGTTCATTATTCACCGGTCACGGCACCGTATAAAATTTTGATATTTTGTGTTATGCCATAAACAAATAAGCATGCTTGAGCATGTTTTATACAGTGGTAAGAAGGCCTCTTAAATTCCTTTCGTTTGACACCAAATTTTCCCATAGATACTTTGGAACAAATATGAAATAAACCGAAAAAACAAACAATTGGGTCATTTTTGACCCCAGTTTTTAACCTTCGTGGTTGCACATAGAAAAAAATATCAACCTTAGATTTTTTTCTCTATCACATGACCGAGTTTCATTAACATCGGGGGTACATTCCTTGTTAGTAGGTCCCGGAACTAGTACTGGTTAAGTTCATATAGTTTTTCCGTAGGGTACGAGTATTTTCTTTCAAATTAGTTAAGATGCAGTCAGTCTAATCGCGTAATTTCAGTTATTGCTGTTATTGTATCTATTATTTATATATCCGTTCTTAAGTTTTTATTTCAATTTATTTTTAACACCTCATTCATATATTCATTTAGGTTCTTTTTTTTTTTTTGTTAAACTCACTTTTACCATCTTTAGTAGTTTGCGGAACGTGACTGTTACGCATTTTCTTATGATTCTTTACTTTTTTCTGTTCTTTGAAATACAGCTGATGTATATGGTTAAGTAGTTTCGTGTGTATTTATTTTTAAAGTTTAAGGGATGCAAATTTATTCTTATTTTTGTTTGTGTGCTTTAAAGAAATTATGTATTTATTCTATTTTTCTCTAGAATATATAAATATTATTTGGAGAAGTGGTAATAATAGTTGGTTTGAAAGAAAAAAAATATTAGCTTTTGTTTAAAATATTTGCATTGAAATCTATTTTAAATATTATCAGCTGTTGACGTTGCTAAATATGAATAAGAATTGGTTTAAATGGATTCAAGATGACAGAAGTTACATCGGACTATCATAGTATTGTTTTCTGATGCAAAGAAAAACCATGGTTGGGATGACCATATTCAAAAAGCATCATATATTTTTGGGTTTTTGATTGCAACCATTATATTATGATATGGTATTGACAAACATACTCTTGCCTTTCTTTTAACATAATATGATCATTAAATTATCACATTGTGATTCCAAAATGATTCCAATATTATCATACTTTAGGGATCATTGTATGATCCCTAAAGTATTTTCCCAGCACTTGCAGCTGAGTTTGTTTTATTCAAAATAGTACACTTTCACGCAACGAAAAAAAAGGTAATTGGGATGACCCAATATATTTTTGGGTTTATGATTGCGACAATCGTATTATGAAATACCCTTTTTACCATAATATGATTCTTAAATTATCACATTATGATTCGAAAATGATAGCAATATTATCATATTATAGTACCGCATATCATAGTATGATCTCTATTGTAATTTCCCAGCATTCTCTTGAAGCTAAATTGCTTTACTACTAAAGGAACTTTGCTTAAAGCAACAACTATAACATCGATAAAAATAATAACTTTGTAAAACAAATATATAATTTTCGTTGTAATACATAAATAACTAGTGAAAATATTTGAATTTATTTCACAATTTATTATTTACTTGGAAGTTTACATAAATTATAATCTAGAGAGAACCCCATAAATCTGATGATAGTGCTTGTTATTACTTGAAAATGCATTAATTTTCAACCATTGGTTCTAGAAAAGTTTTTTTTATAAGTTGTGAATTCTATTGGGAATTTTTCTTACTTGATCTTAAAATCGAATATAACAGTCATTGTAACAATCTTCAGATCAACTAAAAATCTACGGTGAAATACTAAAGAATAATTTTATTTGAAGGTTTGCTTGACAACCCAGTGTAGAAAATCATTACCAGATATGTGGTTATGTAACTACATCATACATGGGAATTTTTCATTACCATTGAATTTTCATTACCATTAGTTCATACTAATGACAATGAAAAAAATTACATTACCATTAAATGGTAATGAAATATTTTTCATTAGAAAAATCATTACTAATGGTAATGAAATTACACTAATGAATAAAAAAACTAATTACAATTGATTAAAAACCATTTGCTTACAAAAAATTCAGACAAATGAAAACGAACAACTGGTTTGGCCAGGGAAGTTGTAAAACATAATTTATTAAGGATGATCCATTTAATTCCGTTAAACTTTACCTGGATACAAATAACAACGGAATGGAAAGTAATATTTAATTTCAAATGAGCATGAGCCTGAATGAGCATATTCCATCTTCGATTTCAGCGAGTTTTACTCCATTTTTACGGTTTTCTGTCAATGGCAATTATCTTTTTTAATTTATTCATTATCAATGGTAATGAAATTTAAAATCATTGTCATTAATCAATGAAATTAAATTTTAGAATCATGGTAAAATTAAAAAAAATCGTTATTTGTTGACGTATAACTTCAAAATTGTGTAGGGACATGTAATTTAGATTAGTGCATCATAATCAATAAAAAACTCGATTTTGAATTTTTTTGTTGTTACGCCCTTTTGCATTTTAGGTGACGATATGGATAAAGACATGGAAAATAGAAAAACAACTTATTGGCATTAATATTTTGTATTGTGGATAAAATAATTCGGTGTACCCAAGAAGTCTGGGCTAAATGTAGATTCCCAGTGTAGAAACGGTAATGACATATCATTATTTTTTGGAGTACCAGTAATGACACCCACTTACCTCTGCATTATTTTAAAACATATAATAATGAGTTACTGATAATGACTGATTTTTATCATTATTTCAAATAGAAAATAAATTTTTAGTTTTTTTTGAAAATTTTTTGAAATCTATTTTTAGACTCAATATTTTTTAAACACTGGTAAGGATATATGTAACCACATATTTTTTGATTTTTTGTATGTTGGCGAGTAAGCTTACTTGTGTGCAGCAGGTCAATTATGTGTTTATCTATTAAATATTACATGTCGATATAGCTCAGATGGTAGAGCTGTTGACTGGCAATCTGTAGACCCAGGTTCGATTCCCGCACCAGCAAATTTTATTAAAAAAAAAATACAATAAAAAATATTTTTTTTTAATATAATTTATTTTTTTGAAAATCTGTTTTTAGACTCATTATTTTTGTCAGTACTGGTAACCACATAGGTAACGATATATTTTTTGATTTTTCGTATGCTGGTGTGTAACGACAACTCATTATTTTTCGCGACATCGCCATATAAAGGTAATAAGAAATGTAATAACAAAAGTAACTAGTTACCATTACCAAGTATGTAGTTACATAATGATTTTCTACACTGGGATATTATGGTTGTCGAAACTATACCAATGATTGGAAATATTATGTCTATCAATTTGCATAATAATATGATTGCAATGCGTAGAGAGAAATATATTTTATCCAGATGATATATGACTGATGGGCGATAGAATAATACCGTAACGGAAAAGAAGAGAAATTTTAAACATAAAATAATTATAGGCGACGACCATACTATTTGTAAAATATTAAGCCACATTGTTTAATCACCTGGATTTAGAATTTTTCATAAAAAAAGTTGATTTATTAAACCCAAAAATAAAGTTGGATTAATTTATCTGGGTTTACACATAGAAATAAAAATGCAAATATATGAAACAGCCTATTAATTTAATGTCAGAAAAAAATACGAATGAAAATTAAAAGAGATACAAAAAAATTGCAAAACTAGCAAATAAAAGGTTTTTCTTCAAATTTTTTATATGAAATATGTTTAGAAAAAAACCATACCTCACCAAATACATATTTTCCATCTTGGACATGGAGAAATACCGGAAATAGAAAAGGAATTTTTTCACTCTACTGTAAGTAATTTAAGTAATGAAAGAAGAACTTCTGTTGAGAACTTTTTGAACTACTTTTTGGATTTATTAAATCCAAGTGATTAAAAAGTACGGTTATTGTTACGTTTTTACTTTTTAAAAACGTTGGTTTATTTTCCTTAAATAAACCCGATTCTTTTCTATTGCAATCAAAATAACCAATTCGACTGCTAACATAAATTGTTACATTTTACCTTCAAAAACGTACGTTTATCTCCTTTAGATACGTTGGGTGCTCTTTGCAATTAAAATAATACACACTCTTTTGTTTTATTTTGAGTCTATACACTTAATTTAACACTTTAATACTTTACAAACACTAGTATGCGCAACTGAACTCTGCAAATGGAAATGCGCGACTTCCTCCTCCTCCTCCGACAGGTTCAGCCTTTATATAGTTTAACGGCCGTGGTTGTAGAACATACTAGACAATTTTAGAGTAGGTACTATAACTATAGCAATTATTTTATTTATGGCACTTAACATTATAGCATATGATGTAGTGTATACTTAAATATAGTGTTACCAGATTGACGTGTTTTGTAAATCCAATTTCTTGGGATATTTTTCTTCTAAAATTCCAGAATTTTCTATACTAGGCTAATCTAATTTCGCAACAATAACAATTTGAATCCCACAACCAATTGTGGCAGTAGGGGACATAGTTTTGTAGCCGTGATCACAATGCAACCATATATTTTCTCTGCATTTACTGACGTTTTCCTATGCATGAGTTTTCCTACTTATGCTCATGCAAACTGACGTTAGTATAGTGAAAAATCGCTCGTAATCACGACATTCTCACTGGCAAAATTACTAAAAATATAGGATCCCATATGAAAATGGAAATATATATGAACATTAGGGTAGTCCAAGCTTGTATGGAGGAAAATGCATTTTGAGTTTTGACCGGGCTACCCCCTGGAAATATTTATTTGGATGTGAAACTACCTCCCCCAAAAAAATAGGATAATCGGATGTCGGGCAGACGGCCTTAAAGTTTGCAAGACGTATTACCAGGCGAAAATATGACTTTTTGTGAATTTTCTCGAAAACATTGATATTTTAAAACTAATTCCAATTAAAAACATTATAGAATCGTAACTTGCAGTGAATTCTGTTTGTAATAATGTAATAAAAACTTAAATCGGTTAAATAACAGCCCAGTTATTACAATTTCCCCCGGCAACTGATGTATCACAGACCACTTAATCAAGAAATTCGGTTACAAAATTTAAAATTCATTGAAATAATCTACATTTTTTTATTCTATAAGTTCAGATAGGCAATATTTTTTTTTATTGTATTTTGCTAAGTCGTTTTAAATTATTAACAAAAGGGTCAGAATTCTTGAACACGGTTTTCAAATCGACAACTTTAAATTTTTTAAAATTTCTTTAAAGAAATTTAAAAAAATCACTTTAAGGTTTTATTAAGAACATATTGGAGATTAAAAACTACAAAAATTGTAGGAATGCCTTTCTTCATTTGGCTAGGGCAGAGATTTTATTTTAGCGGATTTCGAGAAAACAGCGATTTTTGGCAAATATTTAGCTTTTAGGCAAGTTTTTCTTTTTTCTTCTATTAATTACAAATAATTTTGAACGGAATATAACAATATAAGATTAAATACTTTAATCCTGAAAATTAGGGCAAAATATAAATATTGCCTGCACTTGTACGTAAAAACCATACGTCAGTGTGGCAACATTTGTGAAAAAGTTGACAAGGAGGAGATAAGAAGATAAACAAAAAATCTAAAGTAGAATGTTTGTATGTCTGTTTGATCACTTCTGAGAGTAAATTATCATATAGAGACAATCTGACAATAAAATATAAACAATAATACAATTTAATGGAAAATGACTGATAAAGCCTGTCCATAAAAAAGACAGAAACCAGATCTAGTCTGATTTGCAAATTAATAATGTGTCTATAACTTTAAAAAAATGTTTATTCTTCTTCTTAACCTCAAACCAACTTAATTAAAATTAATAAAAATGCATATTAATTACAATATTAATTGCACTTGGTCTATATGACGCGTTTGAAATAACACTTTACTTGAATAAATAGATTAAATTGCCCCTGTGTAAGGTCAAAAGTCAAATTTTAGGAGATTTTAATTTTTTTTTTAAATATTAATATAGCAGACATTCCTGAGATTCCGATATTGATGGGACTTCTTGATATTATTTTTCTAGATCTAAAAATAATATTTTTAAATTAATTTCAGAAAATTAACCCCTGTTGGGGCCTGAAAAAATATTTGTCTATTTTCATCATAGGGTCAAAAAAACCCCAAGAGCACTTAAGGGTTAATAACACTATGGAACATTTTTGGGATTATTGTCTGGGGGTGAGAAATTCCAAGTCAGGGTGATGGTACTAGGTCAGTATAGTAAAACCCTCAAAGGGTATGGCGTTCGTATGTGTCATTTTATGACCTTTTAAATTTTTTCCTTATCTTGATGTTTTTTCGCTTAGTTGTAACATTTTGGCAAAAACGTAGTTTAACATAACTCGAGAACCACTTGTCCGATTTTGATGAAACAAATTTAGAAAAATTTAGAATTACAATTTCTCTAATCTGTTTCTATACCGTTTTCCTATATGTGCAACACTTTCGAAGTTAAAAATGAATGTATGAAGGGAAAAAAGTATTTTTTGCCTAAAAATTTAAATATTTTTTTTTAAAAATTCATAAAAAATCCAAAATGGAAAAAAGTGCCAAAACTAATTACTTTCGCGTAAAGTCACATAACTCATGAGCAAAAAAAGGCATAGATCATGAAAATCGATGCACGCGTTTCTCATTTATTCACAATTAGGTAAATGTATGAATTTCAAAAATTTGCTCCAGATATGCACAACATTATTTGGAGAAAACATTGACACTCACAAGCCGAACTCTCTCATATTTTTCTACTGTACTAAAAGAGAAATATTGATGTGGCAACACTGGTTCTGTAATGTTCACATAAAACATGCATTGTCATTATACTTCTTCTCTTTCTCACACTCTCACACGAACGCGAACAGTAAAAGTGATTTTTCTCCAGTTTTTTAAAAGTGAACAAAAGAGAACAGAATATGGAACTGTGCAAGCCAGATATAAATAGCTTTTGGTACTGCTGTGGTCAATATGTCTCAACACATAAAAAAAGGGGAAATTTCAGTACTGATTTTGTTCAAACATACGAGATGTACTTCAACCAAAATGTTATAGTGAACGAAAATTGGGTACCAAATATAGTGTGTAAAAGCTGCTACAACCGTCTAATGGATTGGAAAAATAGAAGACGTGAAAGTATGCCATTCGGTATCCCAATGACTTGGACTAATCCTGGCGAAGGTCACAATCCATTGAATTGCTATGCATGTGCGAATAAAGGAGCCGCAAAAAGGATAAGAAAATCGTATAATTACGTTGGTGTTGCAAGTGCCGCAACACCATTGCCTCATTCGGACCACATTCCTGTGCCAAAAGCTTCTAGCCCAGATATTTTCTCTTCTACGACTGCTCCGACATATCATGCACGTGATGATTCCCCATATGAGCCATCAGTATCCAATGAGCCAATTTTAATAAATCAAAATAAGCTTGATTCAATTGTTGCCAAGTTGGAATTAACACAGCATAAATCGGAAGAGCTGGATTCCATTTTGAAATCAAACAATTTGTTGGCACCCGGTGTGAAAGTCACAGCTTATCGAAGTCGTCAGGCAACACTCCAAAGTTTATTCCTTGTGAATGATGAAAAAACTTCTGCATATTGCCCGGATGTAGGAAAATTGATGGACGCAATGGAAATAAAATATGAAGCAGATGACTGGAGATTATTTATTGACAGTTCAAAACTCAGCTTGAAGGCGGTTTTACTGCATAAGACTAATAAAAAACCTTCAGTTCCAATCGCCTACAGTACAGAAACGAAAGAAACATATGATGCACTGGAAAATATTTTAAAAATGGTTAACTACGCCAAACATATGTGGCGCATATGCTGCGATTTAAAAGTTGTAGCAATGCTTTGCGGTCTTCAAAGCGGCTATATAAAATATATGTGCTTTTTGTGCGATTGGGACACACGATTTTCCGGTGACCAATATGCATGCCACGGATGGAAACTCAGAGAGCACAGCAGGTTACAAACGGCCAATATTATTCGTGAGCCTCTAGTGCCGAAGGAGAAGATATTGCTGCCTCCACTGCATATTAAACTTGGAATTGTTAAGAATTTTATCAAAACTGTCGCCAAAAGAGATGAAGTTTTCTTGTGTTTGAAACTAATTTACCCGAGACTCAGCGAAAGTAAAATTAAAGAAGGTAAGTTATAATATCACATTCTTTTCCCATGATTTTCCATCTTAACAAATTAATTTTTTCCAATCAGGCGTACTAAATGGTCCAGATATACGAAAGCTGATTAAAAGTGACGCATTCAACAATATTTTGATTGACGCTGAATTGAATGCATGGCAGACAATCAAAGAAGTAATAGAAGGCTTGTTGGGAAAGCATCGTTCTAACAACTACGATGTTTCTGTCGCAAGGATGTTAAGAGCATTCTCGGAAATTGGTGTCCACATGTCCTTGAAAATCCATTATTTACATCATCATCTGGACTACTGCAGCAAACAATTGGCTACCGAATCTGATGAACAAGGTGAACGCTATCATCAAGTTGCTATGCCATTTGAAATGAGGTAATACTGATTTTTTATTTTTTCAAACTCATTTTAATAAAACAAAAACTTACAGATATAGAGGCAAAAAGTCGCCGAGTGCAATAATTGCGGAAATTTGCTGGTGGAGTAAGTTAGTGTGGCAAGACATGGATGATCTTGATGATAAAGAATTTTCAGGAGATGCAGAAGGGCCAACAGTGGAGTCACACATTGACATTATGTGTGGTTCAGAAACTGATGATAGCGATGAATGCGATGCCACTAGTCCCGAACAACCACCATCGAAAAAGTCTAGGCAATATTTATTAAAATAAATAAAAATAAATAAATAAAATAAAAATAAAAAATTATAAAAATGTTTACTTAATTTTTTTAGTAGTTTATGGCCAGCAGTCTGGAGTTATTGGGGAAAATTTATGAAAAAGGCGATAAATGACACTTTTTTGAATAAAAACAAATATCAATATTCTTGTCAAAATGGGATACCTTCACTTAATTGTAAATAAAAGCAGAACGCGTTAAATTTTGTTTATAGGTTATGTGACTTTACATGAAATTAATAACACTTGATCCTTTTTTCCGTTTTGGATTTTTTATGAATTTAAAAAAAAAAATTTTAATTTTTAGGCAAAAAAATATTTTTTTTTCTCCACAAATTTATTTTTACCGGCAAAACTGTTGATTATAAAGAAAAACGTTATATGAACGGATTAAAGAAATTGTAATTCTAAATTTTTCTAAATTTGTTTCATCAAAATCGGACAAGTGGTTCTCGAGTTATGTTAAACTACGTTTTTGCCAAAATGTTACAACTAAGCGAAAAAACATCAAGATAAGGAAAAAATTTAAAGGTCATAAAAAAAAAAAAATGACACATACGAACGCCAAACCCTTTAAGGGTTTTACTATACTGACCTAGTACCATCACCCTGACTTGGAATTTCTCACCCCCCAGATTGGCTGTTGTACTGTGTAATTAAAATTTTTACAGACTTTTTTCTTTTAGTGTACTTATGATTAATATTAGTGAATTTGTGTTAGGTGAAAGAACATTTTCACATCCAAAGAAGCGAGCAGGTAGTCTCTTAGGAGAACGACGCTTTAGTCTTCTAAGCACCATTGACTCATTTTCGGGTAGACTTCTTAGACCAGCATTCGAATGTAATGTGAGACGATTGGTATACCTTATGCTGGAATTTCGATTAACTTCCCCTTATGGTTTTAACGTGTACAACGCGGCGAAGGGCCTCATCTATTATATACAATTTGGAGTTGACTATAGTTTTAAGTATCAAGGATATTATTGTATTGTAGATTAGGAATTTGTTTTGGATTGATAGTTTCGACTCTCTCTCTAGCAGTCAGTATAATTATCTGAATTTAATTTCCAGTTTATTACTCTTTTGAATAAAACGATTTTTTCATATAAGTTTTGAGTCTAGAATCATCCTCAGATGTTTGCATAGCTTTAGAAAAAAAGAAATAGAATGAGAGAAATGTAAAATGTGGAGAGGAAAGAACCCTTGTTCAAAATTTCTCATTAAATTTTACAAATATTACACAAGAGTAGCTAATTCTTGATGTAACGTACCCTAGAAGTAACATACTAGGACAATGTCAAAAGTAGTCTGTTGAGTTTTAATCCTCCAGACACGCTGCATACATCTTATCTGATGAGAACTGCCCAATCAGACTGAATTGGTAAAACTCCAATTTCTTGTCTAGTCTTTTTATGAAACTTTTAGTTTTCTTGCAATAAGTTCCTTTTGAATATGTACTATATATAAAAAACTTACCAATCTGAGGCTTGGAATTAGTTTGAATTCACAATTCATTTATATTGTTACGTTTTTACCTTTTAAAAACGTTGGTTTATTTCCCTTAAATAACCCGGATTCTTTTCTATTGCAATCAAAATAACCAGTCCCAACGCTGACACCAATTGCTACGTTTTACCTTATAAAACGTTCGTTTATCTCCCGGTCTGATGCTCTCACAGCGTTAACAGCAGCCAATTGTAATAACCAAAACACGAATACACTTAAGTTTGAAATAGCTTGGACACTCGTATTTATTTACACACTATTACTTATTTACAAACTCTCTCTATTATGACGATTACTAGAGCGCTACTAACTTTAACACGATACTAAGTCGCGGTCTTAACAGCACAAATGTTAAGAAGCAACTTATTCATCACTAATGTTAATGCGCGCCTTATATAGTAACAGCCATGCTTCTACAACACGTTGGATAATTCTAGCATGCTATACTTAACTCTACATTACGCTTAAAGACTATACACACACACAAACTCTTATAGTCAAGCAACTATACAATTCTAATACGTAATTAATAATAGCATATACTTAGGTGTACAATTAAATATAGTACCATGTTGCCAGATTGACGTATTTTGTCCATTTCGTCTCTTGGGCTATTTTCTTCCAGAAAAGTCCAGAACGTTCTATACTAGGCCCAAGCCATTTTCGTAACAATATTCTTTAAATTAATCTCTCTTACAGTTCACCTATTATTTTCATAAATAAGTATTTGTCTTAATTGACTTCTTTTTTTATAAGTGTATTCTAATAATGCACCTAGAGAGTAATTCTCAAGTAGCTCTTTACAAAAAATACTTTTCATTTTCACAAAAGAAACACAAAAAGAGAAAAAAAATACATATAGAACTGACACTTTGAACCCTTATTACAATAACACGTTGATGTTTTTTTTGTATACTTCTTTAAAACACATGTCGTGTCATGCTTTTGTTATTTTTTCGCTTGTTTTTTCATTTCAATTTTCTAGTGTTTTTCTTTTGCATATTTTGTTGTAATTTTTAAGATTTTCTAACGAACAGCTGTAAAGTATGATTTATTTTTGTGTGTGTTTATTACAGCTTAAAAGTATGCTTTATTTTTTTATTATATTTTTGATCTACTTCCTTCTTTTATAATTGTTCTACGGTAGAAGAAAAAAAGTATTGTAATGTCTACCATTAAGTACTAATCATTGAACTTGAGTGCTTTATTTTTTTTCTAGTTGTCAAAAGAAAACAACACAAAGAAAAGGGGTGAAAAAGTGTAAAGTACAACAACAATTGATTATTCAAAGTTTAAAAGGGCGTGAATTAAAAAGGTTTTGCCAAAGTGCCAATTGTTGCATACTTTAAGGCTTCCAGAGAAATTAAAAACAATTTGTTAAAGCCTATTTACTTACAACCGGCAACTAATTAACGAATTAAAGCAAATTGAATAGATCATAGAAGTAGTATTTAGACCAGTGAACTAAATACTTTCAAGTTGAAGGTAATAGCTGGATAAGAGAGTTAATGAAATGCAGGTAATAATAAGACTTTAGATAAAGAGGATTTGTAAGTAGATACACGGTGTAAAAAAAATCTCCCTCACTGATTTTCTTCAGTATTTTTATATTGAATGTAAAAGAAATCTTTGTTATAAAAACAACCTAATTTAACACTTTATAAAACTCTCAGCATACGAATTGTATTTGTCATGAACAATTTTCACCTAACTACTTTTAGCTTTACCTTAACATTTTCATTAATTATTAATATGCATTTTTATTTGTGCCATAGACACAGAGAGTTGCTCGCATACAGCAGCAGTTCTATATTACGTGTTGCATCATTTAGTTATATGGGGAGAAACATGTAGAAAATCTGGCTAAAACACCCTCTTTCGTATAGAAACTTCAACCATACAAACTTCATATTCTGTATTACACATTTCATTTCACCTTCTTTATTGCTTTTTAAAAACCATACAGATAAATAGAATTTATTGAAATGGTTGAGTAAACCAACAAACCATATAGACAGACGAAAGGAAGGACGGATGGATGGATGGACGACTGAAAGTAGTTTCTAGAATAAGAAGTATGGATGAGTGTGAACGAATTCTATATGAACTACAGTAGAACAATTATTTCACACGAACTCTAATCTACACATAGAGAAAAGATATTGTTGAATATATTTATAAGAAATTATATATATGTTGACAAAGTACTATTATAAACAAAATAAAATATTTAAATTTAGTGAAGATAAAGATAAAAAGTGAATCTATAAAAAAATATTTGTTAATATTGATTATGTGAATGATTTTTTCATTAGTTTGGGTAATTTTTTTTTGTATTCCCTTTCGCTCTTTTTAAGAAAAAGGTTTCTACAATGAGTGTTATTTTTGTTCGGTTTTAAGATCAAATTCCAAATAGAATTCACAATTTATTTTACAACAAATAGAGAAAAAAAACTTATGAAGAAAACTTTCCTAGAACCAATGGTTGACAATTAATGCATTTGCAAGTGTTACCAATCACTATCATCAGATTGCCTTTATGAAATTCTCTCTAATATAAAAACCATTGTTTATATTGTTTTTTTTATTTAAAATTATCTACTAATATGGAAGTCTGAACATTTTTATATTTTACGAAGTTTCCTAAATAATGTTGGAAAGAATAACAAAAACACAATTTTTAGACTTAAATTTTCGGCAAATAAATTAACTAAAATACAATTTCTCTACAAATTTTTTGAGTTTTTTTTCAGTCTACTAATATTTAGCAAAAAGTTTTATTGATTTCAGCAAGGATTTTTTTCATTTCCAATCGACTAAATGTTAAGAAAGCTTTTGCTGAGATTTCTATTTTTTTTTTTTTTTGGTAAAAATGAGCTCGCTGATTTTTAGCAAACTACTTTTGCTGAAATTACCAACTTTTTTGCAAGCACGCTCCTGACTAAAAATTTACTGACACATCAATATTTTTTGCTGCCTCTACTGACTTTTTTTTTAGCGTAGATTTTTCTGTTATTTTTATAGATTTATTTCTATGAGTATTGGGTGTATGTGTAATAGAAAAAATTCCGTTAAAAATTTAGTTAAAACTACTAAAAATTAGTTAAAAATTATGCTGCAGAAAAAACTGCTAAAATTAGTAGATTATTTTTTTTCTATATATTAGTAATATAGAAACAGCAAAATTAAACTGTTAAATGTACAGAATTTTAGTTATATTTGAGTAAAATTTTTGTGAATGGAAAATAGCAAATTAACCTGCTAAAATCAGCCAAAAATTTTGCTTAATAATTAGTAGCCCAAAAATAAAAATAAAAAAAAAATTAAATTTGCGAAATTTTTTTAGATTTTTTTCAATTTAAATTTAAATTTGAAAACAGCAGTTTACAATTTTTTTAACAAATACTTCTGCTGATTTTAGCAGTATAGACTGCTATTTACATTCTACTAAATTAAGCTTAAAAATAGGAAGAAGTTTGTAGATATAACAGTTTATTTTTGCTATTCTTAGTCCACTAATATTTAGCAAAATATTCTGCAGATTTTACAGTACAATTTGTTATTTTCAATTAACTAAAAGTTAGCTTAAATATAACTAAAATTCTGTAAATTTAATATTCAAATTGTTGTTCTTCTTATTAAACTAGTATTTAGCAAAAAAATCTGCTAATTTTAGCAAGTTTTATATGAACTAATTTTACGGCAATAATAGTGAACAAAATTTTGAAACAAAATAAATCGTGGTTTTATGTGAATTAATTTTTAAACAATCGCGGTTTTATATTAGTTAATTTTTAAACAATCGCGGTTTTATATTAGTTAATTTTTAAACAATATACGTAGTTTTCCATGAACCAATTTTTATATAAACTAATCGTAGTTTTATGTGAACTAATTTTAACCAATGAACTAATCGTGGTTTATATAAACTCATTTTGAAATACTAATTGCGTTTTATATGAACTAATTTTTAACAGCTATTGTGACTTTAAAGGAACCAATTTTTATGCGAACTAGTCGTAGTTTATATGAACTCATTTTAAAACAATAATCTTGGTTTTACTGGAATTAATTGCTAAACTATAATCGTTGTTCTATATGAACTAATTGGTAAAGTATAATTGTGGTTTAATATGAACTAATTGTTAAACTTTAATCATAGTTTTATATCAACTACTTATTGAACTATAATCGAGGTTTTATATGAACTAATTTTTAAACTATAATCGTGGTTTTATATGAACTAATTAATAAACTATAATCGTGGTTTTATATGAACTACCCAGGAAAATTTTCTGTTCCAAAGAATCGGTTGTACAATAGCTACTTTTCATTCACAACCCCTTCTACTGTCGATTCTAACACCGATTCTTTTTGTTTGAAATTGTCCCAAAAGCAACCCCTTCTATAGCTCCAAAGTGGTACCGGTTGCTCTAGAATCAGTTCTGGAACTAGTTCTGGAATTGATTCTACGTCACCCATACCTTCCATATAGGATCCCAGGAACTGGTTCCGAAACCAGTTCCATGGAATCGGTTGCAGTGGAACCAGTTGAGGAATGGGTGTGGTTGGCTACCGATTGTAAAAATTTTTCCTGGGTAGTTATTAAACTATAATCGTGTTTTATATGAAATAATTTTTAAAATATAATCGTGGTTTGATATGAGCTAACTTTTATATGAACTAATCGTAGTTTAATGAACTGGTTTTAAAACAATTATCGTGGTATTATATGAACTAGTTTTTATATAAACTAATCGTAGTTTATATGAACTAATTTTAAACCAACTATCGTGGTTTTATATGAACTAATTGTTAAGCTATAATCAGGATTTTAGAATGGGAAAGTTGTCATAGAATAGGAAATTAGCCCTGGAATTCTTCTAATTGACAAATTTTTATACAGATTCTTAGGTATTATCTTAAAATAAATGCTGAGATATTGCTCTATTTTCTAAAGAAAACGTTCACATTGTAAGAAGACTTCTTTAAAAATAATTTAGTACAGAAACTTTTGGTTATGGAAACTTTAGATTATGAATATAGGATATTTTTAATGTCTCCTGCCTTTTGTTGATGTGAACATACCACCCGTTTGCTACACTAGAACCTATTTATAATTCAAAGCAAATTTTTGTCTGTCTACCTATTTGGCGAAACACAGAAATCTGTCTGTGTTATATGTATTTTTATTTTATGTTTTAAGACAAGGTATTTTTGCATAATTGATTAAATGACTGCCTATAATGGTTATTTTTGTTCAGTTCGGTGTCTGGTTAAAATGTAATAAATGTTGGTTGTTTGTTGTTTCTCTTATGGCTAAAAATTTATTGTATAACCAGGCTTGCCAGATACTTTTTTCGTTGTCCCCAAACAAATCTTAAAATATCCCCAAAAAATCCCCAACTAGAAAAAAATGTTAAAAAAGGTACTCGAGTTTATTTAATTCGCTCAAATTTTCAAGATTTTTAACTACTTCCTAAAGAATTAGTTAAAAATCTTGAATTTTTCAAGTTTGTCTCCAGAATCAGGCATTTAAAAATGTAATTCTTTAATTTGACTTTTAAGTCTAAATCAATTTTCAACAAATCGATTTGCAAAACTCATTTTATTGGGAGAATTATTTCCTACTTCAATTAGCCGATATCTTATTCAAAGAATCAGTTTGATTTTTGTTGATGAATAAATCTCATCCTAACCTAATTCAATTTAAATCATTGATGATATATTTAGTCGTGTTAGAAAGCATTGAATTGTTATGGAAAATGTATAAAAGGGTAAATTTGTACTTTTCGTTGAAATTACGTGATAAAACTTGATTAATATTTTGTGAAAATTATTCGAAATTAAAATAATCTCCAAAATTTACGAAAGCTTGTAAATATCCTCAAAAAATCCCCAAAACATTTTTAAATCCCCAAAAAATCCCCTGTCCCAAAATGAAAATTTTTGTCCCCAAGACCTACAAAATATCCCCAAATTTGGGGACAAAACCCCAAGTCTGGCCAGCTACCAGTGTATAACTCTGGTAGAATAACAGGGTGTTGTATTGTAGGTGTTGTTGGCAACAATGTTGGTGTTGTTTGTCTTCTGCTATTGAAGTTCCTGTAAACATTTTTATAACCACTTTTTGTTTTCCTACACAGAGAAAAAAAGCTTTTAAGAATGAATAGCTTGCTTCATCATGTTCCTTCAATGAAATGTTTTATTATTGTTATAAAATAGTTCATTATATTAATAATAAAATAATAAATATAATAAAAAGTTTTATTGACTGTAAACTAATAAGGCTTTTCTTAAATTATGGCATAAGTTGAAGTATTTCTCCCAGTGTAGTGTAGTTAAATTCATAAAAAAGTATAACTGTAATCTTGTTTGTGCAATTGTCGATTGTAATGAATAATAAAAGAAAATTGATGCCCAACAAACATCGTGATAAACATTATGTTAAATGGCGGTTCCCTTTTAAATAGAAAATTATGTTTCCTGTGGTTGAGGTTTTAATGAAATGAGATGAAATGGAATAAATAACATAAATATTAATAAAAAAAAATTAAGTCTGTTTTTTTTAGAAAAAATCATTTAGATGAAAAATTTTTTGAAGAGTTTTTAAGTTAAAATTCACTAACTTTTGGTGCGACAGTAATGTAACATAAATTCTCTTACTTAATCTTTTTCGTTATAACTTTTGAATCGTTCAACCGATTTGACTAATTTTTAATACAAAACTTTTTAAGGACATTGATAAACATTTGGAATAAAAATCAGCTATCCAGTCCACTTATTGGTTATGAAGTTTTGCTAAAAATTTAAGAATCTCTGAAGATATTTTTTTTTCTTTTTTTTTGATTATCAGAATTTTTATTTTAAAATATTTTACTATACCTATCTGTTTATGTTTATAATTTCAGTAGCTTGCCAATTTATAAATAAACAAACCCAATTTATAACAAAAGCATTTGAAATTTTAATTAAACATTTATACATAAACAGACTAATGCGAGTGAATAGCTAATAAGATCATTAATAAAAATAATATTTTTAATCAAATTATCGATAAAACAAAACAAATTATGCACAATAACAAGAAAGGCAAATACCGCAAAATAAACGCACGACAAATCACATAACACAAACAAATTTAAACCACAATACTATGGGCCACTATCGTAGAATTGCGGTTAAAAGGCAAAATATTGAAATTATGAAACAATAGTTCATAATTATCAATCGTGGTTCATATAAACTAATTTTTAATCAAAAGTCGATGTTTTATATAAACTGAATATAATAATAATGGTTTTATATGAACTAATTTTAAAACAGTCATGGACTTACATGAACTAATTTGAAATCAATAATCGTGGTTTTATATGAACTATTTTCAAAATTAGGATCATGGTTTTATATGAACTAATTTTAAAATAAACGTGATTTTATATCAACTAATTTTGAAAAAATCGGCTTTTAATATAAACTAATATTAAAATAAACGTGGTTTTTTATAAACTAATTTTGAAACAATCACGGTTCTATTATATGAACTGATTTTAACACAATCGCGGTTTTATATGAACCGCAATAATTGTGGTTTTTTATGTTTTAATTTTAAAACAATCTTGGTTTTGTATGAATTAATTTAGAAAAAATATCATGATTTGATATGCACTAATTTTAAAATAATCGTGGTTTTATATGAACTAATTTTAAAACAATTGTGGTTTTATACGAACTAAATTTAAAACAATCATATTTTTATATGAACTAATTTTAAAATAATCATGGTTTTATATAAACTAATTTTGAAGCAATCGGGTTTTTTTTTATATGAACTAATTTTAAATCCATAATTCTGGGTTTGTATGAACTAGTTTTATATCAATAATTGTCGTTTTATATGAACTAATTTTAAATCAATAATTGTGGTTTTATATGAACCAATTTTAAAGAAATCATGAAGTTATATCATAGTTACATATGAACTAATTGTAAATCAATAATCATGATTTTGTAAGAACTAATTTTACAAAAAATCGTAGCGCTATATCATATTTACTTATGAATTAATTTGAAATCAATAATCATGGTTTTGTATGAACTAAATTTTGAATCATAATCAAGGTTTTGTGTGAACTAATTTTAAAACAATGGTGGTTTTATATAAACTAATTTTAAATCAATTACGGTTCGATGTGAACTAATTTTAAAATAATAATTGTGGTTTGATATGAACTAATTTTTAAGCAATCATGATTTTATATGAACTCATTTTAAAACAATAATGGTGGTGTTATATGAACTAAGTTTAAAACAAAAAATGTATTTTTATGTGAACTAATTTTAAAACAATCATATTTATACATGCACTAATTTTAAAATAATCGTGGTTTTTATGAACAAATTTTGAACCAGTCGGGATTTTATGTGAACTAATTTTAAAACAATCATTTATAAGAACTAGTTTTGGGAAACTAATCGTGGTTTTATATGAACTAATTTTTTAAATTTATCGCGTTTTTATATGCACCACATTGTATGTAAATTATTTTTAAGGAACTAATTGTGGTTTTATTGTATATGAACTAATCGTGATTTTATATGAACTAATTAAAAAAAAAAAGTTTTATAATAACTAATTTTGGAAAATTTATCGGGGATTTTATATGAACTAATTTTTTTACTAATCACGGCTTAAAAAGCACTAATTTTGGGAAATTAATAGTGGTTGTATATGAACTAAATTTGGGAAAGTAATCGTGGTTTTATAAGAACTAATTTTGATAAATGAAATTTCGCATAAATACATCTTTAAAATAGAATTTGTTTTGTTAAATTTATTGCGGTGTTTTATGAACTAATTTTTGGAAACTTATCGGGGATTTATATGAACTAATTTTGAGAAATTCATCTTGGTTTTATATGAACTAAATTTTTTAAATTTAGCGTATTTTGATAAGAACCACTTTGTATATGAACTAATTTTGTGAAATTTATCGTGATTTTATATGAACTAATTTTTTACTAATCGTGGTTTTATAAGAACTAATTTTGGGAAATTCATTGTGGTTTTATATGAACTAATTTTGTGGAACCACTTTGTATATTATTAATTTTGGGAAATTCATCATGGTTTTATATGAACTAATTTTTTTTAAATTTATCGAGGTTTTGTATGAACTAATTTTGGGAAATTCATTGTGGTTTTAAATGATTTTTTTTTTTTGGAAATTTACCGTGTTTTTATATGAACCACTTTGTATATGAACTAATTTTTGAAATTTGGTATTTAATTTTACCAAAGTATAGTAATTGTATTTTTATATGATCTGCTCTGTATATGAGCGTATTTTAAGAAACTTATCATGGTTTTATATGAACTAATTTATGCTCGAATTTATTTTAGAAAAGTAATAGTGGTTTTATATGATCTAATTTGTCTATGAGTCAATTCTCAGGAACCAATCGTGGTTTTATATGAAATTATTTCAGAAAACTGCTGCCGTATTTTGTTAGACGCCATAAAGTTGTGTGATCTGGATTAGTTTTTTACGACTCAAAATTGTTTAGTATGAGCGCGGATCAAAAAGTCCGTAACTTTTTCAACTTTCCTTGTAGCTTGCTTAAAATTTAGTCTACTCCACTCAACTATCATCTGTTAGTAGACTACTGTCAAATTTTGATCGAACTCTGTCATTTAGTTTGTGTTTGGCAGCCTTTCAAAGCCGTGCATGAATTTTGGCAAAAATGGAAAGAAGTAAATTTCAAGGGCACTCAAACCAACAAAGAGCTTTAAAAATACTGTGGGTACTCTGCGCCATCAATTTCAATAGTAAAAAAGAGATTTACTGGGTTTCGTTGTTATGGCACAAGCGCTGGTAGCGTTTTCTATTTCTCAACCTAAAAAATGGCTCAGCAAGAAAAGAAATTTAGCTCCAAAGGTGAAATCATTGATGAAACAAATGCCGTTTTTAAAGACTCTGTTAAGAAATATTTTTTTGTTTATTTTTAATTTAATTTTAAATGGCTTTAGGTGGTTTATTATGAACTAATGCCTAAACTCGTCTTATTTATACTAATTTTAAACTAAATAAAATGAGCTAATTTAAGACGGCATATAGAACTAATTGAAGACCGAATTTTAGCGAGATTTATATCGAGTAAATTTTTTTTTCGCGTTTTATAAGGCAGTTTGAAGTTATTTAATCTGAACTAGTTTTTGAGGACTGAAATTTGTTTAGTATGAACTAGTTTTAAATGAATTAAAGAAATTTAAATAAGGAAATAATTTATGAGAGCTGAACGTGGTTTAATATGAACCAGTTTTTGACCGCTTAAAGTAGGGTTTTGCTAATTTATTTCAGACGGTTTACATAGTAGTTCCATATGAACTAATTTTAGAACTAAATAAAATTAAATAATTTAAGACGACTTCCAGTAGTTTATATAAACTAATTTTATAATTAGGTAAATAGAATTATCTTATTTTCGAGAGGTTTACAATAAACTAACTTCATGTTAGTGTTCCTTGTGTTTCTTGTAATTTTAAACAGCCAAAAATGGACTAAGCTGGTTAAAGCGGTTTGACATAAACTATTTTTAGACGGCTTAAAGTATTGTAGTTTTTTGTTAACTAATTTAAGACGGCTTATAAATAAATATAGAACTAAATAAAATGAACTAATTAAGGATGGCATATAGCGGTTTAATATGAACTAATTTTAGAACTTAATAAATGGAACTAATTTGAGAGATTTTTATGCGAACTAATTTTTTCCATGTTTTTTTTTTGACGACTTAAACTTACGTGACTTAAAGTGATTAAATGTGAACTCTCTTGTGACGTACAGGAGTTTTATAAGAAGTGAACTAAATTTAGAAAGGCTACCCCTACCTTCGGCAACTAGTATATAAAAAAAAAAGTTTAATGATTTTTTGCGGGCTTTAATTTTCTGACATTAGGGTTGTACATTTGGGTCGTAGGAACTGAGATCTGGTGGGTAACTACTAGAATGGGATACTTGAGGTCACTGGTCTTCTCGAGAGAAAAACATCGATGTATCATACTTTAAGATCGGACTGTAAATGCCAAAGATATAACGAAAAATGTAAAATGGCGACCCCTACGTTCGGCAAAAAAAAGTAAAAAAATTTTTCGAAACCTTGCAAAAATACTTCATATTGGAGGGTGTACAGCGCACTTTTTTTTTTTTTTTTGCCTGTAAGGTGGTACGCTCTAGTGTACAGTAAACCAATTTTAGCCGGCTTTTGATAATTTTGAATGAACTAATTTTAGTGGCAGTAATTGAACTCTGACACATTGTGAAAATTTACTAAATAAACCAGAAATAATAAACTGAATATTCAAATAAACAAACCTGACCTTCAAACATTATTTAGAATAAAAAAAAATTGATTTCATTAAATAAATTTAATAAGAAATGAAATAAGAAACCAACAATTAGCAACAAGAATAAGAGCTATTGTAAAAACGCGTGTCCATTGTAATTTATTATAAATTTTCTTGTGAAAAGAATATAAGAAGACAAAAAACAAAACTTAATAAACTTGAGTTTTGTTTACAAAGAAATTATCTGTACTATAAAATAATAACAAGAAGAAAAGGTTCAATGAATGCAATTATAAATTAATTTACTCCCCTTTAAGTGATTTTTTAAAGCAGAGTTTCTCATAGAGACTTAGGTGCCTATTCCTACTTGTGACTCAATGTGACCGTCATAAGACTGAGAGTCATAACATTTCATACAAAACAACTATAAAATTCAAAAACTTCAAATTTTATTTGTCAATGTTATGATTGTGTCGATACCAGGTCTCAATTTTTTTAAAGTTTCCAAACAAAAATTTGAATAAATAGAATATAATTTATTATGACTTTGCAACAACAAATACATGGGGAATACAGTCACAACTAAGAGTCACAGACTTTTCGTAGGAATAGGCACGTTATTCACATTATTAAGGAAGAGCAACTCATTTTAGGTCTTTCTTCTGTAGAGGTTTCCAGGAAAATATTTTGCAATCGGTTGCCGACCACATCAATTCTTCTACTGGTTGCACCAGAAACGATTCAATTCTCGAAGTAGTTCCAGTTTTACTTTGAAGATATAGAAGTGGTTGCTTTTGGAACAATTTCAAACAAAAATCATCGGTGTAAGAACCGATAGTATAATGCATCATATTGGAGTAGAAGTTCTACAATCGATTCTTAAGGATGATTGAAAAAAAACCCAGCAACATTTTTTTGAACTGTTTACCCCTGAATCTGTTCTAGAACAAATCTTTTTACCACCGGTAAAAATGTAAGATTTTACCAGTTGTATAACTGGTTCTAGAACCGGTTTCAAAGCAACCTATTCTAGTTTGGAAACAACTTGTTGCTTATGGGACAAACTCGAACAAAAATCACCGATGATAAATTAGACCAGGTTGTACTCAAGTAGGTACAACTTGTTCTACAACCAGTTCTTTGCAGCCGACAATTTCGCTGAGAAGGTCATAGGCCCCAGTAAACTTATAATACTGTTCGAAATACATAATTGTAATCGCCATTTTTTATTCTTCCAAAAATTTTACCGAACATAATCGTAGTATAAGTACCCAGTGTAGAAAATCATTACCAGATATGTGGTTATGTAACTACATACTTGGTAAAGGTAACTAGTTACTTTTGTTATTACATTTCTTATTACCTTTATATGGCGATGTCGCGAAAAATAATGAGTTATGGTTACACACCAGCATAGGAAAAATAAAAAAAATATATCGTTACCTATGTGCTTACCAGTACTGACAAAAATAATGAGTCTAAAAATAGATTTTCAAAAAAATAAATTATATAAAAAAAAATATTTTTTATTGTATTTTTTTTTTTTTTTTAATAAAATGGTGCTGGTGCGGGAATCGAACCTGGGTCTATATATTGCCAGTCAATAGCTCTACCATCTGAGCTATATCGACATGTAATATTTAATAGATAAAAACATAATTGACCTGCTGCACACAAGTAAGCTTACTCGCCAACATACAAAAAATCAAAAAATATGTGGTTACATATATCCTTACCAGTGTTTAAAAAATATTGAGTCTAAAAATAGATTTCAAAAAAATCTAGAAAATTATTTTCTATTTGAAATAATGATAAAAATAAGTCATTATTAGTAACTCATTATTCTATGTTTTAAAATAATACAGAAGGTAAGTGGGTGTCATTACTGGTAGTCCAAAAAATAATGATATGTCATTACCGTTTATACACTGGGTAGGTTTTAGAGTAAGAAGAAGAATAAAACGCCTTTCTCTAAAAATTATAAACACATTAATTTTCAAATCAGACTAGATCTAGTTTCTGTCTTTTTTCTATGGACAGGCTTCATCAGTGATATTCCATTAAATTGTAGTATTATTTATATTTTATTGTCAGATTGTCTCTATATGATAATTTTTTCAACGACCCGTCGGCTGTAGGATTCGAACATGTAACTATTCCTACATTACAAACGAAACTATATTAAGATACGAGCGCTTAGCCATCGCACCCAATGGAATCCATTCCAGTTGATCTATCAGAAACCCAATATTGTGAATTTTATGATATCTTTTGGAAGTGGATCGTTTATCCTGAATTAAAGTGTGTATATTTTACAATATTGCTTGTTATCTTCTGCACTATTTTAAAACAAAAAGTAATGACTTACGGGTCACTGATTTTTTTTTTTTTTTTGTAAACAAATGATTTTTTAAGCAATTGGAATTAGTTTCTTTTTAAATTAGTGGGATTTCATGACTTCCGATATGAGAAGCTCTGTTGTAAACAACCCAACTAAAAACAATGGCCATTTAGTAGGTTTGAGGTTAAGAAGAAGAATAAACTTTTTTCTAAAAGTTATAAACACATTATTCATTTGCAAATCAGACTAGATCTAGTTACTGCCTTGACCATTAATGAGTAAAGCTTAAAAAACTATCTTAAGTTATGATAGTTTTACTCTTCTTTTCCTTTCTTTCGTTAAGAAATAGAGTATAAAGAAATGTAATACTAAGCATTACACCTTCTAAGTTATATGTTACACTTTAACAATTTGATATAAAACTTTTCAATTGAATTCACATACAAATAATAAAAAACTAAAAAAAAAAAAAAAATTGGCACAAAAGTTCGTTGCACTACAAGTCAATCAACAATAATACAGCAACAACAAACCTACACCAACATGCCACAGCAAAAACAACAACAACAACATCATCAACAATCATTTGTAAATTAGAGGGTGTCTACTTTTATACTTCTTTTTACAACATTTTGTTGCATGAAAAAAATAAAACTTAGTTGCCATACTAAAAACAAACTAAACTTTAGACAAGAGACTCTTAAAATGAATACAACAATTTTGTAGTGTTTCCCTATTGCTACTTTTATGTAAAACAAAAGAGATAATATGAGAAAAAGAGTGAGAAATTAAAAAAATATTCTTTTCAAATTCATAAGAGATTGTTATGTTATTAAAATAACAGCTGTTAATGTTAACAGTAATTGTCAGAGAGAGAGAGAGAGAGTTTTTAGAACTTCATTTATTGTTTACATTAGTAACTATCAAAAAGTATAAAATATATGTAGTCTAGTCTAATGCTATATAGAGATGTGTAAATTACACAGAAAAATTTATTTGAAATGCTTAAAAAATGGAAAAGTATAGAATTCTGTAGGATCTCTATAATACTTCTCAAACATATCATGTGAAAAGAAATGGCTGATGCATGTGAGAAGTCAGACTTCGTTTTCACTCTAAAGAAACTATTCATAAATTTGGTGTTAAATGAAAGGTATTTTGAAGAACTTTCCAATGGAGAATTAACGCTTTTAACCCTCTAATTCGTATACGCTACACCACTACGTGTACGGGGTACAACGGGTTTATGCTGATGTTTGTATCTACCAAAAGTAATAGTAATAGACCCACCTTTAACTATACCAATCAACTGAAAATAACTCTTTGAGTCGACTTGTACTCAAACTACAATTTTAAGTCATTTCTTAAGCGGAATCTATACAATTTAATTCATCTATCAGATAGTGCTAATTACAGACTAAGTATCACAATTGTGATACTTAGTTTATAAATTTTTCCGGTGATATTTAATTTTTATTTAATTATTTTTGCATTTATTTTTAAAATTTAATTCTGTGTTTTGTGCTTTTGCATATCGTTGCCAGATTTAATAAAAATTATCCCTGATAAAGCTGGAAAATACCAGAGAAACTTTGGATAAAATAATGAAATAAATAAATTTTTTATTTACATTTAGAAAAACAAAAAGATTTTATAATTTAGATAAATCTAAAACAAATAAAAAAAAACTGTTGAAACAGTTTCTGAAGATATTTGCGAAACTTATCAATTAACCAAATCTGGTCTAACTGATCCATTCCAACGTTGGACCGTTTTTTGAAGCAGTCGCTAAATTATTGCACTGAATCTATATAATTATACCCTACTCTATGTGGTTTAGGGTATAATGCTATACTGATGTTTGTAACCAGTGTTGCCAGATAAGGATAAGGGATTTGTCTTCAAATTGAGGATTTCCGCTTTGGTTTGGCGACAGTTTAGCGATTTTTTTTATAAATTTGGTTATTTTTTCAATTTTAGGGATTTTTTTTTGTTAAACAGCTGGAAACTAATTTTTTAAAAATTATATTTTTTATATGATCTGTTAAAAAAAAATCTACGTAAAAAAATTTTTTAGGCAATTTTTCGGAATTCTTTTGTGACTTTTTTATTGCAATTTTTTAATTCTAGCGACTTTTTTTGTTTTCACAATTGAATAAAGTTTTATGCATAGTTGATCTTTTAATTGGTAAATCGGAGTTTTAGTTCGATTTGAGATCACATATTATTAACTTTTCTTTAGAGGTTTTTTTATATTTTTTTGGGCATTTTTTTAATTTAACCGATTTTGTTCACGTTAGGCATTTGTTTCATTTTAGTGTTTATTTTTAATATTGGCGATTTTTTCCAAACTTTAGCAATTTTTTAAAATTTTGTTTTAATTTTGGCACTTGTTTTAAATTAAGGGTTTTTTATTTTGGCGATTGTTTTAAAGTTGATGATTTTTCTAAATTCGAGCGATATTTTTTTTTAATTTAGTAAATTTATTGTTTTTTTTTTAATTTTTTGTTTTTTTTTCAATTTATTTTTTCCTTTCAATCTAGTGTCTTCCTTTTTTCTATGGAGGACAGGCTTCAGCAGTGATTTTCCATTATATTGTATTATTTTTTTTATAAATTATTGTCAGATTGTAGGAATCGAACCGGCTGTAGGAATCGAACCCATGCACTCCTACATTACAAACATAACTATACTAGAGTTCGACAGCTTGGCCATCTAACCCACGTGAGACCTTGCATATAGCGTAGCTAATTCATAGTTTTTCTTTCATATTCAGCTTTCTGTTATTGTTTTTTAAAGAATTTTTTTAATTTTTTTTTTCAATTTAATTTTTTTTTTTTTTTTTTTGATTTTGCAATTTTTTCAATTCTGGCGATTTTTTTAATTCCAACGTTTTTTTTCTTTAATTTTGCAGTTTTCTTAAGTCTTTCCGATTTAGCCATTTTTTTAACTTTTAATTGATTTTTTTCAATTTGTCACTATTTCTATACTCCATACCACTGTGCAAGAAAGCAACTATTTTTAATACTTTTTTCACAAGTCCATAAAATGCAATTTGACATCATTTTTATTTTATTTATTTTTTAAAATTTTGAAATTAAAAAAATATTAAATTAAAACAAATTAATTATAAATATAAAAAAAATAAATAAAGAAATAAAAAAAAGAATTGGTCCCGCCTGGATTCAAACCAGCAATCATATGTTTGGAAATAAACTGTATCCAAATCACTTATTTGAATCAGTTCTAGAGCCATAATTCTATGGAAGCAATACTTAAGTGATTTTTTGTATATTGTTCAGAATTACTTATAAAAAAGCTGTAAAAATATACTAGCGCATTCTTTTAATGCAATGAAAGAAGTTGCTCAAAATTGCTGCTAAAAAAGCAGTAAAAAACATTAACGGATACTGTGGAAAAGAGCTTTTAAGAATTATTCCTTTTTGGAATGAATTCCCTAAAATTTAATTAAATTTTTTATTTCAACGAATGAATTCATTAATAAGAAAAAACCAGGAATTAATTGCTGTGAATGTATTAAACGAATTTAAATTTATCAAATGAATTCCCTGACCAAACATTAAGCATTAAATTACAGAATTATTGCACTAACAAATTCATTAAAATCGAGTTAAATTTTTGCTCAGGAATGAATTATCTGGGAATTCATTCAATTCGAACTTAATTCCCTGAAGGAAAGTTATTTTTATTATGTATTGCAATCAGAGCTTTGAAGTATTAATTTCTTTTTGAATGAATTCGCTACCAATCGAATTCAATTTTCTCTAGAATTGAATGAATTCCTTTTCTTAAGTAATTCACTGAATTCATTCAACTGAATGCGTTCATCAAACAACAAATTCAAAGAATTAATTCAATTGGAATAGTTCTTTTTATTAAATCAAATGAATTAATTCACCGGTGAACGCGTTCAATTTTATAAATCGAACGGAAAAAAAAGTGAATTAATTCCTTACTGGATTAATTCCTTACTGAATTAATTCACCCCTGTATTCATTCAATTTCATTTTCATTCAGATATAGATAAATTTGGAAGAAAATATAACTATATAACTAGTTTGAAAAATTAATAGTTTTATTTTTTTCCAAATTTATCTATATCTGTAAAGTTTTTATTTTTAATAGTAAAAGGCTTTATTTTTGAATCATGTAGGTTGATAAACAACATCCGGTTTCTAATTTGTTACCAGCACACGCTGTAAAATTGCTTATTTAAACATTTTATTTGTACATTATTGTTTTCTTCTACTGAACGGCAGAAAACAGGCTCTGAATTCAGTGAAATTATTTTATTTTTAATTCAGTGAACTTATTTTATTTTTTTTCAATTCGGTGAACTTATTATTTTTTTTTAATTCACTGAATGTAATTTTATTTTTTTTTAAATCACTGAATGAATTCAGTGGTGAATTAATTCAGTAAGGAATTAATTCACTTTTTTTTCCGTTCGATTTATAAAATTGAACGCGTTCACCAGTGAATTAATTCATTTGATTTAATAAAAAGAACTATTGCAATTGAATTAATTCGTAACAAAATAAATCGAACGAAAGCAAATATGAATTAATTCCATTCAATATATGTTGCTTAGTGAATTAATTCATCGAATTTTTAATTCAGAATTGAAAAATTGAATTAAGGAATTAATTCTTCAAAGCTCTGATTGCAATACACTGCGGTACAAAGTAGATTCTCGAATGGCAGCGAAAGATCTTATTATTTCTAGAGACGAATTTAGTGTACGTTTTAGCTCATTGAAATCATTCTGTCAACTCTATTCGGAAACATTAAACACAGAGGCAAAATATCCATGTTTTTCTTCACCAGCAACGAAAAGCAAAACATTCATTTTGAGAAGACATTTAATAATTACGGGTTTATAATCATCATCACCGAGAACAGGCTTGCTACCCCCCCCACCCCTCCCCCTTCCTTATCAAAAATAGCCTGCAAATAACTTTGCGTATAATTTCCTACAAAAAAAACGACGGAAAATTTACTTCCTTTTTATCATAATATTTATTAATATTTTCGCAAATTAAATATTATCTCATACTTATTTATAACACAAACACAAACACATACCTCCCCTCCCCCCTTGGAATGCACATCAATGGTCATAAGTTATTAACTCATAACTGCCCTACGGGAAATTTTAACAAACTGTCACCGAACTGGCCCCTTTATATGAAATAGAGTGGTCACTTTTACATGGCGTTGTCATAGGAGGAAGAAATTGACCCATTGTGACATGTCACAAGACAAATATAATATTCAGCCAGTTCGGTGACAGTTTGTTAAAATTTCCCGTAGGGTGGCTATAAAATTACAATACTACTCGAGATAGGTACTCCAAATGACTTCTGTATGATGGGGAATTCGTTTGTCATGCATAACTCAAAATGGTATGAAACTATAACTTACTAGATATCAATTTATGACCATCGACGTATACAACTCAAATTAATCTTAATTAAAATCTATTTAAAATTATACATACTATAGTTAAGTATAACAAACAACAACTTGGGCAAAGTGTTGTAATGAATATGATGAGTATGACTGTGGTTACAGTAATTGTTTCTCACTTAATTACTGAACAACAAAAAAGCAAACAAATTAAATAAAAAAAAAAATTAATAAACCGACCACTATAGTATTAGTTACATAGAAAATATATTATAGAGGGGGGTTAGTAAATAATTTCGCGATTTCTTTATATGGGAAGAAATTGATTTTTTTGTTTAGAGAAATGGCGCCTAAGCAGGGTTCTATTCCCTAAAATGTTTTAAGTATACAAATAAAACAAAAATTAATATTAAGTTCATAATATACTGCATTTATTTATATATTGTGTTACTTTTTCAACGAAAATGAAAAGAATCTTAGAATTTATAAGATTTAACATAATGGCGCCAAATTGTTAAAATAATATCTTATACTATTAACAGTATATCTATCTATACACAACCATGTCAATGAACTTTTCTATAGAAAATAAATATAAAAATAAGCTTATTACATCTTTTCCAACTCCTTTGAGATTGTTGCATCATGGTGTTTTTCAATTTTAAAATAATGGCGCCCAACCAGTGACCATAACACAATTTTTTTTTATTAAACACTCGTAATTAACATGAAATTGCTTTATAATCTTCCTCATCTTTTTTGACATCTATTGCATCACCTTTCTGTTTTTTTTTTGGTTTTTTTTTTGATTAAGCAAATATTTTCATTAAATCGTTTACTTTATTTTTCTTGTTTGATTAAAAAAACTAAATTTTCCTGCTTTTCATTTTCAAACACTTTGTCCATTGACGTCAGTCATGTTTATGCCAATTTCTGTTGTCATATTTAATGTTTTTGTTAATACAAACAATTTTCTTTTAAATTGTATAAACACCTGTTGTTGGAACGTGTGTCTTGTACAACAAATTATAGCAATTACTCAACCGCTACAAATACTCGTAAATAAAAAAAATTTAATTCATACAAAGTTAAAGTTAATCAAAAAAACAAAACTAAAATACCTTTAGCAATTGTTTTTGTGTGTGTTTTTTTAATTGGGGTCAACGAATTTATTGTTACACCAATGAACAGAAATACTAAGAGAGGGGTTTCATGGTTTGGCATGAAATCACAAACAGAAAATCTAAACATAAATCATTAAAATTAGATACAATATAGGATTAAATAAAGAACATCATAAGCAAATTTTCTGTTCCAAAGAATCGGTTGTAGAATAGCTACTTTGCTCTTTGTAACCTATTCTACTCAGTTAAAACACCGATGATTTTTGTTTGAAATTGTCCCAAAAGCAACCGCTTTTATAACTCCAAAGTATTATCGGTTTCCCTAGAATCAGTTCTGGAACTAGTTCTAGAGCTGATTCTCTTCTCTGCAGCTCATTTTGGTAAAAGACTTGAAGATGTTTCCATACGAAGCCCAGGCAGTCCATAAAATACTGCCTGCAGACCATCAATCACATCTAAACTACGCTCATGCTTCCCTAAACTTCAATGACGCAGTGGAGGATTTTCTATACATATTAATCATGAGCAACGAGGCCCATTTTCATCTGATGGGATACGTAAACAAACAAAATTTGTGCTTCTGCGGCCTTAGCTTCCACGTGTCATTCATGAGTCATTATACACTCAAAGCCGGGTTCGATCCCCAGCGATCCAATTTAGGAAAATTATATAGTTTGTCAATTTTTCATTTAGTGTTCTAAGATTCAACAACTCGCGCAATTACAGCTAGCGCGACAATGGTCATTTTGAAGAATGCGTTTTCGGGTCGCCGAATGTCTCATTTGGCCAATTTGCAATCGGCAACACGATCGCCAGTTGTTTTTTTTTTGTAAGAGAAGCATCACTCAGGAAATTCCTCCTATTAATTAACGTGTTGCTTCCTTTGAAAAGGGGATAGAGAAGGAGTGAAAGGTGGTGAAAGATGAAGGGCTTCAAATATGGCAACACTGTAATTGCGCGAGATGTTGAATTTTAGAACAGTTGTTGCGCGTCATCTGATGGTGAGTTGGCGAACTTTGTTGAAGCTTTTTAGTTCATAGCCATGTTATATTATTTTACTTCGGTGGGGTTAAGTGCTATGGGAACACCGAAGGAGGACGCTGCGATATGTATGAGGAATAGAAAAAACTCATACATATCATTTTTCATAAATAAATAAATCACGTGTAACAGTCCAACGCGCTAACCATTACACCACATCGCCCACAGTTTTAACTGATTCAAAGTTTTTTCAAATGATCATCAATAATAGCAGCGCCACTTGACCGATATAATCTTGAAAACTTAATGGAAAAAAAAACTTGAAGGACAAATAAACATTAAAAAAATGTCGTTAAGTTATGTAGTTTCATTTAAAAGATATAGCAAAACAACATCGGGTGAATATTTTGTAGTAGCAGTTTTACGTCTTCTAAGAAAACCGAAATTTGAGCATGTAAATAATTGAAAAAGAGCCGCCGCTCGTGGAAACCAACTCATGGCCAAAAACAGAATATAAACTTAAGCCCGAAAGTTGGCTTGTTATGAGTTCCTATCTCATGGTAATTCCCGTCCCTATCTATATCATAAACTTCCTTCTGTTAACGAAATTCCTTAGGTTCCGAATTGACTTTGTTGCTACAGGCAGTTGCACCAACCGAATTCAGTTGTACCCACTGAATAAAACCCTAATTCGGTTGTGATAACTGAATTTGGTTGGGGCGATTGAGAGTATTTCCCTGAGGTTACCCCGGTTGGAATATTATGTCAGATAGGTGTTGAAACCTTATTCCTGCAAAGGCCGAACAGCCACAAACAAAGTGTTCAACGGTCTCGTAATTCTCACCGCCCATTCGAAAGAGGTTTGCAACCTCAGCCTTGAATTCCTGGTGAGAGTACTTACTATCCCGAGTTCTATTTTATCTAGTTCTAAAATTCCCTTAGTTTACCTCCCATTTGCAACTTCCCATAGAATCCTGGTGGTCTCACCTACACGCACGGTCCATATGTCCCACATAGTTGTTTGAGCAATAGCCGGCAATTCAAGTTCAGCCCTAAAAGCCTTAAATTGTTTCGAGTTCTCCAACTTGGCTGCGCTCATAGAAAAACTTCCCTTAATCAATTCATCAACCATTTTGTTCCCTGCGATCTGACAATGCCCCGGAAGCTGTATAATTTCAATACTTCCTCCGGTTGAGAAGTTAGTGATTTCTTTTTATCCGAGAATAGTGGTTCAAATATATTGCTTGGGTAGAATGCTGGATATTCATAAAGATCCTTGTATTGCCAGTGATGCCTTCGATATTAATAAATATAATGAATTCCGTGGTTGCTCTGATATTTGCCAACTCCCCCGATTGTATTATATCAGAAAGGCGGCAGCATTTTTCAATAGAAAATTGGCAGCCAGAGCAGTAAGCTGCCGGTTTGTTGACTCTTAGCCGGTATCGTCGGCAAACTCGTTTGTTAACCGCAGCTGCCGCCCACCCTATCGACCTAAACCGGCTGTGGGTTGAGCAGTTCGAATCATAGAAATTTTTTCCTTAATTTATTTCCTACATCTTAAATAAATTGGTTAGTACAAGAGCCACCGTTGTGAAAAAATTGGCTGCTCAGGCTATCATCGTTGCTAGTTTTTTTCCAAACCGCTGACGGCATTTTGCGGTATCGGCTTTAATCTCTGATCCCAGTTTTAGAAGTCCTTCCAATAATTTTCAAACTATCTATGGAAGTGAATGTCTGAAATGTCTCTCACAAAGGTACCTTCAACCAGAATTCCCTGCTCGGGAAGTCCCTACCATTTCTTACTCGGAAATTCCATCACAATTCAATTCTGTGATGTTGCATTCTGGTAATTAACTAAAATCTTTACGATTGTCAGGAATCCATTTATTCCGTCGAAGTTTATTCAAGGCGGCCTCATACAAGTATTTTACGGGAATGAATAGTTGCAATGCCCTAATGGTTGTATATAGCTCTGTTGTTTCCAGTGTAATTTCTTGCCAAGAATTACTCCTATATGCTTCAGCATTTCGAAAAGACTAATGGTTTTGCCCAGGAAGCCAGGCTCATCGTTGATACTTGTCTTCCAAGTAAAAAGGCATATCTCAGTTTTGTCCGCGAACACGTTAAGTCTGCCCGGCCTAGCCCAACTGAGCGACAATTTGAGTTCTTTTGAAGCCCTCCTACACACTAGAAAGGTATCCTAATGGATTATCTCCAGTCTCAATGGAATTCGGACTTTTGATGGGGAAGAAAGAAATAAGACACGTATTTGTTTTTGGCAGCCCAATCTAAGTTTAGGGGTTTAAAACTGGGGTCAAAAACTAACATATTTTTGTGTAGAAATATGTCTTAAGTGTACGAAATTTAAATTTATTTGTACACGGCCTTAAAGTTCTCGAAAAAATGCTTTTTCATACCCATATTTCCTATGCCGTAGACCCAGGGTTGTACTTACTTGTACCATTTGAAATATTAGTGAAAAAAGCTTCTCGAAAAAAGTCCCTTACACCCGAAGAATTACAAATATCAAAAAAGGCTCAGAAAACTCCTCCATTATATAAAATAGGAATTATTGTACTATTTGAACTCAAACTAACTGCAATTTCCTGCATATATGGGCTATTCGAAAGAGATGATAAATTAACAACAAAAAAAGTTGGACTTCTTCAGGCATGTTTTTTATAACGGTAAATATATTTCAAATTTTTTTTCATTTGATACTCAATTTTTACCTATTTTTTTAAATTATAGAAAATAAATTAAAAGAAAGACAAATTCGGTAATTTTGGAGCCTGCTTTTTAACTCTTAAACATGGTACTGGGCCAATAAAAAATACGTGTCGATTATATTTTCTGAATTTCATTAAGAATGGATATCCGGATATCTTCCTTATCAGACGTGTAGGATTTGTGCCCCTTGCCTGCTTAGTATACATGTTGGAAGCCATCATTTGTCTAAAATCCTTAGGAGACTGTTCATTGTTGTCACCCATAGGAATGATGGAAGAATGCCACTGTGTATAATCTTACAGCGCATCCTGTCTCTAATACTGACGCCATTAAACTGGCAGTTAATCCCTAGGTTCCCTCGCAAATGACCGTTCCAGTCTACAAGAGCTTGATTAATGTCAAACTGACGTGGGGAACGGATAAGCATTTAGTTGCAGACATTATTAAATGTTCCCTTTCTCTTAATGTGGCAAACGAACTCATAAGGGCAGTTTCCACTTTTATTAATTACGCGTTTTGCATCAATCTTAGCAACTCGCTTAGGAGTTGATTCTTAACAATGTCATCCAAGATTCGTTCCATGGTTTTCAGCAATAATGTTTTCACGATCGTCGGTCGGTTTTTTAAGTTTGAATATCTATTTGATATAAGGACAACTTTTTCCTCCTGCCATAACCAGTGGGTGTGCTAATCTTTAGCATGCATCGGAAATGTTCACAGTGTACATCAATTAGCTCAATGCTCTGTTACAAAGGAGCAGAAGAGATCCCATCTCAAGGTGAGTTTCCACAAAAATCTTTAAAGATTTCGCCATCGAGTACTCCTTATTTCCGTTTCCCTCAATAAAGATTTTTGGTCACGTATGGGTCTTCGATAAGAATTTTCTTATCCTCGGGACTTCATTTACTTTGTCCTCGTATTTACAGAAAATTTTCTTGAAGTTGCGCTTTGCGGTTCGAATTTTAACATTGTAATCCCGAAGCTTTCCATGGTAGTCGCTTCACTAATCTGAATGTCTTTAAATACGTGCTCTATTAAAAAGTTTTTCCGCTATTGCAATTGCCTAGTTAGCCAGGAATTTTCGCGAGGAGATTTCCTTTGTCATATTAGACAGAATTCCGTAAATGATATAATATTGCTACGTTTTTACCTTTTAAAAACATTGGTTGGTTCAACTGAACTATACAAACGCTAATGTGCGACTCACTGCACACGCCAAGTGGCAGCATTTTTATAGTTTAACTTCTGTGGTTGTAGAACAAGCTAGGTAGTGCCGGAAAAACCCTGAGTGCTAAAGTTATAACACTTTATTTTAACTTAAATCTAATGCTTTAACCATAACCCAGAGCAAAGGTAAATTATGCTTATGGAAATTGTCCCCTTATTCCCCGTAGTGTAGTTACAGCAGAATCAGCTTCCAACTCAGCTTTATGCAAGGCTATCAATACGGTATTTATGTTTGAGCGAGTTACTTTGGGCGTCACACTTGTATGAAACTTCTCCACATCCTTTTTTCAACTTATTTCCTTCTTGTGTCAGACTTAAAAAATATTACTCTCGTTATTATTATGAAAGTTAACCTTCCCTTCACTCTTTTTGGATTTTTTTTTCAATCTGATGCTTCCAAAAACGCCTGAAACGTTTTGGCAAATACGTTGTTGCTATTTGAGCGTACCAAGTTGGGCGCCATTTGTGAAGAAATTCTCTTTGTTACTTCTTTTCTCTCTTAGACGTATTGAAATTTCAACAATTAAAGAATTTTAAGTAATTAAAATAGAATCAGCTTCCTACTCAGTTTCACATCAACCAACATGCTGTTTATATTGGGTGCCATAATAAAACGAACCTTTTCCTTATCTGTTTTTTTTTTATTTCCCTCTTTATTAGACTTCCAACAAATACATTATTAATAATACGGTGTCGTTCCAAGATTGTGCGCCATATTTTAATCGATTCATGTAGTCGAAATATTCAATATAAGTTGTTCTATCAGTGTAAAAAATGCAGGATTTAAAAAAGTTATAAATACCAAAATATCCTCGTCGCCAACTTGTCATCTTTTTTTTAAATTTTACCACTTTGTAACACTTTAAAATATTTGTTTCTATAACATGTTTTATAAAAACCACAAAACAGTATTATTTTTCATGCTATCTGCTAATCTATTGTAATATCTTATTACAAAGTCTAAGTAGTTTTCTTTGGAAATCTTATTCATTCATTATTAAATAGTAAAAATCATGCCAAAAACAGATACAAATCTTTGGGTAATTGAAACTGTCAAATACATTAAAACAACCCAACCAAACTTATATTGTACTTTTATAGACAAACAATCGTTTTAGTTGTTAAAGTTTTTTGTTTTGCTCGTTTTTTTCTATTTTTGTTGCATGTTTAACAAACTTGTTGTTGTTTAGTTTAGACGCCTTAAATAATAAATAAAATTCCCATAAGATTAATGTTACCAAACCAGGTGTAATTGGATAAACTTGGTCATTACAATAGAAAATAATAATAACAAAAAAATAATAAAAACTGAAATACGAGTTACAATAAATAGCAATCACAGCAACTTGTTGAAAGTAAAATTTTTATTGAAGTTTTTTATTATTTAGTTTTATTAATTAAATTTTATAATTTTACCATTTATAGACATTATTGTGGGCTTTTCAAATTTAATGAACTACAAATAGAGAGGGTCATTGAATATAAAGGAATATTACTGTTTTTGGTGATAAGAATTAAAATTTAGACTATTTAGAAAGTTCCATCGATCCTGCACATTTAATTCTGTATAACTTTGGTATATTCATCCATGGATTTTCTTGAAATAAAATAAATTATATTTCAAGAAAATCCTTAAAATGCTTAAAAACGTGGCTTCTAGGTTCACTCAAAATTTCGGTACTGCTAACAAAAATGGCTGTTGTAGGTTTTGAGATTAAGAAGAAGAATGAACCTTTTTTCTAAAAGTTATAAACACATTAATTTGCCAATCAAACTAGATCTAGATGGCTTTTACTGGCTATTGTTTTACAACAGCTTGAATTCATACTGAATTCCAAAAATTTGAAATTAATTTCATATGACTTTTGTGCTATGCATTTAAAACATCTTTCATTAAATGGAATTTAATTAATGTTTCATTGCCATAATCAAAGGAAAGGAATATTCTTGACATTCGAACTGAGTAAATATTTGCAACAAATAACACTTGAGCAACGCAACTTGTACAAATATGTGTTTGGCAAATCAACAAACAAATAGCAACGATTGTCTACAATTTGCAGGAAATCGGAAATTTCAAGCAATAACGAAAATTAGAAATACCATTTTGTTACACAGAGAAAAAATATATAAAATCATATTTAAATCAGTTATTAATAGCATATTTGCATTAACATCTTATTTTTGTAACAACATTTTTAAATTAAGTATGAATCTTATTAAAGCAAATATGATTCTAGTTAAAATATATATTTTTATATTTAAATTAATATTTCAATATTTTATAATTTGTTTTTGCATTTTAAAAATAAGTAGTAACCTTTTTTACGTTTTTATCTTTTAAAAACGTTGGTTTATTTCCTTTAAATATACTGGGTTATTTTCTATTACAATCAAAATAACCAATCCCACCGCTGACACCAATTGTTAGGCTTTATCTTCTAAAACATAGGTTTAGCTCCTTTAGATAAACTGGGTTGGTGCTCTTCACAAATAAAAATAACACACTCTCTTTAGTTTGATTTTGATTTATCGTATACACTTATTTATCTAATACTGTATTACTTTAAATACAACAATATAGCACACACACAAAACTCTATACAATGCTAACATGTAATTAACAAACTCTAGCATACTTAGCACAACTTCACTCCACAAATGTTAATGCACAACTTCCTTTTCCTTCGTAACTTTCGGTCTTTTATAGTTTAACGGTCGTGACTGTACAAAATTCCAGTGCTTATAAAGTTATAACATTTATGTTATTCATAACAGATCCCAACTACTTAACATTATTTATGGCATTTAACCTTATAGCATATGCTAAAATGTATACTTAAATGTGGTTTAACGTTGCCAGATTGACGTGTTTAGTAAATCCTCTTTCTCGATTTATTTTCTTAGAGAACATTCCAGAGTTTTCTATACTAGACCAATCTAATTACGTATTTAAATTTACATTTTAAAATTAAGTATGAATTTTATTAAAATAAATATGATTCTAGTTAAAATAATTTTTTTTTTCATATTTAAATTAACATTTCAATATTTTAGAATTTGTTTTCGCATTATAAAAATAAGCAGAACTATATTTAAGTTAAACACTGCACATTTTGGTTGATTTAAAATTTCTTTCTATTTAATTAAATGTAGTTTCTCCTTGATTTAAAATATTTTTTTTAAGTGTAGTTTTGACAGTTGTAGGTACTTTTTAGCCATAATGCATTACCAACAATTCACCCACAATTTGGGTTTTTGTTTTCTTTTTCAATAAATTCAATGCATCATTTTTGAAATGTACACATTCAAGATTTAGCTTTAAGCTGCATTTACCTTATGTATTCTGTGGCAATAAATACATGAATGGAGGAATGCAATATGCAGGAAACTCCAGCTGTTATTATTGATGCTAAAGTCAACAAAGGATATATGAGATACGAGTAATGGTAACACAGGTAGAAAAGGTCGCCAAGAATAGGGATATGAGTGTCACAGCATGTTGAAATAATAAAATGTTGTTTATTGTCATTTTATTTGTGTGAGCTTTAAGTTTACAGCTCAGCTCCTCTGTTGAATCAATAAAATTTTTTTTCACTTGGTTTTAGTGTTATCGAAATTCTCTTCCCAAAGAGCCAATGGCAAATGCATTATGCAAATTGCTGCAGTGTAACATAAATGTCAAAGCCAACAAATAATAAAAATATTTCGTATCAATTAACCCTTTTGAGGTCTTTAGGGAAAAAATGTCCACAAAGATTTAAATTGATTCATGATCATAAAAAAATGAATTGAATTTAACTAATTTTTATTAAAAATTGAAAAAAAAAATTTAACAACAGTTTTTTTAAATTTTGTATCTTATGAGAAGATTTATTTTAAAAATTGGCTTTAGTTAAAAATGAGTAAATCTACAAAAAATATAACAAAATTTTATTAAACTGCTGTTAATATTTTTGTACATTTACTAATTTTTTACTAAAAAAAAATAAAAATTTGAAGAAAAAAATCTATAAAAACGATTTAGCGGCAAAAATTTAAAAAAATCAATAAAAAATTGTTAAAATTGCAGACAACCTCCTAAATTTAAACAAATAGCGTGTTTTTTAATCACCTGGATTTAGAATTTTCCATACAAAAAATGGATTTATTAAATCCAAAAAAAAGCTGGATTTAATAAATCCACAATAAAAGCACAAATATATGAAACAGCCTATTAATTTAATGTCAGAAAAAAATACGAATGAAAATTAAAAGAGAAACAAAAAAATTGAAAAACTAACAAATAAAAGATTTTTCTTAAAATTTTTTTTATGAAATATGTTTAGAAAAAAAAACTACACCTCACCAAATACATATTTTTCATCTTGGACATGGAGAAATAGCTCAAATAGAAATGGCAATTTTTCACTCTACAGTAAGTAATTTAATTAAATCCAATTAGTGAATATTAAATTTTGCAATGGAATTTTTCAATTGTGTAAAAATATAAATTGAAGTGATAAAACTGAAAAGGCAGACTGTTTATCGCTGTTTTATGTAAAATATAATTATAAATTAAAAGTTAAAGTAAAATCCTTCATCATCGAATTCGGTATTAAAAATTAGGGTGAAAGAAGTGTCGGACAGAAAATTTTTTTAAAATAGGAAGAATCTAACACCATCTGTTGAGCGCTTTTAGAACTACTTTATGGATTTATTAAATCCAAGTGATTAGAAAAAACGGCTAAAGACTACCCAAAAATAAATTATAGCGTGAAAAATAAAAAAAACGCCGTAGTTAAAATAGAATAACTAAAATTAATAATAATATCGAAAGCTTCTAAAAGGGGTTTGATTAAAAGCATTCGGAGCTATTTTTGAAGTCGTTGTGGTGTAATGGTAAGCAAAATGGTAAATTTTCCATCCCTCATAAATATCGTAGCATCCTTCTTCGCTGTTCCCACAGCACTTAAACCCGCTGAAGTAAAATAACATAACAGAGCTATGAACTAAAAACTTCAATAAAGTTAAACAACACTCCATCAAATGGCGCCCAACAACTGTTCAAAGATTCTATACCTCGCGCAATTACAGTGTTGCCATATTTAAAGCCATTCATCTTTCACCACCTCTCATCTCTACTCTCCCGTTTACCAAAGAAAACAACACGTTAATTAATAAGAAGAATTTCCTGAGTGTAGCTTCTCTTAAATAAAAAAAAAAATAAAAAAAAATAAAAAAAAATTAAAAAAAATTGTAAAATCGGTCAAAATTAAAGTGGTTTTGATACTAAAAAATCGACTAAATATTAAGAAAAGCTCAGAAAAAATAAAAAAAAAATATATAGCAACCGCTGAAATTAAAAAAAATTCAAAAAAAAATCACTAAAACTGCAAAAACACGCTAAAATTGAAAAAACAGCTATATGAAGAAAAATTCGTCATTATCTTGAAAACCGGCCAAATTTAAAAGAAATTGCCAAACGGCAAAAAAAATATCGCTTAAATTGGGAAATGGAAAAATTTCAGAAATGGGAAAAATTGCCAAAAATAAAAAACCCGAAAATCAATAACATGCTAAGTAAAAAATCAAACTCGGACATGGCGACTCTAACATACCCCTTACATTAAAGTATGATTGCGGTCGTATTTCAGAAAGCGGATCAAATTTTGGGAATTGAATTTCAATTAACGATACAATAAATATAGTGAAATGTATAATTAATTGTGGGCACTGTGGTGTAATGGTTAGCGCGTTGGACTGCTACACGTAAGGTTGCGGGTTCGACCCCCAACCAAGGCAACATCAATTTATGAAAAATAATAATATGCATGAGTTTTTTCTATCCCTCATACATATCGCAGCGTCCTCCTTCGGTGTTCCCATAGCACTTAACTCCACCGAAGTAAAATAATATAACAGGGCTATGAACTAGAAAGCTTCAACAAGGTTCGCCAACTCTTCATCAGATGGCGCGCAACAACTGTTCTAAGATTCAACATTTCGCGCAATTACAGTGTTGCCATATTTGAAGCCCTTTATCTTTCACCACCTTTCACTTCTCCTCTATCCCCTTTCCAAAGGAAGCAATACGTTAATTAATAGGAAGAATTTCTTCTTTGCTTCTCTTTAAAAAAAAAAAAAAAATATCCAATTTTAAAATTTTGAGCAATAAAAAGCAAATTGCAGGGTTTCGAAGCACAGAAAAATTTTTAAATCGAAATTACGCTTTTATTTTTTATGGTAATAGTTGAAAATCAAATAAGGTAAGAAATGGCACACTCTTCCATTTATGTATACATGTGTGTGTGTTTGTGCCATTTCTTAACTATTGCTTTAATCCAGCTAAGGGTTAATAACAAACTATTAAACCAATTGTAAAATACCTTTTTTAAATCTATTTCTACACTCGTGGAAAGAAAGCAATAAAAATAGGAGAAAAAGTTAGTAAAAATTATTTAAAAACTACTTTTCTGAAAAAACTACTAAAATTAGCAGATTTTTTGGTAAATACTAGTAAAATAAGAACAGTAAAAATAAAAGTTTTAAATTTACAGAATTTTAGTTACATCTGAGTTACAAATTATACTGTAACATTTGCAGAATATGTTGCTAAATTTAGTGGACTAAATATAGCAAAAACAAATTGTTTTATCTAGAAATTTTTTTATTAATTTTAAGTTAAATTTAATAAAATGCAAATAAAGCAGAAATCAGCAGAAATATTTGCTAAAAAAATAGTAAACTGATGATTTCACAAGGCTCGATTTTTTATTTGCATTAAAAAAAATTGAAAAAACAACTTTCAAAATTTTAAATGTTTTTGTGATTTTTAGACTGCTAAATATTTAACAAAAATTTTTTGCTGATTTTAACAGGTTAAGTTGTTATTTTCTATTAATAAAAATTTTAATGAAAAACAACTAAAATTGTGTATATTTTACAGTTATATTTTTGCTTTTCCTCATCTGCAAAAATAATCTGCTAATTTCAGGAGTTTTTTCTGCAAGGTAATTTTTAATTAATTTTTAGTAGTTTTAACTAACTTTTTTATTAACTTTTTTTTATTAGTGTAGAAAACTTGTTACAACCAGCAGAGTATAGCCCATATAACAGTTAAAGATCTAGCAGGTATTAGTACTTTGGCTGATGCTGCTGTTTGTTACTGATTTTGGCTTACATATGCATTTTGGATAAATCCTAAAGCCATTAAATTGTATAAATGTGTGTAAATATAAAATACAGACAAACATGTCGATTATTATGAAATCCGCGAGGACTAAAATACATTATAAAATTTGCCCTGTGGCAACCCGTCTACAATATATACGCAAGCTGCCTGATCTTGAACCTGAAAACCAGTTTGCCAGTTTGGCAACGTTTGCGAAAAAGGAGACACGGAGGAGATTGGAAGATAAACAAAAATTTAAAAGTAGAATGTTTGTTTGTGTCTGTGTTTGATCACTTCTGAGTAAAAACAATAACAGAAAGATGAATACGAAAGAAAACTATGAATTAGTTACATTGCATTCAAGGCCTTACTTGGGTGAGATGTTTAAGCGGTCGCACTTTAGTTTAGTTATAATTTGTAATGTAGGAATAGGCACAGGGTTGCTATCATATAAAGACAATTCCACAATTTAAAGGAAAATCACTGATGAACCCTGTCCACAGAAAAAGGCAGAAACTAGATCTGTTCTGATTTGCAAATTAATGTGATTATAATTTTTAGAAAAAAAGGTTTATTCTCCTTTTTAACCTCAAACCTACTAAATTGATTGTTTTTTTATTTTTTTTTTTAATTTTGATAAATAAAAGTAAGCCAATAACTAATATCGAGTTTTAAAGTTGGGCGCCATTCTTTGATTCTAAAATACTTACTGCTTATAAGGCGTTGTAACTACTTATTTTCATTATCTTTTATTTTTTTGAGTTCTAATAAGTACAATGCTAGATCGGCTCTAATGAAATGCCTTTCATAGCTTTAGTCTTTACCTATTCGGGACAGTCTTCTATACGTATATATGTGTATTTGTATACATTTATGTTATGTTGCACATTTGTAAGGATTTATTTGCATTTTGTCATGCTTGTGTTTGTGTCTTTTTATTTGTATTAGGGTGTTGTACATACATTTTATATTGGTGGATTTTGCCAAATGACACAGTTAATGCACACATATACAGCTAAACTCTCATATATACATTTACACATATTCTCAAATATATATTGTATAAAATGTTTCCTTTACAAAAAAATATCTGCATATTTTGTTGTCGTATTAGTTTAGATGCGGGTGTATATTTTGTATTTAATATAAAAAAGCAGGAAGGAATATATTTTCAATACCCGTCGTTTGTATTTGCTTTATACAAGTTGTAACATTTTAATTTAAATATTTGCTCATTTTAAATGTGGAACACAACAAGTTTTATTTAAACATAAACTGCATTTTGCTATACGGGGTTTAAGGTAGAGTTGAAATGTCATGATGGTTGAGAAGAAATGCTAATGCTTGATTTAAGGTGAAATTTAAGAGGGGTAGAGTTGAAATGTTATTTGGTTTAAATTACGATTTGTTGGGTGGTTATAAATTAAAGCTTTTAATACAGATAATCCTTCGTCTATAAATGGCGCCCAACATAGAATCTAAATTGCAAAAACCTTTGTGTGCAGAAAATGTAATTCTAGGATCACCTGCTGTGTTGCAGGCTTGCAGGTTTTCTAAAACTTGATAGTTTCCAATTATAGCGTGATATTACATTAAAATTATGTTACGCAATTATGAAACACCCTCATAGAAAAAAGTCTGTACACACATATAACACAAAAAGCTACTAAAAATTAGTTTAAAAGGGCCCTGACAAAAAAACTGCTGATATCAGCAGAATGTGTTTGCTATCTAAATACTAAACCAAATGTAATGAAATTTTCTATTATAATTTTCTTTTCTTACTTTAAAAGACTTTTGAATTTAAAATTATTATTTCCCATAATTTTTTTTTCTTAAATTGTGAATCAATCAGTTATCGATATTTTACTTCATACATGATAAAAAATATTTTAAAAATTCAATACAACAACTAATGTAACGTATTAGTTAGTTTACAAGACTATGAAGTATATTTAAATATGCAGCCAAGTTAGTATTTTATGTTGTGGTAATAGTTGAACTACAATGTTTGCATTTTTTATTATACACATCGTTTGAGTACGAGTTACTGATGCTTTTTTTTATTTTTTCGATTTTTTTTTTAACATAAAACACTATTTTTTCAGTCCATAATAATGCAGCTCACATGTGTTCTGAAATCGAAAATTTCCACAACAAAAAACAAAAAAATACTGCACAAAAATTAAATAAAGGGGTTTAAAGCTTTAAAATTTTTTTAGTGTACTTTTTTAACCTCCATATTTCTTAACTTTTGCACTCATATTAAATTATTTAAATAAAAATCTTTTGACAAATTTAAAAAATATGGAGGTTAAAAAGTACACTAAAAAAGTTTTGCGGTAGAATCTACTGAAAATGACAGTTAAAACAAAGGTATATGCAATTAAAAATGCCTGAAAGATATTTAGATCTAAAATAACTAAAAATGTAGTTATTTTTAACTGTTGAAAAATAACCAAAATACACAATAGAAATAACTAACAATGTCGTAGAAATAAGTGACAAATTTGTGAAACAAAATATTTAATACAAACTAAAATCTACATTATAACTTAGAGAGAACCCCATATAGTCAATCCGATGAGAGTGCTTGGTAGCACTTGAAAATCCATTAATTGTCAACCATTAATTCTAGGAAAGCTTTTTTCATAAAAATAAAATAAATTGTGAATTCTATTTGGAATTTATAATATTTGATCTTAAACTGAACAAAAATAACACTCATTGTAACAATCTTCAGATCAGACAACTGACAAAATTAATAAAAATTACTGTTTTTAGAGTTACTTTTTTTTACTATAAAAATATATTTTAATAAAAACATTTTTTTTTCTTTTTACTACAAAAAAGTATAATTATTTCATGCTACTTACAATTTAAAGTCAAAATTTCCAACTGTTCTTCAGTTCTACGCTTTTATGCATTGGAAATACAATTTTACCTGATTTTTATTTGCAAACTAAAAATACGTTATATCAATAATAACAAATAAAAACTAAACAAAAAAATTTTTTTAATAACTAAAATAACTGTTTCTGCATAATTACTATTTTGGTAGTTGTTTATTATAATATTAAAAACTTAAAACTGCTTTAAACAACTTTTATTAAATCGCAGTACTTTTTTGTTAGTTGTTTTGTAACATTTTAATTTAAATATTTGCTCATAATTACTTCATGCTACTTACAATTTGAAGTCAAAATTTCAAATTGCTCACCAGTTACTACACTTTTATGCACTGGAAATACAACTTTCTGATTTTTATTTCCAAACTAAGAATATCAGGCATGTGATGAATATCGAAAACGAAAACGATCTGATTTTCAATGGTTAATATTTTACGATCTGTACAATACCAATTATTTTTTATTTCCTAATTTAGATGTCCGGAGTCAAATAAAACGATAAATAATAACACTATGGAACATTTTTGGGATTATTGTCTGGGGGGTGAGAAATTCCAAGTCAGGGTGATGGTACTAGGTCAGTATAGTAAAACCCTCAAAGGGTTTGGCGTTCGTATGTGTCATTTTTTTTATGACCTTTTAAATTTTTTCCTTATCTTGATGTTTTTTCGCTTAGTTGTAACTCGAGAACCACTTGTCCGATTTTGATGAAACAAATTTAGAAAAATTTTTATGAATTTAAAAAAAAAAAATTTTAATTTTTAGGCAAAAAAATATTTTTTTTTCTCCACAAATTTATTTTTACCGGCAAAACTGTTGATTATAAAGAAAAATGTTATATGAACGGATTAAAGAAATTGTAATTCTAAAATTTTCTAAATTTGTTTCATCAAAATCGGACAAGTGGTTCTCGAGTTACAACTAAGCGAAAAAACATCAAGATAAGGAAAAAATTTAAAAGGTCATAAAAAAAAATGACACATACGAACGCCAAACCCTTTGAGGGTTTTACTATACTGACCTAGTACCATCACCCTGACTTGGAATTTCTCACCCCCCAGATTGGCTGTTGTACTGTGTAATTTAAAGCCAATTTGATTTTCGCGAAACTAAGTATTATAGATTGAAAAACTGTTCGTTTTCGTTTTCGATTTTCATCACACCCCACTGTGGGCAAGCATCATCTAATTTTGGCCAAAACTAGAATATTGAGTATATGAGACTAAAAGATATCACAAAGGGGGGTTTGGTTGTTGCTGATCACGAATCTGTTATAAAAAATATAAAATTCAAAATGGCGGATCCAAGATGGCGGATCCAAGATGGCGGCCATTAATTTTTAGTTTTTATTATATTGGACTTAAAATAATCAATAATATATGTCTAGCATCCGCTGATTAAAAATCTGAAATTAAAATTTTGAAATTCAAAATGGCGCATCCAATATGGCGACAAAATTTTTTTCATTAAATTTCTTATGTCGCCTGCATTACTTCAAATTTCCACCAGGGGAAGTTTTTGGGTAGCAGATTACGAATCTGAAATCAAATTTTAAAAATTCAATATGGCGGATCCAATATGGCGGCCATAAATTTAAAATTGTTATGTATTGGAAAATAAATTACACTGTACAAAAAAAAAGGTTCTGGTGACAACTAATTCTGGCAGAGGGACCAAAGAAAAATATAAGTGTATCGGCGTTTTAAAAGTTTTCGTCTGGCCCTATGTTTTTGGGGGGTTAAAATTCCCCTCTTTTGAAAATGTTTATTGTGAATCGGTATAGGAAACCATGTGAAGCTTCCATTTTAGATATAGGATATGTTCAGCGAACTTATGTAAAACAATACGAGGGACATTTTTGTGGAACATTTTAACCCTCTAACTCTGCAATAAAGGGTCTCTTTTGGCCCTTTTTGAAAAGTGTCGAAAAAGACCCATAACTTGAAGAGTTAGAGGGTTAAAATGTTCCGCAAAAATATTTGTCATAAAATTCTACTATAAGTCTCCGAATATATCAAATATGAAAATTTAACTTCAATGCCAGAAATAAGTCAAAACTTAAAATGTGTTTAAGGGTTAATTTTGTACATATTCAGAACTAGCACTCAAATGTCCCAAAAACCTGGATTTTAGGGGGCTAGTCTGTGTGAGAAAACCAGAACCTTCATTTAAGGTAATTTTTAGTGCTATTTTTTACTTTTTACTAAAACTCTGGAATGCTGGAAATCAGCGAGATCTGAAGGTAATTTTTCACTTAAAGGGCAAAATCTCGAAAGTTTATGAACGGTCGCAAACGGTCGCAAAAACCTATGTAGAAGACATCTTATGGAACACATTGGCATTCAAGCTTTTCAAATATCTCTTGGAACATTTTGGAGATTTTTTTTTTGAAAATTTAGGATTTTCAAATAAACCCACATTTTTGAGGTAAAATTAATAATTTTGCTACTTTTTTCGTAAATACTTAACAGGTTTCTATTTTTTTTTTTTTTTTTGAGAACTAGTTTCAGTTTTATAATTTGAGATTGTTTTTGGAACAAATTATTGTTTATTTATGATTTTTTTATTGTATCATTAGAAAATAAAAAATGTCACAAAATTAAAAAACTTTGACTTTGGACTCTCGCCAACAAATAACGAGTAACCACAATGATACAATATTTCACCCACAAAATATTCAACAATCCTAGATTTTGAATATATAAACATATTTTCCCTTTATCCGAATTGTACTTTTGTTCAAAAATCGGCGATCCTGGCCCACAGTGCACCCCTGTAAATGAATAATAACAAATATAAATTAAACAAAAATTTTCAAAACTCAACGAAATTTTTTGGTTTTTAATAACTAACAAAAATAACTGTTTCCGTAAAATTACTATTTTGGTAGTTGTTTATTATAATATTAAAAATAACTGCTTTAAACAACTTTTATTAAATTGCTTTGTTGTTAGTTGTTTTATAAAGTAACTATAAAAATAGCTATTTTGTATATTTCCATGAAAAACCAACTATAATTACAGTTAAAAATAACAGATACTGACTACTACACAAACAACTGTCACATAGTAACTGTAAAATTTTTTTTAGTTATCTCTACGATTAAAATAATATTTTTTTAAAACGAAGTAAAATTAAAGGATATATGTCAATTTCAGAAGTTTTTTATTTTTACTTAATTTTTAGTAATTTTAACTAGGATTAAGTTGCACTAAAAGCCCATACTTGTTGTGCTGTATAGTTTTTTCTTGGCAATTTATGAGTTTAGACCATGTGTGAGCTCCTCATAGTTAAAAGTATGTAGTATGTTAAAAGAAAAAAAAAACGTATAAACTAACTACTTGTTTAAATTCATGTAAAATATGCGCACATGTGTCGCGCATTTTAATTAGATTTTATCGATATGACACCAAAACAACTACAATAGAAGATGTGAAAACTCATACCAGAAGACTGGAACAAAGACTCATACTCATATACAGAGATGGAAGGGAAAAGCACCCACAATTTTACAAATAAGGTACAGAGTCAAACACGGTTACATAGTGCAGAGATTTAAAAGGATAAGGGCATACAATTACGAATCAATTCAGGCGAAAAATATATTTACCTTTAAAATAACTAAAAAGTAGTTATTTTTAACTACTAAAAACAACTAAAAAATGCGATAAAAAATAACTAACTGACATATTGTTAGAAAAATTCTGTAAAGTCTGTAGTTCAGGCGAAAAATGTATTAACCTTTAAAATAACTAAAAAGTAGTTATTTTTAACTACTAAAAACAACTAAAAAAATACAATAAAAAATAACTAACTGACAAATTTTTACTGTATCTAGTGTGTGTGAGATTTATGAAGGTATGTATAGTTGATCTTTTAATTGGTAAATGAATGTTTTTTGTTAGATTTTAGATCATAGAAGTAAATTACAGAGAATAAAAATTTAAAAAATTTCGCTAAAGCCAACAGGATTGAATCTCGGGTCCTGCTACCGACCCATCTTCAGTATCCATTCCTTTATTGGCATACTGGCTTTATTGAATTTTTTTCAATTTTTATTCCTTGCAGTTTACTTGTGTGATCTCAAATCTAACAAAAACACATTCATTTACCAATTAAAAGATCAACTATACATACCTTCACACATTGCAATTTTTTTTTAATATTCTCTTCAAACCGCAAAATAAATCATTCTTTTTCATCCTGTTTTATATTTTAAGAGCAGCAGCATATAAACAGAATATGATAAAAACTATTACAGTAGTTTTCAAATACAAAAGTAGTACTTTTACTCCATATATTATGAGGGAGTCTGTATCTAAATACTTTTTTGAAAATGTAGGTGTGTGTGTGTGTATTTTTTAAATGTTTTAAATATAGCAAAATATCATATCTACAAATACGATCTCTGATGATGTTGAGACACTTTATTAAAAATATAATACTTGCTGCTGTTACCAACCATACTTACAACTATATTACACCGATTCCAATACTATTGTAGATATTTGAATTCAATTAAATTTTAAAAGATTGGTTAGAAACTATTGAAAATATATTTAAATGCAGATATTCACTCAAAATCGGAGTAGTCTAAATAATCCAGCTGACATTTTTTTCAGTAATCAGTACTATGATATTTGGCGCCCAATTGTAAAGTATAAAATAAGTTTTAAGGGTGCAAATACCAACACTTTTCTATGAGTCTCTTGTATTTAAATTTTTAGAAAGTTTTAAGTCTAGAATGCTTAATAAATCACTCAAAACATATTCTCTACAAAACTCCTGTTTTAATGACTCTAATTTTAAGATTTATTTTAGACAAGTTTGGTCAATAATTTGAAAATTTAATCAAATTACCTTGAGAAGCTGCACAGCCCACACTTTTCTAAGCGACTAGAAATAAATCCTTCGCATTTTGCCGAACGTAGGGGTCGCCATTTTACATTTTTATCGCTATATCTTTGGCATTTACAGTCTGATCTTAAAGTATGATACATCGATCTTTTTCTCTCGAGGAGACCAGTGTTTTGCTCTAAGGGCTATTGAGCTCAAGTATCCCGTTCTAGTAGTTACCCACCAGATCTCAGTTGCTACAACCCTAAGGTACCACCCTAATATCAGAAAATTAAAGCTCGCAAAAAATCATTAAACTTTTGCTAAGGAAGTTTTTCGATAAACCCAGTAGAAATTTTTTTATATATTGGATGCCGAACGTAGGGGTCGCCTTTTTAAATTTTTTTTCATTGGATTTTTCCTTAATAGCAACAAACTGGTCTCCTCGAGGTAAAAAATCGATATATCACACTTTAAAATCCGACTTTAAGTGCCGAAGCTATAACGAAAAATTGAAAAAGGCGACCCCTACGTTCGGCAAAAAATTTTTTTTTTTTAAATTGCCTTGCAAAAACTTTTTTTTAGGTACGGTCTACTCCACATTATGGCAAATTTCGGCGCCCAATTTTAAAACTGAATTAAGGTTATTTTTTGCTTTTTCGGAATCTGTAACCGTACAACTGAGCGTTCTGATAGGAAGATAACTTGTGAATGCCTATAAAAGCACTGGGAAGACATTATATATTGTCACATTTTTACCATTTAAAAACGTTGGTTTATTTTCTTTAAATAACCCGGGTTCTTTTCTATTGCAAATAAAATAAGCAATTCCACTGCTGACACCAATTATTACGTTTTACATTTAAAAGAGTACCTTTATTTTCTTTAGATAAACCGCGTTGGTGCTCTTTGCGAATAAAATAACACCCTCCCTTAGTTAAATTTTGAGTTTATGCACTTGTTTATTTAACACTGTATTACTTTAAATACAACAATATAACACACAACCAAACTCTATGCGCAACTCACTATACACAGTGGGTCATATGAATAAAACTTAGCAATTACTTCGAAGTAATTGCTTTGGGCTTAGCAATGGCTTTCAACTCCAAATTTACCAATTGGCTGGTAGAATAGCATGAAATATAAACGAAAATTAAAAAATTAATTTTCTAGTCTACTCCCAAGCAGACTAGATTTGTGAAGTAATTGCTTAAAAAACCCTGTATTTCCCCCTATTAGTAATATCTATTTTTTATTCATACGAGCCAGTCTAAAGCGCAATTAACTATAAAAACTCTAATAAAAAACTTAACAGCACAAATGTTAAAGTACAACTTTCCCTTACTTCGTTGAGTTGTAGATCAATCTGAAGCTTCCAGTGTCTATGAATATAACACTTAACATTATTTATGGCATTTAACATTGTATTATATGCTGTGGTGAATTCTTGAATGTAGAGTTAAGTTACCAGATTGACGTGTTTAGTAAATTACGTTTCTCGGTATATTTTCTTACAGAAAATTCCAGACTTTTCTATACTAGACTAATCTAATTTGTAACAATAGAATTTTTTATTATACAACTTGGAAATGGTGTAGATATGTAGATATATAGTTGTTGTTTTTGAATTTTTATTTGTATTTGTATTCGTTTTTTTTTTTTTTTTTGTAACAAAGTTTTACGTGACATTAATGCGCGCTCACGTTCCACTATTAACATACTATTCATATAAATATTATTATTTTTTTTAGTACACTTAAGCTGTAGTAGATGACGGAATATATTTGTGTCTGTGGTAGGGTTTAAGTGTACATTTTACAAATTGTTAATATTTCTATAATGTTTATTGTCACTTTTTGTTGTGGTTTAAAGTAAATGATATTGAATTAAAGAATTTCTTAAATTGTTGTATGCGGTTTTGCCGGTATAAGGTTTGATCTTTCGCTTGTTAAAAATTTGATTGATTTTGACATAAACTTTGAAGTTAGTTAGATTTCAAGAGATATATAAAGTATTACAAAGATAATATGACATAATAAATATAATAAATGATGTGACTTGGCACAAAATTTTTGTGCCACAGAAGGTTCTTAAAAGGGGAAATTTCTTGAAAGGGGCATGTTGAAATGATATCTATTTGAACTTGTTGGACAAAAAAGTGACTTTATCTGATATACGGGTGATTTCTGTATCTAATGTAAGAAGTTTTATATACAAAAAATTCAACTCTACCCAAGCAACAACAGGGTAAGTCAGGTAATAACATATTTTCCTATAGCCAAATATTTTTTCTAATGTGTAGGAAAATTTGGCATTATATGACCATATGATTATATTCTAAATATAGATACGTTGCATTTTTCAATGCGAAAACTTATCACATTAGATAAAGCAAGTGATTCCAGTAAAAAAGTGGTAAATAATCTTTCACAATAAATGGCGCCCAATTTTTAATGAAATGTGGTTGACTGATTCTCATGACCTCCCGAACAAATTCTATTGATTTTATTTCTAATCGGTCCATGTTTACAGAATTTTAGTTAAAAATATTTGAGTAAACTTTTAGGTAATTGAAGATGGCAAATTATACTGTTAAATGTAGAAAAAATTATGCTAATTATTAGTAGACTAAAACTAACAAAAAGAAGCAGTTATATCAAAAAAAAATTTGTAATATTTAAGTTAAAATTAGTTGAATGCAAATAGCAGTCTATCCTGCTAAAATCAGCAAAAATGAAAAAAATCAGAAGGCTAGATTTTTTTTTGCATTAAAAAAAAATCGGAAAAAACTTTGAAAATTTAAAATTTCTCTTATCATTTTTTAGTCTACTAATTATTTTGCAAAATTTTTTGCTGATTTTAGCCGGTCAAGTTATTTTCTATTAATTAAAATGTAACTCAAATATAATTAAAATTCTGTATATATAGCTGTATTATTTTTTCTGTTTCCATCTTTTTTTTTAAAGAGAAGCAACAATCAGGAAAGTTTTCCTATTAATTAACGTGTTGATTCCTTTGGAAAGGGGATATAGAAGAAGTGAAAGGTGGTGAAAGATGATGGCAACACTGTAATTGCGCGAGATGTTGAATCTTAGAACAGTTGTTGCGCGCCATCTGATGAAGAGTTGGCGAACTTTGTTGAAGCTGTTTAGTTCATAGCCCTGTTATATTATTTTATTTCGGTGGGGTTAAGTGCTATGGGAACACCGAAGGAGGACGCTGCGATATGTATGAGGGATAGAAAAAACTCATACCTATTATCATTTTTCATAAATTGATGTTGCCTTAGTTGGGGCTCGAACCCGCAACCTTACGTGTAACAGTCCACCGCGCTAGCCATTACAACACAGCGCCCATATATGGAATAAATGATACAATTTAGCAAAAAGTAATCTGTTAATTTTAGCAGTTTGTTCTGTAAAGTCAGTTTTAACTAATTTTTAGTAGTTTTAAATAAAATTTGTACGGGCTTTTTTCTATAAGTGTAGACCGGGATTTCGAAAAATTCCTATGAGAAGGGCACAAAGGGGGGAATATCTTCCTCTTAAGAGCTTGTCGAAACCGCCGGAGCTAGGAAAATCAAATTGGGTACGAAGGCTCCTGCCCAGACATTCGTTAAGATGGGATTCTCGGAAATTACTTCGTGGAGGGGCACAAAGCAGAAAGCGTGCTCCTAGAAGACCTGCCCAAACCGCTGGAACTAGGAAGTTGAAAATTGGTACATAGGTAGGTTTATACTCCGGCGTAGATATCCAGTAACACGAGATTTTGGTAGATTCCAGCGGGGAGGGGTACTAAACTGAAAAGTCTCCCCCTTGACGGTCTGCTCAGCCCGCTTGAACTATGAAGTTCAGATTTTATATATCGTTTTCTACTTCGGTGTTTAGATTCCCAAAAACAAGATTTTTATAAATTTCTGCTGGGAGGGAAAATGGGAAATCTCCGTCTTAACATCCTGTTCAAACGGCGTTGGCTAGAAAATTAGGAATTTATGTGCTCCCTGAAATATATTCTAATCCGCCGAAGTATTTTTTTGAATTTTTGCCAAAAACGTGGTAAAAAAAGGGGAGAAACTCTTTGGCTAAAAAACTAGAATTAAAAGAATGTGTGAACACCAAAATTGGCAAACGAAATGGAATGGAAAGAGAAACGAGTAGAATTGAAACACGCGATAAGTGAAACAAAATGGAGTGGAATGGGGGACGAAATGGTATGGATTGGGATACGAATGGTAGTGAAACATTTATGCTAAGAAACGGAATAGAACGGAGCGAGTGAAATTGAAACACCTCGGATTATGGATTATGTGATATCCTTTATGGTCTGATCTGACCACATCTAGTAGCAAATCTGTTCATATCTGAAGTGATATGCCAAATTTGGTGATTTTCATTGCCAAATTTGAGCAAATCTGGGCAGATTTGGTACCAGATCTGGTACAAGATCTTAATTATTTGAGCTGGCACCAAAAATAAAAATGTGAAAACAAATTTTGTTTGAAGAATTACCCGGTAAGAAGATCAAATTATTTCCGTGTAAAAAAGTTTAGATCTGATCAGATCTTTTTCGATTTAAATAGATATGATTGAATCTAATTTGATCCTGTACCAGATCTCATCAAATATGATCAGATATGGCATATGTGATAATACCTTATGGCAAGATCTGATCACATCTAGTGCCAAATCTGTTAAAATCTAAAGTGATCTGGACAATTGCGCCAGATATGCATAGATCTGATCAGATCTAATTAGATGTCAAATTTGTCCCCAATTTTGAGATCTAATTAAATCTGGTAAGATCTACTAAGATCTGGCCAGATATGCGTAGATATTCCTAGATCTGATCAGATCTAATTAGATCTCAAATTTGTCCACAATTATGAGATATAATTAGATCTGGTAAGATCTACTGAGATCTGGCCAGATCTGATCTTTTTACACGGGTTGGTATAAATTCTTTATTTTAGTTTAAATTCAAAATCAGATTTTATCTGATTATATATGATGCGCCTGATATGCCTAGATCTTATTAGATCGCAAAGTTGGAAAAAAATTTAAGACCAAATTAGATCTGATTCGATCCGATAAATCAGATCAGCTGAGATCTGGTGAGATTTGATATTTCTTACATGGGACTAGACGAGTGGAAAGAAATAGAATGGAACGGGAAACGATAGATATTGAAACACTAGATATTGGGAACGAAATGGAATGGAACGGAGAACGACTGAAATTGGAACAATAAAATTGGGAAACGAAATGAAAAGGAACTGGAAACGAGTATAAATGAAACATTTGATAAACACAATGAAATGGAAGGGGCGGGGACGGTTGGAATTGCAATGGGAACGAAATGTAATGGAATAGGGAACGACTGAAAGTACAACAATGAAATTCTGAAATAAAATTGAATAGAACTGGGTGCGAATGGAACTGATACACTTGACAAATGCAACGAAATAAAATGAGACAGCGAAGTTTATAGGCCGAGATCTTTACGTACAATTTTCCATAAAGAGGGTGCTGCAATTGCTGCGCTTGAAGGCGAATTGACTCATTTGGGCCCTCTTAAATACTTACGCTCTACAGCAGCAATCGTTTCTTCGATGAATTGCAATCAATCAAATACTTATTTTGGTTTTGACATACGCTGAACGACAAAAACACATTTAATATTCAAGAAGAAATTATTAATTTAATTACAATTAATTTTTTTTCTATTTCATTTCAATTTCAATTCAAATTCAATTCAAATGAATTGGAAATGAATTGCAATTCATTTTGCCAAATTCATGTAAATTGAAAATGAGTTGCGATTCATTTTTCCAAGTCCATTTGAATTGGAAACGAATTACAATTTATTTTTTGCAAATTCATATGAATTGGTTCAAAATTTCGCCAATTCAGTGCATGAATGATTCGCGAATTAATTCAAAAAAGAATGCTTCATTTACAGCTCTGTAGCCAAGCCATCTCACCCAAGTAAGGCCTTGAATACAATTTAATTCATAGTTTTCTTTCCTATTCAGCTCTCTGTTATTATTTTTACTCAGAAGTGATCAAACACAGACACATACTAACATTCTACTTTTAGGTTTTTGTTTGCCTTCCAATCTCCTCCGTGTATCTTTTTTCTCAAATTGTGCCAAATTGATGTATGGTTTTTACGTTCAAGATCAAGCAGCTTGCGTATATATTGGAGACGGATTGCCACAGGGCAAATTTCATAATGTATTTTAGTTACTTTCTTACTTTCGTGCGATTTGCCCAATATAACCAGTCGGCTGTGACAGCCTATTCCTTCCCAACCAAACTGATTCGGTCTCTCTAACCAAGTTCAGTACTGACAACCGAATTAGGGTGTTGTGGCAACGGAATTTGGTTGTAACAACTGAATTTGGTTGTGACAACTGAATTTGACTGTGACAACCGAATATACGACGTTGTGACAACCGAATCAATTCAATTTCGACTTTTTATAAGAGTGCGTAATAACTTCTCTTAATTCTTATTAAAACTTTATTACAAACATTATAGAAAATTTATGAAACCGAACGTACAAGTATTGTCATAAATTCTTGGTAATAATTTGCATGTTTGTTCATGTTTTATGATATGTATACAATTACTTATTTGCAATGCAATAGTGCAATGTGTTGCATACTTAAATAAGTCAAGTCAAAAAGGTAAGACTAACCATCTATCGCTTCTAGCGCTTCAAACTTCATATTGTCTTATTGAATAAATATTTGTGATTTGACATTTCCGTTTAATGTGTTCAGTTCTATGGGGTCTTCAATAAGCAATGACTATAACTAACTTAATGTTTGTTGCAACTAACTGCTAGCTATTGTGGCAAGTAACTTATTGCAGTTGCTTACATGTTACTTCTGCCTGTTTGGCTGCATTTACGTTATATGAATATTTGAATATTTGTAAGTAGTTATTAATAATATACGTGCTTATACGTGTGTTTATAAATTTTACATACTTATGGAGTAATTTAAAATATGGTCGGTCATTCAGGCATTTACAAATAACCGTAGGTTTGTATTTCTCTGCATTTGTAACGAAGTAATAAAAGGAAATTATACTGTAATATTTTATTGAATAAATTTTATTAAAATATACAACAACAAATTTTAATGTCACAGACAAGTGATGTTTATTTAAATTTGTCTTAAAGTGTGTGTGTGTGTGTTGTATGTATTTGACATAATGAATGAGTAATTTATGGTTTATTGTTAAGGAGTGAGTTTAAATTTCATTTATATTTATTTTAAATTTGTGATTAAATTTTAATTTAATTTAAACTTACAAAAGTAGGCAATTATTTATTAAAATTTACAGCAGCCTAAATGTAGGCAATGGTTTTTGTTTATTGTTTAATTTTAAGTAATTTATCGAAAAGAGGCATATAAGAACCCAAAATTATATTAGAAATATCAATTTGGCTTTTCAGCTGAAATTTACCTAATTTTTGTAAATTTACTACTATAAAATGAGTAAAGTTTATTACATAAAACACAAGTTCGGCAAATATAATCTCCAAAAGCATAAAACTGTTTTTTTGTACACCCTTTCATATACAATAACACACAAAATTTTTTTTTGGACATAATCTGTTTATAATTAAACACTTTATGTTTAAAATTAATGCTATTTGGTTAAATTAAAATTTTATGCTTCAATTTTGTTTCTTGACATTAAAAAATAATAATAATTACCCATTAAAACTCAGTTCAAAACAGTAGCATTTTGCTGTTCGGAAAAGCATTACTGCTCTGCATCTGATGCGCATTTGTGATTAGTTTGCCAGCTGATGCTTTTACGAACATGCTACGCATTACATGCAGAGCAGTGATGCATTTTCGAACAGGCCCACTGTAATGTATATGATACTTTATCTTGTTGTATTAGAAAATCAAATGCTTTAATAAATAGAAATACAAACAACTGATTGTAGAACACATTAAACTGCACTCTAATTAATTTTTGTTTAAATTTACACAACTTGTAGTAAGGAACTGAAATCCTACCACAAATATGGTAAATTTAGTCCCAGTGTGTTAATAAAAAAAATATTACACACATTATGCGTAAGTTAATTACATACAAAATTTGTAAATTTACAATCAAAATGTGTAAAAAATTTCAGCAATTATACATAATTTTACCGATTTTGTGCATAAATTTACCAAATTAATCACGTTATACCGTCCAAAAACTAAAAGAGTAAAATCATTTTTAAAATATTTTATTAATAAAACATTTACGCCAAATACAAGCTTCAGATTCTGGAGAGATTTTTTAATGGAAATACCTAAGATTCTGAGCACTATTTCTTCTAGTACAAGCCTCATATTCTGGACACTTTTTCCTATAAAAAAAAACTACGTTTCTATAGTAAATGAATGAGTTTCTATGATATTTTTCCTATGGAAAGCAAATGAGATTTGGAGATTTTTGCTATAGAAAACACCTTAGATTTTGAGGACTTTTTACTACAGAAATGTTTCATATTCAGCGAACTTTTTCTATAGAAAAAATTCGTTAGAAGCTGAGGGATTTACTCTGAGAAGAAGTCCTTGAAATCGATGGATTTTCTATCGGAAAAAGTTGTAGAAAACAGGGGGTTTATTTATAGGAAGTCCTCAGAATCTAAAGGTTTTTGTATTGGAAAAAAAGCTCAAAATTGGAGAATTTTTCTATAGGCAAAAGTCCTCCTCATCAGAGGAGTTTTCCATAGAAGAAAGTCCTCGAGATCAAAGACATTTTTCATAGGAAAAGTTCAAGCAATCTTTGGGGTGTTGTTTCAAGGAAAAAATTGTCAGATGTCGAAATCGTAGTAAAAAGTTTCGAAAATCTAACAGTTTTTGTACAGAAAAAGGCAACCAAATCTTTTGGAGTAAATTTGTGGGCGCTGTGATGTAATGGTTAGTGCGTTGGACTGTTACACATAACGTTGGGGTTTGATCCCAAGTCAAGGCAACATCAATTTATGAAAAATAATAATATATAATAAGAAAACGTATTTCCGAATAACAAAATTTTATTTTAAAATTTTATAAAATTAAATTCAAAACTTATTTGATCGAAAATTCTAAATATTTAAAAACAGCAGTTTATAACACTTTATAACAGCTGAAGAGATGGGAATTCTACACTAATGTAGAAATCCGACAGTCCCCACGTTGGGCGCCAAAATGTTTCTATGTTCTTTTCTAAAATCCGAATGATAAAATTTTAATTTAAAATTTTACAAAATTAAATTCAAAACTTATTTGATCGAAAATTCTAACCCCTCAATTCATAAATGCTTTGTAAAGTTATAGCAGGTTTACAAAACGTCATTTTCATACAAAATTTGTTCAATAAACCTCCTATAATATTACAAAGCGTTTATGAATTTAGGGGTAAATATTTAAAAACAGCAGTTTATAACAGTTGAAGAGATGGAAGTTCTACATTAATGTAGGAATCCGACAATATGATTTTTTTCTATCCCTCATACATATTGCAAAGTCCTCCTTCGGTATTCCCATAGTACTTAACCCCATCGAAATAAAATAATATAACAGGGCTATGAACTAAAAAGCTTTAACAAAGTTCGCCAACTCTTCATCAGATGGCGTTTAACAACTATTCTAAGATTCAACATCTCGCACAATTACAGTGTTGCCATGTTTGAAGCCGTTTCACCACCTTTACGTCTTCTCTATCGCCTTTCCAAAGAAAGCAACACGTTAATGAATACGAAGAATTTCCTGATTGTTGCTTCTCTTTAGAAAAAAAATATTATATTTTATATTTTTCCCTATTAAAATAATTTTTCTGATCATAATTTTTATTTTCTTTTCTTTCTAGCTTCACCAAAATATGACATGAAATTTTTAGTCAATTGACCCGTAAGAAACAGTAATAAATTTTAATAAGAACAAACAACATTATTTTAATATTTAACAAAACTCCCCAACCAAAAACAAAATCCACCTAAATGTCCGACGAAGTGCCTTCGGGAAGATTATCACAAATCTTTGATCCATTAACTAATCTACAACAACCGACAACACATTATCAACAGCAATTGACAATAAATCGTAGAAGATCTACTTCAACGTCACCCTCAACCTCGGGTAGAGCAACACCAGCTTCGGCCGGAGCCACTAGCAATGGCAGTGGAGCAAGCAGTAGTAGTTCTCATGTTTATCATCAATATTTTCATCAACAACAACAACAATCCCAACAACAACCACAAAATTATCAATATTTAACACAAACCCACAACTATTTTCAACTACGTTCACAAGATGGCGCAGGAGGTGCAGGTGGTGGTGGAAGTAGTGTTGGTGGTACACACAATTATTTACATACTTTTCCATCAACAACAACACAAAGTCATTTACTACAGCAGCAACAACATTTGTTGCAACAACAATATCAACAACATCATCAGCAACAATATACGAGTAATATGATGCCTTCCTCACCGTATCTACAACATACACAACAGCAGAAACATTCTTTACCCCCTTTATATGGTACAACACAATCTTTAAATTCTTCGCCGTTATTAACAAAACGAGCCATTTCATTTAGTGGTCAAATACCTCTTAGTAGACAACAACAAATGGATAATGTCAATAGTGCTTCAGCTGCTATACGTCAACAACAGCAACAACAACAACTTGGTGTAGCAACAGCACAATCAACACCAAATAGTCCTCGATTAATGCCAAGAAGACAACCAAAACCACCACCTATACCCGCCAAACCTACAAATATTGCTGTAACTAACACTACTACTACTCCCTCAACAACAACTACACATCAACAAAAGGATATAACACAAGTTAATCCAGTTTCATCGTTAGATGGTGCTGATGCACCATGGCCACATTTTTCTGCTTTAACAGAATATTTAGATGTACATCAGGTTAATAATTATGGACAAGCAGTGCCGGAGGTAAGTTTGAAGAAGAGAATGAAGAAAGAAAAAAAAAATTGTGTAAGTCAAGTATTAATTTAAAAAATTTGTTTACCTTTTCTATCTTAGATCAATTGGCAAGAACGTTGTTTGGAATTACAATTGGAATTACATCGCTCTAAAAATCAAGCTGGTCGTATACGTGATATGTTAAGAGAAAAGGTAAGTGTTCATTTAAAACTTTCTTATTCAGAGCCGTTTATAAAAGCTTAGGCTAAAGTTATATAAATAACAGTTTTATTAGTGTCGAGCCTTATAACTTAAAAATTGAGAACATTTTAAAATTTGAAATTATTTTTTCAAACTTAAAAGTTATAAGAGACTTTCCATCAGAAGCCTTGAGTTAATATTAATCATACGCCACCGGGTTTTAAAATTTAAAACTTTTTAAAAGTACTTTAATGTTAGATTTTTCAAATGTAAAATATACAAAATTTATAATAGATCCGTATTAATATTTGTAAATTATATAAAAGAATTTAACAAATATTTAAAAAAGCCTGAGGCGCCTCATTTCACACTTTTGCTGCTCTTTTGCCCGTGGGCAGCATAACATTTTTAAGATCAAATTCATTCACACAAAAGCGGTAACATGATTTCTTCTTTATGCGCAGGCTTCATCACTGATTTTCCATTAAATTGTATTACTGTTTATATTTTATTGTCAGATTGTCTCTATATGAAAATTTTATCAATAATCCGTCGGCTGTAGGAATCGAGCCTGTGCCTATTCCTACATTCCAAACGAAACTATACTATAATTCAATAGCCATCTCATCCAAGTAAGGCCTTGAATGCAATGTAGCTAATTCATAGTTTTCTTTCCTATTCAGCTTTCTGTTATTGTTTTTTACTTCGGAAGTGATCAAACAGACACAAACATTCTACTTTCTATATTCTACTTTAAGATTAATGTCTTCCAATCTCCTCCGTGTCTTCTTTTTCGCAAATGTTGCCACACTGACGTATGGCTTTTACGTTCAAGAGCAGGTAATTTGTGTATGTTGGAGACGGACTGTCAATAGGGAATTTTTATAACATATTTCAGTACATTTAGTATTTAGTACATTAGGTTTGAGGTTAAGAAGAAGAATGAGGAATTAGTTTTTAAATTAACTACAACTCAAACTTGCTATTCACAACTTTTCTGCTCCTTCACTAATCGAAATTCCTGCACATTTCTAAGTCGATCCACGCTATTGTACACCAGAAATCGATTTTAGATACAACTTCTTTCGTGATTCAGAGTGAGGCCACGCAGGTAACTCTTAACAAATCCCTTACCTAGAATGAACGGTTAGGTTAAATGGGAGCCCGCCAATACTGTGAATTAAATAGGAGGCCATAAGACACATTGCGATTCCCCCAGTCTCCCTCACATCCACATGGAAAGAAAAACCACGATCCGAAAAAGCTAAAACCATCCAAATCCCTTCAAAAGGTCTGCGACATCGGCCAGAGATACATCCAGTCTTACGAGTTACTTGTTTCTCAGATATATGAGTCGCCGCTCCTTCAGTCCCGAATACCCACAAAACAGATGTTGCACTGGCTCCTCCTCCTCGTCCAACGAGCCCCAACAGTAATCCGCATGGTAGTGATCCCAGCACAAAGCTATTCTACAATCGGCCAAAACCGTCCACCTCGCCCTCATCTCCCTATCCGATATATTCTCTATCAAAGATCGTTACCATGGCAGCCTGACCCTAGTGCCGACGAATCCTGCCAAGGGATTCAAAGCAGCAATCCACTTTTTTAATGCTTTTAAAATATTAAGACTGTTCACGAAGATGCTAATGGATGATGGGTCCATATCCCGTTATATTATTATACGTGCGACTATGTTAATTGCATAGAGCTCTGCCTGGAGAATGCTACCATCGTCTGGAAGTTTGCCAGATAAAACTCCCAATTCTGTTTCCTTCTCCATCTTCAAACCGTCAGTATACACCGAGATTTCACCACTCCGAATAACGGAGTCAGCGGATCAATTCTCCGTGGTCGGTATAATCACCTCAAAAGTCCTCCGGAAGTTGACGATCGGTAAAATGTATCACTATCCAATTCCGTACCACCAATCTCACACAGAATTGAGCTATTGCCTAAACTACTGCATCTCCCTCAGTCAAAGTGCTGCCTTGGCTGCCGGGCATCACCTCCAAACTCGCCTAAGGTGGGATTAAAGAGATATCCACTTTTTAATGCTTTTAAAATATTAAGACTGTACACGAAGATGCTAATGGATGATGGGTCTATATCCCGTTATATTATTATGCGTGCGGCGGTGTTAATTGCCTAGACTTCTACCTAGAGGATGCTACAATCGTCTGGGAGTTAGCCAGAAAAAACTCCCGATCACAAACTTAAAATCAGAATTAAAAACTTTAAAGTTGCGATTCCAAAATGGCGGCCGCGAACTTTGAAAATTTTCTATTTTGGATCTAAAGGACACAGATTCGTGACCCAAAGTCATTTACAAATGTATCTTTTAAATCTAAAACATATAATTTTTTAAACTCACGGCCGGACTTTTTGGATCGGCCATTTTGAAATTTTTAATTCTGGCATCAGATTCGTGATTAGCACCTCACCTCTTTTTCTGTTTCACACACTAGTAGAAAAATCTGTACAAATTTTTTAAAATTTACCTTGCGGGAAAAACTGCTGAAATTAGCAGACTATTTTTGCTAAATATTAGTAAGATAGGAAAAGCTAATAATAAGCTAATAAAAGTGTTAATAATACTGAATTTTAGTAGAAATTGAGTTAAATTTTAGTTAATACAAATTAAAAAATTAAAATTAGTTGCTAAAATCCTAAATAATAAAAATAAAAATTTGGTAGCTTTGAGGTTAAGAAGAAGAACAAACCTTTTTCTCAAAAAATTATAAACATTAATTTTTAAGTCAGACTAGATATAGTTTCTACCTTTTTGTATGGACTGGCTTCATTAGTTTGTTAATTGTTCCATTAAATTGTTAATTGTTTATTGTCGGATTGTCTCTATATGATAATTTTTTCAACAACCCTTCGGCTGTGGGATTGAAAAACATGTCCCCACATTACAATCGTAACTATACTGAAGTGCGACGACAGCTTAGCCATCTCACCCAAGTAAGGCCTTGAATGCAATGTGAATAATTGATTGTTTTCTTTCCTATTCAGCTTTCTGTTATTGTCTTTTACTCAGAAGAGATCAAACACAGACACATACAAACATTTAATTTTTAGATTTTTGTTTATCTTCCAATTTTCTCCATGTCTCCTTTTTTGCAAATATTGCCACACTGATGTATGATTTTTAAATCATTTTTTAACCATTTTATTAATAAAATACTTTAAGCCTAATACAAGCCTCACATTCTGGGGAGATTTTTCGATTGAAAAGTCTCAGATTCTGAGCGGTTTTTCTTATAGAAAAAGCCTCAGTGTACTTTTTCAATTGGACACAGATTCAGAGTATTTTTCGTATAGGTAAAACCTCAGCTTTTGGGGATATTTTACTTAAATTCAATGAATTTTTTTTCTGTAGGAAATAGTCCTTAGAAGATGGGAGGTTTTCTTTGGGAAAAAGCTTTAGAAAATTGGGGGTTTCTCTCAGGGAAGTCCGCAAAATCTAAGGAATTTTCTATTGGAAAAAATGCTCAGAATAAGAGGATTTTTCTATAGGACAAGATCTTCAAAATCAGAGGTGGTTTCCATAGGCGACATTCCTCGGAGTCAAAAAGATTTTTCCATAGAAAAATTCCCTGAAATCTGTGGCGTTTCTATGAGAATACAATGGTTTTTATAGGAAACAAAATCGAAAGCTGAGGATTTTTCTCTAGAAAATGCTGTCAGAATGTGAAGGCTGTTATTTAAGAAGAAGTGCTAAGAATCCAACAGTTTTTATACACGAGAAAATCATCAAAATCTTTGTAAGAAAAGTTCACAGAATCTAACAGTTTTCTGTAGGAATGTGATCAGAATCTGAGGTTTTTTATGGGAAGAAATCCTTAGAATCAAAGAATAGGAAGAAGGCTTCAGGATCTTAAGGTTCTCTTACAGGAAAAATTCACCAAAATTTCGGTAATTTTCTGTGGAGAAAAAACCTCTGAATCTGGAAAATTCTTCAAAATCCGTGGATTTTTCGGGTGATTATTTTTCTAAAGTCTATAGAGAACTCGTCAGCCACAAAACGGCCTATAGATTCAATAGATTTCTATAGGAAAAACTCTTCACAATCTGTGGGATTTTCGGATGATTGAGGAAAAAGCTTAACTTCCAACAGTTTTTATACAGGAAAAAGTCGCTAAAATTAGAATCTCAGGTTTTTTATTTAGGATCCTTAGCTTTATTACTTAGGAAAAAGTTCTTAGAATCGAATAACTTTTTTATAGGAAGGAGCCCTCAGTATCTTTTGGTTCTTTTAGACGAAAAAATTCACTACAATTTTTGTATTTTTCTTGGTGAAAAAATTTCTGAATCCAGTAGCTTTTCTATAGGAAAAACTCTTTAAAATCTGTGGGATTTCCGGATGATAATTTTTCTAAAGCCTAGAGAATTCGGCATTCACAAAACAATCTCTGAAGGCAATAGATTTCCAATAGAAAAACTCTTCAAAATCTCTGATTCCAGTAGTTTTTTTATAGGAAAAACTTTTTAAAATCCGTGGGATTTTCGGACGATTTTTTTCTAAAGGCCATAGAAAAAGCTTTGAGAATCTAATGGGTGTTTTTTTTATAGAAAAAACTCTTAAAAATTTTTGAGATTTTTGGATGATTTTTTGTAAAGCCCATAGGGAATTTGTTAGTTTTTGACCACTTTTTGCTATTGAAAAAAGCCTTCTATTTTAAGCTATTTATCATATAAAAAAGGCTCTGTTCCTGAGCACACTTTCCTTTAAAAAAAGTTTGAGATTCTAGACCTTTTGATAGAAGAATGTTTTCACAACCAGATGCCTTTTTTGATAGAAAAAATGCAATAGGAAAAGCGATAAATACTAAGCACTGTTTGTTATTAAAATTCTTAGATTCTAAGCACTTAAAAAAATCTTAGAATATGGACATATATTCTTGTTTAAGCCTCGGATTCAAATTTTTGGAATTTTTTAATATTGAGTTTTATTTTTGTTTTGTTTTTCAGATCAAATATGACAAATTCCAAATAGATTCACAATATTGCTTTACAACAAATAGAGAAAAAACTTATGAAAAAATCTTTCCTAGAACCAATAATTGACAATTAATGCATTTTCAAGTACTACCAAGCACTATCATCAGATTGTTTTTATGGGGTTCTCTCTAGATTATAATGATTGAAGTTCCTTTATTTGAACTATGAAGAAATTAACGAAATGAGAAATCAACTCTTACATTTTTTACTAGTTATTTTTATATTAAAACGAAAATAACATATTTCTTACAAAGCTATTATTTTTCTCTATTGTTATAGTTGTTGCTTTAACCAAAGTTCTTTTAGTAGTAAAGCAAATGTTTGAATGTTGTATTTTAAAATTTAAGCTTCTAATTCTAGAATTCAAAGAACTTTTACAACAATTATTTGTTATTAATATTTTAATAAAAACATAGCTTTAAAAGAATTTTTCCTAAACGTCTCTATTAATATTAATCATACGCCACCATCGATGAATTTGTTAAACAGTTAAATTCGTTATAACAACAGTGGGCAACTCATATTTATATTTTTTTAAAGCCAATATACTCTATTTTTTTAAATTTTTTGCATTTAAATGATTTTGTCAGGAGATAGATTGTTAAGGGAGGTAAAATGAGTAACTCTAAGTTTATATTGATGTTGAAAGTTCTTGTTGCTTTGTTGGAAACAAATTAACATAAATCCATTGTAGCAACTATCTATTTTAAATAGTTTCATCATTTATTTTACTCCAGTTCTTTCTTTTTTTATGAATAAATAATATGCATATGTTTCCTTTTCCTTTTCAACTCGAATCTCTGTTTTTTTTTTAACTCAACTGCTGCTGGTATTGTTAATGTTTTGTTAAAATTTTTATATATATGTGTATATTTTATTTATAATCTTTATGCTTCATTATACCGGAAAAGTTTTATATTTATGTTTTATATATAACAAAACGAGGAAAAATAAATAAAAAAAAAGGATGAAAAACAAACTGACATAACTAGGCGAATGTTTACACAACCATGAATAAAAGTAATGCAAGGAGAAAAAAGGACTCATTTATAGAAATGCAATACCATGATAATCAGAGGTATAAATGTAACTGAACACATATATTTTATATAACTGTGCTAAACTCATACACGTTACGCTCTATATGTATATGTAAGTCAGTCATTTGGTATACATATTGTACTGGTGATTGTCATTTTACCGGAAGGCATATTTTTTTTTCGCTGAACAAAAGCAAAAGAATTGGTAGTAAAACCATAAATAAATAAAAGAGATATATGTTTACAAATGGTTAAAAGGGCTTTCTCCCTGAAGTATGCAATATTTTGCACTTTTATCAAAATACAACATACATCCTAGATGTATGCTTTAAATAAGGTATATAATTATAATAATAACAAATACTATACATATATATTTATGTTTAAATTTAGTTTATTACTACAAAATAAAGGTTTTTGTTTTGTTGAAAAAAAAAAAAAAATTAAATCAGCAGGTTGAATTAGACTAGGTGAAGTGGCACTATGTACCACGAGCAGCATTGGTCTTTTGTGATGCCTAGAGTTGCCTAAAGGTTAAAGCTACCAATAACAACAATTATTGCTATTAGCAAAATATCTCAGGCCTCCGAAGGCCACATGAAGCGGTCACCCAGAAACCTAAGTCTCATAGCCTAGAAAATTTACAGCCATCATACTCCGCCGTCTGAGCCTCCAACACACAAAAATTACACACACCAGTTGGCGTTGTGTGGCATATTTCGGTAATGAAGGCTCCTAGTAGAAGCACCCTTAGACTTCGGAAAATAAATACGAGGAGTAGCGACCTCAAGTGTGGTTCCCTGAGGGCTCAAAACAGGTGAATATGTATGTGGGTGTGGGCGTTGTAGTATTATGGTTAGCGAGATTTGGGGGGGTTAAAGTTTCCCCCTTTTGGCCTGTTCGTGCGCCATATCGGTATATGAAACTATGTGTTCTTTCCATCTGAGGTGTAGGATATGTTCAGCAGCTTTGTACAAAATATTAAGGCAAATATTTTTGTGGAACATATTAACCCTCTAACTCCTACACATAACGGTAATTTTTGGCTCTATTCTAGCAAATCGTAAAAACCACCCCTAAAAATAGGGTGGTCGGGGATGAAATGTTCTACAAAAATGTTGGCCATAAAATTTTACTACATATATCAGAACACACCAAAGCCCAAAACTTAACACAAACAGCAAAAATCACTCAAATTGAAGATTGCCCGTTAAGGGTTAATTTAGTTATTGTTCACATATGTAGGTAATCCTATCTTCGACGAGAAGCTTTGATACTCAACTACCGAATACTTTTGTATCTATCTATGTCACTATGACTTCAATTATATTTGCTTATGTTCTTCTTCATTCTTTTTGTCATTATCTTTTTGAAACCAAAATTGCCATAAGAGAATTTAATCTTTTTGGTTTCTTAATTGTCCTACAAGGTAATATTTGGAAAAACTTGACTGCTTCTGCTATGTCTGCGGCAAGCATACCCTTAAGGCATACAAGGTATAATTTTTCAATAGTAAAGTGGAGGGTTGTTCAACAGGGACGCTACAAAAGTAGAAAGACAGGGACAGCAAACGACGCCATATTTATTGCCGCTCTTTTGACATTTCTCTTCAGTAAGGTTTGCCATTTCATGATGGAAAGATATACGAGCCAACAACGAGTCGAAATTATTAAAATTTACTACCGAAATTCGGAGTCAGTGGCCTCAACGTTAAGAGCGCTACGTCCAATTTATGGTCGTCATAATCGTCCTAGCAGATCAACAATTGAGCGTGGGGCTACGTCAAATCTATGGTCTATGCCAACAAGCCAGCGACGATTGATGAACTTGGTACGAATATCGAACGTAAAATTGCAGCAAAAGAGATCGATTTCCATACATAATGGCATCGAACGTACTTTCACAGGAATAAAGAATTTCATTGATATCCTAAACCGTTTTTGTTTTATTTAAACTTTTTTACTTTTGTAGCGCTCTTATTGAAAAACCCTATATATAAACTTTATTTTGAAATGGAAGTTTTTCGAGATGAGCTGTGGGTGCCAAAACATATCCAATTATAATTGGAGCGTTGCCCTTTCTCATCATGGATACCCTACTCACATCGTAGCACGTGTTGTCAAAGGCGACCTGTATATCAATAAAAGCACATAGGACAATGCTTTTTGCCTCTTGTTCCTTTTCTATTATCGGTAGACTTGCCCTGTTGATACGCAGACTTTGCCCGTTTATCGGTTTTCTTCTGAGGTAAGTGTCCCTTATAAAAAGTCCAATCCCTTCTTTATTGTCTTAAGAAGAAACAAACTTAGGCTAATTGGTCTCTTCACTGACAGATTTATTTGCATGACATTAATAAATTTTTGCATAAAGCCAAAGAAGTTTCACTGGAACTCGTCCATTGAAACTTTTCATTGAATTTTTCATAAAATATTGTGAAAAATTTCATATTATTTATTAAAAGTTTCTTACACTTAATGAAAGATATTCATTAAAACTGGATTCATAAAATATATGAAGCTTTTTTTACCGTATATTTTAGTTGATCTGAAGATTGTTACAATGAGTTTTATTTTTAGTAGGTTTAGAATTAACAAGAAGAATAAACCATTTTCTTTAACATTAATTCGTCAATCAGACTAGATCCTAGTTTCTGTCTTTTTCTATGGACAGGCTTCATCAGTGATTTTCCATTAAAGTGTATTATTGTTTATATTTTATTTGTCAGATTGTCTCTATATGATAATTTTGCAATAACCCGTCGGCTGTAGGAATCGAACCTGTGTATATTCCGACATTACAAACGTAACTAAACTAAAGTCCGACAGCTTAGCCATTTAATCCAAGTAAGGTCTTGATTGTAGTGTAGCTAATTCTTAGGTTTCTTTCCTATTCAGCTTTCTGTTATTGTTTTTTAATTTCAGAAGTAATCAAATAGACACATACAAACATTCTACTTTTAGATTTTTTATTTATCCTCTAATCTCCTCCGTGTCTCCTTTTTCGCAAATGTTGCCACACTGACGTATGGTTTTTACGTTCAGGAGCAGGCAATTTGTGTATATTGGAGACGTACTGCCAACAGGGCATTTTTATAATGTATTTTAGTACGGTTTTAAGATCAAATATAACAAATTCCAAATAGAATTCACAATTTATTTTACAACAAATAGAGAAAAAACTTTCCTAGAACCAATGGTTGACAATTAATGCATTTTCAAGTGCTACCAATCACTATCATCAGATTGTCTTTATGGGGTTCTCTCTAGATTATAATGTAGTGTAATGAATCTCAGATACCTCATTACTAGTCCCACATGAGTTTAGAATGAGCTCCTTAAAAACATAGACGTTGACAATTAATGCATTTTCAAGTGCTACCAATCACTATCATCAGATTGTCTTTATGGGGTTCTCTCTAGGTTATAATGTAGTGTAATGAATCTCAGATACCTCATTACTAATCCCACATGAGTTTAGAATGAGCTCCTTAAAAAGATAGACATCGCTTTTCAAATAATAACGGAAATTCTTCCAGTTCGTCCAGTTAGGATTTCGGTAATCCGGGCACTAGGCTCATACAGGCTATTCTAGCCCGACTCACGTTTAGGTCTTGCATTATCAGGTTGCTTTTAACCCTAATTTGATACCATATTTGTGGTGTTACAAGAAAATTTTTTGAAAATTACAAAAAGCGTAATGAATTTTTCCTTTAAACCTGTTCTTTTAAATTCATGCAATTTTAAATTTTAAATAATTTCTTCCTTTGCTACTAAATAAAATTTATTTAGTTTTTTAACTTCTTAAGCACTGCTACTTTAAAAAAAACCCTTATTTTTAAAGCCTACTCCTAAAAGTATACTTTAATTCCTTTATTAAATACTCTTATCTTTTGTTATCTTTTACTAGCCAAGATAGTTTTGTATTACCCCATCAAAACATAAAATGTCTTTTGTCTGTTTAATGCACTGAGCTTTTTTTGCAATTGTTGCAAAACTAAAAACTCTTACTTGTTACAAAGAACGCGATTTTTTTATGCAGTTCTATAATGTTGTACAACAAAATTTAAAAAAAAGCCCATTCAGTTGAGAATAGTAAGTAAGTTGTTGGTTTTCATTGTATTCTTGTATGCTATTGTTTGTTGTTCATTTTATTATTATTTTTACATTTAGTTTTTCTTAAGTTATTAAATAGTAGGTAGTACTTTTATTATATTATTTTAAACAAAAGATGTACTAGTAATGCTTACTTAATAGGAACATAAAAAAATATGGAAAGTTCTTTTTTGAAATTATTCACTTTTTCGACAGTCAATTATTCTAAAATTCAAGATTTGAAAATTTAAGCAAAAGCCAATAATGGCGCCAAACTTTGAGAATCTATTGTTGAACTTTTATAAAGAAATTTGATAGTAAATTTGACGCCCAATTCTTATGTAAAAATTAAATTTTGTAGATGACGAATTCAGCGCATTATTTTAAAATTTTATAGTAGTATTTTTTTAAGAATTTAATAGGATTTAACAACCAACTGTCATAAAATAACTGTCAATCTTTTTTGAGCGCAATAATTTGGTTAAATAGTATTTTTTGCTCTGTGTTGCTAAAGGATTGATATTCGGTCAATTATATTTTAGTTCCAGAGCATGGGTTCCGGAGCGAGTTAAATGCAAACTTGTATAGTCCAGCAAGTTGTAGAATAGAGGAAGTAGGAAAGTTATTGTAAACTTTATTGTTTTTGGAAGTGATAACTGTTTCGGTCGCACCAGTTCTAGAATAGAGAAAGAGGGACAATGTTTGTAAACTTTTTTTGAATTGGGAAGTGTGACTTTTAAATGGTTTTTAAATGTGATCTTTTAGGACTTCTGGGTTTGGACTTTGGTTGGTTTATAGAAATGGCGCCCAATTCTGAGGTATGAGCGTCAGCCTGTTACTACAATTTGTAGCTTTAAAGATACCTAAAGCTTCTCACAACTTTTCAAATAGAATTAAATGGTTTTTAAATGTGATCTTTTAGGACTTTTGGGTTTGGACTTTGGTTGGTTTATAGAAATGGCGCCCAATTCTGAGGTATGAGCGTCAGCCTGTTACTACAATTTGTAGCTTTAAAGATACCTAAAGCTTCTCATAACTTTGCAAATAGAATTATCTGATTAGTAGGAGACATTTCGTCTATTTATTCATTTAGGATTTAATTTTAAATATTTTAGTTTCATTTATTTGAATATTATTTAATATGAAAGATTACAAAAGTTTAAAAACCGAAACTAGAAATAATATTAATATGACAAGCCTAATGATCTTCATTACAATAATGATGACAATGTTGGTAGTGGTGTTAATGATGGAAATTCATTTGTGGCTAAAAATATTTTCGTTATTTATATCACATGTGTTCTGAACAAAAAAATATACACAAAGAAAAAAATTTTAAATCAAGCAGAATAAAAATAAAATTAAATAAAAACAGCTTGAAAACAAACTAAGTCGTATTTGGCTTTGTCAATTCTTGTTTTCAGACCACATGTGATATATCTGTTGCCTAGTTTATGGCGCTAAACTTATTAACTCATTTCCTTGTTGTTTTAATAATGGACTCCCCAGAGATCTTAACAAAAACAAATGACACTCTGTTTGCTAGAGAAAAATATAATATACAATTTGTTGGAAAATAGGAAAAACTATGTGATATGACAACAGCTAGAAGCTGTTGTCATTTGCAAGTTAATTATTGCCGGAATTATTGTTGTGTCTTTTTAGGCAATTTAATTAAGTAATTAAGATATTAATGAATAATTATATTTTCGAAGAAAAGGAAACAAAACTCAGAAAAAAGCTTTGAAATAATTTTTACTTAAAGTTTGCAAACAGTTGGTTTTTCTTTAGTTCTACATATAAAAAATTTTACAGATATCTCTGAATCTTTGCTTTTCTTGTTTCCTCCTTTTCAAAACCATAACAAATTTGTTTTGTACTAAAAATATAAATCATAAAACATGTTAGATGCCACTTTTAGCATTTTGAAATAGGTTTTTTTTTATTTTATTATTAAGGAATATTTGTTACAAGCAAATTATAAATATAGTTCATGAAAATAATGAAGAGGGGCAAAAAACGAAACATATTTTTGCAATATATAATATATGACATGTGCAATATTTTGGTTTTATGAAATGGGTCAAAATTGTGTTGAAATAGAAAATAAAAAAATTAAAGCAATCAAGAAAAAAAAATTTAATCAAGCAAAAGCAACATTAAATTGAATAGAAAATAGCTTTGAAAAAAAATTAGTTTTTTTCTAAAAAAAAAACAAAGGTCGAATATTATTTCAAAATATCTGGAAAAAAATAAAAAAATTTGAAAAGATTCAAAAAAATTAAAAAAAATTTAAAAAAAATAAATGAAATAAATAAAATAAATAAAATAAATAAAATAAATAAAATAAATAAAATAAATAAAATAAATAAAATAAATAAAATAAATAAAATAAATAAAATAAATAAAATAAATAAAATAAATAAAATAAATAAAATAAATAAAATAAATAAAATAAATAAAATAAATAAAATAAATAAAATAAATAAAATAAATAAAATAAATAAAATAAATAAAATAAATAAAATAAATAAAATAAATAAAATAAATAAAATAAATAAAATAAATAAAATAAATAAAATAAATAAAATAAATAAAATAAATAAAATAAATAAAATAAATAAAATAAATAAAATAAATAAAATAAATAAAATAAATAAAATAAATAAAATAAATAAAATAAATAAAATAAATAAAATAAATAAAATAAATAAAATAAATAAAATAAATAAAATAAATAAAATAAATAAAATAAATAAAATAAATAAAATAAATAAAATAAATAAAATAAATAAAATAAATAAAATAAATAAAATAAATAAAATAAATAAAATAAATAAAATAAATAAAATAAATAAAATAAATAAAATAAATAAAATAAATAAAATAAATAAAATAAATAAAATAAATAAAATAAATAAAATAAATAAAATAAATAAAATAAATAAAATAAATAAAATAAATAAAATAAATAAAATAAATAAAATAAATAAAATAAATAAAATAAATAAAATAAATAAAATAAATAAAATAAATAAAATAAATAAAATAAATAAAATAAATAAAATAAATAAAATAAATAAAATAAATAAAATAAATAAAATAAATAAAATAAATAAAATAAATAAAATAAATAAAATAAATAAAATAAATAAAATAAATAAAATAAAATAAATAAAATAAATAAAATAAATAAAATAAATAAAATAAATAAAATAAATAAAATAAATAAAATAAATAAAATAAATAAAATAAATAAAATAAATAAAATAAATAAAATAAATAAAATAAATAAAATAAATAAAATAAATAAAATAAATAAAATAAATAAAATAAATAAAATAAATAAAATAAATAAAATAAATAAAATAAATAAAATAAATAAAATAAATAAAATAAATAAAATAAATAAAATAAATAAAATAAATAAAATAAATAAAATAAATAAAATAAATAAAATAAATAAAATAAATAAAATAAATAAAATAAATACAATAAATAAAATAAATAAAATAAATAAAATAAATAAAATAAATAAAATAAATAAAATAAATAAAATAAATAAAATAAATAAAATAAATAAAATAAATAAAATAAATAAAATAAATAAAATAAATAAAATAAATAAAATAAATAAAATAAATAAAATAAATAAAATAAATGAAATAAATAAAATAAATAAAATAAATAAAATAAATAAAATAAATAAAATAAATAAAATAAATAAATTAAATAAAATAAATAAAATAAATAAAATAAAATAAATAAAATAAATAAAATAAATAAAATAAATAAAATAAATAAAATAAATAAAATAAATAAAATAAATAAAATAAATAAAATAAAATAAATAAATAAAATAAATAAAACAAATAAAATAAATAAAATAAATTGTCTTAAATACGAAAAGATTTGCATATTTATTTTAATAATATTGACTTAGTTTTAAAAATATTTTATAGTAATTGATTGATTCAATTCTTTAAAAGCTCTGGCTACCATTTATTTTATAAAACATCTCATATATTAAACTAACCGGTTATAAGGCTTGCCAGACTTGGGGCTTGTCCCCAAATTTGGGAATTTTTTGTTGGTCTTGTGGACAAAACATTCATTAGTGGACTGGGGATTATTTTGGGGATTTTAAATCTGTTTTGCAGATTTTTTGAAGATATTTTAAATTTTTTCATAAATTTTGAAGTTTATCAACAATTATTTTAATTTTTGCATTAAAAAATACAAAAATTGTTTTTTCGCACTTTCTATATTTTCATATATTTAGTTAGAATATTCTTCCACCTCAAGTCCAAATTCTAATATGATATTGTCATATTAGATTTTTATTTGTTGTTTCAAAAAGGGGTTGATCATTTTCATGATAGACAATACAATTGTTTCGTAGACATCACTCTACTCTTCAGTTGTCCGCTTAGAAAATGATAACTTTCTTACTCAAACCGAGACATTACATAAGGTACAAAAAAGTTTATATTAATTTTGTATATGTTTTCAGAACAGATCAGTCAAGTTTGTTTACCTAATTGCAAAGAAAGTTCCAAATTTACTATTTAATGCACTTTCCCTAATATTTTAAAGCTTTTTAACACAACCAATTTCTTTTTGCTTGAGATTTTTATATGATTAATGTCCCAGATTTTAAAATGTTGGTTATAGAAAAAAAAACTGTCATATCGATTGCAGATAAAAGACTATATTGTGTTGAATAAACTTGAAAAATTCGAATCTAAGAATTCTTTACAAAAATGTCTTAAAAGCCTGAAAATTTGAGAACAATAAAAAATGTTAGCATTCGATTGGTTTTTTAAATAAGTTAACAAAAATTGGATGGTTTTTCCATAAAAGTCCTTGAACTCTGAGAATTTTTTCTAGATGACGATAAACTCAGAATTCTTAAAATCGGTTCTTATTAGTAGCGGCTTTTTATATTTTATTATATGGTATAGTGCGGGTAATATTAATTTGAGTAAGTTAAATAAACTTTATTACCTTTTTCAACATTTTTTCTAGTTCGGGATATTTTAAGATTCGTTTGGGGATAATGAAAAAAAGTATCTGGCAAGCCTGCTGCAGGTGATCTTTACCAGGGATGATAAAGTTCGTACTATAATACTTTGTATGGTACTATGAGATAGAGTTGTGAAATTTCGATACTTTTTGAGTACTCAATACTACTCAATACTTTTCAATTGAGTACTCGATACTACTCAATACTTTTAACTGTTTTTTTGAATTTAAAAATAAAAATGTTATGAGTTCGTATTTATAAGGACAAAATAATAACAATTCACATACACGTGTTAAATAACTATTGTTACTTACATTTTAATAAATTTAAAACATTTTAAATAAATTAATTATATAATTTTTCCCAAAAATTCATTTCAAATTTCTTTGCTTCACAAATAGAGTTGTATTTCCAGAGTTGTATTTTTAAAGTAGTATTTTTAGAGTTGTATTTTCATAGGAAAAATACACATTTCTACGGAAAATTGCATCTTTAAAAGTATTGAGTAGTACCATTTTAGTATTGAGTACTCAAAAAAACAGGCAGTATTGAGTACTTAGTACCGGAATACTCAATACTTTTACAACTCTACTATGAGAACCTCAAAAGTACTATGGTACTCCTTAGACAAATTTGATACTATTTTAAAAATTTCAAAATAATTTTTTTTGAGAGGCAAGAAGAAGTTTTTAAAATATTACAAAAATATTCAAAATTCAAAGAAAAATCTATGAACTGTTGTTGAAATACCCTACTTGTTTAACACCTCACTGAGTTTTATTTACTCTAAATTAGTTGAATTCAGTTTATTTAAATTGTAAAGTAACTTTATTTTTAGTAAACTACTTTAAAAAATTTTGCAGTTAACGTCAAATAATTTCAAGTTGTTGGAATTAATAAATTTTTAATTTATCAATTAAAAAGGTCGAAAATTTTTTTTTTATTTTTTAAATAAAAATTAAAAACCAACGTTGTTGATTATTTTGTAATTTGAGTCAACTGACACTCACAAGTTAGCTTTCCGATCAGTTTCTCCGATCTGAATAAAATTTGGATATGTGATGGGGTTATAAAGTAGAGTCAAAAACAAACTCATTTTTGTATGAAACTTGTCTAAAATTTATTTATACACAATGTACAAAGCACGGGAGAAAAGATATATTGCCTATGTCGTGGACCGAAATTGCCACTTATTTGAAATATAGGTGAAAAAATCTTTCCGAAAGGAGCCGCCTTAAATCCGTGCGATAAAGAGGAACGAAAAAATCTAAGGTATCCCTATAAGTATTAAATTTGAATTTGAACTGAAAGCAACATAAATCTTTTATACAAATGTGCTATTTGAAAAAAGTAATAAATTAATAACAAAAATCTATAGTGCTCAAAAGGCTAAAGCATTTCACTCCTACTGAACTAAATACCAGCTCGCTTCTTTTGAAAATGTGCTTTTTTCACTTGAAGGAAATTTACTTAAATATACTAAAGTATAGATTTAAAATGATTTCTCAACTTACTGACTGAAAGACTATTAATTATCTATATTTGGCAAGTGTAATTTAAAATATTAAATAAAAAGTTAACAAGTTGAACTCGTTCGGACATGTTTTTCGGTTTAATACCCAACGCTTCCATACTTTCTTTTTAATTATAAGAAATAAATTTAAAAATAGCTTAAATTTTAGTATTAAATATGAGATTAGGCAACGCTGCAGATTGGATGCAAGAACAAAAGACATATGTATAATTATAAAAAAAAAAATAAGTGCGAATAAGAAAGGTGGTTGGTACTATTTTGAACACCTTATTTATCATCCCTGATCTTTACTGATAAACAGTACTCCGCTGCTCAGTTAACTCTTTTACTCAAATGATACAATTCGTTAGTGATACCAACTTTTTTGAAGTCACACATTCAGTTGGGCACTTGAAAAAGCGCTATATAATATATATGTTTTTTTTTAACTAATACATGCGACGAAAAAGTTAAAATATGCTAAAAAGCACTACTTTGTAAATTCCCATGTTAAAAAGATCAGATTTGACTCGATCTCATTAGTATGATTGCACCAGATCTAATTAGATCTCAAAATTGGGAACAAATTTGTTCACATATGATCTGATCTGGTACCAGATCTAATTACATTCATAATAACATCAGATCAAACCTAATCTATTATTCCCGGGTTTAGTAGTTAATTGTTTAGTAGTTTAGCAGCTTAGTAATTCGACAATAATGGCCTAAGAAGTTTAAAAAAATATATAGAAAACCAATGCTTGAATAAAGTCGGGATTTTGCTCATAAAATGTGATTCATCATGAGGAAGTTTTTTCATGGTATCTGTTATTGTCCTGGAACGAACTACGAGTGTAGATAAATAAATTCGTGACCTTTGGAATGAAAGACAGTTGTTTTGTACTAAAAATATTTCTTAGCAAAGTGTCCTTTTAGCTCAATACCGTTTTTTTTTCTCCAAATTTTTCCAATTTTTTGACCTTTCAAATAATGCAATATGATTCGAAGGTCCTAAAGATAGTACTTGTGTTTTCAATGATTTTGTGTCTTTCTGCTGAGCCATCTCTTTTGTAAATAGAAATCACTGGGGGTTAAATTAGTAAATCCGGGGGCTGAATCAACTCATCCGAACAGCCATAAAACTAATAAAAATTTTCCTGACAAAGTGAACGAATTGTACTTTTTATGAAATTGGTTTTTTAATGAAACTTCTTTATTGATTGTACGAAACATTTAAGAAATAAAATTTTGTTAAATAAAATAATAATAAAAAGAAAATAAGATCATTTTATGAAATAGCTCTGAAAAATTGGGGGAGCGAAAAATCGGAACCACCTATTTTTTCTAATAATTCATATTAGGTGTCTTCTTTCCTAGAAAATATAGTTAACTGGTTATTGCACAGGTATGAGATTGTGTTATGTTCATTAAAATACCCATTTTCAGTTTTATAAAATGACCTTAGTTGAAATATAGTTTTTTTCTCAAATAAAAATTATAACTTTTACTTGGAAAATTACATAAATAATTTTTCATTTAAAATACATGGATGAATAATTTTACATCAATTGTTAGGTCAGAAGTCCCAGGTATGGCAGATCCAACAAAAATGTATATCATATCAGTATAAATATCTGCGATATTGTCTGTGTTACAGACAATTTTGTATCAGTCTAGATTATGTAAAAATCACTACATTAACATTACCGATTATTTTTACATCTCTCATAATTTCTCATACTCTCACTTATTCTGCATCAGGGCTGGGAAACTGGATTTTTATTTCGGTATCAACAAATTGTTGTAGTAGTGTTTTTAGTGTTTTTATAAAGCCGAGTATTTTTTCATTATATTACGAAAATGTCTGTCAAATCTCGTGAAACTGTTGCTAAATTCCGGTGAAAGTTCTAATGGAAAAGACAATTTAAAACTGTGTTGAAAAAGCTCCATTAGACAAAGAAATTAATCTACTTGATTGAAGTTAATACAAATTTTAATTTTCATTGTTCATAAATGTATTTTTGACAGTTAAAAGTTTAACTTTGTCAGTTTAAAATAAAATGCGCGCCGATAGCGATCCGACACACAATGAAACGGGAAAATGTTGGCAAACAATTTGTCGACAGCTCTAAAATATTTTTGCAGCAGCGTTTTAACAGTAATTTTTGTCGGACTTTTTGTGTGTTTTCAAGTGTTGAAAAGCATTATTAAAAAACACAGAGCTGCATGCAATTAGTAGTATGAATACAGAGTCGTATAGAAATATTAATTTTTTTTTTTTTAAATAGAAGCAACACTCAGAAAATTCTTCCTATTAATTAACGTGTTGCTTCCTTTGGAAAGGGGATAGAGAAGAAGTGAAAGGTGGTGAAAGAAGAAGGGCTTCAAAACTTGAATAAAAGTTGAAATAACTGCTTTTAGATTATAACTTTTCCTACTAATTTTAAATGAATTCGATTGGTTTAGGAAACGCTACATATATTATAAATAGTATTCGACTGTTTACCAAATACCGAATATTATTTATTCAAATTGAAAAAATGATTGACATTTCATAAAAAATTTGTTGCTAAAACTATTCCATGAGACTAATTTTCTCTTTAGTAAATGAAAAAAAAAAAAATCATTGAAATTTCCTTTGAATAAAGTTATTATTTGTATTCTGCTGAGTAGTAAAAAAAATATGCTGAATTCCGTATAGTGACCGAAACTTCATGACATCTCTTTAATACTAGATTTTAAATTTTCACAGAAATGTGAATGTGGTATTTCTTGAAATGTGTTTTGCAGTTATTTTTGTATGAAAATGCTAATTTAATAAAATTTCCCTACATTTCACCGAAAATAAAGAAAACTGTATTTTTTTCTGCAACAGAAATATTTGGCAGAAATGCCTACAAAAAGGGAATTCTGCTTACAAATTGCATCAGAGAATCCTACTTAAAATTTAAAGTCAAGATTCCAAACGGTTCTCAAGTTGTAAAATTTTGTTACATCCTTCTCAGTACAAAAAATGTTATCTCAATCTCTCATGGAGATACAATAAAATTTTATGGTTTTTATTTGCGAACTAAGAATATATCAATAATAACAAATATAAACTAAACAAGAATTTTCAGAAAATATACGATTTATTTAATTCCAGAAGACTTTTTCGGGACATCTGTGTAGAACAAATGTGTGTAAAAAATTAAAATAATTTTTGATAAAATTTTTTTTAAGTTAGTGGTTTAAGAGGAGTGCTTTAACCAGAATTTCGGACACTTATTTCTAACAACAGGCAGTAAGCGCAAAATTGAATGAATTCAAGAATAATTCAGTTAGCTTTACAATCCACTTCTTTCATTCCTTCAAAAGTATCCGTAAGTGCATTTTTACTACTTTTTTAGAAGTGATTCTGAACAACTTCAAAAAACTCACTTCTTTCATTGCTTCCAAAGTATCCGTTAGTATATTTTTCCAGTGTTTTTAGAATAACTTATAAACAATATACAAAAAATCACTTAAGTATTGATTTTATAGCATTATTGCTCTAAAAGTTGACACGAAAAATCGGAACCACCTATTTTTTCTAATAATTCATATTAGGTGTCTTCTTTCTTAGAAAATATAGTTAACTGGTTATTGCACAGGTATGAGTTTGTGTTATGTTCATTAAAATACCCGTTTTGCAGTTTTATAAAATGTCCTTAGTTGAAATATAGTTTTCTTCTCAAATAAAAATTATAATTATAATTTACTTGGAAAATTACATAAATAATTTTTCATTTAAAAAACATGGAGAAACAATTTTACATCAATTGTTATGTCAGAAGTCCCAGGTATGGCGGATCCAACAAAAATGTATATCATATCAGTAGAAACATCTGCGATATTGTCTGTGTGACAGACAATTTTGTATCAGTCTAGATTGTGTAAAAATCACTACATTAACATTACCGATTATTTTTACATCTCTCATAATTTCTCATACTCTCACTTATTCTGCATCAGGGCTGGGAAACTGGATTTTTATTTCGGTATCAACAAAATTGTTGTAGTAGTGTTTTTATAAAGCCGAGTATTTTTTCATTATATTACGAAAATGTCTGTCAAATCTCGTGAAACTGTTGCTAAATTCCGGTGAAAGTTCTAATGGAAAAGACAATTTCAAACTGTGTTGAAAAAGCTCCATTAGACAAAGAAATTAATCTACTTGATTGAAGTTAATACAAATTTTAATTTTCATTGTTCATAAATGTATTTTTGACAGTTAAAAGTTTAACTTTGTCAGTTTAAAATAAAATGCGCGCCGATAGCGATCCGACACACAATGAAACTGGAAAATGTTGGCAAACAATTTGTCGACAGCTCTAAAATATTTTTGCAGCAGCGTTTTAACAATAATTTTTGTCGGACTTTTTGTGTGTTTTCAAGTGTTGAAAAGCATTATTAAAAAACACAGAGCTGCATGCAATTAGTAGTATGAATACAGAGTCGTATAGAAATATTAATTTTTTTTTTTTAAATAGAAGCAACACTCAGAAAATTCTTCCTATTAATTAACGTGTTGCTTCCTTTGGAAAGGGGATAGAGAAGAAGTGAAAGGTGGTGAAAGAAGAAGGGCTTCAAAACTTGAATAAAAGTTGAAATAACTGCTTTTAGATTATAACTTTTCCTACTAATTTTAAATGAATTCGATTGGTTTAGGAAACGCTACATATATTATAAATAGTATTCGACTGTTTACCAAATACCGAATATTATTTATTCAAATTGAAAAAATGATTGACATTTCATAAAAAATTTGTTGCTAAAACTATTCCGTGAGACTAATTTTCTCTTTAGTAAATGAAAAAAAAAATCATTGAAATTTCCTTTGAATAAAGTTATTATTTGTATTCTGCTGAGTAGTAAAAAAAATATGCTGAATTCCGTATAGTGACCGAAAATTCATGACATCTCTTTAATACTAGATTTTAAATTTTCACAGAAATGTGAATGTGGTATTTCTTGAAATGTGTTTTGCAGTTATTTTTGTATGAAAATGCTAATTTAATAAAATTTCCCTACATTTCACCGAAAATAAAGAAAACTGTATTTTTTTTCTGCAACAGAAATATTTGGCAGAAATGCCTACAAAAAGGGAATTCTGCTTACAAATGGCATCAGAGAATCCTACTTAAAATTTAAAGTCAAGATTCCAAACGGTTCTCAAGTTGTAAAATTTTGTTACATCCTTCTCAGTACAAAAAATGTTATCTCAATCTCTCATGGAGATACAATAAAATTTTATGGTTTTTATTTGCGAACTAAGAATATATCAATAATAACAAATATAAACTAAACAAGAATTTTCAGAAAATATACGATTTATTTAATTCCAGAAGACTTTTTCGGGACATCTGTGTAGAACAAATGTGTGTAAAAAATTAAAATAATTTTTGATAAAATTTTTTTTAAGTTAGTGGTTTAAGAGGAGTGCTTTAACCAGAATTTCGGACACTTATTTCTAACAACAGGCAGTAAGCGCAAAATTGAATGAATTCAAGAATAATTCAGTTAGCTTTACAATCCACTTCTTTCATTCCTTCAAAAGTATCCGTAAGTGCATTTTTACTACTTTTTTAGAAGTGATTCTGAACAACTTCAAAAAACTCACTTCTTTCATTGCTTCCAAAGTATCCGTTAGTATATTTTTCCAGCGTTTTTAGAATTACTTATAAACAATATCCAAAAAATCACTTAAGTATTGATTTTTTTGCTCTAAAAGTGGTCCTGGAAAGTGATTTTGATACAGTTTATTTCCGAAGAGATGATTGTGGAGCCGATTTTTACAAATATAAAAAACAAAATTGGTTAAAAATTGCTTTTTATGCACCTGGGAAAATAGTACTGGAAAAAAATGAATTGAAATACCTGAAGTGTTTTTTCTTCTGCTTTTGCATATCTTTTTTGCAGGTTAGGAATGAATTAACTAAGTTTGAATGCATTCTTTGGTGAATGAATTAAAAAAATTTATGAAGAAATCAAAAAAATTTTATAAATTTTCTGAATTCGACTAGGGAATTTATTCCCAATATATAAATTCAGTTAAACAAAAAATAAATCAAGGAATTAATTGTTTCGAAACTCTATTAACCCTAGAAAGATAACGTTATTTTTTTGTACTGAAAAGATAACGATACGTCTGTGAGACGTATACTTCTTTAAATCCTTCTAAGGACATTAAATAGTCAAATATTGATACAATTTTTTTTGAGATAATTTTTTTTATTCAATTTCATTTTATTTTTATTTATTGTTACAGAAAACTTAAATATAAAATTAAAATAAAATATGTATTAAAAATAATGAGAACATTTAAAGTCTTCTTTGAAGAACTTTGGTTTTGTTTAAAAACTAAAAAAAAATTAAAAATTTGTACTCCAATTAGAAATTAATAAAATTATTGAACTAAACAAATAAACAAAAATTAAATTCAAAGTGCATTATATGCAAGAATCACAAATTAAATTCTTGTGGTCTCCACATACAGGTGTATGCTATGCTCATTTCTCAGAAAATAAACAACTTACCGCAGAAAAACAACCACCACCATCAAGCTACTGCTAACGACTGAGATAAATAAACGTGAGAACTTTCTATGTTAACGATTGAGAGAAAGAGAGCATAAAATGCAAAATCCATACGTCTCGCAGACGTACGTTATCTTTCTAGGGTTAAAGAGTATCAAGTATGTTGACGGACTATGGTACTTTTTTGAATCAAACTTTTCCATCCCTGTTGTATATGTTTACTCTCCGTTCATTTATATGAAAAAATTCTTATAATACTCATAAGTAGGTGTGTTTGTTTATTAACGTATAACGGAAAAGCTAAAATAATTTTTATAGTAGACACCACATAAAGATAATTGACCAGTCAAAAAGACTGGAGCTAACGTATATACGTTATGAAATAAACACCACTAAAGTTGTTATTTGCTGGTACAATTAAAAATTAGTAAGCCAGTACTCCTCAGTTGATAAATATTAGACATTGTACTTTAACGCTATTTGCTAATTAAATGGTTATAATTTTTTTGGAATTAATTTAAATTTATTAAACAGAAAAATAATTACAAAAGATAGTAAAACTTTAGTGTTTTATTTAAACTACAGATTATAAATAGTTTACATTTCATAACAAAATGACGATAGCGGAGTTCCTAAATAAAATATTTTGCCGTAATCAAGTACAAATCATGTGTTTTGAAGGTGGTGCATATTTTGAATTCACCTGTTGGTGTTTAGCGTCAGCTGTGGCAATGTATGCATTCTATAAATGGCGTGAAGGACCATATTATATGAAAAACAATTGCCTTGATGGTAAAGTAGTCATAGTTACCGGCTCCAATACTGGTATAGGTAAAGAAACGGCCTTGGAAATGGCCAAAAGAGGTGCTCGTGTTTATATGGCCTGTAGAAATTTTGAAAAATGTGAAAAATCTAGACGTGAAATTATTAATTTAACTGGTAATACAAATGTCTTTAACCGTACCCTGGATTTGTCTTCTTTGAAATCGGTCAGAGAATTTGCTGAATCATTTTTAAAAGAGGAAAAACGTTTGGATATTTTAATAAACAATGCCGGTATAATGAGTACACCACGTAAATTAACCGTAGATGGTTTTGAACAACAATTTGGTGTTAATCATTTGGGTCATTTTCTACTTACCAATTTATTATTGGATAAATTAAAAGCCTCAGCTCCGAGCCGTATTGTGGTCGTCAGTTCCTTGGCTCATATCTTTGGACGTATACAAAAAGAGGATATTAACAGTGAAAAAAGTTATAATAGAGTTGGTGCTTATGGTCAAAGTAAATTGGCTAATATATTATTTACCCGCAAATTGGCTCAGATGTTAAAAGGTTCCAGTGTCACCGTCAATTGTTTACATCCCGGTTCTGTACAGTCCGAACTGATGCGTTATGATCCAGTATTGAATATACTCAGTTCAATATTTTCTAAATTTGTTTTACGCTCCACTAAGGGTGGTGCTCAAACTATAATATTTTTGGCCTTAGATCCTGATATTGCAGGAGCTACGGGAGATTATTATGATCGCATGAAAGTCACGCCAGTACTACGTAAGGCCAGAGATGATGAAACGGCTGAATGGTTGTGGCAGGAAAGTGAAAAGATGGTGGGTTTAAAACCCAAAAGTAATTAGTATTACAGACAGAATAATTTTAAAATTTTTTAACACATAACTGTAATATTTTATACTTTTTTTTTATTAAATAAACAATATCTTTGAATAAAGATTAATACCGAAATCATGTTTAGTGTTCAGTTCAGTTGAAATACGCCAAATATCTGCTTACATGACTAAAGAAAAGGAAGAGTACTGTGGAGAGGGTTTAGTAGAACTTTAAAAGTTTATTTCTATTTAGATAATACTATTCCAATTATAATGACAGTTTAATAGATTTGATTAAGACACAAAAGTAAAACAATAATAATTGTGTTTTGCTTCTTAATTAGATTACAAAAGTTGTAAAATAATCGTTGTAAGTTTTTTTGTTTTAAATACTTTGCCATTTATAACTAACTATTCTCAAGATAAACGCCGTCAAAATTTTATGTCGACTTGGACTTTCAAAACATTCACAGTAGTATACAGTGTTGCATTTAACTAAAATTTTTGCATAGAGAAAATCTCCCAGAATCAAAGTATTTGTATACACTGCAAGAATTGTTTGCATGATATTAATGAATTTTTGCAGAAAACCAACGAAGTTTCATTGCAACTCTTCTACTGAAATTTTTCAATGACTAAATGAGATTTTCCCTAAGATGTTGTGAATATTATCATTTTATTTACTAATAGTTTCATGCACCCAAAAGTCATTAAAACTAGATCCATAAAATATATGAAGTTTTTTTTTTTATCAAATTTAAACAATTTTTCATTTGCTTTCTGAAGAAGATTTCATTAGTTTACTGAAAAATTCATTGAAACTCGTCCTGCAAAATTATCTCTGTATAATCCCATAATCTAAAAATATTTATACAACAAAAAAAAAATTAAACATTTTAATTTTTTTTCCAAAATAGATCATAAAAATATGTAAATTTTTCCAAAGTTCCTTTACAGGAAGAAAAAGAATATATTTTTATTGAAAAATTTAACCGACACGAGGGAATCATCAGACTGCTGCAAATTCATCGCACCCTTAGTGGTTAGTTTGTGAGTCAATTGATCAAAGTATTTTTAATTGTTAAACTGTCTCTATATGAAAAACTTTTTGAGTGTGCCATGACAGGGAATCGAACCGGCAACCCTCTACATAGGCTATGACTCGTAGCATCGGCTCATAATGAGATACACCACGGTCGGCATGAGTGTGGCTAATTGAAGTTTTGTCAAGCATAGCCTACTCAATGTGTGTTTGTAATTAGAAGAGCCAGAATTAACTAATAAATGAGCAATTTATTCCTTAATTAGAATGTTTCCTCTTTTTAATCCTATTGTTATCTCATTTTTCACAAGTAATTATCACATTATGGTGCGCTTTATTCGCACTAAATAGTTGCAGCAGTATTCAAAATGAAAATTTAACATAGAGTTAACATGAGTTTTATTCAAAATACTGTTGTTAAACTCATTCTATTATTGTCGCTAAATTTCTTCTAAGGTTCTGTTATCAAACGCCAAAAAACAAAAAAATCCATTCACAATAATAAAAAAACCTTGTATTTTCAAACACAGGGTTGCTCTTAATCGGTGTGCTAAGAAATAATTTTGAATAAACTCTATTCTAACAAGCTGCTAGGCCTAAAAAGCATTCTAGTTAACAGCTCGTTGTGTGCGATGTATAAGAAGCTACTAACTTTTCATTTTGAATACGGGGGTTCGATACCAAGTGTTGATCGGGGATGGCGTTGACACTGGGAAAATTTTACAGTGTTTTTGAGTAGTGTTTGTAAGCGCTGCATAGGACAATCGTAATTAATATAATAAATTACTAAAGAATTTATCTTAAGTTCATTTACAGGAGGAAGAAAACATTTTTATTAAAAAATTTTTAATTTGAAAATATCTCCAGGTTTGAGAAATTTTGTGCCGAAAAACTGCTGCATTTCCCGTTTTTTCTATCGAAAAAATTACTCAAAATTTGAAACTTTCTATGTGAAAACTATTCCGCATATCCGAAAAACGAAAAACATTAATGTTGGGCTTTCCGTTTATATGATACCAATACCAATACGATATGGGTAATATTCCGAGAAACAAACCAAGTTCCGGGACAAAAAATATAATGAAATAATAATAGCCCAGCTACATTTTCTTAGAACCGCTCTTTAGTGTCTGACTTCGACCAAAAACTGACATTTGGTCGGGTTTTTTGGTATCTGGAGGCATTGTGTAAAAATTTTGATATTGCTAAAATGTTTGTTGAGCCGATTTGATGCAATATTGAGTGTCAGATTTAAAGAAACCCCATAGTTTAGCTGTTAAGTAAACTGTTTGGCCGCCGAACTTTTTTCAATTTGGCCAAACTTTCGGCAGCCGAAATATTGTTGGTATATTCAAATCGAAATTGATCTTTGACAAGCGCTTTTTGTCGGTATTTTCAAACAAAGTGTAGAGTTTTTTACAAATTTAATTTTTTTTGTTATAAGCAAGATTATTCAAGTACAAAATCAGTAGTTCTTTTGTTAATAAAAAAAAAATAAAAAAAAAATCAAATGAAATGTTATTTTGAAAAATGTGATCTTCATCTGCATGGCAGAGTTTTACTGACAGGTTTTTACATGTTTCTGTTCGCGTCACCAAACTTTTTCCGAAAACCAATGTAGAAGTGGAAGAACACCTGATTTTACGAAAAATGTTTCTTTACTCCAAAATTCGAATTCCATCCAACACTATTATTCGTTCAACTTTTCAAGCGGCATGCAGAAAAACGACATTGTTGAATATGTTTATGGGCAATTATATATATGTTTGGAAACTTTTATATATATTGTTACATTTTTACCTGTTAAAAACGTTGGTTTATTTCCTTTAAATAAACCGGGTTCTTTTCTATTGCAATCAAAATAACCAGTTTCACTGGTGACATTAATTGTTACATTTTAACTTCAAAAACGTACGTTTATATCTTTAGATAAACCGGGTTGGTGCTCTTTCCAATTAAAATAACATAACACTCATTAGTTTGCTATTGAGCTTATACACTTATTGATTTAACACTCTATTACTCTACACACAACATTTTAACACACACACAGAAACTCTATACGCAACTCACTATACACAGTCTTAAGCGCAATTAAATATACCAACTCAAATACGTCACTAACTTACTTTAGTGGCATTCGGTCTTTTATAGTTTAATGGTCGTGGTTGTAGAACATGCCAGAAGCTTCCAAAGTCTATGATTATAACACTTAACATTATATATGGCATTTAAAATTATAGCATATGCTGTGATGTTTAGTTGTTGTTGTTGTAACGGCTTGAAAATGAGAATTTGTAGTTAATAATTCTCATTTAAAGCCGGAGTGGCAATCCTTGCTCGGCTAAATTCGAAGATTCGAATACATCCGAATCGTTCCGGCACATAGTCCGATTGCCGTGGGAACCGGGTTATACCGCCCATACTCGGTCGTCAGAGCCTCGTCAGCGTTAACAGGGGACACCATGTCCAAAGTGGACTGTGGGTGAGGTTGGCATTTGGAAATAATTTCCCTTGACCCCCGCTGTGATGTTTAGTAATTACACGTAGTGTTGCGTTACCAATTTGAAGTGTTTAGTAAATTTCGTTTGTTGGGTTAATTTCTTTCAGAAAATTCCAGAGTTTTCTATACTAGACTAATCTAATTTCGTAACAATATGTATGAAGTATGCTTCCAATTATTTAATTTTTATCGTTATTATATTTATGTTTCCAGGCAAACATTGTTATGTTTGTATATTACTTATATTTTAAAACCTAAACAAAAATATATTTCCAATTTTGTTTTATCATTATTATATTTGTGGAATGTAAACAAAATAATGATAAATGATTTTTGCCGGTGATGCATTTCTAATGATCTAAATATATATATTTTTATAGGTGAAGATATTATATTTGGGAGCAAACATATTATACTGAAAACAAGCTAAATATATTTTGCAGTTTTTTCCAAACATAATCCAGCAAAACTAATGACAAATTTAAGCTTTACTGCTGATATTTGAAAATATTAACTAGAAAGCGTCGACCCAGCACTGGTTGAATAAAAATTTATTGTGATGAGTTAGCGCAAAATCTATATCCATTTGGTTTCATTGAGGCCCTAAGCAAAGACCCTTTAGTTGTTGCAGAGTATCATTTAGCTGTATATTTTTATTAACAGGTGTTGTTTATAGATCGAATACTTGTTAAAATCGATTATTATTTAATCTCTCATAAAAATAATTCCGATAATAGCTAGTTTTGTGTACACAGAGCAAAAAATCATAGCTGAAACAATAATTAAATTATGTTTAAATTAATATCTACTCAATATTTTATTTGTTTTTACCAACATTTTAATAATAAATATGAATATTATTAAAGTAAATATCACTGCTAAAATCCCAAAACTTATTTAACAAATTGTGAAAATAATCTATTAAAGTCATGTCCCTATCCGGATTTCAGGAAATCTTCAGGGGACAACGATTTTAGAATTTCTAGAAATATTTGCTTGGTTAAATTAAAAATTCACTGTTAGTTTTTTTGTTCTTGTCTAGCACCGTTATTCAACATTAAAAATATCAAAGAACGAACATCAAGAACAAAAACTTTACTTTATTACAATTTGCTTTGTCATCTTCCATAGTTTTGGGATTTTAGCATATTCCTTGAATTCAATTAATTTTTATTCCGACAAAAATAAATTTTAAATATGATTCTATTTAAAACAATTTTTTTATAATTAAATTTTATTAATTTTTACTGTTTTTGGTGAGCGTGATGAGAAACAAATGATTGATTGGTGTGTTATTAAATTTTTTTCTTCGTGAGAGTGAGTCAAAATTCACTCACGCGTTCATCTTTAGTTTTTATTACAAAAAATAATTGTATACCGATCGACTCAGAATCGGCTTCAGAGTCGATTTACAAATGTCCGTCCGTCCGTCTGTTCACGTATCCATGTAATCAAACTACAGGTCGCAATTCTGAAGTTAATATCACGTGAATTTGGTACATCGGCTTCTGTTGTCCCAAGGTCGAACCCTATAGAAAATGGTGAAAAGTGGTTCATGTTTTTAAGTATAATTGTCACCGCTTAACCCACAGCAATGGTAAATTATATCAATCATGTGATAAGTCTTGCTTTAATCAGTCAAAGGATAGGTACTTTGAGGGCAATTGATCCCTCATTCACTGTAACACGTGAATTTGGTACATCAGCTTGTATCGGCACATGGACGAATCCTATAGAAAATGGTGATGTCATGGTTTGATCTAGTAGTTATAAGAACATTTTTAGTCTACTAATATTTAGCAAAATTTTCTGCAGATTTTACAGTGATTTTTTAATTTTGTGATTTTTATTAACTAAAAGTTAACTAAAATTCGGTAACCCATGTGAAAATCGAAATATATATGAACACACATGATCATACATTGACTTGTATATGATCATGCATGGGCATACATTGTCATATACGTACATGCATAGTTCAATGTATGACCATACATGATCTCATATATTTCCATATACCTTTGGATCCGAAATTTAAGGGTATATGGAGGTATATGGACATATATGATCATATATGAGCATACATGAATCATATGTGAGCATATATGGTCATATATGAACATGTACGGTCATATACCCTCAAATTTCGGATCCAAAGATATATGGAAATATATGAGATCATGTATGGTCATACATTGAATTATGCATGTACGTATATGACAATGTATGCCCATGCATGATTATATACAAGTCAATGTATGATCATGTGTGTTCATATATATTTCGATTTTCACATGGGAAATTAAACAGTTTTACATTTGCTGTTTTTATTTTCTAGTATTTAGCAAAAATATCTGCTAAATTCAGCAGTTTTTTCTGTAAGCTAATTTTTAACTAATTTCTAGTAGCTTTTTCTGCTATTTTTACAAATTTATTTCTATAAGTATACCAAAAATACTTGACCTAGACCAACCGGTTGCTCAAATGAAACCTTTCGGTTGGCAAGAAATTCGGTTTGCGCAATGAATCTGTTTTCTCTGTGTATTATTATACATTTTAATATATTTATTGCAACGTTAATTTAAATTTACTTCTCCGAATTTGAACCGCTCCTCGGAATATGACCCAAATAAGTAGTACTGTGGTGTAGGGTATCGTATAGTTTAAAGTTTAGAATACGTATGTGTTAGCGCAAAAGTTTAAAAATCGTAATGATATCTCGTTTCATACTTGGAGCTTAACAACTCCAAACTTTTAGTGCTCCAATATCTCTTATATACATATTAATATTTTTTAAGAGTCAACATTTCTGAACGCTGATAAAAATATGTCGGTTAGATAGTGTTCACCTGAAAAAGTGTTTGATATAAACAATAATTTAAAAGTGTTTCACCTCTTAGAGCAAAATGGCTATAGCGGAATTTCTTAATCTAATATTTTGCCATGATAAAGTGCAAATTATGTGTTTTGAGGGTGGCAAAAATGTTGAATTAATCGGTTGGTGTTTAGTTTTAGCTCTGGCATTCTATGTCTTTTACAAATGGCGTGAAGGGCCATATTACACAAAAAACAATCGCCTTGATGGTAAAGTGGTCATAATTACAGGATGCAATACTGGTATTGGTAAAGAAACGGCACTGGAATTGGCCAAAAGAGGTGCTCATGTTTATATGGCCTGTAGAAATTTTGAAAAATGTGAAAAGGCTAGACAAGAAATTGTTAATTTCACACAAATGTATTTAATCGTACTTTGGATTTATCTTCTCTAAACTCCGTTTACAAATTTGTTGAAACATTTCTCAAAGAAGCAACACATTTAGATATTTTAATTAATAATGCCGGTATACTGAGTACACCACATAAATTGACCGTAGATGGTTTTGAACAACAATTTGGTGTTAATCATTTGGGTCATTTCCTTTTAACCAACTTATTATTGAATAAATTAAAATCCTCAGCTCCTAGTCGTGTTGTGGTCGTCAGTTCTTGGGCTCACAATTTCGGACGTATACAAAAAGAGGATATTAATAGTGTGAAAAGTTATAGCGGATTTGGTGCTTATGGTCAAAGTAAATTGGCTAATATATTATTTACCCGTAAATTGGCTCAAATGTTAAAAGATACCAATGTTACCGTCAATTGTTTACATCCCGGTTCTGTACAGACCGAAATAACACGTTATGATCCTGTTATGAGATTTTTCAGTTTAATATTTTCCAAATTTGTTTTACGCTCCACTAAAGGTGGTGCTCAAACTACCATATTTTTGGCTATAGATCCTGATATTGAAGGTGCTACGGGTGATTACTACGATCGCATGAAAGTTGTGCCAACATCTCATAAGGCCAGAGATGATGAAATGGCTGATTGGTTGTGGAATGAAAGTGAAAAGATGGTGGGCTTAAAAGCTAAATGTACTTAGAATAAGAGACAGGGAAAATCTGTAGTATTAATAAAATATTTGTTATTTTTGTATAAACTTTTTATGAAATAAACGCTTTGGAAGATGACAAAGCAAATTGTGGTAAATATTTTTTTGTTGGTAATTTCTGAAATAAAATTGATAAATTTGGAAAGCAGTAGATAATTTCTGCAATACATATAACAATATACCCTGCATCACAGAGATGTGTAGGAAATACAAAATCGGACTGAAATCGGTTTAGCCGACTAGGGTTTGCGATTTGTCGGGTTTGGCAGCCGATTTTGAACTCATGGTTTTGAGGAAAACGCATTTAAAGTTTATATTTTGTTCTGCACTGGCTTGAACACATTTTTAAAATTTTTTAATGTTCCATCGAAATAAATTATAAAAAAATAAAGACGGACGGAGATCATTAAATTGACTCATAAATAGATTCTAAGCCCATCGGTACACTTAAGGGTGGGTATAAGGCGATATTTTGGATTGGTACAAACATCAGCACAAACTCATTATACCCTCACCACATAGAGGGTTTAATTAAAACCGAGTGCCGAGTCACGCCAGATTTAAAGCATTTTCGATTTTAATGACTATACAAATTTTCGTTCTCAAGAAACTAGTAGAGAAGTCCAACAAAAATAGGGTTAAAATATATTGAAGATCATAATTTTAAATATTTGATATTCTAATTTCATAAAAATTTATTTTTGAGGCGGGCCACACTTGACAACAAAGTGATAAATTATTGAGGTGAATAAGAAAGAAGTATTGAGAGGACTTGTAGATAAGCAATGTTTTTGAGGCGGGCCGAGTTTGATAAGAGTGCTTAATGATGTCGAACTTTAAATAAAATAGTAAACCCACATAAAATACAAATTTGCACTAGAAACCGGTTAGTGAGGCATTGAGAACCATAAAACTAAAAGCTTGAATCTCTAAACAAAATTCAAATATACATACATAACTGTAAGACAGACCAGACTTAATAATGCATTGAACATTAAGTGCATTTCAAAATGTTCTTCAATTCAATATCTTAAGTCATAGTTTTATTTATGTGATTTCATTATTAGAAGACAGTAATAAATTATTGGGTTGAATAAAGTCTTTAAAAAAAGTAAAAATCAATGTCTTTGAGGCGAGAGTGGCTGACAGTGTCGAAATTATTAAATTTTATGTTAATTGATCTATTTAATAAGTAAACCCATATAAAATACAAGTTTGCACTAGAAAATTATTGGTGAGGTATTGAGGATCATAAAAATAAAAGCTTGGTTTTCTAAAGATTATTTAAATAGAACTGTAAGATGGGCCATACTAAGTAACGAATTGACTAACAAATCTATTTAAAGTATTCTTCAATTCTTCCAAATGTTGAGGTCATAAGTTTAAATATGTGATTTCTTAATTTCATATAAAGGTATTTTTGAGGCGGGTCCACTTGGCGACATAGATTAAAACTACCGAATTTAGTAATTTATAACGATTTTGCTATTAACTAAAAGCAAAGCCGTATTTTGAGGCGGGCCATGTTTTATAAGTTTTGCTTATATTTTATCTTTAATATAAGCAGAACTTTGAGGCGGGCCATGCTTATGGTTAAAATAAAATTTTAAATATTTGTTCTGTAATAAAATTTGCAAGTTTGAAAAGCTTAGTTTTCTAAAGAGGATTTAAATAGTAAGACGGGCCACACTAAGTAACGAACTGACTAAAAAATATTTTTAAATGTTGTTCAATTCTTCAAAATGTTAAGGTCATAATTATAAATATGTGATTTCCTAATTTCATAAAAATGTATTTTTAAGGCGGGGCCATTGGATGACAAAGATTAAACTATCAAATTTAATAGTTTATAACGATTTTGCAATTTATTATAGGGAAAGCCATATTTTGAGGCGGGCCATGTTCTATAAGTTCTGCTTATATTTTATATTTAATATAAGCAGAACTTTGAGGAGGGCCATGCTTATTATTAAAATGCAATTTTAAAAATTTGTCTAAAGCAAAGTAAAAACTTTAACTTATTTCAGTAATCATTGTAATTGACAAATTTGGCCCGCAGATAAAAATATATTTCGAGCACTACATTATTATGACTAAAAACGGTTTTGTGGTTTGAAATCTGTTATAAAAGCTGAGATGTGAGGCGGGCCAACGTTAAAAAATGCATATTATTACTTTTTTTACACTGAGCATCAAAAAAAGTACCAGAAAAACCAACAAAAATGTTAAAGCAATAACATTTCTGTCATATCTTGTTAAAAAAATAAGGTTAGACTTACAAAAAGGCAAAAAACGTATATTTATGAGCAATTAAATTCGTGCAATATTTTCGTTATGAAAAATAATTTGAAATTATATACTTTTCTAACCAAAAAACTTGCTCAATTCCTTACAACTTTTAATGTCTCAAATATGTTTTTTTTTATATAAATTTCATATTATTGTTTCTGTTGGCGGGACATTATTATTGTGGTAATAAACTTCAATTTTTATTACTTTACAAACATTTTGTTGCAATATGTTTGTTATGGTTTTTTCTTAACATTTTACTCATAATTCAAGAGTTTATTTCTAGAGTTGTAATGTGTTTCAGCATTCTTTGGCTATAAAAACCATTGCATTTTGTGTGCAGAGTAAAATCCTTATAGAAAACATGTACACTTGAGAGTCTTTGATGGAATATAATACCAATTGTAAGACAATGTTTTGTAAAGAGGATTTTATAGCATTCAAAAGAAAAGTTGTTTTTATTTTCATATTTATTTTTTCATTTCATTTGTTTTATGTTGAGTGTGCCAAAAGGAATTTTACCAAAAGGAATTTAACTCCTTTTTGAGCCAATAACTACCAACAAATTAATAGTAAAATCCAAAACAAGAAAAATCAACAAACGGATGAAAGATTTTTGTGTCTTGAAAAATGAAAACAACAGTATTTATGTAAGAATAAAACAATGTTGCCGTATATTTATGGCGCTACTTAATACTATATACAAGACAATCATAATATAAACAACAATAAAAGCACCTGATCTCCATTTTGGATAGTAAGCTATAGTGGAACAGTGGTAAAATGGAATTTTATAAAGCTTAAAGTTTTTAAGAAGTGTATAGAATTCTTAGAAAATAACTTGTTAGGCGGGCCATAGTTGGCAACAGAAAAAAAAATTAAAATGTTTTATATGTGAAATTTACTTGAATTTATGTATTTTTAATTTAAGCATTCACTGGGGGGAAGTTATCAGGCGGGCCATATTTGTTTAGTAAATTTCATGTAAAATAGTTGCCACGTCTAACAACTTAACTTCTATAAGGATTAAGTGAAAAATAATTTAACATTTTTATAACTATTGATTTACGATAATGTACACATAGCATTCAAGGAAACTAAATTTTGTGGAGGGCCAGATTTTGTAACTAAGGAAAAAAATTTTAATTATGATATATTCCTTTGCAGCATTTCTAACATCTTTAATTCTACAAAGTGAATCTGGATTAATATCCCATACCCTGATTAATATCCATTACCCGCATATATGAAAGTTTATAATTCTGTTTTTCTAATCTTCATAGGAACTCAGTTACAAGGCGGGCCATATTTGGTCTCACAATAGGCAATTTTTTTTAAATATTTTATTTATTGTATTAAGCTTTAATATTTAACATATTTTGATTTGTATAGACAAAAATAAAAGCAATAAAACCAATTTTTAATATTGTGTATATGATATTTTATCCTATAATTAATTCTGGCCCGCCTAACAACTAAGTTTTAATGAGAGTAAAATCAGCAAAACTTCGATTTTATGTAACAGGGTTTAATATTTTATCAAGTTAAGGTGGTAAAATATGCTTTTTGTAGCAAAAAAATGTGAGCCCTTACTTTGACATAAAATGTATAAAAAATATATTTTCTTATGTAATCAAATCTGGCCCGCCTAACAATTCTGTTTCCATCAGAGATATGATCTCAAGAAGTCCAAAATATTAATCCAAGTCAGTGATAATTTACCTTATCTGTTATTTTATCGTCAAATTTGGCCCGCCTCGTAACTTTATTTCAATTACAGTAAATTGGCTAAAGAATATATTTTTTGTAACTGGGTTTGGTGTTCTATCGTATAAGGATCTTTAAAACATATGTTATGTTTCGTCTATAAAATATTGCCATCTGCGTGTAAATGCAGCTAATTATTCTATATGAGAAAAAATTTAAAACATAACGAAAATGACTATTTACACTGTTCGGAAGTATGGCCCGCCTCATAAGTTGAGTTCTCAAGAGCTAGAGATTAAAAAAATAAGCCTAAAGATTCATTTATGGAATTAAGTTAATCTATGAAAGATTCGAGAAGAAAACAAATATTAAGCAAAATTTGTTTGAAATCTTGCTATATCTCGTATACTTCCTACGAGAAATTTAGCCTGCTTAATGATTACACGAGCCATAATCTTCATACATTTTGTAATATATCAAGATCTTTGGATTTTAAATCAACTTCAAATCATATATATAGCTAATGGTTGATCTTTTGGCTTTTTAAAACTTACAGTGACTAAGTTATGAGGCGGGCCATATTTATAAATATTCTGAGAACACATATTACGACTTCATAACAACAAAGAACTTTTATATAAAATTTCAAAACGCAAAAATATGTTATACTTAATGCAGCTGACTGTTTATAAATTTTGTAAACATGGCCCGCCTCATAATTTAGATTATATAAGAGGTAAAGACTCAAAATTAAATCTTAAGCTTTATTTATCGATTCAAGTTGATCTTAATGGACTTAAAAAAGAAAAAAAAAACTATTTCATTATCATGCAAAATTTATTTATAATCACGATATATCGTGCTTATTACAAAGTTGTTTTTATAAGACAATTTGTTGATTTAACAACACTTGATTTTAAACAGAATCTTTTTGTTCACAAATATTTTTTTAACTTCCTACCCACTGTTGTGTTTTTTAAGTATCTTTAAAAGATTTTTGTTTTTTATTTCCATTGTTATTGGTTTTTTATAGGGAAAATCGTTTTTAAATCTTTTTTGATAATTTTCAATTTTGTTTAGTTTCCATGTACTTGAACTTTGATAAATATTCCATAAATTCTATTGTTATCAAAAATTTTATTTCGAAAATACAAATGTTTGTATTGTTAGTGTCCGTATTTTGCCAACAAACACGTACTTCGTTGTCTACCACTTTAGTTTTTTTCTGTGCAAATATCTTTTGTTTTGGTTTTTTAAATTTCCTTTAATATATTTTTGTGTAAGTATGTGTAAGAATTGATATTGGTTTTTAGAACTCACAAATGCGTGTAAGTAAGCAAAGTTTGCTACAAGGAAATTTTTAAGTTTCTCTAATAATATCCTTAAAATATAGTTAAGAAATATAGGTAAAATTGTTTCCACTTGAAATAGAATTAAAAAACTTTAATTCTATAGCCCCTAAAAGTATGCTTTTTGCCATATTTACCAAAAGCCCTATTTAAGGTATGAAAGAAGTATTATAACATTTCTTAATTAATTGACTTTTTCCTAGAAATTGTTTGTCAATCTTTTCATTTAAAGATTAAAGTTCATAGTCTTTATATTAACCACAAACATATCCATTACAATTTTGACAGAGTAATAATATGTTTAAATGTATTATATTTTTCTTTTTAAATCCGCTTATAATCATTTTCTTGGTATTATGCGATAATTTACTCAATAATTTTACACAAACACAACTAAAACCATTATCGCAAAATTATTGTTGACACCCCAATCATCACCACCATTATGACCATCACTTTATCTACTGACCTTTTGTATATATCATTGAGTTAAAATACATTAAAATACATACTATAGTGACAGGGAATACAAAAAGGGATTAAAATGGTTAAAATCCTCTTAAGTGTAGAGTTAAAATGTGGTTTATAGGCATTAGGTGGGCTGCTATTTGGGTTGAGTGTTTTTAATAGTAACTTAAGAAAGAAAAAAAAAAGATGATGACATTAGTAGTGAAACTAAAATTTCAGCACTATTGTTAAATCTGGCCCGCCTTAAAAGGTTGTTTTTATGAAAGCTTGAAGTCCAAGATATATTCCAATTTAATTTTTATAACATTTCATTGTAAGAATTTCTTGATTTTGTACATTGATCTATTTTTGATATAATTTTTCTTTAAATATTTGATTACAGCTTAGTTTTTATAAAAAAACTGCTATTGCATTTTTTTTAGCATTTTTATAAAATAATATTATTATACATTTTAATTTATATTTTTAATATTTGCAATATTTTAAAATTTGGCCCGCCTCAAAAATTAGTTTTTATGAAGGGTACATTATATGTAAGTTACTAGTTAGAAAAGTTCATCTCTCATACTTCTGTGATATTTTTCGATACTATAACAAACATTTCCATTTTTTTTATAAAATTACTTAAATATAACATGATGGCCCGCCTTACAGATTCGTTTTTATGAAAGCTTGATAGTCGAGTGTTTCTTTTCAGTACAACCAGTTCCCTATATATATAAGTCCCTATTGGAAAATTTTATGATTTGCGTTATCAATAATGCTTTTTGTTATTTTTTACGCTTTTTATCAACTCTTGATATCAATGCCAAATTTTTTAATAAGACTAAGCTAACAAAGCAATTAAATAAAATAATTTATTTAATATTCTTACTGCTATTACATTTGGCCCGCCTCAGAAATTAGTTTTTGTGAAATTTTGAAATTCAGTCATTAATTGCTATGGTCCTTCGTACTTTTTAATTGATTTTCTTTTCATAGTTTTCATAGTTTTTTGATAGTTTTTCCCACTGTTACCAGCTTGGATCCTCCATGCTAAGTTTTTATACGAATAAGCTAGCTGTATTTTACAAAGCATTAATGAAAAAAAAACAAAAATTATTTAATATTTCAAAAAGTTTTCTAAAAGTCTTCTAAATCGAAGTTTTGGCCCGCCTTAAAGCTTCGCCGATCAAAACTCTATTTATTAAAACCGAACAAAAATATTACTCATTGTAACAATCTACAGATCAACTAAAAATCTACGGTAAAATACTTCGCAGATGAGCTACAGTCCAAATTGTTAGGTAATATGCATTAATTTCAACATGTTAGTCATTAAAATGGCATGATGGGTTGGGTGTAATACAAAAATAACCAAGTAATCGTTGTAAAAAGTTTTTTGCTTTCGTTCTAACGACTATAAATATAATAAAAGCTTGAATGTTAAATACAGCATACAAACATTTGCTTTACTACTAAAAGAACTTTGGTTAAAGCAACAACTATAACATATAGAAAAAATAATAGCTTTGTAAAAAACATTTCATTTTCGTTGTAATACATAAATAACTAGTAAAAATGTTTGAATTTATTTCTGAATTCATTATTTACTTGCGAGTTTACATAAATAGAAAAACTTAAATCTACATTATAACCTAGAGAGAACCGCATAAAGAAAATCTGATGATAGTGCATGGTAGTACTTGAAAATGCATTTATTGTTAACCATTGATTCTAGGAAAGTTTTTTTCGTAAGTTTCTTTGTTTTACTTGTTGTAAAATAAATTGTGAACTCTATTTGGAATTTGTCAAATTTGTTCTTAAAACCGAACAAAAATAACACTCAGGAAAAGTGCTTCAAATTTAATTTATATAATAAAGCATTTTTCGCTCGCCTTAAAACTCCGACCAAATGATGGTTAGGGGATCAAATTATATATTATATTATGAGAAAAAAATACTTCAGCTTTGATTTCTATAACCAAAATTTTTCTGGCCGCCTTAAAACTCAGCACATATTAGAAAAAACACTTCAGTTTTAATTTCTATAATATAAAATTGTTGGGCTGCCTTAAAATTCAGCTTATATGATGGATAGGTGGGCCAAATTTTCCTTATTATGAGTAAAAATACTTCAGCCTTGATTTTTATAACAAAAAATTTTTGGCCGCCTTAAAACTCAGCTCATGTGATGCTTAGGAAACAAATTTTCATATATTTTGAGGAAAAATACTTCAGCTATAATTTCTATGACAAAACATTTTTGGCCCGCCTTAAAAATCACCTTATATAATGGTAAGAGGACCAAATTTTATATATTGTGAAGAAAAATACTTCAGCCTTGATTTTTCTAACAGAACATTTTTGGCCCGCCTTAAAACTCAACTCATATGAATGCTACCAAGGCCAAATTTTATTTATTATTAGAAGAAATACATTAGCTTTAAATTATATAACATAAAATGTTTGGCCCCTCATAAAACTTAGCTTATAACATGGTCAGGAGACCAAATTTTTAGTATTTTGAAGAATATACTTCAGCTTTAAATTTCTATAATCGAAAATTTCTGGCCCGCCATAAAACTCAACCCATATGAATTCCATCAGGGCCAAATTTTATTTATCATGAGATGAAATATGCAATTCAGCTTTAATTTATATAATAGAACATTTTTGACGGGCCATAAAACTCAACTCATTTTATGGTATGCATGCGCGGTTCCAGCAATTAATATAAGGGGGAAAATCATACGCCACAGTAGACAAATGCATTGAATTGGCCACTGAGGCGTATGATTTTTTCCTCTTATATTAATTGCTGGAACCGCGCATGCATACCATAATATGAGTTGAGTTTTATGGCCCGTCAAAAATGTTCTATTATATAAATTAAAGCTGAATTACATATTTCTTCTCATGATAAATAAAATTTGGCCTTGTTGGAATTCATATGGGTTGAGTTTTATGGCGGGCCAGAAATTTTCGATTATAGAAATTTAAAGCTGAAGTATATTCTTCCCCCTTATATTAATTGCTGGAACCGCGCATGATGGTATGGCTAGGGGACTAGATTTTTAGTATTTTGAGGAACATTCCTAGATTCTTAGAATTCCTAGAACAGAGAATTCTTGGCCCTCCTCAAAACTCAGCACATATAATAGTTAGAGGACTAAATTTCATATATTTTGAGAAAAGTACTTCAGATTTGATATCCGCAGCAGCAAATTTTTGGCCCGCCTTACAACTGAGCTCCTAACGGTTAGAAAAACAAATTTTATGAGAAAACAGACTTCAACTTCAATTTATACTACAGAAAAATTATTTTATATAGTTTTTGTATTTTGCACTTAATACATAAATAAGGTATTACAAAGAGGAGAAATGCTAAAATTGTTTAATATTATTTGAAAATTCTGCTGAGCGAGTAGTGATAATGAGTTTGCTAGTGAAACGAATTTTCTAATAATAATTTTCGACTGCTATATCTGAGACTATTCCTCTTCACTAAAATAGTGTTTTAAAGTATTAATGACTTAACTATTTATCCTTATTTGGCACTTTAAAGAATTAAGCATGTTTTTATTTTATTATAAATCTGTGAATCATTCATTATACCTATCAAATTTATAATTTTTATAAATTTATTTTAAAATAACTTTAAACCCTTAATTTCTATGTGGCCCGCCTCAAAATTACCTTATTTAACTCATGCTTTTAAACATTTACATTTTAGTAAATAAAACTTACATGGCACGCCTGACAACTTTCCGATTTCAATAAAATTTGTAAGAATTTGAGTTTTACTGTAAAAGTTTTATGTATTTTATTTATTATTGTGTGGCACGCCTTAAAACTTCGATTTGACAAAAATTTGTTAAACCGTTTAATTGAGCCGGCTGAATTAGAACCTTTTATTTTTCATTTTCGAGTAGTGAAGCAACTTTTTGAAAAAAAAGTTTGAGTTCAATAGGTTATAATTTTCAAACTACTTGGAATTTCATTCTGGTGATTAACATTGCGATTTGAAAAAAATAATTACGATTTATCTTGAGCACAACATTATTTAATATGTGGCACTTTTTTTGCTTTAAGTGTAAAAGTTCTACTCCTTTGCACTATCTAATGTGACACAAATTTTTCAATGTGTCTAAAAGTTATGAAACTTCTTTTCGTTATGAAACTCACTCTTGTAAGTCACGCCTAAAATCTATGTAATGCAAAACTAAATTTTGATTTAAATCGAAAATTTGTATGCCTTGAATTATTTAGCTTTTAAGGCACGCTTAAAAACTGGATGATTTGAGCAAAATTATTTATTTCCGTTTGCGTACAAAAAAGGTCACTATTATTCTCACATGCGGCACGCCTGAAAACTCTGTTAGTCCATTGAATGTTTAAAATTTTGATTTTACTGTTAAACTTCTTCATGTTTGACCCTTCATGTTTGACCCCCAGTAAAAGGCACACCTAAAAACTCGGCAATTTTAAACAAAATTTTTACAATTTAGTTTTAGTAAAATTTTTTTTGTTGATGTCTGTAAGTGTAAAAGTTTAACCCTTGCATATCACGCCTGAATACAATTTAGTGGACACAAATTTTTCAATGTGACTAAAAGTTGTTAAATTATATTCCTTATAAGGCACGCCTAAAATCTGTGTGATTTAAAACAAATTTTTTTCTTTAAATCGAAAATTTGTATGCCTTAAATTATTTAGCTTGAAAGGCACGCCTAAAAACGATTTGAGCAAAATTATTCATTTCAGTTTGAGTAGAAAATATCTTACTATTTTGGTCATATGTGGTACGCCTGAAAACTTTGTCAAAATTCGTTATTTTTGGCCCTTAAAGAAAGAGCTCTTGTTTATCAATTTCGAGGACTCCTAAGGGGTTAGTTGGTATATTTCGGCCCCCACATTTTTGTTGCATTAACCCTCCCCTACAAATCACTCTTGGACATATTGACTTTGTCTTTTACCTTGACAATTAGATGTGCCAAATACATTTGGACAAGCATACTTGCCTGTAGTCATCAAGATGTTAAGTGGCACGCCTGAAAACTCTGTTGTTAATATGAGTGTTTAGCATTTTTATTTAACTAAACCATTTCTACATATTTGACCATCCATTACTGAAAGGCTCGCCTGAAAACTTTTCGATTAGGCTTAAAATTTTGCAATTTTAGTTATCATGCCACAATTTTATTGACAAAGCTTTAAGAAAAATTAAAATTGTATTGGAAAATACTACCTCCTCTACAAATCACCCTTGGACATACTGACTTTATCTTTTACCTGGACAATTATAAGTGCCAAATACCTTTGGACAAGCTAACCTGCCCGTAGTCATCAAGAGGTTTACTGGCACGCCTGAAAACTCTGTTCTTAGTAAGAATCTTTAATATTTTTATTTAACTAAACCATTTAGAGATATTTGACTACCTATTAAAGAAAGGCACGCCTGAAGACTTTTCGAATAGCCTTCAAATTTTATAATTTAAGTTAATTTGCCACAATTTTATTGTCAGAGCTTTAAGAAAAATTAAAATTGTATTGGAAAATATAAACCTCCTCCACAAATCACTCTTGGAAATATTGACTCTACCTTTTACTTGCATAATTATAAATGCCAAATTCCTTTCGACAAGCATACTTGCCTGTAGTCATCAAGAGGTTGAGTGGCACGCCTGACAACCCTGTTCTTAATATGAATTTTGTAATATTTTTATTGAACTAAACCATTTCTACATATTTGACCATTCATTACTGAACGGCACGCCTGAAAACTTTTCGAATAGCCCTAAAATTTTGCAATTTTAGTTATCATGCCACAATTTTATTGACAAACCTTTAAGAAAATTTAAAATTTAAGGCAAAATGCCACCCTAATATACATAAACAAAGTACTATTGTAATACATATTGACCATATTACTTAATAAACACTTCAATAGTACCACAACAACAACAAAAAAGTAAGCACTATAAAGAAATGACAACAAGACAAAAGGTAATCTGTTAAATATGATAGTGCATCAAAAATAGTATAGCTAAAAAGGAAAATATGAAAAATGATAAGTGGTTGTAAGAAAAATTAGAAATAATAGCTAAACTCTTAAAAGTATGCTGTACAATTTTTCGAAATTTAGGAAAGGAAGTATAGAAAATAGAAAAATATTGTTATAGAGAAAAAAATTTTTAAATTATTGTTTAAATCTTGATTAATTCGCAAATGTGGTATTAATTTAAAAATTTAAACTTTAATTGTTTTACTAAAACACTGAGATATTCCCAAAAAAAATTGCAGTTTAGCATTAGGTATTTTTTTTAACTGCTGTATTTCTGCTTGCTTAAGAAATATTTCTTTCTTTAATTTTGTCCTTAAAAATTTAATTTAAATTGAAATTTATTTGCTGCCAATTAAATAAAAATATATTCGAGCTCGAGGCCAGTTGTTGTTATTATAAAAATTAATTTATTTCTCAATATTTCGACATACATCGAATGTCGCCCTCAGGGGAATTATGTTTAATGTTTATGTATAAAATACATAGCTTAGAACTTTCGTTTTTAGTTGATCATTACTTATTATTTTGGGTGCATTAATAAGTGAAGATCAACAAAAAACCGATAGTTCTAAGCTGTATGTTTTATGTGTTAAAATGAACTATAATTCTCCTGAGTATGACATTCGATGAATGTCGAAATATTGAAAACTAAATTAATTTTTATTAAGACAGCTACTAGCTGCGAGCTCCAATATATTTTTTATTTAATTAAAAATTTAATTGTAAAATTTTTTAATTACAGTGTTTCTGCTTGCTTAAGAAATATTTCTTTCTTTAATTTTGTCCTTAAAAATCTAATTTAAATTGAAATTTATTTGCTTTTAATTAAATAAAAATATATTCGAGCTCGAGGCCAATAAATAAAAAAATAAATAAAAATTAATTTAAAATTATTTATTTCTCAATATTTCGACATTCATAGAATGTCATCCTCAGGGGAATTATATTTAATGTTTATATATAAAACACATAGCTTACAACTATCGACTTACGTATTAGTGACTTACATGTATTTGGTTTTTATACTGCAGACATTTTGTTTTTATATTTATTTCCGTTTGAAGATAAACGACATTGAGATATCCAAAGAATATAATTCTCCTAAGTATGACATTCAATGAATGTCGAAATATTGAAAAATAAATTAATTTTTATTGAGACAGCTACTAGCCGCGAGCTCCAATATATTTTTTATTTAATTAAAAATTTAATTGTCAAATAAATAAAACATTGAACTTATTCAAAATTAAGAACTTTTATTACAAAATGTATTAAAAATCTCATTATGTATGCCATAAATGTCTGCATACTTTTAGGCTTAATATTTTTTAATAAGGCCTGAAAATTGACAACCCTTTTTTTTGTACAATACTTTTGAAACAAGATTTTGTAGTTTTCCGGTCTTTTAATGTTTTTTAATTACTTTAAAGAAAAAAACCAAATAAATGTTAATCCCCCAAAGAATTAGTTAAACACGCAAATAAGTAGAAAAATTCTTTAAAAAGCCTAAACTGAAGCATACATGTTTAATTTGCGTGTAATTAGTGTTGAAAGCTTCTTGTTGCATACTATTAGGCTTAAGAATATTTTCATGTTTTTTTGGTGAGGATTTTTTTTTTCAACATTAATGAACATTTTGGTATATAAAAATGTGTTTGATAAGACCATATAAAGATTAACATGTTATAAAGGCGGTTGAAAGACAAAACGCTGTATGATATCAAGAATATGAGGGAGGTTGAAAAGAGAAGTAGTCGAAAAAGAAAATCCCTGTCTCCATATTTACTCATTGTGACTTTTTAATATGCACCATATATAAAGTAATTAATGGCCATCACAAGCATAATAAATGAACTTGAAAACAAGAAATAGTAAAAAATATACATATTTCTTAACATGCAGCATACTTTTAGGCAGTCTTTGGTAAATATTTTACAATATAGCAGACTTTATGAGAAATATTTGTAGTTATTTTTGCCTGAATGTGAAAATATTGGTGGTATACAAAACAAAATTATATATGGTTGAACTAAGAAAATATTTCTCTTAGGTTTTGGGTTTGCCCCTATAAATATGCTTTAATAATGACACATGTTCTTTGTTTTCTTGTCTTTTTTTTCATTCTGCTGTTATAATTCATTTGTTTTATTCCCTGTAGCGCATTTAATTTTAATTATGCGTGTCATATACTCACATCCTTTTGGAGGAGTTCATAATTTTGGTGTTTTTTATTATTACTTATTAAGTTTTATGCTAAAAATCTTGCAAAGTTTTATGTTTCTATATGACAAATACTTGTCGTGGATTTTAATTATTATTAACATGTTCTATATAAAAAGGGATGACAGGTATTTAATATTGACATTTACAGGTTAAAAGGGTTGGCAAAAAATAGAAGAAAAAAAAATAAGAAAATTCATGTTAAAGTTGTTGAGCCAAGGAAGTAAATATTTAAACATTGTTATTCATACTAAATATTAAAGCATACTTTGAGGAAGTAGACAAGATAAACATTATAAAATATACCTTGTGGATGTTCCTTAATATTATTTTTAAAACATATTACTAAATTGAAGCATAATTCAGGGCGTTATTAAATTACATTTTTTAATGTATACTTTTAAAGACTAATGGGCAGTTTTATAGTCAGAACTGAGGTAGATTTTTTTTGTTTAAATATTTTTTAAGTAAAAATTTTGCTTGAACATTTCTTTCAAAAGTAAAATTTCAGAAAAAAATTGTTCTTATTTCTATGAAGCTGGCCTTAAAACTAATTTTTAAACTGTTTAAGCAAAAAATCATAAATTTTCCAGCTGTTTTTAAAATGATCTTAAGTTTTGTTAAAAAACAAAATTTAGTTAAAAATTCGTACAGAATTTGTTGCCATGTATTTTTTACCAAAAGATTTTAGTTCTTTTTTATATAAAATTTTCTTAACTAAGCCATTATTAAATATTTTTAACATTATCTCTAGAATGCTATTACGGCACGCCTGAAAAAACACAACTTTTACAAAATCTTCCAATACATCTTGAGGATGAACCTTAATATGAGCATATATGTTCATATAAGATTATATATGTTATCATATACGCTCATATATTATCATAAATATACCTTAAGTACCCTCAAACTTAAGAACCGAATAGAGATGGTCAAATATTACAATTGTAGACCACTTTTTTAACCAATGGCGGCCATGATATAATGGCAAACCAAACTGAGCACAATTTAAAATAGCGTTGCCAGATCTGACTAATTTGTGACCGTTTATCGTTATCGGAAAATGGAACCTCTAAAAAAAACACCCTTTATGTTCATATATGATTCTATATTCACGAGCGAACTAAACCAATTATTTAAATATTTTTTTAAATGCTAACATGGCACGCCTGAAAAATTTCCAATTTCGCTAAATTGTTATTATTTAAATTTTTATTTAGGAACACTTAAGCCGGATGCACAGTGCTGGAGTGTACTCCACGCTGCAGAGTGGAGTGTACTAAAATAGAGATGGCATGAAAAAAAATATGTAAGTGTGAAAACGAAAGGGATAAATTCCACTCTGCGGAGTGGGTACTTAAGCATTGTGAATCTGGCTTTAGTCATTAAATATTTTATCATTGTGTGGGCCATTTGAATGGCTAGCATTATGACCTTTATTTGAAGCATATTTGGAATATAAATCGCATAAAGTGTCATACGATTTGAATCGATATTTATAGTTGATTTATTCAGGCGTGCCGTTCAATGGCAACTCAATTTCTAAATTTGTCAAAATTTTTATCATTTCAGTTTTGATAAAAGACCACTTCTACATTAAATTGTTAATCACAGTATGGCCCGCCTGTAAACCACGAGATATGACTCATATTTTTAATTTATAAATTTTTTCTAAAAGTCCTTAATGGCCCTCTTGAGAACTAGGAGGTTTCAATTGATTTGTTTTAGAATTTTAGTAATACTGAAAAAATGTTCTTCAATTGATTTTAGTACTTATACGGCATACCTGAAAAACTTCCAATTGTGCACAATTTTTATCATTGTAGTTTTAATAAAAGAACATTTCTTCATTAAATAGTTTATCACTGCAAGGCCCGCCTGAAAACTATCGGATATAAACAATATTTTAAACATATAAAGTTGAAAACTGTGATTTGAAAGGATTGGTTTGGAACTTTAATGACACTGTACAAATTTTATTCATTTAAACTTAAACCTTAGATGGCACACCAGAAAAGTTTCCAATTTTGGTAATTTCTTTTCATTTCAGTTTTGATTTAGAAACACTTAATCATTAAATATTTTCTCATTGTGTGGCCCTCTTTAAAACTAACAGATATGAGCGATATTTCAAAAAAACAAACATTTAGTATAACAATCCTTAGTGGCTCTCTTGAAAACTATGAATATTTGCATTGGTTTGTTTTAGAATTCTAGTAAAACTGTAAAAATTTCATTCATTTGAACTTAAGCCTAAAAACTTTCTAATTTTAGGAATAAATTTTTATATTTGATTTTGATAAAGAATGTTTAATCATTAATCGTTTTATAATTGTGCGGCCCGCCTAAAGCAACCCGTTATGACCCATATTTTAAACACATAAATAAATGGTATTATGTCGGTCACAATTTGCACGCTTGTAAACTATTAGATTTTAATGGATTTGTTTTAAAATTTTGGTAAACTGTAAACATTTTATTCATTTTAACTTAACCATTGTACGGCACGCCTGATAAACTCCTAATTTAAACAAAATTTTAATCATATTAGTTTTGACAAAGAACACCTAATCATTTGACAAAATTTTAATCCCTTCAGTTTTTGTAAAGAACGCATAATCATGAAATTTATTATTATTATGTGGCCCGACTGAAGACTACCCGATGTGACACATATTTTATGTCACAAGTGAAACGATTTAAAACTATGTGATTTGAATCGATTTTATTTTTAATATTAGTAAGACTGCAAAATTTTTATTCATTTGAACTCAGCCCTTGTACGGCACGCCTGAATTATTGCGCATATTGGCAAAATTTTAATCCTTTCAGCTTTGCAAATAACACCTAACCTTTAAATATATTATTACTGTGTGGCCCGCCTGAAAACTGTGCAATGTGACACATATTTTACACATATAAATTCTTATATATAAGTCGCAAATGGAACGCTTGAAAACTATGCGATTTGAATCGAATTATTAGAATTTTAGTATCACCACAAAACTTCTGTTGATTTGAACTTAACCCTTGCTCGGCACGCCTGAAAAATTCCCCATTTTCCCAAAATTATATTTATTTCAGTTTTGATAAAGAACATTTAATCATTAAGTATGTTATTAGTATATGGCCCGCCTGAAAATTTGCCCATATGACCCGTATTTTAAACATATACAATTTTAGTATAAAAGTCGCAAGTGGGACGATTGAAAACTATGCGATTTGAATCGAAATTTTATTCATTTAAACACGCCTGAAAAAATCCCAATATTTAAAAAATTGTAATCTTTTCCGTTTTCATAAAGAAAACTTAATCATTAAATATGTTATTATTGCATGGCCCGCCTGAAAATTTCCCAGTGTGACCCGTATTTTAAACATATACATTTTTGGTATAAAAGTCACCAGTGCCACGATTAAAAAAATATCTTATTAGTATGTGGCCCGCCTGAAAAGTTGCCGATATGATACGTATTTTAATCATATAGAATTTTGGTATAAAAGTCACAGGTGTTATGCTTAAAACCTGTGTGATTTAAATCGATTTGTTTTTAATATTAGTAAGACTGAATGGCCCGCCTGAAAATTTCCCTATATGACCCGTATTTTAAACATATAATTAAAAACTATACGAATTTTTTATAAAAATATTTATGTAATTTTTGTTAATTCCTCAACTTTTAAATTTTTTTGTCAATATGCTTAAAGCATCAACATTTGAAAACAAAGTCCGTGTGAAAACAATGAAATTTGCCTAAATTTCGTATCATACAGTTAAGGTTTTATTTATCTAAACCATTCCTTTTTGTGGCACGCCTAAAAACTACCCCGATACGACATACTTATTTAAGTTTTTAGTGGAAATGTATAAGTTATAAAATTTAAGACTTTTTACCCTTTTAAGTCTTAAAGTTCTATCTAAAATGGCACGCCTGAAAACAATTAAATGCAGCACGTATTTTTAAAAAATTGTTTCAAATAGAAAATAATCTATTTTTGTATAATCTATCTATTTACCTTCTAAGGCACGCCTAAATTATATGCAAATTAAATTAATTAAGCAAATAGTATTTTCCCTCGTATGGCACGCCCAAAAACTATAAAATACGATGGAAACTTACTTTTGGAGTTCTAAAACTTGAACATGCTGTAGAAACAGAAATTCTAAAATCGGCCTATCTAGAATTTGGGTAAATTCTGGGATTGAGGGTTTGAAAATAGTTTGTGAGTATTTTATACAAATGAACTTTATAAAAGTGCGGTATTTTTAAAAAGTGAGTTTTAAGGTCCAATCACTAGTACACTTTTTCGGTACATTTTTTGTTGTTTTGAAATTGTTATTGTAAAAAATATAGCTATGAACTTTTGAGTACTTTGTATGGACATTAGGGCGTTTCACCAAAATGATAATTTTTTGGAATTTTGCAACACTTAAAGCGGAGTATAAATGCTTATGGCCTTTTGTATTATGGATTTTTGTGATTTTTTGAAATGGATTTTATTAAAAAAAATGAGGTTATGAAACTTTGTATGCACAAACCCGGCTATATCCATACTGGCGGGATCCAGCCTACTAAAAAAAATTATTCGTTGTACAAATTATTGGTTTAAGGCTCACTTTGGTGACCTTAAAAATTAAAATCCTGAATTTTTCAAATTCAAACCTCAATAACTTCAGAAATAGGTAATGCATGAGGGTTAAATAATATTTATGAGATAGGTTCTTCAACTACACTTTTCATTTGAATCCAATCCTAGTGTTGTCAGTTTAGGAAAAGTATTAAAAAATTAAAACTAAAACAAAACTAATTTTTTTCTTCCATTTCACATTAAATTTAATCAAATGTATGACAATTTCACCATGATCGAAATGGATCTGAGATGAAAAGTATTTTGAAGACCTATGGATTAAATTTAATTTAAATTTCGAAAAATTCTCAAAATTTTGAACATCAAATTGATAGAAATTGGCTTTAGCCATAAATAATAATTTTAATTTAATACAAAGAATCAAAACTTTAATTTTAGTTAAGTAAACCACCACTAGAGGGCGTGATATAAAAGTGATAAATTTTTTAAAAAGGATTACTGAGAAACCTGAAACATTTTGTTACATAATTTTCTCAAAAAATTTCTATACAATCTAAATATAAGCGGTAGTAATTTGGTAAACTAGAGCTCTACATTGGGCGCCAAATTTAAAACAAGGATTTTAGGCCCAAAAAACATTACTGAAGATAAAATCAGGCCTTTTTTGAACTCACATTTAAAAAGTTGTATTTGTTTTCAGCCATATATCCTAAAAAGCATTGTATTTTTATTGTATTTCCTTTACGACCTTTTACAGCTGTATTAATTATATACAAAACTCTCATTTCACATTCCATTACCAATTGTATTTTATGTATATTCTTCATTATTATGAACCTTTTCATTCAGTTCATCACATAATTTAATTTTTAAAATATTATGTTCCTTTTCATATTGTTATTTTGACAATCCAACCCAAACAGTTATTGCTGAACAAAAAAAAAAAAAAATTAAAACCCATTTTAAATAAGTAGGTATAAACCCAAATATCGCACATACATGTTACTTTCCGTTGACAGCCGCCTGTATATGAACATTACCATTTCAAAAAGATTTCAATTTTGAAATTTTTGTTGTTTTGTTTATCAAATAAAAAGGACTTATTCATGTTCGTTCGTGTTAATGGCTGCAAAAAGTTAACTAATTGACTTTAACCCATATTTTTTTTAAGTCTTACAGCACACTTTCTAAGGCAAGGGGGGTGGTTTTGTATGGTATTTGGGAAAGGGTTTTATTTTCTTAATAATAAACATGTGTAACATACTTTTATGTTAATGATGATGATGTATATATTTTGATGTTCATGTTCTTAAAATGGCAAAATAGTTTTGTGAAAATTTTAAAGTAGAAATATTTTTGTGGAAATTGTTATGAGGTTTTGAAAGGGGCCAACATCTTTTTAATGAAGTCAAGAACAATATTAAAATAATGAAGTATGCTTTTGGGTGATATTAATACGTAAAATATTTAGCATACTTTTGGGGGAAGTTATAAAGGAAAAAATTAAAGAATTTCTAAAGAAAAATTCAGAAAATTGTTTAAAAAAGTACATTTCAACAAAAAAAAAACCTAATAGTCTAATTGTGTTCTATATTAGTATATTTAATGCTTGTCTCTGTTTAATTAAAAGCTAGCAAAAAAAGTGTTGCCTATCTTAAGGCTTTTAAGGTTAAATTCATTTATTTTCATAGTTTTTTTAAACTTAATAAAAAAACACAAGTTCACGACCTTTTTCCAATCAATTTTAAGTATCTACGTACATTTTAATTTCCTTTACATTTTCATTGAATTTTTAAAATTTTTTCAAATGTTCCTTATAAATCGAAATAGCAGCAACTACAATACAACTTGCTCCTTTTCCTGTTAAAAAAAAGTTCAATATTATTAGACATATGACAGTTAACATTCATATACCTATATACTACATATATTTTTTAAGGTCAAAATCCTTACCAGTTTTGTATGGTTTTCAATAGAATTCCTACAGTATGTTTTTGTTGTTACAGCCTGCAGACAATTTTGCACATATTTGTTTGTTTATTCGCATTCATGCCTAATATCGAGCGACAGTTTTACGTCAGTTTGTTTGGGGAAGACAGCAGGAGCAACAATAGCAAAAAGTTTATAACAAAACCAAAATAAAAATCGATATTCAGCACACAAAATGTGAACGACAAATAAATGGGTTGAAAGGCGCAAATAAGCAAGTAATACATTTTTTTGATTTGGGTAAATTTTTTTTTTAGAAAATCTATAACAAAAGTATTTTAAATTTAAAAGCGAAACAACGAATTTATTTAAATTAAATGTGTATTTTTAATGGTATTTTCCACCAAAACTGTTAAACAAATATTTTGAGCGCCTTAAAGTAGGCTTCAATTTTTTAAAGTAAACTCAGCCTATAAGTAGACCTTGTTTTTTTATATTTTAAATTGAAAAAGTTTCTGTAGACTTTAAATTTATGTTTCAAAGATTTTTTTGCACATTTTCTTTTTTTGGAATTTCCCTTTATTATTGTTTTGCTTTAAACAAATAAATACTGGGATTTTTTCTTTATAAATTTATAGAGAGAAAGAGAGTAATGGAAAACAGCATTTGCTTTTATAGCATCTTGCTGGTGTTTTGATTGTTTTTTCACATGTTATTTTTGTAATTTTTTTTTTTTAAGAATTTCCTTGAAATCTTTTTTATGTTGAGAAAGGCAGATGATTTGCAAACAACGGTATTTAAAATCTTAATTGATATTAAAATTTTAGAACCAGTTTTATAGTCTAAACTGAGATCAATTTTTAATATTTCTTATTTTCAAACAAAATTTCTTACTTAAAAAATACTTAAGAAAAAATAATCGATTTTTTTTACTTGAAAACTAAGGATCGGAACTAAAAATTACTTTTTTTTTCTAAAATTTTATTTAATTCAGAAATTTTCAAACAAAATTTTGAACTTTAGAAATATTTAAGACTAAATTATTTAGGAAAATATTTTGACATAAATTTTAAAATTTCTTCACGATAAGATTTCTGAGCAAATATTTACCAAAATTAGACTATAAACTTGTATAATAAAAAAAATCCTAAAGCCTACTTCTATAGTCTCCATTAATGTAAAAAGTATTGCCTACCTTAGGGCTTATAGAGATTTTATATATTAATATTATTGTTTAGTAATCATTTTTTTCTCTTTTTATTTCAGGTCAGTAAAAATTTTAAACTCAACTTTAATTTTAATAAATAGTAAGTATACTTAAATTTATATTATTAAAAGTATTTGGTTCGAAGGACCATTAAAAATCTCTTGGAATGGAATTGGCATTAAAATTCCATATAAAGAGTGGACTACTGAGTCCACTACATTGTTGACATAATTTTTATATTATATTAGCAATATAAAACAATTAGTTGTCCTAGTATTTTCTATGCTCTGAAGATATTTAAAATGATTTTTGGCACTTTTTATACTTCAAAGTTGCAAAAGAATTCTTAAAATTTTACGACTTATTTTATTTTTTTTTAAATATTATGCGATTTGCCCTTGGAAATTGATTGAATTTATTAAATTATTGAGTTTGAGGTCATTTACTTTTCATAAAATATCTTTAATTATTTTATTTATATCACCGATATTTCGTCGCACATTAAATGACATCTTCAGGGTTTCTAAAATTGTGACAATAAAATAGTTAAATTAATAAATTATACAAATAGTTAACATATTCTAACAATTTTTATTATTATTGTAGGGTACAAATGAAATGAGCTCGAGCTCAATTATTTAATAAATTAATTTATATGGCATTTTTTTAACATTTGAGTTATTTTTAATATTTTTACAAATATAATGAAAGAATTTTTGAAATACTTCTACAAAATTTACTTCTATTTTACATCGTTTACATAATTTTCTACTTGTTATAAACAAAATAAAATGATTTTTTTTTGTTTTCTATGTGTTGCTAATATTTATATAATATTCATACATACTTTACATGATATTATACTTAACTTTGCGTCAACAATGAGATTTCATATACATATTAAGTTATTGCTCAAAATTATAAAAAAAATTAAAGTTTTATAAGCATTTGACAATCTCGACATAATTCTTTACATTGTGTAAATAATGAAATTTCTTGCAAAATTTTTTTTTTTTTTTAATTTACAGTGATTTTAAGAATTTTTACATAATTGACTTATGTTGACATTGTTGACATATTTTTTTACATGGTATTAGATAAGAAGAAAGATAAGTTCTTAAAATATTTTCTATGTGCTAAACTACAGCTTCAACCAAATGGTTAGAATTAGTGCGGAAGGAAATATTAATTTATTCAAAAATTAAAAAAAAAAAAAAAAATTGCCGGATGATAACCAACGAAGTTGATCGAAATATCAGAGATTAAAATAAATGATTTTTAATTTCAAATAATCAAGCTGAACAAAACTCACATATTTTCTATGCTTTGATAAAACATGAAAATTTTTGGTTTTTACACACCGTTTACATTAAAAATATTATCGCTACATGGCGTAAACAAATTATCAATTTAATTAATAAAGCAACTTAGGGATTACTTTACACTAATAATTATTGACATCGTGTACACAATATACATTTTTTAAAGTTTTAAGTTATTATGATATTTTTTTTAGTATATACGGAATTTTTTGGTATTTTCATATACTTCACATTGTCGACATTAGGTAAACAATTTTTTTTTTTACTTGACTTTGCATATTAAGTGATTTGGTGCAGTATTTTCGCTACACTTTAGTTCTTTTTAATACTTTACATTGTTTACATCATTGTTTACATTTAGTAACAATTTAAATTTTTTATATTTTTAGATACTTTGTCATTTTTAAAACATGTTTAGTATTATTTAAAAAATTTACACTCTTTACATCGTTTACCTAATTCTTTACATCGTGTAAACAATTTGAAAAAGTCGGTATTTTTACAAATGATTGAATTTAGAGAAGAATTATTTTAATTTTGAAACAAGTTACATTTTTTATATATTTATTTACACTGTCATTAACTAAAAACTAATTGATATTTTAGATTTTAATTTTTGTGATACTTTTTTTTTACATACAAATATTTTCATAGTATTTTTTTTTTACACTTTACATTGTTGTCATAATTGTTGACATAGTGTAAACAACTGTCTTTAATTGTTTTTCCCATATTTAGGGATTTTTTGAAGTTCCTTCACTAATCTTTAATTCTTTTTAATACTTTACATTGTTGATGTAAAATTTACATAGCATAAACGAATATAAATTTTGGTAGTTTTTAATTTTGTTGTGATTTTTTGAAGCATTTTAAGTGATATTTAACATTTTTACATATTTTACATTATTTACCTAATTCTTTATGTGGTGTAAACAATTTAAAAAAGTTGTTTTACTTACTAACAAGTTAATTGAGAAAAGCTAATTTTTCAATATTTGTTGAATATACATTTTTGACATAATTGTTTACACTGTGTAAAGAATTTACAACTATTCGAAATTTTAAGTTTCTAGTTTTAATTTTTGTGACACGTTTTTATATTTTAAGTGGTTTTTAGTATTTTGACATACTTTACATTGTTGACATAACTGTTGACATTGTGTAAATAACTGTATTGAATTATTTTCTTATATTTAGTGATTTTTTTAAGTACTTTTACTAATCTTTAGTTCTTTTTAATACTTTACATTGTTGTTGACATAAAATTTTACATAGAGTAAAGAATTTTTAAACTGGGTATTTCTCAAGTTTTTTGGGATTTTGTTAAACATTGACGATAGTATTTAATAAATTTACACTATTTACATTGTTTACCTAATACTTTACATCGTGTAAACAATTTAAAAAAAGTTGATATTCTTAATATTAAATTAATTTTCTAATATTGGAACAATTTACATTCTTTACATAATTGTTTACACTATGTCAATAACTGAAAACTAATAAATTTCTGCTTTTCATTTTTGTGATATTTCTTAATATTTATAGTGGATTTCAGCAGTTTTTTACATACTTGTTACTGGTGATATAATTATTGACGTTGTATAAACAAATGTCTTACTTAATTCTTTACATCGTGTAAACAATTGATAAAATTATTTTTTTTCAAAATTTCTTCAATGTAGAAAAGTTATTTTTTTATTTTTTCAGAATCTACATTTTGATGTGATTATTTACATTGTGTCAACAACGGAAAACTCTTCGATTTTTTATGTACTAATTTTTGTGATTTTTTTTTAAATATTTACAATGAGTTTCGGTATTTTTTTCACATACTTGACACTTGAAATAATTATTGCCATTATGTAAACAACTGTTTTCTGATATTTAGCTTTTTTTAAAGTACTTTCACTTATGTTTACTTCTTTTCATTACTTCTTTACATTGTTGACATACAATTTTATATTGCGTAACCGAATTAAAATTTGGGTAGTTTTTAATTACTTTTGCTTTCCTTAAGAATTTTCAATGGTTTTTAATATTTTTACACTCTTTACATTTTTTACATAATTTTTTACATCATGTAAACAATTGACAAAATTATTTTTTGTTTTTTAAAATTTAATTTCTTTAATTTTTATAGAATTTACATTTTTAACGTGGTTATTTACACTGTGTCAACAATGGAAAATTATTAGATTGTATGTGTTTTAATTTTTGTGATTTTGTTTAAAATAGTTACTAGCGTTTTATTATTTTTACACACATTACATTATTGAAATAATTGTAGACATTATGAAAATAAATGTTTTTATTTAAGGGTCTTCTAGAAAACTAATCACATAAAATCTTGCGATAAAAAAGTGCTCTTGAACGTAAAAACCATACATCAGTGTGTTAACATTTGCCAAAAAGGAGACACGGAGGAGATTAGAAGATAAACACAAATCTAAAAGTATAATGTTTGTGTCTGTTTGATCACTTCTGAAAGTAAAAAAAAAAAAAAACAATAACAGAAAGCTGAATAGGAAAGAAAAACTATGAATTAGCTACATTGCATTCAAGGCCTTACTTGGGTTAGATAGCTAGCTGTCGAATTTTAGTGTAGTTACGTTTGTAATGTAGAAATAGGCACAGGTTCGATTCCTACAGCCGACGTGTGGTTGAATAATTATCATATAGATACAGTCTGACAAAATAAAATAATAATACAATTTAATGGAAAATCACTGATGAAGCCTGTCTATAGAAAAAGGCAGAACTTAGATCTAGTCTGATTTGAGAAAAATATTTATTCTTCTTCTTAACCTCATACCTACTAAAAAAGTAATTTATTTGTCGAAATAATTCGCCCTTAAAATTCTAAAAAGTCCTCCACTGATGATTACCTTAGGCAAGAATGAAGTCCGGTCTCCAGGAAATTTTTTTTTTCACATTTTTTAAATAAGTTTTGGAATTTTAGCATATTTAAAATGTATAAATTTCGAATAACAAATAATTCAGATATTAAAAAAAAATATAAGTTTTAAACCTTTTTTTAGTTGTTTTTTTACAATTTCGATTAATCGATTAATGCTATAAAATTATTCGAATTAGTCATTATTCAAAATTTGGACATTTTAAATTATTCGAACAAAGTCCGGCTAGGTACAAGTCTCCAGGAATTTATTTTTCAGATTTTTTAAATAATTTTTGAATTTTTGCAATTACATTTTTTAAACCTTTTTGTAGTTTTTTTCTACCAATTTTGATGAATCGAAATTAATCTACCAATTTTGATGATCGAAATCCAGGAAATTATGTTTCAGATTTTTTAAATAATTTTGGAATTTTTGCATATTTATTTCGAAAAACGAATAATTCTAATATTAAAAAAAGTGCATTTTTTACACCTTTTTGTAGTTTTTTTCTACCAATTTTGATGAATCGATTAATCATATTAAATTATTCGAATTAGTCGTTATTCGAATGGACATTTTAAATTATTCGAACAAGGTCCGGTTAGGTACAAGTCTCCAATTTCGAGTAACGAATAATTCATATCCCATGTGAAAATCGAAATATATATGAACATACATGATCATACATTGACTAGTATATGATCATGCATAGGCATACATGATCATATACGTCGATTCATAGTTCAATGTATGACCATACATTATCTCATATATTTCCATATAACTTCGGATCCGAAATTTGAGGGTATATGACCGTACATGTTCATATATGACCATATATGCTCACATATGATTCATGTATGGTCATATATGATCATATATGGCCATATACCTCCATATACCCTCAAATTTCGGATTGAACAATGAATTGACGTATATGATCATTTATGCCTATGCATGATCATATACTAGTCGATGTATGATCATGTATGTTCATATATATTTCGATTTTCACATGGGATATTAAAAAAAAATATTCATTTACTAAATAAAAGATCAACTATACATACCCCTCATTCAAAAAAATATTCTTTTAAACAGTTTTCTATTTTTTTATTATCAATTTCGATTAATCGTATTCAATTATTCGAATTAGTTGTTATTCGAAATTTGGGTATTTTATTTTTCACATTTTTTTATATAAGTTTTGGAATTTTATCATATTTAAAATGTCCAAATTTTGTATAACGAATAAATATATAAATAATACATATTTTTTAAACCTTTTTGTAGTTTTTTACCAATTTCGATTAATCGATTAATTGTTATTAAATAATTCGAACAAAGTCCGGTTATGCACAAGTCTCCAATTTCAAATAACGAGTAATTCAAATATTAAAAAAAAATATTTTTTAAAAGTTTTTGTAGTTTTTGCCCAATTTCGATTAATCGATTAATCGTATTAAATTATTCGAATTAGTGTTTATTTGAAATTTGGACATTTTAAATTATTGGAACAATTTTTGAACAAAATTGCAACGATTAATCAAAAAACGACTAATCGGGAATACCCCATACAACTCTCCGGAATTCTGGAAGTGGAATCGGAAAGTACATCGCAGCTATGAAGGGTTTTCGTTTTCTCCATGGTTGCGCTAATGTAATATGTGGGACCAGATTTTGAATTTAACCCAAAGCTAGTTAAATTTCGAATCATTACAGTTTAAATGTTGTTGTAAAACATTGTCGCGAATCGAAAGGCTATAGAAGAGAAACCCCCTAAGCTTTGTTCCTCACAAGCTTTATCTATTAGAAGAAAACATAAAAGTTTTTGGTTTTTACACACACTCTACATTAAAAACATTATCGCTACATGGCGTAAACAAATTATCAAATTAAATAATAAAGCAATTTAAGGACTTTTTATTACTTTACACTAATGAAATAATTGTTGACATCGTGTAAACAGTACACATTTTTTTAAAGTTTTAAGTTTTTATGATATTTTTTTGTAGTTTTTGACCAATTTCGATTAATCGATTAATCGTATTAAATTATTCGTATTAGTGTTTATTTGAAATTTGGACATTTTAAATTATTCGAACAATTTTCGAACAAAATTGCAACGATTAATCAAAATACGACTAATCGGGAGTACCCCATACAACTCTCCGGAATTCTGGAAGTGGAATCGGAAAGTACATCGCAGCTATGAAGGGTTTTCATTTTCTCCATGGTTGCGCTAATGTAATATGTGGGACCAGATTTTAAATTTTATCCAAAGTTAGTTAAATTTCGAATCATTACAGTTTAAATGTTGTTGTAAAACATCGTCGCGAATCGAAAGGCTACAGAAGAGAAAATCCCTAAGCTTTGTTCCTCACAAGCTTTATCTATTAGAAGAAAACGGTAAATGTAATACCGAAAAATTATTGGCATTATGACCATTATTCTGGGCTTTATGTCCAGTTTCTTCTGGGTATTAAAGCCGAAACTATTTCGGTCTAACATTCCTCATAATCTGAGTAAATTCTTGCGATTGAAGAGAATTCTTTTCCGAACTGTTTTCTAAAATTTCAATCAAAAGTTATGAGTACTCTTGCATATTTTGAATTCAGTTTTTTCTTTTCCTAAATTTTCATATCTAATAGAATATTTTTTTTCTAAAATATTTTCATATAAATTTTTCATAGTCATTCTCTGTTTCTCTGTTTCCCACAATCTCAGCCAATATTTTTCTTTTAGTAAATTGATTTCCAGCTGAATGATTTATAAAACCTAAACTATTTTTCTTAATACTCGGCATACATTTTACCTTTTAATAGAATTTATTTTTCTATATTAAAAACGAAAAAACCTAAAAATCTGCCCAAAAGTATGCAATATTTTGCTTTGCCTAAAATCTTCCCCAAAGTATGCAAAGGAATTTGCGTTGTTTTTGTTTAGCAAACTATAAACAAAAAAACAAATCATGTTTTGTGTTATTAATGACTTTCAGTTTTACTTCCTGTTTAAGGATAGAGAAACAACAGAAAAAGATTCTCAGTAATAGGATTTGTTTTGAAATGTTTGAAAATTTGCGAGAGACTCTCATGGTTTACAACTTTGTATGAAGTATACTTTCTGGCTGGTGTGTTTAAAAAGAAAATTTCCCTTTATTTCTGCGCATGTTTTTGCTATAAAATAAATTTTTATTTTATTTTCATTTTTCAAACATTTGTCGTAAATAGACAAAATCACTACAAATATTTCATATTTAAAATCAGTTGATTTTATGCTGCGTAACGCATTGTAACGGTTAACGGAAAAATCGGAAAATAATAACAAATTGTGTGAAAAGTGTTCAAAAAAACGGAGTGTTATGAAAAAAATACCTAAAGCGTGAAAAATTATTTGAAGAATTAAAAGAAATTTAAAAGTTTTTAACAAATTTTAAACTAAATTTAAAGAAAAAGTATGAAAAATTAAAAAAAAAAATTAAAAAAAGTGAAAATTTTACCAAAAAGCCTAAATTTATGTTACCAATTTTTAAGAATTTTTAATCTTAAATTTGTAAAATTTTTTTAATAATAAATTACCACAAATAATTTTTGTTAAACTTTTCTTAGAATCTTATGATCTTTCCCTGAACGTTTTGGTTTGTTTACTTTTAATTTATTTTCTTTTATCTTGTTTCTGTTTTTAAGATTACTTTAAAGCATACTTTTTGGCGGCATATAAAATTATTTAAAGGCAGCATATTGTTAGTTAAGCTAGATAAGCAAAGTGTTGTGTTTGATAAATTTATATTAAATATAAAAAAAATTTTTTTTAAATTGGAAGTTAAAAAATTGAATTCTTTAAAAAAATAAAGTCTACCTTTAGGCAAATATTATATAAAGTTTATAAATAAACAACAAGATAAAGCAGTAAACATTTCGTTTTTTAAATTATGTATAATAATTGAAATACTAAAAAACTCTATTTAAGTGGTTTAAGTAAATTTAAAAAAAGCATTGCCTACCCTTAAGGTGTTTAAATTAACATGACTTGTGAAGCATACTTTACAAATAAAATTTTGAGAAACATTTTCTTCACATGAATTTTAAAATCTAGTTTGAAATAGAACTAACATAGCACACACATTAATATCATACTTGTGAAGAAATTTGTTTAGAAATTTTAGCATACATTTGGGTATTTAAATCTAATAAACAATTTTTAAAGAAAATTTTGTTGAGAATATTTTTTTGTGTATTCATACTTGTAGATACACAATTACTAACAGTATTCGACATTTCTGGAGCTGGAAACTTTTTAGTAATTTCGTATAAACTTTTAAATCATATTTAAAAAAAGCATTGCATACTTTAAGGTGTCAAAGAATGTACAAATTTAAAGTATACTTGAAAGCTTCAACTTATAAAGTCTTTTCTTAAGATGAATTTAGTGAAACATAAATTTCTTGTTAAAACTTAATTTTACTAATAATAAAAAATTTTTATTGTTAAAATTTTCTATTAAAGTTTTTAGTAAGAATTGTGTTAAATATTACCATCATTCTAGTTGCTGAACTTACAAAATTTTACAAAAATACTTAATAGTCTTGGCAATTGATTGTCTTAATTATATTTCTTACTTAAGAAAGTTTTTAATTAAGAACAAACATTTATATAAACTCATTTCGATAGCAATATCAAATTCAAATTGCATTGCCTACCTTAAGGTGTTAAATATAATACAACTTGTGAAGTATACTTTAAAGATAAAATTATAATGATAAATATTATGAAGATGAATTTTTGCCATCTTTTTGGAAATTGAACTTAACAAAAGTAAAACTAAAAAAAATATAGCATACTTATAAGATTAAGAGTTTTCCTCAACATAAAGCATAGTTTTAGGTGTAAAAAAAATTAAAAGCAGAAATTCTAATTTGAAAATTGGAAGAATTAATTTTGTACTGTTTTCACAAAATTTAATTATGAAAAATAAAAAGACGGACAATTTTTTCCGCCAATTAATTTATAGCCATTTCCTAATATAGTGCATACTTTTTGGAGTTCAAATAACAAAAAAAAATTAATCAGATTATCTGTCGAATGAATTGTGTACTCAAAATATGAGCCTTTTTCAATAGGAAAAAGTGGTCAGAGATTCTGGTAATTTTTTATAAAGACAAATACTCGGATTGTAATAACTTTTTCCTTTAAAAATACCTCAGATTCTGAGTACTTTTAGCTCTAGAAAAATTCATAGATTACTGGGAATCTTTACTATAGAAAAATCCTAAGTTTCTGAGGACTTTTTCCCAAAGGAGGACCCTAGATTCTTGCGGACTTCTTTGTACAGAATATTCCTCATTTTCTAAGAATTTTTCTCTATGGCAAAAAGTTTGCTGAATCTAAAACACTTCCGTAGGCGAAAGTACTCAAAGGCAAAGGCTCAAATTTCCAGATTCCGAGGAATCTTCCTATTAAAAATTTCAGATTTCTAGAAATTTTTTCTCCAGAAAAACTTTTGCATGTTGTGGACTTCTTTCTACAGAACATCCCTCATTTTCTAAGAATTTGTTCATATGGCAAAAAGTTTGCTGAATCTCCAATTTGCGGATTCCAAGGAATCTTACTATAAAAAACTTCAGATTACGGGAATTTTTTCTTTAGAAAAACTCTTGAATGTTGCGGTTTTTTTTCTGCAGAACATCCCTCATTTTCTAAGAATTTTTTCCTATGGCAAAAAGTTCGCTGAGTCAAATTTCGGGTAACTTTTCTTGCAGAAAAACCCTTGAACACTGGAGACACTTCCCTAGAAAAAAGTCCTCAAAGGTAAATGCTCCAATTTCCGGAGTCCGAGGAATTTTCCTATAACACAACATCAGATTTCGAGATATTTTTATTCCATAAAAATTCTTGAATGTTGCAGACTTCTTTCCACAGAATATCCCTCATTTTCTAAGAATTTTTTCCTATGGCAAAAAGTTCGCTAAGTCTGAGACACTTCCTCAAAATTTTAGGTTTTTTCTATAGGAAAACTCTTATGAATCTGATATTTTCCTGTACGAAAAGGAACACAGAATCTAAGACTTTTCCTAAGGAAATGGTTATTTCTTTAGGAAAAACTTCTCATAACATAATGTTCTTTAGGAAAAAGTGCCCAAAATCTAGGGCCAGAGAAGAGAAATCTCAGAATTTGGGGCTCGTGTTATTCTTATTATTATAACATTTATTGTTAATAAAATATTTTAAAAAAAAATTTTATTCTTTTATTTTTCTGCGGTAAAAGAAATTATTTGGTAAATTTACGCACAAAAACGGTAAATTTACGCACAAAAATGGTAAATTTATGCACAAAAATGGTAAAATTACACATCTTTTTTGAAAATTGTTAACATATTTTTAATGTAAATTTACAAATTTTGTATGTAATTAACTTACACACTATATGTGTATTTTTTTCATTTATGCACTGGGAGTTAATTTACCATATTTATTTGAGAGTGTAGTTTCCTTCTATAAGTTGGGTAAATTTAAACAAAAATAAATTAAAGTCTAATTATTCTTACTAAAATATATTTTTTTACTACACTGAGACAATTATCAGCCTGATATTAATTATTTTTTGCATAAACCAATAAAGTTTCACTGGATCTCGTGCATTGAAACTTTTCATTGCAGTAATGGAATCTTTTATAAAATGTGAAAAAATTCATTTTATTTATTTAATGAAAGAGATTCACTAAAACTGAATTCATAAAGTATATTGAAAAATTTTCATCAAATTTAAATTTTTTTTCATTTTAGGAAGAAAACTTCATTAGTTTACTAAAACATTTCATTAAAACTCGGCCAGCAAAATTCTCTCTGTGCAGGGGCAGTTTTATAAACAGAACTAAGAACGATTTTTGTCTTAAATATTTCTTCAGTTACAAATTTTGTTGTCTAAAGTTAAATTTCTAACTTAAGTGAAATTTCAGACAAAATTCATTCTAACACTTTAATTAATTTTTGTTTAAATTTACCCAACGTATAGTAGGAAACTGAACTTCTACAATAAATATGGTAAATTCACTTCGAGTGCTTAAATAAAATAAAAAAAAAAGAATTACACACAAAATTTGTAAATTTACACTTAACTTTACAACTTTTCAAAAATGATGTGTAATTTTACCATTTTTGTGCATAAATTTATCAAGTGCCCAGAATAAAATAATTTTTAAATCTTTTTATTAATAACAAATGTTATAATTATATTTAAAAATGTTATAATTATATTTATTAAATTTGTCTAAAGGCGTTCTAGTTGGTTGGAGAGTTAATGTATTGCATACTTTAGGGCGCTTAAATATAATATTCAGGCAAGGTCTTTCCTGCATTTAATTAATAAATTTGAGCTCTTTAAATGTAAAACACTATATTTTGAATATCTGCTATTTATCTGTTAAGAAATTTAAGCAAATATTTTAAATCTTTTTATTGCATATCTTAAGGCCTGAAATTTTATTCATAAATGCATGAAAGTCTTTAGCCTAGGAATAATCAAATTAAAAAAAAAAATTTTGTTTAGGAAAATTTTGATTTGTAATTAGTTAATTAACTCTTTGATATTAAAAATTAGAAAAATAAAATTTCCCAATTGTATAGCATACTTTTGGGTGCAATATCTGTTGCCTACTTTTTTTTAACTGTTAAATCTTGCTAATGACATCAAAATTAAACATTATTCGAAAAGTTTAATGGGAACTCAGTAAAAAGGTAAAATCCAAATAGGTTATTTTCCTCCAAACTAGAACAAGTTGCTCCAAAGCCGGTCCTGGAACTAGTTCCATAACTGTTTCTGGGACAGTAAAACCATATATTTTGACTTTCGGTATCAGTTCTAGAACCGGTTCCAAAACTGTAACAAAATTTATAGATAACCCTTTCTTATAAATTTTGCTATTTTTTAACTGTTTTTAATATAAAAAATTACAAAAATAAAGTTTTACAATTATATTGCATACTTTTGGGTGCATTACCTGTTGCCTACTTTCAACTAATAAATGTTGCCAATGACATCAAAATTAAATATTATGAGTAAGGGATTTGTAACCGTGTTCATATTAGAATTAATTACTAAAGAATTTCTTAAAACATTTTTATTGAAAAATTTAACAGATACAAGGAAATTAACACCAGACTGCTGAAGTTTTATCCCATTCGTGGACTCGTCTGTGGTTATTTTATTTGCCAATTGTTCAAAGTATTTTAAATTCTTAAATTGTCTCTATGTGAAATTTTTCTACATTCCTCTACATTCTTTGATTCATAATATAATCTCTTAACGGTGTTGCAGAAGAATTTCAATGGAACGACCAAAATTTTGGCTATATTAACTCACAAATTTCATGGCAATTAATATTTAGAAATAATTTCTGGCATATGGTCTCCGCGACTGCGCCTTATGAATGCCATCCTGTCGGTCCAATTTTGCACAACTTTTTCAAGCATACCCGGTCTTATTTCGTCAATAGTGCGTCGAATGTTGGCTTCTAAATGATCAATCGTTGCTGGTTTATCAGCAAAACCCAGAGATTTGACGTACCCCCACAAAAAGTAGTCCAAAGGTGTCAAATCACACGAACGGGGTGGCCAATTCACAGGTCCATTTCTTGAGATAATTCGGTCACCAAACATTTGGCTCAAAAAAGTGATGGTTTCACGCACTATATGGAACCATTTCTCCTCCAAATGATTTGCATTGACATGAGGAATAAAAAAGAATCACGAATCATTTGCCGGTAGCGTTCGCTAGTCACGGTAATGTTGGCACCAGTTTCGGATTTAAAGACAAATGGGCCGATGACGCCTTCGGCATATAAACTGCATCAAACGGTGATTTTTTCGGGATATAGTGAAGTTTCAAGGGTCTCATGAGGATTGTCCTCTCTCCAAAAATGACAATTCTGCGTGTTTACATACCCGTTAAGCCAGAACTGAGCCTCATCGCTGAAGACGATTTGAGGATAAAAATTTGGTTCAACTTCCAGTTGATTCTCAACCCATTCACTGAATACAATTGATGGTCCGCTGGCTTTAATTGCTGCACCAGTTGGATCTTATATGGATGTAGGCCTAGATCTTTCCTCAAAACTTTCCAAGCAGTAGACGGGTAGAGACCGAGTTGCTGAGAAGGGCGTCGGATCGATAAATTAGAGTCCTCTGTCACACTCACGTCTACAGCGGTGATGGCGGTACGGGCTCGATTTGGATGAATATTATCCCAAAGAGTAAATCTGGTGGAATTTCGGTTTCAGGAGGACAACGACCGGGGACGGCACGTTTCCTCTGTTAAGCTTCGTCTGGGTGAGGACAGCGACCGAGAATGGCACGCTTCCTCTGTTGAACTTCGATTTAAGGAGGACAACGACCTCCTCTGTGTCCAAAGAACCTCTAAGGATATTCGTAAGGACCTTCCAGGATATTCGTAAGAACCTTCCAGGACATTCGTAAGGACTTTCCAGGATATTCGTAAGGACCTTACAGGATATTCGTAAGGACCTTACAGGATATTCGTAAGCACCTTCAAGGATAGTTGCAAGGACCTTCTACGATAATTGCAAGGGCCTTCCAGGATATTTGTAAGGACCTTCAAGGATAATTGCAAGGACCTTCCGGGATATTCGTAAGGACCTTCAAGGATAATTGCTAGAACCTTCCAGGATATTCGAAAGGACCTTCAAGGATAATTTCAAGGACATTCCAGGATATTCGCAAGGACCTTCAAGGATAATTGCAAGGACCTTCCAGGATGTAGAAGCTACCTAGGACGGCAAGCTTCCAGTACAGAATTTAGAGTAAAAGAGGATATTCTTAACTGGAGCTTACCTTGGTTACTCGTTCACGACCGCAGCCAACTGATCAATGATGGGCTGCCTTTTATACCCCTTTGGGCAGCTAATTGTGTTAGTAGTAGTGATATCATGGATAATTCGCAACGTGTGTAAACAGAAACGAGCGGGGCGACTTCGGTCGTTACAAACTCTTTATTTTTAATTGGCATTAGCTGCATTCTATTTTTCGACTGCATCTATTCTATATCGACTCGTTTCGCTGATGATGCATTCATGCAATGTTGGGTGTGAATAGAGGATAATGAACGAATTCCCCCCTATAATGCATTGTGCGGTCTACTTCGCAATCACAAACACATGAGCTCTATTGGACAAGTGAATATACCGGGAAAAAACTTGATAAGGGATAATTTCACTTATCTCAGCAGAACAGCTCCCACGGTAATATCGATTGAACTGTGTGATACAACCTATATTCCGGTGATGCTACATTGAATCAATAGAGCTGCCTACCCTACTGTCATTGATAAGCGCCGACGCCCAACTTTATACACAGTCAAAGGATTATAAAACATACTTTGAAGCTCCTGTCCATATATGGTAGTTGTATTTCATTTTCGATCGGTATGGGTGGTATAGATAGTAAGCAGACCGGATGAGATGAAGTATTTCTTGCACCGTGTCAAAAACTCTAGACTCTTGAATACTTCTTTCGACAATTCACAGTAGTACTACATATTCCAGCGCACATTACTCTGAATTCATCAAGTGATTTTGATTTCCCAAAATCTATACCAACCCTCTAAACAGATGACGTTGAAAACCCCACAGCCCTAGGGGTCAACTTATGTATATTCATTTGTCTTGATAATATTTGCATCTTTCAAAGTGGATTTCTATGAATTTGATGCCTTAAGGCTTTAAGAGCTTCGGAAAGTTCGCTTAGTGCTCGGGCGGCCAGGTCTCAAAGTTCACAAAATTTTGGCATTTTTAAATAAATAATTTACCTCTTTGCAAGTGTGCTGGGAATCTATAAAAATCTGAAAAAATTTTGTTGCCTACTTTAAGGTGCTCAATTAAGTTTCTTACCAAATTTAATTCTATAAAACTTTTTCATAATTTTCTTTATATCTTTTACCAAGAATATTCTGTAGTTTAGTTTTTCTCTAGATATAAAAATTTCTCCATTTAATAAATCGTATTAAATTTCATATCGTTATTATTATCAATATCATCGTTATATATCATGCTTCTTCTATGTTTGTATATTGGTGTATAGTATTGTCATTTTTCAATATTTATTTTTATACATATATAAGGGAATAAGGAAACAGAAATAGTAAAATAAATTATAAATCGATTTTTGTTATTATTTTTTTCTTACAATTTTACTTAAGTCTCCAAACAGACAAACAGAGACATTTTGCAATATTGGTCCTATACGAAGTATAACTATAAATAATATTGAATCTTTAAAAATATACTTATAGCCATAGATAAATGCTTTTGTATTAAACAAACAAAAAATGTGATATATATAAAAATTTGCTTTAATCATGTCTAGCAACTGTCTGGTTTATACATTTTACACAAAAAACTATAGAAGAAACTGAGCTGGCTGACTGAAAGGCCAACCATGTGAGTGAATGATGGTATCAACCTATCGGACAATCAATGCACTGCCATAAATAACTCAATATTTTGTTGTGTCGGTTATTTTTCTTTCATTATTTCATTTTCGTTTGATGTAGTTTTCAGTCTTTAGTTATTTTTGCAATTTAATATATTGTCTGTATATACAGAAAATTTCTTTATTTATATTGTCGGTTTTATTTCAATCAAAAATAAAGATAAATGTTATAGAATATTTTAAGGGATCATATGAAAACTTCATTTATTTGTTTATAAAATATTTCTTTAAAGACACCTTCCTATAAAAATTTTCTATTCCAAAGAATCGGTTGTAGAATAGCTACTTTTCATTCACAACACCTTCTACTGTCGATTCTAACACCGATTCTTTTTGTTTGAAATTGTCCCAAAAGCAACCCCTTCTACAGCTGCAAAGTGGAACCGGTTGCTCTAGAATCAGTTCTGGAACTGATTCTACGTCACCCACACCTTCCATATAGGATCCCAGGAATTGATTCCGGAACCAGTTCCATGGAATCGGTTGCAGTGGAACCAGTTGTAGAATGGGTGTGGTTGGCTACCGATTGTAAAAAATTTTCCTGGGTTGTTAATAAATTAGTATTTTCAATATTTTACTAAACGCCTGAAAGATATGCTACAGTTTTTTTTCAATTGCTGATTCTAAACCTAGGCAATAGTAAAACATAGCTTTTACTTCTGAAAGCATTTAGATTTATTTAAAAACTTTGCAAAACTCAAAATTTTAAGGACATACAGAACATTTCCAATTTGGAAATAAAATTAATGTACTTAAATTTTTTCAAGAATTCACAAATATTTCAAAATCCATCATAAATAACTGCTAAATTGAATTGAGTCTTAAAATTATGCTGAGTAAGAGACTCCATCAGCAGGAAAGAACGCCTTGTGATTTCCGCGTTACTAATAAGGAGTCATGATTGATTTATGAGCATTTTTTTAAAAGATGATTAAAATTAATCATGAAAGTCACAACTAGTTCAGAAAATTCTGAAATTTCCATAAATACTTATACCATAGTGTTGTGCATAAATAATAAAAGAAGAATCAGTTATAAGGAATGCCTTCCCGTAGCTATGATTTCAGGGCTTTTTTATGAGTCTTTTCAAATCTTAATTGTACGCTGAAAATTTTAAAACAAACAAGTGTATTTGGAGGCCTTAAAAAATTCATAGAGCCAGACATTCTAAAGACAGTCAGGCTCCTAAAAAATTAGTTCCCAAGATACCCTGGGATTATCGCGTGGCGATTAGTTAGTTTAGTTTTAGACACGTTTTCCGGATCTGAAAGAAACTAAATTTTTCAATTCGTCGGGAAATCCATCAGAGGGTATGGAGCCCACGATCTACGCGGCATAACTCCTTAAACGTTTATCAGCCAAGTCTTTTCCGCTGTTAATCTAACGCATTTGATCAACGGATTCATTAGATTGCCTTATTATCGGATTTGAAGGCTATTAAAGCTTTAAGACCGTCCACGAAGGAGATAATTGATATTGAATCCATTTTTTGATCCATTATAATAGATAAGATTAGAAAGGTGCCATGCATCACCAGCAATTAGATATTTTGTGCAGCCCAGTTTTATCCTAAACATTAAGGCTCCTAGTTTAAGTTTAAGTGGCAGCTCCCGTTCTCGTGAGCTTCAAGTAGAGTCAATTGCGAATTCGTTTTGAAAGAAAGGCTTTTAGTAAAATGACTTGTATTAATGCCTCACCTTTATCAACCACCCTTGACCAATTGCAAACGGATTTGCTCAAGGGATTCAGTACATTACCTCATCATTGGTTTTGAAGGCTTTTAAAGCTTCCAGACGGTTCACAAAAAGCTGGTTTTTGATGATAAATCCATGTTTCCTTCCATTATGGTCCGCCTGGCTTTGCCTTTTGCATAGAATTTTGCTGGGAAAGTGCAACACGCGCTAATAACAACAGAAATGATCTGGATTCTCAAAACTTTCGCAACTAAATCTTGGAACCATCTTTAAGCTCCAAGATCTCATACCCCTGAACAGCGGAGTTCGTAATCCAGTCCTCTTGAGTCGGTATTGTAACTCCAAAAGTCTGCAGGAAGTTCGTGATCGGTGGATTGTAGTAATCAGTATCACGACTGAGTCGTTTAGCACCATCTTCACGCAGTATGGTAGATTAGATTGATTAGATTATACTAGACTTAGATTAGATTAAATTAGATATAGATTAGATTCAGATTCAGATTGTGTTGTATTAGATTTGATTTAGATTAGATTTAGATTAAATTATATTAGATTTAAATTAGATTTAAATTAGATTTAGATCAGATTTGGATTAGATTTACATTTGATTTAGATGAGATTTAGATTAGATATATATTAGATTTAGATTAGATAATATTTAGATTAGATTTAGATTAGATTTAGATTAGATTTATATTTAGATTTAGATTAGATTTAGATTAGATTTAGATGAGATTTAGATTAGATTTAGATTAGATTTAGATTAGATTTAGATTAGATTTAGATTAGATTTAGATTAGATTTAGATTAGATTTAGATTAGATTTAGATTAGATTTAGATTAGATTTAGATTAGATTTAGATTAGATTTAGATTAGATTTAGATTAGATTTAGATTCGATTTAGATTAGATTTAGATTAGATTTAGATTACATTTAGATTACATTTAGATTAGATTTAGACTAGATTTAGATTAGTTTAGGTTTAGATTATATTAAATTAGATATGGATCAGGTCAGATTTAGGATTAGTTTTACTTTTGGGACATCGCGTACAAAAGTAATTAAGCAAGTAAATAGGCTGATAAATAGTTGCGACCCTGTTTTTTCTAGGTAGGAGCGCTGTCTGGTCACCCCCTTAATCTTTGAGCTGCCTGGGTGAATATATAGGCAGTTATGCTCAGACTAACTTGTCGTTGTACCTTTACTAGTTTAAAACAAATAAAAAATATGGCCGCTCAAGACCAACTGTACGACACCCTTTACCATAGTACGAATTAAGTCATATTCCGGGAAGAGGTTGATGATGTTACACACATCAGCATCAACTTAGTATTCCCTTCCTACATAGTGGTGTAGGCAAGAAGCTTATAGCAGTAGGAGATGCAATAATCGCTATAAGGAAAAATAAGGAAAAAGTGGAACTAAATTGGCAGAAACTAAAAATTAAAATAAAAATTTATGAAAAATATTAGAATTAAAAAAAAAATTGTAAAGAGATATGAAAATATCGAAAATAAGTAAAAAATAATGTTCAAATTTCATTTTCAAAAATATTAAATTTCACATATTCCGAAAGCGATTGATCTCTCCTAGTCTTATACCCTTCTTGGTGTAGAATATAAAGACATGACTGTATTCACTGCCATCCACCACATCTGAATTCCATAGGTTAACTCAATATGGACACATCAAAAATCCGCTGGACACTTTTCAACCACATTTTGCTGTTATATAGGGCAATGCTTCATTTATAAATTTGTGCAATTATTTCTGCCTTTTAGCGCCCTCTAGTGGAAATATTGGCAACCAAAGTTTGGAAGTTTGATTATAAACGTTGCTTTTCTATTGCAATCAAAATCACCAATCCCACCGCTGACACCAATTGTTACGCTTCACCTTCAAAACGTACGCTTATCTCCTTTAGATAAACCGGGTTGGCGCTCTTTGATCTCAATAAAAAAAAAAACACTTCTTTAGCTGTATTTAGCTTTACACTAAAGCACTGTATTACTTTAAATACAACAATATAACACACACACAAACTCTAATGATTAACTGACTATGCAATGCTTATGCGCAATTAACAAACTCTAGTACGCAACTTAGCAGCAAAAATGTTAAAGAGCAACTTCACTTCACAAATGTTAATACGCGACTTCTTCCTTCTTCATAACATTCGGTCTTTTATAGTTTAACGGCCGTGAATGTAGAACATAGTAGTAAATTCCAGTGCTTCTTAAATTATAACACTTATGTTATTTATGGCATTTAACCTTATAGCATATGCTGAGGTGTATACTTATATGTAGTATTACGTTACCAGATTGACGATTTAAGTAAATCTCGTTTTTCGGGATATTTTCGTCCACAAAATTCTACAGGTTTTTATACTAGACTAATCTAATTTGGTAACAATATTTTCAAAATTAAAATTTTATATATTTTTATGGATTAATCTTTTGAATTAATTGATTCTTAAATTTTGTTTTTTAATTATTTTTGACAACTTTTTAAAAATTTTATGTGGCAAGCCTGATATTAGAATTTTGATAAATGTGTTAGTGTTTTAATAAAAAAATAGCCATTATTTATGTTTTAAATGAAAACGGAATATATTTTGGCATAATTTCAATACTGTAAAAAAAAATATTGTAAAATTCATTTTCGGATCGATCAGATTTTCATAAATTATATACAATTGGTGAACAAATTTTTAGCACAGGAATAAAATTTAGTTTTTTCTCATAAACATATCAGTCAAATATAAGAAGTTTAGTCTGTTTTATATTTCTTAAAAAAAGTTCCTTCAAAAAAGGTCAAAAATTGCTTTCTCAAAAATTGTTTTTTTTTTAATAAAAATTTGGCAACTCTGGATAACATTTTCCCAAAAAATTTTTTTTACTTAACATTGCATTCAAGTTATTAAATCATTTTGTTGTTTTTAAATCCCTGAATTATATTTATGCAGCAAAAAAATCCAGTACTTTTAGGGTTAGAAATGAAAAATGGAATGGAACGGTGTGTCCAAGAGTTAATAGCCAAACTAGGCAACATTTTTTTATATTCAAAATTAGCCACAAAGTATGCAGCAGTTTTTTTTAACCAACATTGCTTCCATATTAATTATATGATATTTTTTTTATTAGCTGTACACATTAATAGAAATGAAATATTCATCTTAAATGAAACCCCTAAAAGTATGCTTTAAAAAATTTAAAAATATATTTTTAACAGATGAATTTAAACCAATATTCATTGGAAATTGAAAAAATATATATTAAATAAGTGTTTTTAAAAAATCAATATATTATGAACAAACTTAAAATTAAATTAAATGTGTTTAATAACAAAAAATATTTAAAAAACAAGAACTCCCCTTAAAATATGCTAACAAAAAAAAATCTCTTAATTAAGCGACGTAATAATAAAAAAAAGTTATATTGTTAAAAAAAATGTTTACAATAAACAATTAAATAAACCAATAAATCTTGTGAATAAAAAAAAATTAAATTGAAAAATATAAATCAACAACGATTTGTAGATTTATTTATATATGTTTTAATATGTGCTGAATACATCATATCATTTGGAATTTTTAATACCAATATATATATAAAAAAAGCGAAATAAAATAAATTTTATTTTGCTAACAAAAAGAATTACCAAAAACAGAACAGAAAAATATGGATTCTACCATGCTAATGTGTGATGAACCACAACAACAGCAACGTTTACGCAAAAACAGTTGTTCGCCACCCACCACTACAACATCAACGCAACATCATCAGCAACAACTTCAACAGGATATGATGATGACACAACAACAACAAAATTCAACTGCCACTACACTAGAAATATCACAAACAATCACAAATGGTTCCATAAATAGTTGTGGCAATATTGTTAATAATGGTGGGGTTGGGGGTGTTGTTGGTAGCAACAATAAAAATCTACATATCACTACTCATTCCAATTGTTCTTCGGTTAACTCTTCACCTTCAAAAATATTATCATCGGCATACCATCATCAGCAACATAATGCCCATCATACATTTACAGCTGCCACATTGCACAATATACACCATTCACCTCAACAGCATCCAGCCATTGTCAATTTAAAACAATGTTCAAGCCATGGTCACGTTGGTGGTGGTGGTGGCAATAGTGGTTCAGGTGGTATGTGTTGTGGCACAGGTTGTTTAAGCGGTTCTTCTACACCACCCCTACATCATCACACGTTATATCCGGGCTTGCTGATGGCATCAGGTTGTTTTGCTTCCAGTGGTCCCAATTCTTTAGTGAATTCTCCTGCCATGGGCCGTCGCAAACGTTATACCAGCACTTCGTCCAATTGCTCTACACAATTCAACAATAATTATACTGGTTTGGATGCCGACTCCCTAGATGATATGCTAAGAAAGGTAAGAGAAGGGATTGCATTGTACTTTTCATAACAAAAATCATTTTGGTGGAATTTTTGGAGGGGGGTTTTGGTTAAAATATTTGTTGTACATTTGAAAAATGGCTGGTAAATGAATTACTTAACATATCGTCAGCTTATTATTGGTTTGACCTATAATGCAAATGTGCATGTGTAAACATACACATGTGCGAGTGCAAGTACGTACCCACGTGCATTGAAAAAAATAGCTAACATTAGAAAAAAATCGCCAATAATGATAAAAAAATCACCAACACTGCAAAAAATCGTCAAAATTTTAAAAATTGTCAAAAATTATAAAAAATCATCAAAAAAATTGAAAAAACGCCAAATTAAAAGCAGTCAATATTTGAAAAAATTGCAAACATTAAAAAAAAATCAAAAATTTAATAAAAATTCCTAAAATTGAAAAAAAAAAATTTCAAAATTTAAGAGAACGTCAAAATTTAAAAAAATCGTCAAAAATTATAAAAAATCGTCAAAAAATTTAAAAAAACGCCAAAATCAAAAGCAGTCAATATTTGAAAAAATTGCAACATTAAAAAAAATAATCAAAAATTTAATAAAAATTGCTAAAATTGAAAAAAAAAATTCAAAATTTAAAAGAACGTCAAAATTTCAAAAAATCGCCAAATTGAAAAAATCAATAAAATTAAAAAAAAAAAATCGCCAATCATAAAAACTGGAAAAAATCGTCAAAATTTTAAAAATCGTCAAAAATTATAAAAAATCTTCAAAAACTTGAAAAAAACGCCAAAATTAGAGGCAGTCAATATTTGAAAAAATTGCAACATTAAAAAAAAAAATCAAAAATTGAATAAAAATTGCTAAAATTGAAAAAAATTTCCAAATTTACATAATTCGTCAAAATTTAAAAAAATTGCCAAATTGAAAAAAATTGTTAAAATTAAAAAAAAAAATTCCCAAAAAATTTAAAATTACCAAAATTGTTAAAAACTCTAAAAAAATATATTTCTCGCATTGATTTTTTTCACATAATGACTTCCTTGTGCTAAAGCCGTTGTCTGTTCTCATTTATCTTATTTAGTTTTCAAGATACGGGCGATATTCCAAATAAAAGCCCTTTTCTCTCTAGGATGCTTAGTTTTCGAGAAAACTGCGATCTTTAAATCTAGCAATGTAAATCAAAATTTAGTTTCGGTGTCGAGGTATTGGGAATGGGTTTTGACCTCTGTTACAAACAATTTTCCTCTAGCTCTGTTAGTTTTCGAGATAAGGACGACTAAAATTTTATCTAAGCGATTTTTGCATTTATTTTTCCATAAATAATTCATTATGACTTCCTTGTTCCAAAACCGTCCGTCCGTTTTCTTTTATCTCATTTAGTTTTCAAGGTATGGCCAATATTTCAAATTAAAGCCCTTTTCTCTCTAGGTGGCTTAGTTTTCGAGAAAACCGCGATCTTAAAATCTGGCTTTGCAAGTGAAAAGTTGGTGTAGCTATCGGGGTAATGGGGGTAGTTTGACCTTTGTTGCAAACATTTTTTCTCTAGCTCTTTTAGTTTTCGAGATATGGACGACTCTAATATTATTTAAGCGATTTTTTCATTTATTTTTACACGGATAACTATTTTCAATTTTGGAAATTTTTTCAAATATTAAAGATTTTTTTAAATTTAACGATTTTTTAAATTTTGACGTTTTTTTAAAAAATTTTACTATAATTTGCAATTTTGGAGATTTTTTTCTAATAATAATGTCGATTTTTTCTTCTTTAATTTGGGGACTTTTTCTAATTTTTGACGATTTTTTTTTTAATTTCGGCGATTTTTTATAATTTTTGATAATGTTTTCAAATTTCGACGATTTTTTAAAATTTTATCCTTTTTTTAGTTCTAATTTTCAATGATTTCCCAAATTTTGACGATTTTTAAAATTTTGATGATTTTTAAAATTTTGACAATTTGTATATTGGCGATTTTTTAAAATTTTGGGAATAAAATTTAGACAATTTTTTAAATTTTGGCGATTTTTTTTTCAATTTAGACTTCTTGGCGATTTTTTAAAATTTTGTAATTTTTTTTTTTAATTTTGGTGTTTTTTTTTTAATTTTGGCGATTTTTTTTAATTCTGCCGTTTTTTTCAATTTTGACGATGTTTTAAAACTTTTGCAATATATTTTTTTCTATTTGTGGCGATTTTTAACATTTTAACGATTTTTTCTACTATTTTTTCAATTTCAGCGGTTTTGCGATTTTTTCAATTTTGGAGATTATTTAAAATTTTGGCGATATTTAAAAATTTAGACAATTTTTTAAATTTTGGCGATTTTTTTCAATTTAGACTTTTTGGCGATTTTTTAAAATTTTGTAATTTTTTTTTTAATTTTGGTGTTTTTTTTTAATTTTGGTGATTTTTTTTAATTCTGCCGTTTTTTTCAATTTTGACGATGTTTTAAAACTTTTGCAATATAGTTTTTTTTATTTGTGGCGATTTTTAACATTTTAACGATTTTTTCTACTATTTTTTCAATTTCAGCGGTTTTGCGATTTTTTCAATTTTGGAGATTATTTAAAATTTAGGCGATATTTTAAAATTTAGACGATTTTTTAAATTTTGATGATTTTTTTCAATTTAGACTTTTTGCGATTTTTTAAAATTTTGTAAATTTTTTTTTAAATTTTGGTGTTTTTTTTAATTTCGGCGATTTTTTTTAATTCTGCCGTTTTTTTTTCAATTTTGACGATGTTTTAAAACTTTTGCAATATATTTTTTTTTATTTGTGGCGATTTTTAACATTTTAACGATTTTTTCTACTATTTTTTCAATTTCAGCGGTTTTGCGATTTTTTCAATTTTGGAGATTATTTAAAATTTTGGCGATATTTTGAAATTTAGACAATTTTTTAAATTTTGGCGATTTTTTTCAATTTAGACTTTTTGGCGATTTTTTAAAATTTTGTAATTTTTTTTTTTTTTTTTAATTTTAGTGTTTTTTTTAATTTTGGCGATTTTTTTAATTTTACCGTTTTTTTAAATTTTGACGATGTTTTAAAAATTTTGCAATTTATTTTTTTTATTTGTGGCGATTTTTAACATTTTAACGATTTTTTCTACTATTTTTTCAATTTCAGCGGTTTTGCGATTTTTTCAATTTTGGAGATTATTTTGGCGATTTTTTGTTAATGCTGGCTTTTTTTTCAATTTTGACAATGTTTTAAAATTTTTACAATTTTTTTTTTATTTGTGGCGATTTTTAAAGATGTTTAGCGATTTTTTTTACTATTTTTTTAATTTCAGCGGGTTTTTGAGTGAACATGAGTTTGATGCAGCAAAACAATAACTAAGTATTTAGTAGGTTTGAGGTTAAGAACAAGAATTAAACTTTTTTTCTAAAAATTATAAACACTTTAAATTTGCAATTCAGACTAGATATAATTTCTATGGACAGGCTTCATTAGTGATTTTCCATTAAATTGTATTATTGTTTATATTTTATTGTCAGATTGTCTCTATAAGTGACAGCGCATAGAGAAAGGGACCTAAGGGTAAAAAAATCAATTTTTTTTTTTTTTTGTGGACAACATCTGAGCATCGAATGAGACCGATCCCATGCTCTCCTGACCTTGGGTCCCTTTCTACCCTTAGGTCCCTTTCTATTTTGCGCGTCACATATGATAATTTTTCAACAACCCAAAAACAACAAAAGGAATCGAATCTGTGCCTATTCCTACATTACAAACGTAACTATACTAAAATTCGATAGCTTGGCCATCTCATCCAAGTAAGGCCTTGAATGCAATGTAGCTAATTCATAGTTTTTTTTTCCTTTTCAGCTTTCTGTTATTGTTTTTTATTTCAGAAATGATAACTAAGTATTTTTATTTTATTTTTGCATGTATCCATCAAAACAATGCTTATAAAGTGTTAAAGTTGCGGATATACAGCAAAAACGGTGCTGAATAGCTCAGATACGAAACAAGATATCACAATGCGGGTTTCGGAATCAGAAAGCGGGTATTAAAATATTAAAAAGCGGGCATTTAATATATAAAAAAAATGTTCAGTGGGTCAAACCAATAATAAGCTGACGATATGACTGTGTTTTTTTTAATCAAATGTTTATTGTTATGAAAAATAATTAAGAATTTGTTAAAGGCTAAGGGTATGCAACAATTTTTTTTTTAAATAAAAACAGTGGCCTAAATAAAGTTCGGCACTTCAAATAATACCTCAGTGAAAGGAATTCTACATTTCTAAAAAATGCTTAATTAAAGCTTTTTATGTCGATTTTCAAGTCAAATGGCACTTTTTGTACATTTTTAAAATTTGAATTTGACCCCTATGTGCAAATAAAGGTTAATTTCAAATTTTTTTATTACTACATAGAATTAATAGAGTTATTTGGAAAACTTTCACTAAATTCCTCAAGAAACAACACACTGTTTTGATATACTTTCAGGAAAAATCGAAAATTTTCTAAAATTTCACCTTTGACCTTTTTAAAAAAAATCAAACGTCGGAATTTTACAAAAATTTTCGAAAAACAATCTCTTTTATCTGATTTAAAGAAAATCGGAAGTGATTTTTTTACAGCCAGCTAAAAGAAAGAAAATTTATAGTACCCAGCAAAAAAAAAAATTGGAAGTAGTGCTACTTCTTTCACTGCTTCACAAGTATTCCTTAGTGTATTTTTACTACTTTTTTAGAGGTAATTCTGAATCACTTCAAAAAATCACTTCTTTCATTACTTCCAAAGTATCCGTTAGTATATTTTTACAGCATTTTTAGAATTACTTCTGAACAACATTTAAAAAATCACTAAGTATTGCTTCGAAAGCACAATTGCTCTAAAAGTGATCCTAAAAAGTAATTTTGGTATCATTTGATATTTGTAAACAATGCCTGGAGGGACCAATATTTTAAAATTTTTTTATTAATTTTTTTTCTATATTTTTTAATTTTTTTTTTCTTTTTTCATTCTTTAATATTTCTAATTAATTTGTTTAAGTTTAATATTTTTTTTAATTTTTAAAAATATATTAAATAAAGATGATGACAAATTGCTTTTTATGCACTTATGAAAAAAGTACTGAATTGCCGTGATAATTTTGCACTTGTTTAAAGAGTACTTTCATTGAAGAGAAGAAAGCACAATTTCTCGCAACGACAAAGTGGTGTTTTTATGCCAGTCAACTTTCATATCAATAGCTCAGCGGTAGAGAGCTAGACTAGCAATCATAAGGTCGCAAGTTCGATACCAGATGGTGGCAATAAAAAACTTTTGTAAAATAAAAAAATATAACTTCTTTTTTGGGAAGAATTTTTTTAAACTTTTAATTGGTTAAAAAGAGCCTCCCTTGCACTCGTTCAAAAAGTACTGAAAAAATGTTCCCTACGGGAAATTTTACCAAACTGTCACCGAACTGGCCCCTTTATATGAAATAGACTGGTCACTTTTACATGGTGTTGTCATAGGAGGTGGAAATTAACCCCTTGTGACATGTCACAAGACAAATCGCAGGACAGGTCCCTGAACTTTGTTTTTTATGAGAGTTCATTAACCTGTCCTAGGATTTGTCTTGTGACATGTCACAAGGGGTCAATTTCCACCTCCTATGACAACGCCATGTAAAAGGGGCCAGTTCGGTGACAGTTTGTTAAAATTTCCCGTAGGGTTAAAGTGGGAGTTTTCCTCCAATGTTAAAATCACTAGTGTTTATGTTAAAAAATAAGTACATCTAGATCATCAAATGCACAACTTTTTCTACTGCTTTCTATTTAAAAAAAAAGTAATTTTTTCCCCTTGTAAATCGTACTTCAAACTTCAGGGCCGTTGCGGCACTGAAAGGCAAATTCCGCTTGAGCTAAAACTGTTACAATTGTATTTTTACACTAAATGGCACAATTAATCTAAAATATTAATTAATTACTCATGATTGCAACATTAATGAACTCAAAACTCTTCCATTGTTTTTATCAGTAAAAAATGGTTTAAAATGAGAAGGTTTCTGAACATGACTGGGAATATGAAATTATCATATTATGATTCTAATCATTATAAAAGTAATTTTAATTGATAATATTATGATCACTGAGAACAATTAGAACATCACTTAGGATCTTATTGTGATCACTGGAATTATGTTGTGATCATTTTTGAACTTACAAGGTACACGCATAGGAAAAATATGTTTGAATATGTTTGGGGGATACGAAATTATCGTATTATTATTCTAATGGTAATAAATATGTTTTTAACTGATCATATTATAATCACTGAGAACGATTTCGTCATCACTTAGAATCAAATTATTATCGCTTGAATCATATTATGATCATTTTTGAACTTACAGGGTACATGCAGAGAAAAAATATGGTTCAACATGATTTAGGATACGAAATTATCATTTTATTATTCTAGTGAACATAAACATGATTTTAACTGATTATATTATAATCACTAAGGATGATTTTACCATCATTTGGGTTCATTTTTAATTATATAATCACTGGAATCATATTATAGGGATACGAATATGATTATCATAGTATGATTCTAATGATAATAAATATTATACTAACCGATTATATTATGATCACTAAGAACGATTTTATCATCAGTTAGTATCATTAAAATCATATTATGATCAGCTCAGCTATTGAATGTAATTGTTGTTTTAACCAACTGAGAATGCAAGATTAAGTCCTGTTAACTTAACTCAACATAAACTGAGTTTAGTGCTTAACCATAGTTATAAATGTCAATTTTATATGGAAATATCTGTAGTTAACTAAGTAGGTTTGAGGTTAAGAAGAAGAATAAACATTTTTTCAAAGTTATAGACACATTATTAATTTGCAAATCAGACTAGATCTAGTTAACGTTTAACCATAGTTATGTTGGGAATAAGTTACTCGCTCTAAGTTCTATTATGTTAAGGGACAGGAAAGTGGGATACCACGCTGAAATTTCGATGAAATTTAAACTGTAAATTAACAGGTCCCTTTCATATAGAGAGTGTGTGCAAAAACTTAATACTTATGCTCTTTAGAACGTCTGTAGATTCGACTTTTGTACAACATACTTTTTCATTTTCATAGCCTACTTTAAGGCTGCTTGATTTTTAATGTTATTGAAAAAAATGTTGGCCCATTTTAAGACTTCTTAACTTTAAAACAATTTCATTTAGCCTACTTTTAGGCTTATAAATGAATAGATTTTTTGTTTCTTAGTTTGTATTTTTTGTTTTGTCTTTCTCTGGTAACTTATTATTTCTTCTCACTACAAATTGCCTTGAAAATACCATTTGACAAATGCTATCATTTTAACTGACAACAATAAATTGTGTCACAATAAAAATCTAAAATAACAAACATCACCAACTTGAAGGAAAAAAAAGTTTTCATTCGTTTTTTTTTTTTTTTTTATATAAACAAAAAGAAAAATGTCAACAAAGTTTAAATGACCTAATCTTACAGAAAATATTTAGAAAAAACTGAAAACTTTCACAGAAATAAAAAAAAAAAAAAAACTAAAGAACCTAAATAAAAATGATACAATATTCATATCTAACTTATTTTATTTTAACAAATATAAACTCAAAGTGTCTTAGGAACTCAGAGGCTGAATATAGACTTTACATACAATAGTGATAAATGACAAAAGGGATGGAAACGATGTCAACTAGCAAAAGAAATATCCAAGTATTTTATACTGAATGAAACAAATCTTTAATAAAAGAAAGTTTATGATGGTCAAACAGACTTAAGAATGTCCTGCAGAAGTTAAGAATGCCCCGCATAAATTTGGTGCTGAAAGAATTTTATGTAGGTCCTGTTTGTTGATTTCAGCAAATAAACAAAAATTATTTTAAAACATAAAACTTCAGATATTTGAGCTCGAGATCAGTGATTTTATTGTAAATATCCTCTTTATAAATCAATATTTCGACTTTCTTTGTATATCACCATCAGGAGTCTCCCAATGAATGTTAACGTGAAAACAAAATTTTAATTTTTTGTTGAGTAAACATTGTCGGCTGTTAATGTACTAAAGAAAAATACAGTTTTTAAATTATAAAAATTGTATTTATTCGACCTTTCCGAGGTCAGTGATTTTATTGTAAATAATCTCCTTATAAGTCAATATTTCAATATTCTTTGAATATCATCCTCAGGGTTCTTTCAGTGAATATTTAACTGAAAACAAAACTTAAAGCTAAAGGTTTAGTACGAGGGCAGTACTAAACAACAATGAAAAACAAGACATAGATTTTTAAAATTAATTTATTTTTCAATATAATCTCCTGAAACTTCAATACACTTAGTCCAACGTTTTTCTAGCAATTCTATCCCTTTATTAAAATAATGTTCCTGAAGCTCCTCAAAATAATCGCTAACAGCTGCCAGTGTATCTTCATTTGAGGTAAAACGTTTGCCAGCAAGGAATTTTTTTAGATTTTGGAACAGGTAGAAGTCAGAGGGAGCTAAATTAGAGAAATGATGAGAAATGAGAAATTTTCATTCGAAACAAATAGCTTAATCTAATAAAAACAGCAAATATTTTTTTCCTAAATAAGTAGTGGACTAAAAAATCATAAAAAATTTACCCCTCAATTCATAAATGCTTTATAAAGTTGTAGCAGGTTTATAAAACGCCATTTTCATACAAAATTTGTTCAATAAACCTCCTATAATTTTACAAAGCCTTTATGAATTTAGGGGTTAGAATAAAATTTGTTTGTAGTTTTTTTTTAATGCAAATAAAAATCTAGCCTTCTGAAATCAGCAGTTTACTACTGTCTTAGCAAATATTTCTCTTGATTTGCATTCAACTGAATTTAACCTAAAAATAACAAAAATTTTGTAAATATAAGAGTTCGTTTTTGCTATTTTTAGTCTAATAATATTTAGCAAAATGTTCTGTAGACTTTTTAATATAATTTATCACTTCCAATTAACTAAAAGTTATCTCAAATATAACTAAAATTTAAATTTCAACATTTTTATTTTTTTAGTTCTTATTTTACTAGTATTTAAAAAAAAGTGAGATAATTTCAGTAGTTTTTTTCTGCAAGGTAATTTTTAACTAATTTTTAGTAGTTTTTTCTGATATTTTTGCAGATTTATTTCTATAAGTGTGTGTATGCATTAAGTGTGTGTATTGCATTAACTACAGTGAGTTCACTGAAAGTACCATGATGGTGATATTTAAAGACTATCGAAATATTGATTTATAAAGCGAATATTTACAATAAAATCACTGACCTTGAGGTCAAATATCTGCAGTTTTGATTAACAATTTAAAAGTTAGAATAAATATAGCTTTTTAATATTTAAAAACTGTATTTTTCTGTAGTTAAAAATTCCTTAACTTTTTCTCTAGCAAAAAGTTGTTAAAATTTAACAAATTTTCTTTTATAAAAATTCATTCGAAAATAAATGTTGTAGTGTTACAACCTTGATACCAAACTGAATATTCCTTCCTTTTAACTCAAAAAAGGTATTAAAACTTAAAAAATTTTGGCCAAAAAAAAATGTTGCCTTTTTTTTTTACAAATTTCTTTTGTCATAAATAAAGTCATGTTAAATCTCGTTTTATATAAATATAAATTTTCTTATTACCAATATATACAACCAACCATAACATTATCATCAGCAAGAACAACAACAAAAAAAACTACTTTACTAATAATGCCTCAATTTTTAGCAATTTAGACCAAAGTCACATATATTTTTTAAGATAAATTTTCTTCTTATTTTTGGGATTTTTTTTCTATATAAAAATGTTACAAAATCGTTATTTGGCCCTTGTTTAAGTATAGTGTTGGTTAGATTTTCTTTGCTTATTTTAGTTATTTGTTAAATTTTTAGTATGTTACGCAATTTTTTTTAAGTTTCCTTTTTTCGTTTGGTTTATTCCATATTATCTATTTTTTTTTTCTTCTGGTATCTAGTGTATTAATCCTAATTGAAGTCAAATCCCCTTAGATGCCCGTAAACAAGCAAAAGGAAAAAAAACAAACCCTTTTCTTAGTTCGTTAGTTCGTTCTTTTATGTTTTGTATATATTTTTTTATAGATATTATTCTGGTAGTTGGAAACCTAAACAATGTTTTCGTTTAGACAATAATTTTCTTTTGCAAAACTGAAAAAAAAAAAATAAATAGAAAATTATCTTAGTTTGGTTTCTGATTAGCTATGTTTAGCTATAAGCTTAAATGTGCTAGAATTTATGTGAATAAAATAGGAAAATAATCTTAAATTTAATGTTTTATAAAGATATAGAAATTGAAATTTATAGAAATTTAAAGGGAAATAAAAATGGCTCCTAAAAGTAGGCTTTAGTTTTTTTATATTAAAAATCAGACTTTTAATGAGCGGGTCCTTATACAAATGTATTTCTCTAATGCAGTAATTTTTTCTTGCAAGAAAAATAAAGAACGAGAGTAAAATCCCGATAATTAGTTATCGGTATATATTTGCAAAAACATTTAATTTTGTTTTCTAAGGATTTTTACTCCTTCAAAAAATTTGTTTAATTTTTTTATAGTGAATACTTCAATTTCAAGTTTCAGATTTCTTGCTTATAGCAGCTGCACAGGTCAAAGAGGGGAAACTCCCCTTCTGGTCCCTCACGTTAACCTCATTTAGTGTAACAAGTAGTGCGTTACTCTCCTTCAAAGCTCAATCCGTATTGTTCGTCTCGATTTGAACTTGATTCCGTCCATAATTCATGAAATTATATCAATAATTTTTCAAAAGCAAACAAAAGACGACTAACTTTACGTACATCATAAAAATGGCAATTTTTCTATTTTAGGAGGTCCTAGTAGGTTACCCCCTTCCAAAATCGAACAATGTTTTTCTTGTCTATACTTGATTCTGTTCTAAATTTATATAAACATTTAAATGCGAACACAATAATGTTACATACATTAAAAATACTATTTTTTATATTTTAAGCGGGTATCCCCTTTAAAAGCAGATCTATTTCACTTTAAACACTGCGGTGGTGTAATTACTCATTTTTTTTTAATATTTTCTCATTTGAAAAATATATTTGCGCATTTAAAAGGTATATTTGCACGTAAAATAAGCATTTGTAAATTTACTCTTAAATTTTAAAATTTTGTTTAAGCTTTTTAATAAGAGTAATGTAAATTTACACATTTTTTGTATAGCAACTTACGCGTTATTTGTGCAGAGCTAATTCACTCTATATATTGCGTATATATATGCATTTGCAAAATATATTTGCGCATTTAAAACCTACATTTACACGTAAAATAAGCTTTGGTAAATTTACACTTAAATTTTAAAATTCCGTTTAACCTTTTTAGCAAGCGCAAACAATATAAATTTATTCAATTCGTATTAAGAAAATAGTTTTCTACCATAATTGGGTGAATTCGTTTAACTTTTGCGTTTTCTTTAATTTCGTTTAAATTTTTACATATTCGCTATTTAAATTTACTTGTTTTATGTGCACAATCTTCTTCTTCTTCATTGTAGGTTTTTTTTTCTTTAAACACATAGAGTAAATTTACCTAATTTATAGTGGGAAAGCAGTTTGCGCCAAAAACTAATCAGAGTGTGAATTAACATTTTAATTTAAAAAATTCATTTAACTTATTACACAGGCGCTATGTAAATTTACACATTTTGTGTGCTCTTACATATACATTATATATGTAATTTTTTGCTTAAACACAGAGAGTAAATTTACACAATGTATAGTTAGAAAACTATGTATTTCTCGATAATAATTTGTTTAATTTTCACATAAATTAATTAGAGCTTATGTTTAAACTTTAAACTAAAAAAGTGTCCCTTTGTTGCCAATAGGAACCACAGGACATAATATATGAGTTTAAACTTAAATTTAAAAATTTCGCGAAGTTTTTTGCATACTCGCTATAAATGTAAATTTATGCATTTTTTATGTACCCACTTACACATTATTTGTGTATTTTTAATTTTTTTTTTTTTTTCATTCAAATAGGAAAATAAGTTTACCAAATTTATAGTACAAACAGAGTTTCATACTATAAATTAAGTAAATTTCATTACAAATTAATCAGGGTGTATTTTTGCACTTAAATTTCAAGAATTTTGTTTAACTTTTTCAACTCTCGTCATGTAAATTTACACATTTTGTGTACACCAAATTTTTTTGCACTTATATACACCGAGAATATTTATTCAATTTATAGTAAGAAAACAGTTGCTTAATAAAAATTGGGTAAATATCTATAAAAATTAATTAGAATGTACATTTACACTTAAGTTTCAAAATTACATTTAACTTTTTACTGACTCGCTTTGTAAATATCCACATATTGTGTGTGTCCCAACATACACATTGTGCCCGTATTTTTATTTTTTTTATTTTGTCATTTACAGACACTGTGTAAATTTACCCAATTTTTTACACATCATTTGTGTATTTTTTATTAATAGTTATCAAATTTACAATAGGAAGGTATTTTCTTACTACTAATTGGATAAATATATCCAAAACATAATTAGAGTGTAAATTTACACTTAAACTTCAAATTATCATTTAACTCGTTTTACATTTCCTATGTATATTTACACACTTTTCGTGCCCCAACTTTAATATTTTAGGTATATTTTTTTCATTTACACAAAATGAGTAAATTTACCACCCAATTTATAGTAGAAAAGCATTTATCACTTTAAATTTGTGTAAATTTCTACAAAAATTTATCGAGGTGTAAATGTGCAATTAAATTTTAAAACTTCACTTAACTTTTTACACTATATAAATTCACAAATTTTATGTGCACCAACTTACGCATTATTTATGTATTTTTTTTTTTTATTAAAATTCACTCAATTTATAGTAGGAAGTGTTTTCTTACAAATAATATGGTAAATATCGCCAGAAACTTAATTGGAGCGTAAATTTACACTTAAACTTCAAAATTTCATTTAACTTTTTACAAATTCGCTAAGTATAGTTACACAATTTTCGTGCACAAACTTACATATTATGCGTGTATTTTTTTCATTTACCCACTCTGAGTAAATTTACCTAATTTAAAGCAGAAAAACAGTTTCTTACTATAAATTCGATAAATTTCAACAAAAATTATTTTAAATTTCAAAATTTTGTTGAACATTTTACATGCTCGCTATGTAAATTTACATATTGTGAGTGCACCACAATATTACCCAGTTTATGGTAGGAAGCTGTTTTCTTACTACTAATTGGATAAATTTCACCCAAAAAATAATTAGAGTGTAAATTTATATTTAAACGTCAAAATTTCATTTAACTTTTTATACTTTCGCTGTGTATATTTACACATTATTCGTGCCCCAACTTACATAATATGTGTGTATTTTTTTATTTCCGCACACTGAGAAAATTTACCCAATTCACGTTAGAAAAACATTTTCTTACCTTAAATTGGGCAAATTTCTACAAAATTTAATTGAACTGTAAGTGTACACTTAAATTTAATTTCACTTGTTACCTACTCGCTAGGTAAATTTACACATTTTGGGTGCACCAACTTACATGTTATTGTGTATTTTTTTCCACTTGCATATAGCGAGTAAATTTACTCAATAGCACAATTTCATTAAACATTTTACACACTCGCTATGTAAATTTACACATTTAATGCGCACCAACTTACACGTTATTTATGTGTGCATATTTTTGCATTTACATACACCAATTGAATTTATTCTATTTTTAGTAGGAAAAGAGTTTCCTACTATAACTTGGGTAAATTCCAACAAAAATTAATTTAGTAGGTTTGAGGTTAAGAAGAAGAATTAACCTTTTTCTCTAAAGATTATAAACACATTAATTTGGAAATCAGACTAGATCTAATTTATGCATTTTTCTATGGACAGTAGACCGTACCACCTTACAGGCAAAAAAAAGTACCCGTACACCTTCAAATATTTTTGAAGGTATTTTTATTTTTCAATTTTTCGTTATAGCTTCGGCATTTAAATTCGGATTTTAAAGTGTGATATATCGATTTTTTGCCTCGAGGAGACCAGTGCTTTGTTATAAAGGAAAACTTTAATGAAATAAAATTTAAAAAGGCGACCCCTACGTTCGGCAACCAAAAAAAAAAAAATTCTCCTGGATTTATCGAAAAACTTCCTTAGCAAAAGTTTAATGATTTTTTGCGAGCTTTAATTTTCTGACATTAGGGTGGTAGCAACTGAGATATGGTGGGCAAATACTAGAACGGGATACTTGAGGTCAATGGTTCTTAGCACAAAACATTGGTCCCCTCGAGAGAAAAACATCGATGTATCACACTTTAAAATTTAAAATGGCGACCCCAGCGTTCGGCAAAAAATACAATTTTTTTTGAAACCTCCTTGCAAAAATAATTTAGATTGGACGGTGTACGGTGAACTTTTTTTTGAGGTACGGTCTAATGGACAGGCTTCGTCAGTGATTTTCCATTAAATTGTATTATTGTTTATATTTTATTGTCAGATTGTCTCTATATGATCATTTTTCAACAACCCGTTGGCTATAGGAATCGAACCTGTGCATATTCCTACATTACAAAAGTAACTATAGTAAAGTGCGACAGCTTAGCTATCTCACCCAAGCAAGGCCTTGAATGCATTGTAGCTAATTCATAATTTTCTCTCCTATTCAGCTTTCTGTTATTGTTTTTTTTTTATTTCATCAAACAGACACATACAAACATGCTACTTTTAGATTTTTGTTTATCTTCCAATCTACTCCGTGTCTCCTTTTTCGCAAATGTTGCCATTAATTAGATTGTATATTCATACTTAAATTTTAAGATTTCGTTTTACTTCTTACACAGTCGTTAAATTTAAAATGTTCCACAAAAATATTTGTCATGATACACTACTATAAGTCTCTGAAGACATCAAAGTTAAAAATCTAACTTCAATGCCAGAAAAAAGTCAAAACTTTAAATGTTTTTAAGGGTTTATTTCGTACTTATTTAGAATTGGCGCTGAAATGTCCAACAAACCTGGATTTTATGGGGGAAACCATGTGAATCTTCCATTTTAGGTACATATATGAAGTGTTCAGCGAACTTATGTAAAACACCACGAGAAACATTTTTGTGGAACATTTTAACCCTTTAGCTGTTCCACTTACGGGTCTTTTTTGTCCCTTTTTAAAAAAGGGCCAAAGAAGTACCTTTAATTGAAGAGTTGGAGGGTTAAAATGTTCCACAAAAATGTTCCTCGTAGTGTTTTACATAAGTTTGCTGAACACATCCTATACTTAAAACGAAAGATTCACATGGTTTCCTATGCCGATTCACAATAAACATTTGAAAAAGGGTGGGAATTTTAAAACCCCCTAAAATAAAATTCCGATGCGCTCTTTCAAAACGCCAACAACACACTCATTTTTGTTGGTCTCCTCTACCAGAATACATTGTCAGAACATTTTAAATTTTAATTTAATTAAATTGTTTCGTAGCCATCACGCTAACTCTTCAGTTGTCCGCAATAAGAAACTTTTTTGAAACAACAAATAAAATCTAATATGACAATATCATATTAGAATTTGGACTTGAGGTAGAAGAATATTCTAACTAAATATATGAAAAAAAAAAAAATCACAAAAAACAATTTTGTATTTTTAATGCAAAAATTAGGATAATTGTTGTTAATTTAATTTCTTTTCGTGTTGTACTGTGTTATAACTTTGTTGACCCCATTAATTTTGAAATTTTTAAAATATATTAGTATTTTCACAATTTTTTAGTAGAATTCTTTTTATCTACTTCCAACATTTGTTGAAGCCTTAAAGTACAGAAAGTTTATATCAATATAAAAATTTTGAATTTGAAATTATACCAAATGAATCTTGGTAGTACCACAGTAACAACAAAAATCGAAATGTACCAAAAAGAATTACAATTGTATTATCTTTTCCATCCCTGTTTTGAATATGCAAAAGTATGAACAAAAAATTGTAATTATCCACTTTACCCCATTCACCACTTTAACCCACTCTTCGCTATAATTTTATTTCAGTTATTCACGCTAAAAATCCGTAATTGTTTTAAGTATGTATTTGCATTTTTAAATAGAACTAGAAATCACAATTTTACCCCTTAAAATATGCTTTAAATTTATAGCATAATTACCTCCTAAAAATAGGCTTTACATTTTTGTTTTTTTTTCTTTCTTTACATTTAAGCCTCAACCAAAAACTATAATTCAAAAATACTTTGAATGGCTATGAATTATTTTTTTTTTTTTTTGTTTTTATGGCTTTGTGTGTTTGTAAATCTTCGGCGTCAAGCAGTCTAGTTGCGAAAAAGGATCTCCTACCTATAGCTTGTTATAAAATGGAAACATGACCACTAAAATTTCTAAAAATAATATTTCATATTGAATTGCTAAACAGGAACAAAAAAAAAGGTTATTTTAGTTACCACAAAGTCTTTTATGCAAGCAGACTACAATGATAAATTGCAAAACAAAAAAACAGAAATTGTTTGAAAAAAAAAAATCAAAATTAAAGCCGCCAAAAGTTTCAACTTCGAGAAAAAATAATGTTTGAATAAAAATATTTTAAATAAGTTTGAATTTTCCTACAATTTTTTGCTGTAATACCGTTTGTTTTTCAATGTTTAATTTTGTATATATTTCGTAGGGATTTTCTGTGTGTGTTTTGAGTGTAGACCACCAGCCGTGTTATAAGATTTATGACTTTTCGGCACGCTGACTCTACAATTTTTGTCGTTATACCAAATTGTCGCGTTTATTTTCCTTTTTTGTTTGTTTGTGTGTGTGTTGTTGCCAAATGTTATTGTCGTTGTTCTATTAAAGAGAGAAAGTGTAATTTTTTCCGGTATATTGTTATAATGTTGTAATAACCTTCCCTATGTGCTGGCAAGTTTGCCAGCCAACAGCATAGCCAAGAGGCAGGTACCTTACGGTTTATGTTGGCTGTGTATACTTAAAGAAAAAATACGTTGTTGAATATATTTAAAGGCAATTATATGTATATGATTACAAATTACTACATTTGTAGTATGTTTACAATTATTTTATGTTTGTTATAATTATGCTTTGGAATGTTAGTATGTAAATCATATTTTCCCTGCTAAACAAAGATATATTTGCAATTTTATTTTATTATTGCTATTATGTATGTGAAATCCAAATATAGTAATGATAAATATATATATGTTTGCCTTTAAACATATATATGTTTGCCGTAAACATATATATGTTTGCCGTAAACATATACATGTTTGCCGTAAACATATATATATTTGCCTGTAAATATATATATGTTTGCAATTGGATGCATTTCATATGCTTCAAACATATTTAGTTTTATAGGCGAAAATATTATATTTCCAAGCAAACATTTTATACTAGAAAAATTGCAAATATATTTTTACAGTTTTTGCGTTGATTTTTTTCAGTGTGTATGTATATTTCTGGTAGCCATTTAGAGGTTGTTGTTTTGCCAACAGCGGATATACTTGGCAAATGTCAATTGTAAGTTAAAACGAGCTGCCTGTTTCTCTATACTTTTTTTGTTTATACATATTTACTATGTTTTTCACAATTTGAAGGAGCTGAGGTTACAATTTTATATTTTTCACTACTGTTACGCTATTTTACTTTTGTAACATTTTGAACTTTTCATTTCCGTTGTGATTTATATGTAGTGGGGTTTCTTTTGCTCTATCTTTATAAAAAAAACTGCCATGTTTCAATTCGCTTTGGTTGTAACTTCAAGTGTGTGGGAAAAACATTTAAAATTAACATTTGTTATTATCGTTTTTGGTAGCAGCAACACAAAAAACCAAACATTGAGTCCAAAAAAATTGTATACAGTTTTTATAAAATATATTAAGATTGTGTTTTATGTTCGCTGTGGTTTTTGTTGGGTACTTTTTTCAAGGCTACATAAGGTTTAACTTCATAAGAAATCTCTGAAGAGATTTAAAAGCTTTTTGCTTTATTTTGCCAAAGATTTTCTTGAAGGTTTTGTGTTCTGTAGAAAAATAAATTTATTTACGCTTGAGAGGATAAGTAAATTTAATTTTTCTTTTATTTACTTTTAAGAAAAAATATGCAAAAATTATATAAAAGAAAAATATTATCTTAAAAGAATCCTAGAAATATACTTGGTTTTGATTTTTGAAAGAGCGCCTAAAAGTAGACAAACACTTTTTTGTGTTATTTTCTTTCTAGACCATGTTTATGATATTAAAATTTTGTAATCATCTTCCGTTAGTAAATAAGTCTTCTGTTATTCAATTGATAATAACAAGGAATATTTCCTCGCGCGGGGATGGGAGGGGGGGTGTGTTCTCCTTTAATTAAGGTTAAAAGTTCTATATTTTTATATTTTTTAATTTTTTTTGCAAAAATATTTTTTCCTTCGTTACAACCAGATTTTCCTCAAAAGCTTTGAGGCAGGTTTTTTAATATAATATACCCTATGTTGGGCGCCATTTCTTGTGATTATGATTAACTTGTCTATTCCTATTTATTTATTTATTCCAATTTTTGTTTGAAAATTTCAAAACAAAAGTAAGACCTGGTATCGACACAATCATAACAATGCCAAAAAACCATTTTAATTTTTTGAATTTTATTGTTGTTTTGTATGAAAAATTATGACTCTCAGTCTTAAAAATAGTCTTATGACGGTCACAATGAAACACAAGTAGGAATAGGCACCTAAGTCTTCTTATATTAGGATCACTCTATCACTGAAAATATCTCAGTGAAGGTTAAGAACAACCCAGCAGAAAAAGAAATTGGAAGTCATGCTTAAAAACCACTTTTTTCATTGCTTCAAAAATATCCGTTAGTGTATTTTTACTGCTTTTTTAGAAGTAATTCTGAACAACACCCAAAAAGATCACTTAAGTATTACTTCTAAAGCATTATTGCTATAAAAGTGATCCTTAAAAGTCATTATGATAGAGCTTATTTTTTAATTTCTCTTAGAATTTTTTTAATTTTATTTTTTCATACGAAGGCAGTTCGAAATGTTCTTAGCCTAACAATGAAAAACAAAAGCTAGATTTTTAAAATTATTTTGTTTTTCAACATAATTTCCTGAAACTTCAATACACTTAGTCCAATGTTTTTCTAGCAATTCGATCCCTTGATTAAAATAATTTTGCTGAAGCTCCTCAATCGTTTACCATTGCATCTTCATTCGAGGTAAAACGTTTGCCAGCAAGGAATTTTTTTAGATTTGGGAACAGGTAGAAGTCGGAGGAAGCTAAATCAGGAGAATAAGGGGGGGGGGGGGGGTGATCAAGCAATTCGTACTTTCATTAGTTGAATTTTGCTATTGTTAAGACACTCTTGTAGCATGGTGCGTTGTCTTGATGAAAAATAATTTTTTTGTGTTCTAAACCTGGTCGTTTTTCTCAAATTTTCAAATTCAATTGATCCAAAAAATTACAATAATATTCCGAATTTATTGTTTTACCTTTTTGAAGATAGTCGATTAATAAAATACCTTTGTAATCCCAGAAAACCGTTGCCATGACCTTACCAGCCGATTGAACTGTTTTTGTCTTCTTTGGTGCACTTCCACCAGCTTCGGTCCATTGTTTGGATTGTTCTTTTGTCTCTGGTGTATAGTGATGGATTCATGTTTCATTGACAGTTATAAAACGACGCTTAAAATCCATTTTATTTCGCTTAAATCGATCCAAACAGGCTTTTTTGGATCGATTTTTGGTCAACTGTTAACAAATGTGGCACCCAGAAAGCTTTTTCATCTGGAAGTTTTCGTCATGAACATAGAATAGATTATATTCTGGCGAAATATCGTCAGCCCAACAAATCTATTAGAAAACACGTTTGTTGATTTTTAACAATCAAATTTAATTGAAAGAAAACTTGCAAATTTAATTGAAAGAAAACTTGGAAACTTGTCATATCAACAAAATATTTAATTGATTCGATTAAAAATATTGTTGAAATGGTAATTGAATTTTAACAGTTATTTTTGTCACTTAAAATTTGGTGATATTTTATTTATATATTAGTGCCAATTTTATAGTCAGAATTTGGCTTTGATATTTCTTAAGACTAAATTTTATTTGAAAATTTCTTAAAGGCAAATTTACATGCGTTAGAAAACTGCTAGAGATAGAGCAAAAAGCAACCCTAAATAGCTTAAATTATTCATAATAGAGGTGTTTTTGCTCTGTCTCTAGCAGTTTTCTCTCGCGTGTAAATGTGGCTTAAGAAACATTTGAGAAAAAAATCGATAATAAATGTTGAAGTTTTCGTTTTATTGTTTGATTTTTGAAATTGTCTTTTTATTAATTAATTGAGCTTGACATTGTTGTAGTTTTGTTACAAAAAATATCTATCTTTATTTTATAAGTAATACCGATATTTCGTAGTTCTTTGCAAGACATCATCAGGGTTTATGTAAATAACAACAAATACAAACAACATCCAAAAAATCACTTAAGTATTGCTTGTAAAGCATTATTGATCATTAAAGTTGATTTTAATTCAAAATGTTTCCAACCAGATTACCGCAGGTTCGTTTCCTGGCACAACAAATATATTAGAAATTATTTTTTTTTAATTAAAAAAAAACTTATTCACCATTTTAGTGATTTTTTAATTTTCTAATTTTAAGAAATATATAAAATAAAATAAAAATTGCTTCTTTTAGTACCTGTGAAAATAGTACTGAAGAAAATACTGAATTGCAGTGCACCTTTTGCACTTGTTTGATACTTACTTTTATTGAAGAGAATAAGGCACAATATCTCGCCATGACAGTGTGGTGTGTTTATGCAAATCAACTTTTAGATCAAAGAATATCTCTTTACTTTCAGGTAAAAAGATAGACTAGTGAACTTAAAGTCGCAGCTACGACACCCGGTGGCGGCAACAAAAAAATGTTTAAAAATAGAAAATATCAATTTTTTATATAATTTTGTTTAAACTTTCCATTGATGAAAAAGAGTTTTAAAAGAGTTGAAGTGTTGAAGTCTGTTACTCTTTTTACATTTCTTTTCTTCTACCTTTAACAGAACCAGATTTTCCTGAAAAACTTTGAGTTAGGTTTTTTTTTTAAATAATGTGCCTCTTGTTGGGCGCCATTAAATATGACTGGGGCTCGAAATTTCATGTAAATGCATATTTCTTGTCGTAAGCTGGAGAACAATGTTAAAAAATATCTTTGAGAAGCAACAAATTTTCCAACGACATGAACAACTTTGAGGCAGGTTTTTTAAAAATAATGTGCCTCTTGTTGGGCGCCATTAGTTTTCACTTGGTCTCGGAATTTCATGTTTCTTGTCGTAAGCTGGAGAACAATGTTGCTAAATATCTTTGAGAAGCTACTTTTAAAGAAAAATAATACTAAAATTGAATGGACATTACAGAAAATAATCATGAAATCAATAATAAATTCATAGTTTTGGAATTTTAAATGCATATTTTTCGAATAACCTGCTAAAATCTATGATTAAGTTCCTTACATTATGATCAATTATCACTCAAAATATTTCAGTGCAGGGTAAGAACATAATAAGCTCTTCATTGGGCGCCATTATTTAAGACTATGATTAATTCTCCCTTTATTAGAATCACTTTTCACTAAAAAGTTTTGCGAAATTTTCTATCTTTTATGACCATAATTAAGTCACCCTATCAGAATTACATGTTACTGAACCATTTAATGATTGGGTTAATCTACTGTTGATTCCCATGAAAGTATTAACGAATCGGTTTCCTATTTGCTTTTAATGATATTCAACATAAAAAAATCTTTAAAGAAAACGAAATTTATAAATTTTTCAAACACAGAAAATTATATATTTTTTCGCCTTGTCTAATAAATTGTAGTATACTTCAAGGAGTTAAAAATTGCATTATTTAAAGTATACTTTAAAGGACTTTAAACAAACTTTTAGGTTTTCTAATTTAAATATCTTATTTTTTTTCTTTGTTAATTGAACTGTAACAACTAAAATACAAGTTTTTCTATTATAAAATTGGCAAACATAATACTAATTTGAAAAAAAAAAAATATTGCCTACTTTACAGCTCCCTTAGGTCAATATTTTAATGAGTATAATAAAAACCATTGATCAACACCTTGTTTTGCTATAAATGAATAGTAAACGAAATAGATAAAGGTAAAATGCCTTTAACACAAAAAAAAAGTGAAAAATAAAATAAAAATAATAACTACCGGAAACGGAACAAAACAGGCAAAAAAAAAGTCCCCAAACAATAAAGGTATAGACAAACGAAATAAAAACATATGGGACTTTCCATAACAACTGTCCGAGTAAAAAAAGTATATCGTATCAATGGCAAACTTATAGTAATCGTTCTATATGATAAAAATGAAAATTGGAACTTTTGCAATTTTTTTTTTTAAGTGGCGAATATTGAATCATTTATTAGTTGAATTTTTTTATTATTTTATTTAATAAAATTTATTGAAATTTAGAAAATGCTGAAAATTTAAACTCCCATGTGAAAATCGAAATATATATGAACATACATGATCATACATTGGCTCGTATGTGATCATGCATGGGCATACATAGTCATACATTTATTTATAGAACAAATATTTAAAATTTTATTCAATATTTAAGATAGACAATATTTAACGAATATTTCACCAAAATGAAGCTGAGTAATACGCTAAAATTATCTAAATTGATAAAAAAGCATCTAAACTTTTTTTCAGAAATAAAAAAGAATAAAATTAGCCGATATTCAGCTAAATTAAGTTATCTACACTTAAAATTCATAACAAGTTCTGATTTTTTCAAATTTCTTGATTTGTTTTAAATTTTGCATCTACAACTCTAATGACAAATTCATATTTCTAGCATTTTGGAAATTACATTAAATTATAATAAATAATATTAGTAGGTTTGAGGTAAAGAAGAAGAATAAACATTTTTCTCTAAGAGTTATAAACACATTAATTTGGAAATCAGACTAGATCTAGTTTCTGCCTTTTTCTATGGACTGGCTTCATCAGTGATTTTCCATTAAATTGTATTATTGTTTATATTTTAGATTGTCAGATTGTCTCTATATGATCATTTTTTTAACAACCCGTCAGCTAAAGGAATCGAACGTGTGTATATTCCTACATTACAAACATAACTATACTAAAGTCCGATAGCTTAGCCGTCTAACCCGAGTAAGGCCTTGAATGCAGTGTAGCTAATTCACAGTTTTCTTTCCTATTCAGCTTTTCTGTTATTGTTTTTTACTTTCAGAAATGATCAAACAGACAGATACAAACATTCTACTTTTAGATTTTTTGTTTATCTTCTATTCTCCTTAGTGTCTCCTTTTTCGCAAATGTTGCCACACTGACGTATGGAAAATCGGAAATATTTTTTCAGTTTTAATTTGTATCACAAAATACAACAAATACTGAAATTTTGACACTGATACGATATAATTTGTTTTTAGCTAGACAGTTGATATGGAAAGCCTCATATGCCAGCCAAGCGAATACATATAGAGTTTATATATATATATAACAAAGTTTATGTACAGAAATAATGAACACTTATGGATATAAATGTGGCATTTATACGTACAAATAGAAAAATTATGTTAAATTAATCAGAACCAATAAATATAATAAAAATCATATAATAGTATTTTATAAATTCGGATCTCAGAGCCAAACAACAAAATTCTGATAAAAATAATTATTGAAAAAAAAGAATGTATTAAATAGCCGTTCCACTTATTTTAGTTTTTCAATATGTTCAGGTAGTTCAGCATATGCTGAGAACAAAAACGTAGAAAATAAAAATCTTCATGGTGTGAAAAGACCATAGAAATTTCATCTTTTTAAATGTATTTAAAATACGTAGTGGGGTCGAAACATGCGTTTAAAGTAGGGTTAATTTAAATAGAACTTCAAACTTAATGTAAGTTTGTTTGTTTTATTTTTAATTTAAATATGTTTCTAGTTATTTTAAAAATACTGATAATAAAATTTAAAATGCAGCGATTTTAATTTAAATATGCAATAGTTTATTTTAACTAGGTTGATATTTACTTTAAAAAGATTCATACTTAATTACACTATTTACGCAAAAAAAACAGTTGTTACTTGAAATATGACAATAGTTGATTTAACTATGGTTGATATTTCTCTGTGTATTAAAAATTTTGAAAATATTAAATGCTATAAAATTATTGGAATTGTTTTCAAATTAATGCTTTCACGAATTATAATATAAATGACACCTTATTGGTAGCAACAATTTAAGCAAAAATATTTTAAAACACCAGTCCTTTAACTAAGACCATTGACAATTTTGTTACTTGGCCAAAAATATGTATTTTAACACAAAACAACAGCAACAACGACCAACTAGAGGTTATAAAATAAATAACAAAATAAGAGCATTAAGTTTCCCAGGAAAATTTTTTAGAAACCGTTACCTTTGAAACTATTCTAGAATAGTTTCTTTTGCGGCTGGTTCCAGAACTGAGATTCAGGTTCTAGAATTTATTACTGAAAGTAAAATTTTTATGTTCACTGTGCCAGAACCAGTTCTATGACTAGTTCTAGAAACGGTTCTGTTTTAATTTTGAGAAACAGAATCACCATACTTAAAAAACCGCTAGTGGAACATACTTTACAAACAATGCTACAGCAATATAAGGTACACTAAAATGAAATTAACTGCAATTGCAGTTAAAAAAGTATACACTAAAATTGTGTTTAAAACTAACTGCTATTGCTGTTATTTTAACTGCAATTGCAGTTAAAAATAATTGTAATTGTATTTAGTTAATTCAAATGCAATTTCAGTGCTTAATTGTTTAACTGCAACTGCAGTTAATTTTACCCACAAAATTCTTCGCATGTATTCTGCAACCAGTTCTTAGTATCCGAATTTTTTTACTGGGTCATTTCTATCCATAAATGAAAACAATAAAAATTATAAAGGAATTTTAAATAGTATTTTATTAGTAACAAACAGAAAAAGAATAAAAAAAACTCTAGCATTTTTAATTTGTTTCTATAATTTAAATATTGCATGTGAACGCCATAATGTATGCAATATTGTTTTGTTTTCTATATGTCTAACACAAAAGATTTATGACCTCCAAATAGGTAAATTTATGCATACACAAAAAAAAATATATATATATATATAAATATAATACCAGCACTTCACAATATAAAATATACTCTTTAAATGAAAATAATTCCTAAACATTGTGTTTAGCAATTTTTAGAATTAATTAGAAAATTATAGTGTGCTTTTAGGCTGCATGCATATTAACCACAATATTTTGTTTTTTTAGAACTTGGTAGTAGCTATTCATGAAATATTATTATATTTTGTTATTGTGTATGTGGTTTCAAGTGTTCAATGGGACATTTATTGCTGGTTGAATTTTTAAAAATTAAAGAAAATTTGTCAATGATTTTTAAATACATTCAAATACTTAGAGCATAATTTTCGTTTGACCTGAAATTTTTTGTGAACAAAACTATGTATATTAGTGATTAAAAAATTAGATTTGTAAAGAAATTTAATCACTATGTGGATGTTTGTACCTACAATAAATCGAGTCAGAATTACACTCGATTTAGCAATGTCCGTCCGTCCGTCTGTTCATGTAAAACAAACGACCCTTGTACATAGTAAAACTAAAGTTCGCAATACTGAAGATAACTGAAGATGGATGAACGCTAATTAATTTGTTAAAATCGATCTATATTTTGGCCTAGTCGCCATAGAAATTTTATATCTGAGCTTAATGTATTAAGTTTAAATATTATTATTATTATTATTAATATTGCCAAGCCGAAGCAAATTTGAGCAATTTTTTGCACTGGGCTTAAAGAATTTCATTCAAGAATCAGCTAGTGCTTATTTCAGGTAAAAAAATCCAAGGCCAACTTTACCTTAGTTGCTCTCAAGTTTTCTACAGCATTTTGAAGGCCGAAAAGTTCGATAAATTACGAAAATCTAATAGCTTTTTCCAGTTTTTTTTTCATTCTTCGGTATTAAATTGTTGAAATAATCGTACCAATTCGAAAAGCAGAACTAGGCCTAACTGATAGACCAATTTTTTGAATGCCTGACTCAGCTAAAAAGAAAACCACAAGACCGCAAAAAAGGGGGAAAACATCCGAAAAATTAAATAATTTTTAAACGATGTCATTAAATAAATGGATTGGAACATTGTTCCAAATGGGAATAAAAAGTAATGGAACTTGGTAGGTATAAATTTAAACACTTAAAATAGAGAAGGATATGGATTGCAACGGGGAACGAGTGGAATTGGAACAATAAACACAGGGAAGGAAATGGAAATCCCATGTCATTCCACAACATTCCGATTTGGATAATTTTCCTCAATAATAATTCACCTTGTAGCTGTTTTATAAAAATGGATCCCTCGAAATTTTACCGGAGCCAAGCTTATTTATTTTAGTATCAGGATGTGTTAATATTCAAATGCAGCTATAATTTCAGCCATTTTTTTCCTATTTCGCTTAGTTTCCGAGATACTGATCATACTAAGCTAGGTAGTGCAAAAAGGCCAACATTTGTGCAAAATTTAATGAGTATTACAATCCGATAAAACAAATGAGGTAGACTATCGAAGAATTCCGAGGGATTATTTTCTATAACTCAGTCACAGGTCGACTTATTAATTTGTTTGCCAATTTTTTGCTAATAGAGATTAACATAGTCCGATAAGATAAATTTCGTACCGTGCTCTATTCTCTTTCATTCTCTGTGTTAAGTGCTAAAATTTCAGTCGTTCTCCGTTCCAATTCATTTTGTTCAATTTGACTTGGTTGTAAACCAGAATGGAATGGAAATTAATATTTTATTTTTAATTAGCATAAGCCTGAGTTAGCAATTTCCATCCGTGATTGCAGCAGATGTTCAGTAGAAAGAGTATAAGATGGTAGTTTGAGTATAAGACGGCAGTCTGAGCATAAGATAGTAGTCTGAGTGTAAGGCGGTAGTCTAAGTAAAAGACTGTAGTCTGAGTATAAGATGGTATTCTGGGTATAAGACGGTAGTCTGATTATTAGATGGTAGTCTGAGTATAAGATGGTAGTTTGAGTATAAGACGGTGGTCTGAGTATAAGATGGTAGTCTGAGTATAAGATAGAAGTCTGAGAATAGATTCGGTTGTCTGAGTAAGAAATGGTAGTCTAAGTATAAGACGGTAGTCTGGGTATAATACGGTATAAGACGGTAGTATGATTATAAGATAGTGTTTGAGTATAAGATGTAAGTGTGAGTATAAGATTTTAGTCTGAGTATAAGACGGTATTCTTAATGTATAAGATGGTAGTCTGAGTATAAGACGGCAGTCTGAGTATAAGACGGCAGTCTGAGTATAAGACGTCAGTCTGAGTATAAGACGGTAGTCGGAGTATAAGACGGTAGTCTGAATATAAGACGGTAGTCTGAGTATAAGACGGTAGTCTGAGTATAAGACGGTCGTCTGAGTATAAGACAGTAGTCTAAGTATAAAACGCTAGTCTGAGTATAAGTCGATAGTCTGTCGGTAGCCTGAGTATAAGACGATAGTCTTAGTATAAGACGGTAGTCTGAGTATAAGACAGTAGTCTAAGTATAAAACGCTAGTCTGAGTATAAGTCGACAGTCTGTCGGTAGTCTGAGTATAAGACAATAGTCTTAGTATAAGACGGTAGTCTGAGTATAAGAATATAGTCTGTGTGCTAGATGCTAGTCTGTATATAAGACGGTAGTCTGAGTATAAGACGGTAGTCTGTGTATAAGACTGTAGTCTGAGTATAAGACGGTAGTATGAGTGTAAGTAGTCTGAGTATAATAAGATATTCTGAGTGTTCGACGGTAGTCTAAGTATAAGAGTAGTGTAAGTATAATAGTATAAGAATGAATATAAGATGACACTCATGGTATTAGGCGATAGTCTGAGCATAAGACGACATTAGCATGAGTATAAGAAGATAGTCTCGGTAAATATAAGACGGCAGTTTGGGTATATCTTCGTATAAGAATGAATATAAGATCATACTCCAAGTATAAAATGATTGTTTGAGCATAAGTAGCATGAGTATAAGACAATAGTCTCACTATAAAAAGATAGTCTGAATATAAAAAAATAATCTGAATATAAAAAGATAATCTGAGTATAAGATGATAGTCTAAGTATAATTTGGTAGTCTGAGTACAGAACGATAGTCTGAGTATAAGACGATATAGTCTAAATATAAATTGGTGTTCTGAGTACATGACGGTATACTGACAGTTAGACGATAGAAGCATGAGCAGCATATGATAGTCTGTCCATGACGCTAATCTGAGTATAAGACAGAAGTTCCAAAATAACATGATAGTCTGGGTATAACATAATATTCTCTGTATAAGAGAATTGTCTAAATATGAGACTCTTCTTTCAGCATAATGCAGAAGGATGCTAGTCTTTGTTAAAAAAAATTCTTTAATTGTGTTTTCCAAAATATTAAATTATTTGTAACTTTTAATTTATGTATTCGTATCTTTGCTTTCTTTAATCATGATCTTAAATATATCCAGTCATAAAATACAAACGGGAAAGCGATGGCTAGACACTTTAACTTTAATGGAACTAAGAAATAAGAAGCATATATAACTAGGAGATGCAATCGCTATCGGATTGCACATAGGAAAAATTTTAATGTATTTTTTATTTTTGTTCCGCTGAAATATGAACCCAAGATGTCTGATTGGCAGACGACAGCTCTAGCAACTGAGCTAATGAGACATATAATACCTGGTGCCTAAATATATAAATGATAACATCTGGATAACTACTGGTTACGCAAAAATTCTAGCACTGGAAAAAAGTTTATAGGAACTAATATGCCAACGTTGGGAAATCAAAAAAAAAAAAAAGCTGGTCTTAAAGAAGCTTTTCCACAAACAAACAAAAAAAAAAAAACAATTTTGTGAAACAAAAATTTTTTTTAATTAAAAAAATTAAATATTTCCTGCAACCAGATTTGAACTTGTTGCCTTTTGACTATATATATAACCTTATTTAACAAAGCGTCATCATTTTTATAAAATCATTGCTCTACTAGTGCATTGATTTGCAACCATTGCCAAATTCTGAATGGATAATATTTATTGCAAACGTTGGCATAGCACTCTAAGTCAATTTTTGCCACTGTTCTTTTTCATAAACCAGTGAAATTTTTGTACAACCATTACTGGCAAAATATTTTTCAAAAACGGTGACAAAGCCTTCCAAATAAGTGTTCTGCCAGTCATTTACTTTTAACACCACAATTACCCAGTCATACACTCATAGAAATAAATCCGTAAAAATAGCAGAAAAAGTTACTAAAAATTAGTTAAAAATGATGCTGCAGAAAAAACTGCTAAAATTAGCAGATTTTTTTACTAAATACTAGTAAAATGAGAACAGCAAAATTAAAACTGCTAAATTAACAGAATTTTAGTTATATTTAGGCTAACTTTTAGTTAATTGAAAATAGCAAATTGTACTGTAAAATCTGCAGAAAAATTTGCTAAATATTTGTAGACTAAAAATAGCAAAAATAAACTGTTAAATCTACAAAATTTTTGCTATTTTTAAGCTAAATTTAGTTGAATGCAAATAGCAGTCTATTCTGCTAAAATCAGCAGAAATATTTGCTAAAAAATTGTAAACTGCTGTTTTCAAAAGGCTCGATTTTTATTTGCATTTAAAAAAAAAATCGAAAAAAAAACTTCGAAAATTTTAAATTTTTTGGTGATTTTTTAGGCTACTAATTATTTAGCAAAATTTTTTGCTGATTTTAGCAGGTTAATTTGCTAATCTCCATTTACAAAAATTTAGCTCATATATAACTAAAAATCTGTATATTTAACAGTTTTAGTTTTGCTGTTCCTATATTACTAATATATAGCAAAAATAATCTGCTAATTTAGCAGTTTTTTTCTGCAGCATCATTTTTAACTAATTTTTAGTAGTTTTTACTAAATTTTTTACGGACTTTTTTCTATAAGTGTATGTCAGTGTTTGATTTTATACATCACTGTTAATTTCTAACTGGGTATGTACTATTAAAATCTCGTTAATATTGTATCCTTTAACTGTTTTCATTAATTAAGCTTTGTTTCTTTAACTCTATCTGTTGTTTCCTTGCCTTCATTCGACTTAGCCAGTTAATTTCTCCGCCGTATTGTATGGTAGGGTGGATCGAAAGTCAATTTAATGGTTTAATTAACTGCTAATATTACATAAAAGTTGCTACTGGCTAATGTAAGCACATTTTGTAGATACAAGTTTTGGAATCGGTCATAATCGCCTGTGCCGCATTGTGATCCAAATTTCGGAAAATTCCCAAAATACCTAAAGGACAAGTATGTTCTAAAATCTTCAAATAAAAATACTAGGCGGTATTTAAAAAAAAATATATTAACAAGGTTATTAAACCGAAAACCCTTTGAGAAATTTAAAAAAGTTAACGGACCAAAATTTATTAGAAAAGAAAAAATTTATTATAACATTATTAAATATTTTTTAAATTTCAAAATTCCTATACTTCTAACAAATGGGTCAATCATAAACTGGCTTAAAAAAATTTAATTTTTTTTTTATTTTTCTTAGACAAACAAACATTTTTTCTTGCTATCCCTTTTAATGTTCTCCAATTTTCGAATTTCGACCCACTCTAATATACATACTTTGTCTGTTACTTGTTATTTTTAATTAAAAAGTGAAGTATATCTTTAGGCTAGTTTAACATGATATATGAACTTGCACAATTTTCAAAGTCTCTTTTAATATTGAGTTTTGCATCTAAAATGTTTTCAAATTGTAATGAACTACATCCTTTATTTCTACCTTTAGCTCCTTTAATATGAAAAACGAACAAATAGGAAAGAAATATATATATTTAGTATTTTCAACCGAAAAAGAACCAATTTAACCACAAATGCATTGCTGCGCACCTAATGAAAACTACAAACTAAACAGAATGAAAAAAAAATAAGAGCGCGACCAGCATTGCGGTAAAAATCATTCATTCATACACTTTTTCGTCCATGATGTGTTCCGGTATTCAGTTTGTTCGGTTTGCTATTCAAGCATTTGCTATTATCTCACCATTTATTTGTTGTTTTGGTGTTGGTTTGCAAATCCAAAAACCATTCAGCAAATATTTTCCAAAGTGAGTATACTCTAATACATGCAGCAGCTAATGCAAGTCATCTTTTATATATGCTGCTATTGTCAAAAATTTAGGTATAGAACATATTACCAATACACGTGGTGATTGTGTTATAGCCAACGGAAGTAGTTATACATATGCGAGCTTAGGTTTTATTCTCTTTGTAATTTTGGTTTGGCTCAATATTGCGTGCGAGTTCATTATCACTAATAAAATGATGGCGACAAAAAAATCTCCAATATTCAACGATTGCTGAAATCGAACAATATGCATATTGTACAATATTTGCTGTTTTATGCTGTTTATAGTGGTTTTTACTTTAAGGCATGGAATCAAATATGCAATTATATTCAAAAAGTTATGATGGTCTGTCTAGTAGTAAGTGAATGTTACACTAAAACTTGAGAAAAAACTTGTATTTCAGTAACTTTCCTAGAAAACTTAATTTGCAAAGAAACTTTTGCAAAAGGAAAACACCAAAGTTCGTTTTATACTCATCTTAAACGCAGAGTATAGTCTAATACTTAAAGTATTACCTTACGGCCAGACTAACTTAAATTCAGGCTATCTTCTTCTTATGAGACTATAGTCTTATATTTGGAATATCGAATTATACTCAAACTAATGAGAAATAACTACTCAGACTATAATGTCATACTTATAATCAGACCAGCGTTTTATACCCAGAGACGATCCCAGAACTAACCGAGCTGAAATAAAGATGACGACAGTAATTTGAAAAAAATTACTTTGGTGAAAAATGGCAACCTTATAAAACATATGATTTAAGTTTGAAGGTATTTTTGTTTCGGAGCCATCGATAGTAAACGATCTCAGTGAATTTGTGTAATTCAATACTTTCATTTGAAAGGTCTCAGTCCTATCAATATTAGAGCCGAGCTAGATTCTACTTTGAGGGAGTTTGCTTCTTCATTTACGACTATAAAATATTGAGTGGCAGAGTTTAAACGAGGCCGTACGAGCTGCCAGACGAACACCGTATTGGTAGATCAATTGAGGTGGCCACACCAGAAATGGCTGAGAAAATCCATAAAATGGCATTGGAAAATCGTCGGCTGAAGTTGCCTGAGCTAGCTGAAATGACAGGCATTTTAAAAACTGCTATATATAGTATCGTGACCGAAAATTTGAAGATGAGAAAGCTGTGCGCATGATGGGTGGCGCGTTTGGTCACAATAGAACAAAACTAGTCTCATGAGGATGTTTCAATAGAGTGTTTGGAGATGCTTAACCGCAATAAAGTCGAGTTTTTGCGTCGATTCGTAACCATGGATGAAACATGGGTCAACCACTGAGACAAAGGAACAGTCAAAGTCAATAGTGGAATGAGATGGGAGAATAGTGGCCAACGAAGGCGAAGACTGTTCCATATTCAGGAAAGGTTATGAGAAACTTATTGCAGCGTTTAAGTGATGAAATTAAGCAAAAAAGGCGGAATAAAAGTATTAATTCATCAAGACAATGCACCAGTTCACAGATCCTCTATTGTGAGGGCCAAAATCAATTAATTAAAGTTCGAATTACTTCATCACGTACCCTATTCGCCAGATTTAGGTTCGTCGAATTATTCTCTATTTCAAAACTTCAAAAAATGGCTCGGTAGTAAAAGATTTGCCAACCATGAAGAGGTAAAGTCTGCCAGGTTGCAAGCTATTTTGACGAGCTAGATAGTTCTTACTACAAACAGAACATCGAAGCTATTGAAAATCGCTGGGAAAAGTGCATCGAACTAAAAGGAGGCTATGTCGTGAGGATCTAAATTTGGGGGCCAAATTTGGTCACACACTCAATACCTAACCACTCAATTCCACTGCAACCGATTCCATGGAACTGGAAATTTTAACAAACTGTCACCGAACTGGCCCCTTTATATGAAATAGAGTGGTCACTTTTACATGACGTTGTCATAGGAGGGGGAAATTGACCGCTTGTGACATGTCACAAGACAAATCCTAGGACAGGTTACTGAACTCTCATAAAAAACAAAGTTCAGGGACCTGTCCTGGGATTTGTCGTGTGACATGTCACAAGGGGTCAATTTCCCCCTCCTATGACAACGCCATGTAAAAGTAGGCACTCTATTTCATATAAAGGACCCAGTTCGGTGACAGTGTGTTAAAATTTCCCGTATGGAAGCTACTGCCGAAACCCATCGTAGTAGAGACCTATATAAAGACGCCAAACGTCTGACACACAAAGCATAGTCCGCTAGTAACCCAATTAAAAGGATTAATGGGAGTCTCACAACATCCAAAGACGAAGAACTGGAAATTTGGACCAACTATTACACCGAACTGCTTAAAACCCCTTCAGTAGCTGATCCATCACTCTGATTATGCAACGAGCATATTGCAAGGAATGACATCTCCATACTTCGTCCAGACTTCCCAGAAATTGAGAAAGTTATTACATACATTATAATCTAATAAAGCCCTAGGTAACGATAGAATTTCACTTGAACTTCTCAAAATACCACCCAACATCAGCTCGCAGTTACTACTCCCTATTATCCAGAAATTCTGGAACTCGGAACACCTATCCACTGACCTCAAAGAAGATGTCATTAAACTTACTAAATATGCTCCACAAGATCAGTGTGATCATAATTCACACGAGGCTTTCCACATCACTCTGCGATGTGCTACGACAAGAACAAGCAGCATTTCGAGCTGGAAGATCCTGTCTTGACCATGCAAATAGCCTCAGGATAATCGTCGAATAATCCGTAGAATGTATTTACCTCATACTCAATGACTTTGAGAAAGCCTTTGATACATTTTCACATAAAGCTGTATGGTCATCGTTACGCTGCAAGGGAGTCCCAGAGAAAATAATATGGCTTATTGCCAACCTGTACTCTGATGCAAATTTTCGGGTGTTACGCGGAATAAAACTGGCGATAAAATTGCAGGAAAAAAGGCGTCGGACAAGGCTGCGCATTATCGCCTCTTCTATGTAATGTAAGGAATGACATCTCGTCCTTGACACCTTTATGCTAAAGGCCATACGCGTCAACAGAGGTATAAGCTGGGGACTGCAGGGGCGTTTGGAAGATCTCGATAACGCGGACGATATCTGCCTCCTCGCACATAGGCATTCTGATATGCAGGACAAGGTAAGAATGGTCGAAAAAATGTCCACAAGAGTGGAACTGAAAATTAATGTAGACAAAACCAAAATGATAAACATCAGCGCATCCACAGCACAACCATTCCATCTCCAACTCCAACCGATAGAAGATATAGCATCCTTTTTGTGTCTGGGCTGCACCATTACAAGAACAGGTGGCTCACCCCAATATATTAAATGCAGACCAGACAAGGCAAAAGGCATTTGACATGCTAAACCGCATGTAGCGATCGTCCCAACTATCCACTAACACCAAGCTCAGAATCTTGAACTCAAACGTGAAGTCTGTATTACTTTATGGTAGCGAATATTGGAACACTGCACCTAAAGACACCAACAGCATTCAAGTTTTGGTGAACAGTTGCCTTCGTAAAATCCCACGTATATTCCGGGCCGAAAGAATAAGGAACGTTGATCTTTGGTACACCACCCATCAAATACCTATTCAGATAAATATTCATAGGCGAAAATGGCACTGGATTGGGCATATACTCAGTAAATAGCCAGACGACATTACCAGAATGGCCCTTCGTTGGAATCCCCGAGGTCAGAGACGTGTTGGAAGATCTGCCCATACATGGAGAAGGTAGCTCGAATATGAAATAAGAACTTCAGGACACAGTTGGAGTGAAATAAGGCGAATGGTGAATGAAAGACACGATTGGAACACGTTTGTCGCGGCCTTATGTTCCTTGTAGGAATTGCAGAAAACAAAATCTCGTTTTATATTTAGACTACCGTCTTATACTCCGACTACCGTCTTTTATTCAAACTCTCATCTTTTATCCAGTTTATCGTCTTATATTCAGAATACCGCCCTATACTCCGACTATCGTCTTATACTCCGACTATCGTCTTATAATCTGACTATAATCTTTTAATACTAGGGACGCTCAATAAAGCCATTACTTTTTGAAACAAAAACAGTTGTTTCGGAAAAAAATATATTTCTGAACAAAGTCTCCCTTTAGCTCAATACACTTTTTTCAATATCTCTCCAAGCGATAAATCCCTTCGAAATAATATTTCTAAAGTTCCTCAAAATAAGCATTTGTTTCATCAATAATTTCATCGTTTGAGCACAATCTCTTTGCGCCTAGGCATTTATTTAGTTTTGACAATAGCAAATAGTCACTAAGGGTTAGATTCGTAAGATGACAAAGCAAATTGTGGTAAATTTTTTGCTATTGTTTTAAGTTTTTCTTTGATTTTTTTGACGAGAACAAGAAATTCTCATTTTTGAGTTTGTAATTTAACCTAACAAATATTTTTTAGAAATTCTAAAAACGTAGGGGCCTAGTGATTTCTTTAGGAAGGAATGACATTCGGTTAGGGACGTGCCTTCAACAGATAACTTTTCACAATATGTTAAATAAGTTTTGGGGTTTTAGTACATTTAATTCCTTTAATGCAGTTAATGCTAAAAAAAAATTGTCTTCTACTTTTACTACCGTCTTATACTCATTCAACAGACTTATTAGACTCCGGCTATAGTCTAAAAAACTCTGAAATTGGAGTCATACTTTTGTCTTATACCCGAAACTGCCTCAAAATTGGTAAGCTTTTTAGAGTTCCTTTTGGCAAGGTGAATGGATGTCTAGTTCGGTTGGATTTGTTTTGAAATTTCAATTTTTTTTAGAGTTCTTGCTTTAATATTAATTACGAGTATGGAAATGAATAAAGATCTGTTATTTATTAAAAATATAAAATTTACACAAATTCTTTAAAAATTTATTTAGAATCGAAATTTGGTGGTTTTGAGATTTTTTTTTATATTTGTATATAAAATATACTCCTTAATTGTTGACTTATTAAGAGATATTTAATTTTGGAATATTTAATTACTTTTATTAACTTAAAATGTTTAAAAATTTCTTAACATTTTACAGCATTTAAGTGAGCAAATTAAATAATTTAATATTGCTACCACAGTACGTATGATTAATATTAATTAAGAGGTAGTTTAAGAAAATGTGTTAGAACTTGAAAACTAAGTTAAATATTTCAATAATTTAAATTGTTTATTATTGCTAACAATCGTGGCATTAAATGCAAATTATTTCCTTTTTTACGAAATAAAATTAAAGGTGATTAAAAAAGATTTGTTTAAAAAATTTAAATTGAATTTTTAATAAGAATTCTATAAAACACTTTTATAATTGTATATAGAATGAAATATGGTTTTTTGGTTTAATTTATTTCTCAATTAAGTTTTTCAATTCTTTGGCAAAAAAAAAACCTCATAGACATAAATACAATCAAATATTCATAAACACTTTTTGTTAAAGTTTTATGTGTCTACCCCAGTGTAAAACTTTGCTAAACTTGTGGTTACTTTTGAGTTTAAATGCAAACAAAAAACGTGTCTTTGCATGTTTTTCTTACATAAAACACAACAAAGTGAATGAGTGCAGAGTAGAAGTTTAGAAGAATATTTTGTAAACGCTTAAAAATATGCAAATTTAATATGAATTTAATTTGACTGCAAGCTGTCTATTGAGTTAGAACTCATAGCTATACAAAATGTCTTGCCCTGTATAAGAGACTTTCAGCATAATAACAGTGTGTTAGTATGTAACTGGGAGAGAGCATGTAAGTGTGTGCTTGAGAAGTATATTTGGGTTTAGTACAAAAGGATATTTAGCCTAAAGGGCTCCTTATTTATGCATAATTGTAAAATTGTTCCGGGTTTTGTATAACAAATAAAAACACACATCCACAATAAAAAAAAAAAATCTTTTGTATTTTGTCACACAAAAACCATATGAAAATATTATGCAAATTTCGTTTTTTGGAATACTCTAGACTCCGCTTTTTTTCTTATAAAATAAAAATCATGAAGTTATGAAATAACTGGTGTTAGAGAGTTTTTTTATATAAAAAAATAAATAAGATTTTGTAAAGATTTAACAAATAATTGAAAAATAAAATCTCTTACACCAGGGTTGATGATGAATTTAAAATTTTGTTTTGTATTCTTAATATTGAATTTTATAATATAATTGATAATTATTGAATTGTAAATTTATTTATTTAAAAATTTTCTTTTTCTCTTTCTTTTTAGGTAAGTTGAAAAGAAGTTTTGAAATATATTTGGCGATAATTTCGTTAAAAAAAAGGTATGTTCAATTTGTTGCTTTTATAGCAACCTTTTCTTTGTTATACTTGGAATTTTAAACAAAAGAGCTTAAAATCCAGTTTATTTGTTTACATTTTAAGTGGATTTTGTTCTTACTTTAGCAAGCAATTGTTTAATTTTTGTTGTATTTACTAACAATGTGTTTAAACTTACACTTATCGCCTAAAAGTATGCTTTAGTTTTTGTTTCAAATGTTTCTGTTCAATTATCCTTTTATTTCTGTTGTATTAATCATATGTTTTTTGTTGATAAACATTGTTTTTAGTTTTTCTCTATTATGTTTTTTAACACAAAAGCCTTGGCAAAAAAAAACCAAAAAAAAACTTTATAATAGACTGTTTTAATTTTAGGTTTCTTTTTGTTACAACTCTTATACTCACATACACTAACACATAAAACAATTACACCACTTTGAGGTAGTGTTAGTTTCGTACCATTGTAGTATAATGTTCTTTTTTGTTTTGGTGGAGTTTCATTGTGTAGATCATATAAAAAAGCTTTATATAAAGTTGTTTTTATTAAAAGTTTCATTATTTTCCATTGCTTCGAAAATAGTTGTAACAAAATTCTTTTGTTTAGTACATTCTTTTATAAATTTGAAAATTTTTGCAAGAAATTGTCGCAATGTGTTTTAAAGAAAATTAGCTAAATAATAATTTTTAAAAAGATTTTTAATTAAAAGTAGTATAAAATTAAAAAATCTTCAAATTAAAAATTGATAAATCTAAATCATTTCAGCCGACGTTCTAATTTTTGTTTGTTATAAGAATTTTCTAAATAATTCCATTAGATCATATTAAATTAAAAAATAAATTTGCCACTATTCTAAGTAAATAAAATTAATTAAAAGAACTAAAATTATTTACTGCTTATTAACTGAATCAATTACTTAAACTTACAAAATTTCCAGTACAAAACACAAATTGCATTTTTATATGCATTTTTAAAAACTTTCACAAAATTCTTTAACTCCAAATGGCGGATATTCAGAAAATCTTAATTGTTAATAATAATAAACATTTTAAGTTATTAAACTATCTTATATTCTTCCCAAGTTATAATCAGTTCTCTTTAACGACCACATAATTAATATCAATCATACGTCCTGTGGTACCAAAAAATTTAATTTCTTAATATATTGTTACGGGTTTTACCTTTTAAAAATGTTGGTTTATTTTCTGTAATCAAAATAACCAATCCCACCGCTAACACCAAATGTTCTGTTTACCTTCTAAAACGTACGTTTATCGCCCTTAGATAAATCGGGTTGGTGCTCTTAGTAAATAAAAATAACACGATCTTTTTAGTTTGATTTAGCTTATTTATTTAGCACTGTATGACTTTAAATACAACAATATAACACACACAAACTCTAACGATTAATTGACTATACAATGCTAATGCGCAATTAACGAACCCTAGCACAAATTTTAAAGAACCAAACTTCACTGCACAAATGTTAATGCGCAACTTCCTCTTCCTGCGTAACGTTCGGTCTTTTATAGTTTAATGGCTGTTGGTTGTAGAACATGAACATTATTTATGGCATTTAACCTGATAGCATATGCTGAGGTGTATACTTAAATGTAGTGTTACGTTACCAGATTGACGTGTTTAGTAAATCCCGTTTCTCGGGATATTTTCTTCTAGAAAATCTCAGAGTTTTGATGTAATTTCGTTAAAAATGTGTAATGAGTCAAGCGTTGAGGATCGGTTCTATGGTCAACTTAAGAACCATGTTAATCTTCCATTTTAGGTATAACATGTGTTCAGCGAACTTATGTACAACACTACGACGAACATTTTTGTGTAACATTTTATCCCTCTAGCTTCACAATTTAAGGGAATTTTCCCCCCTTTTAAAAATGGACAAAATCGACCCCTAAATTGAAGAGTTAAAGGGTTAATATATTCCATACAAATATTTGCCAAGAAATTCTTCTATAAGTCTCTGAAGACATGAAAGTTGAAAATTTAACTTCAATGCCAGTAATAAGTCAAAACTTAAAACTAACCTCCTTCGGCATAAGAAACCATGACAATCTTCCATTTTAGGTATAGGACGTGTTCAGCGAACTTATGTAAAACACATTTGTGGTACATTTTAACCGTCTAACTCTTCAATTAAAGGGACTTTTTCACCTTTTTTTAAAAAGGCACAAAAAAGACCCCTAAGTTGAAGAGTTAGACGGTTAAAATATTCCGGAAAAATATTTGCCATGTAATTTTATTATGAGTCTCTCAAGACAACAAAGTTGAAAATTTAACTTCAATGCCAGAAATAAGTCAAAACTTAAAATGTATTGAAGGGTTAAACTTATTCAGAATTGGCACTCAAATGTCCCACAAACCTGGATTTTAGGGGGTTAGTTTTAAGTTTTGACTAATTTGTGACATTGAAGTTATTTTTCAACTTTGATGTCTTCAGAGACTTATAGCAGAATTTCATCACAAATATTTATGTGAAACATTTTAGTTGAAGAGTTAGAGGGTTAAAATGTTGCCCGTAGAGTTTTACATAAGTTCGCTGAACACATCCTATAATTAAAATTCACAATAAACATTTGCAAAAGGGGGAAAACTTTAACCTCCCAAAAACGTAGGGCCAGATGTGACCTTTTAAAACTCCAATGCACGTATATTTTTTTTGTCCCCTCTGCTAGAATCAGTTGTCAGAACCTTGTTATTTTGAAAAAAAATTTGATTTTGTTGTATAGTGTTATATCGATGTTGCTAATCAGCTGTCAATCGAAGTTGCATAAAAGCTGTCAACTGAAATTTCAGAAAAGCTATCAAGATTTGGAGAAGCGCAGTCAACCAAAGTTGCTGAAGAGTTGTCAAGTTGAAGCCACAGAAAATGGATGAGCCGTGCATCTATAAACCGTTTTTGAGGGATCATCGTGTGGGTGAAAGAGGAAAGAAGGACGGGAAGGCAGACGGAAGAAGGATGAAGAATCTGAAGTTGGGTGATCGGTGCATCTGAGGGGGCCGAGAATTTAGTAAAAGTTGGTTAAACGAAGAAAGGAGAGGAATTGAAGGAAGAAGAATAATGAAAAAAGAAGAATAATGGAAGAAAGAATAATAATAGAAGGATGAACGATGATTGAAGAAAGAAGAATAATGGAAGAAAGAATAATGATATCAGGAAGAAGAATGATATATGGAAAATTGAAATGATAGAAGCTGGATAAGCCGTGCATTTGAAGCCATTGCTGTGTGAGGATCGAAATTTTGGTGAAACAAAGGAAGGAGGACGATGGAACGAAGAAAAATGAAGGAAGGAAGGATGAAGGAAGTACAAAAGGTACAAAGGCATGTCAATTTGATAGCGTTGCTTGCAAGGCTTTTTAGTGGTTCATTACAGAAATTATTGGCCATTCGGGGAGCACTAGTTCTTTTGTGTGGAGTTGCACATCTCAACCGGGTGCTGTGACCCAAAGAACGGCAGAAGCTTTGGGTAGCCCTGGCTACTCAACATTATTGGGAGCAAATGTCTAAAGACGTTTATTGGTACCACGGGAGCCATTGGCTCTCTTTAACGGTACTTTTCAAGGGAAAATATGCTACAATTCAACACTAACCAAAATATTGTCAAGGTATAAATGTGACAGCAGTAGTTGATGTCAATCGTTGAAGCCAGACAAGTGAGACAAAAAAGTACGGGTGAAAGAAGGATGAGAAGGTAAACGGAAGAAGGGTCTAAAGGCAGAAGTTTGAAACGATGGAAGTTGGGTGATCGGTGCAGATAGCCGTTGATATGTGGAGGCCGAATATTTCGTAGAAGTTGGTTAAATGAAGGAAATATGATGACAGAAAGAAGAAGAATGATAAAAGAAGAAGAATGATAAAAGAAGAAGAATGATAAAAGAAGAAGAATGATGAAAGAAGAAGAATGATGAAAGAAGAAGAATGATGAAAGAAGAAGAATGATGAAAGATGAAGAATGATGAAAAGAAAAATAACTATGGAAGGATGAATAATGGTAAAAGGAAGAAAAATTATGCAAGGAAAAATGTTGTAAAGACGGAAGGTTTAAATGCTGGATGCATCTGCAGGCAGTTGCTATGTGGGCCGAATATTGGGTGGAAGTTGTTTGAACGGCGAAAGGAGGAGTACCGTGGTGTCTGGGGTTACCCTAAGTGGAGTTGCACTTCTCAACCGGGTGCTGTGACCCAGAATTGGAAATATATGTCCAAACACTTTCTCTAAAACTGCTATCCGGAACTGGATATTTGCATCCCGCTAAGGGATGCTGATTAACGCTACATATCAATCCGATGTGAAGAATACTTTGAGGCTATGTCAACACAACATATACTGCGGTTAAACACCCAAGAAAATTTTCTATTCTTAAGAATCGGTTGTAGAATACCTACCCAGGAAAATGCTACTTTTCCTTTACAACCCCCATCTACTGTCAATTCTAACACCAATACAAAGTGGAACTGGTTGCCCTAGAAGCAGTTCTGAAAGTAGTTCTATAATTGACTCTACGTCAGATTCGTGGAACTTCTTCCGAAATCAATTCCGTGGAATCAATGTCAGTGGAATCATTTGCAGAATTGGTCTGGTTGGCAGCCGATTGTAAAAAAATTTACTGGGTATTTTTCCTTTACAAAAAATTGTCTCAAAAGCAACCGCTCCTATAGCTCAAAAGTGGAACTTTTTGTCCTAGAATCAGATCTAGAACTATTTCTAGACAGTTCCGGCACCAGTTCCATGAAATCAGTTGTAGTGGAACCAGTTGCAGAATTGGCGTAGTTGGCAACCGAATGTAAAAAATTTTCTTGAGTATTTCTGGCTTTGACCTAAATCAACATGTTACCGAACTGGAAAAGGAACTGACATAGAATGAGTCACAAGCTATATATTTTGTGACAGGTCACCGAATTAACCTAAAAAGAATTGACATGGAACCAGTTACATTTTATAGACTAGAACTAGCTGAACTAATTCAAAAAGATCGTGACACCGAACTAACCTGAAAGGAATTGTCACAGAACCAGTCACAATTTATACACTTTGTGATATGTCACCAATCGTGTTCAAAAGAACATGTCACCGTACTCATATTAAAAAGTATTTGATCGAACTAATGGAAATGGACTGATGCAGAACCAGTCACATTTTAGATACTTTGTTACATGTTACCAGCATAACATAAAGGAACATATCACCTGACGTGTTACTATGAAACTAGTCACAGAAGTAGTTCCTAAATAACAATACTAGGGGTAGTTTTATAGTCAGAACTAAATCGTTTTTCCTAAAGCTGATTTGTAAGAAGAAGAAGAAAACATTTTTATTGAAAAATTTAACACACACAAGGGAATCACCAGACTGCCGCATTTTCGTCTCACCCAAGGTAAATTGTAAAGTAATTTGTCTCTATAAGAAAAAACTTTTTATGTATTGCCATGACCGGGGATCGAACCGGCAGCCCTTTGCACAGGCTATGACTCGTAGTATCACCTCTTAACAAGATACACCACGTTTTTTTTTTTTCTTAAAATTTTCTGAAGTAAAAATTTTCAAACTGAATTAGTTATTTAAGAAATATTTATTTAAGAAATAATCGATCTTAGTTCTGAGTATGAAACTGGCCCTAAGACTTGCACTTAATATTAAAAAACTAGTTTTTGTTTTAATACAATTATAATATAAAATTTGTAGCAATCTCGGGAGCAGTCTTTAACTAACACTGCTTAACCCAAAGGTTGATAAACTTATGCCAGTCCTGTGACAATTCCTGCTTTAACCAGTCACGATATGGGTACTTTAAGGGCAACTGAGTGGTATGTTCTAGTTTCATCAGTCACGGCATAGGTACTTTGAGGCCAATTGAGTGGTACGTCCTCGTTTCACCAGTCACATGATAGATACTTTAAGGACAATTAAGAGTTATGTCTTTGTTTCATTAACCACGGGACCAGTTCTTTAAGTATAATTCACCCTAATTAACCCACAGCAATGGTAAATTATACTAGTGCTATGAAAACTCTTGCTTTAACGGATTACGGAATAGCTACTTTGAGGACCAATAACCCTTATTCTGTGTAGGAAAATTTACCACAAACAGGATAAAATACAACTTGTCTGACCATTGGGAAAAAAACCTTATTAAACATTTCTTCTTTTACTTTGACATTTCTAAATTATTTTCTTTTAAATGATAAAAAAAAACGAAAATCTCATAAAAAAAAACTAAAACCACTGCATTTAACCAAAAAGTCAGCAGTCATTGCGTTAAAGAAGTCCTTTTCATTTTATAAATATTGGTCTCTCAGCCACTATGTATGAGTTTGTTCACTTTGGTTTTGTTGTTTTTTTCTGGTTGCTTCTTTTTCTTTAGCTATTTTTTCCAACTTTTCTCATTTTTTTCCAGTCACTACTTGTTTGAACTGTTACTTATTTGTTTGCGGTTAAATAAAGCTTCACCACAATTTCAACAGTTTGCCGCAAAGACCATACTTTATTATAATGATCACCAGAAACAAAATAATGTATGAAAAAATATAAGGGAGAAATATATTTTTAAGAAATTTTTGAATAAATTTTCAAGGCACATGTACACATGAGAGAAAACTGTTATATATAGAGCAGAAATCAACCCTAAATATATTAAATCATTCACAATAGAGTGGTTTAGAAGTATTTTTTGCTCTATCTGTGGCAGTTTTCTCCCGCATGCAAATGTGCCTTAACAATAGTGAAATTTAAAAAAAAAAAATTTTTTTCTTCAAATTTGACCGTTACGTTTATGCTTATTATTCCTTTGCAAAGAGAAATAAATCATAGTTAAATCAACTATTTTTGCATATTTAAATTAACGTCTTATTTCGTCACAAACATTTTTTAAATTAAGTATGAAACTTATTGAAGTAAATATGATTATAGTTAAAATCAACTTTCTTGTATTTAGAATGATATTTCAACATTTTAGATTTCAATTTCGAATTTTAAAAATAAGCAGATTTTAATTTTAAAACTGTTTCTGTTTAAATTAATATTGTTTCTGCTTAATTTTAAATTTTTCTTCTCTATATTAATAATCTAAAAAAATAGCTGCTACCCTTAACTTACATTTATTCAGCTCATAGTTTTGGCTTTTGTATCCTGCAGGAACTTGTTAAAATTTTTGTAATAATAAAAAATATGTATGTAAGTGTACACACTATGTATGTATCAGTATGAGTACATGACATATAAGTATACATACATATATAAAAAATAAAAATCCTGCTTACCGGAATTTTTCTATATATTTATTACAGTGTTGGCAAATACAGTGAAAAAATTATACAAGTGGCTTTTGTGTTAAGGTTAATAATAAAAAAAAAACATAAACTCGAAGAGTTGGTAGAGTGAGTGAGTGCAAAAATATGTGAGTGTATTGTATAGAGATGGCAAAAAGAAAAATAAATGACAAAAATTAACACAAAAGAATTATATGACTCCAGGGAATATAAACAAGAAAACCACGTTAAATGAAAATTATGGTAATAATTTATAATGTGAACAAAAAAAAAACAAATTTTGTGCATATTTTTGGTAAAATTCATCAAATTTAATGGAAACAATAGGCAATTTTTGTTAAGGATTTTTTTCTATATTAAATTCCAGGATATAAACAGGCATCTTTTTGCAAATTATATAAATTTATCACTATAAAATTTAACAAATATTTGTATAAGCCCTACGGCAAATAGTGTGTCACTTAAACTGGAAGTAGATTGTTATACCATGAATGGTGGAAATATAATTTATTACAGATCTAATAACAATGGCAAAAGAAGTGTTAATTATACTTAACTCTTTAATATGCAAGGCTGCCAAAATTGATAACAGCCGCTTTTTCTAATCACTTGGATTTAATAAATCCAAAAAGTAGTGCTAAAAGTGCTCAACAGATGGGGTTAGATTCTCCCTATTTTTAAAAGAATTTTCTGTCCGACACTTCTTTCACCCTAATTTTTAATACCGAATTCGATGATGAAGGATTTTACTTTAACTTTTAATTTTTAATTATAAATATTTTATATAAAACAGCAATAAACAGTCTGCCTTTTCAGTTTTTTCACTTCAGTTTATATTTTTACACAATTAAAAAATTCCATTGCAATATTTAATATTCACTAATTGGATTTAATTAAATTACTTACAGTAGAGTGAAAAATTGCCATTTCTATTTCAGCTATTTCTCCATGTCCAAGATGGAAAATATGTATTTGGTGAGGTGTAGTTTTTTTCTAAACATATTTCATAAAAAAATTTAATAAAAACCTTTTATTTGTTAGTTTTTCAATTTTTTTTGTTTCTCTTTTAATTTTGATTTGTATTTTTTCTGACATTAAATTAATAGGGTGTTTCATATATTTGTGCTTTTATTGTGGATTTATTAAATCCAGCTTTTTTTTTTTGGATTTAATAAATCGACTTTTTTATTGAAAATTCTAAATCCAGGTGATTAAAAAAAACGCTAAATATCTTATTAGAAATATCTTGTACTATCCTGCTGGTGTTATCTAATTTTTAAATTTTTATTCTCCGTAATTCTAAAACTTGTAAAAATTTTATCATCTTTCTTTAATTCGGTAATAATTTAAAGGAAAATCTGATATTATTTGATAAATTAAGAGTAGCAACACTCAGTAAAAAAGTTGGGTATGACAAAGCGAGCTAGAATCCAGTTGGAGTTTTACTTTACTTCACCCTGCATCCGAAGTACATCTGATAAGCCGACCAGATTCCTCTTCAGACCCGTGTAGTAGTATTGATCTGTAGTTAAATCGTGGTATACCGATAATAACTGAGACCTGCCGGATTTGTGTTATTATTAAGAGCAATAGCCGAGAACTCCGGAATTCACGTCACGATTTATTTTCTTGCCGATACATATTTCAACTTAGAGCAACAGCACAGATCTCCCGTATTCGTCTCGCTATTTATTTTAGCTTAAAACAATAGCCGAGATCTCTCGCATTCGTCTCGCTATTTATTTTACAATAGAGCAACAGCCGATATCTCCAGCATTCGTTTCGGTATTTAATTCAACTTAGAGGGATAGCCGGGATTTTATTTTACCCTACAGCAATAACCGAGATCCTCGCATTTGTTTCGCTATTTATTTTACTGTATTTTGCTATTTATTGTACATTAGGGAAATAGCTATCCCTCGCATTCGTCTCGCTTTTTATTTCACCTTAGAGCAATAGTCGAGTTTCCTCACATTTGTCTGACTGTTTATTTCAGCCTAGAGCAATAGCCGAAGTCTCTCACATTCATCTCGTTATTTAATTTACATTACATGATCAACATTAGAGCCGAGAGCCGAGATCTCTTGCATTCGTCTCGCTATTTATTTCACCTTAAAGGAATAGACGAGATTCCTCGCATACGTCTCGCTATTTATTTATACCTTACCGCAATAGCCCAGATCTCTCGCATTCATCTCGCTATTTAGTTGCATGCCGACATCGTTATTAGGTCGTCTTTTTCTTGTACGATCGTATTTATTGCTACCAACCCTCGAGATCTCCCTTATTCGTCTCCATAACGTACACGTTGCTACTATTCGGCTTCGCAGATATATATTGTCGTGCAGGAGAGAGCCGAAGATTTTCAACCACCGCCAGAGTTGCCACAGATATCGTAGTGTTAAAAACTTCGATAAAAGCCGACTCCAAAGACAAACCGAGCCGACACCGCGTAAGTATGACCGCCTATCAGGCTAGTATAATAAATAAATTATAAATAAAGCTGCCCAGCAAACAAAAATGCTAGTAATGCTTTACAAACTACTTCTTTCAATGCTTCACAACTATCCGTTAGTGTATTTTTACTGCTTTTTTTAAAAGTTATTCTGAACAACTTCAAAAAATCATTTCTTTCTTTGCTTCCAAAGTATGCGTTAGTATATTTTTACAGCTTTTTTAGAATTACTTCTGAACAACATCCAAAAAATCACTTAAGTATTTCTTCTAAAGAGTAATTGCTCTAAAAGTGATCGTAAAAACTGATTTTGGTATTATTTGGCATTTTCAAACGGAGGCTCCCGGGTTCAATTCCCGGCGGGACCAATAATTTGTTATTAAATTTTTTTTATTCTATTAATTTTTAATATTTATAACTAATTTGTTTAAATTCAATATTTTTTTAATTTTTACAAATATGTATATGTGACGCGCAAAATAGAAAGGGACCTAAGGATCCTTTAGGTCCCTTTTTTTTTGGGGCATGGGATCGGTCTCATTCGATGCTCAGATGTTGTCCACATCAAAAAAAAAAAATTGATTTTTTTACCCTTAGGTCCCTTTCTCTATGCGCTGTCACATATATTAAAAAAACGGTGAGAAATTGCTTTTTACGCAGCTGTAAAAATAGTACTGAAAACAATATTGAATTGTAGTCCACCTTTTAAACTTGTTTCATAAGTACTTTTATTGAAGAGAATAAGGAACAATATCTCGCAGTAACAAAGTGGTGTTTTTATGGCAGTTAACTTTCATATCAAAGAATAGCTCACCGGTAGAGCGCTAGACTAGCAATAATGAGGTCGCAAGTTCGATACCCGATGGCGGCAATAAAAAAACTTTTATAAAATAAAAAAAAAATATAATTTTATAATAATAAAATTATATTTTTTTTTAAATTTTAATAGATGCAAAAGAGCTTCCTTTACACTCGTTCAAAAAGTGCTGAAAAAATGTTGAAGCGGGAGTACTTCTCTCCTATGACAACTCAATGTTAAAATCATTAGTGTTTATGTTAAAAAAGAGGTACATATAGATCATCAATTGTAGTGCCTTTTCTACTGCTTCGGCATCTCTTTTTTTGCTGGGTGTGTGCGAAATACGATTGTGCCATTTTTGACGGAGAATTGGTTCAAGAACTAATTCCAGGACTGATTCTAGGGGAACCGGTTATACTTTGGAGCTAATGAAGCCATTCCTTTTGGATTAATTTCAAACAAAAATCTTCGGCATTGGAACTGACAATGAGAGCAGAAGGGGTTATAAAAGAAAAGTAGTTATTGTATAACAGATTTTTTTGAAAAAAAATATTCCTGGGTATAACAGTAAGTTAGACCAAGGAAGAAAGAGTTAAAAAAGAGGTAGTTCAGATCGTATCACAAGCGAACTCATAGGACCTCAAAAGAACGTAACCCCGGCCGTACAATTTCCCACACGAGAGGACTAGGAAGCAAGCCGTTCTGGCGCGGCTGATGTCTAAGCCTCTAAGTCGATTTCTTAACGAGTCAGGCCGCCGCCGAAATACTCGGCTGATCGGCAGCTCAATTTCCTGCCAATTTTTCCGGCTTAGTGGTTTTTTTAAATATAAATTTTGCATTTTTTTGACTATATCAATCCAAAGATGGATGGAATTCTAATCGGAACATTAATTTTTTTTAGTTTCACTATTTTTAAGTCTTGGTCGTAAAGCCGTTAAGCCGAAAATTTTTAATCGTCCTGCTTCCTTGAGAAAAATTGTGTCTTAAGGATGGCACGTTTTCTCCGCGGAACTGCTTCTAAGGGAGGACAGCAGCCTGGGACGGAACGTTTGCCCTGTTGAGCTACGTCTAAGAAAGGACAGTTACCTGGGACGGCATGATTTCTCCTTGTACTTCGATTATAGGGACGGAATTTTTCCTTTGTCGAGCTGCATGTAAGAGAGGACAGTTACCTGGGACGGCATGAATCCTCTGTGGAATTTGGTTATAGGAGAACCACGACCTGGGATGGCGTGTTTCTCGGTAGGAAAATAACCTCCAAGGACCTTGAAGAGTATTCTCAGGACCCTCAAGGATGTTTGCAGGATTTTCGGTATGTTTATGGGATTTTTAAGGATGTTCGCAAGACCTTCAAGCATGCTCGCTGGACCTTCCAGGATGTGGAAGCTCTCACGCGTTCACGACCACAGACAACTGATCAAGACTTTTGTGATATTGCGCTTAATATACCGTTTGAGGATTCCGAAGGCTTTTAAAGGATTATATTATTAGGCAAAATACGAGGGGGGGGGGGTTGAAAAGTAGTGGTAACGTGGGTAACTTGCGTAATTAGGGTAAAACGCAGTCCGTAGAGATAATAAGCTGAACGACTTCTGTAGTTACAATTAATATTGCATTTCTACAGGGGTTGCCAAATGGCAAGGGTAGATTTTAACAATTCAGCTGATAAAGACTTTTGTGATGTTGCGCTTTATACAACTTTTGAGTACTTCGAAGTGTTCATTGGTCTCTGGAGCGGTTGGAAGGGAATTTTAGAAAAACATTATCTTTAGCGACTAGACCCATTTTTGGATTTGGGACAAAGCATCTTTTTTTTTTTTTTTTTTTTTATAAAGAGAAGCAACACTCAGGAAATTCTTCCTATTAATTAACGTGTTGCTTCCTTTGGAAAGGGGATAGAGAAGAAGTGAAAAGTGGTGAAAGATGAAGGGCTTCAAATATGGCAACACTATAATTGCGCCAGATGTTGATTTTTTTTAGAACAGTTGTTGCGCGCCATCTGCCGGTGAGTTGGCGAACTTTTTTGAAGCTTTTTAATTCATAGCCCTGTTATACTATTTTACTTCGGTGGGGTTAAGAGCTATGGGAACACCGAAGGAGGTCGCTGCGATATGTATGAGGGATAGAAAAAACTCATACATGTTACTATTTTTCATAAATTGATGTTGGCTTGGTTGGGGCTCGAACCCGCAACCTCACGTGTAACAGTCCAACGCGCTAACCATTACACCACAGCGCCCATAAATTGTCACTGTTTGGTGTGGATGGTGGCCGTCGGCAGTTAGAAAATACTGAAGTTAATAAAAATTGTTTAGGCCAGTAATGTGTCTAAGACCACTTAAATTTGAAATCCAAGCACAAATTTAATTTTTCTGTAAAACTTGCTAATACTGCATTATTGTTTAATTCTCTAGACCCCAAAAATACTTTGATTTAAATATTTGTCAAAAATATATTTGCCCAAAAATTGTAAATTTTTTTTTTCGAAACTTCAATTTCCGTTTTTCGTAAAAGTTTTTAGACAAAAATAAAAAATTTGTGGATTGCACTTTAGGGTTTTATTACGTACATCATGCGGAACTAAAGTAACAAATATCACACATTTTCCTGGTTTAATTTTGCGATGGCAGCTACTAAAATTCAGTGAATTTGGAGAAAAATGTAATTTTTCACAATTTGGTCGTTAAGCTAAAATTAATTTACTACCGTTGAGATTCAGTGAACAAAACTTATAGTATTGTTAAGTTTTTACCTTTTGAAAACGTTGGTTTATTTCCTTTAAATAAACCGGGTTCTTTTCTATTGCAAACAAAATAACCAATCCCACTTCTGACACCAATTGTTACGTTTTTATTTTTTAAAACGTTCGTTTATCTCCCTTAAATAAACAGGTTAGTACTGTTAGCAATTAAAATAACTCTCACACTTTGTTTCATCGGCCTTATACACTTATTTATTTACACTCTATGTCTTATACACAGCAGTTTAACACACACACACACAAACACTAATGATTTTAATACAACGATATACTAGAGCGCTACTAGCTATAAAAACTCTAATACGCTACTTAACTTAACAGCACAAGTGCTAATAATCAACTTCCCCTTCAGAAATGTTAAAGCACGACTTAAACGCCGTTATGGCACTTATTTTACTTAACAGTATTGCATATGCTGTGATGTATACTTAAATGCAGTGTTGCCAGATTGGCGTGTGTAGTAAATCCCGTCTCTTGGGCTGTTTTTTTTTTTTTTCTAAAAATTTCATTCCAAAAAAGTTGAGGCCGGTTTGTGGATTAATATATTTTCAAAAATAACTATTCCAAATCTCATAGATTTTCTCTAAACAATTTTTTTTGCATTTTTATATGTTACATACATTTTTGGTTTAGTGAGGAATTAAAATAATCATGGTATATTTTTAGGCGTTTTGTTAAAACATATTAATCAATCTAGAGACTTATAAATTGCACTTTAACTTATGCTTTATTTAAGTTTCTGTTATACAGACCTTTAAAAACATAATTCCTTAATTCAATATCTTATTCAAAGAATCAATTTGATTTTTGTTGATTCTTTTCATAGAATCAAGCGAATTGATTCAATTTAACATATCAATTTAACAAATCGAATAAAAATTGAATCAATTGAAATTTGGTTAAATCACACCCTCACTTTTTTGAATATCAAATCATTGATTTAAAGTGATAATGAATTATGCACTGCTGCATAAAATGCGAGTTTATTCAAAAAAGAATTATCTTCTTCAAGCTCTACTGTTAAACAAATTAATTTTTCCATATTTCATAGTAGGCGTGTTCGTTTACTTACTACAAGTTACTATTTTTACTACAGCTGGTAAAATTCAATATAAAAAGTAAACAAAATTTTCCAATTGTAGTAAAAGTAGTAAGAATTTCGAGTAAATGAACCCACTGATTATATATTTATTGTGGAGTTAAAAATAAATTTATATTGTTGAAAAAAAATCTAAAAAATTCATTGTCTAACTTAAGGCTTTAAATTTAATATGAAGTAAAATCTAAAATCTTATCAATTTGATTGTTCTTTTTTACATTTTTAATTTTATTCCATTTATAATTCAATTTAATTGCTTTGCTTTTTAGTGACAAGAAAATCTTAAAATTTTCTTTATTTTAACACAGACACACAAACAAAAATTTATTGCAGCATAACTTAAGGGCTTAAAAAAGAATTTTAAATCATTGCAGTTGCTTACTCTTAAAAGCATAATATAATTTCATATTTATAGTAATTATTTTAATGACAATAAGTATAAGCATTAACAATATCATTTTTGTTGTCTTATATGGAAATTATTTTGAATGAAAGTTATTTTCAAAATGATTGTGTATAGAGTGCAGACTAAAGTTATATTGATATCTTTTCAATGAGTATAAGATATATTGTATCCTTATCATATTGTAAACTAAGAAATTATTCATGTATAAACTTCTTTAGAATACGAGAGCATTAATATTAAATTAAGATGTAAGCTATTTACAGTATGAGAGGTTTGACAATAGAATCAGTAAAGTTGAAACAGGGGTTATTTTAGAATTTTAGTTTGATTAAGTTGCAGGAAACGATTTTTAAGAAAGTTTAATTTTTTTAACAAGTTGGCCCGTAAACTAAACGGGAGCTAAAGTTTTTCTTTTATAATCTTAAAGAAATTAAATTAAAAATTATCCAAGCCTTAAAGTAAGCAATCTTTTTTAATTTCTAAGCTGTACTAGAAGTATGCTTTAACTTTTTTTAAGTAATTTAATAATCTTTTCAAATACTACTTTGTTATTAAGTGATTTCTTTAAAGAAAATGTTTAGTTTTAATAAATTAATTTTCGGACCAATTTCCCACTTTCCGCTTTCTCCTACGCCACTGTTTTCTTTTCTTCTTTACTAAATGTAAGTTTATTTTTTTTTGATTTCTTCAAGTTTTCTCGTCATATTGAATGCTTCATTACTTAACAAAACTTAATAAAGTCTGCAACATTTTATGCATAAAGTACAAGTGTAAAATATTCTTATTTTTACAATGTTGTACTTTGAATGGAAAATGTGTAAAATTCAAGTTTTTTTTTCTTTTTAGTAAATTTTGTTTTATGTTGCATATGTTAAGGCACTTTTAAAAACGAGCATCAGATATCATGCACTCAAAAAAGTTTTTTATTTCATTATCATTACACTTATGAACTACAGTGGAAACTTTTAATAAGGTACTTTAAATGTTATAGATAATTTGTTCGTTGTGGGAGCTAGCGGCTTAAAAGGTTCCGCAAAAATATCTGTCATGAAATTCTACTATAAGTCTCTGAAGACATCAACGTTGAAAATTTATCGTCAATGCCTTAAATAAGTCATAATTAAGAGTTAATTTCTTGCTTATTAAGAATTGGCGCCCAATAAAGAACCCATATGGGCAAAAGTGTTATTTTTCACCTCCACAAGCACTTTGTCATCTTCCAAAATAATACTCTGTTGTTTTGACAAACCTAGCAATGTAGTGACATCTATTCCTTTTTAACCAACAAAAGAAAATCATGTTTTCTAAAAGTGTCAGTTACATGTAAATTTCCACAAGCACAATTCGTTATCTCAAATTTATATTTATCGGTACCAACATTAACTACATTAATATAATTAAGGGTACTAAAATCCTAAAACTTATTTAACAAATTGTAAAAAATAATCTGTTGAAGGCATGTCTCTATAGGGATTTCATTCCTGCCTAAGAAAATCGGGACAACGTTTTAAGAATTTGTAGATTTTTTCTTTTTAGTAATTGATAATGGAATTAAAATCGCCAGAGTTATACATTCCGTAAAATTTGTTTCCCGAAAAATCTGTTTGCGTGATTAAAGTGTTTCCGCGAAATGTTTGTTCTCTTAGAAAAGTATGTGTTTTCATTTTAAAATTGTATTTATTTTAAAATTGTATTTATTCAAGCTTTCAAAGTTTAATAAATGAATACGCTCGAGCTCTAAGTCTAATTTTATTATATTGTAAATATCAATTTATTATCCAATATTTGTGTTTTCGTGAAAGTTTTTCAGGAAATATTTTTTATGCGCAGCATTTTTTCCACTAAAATTTTTTGATCTTAAAATTATTTCCGCGAAAAGAAATTTACATTGCTAAATTTTAAGATCGCTGTTTTCGCGAAACCTAAGAATCGCGAAGAGAAAAGCCCATATCTAGAAACAAAATGGGATAAGTGAAAACGAACAACGGTTTCTGTTCAAGGAAGTTAAGGCCATTATTTCACATTCTACCGATTTATTAAGGATTTTTTTTTCAATTTTGGTGATTTTTCAATTTCCGGCAATTTTTTGAATTCTTTTTTTTAATATTAATATTTGTTTTTAATTTTGAAATTAATTTTTTTATTTTAAATCTTTAAAATTAGAAAGAAATGTTAATATTAAAAAATCGCTATAATTGAAAAAATCGACGGAAATTGAAAAGTCACTAAAATTTAAAAAAATCCTTAATAAATCGGAAGAATTTGAAATAATCGCTTTATTTAAATATGTCGTCAAATTAATAAATTAAAGTTTTACCAACTTCTTAAGTTTACCATTTTTTTTTAGTTTTGGAGTTTTTTAACTTTAGATTTTTTTTTAAATTTTAGTGTTTTTTTTCAATGTTGAGGTTTTTTAATTTAGTGCTTTTGTTATTTTTTTAAATTTAAGCGATTTTTTTAATTTATGGATTTTTTTTTAATTCTGGCAGTTTTTTAATTTAGAGATTTTTGAATTTTAGTGATTTTATTCAATTTTGGACCTTTTTTTCAGTTTTAGCATTTTTTTTTTATTTTGTTGATTTTTGTTTGCAATATTAGCGATTTCAAAAAAACTTTTTTTTTTTTTTTTTTTTTTTTTTGTTGAAGAGAAGCATCAGCACTTAGGAAATTTGTGCTATTAAATAACATAGTGCTTTCTTTGAGAAGAAATTAAAGGTGATGAAAGATGAAGGGCTTCAAATATGGCAACACTGTAATTGCGCAAGATGATGAAACTTAGAACAGTTGTTGCGTCCCATCTGGTGAAAAGTTGGTGAACTTTGTTAGGGCTTTTCAGTTCACATCCTTGTTGTTCTGTTATTTTACTTCGGTGGTGTTAAGTGGTATGGGAACACCGAAGGAGGATACTGCAATATGTATGAGGCATGGAAAACCCATACATATTATTTTTTCAAATTGGTGTTGATGTAGCTAGGGATCGAACCCGCAACTTTATGTATAACGGTCCAACAAGCTAATCATTACATCACAACCCTTATTTTTTTTGGGATTTTCCTAGTTTTCTGATTTTTTTTTTTAATTTTTGATGATTTTTTTAAATTGTAATGATTTTTGAATTTTAGCGATTTTAAATTTTATCGATTTTTTTTTTCAAATATGTTGATTTTTTTCTAATATCAGCAATTTTTTTAATTTGGTTTTTCTTTTAATTTTGTCTTTTATTTCCCCCTTGATCCAAATTCCATTACGAACACCCGGTTTGTATTTGAAGGTGCCACAGCAACCAAACAACTTTGCTTACGATATTATAATGTGCCACTACTACAATATACTTGACAACACATACATACAAATCGTACCAGTAAACTTCAATATAAACTTTGTTGTAAAGGTATAAAAGTGTGTGTGTATCCAAAATTTTATTTCTCTAAGTGATGTCAGTGTGTTTTGTTAATAAACATTATAATTTTATAGCATTTTTGGCGTATTATTGAAATATTATCGTAACAAAAGTTCATAAATATTCATCATTGTTGTCGCTCAAATTCCAACTAAAATAGCAACAATTTAAACAATGCACAGTGGTTAGAAGAACTAATAGGCGTTTCTAAAATTTTGCTTTACTGGAAATGAAGCTAGAAAGCTAATCAAAAATTTTCCAACTAGAAACTAACTAAACTGTGTTTAAATTATGTATAGCTTTCACCAAGGTAAATATATAAAAAAATTTTGTACCATTGCCTTAGAAGACATGCCAATTTTCATTTTTCAAAAATTGTGAAATTTGACGAAAACGAACCTTAACTTTAATATATTATTCTAAAATTGTTTTTTTATTAACATTTTTCCATTAATTGTATAAAATAAAGATTATTTTATTTAATTTTCACTCCAATGTTTCGTTGGCGTTTTTCTCAACATCTTCAGGTATCAATATCTTATTCATATATTCATGTAATCTTCCTTGTCAATTTTACATTATTTTTAAAAAATAAATATTAAAGGTTTTTTTGTCAGACATAAAATTAACGACGAAAAACACTTATATGAATAATTAGGTAATTAAAAATAATTGTAAAATTGAATAGAATTAACAATAAAATAATATCCCAGTAAATAATTTTTCCTAATGTTAATATCACAGTTGAGTTAAAATTGTATTCATGATAACAAATTTCATTAAAATCGGTCGACCCATTTTCGAATAAATTGTTTGTCTTTTTAAGCGTATTCTGCCGAAATTCTGTAGGTCCTTGAACTAATATCATAACTTAAGTTCAAAGAGGAAACTTCAAACTGATTTCGTGATCATTAAGAATAAATATTTTTATATAACATTTTAAAATATTTGTTTCATTTTAAAATTATTTTTTCTTTATTGTAGATTTTAGTTGATCTGAAGATTTTTTGGAATTTGTCATATTTGATCTTAAAACCGAACAAAAATAACGCTCAGTGTAACAATTTTCAGATCAACTAAAATCTACAATAAAATACTCACAGACAAGGTACAGTCCAAATTGGATATTACTTCCCTTAATTGCAACATATTAGTCATTTATACGGCATGATGGGTTAGGGTGTATTACAGAATACAAATAATCGTTGTTCAAAGTCCTTTGATTTCGTTCTAATCACTATAAATAGATTTAAAAGCTTGAATGTTAAAAAGCACAACATACATTGCTTTGCTATTGAAGGAGCTTCAGTCAAAGCAACAACTATAACATAGAGAAAAATAATAGCTTTTTCAAAAATGCAATAAAATAAGTAAAAATGTTGGAGTTTACTTCTCCAAATGTTTTTCACTTTAAAAGTTAACATATATACAAAAACTAAAATCTACATTAAGTATAAACTAGAGAGAACTCCGTAAACACATTCTGATGAAAGTGCTTGGTTGCACTTGAACATGCATTAATTGTCAACCATTGGTTCTAGGAAAGTTTTTTTCATAAGTTTTTTCTCTATTTGTTGTAAAATAAATAATTTATGTTTTTAGAAAATTTTGATATTGACTCTTTCTTGCCTCTAAACCATACCAAGAAAATACATAAAAAAAAATTGTTCGTGCATTAGAGGAAAAAGAAATTGAAAAGTTTTAAGGTACCACTGTTTAACGCATTGCCATTCATTTAAACACTCCAGAATGATGAGTTTTCTGTACTACATGAAGTACTGTAGTTTTTTGTATATATGTGTAAGTAGTAATATACATACACTTACACACAGAAAAAAATGTTAAAATCAAGCGGAATTAATATTAAATTTGGTTTGAGGTTTAGATGAAGAATAAACATTTTTTCAAAGTTATAGGCACATTATTAATTTGCAAATCAGACTAGATCTAGTTTCTGCCTTTTTTGTGGACAGGCTTCATCAGTGATTTTCCATTAAATTGTATTATTGTTTATATTTTATTGTCAGATTGTCTCTATATGATAATTTACTTTCAGAAATGATCAAACAGACATACAAACATTCTACTTTAGCTTTTTTGTTTATCTTCTTATCTCCTCTTTGTCAGCTTTTTCACAAATGTTGCCACACTGACGTATGGTTTTTACGTACAAGTGCAGGCAATTTGTGTATATCGGAGACGGACTGCCAGCAGGGCATTTTTATTTTTCTAGTAAAGTGTTGTTTTTTCAAACTAAGTTAGTTTTTTTTCTTAATTTAAATATATTTTTACTTATTTTTGAAAAGCGAAAAAAAATCTGAAATGTTGACATCCCGACTAAAAAAGATATTATATAATCATATATCACCATATATAAACCCATATATACGTCCATATCTAATTTGATCCGAATATTGGAATATATAATTATATCAAGCGAGATAAGCATGTTATCTAACCTGATACAATTTGATCCGAAAAATGGGTCTATCTAACTTCATCAAATTATATATTAATACATATAATTTGATGAAGATTTTCAAATAAAATTTTAGTAAATATTTAGGTTGTTCATAAGGGGTGTGCTATCTGTTGTATCGTTGTATCGTCCTAACAAAAAACAGAGTTGTTAAAATTTTTATTTGTGTTAAACAACGATTTTCTATTTAGTTTTCTATCTGTTAGCACATTCAAGCATAAGACATTAAACATACGTAAAAATGTTGTATCGTGCTATTCTCAAATGTTGTATTTTTTCAATTTAATTTTTAACAACTTTGTTTTTTGTTAGGACGATACAACGATACAACAAATAGCACACCCCTTGTGAAAACCCTTATTGTTGAGATCACTTATTTTCATTCATATTAAATACTAATGCTTAATGTTTAGAAAAAATTTTTTTTAATAAACTTGGAAATAGCTGACAAAATAAAACATTACAAAAATTTGTCGGAACAACTGTCTTATAAAATAAAAAAATAACTTTCAGAATTAATTTTTTTTCACGGAAAAAATAACTGAACTTAAACCATATTTATTTCAACATATGTTTTTCTAATTTTTATTTTTAATTTAAAATTCCAATTAAACTTTATAAAATTTTGTATAATTAGATATCATGTCAGATATAATTATATATAAAATTAATACAATTTTCTATTAACTTTGTTATATATTTTGATATAATATGGTTTATAAAAGCTTATATGCCATTATATATAATTATGTATGAACTATATTTGCAGATCTCTTAATATATGGCTGGAGACCAAATCGCATATGATTATATATAACGTTATATCAAACATATTTATAAAACCAAAGTGTTAATATAAATGTATATGGTTATATAAAGCCACGCATATAAACATTTAAATTTATATCAAATCATATAAGATTATATGAAAACTTTTTTAGTCGGGATATTAATTTAAATAAAGGGTTATTCAAAAAGAGCGCTACAAAAGTTTTTTTAAATAAAACAAAAACGGTTTTGGATATCAATGAAATTCTTTATTCCTGTGAAAGTACGTTCAATGCCATTATGTATGGAAATCGATCTCTTTTGCATGGCCACCACGGGCACGCTTGCAGAAGTGCAGACGCTGAACCCAATTTTCGACGGTTTTCAAGCCTAAATAGGCCGATATTCGTACGAAGTTCATCAACCGTCGCTGGCTTGTTGGCATAGACCATAGATTTGACGTAGCCCCACAGGAAATAGTCCAACGGCGTCAAATCGCACGACCGAGGCGGCCAATCGAATGGACCATTTCGTGAGTTAACACGTTCTCCAAACTTGGTTTGCAATAAATTGATTGTGACATTCGCTGTGTGGCTTGTGGCGCCGTCCTGTTGGAACCACATGTCCTCCAAGTCCATATCATCCAATTAAAGCCAAAAATATTCGGTTATCATTGAACGGTAGCGATTCCCTATCACAGTAACGTGCCGGTCTTGATCATCACGGAAGAAGTACGGCCCAATGACGCCGCCGGCCCATAAACCGCTCCAAACCGTAATTTTTTCGGGATGCAATGATAACTCATGGAGTACGCGTGGATTGCTGTCTGACCAATAACGCATATTTTGTTTATTGACGAAGCCATTCATTATGACGACCATAAATTGGACGTAGCGCTCTTAACGTTGAGGCCACTGACTCCGAATTTCGGTAGTAAATTTTAATAATTTCGACTCGTTGTTGGCTCGTATATCTTTCCATCATAAAATGGCAAACCTTACTGAAGAGAAATGTCAAAAGAGCGGCAAGAAATATGGCGTCGTTTGCTGTCCCTGTCTTTCTACTTTTGTAGCGTCCCTGTTGAACAACCCTTTACTAACGAGTTTATTTTAACTAGAATCATATTTACTTTAAAAAGGCCCATACTTAATTTAAAAATGTTTGTATAATAATTGATACAACTATGATTTTTTTCTCTGTGCCTTCACAACAATCAATTGTATCAGGTGTTGTTTAACAAAGTATGGCAAAGATACTTTATGTTGTTTACAGTCAAACACCTTTACAAGTTGATAAAAAAAAAACAAATGATTTTTAAATGAAGAACTTTAAATTATTTTTCTTTATTTCTCAACACTGATCTCCTTTTAGCTCGATATACTTTTCCCAGCGATTTTCTATAACTTCGATACCCTGTTCATAATAAGAACTATCTAGCTCCTAAAAATAGCCATCAACCGTAGACTTCATCTCTTCATTGTTGACAAATGTTTTACTATCTAGACATTTTTTCAAATTTGGAAATATAAAATAATCCTAGGGAGCTAAATCTGACGAATAAGCTGCGTAATGAAGTAATTCGAACTTTAATTCATTTATTTTTGCCATCGCAATAGAGGATCTGTGAACTGGCTCACTGTCTTGATGAAACAACACTTGCTTTTTCGCCAAATGCAGCCTTTTTTATTTAATTTCAATAAGTTCGCACAATACTCGCCGTTGATTGTTTTTCCTTTTTGAACATAATAAATAAAAATTATACCACGAGTATCCCGAAAATTAGATGATATAACCTTGGCTGCAAATGAAACTGTCTTCGCCTTCTTTGGACACTATTTTCTCATTTCCGACCACTGTGTTGTCTATTTATTTTTACCAGGTGTGAAGTGGTGGACCTCCATATTTCATGCATTGTTACGAATCGACGAAAAAACTCCGTTTTATTAGAGTGAAACATAGACAAACACTCTCTTGAAACATCCTCACGACGCGGTTTTTGTTCTGTTGTGAGCAAACGCGGTATTATAAAATCGCAGGACAGGTCCCTGAACTTTGTTTTTTATGAGAGTTCAGTAACCTGTCCTAGGATTTGTCTTGTGACATGTCACAAGGGGTCAATTTCCACCTCCTATGACAACGCCATGTAAAAGTGACCAGTCTATTTCATATAAAGGGGCCAGTTCGATGACAGTTTGTTAAAATTTCCCGTAGGGTCAATATGCCATAGTCTGGCATAGAAGTATGTCATCCTTTTGAATGATTATGAAGGGCGAATTGCTTATTTTTAGCCTGAATTCACATTTTAGTAGTAAGTAAATATTCAAATTAAGTCAGATTGAAAAAGAGAATTCGGAAAGCAAGATACTATTCATAACGGACTCATGTAAAAAAATAGAACATACACTTCAGTCGGAAAGTCGGCTTGTCTTGCAGTCTCATATATCGGTGTTTCCCTGCTCTACATGTTCCAGGAACACCGTTTTATTAAAAAAATTGCTCAGCCATCTCCAACCCTTACCCCTGAGGTCACTCAAAGTGGGAATATTGTCACCAGGTAAGTGATAAACCCTTATCCTCGCAATAGCTGACCAACAACAAATATAGTGTTCTAAGGTATTCGTCATTCACCCCACAGGATTTACAAGTTGTTGAATCCGCACAGCCCAGTCGGAAAAGATATAACCATAGCGTTTAATGCACGGTCATATTCATATCTAGTTCCCTTTTACGAAATTTTAAAAGTCTCTGAAAGTACAATAATAAAGGAAAATATGTTCAGTTTAAGGATTAGGATTGGATATCTCTGATTTTTATTTCTCTATTAATTATTATTATTATCCAAAGACGCCATCTAGATCTGTATCAAACTCATCCTAAAATCCTATTATTTCTACAAAATTTATCAAACAAAATATTTCTTTTTCAAACATTTCTTATTTTGATGCCCTATGTTGGGCGCCATTTTTATTTTAAAAAGAGTGAAATATTCTCATATGACATAAAAATTTGTTTAATAATTTCAACAACTATAAATAAAGATTTGAATAACTGTGATATTAACTGATACAATTGTTGTTGTTGTTTTCCATATAACATTTGATTTTAACAATTTGTTAAATTTTAACTGCATATTCACACTGATAATAACCCATGCATAAAATTACGAAAAAATGTCAAAATAACAAAAAATTTCGTAAAATATACGAAAAATGGTTTATTTTACGAAAGTTTTTGTTGTTTTGACATTAATTTCGTATTTTTATGCATGGATTATTATGTGTGCAGTAATCGGGTTTTATTAAGGTTAATTTCTATTTTTAAAACAAAGATGTATCTTTTCGCCTTAAAATGTTAACAAAATTCAATTTAAAAATGGTGTAGTTAAAATAAATGATTTTAAAATATATTTCCATTATATTGTTGTTGGTTACCATCACATAAAGAAGAATTCGGTTGCTAGTGTCTTTGTTGTTTATACTTATTATATTAAAATTTTTTATAAAGCCTGTCTGTGGCAAATAAGCCAACAAATTATTTTTGTTAACAAAAGTTTTGTTTCATACTTTCTTATATGTTACCATAGTTACCCTAGCCAGGGGAGCATTTTAATTATTCATCGCTGTTGACAAAGTTTTTCTGCAGTTTGATTTTATTTTATTATATAAAAAGTGTTCAGCTCAATTTCGACAAAAAAACAAGAATAAACAAAAATAAAATCACATGATTTTCAGCTTGAGTTCTTATAATTTTTTTTCAAAATATATATTTGTAGGTAGGTATTTATTTATATAGGACAACAATTTGTCGAGAAGAAATCTCATCAAATAATCATTATAATTTTTAAACGAAATAGAGAAAATTGAAGCACAATTATGAGAAGCCTTGAGGTTCTGGATTAAAAGCTTTAATTAGAATAAGGACTTACTTCGATGTAATGGATTCCAACACAACATAATAATTTTGAGAGTTTTCTCAATCACTTGGTTGATCTCTTTAGTTGTAAAATTGATATTTCTTTTAAGAAATTGCCCCCTTTCTATAGGAAAGTTACTTCAATATACAATATTTTCTCTAAAAAAAATTCAATTTGTTTGAAGACTCCGGACTTCGAAAATTCTTATAAAATAAGTGGCCTCTTAAGCTTTCATGAGACTTTGTATATTTTGGTTATAAAATTAACTTAAGGTTTTTTATCTGTTTTTTTTTTTACTTCTTCTTGGTAATAATGACTGAAAAACAAAATTTTCAAAAAGGTCTCATGTGGGTTTTGCAACACTCATTCATTCTCTTTTTGCAGTCATTGGTTTAAACTAAGTTTGGAGTTGTATTTGGTCTATGTTTTTTGCAATTTACAGTTGAATGTGTTGTAATATTTTATTAAAGTACTTTTAGTTTAATGACAGTTCAAAATCAAGCAACCCTATAAACACAACCAACCTCCCCATTAGAGTGGATCACAAATTTTTTGATATTGTGCCATCGATTTTTTGATAGCTTTTGGCATGAGAAAAAAAAAGTTTCACTACGACATATCAAAAAAATCATTTTCGAGGCGTTAAAATTTAAATTTTTTACAATTTTCTAATAAATGCTAAATTAGCGCCATCTAGCGGTGGCTTTTTGAAACAACTAATGAAGTTGTAAACAATATAACATTACAACCTTTCCAGAGAGGTATTACTTATGAAAAACGGATAAAAAATGTGGCAACTAGAGGTAAAAGTATATCAGTAAAATTATTTTCTGCTTGTTTTCATCAACATCATCATCATCATTTCATCATCATCATCTTTATCATCATTTCATCATCAAGCCGAAAATAATTTTAATTATAAACTTTTACCTCTAGTTGCCACATTTTTTATCCGATTTTCATAAGTAATACCTTTCTGGAAAGGTTGTAATGTTGTATTGTTTACAACTTCATTAGTTGTTTTAAAAAGCCACCGCAAGATGGCGCTAATCTAGCATTTATTAGAAAAGTTCAAACAATTGAAATTTGGGCGACTTGAAAATGGTTTTTTTGATATGTCGCAGTGGAACTTTTTTTTCCTCATGCCAAAAGCTATCGAAAGATCGATGGCACAATATCGATTGCTAAATCGACCCACCCTACTCCCCATTCTAACATTATTTTTTGGGGGAAAAAAAGCACAAATTGTATATAGTCGAAAGAATCTTTCCAGCTTAATTTACAGTGTTTCAAATCATTTTGGAAAATTTTAGTTTTAAAATAGATTAGCCTCTGGGGATATTTAGATAATTTGTTGAAAATATTTTGTGTTTTTTTTAACATTAAAGCCAAAAAGTATGCAAAGGAATTTGATGAAGACAAAAATAAATTAAGGGAAATGGAAATGTGGAGAATTGGAAAGTGAGACTCAAGTTTTTGAGATAAGATTATTATATGTTAAATGAATTTGAAGATATTGAAATTTATAAATATTAAGATATTGAATTTTCTCTAAAAAAAAGTTCTAACTATAAAGTTAATTTGAAATGTTGCTTTTTAAAAAATTAATTCTTGTTAGTAATAATTTTTGTAGTTTTTTTTTTGTTAAACAATTTGTTGTAGAAAATTGAAATTTATTAAATTTTCTTTACTGCAAATTTGAAAGAGTGCAAAAAGTTAATTTTTAAAAAAATGTTGCCTAATTTAAGGCTTAAACACAATTTTTAATTATTTCCTTTCTAACGAAAATAATTACAAACCACAAAAACCCAAAAACATATGATTTCCTACACAATAAAAGTGAACTCATTAAAAAAATGAAACCATAGAAGATAAAAATTTTTTCCCCCCAACATCAAATATACAAATGGCGGCAGCCTAAAAGACGGCACAGATTTTTAAATATATACTAAATATAATTTATGGTATGAAAGCACACAAACAATTATAATTGTTGCAAAAATATACAGAAAGGAGAATGAAAAAAAACGCAACATTTTACCAAGACAACAATAGAAAAAAAAAAAAAATTCAAATTATACTGGCTGTAACATAAAAACAACAAAAACAAAAGCAAATTTTTAGGATGCTACAGCAAATATAAAATTGTATATGTTTGTTTGTTTGTTTTATAAATTTTGAGAGGTGTAAAAAGGAGTATCTGTTCAAATTGTTTATTGTTAATGAAAACTTTTGTTTTCTGGGTTGTGGAGCACAGCAAAAACATGAACAAAATTTAAGAGTAAACATTTTATTGTGGTTTCTGTGTTTGCCATACCATTATACATATTAAAACCCATAAAAACTTTTGCCTAGGCTTTGCTTATTTTATAGCCTTAAGTGTTAATGATTACAGTTCTCTTCTTTTCTTTTGTTAGCTTTAACAGTATTATCTAAAAGTTAGAACTAACTAAAGGAATAATAGTGCGTTGAAACCTTTCTTAACAAATTTTTGGTTTAGACGTCAGGATGCTGGGGTTTGAAACTACTGTAATTCTATAGCAGTATTTATATAATATAAGTTAATTAAGTTTAATTGGATTAAGATTAAACAATAAGAAACCTTCTAGCCACCAAATACTGGGAAAAAATAAAAGTTTTCTTCAGCAAATAAAACAAAAAAAGTTTTAGAAAAGTATTCATTTTAAATAAGCAAGAGATAAAGTTTAAAATTCTCCTAAAAATATACTATAGATTATGAATATTTTTATATGCACCATATGTTTTACTTATTTGAAAAATAATTCCTCTTAAAATATACTTTAAAGTTTAATAACAGAGTTTATATTTCCATAACCCTTAAAGTATGCTTTTACAATTTACTATTAAATTTCTACTTTCTTGTATACTTTTCAAAAAGTATATTTTCCTTTATTTAAATATTTGTGTTTTTCTTGTTTACTTTTTTTTTTTGCAAAATCTAAAATTTATGGCTTATAATGGTATTACTCTTCTCTTAGTTTTGGGTTACTATTCTCATACACTACCCTGTGTAAAAAGGTTCAATTAATTTGCTGTAATATTGGTTACAGCCTCCAATTAAGGAGATATAGGTGTATTTCTTTGGTGGTTTTATGCAGGAAATAGTTTTGAAAAGTTGGAAAGAGTTTTTTACTGTACCTGTTTGGAGTAAAAGAACTAATTCTACTCTTAGCGTGGCATCAGTTGTTCAAGTACTGTAAAATTGTGCTAACCACGCATATAGAAAAAGTCTGTAAAATTTTTAGTTAAAACTACTAAAAATTAGTTAAAAATTATATAAAATTAATAAAAAAAAGTCTGTAAAAATTTTAGTTAATTTTTAAAATTAGTTAAAAATAACCTTGCAGAAAACACTGCTGAAATTTTCAGATTATTTTTGCTAAATATTATTAAGACAAGAACAGCATAAATAAAACTGTTAAATATACAAAATTTTAATTAAATTTGAGGTAAATTTTAGTTAATAAAAAATAACAACTTAACCTACTAAACTCATCAAAAAATTGTTGCTAAATAATTTAAAATTACCTTGCAGAAGAAACTGCTGAAATTAGCGGATAAGTCTTGCTAAATATTAGTAAGATAAGAACAGCATAAATAAAACTGTTAAATATACAAAATTTTATTTAATTTGATTTAAATTTTAGTTAATAAAAAATAACAACTTAACCTGCTAAACTCAGCAAAAAATTGTTGCTAAATAATTAAAAATTACCTTGCAGAAAAAACTGCTGAAATTAGCGGATAAGTCTTGCTAAATATTAGTAAGATAAGAACAGCATAAATAAAACTGTTAAATATACAAAATTTTATTTAATTTGAGTTAAATTTTAGTTAATAAAAAATAACAACTTAACCTGCTAAACTCAGCAAAAAATTGTTGCTAAATAATTAAAAATTACCTTGCAGAAAAAACTGCTGAAATGAGCGGATAAGTCTTGCTAAATATTAGTAAGATAAGAACAGCATAAATAAAACTGTTAAATATACAAAATTTTATTTAATTTGAGTTAAATTTTAGTTAATAAAAAATAACAACTTAACCTGCTAAATTCAGCAAAAAATTGTTGCTAAATAATTTAAAATTACCTTGCAGAAAAAACTGCTGAAATTAGCGGATTATTTTTGCTAAATATTAGTAAGATAAGAACAGCATAAATAAAACTGTTAAATATACAAAATTTTATTTAATTTGAGTTAAATTTTAGTTAATAAAAAATAACAACTTAACCTGCTAAACTCAGCAAAAAATTGTTGCTAAATAATTAAAAATTACCTTGCAGAAAAAACTGCTGAAATTAGCGGATTATTTTTGCTAAATATTAGTAAGATAAGAACAGCAAAAATAAAACAGTTAAATATATAAAATTTTATTTAATTTGAGTTAAATTTAAGTTAATAAAAAATAACAACTTAACCTGCTAAATTCAGCAAAAATATTTGCAAAATAATTAGTAGAATAAAACATCACAAGAAATTTATAAATTTTCAAGGTTTTTTTTCGATTTGTTCTTAATGCAAATAAAAATTGAGTCTTCTAAAATCAGCAGTTTACAAATTTTTAAGCAAAAATTTCTGTTGGTTCTATTTTGTTTTGTAGATATAACAGTTATTTTTGCTATTTCTACTCCACTAAAATTTAGCAAAATTTTCTGCATATTTAACAGTATAATTTGCCATTTTCAATTAACTAAAATAAAACTCAAGTATAACTGAAATTCTGTAAATTTAACAGTTTTATTTTTGCTGTTCTTACTTAACTAGTATTTAGCAATAAAAATTGCTAATTTCAGCAGTTTTTTCTGCAAGTTAATTTTTATAAACTAAATTTAGAAACTAACTAAAAGTTTTACAGACTTTTTCTATTAGCGTAAGATTCACGAGAACCAGAAGTTACTATTTTTATAGGTTTATTTCTATGAGTATAGTAAAAATATATGCAATATTTTAGCTGGGAACAGTTTCGTCACTTAATTAGGAACAGTTTTCCAAATTCATAATAGTTTTTCTTTAAAAAAACTTTACCTGGGAACAGTTTTTTCGAACAGCAATAGTAATTGGGAACAGTTTTTAAAATTAAGAACTGAATTGTAAACCGGCGTTGTAACGGTGTGTTGTACAAATGCAATATTTGTTCTTTTTTTAGCTGGGAACAATTATCTTTAAAAACTGGGAACAGTCCTAAATTTATAAAAAAAAGTTTTGGAAAACCTCTGTTAGCAAATCATTTGGGAACAGTTTTCTTACTAAACTGGGAACATTTTGTGTTAATTCATAATAGTTATTTCGGAAAAGTTTGTTCTTACCTGGGAATAGTTTTTTTTAATCTAGCCACTAATTGGGAATGGTTTTTTTAACATAGAGCTGGATTGGATAAAAACAAATTCTGCCAAACCTTTATTAGAAAATGATTTGGGAACAGTTTTCTTATTAAACTAGGAACAGTTTTTTAAATTCACAATAGTTATTTCGGAAAAGTTTTTTTTTTAATCTGGGAACAGTTTTTTAAATCGAACTACTAATTGGGAATGGTTTTTTTAATTGGAAACTGGATTGTGTGTTTATAAAAAAAATTTCTGCCGAACCTTTGTTAGAAAATTATTTGGGAAAAGTTTTCTTCTTACTTAACTGGGAATAGTTATTTAAATTCAAATAGTTATTTCGGAAAAGCGTTTTTGTACCTGAGAACAGTTTTCTTACTAAAGTTTTTTGCAAATCGAACCACTAATTGGGAATGGTTTTTTTAATTGGAGACTGGATTGTGTGTTTATCAAAACAAAAATTATGGCGATACTTTGCTAGAAAATTATCTGGGAATAGTTTTCTTACTAAACTGGAAACATTTTTTTAAATTCACAATAGTTATTTTTTTTTACCTGAGAACAGTTTTGGGAATAGTTTTTTTAATTGAAAATTGGATTGTGTGTTTATAAAAAAAATTTATGGCGAACCTTTGTTAGAAAATTATTTGGGAACAGTTTTCTTACTAAATTGGAAACAGTTTTTTAAATTAATAATAGTTATTTTAGAAAAGTTCTTTTATTTGGGCAGTTTTTTATCAAAATTTTCTGGCAAACCTTTGTTAAAAAATTATTTGGGGACAGCCTACTATACTGGAAACAGTTTGCTGTAAAGTTTTTTTTTTACCTGGGAACAGTTTTTTAAATCGAACCACTAATTGATCATAGTTTTTAATTGGAAACTGGATTGTGTGTTTTACAAATGAAATATTTGTTTTTTTTGTAAAATATTTTACCTGGGAACTGTTATTTTCCCAAATTGGGAACAGTATTTTAAACTTATCAATGTTATTCTCTAAAATCATTGTTAGAAAATTAATGGGGAACAGTTTTTTAAGTGAGTACTGATCTTTCATCCTGCAACAGTGTTATCTTAAATAATCTCTTAGCTGAGAACAGTTTCCTTACTAAACTTTGAACAGTTTTTTAAAGACATAGTAATTATTCTTGAAAATTTTTTGGCCTGGGAACAGTTTTTCTATATATAACCGCTAATTGGGAATAGTTTATTTTAAATTTAAAACAATTCTTCTGGAAACTATATTCTAACTAGGAAGAGTTTGTTATCGAAAAAATTAAGTTTTTTAAACTGTTTCCAATTATTAAACTTCGTAATATATTTTAGCAGGGACTAGTGTTCTTATTAAACTGGAAACACTTTTTAAAATTTATAATAGTTATTCCGGAAAACCTTTTATTTTAGGTCCGGGAACAGTTTTTTTAATAGAACCATTAATTAGTTTAGTTTTTTTTGAATGGGAATTGGGTTGTTTAGTGTGTTTTCAAAAAGCAATATTTTCACTATTTTAGCTAGTGACAGTTATCTTACCAAACTGGGAATAGTATTTTAAAATCTTACCATTTTTTCGGGACATTTTTTTAACTGCGAATAGTTTTTTGTGTCGAAAAAATTAAACTTTTTAAACTGTTCCCAATTATTAAACTAGGGAATGTTCGCAATATTTTAACTGGGAACAGTTTTATTATAAACTGGATTTTTAAATTCCGGAAAAACTTTTTTTGGTCTGGAATAGTTTTTTTAAATAGAACCTCTAACTGGGAATAGTTTTTTTTTAATTGGGAACTGGATTGTTACCCGGCGATTTATTAATGTGTTTTGTAAAGGCAATATTTTTATTAATTTAGCTGGGGGCAGTTTTCCTATCAAACTGGAAACAGTATTTTAAATTCATAACAGTTCTTCTGGGAAATATTTTTTAGCTGGGAATAATTTTTTTTTATCAAAAAAAAATAAGTTTTGTAAACTGTTTCCAATTAAAAAAAAAACTTAGGAATGTTAGCAATATTTTGGCTGGTAACAGTTTTCTTACTAAACTGGAAACAAGTGTTTTAATAGAACCACTAATTGTGAACAGTTTTCTTTTTTAATTGGGAACTGGATTGTTAGCCGGCAGTTTATTAGTTTGTTTTCCAAAGGCAATATCTGCACTAGTTGCAATATTTTAGCTGGGAACAGTGTTTTAAAAAGGCAATACATATTTACAATATTTCGGCTAGGAACAGTTTCGGACCAAACTGGGAACAGTATTTTAAATTCATAAAAGTTCTTGTGGAAAATATTTTTAACTGGGAATAGTTTATTTTATTATTCGGAACAGTGTTTAAAGCGGGTAGTGAGTTTCAGCTTGAGTGAGTAGTAAGTTTCAGCTTTTCTTACTAAAGTAGCTACAGTTTTTAAATTCATAATAGGTTGTCTGGAAAACCCAATTTTCATCTAGGAAATGTTTTTTTTTTTAATAAAGCCACTAATTGGGAATTGGATTGTTAACTGGCGTTTTATTAGTATGTTTTCGTAAAACAATATTTGCAACATTTTGGCCGAGTACAGTTATCTTAACGAACTGGGATCAGTATTTTAAATTCACAACATCACTACTGGAAAATATTTCTTTGTTCGGAACAGTTTTTATCGGAAAACCAATTGGAAACAGGTTATTGAACTGTTCTGTTGTTTTTTTTTTGCTTTTAGTATAAATTCTAGTTGTTTTCTTTAAAATAACACCGCTACAGTAAAATAACTTAACCAGGGTTGCCAAATAAAAACTAAAAAAAAATTGTTTAAATTCAAAAAAAAAAGTTTTTTTAATTCTTAAAATTTATGTGATGAATAATTTTGAAAAATTCTTTTATCTTAAATAAAGTTTTGAAGTGGAAAAATCACTAAATCAAAATTTTGAAAAATATTTTTCCGCCCGTCACTAACATTATGTCGAAATTTTAAATTTTAGTTCCAAATATTTCCAATGGGTGGTGCTGGCAAGTGTCAAGATCAACAAAAAATACTTGCTAAGAGTTTGGCCTAAAGCATGTAAGTAAGGAAACTGCTTTAAGTTAGCTGCCTGCCACATATGTGACCTTCTCCGAGAAAAGGGACCTAGTGTGTCAAAAACTTGGGAAAATCGATAAAAATGAGAAAATATCGATTTTCCCAAGTTTTTGACACACTAGGTTTTTTGACACACTTGGTCCTTTTCTCGGAGAAGGTCACATATATTAATTTTTATAAATTCTTTTCTCCTAAAAGTAGGCTACATATTTTATATTCTTTTAATCTTTAGCTTCATAGAGTACAATATATTCGTTACTTATCTACCAAAAATGTTTCTTTTTATACTTTTTTTTATTTATAATTCTTATTATAAATATGGTCAAAAACTAAAAGCAGGTTTTACCTTTCATCCTTTTTATAAAATACTGACTAGGAAATAGAAAAAAAAACAACAACACTGGCTTTAGAATTTTTGCATAAAAAAGCACACACACACAGCCATAGAAAGAAAAAACCACATACAAACAATATATTAAAATAATTCTTGTTTATTTTCTATGAACGAGTTTCTCAAATTCTACAATATACAAGAAGATTTTTTTGTCGCATTGTTGGTTATTAATATGTTGCATAAACATAAACATGGAGATATGGTAACACTTAAACAAATACTAATACACAGCCACAGTAATAAAAACACATACATATACTCGTAATTTAAAACTCATGTACGGACTGTAAAACTAACCAATAAAACCCAGCAATATTTTTTTAATTATATTAATTCTCAAGCGGTTTCTATTATCAAGATAATACAATTGGATTTAGCAGGAATACTACTAATTTTTGGCAGAAGACAAAATTTGTTGACACTAACAAGTTTTGAGTTAAAAATAAGCAAGTGTGCAAAAATTTTCGGTTAAAATAAATAAAATTAAGAGAAAAATAACTAATAGAAAACAGATCCACTTTTTTCGAATTAAGAATAATTTGTACTACTGTTTTAATGTTAACAACTAAATAAAAAAAAATTATAATTATTGAGTATATTTCTTCCTAGTTTGAAGAAAAACTTCTAACCAAAAGTATTTCAGCATTAGTCAAAATTAGAAAAAAACGAATTAATATAAAGTTAATGATTTCCTTATAAATAACTACCATTTAGTAAAGTTCCTCCTAGTTTTAAGGAAAAGATGTACTTTATAGTTCATCGTTACTTAAAATTAAGAAAAACATAAATATATAAAGTAAATGAGTTCGTTTTAGCTAGGACAAATTACTACTATTTAGTACATTTCTTACTAGTTTTAAGGAAAAAATGTACTTTAAAGTAAAATATCGTTACTAAAAACTAGGAAAAATGTACTTATATAAAATTAAGGATTGCTCTCAAAAAAGACATCGAGAGCGTGCGTAAAAATTACTACACTCACGTGGTAAGCCTGAGCATCAGTAAGAATAAATATTAAAGTACATTTTTATAAAAAAATAATATATAGAAATCGTAAAAGAAAAAAAAATCGTATAAAGAAATTATATATTTCTTAAATCTAAGTTAACCCTTAAATGCATGATCTCTTCGATTTTAACCATTTTTTTATATATGATTTCTAAAGACGTGTATATTTCAAGAAAAATACCAAAAAAAATTATTTTAAAAAAAGGTGATTTTTATTGAAAAAAGGGTTAATTTTTACTTGTATATAGGAACATTTTACTTATTTTTAAAATTTTTTCTCGAACTAAGTTGTGTGAATTTTTTTTTTAGAAAATAGTTCATGTCTTTCTTAAATTATATAAATTTTAATTAATATATGAAAAAGAATTCTGATTTATTTTCTTAATTTATCTGAACTAATTGTAATGAAAGAATTTCTTAAAAACTTTAAAACCTTCTTATAATTTATAAACCAGATATATAAATAAGTTTCTAAAATATAAAAAAAATTTCTTTAAGGGAAGAAATCGTAATCTCATTCTGTACAACACTTCTTTTTTTAACTAATTAGGAGTAAATAAACTAATTTCATTAATTTTTACTAAACTATTTTTTAGGAAAACATCTTATAAATAAGTTAACTATTTCTAAGGTACAATTAAAAACTTTTACTAAATAAAAAAAAAAATATCCACTAGGTTCTATACATTTTTTTTTAGAAAATAGTTTATTTATTTCTAAAACTAAATAAATTTTAATTAAAAAAATTAGAAGGATTTCCTCACTATTTTTTTAACATCTTTGAACTAATTTTAAGGAAGCAGTTTCTTAAAACTTAGAAACAAATTCTGTAACTACACAAATATTCTTAAAGTTATTCGTATCTTTGCATTAAAAATACAACAACTGTTTTTCGAATTTTATATATTTTAGGATGGAGGTGGAACAATATTCTAACTAAACATAAATATTGTTTCTAAAATTAGTACATTATCCATAAGTTAAAAAAAAAATATAAAACAGCATTTTATAAGACTCTTTAAAAAAAAATTAGGAAAATGCCCTTAATTTTTACTTAACTGTTTTTAGAAAATATAATCTTAAATTGAAGAAAATTTTTAATAGTAACTAGCAATGTTTTTTCTGTTCTAAGCTGTATAAAGATTTTTTTATATAATAGTTCACCAATTTCTAAAACTAAACAAATATTTTTTATTATTACATGGCAACAAATTTTATTCAAGTTTTTGTTTTCAATTCTCGGAAAGCATTTCCCCAAGGCAATTAACTTAAAACTGAAATCTACAACTACATTTGCATCAAATATAGTAAAAATTTCCTAAAAATGTAGAAATCATGAACGAACATCTTGTAAAAAATTAGCATTAAGTTATATCCTTTTTTTTTTAAATTTTATAAGCAAGTAAATTATTCTTAAATACAAGCAAATTTTAACTTTTAAATAAAAAAGTTTTATTAAATTAAAAATTATCTAAATTAAGTTCTATAATTATTTCTCAATCTAAAAAAAATAGTTAAATGTGAAAGGTGTTCTTATTTATTTTTTAACTTATTGCAACTAATTTTAACAAGGCAATTCCTTAAAACTTAGAAAAAAAGTATATAAATTTTTCTTTTAATCAATCTTTACTAAACTTTTTTAAGAAAATTCATTTATTTCTGAAACTAAATAAATTTTAATTAATACACAAAAGTAGTTCTATTTATTTTTTACTTCTTTGAACTAATTTCAAGAAAGCAATTTCTTAAAACTTAGAAACAAAGTCTAAAAATTTTTTGTAATAAAAAAACATATGAACTATTTTTTAATAAATATGTCCTTTTTTCATTTATAAAAATATTTACTTTTTTTAATAAAAAAAAAATATTTAACTAATTGGGAGTAAATTTTGTATTTAATTTTTACTGAATTTTTTAATAAAAAATCTTATACATAAGTTACTTATTTCTTAAATTCTTATAAATTTTCACTTGTAAATACAAAATTTTTTTATAAGATTTTCTGAACTAAGTTATGTGAATATTTTTCTGAGAAAATAGTTCACCAACTTCTACAACTAAATAAGTTTTTATTATTAAATGAAAAAAATCTCACTGAGTTTTTTTATATTTCTCTGAACTAACTTTTAGAAAGCATTTCCTTAATTGTAGAAAGCAATAAAACTAAAAACAAAATCTATAAATATTTTTCTAAAATATGATAAAATTTTCTGGAAATTAAAAAATAATGAACTCAAATTATGTAAAACACAGGAAATTATGTCCTTTATTTATACTTAACTATTGTTTAGGGGAAAAAAACTTTTAAATAATAACTATTTCTCAAATACAATAAAAAACTTTTATTAAATTTAAAATTTTTTTACTGAACTATGACGTATGACTTTTTATATAATAATTCATCTATTTTTGAAACTAAATAAATTTTAATTAATACATGAAAAGAGTTCTTATTTATTTTTTAACTACTTAAACTTCTTATTTTTAGGAAACAATTCCTTAAAACTTTAAAACAGAACTTATAAATATTTTTCTAAAATATGAAGCAATTTTCCTTAAAGTAAAAAAAAAAAAAATATTAACATGCAATCTGTAAGACATATGAGAATAAATTATGTCCTTAATTTTAACTAAACTTTTTACGAAAAAAAATCACATAAATAAGTTTCTTATTTCTTAAAGTACATTTCTACATGTAAATAGAAAATTTTTTTTCTGAATAAAGTTTTGTGAAAATTTTTCTCGCAAAATAATTCAGAAATTTCTAAAACTATTTAATTTTTAGTATTATAAGGAAAAAAAAACTTATAAAAAAAACTTATAAAAGTTTTGTTTATTTCTCTGAAATATAGTACAATTTTCTATAAAGGATAAACAATGAACTCAGATTATGTAGGACGCATTTGTGAACTTAGTAGCAGTAAATTTCGTTCTTACTTTTTACTAAACACTAATTAAATAAAGAAGAAAATGTGAACTAAGTCTTAAGTAAATTTTTTTTTTAGAAAATAGTCAATTTATTTCGGAAACATACAAATTTTAATTAATACTTGAAAATAGTTCTTATTTATTTTCTTAGTTCTTTTAAGGAAAAAATTCCTTAAAATTTAAAAAAAAAAATTGTAAATATTTTTCAAAAATGTAATACATTTTTCCGTAATTAGAAAAGTAATAACTTACAATCTGTAAGGCACATTTTTTTTAAACTAATAACGATTAAAATTATGTCCTTAATTTTTAGTAAATAATCTTATAAATAAATTAATTATTTCTCAAATTCCAGTACATTTTGTCTTGTAAATATCTAAACAAAGTCGAATGAAAATTTTTGTTAGAAAATAGGCCGTCCATCAGTTTCTAAAACTAAATAAATTTTTATAACTAATTCAAAAAGAATTCTAATTTATTTTCTTAATTTATCTGAACTAATTTTAAGGAAACAATTCCTTAAAACCTTGAAACTTCAAAGCAACATCTATTAGTATGTTTCTAAAATGTAGTAATATTTTCTATAAGTGAAAAACAATAAACTCTCATTTTTTTAACTAATTAGAAGTTAAATTCCTTAATTTTCCCTAAAAGGAAAAAAAAATCATCTAAATAAGTTAATTATTTCTTAATTTTCAGTAAATTTTTGTTTATAAATATGAACATTTATATTTTTTATTTTTTTTTTTTTTGACCTAAGTTGTTTGAAAATTTTTCTTAATAAAATATAGTTGCCCATTTTCTAAAACTAGATGAATTTGTATATCCGAACTAAGTTTTAGAAAACAATTTCTTAATATTAGAAAACAATAAAGTCAAAAATAAAATCTAGTTATTAAAACTGTGTGACACATTTTTTTGAACTAATAAAGATTAATTTAATTTCCTTAGTTGTTACTAAACTATTTTTTAGCAAAAATAAGTTTATTATTTCTTACATTCAAGTATATTTTTACTTGTAAATGCAACCAAATTTTATTATTATTCTTTTCTTAACTGAGTTGTTTGAAATTTTTTCTTCAAAAAAAATTCAGACATTTCTAAAACTAGACGAATTTGTATTATAACACGGAAAAAATCTTATCTATTTTCTTTTTAATATACGAACTAAGTTTTAGGAAACAATTTCTTAATATTAGAAAACCATTAAGTTGAAATAAAATATAGAAATGTCTGCCTTAAATCTAGTAAAATTTTCTATAAGCGAAAAAAATTAGCTCAGATTATATGGAGCACACATTTTGTATTAATTTGAATTAAATTATATCCTTAATTTTTACTAAATTATTTTAAAGGAAAAAGAATCCTATAATAAGTTAGTTGTTTCCTAAATTGAAGTAAATTTTTACTTGTAAATGTGAAAAAATTTTCTGAACTAAGTTTTATGAAAATGTTTTTGAAAAAATAGTTAAAAAATTTCTAAAACTAAACAAATTTGTATTATAAAATAAAAAAATAAAAAAATGTTACCAGTATTATATAAATAAAATTTTTAAAACTGAAAAAATAAACTCGTCTTATGTGAACGGATGTGATGTTGTTTTTCAAGTACTTCTGCCAATTCAATTAAAACCTTAAGAAATAATTCGAAAACAGCCTACATTGTAATAGTTTAAGACATGTTATTTTTAAAAAAATTAGAAGTGAATTATGCCCTAAATTTTTTATTCTTTTTAACTAAAAATTAGTTCACTTGGTTTAACAATTCAAGTAAATTTATATAAGGATATATTTCGTAAAGATAACTAAAATTAGAAATTATACTTAGGAAAACTATGAACTATCTCTGGCACTACTACTTTTTTCAATAATATTTAGGGAAATTTTATTTCTCTTAAGGGAATTTTTCCTTATATCTAGGAAAACTATGAACTATTGCTGAGCATATGAAAGATTATGTAGGTTTTATTAATTTTAAAGAAATTTTCGTTAATTTCAGTAAAATTGAACTTAAGTTAAAGAAAATATTTTTACTATTTAAAGCAATTTTTTTCTAAATTCTAGTTCATATTTTTTAAGTAAAATATTCTATTGCTATAAATAACCTTAGTTCTTTATTTTGCTGGGTTATTTTTTTTTTTTTTTGTATATAAATGTAAATAAAATTTTTGTATTTTTGTCCTAGAATTACATTTATTATAAAGGCTTAAGTAATCCCTATAAGCAGAAAAAAATAAAAATAAAACCGAGTACAAGGAATTATTATTTTTTTGTTTTTCTTGCTTTGGAAAGAATTAAAACTAAAGCTGCCCTTAAAGTATGCAACACATATGGTCGCACATATATTCAGTTTTTAATCTTCTGCTGGTTTTAATTAAATTTCTTAAGATAATTTATTGGGTTTTTTTAGCTGTAATTGACAAACAAAAGTTAAATAAATTGAAAATAAAAAATGATTATGTAAATGAAATTAAGCAAAACATAAGCTGGCATACTTTTAGGGATTGAAATAGAGAAAAACCGTAACACAGGTAACCATATCCGGGATTCCCATTCTGTGATAAACTGTGAATGAAAAATAAATATTATTTCAGTGACTAAAAGCTAATAAAAAAATTTACAATTTAGCATTTATGAGTTAATCGTAGAATAGAGGCCCAGCCTCGCGATTATGGTCAAAGATCATTCAGCAAAATCTTTTTAATTCATTGCTGTAATAAACGATTAAATTGACCCTAAAATAGACGTAGTGTACATTTAAATAAAGCATATCCGTCGACCCACAATCACTTTTTAAGTCGAGTTTATCTTTCTCTTTATAAAGAATTTTGAGATCCTAAGATTAATTGACTATCAACTAGACTGGTGTAGGGTATCATATAGTCGACATGTCCGACTTTAACTTTTCACTCGTTTTCATGCTAAACACATTGTTTTAATTTCATTACAAACAAAACTTCGTTCACTAGAACATTAAATGACTAAAAACTAATATTGCCTACTTTTAAAGAAAATCTATAAGAAAAATTAATGAAGCATACTTTCCAGGAAATATTGAAATTTTAGGCTTTATGCAGCAAATCACTTAACATAATAAAATAATAGCCATTTTATCTTATTAATGATTGAAATCAATCATGATTTTACCATTTTAAGAAATTAATAAAAAAAAATATGCTGCCTACTTTCCGCAACTAACTAGTATAATTTAAAATAATGTACCTCATTAAATTTATGTTGGAAATCAATCATCTTCTATTCTTCTTTTTTGAAGAATTTTCCTTTATAAATTCATTATAGTAATGCTACTAGAATCAATCGTTATATTTTTTATTTAGAAATTCATCATAAACCCACACCCTTACGATATGCTATGCTATTTTTGTTTTTTAACTTTTAAATTATTTGTAATGCCATAAAGCTAAATCATCCATTGCCATCAAAAACTAAATGTAATTTGATCATTTTTCGATAGCTCAAATATTGTATAAAAAAAAAACTTTCTATGCTAAGATACAAAGTATAAGAAATAGAAATAAAACTCTGGAAAATATGCTATAAAAAATATTTTAACAGCTTTTAAAAGAAAAAATGTATATATAGCACAACAACTTTGGAATAAGAGTTTTAACAAAAAAGTTAAACGTTAACAAAGTTTTTTTTACGATAAGCCAAGTTAATAGCTATACTTAGTTTACAACATATGAGGCTTTCCAAAACAATTGTTTAACTCACGGTATTTAAAACAGGAAACAACTTTTTTACTTTATGTTGAGGTAGACCTGGCAATTTAAGTGAATTAAAAAATTCTGTTTGAAAATTAACTAATTCTTCCAGCACTTTATCAATAAATATCTTAAAAGCCCATTACCTCGTTACCGGTTGCTTTAAAAATCGAAATATATTTAGAAGAAAATTGCACTCTTTTTCTAAGGTTTTTTCTTTTTTAAGAATTTGAAACCCTGAATCTGAGATATCCAGGATCAACTTTGCCCTATATCCGCAATTTTAAAAATTAATAGAAATTGTTTTGTATATTATACACCCTTTGGTGTATACAGAAAATTTTGCATACCAAAATAAAATTACTTCATTATTGTTTTGCTGCATTAGCATAACCAAAGAGTTGTAAAAGTATTGAATTTTTTGGGTACCTACTAAGTACTCAATATCGCCTGCTCTAACGAGTACTCAATACCCTTTTAGGTAGTTGACTAGTTTAAGTTTTGTATTTTTCCAAATAATTTTTGCCATGAAAATAACCTACGACAATATAACTCTGCCTTATATCCCTTTCGAAAAAGGTTTGTATGAAAAACTATTGAGCTGTACCGAGTATTCAATTGAAAAAGTATTGAGTAGTATCGAGTACTTAAAGTTATCAAGAATTTACAGTTCTGGTAAATTAAAATAAAAAACAGAACTGCTTTTAGGCGCACATAAAAGTATGGCTATGCAGCAAAAACAGTCAAATTCAAAAACAAAACTTGATATGCAGCACAAAACAAGAAAATTTAGTTTTTTCGAAAGCTTAATTACTTTTGATTTATTGTATAAAAATTTAGGAAAATTTATACTTTTAAATTAATGTTCTTTGTGAGATTTGAGATCATACAAGTAAACTAGAGAGAAGAAAAATTGAAAAAAATTCGATAAGGTCAGCAGGATAGAATACGTATTATCGGGTCCCGGTGCAGACGCATCCTCAGTATCCTATGCCTTTATGGGTTAATATTTGATGATGATCTATTTATACATATTTAATTTAAACAAATAAACATATGTTAGCAACTCAATCAGACTAACATCAACGAAATTTTTAACTCTACTATTACTAGTTTTGCTTTAATTCTTAAATTATCGCAGCTGGTTCTACTCCACTCTGAATCACAGATTTATTGAACGACAACGAACCGTTAATTTTAAATTTTACATGTATATTCTAATTATTTTTAACCTACAACATAAATCCATGTCGATAGTAAACAATTAGGCATATTAAATTATATTTTCACTGTATCTAGTGTGTTGAGATGCATGAAGGTATGTATAGTTGATCTTTTAATTGGTAAATGAATGTTCTTTGTCAGATTTGAGATCATAGAAGTAAACTACAGAGAAGAAAAATTGAAAAAAATTGGATAAGGCCAGCAGGATAGAATACGTATTTTCGGGTTCCACTACAGACCCATCCTCAATACCCTTTTGTTTAAAATATATGCCGAAATTAAGGGTGGAAATAAAATAAATATTTATCTCGTAGGTTTTAAGAACATACATTTTTTATCGTTTTTCTCGATTCCAAATTTTTTTTTTGGTATATGGGCCAAACCAATAATGTAGCTGACGTAATGTCTACGCTAAAGGAAGAGTCACATTCAAAAGTACCAATTTGAAGTAGTGTGAGCAAGATGGTTAATGGCACTATTTTGCCTTTTGAACACCCCTTTTTTCAGTGAAATAGCGAATCCCCATTTTTATTATATTCCTGACGAAAATTTCAAAAGGTGCCTTATCAGTGAATTAGCCTAAATTCCAGGGAATAAATTAATTTTCAGGTTTCTAGTAAAAAATTTCGACTTGTAGACTGAGAAAAAATAAGCATACCAAATTTCAAACTGCTGGCTGAGCGATTTTAAATCAGTCAGTGAGTTTCGTTACACTTTTATATATAAAAGAGACAGATACATGTACTGTGGGCGTCAAAAGAAAATGTACAGGTTGGTTTATTATAATTAAAGTTTTATTTCACTCTTCTGCGATTCTAATGTATTTAACATTTTAGGTTTTTATACCCTACACCACTATGTGGTCAGGGTATTATAAGTTTGTGCTGATGTTTGTAACACCAAAAAATATTGGTCGTAGACCAACCTTATAGTATACCGATCGGCTTAGAATTTTTTTTTATTTCGTTTTAACGATGTCCGTCTGTCCGTCCGTCCGTCTGTCTGTCTGTCCATGCATTTTTGTGCGCACTCTACAGGTCGCAAATATTAAGATATTTTGATGAAACTTGGTACACCGACTTATGTCGGCCCAAGGACGACGCCTATTGATTTTGGTAAACATCGGTCCATGTTTAGACCTAGTGCCCATATAAGGGTCCTACCAAAATTATATTGTTTATACTCTGCAGGTCGTAAATATTAAGATATTTTGATGAAATTTGGTACACAGACCTATGTTAGCCCAATAACGGAGCCTATTGATTTTGATGAACATCGGTCCATGTTTAGACCTAGTGCCCATATAAGGGTCCTACCAAAATTATACTGTTTATACGCTGCAGGTCGCAAATAATAAGATATTTCAATGAAATTTGGTACACAGACCTATATTGGCCCAATAACGCAGCCTATTGATTTTGGTGAACATCGGTCCATGTTTACACCTAGTGCCCATATAAGGGTCCCCCCAAAATTATATTGTTTATACGCTGCAGGTCGGAAATATTAAGATATTTTGATGAAATTTGGTACACAGACCTATGACATCGGTCCATGTTTAGACCTAGTGCCAATATAAGGGTCCCCCCTAAAATTGGCTTGGTTACAAACTGCAGGTCGCAAATATTAAGATATTTTAATGAAATTTGGTGCGCTGACTCACATTATAGAAAATTTTGACACAAGCCCCATTTTTACCCATTCGAATTTCGGATACAAACATTAGTTGGCTTTTAACCAGACTGGTGTAGGGTATTGTATAGTCGGCATGCCCGACTTTAACCTTTTTACTCGTTTTTATTTATACCCATGTGAAAATCGAATTATATATGAGCATACATGATCATACATTGCCTCGTATGTGATCATGCATGGGCATACATAGTCATATACGTACATGCATAGTTCAATGTATGCCCATACATATATTTCCATATACCTTTGGATCCGAAATTTGAGGGTATATGGAGGTATATGGCCGTATATGATCATATATGAGCATAAATGAATCATATGTGAGCATATATGGTCATATATGAACATGTACGGACATATACCCTCAAATTTCGGATCCAAAGATATATGAAAATATATGAGATCATGTATGGTCATACATTGAACTATGCATGTACATATATGACAATGTATGCCCATGCATTATCATATACATGTCAATGTATGATCATGTGTGTTCATATATATTCATATATTTTCACATGGGTATATATATTCTTTTCTCCTTATTTATATAAAAAGCAATGTAACAACGAGATTTCCTCCGTTAGCTGGGGTAAGCTCGCGGGGTAGGGCTCGTCACAGTAATTTCTTTGATTCAGTGACTGAGAGTAAAGGCGTGGTTTAAAATATTATAAAACTTATTTTTATAATCACTTTTATCTAATTGTAAGAACACCTAAGCTAGGGTTTATGAAAGAAAGTGACAGAGGCGTGGTTCGCCTTTGGATGTACGGGGATTCCAAGTCCTTTGTAGGGCACTAGCAAGTGACTTACTAACGGCATGCTTCCTGGATGACAATTTCGTTGAAGCACCTTCGCACGATACTCAAAGGATATGTTGGAATATCCAAGGGACTTGACAGGAATTGACCTACGAACGGCACGCTTCCTGGATGAAAATTGACTTTCAAGGGCCTTTGCAGGATATGAAAACGATATTCAAATAATGTGGCAGGAAATTCGTTATGACCGGTACGCTTCCTGGATGAAAACTGTCTTCAAAAGACGTTCGTAGGACACTTCAAAATACTCAAAGGATGCGGCAGGAAGTGACCTAATTATGTTCAAGAACCTTCGCAGGATACGGCAGGATACTTAAAGGATATGGCAGAAAATGACCTACGAACAACGCACTTTCTGGTTGCAAATTATGTTGAAGGATCTTTGCAGGATATTTCAGGATACGCAAAGGATATATCAGGATACTCAAAGGAAGTGACCTGCGAATGGCACGCTTCCTAGCTGAAAATTATGTTCAAGGACCTTCGCAGGATACTCTAAGGATATCCAAAGGATGTTGATGGAAGTGACCTACGAACGGCACGCTTACTAGCTGAAAATTATATTCAAAGACCTTCGCAGGATACTCGAAGAATATTCAAAAAACCTCAAAGGATATTTAAATGATCTCGAGGGATATTCAAACGACATCGAAGGATATTCAAAGGATGTGTCAGAAAATGAGCTACGAACGGCACGCTTACTATATGAAAATTATGTTCAAGGGCCTTAGTAAGATACTCGAACGATATTCAAAGGACCTCGAAGGATATACAAAAATGTCAAAATGCTATTCAAAGCACCTCGAAGGATATTCAAAGGACTTAGAAGGATATTCGCAGAATATTTGCAGGACCTCAAAGGATGTGACAGACACACTGACACGTCCTTCTCAGGCCCTCAAGAGCTACAAAGAGAGATTAAAATAAATTACCTTGTGGTCACGGGTGCTGGCAACTGACCCAGATTTTTACGATGCTGCGCTTTATATACCCCTATGGCAGCTGAGTGTGTTTGTAGTAGTAATGTTGACAATAGTGTGATGTACTACCAGTGTTGTCAACAAATTTTCAAAACAAATAGCTAGATCAGACCCAAAAATCGCTAAAAAAAAATAATCACAATGCAAAAATTTTGCGATTTTATCGCTAGATTATTGAAAAATGGTTCTTTTACAAAAATTTCTTTAGTATGTTCATAAGAAGTGTTCCAAACTTTTAAATAATGAAAAATTTCACATTGAATTAACATTACCCAGGAAAATTTTCTGTTCCAAAGACTCGGTTGACTCTTTTACAAACCCTTCTTCTGTTAATTCTAACATTGACGATTTTGTTTGAAATTGTCTCAAATGCAACCGCTTCTATAGCTCCAAAGTGGAATCGGTTGCCCTAGAATCAATCCCGGAACTAGTTCTAGAAAACTACAGACCTATTTTTTAGAAATGTGTATTTTTTTAGAAAGTTTCTATAATAAAATCGTTTAAGAATTTGTTTTTTATAATAAAAAAATATCAATATGCGAATTTTATAATATATTTCAACATAAAACGGGATTTTTAAAAATTATATTACGGCTGATAAAAAAATCGCTAGATTTTTGGCTACACAACAATTTCTCAAGATAAGGCAGAATACAATCGCTAGATCTGACAAGAAAAATCACTGTTATGGCGACAGTGTAAATTACAACCTGTGTAGATAAAAACTAGCTACTTCTGTCATTACAACAACAATAGCAATATTACAGTAACAAAAACCATGCAGCAAAAAAAATCTTCATATTGTTAACGTCAAAAGAAACTGTACAACTTGTAAGTGTACTTATTTTTTAACAAGAAGACTAATTATTTTTACATTGAGTTGTCATAAAAGAAGGGTAATCCCATTTTTGAGCTAGTACAAAGAAAACTCTTTTTTATCAATAGAAAGTCTAAAAAAAATGTTGCAAAAAAAAAAAAATAAAAATTGAAAAATTAAAAAAATACTGAATTTAAACAAAATAATTATAAATATAAAAAAAAAATAAAAATAAAAAAATTTTGGTCTTGCTAAGAATCGAAACCGCGGTCATCTGTTTGAAAATAAACTGTATCAGAATCACTTTTTAGGATCACTTTTAGAGCAATAATGCATTAGAAGCAATTCTTAAGTGATTTGTTAGATTTTGTTCAGAATTACTTTTAAAAAAGCTTGAAAAATATACTAACTGATACTTTAAAAGCAATGAAAGAAGTGATTTTTTTAAAGTTCTTCGGAATTACTTCTACAAAAGCAGTAATAATGCACTAACGGATAATTTGGAAGTAAAGAAAGAAGTGGTTTGTGCATGACTATATTTTTTTTTGCTGCTACATATATTAAGTTAAAATTCAAATATTTTATAATTACCCAGCAAAAAAATTCCAAGTAATGCTTTACAAACTATTTCTTTCAATGCTTCAAAAGTATCCGTTAGTGTATTTTTACTGCTATTTTAGAAGTTATTCTGAACAACTTCAAAAAATAACTCCTTTCATTGCTTCCAAAGTATCCCTTAGTATATTTTTACAGCTCTTTTAGAATTACTTCTGAACAACATCCAAAAAATCAATTAAGTATTGCTTCTAAAGAGTAATTGTTCTAAAAGTGATCGTGAAAAGGGATTTTGGTATCACTTAGTATTTCCAAATGGGGGGTACCGGGTTCGATTCAATATGCTATTAACTTTTTTTTTTTAATATTTATAATTAGTTTGTTTAAATTCAATATTTTTTTAATTTTTAAAAAAATGGTGAGAAATTGCTTTTTATGCACCTGTAAAAATAGTACTGAGAAAACAAAAACAATACTGTTATATCTACAAAATTTTAGTTATTTTTACGATAAATTTAGTACACTGTTGCTAAATTCAACAGAAGCTTCTGCTAAAATAATAATAAGCTATTGATTTCAGAAGGCCAGATATTTATTTGTATTGAAAAAAAATCGAAAAAAGAAATAAAAAATATATATTTTTTTTTAATTTTTGTTCTACTAATTATTTAGCAAAACTTTCTGCTGATTTTAGCAGGTAATTTGCTATTTTCTGTTTATAAAAATTTGCTTTAAAATTTTGTATATTTAACAGTTCTATTTTTACTGTTCCTATCTTACTAATATTTAGCAAAAATAATCTGCTTATTTTAACGCTTTTTTCTGCAAGCTCATTTTTAACTAATAGTTTTAACTAAAATTTGTACAGAATTTTTTCTATTAGTGTATGGAAAGCCTCATATATAGATTCTGATATATGTATAAAATATATAAGGGTGCCTATATGTATGTTATATGTGATATAAAGTAATTCTTATATCATCACATCAACAATATTTCCTATATGATTATTTATTTTATGGCCATAATGTTAGATACTTTCCAGACAAGTTAAAGCTGTTTTTCCAGTTATTTTTCTCTACAAAGTTTTCATTTATGGCTTTACTTTAAGCATGTAATGAAAGTGGTTATTGCTAGTAAAATCTTTTTCCCCTTCAAAAAAAATCACATAAAAATTTAAAAAAGTTAATAGTTTTAGAAATTTTATAGTAAAACGGAAGGATTTTGAAAAAATAAAATAACTGGGACAAAGAGAAAGAACAAATTTATATTAAATAAGTTTATTCTTATGATGTCCTAGCTATTCTTCTTAACATCTTAACTTGTGGTAAAGGAAGCTGAATTCTTAAGAAAAAGATTTGTTATTTTCTTGATAAATTTTCTATGATAAATTAACAAAATATGTGGATAAATTCAAAAGTTGTAACGAAAAATATAAAACGTCATAATTACTGTATATTATTGACTATTTTAACGCCACAATTTTCTTGAGCTTAAGTTTTAATTTTTATATATAAAAAGTTTTTTATTTTCAATATTTTTATATTAACAAATTATAAAAAATTTTAAAGTTTTTTTGTTTATAATTTGTTTATTTGTTATTTCCTGAATATGCTAACAAATGGAGTAGCGAAATATAGAAAATAAAAAACTTTTTATATATAAAAATTAAACCTTAAGCTCAAGGAAATTGTGGAGTTAAAAATTAAAAAAGAAGGTTAAATAAACGACAAGAATTGACTATTTTATTTTCGAAATGTCATCAAATCACAGTTTACGATTTGGAAGCGGTAATTTTTCGATCATAATCCTTAAAGTAGAAATGAATATAATGTTGTGACCTGTCATGTTTAATTTCTGCCTTTTATTTAAACACTTAAAGATAAATATTTTTTTCACAATTTTATTTATTTTTTTGTTATTGTCCTTTTTTGTTATTTTCTATGTTTAATGGTAATTTGTTACATTTTAATGATACCTGCAGAGCGATAACATTAATTAGGCTTTCATGTTTACAAACCAAAATGATTAAAATCTACAAATATTTTCCTTATAGTAAAAATTTATTTTAGTTTATGTATAGTTTGGCCAATAAAAAAAAGGGGTGTATCATGAAGGTGGTGCAAGTACTTTGTTAAATTATTGATAAACATGATATGGCAAAATATATATTTGAAATTAATGTTAATATAAAGCCTTAAAGTAGGCTATGATTTTTAAACGCAATATGCAACTTAAAGGAGGCTTTTGAATTAAATGAAAAAAATTAGGTAAAAGTATGGTATGGCAGAATCAGCTAAAGTAAAATTAAATAAAAAGCTATTTAAACGATTCATAAAAGTAGGTTATAATTTATTAAAATTGCAAGCAACTAAAAGTAGACTTTAAATTCTTGTCGTTTATTTAACCTTCTTTTGAACTCCACAATTTTCTTGAGCTTAAGGTTTGTTTTTTATATATAAAAAGTTTTTTATTTTCGATATTTCGCTACTCTATTGTGTAGCGAAATTTTAATTAATTAATTTTAATTTGTTATTTCCTGAAGACGCTACACAATGGAGTAGCGAAATATCGAAAATAGAAAACTTTTTATATATAAAAAACAAACCTTAAGCTCAAGAAAATTGTGGAGTTAATAAATAGACTTTTAAATTTAATGAAAAAAATTAAGGAAAGGACTTTAAATGCCTAGGTCAATAAATTATAATCTCAGTTTTACCTACATTATATTATATAAGGCAGTAGTTAAAAATGGAAAAGTTTTAAAATAAGATTTCCTACTTCTTTTAAAACTACTCACCTGTCTATTGTAATAGTTAGTAATTAAAACATAATAGTTGAACATATAAACATTCTGCATATATTTATATTAATTACAGCAATTTATAAAAATATATAAAATTGCAGCATAACCCAGGGCTTAAAAAACTATTCAATAATAAAGTTAACTGCATTTGCATTATTTTAATACACTAAATATTAAAATTTTATTAGATTTATTTTATATCTTAAAAAAAAATAAACCAAATAACAAAATATTTATAAAGCCTGCAGTAAAATTAAAATAAAATTTAATTAAAAGTAATCACAGCATGCCTTAAGGATTGTGGACATTTTAAAAAGTATAACATACCTTAGGGAAATTTGAAATGACAGTATTAAATATGAATAATAAAAATTCAATTAAAGATAAAAAGAAAATAATTAAACGATGATAGAGAAAGAATTACTAAGCCAAAATTCAGAGTATAGAATTAGGGGATTTATTTACAGCTACAAAACTAAAGCATAAATTAAGGAGTTAGTTGGAATATTAACTAAAGTAAAAATTTTAATTTAATTGTAATTTCTTTTAAGTATAGAAAAAACTAGTCTCATGCATGATGAGCAAGTCAAGGAATTTCAAGCATTAAAATAAAAATTTAAGTATTAAATTTGAGGCCTTAAAATATGCAATAAAAACTTGATAGTGTGCATTCAATCTTTAAAGCCCTTATTTATTTTTGTTTGCAATTCAATTAAAACTGTTCTACACTCACAATATATTTTCCATAACCATAGGTAAAGTTTGTTTTCAATTGAAAAATCAATTAAAATACATGGAAACATATTGTTTAACTTTTTTTATCAGTCAATAAAAAAACAAACTAAAAAAAATACATATCGTCTGTGGAAGTTGATATTTTCAGTCAAATGTTAAATACGTTTGGGATTTTAGCATATTTAATTCCTTTAATGCAATTAATGTATATCCCGATAAAATAAAATTAAAAAAAAACTAATATGCAAGTGTTTGTGCAAATTTAAATGTTACTGACACTTTAGAAAATATTGTTTTCTATTGTTGTTTCTACATGAATGGATGTCACTACATTGCTAGATCTGTCAAAACAACAGAGTAGTACATTGGAAGATGACAAAGCAAATTGTTGAAAATTTTCTGTTGTTGTTTTAGGTTTTTCTTTGATATTTTAAATATTTAATAACGCTCCTAGACGAGTACAAAAAATTCTCATTGAGTTTGTAATTTAACTTAACAAATATTTCCAGAAATTCTTAAAACGTCGTCCCCTGACGATTTCCTTAGGCAAGATTGAAATCTGGATAGGGACATGCCTTCAACAGATTATTTTTCACAATTTGTTAAATACGTTTGGGATTTTAGCATATTTAATTCCTTTAACGCAATTAATTTATATCCCGATAAAATAAAATTTAAAAAAAAAATTCTATTTTAAGTTTTCTATTTTTGGAAAAAATAATTTAAATAATTTCGTTGTTTTCTGATTTAAAACAAAAAATTCAAATATTTTCGGTTTTCTTTTTTGTTAAAATAGTTTGTTTATATACAAAATTATTTGAATTCAAATTACAAAAATTTCTTTACTCATACACACAAACATAGCCAATAAAAATAAGAACGTGTGTGTTGTGTGTGTAGTGTTTTGAAAATTAAAACAAAAAAAACTTTTTCAAATATGAAAAAACAAACTACATAATCGTTTTTTTGTAACGTTTTGTCAGTTTAAAATTGAAGATTGTTTTAACAGGCTTTTCAATTATTTTTATTTCTTTTATGGATTGTTTAAATGTTAATGAAACTCGAGGCAGCCTTAAACTTTATAGGGTTACCTAAAGTGTTCAAACCAGTATTCAAAATAAGGCGATGTATGATTTATTTAAGGAATGCATAGAATTCCTTATGCTGTACACGATATTTCGATATATTTAGCGATAAAAAAAATCACTACAAATGCCAAAATAATGAAAACTTTTGTAAAATAAACAAAAAATGTTTCCTTTTACGAAAGTTTTCGTTGTTTTGACAATAATTTCGTAATTTTTTTATGCATGGACTATTACAAGTGTACAGTAGAATGAACAAAAAAAAAGAGCGTTTAGAAAAAAACGTTTTAAATACTAAACAGACAAACAAACGCTAGAACTAACAATCACGCTAATGTAAAAAATCGCTAAAATTAAAAAAAAACGCCAGGATTGGAAAAATCTCTCAAATTGACAAAGAAAAAAACAAAATTAAATAAATCGCTTAATAAAAAAAGCCAAAATTTAAAAATACCGCTGAAATTATAAAAAAGGCGAATATTTAAAAAAAATTCTAAGTGAGAAAATTTATTAAAATTAAATAAATCGCTAAAATAAAAAAAGAAATCGGCATAATTTGAAAAAAAAATCGCCTAAGTTAAAAAATCGCCAATTTAGGAAAATCCGGAAAAATTAAAATATTTAAGAAAATTTAACAAAATCATCAGAAATCGAAAAGCAATCCGCTTACCACCAAACTTATGGAAAATATGCCTTAGTTGACTAAAAATCCGCTAAATATAGAAAGTCGCTAAAATTCTTATATTTTTTCACAGATTTTCCATTACGATTTTCTTGCACCAAAACCGTTGTCCATTATCATTTAGCCCGTTTACTTTCCCAGATATTGCAATACTTTAGAAAGCAATTTTGTGGGTGAATGTTTTTTAAATTTTGTCAATTTTTTAATTAGAGCGATTTTTTCAAAACTTCCTACTTTCGTCTTCTTTCAACGATTTTTTAATTTTATTTCAATCGTAGAATAAAAAAAAAGACTTCTGGAAAAATCATTTAAATAAAAAACACTATTAAAAACTAAAACCGCCGAAATGGAAAAAAATTTTAGACAAAAACCAAAACCGCCGAAATGGAAAAAAATTTTAGACAAAAAACACAAAAGCAATTAAAATTGCCAAGTTTGAAAAAAAAACGCTAGAAACATAACAAACAAACGCTAGAACTAAAAAAACACGAAAATATAAAAAATCGCTTAAATTAAAAAAAATCGCCAGAACTGAAAAAATCGTTAGAATTGCAAAAATGGCTGAAAAGAGAAAAAAGTTTAATATAAAAAAAAAACAAAATTTTAAAATTGCTAAAATTTATAAAATCGGCCTAATTTGGAGAAAAATTAAGCAAATTAAAAAAATCGAGAATTAAAAAAAATTCTAAAAGTTTAATAAAATCGGCATAATTTGAAAAAAAAAACCAAGCAAATAACAAAAATCGAGAATTAAAAAAACTCTAAAAGTTAAAAAATCTTCAGAAATTAAAAACCAATATCGCTAAACTTTTGATAATCTTGCTTTCTTTCTTTTGAAAAATAATTTAAAACAAAAAGTAATATTAATTTATGATCTAAAATCGAACTAAAGAACATTGCTTTTATTTACTAAAAATCCCCAAAATTAAGAAAATCGCTAAAATTAGACCTTCATCTAAGCGATTTTTATATTTTTTCACACATTTCATATTAAGACGTACTTTTGGCAAAAATATTGTCCATTTTCATTTATCTCATGTACTTTTCGAGATATTTCAGTATTGTAGGAAGCAATTTTTAAAATTTTGCTGATTTTTTAAACTTTTGGCGATTTCTTAATTAAGGAGGGACATGACATTCGCGGCAGAGAAAACAGACATTTTTTTAAAAATTCATAACTCAGTCAAAAACAAACATTTTTCAAAATTGAGAGAATTGAAAAAATTACAAGAAAAAAAATTCAGAAAAATATATTTTTCACTCCAACATAGTTTTATAGAGCTCCAAACTGGCGGCAGAGAAGAAAACGGGGCCTCGTGGTTGCAGCGCTGGGAGTCGCAAAAATTGTCCGACCTGGAAAAAAAATGACTTTTTTAAATCTTAACAAAATTGGTTATCGTATGACATGAGCTTTTTTTTAAATTTTTTTTAAAATTTTTGGTGATGTTCCAAATTTGAAAGTGTATTTTTTCGAAAAAAATATTGACTTTAAATAATCATAAAAAATCGAAAAAAAATTTAAAAAAAAGCTCGTGTCATACGATAGCGAATCAAGTTTAAAAAAATACAAAAAAAAAAATTTCGTCAAAAAATGAATCTGCTAGTGCCGCAACCAGTGCGAAAAACATGGTTTCGAGATAAACGCGTTCAAAGTTTGTGTATACACCAGCTGCCGTACGTAAAATTAAAAATGCGCTCTCACTAATCCGGCTGTAACTTTTGAACTCGTAGGAATTTTTACATGAAACCTTTTTCTTAGAATCTTAAGAATATTTACTAAAATACAAAATTATAAAAAAAAGTTGATTTCAAAAATCGGCCAAAAAAAGCCAAGTTTAAAAAAAACCGCTTAATAAAAAACAAAAACGCTAAAATTCAAAAATAACGCTGAAATTATAAAAAGTCTTATATTAAAAAAATCTCTAAAAAATACGCTAAAACTGAAAAACATCACCAAAATTTAAAAAAAAATACCCAAATTTAAAAAATCGCATATTTAGAAAAAAAAAAAAATCTAAAACATTTAAAAAAGTCCCATAAAATTATAAAAAAATTGTCAGAAATTAAAAACCAACCTCGATAAACTTGGGAAAATTTTGCTTTTATTGACTAAAAAATCACCAAAAACTTTATCCAAGCGATTTTTTATATTTTTTCAAACATTTATGCTATTATTAACACTTCCTTACACCAAAACTGTTGTACATTTCCCTTTATCTTGTTTATTTCTTTGAAATATTTCAATATTTTAGCGGGAATTTTTAAGATTTTGCTGGTTTTTAATAATGACGATTTTTAAATTAGAGCGATTTTTTCACATTATATCGACTCTTTTTTTCTCTTTTAACGATTTTTAATTTTTTTTTTAATTTATTTTTATCGGGATATACATTAATTGCATTAAAGGAATTAAATGTGCTAAAATCCCAAACGTATTTAACAAATTGTGAAAAATAATCTGTTGAAGGCATGTCCCTATCCAGATATCATTCTTGCCCAAGGAAATAGTTTTTAGAATTTCTACAAATATTTGTTATGTTAAATTACAAACTCAATGAGAATTTCTTGTTCTTGTCTGGGAGCGTTATTAAACATTTAAAATATCAAACAAAAATATAAAAACAACAAAAAATTTTTACCACAATTTTCTTTGTCATCTTCCGATATACTGCTATGTTGTTATGACAGATCTAGCAAGGTAATTTTGTTTTTCAATTTCTGACAATATTTTCAAATTATAGCACTTGATTTTGACATTTTTTTTTATTTTACCTATTTTTTTTATTTTAGCGATTTTTTTTTTTAATTTTGCAATTTTTTTAGTTCTTGCCTTTTTTCTCTTTGTAATTTTTCCAATTTTTTTATATTTTTTAAAGATTTTTTTCAATTTCAACTATTGTTGCCCCTAAATCTTCCCATTTTAAGTTTCTAGCGATTTTTTTGTTAATTTTAGCGATATTTTTTCAATTATAGAGTTTTTTATCATTCTAGCTAATTTGAGGTCTTCTAGTTTTTGGGATTTTCTTAATTCATACCAGTTTTTTTCAATTTATGCCAAAACTGTTGTCCATTTTCCTTTATCTCGTTTACTTTAGCGGAGATTTTTTCACATTATATCGACTCTGTTTTCTTTTAACAATTTTTAAATTTATTTTTAAATTTCTGGCGATTTTTTCGAATTTAAATATTTATTTTTTTTAAGTAAATTTTTGGCGATATTTTCTTTAAATTTTAGCGTTTTTTTTAATTTTCGATTTTATTTAATTCTTACCTTTTTTCCTTTTTGTAAATTTTAAAATTTTTGATTTAATTTTTTTTTTTTAATTTTGAAGAATTTTTTTAATTTCAACTATTGTTTTCCCCAAATCTTACCTTTTTAAGTTTCTAGCGATTTTTGTTAATTTTAGCGGTATAATTTTAATTATAGAGTTTTTTTTAACATTCTAGCTGTATTTTCTAATTTTAGGTATTCTAATTTTTGGAATTTTCTTAATTTAAACCAGTTTTTTTTTGTTTTTCAATTTTAGCAATTTTTTACAATTCTAAATGTTTTTATACTTTTTAGGGATTTTTTTTTTTTATTTCATACTCTTTGCAATTTTTTTTTATTACAATTTTTGCAATTTTACCAATTTAAGCGATTTTTTTTTTTATTTAAAAGATTTTTTCTTTTTTTATTATGAAGATTTTTTTTTTAATTTTGATGATTTTTTGCAACAAATTGACGTTTTTAATTTCCAGCATTTTTCTTTAAATTCAAGCGATGATTTTTCTTTCAAGAAAAGTGTTTTTAACATTGCAATGAGTTTTTCTTATTTCACGTTTCAAATTTTTAAAGATTTTTAATTTTAACTGACAATTTTTTGAATTTAGCGATTTTTTAAAATTTTAGCGATTTTTTTTTTTAATTTTAAAATACACTTGGCTATTTTTCATTTATAATTTTTGCAATTTTTCCCATCTAGTAATTGTTTCAATTGAAAATATTTTTTTTAGTTTTGAAGATTTTTTTTAATTTTGAAGATTTTGTTTTTTTTTATAATTTCTAGATGTTTTTCACAAATTCTAAAAAGATTTTTTTTTTTAGTTTTGAAGATTTTTTTTAATTTTGAAGATTTTTTTTAATTTTGAAGATTTTGTTTTTTTTTTTTTTTGTTTTAATTTCTCGGGGTTTTTCATAAATTCTAGCGATTTTTTTCAAGTAAAGTGTTGCTAATATTCAATCGATTTTTTCTAATTTCCGGTCTTTTAATTTTTATAGATTTTTTTAATTTTAATTGACCATTTTGTGCATTCTAGCAGTTATTTTTATTTAAGATTTTTGCAATTTTTTTTATTTATTGTATTAATTTTTAAAATTAAACGCTTTTTCAATTCTAAAGCATTGTTTTTTCTCAATTTTAAAGATTTTTTTCAATTCTAAAAATTTTTTGCCAAATCTTGGCCTTTTTAATCCAGTATTTTTATTTAATTCTCGCGATTTTTTTTTTTCAATTACAGCTTTTTTTTAAAGACTCTAGTTTTTTTTAATTTTTAGAGTTTTTTTTTAGTTTTAACAAATTTTTTTCAATTTTAGCAATTTTTCCGATTTTCATAATTTTTATCAATTTTTGCTTAAAGGGGATTTTTTCAATTATAATTTTTGGAATTTTTCCATTTGGTAATTTTTCTAATTTAAGCGATTTTTCTCAATTTTAATGATTTTTTCAATTAATAAATATTTTTAGTTCGATTGAAGATAAAAAATTATATCACTTTCATCATTAATGATTAAACCATCAAGGCAAACGACACTGATGATGGCTTTGTAGCGAAAGCCGAAAATACGTATTCTGTCTTGCTGGCCTTATCGAATTCTTTCAAAATTTTTTATTCTTTGTAATTTATTTGTGAAAATTGTACCATCTTTCTTTAAATTTAAAAATAATTTAAACAGAAAGTGATAATATAATGATCTGAAATTGAATAATATATGATCAGAAACGGAAGTAAAAACATTAATTTACCAAATAAAAAAAGATCAACTATACATACCCTTCATTCCTTTTATTAAATTTTAACGATTTTTTATGTTCTCTGAGTGTACTTTTGGTCTTTAATTTAATTTCAATATTAACTGTTTTATCTATTGTATCTCTTACAAAAACTTATTTTATATCAAATAAAGCCTTAATTTTATTACAATTGTTAGTAATTTAACCGAATTTTAAAATCTAGTTATTTTTCTTCCTTGCAAATTTTCTCCCCCTTTTTAACAAAAGTTTTCATTTCATTTTACCAATACCTTTACTTTAACCGTTTTTTATTAAAGTTTATTGACTTTGATTTCTTTTACCAACTAAAAAAAAATGCAGCTTGCACAGGAAAAACTTTCGCGTTTAGTTTGTTACCCCTTTCAGGACAAAACAACTGGCAAACTTTTATCTCTCTGGAGGAAACACGAAATCGAAATCATGTTCTAGTACATGAAAATATATGGCAACATAGAAAAAAAAAACTATGCACAGAGAAAAATAAACATAGTTAAATTAATTATTTTAACATATTTGCGATAACATATTATTTTTAAATAAACAAGAGGGAAAATCAAAATATACCGTGAGCGCCAAAAGAAACTGTACACGAGGTTGAGTTTAAAGAAATATTAGTTAAAAAAATATTTAAAAGCTTTATTATTTTACAATTTCGAAAATATTTCTAAATAAAAAAAAACTATTTAAAAAAACGCGAACATTATTAATTTTTTAAAAATCTAAGACAATCGTCAAAATTCAACTATGCATTGTTGTATATGATCATACATGCCATATCATATATATTTAGATTTTTAAAAGGAAAGTATGAATTTTATTAAATAAAATATGATTATAGTTAAAATAAACATTTTCATATTTAAATTAATATGTAAACATATTTTAAATTTTATTTTTGCATTTTAAAAATCGATTGAAATATATTTAAATTAAAAAAAACCAACTTAGTTGAATTTATAAACGGTTTCTGTTTAATTTAATGTTGTTTCTGCTTGATTATAAATTTTTTTTCTATGTATAAGCGATAGACAACTTCAAAGACTACAAAACTTTAGATATTAAACTGCAACAACATAAAAAAAAAACTACAAAATACAACTTCTTAAAAACACTTTAAACTTTTTTGGTTTTACTTAATACTACATCGAATTTTAGTTTACGGTCAAATGAACTTTAAAAAGAAATATAGGATTGAAAATATTTTTTTTTTTCTTTTTTTTTTAAGTTTAATATGACTTTTAAACTTGCTTGGATTCTAACAAAACAGACATTTCAATTAATATTTATTTTCCAATTTTTTTCCTTAAATTCTATTAACATCATATTTTTCCTTTATATTTTCTTCTTATTTTATTTTCTATTTATGCTGCAATTGACGTTGAAAACATCTTAGTTTAACTTTATTTATATTGGGATATAATTAATTAACTGTTGTAAAAAGTTTAAAATAAAATGCAATTTATTTTGTTAAGTTAAAAACATCATACTTAACTTGTTAAATGTACTCTAAAGTTGTAGTTGAAGTTTGTTTTTTTAGAGCAGTTAGTGCATAGTTAAGGGGCGAAAATTGACAGTTAATTAATTTTTGTGTTGTTTATTTTTAAATGCAAGAAAGATGTTGTACTAAAATCTAAAGCATACTTTAAGGGGTGGCTAATTAAATGAACAACTGGTGTAAGTTGTAAAAGATATTCGTGTTCTTCGCATTATTAATCGCTAGCGGGGCATTGGACATCAATGTCACCAGCCTTCCCAGCAGAAATTACTGCTTGCTTGGAAGCAGTTTTATCAGGGAAAGTTGAGCAGTGAAGCGATTGCATTATTGATGATATCACGCCTGATTTTTGTTCGAGATAGCTCGCGTGAAAGCACTTGTTTCGAGATCCGAAAAGGCATGAATTCACCGCTTTTAATTAAGCCTCCTGTTTTTCTTTTAAAATGTCGATAATTCATGCCTTCTCGGAAGTACATATTATAAAGCTTTTCAACTATTTTAAAGCATGCCTTCTCAAAAGCACAACATTCCAGCATATTTTTCAGTGAAAAGAAAATGCCTCTTATTTTTAACAAAACCTCTTATTTTCCGCATTTTAAAAAATTTTGATAAAAGAACCGCAAAAATATTTAAGCAATCAAAATGTATTGCTCATTTCATGCCTTTTTGAAAAGCACAGCAAAAAGCGATGTAAACAATTAATCAACTTAGGCCTTTCATTGGTACTGTTTACGAAGCTATACATTATTAAAAGCGGTAAAAGTAGCAGTAAGGAAGCAGCAATCGTTTTTACTGCTTCCACATTTTTGCTGGGTTTTCTTTTATGTGGTTTCTTGAAATTATTTTAAATTGAAATTAATTATAATTCAATTCTAATTCTAATTCAATTCTAATTCAATTCTAATTCAATTCTAATTCAATTCAAATTCAATTCTAATACAATTCTAATTAAATTCTAATTCACTTCTAGTTCAATTCTAATTTAATACTAATTTAATTCTAATTCTATTCAAATTCGGTTCAATTCTAATTCAATTCAATTCTGATTCAATTTTAATTCAATTCAATTCTAGTTCACTTCAATTCTAATTCAATTCTAATTCTAATTCAATTAAATTCTAATTCAATTCTAATTGAGTTATAATTCAATTCAATTCTAATTTAATTCTAATTCAATTCTAATTCAATTATAATTCAATTCTAATTTAATTCTAATTCAACTCAATTCAATTTTAATTCAATTCTAATTGAATTCTAATTCAATTCAGCTCAATTCTAATTCTATTCTAATTCAATTCTAATTTAATTCTACTTGAATTCTAATTTAATTCTAATTCAATTCTAAGAAGGAATATTGTTGAACGATGTCTTATCATCCAATTCAGTGAATCGTTCAATCGAACTAGTTCGTTCATGAACAACCGAAGTCTTAAAAAGTTACGCACATGATCTGTACGCTCATAGAAATAAATCTGTAAAAATAGCAGGAAAAGTTACTAAAAATTAGTTAAAAATTATGCTGCAGAAAAAACTGCTAAAATTAGCAGATTTTTTTTTTCCTAAATACTAGTAAAATAAGAACAGTAAAATTAAAACTGTTAAATTTACAGAATTTTAGTTATATTTAGGATAACTTTTAGTTAATTGAAAATATTAAATGTACTGTAAAATCTGCAGAAAATGTTGCAAAATATTAGTAGACTAAAAATAGCAAAAATAAACTGTTATATCTACAAAATTGTTACCATTTTTAAGCTAAATTTAGTTGAATGCAAATAGATGTCTATGCTGCTAAAATCAGCAGAAATATTTGCCAAAAAAAAAAAATTTTAATTTTTTTTTTTTATTTTTTAGTCTACAAATTATTTAGCAAAATTTTTTGCTGATTTAACAGGTTAATTTTTTATTTTCTATTAACAAAAATTTAACTCAAATATAACTAAATAAATTTTAACAGTTTTATTTTTGCTGTTCCTATATTACTAATATATAGCAAATATAATCTGCTAATTTTGCAGTTTTTTTCTTTAGCATAATTTTTAACTAATTTTTAGTAGTTTAACTAAATTTTTTATGAACTTTGTTCTATTAGTGTAAGTTAATTACATACAAAATTTGGAAATTTACATTTAAAATGCTTGGAAAATTTTCAGAAATTTTGTGTAATTTTACCATTTTTGAGCATAAATTTAGCAAATAAAATAATTTATACCATCCAAAAATAAAAGGAAAAAAAAATAATTTTTGAAATATATTTTTTAATAAAAATTGCTTTTATAATATCTAAGCCTAATAGCAGCTTCAGATTCTGAGGAGTTTTCCCCATGGAAAAACCTCAGATTCCGAGCAGTTTTTTTATGTAAAAAAGCATCAGATTTAGTGACCTTTTTCGCTAGAAAATAGTCCTTAGAAACTGAGGAACTTTCTATGGGAAGAAGTCTTCGGAATCTGAGGGATTTTCTGTAGGAAAAGATCCTTAGAATCTAGCAGTTGTTCTATAGAAAAAACTCTCAAAATCTGTGGGATAAGAGTTCTAAGAATCTGATACGTTTTTTTATGATAAAGTCCTTACACTTTTAGAATTTCTGTGTAGGAAAACGTCCTCGGAATATGGGTTTTTTTTAAATTTCTTACTATCTAAGCTTTATTCTATAGAAAAAACTCATCAAAAATTATATTGAAATAATAACAATCAACAATCATTTAAAACACTAATATAACAAATTATATTTATTTTCTTTTCAGGTATGTTGTGGCTAATTGGAATCTTATTGATCAAGACGTATGTATTAAATATATTCTATTAATTTATTCCTATTTTTTTTTCTTACCATGTGAAAAGCGAAATATATATGAATAGACATGATCATACATGGGCTTGTATTTGATTATATATGGACACACATTAGCATATACGTGCATGCATTGTTCATGATCTTATATATGACCTGATATCTATGGGTCCGAAATATGCGGCTATATAGCCGTATATGATCATATATGAGTATATATGAAATCTATATGAGCATATATGAATTATATATGAGCACATATATGAATTGTATATGAGCATATATGAATTATATATGAAAATATATGGCGCCCAATGCTCCAGTGGAAGTTAGAGGAATATATATAATATATGAACAGATATCTATAGATCCGAAATTTGAAGGTATATGGCCGTATATAATCATATATGAATTATATACAAATATATATGAATTATATGCGAGCATATATGAATTACATATGAACTATAGACCATTTATGGATAAACCCTTAAATTTTTTTTCCGACAATATAAAGTCATGTATGAGATTATGTATGGTCATATTTTGAACTATGCATGGACGTTAATGGTCATATACATACTCAAGTATGATCACATATATTTATAAATATTTCGATTTTCGCACGGGGCATCGTTATTTTATATTTTTACTTATTATTAAAAACTGTCAAATGAAAAACTACACTCCAATTAATTTTTGTTTAAATTTACCCAACGTATAGTAGGAAACTGGACTCCTACTATAAATAAGGTAAATTTAGTCCCAGTAAGTAGACAAAAAAAAAAATTTCACACATGATTCGTAAATTACACATTAATTACACACACGATATGTAAATTTACATTCAAAATATGCAAAAATAAAAAGGGTGTGTAATTTTAACATTTTTATGTCTAAATTTACCAAATAAAATACGTAATGTCACAAAAACGAAAATAAAATTATTTTTAAAATATTTTACTAACAATTAATATTTGAAAAATATTTAAGCCTAATACGAGCTTCATATTCTGACTAGATTTTTCTCTTAAAACACACTAGAGTCGGAGTACTTTTGCGCACTTTTTCCTAAAGAACATCATATTGTGAGAACTTTTTCCTTTGGAAAAAAATTATTTCCTTGGGAAAACCCTTGATTCTGTGTTCTCTTTTTTTTACAGAAAAACATCAGATTCATAAAATTTTTTATATAGAAAAAAACCTCGGAGTTTTAGGACTTTCTTCTATGGAAATATCTCAGATTCAGGGAACTTTTTGCCATAGAAAAAAATTCTTAGAAAGTAGGGATATTCTGTGGAAAGAAATCCTCACAATTGGACGGTTTTGCTGGAAAAAAAGTTATCGAAATGTGGAGTTTTTTTATAGGAACAGTCCTCAATATCCGGAAAAAATGCCCAGAATTGGAGCGTTTTTTAAGAAAAAGTCCAAAGAATCTTAGTGTTTTTCTGTTGGAAATATTAGTATTTTTCTATAGGAAATATTAGTATTTTTCTATAGGACAAACATCCTCAGGGTTATCTAAGGTTTTTTTGAAAAAGTTGTCAGGAGTTTTCTGTAGGAAAAAATCCTCAGAATCTATAAAATTTTCTGTAGGATAAAGTCCGCAGAATATAAAGGTTGTTTAGAGGAAAATTTAATTACAATCTCTGGCTTTGTTTTTAGAAAAAATTCTTTGAAACTCAGAGTTTGCATATAAAAAATTGCTAGAAATCTCAGGTACATATTTTTTGGTGATTTGTTTCTATAGCCCATAAAGAATTCTTCAGTTTTTGACTACTTCCTCCTATAGAAAAAGCCTAATATTTTAGCACTTTCTTCAATGAACTAACGATTAATTTTTCTAATTTTCCAAAGTAACATTTTACAAGCCTGTAAAGAAAAAAATAAAGTGAATTGAAATTTATTAAAGACAAAACTTGTACAGAAATACCACAATGGCTGAATAATATTGTACAGAAATACCACAAATGGTTCAATAATATTGAACGTGTATGTCCTACTTTAGAATTTTTATTTCTACAATATATATTACATAATTTATAAAAATCATTTATATTCTTGAGCTTTTGCTCCAAAATATTTCCTTTCTCTATTTTAGACAAAAGAATAATCAAATTTTATCGCATATTTTTGTGCATCATTTAAAAAAAATTGTAGCATATGTTAAGCTGTATTTATTATTTAAAAAGTATTGCATATTTTCCAGCTCAATTCGTTATTTATGCAATACATTTTCATTTAAGGAATTTGTTTTGTTTTACGAAAACAATAGCATAACTAATCTATTATTGTCAAAAAATATTAATATTTCAAATAAATGCTAAAAATAAAAACTCATCAAAGCAGAAATTACAAATGAGTTTCACGTCAGTTATATTAAAGAGCAACATTTAAATATATATTTTTGAAATGAAAATAAACCAGGAATGACCATGAATTTTTAAAATAAGAAACAATGAAATAATGTTGATAATCCGCAATAACTCCTGGAATTAGGCAACAAATTTAAGTAACAATTAAATACTAAAAGTAGGCATTAGTTTTTTTAATTAAAGAAGAATAATACAAACGACACAGAGCCAGCTAAAGTGAGATGATTATAATTAGTAGATATTAATGAAATGTTTCATAAAATCCAAATTCCACTAAAGAAACTTTTTGTTAAATTAATGAAATTTAATGAAAAATTTAATAGTATTAACTAAAAGTTTTATACATTCCCAGTGTACAATTGGAGGCAGAAAAGACTCACGAAGGAGTCCTCAGACCTTCTGAAAGGAGTAAATTTTCCTTCACCGATTATGACACTTTCTGAGCTTTCTTTTATGACTGGGTTTAATGAAAAAGTTTTACTAAACAACTAAATTCATCAATTTTATAAAAATTTAAACAAATGATAAATGAAAATGCTCGAACTCGAGGTCTGATTGTATTAAAAAAATCAATTTATTATCCGATATTTCGACATTCTTCTTATTTCATCTTCTGGGAAATAAATTTGCATAAGATATTTACATGTTTACCAATATTTGAAAGGTCGAATAAATGTAGCTTTAAAATAGATTTTCTAAATGTGAAATGCAATTCACACGTCCACTACCCGTATCTACTATTATATCCAGTATTGGGGACTACAATTGTAAATGTTTTGTAAATTTTCTTTGGAAAATTACTTTTCTTAATGGACAGGGAAGTATAGCGCGTGAATAAAGCTTTAAGACATTTTTCAATTCAAATATAAATTGTATATTAATGTCTACTTTGCTACCTAAATTTCCAGCATCCTTAAACCCTTAACATATGCAGCATTTCTTTTTATTTACAATATTTCTTTTTTTTCATATTTAAATCACTTTTTCTATGATTACAATCAATTTTGCTATTTATTTACCCAATAATAATTAACTGTGTACGTGACACTTGTGCATGAATTTCTTAATTGCCTAAAACTATACTATAGAACTTTTTATATAAATATTTTGTCATTAGTATGATATTTTTTGACTTTTATTTATTAATTCATAATTGTTGACATTTCATTATATGGAATTCAAAATAAAACATTAGTTTACATATATGTATTATATAATTGTTGATTACCAAAACTACCACTCATTAGTCGAGTAATTTACTTAAATATTCACGAATTAGTTTAGATTTGTAATAACAATATTTTTGTTGAAGCCTACTTTTAGGCAGTAATTTTGTGTTAAATTATAAAAGTTAGTAATAGTTGGGTATAGTGGTTTAATTTATAAATTAGTTAGTTAGTTTTATTAGTGTTGATTATGGTTATTATTTGGTTAATATTTTTTATGGAACATATTTTTCACATAAATATTATTACATTTTCCATAAAATGCACTAAATATGCTAATTAAAGGTATTATTTTACCTAGAAAATTATTTTTATTAGTTAAATAAAAACAGTGGAATTTTGTTAAGTATTTTTTTTTTTCTATAAAAATTAATAGAATGTAAAATATAAAAATACCTAATATGTATATGCGGCGTAACAAGTTTTGATCCCTAAAGTATGCTATGTTTGAAGTAATAATCAGAACAAATGCAATTTTCCTTTGGAAAATATTGGTTGAATAAAACAAAAACATATAGAGAGAAAAGGCATACAACTCTGAGACAGTTGTCTTACAGAAAGTAGTAGATTAGTTCTAACCCATTTGCCAACAGGGTACCTCTAAATACCAAAATCGTAAATCACAATATAAAATCCGTATAAATGTTATTAAAATCGCCGTATATTTAAATAAATTATACTCTGCGAAAGGTATTTATACCTGAGAGAGTCATCTTAAACGCCCTTAATTTTAACAGGGTAACTCTAACTGACATAACCTGAAAGTCCATTACACAGTACAACACGAAAAAAAAAATTACGGTGTTTTGACAATGGATTCTGGTAGAGGAGACCGTAAAAATATACGTGTGTCAGCGTTTTGAAAGATTGAATCGGAATTTTATTTTAAGGGGAGTAAAATTTCCCCCCATTTTCAAATGTTTATTGTGAATCGGCATAGGCAACCATGTGAATCTTCCACTTTAGGTATAGGATGTATTCAGCGAACTTATATAAAACACTAAGAGGAACATTTTTGTGGAACATTTTAACCCTCTAACTCTTCAAATAAAGGGACTTTTTTGGCCCCGTTTTAAAAAGGGACAAAAAAGACCCGTAAGTTAGAGACTTAGAGGGTTAAACTATTCCACAAAAATCATCCTCGTAGTGTTCTACATAAGTTCGCTGAAGTCATCCTATGTCTTAAATATAAGAATTATATGGTTTCCCCCTAAGATCCAGGTTTGTTGGACATTTGAGCGCCAATTCTGAAGAAGTACGAGATTAACCCTTAAACACATTTTAACTTTTGACTTATTTCTGGTATTGAAGTTAAATTTTCAAATTTGATGCCTTTAGAGACTTATAGTAGAGTTTCATGACAAATATTTTTGCGGAACATTTTAATCCTCTTAATCTTCAATTAAAGGGACTTTTTGGACCCATTTTAGAAAGGGCCAAAAAAGTTTCGTAAGTTGAAGAGTTAGAGGGTTAAAATGTTCCGCAAAAATATTTTTCAATAAATTCTACTATAATTCTTTGAAGACATTATAGTTGAAAATTTAACTTCATTGCCAGAAATAAGTCAAAACTTAAAATGTATTTAAGGGTTAATCTCGTACTTATTGATAACACTGCGAGACAAATGGTAGGGGTCAGTGATCGGGAAGCGTTCAAACTACCGGGGAAAGTTATATCGGTAAAAAAGAAGTTATACGTGTCCCGGCGTTTCGCTGGGTCACCCCTAGGAATCGAGATATATCGATTTGACCTTTGGTGGTCTTTTTTTTTGACATAACTCGAGAACCACTAGTCCGATTTTGCTCAAACAATTTTAAAAAAATTAAAAATTACAATTCCTTTAATCTGTTCATATAACGTTTTTCTACATACTCAACAGTTTTGCTAGACATATTTCATAAAAAAAATTTAATAAAAACCTTTTATTTGTTAGTTTTTCAAATTTTTTTGTTTCTCTTTTAATTTTCATTCGTATTTTTTTCTGACATTAAATTAATAGGCTGTTTCATATATTTGTGCTTTTATTGTGGATTTATTAAATCCAGCTTTTTTTTGGAATTAATAAATCCATTTTTTGTATGAAAAATTCTAAATCCGGGTGATTAAAAAACACGCTAATTATCAATCCCAGAATCTTAATAAAATCATGTTCCATAGGATTTGAGCTAGTCAGCCCAAAAGACAATCATATTTTTAATATCAGAAAATATTACTAAAATCGAGTCATATTGAAAAAAAAATTATGCCCCAAAGGATTTGGGCCGGCCAGCTTTGCAACACTGTAGGTGTATATTATTATACAGGGTGGCCCAAAATTACCGAAGGGGTTTGAGTTCATTATACCTTTTTATTTAAGACATAATTATTAAATTTAATTTTTTTTTTTTTTTAAATACAGTAAATTAATGGAGAATATTTTTAATTTAATTATGATAAATTATATCTCGCAAGTGGTGGCCTTTTTCTGCTTCGCATATTCGTGCTCTTTCCAAAATATTTTCCATAACGTTTCGCAAAACTTCAGTTGTTATGTTGTTGATTTCGTCGTGTACATTGTTTTTTAATTGCTTGATGGTTTTAGTCTTATTAATATATACTTTATGTTTCAAATAACCCAAAAGGAAACAGTCTGGAGCGGTTAAATTCGGTGAATGCGGAGGCCAATTAAAATCGCTTCTGCTTTTTGCCGGAAATAAATTGCACAATCAAGTCGTTGCTGGTAATCTGTCGGTTTCAATTCTTGGACAAGCTGAATTTTGTATGGAAACATTCTTATTGTATGTAAAATTCTCTGCCGCGACTCTCGTGAGAGGCCAGGTTATGTTGAACGTCTCCTGGTTGATGTTTCTCCATCTGCCCGAATACTCTCCTGTACCCGTTCAATATTGTCATCCGTGTGCACCGTTCGTCATCTGCCGACACCAGGAAGGTTTATTAGTGTCCCTTGCTGTTGAAAATTTGCAACCAGACGGTTTATTGTTGACTCTGAGGGTCCAACCCGCACATTAAAATAACGACGATGTTCACGCTGAGTCAAAATAATGGACCGTTGATTTGAGAAATAAAGTTCAACGATTTGGGCACGATGTTCCATTTTAATTTCCTTAAGTTATCTTTTCAAAATACTGAAAAAAAATTATAATAAAAAACTTATAAGGAATTCAAACCCCTTCGGTAATTTTGGGCCACCCTGTATTCTTAGTAAAAGTAACAAGCTCAATTTTTTTTAATTTCTAGCACAATCTGAATGGAAACAGGGTGACTCTGTATATATCTATTCCAGTTTTTTGCAATAAAATCACTAGAGTTTGTGTGTGTGTTATATTGTTGTATTTAAAGTAATACAGTGTTAAATAAAAAAAATTGTATAAGCTAATTATTCAAACTAAAGAGGTGTATTAAAGGAATTAAATGTACTAAAATCCCAAACGTATTTAACAAATTGTGCAAAAATAATCCGTTGTAGGCATGTCCCTATCCGGATTTCATTCTTGCCTAAGGAAATCGTCTGGGGACGACGTTTTTAGAATTTCTGGAAATATTTGTTAAGATATATTACAAACTCAATGAGAATTTCTTTTTCTCGTCTAGGAGCGTTATTATACATTTAAAATACCAAAGAAAAAATAAAAACAACAACAGAAAATTTAACACAATTTGCTTTGTCATCTTCCAATATACTACTATAATTTTTTTAATTTCAAAGGGCACCAACCAAGGAGATAAACGTACGTTTTTGAAGGTCAAACGTTACAATTGGTGACAGCAGTGGAATTGGTTATTTTGATTGTAATAGAAAAGAATCCGGTTTATATAAAGGAAAGAAATCAACGTTTTTAGGAGTTAAAAATGTAACAATATTACTTTTCTCAATTGATGTTGCCGTTGCTGGGGATCGAACCCTCAACCTTATGTGTAACAGTCCAAAGCGCTAACCATTACACCACAACGCCCAAGTCTGTTAAAAAACAATTTTTTTTTTATTATAACTACTATTAGAAGAGTTATGTAGCCAGAGTTGCCATATGGCAATTTCAAAAATCGTCCTAATTGAAAAACGAATGTATAAGTTAGTTTTAACTTTTAAAAATTATAACTCGTGTGATGAATAATTTTTAAAAATTATTTTAATCTTTTCTAGAATTTTGAAGTAAAAAAAAATATCACAAAATTTTAATTTAAAAAATTTTAAACCTTTCGTGAACTACGTTATATGAAAGTTTTTAACTTTAGTACCAAATCTCTCCGCTAGCTCTGTGTTTTCACAACGTTTGGTCTTTTCGGGCACGAAAGTTTTAAGAAAAACAAAAATATATTTGTGAATAATTTGCCTATTTGAAGTTTAAATCAGAAAACAGTTTTGCTGACTTGTTTAACTTTTACATCAAGTTCCAGTTTATTAAAGAGAATAAGGATTTTTTAAATGTTTTGAGAATAACTGCTGACTGTGATAAAATATTCAGAGTTTATATTTTCTTCTACTTTTTTAACCCCAGAAGTATGCAATAATTTTTTTTGCCTTATAAATTCAGTTGATAATTAAAACATTTTATAGTCTACATTTGGTATAATAATCTAAAAAAAAGTATTGCCTACTTTTGTAAGTTGATTAATTATTAACACAATTGAGCGCCTTGAAACAACTTTCACCCTTTTTATTACTATAACGATATCTTGTATTGTTGTCTCCTTTTCTTCTATATATAATTCCATTATTTATGTTTTAATGGTACCCTGCTATATTTTTCTAAAATTTTCTTTAAAGTCATCTCAAAAAACAAACTACAAATACTTAAAACAATAGGAAAACAAATAAAAAACCATCTTGACACCTTAACAAAAAAAAAAAAAAAATCTTCAAGTAAGTGTTTAGGTTCCTAGGACATATACACACACATTTATACTTCAATGATGTTTTCCTTCTTACTTACTTAGTACTGTACTCGAAAAAAAAACAAGTGTAGACAATAGCATAACGAGTGTGACAAGTACTAACTACAATATGCCATTAAAGTTTAAAGAAAATTTAGAATTTAAGCTATTAAGGGTTAATGCTTTTTAAAATAAACAACTTTAAGAAATAGTCAGAGATATTATTTAAGGACTGTACTTTCTCTTAAGGCCGATGCATTTAAGGTCCTCGTTTTGTAATTATTTGAATTCACAGGAAGTGAAATTTTTGTTTCTGCTATGAATTCCATATACTATTGGATTAAAGTATGTTTACAACATTTGCCAGTTGTTTTCCATTGGTTTGTTATTATTGTTGTTGACAATAGTACGAAGAAGAAAAAAAAAACGTAGAAAATAACATGTCAACACTTGTGTTTATGCGTTTCCGCTTTTTATAATGTCATTGACATGGATTCTTTTTCCGTTCAGTTTTTTTTTTTTTTTTTTTTGTTGTTCCTTCGTACATGTTTATGAAAATAAATGAAATAAACGAATGTAGAACAATTTAGTATATTGAAACGTGAAAACATGTGTAATTGTATAAGAAATGGAGTTAACGCAGAATATAACTGAAAGTATGAAATTAAATTGAAAAAAAAACTGTAGCATACTTTAAGGGTTTTAACAAATCAACAATATTGTGGCCCCATTTGAGTAGTAACCTTAAGATATTCTAATATAATTTAACTTGATATATAAATATTTCTGAAAAAATATCTAAAGCCTACTTCAAGGCTAAGGTTAGGTCGAAAAAGCGAAATCCCAACCGACTCATGTTCAAAAATCTCTAACAGTGAGTTCACCAAACTACGCTAACCTTCGCTTCGCAAGTACTGCAGTGATTTATGATTAATAACAACACCCTATTAGCAAAAAAAATATTTTCCATAAATCGCTGAGAAACATACCGACGTCTCCCCCAGTCGCCAACCGGTGACGCGTCCCATGGGAGTCTGTTAAAAATTCATGGCTATTTGAAAGTACGTTAACTTTTGGTCCGTAGGTGCCCCAGTGACTTGTGGTTATTAGTAAACTGTTGTCCTGGAGTCTTCAGGATACACAATTACCTCGATAACATCCAATAAACAAAAAGTATTACCCGCTAGGAAGCACTTGCAACAAAAAACTGTAGCCTACTTTTATGAGCAACTTTGTCGTTAAGTTTTATACAAAAAAAAAAACAATTTTGCACCATAAATTCTAAACAATTGTTTGAACTGCTTTAATGACCTACTTTCTCAATAAGTTATTTTTAAATTTGATTAAATAAAAAAGAAAAAATATGTAGCCTACTTTGTGGTACTATAACTTAAAAAAGAACTAAAGTCTACTTTAAAGTTCTTTAAAGCTGTACAATTAACAACTAAAGTCACAAGCATACTTTCATATAACCAGCAATTTTATTAAACTTTGTATAAGTTAGAAAATACAAAATACAACGAAACTACAACAAATAAAAAATGTAGCCTACTTTAAGGATGTAAAACCTATAAAGTATGTGGCTTATCATAAACTTCTTTATTTAGGCCCTCAACATTTTTCTACCAGACTTTCTACAACATGCATATCGGTTTTTATTGATCTTTCCATAATAAGCTTAAAATTCGAAAATTTTCTATAGCCTGCTTTTGGGAGGGCCAACCTACTTTAGTTAAAAGTTAAGTTAAATATTCATGCCATTTATACATAAAGCCTTTCATTTGTAACAAATACGATTTTAATGTAGATTTTCTTTTTCTGAGTAATTCATGAAAAAATTATGTAGCCTACTTACAAGAGTTTATATCTTAAACATAGTATAGCCTACTTTTAGGTTTAAATAGTTTATTTTTACAAAATTGTATTGTATTCAATATTTAAAATTAAAGCTTTAAATAAATTTACACTGACATTTTACGTATTACATCGGCATAAAACTTTTGTTGTAAATCCTCACATTACATATACCTGCATGCTAAAAAGTACCTTTATAACATGCCATACAAATACAATACATACATATATATTGACATATAAGCCAACTATGCAATAATAATAACAACAACAACAACACAATGATTTAACAACTATCAGCTTAAAATGTATTGAACTGCAGATTTATTTACAAACACATATAAAATACATTTATATATATGAAAATTAACACGAAGGCTACTTTTCAGAGACGTTGGTTAAGGTTTGCTTAATGGCGCCCAACCAAAGTTGTATATTTGTATGCCTTAATTGATAATCTGTATTTAAAGATGTCAAGTTCTAAACTAGATTTTCCCGACAAAGAATTTTTATCCCTCTCAATGTTTCTTATTCACCCGCTTTGTCCCGTCAAGGTTTTGAAATTTTGCTATTTTTAAGATTTTTAGTTTGCAAAAATTTGTTAACAATTTTTCCTATTCTCAACCAAAATGTTATTGAAATAAAGTGTTTTTGGCTACAAAAAGGCTACTAATCGAGAGATCGGTATAATTTTATGGTAGCCCCGAAAAATATCTTTCAAAATTTTTTATAAAAGCAGGTTCATGAAAAAGGCTCAGCGTAAATTCAAGAAAATTAACTGAGTTTTTTAATGAGGCCTCTCTAGTTAAGTAAACCGTAAATTAATTCCTCATCATATCAGATAAAAAATTTCAGAAATCTACGATATTATAAGTGTTCTATAAGAAACCTAGCTACATTGCAAGGTCCACTGTTGGGCGCCATTATGTATTAAGAGTTCAAAATTTAAAATTTATGTCATTTAACATTCCTTTTTTTTTACTTTTAATTTGAAAAATTGTTCCTCATTCTTTTCAAACTACTACCTCAGATGCTATTACCATTATTATTGTTGTTTATTATTTGAATTTCGATAACAACAGCAGCAGCAATAATAACGTTTAAAATAAACTTCATGATAATCATTAACAGAAAAACAATGACGGGAAACTAACAGCTTACAATTGTTTGTGTAAAAAACATACACACACTTCAATATGTACGAGTATGAGATAATATTGTATGTATATTTGAATTACACTATGAATACAATGTATAAACATACTTTAGGATGGAACGATTTTGTGTTTACTTAGCTGAAGTATTATTAATCTCTTGTTTAAGCTGGCTATATTCTTCGGGATGTTTTTAAAAACAATCGCTTTATCTCTTTATAAAAAAAGAAGAAAATTGAGCCCCTGTAAAATTTCAAGTCAACGATTTATACCAAAACCATAGTTCGGTGACATGTCCTAGGGTGTATCAACTTCGGCTTTAGAAGGAATTTCGCTTACCTCAGAAATAGACAAGCTTTGGCCAGACGCAAAAATTTCTTAGACCCTTCATCTTTCACCATTTTTCACTTCTTCTCTATCCCCTTTCCAAAGAAATTATTAATAGAAATAATTTCCTAAGCGATGCCTCTTTAAAAAAAATGGAATTATTTTTCTAGTGAAGTGTTGTTTTTTCAAACGCGTCATATAGACCAACTGCAATTAATGTTGTAATTAATATGCATTTTTATTAATTCTAATTTAGTAGGTTTGAGGTTAAAAAGAAGAATAAACATTTTTTTCAGAAGTTATAAACACATTAATTTGCAAATCATTTTGCGTTTTGCGCTTTTCAAATAATAATCTGAAATTTTTTTCATGTAAATGGAAATATTTCTTCATTATCGCTTGGTAGCGAGAAAAAACGGAAACTACGATTGGAAAAATTTTTCGGTTTTCATATTGAGTTGTTCAGACAAAGTCGATTTTTACCACTTTCAGTGACTTTGAACATTAAATTCGCTGAGCATAATATGTAATTGTTTACGTTATGATTTTAAAAAAAATCTTAATTTTAGGAGTTACCAATATCAGTTTAGTTACCAAAATCTTTTTCCCTTTACACAGGGGTGGATTCCTGGTCATGAAGGGCACGAAGGCAATGAAAGGGCTGAATGTCTTGCCAATTTCGGAGCCCGTTTGGGAGACTAGGCATTGGGGAACTTCTACTGGCCAAAGATAGGTCAAGAGATTTATTTCCTTGTCAGGCGGAATATTACCCGACAGGGGTAACTTTAGGACCCTGAGGGGATACTTTACTGGACACTATGGGCTTAGGTACCAGTTTCACAAACAGGGTCGGTCGGACACTGATTTGTGAGATGAAAGGTGAGACATCGGAGCATAATATTCTCTGCGAATGTCGGGGACTGTATGACAGGAGACTCAGGTTTCTTGGTGACCGTTTCGTGTCATCTTCAAACGTTTGGGAAAATTCTTCTAATAGGATTATTGGCTTTATTGGTAGCCTGAACCTCTAGGGAAATCTAGGCAGCATAAATGATATATATTGGCCGCGGTGCGTAGTACCTTCATATCTAATCTAATTAGTTTCCAAATTAATAAATATATTTTTAGGATTCTTGACTTTAACGAGTGAGTGTTAAAACTTTTTTGATATTGGTCATAGTTAGGGTTTTATACGAATTTTTCCGAAGACACTATTTTATCTATATTTGAAATATTTCAAATGGGTGGAAACTCTGGGTCAAAAACATTATGGATGAAAAAAATTTTTATTATATAGTAATGTACAAATTTTCCACATGCTTCTCTACTAAAATTAACGTTTTTAACCGTCTCTTTTCCTATCGAGGTGGTTGGTTTAATTGGCAGCTTACGCCCTCGTAGACATCAAATAGAGTCAAGAGCAATTCCGTTTTAAAGACCGTAAGGAGCTAATATCCGGAAAAATAAGATAAAATAGTTGAATCCTACACGGATCGAATCTACATGGCAGCCGACAATTTTAAAAATTTTAATCTAAAAACCACACTTATAAATTACTTTGGGTCACTGACAACGAATCTGAAACCAAAAATCTAGAATGCAAAATAGCCGATCCAATATGGCGGTGAATACTTTTCATAAAATTGTAAATTTTTACCGTGATACTGGATTTGCCGTTTTTATTTTGAATATTGGATCCGCAATTTTGAACTTGTAATGCTGATTTCAGATTTCCTATATGATCTTTTTTTGTTTCATATGACCTTAATCGATCCTCCAGCAATTTTTGTTTGTTTATTTATGGGCTCTATTCAGTGTGGATCGCGAAGTATGTTGTCGCCCTAAATTTTATGTCGGATGCCCTGTAGAGCCGTGCAATCTCTTTCCTTCTCAGCTCGTATGCCTCAGCTACGAAATTGTACATCCCTCAGCCTTCCAAGTCTGTTAGAGTATTTCTCTATCAGTCAGTGGCGGTCAGCATGGCTATCGGTTTCGACACGTCTCTTCTACTTTTGCTGAGGAGGGATTTAATACGCTTCACCTAGTTGTCCGGCCCGTCGACTGCAGATGGCGTTCAGCGGTGTAGCCGACTAGCATCACTGTAAAGATATTTAAGGCAGACTTTCCCTTGCCAATTCATCTGTCCGATTAATATCGTAAAATCGATGTACCCGTCAGGAAATGACAACTTTGTGTAGACAGTTCTTTCCTACACTGACCCACAAGGATGTAAAATGTAATCCAGGAGCTCAAGGACACAAGGTTCATTTGAACCAAACTTCTTCCCAGAGAAGTAGATTGCAACCACTGAATTCCTAACCCTGTGATCGGAGTTAAGTTTCCATGACAGATTTTAGTCCAAGATGATTGCCAAGATATTTATCATGTTCGGCGAGGTTGAGTTCCTAGCCCTGAAGCCGCGGTGGTCGATTTGGTCCTATTGGTCCTGCTTTACTCGTATCCACTTCCAGACTACAGCTAGGGGATGCAATTTTTCTCACTATTACCCAGACGAGCGTTGACAATTTGGCAGTCCAGTCGGCGGCCGACTGGTCCTAGTGGTGAAAATTACCAGTTCTGTTTTACTTCGATCCACTCCCCGACCATATCTAGTGACCATAATTTTTCTTACTATTAATTAGACGAGAGTTGTCAATTCGTGAGTCGAACACGGTTATTACTCGTATACAGTCGTTGACAAAGGTCTCAACGCCCAAATCCAAAAGGGCGTCAATCCTGACATTGTTGAAATCTTGTATATCTAAGTAGGCTGGTAAGGTATATTGTCCGCATCCCAAGGATATGTTCACCACCCCGACAACCTCGTGAAGTGCAGTTTCCGTTGAGCGGCTCTAGAGATATGCAAGTTGACTACCAGAGAGTTGTGGCGATCTCTCGAGCTGTGTGTACATCGATAAGTCTTTCCAGTGTCTTTAACAGAAAAGCTGAGTGACTGACTGGCCTGAATTATTTTGCAACTGCATGACCGCTCTTCTTAATCTAAGGTATAAATACTACCTTAACCCTCTACAGCTGTCAGGCACGTAGTTGAGAGAGATAGACAAAGTTTGTATATATATTACGAGCAGCCAGAAAGTGTTTAGATTCTGAGCACTCTGTAAAATAATCGGAAGAATGCCAGATAGACTTGGCGATTTCTATGGAGAGAAACATTCAATTACACAGGCTGTCCTTACTGCGATAATGATATCATTCCCAACCTCATTGTAAGACCCCCCGTGCGAGACAGAGCCGACTATTTTCGAAAGTGGTTGCATCGCTGCAATGATTTCCAATGACTCGGCCGATGATATTTGAGAGGCCTTTTACCGGTATGTATAACATGCCCAAGCATGCTTATTTGTTTATTTCATTTTCTCTTATCCAGCCAATCGCGAGCTAAGATCCATTATTGTTGTCACGTTATCGCCTGAATGAGTCTCCTTGTCATAACTTAAGATGACTAACAAGAAAGTTAAATCGGGGGATTCTCTCCGATCTTGACAAAACACACAGATAGAAAAATGACGGATTCTTTATCGTCCCAGTCTGACTTTTCGGGATTAGGAAGTGAGCTCAAATAGCAACAGGTGCTTTTCCTCCAAACTGGAACGAAAACGGTTCTAGCACTAATTCTAGAACTGGTTCTGCGACAGTGAAACCTTACATTTGGACTTTGACTTAAGAAAGCAGTTGTAGAACGATTTGCAGGGCTGCAACCTCTCTGTCGGAAAACGGTCCCGGATCCTAATAATTTCTTTCAGGCGTAGATTAAGGCAAACGTGAAATGATTTAAGTTTATTTATACTAAAGAGATTACCGGAAATATAACAATTTTTAGGGATGTCCAGGCAGCTATCCAAGCAATCTATTCGAACTCTGTAAAAACAGCCGCTATCCTCGGGTGCAAGGAGGAAAGCACTAACTTCTCAACCAGGGCCATTATATTTAAATTATATGGGATCCGGCGCATTTTAATATCGCAGAAAATGATATGACTGACAACTTGGCCTGGTAAGGGTCTTCTCTAAGCGCAGTCAACTTGGAGAATGCGAAATCATTTGAGGCTTTTAGGGTTGAACTACATAAGATGATGGCTTACACTATTATTGCTCATAGAACAATAGGGGACACCTCGGGAGAAGGTGAGAGCACCAGAATTATATAAAGAGGCCTAGATGGGAAGGAAACTAAGATGCTTCTAAAGCTCTAAGTTTGCATAAAATATGGACTTAGCAGCTTTTCACAAATGGGAAGAAAACAATCTATAAATACCCTACGGGAAATTTTAACAAACTGTCACCGAACTGGCCCCTTTATATGAAATAGACTGGTCACTTTTACATGGCGTTGTCATAGGAGGTGGAAATTGACCCCTTGTGACATGTCACAAGACAAATCCCAGGACAGGTCCCTGAATTTGAGAGTTCAGTGACCTGTCCTAGGATTTGCCTTGTGACATGTCACAAGGGGTCAATTTCCACCTCCTATGACAACGCCATGTAAAAGTGACCAGTCTATTTCATATAAAGGGGCCAGTTCGGTGACAATTTGTTAAAATTTCCCGTAGGGTATCTTTATAAGTTTCAGTACTAAAAGTTTTTCTTAAGAAACAATTAGTAAAAACTTATGGGTTTTAGCACAAATGTCGAATTCTGATGTGATTCTACGTAAAAAATTTTCAGAACTTTAGAAATATCTATAGCTAAATTCTATACAGAAGCAGAAAAAAATATTAAATGTTTACCTTTAAATTTGAATCAAGTTGTTTCTACTTTTCGTTAGAACCATCCAATTTGTAATAGCCTCGCTATTGTCAAAATCATTTACTGTTCCGTCCTAATTCAAATACATACATATATATATTTATTTTAATACATACATTCATAGCATGTGTGTTTGTGTGTGTGTATTTGTTTATATAAATTAACAAACTCTATTTGATAGAGTATGAGTAAGAATATATTTATTCACTGACAACAATAATAAGAGCTGATGTTAAACCAAGAGGAGGTGAAGATTTGTAATGAAATATTTAAGTTTATTAATAAGATTCTTTAATTTATTACAATAAACTCCTAAAAGTAGGCTTTAATATGTATTTATTTAAGAAGCCTTAAAATATGCTTTAGTTTTTAAAATTAAAATTAATCCTTTAATGCACGTAGCTGACTTTAGGTACTGATAACTTCTAAGCTTGGATTAATAAATTCTAATAAAGAAATTAGAATTATTTTGATAGAAAGAAGAATTCATGTACTGTTTAGAGGTAAAAAATGAGTCGAAGTCGAGATTTCGCCAAATTTAAGAAAATCAGTTTTTCAGAGTGAAACAAAATTTATAAAATATATAAACCTATAATATAAACCTATATAAAAAATTAAGCTGAAGTCTCCAGTGCGAAATCATATTATGATTTTGATTCAAGAGGATTCCCGCTGGATGCCTTACTAATTGTTTATTGTAAACCTGCCCTAAATTTTGTAATATTTAAACATTTTTAATGTCGTATACAAAGTGATTCCTTACAGTAAGGGAATTTTCATCTTTTTTTAGTGAAATCTTTAAAAGATTATTTATTTAAATATAATTAACTCCTTATCGTAGGCATTAAAATATATCTGTATTAAAGAAGCCTTAAGATATGCTTTAACTTTTGTAAAATTTAAAGTTGTACCAAACTACTAAATATCGTTCTTTTTAAAAATTTGGAATTAAATTCATATTAACTTTCAACAATTCTATTGCCTACTTATGGAAGTTTGACAATAACAAAATTGTTGCCTACTTTAAGGATAAATATGAAAACATACTTTTAGAATGCCAAAATCATATTTACTTAAAACTTTTATTGAATTAAATTCATATTAACTTTTATCAATTCTGTTGCCTACTTATGGGAGATTATTAATAACAAAATTGTTGCCTACTTTAAGACGAAATAATTAGAACATACTTTTAGGGTGCCAGAATCATATTTACTTAAAACATTTATGCAGCATACTAAAGGGAGTTTAAAAAATAAAAAAAATGTTGCCTAGTTTAAGGTGAAATTAAATAAAACATACATAACTTGGGATGGAAAATAAATTCAATTTTTTAATTCTATAAATCTTCTTTGCTGATATCTTTCTCAAAATTGAATTTTTAACAATTTATTGAGCTGTCAGAAAACTAAACTAAAGTCTGTTGATGGTTTTTATTACACTAAATTACTTCTGAACAAGAAAAACTGTCATAAACAGTCATGTATATGCGTTAAGACAAATCAAAATTCTAACAAATATATTTATCTCAAAAAAGTAACATGCTTTTGAACAAAAAAGTAACATCTATTCAAAGAAAAATAGGCTGTGTGATTCGTTTTCTAAAACTACAACTTTTGATATGAAAAACATCACAAAATTCTAAAAAAAAAACGAGTCAAGGAAGTGAAAAAACTGGAAATGTATGTGATATGTCGTAAATTGATTTCAAACAAATGGGAAAATGTTTTGTGAGCTAAAGCAAGAGTGACTGTTGCCATGATAGCTAAAGGAGCTAACATAACCATTGAAATCCTGGTTTACTTTCTATTGATGATAAGGTAAGAAAAGGCAAAGGTAATAAAAAAAAAACTGAAAATTGAAAAAGTAAATGACATAAGCAGCAAACAGATGAAAAAAAATATCTGCTATAGCAGAAGTGATAACGGAATTGATGAAAGCGAACATTTGCTAAAATGTATTGATTGCATGTTAACTTTAAGACTTGTTAAAGGAATAAGAAATACAAAAAAATCAAGGAATAGAAACAGAAAAGTGATTTTTGAAATTGAAATATAAAGAAATTTAAGAGAAAATAAAAAAAATCAATATCTATGAAGCCTTAAGGTAGGCAACATTTTTGGTAATATATAGTTTCCTCAAAGTAGACTACAGAAAAACACTATGAACTGAAATAAGAGTTAAAAGCAAAACAGATTTTTAGAATCACTTAAATTAGGCCATATTTATAATTAATTAAAATCAATGAAGGATTAGGAATTTAAAAAGATATTTTATATTGGAAGTTAGAAATTAAGAGAAAATATAAAAAATCTATTTAAAAGAAGCCTTAAGATAGGCAACATTTTTCCTCAAAGTAGGCTATAGAAAAATACTATAAAATTAAATAAGAGTCTACTGTAAACCAGATCTTTCGAATTACATAAACTAGGCCAGATTTATAATTATTTTAAATCATTTTAAAGAAGTGAAGGATTAAGACTGAGAAGGAATCTTTTATATTGGAGTTTAAAAATTAAGAGAAAATATAAAAATCGATATAAAATAAGCCTTAAGGTAGGCAACATTTTTAGTAATATATGGTTTCCTCAAAGTAGACTACAGAAAAACAGTATGAAATTAAGTTAGAATCAAGTGTAAATCAGATCTTTGGAATTACTTAAACTAGGCCACATTTATAATTAATTAAAATCAGTGAAGGATTACGAAAGAAAAGAGACTTTTTATATTCGAAGTTGTAACGGCTGAATTATTTCACTACCCTATCTTAGGAGAGACCACGCTACCTTTTTGTCCGGCTGTGCTCAAAGAAAATGGGGGGATCTTGTCTCTCTTAAAACAGACAAAAGCCAGTCACAATGAAATAAAATTACAGGTAGCATTCCCCGATATCGAATGTATTAAAACCAAAGAAATAGAAGAAAAAAAAAATATAGACCAAAATAAAATTAAGGAGAAAGAAAAGAAAGATGAAGTTTAGTAGGAGAGGTGTTAGATGGTATATCCCCTCCCTATTCTCTACCCACCCTACCTGCTATCACTGCGATAAAATTTTTTGATAGCCCATTTTTTTTTTTCTAACCGCGTATGTCTAAATTTTTCGTGGAATAATAAAAAAAAATTTAACAATTCATTATAATCTATATATATTTATTTAAAACAAATGATAACGAAACATTTTATTGTATTTAAAAACATATCGTTATAAGCGCCAAAAATTTCCCTTATTGTTAATAAATTTTAAAATTAGTTATATATTATAAACGAACATAAACAATCAAAAAAAAAAAAAAATTTTACTAATCTATTCTTATGAGTGTACCGTATAGTGTTGAGTTTTTTATTTTTTTTTTTATAAAAATTAAATATTAGGATTTAACAGGCGTAATTAAGGAGTAAAAAAAATGAACTTGTTAAATTATAATATTTTTTTTCAAAAATTATATACTGCAAAATTGACAGTAGATCAAGTAAAGTTATATTGAATAATGCAAATAAATTATTAACTTTTATATAATTTTTCCCTTTTTTTATAGTTTTTAATAAAAAAAAAAAAGTTTTAAAACTCACCAAAAATGATGTCCATCGTCGACTCCAGGCCTGATGTCACGAACACCCATTATATAGTTTAAATTACAGAGTATTAATAACTTAAAAAAAAAACTTATATAAAAGAATTATTTGAATTCTTTCCGATATTTTATTTTCATTAATTGTATATGGTATATTGATATGTTTATGAGAGGTGTATTCGTATTTTAAAATGTATGAGTGTAGTGTGTCAAAAAAATGTCGAGCTAATTTTATCCCGAAATTGATTTTGGTAAATGACTTTCAAATCACTGTGATGTATTGATAACATTGATTGATTATTTTCATCGAATGAAGTTGATTAGAGGTGATGTTGTCAACACTGATTATATCGTTATCGATGGCATTATCGCTTTTCTTGATATTGTTTTCGATATCTCCATGAGATATTCTTTCCTTGGAGATAACTTATAGGTGTTATTGATATTGTAATTTTTACCTTTTCGATAATCAAAATGTATGGTCTTTATGAACGTTAATAGTTTCTAATACAAAGGTTGATGATATGAATGCAGCTATTGATTCGTTATGAAAAATAATACTTTGTATTCATCGAAAAATAACGCACCCCTGATGGCAAAATCGATTCGCAGTGTTTTATAAAACTGTTGGCTTTATAAACCAGATTTGAATATGACTAAGAGAATTTTCCAATATAAAATTGAATTGTAACAGCAACTTCCTGGATAATAGCAAAATTTTGTATGTTGTTCCCAGATGTGACAATAATCAATTTTATATCCCAAAATGTTCCGAACTTTTTCTCTTTTCTAGGCAGTATATAAATTTCAAATTTTTTCTGAAAATTTTTGAAATGATTTACTACCAAAATTTCCAAAACCAATTTGATAAACAAAATTACAAAATTTTCAAGTTTTACAGGTAGAATAGGGTATTTAAATTTTCCAATAATGGTCGACCTCACAAAACAGAAACAGTGTAAGAATTAATTAATTTGAGGAACTGGTTCTGTAAAAGGGCGATGTATAAACAATTTACTTTATGCAACATCCTGAACCTTAAGTCCAAATATCCTTTGCGTGGTACACACCTGTATTGTCATTATTCAAATCCTGCAATTCGTAGTTTACCTGTCCAATTCTCCGAATGACTCTGGCCTTTACCCCAATAGGTGCCAATTTTGAACTAAAATAACCAATTTTAGAACTCTGGGTAAAATTTCGTCTTATTACCTCCTGTCCAACCACGTAGTTCTTAGTCCGACTTCGTAGATTATATGAATGTACGTTCCTTTCATATGCCTTTTTTATGTCTTCCTTAATTAAGTCCCTAATCAAAGTGAATTCGTCCTGTCTTTCAAGTTGTAAGTCCACATCTGTCAATATGTCAAGTTTCTTTAGCAGTTCATAATCTCTTCCGTGTGTTATCATGGTTTGTCCGAAAACAATCTGGTATGGAGTCCTTCCGATAGTTTGATGGATACTGTTACGTAGAGCACAATTTATGCTGCTTATATATTTATCCCAATCCCGTTGATCCTTCCTTATGTACGATCGCAGAGCCTCGTTAATTGATCGGTTAACTCGTTCGCTTGCATTTGCCTGGGGACTGTATACAGCGGTTACCATATGTTTTACTCCATGTTTCGCCAAAAAACTCTCAAAATCTTTGCTCCTAAATTGTGAGCCGTTATCAGATACTATTATCTCTGGTACTCCGTAGCAGTTGAAAATGTCTGTCCGTAAAAAGTCAACTATAATTTTTGCATCAAATTTTCTTACAGGCCTCAAAAATGTGAATTTTGAAAAATGGTCGAGTATTATTAAAATTCCTATATTTCCAGTCCTTGTCCTTGGTAAAGGTCCTATAAGGTCAATGTACAGTCTCTGAAAAGGTCGTTCCGTCTTTACCATTTGTCCTAATGGTGGTCTCAGTACAGTAGTTGGTGTCTTCGAAGTCCTGCACAACTCGCAATTTTGAATATATTCCTTAACGTCTGTCACTAGTCTTGGCCAATATAAATATCGCCTTATACGTTCTAATGTCTTATTTATTCCACCGTGAGCAGAATTAGGAACGTCATGCGCCGAATATATAACGTTGTGTCTCAGTTTTGTCGGTACCAGTAATTTCCAAGAGTCAGATTCGTCCGTCAAACTTGAAGAAAAGTCCATCCGTTTGTAAATATATTTGTCAATAATCCTAAAATCTGGCAACGCAGTATTCAATAAGTCGTCGCGTAATTTTGTATATTCTTCTGATTCAAAGGCTTCCGACTGGAGATCAATTGCCGGTATGCTTTCCAGTTCTATCGAGCTTACAAAATCCTCCCCCTCGTGTACACGAGATAATGTATCAGGGACTACATTTTCCTTCCCACTTCTATGCTCAATTGAGAAACTAAATCCCTGTAACTTCAGCGACCACCTAGCTAAACGACCAGATAAATCTCGTTGACACATAAGCCACTTTAGGCTAGCATGATCCGTAACAACTTTGAACTCCTGCCCCTCAATATACGACCTAAATTTCTTTATTGCCATTACTACGGCCAAACACTCGAGCTCCGTAATGGTGTAATTCCTCTGAGCCTTGTTCAACTTATGGGACATGTAAGCAATGGGTCTTTCGGTCCCGTCTTTGTCCTCCTGCGCCAATACTGCACCCACCCCATAAGTGCTGGCATCACACTGTAGTATAAAAGGTTTACCATAGTCCGGGTGAATGAGTAATGGTGCAGTTGTCAGTTTGGTTTTAAGTTTTTCGAAAGCAGATTGTGCCTGTTCTGTCCAACCAAATATTTTCCTCTTGGTCAACAGTTCTGTCAAAGGAAACGTAACAGTCGAATAGTCCTGAATAAAGCGTCGGTACCATCCTGTCATTCCTAAAAAACGTCGTAAATGTTTAATTGATTTTGGTACGGGAAAGTCCTGTATGGCCATAACCTTGTCCTTGTCCACTTGTAAAGTCCCATTTCCAACTATGTAACCGAGGTATTTCACCTTATTAAGAGCAAAACTGCTTTTCTTTACGTTGATAGTTAAACCTGCCTTTCTAAGTTGGCTCGCTACCTCTAATAAGTAAGTCATGTGCTCTTCAAAATTCTGCGAAACTATTAATAAGTCATCCAAATATACAAATACGTGAGTCTTTAAATTAAACGGAATAACTATGTCCATAAGTCTGCACAATGTTTGCGGTGCATTACATAGTCCAAACGGCATTCTAGTGAATTGGTACAATGGCCGATTAGGGACTGTAAAGGCTGTCTTAGGTTTCGAAGTTTCCTCCAGTTTAATTTGCCAAAAGGCGTCTTTTAAATCTATTTTCGAAATAAAATAAACCGGAGGAAGTCTGGCAATTAGTCCGTCTATATTCGGAATCGGATAAGCGTCCTTTACTGTTACTGAATTTAATTTTCGACTATCAACACACATTCTCACTTTACCAGGTTTAACTACAACTACTGTAGGAGATGACCACGGTGAATTTGGTGCCTCTTCTATAACACCAAGGGAAATCATGCGGTCCAATTCACCACACAATTGTTTTTCCACAGCCGGTGATATGGGATAATACCGTTGTTTGATTGGCTTTGCATCCCCGGTATCAATACTATGCTCAATCAAGGTAGTACATCCTAAGCCCTCAACTTCAGAATCTGGAAATGCTGCAATAATTTTACTAAGTCGTTCTTTCTGTCCATTAGTTAGTCGTACTTTATCTGTATCAGTCTCAGTAAAGTCAATCTCTTCAATGTCCTGTATCATAATCTTGACTCCAAAAGATTCCCAAAAATCGTATCCACAAATTATTTCCTGATGTATGGATGGAACCACCAGTAATTCAAATAATTTAGTCTGTCCCTTAAATGTTATATCCAACACAACGGTTCCCACTACTGTCTGTCTCTGCCCATCAGCTGTTCTCACATTGCCTATACATCTCTGAAATACACTCATATTCTTCACCTTTGTTGCCAATTCCCCACCAATTACACTTTTATTAGCACCACTGTCTAAAAGAGCCAAATGGATTGTATCACCCACTTTCAAATTTACATACGGCCTGCTGTCTAAATCCTTATTCACTATACTAGAGATAACACAAACACGATACGACTTTAGTTTACGATAGTAATTACGAATTCGCTTTGAAGATCGACTTATCTGATTAACCTGATCAAAAATTCTAGCTCGAGCTCTCTCATATTCTAATAAACGAACATGATAAGGCCTCATCAATGGATGAACATTATCCTTTGCTTTGTGCAAGTCCGTGTCCGTAATCTCAGTATTCTTTATAACTCTATTATTTGAAGTGATAACCTCGGATGTCCGCTCTACTTTCGTCGGACATCCTTTAGCCCATTTCCCTGGACTAAATTACAACATTTGGGACATGTTGGTCTATAAATGTCCTTAGCTCCACAGCCATAACAAAATACTCTCCTGGTTTCCATACAGTCCCAGTATGTATGTCCTACATTGTCACAGTTCCAACACTTAAGATTATGTTGAATTGCACAAACCTCAGTCTCAACATCTGTCTTATTTGATCCATCCAAGTCCTCGTTCCTTACAGTCATTTCCGCAATACGTGCTCTTGTTGCTCCCCGAGAATTGTTGACGTGGAACTCTTTCATGAACTTCTCATGCTTGCGCACTTCCTTACGTAGCTGTGAAACACTCGTTATTTCCAAATGTAATAACTCATGTCGTATTTCTCCTTTCAAATTTCGAGTCAATGTTTCACACAAATCTCTGTCCGATATTGGAGACTTTAATTTGTCTGCCAGAGCCGTAATAGCGTCTAGGTACTCATCAAAAGTTTCATTATGTTTTTGTCTTCGACGTCGTATATCATCGAGTATGTCAAAATCACTAAAGTCCTCTCGATACTCGTTTCGTAGTTCATTCGTCAAAGTTGTCCAATCAAAATCAGCGTGCTGATGATGGTAACGCCAGTACCAATCCAGAGCCTTATTCTCGAATAAACAGTGTGCATGATCGCTTAAAAGTCTGAAGTTACCGCCTAAAGTCTTTGATGTAAGAACGTTCACCCGATAAATAAATTCAGATACTGGCATCTGGTTGTCATGTCCGGTAAATTTAAGTCGCCAATTGCGAATAATATTCAAAACTTTATCCGCAGAAAAAGTATCATTAATCGAATTATAGTTGGAGGGATGAAAGTTAGTTGAAGCACTCATCGCTACAGTTGGGACACTCGTGGAGGAATTCACGTTAGCGGGAATATCAGAATTCCCACGAGTAACAACGCTGCTAGGCCTGTTCATATTTCGTAGCATAGACACCAATTCGTTCGAAATGAAACTTTGAATTTCTACACGAAAGTTGTCGATTGATTCTGAAACAACGTGTCTAATTTGTTCCCTATTATCACGCCCATTACTCTGGGATCTACTAGTCCTATTAGGTTCACCAGCTCGAAGTGGTGGATTCCCAGTTCGCGTTTGTTTTCTCGCCTGAAGCCTACCTCTAGTACGTACACCCTGAGCATTTGATGTCGAAGGATTCTCAGGTGTTCTCGCTTCCGTAACATTACCGGAACCATCAATTGTAAAACTTACATTGGTGGGTTCCTCTAAATCTAATAAATTTTCATGACTTCTAGTCAGCACCATCGCGAAAGAGAATTATGAAATTAACAAAGAAATTCAACAATAAATTATTCATTCCACTACTTCATTTAGACATAGCTCTTAGCTAAATAAAATTTAAGAAAATAAATCTAAACTCCAAACTAAAAAAATAAAAATAAAAAAAATCAACATCGATATTTGATTGAGTAAATATCACAATCACGTCCACGATAAAAATCTCAAATCAAAATATCGAAACAAAAAAAAAATTAAAAAAAATCCTGGATATATTCTGTGAGCAGATATTCAGAATTACCAAATATAAGAATCTCAAATAGAAACAATCCTGGATTAAATTTTGAAGCAAAAAAAAAAAAATTATAAATTACCAAAACAAAATGCACTAGGTGCTCTGTGAGTATAGCTCTGATTCATTTTCAAAACTATAAGTCCCCGACAAAAGAACCTAACGCTAGAAAATTAACATAATATACCATTAACCACAAAGGAAAGGAAATCACAATCCCAATAAAATCCAGAAATCCAAAATTATGTTAGGAATTATTAAAAATAGAAAAATAAAACAAAGGAAAATAATTAGAGGAAAGAAACAATCGATACCACGAACATTAAAAATTATTTTGGTGACATCAGCAATGATGTTATTATGAAATTAAATATTCAATATCACATAATGAATTCATAAGTGATAACCTCAAATAGACCGAAATCTACTGTAAGTGCTGATGCCCCACGTTGGGCGCCATTTATTTTATGTAACGGCTGAATTATTTCACTACCCTATCTTAGGAGAGACCACGCTACCTTTTTGTCCGGCTGTGCTCAAAGAAAATGGGGGGGATCTTGTCTCTCTTAAAACAGACAAAAGCCAGTCACAATGAAATAAAATTACAGGTAGCATTCCCCGATATCGAATGTATTAAAACCAAAGAAATAGAAGAAAAAAAAATATAGACCAAAATAAAATTAAGGAGAAAGAAAAGAAAGATGAAGTTTAGTAGGAGAGGTGTTAGATGGTATATCCCCTCCCTATTCTCTACCCACCCTACCTGCTATCACTGCGATAAAATTTTTTGATAGCCCATTTTTTTTTTTTTAACCGCGTATGTCTAAATTTTTCGTGGAATAATAAAAAAAAATTTAACAATTCATTATAATCTATATATATTTATTTAAAACAAATGATAACGAAACATTTTATTGTATTTAAAAACATATCGTTATAAGCGCCAAAAATTTCCCTTATTGTTAATAAATTTTAAAATTAGTTATATATTATAAACGAACATAAACAATCAAAAAAAAAAAAAAATTTTACTAATCTATTCTTATGAGTGTACCGTATAGTGTTGAGTTTTTATTTTTTTTTTTATAAAAATTAAATATTAGGATTTAACAGGCGTAATTAAGGAGTAAAAAAAATTAACTTGTTAAATTATAATATTTTTTTTCAAAAATTATATACTGCAAAATTGACAGTAGATCAAGTAAAGTTATATTGGATAATGCAAATAAATTATTAACTTTTATATAATTTTTCCCTTTTTTTATAGTTTTTAATAAAAAAAAAAAAGTTTTAAAACTCACCAAAAATGATGTCCATCGTCGACTCCAGGCCTGATGTCACGAACACCCATTATATAGTTTAAATTACAGAGTATTAATAACTTAAAAAAAAAACTTATATAAAAGAATTATTTGAATTCTTTCCGATATTTTATTTTCATTAATTGTATATGGTATATTGATATGTTTATGAGAGGTGTATTCGTATTTTAAAATGTATGAGTGTAGTGTGTCAAAAAAATGTCGAGCTAATTTTATCCCGAAATTGATTTTGGTAAATGACTTTCAAATCACTGTGATGTATTGATAACATTGATTGATTATTTTCATCGAATGAAGTTGATTAGAGGTGATGTTGTCAACACTGATTATAAAGTTTGAAATTAAGAGAAAATATAAAAATCGATATAAAAGAAGCCTTAAGGAAGGCAACATTTTTTGGTAATATATGGTTTCCCCAAAGTAGGCTACAGAAAACCACTATGGAATTTAAATAAGAGTCTAATGTAAATCAGATATTTGGAATTACTTAAACTAGACCACATTTATAATTAATTTAAATAATTTTGAATTAGGAAAGAGAAAAGATATTTTATATTGGAAGTTGGAAATCAAGAGAAAATATAAAAATCCGTATAAAATAAACCTTAAGGTAGGCAACATTTTCGGCAATATATTATTTCCTCAAAGTAGGCTAGAAAACAATATGTAGTTAAATAGGAGTTAGAAGTAAACTAGATTTTTGGAATTACTTGAAATGGATAATCCCCTTGGAGATTGTGACCGTTTTGTAATCGGTCTTTAACCAAATTTTTTTATGGGGCTTTTATCCGATAATTTTTTTAGTCTTAACCCCCAAAATCGAAATCGGGATAATGTCCTGGGCCCATTTATTAACATTATAAATAACTCATAGATTCCATTTCTTACCTTTTAATTTAAGGCTTAAAAATATGATTCTGTGATGTTGACTTTTTGTGTTATATTTCCTACAACATTTTTCTTTAGCTTACTTTTTTGTAAACAACATCTTTTGTTTCAACAACACAGAACACCAACTCTTTTTACAACTTAAAAGCAAAAAAAAAAGAAAAAAAACCCCTCCCCATTGGCTTTATTGTGACACAGGTGTGTTTTCTAAAAAGTAATGACTCTTTTAGTTTGCCATAAAAATAAGAAAAACAAAAACAATATTAAAAGAAAGAACACCAAAAACAAACAACACTTTACTTTAACTGACAAAGACAAAATGACCTTTTAACTTTGAGTTACACTTATGAGCGTTAAAAAGAAAAACAATTTTATAATAACTACCGCAAAACTTTTGAGCAAGAAAAGTATGAAAAAAATATATAAAAAGTAGAACAAGATTAAATATTAAAAATTACAAACAACATAAAGAATACTTTTTCTAGAAACTACAGAACTTTTTAAAGAAGTGTAAAAGATAAAGCATACTTTTGGGAGCAAAGAGTTAACAGGTATAAAGCATACTTTCCGGAATATTAATAAATATTTAAAGCGAGTTTTAGAAAACAAAACCTAAATTAAATTTGTAGGCTGACAAATGTCTATAAAATAAGATGGACATTTTTAATAGACACTGCCTTATTGGTCAGTTTTTGCAAAAGATAAAATCGGCAGCTAATAAGGACTCTTGAATTCTCAGCAACTCCAGGAGAATTCCAAAGCACTACAAGGAGAATTCACTCCAAATCACGATTCTTTAATGTTTTTAATTGGAATTAGTTTCGAAATATCAATGTTTACGAGAAAATGCACAAAAAGTCATATTTTTCCCTTGTAATCAGTGTTCCAAATTTCAGAGCCGATGCGGCACGCCTTCCTGATGTCCGATTATCCTAATTTTTTTGGGAGAAGTAGTTTTACACTCAAATAAATATTTCCAGGGGGTAGCCCGGTCAAAAACTCAAAATTTATTTTTCTTCATGTTGACTGTCTTGACAAAAGCCAGAAGTCTCAAGATTCCGATTCCGATTCTAGATATTTCCTTTAGATCTCGGAACATATAAATTCGCAAGCATCTATCCCTGGAGCGCACATGAGCCAGACAGTGGCACATGCTTTTCTCCATCGTCTCCCTAATCCCCGGTACCCCACAGAACCTACAGTTTTCACGGCAGGTTTTCCCGCTCTCTTGGCAAGAACTGCAGTCTGTTAGGGACCCGTCAGTATAGTTGAATTGCGCCGCAATCAAAATTTGTTTTGTAAAAATCTCGCGATTTTTCAAAAAAAAAATTTATTTTCTTTTTTTTAATATTAGGTATACCCAAACTTTTTAGATGATATAAAAATGAAACTTTTTGCTGGAAAATGCAACTTCAGAAGTGATATACTGTTATTGCGCTGCTGGCAAAAATTTTTTTGCAGAAATCGCGCGATATTTCAAAAAAAAAATTTATTTTTTTATGTAAATGTCTAAATTTTTAATGCGTTTATCGATTATTGAAAAAAAAAAATAGTTTTTAAAGTCGTGGGGGGACATTTTCCATCATTGGAGTACCATTTTATCATACAAAAATATTTCATCATTTTCAGTCCCCTCTTAAGGGGCTAAAATGGCTCTAGTTAGGGCTACGTTTTATGGATTAAAAAAAAATAACATTTTTGAAATCGTGAGACAATTTCCTTTAATTTGAGTACCCACACTTACATGTTACTGTGTCCCCCCTTTTTTTGCCCCCACGGGCCTCCCGGGGCCGAGCCCCTACCAAAATTAATTTCGGTATTTTTCTTTTTTAATTAAAGAGGGGATCATATTTTTTTAATATTTTTTTGACGAAACCCCATAAACTGCAGTTTAGCCGCGGTTTGAGTCATTCAAATTCCATTTCACTGGTTCTCCGTTCGATTCTATTTCGTTCCACTTGTCTACCATTTGAATTCCACTCGTTGCCCATTCCATTCTGTTTCGCAATTTTAGTATTCCAATTCCACTCGTTTCCCGTGCTATTCCATTTCGTTCCCATTGTCTTGTATTTCAAGATCAATCGTTTATCGTTCCATTCCTATTCTCTCCCCTTGCTCCGTTTCAATCCGTTTTCCAACTGTAGCGTTTCAGTTCCACTCGCTCCCCAATCCATACCATTTCGTTCACATTTTCTTTGCATTTTGATCTCCATCCCGTTTTCTTTCCATTTCGTTTCCATTGTCAGTTTTTTCAGTTCCTCAAGTTTCCCGTTCCATTCCATTTTATTACACTTGTCTAGGTTTCAACTGAACTTGTTCATTAAATTTCAGGGTTCTAATCAAAGAGGTTTGGGCAGTTAGTTAAGGATGGTACGTCTGACCTTTTGTCAGTTGTTTCCAATGCCAGTTGTTCCTTTAGTTTCCCGTTCCATTGCATTATATTACACTTCTCTAGTGTTTCAATTGCATTCGATTCTTAATTTACGAGTTTCTATCCAAAGAGGTTTGGGCATTTAGTTAAGGTGAAGACATCTCACCTTTTGTACTCCTGTTTTTTTACCATGTTGCTGGCGAAAATTCCAAAATGTACCCTGGTGGATTAGAACATACTACAGGGAACACCTATTTAAAATTTCAGGTTTCAAGAGGGAAGCTTTTCCTGTTTTTTTGCCCCGAAAGTCCTTTGCAGATGCCGCCGGAGGAAAATCCCACATAGAAATACGAAAAAATGTCGAAGTAATGAAAACTTTTGTAAAATAAACCATTTTTCGTTCATTTTACGAAAGTTTTCGTTGTTTTGACATTACTTTCGTAGTTTTATGTATGGATTATTATCTGCAACTTCCTAGTTCTTGGGATTTGGGCAGGCCGTCAAGGGAGAGATTTTCCCCTTTATACCTCTCCCTGTACGACAGACCCGGGAACTTCATACCAAATTTCAGTTTGGGCAGGCCGTTAAAGGGGAACTTTTCCTTTTTTGAGCCCCCATTTTTACCATGTTCCTGTCCAAAATTCTAAAAAGTACCTTGTCGGTAAGTTAGCTAATGCTCCCAAGATCACATATATTAAATTTTAGGTTCCTAGCCAAAGGGGCTTGGGCAGCTTTTTAAGAGGAAAACTTTCCTCCCGGTAGGAATTTTCTAAAAATTCTGCCTTATCGGATGTCTGCGGCGGAAGAGGAACCTACACACTGAATTTCATCTTCCTACTTCCAGCAGCTTGGGCAGGCCGTCAAGAGGAGGCTTTCCCCTTTTTACCCCTCCCTGTAGGAATTTAAAAAAATCCCGTATTAGCGAATTCCTACATCAAAGTAGGAACCTTCTTACCAAATTTCAACTTCCTTGATTCAGCGGTTTGGTCAGTCCGTTAGGGGTCACTTTTTGCCTTTTAAACCTTCGATTTTATATGTTCCTGTCTAAAATTCCAAAAAGTACCTCTTCGCTAAGTTAGTCCATGTTCCAAGGCACAAATATTTAAAATTTCAGGTTTCTATCCGATGATATTTAGGCAGGCCGTCAAGGGAAAGACTTGCCCCTCCCGCTAGGAATTTCTAAAACTCTGCTCTACGTCAGAAGAGGAACCTCCTCCCAAATTTCAACTTCCTAGTTCCAACAGTTCGGCCTAGGCGATGTTGAGTCAGTTCTATATATGAATGCTTCAGTTGCCAAATCGATTAACTCCACTTTCTGAATTTTATTAAACTTTAATTTCAATTTATCGTAAAACTCCTAACTGTATAATATTCAAAAAAAATTTACCTGATAATAAATATTAACACTACTACATGATAAAATTTATAATTTAACCATAATTTTAAAAAACGATTTATAGTATTTTCTCATTTTTCTCATTGAGACTCATTAATTTTTTTTTTAATAGAGTTAATCGATTTGGCAACTGAATCATTCATATAGAGATTTTGACACGAGTCCATTTCAAACCATTCAAAATTTCGGACATAAAACGACTGCCAACCCGACCTGTGTAGGGTATGACATGGTGGGCATGCCCGACCTTAACTTTTCTACTCTCTTTTTTTTAATTTCATTCACAGTTCTTTAGTTATCAACTTTTTATTTTAAAAAAATCCCCCAAATGTAGGCTACACTTTTTGTTTTGTTTATTTCTTAACAAAACTTAAAATTACCTAAATTTAACAAATACTTTTACTCTGCTATTTCGTAAACAATTTTCTTATTTCTTAATTTATGCCTTGAAACGGAGAAAATGAAATTTTTGTAGCATATTTTCAGGATGTCCAACTTTATTTCAATTTTCAACACACAGTTTTGTTGTTGTTACTTAAATAAACTGGGATCTCTGGCGTATGTTTATTTTTCGAGTTGAAGTATTTTTGTTATTTGTTGGTTTTATTCCATTTTATTTTCGTTTATTTATTTTTATCATGAAAACTCAAAAGGGAGTTTACAAAATTATATCTTTGTTGTTGTTTTTATGTTGTTATGGCCTGGTAAAGTTGTCTGTTCATATGACTGTAATGGCAGCATAACGGAAATGCGTTTTTTGTTTATGTTTAATCTTCTTCCGGTTAATACCATTTATTTTCTTTCTTTTATATTTTTTTGGACTTTTTTGAGGTTGTTGGTTTAACTTTGCACCAAAATGTACCTTAAAACAATGTTGTATGTGGTTTTTCTTTTGGTTTCTCATAGGTTGGGGAAAAATATTTTGTATTTTTATACAAAATTTTTAATGTTCTTCTTTTTCTTTTCTGGTTTTATTTTCATTTATATTTTTTTGCTTTTTTTGGGAAAATTTCTGTTTTTGGTTTAAATTCCCTATTGTAACTACTGTAGGTCTGTGTGTTTAAGTTCTGTGAAATGTAAGTAAAACCTGTCTATTAGACAAGACTTTTGGTTATATTTTACTAAAAGTTGTTTTGCACTATACAGGTATTACAACTACTGCTGCTACCACTTCCTCTGTTCTGCAAATATACTCTCTTCTTTGTGGTTTAGTAAGCCAAGCGGAAATTTGATGCTTTCATTATGACATCTACAAACAACCATTAACAATAACCACATTCAAACAGAAGTAGTGTAGAAAAAATGTATACTAAACGGAAATGGGTTTGTAAAAGCGGTTAAAATGTAATAAGTTAATGTCAAAACATAAAATAAAAGTATTAAAGTCATTTATTTTTTTATAGTTAAACTTTGTTTTATTTCAATATTTTTTTTAAAGTTTTGGTAAATTAATTTTAAATCCTTTTGTGCCAGATTTTTCCAGTTGTATTCTGTTATTTTGTATTCTTTTAGCTGTTGCTGTTTGACACTGACAATTTCTGACATGTCTTTGTTTGTTCGGTATTTTGAGCCTATTATCAGTTTTTGATTTTTTTTAATTTTCCCAACATTTACCATCATTTGCTTTTGAGGCAGTTGCGTTCAAGATACTTGAAAATGTTGTCAAAATTTTCGCATTAAAATGTCAATCAAAATATAAATGTTGACTCAACGAAAAGTTGCTTAACAGGCATTAAAATGGAGGAGAAAAAATAGAAGCAAATTTAACTTAAATTTTAAGCAATTAAATGCAATAACAACAATAAGGATTTATTTGAAGAATGGATTAATTTGACAATTTTCAACCCTTTCAGAAGCAGTGTCGTCTGTGGGCAATATTGACCTATAATACACGCAGAAAATTTTGCTGGACGAGTTTGAATGAAATGTTTCAGTAAACTTATGAATTTTCTTTTCTAAAGTAAATGAAAAATTTCTTAAATTTGATGAATATTCATATATTTTATTAATCTAGTTTTATAATGCCACTTTTCCATTGAGCGTATGAAACTTTTAATAACTAAAATGAAACTTTTAATAACTAAAATGAAACTTTTCACAAAATTTTACGAGAAATGAAATTTAATTGAATGGAAAGTTTTAGTGGGCTTCATTGGTTTTGAAACTTCATTGGTTTAATCCAAAATTTCATTAATATCATACAGGTTAATTCTCTCAATGTAACATAAAAATAGAGCACCCATATGTGCAAGTGTTATTTCTCCGGATCCCCGCACATTTTCGGATAGGTTGAGAGTAAAAAATGAGATCTGTGCAAAAATTATGTTTCTGTCCTCAAAAGTATAAAGGTCTACGGATTTATCTATCTATAACTCTTAAACTAGAAGATTCTGCTGATTAAGTTATATAACTCAAAAGTTGTATAGAAAGAAAAGGCAAACATTTTCTTTATACAAACTTTTAACACTCTCATGACCGTTAGTGTTGATTTAATTTTGGAGATCTGTAAATACGTATAATCTGCATCATAAACTAGGAAATTTAGCGTAGATTAAAATCAAAATAACCCTTTTGTTAAATATTTCATCCATTTCATGACAGAAAGGCCATAAACTGATTCTGAGTTATAGATTTCTACATATGTGCCCTAGGAAACCATGTAAATCTTCCATTTTAGGTATAGCATGTGTTCAGCGAACTTATGTAAAACACTACGAAGAACATTTTTGTGGAACATTTTAACCCTCTAACTCTTCAATTAAAGGGACTTTTTTGGCCCCTTTTTTATAAAGAGACATAAACGGCCCATAAGTTGAAGAGTTAGAGGGCTAAAAGTTCCACAGAAATATTCCTCGTAGTGTTTTATATAAGTTCGCTGAACACATCCTATACCTAAACTGGAAGACTCACATGGTTTTCCCCCAAAATCCAGGTTTGTGGGACATTTGAGCGCCAATTCTGAATAAGTATGAAATTAAATCTTAAACACATTTTATGTTTTAACTTATTTCTGGCATTGAACTTAAATTTGCAGATTTGATGTCTTCAAAGACTTATAGTAGATTTTCATGACAAATATTTTTGTGGAACATTTAAACCCCCTAACTCTTCCATTAAAGTGACTTTTTGACCCCTTTTTTATAAATAGACATAAACGCCCCGTAAGTTAAAGAGTTAGAGGGCTAAAATGTTCCGCAAAATTATTTGTCATGAAATTCTACTACAAGTCTCTGAAGACATCAAAGTTTAAAATTTAGGTTCAATGCTAGAAATAAGTCAAAACTTAAAATGTGTTTAAGAGTTAATTTCGTGCTTATTCAGATTTGGCGCCCAATAGAGCACCCATATTTGCAAAAGTGTTATTTTTTCACGTCCCCACGCACTTTTTGGTAGCTTGGGCATAAAAAATAATATCCCCGCAAAAATTGGTCCTCTCGAATTTTAATAGGCCAGTCACCCGCGGCTTTTAACCCTAAAAATGGACTAAAATTAGTTGAAAGCTTCTTTGCGCTATAACTCTTAAAGTAAAGGTTTTACAGAAAACTAGTAAATGGGCATATCTACAGACAATAATGTGGCTAGAATTTTTCTCATACACACTTTTGACGTATCAATAACGCGTCATGGTGTTTTAAGTGGTTAACATCAAAGTGATTTATATGGTTAAACACAAATTTTGATTTTAACCACTTAAATAACCATAACGCGTACTTGATACATCAAAAGTGTGTATGAGAAAAATGCTAGCCACTTCATTGTCTGTAGATATGCTCATTTAGTGTTTTTCTGTAAAACCTTGACTTTAAGAGTTGTAGCGCAAAGAAGATTTGAATTAATTTTATTGCATTTTTAGGGCTAAAAGCCGCGGGTGACTGGCGTGTTTTAATCCCAAAACACCAATTTTTTTGCGGGGGGTATTATTTTTTATACCCAATTTACCGGAAAATATGTGCGGAGTTAAAAAAATAACACTTTTGCACATTCCATACACTTCATGGGGGCTCCAATAAGCGTGGAACTTGATATCTTTGCGAATTTTAAACTATATTTGTACCCTTCTACGTAAAAGAAAACTGTAAATAGTTTTAAAGAGTCTTTAAAAAATTAAACATTTTCGGCTTCAATTAGGAGTGGGAGACATTTTTGTGGAACATTCTAATCTCCAATGAAAGGGAATTTTTTGGCCCCTTTTTAAAAGGGACCCCGTAACTTGAAGAGTTAGAGGGTTAAAATGTTCCACAAAAATATTCCTCGTAGTGTTTGACATAAGTTCGCTGAACACATCCTATACCTAAAATGGAAGATTCTCATAGTTTCTCCCTAAAATTTAGGTTTGTGGGACATTTGAGCGCCAATTCTGAATAAGTACGAAATTAACCCTTAAACACATTTTATGTTTTTACTTATTACTGGCACTTAAGTTAAATTTTCAATGCTGATGTCTTCAAAGACTTATAGTAAAATTTGATAACAAATACTTTTGCAGAACATTTTAACCCTCTTCACCTTACGGGTCGTTTTTGTCCGTTTTTAAAAGGGGCCAAAAAAGTCCCTTTAATTAAAGAGTTAGAAGGTTAAAATGTTCCACAAAAATATTCCTCGTAGTGTTTTACGTAAGTTCGCTGAACATACCGTATGCCTAAAATGGAGGATTCACATGGTTTCCTATATTAATCCTATTTAATTTTTTTTTTTGAGGAAAAATCATTTTAAGCGTTTAAAACCCATTTTGTGTGAAAGACATTTTTTTTTATTAACGAATGGATTTTACCCAAATTTGGCACAAATATGGCTTGACCTTATATCAATTTACGTGCTAAATTTCATCGCAATCGGATAAATTTTCCAGGTTTTATAAAGATTTTAAAATAAAGGATATATAGCAGGACTAAGAGTCCTTGCTTCGATTTTGATATAAATTGACACAAACGTTTCCAGTTTTATATGCATCTCAATGGATACTTTTTGTAATTTTACGTCCATTTATGTAGCTAATATAATATTTTTAAGTTTCAGGACCTATGGGAGGTGGGCGTGTTCTTGGTGCGATATTTCCGAAAATTAAAATTTTTCTTAACTAAGGGGTTCTATGTCAGTATACCAAATTTCAAAAATCTCTCTCCACTCCTTCTATTTTTGTCCAATCGTTATATGGGATTAAAGCACTGTGCGACGTTTTAAGAATTTCTATAAATATTTGTTAAGTTAAATTACAAACTCAATTAGAATTTCTTGTTCTCGTCTAGAAGCGTTATAAAACATTTAAAATGTCATAAAAAAAAACAAAAACAACAACCAAAAATTTACCACAATTTGCTTTGTCATCTTCCAATATACTACTCTGTTTTTTTGATAGATCTCAATGCATGTCATTTCATTCATGTATAAACAACAATGGAATATAATATGTTTTCTAAGGTATAAGTAACATTTAAATTTGCACAAGCACTTGCATATTAGTTTCTTTAGTTTCTTATTTTGATCGGGATATAAAATAATTGCATTAAGGGAACTAAATGTGCTAAAATCCCAAAAATTATTCAACAAATTGTGAAAAACAATCTGATTATTTTCATCTCCAAATTCGACATTTCATTAAAAATCTGCCACCTTAATGTACCCATCCTAATGTGCCACCCTAATCTACCAACTTTAAGTTTCCAATTATTCCAATTATCAAAATAACTTATAGTCACGTGTTGCATGTTTTTCATTTCAGTTTTTTTTTTGCCTAAATCCCCCTTTGGTAAACATTTCATAATAAATTTTCACCTACAGACACTCGACAAACAAATAAAAATGAGAGATTTTACTTGTGAAATTGTATGCAAACTTACATAACCACAATTACTTAACAGAAATCTAGCCACAGGACATCGAAACACCATAAATTGGAAATACACATACAATACAAAACCGAAAAACAACCACTTTAATTTCTCATTTCAATACAATGTTGTTGTTTTTGTTTTTGCCTGCTTATAGTAAATAAAACATTTTAAACGAATTTATCATGTGTCAATATGAATGTGTAACATTTATATTGTAATTGATACAAACCAAAAAAAAAAACAAGAAAAAAAAAGAAAAAAACGGAAAAGAAAGCCAAACGGTAAAGCACACGTGACCAATCAACAAGGGAGTAAAAACGTTAGAAAATAAATAAAATTAAGTGTAAAGAGTAGAAAGGGAGTCATTGAAAAAATTAAAGCATATTTTTAGGAGCAATGTATATTTGAAGTAATTTCCTTTGCAAACTTGTGCATGTATTTTGCAACACATACATTTTTTTTAACAAGATTTATTTATGTTTTAAAATAAACTAAACACGTCTAGTTATTTATGGCTTTATAGCCTAGAAATAGGCTATAGGCTATGAGTTTCTTTTTTTAACTTCCTTGGCCTAAATTAAGTTAATTTAAAATTACTTTTGATTTGTTTTGTATTTATAAGTTTCAATACAATTTCTTTTCAATCCTTAAAACCTGATAAAACATGCAACACGTTCGTCCTGTAACTTTAGCCCTTTTTACAATGTTTGTTACAAAAAACTACCAAGAAAGTTTTTATACTTGATAGGGAACTTTTCAAAATAGAGATGATGCTACATATATAGTACAGATAAGAGTACTAAAAATTGTAAGTTTTTTTGTATAATTTTCAGTACTTACTACTTGTAATCTTTGGTATTAAAATATCAGCCTTTCAAAGCAGGAATGCAAAAAATAATAACCCTTCTAAATAAAAATGAATACTTAAAATTGTTTATTTTCCAAGAAAGGGAACTTAGAATTGTATTTTTTCTAGAAAAATGTACTAAAAATAGTATAAGAGTACTAAAAATTTAACACTATTTCGTAAAGATTATTAAAAATTGTATATTTTTTTAGGAAAACATTAGGATAAATAGTATCATTTCTGAGAAAGTGTACTACAAATTTTGAATTCTTTTACTCTGTACTAAATATAGTATAAATCGTTGGGTATGGAAACAAAATTTAGCTCCAATCAAATGTATTTTAGTACCAGTTGGAGACACTGTGTCTCTTTTAGTATTAGTATCCGAATTAAGACCAAAATTTTAGTACGAAAATTTAGTGCCACAATTTTCGATTTTATCTAAATCGAAATTTAAACTTCTATGTTTTAGTACTAAAAGCATTGCTACAATCGTTGGACCTTTTTTACTTTAGTACTCTGGATTGGGAAAATGAATTTATCATTCGTATGATTCTAGCGACCATAAATATGATTCTTACTGATCATATTATGATCACTAGGATTATATTATGATCATTACATGTTTTAATCATAACATGATGCTCTCTTCTATGTGTGAAGTAAACTTCAATCTTGCATTTTTTTTATACTAAAATTAGAATACAATTCTCAAAGCTTTAACTATAAAAATCTGGTCTACAGTTGAAAGGATTTTAGTACAAAAATCTCAATGGTAAAGGCAAAATTTAAATTAGCAAAATCTTTATCATAAGTAATCGTGGACTTTTTGGAATAACAATTTGAAACAATCCAATGTATTCTAGTATTAAACCGCAAGCTTTTGAGTACCAACGTTTGCGCCGCAATCAGAAGTCCTTCATAGCCGAAGTCAAGGCTACAGTTATGGCACCAAAATCAACATTTGACTTAAGTACCCAAACCAAAATTTAAGAAATTGGAATTTTAAGTACAAAAATCACACAATTAAAATTATTTTAAAACCAAAGTCTTAAATGTATTTAGGAGTCTTTTATTACCAAAATTAATAAATTTAAAGATTTTAGTAAATACATTTTTAGCTACGATTTTGAAGTGTTTAGTACTATTATCTCAATCTTTTTTGGTATCCAATTTTGAGCAGCAATAAATGAAGTTTTAGCACGACAAATCTTAAAGGCATTTGCAAGATTTTTGGTATCTTAATCTGAGCTAATAAATAAAATATAGGACTTTTAGTACAAAATCGGAGTTCTCTTATAAACAACAATCTAAATCACAAACATTAGAAGTATTAGTAACAAAATCAAAAGTTTTTAGTACCATAATTTGGTAAGAAATACCTATGTATATACTTTTAGTACTGAAATCGGAAGCACAATCAAAAATATCGTAGAGCAGGAATTTAAGCCACAATCGGTTAAAATTTTTATCACAATCAAAGCTGAATTTGTTATTTTAGTAACTTTATCGACGTTTTTTTTTTTTTTTGTACTGCATTTTGAGCAGCAATCAATTAGCTTTTAGTAACAAAATTAAAAATATTGTTGTCATTATATCTTTTATGCACTCACATGACCCTTAGTACCTTAATCTTGGCTACCGTTGGTAGGATTTTAAATTCATAAATCTAAACTATAATCAAAGAATTTTAGTACCAAAGTCATAGCTGAAATATAACCGATTTTTATTACAAATTCATAAGACTTTTATAAATCTAAATCATCCCACAATCGTAGAAGGCTGTCAGTATCAAAATCAGAAGTTTGTTAATATCAAATTGTGATAATAAATCTAAGTGCTTTTAGTACTGAAATCGCAAGCACAATTGAAAATATCGTAGAACAGAAATTTAAGCCACAAATTTTAGTAGCAAAATCAAAGCTGAAATTATAAGGCTTTTCACATCTTTACCGAAGTTTTTTTGGACCGCATTGTGAACAGCAATCAATAAATTTTTAGTACCAAAATTCAATTATTGTAGTCGTAACATCCTAGCTGCATTTGTGTGACTTTTAGTATTATTAGAATCAGTTTTTTAGTACCAAACTTCGATAAGCAATATATATACTTTTAGTACTAAAATCGTACCAAAATTCAAACCAATGATAAAAAAGTGTTATTTTCGTAACATGCTAGATCCATTTGTATGACTTTTAGTACTCAATTCTCAGCTGTAGTCAAAGAATTTTTAACTCATTAATTTGAGTGATAATCAAGAGCATTTTAGTAAAAAAGTAAATACAGAGTTTTTAGTATTGTAATAAAATCAGAAGACTTTTATAAAATGAAATTAATTTACAAACCAGAAGGGCTTTCAGTATCAAAAAGTTTTTAGTACTGCAATTTTATAACAATTTATGTGCTTTTGGTACTTAAATCGGAAACGCAATAGAAAATATCGTAAAGCAGAGAAGCAACCAATTAGTTTTTAGTACCCAAATTTAAACCATCATTGAAAATATTATTGTGGTAAATAATACTTATAAAATTTTATAAGTACTAACCTATTTACTTTTAGTACTAAAATCGGGAGCACAATTGAAAATATCGTAAAGCAGAAATGTAAGCCACAATTTTAGTATCAAAATCAAAGCTGTGATTTAGTACGACTTTTAGTACTTTTCCCGAACTTTTTTTGTACCGAAGTCTTAGAAGCAACCAATTAGTTTTTAGTACCAAAATTCAAACCATCATTATGAAATATTATTGTCGTAACATCCATGACGTTTAGTACCAAAATCTTAGCTGAAATCATAGGATATTTAGTATTAAAATCAAAAGTTTTTTTTGTATTAAAATTTAATACACTTTCAGTACTAAATACAATCTAAGGAACAAGCACTTAACTTTTAGTATCAAAATCATAGCTCAAATTGTAATGCTTAGTAGGGTTATCGATTTTTTCGACTTCTGAGCAGCAATTAATTAATTTTTAGTACCAAAATTAAAAACACAAATGAAAATACTGTTATCAGTCATCATCTTAGATGCATTTGCATGACTTTAAGTACCCAAATATTAGCTGTCATAATAGGATTTTTAGTTCATTAATTTGAGTCACAACAAAAGCATTTTAGTACCAAAGTCATAACTGTAATATAAGATTTTTAGTACCAAAATCGGAATACTTTTATAAATCCAAATCAACTCACAATCTTGAAGAACTTTCAGTATCAAAATTAGAAGTTTTTTTAGTACCAAAATTTGATAAGTACTAACCTATTTACTTTTAGTACTAAAAACGGGAGCACAATCGAAAATATCGTAAAGCAGAAATTTAAGCCACAGCTTTTAGTATCAAAATCAAAGCTGTGATTGTAAGACTTTTAGTACTTTTCCCGAACTTTTCTTGTATCGAAGTTTGAGAAGCAATTAATTAGTTTTTAGTACCAAAATTCCAACCATCATTGAAAATATTATTGTCGTAACATACTTTCTTATTACTTTTAGTACCAAAATCTTAGATGTAATCGTAGTATGTACAGTTCATGAATCTAAACTATAATCGAATAATTTTAGTACTAAAATACACACCGCAAATGCAAATAATATTGTCGTGTCATCCTAGATGCATTGATACACAAATCTTAGTTATTTTCATAGGATCTTAGTACCAAAATCAGAAGTTTTTGGTACTAAACCTTGATATATTTTCAGTACTAAGTACAATCAATTAATTTTTAGTACCAAAATTTGCATTTAGTACACTATCTTATCCAAATCTTAGCTGTCATTATAGGATTTTTAATTTATTAATTCAAATCAAAAGCATTTTAGTGCCACAGTCATAAATGAAATGCAGGATTTTTAGTACTAAAATCGAAAGTCCTTTATAATCTAATGTCACAATTGTTTAACTTTTAGTACTGAAAATAAAGCTGAAATTATTTTAATTTTAGTATCAATATCTCAACCAAAATCAAAAGAAGTTTAGTACCAATTATGATATTTTAATTAACAAAATTAGCTGTTCGAAAAATAGTAATTTTTCTTAACAACTTAACTAAAAGTAGATCAGAATGATATACACAATAATGGAATACTATACTCCGGAAAGTAACAAAATCCACTATACAGAGTGGAGTACTCCAGCATAGTGAATTCGGCTTAGCCTCAATCGTTTAATTTTTAGTACTAAAGTTAAAGCTGAAATTTAATGGATTTTCGTACCTTTATCGAACTTTTCTGTTGTACTCAATGTGGAGTAGGAATCAATTAATCCTAAAGCTGGGTTCAAAATGCTGGAGTACTAAAACAGAGATAACATAATATGAAAAATCTGGAAGTGTGATGCATTGTGAGTCCAGATTTAATAGCAAAATTTGCACCATAAATGCAAATATTGTAGTTGTAATATCTTGGCTGCATTCACATATTTTAGTACCCAAATATTACTCTTTTATTAGTAGAATTTTAGTTCATTAATATGAATCATAATAAAAGATCATTTTAGTATCAACATATAAAAGTTTTAGTACCAAAATCGGTAGTCCTTTATAAACCGAAATGTAAACCCTAGAATCCAGTCCCACAAACGTTTAACCTTTACTACCAAAATTAATGCTGAAATTGTGTAATTTTTAGTACCAATATCTGAACTGCCCTCAAAGGTGTCTGGTACCAATAACGCAGTTTTATATGCCAAAATCAGATGTTCTAAAAAAAGAGAACTTTCAAAATTCTTCTAAAAGAAATAAATTTTTAGCCAACTATAAAGTACCACAATACGGTTTGAAATAAAAAAAAAAGATTAAAAAATGTACTAAATTACAATATTTTCCCTTGCTTAACCCTTGTTACTTTTGTATTTGTTGTTTTTATTTTTTATATGTAATGGTAGTATAAAAGTTACAATGTGCCAAAAAAAAAAACCAAAACAAGAACAAAAAAAAGAAATGAAATGAAAGATCGTGTTAAACGTGATACTGATTTGAAATTCATGTGGCTACTCAAAGGGTGCATAAAGCAATCAAATCAACCACAAACATACTAACTACATTTATATGGATGTATATGTGTAATCATATGTGTGTTTGTGTAACTTTTGTGTATAACTGTAAATGTTTATATTTATATGTATGCATAAGTGTGAGTGTCTATAAACCACTACTTATTCATTTATTTCCGTTTTTTTTTTACTTTCATACTTATACACGCCTTGGCATTTATCATGTGCTCTTATAAGTTACTTGTAGTTCCTCCCTACTTCTGCATTTCATTTCCTTCACATCTTGTGTATAAATTATAAATGAGCTGTGTGCGGCACATAAGAGTTTATTTTCTTTTTCTCATAGTTATAAAAACCAAATTTTCACAAAATGTGTGAAATGGATGAGAAAAAACAAGCAAAGAAATAAAACCGAGTAAATATAAGCCCAATCGTCTAAATCAAAAGCAGGGAGTTAAATTATTTTTTTACTTTACTGCTTGGAATGTTAAGGCTTATTTTAACTGTTTTGTAATAAACAATTTAATATCCCGCATTTTGAAAAGTTGGTAAACAGATTTTTGTATAAATCATTGAACAATTTTTTTTTAAGATTTTTCTTTTATATTTTATAATTCATCATCAGTATTGATGAATAAATAAACAGTTTTTAATACGTGTTTTAAAGTTTAAAAAAAGCCGTGAAACAATAAAATTGCACTAATTTTTTTTTTTTTTTTTAATAATATTAAACAGAAAATTTATTTAAATTTTTTGGAATCATTTGTTTTCTGAAGTAAACGATTTCTAAATTACTTTCAGACAAAATAGCGGTTGTGGCGTCGCGTTTTTTTGTTAACTGTTTTTTATTAAATAATATTTTGGAAATGTTAATATGCTTTTAGATATTTTTAATTTTATTAAATTTAATAAGATTTTAGTTTAGTAATTTAGAAATTTTAGTTAAAAAGAAAAAAGAAAAATTAAGCGCGATTGCCCGATTTCTGTATAATTTTTTTTTTTTTTTTGTTTAATTCTAAGATAATTAAAAATATTTAAAAGCTTTATTATATTAACGTTTTGAAAATATTTTAAAATAAAAAAAAAAGTTATTGAAAAAACCCGACGCCTCGACCCCTAAATAATTTTTTGAACATCTAAGAAAATTTTCAAAAATATTTCCTACCAAAGGGAACACAAATAAGCGGTAACGTAAAAAATTTAAAAATGAAAAAAACAAGCTGCCGCGATTTTTGAATATTTTTGGAAAATTAAAGAAAACATTTTTTTCACCAAAAGAAATGTATATGAAGAGTAATGTTAGAAATGTTAAAAAAAAATTTGTTTTTGTGCACATAATCCATGGATGGTAATCGAAACGTTGCGGTTATCGGTAAGGGTAGCGCTATTTTAGATTATTTCGGTAACGGTATTTTAAGGGTAACGGTATTTCGGTCATTTCGGTATCGATATTTCAATGTTAACGGAAAATCAAAGCAAAACAAAATTACCAACTTAATGTGTCTAAAATACTCAATAACAAACTGTAATTACCAAAAGCAGAAAATTAAAAATAACGGTAATGGTATTTCAGGGGTAACGGTATTTCATTTATTTCGGTATCGGTATTTTAAGGATAACGGTATTTCAGTTATTTCGGTAATGGTATTTTAAGGATAACGGTATTTCGGTTATTTCGGTAACGGTATTTTAAGGTTAACGGTATTTCGGTCATTTCGGTAACGGTATTTTAGGGGTAACGATAGTCAGTTGAAAGGGTTTTGAATCGTTAACGGTATTTTAGTGGTATTGCCTGCCTACCCTGCTTTTTCATACTTTTTATATAGAAAGATGTGCTCACAATCTGTGACTTTCTATACAGGGAAAAGTGCTCAAAATCTAGCAATAGGAAAAAGTAGCCAGAAACTAGCGGTTTCTCTATGAGCATTAGAAACAAATTACCAGGAAATACCATAGATTTGGAGGAGTGTTTCTATAGGAAAACTCTAAGATTCTGAGAATCCTTTCGAAAGACAAAGCCTTAGTTTGTAATAACTTTTTGATGTAAAAACCATGAGATGCCAAAGATTTTTTCCTACAAAAAAGTTCTTAGATACTGAATATTTTTTCCTAAAGAAAAACCCTCCAATACTGAACATGTTGTTACAGAAAACTGCCAGATTTTGTGAGACCTTTTGGTATACAAATTTTAAGAGCTTCTGATTGTAGAAAAACTATTAGATTCTAATGACTTTTTTTAAGAGAAGCTCTGAGATTCTGAAAAATTTTTCTCAGATTCTGATAACTGCTTCCTGTAAAAACCTGAGGAAGTTTTCCCACAGAAAACCTGTAAGACTATTTGGACTTCTGCCAGAGATCCCTCTTTCTCTACGGACTTTTTCCTACAAAAACCCCCTTAGATTCTGAGGACATTTCCTAAAGAAAAACCCTAATTCAATGGGTTTCTTCTTACAGAAAAACCTCTAGATTTACAGAACCTTTCCTTTACAAAAAACCCACAGTTTTCGATAACTTTTTTCTATAGGAAAATTTCCATACTCTGAGGACTTTTCGCAAAGGAATTTTTCCTATAGAAAAAGTTCGATGAAGCCGATATATTTCTATAGATAAAATTTCAGGTTTTTTCTATAGAAAAAATATCTCCAATCTGGTGTTTTTTCTATAGAAAAAAAAAACACAGAATCTAAGAATTTTCAATTTTTCAATAGAAATAGGTGTTTTTCTGTAGGAAAAAGTCCTTATAATCTAATGTTTTTTAAGCAAATATTGCCCAGATTTTAAAATTTTTCCTATAGGAAAAGTACTCAGCATTTGAGCCTTTTTCTATATGAGAAAGTACTCGGAAGCTGATGTTTTTCCATTGGGAAATCTCTATAGAATCTGAGGCTTTAATAGGCCTTAAATATTATATCAATTTTTCTTTATAAAATATTTTAAAAATGATTTTATTATTTTATAGGCTGTATAACGAATCTTATTTCGTATACTTACGCACAAAAATGGTAAAATTACACATAATTTCTGAAAAATTACCAAGAGTTTGCAATTTAAATTTACCAAATTTTGTGTTTAATTATCTTACGCTTCAGGTGTGTAATGTTTTTTAATTTACGCACTCGGAGTAAGTTTGCCATATTTATATTAGAACAGTTTCCTACTAAAGTTGGGTAAATTTAAACAAAAAATAACTAGAGTGTGTATTAGGGTGAACCTTATTTTTTAACTTGCAAATTAAGGCCGTCATCGTGTAGAGAAAATTTGGGGCACTAGATCTAAGCTTGCACCGATTTTTATCAGATTTTACCATACTTACTTTCAAAAAGTGATTCTGAGTCGATCGATGCATTAAAAGTTGGGTCTATGTCCAATATTTTCGGCATAAATTCATCACTTTCCACACGGGGTGTTCTAAAATATATGACACTTTGGAAAATATTGTTTTCTATTGTTGTTTCTACATGAATGGATGTCACTACATTGCTAGATCTGTCGAAACAACAGAGTGGTACATTGGAAGATGACAAAGCAAATTGTGGACAATTTTCTGTTGTTGTTTTTTCTTTGATATTTTAAATGTTTAATAACGCTCCTAGACGAGAACAAGAAATTCTCATTGAGTTAGTAATTTAACTAAACAAATATTTCCAGAAATTCTAAAAACGTCGTCCCCTGACGATTTCCTTAGGCAAGAATGAAATCCGTATAAGGACATGCCTACAACGGATTATTTTTCACAATTTGTTAAATACGTTTGGGATTTTAGCATATTTAATTCCTTTAATGCACACATTGTTTATTTCTCATACCAAACACACATTTTATGCCAAACAAATTTACCTATTTGAGGTTAAAAACTTTTACTAGAAATTTACCATATTTTTTTTTAATTTTAGTCTTTTACTTTTAATCTGATATTTTTATTTCCAATAGTCATTAACAAAATTATTTTGAAACGAAAAGATAGAATGACAACCAAATATTTTATCTCAAATTAAAAAAAAAATAAGGGTCATAAAATACATTATATTTATTAAAACCGAAAATCTATCGCAATGATAACACTGTGCAACAAATTAAAATTTTTTCCAAAATAACAAAGTTCAGAAACAAACAACCGATTCCGGCAGAAAGTACAAAAAAAAATCTGCACGTGTATCGGCGTTTTAAAAGCTTACGTCTGGCCCTATATATTTTGGGGGCGTAAAGTTTCCCCCCTTTGCACAAATTTATTGTGATATCGGCATAGAAAACCATGTGAATCTTCCATTTTAGGTATAGGATGTTTTAAGCTAACTAATGTAAAATACTACGAAGAACTTTTTTGTGGAACATTTTAACCCTCCAACTCTTCAATTAAAGGAACTTTTTTGACCCCTTTTTAGAAAGGGATCGAAAAGACCCGTAAGTTGAAATGTTAGAGGGTTAAAATGTTTCACAAAAATGTTCCCCGTAGTGTTTTACGTAAGTTCACTGAACACATCCTATACCTAACATAGTTCCCCCCTCAAATTCAAGTTTGTCAATTCTCAATAAGTATGAGATTAACCCTTAAACACATTTTAAGTTTTGACTTATTTGTGACCTTGAAGTTAAATTTTCAACTTTGATGTCTTCAGAGACTTATAGTAGAATTTCATGACAAATATTTTTGCGAAACAATTTAACCCTCTTACTCTTCAATTAAAGGGACGTTTTGGACCCCCTTTTCAGAAAAGAACAAAATGGCCCCGTAAGTTGAAGAGTTAGAGGGTTAAAATATTCCGCAAAAATATATGTCATGAAATTATACTATAAGTCTTTGAAGACATCAAAGTTGAAAATTTAACGTCAAAGCTAGAAATAAGTCAAAACTTAAAATGTGTTTAGCGGTTAATCTCGTACTTATTCAGAATTGGCGCTTAAATATAAAACAAACCTGGATATTAGCGGAAAATTATGTGAATCTTCCATTTTAGGTATAGGATGTGTTTAGCGAACTTATGTAAAACACTACCATCAAGAAATTTCTGGAACCCTTTAACCCTCTAACTCTTCAATTAAAGGGACTTTACGGGTCTTTTTTGTCCCTTTTTAAAAAGCGGCCAAAAAAGTCCCTTTAATTGAAGAGTTAGAGGGTTAAAATGTTCCACAAAAATGTCCCTCGTAGTGTTTTACGTAAGTGCGCTGAACATATCCTATACCTTAAATGAAAGGTTCACATGGTTTCCTATGCCGTCTAACAATAAGCATTTGAAAAAGAGGGGCAACTTTAACTCCACTAAAATAAAATTCCGATGTGATCTTTCAAAACGCCGACAAATGTATATTTTTTTTTTGGTCTCCTCTACCAGACTCCTTTGTCAGAACCCCGTAATTTTGGAAAAAGTTTGAAATTGTTGTACAGTGTAATGAAACCTTTAAAACTTTGTGGTATAAAATGGAAACCAGGGTTACTAATGGAATTTTTTTTTGAACATCAAAGTAAAATTTTTGCTTTTCAATAACAAGAGCTTCGCAAAACACCCCCCAAAGCCTTAAGGGCAAAAACACAAAAATTATTTATTTGATTTACGCAATACAATTCTAATTTGGCAAAAAAGAATTTTGAAAAAAATAACAGGCAAATATTTAAAAAGGAAATGGTTAAAGCAGAAATTTTCTATGAATGTAAGTTTTTTTTTAGGTTTTTACGGTGATTATGTTGATATATTCCCCTGTTTCCCTTTCAAAGTATTTATTATTGTTTATTTGTTAACTTTGTTAACGAAAATTTTCAATTTTCTTAGCATACTTATGGGGGTATTACACAATTTGTATGGATTTAGTTGTAATGTGGTGGTAGTGATAATATTTAATGGTCATGCCTACTTTTATGTGTATTTAATTAACGTTAATTGTAGTTGATTTACGATTCCCAAAAAAAAAAAAATATACAGAATAACCTAAGAGCTGTAAAGCAAGGAAATTTTGTTTGTTAAGAAATATGAGTGAAAATAGCAAATAAAATTAATCTTTTAATGGTCATTATTATGATGATGCTGATGATAATAATAATTGTTAAGGCTTTTATAAATTGGGAAAGTAACAGTTGTTTATTATGTTATTTTCTAAAGAATAAATGAAAAATAATCATAGCCTACTTTTAGGCTTAATACAATTTTTTGTTTATTTTTTTTAATAACTTGCCTTAAATTGTGCTATAAAATATTGTTTTAACGATTTTGTTTTTTCTTTTGCAATTTCTTTTTTCTCCTACTGCTAACATGTACTTTGGCAATCAATATTGTATTTCTTGTTTTGTTGTAGCAACCGTAATTTATAGTTTCAAAATACATTACATTATGATATCAGATCTCAAACAATTGTTTCATTGTATCATAGCAATCTTTAGCAGTAGCAGCAGCAGCAGCAGCAGCAGCAGCAACATTTACCAATTTCAGATCCCTTTTAAATGAAAAGGATAAACACAAGTATTGGTTTGTTGTGTTTTGAATGTTGCTATTGCTGCTGATGATGATGCTGCTGCTGTTGCTACAACTACTACTACTGTTGTTGTTGATGACTACGTTTTTATACATCCTACATACTTTGTTAAATTGAGCAGAAGTACGTGATGCCACACGAAACTTGAAGAACGTGACCAAATGCTTAAACACATAAACACACACACATACTTCTATTCTAAATCATTCTATGAAACAACTACAAAACTATTATTCCCTTCTCCTTTTATTTAAGCCAGTTTCTATTGTATTGTTTCGTTTTTTTTCTTTTCTGCCTTTCAAACCGGGTCATCATTTAAAAAGAGTTTTTCCTTTTGCTTTGTTCTCAAATTGTATTTGAAATCATAAATAATACTCGCACAAGTTGAAATATCTAATAATTTTATCATCATAACTAGACAATATAGTTTTATGAGCAACTAAACTAAATTTACTATTGATATAAAGTAATAAAATACAAATTGTGTTCAATTATAACTTATACCAGCATATAAATAAACTCACACTTAAACGTGTATGTATGAACGTTTGTATATTTATGTGTGTATGTAATAATACCAATACTTACGTATTTGATAATAAATTAATAAAATTATATACATAGCTGGTATTTAACAATAGATATTAATAAACTGATTGACACTTAATGTATGAAGCCTAAAAGTAGGCAATTATTTTTCAAAGACAAAGTAACCAGACAGCAAAAATGTTCATGCATTTTTTAATTAAATTTCATCCCCTAAATTATACAACACTATGGTTAGATATCTGCCTTTAAGCTGGTAGAAAACTTTAGTGAATATTTAAAATAATTTGTTGCCTACTTTAGGGCGTGCAATTTTATAAATAAATGTATAAAAGTAACTGCTCGCACAATCGTAATTAATATTACAATTAATAACTACTGATTTTTTTCAAAACCTAATTTGTAGGAAGAAGAAAACATTTTTATTGAAAAATTTAACAGATTTCCTTGTATCTGTTAAATTTTCTGCAGACTGCCGCAGTTTCATCTCACCCAAAGACTCGTTACTTTATGTGTGAATTGATCAAAGTCATTTTAATTTATTAATTTGTCTCTATATGAGACACATTTTGTATATGCCATGACCGGAAATCGAACTGGCAACAGACTATGACTGACTAGTATCACCTCTTAACAAGATACACCACGGTCGACACAGCGATGAGTGTTAATGAAGTTTTCTCCACAAAGTTAATAAACAATTTCGTAAATTTAATGAAAAAGTTTCATATATTTCATGAATCCAGTTTTAATGAATTTTAGAAGAAATCTAACCCGAGAAACGGGATTTAATAAACCCGTCACTCTGGTAGCACTACATTTAAGTATAGTGTATAAAGTGGTTGAGGGCTCCGCTGTGAATAAAATAAGTGTTATAATTTTGGTACCACTGGAATTTTCCACCATGATCTACAACCACGGCCGTTAAAAAAGCTTCCACTTGACGAGTAGAGTTAATTGCGCTTTAGCGTTTGTATAATTTAAAAATATATGAAATTGAGATTACTTAGATTTTTGGCGGCAAAGCTAAAAAACTTATATATTTGAAATCTTACACCTAATGAGAATTACAAATTAATTAATCTATATACATATATTAGACCGACTCACGAAAAAAAGTAAAAGAAGTGCCCCCCCTCAAAATAAACCTTGGTTTGTTTTATGATGATTCCTAAAATATTTCGGGTCTAGCAATGAGATCTCACGAGCTGGACCATTTTTAAAAAAGTTCTTTTTTTAGTTTTTGCAAGAAATTTGCATCTTAGCTGACGACAACATTCTCAATATGGGTATGATATGAAAGGTTTTATAGAGGCGCGTACGTATAACACGTATGTATAACATATTCAAGCATATCCTGACATGTCCTATTTTCAAGGATATTCTAAAAAAAAAAACAAATTTTTGACTCTTTTGTATGGAGATATTTGTGATTGAAATGTCAATCTTACATATCATAATCTATAGACGATTTAAGTGAACACGTGTTTCAGATTTTTTTGAAATTCGCGATTTTTCGCGTTTTGTCAGAAATTCTGTATGGTGGAAACAATATTTTCTAAATAGGGCAATATGGATACCAAAACGTTTCTCATCATCGCTGAGTGGATATAGTTTGGAATTGTCCATTTAAGGTGAATATTCGAATTCGCTATATAAATTTTTATTTTTCAACGAATTTCCCTGAAATTTGGTACTCTTGATTATCATTCCTCGGGCGAGGTCAATATACATATAATTTTCATTAACTTTTCCCCATTTTATGAAACAAATTATAAAAAAAAATTGTATGTGGACCACTTTGAAGATAGAAGCTAGTTATATTCCGGGAAAATGTTGGGGATGAAAAAATATTGGTCGATCATACATTTTACTGCTCTAGGGGCACCCTTGGGACAGTTAGAACGGTGGGAGCAAATTTTATAAAAATGTCATTTTTGTATGGGGCCATGTGAGTCAGCGAACCAAATTTCATTGAAATATATTCGTATTTGCGACCTGCAGCGTGTAACCAAGCCAATTTGGGGGCGTCGTCCTTGGGCCGGCATAAGTCATCAAAACATCTTAATATTTGGGACCTATAGAGTGCGCACAAGAATGCATGGACAGACAGACGGACGGAGGGGCAGACGGACATCGTAAAATCGAAATAAAACGTGATTCTGAGTCGATCGGTATACTGTAAGGTGGGTCTAAGTCCAATATTTTTTGGTGTTACAAACAGCAGCACAAACTTATTATACCCTGACCACATAGTGGTGTAGGGGGTCGATCATACATTTTACTACTCTAGGGGTACCCTTGGGAACATGCGCGGTTCCAGCAATTAATATAAGGGGGAAAATCATACGCCACCGTAGACAAATACATTGAGTTGGGCACTGAGGCGTATGATTTTTCCCCTTATATTAATTGCTGGAACCGCGCATGCTTGAGACAGTTAGAACGGTAGGAGAAAATTTTATAATAATGTCAAGCTCTTGTATGGGAGCCCCCTTACCGAGTGGTGGTAGGGAGTATGTATATTTATAAAAAATATTCGAAGAAAAAAAATGAAGGAAATTAAAAAAAGGGTCGGTCTTACATTTCACCACTCTATGGTCGACTCCGGGGCAGGTGTGGGGCTTTTTGTGGATTTTTAACCGGCTAAACTTCAGTTTATGGGGTTTTGTCAAAAAATATTAAAAAAATATGACCCCCTCTGGAATTAAAAAGGAAAAAAACCAAAATTAATTTTGGAACATTAAAAAAAAGAAAATAAATTTTCCCTGCGGCGAAATTCAACTATATCAGTTCTGAAATTGCATTTCTTATGAATAAAAAGTTGCCTCGTTTTGTCATTTTCACTTCCAAATGCCTTTTGTGTTCCAAATTTTCTAAATAAACAACAAAAAATGGACTGTAGTTTTACCAAAACTAAAGTAAAGTGATTTTAGACTTTTTTTAATTTTTCGAAGGTCTAAAATTTAACAAAATGCCTCTAATTCGATTCACGTCCAACGGATTAGTAAAAAAAAACCTCATTTTTTAAATCGTGAGAAAATTTTCTTTCATTTGAGTACCATTTTTGTTCATATTAATATTTTACTTTTTTCGACCCCCCCCCCCCCCTATTGGTCGAAAAATGGGTCTAGTTATGGCTACGTTTTATGGATGTAAAAAAATAAAATTTTTGGAATCGTGAGAGAATTTCCTTTAATTTGAGTATCCCCGTTTTTTGCCCCCACGGGCCTCTGGGGGCCGAGCCCCTCCCAAAATTAATTTCAGTTTTTTTCTTTTTCAATTCCAGAGAGGGTCATTTTTTTTGCCTAAACCCCATAAACTGCAGTTTTGCCTTTTAACCCTCCGATGAGGAGTCAAAGGTGGAGGTTTATGCATTTTTTTTCGAACCTCACAAAATTAGGGGTTCTAGCGCATCGTAATCGAAAAATTGTATCCATATATGAAAATATATGTACCTACTTAGGTGTTACCTCATTTTTCGGATCCATACATATATCTTCATATATGAACAAATTTGAAAATATTTTACCTGGAAGTTTATTCTGCATTAGTATAAGTTCAATCGCCTTTAAGAAAAATTTACTTGTTTTAAAATATTTTTACTGAATTTAAGAAAAAGCTTATACTAAATTTAAGTAAAATTCCAAAAAATGTAAGACAAAATTTACTGAATTGTAGTAAAAATGTATGCACTTAAATTGTTTTTAAGAAGAGACTTACTTGGTTTAAGTTAAAATTCCTTTGAAGCCAAATCATCCCCAAATTTCTTTAAGCTTAGTTCAAATGACCTAATATTTGGAAAGCAATTTTTTAAGTGTAACTTATTTTTATTTTAGTAGCTTTTTTTGGTATTTTATTCCCATAAGTGTAGTCACATGTACGAAAGGTATCCCAATAGGATTCTGGAGTGCTTGAGCCAAAGTGGGGACTTATTTTAAAAGCTAAGGCCTTATTAATACTTTGTTTTTATAATTAATGTTTTCCAGTCAGGTTTGTTCTAAAAATCTGCAGCAAAACTATTCAAAATTAAAGAAATTTGATATAATTGTTAAAAAACAAAAAAAAAATAATTTTCTTTGCCTGAAGTTGCTCAGCAATCTTTTACATTTATTTGGACAGCCAAATATACGCCTTTGTTAACAAAATATGTATTACAATAAATTTGATACATTTTTAATAATTATGCCTTTTTTTTGCAACTATACAGAAAAAACTTTTCAAACCTTATTTTATATCAAAGAAAGTGTCATTGAGCAAAAACTTTCAATGTCGTTAACTGCTAAAAATCTATCAATTTGTTGCTTGAAAAACCACCCCATTTTATGTAGATTTTTGGGTCCTTTTTTATACCTTTACCCCAGTATCACTTTCAAGTAGTATTAAATTTCACTAAAACAAAAAAATTCTAGCTAAGCAACAAATGGGGAGATTCACCGATAACGGGTGGGTGTACTATATGTGTTAAACTTAATTTATATATGATATTTTGTTTTATATTTATTCCACTTAACTTTCTACAAAGTTGTTTCCTTAAAAAACAGTTTGAGAATTATAAGGAGGTGGTATATTTTTTATAATTTTTTTTTGTATATTTTTTCTTAATAAAGTTTCTATTTAAACAACCTTCAAAACATCAAAGGTATAAATATGAACATTATTAAAGGTGTTTTGTAACAAAAAGATAGTCTTCTTTGTATAAAAGTTTGCTAAAAAAAATTGGAATAAGTAGTTGCAAACAAAATGCATATTTGCTTCCAAGCTGACAGTTTATTTACAAAAAAAAAAAATAATAATAAACTAAAGCATACTTTTGGGCTTTTAATTTGTTGTTACATTTCTTATTTAATTTTATTTGCCATTTAAATTTTGTAAATATTTGCTTAAATATATTTGTGTTTCTTGTAGCTGAGAGTATTTTAAAAATTTAATTTAATTTGAAAAACATTTTATAGTTTGTTTACATTTTGTTTTTTGGTGCATACTTTTTGGCTAAACAAATATAATATATCAAAAGCATAACCTAGGGTGCTTAGCGAAAGACAGAAAGATGAAGTAGAAAACTGAAATTTACGAAATATACATGGAAATGAAAGTTCATTGTCATAACGTTATCGTCGCCGTCTACAATTTAACCTTAACCCCTCATATATAACTTTTTGCACAAGTACAAGTACAAGTACATATTACAACTAAATATAAATACAATTTATGCACTCAACTATTATTATGTACATATTAAAATACCCAATAGGAAATATACAAATGTACACTTAAGATTTTTTCACTGTCATTGAAATTTCATTATCATTGGTGAAAACTAAATGAAATGTAAAAATAATCAAGTAGGTTTGATGTTAAGAAGAAGAATAAACATTTTTTCAAAATTATAAACACATTATTAATTTGCAAATCAGACTAGATCTAGTTTCTGTAGAACACTACGAGGAATATTTTTGCGGAACCTTTTAACCCTCTAACTCTTCAACTTACGGGTCTTTTTTATCCCTTTTTAAAAAGGGGCCGAAAAAAGTCCCTTTAGTTGAAGAGTTAGAGAGTTAAAATGTTCCACAAAAATATTCCTCGTAGTGTTTTACATAAGTTCGCTGAAGACATCCTATACCTCAAATGGAAGATTCACATGGTTTGCACCGAAAATCCAGGTTTGTTGAACATTTGAGCACCATTTCTGAATAATTACGAGATTAGCCCATAAACACATTTTAAATTTTGACTTATTTCTGGAAATGAAGTTAAATTTTCTATTTTGATGTCTTCAGAAACTTACGTATATTAGAATTTTTTGACAAACATTTTTGCGGAAAAATTAAGCCCTCTAACTCTTCAACTTACGGGGCTTTTTTGTCCCTTTCTAAAAATGGATCAAAAAGGTCCCTTTAATTGAAGACTAAGAGGGTTAAAATGTTCCAAAAAGATATTTGTCATGAAATTCTACTATAAGTCTCTGAAGACATCAAAGTTAAAAATTCAATTTCAATGCCAGAAATAAGTCGAAACTTAAAATATGTTTAAGGATTAATCTAGTACTTATTCAGAATTGGCGCTCAAATGTCCAACAAACCTGGATTTTAGGGGGAAAACATGTGAAGCTTCCATTTTAGATATAGGATGTGTTCAGAGAAGTTATGTAAAACACTACGAGGAACATTTTTGTGAAACATTTTAAGCCTTTAACTCTTCAACTTACAGATCTTTTTGTCCCTTTTTAAAAATGGGGCCAAAAAAGTCCCTTTAATTGAAGAGTTAGAGGGTTAAAATCTTCCACAAAAAATGTCTTTAGTAGTGTTTTATATAATTTCGCTGAACACGTCCTATACCTAAAATGGAAGATTCACATGGTTTCCTATGCCGATTCACAATAAACATTTAAAAAAGGGGGATACTTTAACCCCACCTAAAATAAAATTCCGATGTGATCTTTCAAAACGCCGACATACGTATATTTTTTTGTGTCCTCTATCAGAACACCGTAATTATTTTCGTGCTGTACTGTGTTTATTTGCAATTATCGATTTGTAACAAATTTTACGACACCGATAGATCTTTATCAGCTTCATCGACATATATCGACTTTATCGATATGTATCTCTGTTATTAATATTTATCTTTATTAATCCAAATTATCGACATTCACTGATATTTGTCGATAGCAATTGTTATTTATCGACTTTATTGATTTTATCGGCTGTATCGATATTTATCAGTTTATCGAAAATTATTTATGTGTTAAATTTTACCATATTTACCGATAATTATTGACTTTACCAATATTTATCGATCGCATCAACGGTTATCGATTTTATTAACGATTACATCAAAATTTTTTAATTTAACAAAACTCTTAGATTTTGTTAACATTTATCATTTATGTTCAACGAGTTATCTATTTTGTCGCCATTTATCGATGTTTATCGAGTTTATCCATTTCATTAATATTAATAAATATTTATCGATATGTAACAAATATCAAATTTTTTATTGAAATTTTTCGTTTCTATCGTTATTTTATGGAATTGTGACTATATTTTTCGAATATCGTAATTGATCGATAGTATTGATATTTAAAGATTTTATCGGTATATACATATAAGTTCAATAGAATTTTATTGATATTTATCGATAATCGATATTAATAAATTTTATCGATATTATTCCACTGTACCGATTTTATCGATATTAGCGATTTTACTGATTTTTATAAATTTTTTCAATACTTTTCGCCTTTAACAATACACTGAGAGAATTATGTGCATGATATCAATGAATTTTTGCATAAAACCAATGAAGTTTCTTTGGAACTCGTCCATTGAAACTGTTCATTGAATTAATGGTATTTTTCGTAAATTGTTTTGAAAAACTTTCATTTTATTTATTAAAAGTTTCATACAATCAATGAAAAAGTTTCATTAAAACTGGATGAAGCTTTTTCATCAAATTTAAGAAATTTTTCATTTACTTTCTGAAGGAAACTTCATTAGTTTACTGAAAATTTTCATTAAAACTTGTCCAGCAAAATTCCCTCTGTGTACTTATCGATATATTTTGTCATTTATCACTGTTTTCCGAATTTATCGTATTCATCGATTTTATCCACATTTATCGATTATATCAATATTAGGCCTTTTTTTAATCACTCGATTTATTTATGGATTTATTTGGTTAAAAAATCCACATTTTGTTTTTTGATTTTAAAAATTTAATATTTTTATCAAAATCTAATACGTATTCGATAATACGTATTCGATAATAGTCATTCGAAACAAAATCATTAAATTTTGTAAAAATGTGGGTGCAGGAATTTAATTAAGCTAAATCTAAAACGGATTTATTTATTTTATAAATTTATATTTGGATTTAGCTTAATCAAATTCCAAATATTGCATTTTCGCAAAATCTAAATTTTTTTCTTTCATATTATATTAGCGAATAAGTGTTAGATTTGGATAGAAATATTAAATTTTGAAAATTAAAAACAAAATTTGCAGTTTTTAACAAAATAAAATAAATCCAAAAATAAATCCAATGATTAAAAAAGTGGCCTATTAATTAATATCTGTTATAATCAGAGAAGACAAAATTGCTGTTTTTGCTTTTTATGCTTTTTATTGCTTGTTTTACTCATATTTGCTTCTTTTTGCTTTTTTTTAATTTCCGTTTTTTAGCTTTAAAATAGCTTTTTCTTGAAATTTTTGAGCTTTTAATTGCTTTTTTTAAGACTTTTTGCCCAAAAATACTTTTTTTGCTCACAAAAAAATATTTTTTCTCTTAACTTTGAATTAAAAAATAAAAAAAACTGTTGTTTTTCCAAGTTTTTTTATTTTTGCTTTTTTTACAATATTTTTTTGTTTTTAACACATCGGATTTTGCTTTTTTCCGTCTTCTCTGGTTATAATATAATAAAAAAAGTTTATTGGAGTTTTTATCGTAATATTATCGAATAAAATCAATAACTATGGATATTTATCGATTTTATCGCAATTGATCGATGTTATCGATATGTAACACTTTTATCGGTATATATAATTGTAATGAAATTTTATGTGTATTTATCGATAAGAATTCATTTTATCGACATTATTCTATTATATAATTTGTATCCATATTTATCGATATTAGCGAATTTTATTGATTTTATCAGTGTTTTTTTGACTTTATCAATACTTATCGAGATATTTAAAAAATTATCAATATTCAGCGAAATTATCTAATATTCCACCTCAAACTATTAAAAATCTCACGGAAAGCATGCCTTCTCGCACAAAATCTGTTTTAAAGCACAAAGGACTTTGGACAAAATATTAAAGAAAGAACTTGCCGAAAATTTCAAATATGAATAATACTGGATAAAAGCGGTCACAATTTGCAATTTTTTTTATTAACTTCTTAGTGATATTGTCTACTGTATTTAGGTTTTTATTGAAGAAGAATGTTTTAATTTTATGCTTTAAAAAAATCATTTAAGTTTCTATAATAAAATAAAAATTAAAACAAATTTCGAAAAATGTTGAATTAATGTATCCAATTTAGTTCACTACTGTATATTGATGTATGTAGATATTATCGATTTTTTTTTGGAATATTCCGCTTTTATCGTAGTAGTCGCTTTTATCGAATTCTTCCAATATTTTTCGATTTTATTATAACTGATCGATGGTGTCGATATTTAACGATTTTATCGGTATTCTTAAATTGAATCGGATTTTATCGATATTTATCGATATTAATCAATTTAATTTAATTTATCATTATTAGCGATTTTATAGATTTTTTTAGATTTTAGCAATAATTTTCGACGTTATCAATAACACTGTGCTAGTTGAAAAATCCGAAAAGCGGGGCACCCGGTGGATAAACCTAATTCGAGTACGTTGAAGCCAGTGGTGCTAGCCATTTTTCCAGATCAGCTATTTCAAAAGAGATATCAGTGTTCAAAAATTATGGTTCCAATTATGGTTTATTAGTTTTTTCAATTGACGAATTTCTAATTGCTGCGATATTTGAATAATTCATATCAATACCTTAAAATGTGCTACAAAATCGTTTTAAATTATTGTATGACAACTCTGAAACTAAAATTTTTATACTTTTTGAAATATTTGTATAGCCGATACTACAAAATAACCTCTACTCAAATTTATAGGGCCCTGAAAGTAGTTGTTGCTTTAAAGCAACTGCGGTTTAAGAATGTCTTAAACAAAAACTGCTGCCTACTTCTAGGCCGAAAAATGTCAAAAAATGTTGCTTAGCTTTGGGATGCTCTTTAAATTTATCGATTTTCTCGAGATGACATATTTTAATGTTAATAGAAAATAAATATGATGCCTTCTTTTAGACTGAAAAGTGTTATAAAAACTGTTGTCTGCTTTTAGGCTGAACTATTTATACATATATTAAAAAAATGTTACCTAACTTTGGCAGCCTTTTCCTACTGGGTTTTCTGCTTTAACATACAGAGTACATTTCATGATTTTTTTTTTTTAATATTTTAAAATAGGGAGCAATGGAGAAAAATTGCAGATGTACCATTTAGATAATATTAAGTTCATACTTATACCTTTATAATATTTGTTAGATTTTTTTTTTTCTATACAACATTTCATCTCTCTGTCTCCTGCATTTGTTTTTTTTTTTTATATTTTACTAACAAATGTGTCTGCATTTTTAGTTTATATTTCTTTTTTGTTGAAATACTTAGATTCACATGTTAGTGAATACATTCACATGTTTTGCTAAAAATATGTAGGTTTTTTTTGTCAGTCTGTCTGCCTTTCCATATGTTTGTCTATTTTTTTAAATTTTTCTGCTTCGTTTTGCTAAAGTATTCATGATTTTTTTTCTACTGTTTGTATGATTTCTTTAACAAATTTACTACTGTTATTTTGTAAGTTGATTCTATTTAATTTTCATTCAATTTGATTTTCAATTACTTCCTCTTGAGTTAATATTAAATTTATATATATCGTATATATTTGTGTGGACTTTTTTTTTTGTATGTGTATGATATACTCTTTAACAAATATATATGTACATATGTGCACTGAAAGTAATAAATTAGTAGAATTATATAAAAAAAAATCGAAATATTGTTTATTTTGCGATTTTAAACCATAAAACTAAAGTGGTTGGTAAATATTGCTAAAAAAAACAGACTGTAATATTTTTGAATAATCAAAATTGCAAAAATTTTTGAAACTTGTGATGCTTGAAATCTTCTTTTAAGATTTTTCTTTTTTTACTTAAGTATTTATTTTGAGTGTAAAAGTACCTACATATAAATTTAGTATTAAGTATTGATTGCAAATATTGTGCGTGCTTTGTCAGGTCTTTTTTTTTATATCGAGATTTTTTCAACTTAGTTTACTGGTTGTAAGAACAATGTAATCATGTTAACAAGAAAGTGTTCTAAAAGTTGTCATATTTCATATCGTATTCTTGGATATTAAATTATATGTGATTTATGATTTAATAACAAAGGATTAGGACAACAATTTTTAAAGTTATTTAAAGGAGTCTTCAGTTGAACAAATTTTTATTTAGCCATGTACAAATTGATATATACATACATACCTGATCATACATGGGCATTGGAGCGGCATTTGTTTTAGTATAGAGAAAAATTTTGATTACCCGTGTAAAAAAGATTAGATCTGCTCACACCTGTTTAGATCTAATTAGATATTATTGAATTTATTTAGATCGGGTGCCAGATCAGATCATATATGATCAGATATGGTATATGTGAAACACTTTATGGCCAGATCTGTTCATATCTAAAGTGATATGGAGAACTGGGTGATTTTGATGATCAGATTTGGCCAGATTTGGTACCAGACCTGGTACCAGATCATATCCATCTTATCAGTTTTTAGGTATAAGTTTTCTAATTTTAGTTTAAAGTCAAAATCAAATTAGATCTGATTATATATGGTTCGACAGATCTGCCTAGATCTGATCAGATCTAATTAGATCTCAAATTTGTCCCCATTTTGAGATCTAATTAGATCTGTCGCAATCAGATCTGCTGAGATCTGGTCAGATCTGATCTTTTTTACACGGGTAAAATTTATCAGTTCAAATCTCACAGCCTCCATCTGATACAATCATAGCAGGTCAAAAGTCGGATATAATTATGTCTGATTAATATGTAATCGTATCAATTTGTATCAAAATTGATAATATTCGATACAAATTGATACAAACAGATACAATTGTATACACCCACAATTGATACAATTAAGATTTCTCTGTTTTAAAAATCTCTGTTTTATCATATTTACATATAATTTTATATGGATCCATATTTCAGATGAAATTGTATCTTTATACAAATATGAGTTAATCATATTATGTATGATTATATATATCTATTTTCGTTTGGGCTGGTATGTGGTCTCATATATGACCATATATGTATGTTCGAAATCGAAATTTGGGGGCCGTATGTGATCACATAAAATCATATATAATCAGACATGAGCATATATGAATTATATGTGAGCATATATGTGTCATATTTAACTACCCATGTGAAAATCAATATATATATGAATATACATGATCATACACTGACTAGTATATGATCATGCATGGGCATACATGATCATATACGTCCACGCATAGTTCAATGTATGACCATACATGATCTCATATATTTCCATATATCTTCGGATCCGAAATTTGAGGGTATAATATATATATATAGGTATATGTCCATATATGATCATATATGAGCATACATGAATCATATGTGAGCATATATGGTCATATGTGAGCATATATGGTCATATGTGAGCATATATGGTCATATATGAACATATATGGTCATATATGAACATGTACGGTCGTATACCCTCAAATTTCGGATCCGAGAATATATGGAAATATACGAGATAATGTATGGTCATACATTGAACTATACATGGACGTATATGATCACGTATACCCTTGCATCATCATATACTAATCCATGTATGATCATGTACGTTCAAATATATTTTGATCTTCACATGGGTAGGGTGTTTTCTTTATACGTGTACAAAATTAAAATTTAAATAAAATAATGAAATTACAAAATTTCAAACCGAAAATTGACTTTTTTTAGAAATATAATTTTATGCCATTAGTGTCTGAATATAATGTCGGGCATGTAGCCGCAGAACCAATTTTCGACTACTTTTTCAAACAATGTTGTCTTCGAAGGCGTCCAAAGTTTCCGGTTTGTTGGCATAAACCAATGACTTCACATATCCCCAAAGAAAATAATCTAGAGAAATCGAACGAGATCGGTGGAAAATTGACTGTCCCATTTCGAAAAAATAACGCGTTCACAAAAGGTTTCCTTCAATAGGTCGATCGTTAGACGAGCCGTATGTTAGGTAGCACCGTTCTGTTGGAAAAAAGTGCTTTCAGTTGACATTGGCAATTATGGTAACATTCTCTTTCTGGTTGCGAAAACCATTTCTCGAAATATAGAATCATATCTGAGATATCTGGTATCAAATGTGATCTTCCTTCCAAATTTTTATTCAAAAAGAACAAAATGCAAACCTTCTTTATCGTTTTTCTCGATAACGACTTTTTGCCAAAACTCCTAAAAATATACTTCAATTAAAAAAAAAAACTCATTAAAAAAATTTGATTAGCTTTCAAATTCAACCAACACAAAAAAGGATCATATTAACCACTAAAAATAAATCTCATAAAATTTTCTAACAAAATAACAATCTCTATATAAAATACAATGTATAATCAGTTTATGAAATAAAATTATACATTATACCCAAAAGTATGCATCAAAACCTAACAAAAATATACATAAAATATATAACTTTTTATGACTTTTTTAACAACAAAACAATTTTTACGACTTTAGAGGTTTGGCAGTCCAAAACACTAAACCAAAAAAGAAAAAGAAAAAAATACAGAAATGCGTAACAAATGAGTAGAGAGTTTCTAAAAATATATGCATTAAACCATAAAAATCAAACAAATTAGATTCAGCACAAATAAAACAACAAAAAACATTCTGCTTCGAAAAATTTGTTTGATGATATTTGTGTTGAAGGCATTTAACAAAATCAAACATGAAAATTTGTTGCTATAAAAACATAAAAAGCATAAAGAATTTCTAATTAAATAAAAATTACTCTATTTGTTAAGCGTATAAAAAAAACATTATAGTATTTTATTTTTTTAATAAACCACTACATGAACATGAAAATTTAATGAGTTGGAAATAAACATTGTATACTTTTAGGCTGTGTATTTTAATAAACAAAATTAATTTTATATTTAAATAACTGAAATGTTTTTGATTTTTTTTTTTTAGATTTTTCTGTTTGTAGTCAATATTAATTTATGCTAATAAAATTTAAATTAATTTTGATTGGTTTTAATGTAATTAAGCTTATATACATAGTTTTAAAAGTTAGTCTGTGTCGCTATGGCTGACTTTTTTTGGTCCAACAACTTAATCCAGTTTGTAATTAATTATGTGAATTTTTTTCAGCGCTATTTTTTGCATTATTTTTTTTATAAACATTATATTCTGTTGTTAGTATCACAGACAACATTTTTGTGGTTTAAACAAACTGCTTTAAATTCTTGTTATTCTATTTTTGCTGCAGACTAATGATTTTTGTAATTAGCGCTTGTATTGCTTTTGTTTGTTAAGGACAAGCAAATGTTTTTGGTTTATAACGGAAGTGTTTTTATTAAAAGGAAATTTTAAGCAAAAATCTAATTAGGAAAATAAAGGCAGTTTTTGAATGTGTCTAAGGATGTACAAAGTTATGATGGATAGTTCAGTTTTAAGCCTTTACAACATTGTCAACCCAGACTTTTTTCATATACAGTGTATTGTTTTAAAAAGAGAAAATTAGTCACAGCCAAAAATGCTTAACCCTTTGATGAGTGAGTCATCCGTTGCCCTTATACGAAGTACAAGGTCCGCAGGGACCTATTTCTATTTGTATGGAATTTTATATGAAAACGCCATTTTTTTTATTTTGCTTTATTATCATTTACTATTTAATTATACATGTATAATGAATGTTAGAAAAAAATTTTATTTTTATTTAATAACATTATTAATTTTGTATGAGTTTTATATGAAAAAAGCCTAAAAAAACTATTGTTGTGTAGATTGTCCCTCCTCGTCGAACATATTTTGTGTGCAGATGTAGCATCGATGCATAAGTGTTGAATGCTCTGCACAAACTGGATTGTTGCGGGAATGGCAATAGGCCCTTGTTTTCCGCTGCCGTACGTACTCAGAACGGCATAGGTGACATGACGGCCTGTTCATTCTAGACGCAAACGACGCACAGTGCTTTGTCCCATAGACATAAATAAAAATAAAAATTTCTGTCTCCGATTTCGATGAAAATAGTTTTTTTTTTATGTATGCTAAAATTACTTAATATTGTAAATATTATCATTTCTGGTATAACTCATTCTGTCTACACTAGAGATCGCTAAAGTCGCTAAATTTTAAACATAGAATGTAATGAAAAAAGATGAATTTTTTGGATCTTACAATAAAAATTGATAAAAATTCATTTTTAGAGGTATCTTAAAAAATTTTTCTTTTTAAATATTTGAATATATTCGAATCAATAAAAAATAATTAAATTGTAAAAAAATCTACAATTATAATATCAAATTAATCTTTGAATTTTTACAATACAAACAGTTAAATGGAACTTTAAAAAATTATGTTAATTGATTTTAAAATTTTTAAATTTTTTGTTATGCTCTTATAATTTTATATAATAAAAAAATAAAGAAATTAACCAATTTCTTAATTTAAGTATAAAAAAAAAATTTTTTTCCAAGTGTCAAAAAAAAGTATTTTTGTAATTTCATATTTTATGGGTTACGAAAAAGTTTCCAACTTTTTTAGATTTTAATAAAATGTTATAATTTTTTTTCCAAAAATTGAGGTAATTTTATTTTTTTTTTTTTTTTAAGTATAAAATTTGCCAAAAACACATCATCTATTACATTAATAAATCCTTAAATATACCTAAGTTTTGGTTAAAATCTTAAAAATTACCAAAGTTTGATAATAGCCGTTTTTACTATTCACTTGGATTTAATAAATCCAAAAAGTATTTCTAAAAGTGCTCAACAGATGGGGTTAAATTCTTCCTATTTAAAAAAAAAAAAATTCTGTCCGACACTTCTTTCACCCTAATTTTTAATACCGAATTCGATGATGAAGGATTTAATTTAACTTTTAATTTATAATTATATTTTACATAAAACAGCGATAAACAGTCTGCCTTTTCAGTTTTATCACTTCAATTTATATTTTTTCACAATTGAAAAATTCCATTGCAATATTTAATATTCACTAATTGGATTTAATTAAATTACTTACTGTAGAGTGAAAAATTGCCATTTCTATTTCAGCTATTTCTCCATGTCCAAGATGAAAAATATATATTTGGTGAGGTGTAGTTTTTTTTTATAAACATATTTCAAAAAAAATTTAATAAAAAACCTTTTATTTGTTAGTTTTTCAATTTTTTTGTTTCTCTATTAATTTTCATTCGTATTTTTTTCTGACATTAAATTAATAGGCTGTTTCACATATTTGTGTTTTTATTGTGGATTTATTAAATCCAGCTTTTTTTGGATTTAATAAATCCATTTTTTTGTATGAAAAATTCTAAATTCAGGTGATTAAAAAACACGATAAATATATTAAAAAAATTATGTTAATTGATTTTCATATTATTATTTTTTTTTGTTAGAAATAGACCTTTACTTATTATATTTAAAAGAAATATCTACTAATTTTTTTTTTATAGAAATCATTCGCGTAATAAAAGCTACATATATTTCATTTTTTAATTAAATTACCAGCTGGTAAAAAAAATCTATTTTTGAACTTTCGGAGCCAATTCACTAAACTATTATCGCTAGGTATGGGATGTGTTTAGAAAACTTATGTAAAACACTACGAGGAACATTTTTGTGGAACATTCTAACCCTCTAACTCTTCAATGAAAAAGAATTTGTTGGCCCCTTTTTAAAAACGGACAAAAACGACCCGTAAGTTGAAGAGTTACAGGGTTAAAATGATCCACAAAAATGTTCCTCGTAGTGTTTTACATAAGTTTGCTGAACACATCCTATACCTAAAATGGAAGATTCCCATAGTTTCTCCCTAAAATCTAGGTAAATTCTGAATAAGTAGGAAATTAACCCTTAAACACATTTAAAGTTTTTACTTATTACTGGCACTGAAGTTAAATTTTCAATACAGATGTCTTAAAAGACTTATAGTAGAATTTCGTGACAAATATTTTTGCGGAATATTTTAACCCTCTAACTATTCAACTTACGGGTCGTTTTTGTCCGTTTTTAAAAGGGGGCCAAAAAAGTCACTTTAATTGAAGAGTTAGAAGGTTAAAATGTTCCACAAAAATATTCTTCATAGTGTTCTACATAAGTTCGCTGAACATACCCTATACCTAAAATGGAGGATTCACATGGTTTCCTATGTTAATCCTATTTAATTTTTTTTTGTTTTAGAAAAATCAATTTAAGCGTTTAAAAAGCATTTTTTATCAGAAGCATTTTTTATAAATCGATTTTACCCAAATTTGGCACAAATATGGCTTGACCTTATATCAATTCACGTGCTAAATTTCATGGCAATCGGATAATTTTTGCAGGTTTTATAAAGATTTTAAGATAAAGGATATATGGCAGGACTAAGAGTCCTTGCTTCGATTTTGATAAAAATTTACCTAAACATTTCCGAGTTTTATGTGTATCTCAATGGATTTTTTTTGTAATTTTATGTCCATTTATGTAGCTAATATAATATTTTTAAATTTCAGGACCTATGGGAGGTGGGCGTGTACTTGGCCCGATATTTCCAAAAATTAAAATGTTTCTTAACTAGGAGGTTCTATGTCAGTGTACCAAATTTCAAAACTCTCTCTCCACTCCTTCTATTTTTGTCCAATCGTTATATGGGATCAAAGCACTGTACGATGGTGCAGCTTCTCATTCGTGCGTGAAATTTTTTGGGAAACTACGAACTCTTAAAACACCTTAATGGATACCCCCTGCTGTTATTGCATACCGAAGGAAAAAATTAAAAATTATGAGTTAAGTTTTAATATATAGTTTCAAATTAATTTTAGAGTCTGCGGAATAAGAAAAAAATTGATTTGACCAGACATCGAAGGATTAAGAAGATTTAATTTTGTGCTTATTCAGATTGGCGCTCAAAGAGCACCCATATGTGCAAAAGTGTTATTTTTTCACCTCCCCACGCACTTTCCGGTAGATTGGGCGTAAAAAAAAGTATGCCCGCCAAAACTGATCCTATCGGATTCAAACAGTGTTTTTCTTATGAGTGTAGTGAATAAATGTGGGACCAGTTTTATAGGCAGAATTAAGAGGGATTTTCTACAACAAAGAACTAAGAAGTATTTTTTTTTTCTGATAGTAAAACCGGCTCTTAATGCTTGGACTAGCTGAACTATTCCAGCTTCAAGCCTGAAGCAGCGAGAGGTTCATTGCAAATCAAAGCTTACTTTTAGGCTACACAATTTCTTCAAAATTAAAGCATACTTCTTGGGGGGTTTTTTTAATAAACTCCTTCTATTTTAACAATTTTTCCTATGTTTATTAATATTTTCACCTTGAACTTAACTAAATATCCATCTTAAGTATTATTGCCACCAAGCACCACTGTCCACCCCATATTCTATATAACTGTCATACTACTTGGAAAACCAAATAAAAACAAATCCATCATTAGAACGAGTAGCTATGTTAGAACCAAAAACAATATTAAACTAAATCTTTATCGTTTTTGTGCGAATATTATGTTTTTATTCCAGTTTTTTATACTCTTAGGAAATTGCAAATGTTTTGATAGTAATCTTTAAGATTTAGCTTTACACAGAGAAAATAAATTCGTGCTGACAAACGAATTTGTAGGCAATCGAGTGGTTCGGTTGTGGCAACCGGTTGTGATAACAGTAAAGCAAATTTAGACAATAGAAATTAGACTGTGGCATTAGAGTTTCGGTGGTTTCAATAAAAATTCACTACTTACAAATGAAAAATTCTGTTAATATGACAGAACTCTGCGATTGGCAACAAATTAGGTTGTCATCACAAATCTGTTTTCTGGGTGTATGCTACACCCACATATGAACATTTTCTGTAGAAAAAACTAAAACTTTCTTTTAATGATTTTGCTTATTTTCTTCTATATACGTACAAACTCATAAAAACTGAACTCATAAAGGTAGTTTTAGTAGCAAAGAAAAGTTTAACATATGCATGATGATTATTGCTTTAGTTAAGTATAAATTAAGATCTTAGATTAAGATTAAGAACCATAATTACAGGTAGTAAATATTTCAATATAATTTAATTAAAACTACAGAGGAAATAATAGTTTCAAGGTAAATAATTTAAGAAGAATATAGTTTTTTAAACATTTTTATTTATATTTAGATAAATAGTTAAATAAATATTTTTTTTTCTCTTTTACTTGCAGGTAAGCAACAATTTATAAATAAACAGAAATATCTGAAAAAGTGAGTAAAAATTTTGAATGTCCATCGAATTATAAAACATTATTATTGAGATTTTTCAAGGCATACTTTAGGGCTTTATGATAAATAAGTCTTTTTGTTACATAAATAAATTTTTTTTTAAATTATAGTTTTAATGAAAATAACTAAAATTGAAAATAAGTTTATAAACACCTCTGAATAAAATTTTTTCCTGAAAGTATGCTTGGTTTTTTCATGTGATTCATTGGATATTGTATACATATTTTAAGACAAAATCCTTATTGCTATTTGAAATAATTTCTTAATCAAAATCAAAACTAATTTAAAAAAAAACTTTATAACTTCTGCTCTATTTAATGCATTAAACAAATTAAAACTCTATTTTTCTTCTTTCATTTTCATAACACTTAAAAATTTCCATTGCCTACTTTTAGGCTTAACTCTCTACTATAACAACATATATTTCTGTATATAAAAGCATACAATTCCTTTTTCAAAATGTTTATAAATATATAAAGTTTTGCTCCTTTTTCATCTTTCAATTTTAATTAAAAACAAAAACTTTTCTTTTAAAATTTTTCTTTAAATTCAAAACAATGTTTTAGGTTTTGCATTTCAAAAAAACAGAAAAACCACAAAAGATTCCATTTCCTTTGTATTATTTCGAGTATAAAATGAAAACAATTAAAACAAATACCATTTAATAACTCTTTAATACAAGAGAAACCTCAACTCAAATACAATTTTCAAAAGTACGATGTATGTTCAAATATATTTCTACTTTTAAAATACTTCTAACTAAAAGTACTACAAGTGTATAGTATTTTGCTAATTTGTATAGAGTAAATATTATAAAAGGCAAGAAGCAATGACCAGGAAATGAAAATAACTATAGAGCAAACCCTTTAATACCCTCTATACAGTGGTAAAGAAAAGGATTATCTTAACTCCCCAAAGAATAGAAAACTAAACAAAAAAAGTACCAATGGGAAATTTTAAGGAACTGCCACAGATAAGGTCCCTTTAAATATGTCACAGAACTATCATAAGTTAGCTCACCGAACTCTTCCTAAATATATAGTCTTGTGACATTTGGTGACAGTAGTTCTTGCAGCAATTAAATAGTATTTTTAAAATTTTTTTTAATTTCTTTTCGTTTATTTAACCTTCTTTTTAATTTTTAACTCTACAATTTTCTTGAGCTGAAGGTTTGTTTTTTATTTATAAAAAGTTTTTTATTTTCGATATTTCGCTACTTCAATGTGTAGCATCTTCAGGAAATAACAATTATTTATTTATTAACAATTATTTATTTATTTCCTGAAGATTCTACACATTGGAGTAGCGAAATATCGAAAATAAAAAACGTTTTATAAATATAAAACAAACCTTAAGCTCAAGAAAATTGTAGAGTTAAAAATGCGGCCCTATGTTCCACTGGGAATTAAAGGATTAAATATATATAAGCTCAAGAAAATTGTAGAGTTAAAATTTTTTTTTATTTTAACTCTACAATTTTTTATATAGAATTCTTTCCCCCTTTTACCATTGTTCTTTACAAATAGTACAACAGTTAAGAAATTTTCAAATGAATGGAGAAAAAATTGTAAAACTCTTTGGTTTAGCTCTTTCTTTACATTTAAATTGTATTTTCTATTTTTCTTTTACAGTTTCAAATTTTCTTAAATAATTTTTTTTGTTTCATTTTAGAAAAATGTAACACAACATTTAACCACAAAGTTTTTTCATTTCCTTTAGAAAAATTCATTTAATATAAAAAAAAAATAAATTTAAATTTATATTAATCTCATTTTGGGCTAAAATTGTTGAAATGGTAATTGAACTTGTTATTTTTTTTTAGTTGAAACTAAACTCCATTATAAATTTGTAGAATTTGTTGTTTCACATTATAAATATATCTCTATTTTTTCTTAGAAAAATTTATCTAAATTACTTATGGTTACGCACGTATTATCATCATTGTCATTATTACGTTCTATGAAATTAGCTATCCCAGCTATTAAATGTACATTATACTTTGTTGCCATTTCCTAGATTGAGCTAAAGCTTTCGGTTTTATTTTCCTTTAGAGTTTAATCACTTGTGGGGGTTATTTTTAATGTTTTCCTTTCATTTGGTTTTCAATACATTTCGTGTATTTCATCGCTATAAGGATTTTTCATTATAAAGATTGTTGTTTTTATTTGCATTGTCAATACAGGGGGTATTGTTTTTCATGTTGCGCTCGTAAATTCTGGTTTAGTACTTTCTTTTCGGTTTGTCTATTCTTTTGCCCTGGTGTCAACATAAAAATGTGCATAAAATTGTTTGGAAATCGTTTATTAGCTCATTGATTTGGAAAAACAGATGTATTGTAATATGTTAAAATAATTATATTTGCATTTTTAGTGTTGTTTTCAAGTTACGGTAGGATGGAGAATTAGGGAGGCAGGAGTTAATATAAAAAGAAGTAAATAGACCTTTAACCAAATACATTTAATATTTTTTTAACTTTAATGACAATAGCTTTGTCGTCACGCAGGAAAAAGACATTTCTGAATATGTTTGCGGCTAATTCTATATATGTTTACAAACTACCGTATACATAAGAGCAGCCGTATGTGCAAAAGTGTTACTTTTCCAGCTCCCCACACATTTTCAGATAAGTTGAGAGTAAAAAATAAGATTCGTTAAAAAATAATAAAATGACAGAAAGGCCCTAAAACTGATTCTGATCTACAGAATTATTACACATGCGCACTAGGAAACCGTGTGAATCTTCCATTTTAGGTATTGGATGTTTTCAGAAAACTTATGTAAAACACTACGAGGTACATTTTTCTGGAACTATTTAACCCTCTAACTCTTCAATTAAAAGGACTTTTTTGGGCCCGTTTGGAAACGGGACCAAAAAGACCCCTAAGTTAAAGAGTTAGAGGGTTAAAATGTTCTACAGAAATGTTCCTTTTACATAAGTTTGCTGAACACATCCTATACCTAAAATGAAAGATTTACATGGTTTCCTGCATTTGAGCACCAATTCTGAATAAGTACGAAATTAACCCTTAAACACATTTTAAGTTTTGACTTATTTCTGGCATTGAACTTAAATTTGCAACTATGATATCTTCAGAGACTTTTAGTAGAATTTCATGATAAATATTTTTGTGAAACATTTTAACCCTCTCGCACTACAATTAAAGGGACTTTTTGTCCTCTTTTTTAAAGAGGGATATAAATGACCCGTAAGTTGAAGAATTAGAGGGTTAAATTGTTCCGTAAAAATATTTGTCATGAAATTCTACTATAAGTCTCTGAGGACATCGAAATTGAAATCTTAGGTTTAATGCCAAAAGTAAGTCAAAACTTAAAATGTGTTTAAGAGTTAATTTCGTGCTTATTAGTAATTGGCGCCCAATAGAGCACCCATATGTGCAAAAGTATTATTTTTTCATCTCCCCACGCACTTTCCGGTAGATTGGGAGTAAAAAATAATATTCCCGCAAAAATTGCTCCCCTCGGATTAAAACAGGACAGTCACCCGCGGCTTTCAGCCCTAAAAATTAACTAAAATTAGTTCAAAGCTTCTTTGTGCTATATGTAACTCTTAAAGTAAAGGTTTTACAGAAAAATACTATATGGGCATTAGACCGTACCACCTTACAAGCAAAAAAAAAAAGTGCGCAGTACACCTTCAAATATAAAGTATTTTTTCAAGGCAATTCGAAAAAAAAATTATTTTTTTGCCGAACGTAGGGGTCGCCTTTTTCAATTTTTCGTTATAGCTTCGGCATTAAAGTCGGATTTTAATGTGTGATATATCGATTTTTTTGCCTCGAGGAGACCAGTATTTTGCTATGAAGGAAAAATCTAATGAAAAAAAATTTAAAAAGGCGACCCGAACGTTTGGCAACAAAAAAAATAAAAAAAAAATTCTGCTGGGTTTATCGAAAAACTTCCTTAGCAAAATATTAATGATTTTTTGCGAGATTTAATTTTCTGACATTATGGTTGTACATTAAGGTGGTAGCAACGGAGATATGGTGGGTAAATACTAGAACGGGATACTTGAGCTCAATGGTGCTTAGAACAAAACATTAGTCTCCTCGAGAGAAAAACATCGATGTATCACACTTTATGACCCGACTGTAAATAGCAAAGATATAATGAAAAATGTAAAATGGCGACCCCTACGTTCGGCAAAAAAATAAAAAAAAATTTTGAAACCGCCTTGCAAAAATAATTTAGATTAGACGGTGTACGGTGAACTTTATTTTTAAAGTACGGTCTAATGGGCATATCTACTGGCAATAATGTGGCTAGCATTTTTCTTATATACCCTTTTGACGTATCAATGTCGCATCATGGGGATTTAAGTGGTTAACCACAAAATTTTCCTTCAGTGTTCCCATTGCACTTAACCGCACCGAAGTAAAATAATATAACAGGGCTATGAACTGAAAAGATTCAACAAAGTTTGCCAACTCACCATCAGATGGCGCCCAACAATTGTTCTAAAATTCAACATCTTGCGCAATTACAATGTTGCCATATTTGAAGCCTTTCATCTTTCAACACCTTTCACTTCTTCACTATCCCCTTTCCAAAGGAAGCAACACGTCAATTAATAGGAAGAATTTCCTGAATTTTCCTTCTCTTTAAAAAAAAAAAAAAATTGTTGACTTAAATCACCATGATGCTTCTTCGCTGTAATCACTTCTGGAAGTAGTTCCCAAACTGATTCTCCGTCTATCATACCTTCCATTTAAGTTCCGTGGAAGAGGTTCTTGAACTAGTTCCATGGAATCGGTTATAGTGGAACCACTAGTAGAACTAATGTGGTGGGCAACTGATTGTAAAATTTTTTCCTGGTTCTCTTAAGTTTATAATAAAGACTTTTACGTTAGTGTATTTCAATTAAGTGAAAAACAATAATTTTGGTTCCAAGAGAAGCGAGCAGGTAGTCCCTTTATGGTAAAACGCTTAAGTCTTCTGAGCACCACAATCAAATTTTCCTATAGGCTTCTTAGTTCAGTATTCGAGTGTAATATAGGGCTATGTATTTTTCTCGAGTTTGGAATAACTTCCTTTAAGGGTTTTAGTTAAAATCGCGATGGAGATCCTTAGCTATAATATACTATTTTGTGCTTTAACAATATTACTAAGAACGAAATCAGATTTAAAACAAAAATAGCAAAAATTTTAAACCCTTTATTGAAGACATTGATAACAAATACAAAATTAGCTCCTTTTAGCTCTCCTTGAAAACACAAATTATAGTTTTTGTCGAAGGAGTTGCAGAATACCGGCAGGATGCACTTAAAAGACACCTCTCTTAACTCAGAAACGGGTAAACCGATCTTAATGAAATTTGGGAAATGTGTAAATTCAAACATAATATATTAAAGTTAAATAATATTGAATGTTCTTTAGTTTGACTCTAGATCATAAATTAATATCACTTTCTGTTTAAATTATTTTCAAATCAAAGAAAGATGACACAATTTTTACAAGTAAATTAAAAAGAATAAAAATTTTTGAAAGAATTCGATAAGACCAGCAAGACAGAATACGCATTTTTGGCTTTCGCTACCAAGCCATCATCAGTGTCTTTCGCCTTGAGTGGGTGAATATTTGATAATTGTCTATTTATGTGACCGTTGAAAGCAAATCGAATTTGTTATCAACAACACAACTTAGACAAACATCAACGAAATTTAACAATGCTATTTTTATCCCTTGTTATTATTACTCTTTTTTTTTTTAATAATATTTTCATCAAATTTTGCAAAACTTCGGATAGCGAAAATCGTAATGTCCAGTTTTATACTAAGAACTAAAATCGATAAATTTTCTTAAATATTTCTTAAACAAAATTTCTTACTTAAGAATAATTTAAGAAAATCGATTTTAGTTCTGACTATAAAACTGGCAATTTTTGCTATTCATATCTTGGTGTAGGATATAATTTGAGCATTAATCTAAAATTTTTTCATTATTGATTTTCTAGTTTTCTTTTTAGTTTCTTTCGCTGAATTTAAGGGCCTTATAAAATCGTCTTTGTTAATTATTTTTCCTGTCCAACATATGGGTTGAATTTCATTGTGGACTACAATTTAGCTTCTAGAGGTTTAACATGAAATATTGCCTACTTTCAGGGCTAGTTTTATAGTCAAAATTAACAATAAAATATATCTCAGTTTTGACTATAAAACTGTCCCTTAGACTACTTTTATGTTGAGTAAAGCCTTAAAGATTTTAGACGGAAATTAAACAAATTGATAATATATGCCCTTAGGGTAGGCAATAAAATTAGTGATTTTAAAAATCCTAAAAATATGCTTCAAAAATTATTCATTTACTGCGTTCTATATATATTACATTAATTTTATAATTTATGTTGACATAACTTTAATTTTTCTTAATTTAATATAAACCATTGCCTATTTTAAGGCTAATTTAATCTTTTAATCCATTAGTTTTATCATATTTTACTATTATTTAGTAAACATATTATAAATTCATTTGCTATTTACATGTTTATATAGGAATTTTTTAAAATATTCTATTGTTTATTTCAAAATTTATTATATCCTTTAATGTATGCTTTGTAATATTTATTACTTTAATATCACACAAAAATATTCTTTATGGTGCATAAACTATTTGATATTAGTTTTATTCTTTGTTTTAAACAAAATCTATTATTATTTATTTTCATATTAAAAATTCATAAATTTTTTGAAGTGGCTTTTTGTATAATATTTTCTATGTTCCCTAAAAATATGCAATCAAAAAATGTGAATAATACACTAAACGACAAAATGGAATTTTATTGAAACTTTAAACATTTCAACTTGTATTTTTTTTTTTATTTATAAACGAATAAAAAATTTAAAGTCGGGCATGCCGGCTATATAATACCTTACACCAGTCTGGTTAAAAGCCATCTAATGGGTTCAAATGGGCTTCTGGCAAAATTTTATATAAAATGATAAAAGAAGAGAAAATCGGAAATATAGCCCATATGGACGATAGGTCCAAATATGGTCCCATCTTATCTAGAATCAATAGACTTCGTCCTTGGGACCATGTGAGTCAGCGAACAAAATTTCATTGAACTATCTATTTCGATAGTGCTTGTGCGACCTGTAGAGTGCGCACAAGAATGCATGGACAGCAGACGGACAGACAGACAGACGGACATATGGACGCTATGTGAAGTGAAAATAGTACTTCAACTGTAGTATATGTGAAATTAAAGTGATACCCTACTCGTTGGACTTTGGTCAGTCCTACTAGAACATTAATCGTAGGTATTTTCCAAATCAAAATTGCATGTCAATGGTTCTTCATTTTGGAGTCAAGAATGTGTCCTACTAGTAGTTCCCAATCCAACCCAAATATTTACATTATCCCAAAATCCATTGCATCCAAAACCTCTGCAGTTCAGTATAATATATGTTATGACGTTTTTATTTTTTGTTCAACAAACATTTCAACATCAAATTTATTTAAATATTTATTGTTAAACTTAACAATATAATAGAATATAGAATACAACACCATATAACAAATAAACCACCAAAAAGTGCCTGTCAAAAACAATATTACATTCAAAATAAAAAAAATAAAAAAACACTAAACAATACTTGACCCTTTTTGCCATCAAAACAAATAAATATAATAAAAGGGATTTTATTATTTGTTAAGCCAAAAAGTATGCAATATTTTTTTCTTTTTAGTTTTTATACTAAAACAAGGGTTAACTGAAAAAGCGTTAAACACATACAACAAACAAACGTAGGAAATAAAATAAAAACTTAACGAAATTTATTAAAAATTCCATAAATTAAAATAATAACTTTAATTTATGCGGAATTCAGAAAATTTCACCAAATAAAATTCAGTAAAAAATCATCATTTTGTATTTTTACAAAAAATTTAATTCCCCGTAAAAAAGTTTTCTTTATTATATCCCCTATTTTGGTTGTCTCTCTCAAAAAAAAAAAAAAAAGAAATTAAATTGTTTATGACTCGTGTAATCTGTATGTGTACGTGTGTATACCATCATATATGTATATATGTAGTAGTATGTACATATCCCTGTTAGTGTATAATGTCATGTAGTTGTATATATTTTTGTGAAATCCTCTCAAGTTTTTATATTTTGGTGCAGGCATAAGCATTTTTTTTTTAAAGACATCCGTTGTTGTAGTATAAAAAGTACCAAAATATTCAGCTTCATAAAACAAAACTTAATAAACACCATAAAATGCAGTGGCGAAAAATAAACGAAACAAAAAAACATGCAGAAATATTAAGATTTATATGGTTAAAGGAATGGCATTTATGTGTTTAAGTTGCGAAAAAAAGACACCATAAACATAAAACTATAAAGGAAATATTGTTAAATAACAGTTGGAAAATTTAAATTAATTTAAAAAAATTTAAAAGGGGATTAAATTTGAATTGATAAAGTTTATCAGTAAAATAGGCAAGAATTAATTGTTTTGTTTTAATTTAGTGTTTCCATATACTTTACTACAACATACAAATTAGTTTCACTAATCCTTAAAGTATGCAATACCTTTTTGGATATAACACTTGCAATAGTATGCACTTATATCTAAAATAGTCTTTAACCCTTCCGTGGTCGGACTTTAATGTCTGGGATTTTGTTTTATTATTCTATCGCCTCCTACAGCACCCTAGAGGAGGGTTTCCGTACTAAAGTTAAAAATTTTGATATAGTAAAGCTCTTGAACGGTTTAAAACTTAAGTTTTTTGTTTTTTTTTTTTTTTGTATCTAAACTCTACATATACTGCAAAGAATTTTAAAAATTTCTTTATACACCATTTTTGAAAACCAACAGAATAATATTATTATTTATTTTTACAATGAGATTTAATTTTGTTCAGTTTTAATATCGAATATGACAAATTCTAAATAGAATTCACTATTTATTTTACAACAAATAGAGAAAAAAACGTATTAAAAAACTTTCCTAGAACCAATGGTTGACAATTAATGCATTTTCAAGTGCTAGCAAGCACAATCATCAGATTGTCTTTATGGGGTTCTCTCGAGGTTATAATGTAGATTTTAATTTTTGTATTTATGTTAACTCCAAAGTGAAAAACATTTAGAGAAGTAAACTGAAACATTTTTACTTATTTATTTCATATTACAACGAAAATCACATGTTTTTAACAAAGCTATTATTTTTCTCTATACTATAGTAGTTGCTATGACTAAAGCTCCTTTAGTAGTAAAGCAAACGTCTGTGTGTTTTGTTTTAACATAAAATCTACTTTGAGAGAACCACATAAAGACAATCTGATGATAGTGCTTGGTAGCACTTGAAAATGCATTAATTGTCAACCATTGTTTCTAGGAAAGTTTTCTTGTCATATTTGATCCTTAAAACCGAAAAAAATTAAATTCATTGTAACAATCTTCAGATCAACTAAAATCTACGGTAAATTTTTTTTTAAACAATTTTTAAAAATTGTCATAAGGTAACCCTGGTTATATAGGTTTGACACTTTTAAATTCATTTTATTCAAGAGATAATAAAACGAGTAAAAAATCTAAAGTCGGGCTGGCCAATTATAAGATACCCTACACCAGTCTGGTTAAAAGTCAACTAATGTTTGGATACGAATTGAAATGGACTTGTTGAATGAATAAATTTGTCTATAAAATGATAAAAATAGAATAAGGTTATGAAGTTTTTGCCTACAGCTGATTTACAGGAAGAAGAAGAAAACATTTTTATTAAAAAATTTAACAGACACAAGGGACTGTCCCAGTTTCGTCTCACCCAAGGACTCGTCAGTAGCTAGTTTATGTGTCAATTGATTAAAGTATTTTTAATTGTGAATTTTTTTATACCCTACACCTTTACGTGGAAAGGGTATAATAAGTTTGTGCTGATGTTTGTAACACCAAAAAATATTGGACCTAAATCCACCTTATAGTATACCGATCGACTCAGAATCACTTTTTATTTCGATTTAACGATGTCCGTCTGTCCGTCCCTCTGTCTGTATGTCCATGCATTCTTGTGCGCACTCTACAGGTCGCAAATATTAAGATAATTTGATGAACTTTGATACACCGACTTACGTCAGAGCCTATTGATTTTGGTTAAAATCGGTCCATGTTTAGACCTAGTGCCCATATAAGACCCCCCCCCCCCCCCAAAATAGGCTTGTTTACACGCTGCAGGTCGCAAATACTAAGATATTTCAATAAAATTTGGTACACAGACCTATGTCGGCCCTATGTGTGCCCATATAAGCCCCCCCAAAAGTGGCTTGTTTACACGCCGCAGGTCGCAAATACGAAGATATTTCAATGAAATTTGGTTCGTTGACTCACATGGTCCCAAGGAAAAAGCCTATTTATTCTAGATAGGATCTATCCATATTTGGACCTATCGCCCATATGGGCTATATTTTCGATTTTCTCTTTATAGAAAATTTTGACACAAGTCCGTTTTAACCCATTCGAATTTTGGATCTAAACATTAGTTGGCTTTTAACCAGACTGGTGTTGGGTATTATATAGTAAGTATGCCCGATTTTAACTTTTTTACTCGTTTTTTTAATATGCCCTGTCCGGGGATCGAACCTGCAGCCATAGTATTCCAACCTGCTTCCAAAGTATTTTTGGAAGGCGATTTCAAAAAAAAAATTATTTTTTTTGCCGTACGTAGGGGTTGTCTTTTTTAATTTTTCGTTATAGCTTTGGCATTTAAAGTCGGATTTTAAAGTGTGATATATCGATTTTTTTGTACGGCGAACTTTTTTTTGCCTGTAAGGTGGTACGCTCCAATGTACAATATATAATTTTATATAAGCTTTTTTCGATTAATCGATTAATTTTCAAATATTAATCGGTTAAATGTTTATGAAAAAAACCCGAAAAATTATTTACAGGATTTGTCGATTAATAGAATACCACTGTGCGCAGACTGAACATTACATTACAACCCGTGCGAATCTAAGTTTCACAGCACACTTGGGATTATTTTATTGAATTAAAATTTACTTCAAAAAAGAACACAGCAGAAAAAAAGATGCCAAAGCGGTAGAAAAAGCACTACAATTAATAGTCTAGATGTACTTATTTTTTAACAGAAATGCTACAAATGATTTTCACATTGAGTTGTCATGGATGAGGAGTACTCCCATTTCAGCATTTGTTTGAGTACTTTTTGAATCAGCGCAAATGAAACTCTTTTTCATCAATTGAAAGTTAAAAAAAAAAAAACAATTCGCAAAACCAAATAATATTTTTTTGTAGAGTTGATTTTATAGGAAGAAGAAGAAGAACACATTTTTAATGAAAAATTTTTTAACAGACACAAGGGGATCACCAGACTGCCGCAGTTTCGTCTTACCCTAAGACTGTCAACTGATCAAAGTAATTTTTAATTGTTAATTTGTCTCTACATGAAAAACTTTTCGTGTATTGCCATGACCGGGGATTGAACCGGCAGCCATCTGCACATATTTTAAAACATTTTTTTATTGCTTTCTCTGGGCATCGAAGTTGCGACCTCAAGGTTGCTAGTTTAGCTCTACCTATTCTATTATATGAAAGTTGACTGGCATAAAAGCACCACTTTGTTAATGCGAGATATTGTTCTGTATTCTCTTCAATAAAAGTACTTATTAAAAAAGTGCAAAATGTGCACATAGATTCATATATTTTTTCAGTACTATTTTCATAAGTGCATAAAAAGAAATTTTTCATCATTTTTATTTCATATATTTTTAAAAAGTAAAAAATTACAAATATTGAATTTAAACAAATTTACTACAAATATTAAAAAAAAATAAAAAAATAAAAAAAAAATAAAAAAAAAATTTTAAAAAATTCAAAAAAATAGATTGGTCCCTCAAGGAATCGAACACGGCGATCATCTATTTGTAAATAAACTGTACCAAAATCACTTTTTAGGATCAATTTTATGGCAATTATGCTTTAGAAGCAATACGTCATTTAAGTGATTTTTTTTGGATGTTGTTCAAATATACTTCTAAATAAAAAAGCCGTAAAAATATATTAAAGGATACTTTGGCAACAATGAAAGAAGTGATTTTTTTTGTTCAGAATTACTTCTAAAAAAGCAGCAAAAATACACTAAATGATGCTTTTGAAGCAATAAATGAAGTGGTTTTTAAAGCATGACTTCCAATTTTAATTGTTGGCAAATAAGTGGAACTATAAACTTTTTTAATTTTTTTTTACAAATTTCGGGCTTGTTAATTTTTTAAATGATCAGCAGCCTAAGCAAACATTTTCCGTCCCTGATTTGAGCGACTTTTAGAAAAAACGCTAAAATGGAAAAAAGTCGCTTAAATCAGGGATGAAAATATTAGATATTATTTTAGAAAAAATGTTAAAATGCAAAAAAAAATCGCTCAAATCAGGGATGAAAAATGTTTGCTTAGGCTGCTGATCATTTAAAAAATTAACAAGCCCGAAATTCCTAAAATGAAAATTTTAAAAAATTTATAAATATGTACCTAGATTTTAATTTTCATTCCATTCTGGTTTCTAAAATAATATCAATTATTTTTTTCTAATTAACGAAAAACGGAATTTGAATCCACTGCAAATTTATTACTGAATTCAGACCCTTAAAATCACTGTTATAAATTCAAAAAATGATAATGAATATAATTTCATTATAATTGATATCAATGCAATGATAATGAAATCGTTAATTAATTAGTTCGCTCAGTTAATTAGTTCACTCAGTTAATTAGTTCACTCAATTAATTAGACCCATGTATGGTTCTTTAGGTTGTTCACCTGATTTTTGTTTATTACCCATTATACCCCCTTAAGTAGGCTACAGATTTTGTTTTTATCAGAATCTGTTTTAAGATTCGTTTAAAATTCTTTTCGGTTTTCAGGGTATACAAAAAAATGTCAATTTCACTTATTGTTAGACAAAACAACTCAAGTTATAAATTAGTTTCAAGTTATAAAATTTAACATCCCTTTACTTCCACTATGCATCCTTTTTATAATACAATAAAAAATAATACACCATTTTTTTATCAACATCATCATCATCATTCGGTGACAAATATGACTCGTTATAATTTTATTTTACTTCTAAACATTTGAAAACAAATGACTTAATTTAAAATTTATTACAAGAAGCAAAAATTAAAATTTTTATAGGACCACCTTAACTTAAAAAAAACCATACTAAAATATAAACTTTCTACTTATCAAAAGTAGTAAAATTTACCACCACCACCTGAGTGCTGTAAAAAACACAGCATACCACTTAAAATTTATGAATGAAAACCAACAAAATTAACTCGTAAAATTCTGTTATACAAAAATTATTATTTTTTTCTTAAAGATGAATTTAAATTATATACATTTCGTGCAGCTAAACAAAATGACCATAAACTTAAATATTTTTATTATAAAAAGTTAGTAAAGAAAACTAAAGTAAATATTGAAATATTTGAGAAAATTGTAAATTAAATAAATTCCTAAGCTTTTTTTATTAATATAAAAAATCCCAGATGCCACTTAAGAAACAATTTTTTTTACAAAAGACATGAATAAAATAAAATAAAAAAATTATTTATATTGTAAATTCCAAAGAAAACAGAAAAATCATCTTTATTTTTTTTTTCTATATAAAAATAAGAAATTTCAAGAGTAAAAATGTTTATCATTATGTTTGTAACAGCAACAAATATTCTATAGGAATATTAAACAAACTGCCACAGAACTGGTCCCCTTGTGACAAGTCACTGAACTATGCTTATATTTGTCACCGAACTACTTATTTTAGGAGAGTTTGGCGCCATATACCGGGTTAATTCTGATATATGTATAAACTGGGTTTGTAAAATGTGGCACTTAAAAAAACTTGCATATTTTAAGACTTAAAAATTCATATTAATTTTAAAACAGATTTTTTTGAAGTTGAGAAACACAAAGTCTTAGGTTTATAAAATTCGACCTAGTTCAATTATCCAACCTCGCTTACTTTCTAATGATGAAAGCTTTTAAATGTGTTTATATAACTGTAAAACACACACCTCCTAAAAGTATACTATATTTTTTCTGTTTTCTACAAAATGATGTCATTAAATATTTACTTCTCTCAATTTCACACACCAATACAAACCTACCTCTACAATCTGCTGTTACTTCAACCAAGTAACGTAAGTATCTAAAGGAGGTATCACTAAAAAAATTTTGTGTTGTTGTTGTGATAATGATAAACATTTAACAAACAGATCTTTTTGAAAAACTTTATAGTTGTGTTTGCTGTAAAACAAATATAGATAAACTAATACTCATAATCGTTAAGTTTTATTGTCGACAATCATTGTATTTGATTGTTGAAAGAGGGTTCCTTGTCTTATGGTTTTCGTATCTGCAAAAGACTTCAACAAAAACGTTAGTAGTTTTTTTAAACATCATCAGCAGCAGCAAAAAAAACATAACAAAAACAATATTTAGTTGTTTAAATGTTAAAGGTAATAGAAAGATATATATATATATATATATATATATATATTAAATGAACTTGAGTTTATTTAATTATAACTAAAATAAAAAATGTGAAGTGTACTTTAAGGGTGGTGTGTAATAAATGAATTTAAAGAGTGTTTAAAGAAAAAATGAATGATTTCTATAAATAAATTCAATATAATAAGAACTTTTGAAGCATTAGGAAACTAAACACAGTACTTAATAACAACCACACACGCTAAATTAAGTATTTTTTATTTTTTTATTTTGAAATTAATGCCGCCCAACTTAAGGCCAATTGTCTTAAACACTTATATAAACGAAGATAACCTTAAAATTTTAAATTTTTATTTAAAAAAGTTTAATAGTTCAATAGAAAATACAATTTACACCATTTATGTTTAATAAATTTTGCATGAGTAGGCTACGATTAAGAAGCGAAAAATGGTCAAAGTCAAAATTTCTTAAAATAAAAAGAAAATTATTTTAAAATCAAAAAAAATTTATAAAAATAATAAAACCGGCTACAAAACATTGATATTAAACAACAATTTTTGCTACAGTCTCTTCTTTGAAAATAAAAGAACTCCCAAGGTTCCGGTAGGATACTCACAAAGCACATCATCTTAATACGAAAACAAATACGCGAATTTTACTAAAACTAGGCGCAGAGAATTAAGTTAGTATTAGTAGGACCTAGTAAAATGACAATTTCGAGTTGTCATAAGAGAGGGGTATTCTCACTTCAGCATTTTTTCAGTACTTTTTGAAGTAGTGCGAAGGAAACTCTTTTTTCATCAATTGAAAATTTAAAAAACAATTTTCGCAAACACAATTAGGTATATGTTTTTATTTACAAATTTTATTTTTCTATTACCGCCACCGGGTATCGAACTTAAGACCTCAAGCTCTCTACCGCTGGCTTATCTTTGATATGAAAGTTGATTGACATAAAAACACCACTTTGTCTTTGCGAGATATTGTGTCTTACTCTCTTTAATAAAAGTACTTATTAAAAATGTGCAAAAGGTGCACTGCAATTCAATATGTTTCCCAGTACTATTTTGACAGGTGCATAAAAAAACAATTTTTCATCATTTTTTGTTTAAAGTATTATTAAATATGTTCATAAAATTGAGAAATTAAAAAAATTTAGAATTTAAACAAATTAATTATAAATATTAAAAAGAAAGGAAAAAAATTTTAAAACCAAAAAATATTGGTCCCGTTAGGAATCGAACCCGCGGGCATTTCTTTGGAAAAAAAAACTGTATCAAAATCACTTTTTAAGACCAATTTTAGAACAATAATGCATTAAAAGCAATACTTAAGTGATGTTTTGGATGTTGTTTAGAATTATTTCTAAAAAAGCTGTAAAAAATTACCTATGGATACCTTGGAAGCAAGGAAAGAAATAATTTTTTTAAGCTGTTCTGAATTACTCCCCAGCAAGAAAAAAAATGGAAGTAATGCTTTACAACCTACTTCTTTCACTGCTTCACAGGTATCCGTTAGTGTATTTTTACTGCTTTTTTAGAAGCAATTCTGAACAACTTCAAAAAATCACATCTTTCATTGCTTCCAAAGTATCCGTTAGTACATTTTTATAGCTTTTTTAGAATTAATTCTGAACAACATCCAACAAATCACTTAAGTATAGACTGCTATTTGTAATCAACTAAATTTAGCTCAAAAATAACAAAAATTTTGTAGCTATAATAGTTTGTTTTTGCTATATTTAGTCTACTAATATTTAGCAAAATTTTCTGCAGATTTTACAGTACAATTTCTCATTTTCAGTTAACTAAAAGTTAGCTTAAATATAACTAAAATTCTGTAAATTTAACAGTTTTATTTTTACTGTTCTTATTTTATTAGTATTCAGCAAAAAAAAAATCTGTCAATTTAACAGTTTTCTCAGCAGCATAATTTTTAGTTGTTTTTTCTGCTATTTTTAGAGATTTATTTCTATGAGTGTAGTTGTGACTGTATTTCCCATGTATTCGTTGTTTCAGAATCACAAATTATATTTATTCAAATTTTTATTTGAAAACTTCAAAAAGTTAAGACCTGGTATTGATACAATCATAACATTGATAAATAAAGTTTGTATTTTTGAATTCTACTGTTTTGTATTAAAATGTATGACTCTTACGGTGGGTCTCATACTGAAGCTTTAACCCTCTAACCGGCAAGCCCGCCTCCAGGCGGGGTATACTAAATTGACCAGAAATGCGCCAAAGGGGTATTTTATAATAAGAAATTATGCTTTTTCAACAGAAAACAAAATTTGTAAAATTTTTTGTGAAGAATTTTTTTGTATACAATGCACGGTTTGGAAGAGAGAAAGTGTCAAAGATAAAATTTCGTAAAATATTTTAAAACAAACAAAAGTTTCAAAAATCTTAAAAACATATTTAAATTGACTAAAACAATTGATAGTGACCATGAAGTAAGATTGGAGCTTAAGCTATTCAAAAAGTTCCTTACTTTGGTCCAAGGACGCACAGGATTCCATAAGGATACCTTTAAAGGACATCGCCTTAACTTCAAAACGAATGGACGGATTTTTCTGAAATTTGGTAAAAAGAATATATTTGGTATAGGTAGCTAAGCTTATAAGTTTGAATAATATATATTGAAGTTTTGGTGCGTTTTCGCTCAATTTCGCATTTTTCGAAAAACGAAAATCGCTACAACTTCTTAAGTAACAGCACAAAAAATGTAATTTTTTTATTGTAATTACATCTTTGTAAGAGAAATAATTTGTGCCTAAACCACGTAATTTTTATGCGCTAGTTTTCGAGATTCACCCTTAAACTATTTTGACCCATATCGCCTAAAGTAGGCAACGAAAAAAATTTTGTAGAAGAACTTATTGTTTATTTTTCGTGAGAAACACATGGTATAAATTTCATTGCAAAAAAGCTTAGGCCGGTTAGAGGGTTAAACTTTAGTTAATAGTTTACCCAAAAATTTGTTGTTGTTTTGTAAACATTTTTTTGACATTTTCTTTTGTTTTTAGTTAAGTTAAAGTTAAACCTACAGTATGAGACCCACCGTTAGTCTTAAAAATAACCTTACGACGGTCATAATGAATCACAAGTAGGAATAGGCACGTTAATTAGTTTAATATAATTCTTAATTTGTTTAATTCCCAAAAATATTATATTTAATAAGAGAAAATTTTTTTTTCAATACGTCAAGAGTATGCCACAATTTTATTTAAAAAAAAAGCATTTGAAAAAATATTAAATATTTCTCTATCAAATCAATCACACTCTATAACGGCTCAATATTAGAAAGTATGCAACATATTGTTCATATATGAAATTCCTAAAACATTTTTATTAAACATAAAGCATTCTTAATATACAATATTTATTTAGTTTTTGAAAAGATTTATTTGTTTTTAAAAACCATTAATTTTAAAAATCAATCTAAACAACAAGATATTGCAAATTTTTTTTTTACTTATTTCATTCCTAAAAACATGCAATACATTTTTCTTTTCCAAATTATAATAAAATTGCACATATTCATGAACTTTTACAGTTGCAAACGAACTTTTAAAAGCTAAACCAACAAAATATGCAACATATTGTTTATTTAAGGAATTCCTAAAAGTAGGCAATACTTTTGCAATAATGAAATACATTTAAAAATGTACACTACAGTTTTAATTAAAAAAATTCTTTAGAGTTCTTTTTTTTAGAAAAACTACTTTAATTTTTTTTTTATGTTAGATACAATTCAATTAAATTGTTTTCTTAAATATCTTTTTCAATTATTTCTACACTTTTTCTCTCATTTGATTTGTATTTTGTTATATATATTTCTATTTCTATTAAAATATATAGTATTTTTTACTGTTTTAGTATGCTAAAGATAAATTTCACAATATTTTTGCAGTGATTTCCGTTTTGGGTATATTCTTTCCATACAAACTCAGATCGACAGACAGACGGACGGACGGACAGACAGGCAAATATACATTTAGACAACACTTTACTACCTTGATGCACGTAAAGGCATCTTTCTCACAACAACTGGCGCCAAAAAGAAAATAAATACAAAAATTGATACGTGCTTTTGCATTTGTAAGATTCATTTATTCATTCACACAAAATACTAAGAAGACGACTACTAGTATAGAAGCTTGTGTGCTCTAAATGCACACAAAAGTATCATCACCATCATCATCATGGTCTGCATCAACATCACTAGTGAAATCAAAATTTAAGTTCAGCTAGTGCTACTGAAATCAAAACAGTCACTTGGGGCGATGTTTTATATGGGAATTTTGAATTTAATATTATTTAACTATGTGCTATGCCAGAGAGTGGGCATCTTTTAGAAGATTCTTTCATATGTTATGGCTAGTGTGCTCATTTTACTGCATCTTCTGCACCTTATAATGCATGCATACAAAGTAGCATTGCTAAATTGTATGAAATGTATACATGGCACACATGGCTCATGTTGCATTACCAATGAATTGTATTAGACATGCCAAATTTCCATGGTAAATGAATTGATTTTTTTTTTTTCTAAAATGTTTCTTTTAGTGTGTGCAGAGAAATCAAAGATTTAAAATTAATTTTTTCCAGTATTTGTGGCTTAAGTCGACCATTTGTTAGCTGAACATGTGTAAATTGCATTTAATTATGAGAGAAATAAAAGATGTGGAATAAATTTGTAGCATACTTTAAGGAGTTTAAAAACTATCAAAATAAGTTGAAAAAATAGGGCCAGTTTTATAGTCAGAACTAAGAACGAATTTTGTCTTAAATTTTACTAACCCATGTGAAACTCGAAATATTTATGAACACTAGAGCACCCATATGTGCAAGTGTTATTTTTCCAGCTCCCCACACATTTTCGGATAGGTTGAGAGTAAAAAATAAGATCTGTGCAAAAATTAGGTTTCTGCAGTGCAACCGACCAGGCCGCTTACATTTATGTCCTCAAAATTACCCTAAAAAAGGTTCATGGATTTATCCATATATAACTCTTAAGCCACATTCACAATGGAGTACTCCACTCTGCAGAGTGGATTTTGTTCCTTTCTTTTTCGCACTTACATATTTTTTGTATTATACCATTTCTATTTTAGTACACTCCACTCTGCACAATGGAGTACTCCATCATTGTGAATGTGGCTTTAAACTAAAAGCTTCTGGTGATTAAGTTTTATAGCCGAAAAGTTATATAGAAAGAAAAGGCAAAAATTTTCTTAATACAAACTTTTAAATTTTGAATGTCTCTCATTTAATTTTTGAGATTTGCAAATACGTATACTCTTCATCATATAATAGGAAATTTAGCGTAGATTAAGAGCAAAATAAGCTTTTTTTATTCCCTCTGATTATGTAAGGCGTTGGCGTATTTAGTAAAAATGCCTCCATACAAATAGAATTTTTCAAAATCGAAATTAACAAAAAATAAAATTTTCTTGGCGAATTATACAATTTTAATAAAATATAAGTCTTACTTGACTGTTATATAAAATATAACAATAATAATATAATATAAAATATTTGTTATAACGACTTTACTGTAAAAACGCCTAAAAACGTTTACGACTACGCCTTATATAATCAGGGGGACTATTTCGTCCATTCCATGACAGAAAGGCCGAAAACTGATTCTGCGTTCTAGATTTATTGCAAATGTGCACTAGGAAACCATGTGAATCTTCCATTTGAGGTATAGGATGTGTTCAGCGAACTTATGTAAAATACTACGAGGTACAATTTTGTGGAACTATTTAACCCTCTAACTCTTCAATTAAAGGGACTATTTTGGCCCCGTTTTAAAAAGGGAAAAAAGATCCGTACATTGAAGAGTAAGGGGGTTAGGATGTTCCACAGAAATGTTCCTTGTAGTGTTATACATAAGTTCGCTGAACACATCTTGTACCTAAAATGGAAGATTTACATGATTTCTTCCTAATATCCAGGTTTGTGAGACATTTGAGCGCCAATTCTGAATAAAAACGTAATTAACCTTTAAAAACATTTTAAGTTTTGACTTATATCTGGCATTGAACTTAAATTGGCAACTTTGATGTCTTTGAAGACTTATAGTAGAATTTCATGACAAATATTTTTGTGGAATATTTTAATCCTCTAACTCTTCAATTAAAGGAACTTTTTGGCCCCTTTTCAAAAAGGCGCATAAACAACCCTTAAGTTAAGGGTGCTCATCTTGAAATTTTTAAATTCTTCTCAAAGTTCAGAAATTGTCTAATGAAAAAAAAGTTCGAAAAATATGCAAAATTTTCAATTTTAACTTCCACAATTTTTCAGTGGGAAAATTCATTTAAATTTTCAAAACTGATCTTTTGAAATAAGTCTGGGAATATAAGAATTATTCACAGAAATTTGAGAAAATATGTTTCACAATTTAATGGTTTTACAATAAATGCAATTATTAAATGGCGCCCAAAGTGGGGCAAAATTTTATTCATATTTTAAATTCTTCTAAAAGTTGAGAATTTTCTATCAAAAAAAGCTTCTTAATATGGGAATTTTCGGAAATCAAAATTTTTCTATTTAAAAAATTTCCGAAATATACGGACTTTAGCATAGGAAAAATACATCAAAGTTCAGGAATTTTTCTGCAGCAAAATATAATTATTTTTATGGTACCTAACGTAGGGCCGAATTTTTTTAATATTGTGAATTTTCCAAATTCTTCTTTTTAACGAAAAAAAACTTTCCAAGTATGATAATTTTTCATTTTACTTTTAAAATTAAAAAATTTGTCGTTAAAATTGCAAAATTTTTCTACTGAAAGGAGGGCAAAAATGCACTTTAGCGGGTACACCAAGCCCCCTAAAAGTTGAGAATTTTCTATCAAAGGTCCTTAATATGCGAATTTTTCAATAGAAATATTACTTTAAATTTTAGGAACTTTTCTATGAAAACACGATTCAGAATTAAGGCCAATCGGAATAATTTAATACATAATTTGAATTATTTCGGAAATAAAAATTTTTCTATTTAAAAATTTCCGAAATATACGGATTTTAGCATAGGAAAAATACATCAAAGTTCAGGAATTTTTCTGCAGCAAAATATAATTATTTTTATGGCACCTAACGTAGGGCCGAATTTTTTTAATATTGTGAATTTTTCAAATTCTTCTTTTTAACGAAAAAAAACTTTCCAAATATGATAATTTTTCATTTTACTTTCAAAATTCAAAAATTTTTCGTTAAAATTGCAAAATTTTTCTACTGAAAGGTGGGCAAAAATGCACTTTAGCGGGTAAACCAAAAGCCCCCTGGTCCAGAAAACCTGGAGTCGTGTATACATGCAAGTGTGGGTACTCAAACGAAATGAACTTTCTCAGGAATTCAAAAATGATTTTCAGATCCATAAAATGTGGTCCGAGCTGAAGCCATTTTAGTGTATTTTAGACCCCTTAGGGAGGGCCGAAAAATTAACAACTTGTTTTATACAACAAAAAAAATGGTACTCAAGTAAAAGGAAAGTTTCTCATGATTTAAAAAAATATTTTATTTTTGTGATCGGTCCAAAAATTACATGGAATAAAGTGATTTTAGCTGTAACTGGAACTGTTAAGCACACTTAGAGCCAAAAATTACATGAAATAAAGTATTTTTAGTACGTTTGAGGTCAAGAAGAAGAATAAACGTTTATTTCTAAAAATTATTATTGTTTATATTTTATTGTTAGATTGTCTCTATGTGATAATTTTTCAGCAATCCGTCGGCTTTAGGAATCGAACATGTTTATCGTTTTCTTTCCTATTCAGCTTTCTGTTGTTGTTTCTACTCAGAAGTGATCAAATTGTATTTTAGTTGTTACTGGAATTGGAAAAATTTTTAATTTTTAGTGTACGTAAGCTTTGTGGTTTTTCTTGTAAATACCAAAATCACAGATTTAAAAAAGAAAATAAGGCAAAAAGCAATTTTTCCAAAAAAAATGTTAGTGGTATTTTTGTTCGGTTTTAAGATCAAATATAACAAATTCCAAATAGAATTCATAATTTATTTTACCATAAATAGAGAAAAAGAAAATTATGATAAAACTTTTTTAGAACCAATTGTTGACAATTAATGCATTTTCAAGTGCTGCCAAGCACTATCATCAGATTGCCTTATGAGGTTCTCTCAAGGTTATAATGTAGATTTTAGTTTTTGTATTTATGTTAACTCCAAAGTGAAAAAGTTTCGAAAAGTAAACTCAAACATTTTTACTTATTTTTTCTTTCTAAATCCAAATTTTGGCATAACAGGATTCTTACTTGCGGAACCTCCTTATGGGGTGATTTTAAAAAATGTTGCATATTCTTGGTGGTTTTTTTTTGGAACACAAATATTGCATACTTTTAGGTATTCAAATAATGAATATATTAGAATTTGCTACATATAAGAATTCTTTAAAGTTAAACAAAAATCATATTTCTTTCTTTGCATTTACATGTATTTTAAATTTATTTTTTTTTTAATTTTCTTTATTTCATTTCTTAAGAAATCATAAATTATTTGAAATTTTATAAAAACATGCATGTTCATTCAGTAAAATATTAATTGCTAAAGTTTGTTTGTATATTTAAAAAAAAAAAAATAATGAAAACAACACAAAACGTTACAAAACCCTTTTAACATTCTTCATGTTTTCTCGTTATTCACATACATGTTTAACTTTTTGTTACAAAAGAAGTTTGATATTTAAAGAGAGAGGGAGAAAGCGAGGGGGACAGTGGAGCAAAAGAACAGACATTTTTTTTTTTTTAATTTCTTTATTGCAAAAGTGTTTTAGTTTCGAGGTTCTTTCTGGTACCTAAAATGAAAAACAAACGCTAAAATAGAAAAAAAATGCCAACATAAAAAGCAAGAAGAAAAGCGCTTAAATAAAAAAACAACTAAACTAAAAAAGAGAAAAACCTTAAAACGAAAAATGTATAAGGAATAGGGAATGCAAAATCCCGCAATTTTTGATTTCCCGGGAAAGCGGGAAATTTATCTTGAATTCCCGGGATCCCGCAAGGGAAATAAATTAGAAAATATTTTATAATAATTTTAAAATTTTTATAAATAAAATGTCTTAAAGACTTCAAATTTTCATGATCGCAATAAAGCTCAAGTGGTTTTTCTTTTAATTTTCGCAGTGGGAAAAAATTAATTTTATATTATAAATTATATAAGTCTAATTATATATTTTTAAAAATTTAATAAACTAAAACTAATGTTTAGACTAAAAAACTTGTCCGCAGAAAAAAAACTAAAACAGAAAATAATTTTAGAAAATTGGAAAAAAATTTTAAATTATGGGAACGAATTTTAACTTACTTGCAAATTTTTAAAAATTAATGGAGAAATTTTCTTTAATTCTGTACAAAATAAATGCGATTCAAAATTTTTTATACAAACGCCTTTTGAGTGGTTTTAAGAGGCACTAAAAGAAACTTAAAATGTTCGATCAAGTACACAAATTAATCAGTATGTTTTACTCGAAAATCTTACTACTTTTACTCAATCGCTGTTTTGGTTACTTTGTGAATTTTTCCAGTTGTGGTAAAGAGAGCAAATTGTAGTAAGTGAGCGAACAAGCCTAATGTAAAATTTTTACTATTTTTAAAAGGTTGGAAAATTTTGCATAAGAAAATTTTAAATAGTTGACTTTATTATTTTAAATTGCAACTTTTTGAAATCCCGGGATTTCCGGTCCAATTTCCCGGGAATGCGGGAACTGAAAAATGCTTAATTTCCCGGGTTGCATTCCCTAATAAGGAAGAAAAATAACGCCAAAGTAAAAAAACGCTTAAGTTAAAAAATACTAAATTAAAAACAAAAATACAATTATTTTAATGTTTTTTTTCCCAACTTTCTATATTTTTATATATTTAGTTAGAATATTGTTCTACCTGAAGTTCAAATTCTAATATGATATTGTCATATTAGATTTTGTTTGTTGATTCAAAAAGGTTAATCATTTTCATAAAAGACAATACAATTGTTTCGTGGGCATCACCCCAACTCTTCCGTTGTCCACAATAAAATACACTACAATTAAAAAAACGGTTACGGGTTCGATCTCCAACGAAGGCAAAATTAGTTTAGAAAAAATAATATGTACGAATTTTCTATCCCTCATAACTCAAATCTAAAATTAAACGGGTAAAAAGTTAAAGTCGGGCATGCCGACTATATAATACCCTACACCAGTCTGATTTAAAGCCAACTAATGTTTGGATCCGAAATTTGAATGGGTTGAACACGGGCATGCCGACTATATAATACCCAAATTAATAGGCTCCGTTGTTGGGGATTACCCTTTTATGGGCACTAGCCGACGATTTCCTTTAATTGGAGTACCCACACTTACATATTACTATATTCCCCTGTTCTTTTGGCCCCCACGGGTCTCCCGGTGCCAAGCCCCGCCCAAAATTAACTTCGGTTTTTTTCTTTTTTTTTGACGAAGCCCCATAAACTGCACTTTTGCCAAATAACAAACTTATACCTAAACTAGAAATATTTTAGAAATAAAAAGTTTTAAAATAAAAAAACTCTGCAGAGTGGATTTTGTTCCCTTCTTCTTTGCACTTACATATTTTTTGTATCATAACATCTATATTTTTGTGCAGCGTGAAGTACTCTAGCATTGTGAATCAGGCTTTTGGATTCAGATTTATTTATTATTACATACAAATGTAATTTGGCCCACTGTTAATTCGTGAGTAATGTAATTGTGTATATGTATTGTAATTGTTAGTTGCCAGAACTGTATTTGTTTTTAAAATGGTGGTTGTGGTTTGGTTTTTTTTCAACCATCACAGTGTATTTGTCTTTCATAAAATATAAAGTACCTCCACGTTAACGTTTCTAGTATTCTTTTTTTTTTAAACTTCCTTGCCCTTTAGGTAAACTGAAATTAGTTACATTTTCACTTTAGTTTTAAAAATAAACGAAAAAGTTTTTTTTCCATAAATTATGTTTTTTTTTTTGCAGTTTTAAAAATTTTGATTGAGAAATTATTGCATATTTATTGTTTTGCTGGTTAATGGTAAAATAACAACAAAAAGTAAAAAAGTTTTTAAATTGTTTTTATCAATAATAATATTGAATGGTTGTTGCTATTGTTTCTAATGGCAAGTACGTATTTGAAACAAAAGAGTTGATAAATTTTTAATTACTTATTCGTTGTTTTAAAATATCAAAAGTTTTAATTGGATTTTTATTATTTGTTTATGAAATATGTGCAATTAAATTAATTTCAAATGAAAATTTTAAGATTTTTAATGAAAAGAAATAATAAATTATTAAAATAATATGAAACTGAAATTTTAACATTTCACAAATTGGTGTAGGGTATAAAAAGTTAACAGGAAAAGAAATAAAAACATATCCGAAATCAAAAAAGTCTGTAATTAATTGAAAGCGAAAAACGCGCCAAATTGAAAATAAAACATATTCCTACCCATTCTATGATTAGACCCGTTATTAAGGTTTCAACAAATTTAAATAAGTTTTAAAAAAATTCCGTATTTGAACCAGCTTCAAATGGAACATTTTACTTTTTATTATTATTTTTTCGAAACATGAGAGAATTAATTTTTTTTATTAACTGTATAATTTTGTTATTAAAAGGAGTAAAGGAAATCTAATTTATTACGAGCTCTAGTATCAAGGTACATATTTCTATATCAAGATTTCATACTCTTCCCAGTATTCTTTAATAGAATTTCAATATCATTATTTGATATAGTTAATGGCTAAAAATCAAAATATGAATTATAAGATCACACAAGGGCATACATGATCATATATGTCCATGTATAGTATTATATATGACCGTATATCTTCGCAACCGAAATTTGAACATGTTAACCCTCTAACTCTTCAATTAAAGGGACTTTTTTGACCCCGTTTTAAAAAATGACAACAAACACCCGTATGTTAAAGAGTTAAAGGATTAAAATGTTCCATAGAAATGTTCCTCGCAGTATTTTACATAAGTTCGCTGAACACGGCCTATATCTAAAATGGACGATTCACATGTTTCAATCCAAAAATCCAGGTTTGTGGGACATATGGACGCCAATGCTGAATAAGTACGAAATTAACCCTTAAACACATTTTAAGTTTTGACTTATTTCTGGCATTGAACTTAAATTTGCAACTTTGATGTCTTTTGAGACCTACAGTAGAATTTCATGGCAAATATTTTTGTGGATTATTTTAACCGTCCAACTCTTCAACTAAAGAGACTTTTTGGCCCCTTTTTAAAAAGGGTTATAAAGGACCCGTGAGTTGAAAAGTTAGAGGGTTAAAATGTTCCGAAAAAATATTTGTCATGAAATTCTAATATGGGTCTCGGAAGACATCGAAGTTTAAATCTTAGGTTTAATGCTAAAATTAAGTCAAAACTTCAAATGTGTTTAAGAGTTAATTTCGTGCTTATTCATTATTGGCGCCCAATAGAGCATCTCCCCACGCACTTTCCGGTAGACTGGGAGTAAAAAATAATATTCCCGCAAAAATTGCTCCCCTCCGATTAAAACAGGCCAGTCACCTGCGGTTTTTAGCCCTAAAAATGGACTAAAATTAGTTCAAAGCTTCTTTGCGCTATAACTCTTAAAGTAAAGGTTTTACAAAGAAATACTAAATAAGCATATCTACAGGCAATAATGTAGCTACACACTTTTGACGCGTCATGGAGATATAAGTGGTTAAGCACCGTAAGTTGTTTGAGTTTCACGTGAAAAAACTGTTATACTCCTTATAAAAAAAATATTTTTCACGACAATCAGTTTCACGTGAAAATTGTGTAGACTTTGTTTTCACGCAAATTTAATATACAAGACTATTATTTTTCTGGTGAAAAATTGACATTTTGTGTATATTGTGATTGTGTCTTTGTTATAAAATTAAAAAATTGTTAATTTTTATATATTAAATTGCAGTATGAAGCCGTTAAAGTTCGAGTGAAATTTTTCCACGTGAAAAACAACTTACGGTGCTTTAAAGTCAAAGTGATTTAAGTGGTTAAACATAAATTACCGAATTACTCGAATTTTACTCATGTGTCACAATATTTCGCCTGTGCTTCGACGAAAATCCAGGGGTAATTTAAATGCCACCCTAATGTAAATATAATTGACAAATCTACCGAACTTGATATAGGGAGAATACTTCTTTTATAATACTAAATACTAAAAAAGTATTTCAATTTATTGTTTAAAGATCTTTTTGTTCTAAAGTTTATAACCCAAGTTCATTGTTAATGGCCACTACTATTAAACACTGTTCACCTTTAAATAACCTTAGTTTAATCGTTATTTTATTACACTATTGAAAACTCATTGTCCTTTCATGCAAAAGTGCTGATCCTGATACGAAACATTTGAAAAAAAATTCATCTTTCTCCCGAAAAAATGTAGCGAAAAAAACTATCACAAAATGACACTCATAAAATTCCAATCAAGCAATTTCATTAGTTTTTTTTTATTTTTTTGGTCTTTTCCATTAGTTGTTTGTCGTTTCTTACTGCAAGCTAACAGGTAAACCTTGATTTACAAGGAATTTGAAATAAGCGAAAGGCAACCGTACACGTTCAATGTTATTGATCAATGTTTTTTTAAACTCAACCAATCACAACAAAGTATTTAAAAATAAAAAGGCAGAAACTGGATCTAGTCTGATTTGCAAATTTAGTGTGTTTATAGCTTTTAAAAAAAATGTTTATTCTTCTTCTTAACCTCAAACCTACTAAATTAGAATTAATAAAAATGCATGTAAAGGAATTAAATATTCTAAAATCCCAAACGTATATAACAAATTGTGAAAAAGAATCCGTTGTAGGCATGTCCCTATCCGGATTTCATTCTTGCCTAAGGAAATCGTCAGGGGACGACGTTTTTAGAGTCTCTGGAAATATTTGTTAAATTGCATATTAATTACAATATTAATTGCATTTGGTCTATATGACGCGTTTGAAAAAACAACACTTTAATAAAATGTTCTTATTGGTTGATTTTTTAAAACTTGATCAATAATATTGAATGTGTATTCCTGCCTTAAATGGATAAAAATTTGGTGTGTTTTTAGTTAAGAGAAAAAAATAAAATTGTCTTAAATTCGATTTAAAATCGTAAATCGAGGGTTAACTGTATGTTACAATTTAGCATTTAACTACAGGTATGTGCCTCAATTCAAGCGTATTGTTTTATTTTCTGCAAAAAAAAGGTATGAAATTGTTACAATATTGTGTCTGAATAGCTGAAAGACTAAATTCAAAATAAAAAATACTACTACAAAAAAAAACGATTTGCATGTGAAATGGTTTAAAAATTGATAATATTTAAACGATATAAAAGGTTTTTGAGAACAAAATAAGAACGAAAAAGCTATAAAAATAATTAAAGTCAATAGATTATTGAAGTATTTTTCATGGAAAAAACTAAATAAAAATCAAAGCAATAGATATCAAGAAAGGAATGGGCAAAAAATTGTAACAAAAATATTTACAGGACTTTTGACAAGAATTATATACTTTGAGTTAACGTAAATACAAAAAACTAAAATCCGCATTATAACCTAGCGAGAACCCCATAAAGGCAATCAGATGAGAGTACTTGGTAGCACTTAAAAATGCATTAATTGTCAACCATTGTTTCTAAGAAAGTTTTTTTCTCTAATTGTTGTAAAATAAATTGTGAATTCTATGTGGAATTTGTCATATTTGATCTTAAACCGAACAAAAATAACACTTATTGTAACAATCTTCAGATCAACTAAAATCTACGGTAAATAATTTTTATATAAATATTTTCTTTAGCGAACCCTCCGCATGCAGGGTAAAAATATAGTTCATTATATTAGAGATATAAAATTATCGTTTATGATCATTTGAATCATAGTATGATTCATAAGTGAATCATAGTATGATTCTAATGATCATAAACATGAATCTAATGGATCATGTTATGATTACTCAAAACGATTTTATTATCACTTAGGATCATATTATAATAATGGGAATCATATTATAATAATGGGAATCATATTATATTCATTAGTCAATGCAAACATAACAAAATGCTCATAATATATCGCTCTTTCCTCTGTATGCAATATTTGTTCTATAATATTCTTCAATACTATAATTTCTTTATCTTTGCATCATTATTTACTCCATTAACGCTTTAACATTAACATAAAATCATTTATTAATAGACAATTCTTTCATTATTCTCTCAGTACTTTACCCTCCTAAAAGTATACTTTATATTCTATCACTACAAATAATTCCCTTAACATTTATTCGACTAAAAAATAAAAGTCACATGATAAAAAGAATTTTTTACTAATGTGAAATTAAATTGCTTTCACAGACAGACAAAAATAACGCATATGTTGCCACTCTATTTTAGACTTTAATTCCTATTTTACATACAGTATTCTATACGCAGTCTGCAGTCAGTATGGTTGTGCAAATAAAAATCCCTCATCAGCAATTCGCCAAATATGTTACGCGTAATATTAGATTTCTTTTATTGTTATACAATTGTTTTGTATGTTTTCGCATACAGTTCATAGACAAAGGAAATCCTATAAGAATAAAATACAAAGAATTCTTGGGAAATTGCAAAAAAAAAAAATTAATTGTTTTAAATTGGAAAATAAAACAATTTATAGCATACTTTTGAGGGCTATACGAATTTTGACTCTAACAAAAAAAAATTATGTTCACAGACGGCCAAGAATTTAATTTGCTGAAACACTGATGTAAACAAAGATTTTAGTATACTCATTTAACCCAATACTGCACCCAGAAAACAGCTTCGGTGCTGACAACACAATTTATTGCCAATCAAATGGTTCAGCTGCATCAAATGAGTTTTACGGTTGCGACTAGTGAATTATTATTGATGTAACTTAAATTCCGTTGTCATAGTCAAAGTATTCCTGTCTTAGTCACTGTTGTCAGTTCAGGGGATTTATCCCCAAATTGGGGATTTTTTCCGTCAATTGGGAATGACACAAAATTTTAAGGGATTTGTCGGGGATAACATATTATTGCTTTTTCATATTTTTATGAATTTAACATAAAATTTGGAAAATAAAAGTCTCAGTTTAAACCGTAAATATTGAGTTTTATCTATTTAAAGACTTTTTTAAGGACCATGCACCCAGGAATATGTAAAATCCAATATTTTATATCCAACAAATTAAAAAAATGTAGAACAATTGCACCATTTAAGCCTTTTTTCATCAAATTTTCTCAAATTGGTGTAAAAATAAAATACAAAATAAACTAAACAAAATAGTGATGTTGATTAAATCAAAACATAATCGTCATTCGAAATTCTCTTTAAAATATTAGGTTTCCATTATTACTTCTTCGTTATGTAGCAACATTTTTTTTTATCATGTTTCGATTTATTACACCCAGAAAACAGATTCGGTGCTGACAACCCCATTTGTTGCCAATCGAATGGTTCAGTTGCATCAAATGAATTTTTCGGTTGTGGCTACCGAATTATTCTTGATACAACTGAAATTCTGTTGCCATAGTCAAATTAGTCCTGTCTCAATTGGTTTTCTGTTGCCACAACTGAAAAATTCGGCTACCACAACCGAACCATGCGATTGGCTACAAATGCGGTTATCAGAACTGAATCTATTTTCTGGGTGTATAAATACTTTTTATTGATAAAATCTTCAAAACAATATTATTCCCCTATGATTAACGAGCCAATCGTTTACTAACTTTACACTCATAAAAATAAATCTGTAAAAATAGCAGAAAAAGTTACTAGAAACTAGTTAAAAATTATGCTTCAGAAAAAACTGCTAAAATTAGCAGATTTTTTTACTAAGTACTTGTAAAATGAGAACAGCAAAATTAAAACTGTTACATTTACAGAATTAGTTATTTAGTTATATTTAGGGTAACTTTTAGTTAATTGAAAATAGCAAATTGTACTGTAAAATCTGCCGAAAATTTTGCTAAAAATTTGTAGACTAAAAATAGCAAAAATAAACTGTTAAATCTACAAAATTTTTGATAAATTTAAGCTAAAAAATTCGAAGAAATAAAATTTCCAAATGTGTTTTATACCCTACACCACAATGTGGTCACTATACCCTACACCACTATGTGGTCAGGGTATTATAATTATACCCTACACCACTATGTGATCAGGGTATTATAAGTTTGCGCTGATGTTTGTAACACCAAAAAATATTGGTCCTAGACCCACCTTATAGTATACCGATCGGCTTAGAATTTTTTTTTTATTTCGATTTAACGATGTCCGTCTGTCCGTCCGTCCGTCCGTCTGTCTGTCTGTCCATGCATTCTTGTGCGTACTCTACAGGTCGCAAATATTAAGATATTTTGATGAAACTTGGTACACCGACTTATGTCGGCCCAAGGACGACGCCTATTGATTTTGGTGAACATCGGTCCATGTTTAGACCTAGTGCCCATATAAGGGTCCTACTAAAATTATATGGTTTATACGCTGCAGGTCGCAAATATTAAGATATTTTGATAAAACTTGGTACACCGACTTATGTCGGCCCAAGGACGAAGCCTATTGATTTTGGTGAACATCGGTCTATGTAGATACCTAGTGCCCATATAAGGGTCCCCCCCCCCCCAAAATTATATTGTTTATACGCTGCAGGTCGCAAATATTAAGATATTTTGATGAAATTTGGTACACCGACCTGTTTTGGCCCAAGGACGAAGCCTATTGATTTTGGTGAACATCGGTCCATGTTTAGACTAGTACCCATATAAGGGTCCCCCCAAAATTGGCTTGGTTACAAACTGCAGATCGCAAATATTAAGATATTTTAATGAAATTTGGTGCGCTGACTCACATTATAGAAAATTTTGACACAAGCCCCATTTTAACCCATTCGAATTTCGGATCCAAACATTAGTTGGCTTTTACCCAGACTGGTGTAGGGTATTCTAGTCGGCATGCCCGACTTTAACCTTTTTACTCGTTTTTAAATATATTTTAGTCACAAAGTAATATTCTATGCAATAAATTTGTATACAAAATTTTTGGGGTCGTTTTAATTTCATTGTCTTTATTAGAATTCTTATTTCGCATAATACAGCAGAACAAAAAGAAAAAAACTACATCCAAAGATGCAAGAATTGCAGCAGTCTTTAAACAAATGCCAATTGCCCCGATTGTGGGCGAAGCGACGTCATATGAGGCAGGTATTGATGGCTTGATATTAGTTACGAAAGTAATCAGTGTGTATAAAAATAAGAAACAAATACAGAATAAATTTAAAAATTATAGCATTTTGACCGAAATGAAATGTATAATATTTTTTCTGCCATCGTTTTTATGAATATTAGGGTTAGTATATCAATTACCGTTTAACCGATTCGTCCCAAATTTGGTGCACATGTAGAAAACTATTAGATATAAATTTTATTCATACACGATTTTTAGAAATTTTGCTGTTTTCTTAGCGTAAAATTAATTTTAAACTTTAAACGCGTTTTCCCACAACCATGAGTTCAAAATCGGCTGCCACTGTACAGCCAAAGCGAGTGAAACGAATCGATGTGGTTTTTTTCTTTCGTAGTCAACTAAATTGTATATTCCCAAGCAAAATTGTTTTTTCTTGCCTTTTTTTAAATTTTTAAGTTTATGTGGCAACTTTGTTAAAAAAAATTTAAAAAAAATAAAAATCGGGCTACGATAAGGACTAGAGAATTTATCTGGCAATAAGAATCACTTTATTTTTAATTTCCAAGGTTGGTTACCGTTATCGTTATAATACCGTTATCGCTAAAATACCGTTTCAAATTGAATACCGTTACCGTTATCGATAGCTCTAAAAAAATTTATAAATACCGTTATCGTTACCGATACCGTTATTTTTATGGGTAGTTACCGGTATTTTACCGGTATTTATTATTTTATATAAAAATAACAATTTTTTATTTTTTATTTTATAATCTTGAGTGTTTTTTTTTACAAAAAATTTGTAGATAATAATTTTTCTTATTAAAACTACCAGTATTGAATTTATAGCTCAAAATCTGTATTTTCAGTACTTAAAATTAAAAATATGCCATGTTTTTACTTGTTTTTTATATGTTTTTAACATAATTTTTAATACCGGTACGTACCGGTATTGCTGTTTCGATAACGGTATACCGTTACCGAAACAGTCTTAAATACCGGTACCTTTACCGTTACCTAAACAAACGAAATCTGATACCGTTACCTTTACCGTTATTCGTTTCGGTAACCAACCTTGTTAATTTCTGCACAGTGGCAGCTGATTTTGCCTTTTTTAAAAAAGGCCAGTAATGAAGTGGCAACTCTGGCGATTTTGGCTGGGGAAATATAAAACCCAATATTTTTTGAAAATACTACAATAACATGATTTTTAAATAAAAAAATAAAATATTAAAAATCTTTAGGTTGTTCATAAGGGGTGTGCTATCTGTTGTATCGTTGTATCGTCCTAACAAAAAACAGAGTTGTTAAAATTTTTATTTGTGTTTAACAACGATTTTCTATTCAGTTTTCTATCTGTTAGCACACTCAAACATAGGACACTAAACATACGTAAAAATGTTGTATCGTGCTATTCTCAAATGTTGTATTTTTTCAATTTAATTTTTAACAACTCTGTTTTTTGTTAAGACGATACAATGATACAAGAAATAGTACACCCCTTGTGAAAACCCTTATTGTTAATTGAATTTTGGACAACCGTTCAAATATGCCTTTTAAAATGATGTTGTTACAGCATTAAATAATGAAACACACAAAACAAACTTATCATTTATATTATCAAAGATACAATATTATATTTGCTAAGAAATATGTTTAATTATAGGGATCATTAGTAGGAAGCTAAAATATTCAATGTTTTGTCAGTGGTCTTGCCGGCGCCATCAAATGATTTTTCATAGTTTCTCTTCGTCGGATAAAATAAAATAGCCGTTTTCAACTTTAAATATTTCTTTCAATTTAAAACAGGGTTGGCAGGCAATACCGCTAAAATACCGTTATCGATTCAAAACCCTTTCAACTGACTACCGTTACCCCTAAAATACCGTAACCGAAATACCGTTACCGAAATAACTGAAATATCGTTAGCCTTAAAATACCGATACCGATATAAATTAAATATCGATACCCTTAAAATACCGTTACCGAAATAAACGAAATACCGTTACCGTTATTTTTAATTTTCTGCTTTTGGTAATTGCACATAGTTATTTAGTATTTTTCGTACACTAAGATGGTAAATTGGTTCTGTTTTTAATCTCGTTTCTTTTTTGTAAAAAAAATTGCGGGATGCATCAAAATAACTGACTACCGTTATCCTTAAAATACCGTTACCGAAACAACTGAAATATCGCTATCCTTAAAATACCGTTACCGATATAATCCAAATACCGTTACCGAAATTACTAAAAAACCGTTACCCTTAAAATACCGTTACCGAAATAATCTAAAATAGCGTTACCCTTAAAATACCGTTACCGAAATAATCTAAAATAGCGTTACCCTTACCGATAACCGCATCGTTTCGGTTACCATCCATGATTAAAAATAACAGACTTTATTATCCCTACGGGAAATTTTAACAAACTGTCACCGATCTGGCCCCTTTATATGAAATAGACTGGTCACTTTTACATGGCGTTGTCATAGGAGGGGGAAATTGACCCCTTGTGACATGTTACAAGACAAATCCCAGGACAGGTCCCTGAACTTTGTTTTTCAGTAACCTGTCCTAAGATTTGTCTTGTGACATGTCACAAGGGGTCAATTTCCCCCTCCTATGACAACGCCATATAAAAGTGACCAGTCTATTTCATATAAAGAGGCCAGTTCGGTGACAGTTTGTTAAAATTTCCCGTAGGGATGTTATTCTTTAATTTTTTAAAGTTATTAAAATTTATTATTTATTCATTTTTTATGACAAAAACAGCTGCTGAATGTTGCCACTTTTTCTGCAAGCTTCCCTACTTTTCTACAAATATGGGAGAAAAATTAGATTTCAATTTGGATTTCGATGAGATTTCGCTGAAATCCAAATTAAATTGGGATTTCATTTCCTATGGGAAATCTGTTTGAAATCCCAAGTTTTTTTTATTGGATTTCCGTCGAAATCTATCGAAATCTACTTTTAACTCGATTTCGATCATAATGTAAATTCGCTATAAAGAAACACAATTATAGAGATAAGACATCAGAAATTACACTACTTATTAATATTACCATCTGAACAACTATTTAGTATGAAGTTAGTATCAGCTGAACTTATATTTAGAAACACAAGAATTGTTAAAAATAGAGCTAAATATGTTTGATTAACAAACTTTGAGATATGATTTACTTATTTTAACTTTTTTTGTTTGTTTTTATTTAAATTTTAACGGTGGGTTTCATACTGTAGTTTTAACTTACTATTAAAAGAAAATGTCAAAATATTGTATATAAAACAACAATATTTCTTAAGAGTTAACTATTAGTTAACATTTTGTATCCCCAATACTGGAAAATAATACTCAAAAAAGTTTGACAGTTACTACATGACAGTTGTTTGTGTAGTAATCAGTAGTTGTTGTTTTTAACTGTGATTGCCATTATTTTTCTATGAAAAAATACAAAACAACTGTTATGGCAGTTATTTTAAAAAAAACTAACGAAAAGTACTGTAATTTTGTAATAGTTGTCTCAAGCAGTTATTTTTAATACCATAATAAACAACTACCAAACAGTATTTTTACAGTAAACAGTTATTTTTGTTAGTTAATATTTCTTCTTTAGTTCACATTAATTACACATTTTTTATAATCGAAGGAAAAAAATGTTCTAGTTTTTACTTATTTTTTCAGTTGTTTTAAATTTTTTTTTTTTTTTTGTAAAAATTTGTCAATTAATTTTACGACATTGTTAATTTTATTTTATTTTAATGCATTTTTTAGTTATTTTTCAACAGTTAAAAATAATTACATTTTTAGTTATTTTAAAGGTAAATAATTTTGTCGCCTTTTTAACTGCCATTTTCAGTTGGTTCTACCTACAGAATTTTGGAGTGTTGATATTGATGAACAGCGATGGATAGTGTGTGAAAAAATTAAAGAAAAACACGCCTTACTCAAACAATAGTCAAAACTGAGATGATGGTGATTTTTAATAAAATTAGATTTTACTATTACGGCGCCAAAACTTCTGGTACATAAAATACTATATTTTAATATATTTTATATTTTTTAAACTACTCAATAAGAAAAAAACCTATTTACATAAATTGTTGAAATATTTGATTTAGCAAGAGTATTTATCTATTGAAAATAAATAATGTTTTGGTATTTTTTGAAAATTTAACGCAAACTTCTGAAATCCATGTAAAAAGAAAAGTTTAATAATAAAATGAAATCAAAATACAAAAATATTTCACAATAAGTATTTGAAGTTTTTTTAAAGATTATTTGGAAGTGCGCTTTTAATTTAACCGAACTGCAAAATTTGTTCTTAAAATTTTGGGAAATAAGTAAGTATCTATATCTATCGGGTTTTCATATAAACTCGTTAATTCCTTGTAAACCTTGTATAAATACAAACCATATTTTTTATATATAGAGTTTGACATTAAACTCATAAATTATACCAGGTTTACACCGTTTACGAGTATAAGATAAGTTTATATGAAAATCCCTTATTATCAGGCATGTGATGAATATCGAAAACGAAAACGATCTGATTTTCAATGGTTAATATTTTACGATCTGTACAATACCAATTATTTTTTATTTCCTAATTTAGATGTTCTGGGTCAAATAAACCGATAAATAATAATGTGAAGCCAATTTATTTTCGCGAAACTAATTATTCTAGATTGAAAAATTTTTCGTTTTCGATTTTCGTCACACCTCTGTGTGTTTATAAATCCCAAAAAGTATAGTAAGTATATTTAAAAATAATAAAAAAAATAGTTTGCAATGATAATATATTTGTATCAAATACATACATATCGAAACCAATTTGTTCTTTAATGGGATTATATACGAGAACTCACGAAATGCATGTAAGTATATTCCGCAACACTGGACGGAAATTGAACAGTCCATTATACAGCCTAATTTTTATTCTATCAGGCAAAGATTTCGTTAAAAACTCTCAAACGGATTCCGAGTTATAGCCATATGTACTGAATCCTCCATTGAGATCTTCTGACTCACTAGAGTTGCCGTCCTAAGACGAAATTGCTTAAAACTCAAAAAGTATAAAAGGTGTTTTAATGAATTTTGATGAATGAAAATGTGATCTACGAAATTTGATTTGGTTCCAATTGCAACAACTTTGAAACCAGTAGAGATATTTGAACGAAATTTTTGCCCGCTGATAGAAGGGAATTTAAGGTGTTTAAATGAATATTATACTCAAATGAAAGGTATATCGAAAAGTACACAACTCTTTGAAAATTTTTCAGTATAGAATTTGGTGCAATGAAGTTTTCCTAATTGATATTCATTAATCATTTTCTCCAAAACTAAAAGGCGCTTGGCACTGAAAATCGCTTGTGTTAATTATTTTTGAAATTTCCTTTCGTTTGAGTATAATTTTATGTAATTTTGACCAAAAAATAAAAATTTTCTTTTTTTGGCCAAAAAAATCAATGGACGAAAATTTTTTTTTCTCAATTCCCCCCAATATTATACTCAAATGAACGGGCATCTCAAGGCCTATTAAACAGTATATAATTCTTTGGAAAATTTCGTGCAATAAAGTTTTGCTAATCGATATTCATAAATCGTCATTTTTGCTTGTCTCGATATTCATTAATCGTCATTTTCTCAAAAACTAAAAGGAGCTTGGCACTGAAAGGCATGTTTTTTAATTGCTTTTGAAATTTCCTTTCGTTTGAGTCTAATTTTGACCAAAAGAAAAAAAATTTTTTTTTTGCCAAAATCAATGGACTATACACTGTCTTTTTTTTTTGATCGAAAATTTTTTTTTCTCAATTCCCCCCAATATTATACTCAAATGAACGGGCATCTCAAGGCCTATTAAACAGTATATAATTCTTTGGAAAATTTCGTGCAATAAAGTTTTGCTAATCGATATTCATAAATCGTCATTTTTGCTTGTCTCGATATTCATTAATCGTCATTTTCTCAAAAACTAAAAGGAGCTTGGCACTGAAAGGCATGTTTTTTAATTGCTTTTGAAATTTCCTTTCGTTTGAGTCTAATTTTGACCAAAAGAAAAAAAATTTTTTTTTTGCCAAAATCAATGGACTATACACTGTCTTTTTTTTTTGATCGAAAATTTTTTTTTCTCAATTCCCCCCAATATTATACTCAAATGAACGGGCATCTCAAGGCCTATTAAACAGTATATAATTCTTTGGAAAATTTCGTGCAATATAGTTTTCCTAATCGATTTACATTAATCGTCATTTTTGCTTGTCTCGATATTCATTAATCGTCATTTTCTCAAAAACTAAAAGGAGCTTGGCACTGAAAGGCATGTTTTTTAATTGCTTTTGAAATTTCCTTTCGTTTGAGTCTAATTTTGACCAAAAGAAAAAAAATTTTTTTTTTGCCAAAATCAATGGACTATACACTGTCTTTTTTTTTTGATCGAAAAAGTTTTTTTCTCAATTCCCCCCAATATTATACTCAAATGAACGGGCATCTCAAGGCCTATTAAACAGTATATAATTCTTTGGAAAATTTCGTGCAATAAAGTTTTGCTAATCGATATTCATAAATCGTCATTTTTGCTTGTCTCGATATTCATTAATCGTCATTTTCTCAAAAACTAAAAGGAGCTTGGCACTGAAAGGCATGTTTTTTAATTGCTTTTGAAATTTCCTTTCGTTTGAGTCTAATTTTGACCAAAAGAAAAAAAATTTTTTTTTTGCCAAAATCAATGGACTATACACTGTCTTTTTTTTTTGATCGAAAATTTTTTTTTCTCAATTCCCCCCAATATTATACTCAAATGAACGGGCATCTCAAGGCCTATTAAACAGTATATAATTCTTTGGAAAATTTCGTGCAATAAAGTTTTGCTAATCGATATTCATAAATCGTCATTTTTGCTTGTCTCGATATTCATTAATCGTCATTTTCTCAAAAACTAAAAGGAGCTTGGCACTGAAAGGCATGTTTTTTAATTGCTTTTGAAATTTCCTTTCGTTTGAGTCTAATTTTGACCAAAAGAAAAAAATTTTTTTTTTGCCAAAATCAATGGACTATATACACTGTCTTTTTTTTTTGATCGAAAATTTTTTTTTCTCAATTCCCCCCAATATTATACTCAAATGAACGGGCATCTCAAGGCCTATTAAACAGTATATAATTCTTTGGAAAATTTCGTGCAATATAGTTTTCCTAATCGATTTACATTAATCGTCATTTTTGCTTGTCTCGATATTCATTAATCGTCATTTTCTCAAAAACTAAAAGGAGCTTGGCACTGAAAGGCATGTTTTTTAATTGCTTTTGAAATTTCCTTTCGTTTGAGGCTAATTTTGACCAAAAGAAAAAAAATTTTTTTTTGCCAAAATCAATGGACTATACACTGTCTTTTTTTTTTGATCGAAAATTTTTTTTTCTCAATTCCCCCCAATATTATACTCAAATGAACGGGCATCTCAAGGCCTATTAAACAGTATATAATTCTTTGGAAAATTTCGTGCAATATAGTTTTCCTAATCGATTTACATTAATCGTCATTTTTGCTTGTCTCGATATTCATTAATCGTCATTTTCTCAAAAACTAAAAGGAGCTTGGCACTGAAAGGCATGTTTTTTAATTGCTTTTGAAATTTCCTTTCGTTTGAGTCTAATTTTGACCAAAAGAAAAAAAAAAATTTTTTTTGCCAAAATCAATGGACTATACACTGTCTTTTTTTTTTGATCGAAAATTTTTTTTTCTCAATTCCCCCCAATATTATACTCAAATGAACGGGCATCTCAAGGCCTATTAAACAGTATATAATTCTTTGGAAAATTTCGTGCAATAAAGTTTTGCTAATCGATATTCATAAATCGTCATTTTTGCTTGTCTCGATATTCATTAATCGTCATTTTCTCAAAAACTAAAAGGAGCTTGGCACTGAAAGGCATGTTTTTTAATTGCTTTTGAAATTTCCTTTCGTTTGAGTCTAATTTTGACCAAAAGAAAAAAAATTTTTTTTTTGCCAAAATCAATGGACTATACACTGTCTTTTTTTTTTGATCGAAAATTTTTTTTTCTCAATTCCCCCCAATATTATACTCAAATGAACGGGCATCTCAAGGCCTATTAAACAGTATATAATTCTTTGGAAAATTTCGTGCAATATAGTTTTCCTAATCGATTTACATTAATCGTCATTTTTGCTTGTCTCGATATTCATTAATCGTCATTTTCTCAAAAACTAAAAGGAGCTTGGCACTGAAAGGCATGTTTTTTAATTGCTTTTGAAATTTCCTTTCGTTTGAGTCTAATTTTGACCAAAAGAAAAAAAATTTTTTTTTTGCCAAAATCAATGGACTATACACTGTCTTTTTTTTTTGATCGAAAATTTTTTTTTCTCAATTCCCCCCAATATTATACTCAAATGAACGGGCATCTCAAGGCCTATTAAACAGTATATAATTCTTTGGAAAATTTCGTGCAATATAGTTTTCCTAATCGATTTACATTAATCGTCATTTTTGCTTGTCTCGATATTCATTAATCGTCATTTTCTCAAAAACTAAAAGGAGCTTGGCACTGAAAGGCATGTTTTTTAATTGCTTTTGAAATTTCCTTTCGTTTGAGTCTAATTTTGACCAAAAGAAAAAAAATTTTTTTTTTGCCAAAATCAATGGACTATACACTGTCTTTTTTTTTTGATCGAAAATTTTTTTTTCTCAATTCCCCCCAATATTATACTCAAATGAACGGGCATCTCAAGGCCTATTAAACAGTATGTAATTCTTTTGAAAATTTCGTGCAATAAAGTTTTGCTAATCGATATTCATAAATCGTCATTTTTGCTTGTCTCGATATTCATTAATCGTCATTTTCTCAAAAACTAAAAGGAGCTTGGCACTGAAAGGCATGTTTTTTAATTGCTTTTGAAATTTCCTTTCGTTTGAGTCTAATTTTGACCAAAAGAAAAAAAAATTTTTTTTTGCCAAAATCAATGGACTATACACTGTCTTTTTTTTTTGATCGAAAATTTTTTTTTCTCAATTCCCCCCAATATTATACTCAAATGAACGGGCATCTCAAGGCCTATTAAACAGTATATAATTCTTTGGAAAATTTCGTGCAATAAAGTTTTGCTAATCGATATTCATAAATCGTCATTTTTGCTTGTCTCGATATTCATTAATCGTCATTTTCTCAAAAACTAAAAGGAGCTTGGCACTGAAAGGCATGTTTTTTAATTGCTTTTGAAATTTCCTTTCGTTTGAGTCTAATTTTGACCAAAAGAAAAAAAATTTTTTTTTTGCCAAAATCAATGGACTATACACTGTCTTTTTTTTTTGATCGAAAATTTTTTTTTCTCAATTCCCCCCAATATTATACTCAAATGAACGGGCATCTCAAGGCCTATTAAACAGTATATAATTCTTTGGAAAATTTCGTGCAATAAAGTTTTGCTAATCGATATTCATAAATCGTCATTTTTGCTTGTCTCGATATTCATTAATCGTCATTTTCTCAAAAACTAAAAGGAGCTTGGCACTGAAAGGCATGTTTTTTAATTGCTTTTGAAATTTCCTTTCGTTTGAGTCTAATTTTGACCAAAAGAAAAAAAATTTTTTTTTTGCCAAAATCAATGGACTATACACTGTCTTTTTTTTTTGATCGAAAATTTTTTTTTCTCAATTCCCCCCAATATTATACTCAAATGAACGGGCATCTCAAGGCCTATTAAACAGTATATAATTCTTTGGAAAATTTCGTGCAATATAGTTTTCCTAATCGATTTACATTAATCGTCATTTTTGCTTGTCTCGATATTCATTAATCGTCATTTTCTCAAAAACTAAAAGGAGCTTGGCACTGAAAGGCATGTTTTTTAATTGCTTTTGAAATTTCCTTTCGTTTGAGTCTAATTTTGACCAAAAGAAATAAAAATTTTTTTTTGCCAAAATCAATGGACTATACACTGTCTTTTTTTTTTGATCGAAAATTTTTTTTTCTCAATTCCCCCCAATATTATACTCAAATGAACGGGCATCTCAAGGCCTATTAAACAGTATATAATTCTTTGGAAAATTTCGTGCAATATAGTTTTCCTAATCGATTTACATTAATCGTCATTTTTGCTTGTCTCGATATTCATTAATCGTCATTTTCTCAAAAACTAAAAGGAGCTTGGCACTGAAAGGCATGTTTTTTAATTGCTTTTGAAATTTCCTTTCGTTTGAGTCTAATTTTGACCAAAAGAAAAAAAAAATTTTTTTGCCAAAATCAATGGACTATACACTGTCTTTTTTTTTTTATCGAAAATTTTTTTTTCTCAATTCCCCCCAATATTATACTCAAATGAACGGGCATCTCAAGGCCTATTAAACAGTATATAATTCTTTGGAAAATTTCGTGCAATATAGTTTTCCTAATCGATTTACATTAATCGTCATTTTTGCTTGTCTCGATATTCATTAATCGTCATTTTCTCAAAAACTAAAAGGAGCTTGGCACTGAAAGGCATGTTTTTTAATTGCTTTTGAAATTTCCTTTCGTTTGAGTCTAATTTTGACCAAAAGAAAAAAATTTTTTTTTTGCCAAAATCAATGGACTATACACTGTCTTTTTTTTTTGATCGAAAATTTTTTTTTCTCAATTCCCCCCAATATTATACTCAAATGAACGGGCATCTCAAGGCCTATTAAACAGTATATAATTCTTTGGAAAATTTCGTGCAATATAGTTTTCCTAATCGATTTACATTAATCGTCATTTTTGCTTGTCTCGATATTCATTAATCGTCATTTTCTCAAAAACTAAAAGGAGCTTGGCACTGAAAGGCATGTTTTTTAATTGCTTTTGAAATTTCCTTTCGTTTGAGTCTAATTTTGACCAAAAGAAAAAAAATTTTTTTTTTGCCAAAATCAATGGACTATACACTGTCTTTTTTTTTTATCGAAAATTTTTTTTCTCAATTCCCCCCAATATTATACTCAAATGAACGGGCATCTCAAGGCCTATTAAACAGTATATAATTCTTTGGAAAATTTCGTGCAATATAGTTTTCCTAATCGATTTACATTAATCGTCATTTTTGCTTGTCTCGATATTCATTAATCGTCATTTTCTCAAAAACTAAAAGGAGCTTGGCACTGAAAGGCATGTTTTTTAATTGCTTTTGAAATTTCCTTTCGTTTGAGTCTAATTTTGACCAAAAGAAAAAAATTTTTTTTTTGCCAAAATCAATGGACTATACACTGTCTTTTTTTTTTTGATCGAAAATTTTTTTTTCTCAATTCCCCCCAATATTATACTCAAATGAACGGGCATCTCAAGGCCTATTAAACAGTATATAATTCTTTGGAAAATTTCGTGCAATATAGTTTTCCTAATCGATATTCATAAATCGTCATTTTTGCTTGTCTCGATATTCATTAATCGTCATTTTCTCAAAAACTAAAAGGAGCTTGGCACTGAAAGGCATGTTTTTTAATTGCTTTTGAAATTTCCTTTCGTTTGAGTCTAATTTTGACCAAAAGAAAAAAAAATTTTTTTTTGCCAAAATCAATGGACTATACACTGTCTTTTTTTTTTGATCGAAAATTTTTTTTTCTCAATTCCCCCCAATATTATACTCAAATGAACGGGCATCTCAAGGCCTATTAAACAGTATATAATTCTTTGGAAAATTTCGTGCAATATAGTTTTCCTAATCGATTTACATTAATCGTCATTTTTGCTTGTCTCGATATTCATTAATCGTCATTTTCTCAAAAACTAAAAGGAGCTTGGCACTGAAAGGCATGTTTTTTAATTGCTTTTGAAATTTCCTTTCGTTTGAGTCTAATTTTGACCAAAAGAAAAAAAAATTTTTTTTTGCCAAAATCAATGGACTATATACACTGTCTTTTTTTTTTGATCGAAAAATTTTTTTTCTCAATTCCCCCCAATATTATACTCAAATGAACGGGCATCTCAAGGCCTATTAAACAGTATATAATTCTTTGGAAAATTTCGTGCAATATAGTTTTCCTAATCGATTTACATTAATCGTCATTTTTGCTTGTCTCGATATTCATTAATCGTCATTTTCTCAAAAACTAAAAGGAGCTTGGCACTGAAAGGCATGTTTTTTAATTGCTTTTGAAATTTCCTTTCGTTTGAGTCTAATTTTGACCAAAAGAAAAAAAATTTTTTTTTTGCCAAAATCAATGGACTATACACTGTCTTTTTTTTTTTATCGAAAATTTTTTTTCTCAATTCCCCCCAATATTATACTCAAATGAACGGGCATCTCAAGGCCTATTAAACAGTATATAATTCTTTGGAAAATTTCGTGCAATATAGTTTTCCTAATCGATTTACATTAATCGTCATTTTTGCTTGTCTCGATATTCATTAATCGTCATTTTCTCAAAAACTAAAAGGAGCTTGGCACTGAAAGGCATGTTTTTTAATTGCTTTTGAAATTTCCTTTCGTTTGAGTCTAATTTTGACCAAAAGAAAAAAATTTTTTTTTTGCCAAAATCAATGGACTATACACTGTCTTTTTCTTTTTGATCGAAAATTTTTTTTTCTCAATTCCCCCCAATATTATACTCAAATGAACGGGCATCTCAAGGCCTATTAAACAGTATATAATTCTTTGGAAAATTTCGTGCAATATAGTTTTCCTAATCGATATTCATAAATCGTCATTTTTGCTTGTCTCGATATTCATTAATCGTCATTTTCTCAAAAACTAAAAGGAGCTTGGCACTGAAAGGCATGTTTTTTAATTGCTTTTGAAATTTCCTTTCGTTTGAGTCTAATTTTGACCAAAAGAAAAAAAAATTTTTTTTTGCCAAAATCAATGGACTATACACTGTCTTTTTTTTTTGATCGAAAATTTTTTTTTCTCAATTCCCCCCAATATTATACTCAAATGAACGGGCATCTCAAGGCCTATTAAACAGTATATAATTCTTTGGAAAATTTCGTGCAATAAAGTTTTGCTAATCGATATTCATAAATCGTCATTTTTGCTTGTCTCGATATTCATTAATCGTCATTTTCTCAAAAACTAAAAGGAGCTTGGCACTGAAAGGCATGTTTTTTAATTGCTTTTGAAATTTCCTTTCGTTTGAGGCTAATTTTGACCAAAAGAAAAAAATTTTTTTTTTGCCAAAATCAATGGACTATACACTGTCTTTTTTTTTTGATCGAAAATTTTTTTTTCTCAATTCCCCCCAATATTATACTCAAATGAACGGGCATCTCAAGGCCTATTAAACAGTATATAATTCTTTGGAAAATTTCGTGCAATATAGTTTTCCTAATCGATTTACATTAATCGTCATTTTTGCTTGTCTCGATATTCATTAATCGTCATTTTCTCAAAAACTAAAAGGAGCTTGGCACTGAAAGGCATGTTTTTTAATTGCTTTTGAAATTTCCTTTCGTTTGAGTCTAATTTTGACCAAAAGAAAAAAAAATTTTTTTTTGCCAAAATCAATGGACTATATACACTGTCTTTTTTTTTTGATCGAAAATTTTTTTTTCTCAATTCCCCCCAATATTATACTCAAATGAACGGGCATCTCAAGGCCTATTAAACAGTATATAATTCTTTGGAAAATTTCGTGCAATAAAGTTTTGCTAATCGATATTCATAAATCGTCATTTTTGCTTGTCTCGATATTCATTAATCGTCATTTTCTCAAAAACTAAAAGGAGCTTGGCACTGAAAGGCATGTTTTTTAATTGCTTTTGAAATTTCCTTTCGTTTGAGTCTAATTTTGACCAAAAGAAAAAAAAATTTTTTTTTGCCAAAATCAATGGACTATACACTGTCTTTTTTTTTTGATCGAAAATTTTTTTTTCTCAATTCCCCCCAATATTATACTCAAATGAACGGGCATCTCAAGGCCTATTAAACAGTATATAATTCTTTGGAAAATTTCGTGCAATATAGTTTTCCTAATCGATTTACATTAATCGTCATTTTTGCTTGTCTCGATATTCATTAATCGTCATTTTCTCAAAAACTAAAAGGAGCTTGGCACTGAAAGGCATGTTTTTTAATTGCTTTTGAAATTTCCTTTCGTTTGAGTCTAATTTTGACCAAAAGAAAAAAAATTTTTTTTTTGCCAAAATCAATGGACTATACACTGTCTTTTTTTTTTTATCGAAAATTTTTTTTCTCAATTCCCCCCAATATTATACTCAAATGAACGGGCATCTCAAGGCCTATTAAACAGTATATAATTCTTTGGAAAATTTCGTGCAATATAGTTTTCCTAATCGATTTACATTAATCGTCATTTTTGCTTGTCTCGATATTCATTAATCGTCATTTTCTCAAAAACTAAAAGGAGCTTGGCACTGAAAGGCATGTTTTTTAATTGCTTTTGAAATTTCCTTTCGTTTGAGTCTAATTTTGACCAAAAGAAAAAAATTTTTTTTTTGCCAAAATCAATGGACTATACACTGTCTTTTTCTTTTTGATCGAAAATTTTTTTTTCTCAATTCCCCCCAATATTATACTCAAATGAACGGGCATCTCAAGGCCTATTAAACAGTATATAATTCTTTGGAAAATTTCGTGCAATATAGTTTTCCTAATCGATATTCATAAATCGTCATTTTTGCTTGTCTCGATATTCATTAATCGTCATTTTCTCAAAAACTAAAAGGAGCTTGGCACTGAAAGGCATGTTTTTTAATTGCTTTTGAAATTTCCTTTCGTTTGAGTCTAATTTTGACCAAAAGAAAAAAAAATTTTTTTTTGCCAAAATCAATGGACTATACACTGTCTTTTTTTTTTGATCGAAAATTTTTTTTTCTCAATTCCCCCCAATATTATACTCAAATGAACGGGCATCTCAAGGCCTATTAAACAGTATATAATTCTTTGGAAAATTTCGTGCAATAAAGTTTTGCTAATCGATATTCATAAATCGTCATTTTTGCTTGTCTCGATATTCATTAATCGTCATTTTCTCAAAAACTAAAAGGAGCTTGGCACTGAAAGGCATGTTTTTTAATTGCTTTTGAAATTTCCTTTCGTTTGAGGCTAATTTTGACCAAAAGAAAAAAATTTTTTTTTTGCCAAAATCAATGGACTATACACTGTCTTTTTTTTTTGATCGAAAATTTTTTTTTCTCAATTCCCCCCAATATTATACTCAAATGAACGGGCATCTCAAGGCCTATTAAACAGTATATAATTCTTTGGAAAATTTCGTGCAATATAGTTTTCCTAATCGATTTACATTAATCGTCATTTTTGCTTGTCTCGATATTCATTAATCGTCATTTTCTCAAAAACTAAAAGGAGCTTGGCACTGAAAGGCATGTTTTTTAATTGCTTTTGAAATTTCCTTTCGTTTGAGTCTAATTTTGACCAAAAGAAAAAAAAATTTTTTTTTGCCAAAATCAATGGACTATATACACTGTCTTTTTTTTTTGATCGAAAATTTTTTTTTCTCAATTCCCCCCAATATTATACTCAAATGAACGGGCATCTCAAGGCCTATTAAACAGTATATAATTCTTTGGAAAATTTCGTGCAATAAAGTTTTGCTAATCGATATTCATAAATCGTCATTTTTGCTTGTCTCGATATTCATTAATCGTCATTTTCTCAAAAACTAAAAGGAGCTTGGCACTGAAAGGCATGTTTTTTAATTGCTTTTGAAATTTCCTTTCGTTTGAGTCTAATTTTGACCAAAAGAAAAAAAATTTTTTTTTTGCCAAAATCAATGGACTATACACTGTCTTTTTTTTTTGATCGAAAATTTTTTTTTCTCAATTCCCCCCAATATTATACTCAAATGAACGGGCATCTCAAGGCCTATTAAACAGTATATAATTCTTTGGAAAATTTCGTGCAATATAGTTTTCCTAATCGATTTACATTAATCGTCATTTTTGCTTGTCTCGATATTCATTAATCGTCATTTTCTCAAAAACTAAAAGGAGCTTGGCACTGAAAGGCATGTTTTTTAATTGCTTTTGAAATTTCCTTTCGTTTGAGTCTAATTTTGACCAAAAGAAAAAAAATTTTTTTTTTGCCAAAATCAATGGACTATACACTGTCTTTTTTTTTTGATCGAAAATTTTTTTTTCTCAATTCCCCCCAATATTATACTCAAATGAACGGGCATCTCAAGGCCTATTAAACAGTATGTAATTCTTTTGAAAATTTCGTGCAATAAAGTTTTGCTAATCGATATTCATAAATCGTCATTTTTGCTTGTCTCGATATTCATTAATCGTCATTTTCTCAAAAACTAAAAGGAGCTTGGCACTGAAAGGCATGTTTTTTAATTGCTTTTGAAATTTCCTTTCGTTTGAGTCTAATTTTGACCAAAAGAAAAAAAATTTTTTTTTTGCCAAAATCAATGGACTATACACTGTCTTTTTTTTTTGATCGAAAATTTTTTTTTCTCAATTCCCCCCAATATTATACTTAAATGAACGGGCATCTCAAGGCCTATTAAACAGTATATAATTCTTTGGAAAATTTCGTGCAATATAGTTTTCCTAATCGATTTACATTAATCGTCATTTTTGCTTGTCTCGATATTCATTAATCGTCATTTTCTCAAAAACTAAAAGGAGCTTGGCACTGAAAGGCATGTTTTTTAATTGCTTTTGAAATTTCCTTTCGTTTGAGTCTAATTTTGACCAAAAGAAAAAAAAATTTTTTTTTGCCAAAATCAATGGACTATACACTGTCTTTTTTTTTTGATCGAAAATTTTTTTTTCTCAATTCCCCCCAATATTATACTCAAATGAACGGGCATCTCAAGGCCTATTAAACAGTATATAATTCTTTGGAAAATTTCGTGCAATAAAGTTTTGCTAATCGATATTCATAAATCGTCATTTTTGCTTGTCTCGATATTCATTAATCGTCATTTTCTCAAAAACTAAAAGGAGCTTGGCACTGAAAGGCATGTTTTTTAATTGCTTTTGAAATTTCCTTTCGTTTGAGTCTAATTTTGACCAAAAGAAAAAAAATTTTTTTTTTGCCAAAATCAATGGACTATACACTGTCTTTTTTTTTTGATCGAAAATTTTTTTTTCTCAATTCCCCCCAATATTATACTCAAATGAACGGGCATCTCAAGGCCTATTAAACAGTATATAATTCTTTGGAAAATTTCGTGCAATATAGTTTTCCTAATCGATTTACATTAATCGTCATTTTTGCTTGTCTCGATATTCATTAATCGTCATTTTCTCAAAAACTAAAAGGAGCTTGGCACTGAAAGGCATGTTTTTTAATTGCTTTTGAAATTTCCTTTCGTTTGAGTCTAATTTTGACCAAAAGAAAAAAAATTTTTTTTTTGCCAAAATCAATGGACTATACACTGTCTTTTTTTTTTGATCGAAAATTTTTTTTTCTCAATTCCCCCCAATATTATACTCAAATGAACGGGCATCTCAAGGCCTATTAAACAGTATATAATTCTTTGGAAAATTTCGTGCAATAAAGTTTTGCTAATCGATATTCATAAATCGTCATTTTTGCTTGTCTCGATATTCATTAATCGTCATTTTCTCAAAAACTAAAAGGAGCTTGGCACTGAAAGGCATGTTTTTTAATTGCTTTTGAAATTTCCTTTCGTTTGAGTCTAATTTTGACCAAAAGAAAAAAAATTTTTTTTTTGCCAAAATCAATGGACTATACACTGTCTTTTTTTTTTGATCGAAAATTTTTTTTTCTCAATTCCCCCCAATATTATACTCAAATGAACGGGCATCTCAAGGCCTATTAAACAGTATATAATTCTTTGGAAAATTTCGTGCAATAAAGTTTTGCTAATCGATATTCATAAATCGTCATTTTTGCTTGTCTCGATATTCATTAATCGTCATTTTCTCAAAAACTAAAAGGAGCTTGGCACTGAAAGGCATGTTTTTTAATTGCTTTTGAAATTTCCTTTCGTTTGAGTCTAATTTTGACCAAAAGAAAAAAAATTTTTTTTTTGCCAAAATCAATGGACTATACACTGTCTTTTTTTTTTGATCGAAAATTTTTTTTTCTCAATTCCCCCCAATATTATACTTAAATGAACGGGCATCTCAAGGCCTATTAAACAGTATATAATTCTTTGGAAAATTTCGTGCAATATAGTTTTCCTAATCGATTTACATTAATCGTCATTTTTGCTTGTCTCGATATTCATTAATCGTCATTTTCTCAAAAACTAAAAGGAGCTTGGCACTGAAAGGCATGTTTTTTAATTGCTTTTGAAATTTCCTTTCGTTTGAGTCTAATTTTGACCAAAAGAAAAAAAAATTTTTTTTTGCCAAAATCAATGGACTATACACTGTCTTTTTTTTTTGATCGAAAATTTTTTTTTCTCAATTCCCCCCAATATTATACTCAAATGAACGGGCATCTCAAGGCCTATTAAACAGTATATAATTCTTTGGAAAATTTCGTGCAATAAAGTTTTGCTAATCGATATTCATAAATCGTCATTTTTGCTTGTCTCGATATTCATTAATCGTCATTTTCTCAAAAACTAAAAGGAGCTTGGCACTGAAAGGCATGTTTTTTAATTGCTTTTGAAATTTCCTTTCGTTTGAGTCTAATTTTGACCAAAAGAAAAAAAATTTTTTTTTTGCCAAAATCAATGGACTATACACTGTCTTTTTTTTTTGATCGAAAATTTTTTTTTCTCAATTCCCCCCAATATTATACTCAAATGAACGGGCATCTCAAGGCCTATTAAACAGTATATAATTCTTTGGAAAATTTCGTGCAATATAGTTTTCCTAATCGATTTACATTAATCGTCATTTTTGCTTGTCTCGATATTCATTAATCGTCATTTTCTCAAAAACTAAAAGGAGCTTGGCACTGAAAGGCATGTTTTTTAATTGCTTTTAAAATTTCCTTTCGTTTGAGTCTAATTTTGACCAAAAGAAAAAAAATTTTTTTTTTGCCAAAATCAATGGACTATACACTGTCTTTTTTTTTTGATCGAAAATTTTTTTTTCTCAATTCCCCCCAATATTATACTCAAATGAACGGGCATCTCAAGGCCTATTAAACAGTATATAATTCTTTGGAAAATTTCGTGCAATATAGTTTTCCTAATCGATTTACATTAATCGTCATTTTTGCTTGTCTCGATATTCATTAATCGTCATTTTCTCAAAAACTAAAAGGAGCTTGGCACTGAAAGGCATGTTTTTTAATTGCTTTTGAAATTTCCTTTCGTTTGAGTCTAATTTTGACCAAAAGAAAAAAAATTTTTTTTTTGCCAAAATCAATGGACTATACACTGTCTTTTTTTTTTGATCGAAAATTTTTTTTCTCAATTCCCCCCAATATTATACTCAAATGAACGGGCATCTCAAGGCCTATTAAACAGTATATAATTCTTTGGAAAATTTCGTGCAATATAGTTTTCCTAATCGATTTACATTAATCGTCATTTTTGCTTGTCTCGATATTCATTAATCGTCATTTTCTCAAAAACTAAAAGGAGCTTGGCACTGAAAGGCATGTTTTTTAATTGCTTTTGAAATTTCCTTTCGTTTGAGTCTAATTTTGACCAAAAGAAAAAAATTTTTTTTTTGCCAAAATCAATGGACTATACACTGTCTTTTTTTTTTGATCGAAAATTTTTTTTTCTCAATTCCCCCCAATATTATACTCAAATGAACGGGCATCTCAAGGCCTATTAAACAGTATATAATTCTTTGGAAAATTTCGTGCAATATAGTTTTCCTAATCGATTTACATTAATCGTCATTTTTGCTTGTCTCGATATTCATTAATCGTCATTTTCTCAAAAACTAAAAGGAGCTTGGCACTGAAAGGCATGTTTTTTAATTGCTTTTGAAATTTCCTTTCGTTTGAGTCTAATTTTGACCAAAAGAAAAAAAATTTTTTTTTTGCCAAAATCAATGGACTATACACTGTCTTTTTTTTTTGATCGAAAATTTTTTTTTCTCAATTCCCCCCAATATTATACTTAAATGAACGGGCATCTCAAGGCCTATTAAACAGTATATAATTCTTTGGAAAATTTCGTGCAATATAGTTTTCCTAATCGATTTACATTAATCGTCATTTTTGCTTGTCTCGATATTCATTAATCGTCATTTTCTCAAAAACTAAAAGGAGCTTGGCACTGAAAGGCATGTTTTTTAATTGCTTTTGAAATTTCCTTTCGTTTGAGTCTAATTTTGACCAAAAGAAAAAAAAATTTTTTTTTGCCAAAATCAATGGACTATACACTGTCTTTTTTTTTTGATCGAAAATTTTTTTTTCTCAATTCCCCCCAATATTATACTCAAATGAACGGGCATCTCAAGGCCTATTAAACAGTATATAATTCTTTGGAAAATTTCGTGCAATAAAGTTTTGCTAATCGATATTCATAAATCGTCATTTTTGCTTGTCTCGATATTCATTAATCGTCATTTTCTCAAAAACTAAAAGGAGCTTGGCACTGAAAGGCATGTTTTTTAATTGCTTTTGAAATTTCCTTTCGTTTGAGTCTAATTTTGACCAAAAGAAAAAAAATTTTTTTTTTGCCAAAATCAATGGACTATACACTGTCTTTTTTTTTTGATCGAAAATTTTTTTTTCTCAATTCCCCCCAATATTATACTCAAATGAACGGGCATCTCAAGGCCTATTAAACAGTATATAATTCTTTGGAAAATTTCGTGCAATATAGTTTTCCTAATCGATTTACATTAATCGTCATTTTTGCTTGTCTCGATATTCATTAATCGTCATTTTCTCAAAAACTAAAAGGAGCTTGGCACTGAAAGGCATGTTTTTTAATTGCTTTTGAAATTTCCTTTCGTTTGAGTCTAATTTTGACCAAAAGAAAAAAAATTTTTTTTTTGCCAAAATCAATGGACTATACACTGTCTTTTTTTTTTGATCGAAAATTTTTTTTTCTCAATTCCCCCCAATATTATACTCAAATGAACGGGCATCTCAAGGCCTATTAAACAGTATATAATTCTTTGGAAAATTTCGTGCAATAAAGTTTTGCTAATCGATATTCATAAATCGTCATTTTTGCTTGTCTCGATATTCATTAATCGTCATTTTCTCAAAAACTAAAAGGAGCTTGGCACTGAAAGGCATGTTTTTTAATTGCTTTTGAAATTTCCTTTCGTTTGAGTCTAATTTTGACCAAAAGAAAAAAAATTTTTTTTTTGCCAAAATCAATGGACTATACACTGTCTTTTTTTTTTGATCGAAAATTTTTTTTTCTCAATTCCCCCCAATATTATACTCAAATGAACGGGCATCTCAAGGCCTATTAAACAGTATATAATTCTTTGGAAAATTTCGTGCAATAAAGTTTTGCTAATCGATATTCATAAATCGTCATTTTTGCTTGTCTCGATATTCATTAATCGTCATTTTCTCAAAAACTAAAAGGAGCTTGGCACTGAAAGGCATGTTTTTTAATTGCTTTTGAAATTTCCTTTCGTTTGAGTCTAATTTTGACCAAAAGAAAAAAAATTTTTTTTTTGCCAAAATCAATGGACTATACACTGTCTTTTTTTTTTGATCGAAAATTTTTTTTTCTCAATTCCCCCCAATATTATACTCAAATGAACGGGCATCTCAAGGCCTATTAAACAGTATATAATTCTTTGGAAAATTTCGTGCAATATAGTTTTCCTAATCGATTTACATTAATCGTCATTTTTGCTTGTCTCGATATTCATTAATCGTCATTTTCTCAAAAACTAAAAGGAGCTTGGCACTGAAAGGCATGTTTTTTAATTGCTTTTGAAATTTCCTTTCGTTTGAGTCTAATTTTGACCAAAAGAAAAAAAATTTTTTTTTTGCCAAAATCAATGGACTATACACTGTCTTTTTTTTTTGATCGAAAATTTTTTTTTCTCAATTCCCCCCAATATTATACTCAAATGAACGGGCATCTCAAGGCCTATTAAACAGTATATAATTCTTTGGAAAATTTCGTGCAATATAGTTTTCCTAATCGATTTACATTAATCGTCATTTTTGCTTGTCTTGATATTCATTAATCGTCATTTTCTCAAAAACTAAAAGGAGCTTGGCACTGAAAGGCATGTTTTTTAATTGCTTTTGAAATTTCCTTTCGTTTGAGTCTAATTTTGACCAAAAGAAAAAAAATTTTTTTTTTGCCAAAATCAATGGACTATACACTGTCTTTTTTTTTTGATCGAAAATTTTTTTTTCTCAATTCCCCCCAATATTATACTCAAATGAACGGGCATCTCAAGGCCTATTAAACAGTATGTAATTCTTTTGAAAATTTCGTGCAATAAAGTTTTGCTAATCGATATTCATAAATCGTCATTTTTGCTTGTCTCGATATTCATTAATCGTCATTTTCTCAAAAACTAAAAGGAGCTTGGCACTGAAAGGCATGTTTTTTAATTGCTTTTGAAATTTCCTTTCGTTTGAGTCTAATTTTGACCAAAAGAAAAAAAATTTTTTTTTTGCCAAAATCAATGGACTATACACTGTCTTTTTTTTTTGATCGAAAATTTTTTTTTCTCAATTCCCCCCAATATTATACTCAAATGAACGGGCATCTCAAGGCCTATTAAACAGTATATAATTCTTTTGAAAATTTCGTGCAATAAAGTTTTGCTAATCGATATTCATAAATCGTCATTTTTGCTTGTCTCGATATTCATTAATCGTCATTTTCTCAAAAACTAAAAGGAGCTTGGCACTGAAAGGCATGTTTTTTAATTGCTTTTGAAATTTCCTTTCGTTTGAGTCTAATTTTGACCAAAAGAAAAAAAATTTTTTTTTTGCCAAAATCAATGGACTATACACTGTCTTTTTTTTTTGATCGAAAATTTTTTTTTCTCAATTCCCCCCAATATTATACTCAAATGAACGGGCATCTCAAGGCCTATTAAACAGTATATAATTCTTTGGAAAATTTCGTGCAATAAAGTTTTGCTAATCGATATTCATAAATCGTCATTTTTGCTTGTCTCGATATTCATTAATCGTCATTTTCTCAAAAACTAAAAGGAGCTTGGCACTGAAAGGCATGTTTTTTAATTGCTTTTGAAATTTCCTTTCGTTTGAGTCTAATTTTGACCAAAAGAAAAAAAATTTTTTTTTTGCCAAAATCAATGGACTATACACTGTCTTTTTTTTTTGATCGAAAATTTTTTTTTCTCAATTCCCCCCAATATTATACTCAAATGAACGGGCATCTCAAGGCCTATTAAACAGTATATAATTCTTTGGAAAATTTCGTGCAATAAAGTTTTGCTAATCGATATTCATAAATCGCCATTTTTGCTTGTCTCGATATTCATTAATCGTCATTTTCTCAAAAACTAAAAGGAGCTTGGCACTGAAAGGCATGTTTTTTAATTGCTTTTGAAATTTCCTTTCGTTTGAGTCTAATTTTGACCAAAAGAAAAAAAATTTTTTTTTTGCCAAAATCAATGGACTATACACTGTCTTTTTTTTTTGATCGAAAATTTTTTTTTCTCAATTCCCCCCAATATTATACTCAAATGAACGGGCATCTCAAGGCCTATTAAACAGTATGTAATTCTTTTGAAAATTTCGTGCAATAAAGTTTTGCTAATCGATATTCATAAATCGTCATTTTTGCTTGTCTCGATATTCATTAATCGTCATTTTCTCAAAAACTAAAAGGAGCTTGGCACTGAAAGGCATGTTTTTTAATTGCTTTTGAAATTTCCTTTCGTTTGAGTCTAATTTTGACCAAAAGAAAAAAAATTTTTTTTTTGCCAAAATCAATGGACTATACACTGTCTTTTTTTTTTGATCGAAAATTTTTTTTTCTCAATTCCCCCCAATATTATACTCAAATGAACGGGCATCTCAAGGCCTATTAAACAGTATATAATTCTTTTGAAAATTTCGTGCAATAAAGTTTTGCTAATCGATATTCATAAATCGTCATTTTTGCTTGTCTCGATATTCATTAATCGTCATTTTCTCAAAAACTAAAAGGAGCTTGGCACTGAAAGGCATGTTTTTTAATTGCTTTTGAAATTTCCTTTCGTTTGAGTCTAATTTTGACCAAAAGAAAAAAAATTTTTTTTTTGCCAAAATCAATGGACTATACACTGTCTTTTTTTTTTGATCGAAAATTTTTTTTTCTCAATTCCCCCCAATATTATACTCAAATGAACGGGCATCTCAAGGCCTATTAAACAGTATATAATTCTTTGGAAAATTTCGTGCAATATAGTTTTCCTAATCGATTTACATTAATCGTCATTTTTGCTTGTCTCGATATTCATTAATCGTCATTTTCTCAAAAACTAAAAGGAGCTTGGCACTGAAAGGCATGTTTTTTAATTGCTTTTGAAATTTCCTTTCGTTTGAGTCTAATTTTGACCAAAAGAAAAAAAATTTTTTTTTTGCCAAAATCAATGGACTATACACTGTCTTTTTTTTTTGATCGAAAATTTTTTTTTCTCAATTCCCCCCAATATTATACTCAAATGAACGGGCATCTCAAGGCCTATTAAACAGTATATAATTCTTTGGAAAATTTCGTGCAATATAGTTTTCCTAATCGATTTACATTAATCGTCATTTTTGCTTGTCTCGATATTCATTAATCGTCATTTTCTCAAAAACTAAAAGGAGCTTGGCACTGAAAGGCATGTTTTTTAATTGCTTTTGAAATTTCCTTTCGTTTGAGTCTAATTTTGACCAAAAGAAAAAAATTTTTTTTTTTGCCAAAATCAATGGACTATACACTGTCTTTTTTTTTTTATCGAAAATTTTTTTTTCTCAATTCCCCCCAATATTATACTCAAATGAACGGGCATCTCAAGGCCTATTAAACAGTATATAATTCTTTGGAAAATTTCGTGCAATATAGTTTTCCTAATCGATTTACATTAATCGTCATTTTTGCTTGTCTCGATATTCATTAATCGTCATTTTCTCAAAAACTAAAAGGAGCTTGGCACTGAAAGGCATGTTTTTTAATTGCTTTTGAAATTTCCTTTCGTTTGAGTCTAATTTTGACCAAAAGAAAAAAAATTTTTTTTTTGCCAAAATCAATGGACTATACACTGTCTTTTTTTTTTGATCGAAAATTTTTTTTTCTCAATTCCCCCCAATATTATACTCAAATGAACGGGCATCTCAAGGCCTATTAAATAGTATATAATTCTTTGGAAAATTTCGTGCAATATAGTTTTCCTAATCGATTTACATTAATCGTCATTTTTGCTTGTCTCGATATTCATTAATCGTCATTTTCTCAAAAACTAAAAGGAGCTTGGCACTGAAAGGCATGTTTTTTAATTGCTTTTGAAATTTCCTTTCGTTTGAGTCTAATTTTGACCAAAAGAAAAAAATTTTTTTTTTGCCAAAATCAATGGACTATACACTGTCTTTTTTTTTTTGATCGAAAATTTTTTTTTCTCAATTCCCCCCAATATTATACTCAAATGAACGGGCATCTCAAGGCCTATTAAACAGTATATAATTCTTTGGAAAATTTCGTGCAATATAGTTTTCCTAATCGATATTCATAAATCGTCATTTTTGCTTGTCTCGATATTCATTAATCGTCATTTTCTCAAAAACTAAAAGGAGCTTGGCACTGAAAGGCATGTTTTTTAATTGCTTTTGAAATTTCCTTTCGTTTGAGTCTAATTTTGACCAAAAGAAAAAAAAATTTTTTTTTGCCAAAATCAATGGACTATACACTGTCTTTTTTTTTTGATCGAAAATTTTTTTTTCTCAATTCCCCCCAATATTATACTCAAATGAACGGGCATCTCAAGGCCTATTAAACAGTATATAATTCTTTGGAAAATTTCGTGCAATAAAGTTTTGCTAATCGATATTCATAAATCGTCATTTTTGCTTGTCTCGATATTCATTAATCGTCATTTTCTCAAAAACTAAAAGGAGCTTGGCACTGAAAGGCATGTTTTTTAATTGCTTTTGAAATTTCCTTTCGTTTGAGGCTAATTTTGACCAAAAGAAAAAAATTTTTTTTGCCAAAATCAATGGACTATACACTGTCTTTTTTTTTTGATCGAAAATTTTTTTTTCTCAATTCCCCCCAATATTATACTCAAATGAACGGGCATCTCAAGGCCTATTAAACAGTATATAATTCTTTGGAAAATTTCGTGCAATATAGTTTTCCTAATCGATTTACATTAATCGTCATTTTTGCTTGTCTCGATATTCATTAATCGTCATTTTCTCAAAAACTAAAAGGAGCTTGGCACTGAAAGGCATGTTTTTTAATTGCTTTTGAAATTTCCTTTCGTTTGAGTCTAATTTTGACCAAAAGAAAAAAAAATTTTTTTTTGCCAAAATCAATGGACTATATACACTGTCTTTTTTTTTTGATCGAAAATTTTTTTTTCTCAATTCCCCCCAATATTATACTCAAATGAACGGGCATCTCAAGGCCTATTAAACAGTATATAATTCTTTGGAAAATTTCGTGCAATAAAGTTTTGCTAATCGATATTCATAAATCGTCATTTTTGCTTGTCTCGATATTCATTAATCGTCATTTTCTCAAAAACTAAAAGGAGCTTGGCACTGAAAGGCATGTTTTTTAATTGCTTTTGAAATTTCCTTTCGTTTGAGTCTAATTTTGACCAAAAGAAAAAAAATTTTTTTTTTGCCAAAATCAATGGACTATACACTGTCTTTTTTTTTTGATCGAAAATTTTTTTTTCTCAATTCCCCCCAATATTATACTCAAATGAACGGGCATCTCAAGGCCTATTAAACAGTATATAATTCTTTGGAAAATTTCGTGCAATATAGTTTTCCTAATCGATTTACATTAATCGTCATTTTTGCTTGTCTCGATATTCATTAATCGTCATTTTCTCAAAAACTAAAAGGAGCTTGGCACTGAAAGGCATGTTTTTTACTTGCTTTTGAAATTTCCTTTCGTTTGAGTCTAATTTTGACCAAAAGAAAAAAAATTTTTTTTTTGCCAAAATCAATGGACTATACACTGTCTTTTTTTTTTGATCGAAAATTTTTTTTTCTCAATTCCCCCCAATATTATACTCAAATGAACGGGCATCTCAAGGCCTATTAAACAGTATGTAATTCTTTTGAAAATTTCGTGCAATAAAGTTTTGCTAATCGATATTCATAAATCGTCATTTTTGCTTGTCTCGATATTCATTAATCGTCATTTTCTCAAAAACTAAAAGGAGCTTGGCACTGAAAGGCATGTTTTTTAATTGCTTTTGAAATTTCCTTTCGTTTGAGTCTAATTTTGACCAAAAGAAAAAAAATTTTTTTTTTGCCAAAATCAATGGACTATACACTGTCTTTTTTTTTTGATCGAAAATTTTTTTTTCTCAATTCCCCCCAATATTATACTCAAATGAACGGGCATCTCAAGGCCTATTAAACAGTATATAATTCTTTGGAAAATTTCGTGCAATATAGTTTTCCTAATCGATTTACATTAATCGTCATTTTTGCTTGTCTCGATATTCATTAATCGTCATTTTCTCAAAAACTAAAAGGAGCTTGGCACTGAAAGGCATGTTTTTTAATTGCTTTTGAAATTTCCTTTCGTTTGAGTCTAATTTTGACCAAAAGAAAAAAAATTTTTTTTTTGCCAAAATCAATGGACTATACACTGTCTTTTTTTTTTGATCGAAAATTTTTTTTTCTCAATTCCCCCCAATATTATACTCAAATGAACGGGCATCTCAAGGCCTATTAAACAGTATATAATTCTTTGGAAAATTTCGTGCAATAAAGTTTTGCTAATCGATATTCATAAATCGTCATTTTTGCTTGTCTCGATATTCATTAATCGTCATTTTCTCAAAAACTAAAAGGAGCTTGGCACTGAAAGGCATGTTTTTTAATTGCTTTTGAAATTTCCTTTCGTTTGAGTCTAATTTTGACCAAAAGAAAAAAAATTTTTTTTTTGCCAAAATCAATGGACTATACACTGTCTTTTTTTTTTGATCGAAAATTTTTTTTTCTCAATTCCCCCCAATATTATACTCAAATGAACGGGCATCTCAAGGCCTATTAAACAGTATATAATTCTTTGGAAAATTTCGTGCAATAAAGTTTTGCTAATCGATATTCATAAATCGTCATTTTTGCTTGTCTCGATATTCATTAATCGTCATTTTCTCAAAAACTAAAAGGAGCTTGGCACTGAAAGGCATGTTTTTTAATTGCTTTTGAAATTTCCTTTCGTTTGAGTCTAATTTTGACCAAAAGAAAAAAAATTTTTTTTTTGCCAAAATCAATGGACTATACACTGTCTTTTTTTTTTGATCGAAAATTTTTTTTTCTCAATTCCCCCCAATATTATACTTAAATGAACGGGCATCTCAAGGCCTATTAAACAGTATATAATTCTTTGGAAAATTTCGTGCAATATAGTTTTCCTAATCGATTTACATTAATCGTCATTTTTGCTTGTCTCGATATTCATTAATCGTCATTTTCTCAAAAACTAAAAGGAGCTTGGCACTGAAAGGCATGTTTTTTAATTGCTTTTGAAATTTCCTTTCGTTTGAGTCTAATTTTGACCAAAAGAAAAAAAAATTTTTTTTTGCCAAAATCAATGGACTATACACTGTCTTTTTTTTTTGATCGAAAATTTTTTTTTCTCAATTCCCCCCAATATTATACTCAAATGAACGGGCATCTCAAGGCCTATTAAACAGTATATAATTCTTTGGAAAATTTCGTGCAATAAAGTTTTGCTAATCGATATTCATAAATCGTCATTTTTGCTTGTCTCGATATTCATTAATCGTCATTTTCTCAAAAACTAAAAGGAGCTTGGCACTGAAAGGCATGTTTTTTAATTGCTTTTGAAATTTCCTTTCGTTTGAGTCTAATTTTGACCAAAAGAAAAAAAATTTTTTTTTTGCCAAAATCAATGGACTATACACTGTCTTTTTTTTTTGATCGAAAATTTTTTTTTCTCAATTCCCCCCAATATTATACTCAAATGAACGGGCATCTCAAGGCCTATTAAACAGTATATAATTCTTTGGAAAATTTCGTGCAATATAGTTTTCCTAATCGATTTACATTAATCGTCATTTTTGCTTGTCTCGATATTCATTAATCGTCATTTTCTCAAAAACTAAAAGGAGCTTGGCACTGAAAGGCATGTTTTTTAATTGCTTTTAAAATTTCCTTTCGTTTGAGTCTAATTTTGACCAAAAGAAAAAAAATTTTTTTTTTGCCAAAATCAATGGACTATACACTGTCTTTTTTTTTTGATCGAAAATTTTTTTTTCTCAATTCCCCCCAATATTATACTCAAATGAACGGGCATCTCAAGGCCTATTAAACAGTATATAATTCTTTGGAAAATTTCGTGCAATATAGTTTTCCTAATCGATTTACATTAATCGTCATTTTTGCTTGTCTCGATATTCATTAATCGTCATTTTCTCAAAAACTAAAAGGAGCTTGGCACTGAAAGGCATGTTTTTTAATTGCTTTTGAAATTTCCTTTCGTTTGAGTCTAATTTTGACCAAAAGAAAAAAAATTTTTTTTTTGCCAAAATCAATGGACTATACACTGTCTTTTTTTTTTGATCGAAATTTTTTTTTCTCAATTCCCCCCAATATTATACTCAAATGAACGGGCATCTCAAGGCCTATTAAACAGTATATAATTCTTTGGAAAATTTCGTGCAATATAGTTTTCCTAATCGATTTACATTAATCGTCATTTTTGCTTGTCTCGATATTCATTAATCGTCATTTTCTCAAAAACTAAAAGGAGCTTGGCACTGAAAGGCATGTTTTTTAATTGCTTTTGAAATTTCCTTTCGTTTGAGTCTAATTTTGACCAAAAGAAAAAAATTTTTTTTTTGCCAAAATCAATGGACTATACACTGTCTTTTTTTTTTGATCGAAAATTTTTTTTTCTCAATTCCCCCCAATATTATACTCAAATGAACGGGCATCTCAAGGCCTATTAAACAGTATATAATTCTTTGGAAAATTTCGTGCAATATAGTTTTCCTAATCGATTTACATTAATCGTCATTTTTGCTTGTCTCGATATTCATTAATCGTCATTTTCTCAAAAACTAAAAGGAGCTTGGCACTGAAAGGCATGTTTTTTAATTGCTTTTGAAATTTCCTTTCGTTTGAGTCTAATTTTGACCAAAAGAAAAAAAATTTTTTTTTTGCCAAAATCAATGGACTATACACTGTCTTTTTTTTTTGATCGAAAATTTTTTTTTCTCAATTCCCCCCAATATTATACTCAAATGAACGGGCATCTCAAGGCCTATTAAACAGTATATAATTCTTTGGAAAATTTCGTGCAATATAGTTTTCCTAATCGATTTACATTAATCGTCATTTTTGCTTGTCTCGATATTCATTAATCGTCATTTTCTCAAAAACTAAAAGGAGCTTGGCACTGAAAGGCATGTTTTTTAATTGCTTTTGAAATTTCCTTTCGTTTGAGTCTAATTTTGACCAAAAGAAAAAAAATTTTTTTTTTGCCAAAATCAATGGACTATACACTGTCTTTTTTTTTTGATCGAAAATTTTTTTTTCTCAATTCCCCCCAATATTATACTCAAATGAACGGGCATCTCAAGGCCTATTAAACAGTATATAATTCTTTGGAAAATTTCGTGCAATATAGTTTTCCTAATCGATTTACATTAATCGTCATTTTTGCTTGTCTCGATATTCATTAATCGTCATTTTCTCAAAAACTAAAAGGAGCTTGGCACTGAAAGGCATGTTTTTTAATTGCTTTTGAAATTTCCTTTCGTTTGAGTCTAATTTTGACCAAAAGAAAAAAAATTTTTTTTTTGCCAAAATCAATGGACTATACACTGTCTTTTTTTTTTTATCGAAAATTTTTTTTTCTCAATTCCCCCCAATATTATACTCAAATGAACGGGCATCTCAAGGCCTATTAAACAGTATATAATTCTTTGGAAAATTTCGTGCAATATAGTTTTCCTAATCGATTTACATTAATCGTCATTTTTGCTTGTCTTGATATTCATTAATCGTCATTTTCTCAAAAACTAAAAGGAGCTTGGCACTGAAAGGCATGTTTTTTAATTGCTTTTGAAATTTCCTTTCGTTTGAGTCTAATTTTGACCAAAAGAAAAAAAATTTTTTTTTTGCCAAAATCAATGGACTATACACTGTCTTTTTTTTTTGATCGAAAATTTTTTTTTCTCAATTCCCCCCAATATTATACTCAAATGAACGGGCATCTCAAGGCCTATTAAACAGTATGTAATTCTTTTGAAAATTTCGTGCAATAAAGTTTTGCTAATCGATATTCATAAATCGTCATTTTTGCTTGTCTCGATATTCATTAATCGTCATTTTCTCAAAAACTAAAAGGAGCTTGGCACTGAAAGGCATGTTTTTTAATTGCTTTTGAAATTTCCTTTCGTTTGAGTCTAATTTTGACCAAAAGAAAAAAAATTTTTTTTTTGCCAAAATCAATGGACTATACACTGTCTTTTTTTTTTGATCGAAAATTTTTTTTTCTCAATTCCCCCCAATATTATACTCAAATGAACGGGCATCTCAAGGCCTATTAAACAGTATATAATTCTTTTGAAAATTTCGTGCAATAAAGTTTTGCTAATCGATATTCATAAATCGTCATTTTTGCTTGTCTCGATATTCATTAATCGTCATTTTCTCAAAAACTAAAAGGAGCTTGGCACTGAAAGGCATGTTTTTTAATTGCTTTTGAAATTTCCTTTCGTTTGAGTCTAATTTTGACCAAAAGAAAAAAAATTTTTTTTTTGCCAAAATCAATGGACTATACACTGTCTTTTTTTTTTGATCGAAAATTTTTTTTTCTCAATTCCCCCCAATATTATACTCAAATGAACGGGCATCTCAAGGCCTATTAAACAGTATATAATTCTTTGGAAAATTTCGTGCAATAAAGTTTTGCTAATCGATATTCATAAATCGTCATTTTTGCTTGTCTCGATATTCATTAATCGTCATTTTCTCAAAAACTAAAAGGAGCTTGGCACTGAAAGGCATGTTTTTTAATTGCTTTTGAAATTTCCTTTCGTTTGAGTCTAATTTTGACCAAAAGAAAAAAAATTTTTTTTTTGCCAAAATCAATGGACTATACACTGTCTTTTTTTTTTGATCGAAAATTTTTTTTTCTCAATTCCCCCCAATATTATACTTAAATGAACGGGCATCTCAAGGCCTATTAAACAGTATATAATTCTTTGGAAAATTTCGTGCAATATAGTTTTCCTAATCGATTTACATTAATCGTCATTTTTGCTTGTCTCGATATTCATTAATCGTCATTTTCTCAAAAACTAAAAGGAGCTTGGCACTGAAAGGCATGTTTTTTAATTGCTTTTGAAATTTCCTTTCGTTTGAGTCTAATTTTGACCAAAAGAAAAAAAAATTTTTTTTTGCCAAAATCAATGGACTATACACTGTCTTTTTTTTTTGATCGAAAATTTTTTTTTCTCAATTCCCCCCAATATTATACTCAAATGAACGGGCATCTCAAGGCCTATTAAACAGTATATAATTCTTTGGAAAATTTCGTGCAATAAAGTTTTGCTAATCGATATTCATAAATCGTCATTTTTGCTTGTCTCGATATTCATTAATCGTCATTTTCTCAAAAACTAAAAGGAGCTTGGCACTGAAAGGCATGTTTTTTAATTGCTTTTGAAATTTCCTTTCGTTTGAGTCTAATTTTGACCAAAAGAAAAAAAATTTTTTTTTTGCCAAAATCAATGGACTATACACTGTCTTTTTTTTTTGATCGAAAATTTTTTTTTCTCAATTCCCCCCAATATTATACTCAAATGAACGGGCATCTCAAGGCCTATTAAACAGTATATAATTCTTTGGAAAATTTCGTGCAATATAGTTTTCCTAATCGATTTACATTAATCGTCATTTTTGCTTGTCTCGATATTCATTAATCGTCATTTTCTCAAAAACTAAAAGGAGCTTGGCACTGAAAGGCATGTTTTTTAATTGCTTTTGAAATTTCCTTTCGTTTGAGTCTAATTTTGACCAAAAGAAAAAAAATTTTTTTTTTGCCAAAATCAATGGACTATACACTGTCTTTTTTTTTTGATCGAAAATTTTTTTTCTCAATTCCCCCCAATATTATACTCAAATGAACGGGCATCTCAAGGCCTATTAAACAGTATATAATTCTTTGGAAAATTTCGTGCAATATAGTTTTCCTAATCGATTTACATTAATCGTCATTTTTGCTTGTCTCGATATTCATTAATCGTCATTTTCTCAAAAACTAAAAGGAGCTTGGCACTGAAAGGCATGTTTTTTAATTGCTTTTGAAATTTCCTTTCGTTTGAGTCTAATTTTGACCAAAAGAAAAAAATTTTTTTTTTGCCAAAATCAATGGACTATACACTGTCTTTTTTTTTTGATCGAAAATTTTTTTTTCTCAATTCCCCCCAATATTATACTCAAATGAACGGGCATCTCAAGGCCTATTAAACAGTATATAATTCTTTGGAAAATTTCGTGCAATATAGTTTTCCTAATCGATTTACATTAATCGTCATTTTTGCTTGTCTCGATATTCATTAATCGTCATTTTCTCAAAAACTAAAAGGAGCTTGGCACTGAAAGGCATGTTTTTTAATTGCTTTTGAAATTTCCTTTCGTTTGAGTCTAATTTTGACCAAAAGAAAAAAAATTTTTTTTTTGCCAAAATCAATGGACTATACACTGTCTTTTTTTTTTGATCGAAAATTTTTTTTTCTCAATTCCCCCCAATATTATACTCAAATGAACGGGCATCTCAAGGCCTATTAAACAGTATATAATTCTTTGGAAAATTTCGTGCAATATAGTTTTCCTAATCGATTTACATTAATCGTCATTTTTGCTTGTCTCGATATTCATTAATCGTCATTTTCTCAAAAACTAAAAGGAGCTTGGCACTGAAAGGCATGTTTTTTAATTGCTTTTGAAATTTCCTTTCGTTTGAGTCTAATTTTGACCAAAAGAAAAAAAATTTTTTTTTTGCCAAAATCAATGGACTATACACTGTCTTTTTTTTTTGATCGAAAATTTTTTTTTCTCAATTCCCCCCAATATTATACTCAAATGAACGGGCATCTCAAGGCCTATTAAACAGTATATAATTCTTTGGAAAATTTCGTGCAATATAGTTTTCCTAATCGATTTACATTAATCGTCATTTTTGCTTGTCTCGATATTCATTAATCGTCATTTTCTCAAAAACTAAAAGGAGCTTGGCACTGAAAGGCATGTTTTTTAATTGCTTTTGAAATTTCCTTTCGTTTGAGTCTAATTTTGACCAAAAGAAAAAAAATTTTTTTTTTGCCAAAATCAATGGACTATACACTGTCTTTTTTTTTTGATCGAAAATTTTTTTTTCTCAATTCCCCCCAATATTATACTCAAATGAACGGGCATCTCAAGGCCTATTAAACAGTATATAATTCTTTGGAAAATTTCGTGCAATATAGTTTTCCTAATCGATTTACATTAATCGTCATTTTTGCTTGTCTTGATATTCATTAATCGTCATTTTCTCAAAAACTAAAAGGAGCTTGGCACTGAAAGGCATGTTTTTTAATTGCTTTTGAAATTTCCTTTCGTTTGAGTCTAATTTTGACCAAAAGAAAAAAAATTTTTTTTTTGCCAAAATCAATGGACTATACACTGTCTTTTTTTTTTGATCGAAAATTTTTTTTTCTCAATTCCCCCCAATATTATACTCAAATGAACGGGCATCTCAAGGCCTATTAAACAGTATGTAATTCTTTTGAAAATTTCGTGCAATAAAGTTTTGCTAATCGATATTCATAAATCGTCATTTTTGCTTGTCTCGATATTCATTAATCGTCATTTTCTCAAAAACTAAAAGGAGCTTGGCACTGAAAGGCATGTTTTTTAATTGCTTTTGAAATTTCCTTTCGTTTGAGTCTAATTTTGACCAAAAGAAAAAAAATTTTTTTTTTGCCAAAATCAATGGACTATACACTGTCTTTTTTTTTTGATCGAAAATTTTTTTTTCTCAATTCCCCCCAATATTATACTCAAATGAACGGGCATCTCAAGGCCTATTAAACAGTATATAATTCTTTGGAAAATTTCGTGCAATAAAGTTTTGCTAATCGATATTCATAAATCGCCATTTTTGCTTGTCTCGATATTCATTAATCGTCATTTTCTCAAAAACTAAAAGGAGCTTGGCACTGAAAGGCATATTTTTTAATTGCTTTTGAAATTTCCTTTCGTTTGAGTCTAATTTTGACCAAAAGAAAAAAAATTTTTTTTTTGCCAAAATCAATGGACTATACACTGTCTTTTTTTTTTGATCGAAAATTTTTTTTTCTCAATTCCCCCCAATATTATACTCAAATGAACGGGCATCTCAAGGCCTATTAAACAGTATGTAATTCTTTTGAAAATTTCGTGCAATAAAGTTTTGCTAATCGATATTCATAAATCGTCATTTTTGCTTGTCTCGATATTCATTAATCGTCATTTTCTCAAAAACTAAAAGGAGCTTGGCACTGAAAGGCATGTTTTTTAATTGCTTTTGAAATTTCCTTTCGTTTGAGTCTAATTTTGACCAAAAGAAAAAAAATTTTTTTTTTGCCAAAATCAATGGACTATACACTGTCTTTTTTTTTTGATCGAAAATTTTTTTTTCTCAATTCCCCCCAATATTATACTCAAATGAACGGGCATCTCAAGGCCTATTAAACAGTATATAATTCTTTTGAAAATTTCGTGCAATAAAGTTTTGCTAATCGATATTCATAAATCGTCATTTTTGCTTGTCTCGATATTCATTAATCGTCATTTTCTCAAAAACTAAAAGGAGCTTGGCACTGAAAGGCATGTTTTTTAATTGCTTTTGAAATTTCCTTTCGTTTGAGTCTAATTTTGACCAAAAGAAAAAAAATTTTTTTTTTGCCAAAATCAATGGACTATACACTGTCTTTTTTTTTTGATCGAAAATTTTTTTTTCTCAATTCCCCCCAATATTATACTCAAATGAACGGGCATCTCAAGGCCTATTAAACAGTATATAATTCTTTGGAAAATTTCGTGCAATATAGTTTTCCTAATCGATTTACATTAATCGTCATTTTTGCTTGTCTCGATATTCATTAATCGTCATTTTCTCAAAAACTAAAAGGAGCTTGGCACTGAAAGGCATGTTTTTTAATTGCTTTTGAAATTTCCTTTCGTTTGAGTCTAATTTTGACCAAAAGAAAAAAAATTTTTTTTTTGCCAAAATCAATGGACTATACACTGTCTTTTTTTTTTGATCGAAAATTTTTTTTTCTCAATTCCCCCCAATATTATACTCAAATGAACGGGCATCTCAAGGCCTATTAAACAGTATATAATTCTTTGGAAAATTTCGTGCAATATAGTTTTCCTAATCGATTTACATTAATCGTCATTTTTGCTTGTCTCGATATTCATTAATCGTCATTTTCTCAAAAACTAAAAGGAGCTTGGCACTGAAAGGCATGTTTTTTAATTGCTTTTGAAATTTCCTTTCGTTTGAGTCTAATTTTGACCAAAAGAAAAAAAATTTTTTTTTTGCCAAAATCAATGGACTATACACTGTCTTTTTTTTTTGATCGAAAATTTTTTTTTCTCAATTCCCCCCAATATTATACTCAAATGAACGGGCATCTCAAGGCCTATTAAACAGTATATAATTCTTTGGAAAATTTCGTGCAATAAAGTTTTGCTAATCGATATTCATAAATCGTCATTTTTGCTTGTCTCGATATTCATTAATCGTCATTTTCTCAAAAACTAAAAGGAGCTTGGCACTGAAAGGCATGTTTTTTAATTGCTTTTGAAATTTCCTTTCGTTTGAGTCTAATTTTGACCAAAAGAAAAAAAATTTTTTTTTTGCCAAAATCAATGGACTATACACTGTCTTTTTTTTTTGATCGAAAATTTTTTTTTCTCAATTCCCCCCAATATTATACTCAAATGAACGGGCATCTCAAGGCCTATTAAACAGTATATAATTCTTTGGAAAATTTCGTGCAATAAAGTTTTGCTAATCGATATTCATAAATCGCCATTTTTGCTTGTCTCGATATTCATTAATCGTCATTTTCTCAAAAACTAAAAGGAGCTTGGCACTGAAAGGCATATTTTTTAATTGCTTTTGAAATTTCCTTTCGTTTGAGTCTAATTTTGACCAAAAGAAAAAAAATTTTTTTTTTGCCAAAATCAATGGACTATACACTGTCTTTTTTTTTTGATCGAAAATTTTTTTTTCTCAATTCCCCCCAATATTATACTCAAATGAACGGGCATCTCAAGGCCTATTAAACAGTATGTAATTCTTTTGAAAATTTCGTGCAATAAAGTTTTGCTAATCGATATTCATAAATCGTCATTTTTGCTTGTCTCGATATTCATTAATCGTCATTTTCTCAAAAACTAAAAGGAGCTTGGCACTGAAAGGCATGTTTTTTAATTGCTTTTGAAATTTCCTTTCGTTTGAGTCTAATTTTGACCAAAAGAAAAAAAATTTTTTTTTTGCCAAAATCAATGGACTATACACTGTCTTTTTTTTTTGATCGAAAATTTTTTTTTCTCAATTCCCCCCAATATTATACTCAAATGAACGGGCATCTCAAGGCCTATTAAACAGTATATAATTCTTTTGAAAATTTCGTGCAATAAAGTTTTGCTAATCGATATTCATAAATCGTCATTTTTGCTTGTCTCGATATTCATTAATCGTCATTTTCTCAAAAACTAAAAGGAGCTTGGCACTGAAAGGCATGTTTTTTAATTGCTTTTGAAATTTCCTTTCGTTTGAGTCTAATTTTGACCAAAAGAAAAAAAATTTTTTTTTTGCCAAAATCAATGGACTATACACTGTCTTTTTTTTTTGATCGAAAATTTTTTTTTCTCAATTCCCCCCAATATTATACTCAAATGAACGGGCATCTCAAGGCCTATTAAACAGTATATAATTCTTTGGAAAATTTCGTGCAATATAGTTTTCCTAATCGATTTACATTAATCGTCATTTTTGCTTGTCTCGATATTCATTAATCGTCATTTTCTCAAAAACTAAAAGGAGCTTGGCACTGAAAGGCATGTTTTTTAATTGCTTTTGAAATTTCCTTTCGTTTGAGTCTAATTTTGACCAAAAGAAAAAAAATTTTTTTTTTGCCAAAATCAATGGACTATACACTGTCTTTTTTTTTTGATCGAAAATTTTTTTTTCTCAATTCCCCCCAATATTATACTCAAATGAACGGGCATCTCAAGGCCTATTAAACAGTATATAATTCTTTGGAAAATTTCGTGCAATATAGTTTTCCTAATCGATTTACATTAATCGTCATTTTTGCTTGTCTCGATATTCATTAATCGTCATTTTCTCAAAAACTAAAAGGAGCTTGGCACTGAAAGGCATGTTTTTTAATTGCTTTTGAAATTTCCTTTCGTTTGAGTCTAATTTTGACCAAAAGAAAAAAATTTTTTTTTTTGCCAAAATCAATGGACTATACACTGTCTTTTTTTTTTTATCGAAAATTTTTTTTTCTCAATTCCCCCCAATATTATACTCAAATGAACGGGCATCTCAAGGCCTATTAAACAGTATATAATTCTTTGGAAAATTTCGTGCAATATAGTTTTCCTAATCGATTTACATTAATCGTCATTTTTGCTTGTCTCGATATTCATTAATCGTCATTTTCTCAAAAACTAAAAGGAGCTTGGCACTGAAAGGCATGTTTTTTAATTGCTTTTGAAATTTCCTTTCGTTTGAGTCTAATTTTGACCAAAAGAAAAAAAATTTTTTTTTTGCCAAAATCAATGGACTATACACTGTCTTTTTTTTTTGATCGAAAATTTTTTTTTCTCAATTCCCCCCAATATTATACTCAAATGAACGGGCATCTCAAGGCCTATTAAATAGTATATAATTCTTTGGAAAATTTCGTGCAATATAGTTTTCCTAATCGATTTACATTAATCGTCATTTTTGCTTGTCTCGATATTCATTAATCGTCATTTTCTCAAAAACTAAAAGGAGCTTGGCACTGAAAGGCATGTTTTTTAATTGCTTTTGAAATTTCCTTTCGTTTGAGTCTAATTTTGACCAAAAGAAAAAAAATTTTTTTTTTGCCAAAATCAATGGACTATACACTGTCTTTTTTTTTGATCGAAAATTTTTTTTTCTCAATTCCCCCCAATATTATACTCAAATGAACGGGCATCTCAAGGCCTATTAAATAGTATATAATTCTTTGGAAAATTTCGTGCAATATAGTTTTCCTAATCGATTTACATTAATCGTCATTTTTGCTTGTCTCGATATTCATTAATCGTCATTTTCTCAAAAACTAAAAGGAGCTTGGCACTGAAAGGCATGTTTTTTAATTGCTTTTGAAATTTCCTTTCGTTTGAGTCTAATTTTGACCAAAAGAAAAAAAATTTTTTTTTTGCCAAAATCAATGGACTATACACTGTCTTTTTTTTTTGATCGAAAATTTTTTTTTCTCAATTCCCCCCAATATTATACTCAAATGAACGGGCATCTCAAGGCCTATTAAACAGTATATAATTCTTTTGAAAATTTCGTGCAATAAAGTTTTGCTAATCGATATTCATAAATCGTCATTTTTGCTTGTCTCGATATTCATTAATCGTCATTTTCTCAAAAACTAAAAGGAGCTTGGCACTGAAAGGCATGTTTTTTAATTGCTTTTGAAATTTCCTTTCGTTTGAGTCTAATTTTGACCAAAAGAAAAAAAATTTTTTTTTTGCCAAAATCAATGGACTATACACTGTCTTTTTTTTTTGATCGAAAATTTTTTTTTCTCAATTCCCCCCAATATTATACTCAAATGAACGGGCATCTCAAGGCCTATTAAACAGTATATAATTCTTTGGAAAATTTCGTGCAATATAGTTTTCCTAATCGATTTACATTAATCGTCATTTTTGCTTGTCTCGATATTCATTAATCGTCATTTTCTCAAAAACTAAAAGGAGCTTGGCACTGAAAGGCATGTTTTTTAATTGCTTTTGAAATTTCCTTTCGTTTGAGTCTAATTTTGACCAAAAGAAAAAAAATTTTTTTTTTGCCAAAATCAATGGACTATACACTGTCTTTTTTTTTTGATCGAAAATTTTTTTTTCTCAATTCCCCCCAATATTATACTCAAATGAACGGGCATCTCAAGGCCTATTAAACAGTATATAATTCTTTGGAAAATTTCGTGCAATATAGTTTTCCTAATCGATTTACATTAATCGTCATTTTTGCTTGTCTCGATATTCATTAATCGTCATTTTCTCAAAAACTAAAAGGAGCTTGGCACTGAAAGGCATGTTTTTTAATTGCTTTTGAAATTTCCTTTCGTTTGAGTCTAATTTTGACCAAAAGAAAAAAAATTTTTTTTTTGCCAAAATCAATGGACTATACACTGTCTTTTTTTTTTGATCGAAAATTTTTTTTTCTCAATTCCCCCCAATATTATACTCAAATGAACGGGCATCTCAAGGCCTATTAAACAGTATATAATTCTTTGGAAAATTTCGTGCAATAAAGTTTTGCTAATCGATATTCATAAATCGTCATTTTTGCTTGTCTCGATATTCATTAATCGTCATTTTCTCAAAAACTAAAAGGAGCTTGGCACTGAAAGGCATGTTTTTTAATTGCTTTTGAAATTTCCTTTCGTTTGAGTCTAATTTTGACCAAAAGAAAAAAAATTTTTTTTTTGCCAAAATCAATGGACTATACACTGTCTTTTTTTTTTTGATCGAAAATTTTTTTTTCTCAATTCCCCCCAATATTATACTCAAATGAACGGGCATCTCAAGGCCTATTAAACAGTATATAATTCTTTGGAAAATTTCGTGCAATAAAGTTTTGCTAATCGATATTCATAAATCGCCATTTTTGCTTGTCTCGATATTCATTAATCGTCATTTTCTCAAAAACTAAAAGGAGCTTGGCACTGAAAGGCATATTTTTTAATTGCTTTTGAAATTTCCTTTCGTTTGAGTCTAATTTTGACCAAAAGAAAAAAAATTTTTTTTTTGCCAAAATCAATGGACTATACACTGTCTTTTTTTTTTGATCGAAAATTTTTTTTTCTCAATTCCCCCCAATATTATACTCAAATGAACGGGCATCTCAAGGCCTATTAAACAGTATGTAATTCTTTTGAAAATTTCGTGCAATAAAGTTTTGCTAATCGATATTCATAAATCGTCATTTTTGCTTGTCTCGATATTCATTAATCGTCATTTTCTCAAAAACTAAAAGGAGCTTGGCACTGAAAGGCATGTTTTTTAATTGCTTTTGAAATTTCCTTTCGTTTGAGTCTAATTTTGACCAAAAGAAAAAAAATTTTTTTTTTGCCAAAATCAATGGACTATACACTGTCTTTTTTTTTTGATCGAAAATTTTTTTTTCTCAATTCCCCCCAATATTATACTCAAATGAACGGGCATCTCAAGGCCTATTAAACAGTATATAATTCTTTTGAAAATTTCGTGCAATAAAGTTTTGCTAATCGATATTCATAAATCGTCATTTTTGCTTGTCTCGATATTCATTAATCGTCATTTTCTCAAAAACTAAAAGGAGCTTGGCACTGAAAGGCATGTTTTTTAATTGCTTTTGAAATTTCCTTTCGTTTGAGTCTAATTTTGACCAAAAGAAAAAAAATTTTTTTTTTGCCAAAATCAATGGACTATACACTGTCTTTTTTTTTTGATCGAAAATTTTTTTTTCTCAATTCCCCCCAATATTATACTCAAATGAACGGGCATCTCAAGGCCTATTAAACAGTATATAATTCTTTGGAAAATTTCGTGCAATATAGTTTTCCTAATCGATTTACATTAATCGTCATTTTTGCTTGTCTCGATATTCATTAATCGTCATTTTCTCAAAAACTAAAAGGAGCTTGGCACTGAAAGGCATGTTTTTTAATTGCTTTTGAAATTTCCTTTCGTTTGAGTCTAATTTTGACCAAAAGAAAAAAAATTTTTTTTTTGCCAAAATCAATGGACTATACACTGTCTTTTTTTTTTGATCGAAAATTTTTTTTTCTCAATTCCCCCCAATATTATACTCAAATGAACGGGCATCTCAAGGCCTATTAAACAGTATATAATTCTTTGGAAAATTTCGTGCAATATAGTTTTCCTAATCGATTTACATTAATCGTCATTTTTGCTTGTCTCGATATTCATTAATCGTCATTTTCTCAAAAACTAAAAGGAGCTTGGCACTGAAAGGCATGTTTTTTAATTGCTTTTGAAATTTCCTTTCGTTTGAGTCTAATTTTGACCAAAAGAAAAAAATTTTTTTTTTTGCCAAAATCAATGGACTATACACTGTCTTTTTTTTTTTATCGAAAATTTTTTTTTCTCAATTCCCCCCAATATTATACTCAAATGAACGGGCATCTCAAGGCCTATTAAACAGTATATAATTCTTTGGAAAATTTCGTGCAATATAGTTTTCCTAATCGATTTACATTAATCGTCATTTTTGCTTGTCTCGATATTCATTAATCGTCATTTTCTCAAAAACTAAAAGGAGCTTGGCACTGAAAGGCATGTTTTTTAATTGCTTTTGAAATTTCCTTTCGTTTGAGTCTAATTTTGACCAAAAGAAAAAAAATTTTTTTTTTGCCAAAATCAATGGACTATACACTGTCTTTTTTTTTTGATCGAAAATTTTTTTTTCTCAATTCCCCCCAATATTATACTCAAATGAACGGGCATCTCAAGGCCTATTAAATAGTATATAATTCTTTGGAAAATTTCGTGCAATATAGTTTTCCTAATCGATTTACATTAATCGTCATTTTTGCTTGTCTCGATATTCATTAATCGTCATTTTCTCAAAAACTAAAAGGAGCTTGGCACTGAAAGGCATGTTTTTTAATTGCTTTTGAAATTTCCTTTCGTTTGAGTCTAATTTTGACCAAAAGAAAAAAAATTTTTTTTTTGCCAAAATCAATGGACTATACACTGTCTTTTTTTTTGATCGAAAATTTTTTTTTCTCAATTCCCCCCAATATTATACTCAAATGAACGGGCATCTCAAGGCCTATTAAATAGTATATAATTCTTTGGAAAATTTCGTGCAATATAGTTTTCCTAATCGATTTACATTAATCGTCATTTTTGCTTGTCTCGATATTCATTAATCGTCATTTTCTCAAAAACTAAAAGGAGCTTGGCACTGAAAGGCATGTTTTTTAATTGCTTTTGAAATTTCCTTTCGTTTGAGTCTAATTTTGACCAAAAGAAAAAAAATTTTTTTTTTGCCAAAATCAATGGACTATACACTGTCTTTTTTTTTTGATCGAAAATTTTTTTTTCTCAATTCCCCCCAATATTATACTCAAATGAACGGGCATCTCAAGGCCTATTAAACAGTATATAATTCTTTTGAAAATTTCGTGCAATAAAGTTTTGCTAATCGATATTCATAAATCGTCATTTTTGCTTGTCTCGATATTCATTAATCGTCATTTTCTCAAAAACTAAAAGGAGCTTGGCACTGAAAGGCATGTTTTTTAATTGCTTTTGAAATTTCCTTTCGTTTGAGTCTAATTTTGACCAAAAGAAAAAAAATTTTTTTTTTGCCAAAATCAATGGACTATACACTGTCTTTTTTTTTTGATCGAAAATTTTTTTTTCTCAATTCCCCCCAATATTATACTCAAATGAACGGGCATCTCAAGGCCTATTAAACAGTATATAATTCTTTGGAAAATTTCGTGCAATATAGTTTTCCTAATCGATTTACATTAATCGTCATTTTTGCTTGTCTCGATATTCATTAATCGTCATTTTCTCAAAAACTAAAAGGAGCTTGGCACTGAAAGGCATGTTTTTTAATTGCTTTTGAAATTTCCTTTCGTTTGAGTCTAATTTTGACCAAAAGAAAAAAAATTTTTTTTTTGCCAAAATCAATGGACTATACACTGTCTTTTTTTTTTGATCGAAAATTTTTTTTTCTCAATTCCCCCCAATATTATACTCAAATGAACGGGCATCTCAAGGCCTATTAAACAGTATATAATTCTTTGGAAAATTTCGTGCAATATAGTTTTCCTAATCGATTTACATTAATCGTCATTTTTGCTTGTCTCGATATTCATTAATCGTCATTTTCTCAAAAACTAAAAGGAGCTTGGCACTGAAAGGCATGTTTTTTAATTGCTTTTGAAATTTCCTTTCGTTTGAGTCTAATTTTGACCAAAAGAAAAAAATTTTTTTTTTGCCAAAATCAATGGACTATACACTGTCTTTTTTTTTTTATCGAAAATTTTTTTTTCTCAATTCCCCCCAATATTATACTCAAATGAACGGGCATCTCAAGGCCTATTAAACAGTATATAATTCTTTGGAAAATTTCGTGCAATATAGTTTTCCTAATCGATTTACATTAATCGTCATTTTTGCTTGTCTCGATATTCATTAATCGTCATTTTCTCAAAAACTAAAAGGAGCTTGGCACTGAAAGGCATGTTTTTTAATTGCTTTTGAAATTTCCTTTCGTTTGAGTCTAATTTTGACCAAAAGAAAAAAAATTTTTTTTTTGCCAAAATCAATGGACTATACACTGTCTTTTTTTTTTGATCGAAAATTTTTTTTTCTCAATTCCCCCCAATATTATACTCAAATGAACGGGCATCTCAAGGCCTATTAAACAGTATGTAATTCTTTTGAAAATTTCGTGCAATAAAGTTTTGCTAATCGATATTCATAAATCGTCATTTTTGCTTGTCTCGATATTCATTAATCGTCATTTTCTCAAAAACTAAAAGGAGCTTGGCACTGAAAGGCATGTTTTTTAATTGCTTTTGAAATTTCCTTTCGTTTGAGTCTAATTTTGACCAAAAGAAAAAAAATTTTTTTTTTGCCAAAATCAATGGACTAACACTGTCTTTTTTTTTTGATCGAAAATTTTTTTTTCTCAATTCCCCCCAATATTATACTCAAATGAACGGGCATCTCAAGGCCTATTAAATAGTATATAATTCTTTGGAAAATTTCGTGCAATATAGTTTTCCTAATCGATTTACATTAATCGTCATTTTTGCTTGTCTCGATATTCATTAATCGTCATTTTCTCAAAAACTAAAAGGAGCTTGGCACTGAAAGGCATGTTTTTTAATTGCTTTTGAAATTTCCTTTCGTTTGAGTCTAATTTTGACCAAAAGAAAAAAAATTTTTTTTTTGCCAAAATCAATGGACTATACACTGTCTTTTTTTTTTGATCGAAAATTTTTTTTTCTCAATTCCCCCCAATATTATACTCAAATGAACGGGCATCTCAAGGCCTATTAAACAGTATATAATTCTTTGGAAAATTTCGTGCAATATAGTTTTCCTAATCGATTTACATTAATCGTCATTTTTGCTTGTCTCGATATTCATTAATCGTCATTTTCTCAAAAACTAAAAGGAGCTTGGCACTGAAAGGCATGTTTTTTAATTGCTTTTGAAATTTCCTTTCGTTTGAGTCTAATTTTGACCAAAAGAAAAAAAATTTTTTTTTTGCCAAAATCAATGGACTATACACTGTCTTTTTTTTTTGATCGAAAATTTTTTTTTCTCAATTCCCCCCAATATTATACTCAAATGAACGGGCATCTCAAGGCCTATTAAACAGTATATAATTCTTTGGAAAATTTCGTGCAATATAGTTTTCCTAATCGATTTACATTAATCGTCATTTTTGCTTGTCTCGATATTCATTAATCGTCATTTTCTCAAAAACTAAAAGGAGCTTGGCACTGAAAGGCATGTTTTTTAATTGCTTTTGAAATTTCCTTTCGTTTGAGTCTAATTTTGACCAAAAGAAAAAAAAAAATTTTTTGCCAAAATCAATGGACTATACACTGTCTTTTTTTTTTTATCGAAAATTTTTTTTTCTCAATTCCCCCCAATATTATACTCAAATGAACGGGCATCTCAAGGCCTATTAAACAGTATATAATTCTTTGGAAAATTTCGTGCAATATAGTTTTCCTAATCGATTTACATTAATCGTCATTTTTGCTTGTCTCGATATTCATTAATCGTCATTTTCTCAAAAACTAAAAGGAGCTTGGCACTGAAAGGCATGTTTTTTAATTGCTTTTGAAATTTCCTTTCGTTTGAGTCTAATTTTGACCAAAAGAAAAAAAATTTTTTTTTTTGCCAAAATCAATGATATTTTTTATTTTATTCAGAAAATATTGAAGATAGATAACTATTAGTTTCATAGAATTGCAGATGACATTTTCGTCTTCTTGATTACCAAGTTGCATTTGAATATCTCTTATGCTTGCGGAATTTTTAGTATTTTCCAAAATGTAAGATTGTGACAATTTAAAATAAAACCAAGTTTGTTTCTCAACCAGTAAAGATATTGGAACGAAATGGGCGCTAAAGTTTAATCTTACCTGAGCAAATTTTTCGTATCAGTGTTGTATCAGCCGAGCTTACATTTGAAAACTGCTCAAAATTAAAAAAAAAAAAACAGCCGCTAAATATGTTCGAATGCAATTTTTTTTTATATATTTTGGTTATTTGAATCTCGTTTATCATTTAAATTTAAATAAAACAAGAAAATTGGCAGTTTAATGAACATAGTGCTACCTAGTGATAACAATTACGGATCGCCCGTTAAAATATAGAGAAATATTTGAGTGTCCCGATAAAATTTAATAAACTGTTAAATGCAAATTTTCTATTGTAAACAACAAACAAATATGCCAGTTAAAATATTTTTACAATACCTTATAATCTAATATCACTTTGCCAATCAAAATTATTAGAATATTCTAATAAGTGTTCCCAGCCAGCAAAATTTGGATACTTTTTGCAGGGTTCTTATTCTATGGGTCAAAAATTACTCAAATAAAATAAATTTTTTTTTAATTTTAAAATTTTTTGTCAAAAATTACTCACGAAAATATGAGCTTTCTAAAATGAAATATAAAAGACACAAAAAATTGAGCCAAATTATTAAATCCAAAAGGTGGTTCAGAAATGACTAAGAAATGTAAACAAATTTGAATATTTTGTGAACAATTCAAAAAAGGCTCAAAAAAAGATTAGTTTTTGAGCCTTTCGAATTTTTTTAAACCATTTTTTTGAGTAATTTTTTAATAAAAAAAGAAGGCTCTTTGGGATGAACCACTTTTATACAAAAATTTTAATAGTATTTTTTGAGCTTTTTTTTTTTTTTTGATTCATTATTGGGCTTGTTTAACAAAAAAGTATCCAAATTTTGCTGGCTGGGTATGGGAAAAACATGTAAATTTTCTTTGAAATCATTAATATCAACAATTGTTGTGCTATCGCCATCTCGGCCTATAAATTTCAAATACAATTTATTTGCTAAAGCGTTAGTTTTTCAGTAACTTCTTCTTCGTCTGCTTCAGATACGTCTGCTGCATCGTCATCATTATCAGTTATATCTTCAGATTCTTTAAGCTGTTTAGCATCACCGGCGTCATTACCTTTACTGGTATTGTCTATAACTTGTATGGATAGTTTACGTAGATTTGTTCGCTCGTTTTGTAGACAAAAATCTGTAATTTCTTGTTTCTTGCTCAAAGTACGTAGCACTTCAACTTCTTTACGTTTATGATCAAATAAATACTCTTCACATGTTATTTAACCCCAATTACGAGAAAACTCTTCATTTAAAGACATATCCACAACTTGTTTAATTTTAATAAGATATTCTCTGACATGTTCAAAATCTTCTTGGGGCATTTCGTCTAAAATTTGTAACATTTTACCTCTAAAACATTCAATACGTTCTTCAACATGTGTTGCGGAATTATTAGTTTCCTGGGAGTTAACTGTTATCGAATAGCCCGCAATGCCATAATTTAGACGCACCGAAGAGGCCACATAATAACCCAATTGCTCCTTTGTCCTTAGGGAATCGAAGAGAGGTTCTTCTACAAACATTAACAAATCCAAAATACTTTCAATACGCACTGAACATTGATAGAAATTTGTAACAACAGTATTACAATCTTTATCATTTAAAACACTACAACGTGTATAGTGAGATCCTTGAGGCAATTGGACAGTACGATTTTCTATATGTTTTGTCTAAAATAAAGAAAAATAAAACAAAAACGTGAGTAGGTATTTAAAGTGAAGTTAAATGTTTTCTATCTCTACAAATCTCTTTGATATTTTGACAATTTAATGTAGCCAATACTGAATTCATAGCATTATGGGCCGCTTCCTCTGTTAAATTTCCCTGCATTAAAGTTTGCCCATATTGGTTTATATAGTATATCAGCAAATTTCAACATACGAGGGGTACTTATTTATATTTCGGAAATAGCAAATAATAACAAACATTTTTAAATGAAAATGGCTTTATTGTTTTTCAAAATATTCCCCTTGATGATCAATATGCCTTTGCATTCGTTCAAACATATGTCATAGCAGTTTTTCCATTCCTCCGAGACACCTCCAAAATATGGTTTTTGAACGCTGCAACTGCTTCTTCGGCGCTCGTAAATTGTTGAACACGCAGTTAGCCTTTGATATTCCAGAACAAGAAGAAGTCATTGGGTGCCAAATCAGGACTGTACGGGGGATAACTCAACAATTTGATGTTTTGACAGCTCAAAAATTCACCTGTTTGACGAGATGTGTGAGAGCTCGCATTGTCATGACGTGGAATGATTCGTCTTTGGCGATTGGTTTTACGAATTTCTCCGAAGAAACAGGCGACCATTTGCTTCGCTATGCTTCTTCCTCGAAAAACTTTTGTTGGATTTCGCTCGTCTTGGAATACCCACACAGTCTATTGCTGTTTTGTTTCCGGCTCATACGCATATCCATGATTCGTCACCTGTCACGATTTTATACACTTCTTTTGAAGCACCACGGTCGAACTTTTTAATCATTCCCTTACACCAATCGACACGAGCCTTTTTTTGAGCGATTAATAAATTATGGGGTATCCACCGAGAGCAAATCTTTTTTACAACTAAGTGTTCATGCAAAATCGAATGAATTGCAGTGGAACTAATGTGCAAGATGCCTCTATCTCACGATATGTCACATGACGATCTTGCATTAACAGTTCTCGCACTGCATCGATGTTTTGTGGCACAACAACCGATTTTGGACGACCTTCACGGAATTCGTCGGCGACCGAACTACGACCACGATTGAATTCACTATACCGGCGATATACTGTGGTTTTTGATGGTGATTTATCGCCATACAAAGAACTGAGTTCATCGACACATTCTTGTTGAGATAATCTACGCCGAAAGGTGTGAAAAATAATCCAACGAAAACCTTTTCTTGAAATTTCCATTTTTTGGCCAAATTGAGTTTCTCAACTCACTGTAAACAAAACATATAACACTTGTACATCAAAACCTTGTGAGTACGTTTATGCTAAAAAATGTCAAATTTTATTATGGTGTTGCCAGATTTTAGCTATTGACATTAGTGTTGCTAGTTCCCGAATATAAATAGTACCCTCGTGTCTTTGAGCGTTACATCATTAAGACATTTATATTTTTCAATAATAGGCCAACGTATATTTTCCACAATGCACAATCGTATATCCCTTGAAATAAAATTAAATGGATTAATAATTATCTTTCAGTAATAATATTAACGTACCAATACTCACACTTTTTTAGAGTTTTGGGTTTTATTAAAGCATTAAATTAGTCTTTCTTTTGATGTTTTTTTAAAGACCTCCAATTGTTCTTCCGTTATAATAAGTCTACTACCAAATGTAATTTTTCATTGTAGACATTAATCTAAAAGAAAAAGAGAGAATTTTTTTTAATTGTTTAAAACATAATTCACATCCACTGATGTCAACTATTGAAGAAGAAGGCTAGATCAAACCCAAAATTAGATGGAAAATCACTAGCAGCGGTATTCAAAATGAAAATTTAGCATAGAGTTAACATGAGTTTTATTCATAATACTGTTGTTAAACCCATTCTAATATTGTTGCTAAATTCCTTCTAATGTTCTGTTATCAAACGCCAAAAATCAAAAAATTCCATTCACAATAATAAAAAAGCCTTGTATTTTCAAACACAGGGTTGGTCTTAATCGGTGTGCTAAGAAATCATTTTGAATAAACTCTATTTTAACTAGCTGATTGGCCTAAAAAACATTCTAGTTAACAGCTCGTTGTGTGCGATGTATAAGAAGCTACTAACTTTTCATTTTGAATACGGGGGTAGATTTCTAAACGGTTTCAAAATTAAGCAATACATTTATCTCTAGATTGGCCATGTTTGTGTGGCCGTCTATCATTGGAGATTTTGAAATCCTTTTATTTACCAAAACATATCATCGGCCAGCCTGCAAAGAGTTCTACACTCATAGAAATAAATCTGTGAAAATAGCAGAAAAAGTTACTAAGAATTAGTTAAAGATTATGCTGCAGAAAAAAACTGCTGAAATTAGCAGATTTTTTTGCTCAATGCTAGTAAAATAAGAACAGCAAAATTAAAACTGTTAAATTTACAGAATTTTAATTATATTTAAGTTAACTTTTAGTTAATTGAAAATAGCAAATTCTACTATAAAATCTGCAGAAAATTTTGCTAAATATTAGTAAGCTAAAAATAGCAAAAAAAAACTGTTATATCCACAAGATTATTTGCTATTTTCAAGCTAAATTTAGTTGAGTGCAAATAGCAGTCTATTCTGCTAAAATCAGCAGAAATATTTACTAAAAAAATTGTAAACTACTGTTTTCAAAAGGCTCGAATTTTATTTGCATTTGAAAAAATTCATCGAAAATTTTAAATTTTTTTGTGATTGTTTTAGGCTACTAATTATTTATCAAAAGTTTTACTGATTTTAGCAGGTTAATTTGCTATTTTCCATTAACAAAAATTTACAAATATAACTAAAATTCTGTATATTTAACAGTTTTAATTTTGCTGTTCCTATTTTACTAGTATTTAGCAAAAAAATCTGCTAATTTTAGCAGTTTTTTCTGCAGCATCTTTTTTAACTAATTTTTAGTAACTTTTCTGCTATTTTTACAAATTTATTTCTATTAGTTCACCCAAGAAATTAAGTTAGTAGAAAAATTAGTAAAACGTCTTGTAAAAGTTGTGCACTGGATGTTAGTCGTTAGTTTTAACTTATGAATACCGCTACAAGTGTACTAATTTTCAGCAAATATATTTTATATTTTTTTAGCACTAAACTAATTTTGAACTAATGTTTCACTAATTTATTTTGCTACAAAAATTGTGCTGATAACCGCATTTATAGCGTGGACTACAACCAGATCGACAAGATGTAGATGTCGCAACTTGTCTGAATTTAGAACAGACAACGGGACTGAACTTTACTTTATGGGGCACCCCTCAAAAAAAAAAACTATATGTATATGACCCCCTCTGGAATTGAAAAATAATTTTTTTTTTCTATATGGTGTTAGGGGGCCCCTGGGACCCGCTAGGTTAAAAAAACCGAAACACACCCAAAATGGTAAGTGAGTAAAGGAAAATTTCTCCCGATTTCAAAAATGCATTTGGTTTTATGATCCGTAAAGCGTGGCTCCCACTAGATCCATTTAAGACCCCCCGGGAGTCTAAAATAGCCACTTAATGTACTAATTATAAAGTATGGGTACTCAAATAAATGGAAATTTTCTTAAGAATTCAAACATGACCACAACGTACCAAAAAAAAATCTCGCGATTTTTTCAAAAAAATTGTCCCCTGCGGCGCTATGTCCCACAATACACAAAAAACCCCCAAACATTCATTAAATTTTCATTTTTTCCAAAAAAAAAAAAACACCAACTTTTACCAAACTTTACCAACTTATGTACGCTATGTACCAAAAAAATTAAAAATTTTTTGAAAAAATCCCGTGATTTTTTTTAAACTTTTTTCGCCTGTGACGCTGTGTCCCACAATATACAAAAAAAAACCCCTAAAATTCGTAAAATGTTCAGTTTTCCTAAAAAAATCCCACACTTTTATCACCAAAAAGTTTACGTACGTTTTTGCAAATAGTATTTTTTAACACCTAAAATGACAAAAAATGCACCTAGCCCGAATTCAAAATGCATATTTGGAATCGTGAGAAATTTTTTCTTTAATTTGAGTCGTCACACGTGCCATTTCGGGCGTGTTTCGGTTTTTCGGACCTAGCCATATAGAAAAAAAATTTCTTTTTTAATTCCAGAGGGGGTCACATTTTTTTTTTTTTTTTGAAGGGTGCCCCATAAAGTAAAGTTTTGCCGACAACGGAAATGATAATTAAAAAAATCAAGTCTAAACAATTTCTATATTTCAATTTTCAGCAAATAAATTAACTAAAGTAAACTTTCTCTACAAATCTTTTGAGTTTTTCTCAGTCTACTAATATTCAGCAAATAGTAATCGACTAAGTGTTAGCAAAACTTTTGCTGAGATTACTATTTTTTTTTGGTAAAAATCAGTTCGCTGAGTTTCAACGAACACCTTTTGCTAAAATTACCAACTTTTTTGCAAGCACTCTCCTCACTAAAAATTTGCTGACACAGCTACATTTTTTGCTGACTTTACTGACTTTTTTTTATTGTAATTGTGTATTAGCTTCTATGCTACAACAGCCATAGAAGAACTAGAGTTGTCATTAAGAATTCGGACATTAAGAATAATATGTTTTGAGGCAACCTTTTTCAATGCAGGATAAGTTACAGGCTGTCAATATTGGCCCTTTATTTACATTTTTAATGTTTTTTCTACGAAAATGCCCTTATATTCGTGTGTGCAAACATGGCATCATACATACGCTATTTACACACTTTTTCTATCCAATGTCCGGATCGATGTGCGATCCGATAGCGATTGTATCTCCTAGTCTTATACCCTTCTTGGTGGGGCCGCTATGGAGGCATGAGTTGAGCTACTAATTTCAGAGACACGTTGAAAAATGTCAAGGAGTGACGTAGTCGACTTAAAAATTGTTACTGTTTAGGGTCGCTGAACTCGGATCTGGTATCAAATTTTAAATTCAAAATGGTGGATCGAATATAGCCTATGATAGAGAAATGTTTATCAATTTGCTTTCAAAATGGTACTTTGTACTTTGTGGAGTCGCTGAATACGAATCTTACATTAGATTTTTAAAATACAAAATGCCGGATCCAATATGGGGGATGATTTTTAAAAAGTCATCGGTTTCTTGTGAGATATTCTTTCGAAATTTGATATCGGCTTTTAAAAATTCCAAAATGGGGATAATTTTTTTTAAATGTGATTAAATTTGTTTCATATATTTTTTGCCGCAAGTTTTGGGGGTCACTAAATACGAATCTGATATCGAATTTGAAAAATTCTAAATTACAATTTGTAACAAAAATTCTTGAAATCCCGCTATTTTCAAGATTATTTAAAAATTGTCCCACTTTCTGATAAAAAAAAAAAATGTCTGGCCACGCGGTATAACGGAGACAGACACGCAAACAATTCCTTTTTAAAAAAGCGTCGTCATTTTTGTAAAATCAGTGCTCTACCAGTGAATTAATTTTTATACCGTTGGCAATTTCTGACTGGGTAATAATGGAAAATCAAAGACAAAATCCCCCCAAATTGGATTTTAAGCCTCTTTGCGCGCTACCGATCGCAAATGCAAATATACACAAATGATATTTGAAACATCGATTTGCTCATATATGCACCGAGAAGAAAAGTAACAAAAAGATTTGAAAGAAATTGTTCTTTTTTTCTATTAAACAGACTTATTGAAATCAAATCCATTTCGTCACATTCAAATTTCGAAGCCAAACTTATCGAACTAAATCCAGACAAATAGTTAACCCCGAATACAACAAAAGTGAACTGAAATTTAAAAAAATTTATTGCATATTTTAAGGCAGCCAAGAGAGAAAAACCTTATTCAAACTTTCTTAAAAAAGTCATTAAAACAAACACATTTTGATAATATAAAACATTAAAAATAACCGTTATTTCCTATTTAATTTCCGGAGTTTTTTTTTTTTTCTTTTAATAAAATAAACTTGCGTACCCGTGTAAAAAAGATCAGATCTGGCCAGATCTCAGCACATCTTACCAGATCTAATTAGATCTCAAAATTGGGGACAAATTTGAGATCTAATTAGATCTGATCAGATCTAGGCATATCTGGCCAGATCTTCGTAGATGTTACCAGATCTAATCAGATCTCAAAATTGGGGACAAATTTGAGATCTAATCAGATCTAGGCATATCTTGCGCATTTGTCCAGATCACTTTAGATTTGAACAAATTTGGCACTAGATCTTATCAGATCTTGCCATAAGGTATTATCACATATGCCATATCTGATCATATTTGATGTGATCTGGTACAGGATCTAATTAGATTGAATCATATCTATTGAGAACCAAAAAGATCTGGTCAGATCTAAACTTTTTTACACGGGTAAACAAAAAACCGTATGCATCGTTTTTCTCACCGAATAATGCTGAACGTTGCAAAAAAAAATCCAGTATCTTAGCACAAACCATCATTACTTTATCTGCGTTACATATAAAATTATGATGATGACGATGAAAGTTTCTCATAGACATTTCATTAACGGTAACTAAAGAGAAATGGAAACTGAAAATATGCTCATAAAAAATATGCTACGCGTATTTTGATATATATGGCAAAAAATCATAAAAAATATTTGAAAACAAAAAAATTTAATTAAAAATTTATATTCTTTGTCTTTATTCTTCAACTTTAACATTTTTGACGATGATAGGAAGAGCAGAAGTATGTATGGTATATATGAAAAGTAGCGCACAAATAGGGAAGAGCAATGTTGGATATCAAGTTGATTGTCCTGTCTGCGTAGTCTATTTAGTAAATTACGAACATATTATGCGTCTTGAAGTTTATCATCTTGTTTGTTTATTTGCCCGCCAGCATAATGTTCATAATTTAGCTGTTATTAATATTATAATAATTTAAGAAGAACTGTCTGTAGTAGTAGTAGTTTAAGTAAATTAAAACAGATAAGCTGCTGAATATTGAAAGATGTAGGATAGAATTTGAATACAGGAATGAGCAAGAACAAAGAAATATTAAATTAGTATAAGATTATATTTAAGAAAGTTTAAGTAACCAATAGGATTTGGAGAAAAAAAAAACACTATTTTATGGCAATTTGGTAACAAAATTTTGCGTTGTAGAAAATCATAATTCGAGATAAAGAAATTTTTAAGAACTAACCGTAGCAACTTTATATATAGTTAAGGAACTAATCATTCGCCCCTCTCCAGAGAAAAGGTTGTCTTGTCTAAAAAAAAAAATCGAAAATAAAAAAAAATAAAGAACTAGTCGTGCTACTATTATAAATAGTTCATTTTAATAACTAATCCTTGTACTTTATATATAGTTCATCAATAGAACTAACTGTGATGCTATACATAGTTTATTTAAATAACTAATCCTGGTACTTTATATACATATTTGAGTTCATTGACATAACTAATCCTGAGAATTGAAAAAATTCATAAGTAATATACACGTAACCTTCCGTACACTGTACGATATATTTTGTTGTTTTGCAACACGAAAATCTTTCGTAAAATATACGAATCTACGGTTTTTTATGAAGAAGTTGTAAAACTACTCTACTAAATTCACTTATAAAAAGTGCGATTTTAAATAAAAATGTTTTTTTTTTTACATTAGACCAACACTCAGGGGATGCCCCCTACTGATGCAACGCATTGTGTTGATATTAGGAAAATAGGTTATGGGAAGGAGGAAAAAATAAAAACAAAAAAATATTTTATAAAGTAGATTTTCTTACATAATGTAACTTTTTATTAGAGAAACAAAAATATGAAAAGTTTTCGTTAGTTTTGTAAAATTACTCAATTCTTGACTAAACTGAATTTCGTAAAATACACGTAAGTTTCGTATATTCTACGAAAAACCTACGAACATTTTTATCCTATATTGTTGCATGAATTTTGTTCAGTGTATTTTAGACCGTACCTCAAAAGAAAGTTCGCCGTACACCCTTTAATATAAAGAATTTTCGCAAAGCAATTTCAAAAAAAAAAAAAATCCCGAACGTAGGGGCGCCTTTTTAATTTTTCGTTGTAGCTTCGGCATTTAAAGTCGGATTTTAATGTGTGGTATATCGATTTTTTTGCCTCGAGGCTATAAAGGAAAAATCCAATGAAAAAAAATTTAAAAAGGCGACCCCTACGTTCGGCAACCAATATGTAAAAAAAAATCCTACTGGGTTTATCGAAAAACTTCCTTAGCAAAAGTTTAATGATTTTTTGCGAGCTTTAATTTTCTGACATTAGGGTGGTACATTAGGGTGGTAGCAACTGAGATCTGGTGGGTAACTACTAGAACGGGATACTTGAACTCAATGGCCCTTAGAGCAAAACACTAGTCTCCTCGAGAGAAGAACATCGATGTATCATACTTTAATATCCTACTGTAAATGCCAAAGATATAACGAAAAATTTAAAATGGCGACCCCTACGCACTTTTTTTTCCTGTAAAGTGGTACGCTCTAGTGAATGTTATATAAAGGACCATGATTAGTTCTTCAAATGAACTATGTATATATCATTTACCTTGATTTTCTCTTCATATTAACTAGTCAGTAAACGGGAAAGCGTTTTTTGCAAAATGGCAAAAAGTGCTTTCCCATTCTCAAAATTATAACATTATCATTATACCGACTGTATAAAAACCGCCGGAAAAGCACTGGGGAAAGAAAATTTTCAACGTTGGCAAATCCAGTAAATAGGTAGTCTGAAAATGTATTTTCGAAAATAAAATTTTAAAAAAGTTCATATGTATTTTATTTGGTCCTACCGTGATTGGAATCCAGGCCGTCAGTTTGGCAGACGACATGCCTCTAACGAGACATATAATATTTGGTGGCTAAAAACATAAATGAATGATAACAGCTGGACAACTACTGGTTACACTAAAATGCTAGCACTGCCAGCGATGGGAAAACAACCAAAAGTTGTTCTTAAAGGAGTTTTTCCATAAACAAAAAAATTGATTTTATAATTCAAAAAATTGTTTAAATTAAAAAATCTAAAAAAAATTGTTTGCCCGCAACCGGATTTTAAATCGGAGCCTTCTGACTTTTTAACGAATTGTCAGCATTTTTATACAATCATTGCTCCATGAGTGAATGGATTTTTGAACCGCTGGCAATTTCTGAATAGGTAGTACTGTATAACCACTAGTGTCCGACCGAATAATCGGCTTCGGGTAAAATTTCATAAAACCGGCCAATATATTGCCCAAAGCAATCCGAGACAGCCCAAATAAGGAGTGAGATCATAAAAATGTTAACACACATAAGGTTAAATAAAAAAACAAACCACTGAATTTTAAGACTTCTAACCAAATTTTTATTAAATGAAATTTAATACAAAATCAAACAAAAAAATACAAAATCAAACAAAAAAATAGCAAAATTTTCTGCAGATTCTACAGCATGATCTGCTATTTTCAATTATCTAAAAGTTAGCATTAATATAACTAAAATTCTGTAAATTTAACAGTTTTAATTTTGCTATTCTTATTTTACTAGTATTTAGCAAAAAAAAAAAATATGCTAATTTCAGCGGTTTTTTCGGGGGCATCATTTTTAGCTAATTTTTAGTAACTTTTTCTGTTATTTTTAAACATTTATTTTTAAGAGTGTATATATTTAATTAAAAAATAAATAGAAATCAACAAATTCGATTGTTAAATTTTACTTTGAATTTCAACAAACAATTTAACAATCAATTCAACAACATCGTTTGTTAAAATTTGCTTTAAATTTCAACAAATGTGTTTGTTGGCTATTTAATTGAAATAAATTCAACAATTAAGTAACAAACATGTTGTTTGTAGGTTCAATTTCAATTATGAGTTTAATTTCATTCACAAAAAAGTTTAATTGTATTTACAGACTAAGGCCTTAGTGGAAGAAAAAGTTTGATCTCCTGTTTTTATACAGCGAGCGGTTTAATTCCGCCTGAGGAATGTGTGTATTTTGGTATTGTAATAAAAATAAAAAACACACAATTCCTCTGGAGGAATAATTCCGTATAAAAACAGGGGGTCAATGATATGACTTACTGAAAACTTTTCCGATACTGAAAAATTTTCCTTATTTTAATATGGTTCCTTAAACTATGCTACACAATTTTAATTTAACATAATATGTAGGTTTTAGTAATTAAAAATTGTACAGTTTTTCATTTGTTTTAAATAAGTAAAGGTATTAAGTTGTAAAAACCCCTCGAAATGTATGTTAAATTCCTTCAAGCATGTAAACAATACCTTCTCACATATTCTGGCAAATAACAATTAAATGTTTATTGTAAACAAAAACAAGGAAGAAGAAAAAAAACCCAACACTTACAAAACAAAAGAATAAAAAAAATGTAATGAAACAATAAGAGCATGAATATTAGGGTGGCAAAAATGTTGGTAAAATGTTTTTTTTTCCGAATTTTAACCAAACCCGAGCGGGATTAGTGGGTCACTTACTGTAAAACTCACATGAAGAAAATTTGGTCCAAATCGGGTAACTTCAATGTATGCAAATTTGAGGTCACAGTTTCGGAATTTTGGAACAAGTAAAAAAATATTTTAATTAAGTACGCTGAATTTTTTATTGTGCGACCCTAATGAACAATATACAGGATTTATAGCACTGGCGGAGCCACCAACTTATTCTTAAAAACTTTCAAAATGTATAAAATAAGTGTCACCCTTACACACACATACACTCTTGCCTCACTGCTAAAATGAACAACAATAATCTGTACACAAATAACCAAAAGGACATTTACTTGCACACAGACAAACATCAAGTCGCGCATGTGAATGTGACAATTGTAAAACGTGCATATGAATTTAATTATTTACTTTTATACATTTTTTGCTACGAAAAATTTTTATGGAATGAAAAAAATATAAAAATAAATGATAAAAAAAAATTTAATAACAGCGCAAGGTAAACATTAAAATGGAATATTAAACAAAATCAGAGAAGAATTTTAATTGAAATTTAGTACAAATACCAAAAAAAAAAAAAAAAACTAAATGACGCGTAAAAAAACATGTTAATATAAAATTTTTATGATTTCTTTTTATGCGAAGTTCAAAAAATAAGATAATTGAAATTAAAATTAACAAGAAAGAACGAACGTTTAATTTCAATATTCAAGGAAAAATTTTTTACACAAAATAAGTTTTTAAACCAAAAAAAAAAAAAAAAAAAAAAAAAAATTGAAACATGTTTATTAAATTTTTGTGCTTTTGGATATTGTACATTTTTGCGTGCAAACTGTTTTTAATTACACCAAACTTTTATGAACAAATGTTTTAATTGTTACAAAATTAGTTTTTTTTTGTTTCGCATCGCTTCGTTTCTGCTACGTTTTATTAGAAAACTTAAACAAAATGCATTATAATTACATTTGAGAAACAGTTGTTACTAAGAAATTGTTTTAAATTTGTTTTGTAAAACTAAATATTTAACAGAAGTGCAAAAATTGTGCAATAACACAGTGCAACACGAAGAAAATTACGGTGTTCTGACAATGGTTGCTGGTAGAGGACACCAAAAAAAAATATACGTGGAGTTTTATTTTAGAGGCGGTGAAAGTTTCTCCCCCTTTTTCAAATGTTTATTGTTAAAAACTACGAGGAACATTTTTGTGGAACATTTTAACCTTCTAGCTCTTCAACTTACTGGTCTTTTTTTGTCTCTTCTTAAAAAGGGGCCAAAAAAAGTCCTTTAGTTGAAAATTTAGAAGGTTAAAATGTTCCTCGTAGTGTTTTACTTATGTTCGCTGAACACATCATATACCTAAAATAGAAGATACACATGGATTTCCCCTGAAATCGAGGTTTGTGGGACATTTGAGGACCAATTCTGATTAAGTACGAGATTAACCCTTAAACACATTTTAAGTTTTTACTTATTTCTGGCATTGAAGTTGAATTTTCAACCTTGATGTCTTCAGGGACTTATAGTAGAATTTCATCATAAATATTTTTGCGGAACATTTTAACCTGATTTCTCTTTAATTAAAGAGACTTTGTTGACCCCTTTTTAGAAAGGGGCAAAAAAGCCCCGTAAGTTGAAGAGTTAGAGAGTTAAAATGTTTCACAAAAATATTTGTCATGAAATTCTACTACTAGTCTCTGAAGACATTAAAGTTGAAGATTAAACTTCAATGCCAGAAATAAGTCAAAGCTTAAAATGTGTTTAAGGGTTAATCTCCTACTTGTTCTGAATTTGCACTCATATGTCCAACAAACCTGGATCTTAGGGGGATACCATGTGAATCTTAAGTTATAGTGAATACATCCACCGAACTTATGTAAAACACTACGGGGAACATTTTTGTAGAAAATTTTAACCCTCTATCTCTTCAACTTACGGGTTGTTTTTGTCCCTTTTTTAAATAGGGCCATAAAAGTCCCTTTAATTGAAGAGTTAGAGGGTTAAAATGTTCCATAAAAATGTTCCTCGTGGTGTTTTACATAAGTTCGCTGAACACATCCTACACTCACAGAAATAAATCTGTAAAAATAGCAGAAAAAGTTACTAAATATTAGTTAAAAATTATGCTGCAGAAAAAACTACTGAAATTAGATTTTTTTTGCTAAATACTAGTAAAATAAGAACAGCAAAATTAAAACTGTTAAATTTACAGAACTTTAGTTGTATTTAACTTAACTTTTAGTTAATTGAAAATAACAAATTGTACTGTAAAATCTGCAGAAAATTTTGCTAAATATTAGTACACTTAAAATAGCAAAAATAGTATATTCTGCTAAAATCAGCAGAAATATTTGCTAAAAAAAAATGTAAACTGCTGTTTTCAAAAGGACCGATTTTTATTTTAAAAAAATCGGAGAAAAAAACTTTGAAAATTTTAAGTTTAGTGGTGATTTTTTAGGCCACTAATTATTTAGCAAAATCTTTTGCTGATTTTAGCAGGTTAATTTAATATTTTCAATTAACAAAAATTTAACTCAAATATATCTACAATTCTGTATATTTAACAATTTTATTTTTGCTGTTCCTATATTACTAATATATAGCAAAAATAATCTGCTAATTTTAGCAGTATTTTATGCAGCATCATTTTTAACTGAACTCTCATAAAAAAAACAAAGTTCAGGGACCTGTCCTGGGATTTGTCTTGTGACATGTCACAAGGGGTCAATTTCCCCCTCCTATGACAACGCCATGTAAAAGTAACCACTCTATTTCATATAAAGGGGCCAATTCGGTGACAGTTTGTTAAAATTTCCCGTAGGGTAATACCACGATTGATCCATTAATTGGTCCTTACATTGAACTAAATAAAGTACCGCAACTGGCTTATAAATATAATTAGTAAATTAATTGGTCCTTAAGCGCCGTAAGTTGTTTCGATTTCACGTGAAATAACTTTTATACTCCATATAAAAAAATGATTTTTCACGATAACGAGTTTCACGTGAAAATTGTGTAGAGTTCGTTTTCAAGCAAATTTAATGTACAAGCCCGAGTAAAAAAAATTATATATAATCATATGTGGCATATATTACAATATATAATTAGACATGTGGTTATGTATATCCATATATAATTATATATGACGTTTTTTCCGAAAAATTTTCCTTATATTATGCCATATATAATTTCATCTAATTAGATAGCGGCCTTCATAATATTAGATATGGCATATATAATTATATATTACATAACATGGTTGATCTTATTGCATATATAGTTATATATAGAACTATATCTTAATATATATGGTGGCATTTTAGCAATATATAATTATATATGGTATCATTTAAACAATAAATAATTATATATGGTGACAGTTAAACTAGATATTATCATATATGGTGCCATTTAAACAATATATGGTCATATATGGTACCTCATAAACAAAATCTTTCATTCAGTTCCAGATATGATAATATATGGTACTATATATAGTGCGATATATATTTATATATGGTGTTATTTAAGCTATATATTATCATATATGGTGCCATTCAAACCATATATTATCATATACGGTGCCATTCAAACCATATATTATCATATATGGTACCATTTAAACTATATATTATCATATATGGTGCAATTTCAACAATATATGCCCATATATGGTACCTCATGAACAATATTTTTAATACAGTTCCACATATGATAATATATGCTACCATATATAGTGCCATATGAATTTATATATGGTGTTATTTAAGCAATATATTACCACATTTGGTGCCATTTAAACCATATATTGTCATATATGGTGCCATTTCAACAATATATGCTCATATATGGTACCTGATGAACGACATTTTTAATACAGATGCAGATATGATAATATATGCTACCATATATAGTCCCATATATATTGATATATGGTGTCATTTAAACAATATATTGTCATATATGGCACAATTTAAACAATATATGGTCAAATTTGGTACCACATCAACAACATTTTGAATACAATTCCATATATGGTTTAATTTGAATAATGTAAAACTATGTATGGCGCTATAAAAAATATTATCAGATATGTTACTTCATTAACAATATTTATAATACAGTGTCATATATTGTATTATATGTATATCATTCAATATATATTGATGTATGGTAATGGTACAATAATTCCAATATCAGCTGAGATACAATTTGTGGGTCCATATCAACAATTTGTTCAGGTACATTTAACATATATATATGTACATTTAAGTTATAATTTATAAACACTTTATAAGGTTAAAAGTTCCATAAACCTCGTCTAACTGTATAGAATGTTTATGAATATACGATTTAATATATAATAATTATAACTACAAATTGGTGCCATTATCTAAAATTTAATTTAATGTTAACTTATAATAATAAATTATAATAAAATAAAAATGTATTTCCTAAAAATAAAAATATAGTGTTAATTAATGTTAATATACAATAGGTTTAAGTTTAACATCCCAGACAGGAAAATATAATCGGCACAATGCTGGCAAACCGTTGGCGATGGTCGGTTATGCGTTGCCAGAACGTTGCATTAACTATCTTGGCAAAAAAATAGATTTCAAAAAACATTTTTGAAAAAATTGAGAAAACTTTTTTTAATATTTGCTTTTAAAAACATGAAATTTAACCCAGTCCACCAGATTGTCAGCCAAGACCTCTACACTCTAATCTAACGAGACTTGTTATAGATGTGTGATAGCTACAAATTAAATGAATGATAAAAGCATTTCGAGCTAACTTATAAGCATCGAAAAAAGGTATTCCAGAAATTATTAAATGTATTTTAGAAAATTTTAATTGTATATCACAAAATATTATTTGCACTTCAGAAACTACAATATTACGCAAATTTAATTATTTATTTATTTAGTTGTGTCCAGAAATAATGAAATCTATTTCAGAATTTCATAGCTAATAGAGAAAAATTTCTCAAATACATTTCATAATTTCGGAAATACGATTGATAATTTCTGAAATACAGTTTGATAATTTCTGAAATATAGTTGTGAATTTCGGAAATACAATTAATAATTTCTGAAACACAATTGATAAAACTGAACTTCAATTGACTAGTTCTGAAATACAATTCATAAATGTGAAAAATAATTGATGATTTCTGAAACACAATTGATAAAACTGAAATTCAATTGATTATTTCTGAAATACAATTGATAAATTTTAAAACAATTAATACAATTGGAAATGGTGTAGAGCGTCAAAAAGATGTAAATAAAATTATAAAATTTCAATTTCAATTTAATAAAAAAAATAAATATATAATTTTATAAAAAAAATTTATAGAAAAAAAAATTTTAATTTTATAAAAAGAAATTCATTTTCTAAAAGAAATGCATATTGAACTCGAGCCCTTCTGAATTTAAACCTTATTTTAACAAAATATTGTAATTTTTATACAATCAGTACTCTGCCAGTCTATTATTTTTTGAACAGTTGGCAATATATGTCTGGGATCTTATTTAATCCCAAATAAATGGAGATCTTATGTAGTACCCAAATATAATGCGGCATCTAATTTTATCTGTCATTTTTATGGATACTTTTAGATGTCAATCCCCAAATATATTGCTGTTTCTAATTCGATCTGCCATTTTAATACCGAAATAAATTGCTGGATCTAATTCGATCTGCCATTTTTCTGATAAATTTAGATCCAAGTTTATCCCCAAATATATAGCTGGATCTAATTCGATCTACCATTTTTCGGATCAAATTAGGTCTTACTAAATCCCAAAATATATTGCTGGATCTGATTCGATCTGCCATTTTTCGGATCAAATTAGGTCTTACTAAATCCCAAAATATATTGCTGGATCTAATTTGATCTGCCAATTTTCTATTCAATTTATATCCAAGTTTATCCACAAATATATTGCTGGATCTAGTTCGATCTCCCATTTTTCGGATCAATTTAGATCTAAGTTAATCCACAAATATATTGCTGGATCTAATTAGATGTGCCATTTATCGGATCAAATTAGATCTAAGTTTATCCCCAAATATATAGCTAGATCTAATTCGATCTGCCACTTTTTCGGATCAAATTAGATCTACGTTTATCCACAAATATGTTGCTGGATCTAATTTGATCTGCCAAAATTGATATCAAATTAGATCTAAGTTTATCCCCAAATATATAGCTGGATCTAATTGGATCCGCCATTTTTCGGATCAAATTAGATCTAAAAATATCCGCAAATATATAGCTGGATCCGCCAATTTTCGGATCAAAATAGATCAAGGTTTATCCCCAAAGATATCACTGGACCTCCCAATTTTGAGATATAACTTGATCTTAGTTTATCCCCATATATACAATGGGATCTAATACGATATGATTGGATACACCCAAATTTGAGATCTAATTGGATCAGCTAGATATTATAGCAGATCTTAAACAATATCAAATTGGATATAATTAGATATTGCGCGAGATCAATTTTTTTTACTCGGGAGACTATTATTTTTCTCGTGACATTTTGTGTTTATTGTGATTGTGTCTTTGTTATAAATTTAAAAAATTGTTAATTTTTATAATTTAAATGTAATTTGAAGCCTTTAAAGTTCGAGTGAAAAGTTTCCACGTGAAAAACAACTTACGGTGCTTTAAATTGAACTACACAAGTTCCTAAATTAGCTTCAAAATTGAAATATAAAAAGCACCACTATCGTCCCATTAATTTGTCTTTAAATTGATCTAAAAAAAAGTACCGCAAGAGGCTTATAAATTGAACTACATAAAGCACCACGATTAGTCCATTAGTTGATCCCTAAATTGAACTATAAAAAGTATAGCAATTGGCTTACAAATTGAACTGTAGAAAGTACCAGGAGGATTACCGCGAAACTCGATTCAAAAAAAAATTTTCGAATTCGTAAATTTTGTACCTTTCGTAAAAAGAAAAGTTTTAGCAAAAATTTTACTTTTTGAATTTTTATGTATAGTGTACAAGGTTTAGGATAAAAATAAATTAAAAAGTAGAATTTTTATACAGAATTATATTTTTAACAATATTTACAAGATTTACGAATTCGAAATTTTTTTCGAATCGAGTTACGCGGTTACCGCCCCGTATCGGTCATTACTTTGTCCTTAAATTGAACTATATAAAGAATCACGATTTTGCCCATAAATTGGTCCCTAAATTTGTCCTTAAATGCAATACCACAATTGGCTTATAAATCAAATCCCACGACTAGTACGGTAATTGATTTCTAAAAAGTACCACCACAATTTTCCTTAAATTAAACAACTTTAAAGGCAAAGATTATAGTTCAAATTTAACCACAATTGTTAGCCAAATTTCAATTTAAAAAATACCAAGATAGTTCCCCAATTTAAACTATATGTAATTCCCTTCAGCTGCTTACTCTTTAATTAAAAGTAGCCGTATATCATTTTGTAACAATTTGCAAATGAAAAAAGTTATACTGCCTGCTAAACCATATTATTTTTATACCACAAAATTATATAAGCCAATTTGTTTAGTCTACATCACAATAAAAAAAAAAGGATTCTATAATTTGTATGTTGCACACAACTTTTAACCTAAAGGCTTGTTTTCCATATGTATAACAATTTTCCATTTTATTAGATTAAATAATATGTATGTCTGTACGAGTAGTTACATGAAAATTGTAAAATATATATTTAGAGCTAAAGTCCAGCATATGTATGATTATCAAAGGGCTTTTATTAAAGGTCCTTTTTATATAATTTAAAAAAAAAATCGTCCTATTTGACCTTTTGTAATAGAAACATGAAAGAGTAGTGATGTTAGAGAACTAAAAATCATTAAAGCATGGTTGAATAATCGATTATTATAAAACAGTTCCTGAAATCTATTAACTATATCTTTAATTTTGTTAAAAATCACAGAAGTGTGTATAACTGGTTGTTAATTTAATATTCTTTTTCTATTTTTCTTTGCAGGTAAGAAAACTGTTATTAACCATAGCCGAAAATAGTTAATTTTTAAAACTGTGTAACAGTAAGTATTTATTTTCAAAACTTTTTCTGTTGTAAGTTTATCCTTTGTTAAAACCTTTAAAAAACCATAAACATAATAGAATTTATATAGTAAAGTGTTGTTTTTTCAAACGCGTCGTATAGACTAAATACAATTAATATTGTCATTAATATGTATATTTATTAATTCTAATTTAGTAGGTTTGAGGTTAAGAAGAAGAAGAATAAACCTTCCTCAAAAGTTATAAACACATTAAATTTGCAAATCAGACTAGATCTAGTTTCTGCCTTTTTATGGACAGGCTTCATCAGTGATCTTCCATTAAATTGTATTATTGTTTATATTTTTATTGTCAGATTGTCTCTATATGAATAATTTCAGAAGTGATCAAACAGACATATACAAACATTCTACTTCAGATTTTCTCTGTTTATCTTCTTATTTCCTCCGTGTCACCTTTTCACAAATATTGCCACATTGACGTATGGTTTGTACGTACAAGTGCATTGTTGAAAAAAATTTTGTAATTTATTGCAAATATTTCAAACAGTATAAAAATTCGTTTGTTTATAAAATATAACTTAAGGAAAATATAATTTTTAAGCATTTAAAAATCTAGTAGAAAAAAATTCAGCCCGAAAATAAGTTTTAAAAAAATATATTACACATTTAAATTCAGTTTCATAACTTTTATTATATTTGTAGTTGAATGAATCTTAAATTCAGTTACGAAAATACATTTTTTAAACAGTTGCTAACTAAAATAAATACTTATTAGCTATTCAGCTAGGTAAAACTATAATTCAGCTAGCCAGTTTTTGATCTTGTATGTATCTAAATGTATATCTAAATTATGACTGTATAACTTTAGCAATAAATCATTAATTCAGCTGAGAGAATTTTTCATTTAGTTACGAAAAAGTTTATTCGTACAAAGATAATGAAATATTTTTGCTATTCAGCAAGGCAGTATTACTATTCAGCTAGTTGAGTTGTGTTTTAATGAATTTTCTACACATATATATTCTTTTTAAATCAATTTCGTAAGTAAAAAGATATAGACTAACGAGGAAAATGCATTTTTAACTTTTGAAAACTATAACAAATATAAGGTACTGCTATTCAGCTATGTATTGTCTGAATTCAGCCAGTTTTTTTTTGTTTGTTTGGCATAACCTTTTTTAATATTAAACTAGAGTAACAAAAATAATAATAATTCCGAGCTAATTCATTCAGCTAAGTTAAGTTCGAATTCAACTATAAATTAAAAAATCTATGGAAAATAGGAGTTAATAGGTATTCAGCTATGTATTATTTAAATTCAGCTATCGAATTTTTGATTTAATAGACTAACGAGGAAAATGCATTTTTTACTTTTAAAAACTATAACAAATATAAGGTACTGCTATTCAGTTATGTATTGTCTGAATTCAGCCAGTTTTTTTTTTTTTTTTTTTTTTTTTTGTTTGGAATAACCTTTTTTAATATTAAACTTGACTAACAAAAATAATAATAATTCCGAGCTAAGTCATTCAGTTGATATTGCTATTTAGCTATGTATTATTAAATTCAGCCAGAAAATTTTGTGTTGTAATCAACTTTTTTATTATTTAAACTGATTAACCAAAATAATAATAACTCCGAGCTAAGTCATTCAGCTATTTTAAGTTCGAATTCAACTATAAATTAAAAAAATCTATGGAAAATAGGAGTTAGTAGGTATTCAGCTATGTATTATTTAAATTCAGCTAACGAAATTTTGATTTAATAGATTTTTTGAACATTAGTCTGGGAATAAAGTAATATCTGCCACAGGAACAACTCATTCAGCTAAGTCAAGTTCGGATTCTGATATAAACTTTGTATTCGGCGAATATCGTTGGGCTTTCTATATAAAAAATACAATGTTGATCAATGTTTTACTGTAACAAATTGCTGTTCTTGTTATTCAGATACATATGTATTATAGAAATTCAGCTACACAATATTTCCAGTCAACTAAGAAAACTATCTTCTATCCTTCTCATTAAGCAAAACCTTAAAATTTTCAACAATTTAACTAAACAATATTTCGAATTAAACTTACAATATATCTAGTTTGATTGAAAAATATACAAATTTTAAATAATTTTCCATCAATTTTATAATTTTTTTATTTCTATTTATATGTTTGTTTATTATAAATGCATTTTTAATGATTGTAATATGTTATTATGTTTTCTATTTTGTTGTTTTTTTTTATCATTTTGTTGTAATTATTTGTAATGATGTAATTAAACACACAACATTTACAACATCATTATTGTAAAATAACAATATGGAAAAAACAGAATACAACTAACAGCACTACAACAAAAAAATTAACAACACGTATTGCACATAATCGTAAACAAAAGGATATAAAATACAAAAGGTTGTGGTTGAAAATAAAATACAAAACGTTAAGGATTATAAAGAAATGCATTACCATTAAATACTACAATGTATTATATACTACTACTAAATAAAAGCAACAATAAAACATACTGGCTTATTAGGAGATAATTTGATTTTTTTTTAATGATAACTAACTAAAGTTTTGGTATTCATTTGTTAGTAGGTAAGTGCAAAAAAATAAAAAAAAAAAGATTATTTAGAGTATAATTTAGTTTTATCACAAGGAGAACTGTGCCAAAAATGTTTGTCTATTCAATAAATTAAAAAAGTAAATTTACTATTTTTAACAAATTAAGTGCAAATTGCTAATATTTTCACAATTCAGAAAATCTTACAAATATTTTTGGCAAAGAATTAAGTACTGTAGTTTTTGTATCACAGAAATTTAACTGAAAAAATTTAATTTACAGAAATTCAGCTAAAAAAAGTAAACTCAGCTATGGCTGAATTGAATTTATTTCAATGTTGATAAATTTAATACCGATATATTATACAAATTCAGCAAAAAATCAATTTCTTCCACACATGAGTTGATTTTGTTTTAATACAAATCAATTTAGCTAAGCATAGATCTAGTTCAGCTGATAAAATACGAACTATGAAAGCAATGAAAAAAAGAGTTACTTTAACAGGCGTCATCAGTGATTTTCCATTAAATTGTATTATTGTTTATATTTTATTGCCAGATTGTCTCTATATGATAATTTTTTTCAACAACTTGTCGGCTGTAGGAATCGAACCCATGCATTCCCACATTACAAACGTAACTATACTAGAGTTCGACAACTTAGCCATCTAACCCACGTAAGGCCTTGATCATAGTGTGGTTAATTCATAGTTTTTCTTTCAGAAAGCTGAATATTCTGTTATTGTTTTTTTCTCTCAGAAGTGATCAAACAGACATACAAACATTCTACTTTAAATTTTCTTTGTTTATTTTCTTATCTCCTCTTGTCTCCTTTTCACAAACGTTGCCACACTGACGTATGGTTTTTACGTACAAGTGCGGTCAACTTGTGTATATCGGAGACGGACTACCAGCGGGGCATTTTTTTATTTTTCTAGTAAAGTGTTGTTTTTTCAAACGCGTCATATAGACCAAATGCAATTAATATTGTAATTAGAATAAACATTATTAATCTGCAAATCAGACTAGATCTAGTTTCTGCCATTTTTTTATTTTTTCTTTTGGACAGGCGTCATCAGTGATTTTCCATTAAATTGTATTATTAATATTTTTGTTGGATTTTGTATGTTATGCAAAATGAACAAAAATATTTTTTTTAAAAGACCCAATAACTTCGATTTTTTTAATTGAGTATATCTGAATTAAAATTTGTTTAATATAAATTACAAACATTTTTGTCGTCATATTCAGCCAAAGCAAACTGTAATTAAACTGTAAATAACCAATATAAATCATATAGGGCTGCCTATTTATTGAGATTATCTCAGCTGAATATAATTTTGTCTCAGCTGAATTTAAAATGTGTTTGGAAGGGAAATATTTCAATAAGCTGAATTTCAAATTAACGTATATTTACAGAATAATTCATTTCTTCTTAGCTAAACTGATTTATTTAAATACTTCTCGAATTCAGCAAAGAATAAAAATAACTCGGCTAACGAAATGCAATTATTTTACTCAAAATTTAGCATATTTGAATTTAAATTTGTATAAGTTTTATTGTAATTAACATTTCTCTCGTCGTATTGAGCTAATAAAATATTTAATTCAGCTGCAAAAAAAAAACAATATTTTAAAAATAAAACTTTTTAGCCAGATTATTCAAAAATGTGGATTTTGTTAAGTCAAAACATTGATTCTTTAGATCAAATGGAAAGTTATTATTTAAAACTAATAATGGACGGATATATATTTAAAAATTTCTTAGCTGAATATGAATTTTCCTTAGCTGAATTAAAAATTGCTTCCATCTAGAATGAAATTTAGTTAATTTAATTAATTAAATATTCACAGAGAACATAATCTTTTCACCTATTCAGCAAAAAAATTAATTCAGCAATAATAACACAATATATTTACACAAAAATAATCCAATTTCTTCTAATTCAGCAAAAAAATTAATTCAGCAATAATAACACAATATATTTACACAAAAATAATCAAATTTCTTTTAATTCAGCATAGATAATTAATAATTAATTAATTAATTAAAAATTTAACCTTAATTAGAAAAGATATGGATTAAGATAAATTTGAGTAAAAGTAGCTTATTGTATTGTTCAGTACTGAAAAGTTCATTCAGAGCTCAGCTGAATTGAAAAATAATTGTACAATAAGAGAACTGGAATTTTAGAGTTTTATATTTTTAAATTTTTAATAAAAAAATTTATCATTAGGCTTATCTTAAATTATATAAACAAATCATATTCAACATGAAGGAAAATGTCTTACAAAGCTGTTTGTACTAAGGAATATAACAGCCATATTTAAAGAAATTGTTTACGTGATTTTTAAATGTATTTATTTTTACTCAGATAATTAGAAATTGTAATACAGCTTTAGAAAAAGTTTTAGATAAAAAAGTGTTGGCAATGGAAAATATAACAGCTGGTTTGAAAAAGAAACTTTAAAAAACTCTAATATGCTTTTAGGTGAACCGAAATCAGCTATATTCAGCATGAAGAAGTATCTTACAAAGCAGTTTGTGCTAAGGAATATAACAGCCTTATTTAAGGAAAATGCTAAGATGAATTTTATACATATTTATTTTTTATTCAGATAATTGGGAATTGTAATTCAGCTGCAGAAAAAGTTTCAAATCACAGTTTAGAAAAAATTTTCGGTAAAAATAGTTGGCAATGGAAAATATTAGAGCTGAATTGTAACACAAACTTTAGAAAACATTAATATCTTTTTAGGTGAAATGAAATGAATCCCAAAAATATATTTAGCAAATGTATATTTCTATTCAGCTGAAGTAAAAATTTGATATCGTGATTTTGTTTTTAATTTTGAAAAATATTGTACTACGAAAATTGCTTAACTGATTTTAACAGCTTGTAATGAAAACTTGAACTGCTGAATTAAAAGACTAAATTTTAAGGACGTACTTAAATAGAAATTTTCTTTGCTGAATTAAAGTTTAACAAGTTTAATAACTTGTTTTTTTTTTACTTTTGATAAATTAAGGAATTAGAAACGTAATTCAGCTAAAGCTTACATTTTCTTTGCTGAATAAAAATTTAACCTTTTTAAAACAAGATTTTTAATTTTAAATATGTACATTAAGCAGTAAGAAATGTAATTCAGCTAAAGCTTAAATTTAAAGTTATGAAATCAGTTATTATTTATGGTGAATTTTTAACAAAGACTTTACAAAATATTTATAGTTCATTAGGAAAATTTTTCTGCCGAATTCTAGAAAAATTATTAAAAAAACTTAAATATTGTTTCAGCTGAATTAGAATTTTACAACTTCTTTCATAGTTTTGCTAAAGTACTGGCGATTCGCAAAGCCTTCCAATAAAGTCAGCAGCTAAACTTCATTATTCAGCTGCAGTTACAGTTTGAGATTCTGGTTTTTTTAATTTAGATACGTTTATACGGGGTATTAACCAACCATTTGTAGTTTATACATATTGTGATATAATTTAAATACTGAATTAATTAAAATTTTTCGAAAAAAAACAAACCTGAAGAATATTTTTTCTATTTAAATTAGTTTTTATTTTTTAGTTTATTTCATTTCATGCTTTTGTAACATTTCTTTTAACATAAACCCTATTTACCTGATCTGGTGTAATTTGTGGCAAATTTCAATTACCTTTTGATAGCTTTTTTGCATTCCTTTAGTCAATTTACTACAGAAAAAAGCCAACGTGGTTGATTCCTTTTATTTTGTTAATTTTTTTATCCTTTCAAAGTATTCGATTAAAATTGAAATGATTTTTTTTTTTGTAATTTACAATATTTTCTGTTTTCAGAAAAAGTGCACTAGAGTTTTACTTCTTTCCCTATTTTACTATATTAACTACCCAGTTTTTTTTTTCATTTAGTTCGTGGCTTATACATGGTCTTAACTTTTAACGCCATATAGTTATTTTTTTTCTCTTCTTAGAGTTCAACTTCTATGTTTGTTTTCCGTGCTGTTAAAGGTAGATTAAGTTTGAAATTAATGTTAGTTTTCTTTCGTTTTTGTTTAAGTGTTTCTGTTTTCTATACTCTAAAAGTTAAAAGTGTGAATTTTTTTTATATAAAAAAAGGGAAGAAAAAACAAACATGTAAAAAGAATTTAATTTGGTTTTCAGCACTTTTTCTGGCTTTGTTGTTTTAAAAGAAAAATGTTTATGTTGGCATTTCTTTGAAGAATTTACTTGTTAGTGTTGTTTGGTGAATTGATTGAAGTGAAAAATAAATTACAAATTAAAAAAAAAAAAAAGAATCTCAATTATATACAACATTTAAATTAAATTCCTTTTTCACAAATTACTTTTTATAAATCTGTTCATTTTAACATTTTTATTTGTAAATAGGTGTTTGCAGCTAATATATATAAAAGCATTGACTTAACTCAAATTTTTAAATAAAAGTTTTGAAATTCAGTAAAATGTTTCAATTTCAAAATATTCTTGAGCTGAATACGAAATTTTTACAGCTGAATTAGGTTTTGTCGTCCGCAAACATATTTTAAAACATTTTTTCTCCTGCTGCTAAGATTTTTTGAAAAATTCTTCTGCTGAATACCGAACTTTACAGCAAAATTACTAGTTTTCAGTATCAATCCTACCTTAACAAATTTATTTTCAAATTTACCTGAAGATCTTTTTGCAAAATTAAGTATCTGTATACGAAATATTTATATCCAAATTAATATTTTTAGTAAATTCGATAAGTTTTATATATTTCTCTAGCTGACTGAAATATTTATAAGCTGAGTAAATTTTAAAACCTGTCAGGTAACAAACCCTTGAATCTCTAGCTTAATTATTATATAAAATAATTAAATGTTTATTAATTTTTTCCCTATCAATATAGCAATATTTATGAGCTGAATGAAATTTGTAATCAGCTGAATAGCTTAATATTTAAACTAAAATTATTTTTTTTAGTATAAAAATCAAAGACTGATCATTTTAATTATTTGTCAAACCCGATTTTAGTTAGCTGAATTGCTTAAAAACTTGTGAAATAAATAATTTTTCAATATGCCTTAGCTGAATAACAATTTACACAACAAAATTTGCTTTTTTGACCATTGTCCCTATATTAAAATCTTCTTGTCTTGCAGCTAAATAAGAACTTCATAGGAATTCTACTATATAAGATATCAAGTTTAAATTTCTCGCTATGGATTAGTAGCTGAATTGTTTCTACTTTAAATTCCTTAGCTGAATAACATGATTTTACAGCCCAGTTAACGTTTTTCTATTGCCACTGTATTAATTATTCAGCTGAAAAGCAATTTCAAAAGCTGAATTTATTATTTTGGGCTGCTGTTATTGTTTAAATTATATTTTTCACTGCTGAATATATTTCTGTGCTAGCTTAATATCAATAATATCGATATCATGAAATCGTTGCACATATAGCTAAAGAAATCAATTATTCCTATTAAATAAATTTATTTTCTAAATAAAGTTTAAACTTTGTTTTAACTAGATTTGTTAGTAGCAGAATTGTTGTGGAATAAAATTCCTTAGCTGATTCATAGATTTTTACAGTTAAATTTATTTTTTCCGGAGCTAATATATCAGTATTTTTCTTAAATTTTTATAAAAATCATTGAAAACATAACATTTTTGTACTATTATTTAGCTGAATAACAATTTTAGCAGCTGAGTTTATTATTTTCAACAAGTTTCGTTGTTTAAACCGTAAATTTGTCTTGCTGAATACACGTTTACGTAGCCAGAAAAGCAATAATGTCCACATCAAGACATCAATATATACATACCTTAAAAATCATTCATTCTTTTAAGTTTAAACGTTATTTTTCTCGATTTATTAGTAGCTGAATTGTTGTAGAATAAAATAACTCTGTTAAATAATACATTCTTACAGCTGAATTAATTTCTTGAATAGATGCCAATTTAATATTTTATCTGAGTTGTTATGAAATCTTTTAAAGAATCAAAAATAGTGCAGCTGAATAACACTTTTTGTAGCTAACATATCAGTATTTTTTATAATTTATTGAAATCATTGACATTATCGTAATATTCTTTAGCTGAATAACTATTTTGGCAGCAGAATTTATTGTTTTCAACAACTTTCGTTGTTTAAACCGTAAATTAGTCTTGCTGAATACACATTTAAGTAGCCAGAAAAGCAATAATGTCCACATCAAGACATCAATAAATACATAGCTTAAATATCATTCATTCTTTTAAGTTTAAACGTTACTTTTCTCAATTTATTAGTAGCTGAATTGTTGTAAAATAAAATAACTTAGCTAAATAGATCATTCTTACGGATGAATTAATTTCTTCTGTAGATATCAAATTATTTTATGTGAATTGTTACGAAATCTTTAAAACAAGCAAAAACTATTACGCTGAATAACACTTTTTGTAGCTGAATTTATAATATCCACTTACTGTGATTGTTTAAACATACTCTTGCCTTGTTAAGTAAATTTTTATAATAGCTAAATAGAAATTTAAACATTCCTTAGCTGAATAAAATATTTACCAGCTGAATTTATTGTTTCATGCCTATTCTTGTTTTGCTGAATAAATGTTAATTATTCTATTAGAATGATAAACATTATTCAGCAAAATATTTTTTTAAGTTTTTCTCAATTTTTTAGCAGCGCATTAACTTTGAAATAAATTTCTAATACTTAATGACATATAAATTATTAAATTGGATATTTAGAATTAAAGTATTTAGTTTTTATCATTTTATTAGTGGCGGAGTAACTTTGAAATAAAGTTCTACCGCTGACGACACATTTTCAAGAGTTTATTCATCAATCATCATAACTGAGTACCCTTTATAGTATCAAAACTGTCAGTTTCTATCAATTCATTAACGGCTGAATTGTTTGTAAAATAAAACTTTTCAGCTGAATAACACATTTTCATAGCTGAGTTGAAAATATCTAACAACCACGCCATTTTAATGCCATTGTTTTAGAATTATAATAGTTTCATTATCGAAGTTCTTAAATTTTTTCAGCAAAAATTAAAATGTTGTTATGTTATATGAGTGTGTATGATTATTATTAATTAATTTTAAATTTATTAGTAGCGCATTAACTTTAAAATAAATTTCTAATGCTGAATAATATAGACAATAATTAAATTGTACATACAAAAGTAAGGTATTAATTTTTTCTTTATATATTAGTAGCGGAATAGCTTTGACATAAATTTCTAACGCTTAATGACACATTTTTAATAGCTGAATTCAGTTTATTCATTAGTCATCTTAATTGGATACCTCTTAAAGTATTAAAACTTTTTGTTTCTATTAATTTGTAAGTAGCTGAATAGTTAACAAAATAGAACTTTTTAGCTGAATAACACATATTCAGAGCTGAATTGAATATATTTAATTATCACTCCATTTTAATAACATTTTTTAGAACTATAGTAGTTTAAATTATTATTTTATTATTGAAATTCTTCAATTTTCCAGCAAAAATTAAAATATTTTTTATATGAGTGCATGTGATTAATATTAATTATTATAATGTTTCATATCATTCAGCTTAACTTTTATAAAAGCAATTGAAATCTTTTATAAAAGCTAACATCTCAAGCTTTAATAAATATAATTACATTAACATGATTTTAAAAACAAATTAAATACATTCCCTTTAATTAAAAATATTAAATTCGTTTGTACAATAATCTGTCATATTTTTATTTTTTTTTTTTATCTCTTAGTATTCAATCAATATCATTATTTTCAGTAAATCATATATAATCCTCTTTTCAATATCAGTTGACTGAAAATCTGTGCATATTTCCACGCTTTTCGCACATAATACTCATTACAATATATACAAAAAAAATAAAATCCTTTTTTGTACTTTAATTTCAATATGTTACTGGTATTACTTAAAAATACTCCCCTGGAATATGAACTTTCTTCTTTTTTTTTCACGCATATTGCAATATTGTATGCATTTATGCTAATCACTCTTGCACAGTGAAAATTAATTAAAATTAAATTGTATACATCATCATCATAAAATGATTTATAAATATGTAAATTATATGCATGCGTATAGTTATGACGGCATAGTCTGCACTTCATATTTTTGTACTGCAGATTGTATTGCGTGTTGTAGTAGATTTAACAAAATATGACAGAAACATAATGATATTTAAACAAAACAGTTCATTTTTCGGAATAAAAACAATATGCCAGGTATAATGCATATAAATACATATTTTGTATTTTGTGGCATTTGGTTTGGAACATAAAATTTTATTTACACGCACATTATTTGCATTTTAATGCAAATATCATAAATAACATATACTAGTTTTTGTATCTGCAAATTATACACACATTGAAGTTATATATTTTGAATGCTGGTGCTATACAATTTATTAGTTACACTATGCGACAGTCAAAATCGGGATGGGATGAAACCAACGGGAAATGTTATATCGGTCAAAAACAAGTTATACGTGTCCCGGCGTTTCGCTGGGTCACCCCTAGGAATCGAGATATATTTTTTTTTGGCATAACTCGAGAACCACTAGTCCGATTTTGCTCAAACAATTTTAAAAAAATTAAAAATTACAATTCCTTTAATCTGTTCATATAACGTTTTTCTATATACTCAACAGTTTTGCCGGTAAAAATAAATGTTTGTTACCGCTACCATAAAAATCAATAACCTTTTGTTTATTACTTTTTTTTAATATTTTAGGCAAAAAATATTTTTTTCTTCATACATTTATTTTTACCGGCAAAACTGTTGAGTATATAGAAAAACGTTATATGAACAGATTAAAGGAATTGTATTTTTTTTAAATTGTTTGAGCAAAATCGGACTAGTGGTTCTCGAGTTATGTCAAAAAAAAGACCACCAAAGGTCAAATCGATATATCTCGATTCCTAGGGGTGACCCAGCGAAACGCCGGGACACGTATAACTTCTTTTTTACCGATATAACTTTCCCCGGTAGTTTGAACCCTTCCCGATCACTGACCCCTAACATTTGTCTCACAGTGTTATAAATGAAGACATAATGGAAAAATTATTGATAATGGGATATAGAAATTATACAAACGGTTCTATAGTTTCTATAATTGACAACGTAAAGGTGGACAACTGCGATTAGTGAAATATAGAAATTTTAGAAAATTGTTTTGTTTGTTGACTGAAAATATAATTAGAATTAATTGACAGTTTGGTTTAAAGACAAATAATGGCAATTATAAATATTTATGTTGAAATTATTAAAATCTTATAATTTTTATATGAGAAATAACCTAAAATAGATAAAATCTTAAAGAAAGTTATTTAGCACCTTCGGTTGAAATTTGTACCTTCTTAAGAAATTTTTTTCGCTTAATTACTTTCTTAAAATAGGCCGACTTATTAAGCATAGCACAACATGGTAAAATAAGTAATAACAATCATACACCACTATACATTCAAACATCATCAAGGTCATCTTTTGCAATAACTTCTCAGGAAATATATAATTTTCAAATAAAGGCATTGTGTTGTTCGACAAACAAATTTTAACAACATCGAATGGCTTTCAAATTGTAGCGTTTTTTTTCATTTGAGTATAATCGTAACTGTAACTGATTGAGGATATTCTGAAAATATTGCAAGAAATCGGAAAATAACTTTATTCTAACTTTTTTCTCCAAACTGACTCATGTAATTTTTTGGCATATAAAAATTTTACTACTCCATTTTTCGCCATTAAGGAGTCCGGGGAAAAAGTCGCAAGAGATTTTTTTGGTGCCCAACATGGCACGTGTCAATAAAAGGTGACAGGTCATAACCCCCACTGGCATTATCCTCATTTTCATTTTGAGGATGATCACCGAATCATTTCTTATATAATACCCAAACTGAAAGTGGACCATTGTTATTTTTTTTTTTTGTTTTTTTTAGAGACGTTTCTTATTAACCCATTTCGCCCGAGATTAAATTTTTATTTTTGTTTTTTGAAAAAAGTAATTGTTTAGGGTAATTAGAAGCCGTTGATTTCAAATGTGTTTACGATTGCCCTATGCGGCGATTATAAACACTTAGGTATGGGCTTGGAATTGAAACATCCATTTGATTATGATTTTTATAAACAAATCAATTATATTGATTTGATAATGGTGGGTTTTCCAAAAAAAAAAAAATAATAATAACCCTACTAAAAAAAAAATTATATGACTTTTGATATTATATATAATAATATCCGAAAAATGAGAACATCTAATTGCCCAAGTAAAAAAGTAAAATTTTGTATAAATATATATTGGAACATATATACCGTGATATAATTATATAAAATTTTACGAACTTATATCCTAAATATATAGTGCAACATATTACAATATCCAATTATATATATGCCTACATATAGTTACATATACCTCATATAATTATGTATAATTGGATCGAATTATATACCATTACATCTAGTTGGATATGATTATATTATATTTGATGCATTTGGATGAGGACAAAATCCGGATAAAATTGTATCAAACCATATCTTATTCCATCAAACTAGATCTAATTGTGTCAAATTAGATCTAATATGATCATAATACGATCTAATTTGATACAATTAGATGTTCTCATTTTTCGTATAATTTTTTTTTAGTAGGGTGTATCACATTAGATCGTATTATGATCTTATTAAACCTAATTTGATGGAATAAGACATGGTTTGATACAATTTTATCCGGATTTTGTCCTCATCCAAATGTATCAAATATAATATAATCATATCCAACTAGATATAATGGTATATAATTCGATACAATTATACATAATTATATGAGGCATATGTAACTATATATAGGTCTATATATAATTGGATATTGTAATATGTTGAAGTATATATTGTGCAATATATAACAAGATATAGTTATATATTTAGGATATAATTTCGTAAAATTTTATATAATTATATCTAGGTATATATTTTCCAATATATAATTATACAAAATTTTATATGATAATATATGACTATATCAAAACTTTTTTACTTGGGTATAATTAATTTTATTGATTTAAGTCGTGTTTTCGACTTAACAATATAACACATTCCTTCCTAAAGTTTTGCTGACGTACGTTGGATTATACCGGAATTGTTAAAAATACTAACTTTTTCATATTTTTTATACTCTAATCGGTTTAGAGCAGATTTGATTTAAATACTTAACGTTGATAGGCATGAGCGAAAATACAGCTTTAATCATGGTTTTTCTAAATAAATCTGGGTTTTGCTAAAAAAAAATCAATATCAACAAATCGTTGTTTTTCTAGACAAATTTATTTAATCAATTCAACTGTGGTTAAAATAAAAAACAATTTTAGTATTCCAATTGTGATATTTCAAAAAAAATCAATACCATCATTTCCATCATGTTTATCTAAAAAAATCAATTTCACTGATTTCATACTGGTTTTTCTAAACAACTCAATTTTATTGGCTCAATAGGGATTTTTCTAAACAAATAAATTTTATTAATTCAATCGCGGTTTTTCTAAGCAACTCAATTTCATTGCTTAAATCGTTGTTTTTAACAAAAAAAAAACTCAGTTTTATTATTGCAATTATAATTTTTCCAAACAAATCAATTTTATTGATTCAATCGTGTTTTTCTAAACAAATTAATTTTATTGATTGAATCGCGGTTTTTCTAAATAAATCAATTTTATCGATTTTCTTAACAAATAAATTTTAACCCTTTGTTACGGGAATTTTAATGGCTGGGAATTTTCCAATCAAACTTCGTGGACATGTAGATCTATGCCCAAAAAATATTGTTTATTACTTTTATGGCTTTGCAGCACTCCCTAGCGGAGATATTTGGAATTAAAGTTCAAACATTAACACGCTGCCGACCTTCTTAGAATCTTGGCAATAATATTGACAATAATATGGTGTGAATTTGATTATGTAGTTAAATCGTAAACTTCACTGATTCAATAGTGGTTTTTCTAAACAAATCAATTTTATTAATTCAGTCGTGGTATTTAAAGAAATACTGGCAATAATATTGAATAAATTTTATTATTATTTATTTTATTGATTCAATTGTGGGTTTTATAAAGAACTCTATTTTATAATTCAATCGCAGTTTTTCTAAAAAAACAATTTTTTCTATTCAATAGTGATTTTTCTAAGCAAATCAGTTGCACTGATTCAATCTTTGGTTTCCTAAACAAATTAATTTTATTGATTCAATCTTTGATTTGCTAAATAAATCAATTTTATTGATCTAATCGTGGTTCTTCTTTATTGATTAATTTGTGTGTTAAGAGTGTTGTCAATAATATTGGCAATAATATTGATACTAATAGTGAATGAATTTTATTGATTAATAAAATGGTAGTTTTTCAAAACAACAAAATTTTTGGAAACACCAAGGTGATTTTTCAAAAATTGTGCTAATTTTATTGTTTTAATTGTGATTTTTATAAACGAAAAAATTGTATTTGTTAGATGCTAAAATTGCTATTACTCCATAAATTAATATTAATCATACGCCTCGTATAAATATTCACAAATATTTAAATTTCTTGAAATTATAGCCAAATCTTTTTAAATCTTTTTTAAATCTCCTAAAAAATCTTCGCATTAAGGCTTAATATAATGCGTTTCCTTAAACATAAATTCTTCAATATATTAACAAAAAAAAAAAAAAAAAAAAGATATTAACCTAACAACACAAACTGTTATTAACCTCAATTACATTGTAAACTTCATAAAATAGATAATTTATAGTTTATTAAAAATGAATTTAAGCTTAAACGAAATCACAGCCTTCTTAATCTTAAACTCTTAAAAAATATTACTTTTAAATCCCCTGGAATTATGCTGAACTTAAAAGTAACAAAACACACACACAAATACAACAGGAACATGTTAAGCTTAAGTATTAGGTGTAGAAAGGGGTTGGGGTAGCTATATGTACCAAATAATAATGATATGAAACCACGAATAATCTTAAGACTCATACTCCAATAAACAAATGAAATTGAACAACTAACTAACTGAACTCAACGGAATGATAACAGAGAGCAGGAGTCTAGAATCTATAGAAACCAGTAGAAAAGCACGAGCATTAGCAAAACAACACAAACAAAAGCTTTACGTTAATCTGGGTAAGACATTATCTATGCGCACGTGAGCAAATACTTTTTTTTTGTCTATTTTGATGTCGGATGAATGTTGTTTTGTGTTGTATTGTGCTGAATTTAACAATGTAGATTTTCGCGTATTTATAATTTTTCTTCTTTTTTGCCTAAAACCATGCTACAATTTATTGCGTGCGAATTTATGTAGTCTATTTTTTGCTTAACAATTTTGTAGCGGGTTTAAGCAAATATAATATTTTTTTGTTGTTTTTGCTGGTATAGTTTTGTTACGTTTGTTTTTTTTCTGTAACGATTTGGGATACCAAAAATTTGTTAACTTTACCTGTTCTTTTTTTCTGTTAAGTCCTTGGAGTGGGATTTTTGGTGGGTTTGGTTTTCCACAATTGCTGTTGCTGTTAGATTTAAACATGTTTTGTTATTGGTTATAAAATGGAAATTTACGTGAATTTCCGTTTTTATTGTTGGAAAATTTTTGGGATTTTCATACAAAAAGCAACATGCATAACAAACAACGGCAGACATGTTTATCAAAAAAAACATTTAAAATTTCACAATAAAGTATTTACATCAAATATATAAATTTTATTTTAAACTATTAAAATAGTGAATAATTTAAAAAAAAAAATATACATATATATAAAAGGAAGTGATTTAAAGAAAGAATTGTTGAAATAAAAATATAAATTTTTAAATAGAGCTGTGCCATATATTAATATCGATTTTAGAGCCTTTATGATTTTTAAACTTGATAGTAAATAGTTAAATATATAATTAGTAAATGTATTGCATTTTTCACAATTTAAAAAATATTTAAGTCGACTTTTGACTGATACTTATTAACAGATAGTTTAATATTGCCTTTCACAAACTTTTTGGTTTTTAACCCCAATAAAAATTCCTGACTGAGATTCACAAAATCCATGTCAATAAAGACTCACGATGGAGTCAAAGAATGTTGTTCTTTATTTATTGACTTTGAATCAATTAAATTTGACTTCACTAAAAGCAAAGCACAGTTTCGTTTTGACAACTTAATTTATTGTCAGTCGAGTGGTTCGGATGTTCAGTTGTGACTACCAAATTATATTTGAGGCAATCGAAACTCTGTTGTTATAGTAAAGTTACTGTTGTCACAAAAAAAAATTCGTCTACCACAACCGATACACTCAATTTGATATAAATTTGTTAGTCAACAAGAATCTCTGTTTTCTCTGTGTACAAATAAAGAGTGTTCTTTTAAGCCAGATAGAACTTACGAAAGGGTTAACTGTCAAACGACATTTTTGACATTTATGATCAGTATACTCTGGCAAATCATCATAAATAGATTGAAATTATCCAGATTTACTCTGAAAATCAGTCATCAATTCGCGCAACTTATAGACGCAAAATTGTGACATTTGAGCGATGAGACTCATTTTTGTCTTAAGGAGTTTGTTAATAAACATAATTGCCGCATATGGAGTGAAACCAATCCACAACAGACCCTACAGACTCCATTACATCCAGAAAAATGCACCGTTTGGTACAGTTTACACGTTCATTGGACCTTATTTCTTCAAAAATTAAGTCGGAGCTCGTGTTACGGTCAATGGCGATCGTTACCACAACATGATCAATGACTTTTTGTTTGAAAATATGGATGACATTGATCCGACCGAGATGTGGGATGCTATACGGCGACCGCAAATATCGACTTACTGAAATCAAAATTTGGCGATAAGTTCATTTCGAAAAATAGACCTGTGAATTTGGCCTCCAAGGTCGTGTGATTTGACACCTCTCGATTATTTCCTGTGGGGCCACGTGAAGTTACTGGTTTATGCTGATAAACCAGCAACAATTGACGCCTTGGAGTCCAACATTATTCGTGTTATTCGTGACATAGAACCAGCAATGCTCAAAAAAGTTGCCCAAAATTGGACGTCCAGAACGCGCTTCATCAAGGACAGCCGCGGTGGCCATACGCCCGAAATTATTTTCAAATGTTAATGCCATGTATTGATCTTTAGGCTAAAAAAATTTTTTTGATTAAAATTTAATTTTTTGTGTTATTTTCTACAATTTAAAGTTCTGCCGGGCTTAAAAAAACACCCTTTATATATATAATTATATCAAGTAATATAAGAATATTTAAAAAGTTTTTTTGTCGGGTTTCCACTTATAAATTTAACAAAAAGTAATTTTTATCGAAGACGTTCCCATATAAAAAAAGGTTAGATCTGGTCAGATCCGTTTAGATCAGTAACGACCAAACACTTGTTAGCACGACGAAGATTAATCGGCTTTTTTCACATACACAACCAGAACTTCAACGAAACAAAAAACAGAGAGCGTAAAAAGTAAAAAACATTCAGTTGCTTGTCAGCATTGAACAAAGAAGGTATTTGTATTTGTTAAATATATTCTGTTATTTTTTAATTTGTTGACAATTAGAGATGTGAACAAATTAGTGATGTGTTTTTTATTATACCCTACACCACTACGCGGTCAGGGTATTATAAGTTTGTGCTGATGTTTGTAACACCAAAAAATATTGGTCCTAGACCGATCGGCTCAGAAGTTTTTTTTTTATTTCAATTTAACGATGTCCGTCTGTCCGTCCGTACGTCTGTCTGTCTGTTCATGCATTCTTGTGCGCATTCTACAGGTCGCAAATATTAAGATATTTTGATGAAACTTGGTACACCGACTAACGTCGGCCCAAGGACGAAGCCTATTGATTTTGGTTAACATCGGTCCATGTTTAGACCTATTGCCCATATAAGGGTCCCCCCAAAATTATACTGTTTATACGCTGCAGGTCGCAAATATTAAGATATTTTAATGAAATTTGGTGCGCTGACTCACATTATAGAAAATTTTGACACAAGCCCCATTTTAACCCATTCGAATTTCGGATCCAAACATTAGTTGGCTTTTAACCAGACTGGTATAGGGTATTGTATAGTCTGCAAGCCCGACTTTAACCTTTTTACTCGTTTTTTTGGTATATTTGTCATGCTAAACAGTTAACCAATGTCAACTGTAGCAAGCAAATCAGTCAAAAAAGTTTTACTCTGGAGTAAGATATAGCAAAAATACAAAAATGTGTTAGTACGAAAGAGAAAAAAAAAACTAAATTTGTTACAACTTGCAGTACTCCGTCATTGTAAACGCACAATTAAAGCGGAATATAAATACTTATGGCCCAAAAAAATGTTTGTGAGATTTTTCCGATTTTTTGAAGGAGGTTCTGAAACGCAACATTTTGTAATTTTTGTTTCTCTGATGATTTGTTTTCACATGACCTGCTGAATCACTACTTCAAACTACTACCACGAAAAATATTTGTGGCACAAATTATTAAATTAAGGGTCACTCTGATGATCAATCATAAGCAGAGAAGACAGAAAAAAGCTAAATCCGATGTGTTTAAAGCAAAAGAATATTGTAAAAAAAGCAAGAAAAAAGCAAATGTAAAAAAACTTGGAAAAACAACAGTTTTTTTAAAAAAAAAATCCAAAGTTAAGAGAAAAAATATTTTTTGTGAGCAAAAAAGTATTTTTATGCAAAAAGTCTTAAAAAATGCAATTCAAAGCTCAAAAATCTTAAGAAAAAGATATTTTAAAGCTAAAAAACGGAAAATCCAAAAAAAAAACAAAAAGAAGCAAATATGAGTAAAACAAGCAATAAAAAAACATAAAAAGCAAAAACAGCAATTTTATCTTCTCTGATCATAACTAATTATTTAGAAATAAAATATTCTCATTGGTTAGATTTTGAAAACTTGATCAATAATATTGAATGTGTATTCCTGCCTTTAGGTCAAATTACAAACTCAATAAGTATTTCATGTTCTCGTCTAGGAGTGTTATTAAACATTTTAAATATCAAAGAAAAAACAAAAACAAACTATTATCACAAGTTCCTTTGTCATCTTCTTGTTTTACGTGTTAATTTAATTTATAAGACTAATATAAAAATCAACACAATATCTATGCTTTTATCTTTAGCTTTCAAAGACTTAGAAAAATATTTAAGACTGAATTTGTTTTTTCATAGAAAAAGTTAAAATTTATTATTATATTATATTATATTATATTATATTATATTATATTATATTATTTATATTATATTATTTTATTATTTTTAGATATTTTTAACCGTCACAAAGAAAGATATAGAAATAATAATATTTCTATATCTTTTTTAATATTTCTTTAAAATATTCTATTAAGAGCTGTATGGAGTCAACAATGGTTAAGGCTTTTTTTTTTTTTTTTTGAAAAGTTATCTACCCTACATTTTAGTTCCCCAAGTAAAATTTTAAAATTTTTCATTGCTATAAGAATATTTTTTTCACCCTCTTCAATAAACAAATTTCTCATTAACATTATTTGGAGCTGCTTATTCATTGTTTTATTTTCTACTTTTACCTCTCTTCAAAAAAAAAAAAACAAGTACTTTCAGTTAATATCTTAAGTAATATTAGACGCTTACGTTCAATTAACTTAAACTGCTAGCAATTAAGTTAATTAAAACTAAAACCATCTACAACAACTAAAACAACATTTCGAACAACACAAGTTAAATGGGCTCGAAAAACAAAACCAACTGCATAAAAATTCCACTGAAAAACAAGGATTAAAGGTATTTTTTGTTTTTAAACAATTTTTAGGTTAACATAGTCTATAGCCCATATAGACTGAATTATATTAACTTTTATTTCAAGTATTTAGACAGATATATAACTAAAGATTAGCTGGTATATTGGCCATGGTTAATTTCAGTTTTACAGTCTAGTTAATTAACTTAATTGCAGCCATAAATTATGTTTCTTTGTTTGGTTTATAAAAATACTTTCATGGAAAATCTTAAGGAGAGTTGTTATATTGTAAATATTTTCTTGAGTTTTTTCGGCAGATTTTCTTTGTTGTATTTTTTTTTTAATTTTATTTTAACAAAATCTATTATTTTATCTTGTTGTTATCTTTTTTTCTTTCTTTAATCCATATCACTTGGTCTACTTAATATTTTTTTGGCTTTCGTCTTTTTCAAGGTCATCTTGATTCATAAATAACTGTGCTGTCAGTTAGAATATTATATTGTCAATTTTTAATTCATGGCCTTTTTATGTGTCTGTTGTTAAACCAACAAAAATTTATGTTAAATCAACATTTCTTAACAAATAGAATCCAAAGAAACCATATGACCTTGTCATTTTTGTATCAAGACATGTAGGGAAATATTAATAAATTATAGTCTGCAATGTTACCAGAGACATTGTGGTAAAAGAAATTTGTAGAATTCATGGAATTTATTGGAAAACCTTTAGGTATGCGGGAGATGTTTAATGAAAATAAAACTTAACCCAGTTATAGATTATAGTACGAAAAGTGTTGTGTATCCTATAAGTCATAAAAAACTTATATATAAGTTCATTCTAAGCGCTTGGAAATTTAAGTTAGTTTTAAAGCTGTTTAAAAACTGTTAGTGAGCTTTTTATGAGCAACTTATAAAACAGAGTATGATACATATTAGTTTTTAAACGTAGAATATCTGGTTTCGAATATCTTTAATTTGTGGCTTGATGCAAACTGTGACTGATCTCAAGTGTACAGCTGTTAAAAGCTATGAAGTAAAGCTTTTCAGAAGTTCAAAAGCAAGAAGCTTAAATATAAGCAGGCAAAAGAATGATTTTGTATCTATTAAAATCTAAAAGTTTTAATAAAAACTTCTAATGAACTGCAAAAAAAAAGCTTTGATTTGAGGTTTCTTAACCCTTTGACGGATCTGGTATCGACAAAATCATAACATTGACAAATAATTTTAATTTTTTTAATTTTATTATTGTTGTGTATGAAAAGTTGTCACTCTCATTCTTAAAAATAGTCTTATGACGGTCACAACGAGTCACAAGTAGGAATATGAGCTGCTAAACTCCGGTAAAATAATAAAAAACTAATTTTGAGCTTTTTGAAAACAGTTTTTTTATTTTATTCATGAGTTTCTGCTTACATGAGCTTTTGAAGATATATTCAGAAAATTGTGGGTCTACTATTGTGCGTATCTTTTAAAATCTACGAATTTTCAAATCTGCGAATTCGAATTATAAATGAACGATATGTTGACTCGAGGTTTTGCAAAAGAGCTTTTTTATAGCTATTTTCTGTTCAATAATACAACTGAGCTTTTAATTTAAATTTATTTTTAAAGCTTTTAAAAAGCTTTTTATTACCTATATTTTTTTTTAAACTATCCGTGTAAAAAAGTTTAGATCTGATCAGATCTTTTTGGATCTAAATAGATATGATTGAATCTAATTAGATCCTGTACCAGAACTCATCAAATATGATCAGATATGGCATATGTGATAATACCTTATGGCAAGATCTGATAAGATCTAGTGCCAAATCTGTTCAAATCTAAAGTGATCTGGACAGTTGCGCCAGATATGCCTAGATCTGATTAGATCTGCTGAGATCTGGCCAGATCTGATCTTTTTTACACGGGTAGGCTGATATTTGAGATTTTGAAAAACAGTTCCCTTATTACAAGCTTTTTGGCATTTTCTGAGTAAAAGCTTTTGATGTTAATCTAATTTTAGGAACAACTATTGGGTTTCGATATTTTAAACATATGGAGAAGTGAAGCAAACTTTGTTTCAAGCTTTTTTAAAAGAGCTTTTAATAGTGCTTAGGCAATAAAACAACTGAGCTTTTAATTAAAACTTTGATTTAAAGGTCTTAACAAGCTTTTTATAATCTTCAAGGTAATAGAAGAAAAAAAATAAAACTGGACTGATCTTTGAGATTTTTAAAAACTGTTACTTGCTAAAAAAAAAAGCTTTTTGGTATTTTGTGATGAAGATCTTTTGAATATAAGTATGTTAATATCACTTTGGAACAACTACTGTGTTCTTGTTATATCCACACTAATAGAAAAAAGTCCGTAAAAAAACTGCTAAATTAGCAGATTATTTTTGCTATATATTAGTAATATAGGAACAGCAAAAATAAAACCGTTAAATATACAAAATTTTTGTAAATGCAGAATAGCAAATTGACCTGCTAAAATCAGCAAAAAATTTTGCTAAATATTTAGTAGCCTAAAAAATCACAAAAAAATTTTAAATTTTTTAAGTTTTTTTTCGATTTTTTTATAAATCCAAATAAAAATCGAGCCTTTTGAAAACAGTAGTTTACAATTTTTTAGCAAATATTTCTGCTGATTTTAGCAGAATAGACTGCTATTTGCATTCAACTAAATTAAGCTTAAAAATAGCAAAAATTTTGTAGATTTAACAGTTTATTTTTGCTATTTTTAGTCTACAAATATTTAACAAAATTTTCTGCAGATTTTACAGTACAATTTGCTATTTTCAATTAACTAAAAGTTAGCCTAAATATTACTAAAATTCTGTATATTTAACAGTTTTAATTTTGCTGTTCTCATTTTACTAGTATTTAGTAAAAATATGTGCTAATTTTAGCAGTTTTTTCTGCAGCATCATTTTTAACTAATTTTTTGTAACTTTTTCTGCTATTTTTACAGATTTATTTCTATTAGTGCACTAAAGGGCTGCACAAAACCTTTTAAATGACGTCCAAGACAACATGATTTAGAGGCATCCCTTCTTGGGAAGTCACTAATACATATAAATGGCAAAGGCAACTCTGTTTCAAGACTAGTTGGTTGACTGTGTGTTAGGATATCATGTTGTCTTGAATGTCATTTAAAAGGTTTTATACAGCCCTTTTAATATTCACGCAGAGAAACCTTTATTTGCTGACAATCAAATTTTTCGATTGTGGTAATGAATTTTTTTTAGTTGTGACAACAGAAAACTAACTGAGACTTGAGTAATTTAACTGAATTTCGGTTGCATAATACAATAACATTTCGATAGTAATAACCGATTCGGTGACTGCAGCTGAACAAATTCGGTTGTTAGCATGAATATTTTTTTCGGTTTGAATTGCTTTTATTTAAAATACTAGGAAAACTGAGAAACCAACCTTTTATTGGAGCCCTATTAAAGGAAATGTTTAACTATTTTGCTCTGTTTCATGCTTAAACAGTGATACAACTCTGAGATTTTAATTAAAACTTTAAATTGAAGCTTTCGTAGAGCTTTGCATGAGCTGTAATGAACCAGATTTGTCGAGGAACTTTCAAATAACAATCCCTTAATTAAAAGCTTTTTACGGTATTTGAGTAAGAGCTTTTAAAGATAAGTTGAGAATATTTTAGAACAACTATTGTGCACCTATGAATAATTTTTTATAAAAACTAATGTAAATTTTTTTGTAAACTGTAAGAGATTTATCTTGTAAAATAGCTTTTTTTATAGGGAATTGCTTTTATTTAAAATACTAGGAGAACTGAAAAAAAACTTTGATTTGAGCCTTATTAAAATAAATTTTCAATTATTGCGCTCTGTTTCATGCTTAAACAGTGATACAACTCAGCTTTTATTAATACTTTAAATTTAAGCTGTAAAAAACCAGATTGGTAAGGAAGCTTTCAAATATCAATTCTTTAATTAAAAGCTTGTTGACTAAAAAGCTTTTAAAGATAAGTTAAGGATATTTTAGAACAACTATTATGCACCTATGAATAACTTTTTGAAAAGAATGTCTCTTAGATTTATTTTTTGTAAACTGTAAAAGAGCTTTTTAGCTTTCAAAAAAGTTATTATACCCTACACCACTATGTGGTCAGGGTATTATAAGTTTGTGCTGATGTTTGTAACACCAAAAAATATTGGTCGTAGACCCACCTTATAGTATACCGATCGGTTCAGAATTTTTTTTTATTTCGATTTAACGATGTCCGTCTGTCCGTCCGTCTGTCTGTCTGTCTGTCTGTCTGTCTGTCTGTCCATGCAATCTTGTGCGCACTCTACAGGTCGCAGCTATTAAGATATTTTAATAAAATTTGGTACGCAGACCTATGTTGGCCCAAGGACGAACAAGTTTGATTTTTTTGAACATCGGTCCATGTTTAGACCTAGTGCCCATATAAGGGTCCTACCAAAATTATATTGTTTATACGCTGCAGGTCGTAAATATTAAGATATTTTGACGAAATTTGGTACACAGACCTATGTTAGCCCAATAACGCAGCCTATTGATTTTGGTGAACATCAGTCCATGTTTAGACCTAGTGCCCATATAAGGGTCCTACCAAAATTATACTGTTTATACGCTGCAGGTCGTAAATATTAAGATATTTTGATGAAATTTGGTACACAGGCCTACATTGGCCCAATAACGCAGCCTATTGATTTTGGTGAACATCGGTCTATGTTTAGACCTAGTGCCCATATAAGGGTCCTACCAAAATTATAATGTTTATACGCTGCAAGTCGCAAATATTAAGATATTTTGATGAAATTTGGCACACAGACCTATATTGGCCCAATAACGCAGCCTATTGATTTTGGTGAACATCGGTCTATGTTTAGACCTAGTGCCCATATAAGGGTCCTACCAAAATTACTGTTTATACGCTGCAGGTATTAATATTAAGATATTTTGATGAAATTTGGTACATAGACCTATGTTGGCCCAAGGACGAAGCCTATTGATTTTGGTGAACATCGGTCCATGTTTAGAACTAGTGCCCATATAAGGGTCCCCCCAAAATTGGCTTGGTTACAAACTGCAGGTCGCAAATATAAAGATATTTTAATGAAATTTGGTGCGCTGACTCACATTATAGAAAATTTTGACAGAAGCCCCATTTTAACCCATTCGAATTTCGGATCCAAACAATACACCAGAGTGGTGTAGGGTATTGTATAGTCGGCATGCCCGACTTTAACCTTTTTACTCGTTTTTTATTGTGACGGTAAAACGCTTAGTAAATCTACGACTGAGGTTTAATTTAAGCTTTTCAAACAATTTAAAAACTGTATATTTAAAGCTTACTAAGAGCATCTGAAAATTTTGTTAGCTTCTAAATAAGAAAAATTACGATTTAACTCCGAGTCGAGCCATATTTTAGTTTAAAAGTAATCACTACTAATCCTGATTTTATGCCTTTATTTGGTATTCAAACTTTACTTTGTTTTAGATTTTCGTCTATACCTTAAAACTAACAACCTCTTAACTAAGAAATAAATTTGTACGTTAACAATAAACAGAACAAAGCTTTCTATTAGGGCCTTACTTCTATCTTAAACATAACACCCTTTAAAGCGAACTTTGTAACTTTAAAAGCTTTTTTTTTACCTCAAAAGTAATCTTGTCAGCGATTTGTTTCAAGACTTATTTACTTCTTCTTCCTCACTCTTTTTGCTGGGTAAATAGATGCCCATACAACAGAGTAGTATTTTTGAAGATGACAAAGCAAATTGTGGTATTTTTTTACCACAGATTGCCACTTTTTACCACGATAATAAGAAACTATCATTAAGTTTATTATTTAACTTAACAAGTCTGGACATTCTAAAAACTTCGTTCCCTGACTATTTCCTAAAGCAAAAATGAAATCCGGATAGGGACAAGCCTACAACAAGTAATTTTTTACAATTTGTAAAATAAGTTGCAGGATGTTAGCACACTTAATTCTTTAAATGCGTAAAAGCTTTAATTGACTATTGGCTTTCTACCAAAAATAATCTATGAAACAACAATACATTTTATATACGATTTTCTTCTTGTTTGAAACCTTCAAATACGACTGAGGCTATGCCAACGACAAAAAAAATGTTTGTAAAAACTTTGTAAACTAATTTTCCTTAAACTTATGTATTCTTGGATGTTAAAGTCGTATTCGATATCAATTTTTTTTATCACCCACAATTCTCTCACAATATGACAATATTTAAAAAATAGGAGAAAATTTGTAAATAAAAATTTGAAATTAAGTTTACTATTAGGTTACATTTTCACTTACAAAACTACTAAAATTACTAAATATTAGATGCTTATTTTTTTCTCTCTCTCTTTTGCTCTGTAAAGTTTCTTGCATAGGTTTTTCTCTGATGTTTTTACCTTTTAAAAACGTTGATTTATTTCTTTAAGTAAACCGGGTTCTTTTCTATTGCAAGCAAAATAACCAATCCCACCGCTGACACCAATTGTTACGTTTAACTTCTAAAACGTACGTTTGACTTCTTTAGATAAACCGGATTGGTGCTCTTTGCAAATAAAATCACACCTTCTCTTAGATAAATTTTGAGCTTATATAATTGTTTATTTAACACTGTGTTACTTTAAATACAACAATATAGCACACACATAAACTCTGTACGCAACTCACTATACACAGTCTAAAGCGCAATTAACTATACCAACTCTAATACAAAACAGCACAAATGTTAAGTACAACTTCACTTCACAAATATTAATGTGCAACTTCTTTTTCCCTCGTAACGTTCGGTATTTTATCGTATAATGGTCGTATCTGTAGAACATGCTAGAAGCTTCCAATGTCTATGATTAGAACACTTAGCATTATTTATGGCATTTAACATTATAGGCTGTGGTCTATACTACAAACGCCAATTACCGTTAAATTAAAATTATTGTTGGATTTATTAAAATTATTTTACAATTTATCAAAAATGAAAATTGTTTAAAAATTTCTTATTATGTATTTAAATGAAGTATTTTAAAAATTATTTAAATCCATAATAACATGTTTTTGACAAGTTTTGACAAAAAAATAAACAAACTTGTTTCTATATTTCCTTTTAATTTACTTTTTCTTAGAAATTTATTTAAATGTGCTTTAATGTTATATTACTTTTTCTAATAACACATTATTTTTATTTCCACTCTATAAACATTGAAAAAGAAAATATTCTTTTTATGTGTTACTCCCCCACGTTTTATCTTGTTCAAAGCGGAAATTTCAGGAAACCCCTTAATTAACTTTCATTACAAAACAATATGATTGCTTTTTATGTTAACTTCTAAGACTCCATCACAAAAAGACCCCCCTCTCCATCAAGTACTTAAACATAGAACTTCCTCTCATTTCCACTGTTTAATTTCCTATTCAACAAAATATTTAAGGAAAATTCTTCTTTTCTATTTTTGGATATTAAGCCTAAATGTATGTTATTTCTAATGTTGACAGCTACAAACGTAAATATATTTTAACATTTATTTGTAAGAGGAAAAAAAAGTAATGAAAAACAATTGTAACACCCTGGCACTTGTTAATGTATTTTGATTAACCCATATCAGCAAAACATCATGAGTAAGATCCAAACTAATCTCAACAGCCGTCTGTCCTTCTACCACCCAATCTATTATGTGTTTGTTTATATAATCCATTAATTGTTAGTCTAGTACAGAATTTCTTTATAGTAACTACATGGATTTTTCTTGTTAAAAGTTAATGTTTATCACGTAATTTTTCTTTATTCCGATAAAATCAGAACAAGGAAAAAAATTTAATATTTATTTAATAATTTAATACATACTTATTAAAGCAATTTAAAAATTAGATGTTATTTAGTATTATATTTAAGAACAACTTAAATTTTGTGCTAAAATCTATTGTTTACAAATTTTGTTTAACAAGTTTATTTTATTATAATAATATTGAATTTATTGTACGGAATGTGCAAAAGTGTTATTTTTCACCTCCCCCAGTATTTTCCGGTAGATTGGACATAACATAATATCCCCGCAAAAATTGGTCCTCTCCGATTAAAACGGTTAAGCCAGCCGCGGCTTTTAGCCCTAAAATTGACTTAGTTGCCTATTCCTACTTGTGACTCGTTATGTCTGTCTTAAGACTATTTTTAAGACTGAAAGTCACAACTTTCCATACAAAACAACAGTAATTTTGTCATTATTATGATTGTGTCGATACCAGGTCTTAATTTTTTAGAAGTTTTCAAACAAAAATTTGAATAAATATAATTTATTATGACTTTGCAGCAACAAACACAAGGGAAATACAGTCACAACTAAGAGTCACAGACTTTTCGTAATAATAGACACGTAAAATTAGTTTAAAGCTCCTTTGCGCTATAACTCTTAGTGTCTGTTAAATTTTTTTTTTCAATAAAAATGTGTTCTTCTTCTTCCTATAAATCAGCTCTTAAAGTAAAGGTTTTACAGAAAAATACTAAATGAGCATACTCCAGGGACTCCGTCCTGTTGACGAAATTTCTTAGTCTCTTCCAACTCATTCCTCTGAGGTCTCCCAAAGTTGTAATATTGTCCCGGATTAGTATTGAACCTTAATCCTTGCAAAGGCCGGACAGCCACAAAGATAGTGTTCTAGGAACCCGTCATCCTCCCCGCAAGCCCTACATGTTACTGAGTTCGAACGGCCTATTCGGAATAGATATCTATGCCCTCAGTGTTTTAATGCCTGGTGAGAATGCCGGCGGTTGTTCTATAATAATAGTCCATTGACATAGTTCGCCAGCCATCTCACTCCCTTCGATGTTACAATGCCCGGAACCCATACAATTTCAACACTACCCCCGGTTGAGAAGATTTTGAGTTCCTTCTTACACCCGAAAATAGTGGTTGATCTTACAGAGTTAGAAGAGATTGCTTGAATCGCTATATTTTCGATAATCTCTTCAATATTAACAAACTGCCGTGAGTGCCCAGCAAAAATGTGGAAGCAGTAAAAACGTTTACTGCTTCCTTACTGCTACTTTTACCGCTTCTAAAAATGCATAGCTTCGTAAACAGCACTAATGAAAGGCCTAAGTTGATTAATCGGTTTTTGCATGAAATGAGCAATACATTTTGATTGTTTAAATTTTTGCGGTTCTTTTACTAAAATTTTTTAAAATGCGGAAAAAAGTTATTTTGATGAAAATAAGAGGTTTTACAAAAAATAAGAGGCATTTTTTCTTCACGGAAAAATATGCAGGAATATTTTGCTTTTGAGAAGGCATGATTTTAAATGGTTGAAAAGCTTTATAATATGCACTTTCGAGAAGGCATGAATTATCGACATTTTAAAAGAAAAACAGGAGCACTAATTAAAAGCGGTGAATTCATGCCTTTTCGGATCTCGAAACAAGTGCTTTCACGCGAGCTATCTCGAACAAAAATCAGGCACGATATCATCAATAATCCAATCGCTTCACTGTTCAACTTTCCCTGACAAAACCGCTTCCAAGCAAGCAGTAATTTCTGCTGGGTGCTTTGATCTCAGCCTGAAAGACGTTATTATAATGCGGGTGGCAAAATCATTTTCCAACAGAGAGGTCACAGCTATAGAAGCCCAACCTAGTACTCCCATCAATTTTCGAACGAACCGTACAGAAATTGATGCCTGGATTGTCCTTCAAAAAGGTACCTGCCAACAAGGCTTCCCTGTCCGGGATTCGTATACTGCAACTTACAGTTTTTGACCTCTCGGAGATTCTTTCATAATTCCATTCCGTGAAATTGTATCCCGATAACTCATCTAAAATCTTCTGCTGGTTGGTTTTCCATTTGCCACAAATCCACTCACCAGTTGCATTCAGCCGAAGCATAAGCAAGGCGACCGAATTTCAATCGGTTTTCCTAGTGGATCTGTTTCCAATAGCTACCTGAATTAGCTAAATATTCCACTTTCTCCACATTCATGTTTATCATTGTGCTGCCGCATAAGTCAAGATGCGTCTTACTACGCTAGTGTAGAGCCCATGTGCACAGAGAAAACAGATTTATGGTGACAAGCGAATTTCTTGTCAACTGAATGGTTTGGTTGCAGCAATCGAATTATTTAGTTGTAGTAATCAAATGTGTTCCTGACACAACTCAGATGCATTGTTTCAACCGAAATTTTGTTGTATTAACCTAATTTCTGTTACCACAAACAAATAAATCAGTGGATCCAACCAAAGCATTCGGTTGGCAAAAAATTCGGTTGTCACAATGAATCTGTTTTCTGTGTGTGTGATTCTCAGATTTAAACTTTATTTGGAGCTTACAGCTCTTCTACATGTGGCCCACGCTCGATAGACTTTAGTGATCCTGCTCTCAATGTGATGTTTCAAGTATAATATTCTGGCAAAAATTACTCCAAGATACTTCACCGTTTCGAAGACACTATTGGTTTTGGTTAGGACACGAGGCTCATCATAACTAATGATATTCTGAATATAAAAGCATATCTAATTTTTTCAGGCTCCATACTAAGTCCCCGCACTCTATCACATTTCGAGTGCTTCTGAAGCCCTCCTCCACATCGTCTGTATAGCAGACAGGTTGGAGACTCTCAGTGGCTAAAATCCTTATGAGACTGTTTATGGTGGTCACCTGTAAGAATGGTGAAAGAATGTCAAGCTGTGGAGTCCCACGGCACACCCTGTGGAGTTTATAGAAGACGTTCCTTGCGAGACGAATAACTGACACGTGTATATTGCTTTACATGTTAATGAATTTTACCAATAAACTAATGAAGTTTTTTGTACAAAGTAAATGAAAAATTCCTTAAGTTTTATGAAAAAGCTTGATATATTTTTATGAATCTTCATTGAGCGCATGAAACTTTTAATAAATAAAATTAAATTTCTCGCAACATTTTATGAAAAATTCCATTAATTCAATGAAAAGTTTCACTGAACTAGTTCCAGTTAAACTTCATTGGTTTTAGGCTAAAATTCATTATTTTCATGCAGATAATTTTCTCAGTATACTATATGAACGATCAAGAGCCCGGTCAATGACTAGGGACAAGATAAGCGATTTCTTCGTGATTTTATTAAGTGCTCAATTTACACATATCAACAGATACAGCCAGAATATACAAATGTAGATCAAATGGTCTCTCAACATGGTAAACCACCTCATAAAGGTAATTTTCCACTGAACGTTCCTTTAAATCCTTAAATTAATTCCATGGCTTTCAACAAAACTGATATCAGGCTTATCGGTAAACTCTTGGGTTTGCATAGCTTGACTCTACACGCTTTGATATGAGGACAACTTTTGTCTCCTGCTCTAACGTGAGGGTGCGTGAAAGTCTTAGACATGCAGAATAAATATTTACCAGATGTACGTCAATCAGCTCAATGCTATGTTGCAAAAAGGTAAGAAAGACCCCATCTGCTTCTACTACCTTAAAATGGTAAAACTCTTTTACAGTTCTTTTAACCATGTTGCTGATTATATTAATTTTCCGACAAAACTCACGTCCTGGTCGATATTGCCCCTCATTTGCTGGAACCTTTTGTTCTGCATTTGGCCCAGCCTCTCCCCCCCTAATTTGTTCTAGGATGATGGATAAAATTTGATACTGGATACTGTACACTCGACCGTTCCTCAAAAAAAAGTTCGCCGTACACCGTCCAATATAAATAATTTTTGCAAAAAGATTTCAAAAAAAAATTGTTTTTTCCCGGAGCGTAGGGGTCGCCATTTTACATTTTTCGTTATATCTTTGGCATTTACAGTCGGATCTTAAAGTTTGATACATCGATGTTTTTCTCTCGAGGAGACCAATGTTTTGCTCCAAGGACCATTGACCTCAAGTATCCCGTTCTAGTAGTTACCCACCAGATCTCAGTTGCTGCCACCCCAATGTACCACTCTAATGTCAGAAAATTAAAGCTCGCAAAAAATCATTAAACTTTTGCTAAGGAAGTTTTGCGATAAACCCAGCAGAAATTTTTTGTATATATTGGTTGCCGAATGTAGGGGTCGCCTTTTTAGATTTTTTTCATTTGATTTTTCCTTTATAGCAAAACACTGGTCTCCTCGAGGCAAAAAAATCGATACACAGTAGACGCTAGCAAATTAGAACCGCTTTGTTTTTGAGGCAATTCTAATTTCTGAATTATTCTAATTTCTGGACGTTTTTTTTCGTTTCGTTTCCAATGATAAAGTGTTTTTTTTACGTTTATTTAACATTTTAAATGATACACTTTCACTATTTAATAGAGACTGCCAAATAATATGTACATGCGTATCAAATTTCACAAATAAACTAGCCAAAAATGTACATAAATGCGACAAAAAAAACAAATAGGGAAAAACATACATAATTTGGTGATTCCCCTTTTTAGTTTTACTTTATTCAAACAGAATAAAAATAAATTGGGGATTTCCTGTGTATTCAAATAACCAAAAAAAAAAAAAAACGCTCAGAAATTAGAATTTTAAATTCGAATTTCAGAGCGTTTAATGTATTGCAAACATTGATTCTAATTTCTGGACGTTCGAATTACTGAAAGCTCTAATTTGCGAGCGTCTACTGTATCACACTTTAAAATCCGACTTTAAATGCCAAAGCTATAACGAAAAGTTGAAAAAGGCGACCCCTACTTTCGGGAAAAAAAAAATTTTTTTTTTTAATATTTGAGGTACGGTCTAATGCCCAGCCCGGTCACCAGTTACATTGAGCCGAAGCATAATCGAAGGCGGCCGATCTCAGTAGGTTCTCCAATATTCTCCGATGGCACCGCTGATGCCTAAGCAACATTGGCGCGAGCTGTATTTTCTGAAATGTCTGAATATTGCACTTTCTCCGCATTCATGTTTACCATGCTGCTGTCGTCACATAAGTTAAGATGAGTGTGAATACGCTTTTGTAGAGGCAGTGTCATTCTCAAGTTTAAACCCTACAAATTTCGCTTTTCGGGAACATTTTCCTAGATTCAGTTAGTCTTAAGTTTTACAATTATTTTAAATATTATAGCTTAATATGTTAATTTGAGATTTTTTTTTAAACATGCATCAACTTTTAGTCAAAATGAGTTATAAATAAAAATCTATAACAAAGAAGAATTAATATTAATCATACGTACTGTAGTCGTCTAAAACAAAATCTTTGATTTTTTGTAATTTCTAGCAACAAATTTAAATGTTTTCTTTTTGATTCTTAAAATTATCCGACATCTTTAACAACTTCATTACTTTCAAACACTTTAGAATTTAGTGTAAACTTTTTAAATATTTAAATTAAATTCCTATTTTACACCTTTTTCCGTTTTCAAAACACTTTCTCATTTTATAGATTTTAATAATCATATAGAAATGAGAAATAAAAAAAAACATAATGACAACAAATAGGAATCTCTCTAGGGTATATAAACTGTACATGACAATGATAAATTATTACATGAATTTGATATGAGTGCTATGGTATGCCTTTTTGTTGTACTCCAGTACTAGTACAACGAACATTTGGATAATATTTTAAAGGGGATTATGCCAGAGGTTTGTAGTAATTTCTAGTAGTCTGTTGTTGTTGTTGTTAGTATAGGTTTCTGTTATTGATGATATGATGTTGAGTAGTTTGGTTGCAGCAGTAATGTTGCCAACTAATGACTCAACAATAAAAAGAAATATTAATTTAAGATGGTTAAAACAAAGAAATTAATTTTTAAAGATTTTATGGATTTACTTTTTTAATTTAAAATTTACTTTGTTTTCTCTTTTTGAACAACAATAATAAATTAATGTTGTTCTTTTAATTACTTGAATAACCATAAATCTTAAGTTGTTTGAAGTTGCATGTAGTAAATATGCTGAAAATTTATATACTGTCAATAATTTTAATTGTCAGGACAGCTGTGGTAAAACAGTTTTATGCATACAGCTGTACCAATGCTATGAACACAATTGATCGCACTACTATACAGGAAGCAGGTATGAGAATTTAAGATTTTACATATGGAAATTGGACATTTTTTAATAACAACAACTAAAAAAAAACAAAAGTCAGAAAGAAAAAGAAAACAGTTTTAGTGCAAAATTTTATTGGACACAAGAGAATTACCAGACTGTCGCAGATTCTTTCCATCCAAAGGACTCGTTAGGGGTTAGATTATGTGGCAATTGATCAAAGTATTGTAAATTGTAAGATTTCTTATTTCTTTGACTCGTTTCTATAAAATGGAATTTAATTTTTTTTTTAAAGAGAGGCGAATTCAGAATACATTCTGAAATATTCTTACAAATATTCTTATTTTATCTAATAAAATGCAAAAGTTATTAGGATTTTAGTCAAATGACCAATAAATTAATATTAATCATACGTCTGTGGGTTTTAAAATGAAACTTTTTGTTTTTACCAAGGTTGGTTACCGAAACGAATAACGGTAAGGGTAACGGTAACGGTATCAGATTTCGTTTGTTTAGGTAACGGTAAAGGTAACGGTATTTAAGACTGTTTCGGTAACGGTATACCGTTATCGAAACAGCAATACCGGTACGTACCGGTATTAAAAATTATGTTAAAAACATATAAAAACAAGTAAAAACATGGCATATTTTTAATTTTAAGTACTGAAAATACAGATTTTAAGCTATAAATTCAATACTGGTAGTTTTAATAAGTAAAATTATTATCTATAAATTTTTTGTAAAAAAAAACACTCAAGATTATAAAATAAAAAATAAAAAAATTTTAATTTTTATATAAAATAATAAATACCGGAAAATACCGGTAACTACCCATAAAAATAACGGTATCGGTAACGATAACGGTATTTAGAAATTTTTTTAGAGGTATCGATAACGGTAACGGTATTCAATTTGAAACGGTATTTCAGCGATAACGGTATTATAACGATAACGGTAACCAACCTTGGTTTTTACACAATGTTAAACAATTTCTGTAACATTTTTTTTTAAATTTTGTTTACACTGTTTAGTGAAATTTATTACAATAATCTCAGAAATATCATCGGGATACTTTCCTTGTTATACCAGAAAGTAGTAAAATATTTCAAATTACGGAAAAACGTCTATGAAAATAAAAAACCGTTTGAATTCAAGTTAAATTTAGAAGTAGTCTCCACAGCGTTTACACAAGCTGTCATTAGAACATTGTTTGAATATCGTCGCCTTCAGTTTTTTCGCTCTCCTGAAAAGCTGTTAAAAAATACACAGCACTATTTACTTGCAGACAAGCCGACGATATTTGAAATATCTTTCAAAACAAATAAGTCTTAAATTTTTGTTTAAGAACATACTGTAGACTTTTACATAAATTTTGCAACAATTTCTTCAAGATTTCGAAATATTTTAAATAATAGAATTAATATTTTTGCATTATTTTCGATGTACAATCTTGAAGTTCAATTATAACCATCCCAGGAAAATTTTCTGTTTAAAACAATCGGTTGAGTAGTGGATATCGAGTAATTTTCCTGGTTTGGGTACTCGATACCCTACGGGAAATTTAGCAAACTGTCACCGAACTGGCCTCTTTATATGAAATAGACTGGTCACTTTTACATGGCGTTGTCATAGGAGGGGGAAATTGACCCCTTGTGACATGTCACAAGATAAATCCGAGGACAGGTTACTGAACTCTCATAAACAACAAAGTTCAGGGACCTGTCCTAGGATTTGTCTTGTGACATGTCACAAGGGGTCAATTTCCACCTCCTATGACAACGCCATGTAAAAGTGACCAGACTATTTCATATAAAGGGGCCAGTTCGGTGACAGTTTGTCAAAATTTCCCGTAGGGTACTTTCAACAACTACTCGATATTTTATTATTTAACGGATTTGATCCGCTTCCCGGAATAGAATCCAAATCGGTTTCATATAGTCGGCATGTCCGACTTTAATTTTTTACTTGCCCAGCCAGCAATTTCGGAGCGCTCATAAATAAGATTCTTAAATGGCTCATAGAAATGATTTTTGTTTTTTTGAAAACACTCTTTATTTGGAAGAAAATATGAACCCTCAGAAAACAATCCAAAAAGTTGTCTCTAAAATCTGAAAAGCTGTCTCAAAATGAGGGTTCATTTTTCGGACTCAAAGAAGATTCCAAAATTATTTAAATTTATGAGGAAAATTTCGATTTTATACGTTCTTTTTTCTGAGTCATTTCTGAGTACACAGGGGGCTCTTTTAGACGGACCACTTTCGTAGGAAAAAGTGGAAAAATGTTTATGTTTTTGGAGCTCATTTCTGAGTCATTAATGATCATCTTTGTTTGCTGGGTGGTTATATATTATTTATTAAAATTTAATCGAATTTAAAAAATTATAGAAATTCGAACATGTGAATTGAATTTGTTATGGGTAATTTAAAAAAAAATAAAACAAATTTAAATAATCTACAACTAGTTATGAATTTTTAGTGTAATATCTTAATTTATATAAAAATCGGCCAATTTTGTCACTACTATATCTGTCATATTAACTGAGTAGTATTATGGAAGCTGACCCAGCAAATTGTGGTAATTTTTTGTTGACCTACTTCTTATTATACCCACTAACTATTGTTTAATATTTCACTATTTCACGGATTTGTTCCGGTTTCCCGGAAGAGAATCCAAATCGCGCTGTGGTGTACGGTTTCATATACCATAGTTGGCATGCCTGACTTAAATTTTTTACTTGGTTATATATTATTTGTTAAAATGTAATACAATTGAACAACAAAAAATAAATAAAATAATCTCGAATTTATTCTGAACTTTTATTGTAATAGATGAATTTATATAAAAATCTGCCATTTTTATCACTGGATTGCTAGATCTTTCAAAGCAACAGAGTAGTATTCTGGAAGATGACAAAGCAAATTGTGCTACTTTTCTTTATTTTTTTCTGATATTTCAAAAATTGAGTGACGCTCCTAGATAAGAACAATACATTTTCATTGAATTTTTAATTCAACCCAAGAAATATTTCTAAATTTTTTAAAACATCCTCCCCTAACGCTTTTCTTTCAGCAAGAATAAAATGCGAATAGGAACGAACCCTCAATAAATTATTCTTCACAATTTGTTACATAATTTTTAGCGTTTTTAGAACATTTAGGTGCCTATTGCTACTTGTGACTCGTTGTGACCATTATAAGACTACTTTTAAGACTGAAAGTCACAACTTTTCATACAAAACAAAAACTAAACTTAAATTTAGTAGTTTTGAGGTTAAGAAGAAGAATAAACATTTTCTTCAAAAGTTATAAACACATTAAATTTGCAAATCAGACTAGATCCAGTTTCTGCCTTTTTTATGGACAGGCTTCATCAGTGATTTTCCATTAAATTGTATTATCGTTTATATTTTCATTGTCAGATTGTCTCTATATGAATACTTTCAGAAGTGATCAAACAGACATATACAAACATTCTACTTTAGATCTCCTGTTTATCTTCTTATTTCCTCCGTGTCACCTTTTCGCAAATGTTGCCACACTGACGTATGGTTTTTACGTACAAGTGTAGGCAATTTGTGTATATTGGAGACGGACAGCCAATTCAAAAAATTCAAATTTTATTTGACAAATGTTATGATTGAGTCTATACCAGGTTTTATTTTTTTTTTTAAGTTTTCCAACAAAAATTTAAATAAATATAATTTATTGTGATATTGCAACAACAAATACAAGGGGAATATAGTCACAGACTTTTCGCAGAATTAGGCACGTTAATACCTTTAATGCAATTGATGGTTATCTCGATAATTTAATTTCTTTATAACAATAACCTACCCTTAAAGCCATAATCGGTTACAAATTTCTACTAAAAATAAATTTGAAATAAAAAATAAATTTGAAATTTTTATTTTAATTCTTTTAGAAAAGTTTCAGTCTATTGCTCGACTTTGTAACGGGATTTCGTTCTAATATGATTTATAAATATATATGTAGATACATTTCCTGTCTTAACATGGTTTTTGCCTTCTGAACAAGTTTTTTTTTCTAAATTAGTGTTTATATTAAATAAAAATTGAGTCCTTTAAAATAGCAATTACAGCCAAATGTAGTAATTGAATGATTCAGTTTCCAAATCGATTAAATCCATAAAGAAAAAATTATGAGTTTCATTGAGAAAAATTTGAAAATAGTATATATTGTTTTTTTTTTTTTTAATTCCTGTTAAGTTATAAATATTGTCATTTAGCATTGTTAATATTTATTATCAAAGAATTTTTTTTTTTAATATTAAACAGTTAGGAGTCAATAATGTGTTTTTAAATTAAAGTTTTATAAAATTTAGAAACTGGAGTTAATTTGCAAACAATTAGCAAAAATTTAGTACAAAATATTTAATAAATGGTTTCGAGCCCTGTAAAGTTATGAGCACTAGTAAAACTGTACACTTCTGCCACGAATACAGCACACTTCAGCAGACTGTACAAGTTCATTATAATTATACTCCGCTGTAATTTTACTGTTACTTAAAGCCCAAAATCGTATCTTTCGATGGTAGTTCAAAATTTTCAAATAACTTTTAAAACAAAAAAGTTAAGAGTTTATAACAAAATATCTATAGAATTAATATCAATCATACGCCCAGTGTTTCTTCAAAAATAAATTTTTAAATTTTACTTGATTTTTTTTAGAATTCCTTAATATTTTCAAATGATTTCTGGCACTAACAGCAAAAAGTATTAAAATAAATATTTAGCACTATCAAGGAAGATTTTCCGCGGGGTGCTCTCCTCTTTTTAAGGAATAAATATTATTAACAACATGAAATCAAAAAAAAACATGAAATCAATATTGCAGCTTATAGATATTAAAGCAAATCTAAAATTTTCCCTAACTTTGGGACAGCCTTCTTTATATTATTTTTATTTTATTCTTTTTTTTCATTAACCATTCATAATCATTATTTTATTGTCTCATAATAAACCAGCTCATGGTCATTTAATTTTTAATTAATGTTTGTTGCATTGTAATGTACATTTTTCCCTACTTTTTTTTAATAATATTTGTTCATATAATTTTTGTTGTTATATAAAAGCAATTAAATGCAACCATCCAGTAACCAGCCAAGCTCTGAAACAGAAGAAGCCATTAAAAGTTGCATTGTATTCGTTGTTTTTCCTATAATGAGGGAAGATCTACCCTGGAATATAAGGCGCCATTATCATTAGTGTTGAACATTTATGACATTAAGTATACTCAACAATTATGGTTTTCTTTTAGCAAAAATAGCAGTGGGTAGTTTTTTGTGTTAATCATATAAAAGTTGATAATTTCTGGTTTAAAGACAAATTAAATGTGGTAGAAAATTAAAAAAACAAAAAAATGTATTTAATGTATGATTAATATTCATTAAGGGACATACAATGCGTATGATTAATATTGGTTTATAGCCATACGATGGCGTATGAATAATATTTAATTGTTGCAATTTTAATTAATAACTGTGATATTAAAGTTTTTTCTGCAGTGATAAAAACAGAAAAAAATTTAATAAAAAAGTTTAAAAATATTTTAATGAAACTAAAAATTGAAGAAGGCGAACCTCCATGTTTTATTCTTGCATAGAGTTCCGAAATTATAATAACACAACATTTTTCTTTAAAACTGCTAACAAATTTCGTTGTAATCAATAATTTTAATCACTTCACCCATGATTTTCCTTTAAAATTTCTAACAAATTTCATTGTAATCAATAATTTTAATCACTTCACCCATGAGTTGTCCTTAATTTCCAAACAATTGTCTAAAAGTTTCATATTCCTAACAAAATAAGAATAAACAAGTTTTCTATAAACCGACCAGTTCCTTTAAAGGACACATTTAAAGCAAACTTAGCTATCCAGCTATAAGAGATTTTACTGTGTATTCTGATTTTCAGTTATATTTTAAAATTTCAAAGAAATATTTTGAAAAATTTGCAAGATTAGTAAGAAATTAAGGATTTTAGTTTTTAAAACTACTAGGCGTATGATTGATATTAATTCATGACATTTTGAAAACTTTCACTAATAACTTTTTTGCAAGAAAAGCTATCAACGAAATTGAAAATGCAATTGTAAGACAACACTTTTGGGCTTTGATGCACACTTCACACAAAAAATTGTACAATAATAGTTAGTGCTAGTATTACAGTCAAAACTAAGAATGATATTTGTCTTAAATATTTTCAAACAAAATTTCTTACATAATTGATATCTAAAAAAATCCATCAAAGTTCGGAATACAAAACTTGCCTCAATCTCTTATTTCTATTTAAAACTTGCTATTTAAAATATAAAATAACAAAATTTTAATTTGCCTCAAAAATATTTAAAGTATTACAATTAATTCAAATGGTTTTTAATTGTTAAACAGTAAATGACAAAAAAAGGCTTTTAAAATTTACACTGAAAAACTATTTTATCTATAAAAACTCATCACTTATTCGTAGAAAAAAAAACAACACTACACAAAACCTATTAAAATCAACACTTATAAAAACCAAAAACACACTCACAAAAAATTCAATCAAATTTCCATCAAATCAATGCCAAAATCAATTTTGGTCTTTCTATAACAAAGTAAAACGACAGCAATTTTATACAAAAAAAACACACACACACACAAACCATGGCAAATAATTTGTAAAAGGTAGCAAAAATGAAATAGTAATGGCAACAACAAAAAAAAAAACTGGAAACTGCAAAGTGTAGAAAATATGGTTGAAAAACGCATTTATAAAATCCTGACATTCAACAATATACGTATGTGGCACAGGCAGGAGTATGATTTAGCAAATTAACGCTCCAATAACACATACAACAAAAGTTACAACAAAAAAAAATCTAAATTAAAAGCATTGACAGACAACAACAGCAACTAAACGAAATTAGTTTAAATTACACATTTTAAATGATTTGAAATGTGTACAGAAAGATTGAGAGAAAACAAGAGTTGGAAAATTTTTAAATTACATTTACAGCCACAAATTAGAAAAGACATAAAGTTAAAAATGAGTGTTGGTTTTTGAAAAACAACTACAGTAGTAGAACAAAAATAAGTTAGTTTAACCATATTCCAACATCGAATATTTGTCTACGCATGCAAGGTGGTACGTAGTATTAATTGTAACCCAACAGTAAACAATTTGTTAAAAGTAAATAGTAAGTAGAAATTCAATGCAGTTAGAGGTTAGAATCAAGGAGGTAATAAGGTTTTAACAAAAAGGCCTTAGAAAAAGCTAAAGCGCTGATGTTAAGACCTAATATGCTGACTTTTAGAGGTACTTTGAATATATCAAATATCTGTTAAAACAAAAAAGTTATGGAAAGTTATTTAAAACAACTGCTGAATTAATATTAATCATACGCACTGTAGGCTGGTTTAATAAAACTCGTAGTTTTAACGATTTTTATAAGAAAAAATTCATATTTTTTAGTTATTTTGGTATAACTAATCAAAATTCTATATAAATAATTGAAAAAAGATCCGCAAGTCGCTCAATGATTTAGAAAAACTGCTTAAAAACTCCAAAGAGACATAATTACGATTCTTCGAATATTATGTGATATGAGTAGAAAGCCTTTAAGGTGCCTACTCTTACTTGTGACTCGTTGTAACTATCATCAGACTATTTCTAAAGGGGCCTGTAGACGATCAAGCATGCTGTATAGCTTGCCTTGATAGTTCCGTGTATTTGTTTTTGTAATTTCCATCAAACAAGGCATTACACCATCAAATGCTGTACATGTTGTACAGCATGCTTGAAAATGGGGTCATATATGAATATATATGATCATACATGGGCCCGTATATGATTATATATGAGTAAAGCTGATAATATATGTCCATAAATAGAACAATATATGGTCTCATATATGACCATATATGTTCGGATCCGAAATTTTACGGAGTATGGTCGTATATGATATGATTTCGGATCCAAATTTTGAGGGTCTATTGTCGTATATGATCATATATGTTCATATATGCGCATATATAATTCATATATGCTCATATACGGCCATATACCCTAAAATTTCAATTTATGATTATATATGATACCATATATGATACCATATATGATCATATATGGAACTATATATGTTCATATATGATCAGCTATACCCATATATGATAATATACGAGCCCATGTATGATCATATACGAGCCCTTGTATGATCATCTGTTCATATACGATCCCATTTTCACCCCAGAACTCAATTTTATTTATTAATCTACATTTATTAATGTTATGAGAGCAATAATGAATTACACTATGCGACAGTCAAAATCGGGATGGGATGAAACCAACGGGAAATGTTATATCGGTCAAAAAGAAGTTATACGTGTCCCGGCGTTTCGCTGGGTCAACCCTAGGAATCGAGATATATCTTTTTTTTGACATAACTCGAGAACCACTAGTCCGATTGTGCTCAAACAATTTTAAAAAAATTAAAAATTACAATTCCTTTAATCTGTTCATATAACGTTTTTCTATATACTCAACAGTTTTGCCGGTAAAAATAAATGTTAATTTAAAATTGTTTGAGCAAAATCGGACTAGTGGTTCTCGAGGTATGTCAAAAAAAAGACCACCAAAGGTCAAATCGATATATCTCGATCCCTAGGGCTGACCCAGCGAAACGCCGGGACACGTATAACTTCTTTTTTACCGATATAACTTTCCCCGGTAGTTTGAACCCTTCCCGATCACTGACCCCTACCATTTATATGGGCACTGAACATGGACCGATTTTAAGCAAAATCAATAGGTTTCGTCCTTGGGGCGACATAGTTCGGTGCACCAAATTTCACCAAAATATCTTAATATTTGCGACCTGTACAGTGGGTAAAATAATGCATGGACAGACAGACATAGAGACAGACGCACTATGCTTCGTCCCATGGACAAAAATCAAAAAAAAAAATGTATCTCAAATTGTGAATAAAGAAGGATTTTTTTATACCCTACACCACTATGTGGTCAGGGTATTATAAGTTTGTGCTGATGTTTGTAACACCAAAAAATATTGGTCGTAGACCCACCTTATAGTATACCGATCGGTTCAGAATTTTTTTTTATTTCGATTTAACGATGTCCGTCTGTCCGTCCGTCCGTCTGTCTGTCTGTCCATGCAATCTTGTGCGCACTCTACAGGTCGCAAATATTAAGATATTTTGAAGAAATTCGGTACGCAGACCTATGTTGCCCCAAGGACGAACAAGTTTGATTTTGGTGAACATCGGTCCATGTTTAGACCTAGTGCCCATATAAGGGTCCTACCAAAATTATACTGTTTATACGCTGCAGGTCGTAAATATTAAGATATTTTGATGAAATTTGGTACACAGACCTATATTGGCCCAATAACGCAGCCTATTGATTTTGGTGAACATCGGTCCATGTTTAGACCTAGTACCCATATAAGGGTCCTACCAAAATTATACTGTTTATACGCTGCAGGTCGCAAATATTAAGATATTTTGATGAAATTTGGTACACAGACCTATATTGGCCCAATAACGCAGCCTATTGATTTTGGTGAACATCGGTCCATGTTTAGACCTAGTGCCCATATAAGGGTCCTACCAAAATTATACTGTTTATACGCTGCAGGTCGCAAATATTAAGATATTTTGATGAAATTTGGTACATAGACCTATGTTGGCCCAAGGACGAAGCCTATTGATTTTGGTGAAAATCGGTCCATGTTTAGAACTAGTGCCCATATAAGGGTCCCCCCAAAATTGGCTTGGTTACAAACTGCAGGTCGCAAATATTAAGATATTTTAATGAAATTTGGTGCGCTGACTCACAATATAGAAAATTTTGACACGAGCCCCATTTTAACCCATTCGAATTTCGGATCCAAACATTAGTTGGCTTTTACCCAGACTGGTGTAGGGTATTGTAAAGTCGGCATGCCCGACTTTAACCTTTTTACTCGTTAAACATAAGAAAGAAACTCAAACAAATATTGAAAAAATATTTGGGGTGTTTGCTTTTTGCCGCCAAGAGAGGGCGCTAAACTCTGACCCCTACCATTTGTCTCACAGTGTTATAAGCAATACTGAAGTGATTTTTTGGATGTTGTTTTTGGATATTGTACTTCCAAAAAGCTGCAAAAATATACTAACAGATACGTTGAATGCAACGAAAGAAGTGATTTTTTTGAAGTTGTTCAGCATCACTTCTAAAAAACCAGTAAAATTTGTTTTTCTGGGAAATTAAAGCATTTTTGAGGCCGTTTTAAAGATAAAATGTCTAAAATTATCTATAGATATTATAAGTTAAAATTGGCCCCTTTATCCTTTAGTGTAGCCCTCTGCTTATACTATAATATCAAGTTTAACCATATATATTGGTTAAGGTCTTTGGAGAATTTTATGTATTTGAATAGAGTACATGTCAAAGAACAACAAGTTAATTGCAAAAGTCAACGCCTAAAGTAATGAGTTTAATTTGCAAAAGGTTTTAAGGTAAAATTCATCACATCCTTTGTGAATAATAAAATCAATGTAACAAGAGAGTTAAATTGACTTTAAATCCCCGCAAAAAAAATACAGGAAATGGAAAATTAGGACATGGTAAATAAATACTTAAAATATTAAAGGAGTTAAAGCAAAATTACACTAAACTGCAGTTTTGTAACCAGAACTAAAAACGAATTATTTCTTAATCAAAATTCCTTATTTAAATAATATTTAACACAAAAATCGTACTTAGTTCTGATCATAAAACTGACCAAAAAGTAATAGAATGTGCTAAGAAACCAAAACTTATTTAACAAATTATGAATAAATTGTTGTCGCAGTGTAGTTAGGAGACGAAGTTTCTAGAATTCCTAAAAATATTTGTTAGGTTATATTACAAACTCAATGAGAATTGCTTATTCTTTTATTCTGAGATGCGTCAATAAACATTTGAAATCAAAGAAAAAATATAATTTAAAAAAAATCACAATTTGCTATGTCATCTTTCAAAGTACAAATAGCATTACAACATTATTTTAAACTTTAATTGTCATTAATGCAAACGAGTTTAAATAATACATTATCTATAAATAAACAAAAGTTACGCTGAAAATTGTTTATTTACTAGGAAATTAATATAAATCATACGCTATGGGGGCTTTAAAAAATTTTAATTTATTTGTTACTGATTTTTAGCATCAACATAATAAATATTTAACTTAATTTCTTTAATTTATTATGTTAATCTCTTGATAAATTAATATGCTATTTATAATTTAATTGTGATTATGATTTACAATTACGTCACATTTCATTTAAAGTTTTTATTATGTTAGTTATATATTTTTTTAAACGCCTGAATTTATAATATTATGTGTAAACTGTTGTTTATATAGAATTGTATATTTTGTGTTACAATTTGTAATTAAATATGATTATTATTGTTTGATTAATTACATTATATTTATGTGGACATAATATTACAATGGTAATTTTTTTTTTAATTTTAAATATTTATTTAATTTATAAATTTATAAAATATGATATTGCATATTTATTAAAGGCCGAACTTAACTAATAAACTAACATAATCGGCAATAAATTGTACGCTTTCGATTGAAGTTTGTAATTGTGTAATTTATTTGAAATTAACAAATATATAGGAGTTTATTTCACATAACTGCTGAATTAATATTAATCATACGCACTGTAGTTTTTATGATATAATTCTTAATTTAAAAATCTCTTTGTGAAGTTTATAAAAAAAGGGCTATTAAAAAGGTGTCAAACTTAAAAATATTCAGGATAAAAAAAACAACCTAAAGGAAATAACATAACATTAAAAAAAACTCCAAATTTAACTCGAATGAAAAAAACCTCAAATTGAAAAAAAAGCTAAAATTAAAAAAAACCTCTCAAATCGATCCAAAATATCGACCTAATAAGCCAAAACCGCTAAGGTTTATAGTCGGAATAACAACACTAATATAAAAAATGCTAAACTAAGGAAAATCGCTAAAATGTCCAAACATTTTAACAAATAAGCGAAAAAAAGTGATCGCATAGAATTTTTTTTAAATAAAAAAAGTGCTAAATCGTGTAAAAAATTCAATAATATTTAAGCCTCAGATTCTGAGGCGCTTTCCCTATGGAAAAACCTTAGCTTCTGAGCACATTTCCCCACAGAAAAATCCTTAGGTTTTGAGTATTTTTTCCTATAGGAAAACACCAGATTATTAGTACTTTTTATATACTTATATTAAAAAACTTATTTTCTATAGGAAAAACTTTAGATTCTGTCTTCGTTTTTCTTTAGAAAAAACAAAAAGCTTCAGAGGATTTTCTTTTCTCGTACGTCTTAGATTTAACCAACTTTTCTTCTGTAGGAAAAAGTCCTTAGTCTTTAAATTTGAAGAGCAAATCTTGCGGTTTTCTGCAGGAAAGGTTTTTAAAGTCTGGAGGTTTTAAAATATGGAGGTTTTTCTATACGAAGAAGTATTCAGTAGAAGTTCCAAGAAATTAAAGTGAATTTTAACAATTCCAAATGGGCTATTTTTTTTTATTTATTTGCATATATTTCTAAAAAATTATAAAAGAAGAGAAAATCGGAAATATAGCCAATATGGGCGATAGGTCCAAATATGGACCGATCCTATCTAGAATCAATAGGATTTGTCCCTGGGACCATGTGAGTCAGCGAACCAAATGTCATCAAAATATCTTAATATTTGCGACCTATAGAGTGCGCATAAACATGCATGGACAGACGGACATAGAGACAGACGCATGGACAAAAATAAAAAAAATAATGTATCTCAAATTGTGAATAAAGAAGGATTTTTTTAAACATAAGAAAGAAACTCAAACAAATGTGAAAAAAAATATTTGGTGTGATTGCTTTTGCCGCCAAGAGAGGGCGCTAAACCCAGAGAATTTTACGAAAATAATTCTCAAAAATACATTTTTTTTTGAAAACTTGTTCGAAGATCTTTTTTTTAATTACTTCAATATATTTGTAGTTAAATTAAAATATGGATTTTAGTATATGTTTACAAAACAATTATTTTTTATTGCTCCGAAAAACACATTTTATTTGTTGAAAATCCAAAAATTACTTAAGTTTGATGGAGTATAAAGAAAAATTATATAAAATTAAATATTTTTTTTTCTTTTTTTTTTGTAAGTTTATACTGTTATATAATAGATCATTAAAAAATTAATTACTATTTTTGACCACAAATTTAAAAAATATGGATTTTTTGAAATGCCTAAATTCATGATTTCCACACAAATTTCACGCATTTAAGAGTGTGAACCTTCCATTTTAGGTATAGGATGTATTGAACGGACTTTTGTAAAACACTACGAGAAACATTTTTGTGGAACATTCTAACGCTCTAACTCTTCAATGAAAGGACATTTTTTGGGCTCTTCTTAAAAAGGGACAAAAAAGACCCCTAAGTTGAAGAGTTAGAGAGTTAAAATTTTCCACAAAAATGTTCCCCGTAGTGTTCTACATAAGTTCGCTGAACACATCCTATACCTAAATTGGAAGATTCCCATGGTTTCTCCCTAAAATCCAGCTCTGTGGGACATTTGAGCGCCAATTCTGAATAAGTACAAAATGAACCCTTAAACACATTTTAAGTTTTTACTTATTACTGGCCTTTAAGTTAAATTTTCAATGCTGATGTCTTCAGAGACTTATAGTAGAATTTCATGACAAATATTTTTAAGGAACATTTTAAACCTCTAACTCTTCAACTTACGGGTCGTTTTTGTCCCTTTTTAAAAAGGGGCCAAAAAAGTCCCTTTAATTGAAGAGATAGAAGGTTAAAATGTTCTACAAAAATATTCCTCGTAGTGTTTTACATAAGTTCGCTGAACGTAGCGTATGCCTAAAATGTTGGATTCACATGGTTTCCTATATTACTCCTATTTAATTTTTTTTTTTTAGAAAAATTATTTTAAGCGTTTAAAACCCATTTTTTGTTAAAGAAATTTTTTTTTTTTTAATGAATCGATTTTACCCAAATTTGGCACAAATATGGCTTGACCTTATACTAATTCACGTGCTAAATGTCATCGCAATCGGATGCAGGTTTTATAAAGTTTTTAAGATAAAGGATATATGGCAGGACTAAGAGTCCTTGCTTCGATTTTGATAAAAATTGACACAAACGTTTTCAGTTTTATGTGCATCTCAATGGATACTTTTTTGTAATTTTACGTCCATTTATGTAGCTAATATACTATTTTTAAATTTCAGGACCTATGGGAGGTGGGCGTGTCCTTGGCCCGATATTTCCTAAAATTAAAATTTTTCTTAACTAAGGGGTTCTATGTCAGTGTGCCAAATTTCAAAACTCTGTCTCCATTGCTTCTATTTTTGTCCAATCGTTATATGGGATCAAAGCACTGTGCGCCGATAGTGTTCCGGTACATGATGACCATGGAAAATGTCGGCGATAGCAATATATTTGTTGACAGCGCCAAAATATTTCTGAGGCAGCGTCTTAACGTAAATTTTTATCTGAATTTGTGTGTGTGATATTCAGTGTTGCCAACCGTCACTATAAACAAAACTAGCGTTGCAACAATTAGTAGTGTGAATAGCAGAGTCGTTTAGAATTAGTAACTATATTAAAAGTTGCATTAACTGTTAATCAAAAAGATTAAAATATGGTTCAAAAGAGGTTAACTTTTCCGTCTTTTTTTCTGTCTTTTTTCTGTTTTTCTTTTAAGTTATTAACTTTTCTGTCTAAATGGGGAATATAAGACTTTTGCTGTAGGGAAAAATACTTTAAAATCTGTGGGACGAAAGTTCGCAGAATCTTACACTTTTCTGAAGTAATATGTTCAGAATATGAAGATTTTTTTAAAAGCCCTCAGATTCTAACAATTTTTACATAGAATAAAATCCTTAGAATTTTAGAGTATGCCTGTATCGAAACCGCTCAAAATATGGAAGATTTTCTGGTGATTTGTTTCTTCGGCACAAAAGATCTATGCTGGTCGTGGTGCGTGTAACCACTTGATCTTACATATTTCCATAGGGAATTCGTCATTTTGTGACCATGTTTTGCTACTGATTTTGAGCGCTTTCTCCTATAGAAAATGCACTTGTGCTGCACAAAAAAGCAAAATAGCCCAAAAATAGTTTCATTTATGAAAAATTTTATAAAATTTCCTTAAGTCTTGCATTATTTTTATCTACAAATAGTCGCCAGACTTAAAATGGCAGAACCTTAACCATGACCAAATTTTTATTTGTTTTTAGCTATTTTAAAAGAAAGTTAACAACACTGAAATTTTAACATGAAATGCTAAAATGCTACAACGTAAAAAAAATCTTGACTGATGTTTTATATTGTGGTAAGAAAAGCATAAAACTATTCACTTTAAAATTTCAGTGTTGTTAACTTTATGTAAAATCGCTGAAAACAAAGAAAAATTTGGTCATGTTTAAGTACTTCCATTTTAAGCCTGGCGATTATTTGTAGATCAAAATAATGCAAGACTTTAAGAAATTTTATAGGATTTCCAAAAATATATAGATTGTACGGAACCGATCAGTACTGTCTAAATTTTACTATGTAGTTTGATAAAAGGTCGATACTGCAAATTTTTCGTTAAAAGCCACGCCCACTTAAAATAAGTGACAAAGTAAAGAAAAGAAACGTTACGTTAAAATTTTGTACAATTTTCTGAACCATATCCTCGCCTTTCGGGGCAAATTTAGCGACTATTTTGATCTTTAAAAATAAAGGCAACGAGAATAAAATTAGGAAAAACTTGAATCGTTTCTATTATAGTTTTTGTTCAGGTATAAATGCGGTATAAGAAAATTTTAAATACATTTCTATTTAATTATCAAAATTATTTTAAAAATTAGACCAAGAGGCATAAATGAAGGAAATACATTCAAGTATTTTTATTTTTCAAATATTTTGTGCTTTTATTCCCTACGAATTTTGAGGGTTTTCAGAAAATTTTACTGTTTTTTACAACCATTCCTTATGAAAACTGCGGGTATTGTTTAGGTAACAGAATTTGATATTCGGCTTCGGTATTTTCAAAATATATTGTCAGTTAAAAATAAATTTAATTATGCATTCCCACCATTTCTATATATATAATCCAATTTTTAAATAATGCCATTTTTTTATATTGATAAAATTTAAAACTTAATCAAATGAGTAAAAATAATGTAATTTATTTAAAATAAATTGATTAATATTTATTTTGAACATAATACAATCCATATATTATATACAGCGATTTAAATAAAACATAAAATGCTGTAATAAATAGTTTTGTAATTAACATAAACAAAGAGTTATAATAAATAAAAAATTTAAGTACAACATAGCGTATGATTAATACTAATTATGTGGTTATAAAGAAAAATGTTAAATAACTTTTTCATAAAAAACGCAATTCGAATAAATTAAAATAAAAATAATAAAAAAACATTTCAAGGTTTTGGCGAAGTTAAAAATGGTGTTCTAATATCTTGTTATTAATGGCTTTTGTTGCATTTAAAAAGGGGAAATATAAAAATGAAAAATTAAAAGAGTACAATTAAGCACAAATTTTGACTGTAGTCTACAAAAAGTTTAGTTAAATTTATTATAAAGTCCATATTCAAATTTAAATATATTTTCCCACGAATTTTAAACGTGAAAATTTAACACCTTAAGGTAATTTTAATATTTTTTTATATGTATTTTTTTACATTTTTTTTATATTTTTTTTATGTTTTGTTTTATATTTTTTTATATTTTTTATATTTTGTTTTATATTTTTTTGTATTTAATTATAGTTAACGAAATTTAATTTTCCAAAATTTATTTCAAGATTTTCTTTACTGGATCCCTTTAAAATCTTATCTTATAAAATCTTTAAATAAATTCCCTACTTTTCACCCGATTTATATAATAAAAATACGTCTTTATACGCTGAACTAAAAATAAAACAAAAAATTAAACTTCTTCAATATTATTATGCTAATTTAAATATTGTTGAATATTTAACCCTATTTCCTTGTTAGTACTTATTCCTCTACTAGCTCTTTATATATTATTCTTAAGTATATTTCAAACTATATAAAGCCAAAGTCTGCTTAGTTTGGCATATTTTAATATAACCTTTTGCCAGTCATCAGCTTCTAACATACTTTACGCGTTCTTAAACTCTCAACTAAAACTGAATATTTAATAAGTTTGTTTATAGGCGGCTGTTGTTATAATACTTTAGACATATAACTTGACAAAGGCAAAACAACAGCAGAACATGCAGAAGAAAGTAAGAAATTGTGTGTGTATGTTTAATAAAAGCACAACAGCAAAAAAAAGTATTTATTACTAAAGTTATGAATAATTCATTATATATTTAAATATAATAGATCATGATAATACACAATAGAAATTTTTAAATTATAAATTAAGATTATTTTACTTTACTTTCAAGTGAAGTATAAGTTTTTTATAGGGAAATTTCAACACAAATTTAGATATTATTTATGTTCATTAATATGAAGAATAAAAGTTCTAAGTGTGTGTTATTATAAACAATTTAAATTTCCCAGTTTACGCCTTAAAGGAAAAAGTTATTATAGTTTTTATTTAATAATCTCTTAATTAATATTAATCATACGCCATCGGTTAATTTTTGACATTTTTCAATTTATACTTACCCGTGTAAAAAAGATCAGATCTGGCCAGATCTCAGTAGATCTTACCAGATCTAATTAGATCTCAAAATTGGGGACAAATTTGAGATTTAATTAGATCTGATCAGATCTAGGCATATCTGGCCAGATCTTAGTAGATCTTAGTAGATCTAATTAGATCTCAAAATTGGGGACAAATTTGAGATCTGATCAGATCTAGACATATCTGGCGCATTTGTCCAGATCACTTTAGATTTGAACAGATTTGGCACTAGATCTGATCAGATCTTGCCATAAGGTATTATCACATATGCCATATCTGATCATATTTGATAAGATCTGGTACAGGATCTAATTAGATTCAATCATATCTATTTAGATCCAAAAAGATCTGATCAGATCTTAACTTTTTTCCACGGGTAATTAGTAAATTAAGCAACAATCTTTCGCTAAGTAAAAATTAATTAAATATAAAAAAAAGATAAGAACTAAGCAGAAAACAAGACGATTAATATTATAGAATATGTAAGTATTCAAGCCCAAATTTTTTTTTTTTTTTTTTTTTCATTAATTGTAATTGAAAATTTTCCTTAACCGGAATAAGGCCATAGTTACAATATGGTAACAAAAAAACCAACAAAAGCTGAATTTAAAAAGCAAAAATTGGGAACTCTGAAATGAAATTTTTAAAATTACGAAAATATCCCAGAATTTAGATTTTCATACAGTCATTAAATCTTTGTTTTATGTTGTTCCCGCCTAAAAGATATCCCCTTCTAATAACTAGGGCGTGTTTCGGTTAAATTATTACCGCCGCACATCTTAGTTTTCGTGTTCAATTTTCAAAATTTAAATATCATTTGGTTTAGAAAAGTTATACGATTTTTATCAAATTACTCCTGAATTAATATCAATCATACGCTTAGGAGTTCCAAAATAAAGTTTAAAATTTTACTCGATTCTGCGAGTAACTAATCTTAAATTTATGTTTAATTACACTGCATGACAAAATCTTGACTTTTAAAAATTAATAGAGCTCTAACCATCAATTCTATATATATCGGACATGCTGAGTACAACGGCGTACTTTATTTCTCGATCTAAGGTACAGATTTTGCGCTAAATGTCTTTAAAGTTTGGCGGTTTTCCATTTAATTTTTTATATACAAAAATTTTCAAATGCAATCAATATAAAACACGACGAGGAACATTTTTGTGAAAAAGTTTAACCCTCTAACTCTTCAACTTACGGGTCTTTTTTGTCCCTTTAATTGAAGAGTTAGAGGGTTAAAATGTTCCACAAAAATGTTCCTCGCAGTGTTTTACATAAGTTCGGTGAACACTTCCTATACCTAAAATGAAAGATTCACATAGCTTCCCCCTAAAATCCATGTTTGTGGGACATTTGAGCGCCAATTCTGAATAAGTACGAAATTAAACCTTAAACACATTTTAAGTTTCGACTTATTTCTGGCATTAAAGTTAAATTTACAACTTTGATGTCTTCAGAGACTTGTAGTAGAATTTCATGACAACAATTAAAATTATTTACTCGCAAATGTCTGTGCTTATAACCAAGTAATTGCAATTTTTCTATAATAACCTAACAATTAATATTAATCATACGCCATGTGTAAGTTTATATAATTTGTTTAATTAATCACACTAATTGTGTAAATTGAAAAACAATATGTAATCTGATTAAATAAACACAATTTGATAAATAAAGTGCAATTATTTAGAGACAATAATTTTGGATAGAACAAGAAGTTTTAGATGTTTAGTTAAAAGAGCAACTGATTAAAAAATTTTATAAGAAATTATTGTATAAACTGATATAAAAAAATGATTGCACAACTAACAAATCAAGTTATAATCTTTTATGTTAATTGTGTGCTCCTTTTTATATACCCGTAAATTTATAAATTTGTGGTTTTAAAAAAGTCATATGTGATTAATACTTAAAAAAACACATAAATACTAGATGATGTTGTAACTACAAAAGTCGATTTGCTCGTGTCTGTCCAAATACGTTGCCAATTACACAAACTGCCACTACTACACCACTACCACTACAACTACAACACACTCAGCCGCCCAAAGGGCTATTACTGCCTTTCATAAGCCTTTGGGCATCGTAGAAATCTGGCTTAGTTGCCAGCAGCCGTGAATGTGGATACAAGGTAATTTCGCCTAATCTTCATAGTTTATAGTTCGCATCCTTTAAGGTCCTGCAAGCATCCTGTGAGTATTCTTTACAATCCTGTAAATATCCTTCGAGGTCCTGTTAGTATCCTTTGAGTTCCTATGAGTAGTCTTGGAAGTCCTGTTAACATCCTTCGAAGTCCTGTTAACATCCTTCGAAGTCCTGCGAATGTTCTCTGAGGTAATATGAACAGCCTTTGAGGTCCTGTAAATATCTTTCGGGGTCCTGTGATTGTCCTTTGAGGTCCTTTAAGTAACTTTTGAAGATAACCTGTGAGTATACTTAGAACCGATTAACTCTTATCAATGTTTAGCTGAGACTTGTGTTGGCCAGGACGTGTGCCGTTGATAGGCCACCTCCTTTCGAACAGCTTAGTCGGCATTTAATGGGTATTAGAGCTGCCCATAAAACGAAAGGGCATTTTAACAGATCCGATTGGGCATTTTTTTTTTTTTTTTTGATATATTGTATAAAAAATTGCTTGTAATCGATGAAATTTGGTGGAAATTGAATAAAGAAAAGTCTCGCCCCTGAAATCGACTTAAAATTTGGTTTCTGAGGCAAGAAAATTACCTTTTCTACCCGAGTAAAAAAAATTGATCTCGCCCAATATCTAATCATATCCAATTTGATATTGTTTAAGATCTACTGTAATATCTAGCTGATCCAATTAGATCTCAAAATTGGGTGTATCCAATCATATCGTATTAGATCCCATTGTATATATGGGGATAAACTAAGATCAAGTTATATCTCAAAATTGGGAGGTCCAGTGATATCTTTGGGGATAAACCTAGATCTATTTTGATCCGAAAATTGGCGGATCCAGCTATATATTTGCGGATATTTTTAGATCTAATTTGATCCGAAAAATGGCGGATCCAATTAGATCCAGCTATATATTTGGGGATAAACTTAGATCTAATTTGATCTCAATTTTGGCAGATCAAATTAGATCCCGCAATATATTTGTGGATAAACGTATATCTAATTTGATCCGAAAAAGTGGCAGATCAAATTAGATGTAGCTATATATTTGGGGATAAACTTAGATCTAATTTGATCCAAAAAATGGCACATCGAATTAGATCCAGCAATATATTTGTGGATAAACTTAGATATAAATTGATCTGAAAAATGGCAGCTCAAATTAGATCCAGCAATATATTTGTGGATTAACTTAGATCTAAATTTATCCGAAAAATGGCAGATCGAATTAGATCCAGCAATATATTTAGGGATAAACATAGATCTAATTTGATCTCAATTTTGGCAGATCTAATTAGATCTAGCAATATATTTGTGGATAAACTTACATATACACAAATTGCCTGCACTTGTACGTACAAACCATACGTCAATGTGGCAATATTTGTGAAAAGGTGACACGGAGGAAATAAGAAGATAAACAGAGAAAATCTGAAGTAGAATGTTTGTATATGTCTGTTTGGTCACTTCTGAAATTATTCATATAGAGACAATCTGACAATAAAAATATAAACAATAATACAATTTAATGGAAGATCACTGATGAAGCCTGTCCATAAAAAGGCAGAAACTAGATCTAGTCTGATTTGCAAATTTAATGTGTTTATAACTTTTGAGGAAGGTTTATTCTTCTTCTTAACCTCAAACCTACTAAATTAGAATTAATAAAAATACATTAATGACAATATTAATTGTATTTGGTCTATAAGACGCGTTTGAAAAAACAACACTTTACTATAAAAAATAAACAATGCCCTGTTGGCTGTCCGTCTCCAATATACACAAATTGCCTGCACTTGTACGTACAAACCATACGTCAATGTGGCAATATTTGTGAAAAGGTGACACGGAGGAAATAAGAAGATAAACAGAGAAAATCTGAAGTAGAATGTTTGTATATGTCTGTTTGGTCACTTCTGAAATTATTCATATAGAGACAATCTGACAATAAAAATATAAACAATAATACAATTTAATGGAAGATCACTGATGAAGCCTGTCCATAAAAAGGCAGAAACTAGATCTAGTCTGATTTGCAAATTTAATGTGTTTATAACTTTTGAGGAAGGTTTATTCTTCTTCTTAACCTCAAACCTACTAAATTAGAATTAATAAAAATACATTAATGACAATATTAATTGTATTTGGTCTATAAGACGCGTTTGAAAAAACAACACTTTACTATAACTTAGATCTAATTTGATCCGAAAAAGTGGCAATATATTTGTGGATAAACTTATATCTAATTTGATCCGAAAAATGGAAGATCAAATTAGATCAAGCAATATATTTGGGGATTAAGTAAGATCTAAATTTATCCAAAAAATTACAGATAAAATTAGATCCAGTAATATACTTCGGGATTGCGTAAGATCTTAACTTTTCCGATAAATTGCAGATCGAATTAAATCCAGTGATATATTTGGGGATTTGGTAGGATCCTAATTTATCCCATAAATTGCAGATCGAATTAGAAACAGCAATATATTTGGAGATTGACATCTAAAACTATCCAGAAAAATGACACCTAAAATTAAATCCCGCATTATATTTGGGTACTACGTAAGATCTCCATTTATTTGGGATTAAATAAGATCCCAGACAGATATTGACAATAGTTCAAAAAATAATACACTGGAAGAGCACTGATTTTATAAAAATTACAATATTTTGTTAAAATAAGGTTTAAACTCAGAAGGTCTCGAGTTCGATACCTTTCACGGCTATGCATTTTTTTTTTATAAAAATGCGCATTCTCCTTGCTGGTCTTATCGAAATTTTTTCAATAATTTTTATTCTTTGTAATTTACTTGTAAAAATTGTATCATCTTTCTTTGATTTGAAAATAATTTAAACAGAAAGTGATATTAATTTATGATCTTGAGTCAAACTAAAATAACATTCATTTACTTAAAAATAACACATCAACTAAAAACATTTCCCCCATTCAAAAGAATTTCTTCTTATAAAATTATAATTTTATTTTCTATAAATGTTTTTATAAAATTATATTTTTTTTATTAAATTGAATTTTTTTTAAAAAATAATTTTATTTACATATTTTTAACGCTCTACACCATTTCCAATTGTATCAATTGTTTTTAAGACTTATCAATTGTATTTCAGAAATAATCAATTGAATTTCAGTTTTATCAATTGTATTTCAGAACTTATCAATTATTTTTCAGATTTATGAATTGTATTTCAGAACTAGTCAATTGAATTTCAGTTTTATCAATTGTATTTCAGAAATTATTAATTGTATTTCCGAAATTCACAACTGTATTTCAGAAATTATCAAACTGTATTTCAGAAATTATCAATTGTATTTCAGAAATTATGAAATGTAATTTAGAAATTTTTCTCTAGAAAAATTTCTCTGATAAACCATCAACAAGTTCTGAAATATATTTGATTATTTCTGAAATACAATTAATAAATTTCTGAAATACATTCCATAATTTCTAAAATACAATTAAAATTTCTGAAATACAATTAATGGCTTCTAAATACAGTTAATATTGTAGTTGCTGATGAGTTACCATATATGATGGCACCATATATGACAATATATTGTTTAAATGGCACCAATATGGAGCTTTATATGGTAATATATAACTTAGATTCATCCATATACCATTTGATCCGAAAAATGGCCCGATAAAATTGTATCAGTTCTTATTTGTATCAGTTGTTATCTAATTGCATCAGTTTAGATCTGACCTGATTAAATTATGTGTTAATCAGATAAAATTGTATCAGATTTTTGACCTGATACAATTTTATTGGTTTATATTACATGGTATCAGTTTAGGTCCAAATAGATATATTTGTATACAAAATTATATAGTTATATCCCAATTTTGACCTGATATCAGTTTAAAACTTTGATACAATTGAATAAGGTAAATGTCGGATACAATTATATTTTATTTATATAAAATTAAACCAATTACGATCAAACAGGTCAAAAATCTGATACAATTTCATCTGATTAACACATATTTTAATCAGGTCAGATCTAAACTGATACATTTAGATAAAAATTGATAAACAATTGATAAAAATATATCGGGCCATTCTTCGGATGAAACTGTATATTTATACAGATATAACTTAATCACATATATGACTATATGTAACTATTTTTCCTCGGGTTGTTTAAATGATACGATATATCAAAGTATATGGTACTATATATGGTAGCATATATTATCATATCTGCATCTGTATTAAAACTGTCGTTCATCAGGTACCATATATGAGCATATGTTGTTGAAATGGCACCATATATGACAATATATGGTTTAAATGGCACCATATATGCTAATATATTGCTTAAATAACACCATATATAAATATATATGGCACTAGATTTAGTGGCATATATTATCATATCTGCAACTGTATTAAAGATTTTGTTTATGATGTACCATATATGAGCATATATTGTTAAAATGGCACCATATAAGATAATATATGGTTTAAATGGCACCATATATGGTAATATATTGCTTAAATAACACCATATATAAATATATATGGCACTATATATGGTAGCATATATTATCATATGTGGAACTGTATTAAAAATATTGTTCATGAGGTACCATATATGGGCATATATTGTTGAAATTGCACCATATATGATAATATATGGTTTAAATGGTACCATATATGATAATATATGGTTTGAATGGCACCATATATGATAATATATGGTTTGAATGGCACCATATATGATAATATATAGCTTAAATAACACCATATATAAATATATATCGCACTATATATAGTACCATATATTATCATATCTGGAACTGAATTAAAGATTTTGTTTATGAGGTACCATATATAACCATATATTGTTTAAATAGCACCATATATGATAATATCTAGTTTAACTGTCACCATATATAATTATATATTGTTTAAATGATACCATATATAATTATATATTGTTAAAATGCCACCATATATATTAAGATATAGTTCTATATATAACTATATATGCAATAAGATCAACCATGTTATGTAATATATAATTATATATGCCATATCTAATATTATGAAGGCCGATATCTAATTAGATGAAATTATATATGGCATAATATAGGGAAAATTTTTCGGAAAAAACGTCATATATAATTATATATGGATATACATAACCACATGTCTAATTATATATTGTAATATATGCCACATATGATTATATATAATTCTTTTTACTCGGGTAAGTTTTGTAAATTTTATTATTGAGTATGAATACAGAACCACGTCAATTATGCTTCCAAAAAGGTATACAACATAAAAATCGCAATTTTGTAAATTTAGAAAAAAAATATTTTTTTTTTATCAATTTCACGAATTTCTGAGTTTGACCCTGTGCCGCATGTAAACTATGCAGCATACAGGAAAAATTTGATTATTGAAAATGTAGTAAATTATGTTTTTTATCCAAGTAATTAAACTTCTTTAAGTAATCATTTTTACTTTTTAAAATTATAGCTTAAAAGGTTAAATTAAACCTTATAAATACTACACGACGTATGAGTAATATTAATTCACAGATTTTAAAGAAAAATTTTAAGTAACTTTTTCATTAAAAGAGCTATTAAAAGAAATTAAAATAATAACATTAGTCAATATATTAAGGTTTCAGAAAAAATTGTAAATATCTCCCAGCTATTGAAGTTTATATAATCTACTACAATTAACAAAAATATATTCCTTAAAATGTTTACAAAACAATTTATAATAATAAGTTTCTTCTTCTAAAAAGGCCCATACTTTTGTAGAAAATGCATTCACCCTTACTATCTATATTTTTCAAATGTATATTTTAGTTAAAGTCGACTTAAGTTAAAATTTTGGGTGGCAGTATGCCTTGACTTGGTTTATTTTTGGAGCATTCTGATTGGTTAATTTATTTTCCACCAATCAGAATGTTTGAAAATACAAATATTTTTGTAGGGTTCTCATACACAAAATGAACAAAACCGTATGATTAAAAATAAAGTCGACTTTAAATTTAAAATACTCTTTTATAGTAAGGGCTATTGTAGTTATAATTTAAGGTTGAGTTAACTTTGAAATCCCCTTAAAAGTAGACACCATGTTTTGTAAAGTAAAAATTTATTATTTTAATTGCTGTTAAAATAAAGTTTTAAAACCTTTATAAAAAATTGCTATTATTTTTACTAAATGCTGTATTTTTTTTTCTTCTACATTTTAAAAACATGTTTTTCTTTTGTGTCAAGTATGTACCTTTATGCGGTCATGTGTCAAAAAGCCTCATTTGAGCAAAATAAAAACAAACAACCAGCATATTTAAAATGTCAAGTAGTTGTAATACTAGTTTTTTTCACTTGTTTTTCAATGAACAAAACTATAAATTGTTTTTCTTAGAAGAAAAAAAACTAACATGAGCAACTGTTTGTAATGAAAAAAAAAAAGAACAGAAAAACTTAACCCTCTCTTCCACATACAACACATGACTATAGGAAAAAATATACTTAAACCACAAACAATTGACACCAATTCCCTATATCTTAAGGTTTTACAAGAATAAGGCGGAGTAAATGAAACCTCCTATTCTAGGTTTTTCTATATTTCTTAAGAAATTGCACTTGGCCGTTGGCAGTAAATTTTGTTTTATTTTTATTTTCCATAAAATACTTTCAGGCAAAGTTACTGCAATTTAGTTTTCTCATACAATATTAACAAAAAAAAAAAAAATACCGGTATGTTTTCTTTTTCTTAATAAAAAAAAGTTCCGTTGTTGACATTTTTTTTTTTGGGTAACAAGTTTTTTTATAACTACGGATAGTGCAGAAAAAACCAGGTTAATGATACTGATTTTTTTATATATATTTGTTCAAGAAAAACTTTTTTATACAATATATTTGTCTTACAAAAACTTGATGTTTGTTTAAAGGGTAAGTGTTACTAAATATATGGAAAGAACATACATTGTATATAAATATTATGACAGAATAAAAATCTAGGAACTTTTTACATATAAAAGTTCCTAGATTTTTTTTCTATAATATATATATATATATTCTTTGTGGAACTGGGTCATCCTTATTGGAAATTAATGATAAAAACTTTTTAAAGTCTTTAATTCTATTAAATATGTAAGATATTAGTACACCTATAGCCCAAAAATTGGGCGCCATTTTGTATAATGTAATGTATATTAAATTCAGATCCTTATTCACTCGGGAAAAAACTCGGCATTTATGAAGGGATTAAAAACACGGATTTATTTCGTAGGATCTATCACCAGTGCTGCTAGCACATTTTGTTGAAAAATCTTCATTTTTATTTAAAAAATAATTGTCAAAATCGTCATTTTATAAAGGGAAATTGTCAATCTAAATACTTCTTGCATTTCCCGACTAAAAAAGATGTTATATAATCATATATCACCATATATAAACCCATATATACGTCCATATCTAATTTGATCCGAATATTGGAATATATAATTATATCAAGCGAGATAAGCATGTTATCTCACCTGATACAATTTGATCCGAAAAATGGGTCTATCTAACTGCATCAAATTATATATAAATAAATATAATTTTATGAAGATTTTCGAAGAAAATTTTAGTAAATATTATTGAGATCACTTATTTCATTCATATTAAATACTAATGCTAGATGTTTAGAACAATTTTTGCTAATAAACTTGGAAATAGCTGACAAAATAAAACATTACAAAAATTTGTCGGAACAACTTTTTCTAGGTTAGAGTTTTGGTCTTTCTTATAAAATGTGTCTTTCTTATAAAATAAAAAATTAACTAATTAGAAATTTATTAATTCAGTTCGAGGCCAATTTCCTTATTATGAATTAATATAATAAGTACTTTTTTTCAAAAACTGCTATTTTTCTTCATCAGGATACTTTCCTGACAAATACTTCACAGAGTTTTTGCCTTCAAAAAACCTCTACACTTTCAGGAATGAAAAGACGATCGTTTCGGGGATTACGCCACCACTTTCTAAAGAAAACTGATGAAGAGGACCTGGAAAATCCCCGAAACGATCGTCTTTTCATTCCTGAAAGTGTAGAGGTTTTTTGAAAGCAAAAGTATTTGTCAGGAGAGTATCCTGATGAAGAAAAAAAAACAGTTTTTGAAAAAAGTACTTATTATGTTAATTCATAATAAGGAAATAGGCCTCGAACTGAATTAATAAATTTTTAATTAATGAATTAAAAAGGTCGAAAAAAACAATTTTTATTTTTTTAAATAAAAATTAAAAATCAACATGATAAAAAATTAACTTTCACAATTAATTTTTTTTTTACGGAAAAATAAATGAACTTAAACCATATTTATTTCAACATATGCTTGTCTAATTTTTAAATTTAAAAGTAAAAATAATTATTTCGACCTTTAATTCCACAATGAAAAAAAAATGTTTCCCTTATTTATTTCTTTAAAATTATTTTTAGTTTAATAAAGAGTATTTCGCCAACTATTTGAAAAATATATGTTAAATTCAATTATAAACATTTATTTATATATCAAAGTGCAAACTTCAAAACCAGATCCACAATTTCGGAGTTTTTTTTAATTTTAATAGTGCAATTAAACTTTATAAAATTTTGTATAATTAGATATCATGTCAGATAAATTAATACATAAAATTAATACAATTTTATATTAACTTTGTTATATTTTTTGATATAAGATTGTTTAGAGAAGCTTATACGCCATTATATATAATTATGTATAAACTATATTTGCAGATCTCTTAATATATAGCTGGAGACCAAATCGCATATGATTATATATAACGTCATATCAAACATATTTATAAAACCAAAGTGTTAATATAAATGTATATGGTCATATAAAGCCACACATATAAACATTTATAATTATATCAAATCATATAAGATTATATGAAAACTTTTTTAGTCGGGTTGATAGAAAGAAGGGAAAGTTTACTTAAAAAGCCATTAATATCAATATAGTAAATTGTGGTAAAGTGGAAAACTTATCTTTTTCCAAAATGTAAGAAGAATATTTGTTTAGCTTATTTTGGAAGTCCTTGACTCTGTGTCGTAATAGGATAGAATTAACCTAACTTCCTACATTACACCATGATTTCCTACTAATAACCCGGAATTGAAACAATAATTTCACCGAACCAAAAATTTTGAAATTTGTGAAACTAATTGCATGACGAAATGTTTTAAATTTATGTTTCATTTGGTCTAGAATATTTAATATTTTTTAAGAAAACCATTGATTTAGTGGAATTCAAAATTATTAATGAGTTTGATAATGAAAGTCTGGAATTCGGAACTCTTTTATTTTTCCTTTTTTTTAATTAATCGATATTTGTGTAACAGTATGCTACAAAAATCATATCATTTTAAAAAAAAATCATAATTTTTCATATATGAATTTTACAAAATCGTCAATCGTCATTTAATCAAATTTCACTAAAAAAAAAATCGTCAAAATGAAGACAAATCGTCCAAGTTGGCAGCGCTGCCTATCACAAGCAAATTTTCAGTTATGCCAAAAGTATGTTAGCGTAGTCCGAAATTCGAGTTTTAGGGGAATTTCCCTTAGTCAGGGGTAGACAAGTTATGCAAAGATGTAAGAAATTTTTTTGGAAAGCTTCACACAAATCAGAATTGATCTGCAATTTGCGATCAATTTGCAATACCACTGGACAGGGTATAATAAATTTACGTTAATGTCTGTGACACCAAAAATTATTGGGCCTAGATCGACCTTTTAGTATATCGATCGATTCACAATCACTTTTTAATTCGATTTAATGACGTTTGTCTGTGAAACTGTCTGTCTGTCGATGTATTCTTGGACATACACATAATGAGTATCGATTAGGATTAGGATTTTTTTTTTTAAGAAAAAAATTTTTTTCGTCGAAATAATACTCAAACGAAACGGAATTGATAGGGCGTCCAATAAAAATACTTTTCGACAATATAAACACAGCTTTTGCTGGTGAAGCTCCATCCTTTGCAACTGTGAAACCCTGATATAATGAGTTAAATCGCGAACGTCCTCGCTTCAAGGCGAATTTCGAGAAGACCATCCAAAATCAGTTGTTGTGCTATAAATCATTGATGCTGTGCAAAAACTGATAATGCAAGATCGTCATGTGACATACTCTTACAATGAGGCATAAGTTCCACCAGTATAAGTAAAATATTGCATCCTCGCTTCAAGGCGAATTTTGAGAAGACCATCCAAAATCAGTTGTTGTGGCAAAAATCATTGATGCTGTGCAAAAACTGATAATGCAAGATCGTCATGTGACATACTCTTACAATGAGGCATAAGTTCCACCAGTATAAGTAAAATATTGAATCAAAATTTAGCCGTAAAATTTACTTGTTCTCGTTGGATTCCTCATAACTTAACCACAGCTCAAAAAGATACTCGAGTCGATCAGAAGGCGTGTATAAGATCTTTATAGGTGACGAATCATGGGTCTATCCATATGAGGCTGAAACTAAACAGCAGTCGACTGTATCTGAATTTGCGTGATGAACGAAATCCAACATAAGTTGTTCTTCGAAACAAATCGGCTATTTTTTTGAAAAACTGGTCATGTGGCAACAGTACTGTTAGAACAACGTATAACAGTTAATTATGGATGGTACACCACCATTTTTTGGTAGAATTGTTGGGAGAAATGAAAAAAACCAACCCCCAAAAACGGATAATTATTCACCATGAAAACTCGAGCTCTCACACATCGGCTCAAACAAGTGACTTTTTGAGCACTCAAAAGATCGAATTAATGGGTCATCCGCCGTACATTCCTGACTTGGCACCCAATGTTTATCCTCTTCCCGTACATCAAAGATAAACTTCTTTGAGAACGATTTTCGTCAGCACAAGAATCCGTCCATGCATTCAAAAACTATGTTTTGGAGGTGTCTCACACGGAATGCAAAAAATTCTATGACAAGTTTTTCGAACGCACGCAAAAATATATAGATCATAAAGGAGAATATTTTGAAAAGCAATAAAGACATTTTCAATAACAAATTTCTGTTTTTTCATTGTTAGGCTCAAAATATAAATAGTTATCCTCGTAGTCGGCATACCCGATTTTAACTTGTTTACTCGTTTTAATACTTAATCTCTTTATATAATAAAATAACGTGAATAACTGCCTGACTCACCTGACAACATTGCCAAGCCCAAACCATTGGAGACAGGATTTTTGTAAATTCCTACCGGGAATGGCAAAAAGGTGTAAAAGTTTCCCCCTTGACGACCTGTGTAAAACGCTTGAACTAGAAAGTTGAAATTTGGTATGTAGGTTAATTCTTCGGCGTAGACCTTAAAATTTTAAGTATCTATTCCCTGTAGTAGGGGCTAACTCACCGATAAGGTACTTTTTAGAATTTTGGATAGGAACGTGGTAAAAATGGGGGTTTAAAAGGCCCTCTTAACCCTTTGACGACCATACATTTTCTGCCGAAGCGATTTAGAAATTTTTATGATTTTCATGATCTCTGACCTAATACCCCTCATTTCGCTTACCAAAAATATTAGCCATTTGACGACCCCGCCGTTCCGGACGAAGCGATTTTTGTTATTAATTTATTTTCGCGATCTGCAACTAAATTATAGAAATTTCGCAAAAAATTGGCCTCATAGACCCCTTTCTTGCCCTACATTTCGCTTGTCAAGGTTTTTGCTCGCAAGGGAAAGTGGGACCAGGTAGACATTTACGGCCTACTACACTTTCGTTTTCTAAACCCTTTACAAATCACCCTTGGATTCTTTACTCTATCTTTTGTCTGGGCAATTATAATTGCGAAAAACCTTTTGGTAAGCATACTTGCCTGTGATCGTCAAAGGGTTAACGACCTACCGAAACTGTTGGAGTTCGGAAGTTGCAATTTGTTATAAAGGTTCATTCTCTGTCGTAGACATCTGATACGATGGGTTTTTGAAAATTTCTATGGGTCGGGACATAAAGGAGAAGTCTTCTCCTTGACTGCCAGCACAAACCGCTGAAACTGCGAAGCTGAATGCCAACATACTTATTATTTTGAGTGTGCGTCTCCAAAAAGGCTTCTATTTCCTACCAAATTTCTTTGTTTTTTAATCCTTAAAGAAGAGCTTGAGCCGCTATAAGAAATGCGTGTGCTTTATTTTTTTCTCCTCCATCACATATCCGAATCTCGTTAAGATCGGAAAGAAGCCATTAAGATACCTTCTTTGTAAGGAAAATTTGTTGGAAATATCAAATAAGAACGTGGTAAAAACGTGGTTCAAAGGGAAAAATGATCCCATTATTACATAGTTCAAACTGATGTAGACATCCACGAAGCAACGTTATATATATTTTGTAATTTGAACTCGGAGGGGGGAAAAGCCCTTTAAGACTGAAATCTGGAACTTAATTTTGAAACGTAATTGTTAATGAAAAAATCCTCATATGTGTATCTTAGTGAAATATATAATTTGTACACATACCCAATCTTCTTTCAGCACTAATTTCTAGATCCAATATCAACATTTATTAGCCCTTATCGCCTAAATTAAGCGATAAAACGAACTGAATGGAAAGCGTCTTTATTATTGATTGCATGTAACAAACGCATGGATTGAAATAAAATTAACAAAAAAAAAACCTTTTTATATTTCTTTCGTTAATTGTCCTTCACCCCTAAAGTATGCTATGATTTTTTTAAACGGCAAACCTTGCAGTTAGAATTTAAGTTTTTAACACAAATATTTAAAGTTCACAGTTGCAATTTCAAATTCGTTTCAGAAAAGAAAACATCATTTGTTTTTCATTCATTCTAGTATACCTTCATTAATCTGGGTAAATATATAGATTTTTATTTGTATACATACTTGTTCATTGTTGTGCGAGTAGCTTGTTTGTAGTTTTACCACTCCCTTCCGGAAAATACACTTAAAACAAACACACCTACAAATAAAAGAAAAAATAAAACAAAACCATACAATATATAAAATACTCGGCTTGTTCATTTTGTTGTTTTTAACGTTTAAACAGAAATACATACAAGTATAGTGGAAAAAAAAAACTGTATAAAAAAATAACGTTGACATTGACAGTTAAAACAAACATCAACCCAGCCCAATACCAACCCACCAATCAAGCAAATAACAACAACTGAAAAAATATTCAACATAGTATTCCTAAAACTCGGCAATGATTGTTTTATATACACACAAGTAGACTATGCGAAAACAAAGCTAACTAAAAAATGTTAAGCATACTTTAAGGCTCAAGTTTTTTAATAGGTAAACAAATATCATTGTGTGTGTGTTTGAGCATAAGGCAGTAGGTATGGATTTATAACTTAAAGCAAATTTGTTTATTTTTTCACTATTTTAAATTTTTGTGACGCTAAATCCTAGAGTTTGCTAAAAACCGAAAAATTTGAAAACCGCGGTTTCGGTTTTCCAAAATTATAAAAACCGCGGTTACGGTTATTTTTCGGTTTTCTTGTGATATTAATAGAATTGTTTTAAAATAATTTAACATGTATAAAAATTAAATAGTTTAATACATTTAAGATATTTATTAAAAATCGATTGAATTTCTCACTCGAATAAAGGCAATAACGCCATTGGGGGAAAAAACAAGGAACCCGTTATAAATTAAAATTTTTTATTCTTTGTTCGGCAAATAGAGCTGTATTTAAAGAGTTTAAATTTGAAATTTAGTAATTTGTTAAAAACAATATATGTTAAAATTTTATACAATAAATTTCGCGGACTACGAAATAAAACTTTTTGAAAAATAAGCGGTGAAAATCTGAACTGAATACGTGAAACTCAATATCTCTTAAACTAAATGACTTTGGTGCAATTTTTTTTTTAATTATAATCCTCAGCTTATATTATCTGTAGTAATAAAAACAAAAAAAATCATTTAAAGTAATATTTAATGGAGAAATTGTTCATTACAATTAAATAGATAATTTTGCAAAATAGGAGCTGAGTTTTTACTAAATTCAAGACTCAATAATATGTAATTTAATTATTTTAATTGTTTTAAGTATTTATTAAAAACCGACTAATTTTTGTCGGTTTTCGGTTTCGGTTTTGAGGCTTGAAAAACCGCGATTTCGGTTTCGATTAAAACCGAACAGCAAACTCTACTATATCCTATATAAAAGTTAAGGAATATAATGATTATTATTGTATTTATACCAACTTAAATTTGTTAAATGTCTTAAAATTTTATAAATTAAAAGTGTTTTAAAATTTGCCAGCATTCTGAGGGAAATAGTAGTGAGCCAAACTTGGAAATTTTGTTTAAAAATTTCATACTTAAGTAAAATTTAAGTCAATAATTACCCCAACTGCTGTCTAAAATAATGGCCCTAAGAATTTTTCTACAGTAAATCAGTTTACATAATCCGAGAATTACAATTCCTTCTCTGAAAGAACTAATTCAAATCCTACCAAAAAAAATTCCCAGCATGTAGCGTTTAATAAATTCGTTCTTAGCCATATAAACGCTATTTCCATATATATATTTTTTTTTCTGTGGATTTTTTTTCGTTTAATTTTTTGTATGACTGGCACTTGAGTGATTAATTGATGGAATTTGATGGCTGAGCTTTAAGCAATTTTCTTACATCCATAAAAATAAAGCCTTAGTAGAGAACGAATTCTATTTCCTTCGTGGGCTGTTGATGATATTTATGTTGATGATGATGACTATTTATATATTTAGAACATTAAAAATAGACATTTCCTTTATTGGCATGTTAATAGCCAAGTTAACATCTTAGATACTGTTATAAATACTTTGCAATATATACAAAATATGAAGGATGGACACTAGACCGTACCAAAATACAGTTCGCGGTACACCGTTGAATCTAAACTATTTTTGCAAGTAGGTTTCGAAATTTTTTTTTTGCCTTGGGCATTTACAGTCGGATCTTAAAGTATGCTACATCGATGTTTTTGTTTCGAGGGGACCAATGTTTTGCTCCAAGGACCATTGACCACAAGTATCGCGTTCTAGTATTTACCCACAAGATCTCAGTTTCTACCACCCAAATGTACGACCCTAATGTCAGAAAATTTAAGCACGCAAAAAACATTAAACTTTTGCTAATGAAGTTTTTCAATAATTCCAACAGAAAATTTTTTATTTTTGTTGCCGAACGTAGGGGTCGCCTTTTTAAATCTTTTTTCATTGGATTTTTCCTCTATAGCAAAACAATGGTCTCCTCGAGTCAAAACAATATCGATATATCACACCTTAAAAAAGGTGTGATAAAAGGCAAAAAAAGAAAAAATTTGTTTTGAAATTGTCTTTCAAAAACACTTCAAATTTGATGGTGTACCTCGCACATTTTTTATTTTTTTTCCTGTAAGGTGGTACGGTCTAAGTAAGCCAGCTTGTGTGTAGAGTTTGAAAGCACTCGGAGATACTAGTAAGTACACACAAGTATCTCCGAGTACTTTCAAACTCTACACACAAGCTGGCTTACTTTACCCAGGGTATGGCCGCATTGTAATGGCCCACAAGCCAATATACTTCGTAAGTACACACAAGTATAGTGGCATGTAAGTTAGACAAAATTTTTGAAAATTTTCAAAAATTTTGTGTTTCATATACAATTGTTATACACAGGTATCCCATATCGTAAGTACGCACAAAATGAAGTACACCAAATCGATTACATTGTGTGGCCTTACACGTTTTTCTAAAGGTGTAATACCTATACGGTGTCATTGAAGGTTACCATGCATCTGCTAAAACCCGTAAACTTTAAAAAACTAGTCAAATTAAAAACCGTAATCGAATATAATACCGTAACCGATATTTTTCAAGAACCGTATCCGTAAGCGAAATAAAAAACAAAATTATAAAGGCACAATAACCGTAAACGATATTTATTTCGGTTGCCATCCATGGATGGAAACCTTCAAAATCCGGATTCAAATTAAATACTGCAACCGACTGAAATACCTTAACCGTTGTTTTTGAAGAACCGTAACCGAAATAAAAAAAATAAATTAAACCCTTAAGCGATATTTATTTCGTTTGACGGCCTGAGTGGTGCCCGTAACCGCTAAAATACCAATTCAAATTAAAAACCGTTACCGATTGCAATATCGCAACCGTTGTTTTTCACAAACATTAACTGAAACCGAAATAAACAACAAAATTATACCGATATAAAAATGTAATCTATATTTGTTTCCATTTCCGTGCATGGATGGATAACGTGACCACTAAAAACCTGCAACCTCTAAATTATCGATTCAAATTAAAACCGCAACCGACTGAAATACCTTAACCGTCAGTTTTCAAGAGCCGTAACCGTAACCGGCAACAAAATAAAAAAAACTAAATAATACGGTACAAAAATCTTGACCGATATTGGTCCTAGTTGCCATCCATGGATGCCGGCCATAAACGCTAAACTACCAATTCAAATTAAAAAACGTAACCGATTGAAATACCTCAACCGTTAGTTTTCAAGAACCGTATCCGTAACCGAATTAAAAAAAAAATTATGCCGATATTTACTTTATTTGCCATAACCGATTGAAATACGGATTCAAATTAGAAGCTGCAAATGATTAAAATACCTCAGTCGTTAGTTTTCAAGAGCCGTAACCGTAACTGTGAACAAAATAAAAACTAAATTATACGGTACTAAAACCGTGACCGACATTTGTTCCAGTTGCTATACGTGGATGGATATCGTAACCGCTGAAAACCGCTAACGCTAAACCACCAATTCAAATTAAAAACCGTAACCGAATAAAGTATCTTAGCCGTTATTTTTCAAGAACCGTATCCATAACCGAAACAAAAAACATAATTATGTCAATTTTTTTTTTGTTTCCCATCCATAGATGGATACCGTAACCACTTTAAAAACCAAAACTAATTGAAATACTGATTAAAATGTAAAGACTGAAAATGATTTAACGACTTCAATCGTTAGTTTTCAGGAGCCGTACCAGTAAACGCGAACAAAATAAAAAACTTAATTATACCTGTACAAAAACAATTACGATTAGAATTGAAAATTAATTAAAATTAAAAAAATAGAATACTGTAATCGTTACTTTTCCAAAACCTTAACCGTAAACGAAATAAAGAACTAAATTTAACTAGTATGAGCATCGTAACCGATATTTGTTCTGGTATCCATCCATGAATGGATACCGTAAGCGCTTAAAATACCGATTGAAATACCGATCTCGGACCCTATGGCTGCTTGATCCAGAGAGAACGAGGATTCTTCTTGGATTTGGCAAGCGGACGATTGGTGTGCTTATAGGGGTTCTTACGGGGCACTCGCGATAGGCTGAAGGAATGTGCGCTGTGGTTACGCCCTAATAGCAGATAGTACAGCACTGAAGGAACGGCGACTCAGTTATGTGGGAAGCAAATCTGTCTGGTCTTGCGGGCTTTTTGAGAGGATCGGGGAGGTTTTAGGTTTTTTCGAGTCGTCGTTTTTCTTTTTATATGGGTGTGGGGCAGATTTAAGCAATCGCAATGGGCCTAATGTCCTCCGAGTGAACTCGCCGTTCTGGCGGGCTCCCATTTACAGTGATACTATAACCCTAACCGATATTCGTTTTGGTTAACATCTTTTAAAAATTTATAGTAGACTAAATCTTCAATAACAATAGCAAAGTATATATATATAAGGCTTTCCATATCTACTGTCCAGTTAAATGAAAAATAAACAAAACCGTTCCACAGTAGTTGTGTAACTATCAGGTCTACCACTTGATTGGTCCCCATATAAACCCGCCTACCCAGTATTTCTTTAAATGAACATTTTCATCAATTACTTTCAAAATTTTCACTATATTAATTGAAACGGTAATTTTTCCACCCATATAATAAGTATTTATCATGTCTCTTCCCTGAATTTTATGTAGTTTCCGGAATATGGCCCAAATCGTACAACTGGTTTAGGATCTCATGGTTGGGCCTGATCAGTTACAGTTATTTACTACAAACACCACTCAGAATCACTTGCTACTGCTCTTTTTCATTATTCGGCATAAAATGTTAAATGAGTCGTACCAAATCGAAAAGTAGAACTTTAAGTCTAACTCATTCAGCAACCACTGGGTGCCTGACCTAGCTATAAAGACAATAGTTTGACGCAAAAATTTTAAGACCACTAAAGAACCGAGAGACCCGAAAAATACAGGATCGCCATTTTGCATTTATATACGCAGCGTATTAATTCATAAACTTCTGACCTAGCAGGCAGCATATAACCTGGAAACCCCCACCCGTTCCAATAGGAAATTTATCGTTCACTTTGTAGAGAAAAGTTTCCTTTGGTAACTGAAATTTTTCATTATTTTTGGTACAACAAAATTATATCTATGTAAATTTTTTAATATTTAGTAGCGCCTCCTACACCCTGTTTTTATAAAAAAATTTATATGGAAAGCCTCATATGCTTGTTAACGAAAAATACTAAAACAGACATTTAGGCGCTACCTTTAATTTTTTATACAAAAATAAAACGAAAAATATATATTTAAGAGGATTAAATAAAACTGTGTTAAACATGATTTTTATACATAAATAAAAAAACGAAATTTAAATGAAAACAAATTTTTGTTTAACATGTAAAGAACTAACATTTTTAGGTTGTTTAGATACTGATTTTAGGCTGTATTAAATTTCATAAAAAGAAACTGTATAATTTCCTTTTTTTAATACTTGCGTGTTTATCGTTCTGTTTTTGTTGAAATATTTAATTAATTTTTTTAGTATAGTCAGTGTTAAGGTGTTCAGTGTGTGTGTGTGTTTAAGTTTCACATTTAACTTTCTGATGTTTAAGCACCTAAATGTATACTATCATTTTTGTTATCATGAGTTTATTGTTAAAAGGTTATTGTTGTGTTATTTTTTATGTTATTTATCATCAATTTTTTTCAAATGATTGATTATTTAATATGACATTTAAATTGTTCAAAGTATTTTGTGAAAAAATGAAAAATTATAAAAAAAAAAAAATTGTGATACACAATTTTATTAACCCTCTAACCGGCCTAAGCTTTTTTGCAATGAAATTTATACCATGTGTTTCTCACGAAAAATAAACAATAAGTTCTTCTACAAAATTTTTTTTTCGTTGCCTACTTTAGGCGATATGGGCCAAAATAGTTTAAGGGTGAATCTCGAAAACTAGCGCATAAAAATTACTAGTCATAAATTATTTCTCTTACCAAGATGTAATTACAATAAAAAAATTACATTTTTTGTGCTGTTACTTAAGAAGTTGTAGCGATTTTCGTTTTTCGAAAAATGCGAAATTGAGCGAAAACGCACCAAAACTGCAATATATATTATTCCAACTTATAAGCTTAGCTACCTATACCAAATATATTCTTTTTACCAAATTTCAGAAAAATCCGTCCATTCGTTTTGAAGTTAAGGCGATGTCCTTTAAAGGTATCCTTATGGAATCCTGTGAGTCCTTGGACCAAAGTAAGGAACTTTTTGAATAGCTTAAGCTCCAATCTTACTTCATGGTCACTATCAATTGTTTTAGTCAATTTAAATATGTTTTTAAGATTTTTGAAACTTTTGGTTGTTTTAAAATATTTAATTTTTTAAATTTTGCGAAATTTTATCTTTGACACTTTCTCTCTTCCAAACCGTACATTGTATACAAAAAAATTCGTCACAAAAAATTTTACAAATTTTGTTTTCTGTTGAAAAAGCATAATTTCTTATCATAAAATACCCCTTTGGCGCATTTCTGGTCAATTTAATATACCCCGCCTGGAGGCGTGCTTGCCGGTTAAAGGGTTAAGAGTGTGAATAAAATTACACTAGCCCATAGGGCTAGTAGAAGTTTTGACATAAGCGTAGAAATATTTGATATTTTGAAATAAAAGAAAAATTGAGAAACAGTATATACACACAAATGAAAAATTCTGAACAAAAATAAAACAGATTTAAAATAATTAATTCTGAACAAAAACAAAACAGATTTAAAATTAACGTACCAGAAAAGAGGCAGAAGCAAATTACATTACATCATGCGCGGTTGCAGCAATTAATATAAGGGGAAAATCATACGCCACAGTAGACAAATACATACATTGAGTTGGCCACTGGGGCGTATGATTTTTCCCCTTATATTAATTGCTGGAACCGCGCATGCATTACATGGAGGTAACCATTTTTACTTCTCTGCTTCGTCTTTTTTTTTATGCAAAACTAAAACTTAATTTCAACGATCTGGTTTGTAGGAAAATTGCAATTAGAAAGCGCATATATTTCTTAAAAATATTTGTTTCCTTTTATTTCTTTTTTCATTATTATTTAAAACTGTCAAAAATTTTACATTGTCGAAAAAGATTTCATTTCACACAGCAAAATTTAAAATTGTTCACCATAGAGCGAATGTTTTTCACCATGATACTTTGCTATCGTTTCACACAAACCCTAAAAATGAATTTTAAATTATGTATGCAAAAATAAACTCTTTTTTATTTATTTGTCATTTATCATTGTTCTACACGCAAAAAAAACACATTGTTTAATATGTTTACATGCAATTATATACACTCACAATATTTTATCGTTAAAAACAACCTAAAATACATTTTAAATTAATTGAAAACACAATTAAAAAAAAAGAGGACTACTGATTTTTTATTATATTCGAACCATTTTGCTATTTATTTTCAAACATTGATTAAACAATCCATAGAAGAAATAAAAATAATTGTCTTTTAAAACAGTCATCAATTTTTAACTGACAAAAGAAATTTTTTTCAAAAAAAAATTGTTTTTTAATATTTTCTAGGTTTTGCAACTTTGAAATCCAGTACAGTAGACGCTCGCAAATTAGAGCTTTCAGTAATTCGAACGTCCAGAAATTAGAATCAATGTTTGCAATACATTAAACGCTCTGAAATTCGAATTTAAAATTCTAATTTCTGAGCGTTTTTTTTTTTTTTTTGGTTATTTGAATACACAGGAAATCCCCAATTTATTTTTATTCTGTTTGAATAAAGTAAAACTAAAAAGGGGAATCACCAAATGATATATGTTTTTCCCTATTTAATTTTTTTTTTTGTCGCATTTATGTACATTTTTGGCTAGTTTATTTGTGAAATTTGATACGCGTGTACATATTATTTGGCAGTCTCTATTAAATAGTGAAAGTGTATCATTTAAAATGTTAAATAAACGTAAAAAAAACACTTTATCATTGGAAACTAAAGTCAAAATATTAGAAAAGCTTGACAAAGGCGTTCAAGGGAACCGGTTAGCCCTAGATTTTAATGTGACAACATCTTCAATCAGCTACATCAAGTCACATAGAACAGCAATATTAAATGCTGTTTCAAACACATATCAGGAGGCAAACAATAAATCTTTGCACAGCGCTGAATATCCAAAAATGGAAAGTCGTCTGTATGAGTGGTTTTTAAATCAACGAGAAAAAAAGTGTACATTGACTGGGCCAATATTAAAAGAGAAAGCTAAACAAATATTTAGAGAGGAATATCCCGATAAAGATGAAAATGCATTCCGGGCAAGTGATGGATGGTTTACCAAATTTAAGAAGCGACACGGTATCCGTTTTTTTAAAAATTTGTGGCGAGATTCTTTCCAGTGATGTTGCTTCAGTCACTCCTTTTATTCATCGATATCGTGCAAAGATCGCTGAGATGGGTTTAATGGAGTCACAAATATATAATGTCGACGAAACCGGATTATTTTTTCGTTGCCTACCAGACAGAACCTATGTCTCTGCTTTTGAAAAAAACGCCCCTGGACATAAAATTCAAAAAGACAGAATTTCAGTTCTACTTGGTGCAAACTCTGATGGATCACACAAATTAGTTCCATTGGTAATTGGAAAAGCAAAAAAACCCAGGTGTTTTAAAAATTTCAATAATCCTCTGCATTACAACTTTTCAAAAAATGCTTGGATGACTTCTTGGATTTTTCACGAATGGTTTCACGGAATATTTATTAAAGAGGTAAACAAAAATATTGATTTCAGGTTCAGTACATAATTTTAAAATTTTTTTCAATTCACAGGTGATCCACTTTTCTCAGGAAAATAATTTGCCTCCGAAAGCCATTTTGCTTATAGATAATTGCTCCGCTCATACACCCATTGAGAAACTTAAAAGTGACGATGGAAACATAGTTGCATTATTCTTTCCACCAAATGTGACAGCAGCTTTACAACCAATGGATCAAAACCCTATTAAGTTAACAAAGCTCAATTACAGAAGTATGTTTCTTTCTCAGTTAATTGCTGAAGGTGGTGAACTGAAGAATCATTTGAAATCCCATTCGATCCGCAATGCTATATTATTACTGAAACAAGCTTGGAATGCGGTACGACAAAGTGTTATGAAGAAATCTTGGTGAAAGTTGTCCAATTGGGACTCTAACCAATATGACAGCGACGATGACGTGCCAATAGCACAATTGTTGCAAATAGATCAGGACTGCAACGAAGTTATTCAGATAACTCAAGCTCTTTTAAAAGAAATAGCTCCCAACGATTGCATCGGTATAGAAGACATCGACAGATGGAATGAAGATATGTTTGATGACGGATCTGTTTATGTTCTCCGTAGCGATGGTGAGTCTTCAGATAGCAGCGAAGACGACGTTGTTGCAGTATCATCAGTTGTCTCTAATACTACACCCATTGAAAGCGTAAATAATTTAATAAAATGGTGCAATAACAGTGAATTGTTTTCAACTAAGCACATAAGTAATCTTTTGGCTCTCCGTAATGATATTTCGGATTTAAAGAAACCAAAAAAACAAACAAATATAACTGATTATATGTCAAACAAAGATTAGTTGTTAACTTGGCCATTGTTTAATTTTAATTGTTTAATTTTTTTAAATACAGTTTTTTAGGTTTTAATTAAAAAAAATACATGTGATGTAATTGGACTGCATTGCTATGTTTTGTTGTCATTCGTTTTTTTTTTTATATTCATATTTTTGATTTAAAAAAATACATTTGATGTATTGGACTGAATTGTTGTGTTTTGTTTTCTTGTTTTTATCAAATAAAATTGAATTAAAAAATATTAAAAAGAGTTTTATTTAAGTTTTTGGAAGTAAATTTACTCAATTTTTTTTCGAAAAAAAACGTCCAGAAATTAGAATAATTCAGAAATTAGAATTGCCTCAAAAAGAAAGCGGTTCAATTTGCGAGCGTCTACTGTACTACGAAAATATCGATTTCGGTATTATATTAATTTTATCTTTACAATTTTAATTTTGTATCTCCTTTTTTTGTTGGCAATTTGACAAAAATACTTAAATTTTACTTAAAAATAAGTTATAAAACACGGATGTTTCAAGAAAAATGTATTTTAAAAGCAAATTTAAAATGTAAGAGCATATTTTCCATTTTTTGAGCATTATTTATGAGTCAATAGTCTGAAGTATGGTTTAAAATTTCTATGAAAATTATTTAAATTTTTAAGAGATTAAGAGAAATTTTGTAAACCCCATCATTAATGAATACATATTATTAAAAACTTTGTAATTTAAACATATTTCTGGGATTTTTGGGGGATTTCCGCTTGCCAAATGGGGATATGAGTTTAAAATTGTATGCCAAAACCGCTCGAAAGCTACTATGATTTATACGTCCTCTAGTGAAAAGCATTAACACTAAAATAAAACTACAAATTCTTTCACATGGTTGATGGCTTTGCTAAAGGACTTTGTGTGTTTACATAAAATTTCCCTTGTAAAAAAATTTCCCAAATACACATGCATGCATACGTTTGTACAAAATAAGGAGAATATGTACAACAATAATATAAAATCAACCTGATTTTATAAAAAAAATGTATTAGAAAAAAGAGATGCCGAAGCAGTAGAAAAAGCACTACAATTGATGATCTGGATGTACTTCTTTTTTAACATAAACACTAATGATTTTAACATTGAGTTGTCATAGGATTATATTTTTTTTATTTTACAAAAGTTTTTTTATTGCCACCACCGGGTATCGAACTTGGGACCTCACGATTGCCAGTCGCTGAGCTCTACCGCTGAGCTATTCTTTGATATGAAAGTTGACTGGCATAAAAACACCACTTTGTTAATGCGAGATATTGTTCCTTATTCGCTTCAATAAAAGTACTTATTAAACAAGTGTAAAAGGTGCACTCCAATTCAATATTGGAATCTTTAAAAATAAAGGCAACAACAATAAAATTAGAAAAAACTTTAATTGTGTTAAATTCGTGGCCACCACTGTATATACATTAGGGCGGGTCAAATTGTATGGATAAAAATTTTTTGATATTGCGTCATCGATTTTTCGAAAGCTTTTAGCATGGGGGAAAAAAAGTTCCACTACGACATATCAAAAAAATCATTTTCGAGGCTCCCAAATTTAAATTTTTTGCAATTTTCTAATAAATGCTTGATTAGCGCCATCTTGAGGTGGCTTTTTGAAACAACTAATAAAGTTGTAAACAATATAACATTACAACCTTTCCAGAAAAGTATTACTTATGAAAATCGGATAAAAAATGTGGCAACTAGAGGTAAAAGTATATAAGTAAAATTATTTTCTCCTTGTTGTCATCAACATCATTATCATCATTTCTCATCATTATCATCATTTCATCATCAAGCAGAAAATGATTTTTTTGATACGTAGTGGAACTTTTTTTTCCCCATGCTAAAAGCTTTCGAAAAATCGATGACGCAATATCGATTGCTAAATCGACCCACCCTAATATACATATTTTTAAAAATTTAAAAATTAAAAAAATATTGAATTGAAACAAATTAATTATAGCTGTATTTTCGACTTAACTATATCCGTTAACTTTTAAAAAATCTAAAAGTGCATAAAAGCGAAAACTAATATATTACTTTTCCTATACACGTTAACTTACAACATGGATAATTATCAACGTTGAAAACTCAACGTTTATACCTTTTCACACCTAGCGTAACTTCTTCGCGCTACTACCTAAAAAGTTTTGCTGACGTACGTTCGATTATACTGAAACTATCATAAACACTAACTATTTAAAAAATTTTATACTCCAATGAGTTTATCGTAGATTTGCTATAAATACTTAACGTTGATAGGCATAAGCCAAAATACAGCTTATAAATATTAAAAAAAAAATTAATAGAATAAAAAAAAAATTTTAAAAAAAATAAAAAATATTAGTACCGCCGGGAATCGAACCCGGGACCCTCTGTTTGGAAATGCCAAATGATACCAAAATCACTTTTTACGATCACTTTTAGAGCAATCACTCTTTAGAAGCAATACTTAAGTGATTTTTTGGATGTGGTTCAGAAGTAATTCTAAAAAAGCTGTAAAAATGTAATAACGGATACTTGGGAAGCAATGAAAAAAGTGATTTTTTGAAGTTGTTCAGAATAACTTCTAAAAAAGCATTAAAAATACACTAACGGATACTTGTGAAGCATTAAAAGAAGTAGTTTGTAAAGCACTACTTGCAATTTTTTTTGCTGGGATTAGTTTGAGGCCAATTTCCTTATTATGGATTAACATAATAAGTACTTTTTTAAAATTTTAAAATTTATTTATTTATAAAAATTTATTTATTTATAAAATTTTTAACTGAAATTGATTAATTAATTAATTTCAAATAAACAATATCAAATAAAGATTTGTAATTATTGATTCTTAATTTTTTTTTAAATAAGCTGATCTCAAGCCGAACTAAAGAAGATAAACATTAAAAAAAACTTGTATATACCCACAATCCTACAGAGAACCATCAGATTCTTAGAACTTAGTCCCAGAGAAACCCATCAGATTCTGAGAACGTTTTCCAATAGAAACCCATCAGATTTTTGGGACAGAATCTAAGGTATTTTCTATAGAAAGGCGGTTTTTATAGGTTCCCATAACCTCATGTTTTCTTTGGAAAAAGTGTCAAGAATCTAAGACTTTTCCTATTAAAAAATATACTGATGCGTTTTCTGTAAGAAAAAGTAATCAGAATGAGTTTTTTCTATGCGGTTTCCCCAGCAAAAAATAACCTCGATTTGGTAAGCAGTTACTACATTTGTATGCTTCCAAAATAGCGCTTAAACTTCATGCGAGCAAAAAATCAATTAAAGAAGGCGAAAATCAAATATATTTTAATTTGATTTGCCTTTTTAACTGCATACTTTTGAAGCAGTAACGAATGCAGAGATTTCTTTTGTTGATTATACGATTTGTTAGGAACAGTACAATGCTTTTGAATTACGATCTGTTATGATCACACATTTTTTTACTCTGGCTTCTAAACTGCTTGTTTTATAAGCAGGAAAGAAGGCAGAGATTTTATTATCGATTTTGCGACGAAGTGTTACCAGAATGGACTTTGTCGGGAGCTCCTCAAAAAAATAAAAAAAGTAATTGACCCCTTTAAAATCAGATAGAAAAATTTCTTTTCCAATTCCAGAAGGGGTACTTTATTTTAATTAGCATTTTATTAGCACATTACTGGAGCAAGTATTTTACTGCATCTTTGGAGAAGTGAGTGAAGTGCTTTAAATTTTATTAAATACACATTATTTTACTGCATCTCGAAGCTGAAGAAAATGCGCATTTCATTTCTTATGAAGGCCTGATTTTATTGCTTCTTAAGTGCCATAGAAAAAGCGATTTTCACCTGCTGAAAAGAGACATACCAAGTGGGACATCACGAACAAAAATCATGTCTTCTGGATTTAGTTTAGGAAGCTCACGGTTATTAAATAATGCCTTCCAAAACTGCTTCTAGGTATGCAGTATTTTTTGCTGGGTCTCTTCAAAATCTGAGGTCTTCCCATTTGGAAAGCTTATCAGAATGTGAGGCTCTCATTAGGCTTAATTATAAATACAACATTTTTTATTAATAACATATTTTAAAAATGATTTTGATTTAGTAAATTTACGCACAGAAACGGTAAAATTACAAATAATTTTTAAATTTTAAAAAAATTTACACATTTTCAATGTAAATTTACAAATTTTGTGTTACACATAATGTGTATAATTTTTTCATTTACGCACTCGGAGTGAATTTACTATATTTACAGTAGCAGTTCAGTTTCCTTTTATAAGTCAAGTAAATTTAAACAAAAATTAATTAGAGTGTATAGTTGAAGAAAATCACATATTCTGTATAAAGAAAAAATTATATGATAACGCTGATATTTCGTTTAAGCTGAATGGACATGTCATTGAATAATCAACTCTTATATTATATGAAATAGGGGGGATGACTTAAAGAATTCGACAGTGACTTGTCACTTTAATTTCCCATAATCAATCAAGTTACAACTTCTCTTATTAAATTAAATCTTTTATTAATAAATTTCTTTCATTTGTTCATTTATTGATTCCTTATAATCTTCACTCAATTAAGCTAATTTCCTTTTCCTCCCCTGTAATGAAATATTAAATTTTTATACAATTACTAGTATTAAGACATTTCATCTTTAACTTTCCACATAATTTGCTTAGCGAATATTTAAGCATTATTATAATATTCTTTTATATTTTTCTTATCATTTTAGCTGCTAGAGTTGGAACAACGAGTAATAGAAGCTGAGGAAAGAGCCGAAGAAGCTGAAGATAAAGTAAGTTTTTTTTCGTGGTAATTTTTTGTAAAAATTTTTAAGGGAGGAAAGTGAATGAAATTTTAAACATTATATCAAAATAACCATTAACAAAAGATATAACCTTAATAAAGATTAGCCCTGCAAATGTAACTTCCTGTTTGTTGTGGTAGTTAAACCAGGACAATGCCAAGGAATAAATATAAAAAAAGTGTTCTTTTAGAAAAGGGTGACACTTATTAATCATTACTAGAAGCGTAAGCAAAAGATTACTATAAGATTTGCAAATAATTTTTACTATACTCAAAAGAATATGTGTTTATTTTAACAGAAATTTTTTTTAGTTTTTAGTAAACCTAGTCATTTTTAACTGAAAACTTCTTATTTTCGATCAATTCAGGGATGAAATAAGACCTAGTAAAAAAGTAAATTCCAAAGAACAGGTTGCAGAACACCTATAACCAGTTCTTTTGTATGGAGTTTGTCCTACTAGCAGTTCTTTACTTTAAATTAGTACAGTTTGCTTTAGAACCGGTTCTAAAACGAGCGAAAAAAAACTGGTTTTGGGACAGTGAAACGTATCATCTTTACAGTTAAACCTGACCCTAATAAACATCTGAATACGCAATAACACTTATGCACATGTGTGCGTGTAGTAAACACATCGTTAAAAATCGCATTATTATCATACGAAATGGTAGTAAATTTTCATCATTTTTTCTGTAAATTTATGATAATGTTTAGTATAATAAATGTCTGACATACACTCATATTTATGCAATATACTTATGTATGATGCGCAATATCAAAAATTTTTTTTTGGTTTTTTGTTAGGGTTAATTTTCCTTTTAAAAGTAATAAAAATCAAGGACAAACACGTGCCCTTAACATATAAAGCATATTCTACGCTCAAAAAAATAAGTTAGTAGAAAAAGTTTTAGTTATATTTTTTTAGCACTAAACTAATTTTGACCTAATGTTTTACTAATTTATTTTGCTAAAAAAATTGTGCTGATAACCGCAATTATAGCGTGGATGACAACCAGGTAGACAAGAAGTAGATATCGCAGCTTATCTGGATGTAGTACAGACAACGGAAATGATAATTAAAAAAACAACTCTACACAATTTCTATATTTAAATTTTCAGCAAATAAATAAACTAAAGTAAAATTTCTCTACAAATTTTTTGAGTTTTTTTCATTCTTCTTATATTCAGCTAAAAGTTTAGTGATTTTAGCAAGGATTTTTTTGATTTGCAATCGAATAAGTGTTAGCAAAACTTTTACTAAGATTACTATTGTTTGTGGTAAAAATCAGCTCGCTGATTTTCAGCAAACACTTTTGCTGAAATTACCAACTTTTTTGCAAGCACGCTCCTGACTAAAAATTTGCTGACACAGCAACATTTTTTGCTGACTTTACTGACTTTTTTTTTGAGTGTAGAATACAATTTGTTTAGGCTTTATTTTAATGAAAATTTTTTGGGAATATAAAAGAACTTTTATTTTTGAAACGCAATTAAAAAAGGGTCTTAAAATTTGTTTATGTACTTTTTGGAAGCTTCTTGGTAAAAAGGTTTTATTGAAGAAACAAAATATGACGAAAATATCTGAACAGTCAAAGGTTAGTAGGTTGATAAGAAAAGGTAATTTAAAACCTTAAATTCTAATATTTTAATAATATAATATATATTAGCTACACTCAAAAAAAAAAGTCAGTAAAGTCAGCAAAAAATGTTGCTATATCAGCAAATTTTTAATCAGGAGGGTGTTTGCAAAAAAGTTGGTAATTTCAGCAAAAGGTTTGCTGAAAATTTAAATATAGAAATTGTATAGAGTTGTTTTTCATTTTTTGTCATTTCCGTTTCCAGACAAGCTGCGACATCTACATCTTGTCTATCTGGTTGTTGTCCACGCTATGAATGCGGTTATCAGCACAATTTTTGTAGCAAAATAAATTAGTAAAACATTAGTTCAAAATTAGTTTAGTGCTAAAAAAATATTACTAAAATTTTTGCTGAAAACGGAATTTCAGCAAAAAAAATTGCTGAAAACTAATACACTTGATATACAAGACGTTTTACTAATTTTTTTACTAACTTATTTTTTTGAGTGTAGAAACTCCTGTTATATTTGTAAATACTTTGAATATCAGTTAAATATCATAAACCTTGCGGATGTTTATGAAAAATATGCGGATGTGTCACAAAAATTTTATGTTAATTTTTTATTTTAAAAATTGACTTCGATTATGCAAAATGCTTTTTTAAGCAGTCACTAAAACTATACGAATAAGTCAAAAACTACGTTTTCAATATTCTTAATTCTTTAAAAAAAAAAGTCAAAAATTTCGGGAATATTTAAAAATCGTAAAAACTTAAAAACTGTCAGAATTCATTAAAATAATTTTTAATAATAATTATTTTAATTTTTGCATTAAAAAATACAAAATTGTTTTTTCGGACTTTCTATATTTTCACATATTTAGTTAGAATATTGTTCTACCTCAAGTCCAAATTCTAATTTTATATTGTCATTTTAGATTTTATTTGTTATTTCAAAAAGGTTGACCATCAGACCGTACCTCAAAAAAAAAAAAAGTTCGCCGTACATCAAGAATTTTTGCAAGGAGGTTTCAAAAAAAATTTTTTTTTTTGCCATTTCGGCATTTAAAGCCGGATTTTAATGTGTGATATATCGATTTTTTTGCCTCGAGGAGACCAGTGTTTTGCTATAAAGGAAAAATCGAATGAAAAAAAATTTAAATAGGCGACCCCTATGTTCGGCAACTAATATATAAAAAAATTTCTACTGGGTTTATCGAAAAACTTTCTTAGAAAAAGTTTAATGATTTTTTGCAAGCTTTAATTTTCTGACATTAGAGTTGTAGTAGTTACTCACCATTAGGGTGGTAGCAACTGAGATATGGTGAGTAACTACTAGAACGGGATACTTGAGGTCAATGGCCCTTAGAGCAAAACACTGGTATCCTCGAGAGAAAAACATCGATGTATCATACTTTAAGATCCGACTGTAAAAGCCAAAGATATAACGAAAAATGTAAAATGGCGACCCCTACGTTCGGCAAAAAAAAAATTTTTTTGAAACCTTGCAAAAATACTTCATATTGGAGGGTGTACGGCGCACGTTTTTTTTTTTTTGCCTGTAAGGTGGTACGCTCTATTGACCATTTTCATGCTACACAATACAATTGTTTCGTGGGCATCACCCGAACTCATTAGTTGTCCGCAATAAGAAAATTATAATTGGAACACACAAACCGAGACACTACATAAGGTACATAAACTCAACGGGACGAGAATTTTGTACTTTTGTATATCAACTGTCTGTCTGTCCTTTAAAATGGAAAAGCGCAAAGAAATCTATTTTGGTAAGAAATTTGCTAATAAATCTCCGAAAAGATCAAAAAAGTTATGGTGAAATTGAAAAAAAGGTAAAATTAAGTCATTCTACAGTACAAACCAAAACTGGCGGAACACATTGAAAAACGTTCCAATAAACTATACAAAGAGCTTTGCATGAGAATGGCTCACAATTTTCTAGAGCTACTGAATTCTTATCTTTAGCCACTTTCTATTTTTTTTTTTTTTTTTTGGTAAATATATTCTCAATTATCAAGAACATCTATGCGGATGTGGTGTTACTTATGCTGGTAAACATTTTAAATTACTTTTTAATACTAAAAATCTTGCGGATGTATACAAAAAACTGCCGATAAGAAATAAAATCTAAAAACCCAGCTGGTATAGGCAAAAACCTGTTGGTATACACAAAAAAAAAAGGTGCGGATAGGACATAAAAACTCCTAGAACTCCTTAATTCTTGTTTTTTAGCCTCTTTCTGTATTTTTTGGTAACTATATTCTAAATTATCAACAATATCTATGCGGATGTGGCGCTAATTGTGCACTTAAACATCTTAAGTTTCATTTGAATATTAAAACTCTTGCGGATGTATATAAAAAAATGCGGATATGAAACAAAATCTAAAAACCCTGTTTGTATATATTTACACAAAAAGTGCGGTTATGATATAAAAGCTACTAAACTCCACTTTCTGCCTTGTTTCTAACTATATTCTAAATTCTCAGCAATGGAGTTCTTAAACTAAGTTTAAGATAATTTTAAAAGCACATCAAGACAGCAGATAAAACTGCTAGCGATAAATCAAAAATCACCGCTCAACAGCTCCTTTGTGAATGATCTGAGCTATTTGAAGGCATTTTTGTTCCACATCTAGCTGTTTTTCTTCCTTCTACATGTGGCTTTCAAAAGATCTAAAATTTAATTTAGAGGTTCCAAGGGCAAGTTTTCAAACAAAATTTCTAACTTAAGAAATATTTAGGCAAAAAACCGGTCTTAGGCTGCGTTCACACTTAATTCTTAAACACGTGTTTAGCTAAAACACGTATTTTAGCTCTTTATTCTATTACAACAGTTCTTTATTCTTTTACACTCGTTTTAGCTAAACACGTGTTTAAGATTTAGGTGTGAATGCCGTTTTAGTTTTGACTATAAAACTGCCACTAAGATTATATAAAAATCTCTTTACGTTTAGCTCAAACAAAAAGTTAAACTCGAGCAGATTTATAGGAAGAAGAAGAAAACATTTTTATTGAAAAATATAACAGACACAAGGGAATCACCAGACTGCCGCAGTTTCGCCTCACCCAAAGACTCGTCAGTGGTTAGTTTATTATGTGTCAACTGATCAAAGTAATTTTTAATTGTTAATTTTTCTCTCTATGAAAAACTTTTTGTGCATTGCCATGACCGTGGATTGAACCAGCAGCCCTATGCACAGGCTATGACTCGTAGCATCGTAGTTTAACAGTTTTGTTTTTAAATATTTTTATAAAATCTCCCCCCTTTTTTAATATGTCTGTTTTATAATAAAAATCTAAGTAGGTAAATTTAATAAATTCATTTTTAAAATCCCTTTCCTTTTAAATAATCACTTACAAATCCTTCTTAGGTATAAATATTTATATATCTCCCCCTCATGTTTTAGCAGTTTTCCAGCTCATATGTGGGAAAAGATAAAAGTATAAAATATTTTAAATACTTTTAAATCATGCTGAAATTCAATTTGTAACGGTGGTCGTTTGCGTAAAATTTACTATTAAATCATAGTCATAGCTTAACATTATCTGTCTATAGAAAATGAAATAAGGAATGAAAAAAATCTCACCCATAGCCAGAGCAAACTCTAAAACTGCTTGGGTTCATATACCACCATACACAACTTATGCCAACTTATGGCTAAAGCTTGAACATACCACATAGTCTGATCTATAGACACACTCTACTACTACGTTTACCACATATTTGCATGATTTACTTTGTTTTGAAAAATATACCCTGGGGACGTGTTAATAAACGAAACAAATACCAACGTTTGCCAACTCCTTGTTTAGGAATAGCAGGGATAACGTGCGTTTTGTGAGGAATTATTGCAAGGCAATAGCTGAAGAACATCAATGTTTGTTGTTTAGAAATGTTTGAAAATTTTCGTGTTTGGGTTTGTTTTTTAAAATCCCTTAACATTATGCTGGAACACGAAGTTTGTATGTAGGTAGCTTAGCAGCCAGTCATAGCAGTATTGTTGTCAACTCATTCCCATATTTTAAAGGACAAACATAATAACAGAACTTCTCATAAAGACAAAAACTTTATGCTCACTTTACACCATTTAAAAATTTAATTTAAAATATTTCACTTTCATTTCGTAAATGTTCTCATCAATTTCAAAAACTTTGCAATTCTTTGGTAAATCTTACTAATTTTAACAAATTTCCATTGAAATTCTTTAAATCTTGCGGATTTAGAAATTTTGTAAGCACTATTTTCTTAATATTCCGCTTCTTTTTAAACAAAAATTTTCAAAATTTACACTTAAATTTTCGCGGATGTACTATAAATTTGCTTTACCGTCATTCACAATTTAATTAAAGACTATAAATATTGAGGACGTGTAAGAAAAGCTGCGGATGTGACACAAAATCTTCAAAAACTTATAGTTATTATTTTTGTAAAATAAAGCTTAATATTCCGCTTCTTTTTAAACAAAAATTTTGAAAATTTACCTTTGAACTTTTGCTGATGTACTATAAATTTGCTTTGCAGTTAATCAAAATTTAACTAAAGACTGTAGATATTACGGATGTTTGAGAAAAGCTGCGGATGTGACACAAAATCTATGAAAACTTTATAATTAGCATTTTTGTAAGATATTCCGCTTCTTTTTAAACAAAAGTTTTCAAAATTCACGATTAAATTTTTGCCGATGCACTATAAATTTGCTTTGCAGTTATTCAAAATTTAGTTAAAGACTATTGGTCTAATTCATAAACTTTTACAACAGTCTTATTGCAGGATTTTAAGCTAATTTGTGAAAAACAGTATTCATATTTGCTTAATAATGAAGAAAATAATAAAGGTTTATAGTTGGTACTCACTAACTTTAAATATTTTATAAAGTTTGGAGTGCGGAAGCCACCATTTAATAATTAATTATTTCATTTTCAGGCATGAAATGATTTATTAAAGCCATCCCATCCCTAGAATGTGTGGCTTCCAACAACTTGCATCCATCAAACTGAAAAAAACTACAACAATTGCGTAGCCAATGACCATTTTCGAAAAAATTTCAAAAAAAAAATGTAAAAATAAAATTAAAAAGAAAAACAAAACAAAACAATAGTGATGTACAGACTGTCAAAACATTATTCGAAATTCGATTACTTTTGTATGCTTTGAATAATATGTTCTAAAAAATTACTTTTTTACACACATTTCCATTGATTTGTTTTATAAATAAAAAAAAATATTTTTAATGGCTTTTAAATTTATCTTAGCATATCATTAGTTCTCCAATTTAAGAAAATACATTTTCACTTCCGATTGCCGACTCAATCGTTTACTTAATTTGTACATCACTTACGACTTATTTGGGAGAAGAGAGAAAATAAACAATAGTGTTGCAAGTATCAAATCGAAAAATTAATTTATAGTTAAAATACGATTATGAATCAAGATTTCTAATAACTCTTTATTAAGCGAAATATGTACTTTAACTATATCAAGCTTTAAATAAATTTTTTTTTTTGTGAATTAGCACATATAAATATTGCAGATGTATAGGAAAAGCTGCGGATGTGTTACAAAATCTACGAAGACTTTATAATTATTATTTTTGTAAAATAAAGCTTAATATTCCGCTTCAATTTAAACAAAAATTTTAAATACTTTTGTACAAATAGTCTTAGAAAAGCAATTTAAAGCTCAAAAATCAAAGGAAACTAAAGCTAAAAAGAGCAAAATTAAAAAAAGACCAAAAAGGAAGGATTGAGTAAAAAGGCAAAAAAAAAGCAAAAAGAAAAAGAATAAAAAGCAATTGTTAATGACCAGGGACGACAAGCAATATTTGATGTATTTAAAGCCAAAAAAAAAAAATTATAAAACAAGCAAAACAAAAAGCTAAAGTAAAAAACCTCGAAGAAAACAAGTTCAAAGTTAAAAGAAAAACTAAAAAATATTTTTAATAAAATTTTTATTAACAATTAGAAAGGTTGAATAATTACAACTTTTAATTTAAAAAAAAAATTTAATATTTTAAAAGAAGCAATTTCAAGCTCAAAAATCCTAATAGAAAGCTATTTTAAAGCTCAAAAACGAAATTGGGCTTTTCGGAAAAAAATTAGTATAAAAAAAAGCAAAAGGAAAATGCTAAATCACTGGTTATTATACGTTCCTTTTTTTATAAAACCGAATTAAAATTTAAAAAGTTGCGCGGATTTTTATAAAAAATATATGCAGATGTGATTTGAAATACTGAAAAACGTATTTTAAGTTTTAAATAGAAGGTTATGTACTCTAGCCTCACAAAAGAATCGAAAAATCCGAGGATATTTATGACAGAAATAAGTGGATGTGATGTTTCTAGACTTATAATTCACTGCGAATGGTTAACAAAAGTTAGGAGGTTCTTTCAAGCCAGCTATTTGGATATAAAGTTCCACATTTCTTTTTGAAAACTTATAGGTGCAAATATTTTTTCATTTTCTACACAATTTACGGATATTTATAAAAATCTACTTGCGCGGATATTTATAAAAATCTACTTAGAAGTGGGGTCTAAATAATGCAACTACCATATTTGAATTTATGTATAATCCCAGCAAAATTTTTTCGAACTGCTTACCTCTGATTCTGTTTTAGAACAGGTCTTTTTGCACCCAGTCTTAGAGAACAAGTTCTAGAACTGATTCCTGGGAGTCAAAATGTAAGGTTTCACAGTTCTGTAACTGGGTTCTGGAACCTGTTCTTGTTTGGAGAAAAAGGAACCTGTTACTTTTTGGATAAATTCATGTTGGATGTTGAATAAAAAATTAAAAAATGACACTGAAAAATATTGTGAAAAATATTGTGAAAAGGCGCAGTTATAGTCATGTATATTTTAAAGTTCCTAGACATTAATTTCAATACGGATGTTAAATTAAATAAATTGATTTTTTAGCTCTGCTTATATTTGTTTAAAAAAATACACGGATGTTGTACAAATTTTTATGCGGATGTTAAATAATAACTTAAGTAAGAAGAGACAAGAGGCAGTTTATATCGAGAATAATCTTTTGTGTGGTGTCTAGCTAGTCGGATATGGGTCAAAATAATGGCAAAGTTGTGTATAATTTCATGTCAATCACCTAGTCATTAATTTTAATGAGGATGTTTTTTAAATTACCAACATTTTCTTTAAAATTTAAAAAATCCGCAAGGAAAACAACGAGCATGTGAAACAAAATAAAATTCATGTAAATTCTTAAACATTTAAACTAAGACAAATATTAAATAAAAATTTAGAAAACTTAATTTTTTGGTTAAACTCTTGTAAATTGTGTAATATGATGCCAGCATTTGCCAACAAAGTTTTTGTTTTTAATGCTTATATCCGGTTTGGCTTTAACTAACAACGAAACAAACAACAAATAAGCTTAAATCTATTTTACATTTCACAACATCTACACAGAATCAACATCCGAGAAGATGGAAAAAAAATAAATGGGAATAATTGTTAATGCATTCAGGGGGATATTTGTAAAATAATAACAATCAAACAATTGCTATAGCAGGAAAAAACATGAACAGCAGCAGTAACAGATATATTGACTTGTTGTCCTTACTTACTTATATCCTTAATGTTTGCAATAAATAACACAACAACAAAGGATATATCTACATATGAATATCATGTTCGGATGTTCTAGGAGAGGGTGTTAATGGTTTAAAAAAAGTGTCATCCTGGAGTATGACGATAATGATTGCAATATAAAACATAAACATTAGTCTTTAAACTTCCATTTGGTTAGTTATTATACTTGCTAGAGAATGTATTTTACCAAAAGGATTTAAAATAAAAAAATGCTTTTTTATGTTGCAAATTTTTTTTAACTTACTACATATTGTTATTTTCTCATGGGTGACAGACAAGTAGAAGTTTGGGAATAGGCTAGATTAATTTTCAATTTACTTAACTTCTCATTGCATTTAATTTAACTCAACTTCACCTCTTATTGAATTATTTGGCGCCCAGGCAGAGCTAAAGCTAAATTGAACACAGGTTTTAAAAAAATCAGATAAAGGTTACAAAACTCATCCTTAAGGTATACAAATATAAGAATTCGCTTATTAATAACTTGTTAAAGAACATGTTCCAGTATTTCTAGTTATTAAAGAAGATATGTTTTTGGCGCCCAAGCAGGGACAATACTGACAAAAGTAAATTCTCGACATATGTATAAAACTAATTGCTTTATAAACTATTCTGCAACTTCTTTTTAGAAATAAATAAATTATTTCTTTAGATTAAAAAAATAAACGATTGCTATTGAGACAATCTCACAAATTTATCTTCAAAGAAGTATAATATTTAATGGTTGTAATTAAGTGCACTTCTTCAAAATCTTGAGATAAGCACAGCATATAAAGTTTACAACGCACTTTATTTTCTCTTAACTTAATGATTTAAATTGAAAGATTTAAGTTGGCCCCCATAACTTGAGTGTCTTTATAATCATATTCCATTTAATTCAAAAATTTCTAGCAAATAATGACTTTCTGTTTTTAATGTTTCTTTGTTCAAAAACGCAAATTCTTACCTTTTTCGTGTTATTGTTTAAGCATTTTTTTTTTTCATTCAAGTAGAAAGTCATTAGCAAAACTTTTAATAAGGGATGAATTTCCAGAAAGAAAGCTTAACAAAAAAATTACAACAATAGAAAAATAATAATTGAAATTCTAAGAAAATATTGTAGCAAGAAAGATATAAGGGGATACTGTTTTGTAAGTAAAATTTCAATACTAAAAAATGAAACATTTGAAGGATGTTGAATAGGGAAAAAACTTGAAGTTTGAGATAAAAAGAATGTCTTTATTGAATTTCTAAGACCATTGTTAACATGTAACAGTTGTTCTTTGATATCAATCAAAAAAATAATAATTTAAATTTTAAAGATTTATTTTTTTTTTTTTTTATAAGAAGGCTCATTGGATCGAGCTGAATGATTTATAACGTTAGTTTAACTTGAAACTCTGTTTATTCGACGTTAGTGTTCACAGTATTTTGGCTGATTTTCAATTAAAAGTTTATCATAATAATAAACAATTTAATTGTATTTACAAATTGTGCTCCCAAAAAATAAAAATATGTAAAAACAATTAATTAATTTGTTTCTTAATATGGAAAAATTGTAATTGAAAATGAATCAAAATTATAAATATTTTTATCTGTGCCACGAAGGTCAAAATTAAAGATTTTTATCGCGGAAAAATAATTAAAATCGCGTGGTATAAAATTGACTTTTATAACATTGATTTAAAAAAACTCTGTATTTACATAAACAAATACGCGGATGTTGATATATTTTTTATGCGGATGTTAATTAAAAAATTAAAAAATGAGACGAGATATAGAATTGTCTATATCTCGAAAACTAAATGAGATGGAAACAAAACCCCCAAAATTGGTCCGAAATCTTGACCTTGTTTGCTCGATATTTAGTTCGCGTTTTTTTTTAAGCACTAAACTAATTTTGAACTAATGTTTTACTAATTTATTTTGTTACCAAAATTGTACTGATAAACACATTTATAGTGCGGACAAAAACCAGACAGACAAGATGTAGTTGTCGCAGATTATATAGATGTAGCGCGGACTAAATGATACTAAAAACACAACTCTTCTAAGGCATATAAAAAATACAACCATGTAAGATTCTTGTATCTGTATTTCATACATAAAAGAAAAGGACGCCAAGAGATGCGTATACATAAAAATATATTATTTTCAATAATGAAAATAAATATAAAATGTGAATGTATAAACAAAATGTTTATATTTATATTATATATTAGTGATTATGTGAAATACAAGGATAGACATATTTTTCAGTCGTTTGGGTAATTTTATTTGGGTTCCCTTTCACTTTTTTAAGAAAAAGGTTTTTATAATATATTGTAAAAGCCATAATTTATTTCCCTTTTTGTTATTTAGAATTGTCTACTAATATAAAAGTCTGGACATTTTTATATTTTACGAAGTTTCGTAAATAATGTTCAAAAGAATCACAAAAACACACTTTTAGATTTAAATTTTCAGCAAATAAATTAACTAAACTATAATTTCTTTAGAAATTTTTTGAGTTTTTCTTTCAGTTTACTAATATTCAGCAAAAAGTTTTATTGATTTTAGCACGAATTTTTTTCATTTGCAATAGACTAAGTGTTAGCAAAACTTTTGCTGAAATTATTATTATTATATTTTTTTTTTATAAAAATCAGTTGACTGATTTACAGCGAATCCATTTTGCTGAAATTACCAACTTTTTTGCAAGCACGTTCCTGACTAAATATTTTGCTGGCTTTACTGACTTTGTTTGTAGTGTAGTGTTTGCTTTCAATTTCTTGCGGTTTTTTTAAGTTGGCGACTTTTTCAGTTCTAGCGATTTTGTTTAATATGAGCGTCTTTTCAAATTCTAGCGACTTTTTAAAATTTTGTTAGTTTTTTTTGCAATTTTATCGACTTTTTAAATTTTTTGAGTTGTTCTTAATTATATAATTCCTTGAATCCTGACAATGTTTTTTTTTAATTTTTAGCGATATTTTCAATGTTGGCGGTTTTTTCTAATTTTATTATTTTTTTTTTTTTAATTTGGCATTTTTCTTTAACTAAACCAATTTTTTTATAGATTTTTGATAATTTTTTAAATTTTTGGCGATTTTTTTCAATTTTTTTTAATTTTTTTTAATTTTTGGCGATTTAGGAGAAATTCAAACGTGCAACGGTGTGGTCATTTGTTTTTAATTTGGCGATTATTTCAGTTAGCGGTTTTTTCTAATTTTGGCGACTCTTTCAATTCTAACGCTTTAACGATTTTGTTTAATATCAGATTCTTTTGCAATTTCAGCGACATTTTAATTTTTTTTAGTTTTTATACCCTACACCACTACGTGGTCAAGGTATAATAAGTTTGTGCTGATGTTTGTAACACCAAAAAATATTGGATCCACCTTTTAGTATACCGATCGACTTAGAATTGAACGATGTCCGTCCGTCCGTCCGTCTGTCTGTCCATACATTTTTATGCGCACTACAGGTCGCAAATATTAAGATATTTTGATAAAATTTGTTACACCGATCTATGTCGGCCCAAGGACGAAGCCTATTAATTTTGGTTAAAATCGGTCCATGTTTAGACCTAGTGCCCATATAAAGGTCCCCCCAAAATTGGCTTGTTTACACGCTGCAGGTCGCAAATACGAAGATATTTCAATGAAATTTGGTTCGCTGACTCACATGATCTATTGATTCTAGATAGGATTGGTCCATATTTGGATCTATATATATATTTCCGATTTTCTTTTATTTTATCGTTTTATATAAACCCGACTTTAACTTTTTTATTCGTTTTTTTTATAATTTTTTTTTTTAACCTTTAAAATTTTCCTAAGGTTGATCGATATTTTCAATGTTAGCGATTAATTCAGTGAATAATGAATGAAAAAAGCTAGTGTCACGCGGGCTTTAAAGAACTTTTTGTCTTTACAATTTCACCTTGACAGTATTTGCTGTACACTCCCCCCAAAACTGTTCTTTGTTTTATTGTTTTTAAACATCTACAAGTGGTTAATTAATTATTTACTAATTCCTAAGAAGCAACTGGTAACCCTAATATAAAACAATTGAGAAAATTTCCCTTTTTACAAAACTCACTCTAAATCTCTTGCACTCATTTCTTTATGTTTCATCTGGCAAAACTGTTAATGCCAATATGATTCAACAAGAAGAGAAATTATCAAAAGTAGTGATTGAGTAATTTCATTCATTATCAAAAAAAAAAAAAACTTTTATGACAAAAGAAGAATCAAGTAAATGAAAAAAGTGAAAAAACTTTGAACAACAGATGAGTTTTTATGCGATTACAACGAGTTTGTGTGGTTTAAAAATGGGGTGGTTTTATGTTTTATAGGAATTATATCAAAGTACCAACAAAAAACGGGGGATAAAATGAAATGAAAAGAAAAAGACACATACAAAACAAAGGATATAGAGAAAAAAAAAATAACAACAAAAAAATCCTGACATTACAGGACTTAAAGAAATCTAAAAGAAGTGAAAAAATGACAACGAAAAAGACGCGTCGAAATGTAGTTGATAAAAATTAACTTTAATTAATTTAAGCAATAAAGTAAAAAATAGTGAATTAACTAAAAACATAAATGAAATTTATTTAAAAATTTATAAAACTGTAATTTCTATAAAAGTCTATAATAAAAAACTGAAGAAATTATAAAAAGTGTATAAGTCTTAAAGTGTTGCAAAGTTTGTCACATTAAAGGATTTATAAGGACTTGCTCAGATTATTTTACTTAAAAACAACGAATTTAAGTTCCTTTTAATACAACTTTATAAATATAATTAACAATTTTATAGTAATGTCTTATTTAACTAAAATTTAATTTAAAAAACTACTAATATATTGCAAAAAAAAGAAAAGTAAATCATGTATAAAAAATTTTGCAATCCACATTCCACAAATTTTTTTATGTGTAAATATAAAAGTTTGACAGTTGTTTTCCTGTCATTATGGCGCATGTCAAAAAGGTGTCATAAATAACTATATACAACTCTACAATGTTATAGTAGAAGAATAACAAAAACAACAACGTAAAAAAACTATGTACCATAATATTTAATATAATCATTTAGGGTTATATAGATTCTTCCAGACTATATTACAAAAACTTGAACTTTTAAGACATTGGTGTGGAGAGATCGATTATAATACTGACGGCTGGGACTCGAAGGCCTTTGGAAACCCTGCTCTATAGAATCTTCTCTATAGAATTTTTAGGTTTATTTACTTCCTTATTGATATGTACACTCTAATTAATTTTTGTTTAAATTTACACAAAATTTCCCTCCTTTTTCAAATGATTATTGTGAATCGGCATAGGAAATCATGTGAATCTTTAATTTTAGGTATAGGATGTCCCAGCAAAACCTTCTATTACCAGGTAAAGGGAAATGTAATAAGAAACCAAAAATTGTAACCACCCAAACAACAAACTGTCACCGAACTAGCCCCTTTATATGAAATATACTGGTCACTTTTACATGGCGTTGTCATAGGAGGGGGAAATTGACCCCTTGTGACATGTCACAAGACAAATCCTAGGACAGGTCATAAAAAACAAAGTTCAGGGACCTGTCCTAGTAACGTATTACTTTAGGTTGCTAAGTAAAACCAATGGTAAAGGGGTACCCATTGCCAGGCAATGCGTGAAAAAGGTCCAACCCATTACCAAGGCTTTGGTGGGGTGTTCAGCGAAATTAAGCAAAACGCTACAATAAAAAATTTTTTGGAACATTTTAATCCTCGAACTACACAAGTCTAGTTTTCATATCGAAAAACTATTTCCCTAAGATAAGCTTTATATACTGGGTTTTTTTTTTCTTATAGAAAAAACAGCAGATTCATAAGATTTTTCCTATAGAAAAATCTTCAACTTTTGAAGACTTCCTTCTATGGAAATGTTTCAGATTCAGCGAACTTTTTACCATAGGAAAAATCCCTAGAATGTGAGGGATATTCTATGGAAAGAAGTAATCATAATACAGAAAAAGTCCTCCGTTCTTTAGGAAAAAGTCCTCAGAATCTTAGGGAGTTTTCTTTAGGAGAAAGTCCTCAGGTACCTTTTCTTGTTTTTTTTTAATTGTCAGGGATTTTCTGCAGAAGAAAGTCCTCATAATCTAAGAATTTTTCTAAAGGAATAAGTTCTCAGGATCTGAAGGTTTTTTTTTAGTAAAAACTCATCACAATCTTAAGCTTTGTCTTTAGAAAAATTTATCATAATCTCAGTTTTCCTATAAAAAAAACTTGAAAATATGAGGTACATACATATTTTCTGATGTTTTATTTCTAAATTCATTAGGTTCTCACCACTTTCTCCTATTGAAAAAACTACATATTTTGAGCACTTTTCCCTAGGGGAAAAACTATTTTTCTATCATAAAATATCAACAAATTTTCCTAATTTTATATTGAATTAATCCGAAACTGGTGGTATCAAAGGTTTCGATTAAGCACCAATGCACTACCGATGAATATTTCAGATTCGCCGGAGTCAAATTTCACAAACCGGGAAAAATAATGAGAATCAAAATCATTTAAAGACAAAAAAAATTATCATTACCTCTCAAGTGTAAATTTTATACAGACATTCCGCAATGACATTGGGATTTTATTATAAAACAATTTATTTTACCGCAGATTTTTAGTTGATCTTAAGATTGTTACAATGAGTGTTTGCTTTTAACATCAAATATGAAAAATTCCAAATAGAATTCACAATTTATTTTATAACATATACAGAAAAAACTTATGAAAAAACTTTCCTGGAACCAGTGGTTGACAATTAATGCATTTTCAAGTACTACCAAGCACTATCATCAGATTGTCGTTAAGGTCATAATTTATTTTTATAATATTTTATTTTATAATTTTTAATGTCTTGATTTTTTTTTTATTTCCATTACTATTTTATTAAATTTACAAACTTTGTTCGTAAAATTTAAATTTATTCCCAAAATTAAAAAAAAAATACGCGCATGTTTAATTGTGAACACATAATGACTATAATATATTATTTGTGCACTATTATATTGGAAGTGTGTAAAAAATAATTTTACGCAATTGTTGTTTATATTCGCTCACTGTGCGTTTTATTACACAAATATTTACTCTATTTATAGTAGTAAATTTACATACATTTTTTAGAGTGTATTTGAGTTCACTTTCAGTTAATTGAAAATAACAAATTATACCGTAAAAACTGCAGAAAATTTTGCTAAATATTAGTAGATGAAAAATAGCAAAAACAAACTGTCATATTTACAAAATTTTTATTATTTTTAAGCTAAATTTTGTTGAATGCAAATAGCAGTATGTTCTGCTAAAAATAGTAAACTGCTGATTTCAGAAGGCTACATTTTTATTTGCATTAATCGAAAAAAAATTTTTGAAAATTTTTAAATTATTTAACAAAAGTTTTTCCTAAATAATCAGCAGATTAAATTGTTATTTTCTCTTAACTAAAATTTAAGTCAATTATAGCTTAAATTCTGTATATTTAACAGTTTTCTTTTTTGCTGTTCGTATCTTACTAATATTTAACAAAAATAATCTGCTAATTTCTGCAAGGTCTTTTTTGACTAATTTTTAAATAAAATTTTTAAAGACTTTTCGATTACGAAGTCGAGGCCAAACTGATAGACCAACTTTTGGCCGAGACATGCCGATCGTAGGGCCAGTTTTATAGTCAGAACTAGAAGACAGATTTTTTCTTAAATATAATAGAAAAATTCTTAAATCAGAAATTGTGTTTTAAAATTTTAAAAATATTTAAGAATAAATCGATCTTAGTTCTGACTACAAAACTGGCTCTTAGAATTTTTTGATATAATATATCCGGAGTGTTGACAAAATTTTCAGTTTGACAATGTTTCTATATAATACTGTTTACTTTGTTAGAGCATTTCGGAATGTAATTTCTGTTAAAAAAAATCTTACACGATTCACTATATTTTTTCATTGTTTAAAGATCCAAAAAATTTTATTCAATAATTTATTTGCGGCTGTCTAGTGTGGGTTATAAACCAGGATATAATAATCATACACAAAAGAATAAGTTTTCTTTTGACATTTCAATTTACTACGGAAAGCAATTAATATAAATTTGACATAACACCAAACACATACCAACCCATAAAGACAGACACAGGCAGACAGGTAGAGAGAAAGGCAGAGAAAGAGAGAGAAAACTGAAAAAACTGGAGCGTAAGCAAATATACACTATAGAGCAGAGAAAAAAAAACAAAAAGTGACAGCTGTTTTTGACAGATAGAAAATTTAATTTATTTCAAAATACATTAAAAATTATTTCAACAAAGATAGCAAAGTTTTACACTACCATATATTTATTTTAATTAAAAATTTATGACACTTTTTTGATATAATTATTACGAAATTTTTCTAAATTCTTTATTTCATTTAAAACCTCTTGTTACTATTATTCCTAAAGCGCAAGTCATAAAATCTCTTGTCTGTGAAAACCAAACCAGCATTGCCAGTTTCAAATGTCTTTTCATATAATTTGCAAAGAGAAACTAATGAATAAAAATTCTTGACACCATTTACAAAAAAAGTACAGACGTCAATGAAAAAAAAAGGAATTTATTTGTAAAAAGACTACAAAAAAATTACTATTCCATTAAAATTTGTAAACAATTTAATTAAAAATGTGTTTTATTTTAATAAAAATAAGAATATTATTGAGAAATTTATGAAATTTATATGAAATCATAATGAAAAGTATTGAAAAATTGTATAAACCTTGACAAACAAACACGAAGAGCCCAATAACCGTAACTATTCAATGCAAATGTATTGGTATAAATGTGTCTAACAGTGTGTGTGCGGTTATTTGTGTAAAAGAATTTATAGTGATACTTAAAAAGAAATAATTTTTTGTTTTCATTTTGAAATAAAAACAAAAAAACTTTATGAATGGATAACTATAGGAAAAAGGTGAGTAAAATTCTAACATAATTATTTTAAAATATAATATATAATAATTAAAATATTAAAAATATTTAAAGATTTTAAAGAAATCATTATAACTGAAGTGTCAAAAAAATTATAGCCTACTTTTAGGAGCTTTTTATTAAATCGTTAAATTTTCTTTAACTTATATGAAATCTAGTGACTTTTTTTTAGATTTCTGAATATATTTTCCACAAGCAAACTATTTTTTACTTTATAAAAAAAAACTTATACCAATTTCCTTAAATCGATCAATAATTGCAACTATTTTCTGTGTTAAAGTTGAATGACTTTTGTGTGAACCTACAACAATTTATCATTCAATTGCAATAGAATAAAACTTAACTGCAGCATAAAAGAAATTGCTTGGCAATTGTTAAAAAGGATTTTTCTTTTATTTTCTATAGAAAACATAAAATGAACTTCACTATTTTAAATTAAATATTGAAAATTCTTCGATAAAATAAATCGATTTTTCTACGAAAAAAAAAAACATTGTAAACATCAGAGTACTTATTAAAAAAATTTTAAAAAAAATTTCGCAGGACCAGTCAATATTTTATAAAAAGAAATCAGGAAAGCAAACAAAATTTCCTGCACTTAATTCTCACGATCTGAAAATAAATTCCTACATTCATTTTTTTTTTATCTAAAAACTCTTTAATGGCAAATTTAAAACCAATTTTCTTAAATTGTGTTTCCTTAGCATCTTAGATTCTACAAAAAGTTTGGAAATCTAAAACCCTGCAAAATTTTTAATTGAAAACTTGACATCTCACTCTGTAGATTCTATATACTCGGAGCCAGTTTTATAGCCAGGACTAAGATCGATATTGTTTTTAAATATTTTTTAGGTAAACAATTTTGTTTGAAAATTTCTTAAGAAATATTTAAGAATAAACTTAAATCTTAGTTCTGACTACAAAAAACTGGTCATCAGTGTCCTAGTTTCTACCAAAAAACCCCTCTCAAAATCTAGGAAAAGTTTGAATTAACATTTCCCAAAATTTACGTTCACCCATCGATTTTTCTTTAAAAATTTCTTACTTAAGAAATATTTAAAAATAAACTTGATCCTAGTTCTGACTATAAAACTGAACATCTTGTGTCTTAATTTATCCCAAAAAATTCCTCTCAAAATCTACGAAAATTTTGATTTCACATTTGCCAGCATTTCTGTCCACTCATCGTCGTCTGTTGTACCAAAAGTTCATGTACTTAATTCCAAGTATAATACATAAGTCATTAGGCGCCCATTATCTTGTTTTGCTTCTTCATAATGTTTATGTAAATCCACACTATATTTTTTATTTATGTCTCAATATTCAACATTTATAATGACGGATGCATGCTTCATTAACTTTAGCTGTAATATTGCATAGTCTATTTTTTGTTGTTCATGAATTTTGTACGCTACACTTTGCGTAAATGTGAATAGAGTTACCCTTATAAGATAATTAAAAGTTTACACAAAAATATTCGGTTTTTAGTTAAGAAAATTTTTAATTCAAAATAATGATCGATATTTCTGCTTAAAATACTAATCCCACGTTGGGTAATTTAGACATAAAAACCGTATTAAAATACATAAATATCGTTTACGTCAGTCATGCGACATTTTAGAATAAATTACGTACAAAAAAAAAATAAATAAAAAAAATTTGGCGCCCAACGTGGGGTATATTTATTAAGATCAATTAAACATCAGCTCTAGATAGTACTGACGACAAAAGGGTGTATAAAGCCCATTTTATTTTGGAACAGTTAAATTAAGTAAAAATTATTTTAAAATTTATATTTTGAACATTTTTAGATGGCTGACAAATCCACAGTTTTCGGTAATTTCTTTCCTTTTGATTTTGATAAAAAATACAAAAAATTATGTAACAACATATTCATCAGAAGTAGTCATTGAAATGTACTCCATTTAACCACCATTAGATTGATTATTTATTGTTTTTTTACGTTATACCAATACTTAGAGTAGATCTCCTACTAATGTAGTGCACTTTGCTGATATTAGTAAAATAACCCTACGGCAAATTTTAACAAAGTGTTACCGAACTGGCCCCTTTATATGAAATAGACTGGTCACTTTTACATGGCGTTGTCATAGGATGGGAAAATTGACCCCTTGTGACATGTCACAAGACAAATCCTAGGACAGGTTACTGAACTCTCATAAACAATAAAGTTCATAAAAAAAGTATTTAAAAATTTCAATTCATTAAGAATAGTGTTTTTATGTATTTAGAATACTCGCCGAGCCTGAGTGGAAAAAGTTTGTGTTGAAAAATCAAACGAACTTGGCGTACGTAACCAATCGAATCGTTCGGTTGTAGCAGCCGAGTTTTTCAGTTGTCACAACAGAAAACCGACTGAGACAGGACTAATTTGACTGTGACAACAGAATTTCAGTTGTATCAAGAATAATTCGGAAGTCATAACTGTAAAAATCAATTGATGCAACTGAAACATTCGATTGGCCACAAATTGGATTGTCAGCACCGAATCCGTTTTCTGAGTGTAGTGATTCCAGGATATATTACCAGTGATGATTTTTTATGAAATTTTTGACGATTTTGAAGATTTATTTTTGCATTTTTGACGATTTTTGATCAAAACGCCAAGAAGTTCAAAAATATACTTTGAACTTCCAGGCTGGGAGTTGTATTCAATCTTCTGTCGAATAAAGGCGGTGAAGTACTTCCTGCACCGTTGTAAAAAACCGAGACACTTGAATGCTTCTTTCGAAACCTAGAAACATGCTTATTCCAACAGACATCACACAAAATTTTCATGCCCAAAGCATCAAAGTATCGGATTTCTCAATATCGATACCACTCGTGAAGAAATGAGAGTGTCAACTACATACATTCGTACGGCCACACTCAGAGATTGTAGAAAGGTTTTGATTGTGTCATTCATAATCTAACTTTTGCCCCCAATCTCCTCAAGGCTTATCCAACGATCGAAAGAAAATTAATGGCAAATATTGCTGTCATATGGCAAAGAGTCTATAGTGTAAAATATTTTACCATAAAGGTCATTTAGAAAGGCAAGGAATAGGGAAGTAGAAATATCAGAACCCTGCGGTACCCCCTGAATTTAGCTGAAACTCGTAGATAACAACACGTAGAATGCGGTCTCTGAGAAAGCTCGAAATAAAAAGAGCGAAGTCATTACCGACACCAAAAACAATAAGCTTTGATACAAGTGCCCCCTGACATACACGATCGAACGACTTGGAGATATCCAGAGCAACCACTTTGCTCTCAACAAAACGGTGAACGGACCGACATCAACGCCCCAAGTAACACGCTATCAGGTTTCGCGTAGAACAAATTCTACAAAAGCCAATACTGTCGATCGTTAACCCTTTGAGGACCATACATTTTCTGCCGAAGCGTTTTTGAAAATTTAGCGATTTTTATAATCTCTGACCTAATAATAGTTACGCCAAGAAAAATTGGCTCCGTAGAACCCCTCCTTACCCCTCATTTCGCTTGCCAAAAATATTTGCCATTTGACGACCCTGCCGTTCCGTTCCGGACGAAGCAATTATTTTATTTTCGTGATCTGGAACTAAATTGTAGATAAGTTACAAAAAATTTACCTAATAGACACCTTGCTTGCCCTTTATTTTGCTTGTCAAAAATTGTGCTTTTTACCCCTTAAATAGAGAATTCTAAATAACCAACTTCGCGGGCTCGCAAGGGGAAAGCGGGACCATGTAGGGATTTGCTGCCTACTATAGTTTTGTTCCCCCATTTCTCCTTTACAAATCAGCTTTGGAAATATTTACTCTATCTTTTGTATGGGCAATTATAAATGCGAAAAACCCTTGGGCAAGCATACTTGCCTATGGTCGTCAATGGGTTAGGAAGTGAGTTAGACTCTAGATAATTTACGAGATGGTAATTAACCATATTCTGCACCTTGGAGAGCGTAGAACATATTGAGATTGGGCGGTAATTTTAAGCAGTACCCTTTTATACATTGGCAGCCTTCCAGCACCAGGGGAAAATCCCTACTGTAAGAAGCCCTATGGACGAGCTATCGTTGTAGAGCACTGTTTTAGCACCTGTATACCATCCGGAAGTGAGTTAGACTCTAGATACTTATATACGTTGAGATCATCAAGAAACCTTTTAACTGTTCGAACTCGGAAGAATATCTTAGGCATAGTATATGATAGGAGTACTATTTCAAGGTCGGGCAGTGGTTGATGGCTTTCCGGCAAGAATTAATTACCTGCAATCATCTCAGCTAAGAGGTTAGTTTTATCGAGATATTTAGTGAATATTTGGTCAGCTATTATAAGAGTTGTGATAGCTAAACTAACATTATCCTTTACTCTTTTAACGAGTGACTCACAGAAATAAATCTGTTAAAAATTTGTTAAAAATGATTTTGCAGAAAAACTGTTAAATTAGCAGATTTTTTTTTATAAATACTAGTAAAATAAGAACAGCAAAAATAAATTTGTTAAATTTACAGAATTTCAGTTTTATTTAAGTTAACTTTTAGTTAATTGAAAATGACAAATTGTACTGTAAAATCTGCAGAAAATTTTGATAAATATTAGTAGATTAAAACAGCAAAAACAAACTGTTATATCTACAAAATTTTTGTTATTTTTAAGCTTAATTTAGTGGAATGCAAATAGCAGTCTATCCTGTTAAATTAACAGAAATATTTGCTAAAAAAAATTGTAAACTGCTTTCAATTGGATTTTAAAAAAATCGGAAAAAAAACTTCGAAAATTTTAAATTTTTTTTGGTGATTTTTTAGGCTACTAATTGTTTAGCAAAATTTTTTGATGATTTTAGCAGGTTAATTTGTTGTTTTCTGTTAACAAAAATTTAACTCAAATATAACTAAAATTCTGTATATTTAACAGTTTTATTTCTGCTGTTCCTTTCTTACTAATATATAGCAAATATAATTTGCTAATTAAGATGTTTTTTTCTGCAGCATAATTTTTAAAAAATTTCTAGTAGTTTTAACTAAATTTTTTACAGACTTTTTCTATTAGTGTACGCCACTATTTGTTTGCCAGAAGTGTTCGGAGAAATGAGAAAAACTAACCCCCAAAAACGGATAATTATTCACCAAGTCAACGCCAACTCTCACACATCGGCTCAAACAAGTGACTTTTTGAGCACTCAAAAGAACGAATTAATGGGTCATCCGCCGTACAGTCCTGACTTAGCACCCAGTGACTTTTTCTTGTTCCCGCACATCAAAGAAAAACTACGTGGACAACGATTTTCGTCAGCAGGAGGAGGTGTCTCGCGCGGAATGGAAAAAATGCTATGATAAGTGATTCGAACACATGCAAAAGTGTATAAATCATAGAGGAGAAAATTTAAAAAAAACAATAAAGACATTTTCAATAACAAATTTCTGTCTTCTAAGTGTTAGGCTCAAAATATAAACAGTTACCCTTGTATTTATACCACCTATATCCGACAGAAAATGAAGGACAAAACCCATAGTTTGGTAGGGACTGCAGAACAGATTTTAAGCCGTGGCAAAGTAGGGCTTTTTGACGTATTATCGATAGGGGGGATAGGATAGGGTTTTCTACTCTGTGGACTCTTTGGAGCATAATCGAAATATCGGTTGCGTATCAATGTTGTCACGATATTACCCACCGCCCTAGTAATTGTTCGAGGTAGTCGCTTGTGCAGTAAATGTTGTACATGTTTGCTCTCAGTGGGCCAATGGACGAATTACAACGATATTTATTACAGTAATTTCTTCAGTTGAACCATTCGTTTATGGTTTAAAATAAAAGTTTTGTTGTGGCCCACATTGGGCGCCATAATGAATCAATTTATTTTTTATTCAAAATTTCGCATGTTTTAATTTGAAATATAGAGTTTTTAACTAACATCTTTATTCTAAACTTTATAATTGTTATAAAGTAATTGTTATAAAGTTTAGAATAAGGGAGTAAATCAAACTGATTTTAAATTATGGATAACTGAAAGAATTGTCCAAAATAGGGCGCCATTTTGAAATGTTAAATTTTTTTTAACATTTTGCGACTTTTTTAATTTTGGGCACCCTTTTGGTGAAAGATAAAGGGCTGCAAATATGGTAACACTGTAATTTCGCGAGGTGCTGAATCTTAGAACAGTTGTTGCGCGCCATCTGATGGAGAATTGGTGAACTTTGTTGAAGATTTTCAATTTAAAGCTCTGTTATATTATTTCATTTTGTTGAGGTTAAGTGCTATGGGAACACCGAAGGAGGACGATGCGATATGTATGAGCCATAGAAAACTCATACATATTATTTTTCTGAACTGATACCAGCAACGTTATGTGTAACAGTCCAACTCGCTAACCATAACACCACAGCGCCCAAGCGTTTCCAGAATTTAATGTATTTTTAAATTAGGTAAACACAATCTTTATAAACTAACTGACATTAGAATCTAGCTCTAAATCAAATCTAAATTTTATAGATGATTTATTTAACCTGGCAACTCTATTTTTTTTTTTTTTTTTTTTGATAAACTGTTAATGCTTAATGACATTTAAGTGCTCAACGAATGTGTTATACACACAACAATAACAAATTTTAATAATAAATATCATAATAATATTACAACAAAATTTTGTAATAATTCATTAAGAACTGAATTCAGATGTTTTTTTAATGTTCTTCTTCTTATTCAGTTTTCTATAATTTTTTTTTGTTTAAGTTAGTGTCTTTTGTTTAACATGCCACATGTAATCAATCAAAATGAAATGCATATGCTGTTTATACTGTACAGCCACAATATAGAATTTGTATATATGAACTGCAATATTCATTATAAACTTTTTTCATTTTGTTTTCAATACAAATGGAATTGAAGAAAAATATACACAATAATCATTCAACACTTTAAAGAAGTGGGATTTTTTTCTTTTTTTTTCAATCCAGTTTAGATTGATTGTTAATTAAATAGAAAAATAGGGAAAAAACTAGGGCAGAAATATTTGAAATGTGTAGGTAGAAAGTTGATGGAATATATGAATGAGAATGGTAACAAATAGTTAATTGATTTTGGTTTTTGTTGAGGAGAGATATTGAACAATAATAATAAATAATAATAAAAATGTAAATTAAAATTCTTTTCATAATAAATTTTATAATTTTCTTCAATAAAAATTAATTGGATTTTTTTTTTTTCATATAAAACCTATTTAATTGTTGAGTTTCTTAATTAAGTCTAGAGAATGTGATATATCCCTACGGGAAATTTTAACAAACTGTCACCGAACTGGCCCCTTTATATGAAATAGACTGGTCACTTTTACATGGCGTTGTCATAGGAAGTGGAAATTGACCCCTTGTGACATGTCACAAGACAAATCCCAGGACAGGTCCCTGAAATTGAGAGTTCAGTAACCTGTCCTAGGATTTGTCTTGTGACATGTCACAAGGGGTCAATTTCCACCTCCTATGACAACGCCATGTAAAAGTGACCAGTCTATTTCATATAAAGGGGCCAGTTCCGTGACAGTTTGTTAAAATTTCCCGTAGGGATGTTAAAGACATAAAATATAAAATGTCAAATAATAAATGGCGCCCAAACTGAAACCTGATTATATAATTTCTTTAAAATGCAACACTGCATGTGATTATTACAAAAGTATTGACACATTACAATGTGAGCGAAAAAAAAGCTAAAAAAAAACTTAATGTCTTGACAACCTCAAAGGTGGGCGCCATTAAAAATCTTTCAAAAGTTGTCATCTCTAAACCTTTATGCTTAAAATAACAAATAAAATGGCCCAGAATTGCAATTAAAAACATTTAGAATTCAATCCAAGAAATTTTTCATTTACAATCTTATAGATTTTTTGATTTTCTTAATCCAGTATTCATAATTTTTCATTTTATAGTCCTCATTAAAATTTGTTTTTTTTTATATTTTTTCAATTTCCATTTTTTCTCTAAATATAAACTCGTTTTTCATAAAATTATGTGCATTTTCATGAATTTTCAAATGTAATTTTGGAATCTCCTCAAGCGTGTAGTTTATTTTACTTTTTATTAGTTTTTATTTCCATTGAATTGGGAAAAAAAATGAACATAAAAAGAAAATCTAAATAAAGCTATAATGAAAACTGCACTGCACTTTGCATTATAAATATAAGCAGCTATTTTTAAGCATAATTTAAATAAAGTGCCATCGTAAATGAATTATGTATGTATTATGTGCCTTTAAAAGAGAAGAGGTGACAATTTAGTTAGGAAAAAAATTACTTAATTCTGAACAAAGTGAATTTTGTAATAAAATGCGATAAAAATATAAAATTTTATATTGAAGAAATATAAATTTTATGACATCTTAAATTTAAGACAATTATTTTAGGAATTTAAAAAATTTTAAATTACTTAAGTAATTACCAATTAAAATTAGGAAAATACTACTGAAAACCAAAAAAGTCGGTGAAACTTATGTTAACTCCACTAATTTACAGCAATTTTTTTTAATTGGAAATTGGAAATAGGATTAACTATAAAATTTTCTTAAAACGCTGCTTAAGCCAAACATTTTCTCAAAATTAGTTTAATTGGATAAACGACTTCTTAAAGATTTTTGAACTAAAAATTTGTTTGAGGAAGTTTTAACTGTACACTGAGAGAATTTAGCTGGACGGGTTTTAAAGAGATTTTTCAGTATATCTACTAATAAAGTTTTCTTCACAAAGTAAATGAAAATTTTTTTTAAATTTGATGAAAATTGATTTCAATAAAATTTACAGGAATTATTAAATAAAGGTTAAGGAGATAGCTTGAATTAGGATCTTAAATCTACCAATATTATAATATAGATCATAAATCAATACTTCCCAAAAAAAAAACATCGTAATAAAATTTCAGAACGAAATTGTAAGTACTTATGTCCAAAGTTACAACCGTTTGAACTCAAATTTATGTTTTTTTTTTTATTTCAACAGAAGTTTTTGCTTTGAATTTCAACAAATGTGTTTGTTGGCTATTTAATTGAAATCAGAGCTTTGAAGAATGAATTCTAATTTGAATAAAGTCGATTTCCTTCTAAATCAATTGAATTTATTTGTAGCCATTCGCAGAGACTTCATTCTTTGGAATTCATTCGATCGAATCCACTTTTAGCGAATTGAATTAATTTATCTCATTCGATTTTATTAATCATTGAATTCCATGGTTAGGAATTCATTCGATTTCTTATTTATTCGACTAATAATTTGGGAATTCAATCAATTCTTCGATTTTGTATCATTTGATTGAGCAATTTGGGAATGACATTCGATTTAAAAAAAATTTGTAAAATAAACAAATATGTTATTTTATTACAGTAAAATTAACGATTTCTTACAAGTATTTTGGCGTTTTTTTTAATCACCTGGATTTAGAATTTTTCATACAAAAAGTGCATTTATTAAATCCAAAAAAAAAAGCTGGATTTAATAAATCCATAGTAAAAGCACAAATATATGAAACAGCCTATTAATTTAATGTCAGAAAAAAATACGAATAAAAATTAAAAGAAAAACAAAAAAATTGAAAAACTAACAAATAAAAGGTTTTTATTAAATTTTTTTATGAAATATGTTTAGAAAAAAAAACTACACCTCACCAAATACATATTTTTAATCTTGGACATGGAGAAATACCTGAAATAGAAATGGCAATTTTTCACTCTACAGTAAGTAATTTAATTAAATCCAATTAGTGAATATTAAATATTGCAATGGAATTTTTCAATTGTGTAAAAATATAAATTGAAGTGATAAAACTGAAAAGGCAGACTTTTTATCGCTGTTTTATATAAAATATAATTAAAAATTAAAAATTAAAGTAAAATCCTTCATCATCGAATTCGGTATTAAAAATTAGGGCGAAAGAAGTGTCGGACAGAAAATTCTTTTTAAAATAGAGAGAATCTAACCCCATATGTTGAGCACTTTTAGAAATACTTTTTGGATTTATTAAATCCAAGTGATTAGAAAAAACGGCTTTTGTAAAAAATATTAAATTCCTTTAATAAAGACTAACAAACAATGACGTTTGTTGTTTGTTTTCAAACTTTCAAATCGAATGAAGAAAATCTAATGTCGTTACCAGATTTCTCATTCGAATGAATTCCTAAACTTTTAAATCGATTGGATTCCTAACGCTTGTATTCCTAACAATTGAATTCAGTGATTGAACAAATCGAATGATGAAAAAATTATTGAAGTCATTAAAATTAAATCGAATGAAACTGATGATGAAAATTATGTGTAAAATTACAGTTATACAGTCATTCCAAAGTCAATCAGAATTGAAAATAGAAGAAGGGACTGAACGGGAGGTTTCTGCAAGACGTTGTATTTTTGAAGACATGTATTTTGTTTTTGCATTGCTTGTATTTATTATTGAATTTGTTATTGTAATTTCGTGTAACGAAAAACGTCATCTAGAAACACCACCGAAGTCTTTAGAAGCTCTGATTGATATAAATTCAACACTTGTAAGCTCCATTGCAATTAAAAATTTAATTGTATTTACAAAAGGTTTAGTTGTATTTACAATTTATTTTTATCTGTGTATAATATCAGTGGAAAGGGTTCCGGAACCATTTCCATGGAATTGGTTCTAATAAAACCAGTTGCAGAAAATGGTTTATGCAGTTTAAGATTTCAATCATTCCATAGTCAATCAGAATCGAAAATATATTGAGGGTTTGAAGTCTTTAGAAGCTCTGATTGAAATACAGTGGTGGAAAAAGATTCAAGTTTTTTCTAATTTTATTCTCGTTGTCTTTCAGTGTTGTTAACTTTCTTTTAAAATCGCTAAAAAGAAAGAAAAATTTGGTCATGTTTAAGGTTCTGCCATTTTAAGTCTGGCGATTATTTGTAAATAAAAATAATGCAAGACTTAAGGAAATTTTATAGGATTTCGGAAAATATACAGTTTGTACAGAACCGATCAGTACTCTCTAAATTTTACTATGTAAGTTGATAAAAGGTCGATATCACAAAATTTTCTTTAAAAGCCACGCCCACTTAAAACAAGTGACAAAATAAAAAAAAAACAAACGTTACGTTAAAATTCTGTACAATTTTCTGAACCATGTCCTTGTCTTTCCGGGCAAATTTAGCCACTATTTTGATCTTTAAAAATAAAGACAACGAGAATAAAATTAGAAAAAACCTGAATCGTTTCTATTATATTTTCCACCACTGTATATTCAACAATTGTTTAATTTCAATTAAAAGTTTAATTTTATTTACAAAAAGTTTAATTGTATTTACAAACTATTTTTATCTGTGTATAAGATGAAAGGGCTCCGAATCCATTTCCATGGAATTCGTTCTAGTGAAATTCGCAACTGAATTGGTGTCGTTGGCAACCGATTGTAATAAAATTTCCTGGTTTTTTTTGCCAAAAGTTGCTCCACTGAATACACGATAACTCAATTTTAATCCAAATTAAAAGTACGTTATTCTTCATAAAAATCTCTCCAAGACTAGTCACCTTGATGCTAAATAATAAAATAAACATTTAAATTTTAGGTACAAACAATTTTCGAGGAGTGGTGCGCTATACCATTCTGTGGAGCAGGGTATTTTAAGTCTGTGCCGGTGTTGGTAAATCTCAAAAATAATGGGCGTGAGCCTACCTTAAATTCTACCGAATTATTCACTTTGTGATTCGGTTTATCGTTGTTTATCGGTCCGTCTGTCCACATATTTTCCTAGTAAAATTTTTTTTATTTCTGCTGGGTCAGATATTAAGCTTCAAAAATTTATTGATTTTGTAACTTTAAGGTAAAATGGTATTAAAACTATTAAAATTTTCTGATGTCAATTCAAATTTTATGAAATATAATTTAGGTAACAGTATAATTGCAATTTTTTTATCTAAGTAAACCTATTGGTATTGAAAATAATGGCAAATTTAACAGAAAACATCAAATCTCACAATCGTGTATGCTGGGTCTCAAAGGGTTAAGTAATAATTGGCCCGACAAATAACACGTTTGACTGGTTGCACATAAGGTTGTTGGTTTGGCCCTAGCTACGCTAGGATTTAGAATAATAATACATATGAGTTTCTTATCTGTCATAAATATCAAAGCGTCCTCCTTCGGTGTTTCGATAACACTTAACCCCACCGAAGTAAAATAACAGTGCTATGAACTACAACATCTGTTCTAAGATTGAACAACAGTGTTGCCATTTTTAAAGCCACCACTCTCAAAAAAGTTTCCCAGTTGCTACATGACATTTGTTTGTGTAGTAATCAGTAGTTGTTGTTTTTAGCTCTTATTACAGTTGTTTTTTTATTAAAAAATACAAAGCAACTGTTATGATAGTTATCTAAGAGAATAACTAACGAAAAGTACCTACTGTAATTTCGTTACAATTGTTTAAAGCAGTTATTTTTAATATCATAATAAACAACTATCAAAACAGTATTTTTACAGTAAACAGTTATTTTTGTTAGTCGTTTAAAAACTAAAAAATTTCGCCGATATTTTTAAAATTCTACTTTAGTTAATATTTGTTAATATTGATATATTCTTAGTTTGCAACTAAAAATCAGAAAATTTGATCTCCAATTCATATAAACGTAATAACTGGAGAACGGTTTGAAATTTTTACTTTAAATTTCAAGTACGATGAGGTAATTACACATTTTTTTTTATAATAGAAAGAAAAAAATTTATTTCGTTTTATTAAATATACTTTTATAATATTTAAAACAAAATTAACTGTAATAAAACAGTAGTTTTCACCAATTTTGTCAGTTGTTTTGAAATGTTTTTAGTAAAAATTTGTTTATTTTATGACATTGTTAGTTAATTTTAATGCACTTGTTAGTTATTTTTCAACAAATACATTTTTAGTGTAATTATACATTTGCCGCCTTTTTAACTGCGTATACCTTTGTTTTAACTATCATTTTTAGTAGAATTTTGTTAGTGCACCTTTCACCTTTTCTCTATCACCTATCCAAAGAATGCAACACGTTAATTAATAGGAAGAATTTTCTGAGTGTTGCTTCTCTTTAAAAAAAAAATGGCGGTTGTGAGTTTTTCGTTTTTTTTTTTTTTTTTGTCTTGAAATTTTAGACTTTGGTCTACCAGTATTCCTCGAGGTCTACTTTATGAATTGGTACTAATTATTTATTCAACAAGTTTATACCGAAGAATGACAAAACCATGAAAGAGCAATTCAATTTTCGTAATTTTTCGAACTTTTCGGCCTTTAAAACGCTGTGAAAACCGTGAGGAACTGAGCTTAAATAGGACCCGGATTTTTGACTCGGGTTATTATACTATATAGATCTCGTTCAAGCAAACGCTTTTGCTTGATAATATTATTTAAGCTCAGTATATTTCAGCGTAAATGGGTCCTTTTTATAGCAACTTAATAAAACCAAAAATTTTATCTGATTTATCAGCACTACAAAAAAAATGCTTGCGAAAAGGTTGTTTAAATAGTCTCTAGCAAAATTTGTTGTATAAACTGCGTTTGAACTTAGAAAAAATCTCAAAGTTTTTAGCTGAAAACTCGAAAGAACTTATAAAGTTACTCAAGTTTTTATATACACCCTGAAAGAAATATTGAAAGTCATGCTTTACAAAACGAACCACTTCATTCATTGCTTCAAAAGTATCGGTTAGTGTATTCTTACTGCTTTTTAGAAGTAATTCTGAACAACTTGATAAAAATCACTTCTTTCGTTGCTTCCAAAGTGTCTGGTAGTACTATATATTTGAACAACTTTTTTTAGAAGTAATTGTGAATAACATCAAAAAATCACTTAAGTTTTGCTTCTAAAGCATTATTGTTTTAAAATTTATCCTAAAAAGTGATTTTGAGCCAGTTTATTCCCAAATAGATGATCGCGGGTTCGATTCCTGGCGATTGCTACCGCCAGGAATCGAATTTTGTATTTTTTTTATATTTATTATTAATTTATTTAAATTCAATATTTTTAATTTTTCGGTTTTTTTAAATAAAAATGATGAAAAATTGCTTTTTATGCACCTGTGAAAATAGTAATGAAAAATATACTGAATGGCAGTGCACCTTTTGCACTTGTTTAATAAGTACTTTTATTTAAGAGAATAATACACAATATCTCGCAATAACAAAGTGGTATTTTTATGCCAATCAACTTTCATTTCGAAGAATAGCTGAAAGGTAAGAGCTAGACTAGCAATTTAGAGGTGGCGGTAATTAAAAATTTTTAAAAATAAAAAAAAGATGATAAATAATAAAAAAAAAACTCGTTTTTTTTAACTTTCAATTGATGAAAAAGAATTTCATTTGCACTCGTTCGTTAAAATCATTAATGTTTCTGTTAAAAAAATAATTGTAGTGCTTTTTCTACTGCTTTGACATCACTTTTTTTGCTGGGTAGTTTATACAAAAAAACTTTAGAAAAGCCTATTTACCACTTTTTTGCCAAGTATTTTTTGTGAAAACTTGGTATTTTTTATAGAAAAATTTGCTTAAAATAAAAATACATTTAAGCAAATATGAATTTACCAAGTATTATTAATATGATTTGTTAATTACCCAAGTATATTTGTTTTTAAACAAATAAAACGTAATGATTTCATTTCCACACACACTAGACGCCACGTCATAATCATAATAATGAAAATACTAAGATGCTGTTAATACTACACAAGTACACAACCCAAGACAATTGGCTGCCAGCCAGTCTAGGCGTCTGGCTTCAATGCACGACCAATAATCATAATGAGAATAAAAAAAAAGTAGGAGTAAAAAGAGGAGAAATAAATCAGGAAAGAACATGCATAAAATTCAAGGAATATGTATTTAATATACATGACAGTAGGAAGTCAGAAAATAAAAAAATATTACGGTTTTGTCAAGACATTTTAATGTCATGACATTTGCATAAATATTTTAGTGCATAAATATTTCAGAAACTTATTTACAATATTGTCATGTTTCACAAGCAGTATCGAATTTATCGTCCCTTAAATAATTTTTAGTAAATTTTTTTTTTTGCTAACACTGCAAAAATTGTCATATTGCATGCCATAAAAATGGCTTATGCTTAAAATAACCCAATAAATGTGAATATTTTCAAATGCCCATAAGTTTTTCTTTAATTTTTTGCCCTAAAAAGGAATAAAAAAGCACTACGCAAGAAATAATCCACAAATCATTGTTTAAATGGAAACTAAACAAAATATTAGATAACAGGTAGCCCTCGATTTAAGCCCTGAGAAACCAAGAAGGCAAATTAAAGTCAAAAACATTTTCCTTTGACACCTTTCCAATAAATTTGATAAAAAAAATCAGCTTAATTAAAATTTTTGAGAAAATCTGTAATAGAATACCTCATACATCGAGGCTCTCTTCACAGTCTTTCATTTCTATCTTGTTTTAGGAAGTTTAATTTATTTACATGTAGATGGACAGTTAAAGTAAATAATATAAATAAAATATTAAGATGTTCTTCTTCAGAAGCAAGTAAATGAAATAAACAAACATTTACTCACTGTTACTGACTAATGTTAAGCTACCAATCTTTCACAAACACTTCCTTCTCATGTCAAATGCAGAACATGAAAAATGATGTTATTTCAGCAACACTCTATAATTTATTTTTTTGTGGTTTGAATATTTATACATATATTTTCCAAAAACTTTTTTGGGTTTTTGTGTGATATAAAGAAAAACGTTTTTTTTTGGAAACATTTCGAGAAGGAAATGTGTTTTATTATTGTGTATGTTAGCATGTTTTGTTAATGTTTATAAAGTTTTGGGTTTTAGCAACTTTTATGTTATTTGTTTTGGGATTTCAACTATGAAGTAAACGAAATAAAACCTCAAACTATTGATTATTTTTGGCACGAGATGAGTAAGTAATGAAATGATTCATGCATTTTTCTTCTATGGCGCCTAAAAGTATGCTAGAGAATTGAAATATGTATTAAAAAAAATCGTAATTTTTTCAATAAATGGCGCCTAAAAGCATGCTTAAAGAAAACAATTGCTTAAAATCCATAAATCATGATTATGATGTGATTATGGATTTGTCTTCAGTTAAAACCAGTGAGATATTTTTAAAGCAGTAACGAACCTGGAAATTGTAAGTTTCAATTAATTTTAAACTATCGAATATTTTCTTTAGAAGAAAAAACATTTAACATTTTTTAGTTTATGTTGGTAAAACTTTCATATATCTCTTTACTTTTGAACCCGTCGAGAAATTTAGCTTATCCCCAAAACCAAATTACTTAGAAAAGCAAAAAAATCGTAAAAATTCCGCATTCCGTTTAAACAGACAGAAATTGCTACATCGTCTTTACATGTTTTAAGGTAAAAAAACACGATACCGCACTCAAAAAAGTTTGACAGTTACTACATGACAGTTGTTTGTGTAATTAGTAGTTGTTTTAACTGTAATTACAGTTATTTTTCTATGGAAAATTCAAAACAACTCTTATTATGACAGTTATTTAGAAAAACAGCTAACGAAAAGTACTGTATTTTCGTAACAGTTGTTTTTACCAATACGGTGTTTTTACAGTAAACAGTTTCTTTTTTAGGTATTTAAAATATTGAAAATTTTGTTGAATTTAAAAATTCTTGTTTAGTTTATATTTGTTATTATTGATATATCACGTGTTTGCAAATAAAAATCAGGAATTTGTATCTTTAATAGATAAAAAGCATAATAACTGGAGAACCGCTTTGAAATTTTACTTATTGTAAAATTTTAAATAGGCTGAAGTAATTGCACATATTTTTGTAATCGAAAGAAGAAAAATTGGCTTTTTTATTAAAATATATTTTTATAATACCAACAAATTAACTGTAAAAACAAAAGTTTTTATCCATTACGTCAGCTGTTTTAAAATTGTTGTAGTAAAAATTTGTCAGTTAATTTTACGACATTGTTAGTTATTTTTAATGCTTTTATAAGTGACTTTTAACAGTTGAAATTAACAACGTTTTTAGTTATTTTAAAGGTAAATACCTTTGTCGCCTTTTTAACTGCATATAACTTTGTTTTAACTCTCATTTTTAATAGATTCTACCGACACACCTTTTTGAGGGTAGGTTTACCTAGGTTTTTGTGGTTGATTATAGACCCTGCACGCAAGATATCATACAAAATCTTAGGTAGACCAATTTTCCTTTTTGGTTTTTGCAATTTTCTACTTTTATTGGTATTTGCTTATTTTGCTTCTTTTGATATTCTATTAAGAATTTCTAAAGATTGCTTTAAAATTGCTTTTTTAGATTTTTCTCCCCAAAATTGCTCTTTATTCATAAAAAAACAAGTTTTTCCCGCACACTTTTGTTACTTCTACATAATTTTCAATATTTTTTGACATAAATACAATTTATTTGGTGAATTTTTGTCTTCTCTGCTTAAGATATTAATAAAATAACATTGTAGAAGTTTTCACGGTGTTCACCTAAGTTTTTTGCGTAATTTATGCTAAAAGAAGACGTAGTTATATTAGATGAATTTTCTCTGGAATCAAAATCCCAGCAAAAACAGACATTACCAAGTAATTAAGCGAGCAAGTAGCACACAAAGGGTTTCACTAAAACTTATTTAATCTTATACCAGTTAGTGATTACTTTAAAAGAATATATACATAAGTGATTCTATAACTTATTAGAAGTAAGTCATTATTTTGTATTTTAAAGTAACTCAAAAGGTATTGCCCTAGCATTACTTGGTAATCCGTACGGTAATGACCTTACACTACAATGTTTTTGCTGGAATATGTCTAAATTATGCTAAAACTTATATAAACAAAGCAATCTTAAGGCACATTTACACGCGAGAGAAAAGTGCTAGAAATAGAACCAAAACCACATCTGAGTAGCTCTATTGCGAATGATTTAAGCCATTTCACTCAATCTCTATCAGTTTTCTCTCGCGGATAAATATGCCTTTATGCCGTTAATATAACAACCTTGTAAATATATTCAAACTCTTTACTAATTTCACCGAAGATTTTTGAGTAATTTATGCTAGTATTATTCACGGCTGAATTTTTTAAGTTTTCTTTGAATACAAAATATACATAAATTGTAGAAATTATGTATAAAAATAAATTTTATGACATTAATGTTCACCTAAGTTTTTTGCATAACTTTGCCAGGAGTGTTCCCAGTTATATTTTGTGAGTATTCTTTTTAGTTTTTAAATTAATTTATTTTCGTATTCTCTGCTTGACAGTAATATAATAACCTTGCGGAAGTTTTGAAACTGTTTACTATGTTTACCTAAGTTTTTTTTCATAATTTATGTTAAAAGATTTCGCGGTTATATTTTGTGAGTTTTATTTGAATACAAAATATGCATCTATATAAACAAAGGCATCTTATGACATTAATATAACAACCTTCTAAATGTTTTCAAACTATTTACAAATTTTAGCTAAATTATTTGCATAACTTATGCTTAAAGTATTTGCGGTTTCAATTTGGGAGTTTTAGTTGTACTTAAATTATGCAAAAACTTATGTAAATAAAAAAATATTTGTACATTTGAATAAAACAGTAACTGTGTTCTCCTAAGTAGTTTGCATAATTTATGCAAAAATATTCACGGTTGCATTTTGTGCAAAATATGTTTTGATCGGTTACAAAGCTTGTAAATTTTCAATGCAGTTTTCCTGACTGTATTTTATAGAATACATATTTTTTTATAGAATTTATGGTTTTATTTTTAACAAAGAAAATTAAAACAAGCATTTCGATATCCATTTTAAGTTGCATTTACATCTGCACCCAAATCCCGAGATTTCCACTAAATTTGAGATTTCACTGAAAATCTCATGTGAAATCCCGAGATTCCCCATGCAAATGAAATCCCGTGAATTCGCGATATTTCTAAGAAATCTCATGAAAATCTCACAAATGTGGAGACTTTTACAGAATACAACAATGCGTTTCGCTTAATTTGTAGAGTTTTTGCATGAAAAAGTGGCAAGGCTCGTCAACAGCTGACTAAAAAAAAACCAAAACATAACACAAAATAATGAAATAAAAGAATTATCAGAAATATAATAAAGACAAATTAAGATACAAAGGAAATATATTAATGATTACACTGTGAGACAAATGGTAGGGGTCAGTGATCGGGAAGGGTTCAAGACTACCGGGGAAAGTTATATCGGTAAAAAAGAAGTTATACGTGTCCCGGAGTATCGCTGGGTCACCCCTAGGAATCGAGATATATGGATTTGACCTTTGGTGGTCTTTTTTTTGACATAACTCGAGAACCACTAGTCCGATTTTGCTCAAAAATAAATGTATGAAGAAAAAAATATTTTTTGTCTAAAATATTAAAAAAAAGTAATAAACAAAAGGTTATTGATTTTTATGGTAGCGGTAACAAACATTTATTTTTACCGGCAAAACTGTTGAGTATATAGAAAAACGTTATATGAACAGATTAAAGGAATTGTAATTTTTAATTTTTTTAAAATTGTTTGAGAAAAATCGGACTAGTGGTTCTCGAGTTATGTCAAAAAAAGATATATCTCGATTCCTAGGGGTACCCCAGCGAAACGCCGGGACACGTATAACTTGTTTTTGACCGATATAACATTTCCCGTTGGTTTCATCCCTTCCCGATTTTGACTGTCGCATAGTGTTATAAGAAGTGTAGTTATAATTATAAGAAGTGGGTGGTTCTAATTTTTATTTCCCGCGAAGCATAACCATGAAGAAGCCATTGGAAAGTGCATGTCTTCCTTCCATCAATATATTGGAAATTGTTGCTTCTAGCTCGTCGTCTATACAAAAAAATAATTTAACTAACATAATTAGCGTTACATCTTTACATAAAATAGCCCAGCAAAATATTGGTAATGACACCTCATTACTATCTGCATTACCAAAAATGATATATCATTACATTTTGCATTATTTTATAATATAAAATAATGACTTCCTAATAACGGCCTATTGTATTCATTGTTTCTAAATATAAAATAATGACTTACGAGTACTCGTATTAGTTTAAATAAGTACTTTTCACACACCCAGCAAACAAAGATGATCATTAATGACTCAGAAATGAGCTCCAAAAACATAAACATTTTTCCACTTTTTCCTATGAAAGTGGTCCGTCCAAAAAAGACCCCTGTGTACTCAGAAATGACTCACAAAAAAGAACGTATAAAATCGAAATTTTCTTCATAAATTTAAATAATTTTGGAATCTTCTTTGAGTCCGAAAAATGAACCCTCGTTTTGAGACAGCTTTTTAGATTGTAGAGACAACTTTTTGGATTGTTTTCTGAGGGTTCATATTTTCTACCAAAATAAGAGTGTTTTCAAAAAAACAATAATCATTTATATGAGCCATTTAAAAATTTTATTTATGAGCGCTTCGAAATTGCTGGCTGGGCAGTTACATTTTTTTATTATATGTAAATATGTTTTATGTTTAAATTTTCATGACGAGTCCTAAAATTACACACTAGAGAAAACTTAAATTTTTCTGAATGTATTTCCTTAAGCTAATAGTAAGGAGTGAGATCATAAAAAAGTTAACACACATAAAGTTAAATAAAAAACAAACCACTGAATTTTAAGACTTCAAACCAAATTTTTATTAAATGAAATTTAATACAAAATCAAACAAAAAACCGCATGGAATTCTAACCACCACGAACAAAGTTATCCACTTTTTCCGGAAACCCTCCCATTAAGGCTTTTATGGTAGTTTCTGTCACCTTTTTAGAGCAGGTGGTCCATCTACGTTTGAAATATTGCATGTCCTGGGATACCTTTTTCGTGTCCTTTAATTCCATTTTAACAAGAGCCCAATATCTCTCCACTGGGCTGAGTCCCGGGCAGTTTGGTGGATTTGCCTCTGTTGGTTCAAAAACCACATTATTATCATTATACCACTCCAGCGCTTTCTTGCCGTAGTGACAAGATCCTAAATCGGGCCAAAAGTAAGTGGATACATTGTGCTGACCCAAAAATGGAAGAAGTCTCTTCTGCAAACACTCCTTGATATAAATTTCGGTGTTTATAGAGCCAGATGTCACAAATATGTCCATTTGATTACTTTTCTCAGTCAAGTCCAGTAAGTATTACTCAGTACAAACTTATAGAGAGTAAGCCAAGATTTACTCTCAAAATTAAATTTTCCCAAACATGTACGCGAACAGAAAATTTGTAACAATTTGCAAGTTTGTAGACACAGCTGATTACAACACAAATATATACAAAGAAATTTTAACTGGTCGCTATGGAAAAATAGAATTTTTGATGTTAAATCTTACGCAGACAATTTTAAGAAGGTTTTCTTATCTTTTCCATAATTTATTTTGAAAGTTTTACTGCTTTGCATTTCCAAAAAAAAAACATAATTGGAAAATAATTTTTTTTATTTACAATAAACAAACATATGTTTTCGAAACATATGTACATTTTTTCTGCTTGCAAATTCTTACTGGCAAAAATTTATCCAGTAAAAATTTGCAAGAAAAAGAAGAAGACTTAGAAACTCTCATCATAGAACTGTCACTTTGTTCTCTCCTTTTTCTTTCTGTTTACTGAGTATTTGTGTTAACGAACGACATCCAGTAAAAATTTGTACAAATTTGTACAAATTATCCAGTAATCGAATGGACCTAATGACTGGCTTCTTTGGCCGCAGCTACATATGGCTTGCCATACTAGGAATTTTTAGGGAATTTCGTTTGCTTTTTAGACCTAAATTTTTCCGCAACATTTCCTCGAACATCGGAAACATAAAATTCTTGACCAGGGAGCTGCGAAAAATCAGCCAGGACATAAGTTTTGTCGTGCATTACACAAAAGTTGTATTTTTGTATAAAATTTGATTTTAATTTTCGAGCTCTGGTTTTGGCCTCCAAAATTTTAAAAGCGTTTCTATCGGTAATTTTTTTAACTTTGTAGGACTTTAGTCCTGCCTTACGTTTCACTTTACGTATAAAAAAGTGCGAGCATTGGGCTAACCGAGCTGTTTTTCCGTCAGATGTGTTAGGAGCTCTCGTAAGGATGCTTTTAACTTTATATGCCTTACCAATGTTATGATAACCAGTCGTTGTTCCTGTTCCCGGCTTCCTTTCAATTGTTAGGTATTCCAGATACCTTTTTACCACTTTTGAAACTGTTTGGCGGCATACATTAGTTTCTTTGGCAATTTTTTTTCATCGTCCATTTTGTAAAAAATTACAAACTAAAACTCATGATGTAAATTAATTTATTAACTGACATATTTTTAAAATGTAAACTGCCGAAAAAAAAATATGAGAAGCTTTAAACCAAAGTTATAGGCAACAATGTGTGTTAACATTTTTATGATCTCACTCCTTATTTGCCTAACTCCTTATTTTTAAGAATCAAGTAAGCAATCGGATAACCACTTATAATTAAACTTTTTGTAAACATGTGTGTAACCACTTATTATTCAAAATCTCATAACTACTTATTTCTCATTTTTTCGTAAGCGAGCGGGTAAGCGTGACCACTTATAAAAACGACCACGCCAAACAAAAATAATGAGTTTAGACGCCAAAAAATAAGTTGTGCGGAGCTATGAATTTCTATTATATAACCACTTATTTGGTAATGAAAGATTTTGCTGGGAATGTACTCCGCCAATGAATAAAATGGTATTTAGAAATATTTTTATTTGAGGTTATTTTTTAATGGTACTATTTACAAAAAAAAATGCGGTTGTCAAATCGAAAACTCGCTACTCCCAGCAAAATCTTTCATTACCAAATAAGTGGTTATATAATAGAAATTCATAGCTCCGCACAACTTATTTTTTGGCGTCTAAACTCATTATTTTTGTTTGGCGTGGTCGTTTTTATAAGTAGTCACGCTTACCCGCTCGCTTACGAAAAAATGAGAAATAAGTAGTTATGAGACTTTGAATAATAAGTGGTTACACACATGCTTACAAAAAGTTGAATTATAAGTGGTTATCCGATGGCTTACTTGATTCTTAAAAATAAGGAGTTAAGCAAATACTATTAGCTTAAGGAAGTACATTCAGAAAAATTTAAGTTTTCTCTAGTGTGTAATTTAAGACTCGTCATAAAAATTTTAACATAAAACATATTTACATATAATAAATAAAAATTAATAAAATTTAACTGTGTAAAAAGTACTTATTTAAACTATTACGTGTAAGTCATTATTTTATATTTAGAAACAATGAATACAATGGGCCGTTATTAGGAAGTCATTATTTTATAGTACAAAATAATGCAAAAGGTAATGATATATCATTATTGGTAGTGCAGACAGCAATGAGGTGTCATTACCAATATTTTGCTGGGCTGTCATAAAGTGTAAATGTAAACGGTCGAGATTTCCATTGAAATCTCGAGATTTGAAAACACATGTAAACGCAACATTAAGGAGGATTTTCTAAATTTTCTTACATTGTCTCCGTTTTTTTTTCGCAATTTCTTGGATTTTCTTTTTGTACAATACCCCAAAACCAAAAATATCCCTTAAGTATATAATAGAAAATATCCCTTTTAACCGTAAATATATTGCTAAACTCTCCATTTAAACGTATTAACCACACACATAAATATAATTTTTTTCAAACAGACGGCTTTTGCTGGTTTTTACCATTAACCCACCACCTCTAACATAGAAATGAATGAATGAGTGGTGCTGCGGTGCTCGAACAACAACACTCAAAGTACATTAGGCGTGCGTATATTTTAAAACATTTTCCTTTTCATTTGGGGAAGTTGTGCACAAAATAGAAAAACATACACATATTTTATGTTACTGATGTTAAAATCCCACAGTGTTCGTTGCTTGTATCTTAAATAGAAAATTATAGAGTTTTCAGTATTAAATAAACGCTCGGTTAGTGAATAACGGTTTTTTCTCTATAATAATATACGGTATAACAGAAATACACAATTTCAAACATAAATTGAATAAAAACATATTCTAAAAATATCAAAAAAAAGAAATTAAAAAAACATAATGAAGTAATTTATGTATTTATAAAAAATAAATTTTAATACGGTTTTGAAAATAAATGCAGTAAAAATTGTAAAATCAAATTAAAAACTTCTATGAATATATTGAAGAATATAAATTAACAAACTACTCTTAATTAAACTTAAAAAATATAAAAAAAGAAAAAACATTAAAAAAACAATTAAAACAACTAAAAAAATTGAATTTATATTAAAAAATCATTGCAATATAAAGAAACCAAATGTAGGCATATAGAAATGTTAAATTATATTGTATTTGAAATTTCTTTTAAATATTTTGTTAAATTCTAATAAGAATGCATATTTCCAAGACCCTATTTTAATACCAATTGGATTACAAAAAATACTTCTCGAATCCAGCACTTAAATCCCAATTAGAATCAAGTAAAATTCGTTAATTTCGTTCTACTATAATTAATATAAATACACTCAAAAAAGTTTAGCGGTTACTACAAGTTAGTTGTTTGTGTAGGAATAATTAGTTGTTGTTTTCAACGGTAATTGCAGCAGTTTTCTTTGCAATAATTTAAAACAACTGTTATTTTAGATATTTATAACAACAACTTACCAAAAGTACTGTATTTCACAGTATTTAACAGTTGTTTAAATCGCCTAGTTTTAATATTATAATAAACAACACAACCAAAACAGTATTTTTCCAGTGAACAGTTAATTTTTGTGAGTTCTTTAAAAAGTTATTTTAGAAAATTCTTATTAAGTTAATATTTCTGATTATTAATATGTATATTCTGAGTTTGCAAATACGAATCAAAAAAATTTGAGTATCTTCAATACATAAAAAAAAAATCTGCCAAATATATTTCAAATCGAATTTACTAATTTTTAACTCATTTTTTTGTTAAAACACTGATTTAAACAAAGATTCTAGTTATCCTCATTTAACATAACGTCAGTGAAGTTTCGCTGGAATTCGTTCATTGAAACTTTTCATTAAATTAATGCAGTTTTTTTATAAAATTATATGAAAATATTCATTTGATTTATTAACTTATTTTTTCTGTTAATTTTCAGAAGTAGTTATAGAACCAATTTTTTTAAAATTTAAGAAATAAATTAATAAAATAATTTTTAAAAACCTTGGCCATACATTCTGTAAGACGATCAACGATTATCGTAGACTTTTCAAAGCTTAATTACTACCATATTACCCTAAACCGAAAATCAAATAAAGTCGTACGTCAACGTACAAAATTGTTGTTGTTTCACATATTATTTTTGTCTAATATGACACATGCCTACTGACATGTACTGACTTGGTCCTACATTACAAAATTTGGATAACGTCAACAGTTTTCCTTAAAAACAATAATTTTCTATCATATATTTTAGCTTTTTGTAAGTATCATTGTCAAAACGATGGCATAGCACTCATACTCCCAATAATTGGGCGTTTATGATGAACTTTTAAATAATTTTTTTCGTATTTGCCCTGAGCACTTTGATATTAAAAATGAAAGAAATCGGTCCATGGGTTCAGTTATGAAATGTGAAAAAAAAATTTTCTCCTCAAAATCAAAGCTAATTATACTGGTCAAAACTAAAATCATTTGCCTAAAAACAATATCAGATCCTTAAAAATTATTAAAAATCTATTTTCCAAAAAGTGGTTTCAATTTTTCTGAAAAGATTATTAGAATATATTAAAATTCAATATTCAAATTTATTTTATCACGATCAACAGTAATAGCATTAAAGGAATTAAATATGTTAATACCCCAAAATTTATTTAACATATTGTGAAAAAATAACCTATTGAAGGCATGTACTTATCCGAATTTCATTCTTGCCTAAGGAAATCGTCAGAGGATGACGTTTTTAGAATTTCTAGAAACATCTGTTAGGCTAAATTACAAACTCAATGAGAATTTCTTGTTCTCGTCTAGGAGCTTTATTCAACATTTAAAACATCTAAGAAAGGAAAAAAATTTTACCACAATTTACTTTGTTATTTTCCAAAGTGAATAAAGTTTAAGTATAGTTGATTTTTTAATTGGTAAATGAATGTGCTTCGTCCGCTTTGAGATCACATATCAGAGTCTAATATAATTTTTCTACCGAATTATTTCCAAAGCTTTGAGTTAATCGCTGCGCATAACCACCTATCGCAATTAGTGAATGAACCAACGCACATTCCGCGCGTTGAAGGTGAACACGAAAATACTCTCGACCTTTTTCTCAATTCACACCCTGAGCTGAACATTTGCATCTCTCGGTAATTCGGATCATTGTACCATTTCCGCACCTTTTTCGTTCTCGGAACGTCATGCCGTTTCAACAACAGCTAAAAAACGTTTGGTTTTGATAAAAGAAAAAGCGCATTGGGCCGAGCGCAATGACTTTTTCCGGCATTTTAACTGGAAACTATGTTTCCTCAACGATAATGTTGATGCTGCTGCGAAAATGGTTGAAAATATTGGTTGGAATGACATCCTTCATTCCAAAAAAACAGCGATTCGGCTAAACTAAAAGATAATGTTGGTTTAGCCGGACTTGCAAGAACGCAGTCAGATCCAGAGAGGAAGCGTTCAGAATTTGGCATGATAACAAAAATGTTAATTCTGTACTGCAGTGTAAACATGCGAGAAGCGAGTATTCTAAAGTACTAAAAAGTGAAAAATTCATTTACGAACAACGTCTTCATGCTAAAGTTCTTTCTGCTCCTCGGGGCAGTAATAAGGGACAATGGTAGTTTAGCTATCCCAAATCTTTTAACGGATGGCCAAATATTCACTGACCCGGTTGATAAAGCCAACCTTATAGCTGAAATGTTTGAAAGAAATTCATATTTACTTGCATGAAAGCAAACAACCACTGCCTGAACTCAAAAGAGTAGCGTGTACTATGCCGAAGATATTCTTCCGAGCTCGTGCAGTTAAAAGGGTTCTTGTGGATCTCAATCGAAATAAGTCACCGGGACCGGATGGTATACCAGCAGTGGTGCTGAAACAGTGCTCTTAGACGTTAGCTTGTCCATTGGCTAACCTTTTTAGCTCTTCGTGCCATGCGGTGGTCTTCCCCTCATGCTGGAACGTTGCCAATGTTCAGCCAATCCCTAAGAAAAGTGCGGCTAATAACCCTGAAAACTACCTCCCAACCGCAATTTGCTCAGCACTCTCGAGGGTGATGGAGAGCATGGTTAATTATGATCTTTTCAACTATCTAGAGTCCAATTCACTTTTAAGTGATCGACAATATGGCTTTCGTAGAGTCAATCTTCAGTCAATTTGGTGAAAGTAAAGTGGTTGCTCTGGATATTTCCCAGGCGTTCGATCATGTGTGGCACGGCGTACTGATATCAAAGCTTATTGCTTTTGGTGTCGGTAATGACTTATCTCGATTTATTTCAAGCTTTCTCCGAGATCACACAATACGTGTTGTTATAGATGGGTCTCATCCAATCAATTTCAGTTTAATTCAGGGGTACCACAGGTTCGGTTCTTCCTCCCTCTCTTTTTCTCATCTCTCTCAACTCTTTCGCTCATCTTATCTACTCTTTCGCTGATGACAGCAAAATTTTTCATTAATTTTCGTTTGATTGTAGGCCAAGGCAAATTATGAATGACACACTCAATCGAGACCTTTCGACAATCTGGGAGTGGGGTCGCGTATAGGGTCGATCGATGGGGTCGTCAGGTCATTAGTTTATATGGGCGGTATCGATATTAAGGAATTGGATACTCTGGGTGTTCTGGGTGTTCTGGGCATGCGAAGTCAGTGTGATGTCTGTTGGAATAAACACGTATTTGAAGTGTCGAGAGAAGCATTCAAGTGTCTTGGTTTTTTGAAGCGGTGTAGTAAATATTTCACTCCATCGGATCTCCTTACTGTTTATACCACCCATATCCGACCGACGATGGATAGACTTCAAAGTCTATTTTGGGGCTTTTGGACCGTGTATACATGAGAGCTTCGGCACTCATCAATGACAGTGGATATCCAGCTCTATTGACTCATTGAAGCATCGTTGGAATGTAGGTTGTGCATCTCTGTTCTATCGATATTTCCATGGAAAGTGTTATGCAGAGGTTAGTGAACTGATTCCTAGAATCAAGGTTTTTGTTCGGAATACTCGCTTTTCTGGTAGAGCACATCCGTTTGTAGTCGATTGTCCCGTGAGAATTCGTGTATCAGTCGTACAAGCCGTATGTGGAACAAACTCCCCGCGGAAGTCTTCCCAGTCACTTACAATATAGAGAACTTCAAGTCAAATGTCCACAAACATTACTCCCTCTTTCCGCCCTCTCGTAACCTTTTTTCCTAATTCTAACACAATGCACTTGCTTAATAGAGGGTGTTATTCTACCGTAAAAAAATCTTTCCGATTTTAACGTTTTTGAAAATATTTGTAAATTATTTTCCTAAAAAATTTTAGTTTTATTTTGTATTTTATGAAGGGCTTTAGATATGGCGACACTGTAATTGAACGAGTTGTTGAATCTTAGAACAGTTGTTGCGCGCCATCTGATATAGAGTTGGCGAACTTTATTGAAGCTTTTTTGGTGGGGTATATGTGCTATAGCTATATGTGCTATGCACATATATAGCTATATGTGAATAAGTGCTATGGGAATATCGAAGGAGGAATGTATTACATATAAAGTAAATATAATCTGATTCCAAAACCTTTCTATCCCATCCATCTCATATTATATCTGAGATATCCAGAATCGGCTTTGATCTACCTGCCAATTTTTCGTACATGAAAAATATTAGCCTATTTTATCGTTTTTCTCGATAACGACTTTTTGGCAAACCAATAATTAGCTGACGACATGTGTCATGCAAATCGGGGAGTTGCTCGCTATACATTCCTTGTTAGAACATATAAATAATAACAAATATAAACTAAACAAGAATTGAATGCTTCCGTTGCCAAATCGATTAATTCCATATGGAAAAATTAATAAGTCTCAATGAGAAAAATGAGAAAATAGTAAATATTGTTTTTTAAAATTGCTGTTAAAGCACCGTAAGTTGTTTTTCACGTAAAAAAAATGTACATGAATTTTGAGCGCATCAAAACCTAATTTAAATTATAAGAATAAACATTTTTTTTTATTCTTTAAGATAGATACAATTAACCCGTAATGTAATTTTTTCACTAGAAAAATAATAGTGTTGTATATTAAATTTGCGTGAAAATAAAGTCTGCACAGTTTTCATGTGAAACTCATTGTTGTGAAAAATAAGTTTTTTTATATGGAGTATAACAGTTTTCCACTTGAAATCTGAACAACTTACGGTGCTTAAATTATAAATTTTGTCATTTAAGTGTTAATATTTATTATCAGAGAAATTTATTTTGAATGAGCGTTTTGAAGCATCCAATAATTTATAAAAAATCAACAAAAACAAAATTTTTAATTTAACAAAATATAACTGTTTACTGCAAGAATACTGTTTCGGCAATTGTTTGTTACAATATAAAAAAATAACTGCTTTATACAAAATATAGTACTTTGCTTTCATTGTCTTTTTTAAAATAGTTGTGATAATAGTTGCTTTGCATTTTTTCACACAAAAACAACTGTAAATACAGTTGAACTATTGATTATAACACAAACAACTGTCATGTAGTAATTATAAATTTTTTTGAGTGTATAACAACGCCATTTAAAAGTAACAGTATAGGAAACGGTAGTTCGAACAAAATTTCCGCAGGGTTACTATTTAACGAAAGTAAATATACAGCAAATACTACTCTAAGAAACATTTTTAGATCTGAGCCGAAATTGAGTTTATTTACTTCCAAAAAAAAACTTATTTTCAGTAAATTTTTTAATAAAGCTCTTATAAACTGAAATGGTACGAACAAAAATCGTTGTTTTCAATATCTTTGGATTTTCTTAAAGCTTATTTGAAAATTCTTAATATTTTTTGTCATTCATTTCTAGATTACTTTCGTTTATAAATACGACCATAACCTTACCATTGTTTATATTTCTCTTTTTTTCAATTAAAAACTGAAAACAAAAACCTTGCCTAATATTAAGTGTCAAAAAAATCACCCTTCGTTGGAAAAAACACATGATTTTACAAAAAAAAAAAAAAAAACAACCCTGTTTACTAGTGCATGAAGCTGAATATGTGATTTTTGTTTTCTTATTTGAAATTGTCCAATACAACAAACAAAACTAGAACAATTGTTTCCAAAACTCAGGCATAAAATATTATGGGCATTCACAGTGAAAAATGATAAATCTTGTTCTGTAATTCACTTTTCGTTGAAGACAAAAAATGTATGCTTTTTATTTACTAATTCCATTTAGTTTCTAAAAATCATAGTAAATTTCCTGTGAACGAAAAAAAGTTGAAATTTATACAAAAAATGTCTAAAATAAAATGTATGACATTTTCACTTCGATTTAAAAAAATTCTGAAAACCAGAACAGGCCCCTATATATTGAAAAATATTAATTGTTGTTATTAACTAATATTATCAATTTTAATCAAATTATATTTATAAACTGAAAAAGTTTTCTTTAATAAATATATGGCGCCCAACTTGGCACGCTAATTAAACAACATAAAAAGCATTACAAAATTTCGGCAGAAATCGTTTTCAAACCCATCTGCAATTACAAATTGAAAAAAGTTTATAAAATTTTGGCGCCCAACGTGGGTGCTAATAGAATATAAAAATACTAGCGGGCGCAGCCCGCTACGTTGTTAGCGTGCCTTAAAGGTTAAGGGGGGGGGGGGGGCTTCGCCCTCCCCCCCGGGGGCTGCGCCCCCCACAATTTTTATTAAATTCGTTTTTTATTTAAAGTTTTTTTATTTAAAGCCTTCACCCAGCCACCACAAATAAATAATTCTGCACAACAATGGGTTTAAAATAAATAAATATTTGATCACTTTTTCTCATGAAAGTGGTTTGTTAGTAATGAATCCATAATAAATTGCAATATACGTGTGTATGTTAAGATAATTTGGTAAAGTGCGAACTTAGGTAGATAGACCCATAAGTAGTTTTATTCATTTGTGTTTTAAATGAAAATAAAAAACGTAAAGCAGGGTTGGCAAGCGATTTATAATATTAAAGATAGCGGTCGCAGCCCGCTACGTTGTTGGCGTGCCTTAAGGTTAAGGGAGGGGGCGCCCCTCCCCCCGACAATTTTTTTTAAATTCGCTTTTTATTTAAAGTACAGTTTTTATAATAAAAGCCTTCACCCAGCCACCACAAATAAATAATTCTGCACAACAATGGGTTTAAAATAAATAAATATTTGATCACTTTTTCTCATGAAAGTGGATTGTTAGTAATGAATCCATAATAAATTGCAATATACGTGTGTATGTTAAGATAATTTGGTAAAGTGCGAACTTAGGTAGATAGACCCGTAAGTAGTTTTGTTCATTTGTGTTTTGAATGAAAATAAATAACGTAAAGCGGGGTTGGAAAGCATTTTATAATATTAAAAATAGCGGGCAAAGCTACGTTGTTAGCGTGTCTTAAAGTTTTTTTTTAATTCCAGTTTATGTAAAGGTAGACCTGGCAATTCAAGTAAATTCACAAATTCAGTTGGAAAATTTACTGCGTCGGTTTCTTCCACCTGTGTTTCGTTACATGAAGTTTAAATATCGGAATATATAAGTTCCATTCCTTTTCTAAGGTTTTTTCTCTTTTAGAAAATTTGTTTAACTTTTTCGAGAGTATGTTTCAATGCTACATAAGTTTCATATTCCGTTGATAGTGTTTGAACAGGTAATTCCCTCTTCCAATCCATTTGCATTGTCTATAATTTCAATTCCACTCGTTCAACGTTTATATCCATTTCATTCCACTTGTGTAGTGTTTCAATCCCACTCGTTTCCTATTTAGTTTCTTAATTTTAGTGTTTCATATACACTTGTTCTTTAAGTTTTAGGTTTCTAGCTAAAGACGCAGACGTTAAGGGGGGGGGGGGGCAATTTTCCGCTTTTGAACCACCATTTTTACCACGTTCCTGTCCAAAGTCCTAGAAATGCCTTGTCGATAAGTTAGCCCATACTCCAAGGAAAACATATTATATATTACAGATTTCTAGCCGAAGGGTTCGGTTAGGCCATCAAGGGGGAGAATTATTCCATTTTTACCCCTCCCGGTAGGAATTTCCAAAAATTCCGTCTTAGAGGACGTCTGCGTTGGAGGAGGAACCTACTACATACATAATTTTAGGTCTCTATATCCAGCAGTTTGGCCAGGCCGTCAAGGGGGAAGTTTTTTCCCTTTTTACCCCTCCCGGTATGAATTTCCAAAAATACCATCTTAGGGGACGTCAACGTTGGAGATGCAACCCAATTTAAGATCCCTTGTTCCAGCAGTTTGGCCAGGCCGTTAAGGGGGAGACTTTTCCTGTTTTTGACCCTACCTGTAGAAATTTCCAAAACTCTCATCTTAGCGGATGTCTACAATAGAGGAGGAACTTTAATACCAAATTTCAACTTCCTACCTCCAGCGGTTTGGGCAGGCCTTTAAGCGGCACTTTTCTCTTCATTAATCCCCATTTTTGCAATGTCCCTGTCCAAAAAGCACCTTCTCGGTAAGTGTGCACATACTCCAAGTAACATATGTTTTACATTTCAGGTTTCTAGCCAACTTTTACTATTTGTGCCCCTCTCGGTAGGAATTTCCGAAAATCCATCGACAGGGAATTCCAGCTTCCTAGTTCCAGCAGTTTGAGCAGGCTGAGAGGAACTTAAGTGCCGAATTTCAGCTTCCTAGTTCCAGCAGTTTGGACAGGTCGTTAAGGGGCAACTCTCCCTTTTTGAGCCCCCATTTTATAACGACCCTCTCCAAAATTCAAAAAAGTATCTTTCTAATAAGTTAGCCCTCACTCCAGGGACCCACATTTTAAGCTTCAGGTTTCTAGCCGAAGGGGTTTTTACCGGCCCCCAAGGTGAGGCTTTTCTTCTTTTTGCCCCTCCCTTTAGGAATTTACAAAAATTCCATCTTCGCGGCTATCTGCGATGGATGAGGAACATTCATATCATATCGTTAGTGGGGACATTTTTCCCTTTCAACCACCATTTTTACTATGTTCCTGTTCCAAAATAGAAAAATTACGTTGGCGGTGAGTTAGTCCTACTCCAAGGAATACATATTTAAAATTTTAGGTTGGCCAAAAGGGATTGGGCAAGCCGTCAGGAGGAGACTTACCTTATTTCCCCTCCCGATAGGAATTTCAAAAATTCCGTCTAAGCGGACGCCTACACAGAAGGAGGAACTCACATACCGACTTTCCTTTTGGGATATCCTGTAGGGAATTCCAAAAATACAAACTTAGTCGATGTCTACTACAGTGGAGGAACCTTTATACCAAATTTCAACTTCTTACCTCCAGTGGTTTTGGCAGGCACTTTTCCAATTTGTGAGACTGTTTATGGGGAGACTTTTCCCCTTTTTACCCGTTCGGTATGAATTTCCAAAAATCCCGTCTTAGCGCACGTCTATGCCGAATATCAAGAAACCTTGTTTAGTCGAGATATCCGTGGGGGGAGGAAAAAAAGTAGTTTTTTTTAAATTATATATTATTTTAAATGGTACTTTTTGGAAAAACGAAATTTTTTGGAAAAAGATACTTTGTTTTTACAAAGTACTTTATTTGTACTTTTTTTGGAAAAGGTATTTTATTTTAAAAAGGTGTTTTTTTTTGGAAAAATGTATGTTTTTTGGAAAAAGGTATTTTTTTGGAAAAGGTACTTCTTTTGGAAAAGGAAAATTTTTTTAGAAAAAGGTACGTTTTTTTGGGAAAAGGTACTTTTTTTTGGAAAAGGTACTTTTTTTGAAAATAGGTATTTTTTTGAAAAAATGTATGTTTTTTGGGAAAAGGAAAATTTTTTTAGAAAAAGGTACTTTTTTTGGGAAAAGGTACTTTTTTTTGGAAAAGGTACTTTTTTTGAAAAAGTTATTTTTTTGGAAAAATGTATGTTTTTTGGGAAAAGGTACTTTTTTTAAAAAAGGTACTTTTTTTGGAAAAAAGTACTTTTTTGGAAAAAGGAATTTTTTTTGGAAAAAGGTACTTTTTTTTGGAAAATGGTACTTTTTTTTGGAAAAAGGTACTTTTTTTGGAAAAAGGTACTTTTTTTGAAAAAAAAGGTACTTTTTTTGAAAAAGGTACTTTTTTTTGGAAAAAGGTACTTTTTTTGGAAAATGGTACTTTTTTCGGAAAAAGGTACTTTTTTTGGAAAAAGGTACTTTTATTGGAAAAAGGTACTTTTATTGGAAAAAGGTATTTTTTTTTTTTGAAAAAGGTACTTTTTTGGGAAAAAGGTACTTTTTTGCGAAAAAGGTACTTTTTTTTGGAAAAGGGTACTTTTTTTGGAAAAAGGTACTTTTTTTGGAAAAAGGTACTTTTTTTTGGAAAAGGGTACTTTTTTTGGAAAAAGGTACTTTTTTTGGAAAAAGGTACTTTTTTTGGAAAAAGGCACTTTTTTTGGAAAAATGTACTTTTTTTGGAAAAAGGTACTTTTTTTGGAATAAGGTACTTTTTTCGGAAAAAGGTACTTTTTTTGGAAAAAGGTACTTTTTTTGGAAAAAGGTACTTTTTTTGGAAAAAGGTACTTTTTTTTGAAAAAGGTACTTTTTTTGGAAAAAGGTACTTTTTTTGGGAAAAAGGTACTTTTTTTGGGAAAAGGTACTTTTTTTTGGGAAAAGGTACTTTTTTGGGAAAAGGTACTTTTTTTGTCGCCTTTTTGCCCCTCCCGATAAGAATTTCCAAAAATGCCGTCTCAACGGACGTCTACACCGGTCGAGGAACCTACATACCAAATTTCAACTTCATAGCTCCAGCAGTTTGAGCAGGCCGTCAAGGGGGAGACTTTTTCCCCTTTTTGCCCGTCCCTGTAAATATTTCCAAAACTCCCGTCTTGGTGGATGTCTACGATAGTGGAGGAACCTTTATACCAAATTTCAACTTCCTACCTCCAGCGGTTTGGGCAGGCCGTCAAGGGGGGCCTTTTTCCCCTTTTCAACCCCCATTTTTACAACGTCCCTGTCCAAAATTCTAGAAAGTACTTTCCAGAAAAGTTAGCCCCTACTCCAAGGAACACATATCTTAAATTTCAGCTTTCTAGCCAAAGGGGTTTTGGCAGGCCGTCAAGGGGGACACTTTCCCCCTTTTTGCCCGTTCCGGTAGGAATTTCAAAAAATCCCGTCTTAGCGGACGTCTACCCCGAAAGAGGAACCTACATACCAAATTTCAACTTCCTAGCTTCAGCGGTTTGGGCTGGGCGATGTTGAGTCAGTCAGTCAGTCAGTCATTCAGTCAGTCAGTCACGTTATTCTTTTATATATAGAGATATATATTTTTTTTTAAATCCTCGAAAATAGTAAAAGCCATTGCTTAATTGTGTCTACCCTTAATATCCCTAAATATTAGTCATATTGTAGTTATTACCATAAAGTATATAAACATACAAACCTTAGAAAATTAAAAAGAAAACTACCCCCAACCCTTAAATGTTCAGGTTTCCATGCCGTTGAAATTAGAAAATCCTATTCGTTTATGAAGTTCTAATTGGGAATAATTCATAATCTTATAGACGTATTTCGCACATTGATTCTCATTAACCTAAACATAAAATTTGGGGGTGTTGAAAATAAAAATTCTTATTCGAGTAAAAATAAACAAAAAATAACTCATTTGAAGGGGTGAGTTTTATTTAGTGGAAAATATAACAAAATATTTAAAGAAATAGTAGAAAATAAAATTAATTTAGAATGTTTTAAGATATTCTAAAAATATAGATCATAAAATTTTAATATGAAAAGGTGAACTTGAAAAATAATCAACACAAACTATAAAATTTTCAAGTAAATAAAAAAGTTCTGGAAAATCTTTAAAAAAAATAAACACAATTATTATAGAATTGTATTAAAAAGTTAATTACAATAAAAAACAATTATCTCAACAAAAAACAATCTCAACAAAACAATTATTGACTGTGGAAATTCATTAAACTTTTGTGTACGTTTGAACAACACATTTTATATTTAACCATTCGTTTATATTAAAAGCAGACATCATCAGCCAGCAATTATGGATATTTTATTTACGACCACCTGCAGCGGAAACATTATCTTAAGATGTAGGTAATTTTTTTAAAGAAAATAAGTAATAAAAATAACTGAAAATAAGTTTAAATAAAGTAAATTCAAATTATAGCAAACTCAGAGCGTTTTAATGAAATCTTTAATAAACTCTATTGAAATTCGGGTTATAACAGAAAAACTAAAAAGTAAAATTAAATTAAAATTTTTAGAAAAGTCATAATAGTTTGGAAGCATATATAAAGATAAAAATAAATTAAAAAACCTAAAAGACTTAGAAACCTAAAAAAATATGTAGATATCCAAGGTTGGGCGCCATTACTGAAAGGAATTAACAAAAATGTTTGACAATTCGAAAATATCAGCGTACATTCAGAGAATTATTTGCCTGATATTAATTAATTTTTACATAAAACCAATGAAGTTTAACTAGAACTCGTCCTGAAACTTTTCATTGAATTAATGAAATTTTTAATAAAATGTGTACAATCTCATTTTATTTATTAAAAGTTTCAGACGCTCAATGAAAAAGTTTAATTAAAACTAGATTCATAAAATATATGAAGCTTTTTCATCAAATTCAAGAAATGTTTCATTTAATTTCTAAAGAAAACTTCCATTAGTTTACTGAAAAATTTCATTACAACTCGTCCAGCAAAATTCCCTCTGTGTAGATTAAAATATGACACCAAATACGAGTATGTTGAAAACATTTCGAAAAGCTCTAAAAAAATTACAGGTACATACGTTTAATAATAAATTTTAAACACCTAAAATGCCAAAACTTACGGCAATAATGTTGTGGCAAACAAAATGTTTCAGTCGGGCTGAAGACAAGTTTGGCAGTGCTTCATGTTGGGAGTCATTTATATTAGATTTAAATTATTTTTGTAAACAATCTTAAGAAAAATTAAAGAAGAGGATGGGTTGAATTGTGTTGTGTTGACTATGGTTAGACTATCCCGATGGGTTAATTCTGATTTTAATGAAACTGGTATAGTTGGATAGAAGGGAGAGCATAAATAAATAAGCATTTGTACCTTTCTAGCGGTTCAATCTCATGTTCATGAGTTTTAAAAGTGAGATAAGAAATTATCCCATTTTTTGTTGTTCGTATTTTTATATTTTCTTCAAAGAAATATATACAAATTGGATATAAAATGAAAGGTATTTTAAAGATCTACCCAAATATTGAAAACAAATATCGAAAACAAATATTAAAAGACTTCAAACTAAAAAGTTTCAAACAATTTTGATACCCATTTTTACCTCCTAAATATTAACTAGAGTAATTTTTGTCCCCTCCTTTTTGTCGCATATCACAATCTCATAGAAATTTAAGAAAACTCATCAATATAGCTTCCTAAATTAAAAAATATTAGACACCTGACTGTAAAATGTGCACTAACCTTTAGGTTAGGTTGAATGGGAGCCTGAATAAAACGAATATACCCGCAGGCATTTGTAGCCAATTGCGATTTCTCACATCTGTATGAAAATCTACGACCTAATACGGTTCATCTAAATTTCCTCAAAAAGTCCGCAAGTCCGAGAAGAGATACATGAAACTATCCAAGTCTTTGTAGAGTTTGCTTCTAAGCACTCACAAAAACATTCCTTTCCCTCGTCCCATCAGTAATAATTAAAATTTGAGTAAATAAATATCGTGGCCATACAACATATAGATAAGTCCCCAGTGAATATTCCGATAAGCAACTCGATTGTCTGATTGTCAAAATACACCTTTTGTAATTCAATTGTAAAATGTGTAGTCAAGGCCGTCCAATTTCTTTAATATCGAAGCGGATCCAATGGGATAGTTTTCCTGCCAGATGCTTAACTGTAAAATGTACCCTACCCATCAGAAAATATTGATTAAGAAAATGACATTAAACTAATATACTTGGAGGGATTTAAAAATGTACGACCTAAATAGTTACACCTAAATTTCCCTATAAGCGAAACGACCAAAGTCTTTGAGGGGTCTGCTTGTTATTATCTGAGGCGCTTCACGTTTAGTCCTGAGCATTCACAAAGTATATTTTTGCTTCAAGAGGCAAAAATATACTTTGCTAAGGGAACAAGTTCCCTCAGCAGTAATAAATCGTAATAGTAAATAAATAATGCATCTATACAACTAATCGCGAAGTACCCAGTGAGTATTTCAATAAGCATATTGATTGTCCGCTGGTAAAAACCAGAAAAAGTTTCCTATGGACGATCCTTGACATCCCAGCTGGAAAATGTGTCTTAAAAACACGGTTCGTTGTAGTGTCTTAAAAACACGGTTCGTTGTGCTTCATGAGTTGTATCAGAGTTGAATTAGAACCAGCTGCGATACCATAAGAATTAAAGTTCAAAGCAAAAACAGTAATAACAGAGGATAAAAATAGCATTGTAAGAATTTCGTTCATGTTAGTCTAATTGAGTTATTTCATTTGCTTATTTGTTTCACATTCAATATATATACATCATCATCAATTATTAACCCATAAAGGAATATGATACTGAGGATGGGCCTGTAGCGGAACCCGAAAATATGTATTCTATCCTGCTGGCCTTATCGAATTCTTCCAATTTTTATTCTCTGTAATTTACTTGTAATAATTTTATCATCTTTTTGGATTTTAGAAATGCTCTTAATAAGAAAAGAAAAGAGTGGCAGTTTAACCGAGTGTAGATGTATTAAATCAATAAATTGAATATAGCCTCTATTCTCGATGATTGTAATTGATACTGGATCCATATCAATATTATCCGCGGGAAAAGATACACTCATTTGGAAGTTGTATGAGTGGACTCCCGAAACTGTTCCTATCTTCGTGCCCAAATAATAAATTAAGAGTACTATCTTTATTCTGGATTAGTTTTGGTTTATTTTGAATAATTTTTAAATAAAAATTGTTTCAGTAGTGGCAACACTGCCTACAAGTCATGACCAAATATAGATGGATATAGTCAAGGGATGTTGGATCGTTATAAGGCACTGCTCCTATCTTCTTGCCCATAAAAAACTCAGTGTCTGACATTAGATTCGCTAAGGCAACTGATAAATACAGAACAAGGAGTTTTTGCTGGTTAAAAGGTTGTTTCAGTGGTAGAAACATTGCCTAGGGCCCATGTGAGTTTGACAAAATGTACATGGATTTGATCAAGAGATTTTTTACAAACCCAATGTACGGAGATGATGAAACCCCTTGTTCTGAATTTCTCAACTGGTTTAGCAAATCCAAAGTCCGGCAACGACATCAATAGATAACTCTGTCCCGAATTAGTACAAAGAGAAAACGGATTTATTGGCAAAACCGAATTCCTTTCCAACTGAATGGTTTGGTAGCCATAACCTAATTATTTGATAGTCGAAATTAAATGTATTCCTGGATCAATTGCAATTCAATACTCCAACCGAAATTCTGTAGTAATAACCATATCTGTTGTCATAATGAATCTATTTTGTCTGTGTAGGTACTACGTTAGGTAAGGATTAATGGGATCCGCGAAACGGCGAGCTCACTATGAATATATAAGGCCCATTGCGATTCTCTCAGCTTTCCTCACATCCACATGAAAAAACTATGATCCCAAAAAATCATCTAGAACCACTCAAAAAATCCGTGAACCTGGCAGAGGCATATCTCGCAGATAGTACAGGTCATCGAAGAACCTGCAGCTATCACCTCATCTTCGTCCACGTAGCCCCTACAGTAGTAATCTGCACGGGAGTCACCTCAGCGCATAGCTATTCGGCCTGTCGCACAGTTGCCCATAAGGAATTCCTATAAGCATACAGATCGCTTACCAAAATCAGGAAAATTTTAGTTCTCCTTGGGTTAGGCAATGGCCATAAGGTCTGAGATATCCTGCTATCTGTCAAGGTAATCCTCGTCTTCTTGTTCGATATGTCCTCTATCACATCGCCTGCACCAGAGGAGCCAAGACACCCATCTATATTGGGCCCCTACCGGGTCAGAACCATTCCTTACATACTGATCAGCCATTTCGATCCCTAAGACCCCAACGTGTCCTTGGACCCATTTCAGCCTGACTACATACAATACTGATTCCGTATAGGATACCCGTTTGTAAATCCACTAAAGATAAAGCTAACTTACAGACACGTGTCACTGGAAATGGTTTGGATACAATTGTTCATGCTGTGGCAACGAGTAATTGTAGTAATTCATTAGGGATGCTTTCAATGGAATGTAGGCTCAATGTGAACTCAACAAAATTAAATGGTTCTACATTATCTACGTCTGTAGAGTTCTCGGGAGTTATATTCGATGGTATACTCAATTGGATTTAGAACTTAGATGAACGGATAAAGAAGTCATGTCAGTTAATAATCGTGCCAGAGATTAGTGAGATGAAATGGGAGGCTTAAACCGAAGTTATTCCATTGGCTTAAACCGAAGTTATTCCATTGGCTTAAACCGAAGTTATTCCAGAGCGATTGTTAGACCTATTGCATCTTGTAGGGTGGTTGGTACTTAAACGGAACAAAAATACTGATAAGGTACCTAGAGTAAATAGAGATGAGTTATTAAGTATTTCCCATCTCCCACAATCAAGAAAATCGTACGTCAACATACAAAATTGTTGTTGTTTTACATGTTAATTTTGTCTAATTGGATACGCGCCTAACGCCGGCATGCTGATTTAGGTCGTACGTTTACTGGCGCAATGAGTGCTAAGACTACTGAATTATTGAAGATAAACTTAGATATAACGCCCCTAGCCACTAGGTATCAGAGAGATCGCCAAAATTACTCACGCTAGATTAAAACATACCGAATTATTTGGTTGTCGAAATCTTTCACTTTTTATTTGAATGCCCTGCACTATCATTTAGAAGATTTAAAATGTTTGACTCTTATTTCAGCATCTGGTATAAATACGTGAGTTGGCTTATTATATGGATCGAATAAGAGAAAGAAAAAGGATAAAAGGAATCATAATGGTGCACATAGCGGTCTCTATGGGCGTTAGTTCCGATTTTTCAGGGATGGAATCATCCAAAATTTCTTAAATTTAATTTTTTCAAGAATATTTCTTGTGTCTCCGCTTACATTCTTGGCAATTTAAAATGATGCAACTGGGTGGTCGGAATAAACCTCAAGTTGCTCAGTCAGTTTGTTAAAGTTTTCTTAACTCGAAAAATTACACACAAATTTCTTATGAATTTCCATACAGAGACTTCAGGAAACATCGATCAAAGACGATTCAAAAATTCACATCGTAGTCAGGCTTTAATGACAATTGAAAATAAGTGACAAAAATTGTTAAATAAATTTTTTATCTGAACAATAAAATTACCAATGAGTCTTAAAAAGTTTTGTTTTTTGGCGCCAAATTGATATCTTAACAAGCCACGTTACTGCCTTTAAAAATCGTGTAAGGACTTTGTTATTTCAATGTTAAACAAAATAACATTCTCGATGTATTTAGGCAAAATTATTGATGTGTGCTCTTTTTCGGCGGTTTTGCCTACATACACATCTATTTTTAATATTTGTAGGTATTATTAGATCGATCTATCTACAATAATTCTAAAAACTGTAACGACCAATTTTATTCCATTTATTTTACCAAATGAAATGTTTTTAAAATTTGGTATATAAAACGCGACACAACTTTCAAATATAAATTTGTTTCCTTTTTGGCGCCCAATCAGGGACAGTTCAAAGTTTAATTGACTTGGAAATACCACAAAGGCAGTTAAGTGTAGCCAACTATCATAAACAATTGGACTTACTAAAGCTACCAACACTTTATAAAAATTAGTTAAAATTTAAATTAAACTCATTTGTTCAAACTTTTTTTTATATACACACAAAAAAATACTGAAGGGTACATTGCCTTGGTTGGCATAGGTATGCTTTATTTGTTTGAAATTAACAAAAGTAGTTTTATTGCCTATGCTAATAGATAATTCATACCTGACGACTTTACCTATTGCCCATGTAATTTTTAACTAATAAAGGCAACATTTTCGAAAAAAGTTTGACATAAATTTTGAAATTCAATATGACATACAAATATTTTCTTTATTTATTAAAGAAAAAAATTAATTTTTAGTTATGGGTGTAATCTATGTTATGTATATTAAATTATATATACATATAAGTAAATGCGCATTGGTTTTATTTGCTGAAGTAAAGGTAAGATATTTTAGCAATGATAGTGATTTAAATATTAATGTCAGTTTTTGATTTAGATAATGTTGAGTGCAATATATTTTTTACTTGGAATAATAATAAACTGCATTTGATCGCCATTTATTTTGCAAATAAAAGTTTATCCTTCACCATAACGACAGCAAAATCTGTGCTAAAATAGGCAATTGAGCTTACGGATTTGTAATGTAATAAATATTTTTAAGCCTCATATTCCAATAGATGATGACACCATTAACGGAACTATAATTCTTTATATTATTCTGAAAATGCTAAGGAAGATAAAATTTTGAGATCCATCTTCGAAGAATTGCATCTATCGGACACATAAGTTGATGGGTAGTCTTTTGAATTCCCAATAGGACCGCTGCCTAAAATGTTTTTTCCTTAAGTATGATTATATGTATTTATATCACTTGAATCTGAGCATTTTTCAATAACAAAAATTTGCCAGGATTTAAGGACTTTTTGGAAAAAATCTTTTAACAGACTTGGGGGTTAATCATTAAGCTAGAATTGTTTATACGTAACGTAACGAATCAGCTGATTCAATCTAATATAATGAGTAAAAAAGAAATTAACTGTCAGCTATGCTCTTTTAACTCGTTAGATTTTCCATAACGAAATACGTTACGTCTACGTATGGCTAATGGACCCTTAAGGGTTTTTGTATGAAAAAAATTACCAAAATCTGAAGATTTTGGTCTATAAGAAAAAGTCCTCAATTTTTTTTTTGTAGGAAAACGTCCTAAAGATAAGTTTTTTCTATAAGATAAAGTCAGAACAATCTGAGGGGTTTCTATAGGAAAACGTTCACAGAATCGGATGGTTTTTATAAAGGAAAAAGTCCTTAGTATATGTGGTTCTTTCTATCCCAGCAAAATATTTCATTACCAAATAAGTGGTATAGAAATTCATAGCTCCGCACAACTTATTTTTTGGCGTCTAAACTCATTATTTTTTTTGGCGTGGTCGTTTTTGTAAGTAGTCACGCTTACCCGCTCGCTTACGAAAAAATGAGAAGTAAGTAGTTATGAGATTCTGAATAATAAGTGGTTACAAACATGCTTACAAAAAGTTGAATTATAAGTGGTTATCCGACTGATTACTTGATTCTTAAAAATAGGGAATTACACAAATATTATTAGCTTCAGGAAATACATTCAGAGAATTTAAAGTTTTTCCTAGTTTGTAATTTTAGTACTCGTCATAAAAATTTAACACAAAACATCCTATCAAAATATTGGTAATGACACCTTATTACTATCTGCATTACCAAAAATGATATATCATTACCTTTTGCATTATTTTATAATATAAAATAATGACTTCCTAATAACGGCCTATTATATTCATTGTTTCTAAATATAAAATAATGACTTACTCGTATTAATTTAAATATGTTTTATGTTTAAATGTTTTATGTTTAAATTTTTATGGCGAGTCCTAAAATTACACATTAGAGAAAACTTAAATTTTTCTGAATGTATTTCCTTAGGCTAATAGTATTTGCCTAACTCCTTATTTTTAAGAATCAAGTAAGCAATCGATAACCACTTATAATTAAACTTTTTGTAAGCATGTGTGTAGCCACTATTATTCAAAATCTCATAACTACTTATTTCTCATTTTTTTCGTAAGCGAGCGGGTAAGCGTGACTACTTATAAAAACGACCACGCCAAACAAAAATAATGAGTTTAGACGCCAAAAAATAAGTTGTGCCGAGCTATGAATTTCTATTATATAACCACTTATTTGGTAATGAAAGATTTTGCTGGGATATTTACATGTAATAAATATAAATGTATAAAATTTAACTTTGTAAAAAGTACTTATTTAAACTATTGCGAGTAAGTCATTATTTTATACTTAAAAGCAATAACTACAATAGGCCGTTATTAGGAAGGCATTATTTTATATTACAAAATAATGCAAAAGGTAATGATATATCATTATTGGTAATGCAGACAGCAATGAGGTGTCATTACCAATATTTTGCTGGGATAGGACAAAATACTTAGATCCTGAGAATTTTACTGTAGATAAAATTCCTCAGTAACTGAGAGTTTTTCTGAAGGACCAAGTCCTCAGAATCTAAACGTTTTTCTAAAGAAGACAGTGTACAGAATCTGAGGGTTTTTCCTATCGGGCATCTGCGTTTTTTTTATAGGGAACAGTCCTCCGCATCTGTTTTTCCTTCAGAAATCTCTCCAGTTTTCAGTAGAAAAAATTGCTTAGAATCTGAGTTTTTTTATAGGAAAAAATCCTCATAATTTTGTAGATTTTCTATAGAAAAAGTATTCCGAATTGTAGGGTTCTGAAAATTGTTCTGTAGAAAAAACTGTAGATTCTGAGGACTTTGTCCCATAGAAAACCCCTCATCTCTGAGAACTATTCCTACATAAAAATTCTCGGATTCTGGGAACTTTTTCTATAGAAAAATCCTCAGATTCTGAGGACGTTTTCCTAAAAAAAAACCCTCAGATTCTGAGGAAATTTTCCTTTAGAAAATCCCTAATATTCTGAGGACTTTTTCATATAGAAAATCCCTCAGGGTCTTAGTCCTCCGAATCCATGGGTTTTTTGTCTTGTAGTTTTTCAAGATGGAAAAATGCTCAGAATCTCAATATTTTTTATTGTGTTCAGGACTTTTTCCTATAAAAAAAGTACTCCGATTTTGAGGACCTTCTCATATAGAAAACCCCTTAAATTCTAAAGACTATTTCCTGTAGAAAAAAACTCAGATTCTCAGAGGACTATATGCTAAGGAAACTTCAGTTTCAAAGAACTTTTCTATTAAAAAGTTCACATAATCCGGCCGATTTTCTTATATTGTAGTATCCTATAGAAGAAGTATTTATAGAAAACCATTAAAATAAATTTGTTTAGTGTACTACTTTTGTTTGTATGTATTTTTCAATAAATAAATGTTTGTATGTATTTTTTAAAAAATAAGATTTAATAAAATAAAAAATTTTATTACTGATGGGGCTTCTTGCAATAAAAACAATACCATATATGAAAATAGTATTACCAAATGGGATGTATATTTTGCCTACGTTGAAATCGGTAATACACAATTTTTTCTCAGTTAATTTAACAAAAATTATAGGTGATTTTTCGAACATAAAAGTCAAACAATTATTACCTATTTTTTATAGTAATATTGCCGTAAAACATAGCAAACTCTATGTTGCCTTTGAAAATAGGTGAAATCACCCTATAGTTTTAGGCAATATTACCTACAGTTTTTTTTGTGTGTACATATTTTCCATTTCTATTTTTTGTTACAAATCAAATCATTAAGAAAAAAACGAAAAAGTTCTCGTTATGGTTAATTGGAGTTGTTAAAAAACAAGGCACGTTTTAAAGATTAAAAACAGAAGAGAAAAACACATAAATTTTATTAACAAATTTTAAATTGAAAACTTATAAACACAAAGTTTGATAAATAGGGGAAAAAAGCTGCCTTTTGTTAACTTCAAAAAGAAAAAGAATTGGCAATGAACTTTTGTCTTTTTTGTATAAGAAAATAAGTATTAATTTTAATACTTTTAAAAGCAGCTTATAATTTTTGCTTCTTTATAAAAAGAAGAGAACAAAATTTCATTTATAATGAAACAGGAAGTTTATATACATTTTTTGAAAAATAAATATTGTTGTCATAGACACCCTTTTTAATAACTACCGTCAAGTAGCAAAGTTATTTTTTTAAAGGTAGTCAGTCTGAGTTAAAGGTACTTTAGTTATGTTTATTATTTTGTTACATTTTTGTTGTCTGTTGGCAGCTTTTTCAGTCGCGTCATATTTAAATTACACTTGAATGCACATTTTGTCATAATTTTGCTATACACCCTCTTTACAATATATAAAAATACAAAAAAAAATCTTTCAAAACTGTCCAACTGCAAAATCAAGTTTAAACAGCAATGTCAATAGAAATTTTAAGTGCTAAAAGATTATGTCAGAATAATTATGAAGCGAAAGACAAGTTGTTAACTTCACGTGGAATATTAATAGATGCGAGAAGATGTTTTGATTTACCTGGGTTTTTCAAAACAACCCGAAGATATAATTTTTTTTTAAAAACTACCCAACTGCTTAAGTGACAATTTTTATTTGACTCAAGATATACAATGAAATCTAATAAATGTGACCATCTATAGCTGAAACACTGTTTTGTTGGATACGATACTAACTGGGACTTGAACAGACAAAATTGATTTTGTTTTCCATACAATATTTGGATTTAACTATTTGTTAAATTTTAACTCGACATTCACGGTGGGTCTCATACTTTAGACTCAGAGAATTGTGTGGGTAAAATTATCTGCAATTGCAGTTAAAAAAGTGTACACTGCAAATCCATTTGAATTAACTACAATTGCAGTTATTTTTAACTGCAATTGTAATTGAAATAACTGCAATATCAGTTAATTGCAAATGCAATTGCAGTGTACACTTTTTTAAGTGCAATTGCGGTAAATTTTACAGACATTATTCTCTTAGTGTAGGTTTAACTTAACTATTAAACAAAACAAAATGTCAAAAAATGGTATACAAAACAACAACAGAGACCCACCGTCAGTAATTTAGATTTCTTAAACACACAAACATTTATATTTCACAATTTAATTAAGACTTGCGTAAAATCAGCAGCAAAAAATTATACAAAAACTTAGGTAAACGAAAAGAAGCCTATAATATTTAAATAAAACTCATAAAATGTCGCAAGTTAAATATTTTGTTCACCAACATTTTTTTAATTTATCTGAAAAGTATTCCAGATTGTATATTCTACAAAACTTAGGCAATTTGTACATTTTTAAAAAATCAAAGTACCGAACTGCAAAATTTAACAATTTCGGTTACTTATTAACATTTGGAAGATATTTATGTCCTCAGGAAAATATTGCGGCAATATCTTCTTTTGATTTTACCGGCGATAATAGATATCTTAAAATGTCGCGTAATTATATTCCCAGCGATAATACGGCGATAATAAATGGCTTGAAATAATGCGGATTTATTTTTTTCGGGAATTGCTTTCGTATTGCTTGGAAGTATTGGCAAGAAAACTTTGGTAGTGTTGTCAATAATAGTTGCACTTCGAAAAGATTGTCGATAGAATCTACTGAAAATAACAAAACAAAGGTATATGTGACAGCGCATAGAGAAAGGGACCTAAGGGTAAAAAAATCAATTTTTTTTTGTGGACAACATCTGAGCATCGAATGAGACCGATCCCATGCTCTCCTGACCTTAGGTCCCTTTCTATCCTTAGGTCCCTTTCTATTTTGCGCGTCACATATGCAGTTAAAAATGCAAAAAAGGTATTTATTTACTCTTGAAATAACTGAAACATTTGTTATTTTTGACTGTTGAAAAATAACCAACAAATGCATTAAAAATATTGTAACTCACAATAACGTAAAATTAACTGAAAAATTTTTAATACAAACATTTTAAAACAACTGTAAAAATTGGTAAAAACAACTGTTTATGCATTCAAAATAGTTTGTAGTTTAAATTAACTGAAAATGTAATTTAAAATAAATGAAAAATCACTTGAAAACCGGTCTACTAACTTTTCATTTAAATCAAAAGAACTTTTCATTTATTTTTAAATGTTAATAAATAAACTACAAAATCCTTAAAAAATTATGATTTTTCATTTATTTGGTTTTTTTTTTTAATTTCAAAAAATTAACTACAAAATTAACTGACCTAGTAGAATTCAAAAAGGAATTCTGTTTTTTAAAAAAACGCTTTAAATGAAAATATTAACTGTAACAGAAAATCCGTATTTATATGTAATTTATTTTTTAAATAAACGACAAAAACATTTAAAAAATATATCTCTTTGTATTTTAACTGTATAATCATTTAAAAATAAATGTACGAATAACTTTTTAAATAAACTACAGTCAGTTACTGTTATGATATTTTCAGTGTAATAAAAACAACTGTTTACTATAAAAATTTTGTTTTGGTTTATTACATAATTAAAAATAACTGATCTAAACAACTGTTACGATATATAGTATGTACTTTTCATTAATTTTTTTTTTAATAACTGTCATAATAGTTGTTTTTCCTTTTTTTTTTGTTTTTCAATAGAAAAACAACTGAAATTACAGTGAAAAGCAACATATACTGTTTACTACAAAAATTATTGTCATGTAGCGACAGTCAAACTTTTTTGAGTGTAGTAATTCTGACACTTTTCATCACCTTTATTACAGCATTTTATAGTTTTCTTACTTTATTGCATGTTTGTTATAAATTCTATTTTACAAATATTTCCTACTCGGTTTTTTATTATGCAAACACAAAACTTTTCTCCTTTTATTTTCTAAAGTGTCAAATAAACACTTTGTTTCTTGACAGAATACAGGAGGTTTTTTTAGCATTAAAACAATATGACATTGTTGTAAAAAAATGAAATAAGTTTTAAAGTGGAAGTATGCACTTTGATATATTTATGAATCTAAAGATGATGGAAAAAGAAGGAATTTATTTTTATACAAAAACAAAACTCTTTCATTGTTAATATCTTAAAAGGTCAATATACTGTAAACAAAAGAAAATTATTAAAGAAAAAAAAATTATACAAACAAAATCTAGTAGATGCAATATTGAAAATGTAATATGAATTTTTGTTAGCTGCCAGCTAAACTTGCTGTTTCATAAAGTATCAAGTAAATATTGGAATTCTTTTTTCATATTACTTTTTCAAATATATCAAATTCCATTTAACTGTTGTAAGCTTCAAATTCAATGTCAATTTTCTTGTTATTTTTGCGATGTTTTCTTATTTTTTCCTCATTTTTATTATGCTTGTATATAATGTGGTTTTAAGATATTTACGAACTGACAGTTTGAAAATTGCATGTTGCGTTGTTTTGTCATCTCATCTTATTACAAAAATAAGGTGTCAATATTATGTTATATTAATACAGGCATGATATTTGTTGATGATATTGCAAAAACTGAGAGTATGATAACTTTATTTAAAAAAGAAATATTAAAATTGCGTATTAAAACCACCCCCAGGTGTTTTTACCACCGGTTCAGTGGAACAGGTTCTAGAACTGATTCCTGGAAGTAAAAATGGAAGGCTTCACTGTCGCAGAACCAGTTCTATAACTGGTTCTAGAACCGATTCCAAAGCAACATGTTCTAGTTTGGAGGAACAGAACATGTTGCTTTTGGGACAAACTCAAACAAAAATCACCGATGATAGAACATAAACTGGAACAGGTTGCATGCAAGTACAAGTTGTTCTACAACCAGTTCTTTGCATCCGACAATTTTACTGGGCATAAATAACATTCGGTACAGGCAAATTATTGCGTATTAGAACTAAATTGCATATTAAAACCATAAATAAATTCCGTTACAGGCAAATTTTAAATTAGTTAAAATACCTAAAAATCTTAGTTATTGCTTTTGTACATACTTAAATCTATGTATGTTTAACCATTTGGCGAACAAACTTAAACCGCTGGAGATTTATTAACAAAACTTTTTGGAGACTTGGACCTACGGCTTTAATTTAAATTTAATTAATATTATGCTGCTTGTAGGGCTTTGATCCGCTCCTTACAGAGAAAGGTAGCACATAAGTTAAAATTTTAACTTAATATCGGTCGTTAAGATTTTTTTTTCAAAATATCAGCCCCTAGTCGCCTAATAATTAAGCAAAAACTTATTAGAAATGAAGTTGCATTTACATCTGCACCCAAATCCCGAGATTTCTACTAAAATTGAGATTTCAGTCCCGAGATTCCCCATACAAATGAAATCCCATAAATTCGCAAGATTTCTAAGAAATCTCAAGAAAATCTCACAAATGTGGAAACTTTTACAGAATACAACACTGCATTTCGGTTAATTTATGGAGTTTTTTCATTGAAAAGTGGCAACGCTGGTCAACAGCTGAATAAAAAATAACCTGGAAATAACACAAAATAATGAAATAAAAGAATTATTTAAAATATAATAAAGACAAATTTAGAACCAACGGAAATGTACTAATGATTATAAGAAGTGGTGTGTGGTTTTAATTTTTGGTTCCCTTGAAGCGTAACTATGAAGAATCCATTAGAAAGTGCATGTCTCCCTTCCATCAAAATATTGAAAATTGTTTCATCCAGCTCGTCGTCTTTATAAAAAAAATATATTTACTAATATAATTAGCGTTAGATCTTTACATAAAACAATGTAATAGTATTCCGCCAATGAATAAAATGGGTTTTATAAATATTTTTCATATTTGAAGTTATTTTTTTATGGTACTCTGTTTACAAAAAAATGCTGTTGTCAATACACACACAATAATGACTATTTAATTTAATCTAGGGGGTGTCTGACCTTTTTCGATGTTTGTTCTTGTTCGGCTTTACGACGGCTTTTCCCATAGCGCCTTTTTAACCAATATTTAAAATTAAATACAACCCTGGGTCCACAGCACGGGCAATATGGGTATTACAATTTTAATTTTCTCGAGTACTTTAACACTGTGTACAACTGGATCTAAATTTCGTAAATTTGGAACATGTTTTCATATAAAAATAGGTTATTTTTTTAGCCCCACTTTTTAACCTTTAAACATGAGATTGGGCCACTAACAAAAATATGTGTCTCTTATTTGTTTCTCCTCTAAGAATTTCATTAAAATCGAAGAGATAAGCTTCGTGTAACTTCCTTGTTAAAATGCATAAGGAACTTGGTAGTTTTAGTTGCAAATATTTGGATATAAATTACCTTTTAAATGCATATAAATTATTTTTGAACGAAAAAACCTTTTATTTTGCAAAAACAAAATACTTTGGAAACTTGTTTGTATAATTAAAAAAAAAAAAAAAAAACTTGTGATATTGAAATAAAACCCCCCATAAAATTTTTCAAGGACTCCACTATGTTCACCTAAGATTTTACATTATTTGTATTAAAAATATTCTCAGCTGGATGTTATACACAAACTTATGACCAATTTCCATTTTATTTTTAAGAATTTTAAAAGCCCTAAAATAAAAAAACATATTTTTGAAATATAATAATAAAAAATATATAAAAAAAACTATATGTTCACTTAAGTTATTGCATAATTATTTGTACAAAAAAAAAACTTATGAAAAATACCACTTTTGTGTGTGTGTGTGTGTTTTTTCTTCTTTTTTTATAAAAAGCAAACTTAAATAAAAAACGTATAAGTACAATGACGCAAGATATTTACTTTGTTTACCTAAGTCATTGCTTAATTTATCCATAAGTATTTATGGTGGTGGTATTTTGTGCCGAAACTTGTGTACAATTTCGTTTCTGTTGTCGTATTAATTATGAAAAAACTTAGGTTGACCAAAAAATCTTTGATATTTATTTAAGAAATAATTATAAATGTACCATATTCACCTAAGTTTTTGCCTAGTTCATACGAAACGTATTAACGGTTGTATTTTGTGCAAAATTTGCCCTTTTTCGCATAAATTATGTAAGCATTAAGCAAAAAGTTAAAAACTTGCCAAGACCTTGCTATTTTTTACATAATTTATGCGAAACAACTTTATTTGATTTTTATGAATTACTTGGAATGATTTTTTCTGTGTATTTGCTACTTGAAAGTGGGAACTAAAAAGCAACTCTGATACTTAAACAAAATGTGCCATTGTAGAAATGGCTTAAAGCATTAGCAAAATATTAAAAGCTTGTTCTTTTAACTTTTGGTCAACACTTTCCTGTAATATCGCGTTGTCAACAAACAATTATTCTTCTTTTTTATATTTATAATATAATCTATAAAATATATTTTATTTAATCTCACACTCAGAGAAGTTCTGCAGTCACTTCTTGTCAGTTATTTGTAAAAGATGCAATAGTAGTTGTTTTTAATTTCAATCGCAGTCAATTTACTATGAGAAATAAAAAAGAACTGCTTTGATAAATATTTTAATACTTAACTAAAGAAAACTTTTGCATTTCAATTATAAATATGTAGTTGTTTGAATGTTTTTTGATTTTTCTCGTATTTAAATTTATTGTTTCGGGACATAAACTATTATTTTCAAAAGAAAATTGATAAAAATTTAACAATTTTTATCACCCCTACTAGGAAATAGTAGATGTGGGTAGTTAGTGTGCGAACTGCCCTTTATAATTCTCGTTTTCTTTTTTGTAATATAAATTGTTCATACAGTTTCTCTTAAATTTAAATTTTATATGAGATTTAAGTTGACAAAAAAAGTGAGAAAATCTAAATTGGAAAACCCGATGTTGGTAAATTTGGTCACTAGGCAGTTGTTTTCAACAAATTTGTCAGTTGTTTTTTAGAAAAATTTACATATTTTTTTAACTATAAATTTACTAGATTTGTGGTTGTTTTTGTTTCTGCATTTGTAAAATTGTTTTTAAGTTAAAAATAATTACATATTGCAGCTGATTTAGACATAGTATAGTGCATACCTTGTCAACTGAAAATTCAGTTATTTTACCTGCTATTTGCAGTTGTTTTTGCATAATTTCATGAGTGTATTATTGTGTTAATTTTTTTTTAGTATCATATATAATTTTTCCAATCAACTCCCACTTTTTTATCTCATGTGAATACATATAAATATAATTTATGTGTTGAATTTATGGTAAATCATTCAGACTCATAAATTAGTTGTATTAACAAAAAACATGCAGCATTTCAATAAAGAATTTCCATGCAGAAAAATTATATTTAAATTTTGTTTTACAATAACATAAAATGTACATATATATAAAAAAAGCACTCCTCGTGTATTTTCATCTAATTTCAAGTAAAATCATGCAAAAGCACGTTTTTGATTAACTCAAAATATATTTTGACGTTTTTATAACAAAAATTTATTTTAACAATGTTTTATAAATTTAAATTACAATATCAAACTTTTTTTGTTGCTTAAGCAAAGTAAGTTGTTTCGATTTCACGTGAAAATCATATTCTGTGAGGTTTAAACTCAATATAAATACTGTAAATATTTAACCAAATTATAAACAGGAATTTAAAAACATGACATTACTAAGTTTCTAGGCAAAATTTGCATGATGTTAATTAATAAATTGATAAATTAACAGTTAATGATGAAACAAAATTTAAATATAAAAAAACAAAATGTGAGGTTTTGGCTTGAATAAGAATTTTATAATTTTCAAACTGAAACTGTTATCAAAGCATAAACTAAATAACATTTTAACATTTTGTGTGTAAAAAAATTTGAACAACTCATGTATACTACACAATTTCCTTTTTTCGTTTAATATTTAATATTTACGTTTAATATTTACCCCTTTACTCATCAAATATTGACCATTTTTCTTATAAATGTCGAAATTTATTTAGTTTGTTATAAAACAAATGTTACACAAACATTAGATTTAATATAAATTTGAAGACATAAAATAAACAATTTTACAGCTACAATGTTTTTGTATAGAATATAACAAATGCCAACATTAGTTACATATAAATGTATTTATTTTCCAATTTTACTGATGGCTTAAAGGTACAATAAAAATGTCAAAGGGATTTGGGTTTTTTAGAGTTTGTTAAGTGAGAGTGTAAGTTTAACGTACGAAATACAAAATAAACAACTTGACAAGATGACAAATTTTATAGTTATAAAATAAACAATATATATAAAAAAAAGAAATTTATAAGAAATTGAGATAATTTAGAAAATTGGAAAATAAATAAGGGAGTTTAAAAGGAACGAGTTTTTTTTAATATTTAAGATTTCAAAGGATATTTCTAAGAAGTACAAACTTAGGTAAACTGTACTTATGGCTTAGTAAACAGAATAACATTTAAAAAAAACGAAATTTAGTATCAATTTCAGATATTTAGTATTAGTATTTGCTAACACTTTAGTAAAATCTAAGAAATTAAGTTTTTTCCGAGACTAAATGATTTTAAAGTGTTTTTAGCATAACTTTCGTTTGAAATACCCATCCTTAAACAAAAAGCTTAAATTTTTTTTTAAAAAAGTTCACTTAAGTGTTACAAATAGTACGCTTAAGTTTGAAACCAAAAACTTAAGTGCCCACTATAAAAATTAACCTTAATATTGTATTTTAATAATTATATTTTTAAAATACCACGTTATTAGTAAATTTAACAACATTTTTTTTTTTGCGTAGACTCTGGGAAATATTCGACAGTAAAAATAACTATTCAGTGGTGTTCACTACATTTTCATTTAAATCAACTGCAATATGTAGTTAAAAACTGTTAAAGATCTACTGACAAATGTAGTAAAACCAACCACAAATGAAGTTAAAACAACAGACATGAAAAATATTGTAAAACTGTAAAAACAACTGCAAATGCAATTAAAACAAGAGACATATAAATTATTGTAAAACTATAAAACAGCTACAAATACAGTTAATACAACAGATATGTTATACAACTACTGAAAAACTGTAAAAACAGATACAAATTCAGCTAAAACAAAAGGCACATAAATTATTGTAAAACTGTAAAAACTACTGTATTTGTTATACACAAAAAATTATTAACGTAAAATATCTAATTTGTTTAAAGTACACGAAGGACATTGGAAGATAAATGAATACAATTTAATGAAAAATCACTGATGAAGCCTGCCTATAGAAAAAATATTAATTGATATAATCAATTTCGTAATTGAAAATCAATTTTTAATTTTCTGTATGTAGTTTATGTACAATAAATACTCTTTATTTTATTCTCGAATAAATTACACAATTGGGAAATATTTTTTACATGAAATATCCCCATTATTATTCACTTTTCGCGATATTTTTCTAGACCATTCATGCGATATTGTCTATTGATTATTGGGGTCCCGCACAGACCAAAAACTGTTTCTAGAAAAACCATAAAGATATTTTACACTAATTTTCTTCAAAATACAAACAATAAATAAGATTTTTTGTATTGATCATTAATTAAATTCATCAATTTTGCTATAAATTCACAGATAAGAATTATATTTTGTAGAAAAACGGAAAATGGCTAAAAATGGCGCTAAACATTTCCTAACACTGACTGAAATAAAGGCTAAATCAATTTTTTCCGGCTAAACGTGTTCAAAAATGGCTAAATCTGGACATAAAATGGCTAAATTGGCAACACTGTATGGGAGAAACACAAGATTTCCTAACTGCAGCTACAATACTCAAAAAATTTAAACATTCTGCGTTTTAAGTAAAACAGGAAACACTTCTTAAAACCGCGATAAGATGTCTTATTGATTTTACTGTCTCTATTAAATCAATTTAATGAAAATTTAAATTTTTTGGCGGAATAATTGTGATTATTAGTATTTTTTTTATATCTCTGATAGTTTTCAAATAATTTTAAAATTTTTATTTTGCAATTTCAAGAGATTTTTTTAAAAAACCCTCGATCATAGATTCTGATTTTTATCGCAAAATTGTTCTGAGACATTCCAAATACACAATCAAGAAAAACGTGTTGATTGCACCATTCGGTTAAAGTTCATTCCAACGAGGCGTAATGTAAGGAATATTTTTTTAGTCAGAACTAAGTACGAATTCTTCTAAAATTTTAATTAAGTCAGAAACTTTCAAACAACTATAACATAGAAAAAATAATAGTTTTGTAAAAAACATGTGATTTTCGTTGTAATACAAATAACTAAGTAAAAATGTTTGAATTTAGTTCTCATAAATTGGAGTTAACGTAAATACAAAAAACTAAAATCTACATTATAACCTAGAGAGAACCCCCTAAAGACAATCTGATTAGAGGGATTGGTAGCACTTGAAAATGCATTAATTGTCAACCATTGGTACTAGGAAAGTTTTTTTCATAAGTTTTTCCCTGTTTGTTGTAAAATAAGTTGTGAAACTATTTGAAATATGTCATATTTGATCTTAAACCGAACAAAAATAAAACTAATTGTAAAACAAAATTTTTACCTTAAGAAGTATTTTTAGACAAAAATCGTTCTTAGTGCTTACTACAAAACTGGTCCTAAGTTTTAAATTTTGTTTTAACATATATGGCATCTGGAATATGTGTCTGAAGTTTGGGATTCAATTCAATATAATTTCAGATATAAAATAAAATAAAAGTATGTATAATATTAAAAAAATAAATCATTCACAATAGAAAAATAAAACAGTACTTACCGAATTCATGGTAGCCATAATAAAGCTGAATTTGAAGTACAACTATTATAATATTGATGATGATGGTTTGTTTGTTGGTGGTGAAGACTATTATGTTGATTTATATTATTGGACGATCTTTTTTAATGGTAATGATGATAATAAAATTTATGAATTTTTTTTTTTTTTTTGCTATTGGTAGAATGGTCGTGGTAGTGCTTTTGGTAGTGGTGGCTGAGAGGACCGACAACAACAAAATAAATCAAAAAATCTGCAAAATAATAATAAAAAGAAACAAATAAATTATAAACAAACCACGAAATTGTTTTTAAAATAACAATAAATTAAAAACATATATAAATAACTAAATAAAAAACTAATATTCAAGTGCTTTTGCAAATTTAAATGTCTCTGACACTTTAGAAAACATATTATTTTCGGTCAAAGCAACAGAGTAGTATTGGAAGATGACAAAGCAAATTGTGGTAAATTTTTTGTTGTTGTTTTTGTTTTTTCTTTGATATTTTAAATGTTTAATAACGCTCCTAGACGAGAACAAGAAATTCTCATTGCGTTTGTAATTTAACTTAACAAATATTTCTAGAAATTCTAAAAATGTGTTCCCCTGACGATTTCCTTAGGCAAGAATGAAATCCGGATAGGAACATGCCTTCAACAGATTATTTTTCACAATTTGTTAAATAAGTTTTGGGATTTTAGCACATTTAATTCCTTTAAAGCAATTAATGTATATCCCGATAAAAATAAGGGAAAAATAGCTATTCTACAACCGATTCTTTGGAACAGAAAATTTATGTTTCGCAGTTCAAATCTGGATCATGAAATTATACTACATATTTGTTTTAAAATTAAAATTTAAATCTATATAAATTTACTTTTCATTTGTTTGATTATAAGGACTGGTGCGGCAAATATATCAACATTTTTTTTTTCTTAGGTTAATCTTTATAAATATATAATTATAATTATATTTATGGAATATTTGTTTCAAAATATTCCAATTAATTGCATTAATACTTAACTTAAAAGCTCTTTATTGTTTTATTATATTTTATAATTCTATATGCCTGTCTAGTGAAAAAAAAACTCAACATAAAACATTTAAACCTTAACTTCCTGTCATCATTTAATTAGTACCTACCAAGTTTATAAAAAATTTTTGTTTGCGATTATTTTCTATAGTCTTTACATCCTAAGGATTAATTAAAAACAACAGCTTTAGATAAATAAAAAAAAAAAAAAAAACAATACAAACAAAAGACATCAGATGCTTAGGAGACGTAAGATGAGGAAATAATTTCATACCACTAACAATTACGAAAGGAAAAGAAACCTCCTACTTGTAAAATTAAATGGCATAAAGGATCTTTGTTACGGTATGAATTGTTGTGAATGTTGTGTGGGCTTTACTTCCTTGTGTCTCTATGTGTGTACGAGAGTGTGGTGATATAAGGAACAAAAAATGACAACATACGAGTCCTCTTCAAATCTGAAAAGTCAAGTATTTTCTGCTTGAATAAGAAGTTGCTGTTGAAATAAAGGGCATAACATTTGTGCAAACTTGAAAATATGAATTGGAATTTTCAAAACACATGTTGAGAGAAAAAAGTTAATTAAAGGGAAATAATTTAGACATTTAGTGGTGACGACAATGACAATGTTACAGGAAATACAAATTTTAAAAACTTTCTATTTAAAGAAAAAGTTTTGGGCAACAAAAATTTCATATAAATTGTATATGTTTAGAAAAACAGTTAGACCAACCTTCAGAAAAAAAATTCAAAAGTTGTTTGAATTTAATTAATTCTTGGAAAACTATCTGCGTTTGTGCGGCAAACTATCAACGTTGGCTTATGTCATTCTTATACAAATTTGACATTAGTAACGTTTAGAGGTTTACACTAAACGTTGGCTGATGTCAAAATTATATGGGAATGACACAAGCCAACGTTGATAGTTTTCCGCACAAACACAGCTACTATTTTTATGCTTTTACTATTTACCCCCATTAACAATAAACAAATAACTTAAAGTTAACACAAACTGAAAGTTAAAATATTCAAATTTGTATGGAATTTGACATCTGTAACTCTAAGTTAGCTCAAACTTTAGGTTAATTTGTTTATTGTTAATGGCCCTTATAAGTATATATTTTGAACCAAAATATGTTTGCGTGTATTTAAAACCTTGAAAAAACTTACCAAGTGTGGTTTTTTAGTAAAAAACTTGGCAAAGTTTTTGCATAATTTATGAAAGAGATATTTAGGTAGAACTATATTAGCAATTTCTACATCTTTTGCAACTGTGATTCAGAAAATATCAAAATATCAAGTAGAAAATATCAATTGAAATTCAGAAAACATCAATTGAAATTCAAATTTCCATTTAAAATTTAAATAACATCAATAGAAATTAAGATTTTCCCTTTGAAATTCAGAAAATATCATTGAAAATTCGGAAAACATTAAATGTAATTCAGAAAATTTTAATTAATAATCAGAAAAACTTTAATTGAAATTTAGAAAATATCAAATGAAATTTAGAAAATATCAATTGCAGTTCAGAAATCGTCAATGGAAATTCAGAAAATATCAATTGAAATTCAGAAATCATGATTTAAAATTCATTTTGTTTTCTGAATTTCAACTGATATTTTCTGAATTTCAATTGATGTTTTTCTGAATTAAAATTTTTTTCTGAATATCGATTGATATTTTCTGTATTACAATTCATATTTCCTGAATTTCAAATGATTAAGAAATTTTAAATGGAATATCTGAATTCCAATTGATGTTTCCAGAATTCAAATGGAAAGTCTGAATTTCAATTGATATTTTCTGAATTTCAAATGTAAATTTGTAATTTCAATTGATGTTTTCTGAATTTCAAATGGAAATTCTGAATTTCAATTTATATTTTCTGAATTAAAAATGCAAAAGGTGTAGTCCAACATTTTTTGTGAGTGGTTTGGTGAATAAAAATATAAGAAAAATTTTTAAATTTTGATTTGATCGCTAATTGTGCATTTAAATCTGCTCCAAAAATCCCGGGATTTCGACTAAAATTGAGATTTCAATGAAAACTAATGAGATTTCCCACTCAAATGAAATACCATAAATTCACGAGATTTGTAAGAAATCTCATAAAAATCTCGCAAATCTGGAGCCTTTCACAAAAAATAACATTGCGTTTCGCTTTATTTTTAGAGCTTTTGCATGACAAAGTGGCAACGCTGGTCAACAGCTGACAAAAATAATAACATAAAAATAATGAAATTATATAATTATTGAAAACCCCTATCTCATATAAACTCGTATTCTACTCGTAAACGGTGTAAACCTGGTATGTTTATGAGTTTAATTATACAAGGTTTACAAGGAATTTACGAGTTTATATGAAAACCCCTAATATAGAGAAATGTAAACCGAATAAAAATAATAACGAATAATTAAAAGAAATATTGGATGGTTATAATTTTTGCTTCGGCGAAGGATAACTATGAAGACAGCTTTAAAATTTCATGTCTTCCTCTTAACAAGATATTGAAAGTTTTTGTTTCTAGCTTGTTGTTCTTACAAAAAAAAATTAACTAACATAATTACAGTTAATCCTAAAACAGAAAAGCCCAATCCAGAAACTCACAGTGTCAGTGAATTGCAGCAATGCTGTCAAATTTGTTTCTTGAATTTCGCGGAAACTACCCAGTCAGAAATCGCCAGTGGTACAAAAAATCAAGCACTGGCATACCACTGGTGTTAAAAATAAATGACAGGCAGAACACTCATTTGGGACGCTTTGCCAGCGTTTGCGAAAAGCGTTTTACCAGTATTTGTTTTACAAAAATTTCGGTGGTTTATAAAAAAAACCACTGGCAAAGAATTGGCATAGAGTGATATGCCAAGGTTTGCAACCAGTGGTTATCCAGTGCTACCTAGCCAATGCTACCAGGCGTACAAAAATCAATTCACTGGTAGACCAATGATTTTATAAAAATGCTGACGCTTCGTTAAAAAATGTTTGTAGTCAGGAGGTTCCGAGTTCAAATCCGGTTGCAAGCAAAAAATTGTTTTTGGATTTTTTTTAATTTAAAATTTTTTTTGTTTTATAAAATCAAATTTTTTGTTTGTGGGAAAGCTCCTTCAGGACCAACATTTTTTTTTGCCCTCCCAACACTGGCATACTAGTTACAAAAAATTGTTTGCCAGTACTAGCATTTTGGCACAGCCAGTAGTTGTCCAGCTATTATCACTCATTTATGTGTTAAGCCATCAAATATATGTCTCGTTAGCTCAGTGGGTAGAGCAATCGTCTGCCAATCTGACGGCCTGGGTTCAAATCACGGCAGGACCAACAAAAATACATATGAACTTTTTTTAAATTTTATTTTGGAAAATATATTTCCAGACCACCTATTTATTGGTTTTGCCAGCGTTTTGCCAACGTTTAAAAATTTTGTTCCTCCAGTGCTTTTCCGGCGCTTTTTGAACAGCCGGTCCTTTTGTCTAATGATGTTATCATTTTGGGAATGGGAGAGCACTTTTTGCCAGTACTTGTACCACCTGTTAAAGTGCTTTGCCACCGCTTTCCCGTTTGTATTTTTCTGACTGGGTATTGTTAACTTTTTACAAATTTGTTATTGTGTTTTATTTGAAGGCAGCTCTTGTTTTTTTAGAAAATTTTATAATTTCTCGGCAGTGACAAATAAAGAAAATACAAAACCCTGCTTTATCGACAAAACGTCGCACTGCGCCAAAACACTGCCGACACTGCGTTCATCTGGTTTAGGCTCACAGTGCTGTCAAACTTTGGTCTTTAATTTCGCTAAAACTGTTCAATATTATTTTAAATTTTTTTTATTGCATTTTGTTGAAGACTGCTCTTGTTTATTTAGAAGATTTTCTAATGTTTCGGCAGTGACAAAATGTCGCACTACGTTAAAACACTGCCAACACTGCGAGTATCTGTTTTGTGCATAAAATAATGTACATTTTACTCCCCCAAAGAATAAAATAGTTTTTAGAAATATTTTTATTTTGAGGTTTTTTTTTATGGTACATTGTTTGCAAAAAAAGCGGACAAATCGAAATCTCGCAAATGTAAATGGTCAAGATTTCTGGCGAGAATTCCATTGAAATCTTTGGATTTAAAAACTGCATGAACAAAGCATAATTCTCAATTTACATTTCACTGAAATCTAGTTAAAAATCTAGTTGAATCAAGTTTTAAGTCACAAGCACATTTTGTAAAAAAAACAAAAAAAAATATCTTAAATTGAATATGTATCTAAAGAGCTAAAAAAAAGAATTTTTAATAAGGAATGACTATTTGAAAGCATGATTTTTTTACTTTGGTCGTGATAGGTCAACAATTCCAATGTTGTTTTCACGGATTTTCTGCGCCGGAAAAAAACAAAAGAAACTGGAAAATTTGTTTAAATTCAATATTTTTTTAATCTTTAAATTTTTATACCCTACACCACTACGTGGAGAGGGTATTATAAGTTTGTGCTGATGTTTGTAACACCAAAAAATATTGGTCCTAGACCCACCTTATAGTATACCGATCGGATCAGAATTTTTTTTTATTTCGATTTAACGATGTCCGTCTGTCCGTCCGTCCGTCTGTCTGCCCATGCATTCTTGTGAACACTCTACAGGTCGCAAATATTAAGATATTTTGATGACCGACTTATGTCCATATTTGGACCTATCGCCCATATGGGCTATATTTTCGATTTTCTCTTCTCTTCGTTTTTTTTTTTTTTTAAGAGAAGCAACACTCTGAAAATTCTTCCTATTAATTAACGTGTTGCTTCCTTTGGAAAGGGGATAGAGAAGAAGTGAAAGGTGGTGAAAGATGAAGGGCTTCAAATATGGCAACATTGTAATTGCGCGAGATGTTGAATTTTTAGAACAGTTGTTGCGCGCCATCTGACGGTGAGTTGGCGAACTTTGTTGAAGCTTTTTAGTTCATAGCCCTGTTATATTATTTTACTTCGGTGGGGTTAAGTGCTATGGGAACACCGAAGGAGGACGCTGCGATATATATGAGGGATAGAAAAAACTCATACATATTACCATTTTTCATAAATTGATGTTGCCTTGGTTGGGGCTCAAACCCGCTACCTCACGTGTAACAGTCCAACGCGCTAACCATTACACCACTGCGCCCACTATAGAAAATTTTGACACAAGTCTGCTTTAACCCATAACGGATCCAAACATTAGTTGGCTTTAAATTAGACTGGTGTAGGGTATTATATAGTCGGCATGCCCGACTTTAACTTTTTTACTCGTTAAAAATAAATAAAGTAAAAACGATGAAAAGAATTGAATTACAGTGCTTTTTTTGAACTTGTTTAATTAATGAGAATATCAGCAGAGGGCTAGACTAGCAATTTTAAGGTCGCAAGTTCAATACCCCGTGTCGGCAATAAAAAATGTTTAAAATATTAAAAAAAAATATAATTTTTTTGATAATTTTCTTTTACTTTTAATTGATTAAATAGAGTTTCTTTTGCCCTCGTTCAAAAAGTGCTGAAAAAAATATTGTAGTGGTAGTACTCCCCCCTATGACAACTCAGTGTTAAAACCAGTAGAGTCTATGTTAAATAAGAACATCTAAATCATTAAGTGTTGTATTTTTCTACTGCTTTTGCATATCTTTTTTCGCCAGGGTTCTTTGTATATTTTTACCAAAGTGATTCCATATGTTGCAAATTTCCCTACTTTTTTTTGCAAAATACTGTTGAATACACAGTGTTGTATCGCAGTGTTGTAATTAAAAATCTGGATATAAAAAACTTTAGTCGAAAATCTGGTTATGAAACTGGATTAATTTGTAATGTGATTTAAATCCAGTAATATAACTAGATTTTCACCAAAGTCCGGTTTAAACTAGATTTCAGGTATAATGTAAATGCAATTAATTAATAAAATTTTTGACATTTAATTGACAATTTTAAAAACTATTTGCTTCTTACTTTAATTAAAATTTGTATTTTTTAATTTGCTTGTTCCCATTTTACGATATTTCTTAAAAATGTTAATTTTTTGTTGAATAAAATAGTTTAAAGTTTATTTTTAATGGAATTTGTGAAACATTTGACCTCCTTTTGAAAACAAAAGTTCTTTTAAGATATTTTGTCAATTTTATTTTACCAAACTTTTTTTATTAATTTGATTGCGTAAGTAATTTACAGGGTTGGCAGGCAATACCACTTAAATACCGTTATCGATTCAAAACGCTTTCTACTGACTACCGTTACCCTGAAAATACGGTTACCGAAATAACTAAAATACCGTTATCCTTAGAATAACGTTACCGAAATAACTGAAATACCAGTTATCCTTAAAATACTGATACCGAAATAAATGAAATGTCGATATCCTTAAAATACCGTTATCAAAATAAATAAAATACCGTTATCCTTAAAATACCGTTATCGTTATTTTTAATTCTCTGCTTTCAATAATTAAACGCGGTTATTGAGTATTTTGCATAAATTAAGTTCATAAATTTGTTTTGCTTTTATTTTAGTGTTTTTTGCAAAAATATATTTGGTATGGACTGAAATAACTGACTACCGTTACCATTAAAATACCGTTTTACCGAAATAACTGAAATACCATGAAATACGTTACCCCTAAAATACCGTTACCGAAACAATCTAAAATAGCGTTAACCTTACCGATACCCGCATCGTTGTGGTTACCATCCATGGTAATCTATATATGTATAAACAATTAATTAAAGAAATTATTTGATTCCAAGAAAATATAAAAAAAATCTCTTGACTGACAAGCTTTCATTTGGGAATAACAAAAAAATTGAAATTAGGGGAATTCGGCCCCCTTTTAACAAATACAATGCCATATAATATTCATTGTTATTACAATTTCTAAAGAAAAAGCTACTTCTTTCAGACTTTAAATACCTAAAAGAATTTTTATTTGAATTATTTATATGTATTTATATGTATTCAAGTTATAAAAGTAATACATTTAACATCCCTAGCAAATAAATTATTATAAGTGTATACTTTATCTTTAATACAAATGAATTTATAATTCATATGAAATGGGCATGTGTCAGGGATGGGAAATTCAGTATCGCAAACGTTTATGTACGCTTTTGTAATTTAACAAAAGATTTTCACACGCAATGTCCCTTAGGCGAATCAGTATAATGAGAAAACCTGTCCGATTTCTGTTTCAGTTTTTGTGAAAACTACACTCAAAAGTTTGACAGTTACTACATGACAGCTATTGTAGTTTTTAACTATAATTACATTTTTTTTTATATAAAAATACAAAACAAGTATTATCACAGTTATTTGAAAAAACAAATAACAAAAAATTACTGTAATATTATAATAAACAACTACCGAAACAGTAATTCGCAGAATATTTTGTATAAGCTCAAACCTCAGTATTTTTGGAGCCCCCTTTTTTATTGTTCGTAAGGTTATCAAATTTATTTAATATTTTGAATAATTTTAAAATAAATATTTTTCTAAAACCTTGGTACCGTTAATCTTTCGTTTTAGAAAGCTTATATTTTTGTCGAAAATCAATGCTTTTTGACAAACGAATTTTAAAACCTCAAAAACATGGGATTTGTTTGAATCATTTTTGACTCCTAAATTATAACACTCTTAAAAATATCATATTTTAAAGTCCTTTATGAATCATTATTTCAGACCGCTCTGAAATTTGTTGACTCGCTAACCTATTTTTTCTAAATTTAATTAAAAACCAAATTGGGATCAAATTTGGGGATTTAAAATTGTTTTTTAAGGATTTTAATTTTCAACTTGCAAAAGGTAACACAGACTAAACTGAAAGGGCACAAGATTTTAGTCTGGCAACTCTGGAAAATTTTGCCAAAAAATCCCATCGTTGGCAACTCTTTCTAATTTGGAGTTCGAATGAAACAAATATATTCGTTTTTGCTCGTTCTTAAGGGCGGATTACCGAACTGTAGACGCAAATGTGCTGTACTGTAACATGCCGTAACGAAAAAGTGCACGTATAGAATGCCGTAGATCATTCCATTTATTTATTAATTTTTATTTCTCATTTCTATTTTCATTGTTCATTTTTTATTTTTTTTTCCATTAAAATTATTAAGCTATTTTGATGACGGATAGAAAATTTTGTTTTCAACAGAATCATCCGGCAAGTACGAGAGATTAAGCATTAGTAGATACTTCTGCTTGTGGTTTCAAAACAGCTGATTCGTTACAGTTATATTGGAGGATACCATTGTTGCGTTCATCTTGCACGTGTATTAATTTCATCAAACGGTTTAACTTTTGAAGTTTACAAAATATATAACAAAACAGCAGCAAAACTATACCATTTTCGAGCCGTTTCATTCAAACTAATGTCAAACAACAACAATGCAACAAGAAGAAGCATTTTATCGCCATACTGGGAAAAACATAAAATGAAAAACTTAACTTTCTATGTATTGTCTATAGCTCAAACTTTTCTGGCAACACTGACCGTTGATTTTCTGTGAACCAGTATTGCCAGATAAGGGGAACCAAAGCGGGGGTTTCAATTTTCGTTTAGGGTCAGATTTCTGACGAAGTGTTTTGAGTATTTTGGAGACATTATTTTTTGTTTGAAGAATTTTCAATTCCAACATATTTTTAGGCCTAAAATCGGAAGCAATTTTTGACGAATTACAGAAATATTATTTTGAATATTAAAAAAATTGTTATTTTTTACCCAGAAAAAAGACTTCAAATTTTTAAAGGGCTCAAATTTTGTATTTTATTAGTTTTTTTTCTATTTTTTGTTCAATATTCAAATCTGTTTACCTTTTAGAGCCAATTTTAAATAATTGCTTCGCTTTATAAAAATTTCCATCACACCTTGGTGCCTTTAATCATTCCTGTTAGAAGGCTCGTGTACCAGTAAAGTTTGTTGGCTAGATAACCTATTACTCTGAGTTTTGACGAAGACATTGATTTATTTGCCCAAAAAATAATCGTCGGCAGAATAACGGAAAAATTTTTTTCCATTTGTTTTCGGTGGAATATACGTAATGTCAGATAATTCATGTTCTGTTTTTTGTTGGAGTAAGTCACAAACGAAGCTATTTATTTTCATGTTTTCAATGTGTTTTTCACTAATTTTTTTCCAACAATAAAAAGCAAATTGCATTAAATTCGATAATAATGCAAATTATTTACTTTTTCTTAACATTTTAATCATATTCTTTTATTTTCTTTAGTTTTTAGTAATGCCAAAAAGTAAAAATTAGATCTGACATCGTGGTTGTGAGAACAATTGTGCTGACAACGTTGTTTGAACAAGAACACAACATGAACAAAAGTGGTCCACACGAGACAAATTCATGGGGGAACAAGAAATTGTTCGCTGATTGTCTCGTCAAGACAACGAGTTATATTTGTTTAATGGGGGTTTGTTTTAATTGAATTAAAAACTGAATTGGGAAGAATTTGGGGATTAAAAAAATTATTTGTGTATTTTTGGAGTTTTGAACTTGTGAAAAGAGGACATGAGCTCAAACTTTTCTGGCAACACTGTAATTTACTTTGATTGTTTTAAATGAAAAATAAATGAAGTGCTCGAAAAAACTTTCTTGATAGTGAAAGTTAGTATTTCAGAAATTAAATTTTCCATCCCTGATGAATGCGTTTTCCGTACGTTAAGTTAACATTCTATATTAATGGCACGCGTTCTGTCATTTTTCTCCATGGTAAACAGATTCAAGTGTTTCTTATCTCTGATGCTGAAAGTGTGTTTGTTTGTAATTTTTAAGATATATTTTGAAGATTTTATTTTTTCTCCTTGTATTTTTTATCAAATACTGAGCATCATTACTATTTTTGTTTGCTACATCTATGAACTTGGGAATGAGTGTTTTGGAAGCAAATTGTTGGGTTGGTTAACTGAACTCCGTAGAAATATATGCTTTATTCATCAAGTATTTTTTCGTATAAATATGAAATATATTAGAAGAGATTTATAGATAGTTTTATATAAAATATACAGGTATCAGTTAAAAAGAGACTTTTACGCTGGTTAAGTACAAAATTTAAAAAGTAACTATAAAATTTACAAAAAAATGATTTGATAAATTTACAAAACTGACTTGATAAATTAATTCCTAAAGTACAAAGGAAAATATTAACATGGTTATTCACAAAAGACTTTTTGTCTTATTAGAGGCTAAGTGAACGATTTTTGTTGTTGTTTTGCAACAACTTGTTATGTAATTTGTTTTATTAAACTGTAATAAAATTCAAAACATTTTTGTGAATACAAGCCAGAATATATCGAACAAAATTTTATCATTTTTGGTAACGAGCACTTTAAAATGTTTGTAAAATGTTCAAAATCTATAAAACTTACAATTTTTTAAACCGTTTTGTTAAACTCTAAGATATGGATTATGGCGCCCTAGGTGGAACTGTTTTGAATCGTTATACCTTAATACTTTTCACTGAATTTTATAAATAATACTAAATAAAGATGAATATTACTGTAGTCCTTTTTATTATCTGACATAAGATCCACTTTTCGTGTGCTCTGATTTATTTATAAAAAGTAATTTTTCTATAAAATATTCCATAAAGGATTTTTTTTTTTTTAATTGTTTGATCAGTTTTAGAATTCAATTGGCAGAAATCAGCAGTATAAAAGTTTACATTTTTAGAATTATTAAGAAAATGTTGATACATTCCTAATTTTGCCATTTCTTAACTTTGTGTTTCTTTAGCCTTCTAAATGTACAGTTTGGCGCCCGAGCAGGTACAATTTTCAACTTACAATGCTTAATACAGAATATTCTTAAGAAAGCGAAATAGGTGTGAAAAGTTTTAGATTAAATGTAGAAAAACTCAAGTGAAAATGAGAGACTTTTTGTAGGCTCCTCAACATATTGTATAAAGTGTAGAACAAATCCTAGCCAAAATATACCAAATTTTAAAAATAGCAAAGTAACATAAAACTGTAAGTTTTACAAATTTAATCCCATTTTGATTTTTATTACTTTAAAGTATTCCAAAATTCCTCATAGTCACCTCTCTCTCTCCCCCATATTTTAAGGTCATAAATTTTATTCATATGTTTTTTATGGTTTTATTTAATGATTTTTTTTTATTTAAACTCATAAATTAGTTTAATTCATTTAAAACATGCAGCCATTCATATCCACTTGCTATGAAGTGCTTTCATTCATAAGCAAATTTAACATACAGTTTTTTGTATCCAGATTTGAAAATCATGTTAATGTAAATATTTTATATGAAAAGCTTATTTACAACATTTGTAGTATGAAAATCATGCAGTAGCACGTTTTTTATTAACTCAAAATCTGATTAAACATAAGTGCAATCAGTGATTTTGAAGAAATTTTTTTTATGAAACGATGAAATAAATGATAAAAATTTTAATTAAATCTACTACCCAGTGTAGAAATGCTAATTAGGTATCATAATTTTTAGGACTACCTATAATTATACCTCACTACGTTCTGCATTATTGTGAAATATAAAATAATGGGCCCCTCATCTCATGTATTACTTTAAGGAATAAAATAATACATTACCAAATATAATGTAATTTTCCGAATTTGGTTTTAAATATTTTTGAAACTCTATTTTAGATTCATTGTTTTGGATGCTGGTCAAAGATGCAAAAAGATCCAAAATAGCGCTGGCGGCTTAGTCGACACCAACATAAAAAAGTTTGTAAATGATTTTGCTAAAATATTTAGTTCAAAACAGCCCTGCTGATAAAACTGCTAAAATCAGCAGAATCTATCTGTCTGCAAAACATTTGAAAGATAAAAACAGCAAGAAAAAATCTGTCAAATTAACAACATTTTAGCTAGATTTTTTCAGTTGTATTTGAGTTAAATTTGAGTTAATAGAAAATAATAACTTAACCTGCTAAAATCAGCAAAACATTTTGCTAAATAAATAGTAGACTAAAATATCAGAAAAAAATTAAATTTTTAATTTTTTTTAATTCGAATAACATCAACCGTGCTGAAATCAGCAGTCAGCAAATTTTTTTTGTTTATTTGAGAAGAATAACTTTTATTTGCGGGTCTTTTTTGTCCCTTTTTAAAAAGGGGCCAAAAAATTCCCTTTCATTGAAGAATTAGAGGGTTAGAATGTTCCACAAAAATGTTCCGCGTAGTGTTTTACATAAGTTCGCTAAACACATCCTATACTTAAAATGGAAGATTCCCATGGTTTCTCCCTAAAATCTAGATTTGTGGGACATTTGAGCACCAATTCTGAATAAGTACGAAAGTACCAAAAATTTTGATTTTTGAAATGTTTGTATGGGGAACCCCCAGGGCGTTCCAGGGGGTGTGCCACTGGCATGGGTGGGTCGGCCCTCCAAAGTTAGTGGGGGTCGGTCATACATTTGGACTCGATTGGGGCACTCTAAATGGGTCAAAGTGGGATTTTTCAAAATTTGACCCTACGGGTCAAAAGTTGGGCCATCAGAATTCGTTTTAGAGATATGGTTACTCCGGCAAAGTTTCTTATTTTGATCCCTAGAATACGATTTTCCTTGTCAGTTAAACGATTTTTAAATCGACCCGCCCTAATGTATATAGTATATGGCTAGATCCAGTTTTTTTACACGAGACGTTAGGCCCCTCAAAAACTAATTTCTATTTACGTTCCTGCTTTTGGTATACGGCAGTTAATTCCAAAAGTTTGCAAACAAAATCAGAAAATAATTAAAATGAATCCTTATAACGTCTTAAATTTCATTGAAATAAATTAAGTAAGGTTCTCAAATTTCACTTAAATTTATCAATTAGTAAAAGAAAGAAGTATAAACAATAATTTTCTTCTAAAGGCAGACAATATGAAAGGCAAAAGAAATTGATATGACATTCAACAAAAAAAGAACAGTGTTTTAGATTTTTTTTTGAGATATGCAACAAATTAGGTAAACAAAAATGTATATAAATCGCACTTAAATCAAAAATATATTATTTTAGCACTAAAGGCTGTCAAATAAGTTTGTTGTAGTTGCTAAGTTCTATGGTACTTGCCAAGTACCTATAGTTCTTAATATGTACCATAGTACTTAGCCAGTACCAAAAGTACTTAGCAAGTACCCTAGACTTAGCAAGTACCTATAGTACTTAACAAGTACCATAGAATTTAGTAAGTACCCTACGGGAAATTTTAACAAACTTTCACCGAACTGGCCCCTTTATATGAAATAGACTGGTCACTTTTACATGGCGTTGTCATAGGGGGTGGAAATTGACCCCTTGTGACATGTCACAAGACAAATCCCAGGACAGGTCCCTGAACTTTGTTTTTTATGAGAGTTCAGTGACAGTTTGTTAAAATTTCCCGTAGGGTACCTATACAAATACTATTAAAGCATACTTTTGGGGTCTTCATACATTATTTCAGCACATTTTTGTATTGGATAAACATCTATAGAGAGAATGAAAATTGTAAGGCATACTTTTCGGCGTTTTTTAATACAAATATTATACATATATAAATGCACTTTGTATTAAAACCTTCACAATTTATTAACATATAAACATAAAATTTAAATTTAATTAAAATTATAATTTAAAGTTAAAGTTTAATTTAATTATGAATATTACATTAATTTCAATACTGAATTTAATTCTCAAGTTTATGTTTTATTTTATCTTAAAACTTTCCACTTCAACGCCTTTTCTTAAAACAAAGAAAAATAAAACAAATAACTTTTACATTAGAACTGCATAAAATGTGCATTATTTTAGCATTAACTTAATAACGTATTCCACAACTGAACTACAAGTTTTTTTCCACATAAAAACTTTTGTTCAACTACAATAAAAACCAGACTCTAAAGTACAAAAGTTTTTTAAACAAAAATATATTGAACAAAAAACCTTGTGAGAAAAGAAACACTAAATAAGAAAAAATATATTGTATGCATCGATTTATCTTCTATTTTCTTGGTTTCCTACAAACCACTAAAGGTTTATGTCTTTACTATAGATACGCCTAATAGGTATGCTATTAATTTTAAATAATAAAAAACTTTGGAAACTTATTTTAATATGCTTAAAGTATTTTTCTTAATGTCCTAAATGGTAACAAGAAAAATACATTAAAAAATCGCAAGTTTAAGAAGTTTTTATTAGTTTTTTTTTTCTAAGAATTATAGCATACTTTTATGCATATAATTATATGTTTGTTCCATGCCAGATTTATTTCAAGATAATTCCTGTTCTTGTTCACATATATTTGTAAAGACGCCAACAAATAGTTTGTGTTAACTGTCTAGCCAATTTTATGGAGTGCTGCAATTGTTTTGTGAGTAGAAAAATTGCATTTTAGTAGAAAAAATGTCTCTTGTTTTTTATAGCATACATTTTTGGCTTATAACAACTCGTATATATGTACTTAATTCTCTACACTTGTTAAAATATATTGTCGTTGATATTGTTATTGACATTTATCAACAAAGATTTAAAATTTATTGTGTCTGGAATTTATTCTACCTTACAAACTCGTTGATATAAACACTTAATTGAAAATTTATGTAAAGTATACTTTAAGGATTTAATGCGATTAAGTTGATTGGTTAAGAACATATTTCAACTTAAATGTGATTGAATGAAAATAGTTAACCACATATGAATATTGAAATTTAATACATTTACTTAGGGAAATGCTAATGTTTAGTGTTTTTAATTTAGGTAAAGCATACACTATATGTGACTTTCTCCGAGAAAAGGGAGTGTGTCAAAAAACCTAGTGTGTCAAAAACTTGGGAAAATCGATAAAAAATGAGAAAATATCGATTTTCCCAAGTTTTTGACACACTAGGTTTTTTGACACACTCCCTTTTCTCGGAGAAGGTCACATATGCTACTTTATTGTAAGTTGTGTTGCTTTTTTGAAGTTGTTTATGCAAATATTGACAAAGAAATTTATCAAATTTTAAAGACAAAGATATTTAAATTAAACAGATCCTTAAGAACTGTTAAGTTTGATTCATTATGTGATAACCAAGGCAACCCAGGTAGAAATTATGTGTGGTTACTAAAAATAAGCACTGGCAAAACAGAATTAGACCGCGGTCTTACAAAACGGAGTACTGGCAAACCACTAAATTTGGACGCTTTACCAACACTTGATAAAGGTGACTTCCCAGCGCTTGGTTTCCTAAAATATTATTTTGTTTTTGAAAAGGAAGCTCCACAAAAGAGTGGATATTTAAATAATTTTTGACTCCAATACAATAACTCCAAGAATCATCTATTGTTAGAGTAATTTAAAATTCTTCAGCGATGCACTCTCAAAACAATTCCGTTGTGACAACCGAATTTTTTCCAACTGAATTGGCTCGGTTGCTGCAACCTCGTAATTCGGTTGGCCCAACCGAATTCAGTTGTGGCAACCGATAATTCGGTTGTCGTTACCGAATTGAAATCGAATTCGATTGCCACAACTGAATTCGGTTGGCAAAAAATTCCGTTGCCACAACGGAATTGTTCTGAGAGTGTATCTCAATACTTCACAAATCATTCACAAGATCGGTGTTATCATTTGCGTGTCAGTAAAGCACTTTAATTTTTGTATTTGGGTGCTTTCCCAGGGCTTTGTAAAGCACCCAGTCAGAAATTGCCAGTGGTACAAAAAACCAAGCACTGGTATACCACTGGATAACCACGGTGTTAAAAATAAATGACAGGGAGAACATTCATTTGGGACGCTTTGCCAGCGTTTGCAAAAAATGTTTTGCAAGTATTTGTTTTACAAAAATTTCGGTGGTTTATAAAAAAAACTACTGGCAAAGAATAGGCTTAGAGTGATATGCCAAGGTTTGCAACCAGTGGTTATCCAGTGCTACTTAGTCAGAAATTGCCAGCGGTACAAAAATCAATTCACTGGTAGAGCAATGATTTTATAAAAATGCTGACGCTTGGTTAAAAAAGGTTTGCAGTCAGAAAGTTCCGAATGCGGTTGTAAGGTAAAAATTTTTTTGATTTTTTTTAATTTAAAATTTTTATTGTTTTATAAAATCAATTTTTTTGTTTGTGGGAAAGCTCCTTTAAGACCAACTTTTTCTTACGCTCACAACGCTGGCTTATAAGTCCCAAAAATTGTTTTTAGGACTTATAGCATTTTAGCACAGCCAATAGTTGTCTAGCTGTTATCACTCCCCAGTGTAGAAAATCATTACCAGATATGTGGTTATGTAACTACATACTTGGTAATGGTAACTAGTTACTTTTGTTATTACATTTCTTATTACCTTTATATGGCGATGTCGCGAAAAATAATGAGTTATGGTTACAAACCAGTATACGAAAAATCAAAAAATATATCGTTACCTATGTGCTTACCAGTACTGACAAAAATAATGAGTCTAAAAATAGATTTTCAAAAAAATAAATTATATAAAAAAAAATATTTTTTATTGTATTTTTTTTTTAAATAAAATTTGCTGGTGCGGGAATCGAACCTGGGTCTACAGATTGCCAGTCAACTGCTCTACCATCTGAGCTATATCGACATGTAATATTTAATAGATAAAAACATAATTGACCTGCTGCACACAAGTAAGCTTACTCGCCAACATACAAAAAATCAAAAAATATGTGGTTACATATATCCTTACCAGTGTTTAAAAAATATTGAGTCTAAAAATAAATTTCAAAAAATTTTCAAAAAAATCTATAAAATTATTTTCTATTTGAAATAATGATAAAAATAAGTCATTATCAATAACTCATTATTATATGTTTTAAAATAATGCAGAAGGTAAGTGGGTGCCATTACTGGTAGTCCAAAAAATAATGATATGTCATTACCGTTTCTACACTGGGTCATTTATGTGTTTAGCCACCAAGTATTATATGTCTCGTTAACTCAGTGGGTACAGCAATCGTCTGCCAATCTGACGGCCTGGGTTCAATTCACAGCAGGACCAAAAAAAAATACATCTTATAAATTTTATTTTGGAAAATATATTTATTGGTTTTGCCAGCATTTTGCCAACGTTGAAAAATTTGTTCTTCCAGTGCTTTTCCGGCGCTTTTTCAACAGCTGTTCCTTCTGTCTAATGATGTTATCATTTTGTTAACGGGAAAGCATCGCTTCCCGTTTTTATTTTTCTGACTGGGCATTAGCACCACCGTGGACCGGTGTTATCATTTGGGCGTTGGGAAAGCACTGTTAACAAGCACTCATACCATAATAAGAGTTCGATCTCTCTAAATTTGTAATAAGCTAAAGCACATCTAAATAGAATTTATCTTAAAACGATCTTAAAACGAGATCTTTAAACACCGATAGAAATAAATCTTTAAAAATAGCAGAAAATTAGAGTTTTAATAATTAAAAGTACAAAACTAAATAAAAATATCATTATTCACTCAGAAACCTATTTAAAGTGTATTTTAAAACGACTTCAATTATTATCATTTCATTGTTCTAAATAGTGAAGTACAATATACATATAAAAATAAGCAAATTCAAGTATACTTCTGGACTTCAAAAGCAAAATAATATATTATTCATACTTTTTTAGAGCTTTCTGTTAATGGGGAAGAAGGTTTTCAGATTTTTTTTTTTCAAACGAGCCTAGAGTTTAAAGACAAAAAGTACAAATTTTAATGCAAAGCACGCAATTTAAAATATACTTTTGGTTTTGGATATAAAAATTTTAATGAAAAAAAAACGTACTCAAATATTAAAAATTAATAATTTCGATATAATTGTTACTAATTTAAAAGAAAAAAATAACATAATTAAAGCATACTTTTTAGGAATCGTTTAATGAAACACATTTTCAGCAAAAAAAAAAAACTTAAAGCATACTTTTGAGGGTGTTATTGCATTTGGTATTAAATATGTTTTTAAATAAGAAATCTTAAAGTTTTATTTCAAAACTTTCAAAATTAAACTCTTTCAAATACATATTACATCATATTAGCAATTATTAAATTTTGAAGCATACCCCCAGGCGCTTAAATAAATTATTTAATAAATGCTTTAAAATAAAGTTCATATGGCTTATAAATCGTATTTAAATGCCTTAATATCATAATTTAAAAGATGTTTAGATAAATAATTATGCAATTATATTTAAAGCCTACTTTAAGGGATTTTTTTTTTTATCAATATTTAATTAAAATTAGGGCATTTAAATAGAAAATACAGAATTTTATTTAAGATTACAAACAAATTTTAAAACCATTGCTTATGAATGTTGATTCGGGAATTAAGTCGTATTTCTATTTAATAAATTGTATAGTATACCTTTCAGGCGCCTTATACATAAAATATAAAAATCTTTCTTTGTTCTTGAGCAAAAATCCCTTTTAAAAACAAAACTATTTAAATAATTGAAATTATTTTATTATTTCATTATACTTTTCTTTAACATCTTTACAGCTTATCTTTTTTTTTTTTTTTTTTTTTTGCCATTATAGAATTTAACTTTATCGGTCTAGTTTAAGTATGTTCATATTTTTATATATGTATGTATATCATACAATGGTGAGGGAGAATGTGGTTAAATATAATCCTCTTGCTTTGTATTTTAACAATATTTTTTTTTGTATAAAAATGTATACATATGCTTAACCAGGAAATATTAACCCGTAGAGGGCAACGAAAAGATAGAAGAGACTATTTTATTTATTGAAAGAAGCCATGATCTGAGGAGCATTTAAATTCCAAAATTTGTTTAAAATATAAATTTTGTGATCCTTAACTATTTAAACCTATTTATTTTCTTGGAATCGATCACTAACTACTTGCATAATTTTTTCCTAGTTAGAAAACCTAAGATTAGCAAGCAGGTTTCCATGTAGTCGATGGCTTCAGAATCTAAAAATTAATTTCCTGTGACCCCAGTGGGTTAATTTTATTGTATTTTATCTTAAACAGCAACAAGGAAAGCTTTGCTATAGAAAAATAAAAAAATATTGTATAAAACTAAAAAAAATATACATATATTTAATGTTCATTACTTGGTTTTGTTAAGATACAGCTGAGCTCAGCTCTTTTTGTATAGAAAAATCATTTAAATTATAATATCCAATGAATGTATTTTGGTATGTGATCAGAAAATATTAAAAATTATTATTCTAAGGGGAGTGTGTGAGAATCAATGCAAAGAAAACGAGGCAGCACAAAAGTATGCTTTAAAATATGTATATGGCTACACAACTAAAAGTGCTTTAAAGAATAGCAAAAATTTAATCAAATATTAAATATATGAAATATATTCTAAAGGCATAAGAAGTTAAATTATTGTATAAGTGAAGAAAATTTTAAATAAACAATAGTCTCCTGAAAGTAGGCAACAAATTTTTGAATTTTGTAAAGACTAAACTAAAATTAAAATAGATTTATTTAAGTTTTAATAAAATTTAATCAAACTCTGCTGAAAGTAGGTAACAAATTAAGTTCTAGAAAATTATTTAAGGCCCGGAATCAAAACATTAATCGATCCAAAATTACACCTTTTATCCTATCACTTTTTATACCCCGCATCACTCTAAGTCGACTCATCTTATAGTATACCAATCGAATCATATATCAAAAATTTAATCAAAGGTTAAATACATGAAATATATTTTAAAGGCATAAGAAGTTATATTATAACAAATTTTAAACAATCGTCTCCTAAACGTAGGCAACAAATTTTTAAATTTTGTAAATATTAAACAAAAATGAAAACAGATTTGTTTAAGTTTTAATCAGAGACCCAAAATAACTGTTATATTTCTTAAAAAGTCACCACCCAAATTTATTTAATTATATCATTTCAATAATGCACTATATTTTATAAATCATATTGCACAAAAAAATCACAAAGTTTAGCAAAGATTTTAATTTTTTCAATTTTTATATTTTACTCTATAAATTTCTGTTGTTTTTTGATTTTTATTTTAAAACTTTTTATAAAAGTTACAGAATGATTTTTTTGAAAAAATTAAGCACCAACTTTTTTATTTGATAATAAAATAAAAATTAAAAATTGACCTAAATTGAATGCCGGAAGTTGCTGGAATATACATATTTACTCACTTTAAATCACTGTTCAATCTTTTATTAACACTAGTTGACATCATCAGGATATTATAATTGGTGAAGTCATTGGTTCCATGGCTTTTGATTTATATTCTTAATTGTTATTTTTTGATAAAGAAAAAAAATCACAAAATAACTTTTATTATTTTTGAAAAAATAAAAATCGTGTTTGGATTGTTTTTGTTTGAATTAAAAATATAAATCAAACAGAGCAAATAAACAGAAAATTAAAAATATTCAAACAAGAAATAATTGTAAAACAATCAGTTTTTTGAATAAAAGTTATAACTGTTACGTCCCTGGTTTTAATAAAACTTGGTAAAAAATCTACTGAAAGTAGGTAACAAATTAAGTTCTACAATAGAAAATTCTCTAGGGCCCAGAATCAAAACATCAATCGATCAAAAATTTTTGTCGTATCGTAGCACTTTTTATGCCCTGCATCACTCTAAGTCGACCCTTATAAATATACCAATTGAATCAGAATCGCCTTCTAAATCATAGTGTCGGGAAAAGGGGTTGACTATTAACCCAGCGAAGACGATCCTGAGTCCGTTCTCTCATTCGAACCAAATCTCTTTCCAGCCAGCATTTTTTTTCAAGTCTGAAAACAGGTAAACATCGCTGAGAGCCACATGTCGCGAATACGATGGGTGCGGAAGCAATTGAAAGTGTAATTCGTGCAATTTGGCCATTGTAGCCAGCGACTTGTGACACGGCGCATTGTCTTGGTGAAAGAGCACTTATTTCTTCTTCATATGGGGCCGTTTTTTCTTGCGATTTCCTCCTTCAACCGCACCAGTTGGGACATGTAGCGATCGCTATTGATGGTCTGGCCTCTTTCAAGGTAATCAATGTACAAAATTCCAGCCGCATCCCAAAATACTGATGCCATTACTTTACCAGCTGACTGTTGCGTCTTTGGCTTCTTCGGGCGAGGTTCGCCAGTTGCTGTCCACTCAACTGACTACCGATTCGACTCTGGAGTGAAGTGGCAGATTCAAGTTTCGTCCATTGTTACAAATCCTTTTTATCTCGCCCAAAATAGCTTCAAACAGCTCTCACCAAAACAACAAGCGATTTCTTGCGCGGGATCTATAAAATCTTATACATTATTCAGTTAGTGCTCATCCTACGGATCGACACGTTGTTGTTTTTGAGCAAACGCGGCACCCATTTCGAAAACAATTTTCTAATGGACAAATGGTTGTGCAAAATAAAGCCGATATGTTCCTTCGATATCTTTAAGGTATCAGCTATCTCCTGCAACTTCACTTTACGGTCTGCCAAAATGATTTTCTGAACTTTTTTTATGTTTTCCTGTATCACCAGCTCTTTTGGACGATCAGAGCGTTCGGCGTCATCGGTGTTTGTACGACCACGTTTAAAGTCAGCAAACCACTTTTCTACCATTTGTCTCGATGGAGCACAGTCCGAATAACACTTATCAAGCCAAGCTTTGACTCAAACGGTGTTTTTCCCCATTAAAAAGCAATGATAAAACAACACACGAAATTGGTTTGAATCCGCTGAAAATCGCAAAAATAGCGTCACTAAAACAGCTGTATCTTGTTCAATAATGAAAGAATTGTCATTAAATTTTGACAGGTAGTTACAAAAAAATCATGGATTTTTCATTAGTGGCGCCACCTATGTGTCATCCTACGGATTTTTCAGCCGATGTGTTATTTGCCCTACAATTTGTTCGTAAATCATGATTTTATTTTACTCCAAATTGGAACATAAATCCTATGGTACCTACTTTATGCTTAAAATTAAACATTAATTGTAGAACAATTTGCTAAGTATTTGATCCTAAATTTCTGTGCTATTTTTATAAACCTTTCAAATAAATCGTAGTAAACTTTGTTCAGTATTTTAAATTAAAAAATCAGGGAAAAGATTCACTGAATTTGAATATTTTCCATGAAAGTATGATTTGAGTTTTCGATTGAAACTTCTTTTAACAAAATTCCTTCAGTAAACTGATTTGGGGTTTTAAATACTATTTTATAATCTGTAAAGCCCAAAAGTAGACAATTTGCAAATTTTAATATTCTATGTTATGTTTTTTATATTCTATGTTATAAAACAAACTATAACAAATTCTTCTCTCCAAAGAAATTGCCCAAATTGATTTAACTTTAAATCCCTTAAAATAGGCTACACAATTTCAAATTCTATGTAATTTATCAATAGAAACCTCACAAAAGTATCACTGCATTTTTGGTTAAAATATTTATTTACAAAACTGACCTTATTTTCAGTTTAACACCAAACCCAAAAAAAAAGCAGTTGTGAATAATACAATCAAAAAAATTAAAACAATTTTTATAGTCTAACTGACAGGTAAAAAACACAAGTTTTTTACAAAACACGTTTTTATATGCTGACATGCTAAGACATTTACTGCAATATTTCTTGTTAAAGAAAATATTAATTTAATCATAAAGAAATGTTATAAAGGAAAAAATATAAAGCCTACTTTAAGGTGTTGTTTTATTTGAGTAAGAATTATTGCATACACAAAAGGTGCAGCAATTTAAAAATCCTATACAACACTATAACAATTGTTAAAGCAATTTTGTTTAATAGTTCAGTTTGACATATGAATATTTACAACAAAACATAAATTTAACTTTGTTATATAAAGTAAAGCCTACTTTAAGGCGTTGGTTTTGCTAAAAATAGGAAATATTGCATATACTCAAGGTGCAGTGTTTTATAACATATATTTATTGCCTTCTCTTTATAAAGTTTTTCAATAACTTTGTTTTTAACTCAGAATATTTATAAATTTTTGTGTAAATCTTGTGTGAATTTTTAGAGCATATCTTGGTTTTTTTATTTTTTTTTAATATTTTGAGTTTTTTTTTTTTGTAATTTGAGGTTTTTTTTTGGTTTGACAGTTAATTTAAGGCAGCAACATTTCTGTGGTTTTATTAGAAAATATTTTAAGTTTTCCAGCATATTTTGTGGTGAAGTTTTAAATTACTAAAAACACTGCATACTTTTTGGCAAAACCTAAAATAAATTCTTATGTTCTTGTGTAGCAATTAAGAGTGTTGTTGGAAATTATTCTTGCTTCATTTTGTAATAATTAATGTTTTACTAGCTAGAAACGTTTTTTGGTTTTACAAAAATTCAAATTACACTTGAAATAACAAAAAATTAACGATACCACCTCCATTTCTACAAGGATTAAAGGAAAAACTTTTAAAAAGTTCTTTAAGGCTCGATTGCTGAATGTGTAGTTAAAATTTAACAAACAATTAAATTAAAATTTGATATGGAAAACAACAACAATTGTGTCAGTCAAAGTCCCAGTTAGTAGCTAACTGTACATTATAAAAATGCGACTAAATATAATTTTTTTTTTAAATTTTTTTGGAACATTTTTAGCAAATACATTAAAGAAACGCTTTTTTAAAATCTTTGTGAAATTTTCTTTTTCTTTTTAACAGAAATTTTTCTAGATAAATCTGGAAATAATTTATGAAAAATTTTATTAAAAACATACTGCAAGTAATTTAAGAAAAAGAAAATATTTTTTTTTAAACGTGGCGTAGATTAATATTAATTCAACACATTTTTTACAATTTCTCTGATAACTTTTTTATTAAAATAGATAGAAAATAAATTGAAATTGAATATGAAAGAAAACATTTCAAGGTTTTATTTACCTGACTTTCTTTAGTCACTTTCATACATAATTCCCTAGTTGGTCCCATTATATCTCACAATTCCTTTATTACTACGTGTTAAGATTATTAACAAAGTTTTTTTTTAAGTACGAAAAAAGAAATTTTACAAACAACCATAAATGTTGGTTATCTTCATTTTGTCTTAATTTTTACCCTCATATTTTTTCCTTTAATTTTACCTTTGAGAAAGTGTAGAGATAACATGATAATTACTATTATACATTAAAAAAAGATATAATATTTTATTTATATACATACAAAAGAAGAAAAAAAAAGTTATTAGAAAACAAAGAAATTTCTGTTTTAATCTTCAAACTTCAAATATCGTAGCAAAAAGTTTTTTCAAATGTCTAGCAAAATTTACTAACAGCTGCAGTAAGTTTGTTTGAAATATTCTCATAATGCACGCAGAGTCTAGCGTAACACGCGAATTGTTTAATTACTTCTACTTCTATTGTTGCTGTCTTGTTTTGAGCCAAGTTGTAAAATCCCTAAAAGTATGCAATTCGTAAAGTAATATAAAGTGTGGAAAATCACATAACAACTTAATTTTTTGTCGCAGTCTAAGTATTGTTTTGAATTTCCTCATTTATTCCAGTTGATTGTGTGGGGGAATAAATAGACGGAAATGCAAAGTTTTGAAGTTTTTCTTTTTTGTAAGGAAAAATAACCATTAACATAGTCTCTGTAGGTTTAAATGGAAGATTTTTCAAATAGAGACTGGGCAGAAATGCGAATGAATACTTTAAAGGAATTTAAGAAATAAATTTTGCACAAATCCCAACATTGAGGTACCATTTGAAACTAAATTAGAACATAAGTCGTGCAACTTTTTTGGAAGTAACACGTATACATTTTAGGTATTATTTAGTACATAAAAATCATATTTATCATGGTTTTTTTTAGTACAGAATTTAAAATTTATGGTACTATTTAGTCCAGAATTTTAACATTAATTGTGGTACTATTTGGTCCAGAATTTTTACATTAATCATGGTACTATTTAATCATGGTAATTTGGTACCAGTTAGTCCAAAATTTGAGCATTAATCGCGTTACTGTTTAGTCCAGAATTTAAGCACTAATTGTGGCAGTATTTAGTCCATAATTTGAAAATAATTGTGGTACTATTTGGTCCAAAATTTTTATATTAATCGTTCTATTTTTTGTCCAAAATTTTAGCATTAATTGGGGTACTATTTAGTCCACAACTTGAGCATAGACATTAAATTTTGGCATTAATGCCATAATTTTTGCATTAATTGTGGCACTATTTGGTCCCGAATTTTTCTATGATCGAGAATTTTTACATTAATGTTAATTATGCTACTATTTAGTCCACAGTTGGAGAATATATAGTGATACTATTTAATCGGAAATCTGAATATTAATCGTCGTAATATTTATTACAAAATTTTAACAGTAATCGTGGTACTATTTAAAGCAAAATTTGACTATTAATTGTGGTACTACTTAATCGAAAATTTAAGCATTAATTCTTACTAGTTAGTCCGAAATAGGGACATTATTAGTAGCACTAATTAGCTCAGAATTTAAAAACTAACTGTGATACTTTTTATTATAGAATTTAAGCAATAAGTGTGGTACTATTTACCTCAGAATATAGAAACATATAGTGGGCAAATTTGTTCCAGAATTTAAGCGTTAATCGTGGCCCTATTAAACTCAGGACTTGATCACTTATATTAGTACAATTTAATATGGAGTTTCCACAATAATCATGGCCTTTTTTTAAGAATTTAAGCAAAAGTCGTTGTACCCATTTCTTATTATAAATTTCGATCATTAAACGCGGTACTATTTGACAGAGACTTTTATCAAATACTGGTACCAATTAGCCCTGAATTTGAGCATTAATCTTAGTATTAATTGGCTTAGATTTAGATTATATACAGACATAACTTTTTGGCCTAGTATTTGTACTTTAATTTTAGTACTATTTTGCCCAGGATCAGAGCATACCCAGCAAAATATTGGTAATGACACCTCATTACTATCTGCATTACCAAAAATGATATATCATTACCTTTTGCATTATTTTATAATATAAAATAATGACTTCCTAATAACGGCCTATTGTATTCATTGTTTCTAAATATAAAATAATGACTTACTCGTAATAGTTTAAATAAGTACTTTTCACACAGTTAAATTTTATACATTTTTACTTATTATATGTAAATATGTTTTATGTTTAAATTTTTATGACGAGTCCTAAAATTACACACTAGAGAAAACTTAATTTTTTCTGAATGTATTTCCTTAAGCTAATAGTATTTGCTTAACTCCTTATTTTTAAGAATCTAGTAAGCAATCGGACAACCACTTATAATTCAACTTTTTGTAAGCATGTGTGTAACCACTTATTATTCAAAATCTCATAACTACTTATTTCTCATTTTTTCGTAAGCGAGCGGGTAAGCGTGACTACTTATAAAAACGACCACGCCAAACAAAAATAATGAGTTTAGACGCCAAAAAATAAGTTGTGCGGAGCTATGAATTTCTATTATATAACCACTTATTTGGTAATGAAAGATTTTGCTGGGTAAATGTTTGGCCGAAAATGTGTACTTCAATCTTGGTATTATTTGACACAGATTTAAGAGTATTTAAAATGGAAGTTTTAAGCCCAGAATTAGTAATATAATTTTGGTACAATATTGGAAATATTTGGATTTGGTTTTTTGTCTTTAATCTTGTTACAAATTGATGGCACTATTTTGGTTCACAATTTAAGTATTAATTTGTCCCAGAATTTTAATTTAAATCATATTTCTAATTATTCATTTAAAAATTTTACTAAACAAATTCCTATTTTCTCTTTTTCTCTCACTCTTTTTTTAGGTGCGGGCTATGGAACAAAGGTTGAGTGAATGGCCGAAACCTCCACCAACCACAGCCAACACCAACAGTAATTCAACAAATCATCAAGGCCAGCAACAGCAGCAGCAACAACAAGCCCAACAACAAAGTCCAGCCAATACATCAACAATAACTGCCACTCAACAACAACAACAATTATCCTCAAGTCTTCCAGATGCTGAAAAAACTATAACTTGTCTTGAAATACAAGTTGAAGAACAACGTCAATTGCGTCTACAAGACGCAAAACAAATCGAAGCCAAAGCGGCCAAAATTAAAGAGTGGGTCAATAATAAACTACGTGATTTAGAAGAACAAAATCAATTATTAAGAGAACAAAATCAAAAGTGCAATCAACAATTGGAATTATTAAAAAATTATATAGCAAATCAATCGAATAGACATAGTGTTATAGGTCCCGTGCGCAATAGTTTAAGTTTAGATGTACAAGATTTTGCTGCTTCCAAAGAAAATCGAAGACGTAGTGAAAGTTTAGATACCCAAGAAATAATAAATCGTCCCTTAACTGCCTCATATCCTCATCATCAGCATAGAAGAAATTTATCAATGGAGCCAACGGAATTAGAACGTAATCTAGTGGCGGCCGTAGATGGTCTGCAACTGGCACCTTTAGCTAGCATATCAAAACAATCAGCAACGGCCGTGAAAAATGGTAGGCCCGATAGTTCCGACACCGATACGGCTCACGATTATGCTGAAATTTATACTCCCTCATGTGAAAAAATGCCAGCATGGATGAAAAATAATCCGGCGTTAATGGCTAGTGGGGGTAATTCGAGTACTACTACCACTACTAGTGAAATGGGTGGAGTACCTAGACCTCCCACGCCACCATTACATCGTTTTCCCTCATGGGAGGCTAAAATATATCAAGTAGCTAATGACGGTTTAGCAGGAGTTTCAGAAAATGGGGCTAGCTCAGATCCACATCCACATCCACAACCACCGCCACCCGATATTCAAGAATCAACAATAAGTGCGGCAAATAGCCATTCGAATACCTTAAATAATGCTTTACGCTCGGAACGTCATACACCAGCTTCCGCAACTGAGGGAACTGCACCCGGTACTCCTCAATTACCCACAAGACAGCAACAGACAGCTAGTGGAGGTTTCTGTGATATATCAGTGCCCGTTTATGCGACAGTTAAAGGGGTAAGTTTTCAAAACAAAATTTTGTTATGACATTATTTAAAAAAACCGTGGTACCTTTTGAATTAACTTGAATGATAGTACACTCGAAATAGTTTGACAGTTACATCTTTTTGTAGTAATCAGTAGTTGTTGTTTTTAACTAAAATTGCAGTTGCTGTTGTTTTTAAGACATTAGTTGCCTTTTAATATCATTGTAGCCTTTTAATATTTTTGTTTTAACTGTCATTTACCGACGAATTTTTTTTTTGTTCGATTTAAAATCAGGGTTTTTCGAAAATTTGAATGAAAATATTTTAAAATTTAAATTTAAAGGCGACTTTCATAAAATTCGTTTTAAAACTCATTATGATCAATAATTTACATTAAACTTATTACGTTTTAGTACAATTTTCCAGTTTAGCCATTTCTAGCCATTTTTCACTTTAAAAGTTGGCAACCTTGATTACGAGCGTAAACCTTGGGAATTTTTAAATACTAATCGTGATACTATTTGATCAAGTATTCTAAACTTAGATAAACAGGCCTATCTAAAAAGAAACTAATATGATACGAACGGTAGAGAAACGAACGAAAACGTAGAAAATTTTGTTTATGTATAACGATTAATAATTTTCGTCTAGACTTACGAGTGTTGCGTTATTTGTCATTTGCTTTTATTAAATAAAAGTATCCATGTTTTTTATGTTATTTTTAAAATTTTTCAAAATTCTGGTTTAAAATTTTAAATGATGGCCACTCTTTTGCTTGTTTATTTTATAAGTCAAAAATAATAATTTAAAATAAAAGCAATTAAAGAAAAAGAAAACATTACAAATTGCAAATAAATAAATTCCATAAAACACAAAAAAAGATATTGAAGATAAACATAATTTAAAAAGTTTCCTTATCAATGTACAGTGGAACTATAATGTGCCAGCATCTGCAGCAACGTACAATTCCAGTTGAAGACCAGAAAATTGGTAAATGTGTTATGCAAATTTTTTTTTTTTTTGAATTATTAGTGTAAATAAAGATTACTTAAAATAATGTAGTTTCGCAAAAAACATTTATTATTTCGTGTAAACCGCCAATTATAAAATGTAGGTTAATTACATTCAATTTCTTTTTTTCCCTCCTTTTGTCTATATATTTTTCCAAACGAAAAGAAATTTCTAATCGTCTATTTTTGACACAATTTACAAATCGTTTCATGTTACATAAACTAAAAAATGTATAGAAAATAATTTATATTACGTTATCGTTCGTTAAAATGTGTATTTCTTTATACATGAACTAAAAGAGGTGATCGTTCGTCATTTTGACGAAAATTTCTTTTTGTTCGTAATAGATAAACAGGCCGTTAATTCTTGGCAATATTTGAATATTATTCATATACAAAAATTACCAATCGAATTGCTGTGCAATTGGGAAGAAAACAAAATCTTTAAATAATATTTAATCGCGAACCCATTTGGCAGAGAATTTAACTTTTAATCGTGCTTCTTTCGCACTGAACTATAAACTAACAAGGAAGGTCTGCTGTGTAGTTTATTAAGATTTGGATGAAATCTGGACATGTGTTAAGAGAAATTGGAGAGTATCTGATAAGAGAACCTCTTTGGATCTTTAATATTAATAGGCATGTTCAGGGAAGTGTATACTTCGGAAATCCTAGAAGAACTCAGTAGATTAAGTTCGATTAACTTAAAAAGGGGCCGAAAAGTAGGAATTTAAAGTTTCATGCCATCAGACTAGCGCGACGAAGAGTAACCCTCCATGATAGAGTGAGGATATCTCTGAGCTGCGCAGGGAAACGCGGAGAACTTTCAATGCGAGCTATATCTGTAAATCGTGGCAGCGGTGCCGCGATAAATTAAAGGCTTAGCTTCAAAAACAAGCTCAAGTAGGGAGTTCTGGCAATCGATCGACAACACTAGAAACACTGCCATACTAAGCAAAGTTATTGCTAAGTGACACACGAATCCTACTTAGATTATAAAGGGGGGTGACTGCTCTTGCTGGGAATCGTCTGAAGTCTCTGGAGATTCTCCTCGGCACTAATTTTACAGAATGCATGGATGTGTCGACTAAGGGAATTGCTCAACTTTTCTCCCCTTTCGATAATCTGGAGGGTGGGAAGGATATTATTACCACGGGGAGACTTTGCTGGGCAATTGTAAGCTGCTCACTACTTCGACCACAGAATCTGTCTTTCACTCAACTATGTTTCACTTAACGGTGGCCTTCATTCCTAAAGTTGCCAGGAGAGGTCACGGAACTACTAAGGACTTCAGATTAATAAGTCTCCTATAATTCCTACTGAAGACATTGGAAAGAGTAATAGATTGCAATAGAGTACCAATGTAATTTCACAAGGCCAAGATCTGGGTGTTAAAAGTTTCCTTATCGACTGGATAGTGACCATGTTGGACATAAGGATCGGCAGGGATGTCTGGGGGTAGCGGGATGTAAAGGATAGTTGGACGTGGAACACTTCAGGGTATGGTGATCTCTCCACAACTATGGCTTCTGATTATCAATTCGGCCCTATTCGGATGAATTGGATGACAGGATGATAGTTTGTTTCTGTATGTGATAAGTGATATCGTGAATAAGGGTTTGGATTCACTAAGTGTCTGGGCTACAGGTAGTGGTCTGGGAGTAAATCCAAGCAAAACAGAACTGGTATTTTCTTTAAGAGTACCAAGATTCCGGTTTTCGGACTTAAGCATTTATAGGGCTGTAAGCTCTTTTAATCGGACAGTGCAAGGTATCTGGGCATTATCCCTGCTGCAAAGCTCTCAAGAAAACTTAACATCGAGAATAGGGTGAAAAAAGTTACGGTGGCTTTTTACACTTGTAGGAAGATGTTTGGATTGAAGCCAAAGATGGTCCTGTGGATGTACATCACTCTTATATCGGTTCCTGGCCATATAAATTTGTATGGGAATGAACTGGCAGACTAGTTGTCTAGGATGGGTTCAGCATTGTATGTGTCCGTTGTCAAATGCAGTGCCACTGGGAACCAAAAAACGCGGAATGTTCGAGAACTATCTTCCAAAAGCAAGAGGTAGATGCAACGCTATAGGTACCTGCGGAACCGCCAGACAGACGTGGCCGTAGTACCACTTCATACGGACCAGATCGCTTTTTAATAGTGGTAGAAGGAACATTTCGAGATCGAGTTGAAGGGTCATTAGAAGATTGGTCGGCATTCGGATAGCCTCGGAGTACACTATAAAGCACAGTGCCGAAGTTGCGGAGCACCTGGAGAGGAAAGGACAGTGCCTCACTAGCTTTGTATGTGCAGTACTTATCGACGCTAGGCACAGGATTTTCGGGAAGCATATATGCTGCACGAATTATCTGAGATATCAGGGACTGGACTGGGTTATCTGATTAGATATCTCGGTATTTGGGATTGGATCTATCACTCTCGATATCTGCACTCTCGATTTCTGCACCTTCCGAGTGGTGTTGTTTTTCAAAACAGAGTCATCAAACACTCTATTTTTGCTCGCATAGTGTGAGCTGCCACTTGTACCGACCAACAAAATTGTGCTACCACTTGCCTTGAATTAAGGCTTTAATCGTGCCGTTATTTGGGATATATTTAATATTTTATTGGTATTCTATTAAAATTAGAATTCACTTCTCAATCCATGCGTTATTTGACCCCTTTTAAGTTTAATTTTAAAAATACGCTTTCAAAAAAAATAATAATTTAAACATCCGAGATTCACAACAGGTGGCGTATCTTTTGTGTCTTTAATAACTTATATAACATTTTGGAGCGTAAACATCTGTCATTTATTTATTCTCACTCAGTGAAAAAAATAGTGTCAACAATTTTTTTTTTTTTGCTTCGAAAATGTCAAATTCTAACAACGCATCATTTATGGGAAGTTTTGCTTTACTTCTTCAATTTGATAAGGAGTCCAGCTGAAGCTCATCGATTGCTCACCGAAGCTAATCGTTTTCAACGTGCGGTTCAGAAGTGGTGGTTTTGACACGGAAAATAAAGACCACCCAGGTCTGCCGGTTAAAAACTATTTAGAAAATAGCAGTTGGAAAGACCTTGCTCCGTCCAACTACCATTTACTTCAGTCGATGCAGAACGCTCTCACGGGAATACGCATCACTTCAGAACATGGTATCCAAAATTGGCTTCATTCGTTCTTGGCCTCAAAAAATTAGCAGTTCTTTTGGCGCGGAATCCATATGTTGCCAGAAAGATGCGAAGAAGGTCATTGCTAACGATGGCTAATACTTTGCCAAACACAAATCCTACATTTTTAAGTTATACACGCAAGAAAAATGTTTATAATAATAAAAATTTAAGCAATTACTTAAAACTAAAATTGTTAAAAATAATTAAACATTTTTTATTTTTATTTCATTATAAATCCCTCCCTAAATATTTCTTGTATTGAAATATTCAGCAATTATACTTTTGTTAAAAGTTTACCAACAAACTCCTTAAAGTATACTTCACAATTCGTTGCTTTTTAAACACTCCAAAATATGTTTCAGATTCGGTTATAACTTTCTGCTGTTTATTATTTATTTAAAATATTTGTTTTAAACTTTTAAAAGCAGTCATTACTTATGATTATTAGAACAGCATTTGAGTAGGCAATGGTTTGAAGGAAAGGTGTGAAAGAAAATAATATAAAAAATATAACTGTTATTAAGCAGGACTTCAAATACTGAACTCTTTCAAGTAGCTAAATTGTCTGTTTCTTTAAACGTATATAAAAAAATTTTTTTTAGTTTGAACTTAATTTTTTGTAGTTTTAAATTATTGTGTTGTTTATTCCCCAAAAAGAAGGCATCACTTGTTTGTGTTGAAAACGCCTTCAAGTATGCTACAGTTTTTTTAATAATTTATAAAATATAACACGTTTTTAAAGCACGTACAAATTTTTCACACTTCTAAAAAAATACTACAATTTTTTTAAGTTATAAAAGACCCATATAGGAAACTCTGTGTCTGTCTTGCTATTTCAAAGCTCTAAATACAATTGTGCCAGAATTATGGTTCAAATTTTCTTGATGTTTTCAAGAAAGAAATATACCGCTATGATCTAATATTTACTATACAAAACTAAAATATTATTGCTCTAAAAATATCAGAAAAAGTAGCCAAATATTAGTTAAAAATGATGCTGCAGAAAAAACTGCTGAAATTAACAGAACACTCTATTTTTGCTCGCATAGTGTGAGCTGCCACTTGTACCGACCAACAAAATTGTGCTACCACTTGCCTTGAATTAAGGCTTTAATCGTGCCGTTATTTGGGATATATTTAATATTTTATTGGTATTCTATTAAAATTAGAATTCACTTCTCAATCCATGCGTTATTTGACCCCTTTTAAGTTTAATTTTAAAAATACGCTTTCAAAAAAAATAATAATTTAAAAATCCGAGATTCACAACAGGTGGCGTATCTTTTGTGTCTTTAATAACTTATATAACATTTTGGAGCGTAAACATCTGTCATTTATTTATTCTCACTCAGTCAGTGAAAAAAATAGTGTCAACAATTTTTTTTTTTTTGCTTAGAAAATGTCAAATTCTAACAACGCATCATTTATGGGAAGTTTTGCTTTACTTCTTCAATTTGATAAGGAGTCCAGCTGAAGCTCATCGATTGCTCACCGAAGCTAATCGTTTTCAACGTGCGGTTCAGAAGTGGTGGTTTTGACACGGAAAATAAAGACCACCCAGGTCTGCCGGTTAAAAACTATTTAGAAAATAGCAGTTGGAAAGACCTTGCTCCGTCCAACTACCATTTACTTCAGTCGATGCAGAACGCTCTCACGGGAATACGCATCACTTCAGAACATGGTATCCAAAATTGGCTTCATTCGTTCTTGGCCTCAAAAAATTAGCAGTTCTTTTGGCGCGGAATCCATATGTTGCCAGAAAGATGCGAAGAAGGTCATTGCTAACGATGGCTAATACTTTGCCAAACACAAATCCTACATTTTTAAGTTATACACGCAAGAAAAATGTTTATAATAATAAAAATTTAAGCAATTACTTAAAACTAAAATTGTTAAAAATAATTAAACATTTTTTATTTTTATTTCATTATAAATCCCTCCCTAAATATTTCTTGTATTGAAATATTCAGCAATTATACTTCTGTTAAAAGTTTACCAACAAACTCCTTAAAGTATACTTCACAATTCGTTGCTTTTTAAACACTCCAAAATATGTTTCAGATTCGGTTATAACTTTCTGCTGTTTATTATTTATTTAAAATATTTGTTTTAAACTTTTAAAAGCAGTCATTACTTATGATTATTAGAACAGCATTTGAGTAGGCAATGGTTTGAAGGAAAGGTGTGAAAGAAAATAATATAAAAAATATAACTGTTATTAAGCAGGACTTCAAATACTGAACTCTTTCAAGTAGCTAAATTGTCTGTTTCTTTAAACGTATATAAAAAAATTTTTTTTAGTTTGAACTTAATTTTTTGTAGTTTTAAATTATTGTGTTGTTTATTCCCCAAAAAGAAGGCATCACTTGTTTGTGTTGAAAACGCCTTCAAGTATGCTACAGTTTTTTTAATAATTTATAAAATATAACACGTTTTTAAAGCACGTACAAATTTTTCACACTTCTAAAAAAATACTACAATTTTTTTAAGTTATAAAAGACCCATATAGGAAACTCTGTGTCTGTCTTGCTATTTCAAAGCTCTAAATACAATTGTGCCAGAATTATGGTTCAAATTTTCTTGATGTTTTCAAGAAAGAAATATACCGCTATGATCTAATATTTACTATACAAAACTAAAATATTATTGCTCTAAAAATATCAGAAAAAGTAGCCAAATATTAGTTAAAAATGATGCTGCAGAAAAAACTGCTGAAATTAACAGATTTTTTTGCTAAATACTAGTAAAATAAGAACAGCAAAATTAAATCTGTTAAATTTACAGAATTTTAGTTATATTTAAGCTAACTTTTAGTTAATTTAAAACAACAAATTGTACTGTAAAGTCTGAAGAAAATTTTTTTATTAGAAATAATAAAAACAAACTATGATTTCTACAAAATTTTTGCTATTTTAAAGCTAAATTTAGTTTTCAATTTTTATTTGTATTTAAAAAAAATAGAAAAAAAAACTTCGAAAATTTTTAATTTTTTTGTGATTTTTTAGGCTACAAATTATTTAGCAAAATTTTTTGCTGATTTTAGCAGGTTGATTTGCTATTTTCCATTAACAAAAATTTAACTCAAATATAATTAAAATTCTGTATATTTAACTGTTCTATTTTTGCTGTTCCTATATTACTAATATATAGCAAAAATAATCGGCTAATTTCAACAGTTTATTCTGCAGCATAATTTTTAACTAATTTATAGTAGTGATAACTAAATTTTTTACAGACTTTTTTCTATTAGTGTAGCTATGATTTCAGAAGGTCTAAGGGCTCTTTTATAAGTCTTTTCGGACTCCAGTTGTACACTGGGTGTTTATTCAAATTTTAATTCCTTTTTAATCCCTAAAGTATACATCAGGTTTATTTTATTCATAAATGTTTGTTTCTAAATGTTTTAATTTATGTTGAATTGTCTGATTTTTTTCTTCTTTCCAGCGCGCTTCTCAAATACGTTCCATGCCATTTACCGGTGATTCTAGCGATGATTCCAGTGACGGTGAAGATCATGTCGTTATGCTCACCCACAATTCACACAACTCTTCGAGTACCGACAATACCGAAACTTCTACTTCCGGTAGTGCTTCCAGTCCTTCAAAAAGTTGTAAGACATCTTCCTCACTGAGTCCGGCTAAGCGTAGTGGTTCTGAAAGCCCTAAAAATACCAAACCAAGAGGTATGTTTAATAACCCTATTTTTGTTCTTCTGTCTCCCTGCTTCTGTCTCTTTTTTGGACTTTTTGCCTGCGTAGTTAATGATTTGTTGGTAGATTAACAAAAATCCTTAAAATACCCTATTTTGGAAATGGTAATTTAATATAAAAAACACTAAATTGACAACACTAAATTAAATCTAATTATTTTTTAACTAAACTTCCCAATTATTTTTTTATTTTGTGTATCCCAAAAAGTATGCTTTGATTTTTCGTTTTATAGAATCCTTCAAATATAATGAAAATTTTCAGTTCTTTAAACAAATTTTTATTAAACTGTGCTTAAAACTACCCATTTGGCAATGTCATAAAGACGTATTTAAGACGGATTAGTTACTAACATGGAAGGTCTCCTGGAGACAAATCCTTAAATGTTGCTGAAACTTGGATACCTATATTGTAAAGAGAAAAAATAAGAAAGATGTATACAGAATGTTTTTTGCCGCCCTACTTTATAAATAAAGGGTGTTTTTTTTAAGCCCGATAGAATTTTAAATTGTAAAAAATAACACAAAAACAAAATTTGAATCCAAAAAATGTTTTCTTTCAAATATCAATACATGGCATTAACATTTGAAAGTGAGTTCGGGCATTTCCCACAGCGGCTATTCTTGACGAAGCGCAGTGGCCCAATTTTGGGCCACTTTTCGAGCATTGCTGGCCGTAGGTCACGAATAACACGAACAATGTTGGCCTCCAAGGCGTCAATTGTTGCTGGTTTATCAGCAGAATAAACCAGTGACTTCACGTGGCCCCACAGGACATAATCGAGAGGTGTCAAATCGCACGACCTTGGAGGCCAATTGACAGGTCCATTTCTCGAAATCAACTTATCGCAAAATTTGGATTTCAATAAGTCGAAGTTTGTGGTCGCCGTATGACACATAGCGCCATCATGTTGAAACCACATCTTGTGGATTGGTTTCACTCCATATGCGGTAATGTTGTTTATTAACAAACCTGTTAAGCCAAAAATGAGCCTCGTCGCTAAACACAATTTTGCGATAAAACATCGGATCAGTTTCCCACTGCTACAGAGCCCAATCGGCGAAAGAACGACGCATATGATGTTCTCGTGGCTTTAGTTCCTGCACCAGCTGGATGTTAAATGGGTGTAGGCCAAAATTTTTTACCGAAATTTTCCGCGTAGTAGGACGGACAGAGCCCCAATTCCTGCGACAGACGACGAATCGTTAAATTTGGATCTTCTTCCACATTTTCGTTTACAGCGGCGATATTCTCTTCAGTACGCACATTCCTTCGACGTATTGGTGTTATTGCATCATTTAGAGTGTATGTGGATCTATCCACAGTTCGACGGATGGCTTGCTCAGATGGACGATTATGTGCGCCATAAAAATCACGAAGTCGTCTATAAGTTCCGCGAATTGATGACTGATTTTTAAAGTAAATCTGGATAATTTGGTAGCGTTGGTCAAGCATCAATCTATTCATGATGATTTGGCACAGTATACTGATCATTAATGTCAAAAAGTGAGCGCAGTATGACAATTCGTGAGTTCTATCGGGCGTAAAAAACACCATATATTAAAGTTGTATATTATCCAAAGTTAACAAATATTGTATTCCGGCCTCGAAGAATATATTTTTTGAAATATTTTGTTAAATTTCTCGTTAAGTCATAAATATTTCTTATTTACAAAAACTTAAGAAAATGCGAAAATTAAAAACGCTTACACAGCACAAAAAATAATACAATATGTGACATTTTCCTCATGCCAAAAGCCATCGATTTTTCGATAGCTTTTGGCATGAGGAAAAAAAAGTTCAACTACGACATACCAAAAAATTCATTTTCGAGGTGGCAAAATTTCAATTTTTTATAATTTTCTAATAAATGCTAGATTAGCGCCATCTTGCGGTGGCTTTTTGAAACAACTAATAAAGTTGTAAACAATATAACATTACAACCTTTCCAGAAAGGTATTACTTATGAAAATCGGATAAAAAATGTGGCAACTAGAGGTAAAAGTATATAAGTAAAATTATTTTCAACTTGATGATCAAATGATGATGATGATGATGATGTTGATGAAAACAAGCAGAAAATAATTTTACTTATATACTTTTACCTCAAGTTGCTACATTTTTTATCCGATTTTCATATGTAATACCTTTCTGGAAAGGTTGTACTGTTATATTGTTTAATACTTCATTGGTTGTTTCAAAAAGCCACCGCAAGATGGCGCTAATCTAGCATTTATTAGAAAATTATAAAAAAATTAAATTTTGACGCCTCGTAAATAATTTTTTTGATACGTCGCAGTGGAACTTTTTTTCCACATGCCAAAATCTATCGAAAAATCGATGGCACAATATCGATTGCTAAATCCACCCAACCTAATGGACATATTATATGTGTAAATAATTTTATTGATACGTCGCAGTGGAATTTTTTTTCCACATGCCAAAAGCTTTCGAAAAATCGATGGCACAATATCAAAAAAATTTTCTCCATACAAATCGGCCCACTCTAATGTTCATATCTCAAAAAAAAAACTAAGCGGAATGAAAATTTTAATTTAAATTTTTATTTGAAGCATGATTATTGTTTTAAACCCTTTAGCTTAACAATTCATCCCCCTCCCCCACCTCTCTCCCCTCTTGTTCCAATGCTTATAAGATAAACAAAACAAAAATTCTAATACTAAACAAACCTGTATTTAAATTTTCACATTATACAAACACATTTCCTTCGTTTTTGCACATCACAAAACTCTTTTACTCACTATCACTTATCGTTAACCCTAAACACACATCCCATGTCACTAAAATCGTCGTCAACACACAAAAAAAACTCCTTTTGCACCTTTAGTAAATCACCATAATCATCAACAACCACAAAATGTACAACAACATGAGTACAATCATCATACTATGCCTTTGCCCCATTCACACTTTCAATCACATGTACACACTAACTCCAATCCAACTCTTCATAAATCACCATCACAAACAAATCCAGCACAATATCATAGGCTTTCGTCTGCCAACAATCATCATCTACGTGTCCCTCATCTTATGCGTGGCACAGTAATTTCAGATATTTCATTTGAATCAGGCCTATCCGACGATTATGCTTTGCCACCCGATGCGGTATCCGAGTCAACATGTCCCATGGATGCTAGTATGCCATCACTATTGATGAGACAGTCATATGTAGATTCACCGAGTAAGAAATTGGAGTCATTAGAAAAGGTAAGATGAAGAAAAGCTTTTAAAAGTTTTCTTTTAAAAAGCTTTTATAGTGTTATTTTTAATACTTTGTTTTTGGAAAGTATAATAATTTTAATACTATTTTTAAAGAAATGTTCTGTTTTTTTAAGGTAAAGTCCTGTTTTCTTTTTTAAGCTTTAATTATCTCTGGTATTTTTTGATAGTATTCTTATGAACAATTTTGCTGGAATTCTCGTTGAATTAGCTTACAGTTTCAAGGCTTGAATACAACTTTTATTACAATTTGGATGTGCAAGAGCAAATACAAATTCGCAAATGCATTTGTGCAAATGGTGTTAATTATAATCACTCAAACCATACGTAATTGTATGCTGATTATATGAAAAATAACCAAAAAAAATAGTTTGGTGGGTACTTATAGACAGGGGTATGGCATCACCAAACACAAAAGTTAAAAAAATTGACAATTTTCTGTGTTTATTTAAATTGAAATAATAACAAACAAAAGAGCAAAGAAAAAAAGCAATTCTCAAATCTAATTATTTAAATATATTTTGCGACTGATTTTTTCGTATTATGCGCAGTTTTCAGCAATTTTTGAGTTTTTAAATATAGGCTCAGCTGATACTAAAGTGATACTAAATAGTTGCTCAAGTGATACAAAATTTTAGCGCCCCCTACCGGTGAATAGTGTAAGTTTTGATTTCCTATTTCTATAATTAATAGTCTCTGCTTATAGACATCTACAAGCGTTTGAAGTTTGACATTTCGTTTAAAAAAACTATGCTTGTTTTTTGAAATTTGCGTGTTTAAGAAAAAAAATTCAAAAAAAAGATATTAGTGAATAAATTTTGATCCACAATTACGTTTTTTGGTAATATTTTTAACAAAGACTTTAAACAATTTGTTTTCAAATTTGCACTTAAGTATTGCATTTGTTTTTCGATTTTTAAATTTGATTCAATTTTGTACGAATGGAAAAATTCTAAATTATTTTTTGATGGATTTTTAAAATCGTTTTTGCTGTAATATAATTGACGAAACTCAATAATCGAGTGATGATTCGAAAATCAATTGTTGCAGTTTTAACGCGATTCCAAATTTGGGACACCCTATGGTACATTACACATCAAGCTGTTTAACCATCTAACCGGCAAGCCCGCCTCTAGACCACAAATACACCAAATAAGTATTTTATAATAAGAAAATTAAGCCTTTTCAATAGAAAACAAAATTTATTAAATTTTTTGTGAAGAATTTTTTTTGTATACAGTGCATGGTTTGGAAGCGAGAAAGTGTCAAAAATAAAATTTCGTAAAATTTCGAAAAAGAAATATTTTAAAACAAACAAAATTTTCAAAAATCTTAAAAACATATTTAAATTCACTAAAATACTGGTAATGACCACAAAGTAAGACTAAAGCTTGAGCTATACAAAAAATTGCTTACTTTGGTCCAAGCACACACAGGATTCCATAAGGATTCCTTTAAAGGACATCGCCTTAACTTGAAAACGAATTGACGGATTTTTTTGAAATTTGGTAAAAAAAAAATATATTTGGTATAAGCAGTAAGTTTATAAGTTTGAATAATATACATTGAAGTTGCGGTGCGTTTTCGCTCAATTTCGCATTTTTCGAAAAACGAAAATCGCTACATCCTCTTAAGAAACAGCACAAAATACGTAATTTTTTTATTGTAATCACCAGGGCAAGGACTTTCATGCACTAAAGAATCGAAAATATGCGCTTAAAATATGCACTATAAAATGGAAAATATGCACTTAAATATGCATTTATAACGAAATATGCACTAAAAACCAAAAAATATGCAATTAAAAACAAATGTTTTTTTAATTATATTTATTAAAAACTAACATAAACGTAAAAATTCAGGTATCGGTTACAATAAGCTTGTTCGTTTACTTACTACAAGTTACTATATTTACTACAGCTGGAAAAATTCAATACAAAAAGTAAAAAAAACTTTGCAATTGTAGTAAAAGTAGTAAGAAATTCGAGTAAACGAACACACTGAATATGTCTTAAAATACACATAGAAAAAAACTTTACTATAAAATAGAACTTAAATATGTGTATTATAAAATCGTACTCACTTTCGTAACTCAGAGAAAAAAGTGGCAGAAATTAATGCTCGGGGACAAGTTTCCTTTAAATAATTTTTATAAAATTTTTCAACTTTCTGTTTGTGAGCAATAACACCCGAAAACGTTAATTTAAAATTACATCTATAAAAAATGTGTTAGTGGATGACAACATATTGTATATTATGTGTTTCTCTTTCTAGTGTAGTGTTATATTACCAACAGAGCTTCCAAATAATTAATTCTTTAGAATTTTTTTTAGTTTTAAAGTATGAATTCTTAAATCGAATTTCATATTTAAAAATATGCAATAATATGCAAAATATGCAAAAATATGCAATAAAAATTATAAAATATGCACTTAAAAGCAAAATATGCAAAAATATGCATTTACAACAAAATATGTTAAAATATGCAACAACAAATCGATGCCATTTTTTTTGCAAATTCTTTGATTCGGAAAAGTATTTGGTCAAAATCATTTTTGGGCCACTGACTACAAACATGCATTTGCATGAAAGTCCTTGCCCTGGTAATCACATATTGGTAAGAGGAATAATTATTTCTTAAAATCATAAAATAATTTATGCTTGAACCCAGTAATTTTTATGCGCTAGTTTTCGAGTAATTTTTATGCGCTAGTTTTCGTTGCCATATCGCCTAAAGTAGGCAACGAAAAAAAATGTTGTAGAAGAAAATATTGTTTATTTTTCGTGAGGAATACATAGTATAAACTTCATTGCAGAAAAACTTAGGCCGGTTAGAGGGTTAAGCTGCACCGCTCATGGATGAAAAAATCGCTGAAAAACTTCCATTTATTAAAAAAAACGCTCAAAATTTTAAAAAAATCCCCAAAATTTAAATAAAACGCCAAATTTAAAAAAAAAATCGCCTAAAATGAAAAAAATCGCAAAAATAGGACAAAATCGCCAAAAATTTAAAAAATTTCCTAATTTAAAAAAATGTCAAAATTAAAAAATATCGCCAAATTAAAAAAAAAACGCCAAACTTAAAAAATCCTTAAAAATTCACCAAAATTAAAAAAAAAAAAAAAAAAAAAATCTTCAAAATTTAAAAAAATTGTCAAAATTTAAAAAATTTTCAAAATTAAAAAAAAATTGAAAAATAGCCGTAACTGGAAAAAATCAAAAAAAAATTAAATAAATCGCCAAACATTTTTTTCTATCTCTTTTATTTTTCGAGATATTGGCAGTGAAAACTTTATTTAAGCGATTTTTGTATTTGTTCCCAATAAAATTCCTTTTCACATTGCGAAGCTTAGTTTTCGCGAAAATCGCGATCTTAAAATCTAGCCATACAAGTCAAAATTTGGGTTCTGTATCGGGGTATCGGAGGTGGGTTTTGACCCCTGGTAAAAACAGTTTGCCTTCTAGCTATTTTGGTTTTCGAGATATGGACGATTAAAATTTCTTTTAAGCAATTTTTGCATTTATTCTACACAGATAACTGACTTTCTGGGGCCAAACCCGTTATCCGTTTTTATTTATCTCATTTAGTTAGTGAGAACAGGCAAGATTACAAATAAAAAAACCCTTTTGTTTCTGCAAGGCTTAGTTTTCGAGAAAAAGTGATTTTAAAATCTAGCCATAAAAGCCAAAACTTGGTTTCTGTATCGTGGTATTGGGCCTGTTTTCTTCTAGCTATTTTGGTTTTCGAGATATGGGCGATTAAAATTTCATTTAAGATATCTCATTGTAATTCCTGGGGCCAAAACTGTTGTCCGTTTTTTTTATCTCATGTAGTGAGCGGGATACGGGCAAGATTACATGTCAGTCATGTAAGTCAAAATTTGGTTTCGGTATCGGGGTTTTTGGGGTTAGGTTTTCACCTGTTCTGCAAGCATATTTTTCTCTAGGTCTTTTAGTTTTCTAGATAAGGATGATTAAAATTTCATTTAAGCGATTTTCGCATTTATTTTTTAACAGATAACTCAATCCAAGGTAACAAATCTCCCCAAGTCTATTTCCCTAGAAATGTGAAATTTAACCCTTAAATGCATGGTGTAGCCAATTGACAACATACCGGTTTTTTAATAAAAAAATCCCACTTGATGCACAAAACTGCATTTTTGGGCATTCGGGGCCCCTTCTGTACATATTTTTCCTATAGTTTAGCGCAGAATTTTTAAACAGTTAGAGTAAAAATCTTGGTTTTGCTCTTTATATTTGTGCAAAATCTAAAACATGCGTTTTTTTTACAAAAAGTGTAATATTTAAAAATATTTGTTTAAATATTTAAAGTGGTATTTTCGCAATAAAATTCATTTTGGTGACAATAAATGTATAAATTATAGTTTATAGATTTTTTTTTTTTTGTCATACACGTTAAAATAATCACAATTTAGCTATTTGGCAAAAAAACATAGTTTTCAATAAAAATCACTTTTTTTTTCTAAATAAATTTTTTTTTGTATTTTTTTTGAAATGTACACGGCTTTAGAAATCAAATATAAAAAAATGGTCAAAATCGAAGAGATCATGCATTTAAGGGTTAAAATATGTGTTCACTGGCTAATTCGATTTTGATAATTTCCAACGGGGTAAAAAGGTGGTTAGAAAATATAAAGGTACCCTCGTAATCACCCAGCCCAAAGCACTTGATCTAAGAAATTTGGCATGTAGGTTCCTTCTCCGTCGCAGATATTCACTAAGCCGACATTTTTACAAATTTCAACGAGGAGGTACAAAAAGGGAGCAAAGGTACCCCGCCGACGTCCTGCGCAAACCCTTTTGGCTATATACCTGCAATTCAAATATGTATCCCCTGGGGTATAGGCTAATTCACTGAGCATATACCTACTTTTCGCATTTTTAATAAAACTGTGGTAGAAATGGTAACAAATTCGGTTGTCAGCACGAATCTGTTTTCTGGGTGTAGGTTTTCGAAGAATGCTCGATGTTTCTTAAGCCTGGATCAGCCAGACGTAAACGTAAACGTATCTCTGCATAGCTGAATTAATAAGTTAAATAAGAACAGGAGATGTGTTGTGTTTTTTGTTTCATTCTTATGCATGCAATATAGAGCAAACGTAAATATACAACGAAAATCTATTCACAACAGATTTTTGTTGTGTATTTACGTCTGCTCTATATTGAATGCATAAGAATGAAACAAAAAACACAGCACATCTTCTGTTCTTATTTAACTTATTAATTCAGCTATGCAGAGATACGTTTACGTTTACGTCTGGCTGATCCAGGCTTTAGTCGTACTACGAATAATATTTAAATAAATATGCAGTAATTTTTTTGAAAGAATGGTTTGCAAATTTTAGTCTTTTTTATAAGTTATGCTAAATTGCTATTCTATCGAAACTTTACTTATATTTTAGATCACTTCAAAGGAAGCTACAATTTTTTTAGAACTAAAAACAGATCATTAAGCCTTCACTGTAGAGAAAAAAAAATCTCAAACTTTATGTTTTCTCTTCTGCAGGCTGGCCATTTAGCAAAATTGGGTGGTAAATTAAAAACTTGGCGTAAACGTTGGTTTGTGTTGAAAAATGGCTCTCTCACCTATTGGAAGAGTCAACATGATATTAATCGTAAGCCCCAAGGACAAATATTACTTGATGAGGCATGTCGTATCAGCAAAGCTGAGGGAGCTTCCACTTTTGAGATAGATACCGGTAAAAAGGTCTACTATTTAACGGCTGATTCCAATGCTACAATGGATGACTGGATTAGAGTTTTACAGAACGTGCAAAGAAGGAATGCTACAAAATTGTTACTAAGTCGTGATGATCAGAAGCCCACGCTACAGGGATGGGTTACCAAAGTTAAAAATGGTCATGCTAAAAAATGTTGGTGTGTGTTATTGGGAAAAATGTTTTTGTACTTTAAGGCTCCTAATGAAACAGTAAGAATTTTGAATTTTTACCCAGAATTATGCTTTAATTTTTAAAATTATATTCTTAACTTCTAAAGCAGAATCCTTTGGGTCAAATAAATATGCGTGATGCTAGAGTTGAGGAAGTAGAGCATGTATCCGATTCAGATTCAGAAGAAAGAGAAGATCCCCAAAGTCAAGCTCATCTTACGGTGGCTATATATCCACAACATCAGGGTCCTACTTATCTGATATTACCCGGCAAAGCCGAAAGAGATAATTGGTTATATCACCTAACGGTTGTATCAGGAGGAGGTCCCAGTGCTGGTTCACAATATGAACAGTTAGTGCAAAAACTAATGGAAACAGATGGAGATCCTAGTAAGTATTCTCAAATTTTCTATTACAGATTCAAGTATTGTAAAATTCATTGTCTTTATTTTTTTTCTAGACTGTGTTATTTGGCGTCATCCTATTTTATTACACACCAAAGATACTATATCCGCTCCTTTGACCACACTCCACACAGAAGTCATACATCCAGAAGCCATTAAACTATTTAAGGTTATTTTTATCTCATTTTTTTTATTTTAACACCTACTCTAACACCTTTTTATCTTTCATTCTTTTAGAGCATTCAACTATTTATGTCTGTAGCTGTTAATCAACCGGGTATTGATTACCATGTGGTTTTGGCTCAAAACGCTTTGCAACATTGTCTGGATATGCCAGATTTACAAACGGAAATGATTTGTATTTTGGTAAAACAAACTTCAAGGCATACGGGCCAAAAACTTAGTGTTGGCGTCCAGGTAAACAAGAAACTGGGCAAACAAACGCGCGTAAGTTTTTTAAGTTGCAAAAAGCTTTTTCATTTAGTTTCCTTTAGTTGATTTAGTCTTTAGTTGAATATTTAGTTCAAATAGTTTTAGTTTACTAAAATCAAATACACTAACATGATTTTTTAGAAGATCAACCTAAAAGCAAAGAGAGTAATAAGACTCTCCGATACTGTATTATAAACACTTGTACTATACAATTCAAGTTATCTTAGGTGAAGTTAAAAAACGGTTAAGCTGCTGTTCAGATTAAATATCTCTTACCTTGCAGATCAACAGAGAAACATTCTCAATGAATGTTACACTGAAGAAAAAAATTCTGGTTGTAATTATATGTCAATTTATTTATGGGACAACACAAATTTTTGGCGCCCAACGTAAGACCTTTTAGATGGATAGAGTCGACAAGAGAAATTGTTTTGCAATAACTATAACACAATTATCTATTATCTTTTTGCATCCATCGAAAGGCCTATTTAATTATTTATAGAATTTTCTATAAGTCTTTTGGCGCCCAACATTGGATCTATTTTATGGAAAGTGTTAATTATAGAAAAATTACTATAAAAAGACATACATAATTATTGTTTTCAGCAGTAATTATGAAAATTAAATTGTAAAATATTTTAAAATAAGTTTGAATATAAGAACAATGGGATCCCAAATCTAAACTTTGAAAAACTTGAAAATTTTCGTAATTTAAATAATATTTTATATTTTTTAAGAGCATTTATGCCTCGATTCTTTAAAGTTTTTAAAATAGTTTTTTTTCTGTATAAAGTTGGCATTGCTTTTAAATATTTCAGCTTTTGAACAGCTTTTGAATTACTTTTTAATATTGAGTATTTCAATAATTTTGTAACTTCTTAATGTGTAAATATTGTGTAATTGTAAAATTATTTTAGAATGTACATAGTTGTAGTGCATGTTTTAAACTAATAACATTAATATTACATTTAACACACTCAAATAAAACTGGTTGTTTTTAATTAAAAGTGTAATAAAATATATTTATAGTAAATTTCTTTGAGTGCACGAAAGAATAATATATTGCAGTATTTTATAAAATTAAAAAAGTAAAAGAACTAAAGTGGGTATAACGTAAAACCCAGTACCACAGTACGATTTGGGTCATATACCGGGAACCGACAACCCAATAAGCCCGATTGTCAGGTTTTACGTCGATTTAAAAAATTTAAGTGGATAGAATAATGCGTATTCCCCCTAATAGGGCTAGCCTAATTCCGAGCGCTGTTGAGTAAAATCCAAAAGCCTATTTGGTTATTAAGCTTCGGTCCGTACATATATGAATTGATCTCATATCCTTTATCTGATACCTTCTCTCTTTCTGGGGAGTATTTGGTTCGTAAATATATTTAATCAACGCTTAGTTGAGCCTAGGTTTATATTACGCTGTGGCCAGAGTTGTTTTTCTTCGATTATACTGTAGATTTTAGTCTGACGGCTGACAATCTGAATGCGTAAGATAATTTTTACCGAGTTTAGCATCAGAGTAATTCTGTAATTCAAAGTTAATACTCTATTTTTTCAGTAGGTATTAGATTTTTCTTTTATTTTTAGCCATTTTTGATTTTTTGTGATTTTCGTGATTTCCGACTAGAATATTCAAAACCCAAGCCGAAAACCGCTTAACCACCCAGCCAGAAAAATACGAACGGCAATGCGCTCAGCGCATTACTTTGAATGGTGAGCGAAAGACTTTTAAATATATAGTGATTTTCCAACCCCAAAATGATAAAACAGGGCTGGGCTTGGCCGTTTGTTTTTTAAAAGTTTAGCATTGCAAAATAATCAATAAAGTATAAAGATCCAAAATTATATGTTTAAAACGTTGGCAAAGTATTATTAAAACAAATACTAAAGTGCTTTTTCAATCACAAAATAAGTGCTTTGCCAATCCCAAAATGATAACACCGGGCTGGGCATGAACGACTGTATTTTAAAAAGTCGGCAAACTATAATAAATTAGTAAAAAAATAACAGCATATTTTTTCATCTTTCGCACGTTGAAATTGATGGAACATATTATGGATAAGCTTCGGTGAGCAATCGATGTGCTTCAGCCGCGCTTTTTTTCAAATTGAAGAAGTAAAGCAAAACTTTGGTGCTTTGTTGGCACAATATTCAACATTTTCGAAGCAAAAAAAAAACTTTGGTGTTTACACTATTCCGTTCAATGACTAAATGAGAATAAATGACAGATGTGTACCCTCCAAAATGCCATATAAGTTATTAAAGACACAAACCATGTGTAAAAGATTCGCCATCTATTGTGAATCCCGCATTTTTAAGTTATACACCCAATATCAATGCATACAATTTTCGGTGAATCCAAACTTTTTAAAAAGATTACCCATATTTCAAAAAGTTGTTGGTGTTCAATATTGTTATTTGAATTTTTTACGGCCTTTCAAAAAAAATTTTAAGCTTTTTAAATGCATATGATCATATGCATAATCACTTTTAAAATTTATAAGTCACTTATAAAACAAATTTTTCATATAAAATTCATTTTATAAGCGTGTTATAAGGTTTTCTAATTATTATGCATTAGCACTATAGACTATCGAGCGAAGCACCTTATATATACAGGAAAAAAAGTAAGAAAAGTGCCCCTGAAAATATACCCTGGTTTGTGTTATGATGATTCTCAATATATTTCGGGTCTAGCAGTGACATCTCACGACCTGGACCTTTTTTAAAAAAGCTCTTTAATTTAGTTTTTGGAATAATTTTGCATTTTAGCTAAAGACAACATACACAATATGGGTATCATATGAAAGTTCTTTTCAGGGCGTTTCGAACGTCCCATCTTCCCATCTTAAGGGATATGCTATAAAATTAAAAGAATTTTAAATTTTTTGTACAGAGAGGTTTGTGATTTAAATGTCAAATTAACACATCTTAACCTCTAGTCGATTTAAGTGATTTTAGATTTTTTTGAAATTCGTGCTGGTTCGGAATTTACGAGAAATTCAATTTGGTAGAAACACTTTATTCTAAACAGGGCAATATGGGTGTCAAAATTTTTCTTTTGATAAGTATATCGTCAGTGAGTAGAAATAATTTGGAATATTGCAAATTTTATGAATTTTCCGCGGTGCTCTGGGCCAAATTTTTATAAAGTTTTGCGTTAGTTGAATCTGCAAGCGGATTCAGTGTATATATCAACTAGAATAAAAATGTGACTTAACAGATGCAAAATTGTTGTCTTTTATCAAATTTGTTGAAATATTTCAACATTTTTATATAATCTGTTAAGCATTGTATGTTTTTTTTTTTCATGTGAAAATATTTCACTTGAACTTAAAAGCCGTCAAAAGTTAATTTCAGTTTTAAAAATGAACAATTTTTTTATTTTATTAGAAAGACACAATCACAACAAACCCAAAATTTCACTTTTTCACAAGAAAAATAATAGTCTTATATTTGCAAAGTCTACACACTTTTCACGTGAAACTCATTATCGTAAAAAATTATTTTTTTTATATGGAGTATAACAGTTTTTTCACGTGAAAGCGGAACAACTTAAGCCCAAATTAGTTTGGAAGTATCGTAAAAAAAGTAACGTATCATTCTCATAATGAATAAAAAGAGTATAAAAAATAAAAATATTGTATATTTTATCCTTTTCTTGTGCATAGAATTAAATGTCAAGTAATAAAATATAAAATTTCTATTTTCAACAGAACTTTTTTACGATTTTACTTGACAACAGTTTCAATGCATAGAAAAAAGATAAAAATATATTTCTATATTATTTTAACACATTGAATTGATTACAGATACGTTTTTTTACTTTACGATTAGACTAATGAAGCCTTTACTGTGCTTGTAGGTGGTTTTTCATACTTCAATATAAAATTGTGAAATGAATCTTATCAAAAAGGAAAAATCCAAAAAAACGATCACAAAATCACGATTGTTACTTTAGATTTATCTAAAAATTTGGATGATGAAACTCGAGGCCTACTGATAGACCAACTCTTGGACATCTGACCCGGCTAGAAAGTCAAGAGTTTGACTTTTGTATATCTCAAAAACCGCCGAGCCGATATTGATGTAAAGTACCAATTCGTAACTGAGAATGTCTGACCTAACAGATATTTTGTGCTGATGTGTGTTACTTAACCAAAAATACTTGCGCTAGACTCTCTTTTTACTATATATTTTATTATATTTTTACTATCCCCTAAATCCATAAACGCTTTGTAAAATTATAGGAGGTTTATTGAACAAATTTTGTATGAAAATGACGTTTTGTAAACCTGCTATAACTTTACAAAGCATTTATGAATTGAGGGGTATATTTATTGCACTGATCTATTAAATTACAGTTGATGACATAACTTACAACAAACAGTTTTTAACAGATTTATTCATCATCACTAACGAAATCGTCTGTTGTTATGCGAAGAATATTTTACATGCAGATGCCGTGTGTTTTGTAGCATGTTACGTCTTATTGTGAATATATGTTGTCTTATTGTGAATACTTTTAAAATTTATTAGCTTTATTAAACTAATTCCTACACATAAAAAATATTTATTATTATTGCTGTTTATACTTGTCTTTACCACATACGACATTTTTATGTAACAAATATATTAATATTTAAAAAAAAGATCTGCTATAAGATCAAGTATATAGTACTTTTGAAACTTTAAAACATTATTAAAACACATTAAAACACACGTACATATATGTAATTGCTGTAAATTTCAACTTTTTTCAAAACTATCGATTTCATATTTAATAAAAATCTATAATATTGCATATTTTTATATAATAAACTATATATTTTTGCATTTTATGAAACGTATTTTTTAAATAATCTATAGAAACTATAGACTATAGAAAAGGTTAAATTTTTTTAAAATAATTTTATAACAAAAAATATTTAGACATTTTTTTGCTCACCGCCTTATGATGGGTTAATGCCTAATTTTTTTTACAAGTTTCTTGGTTAATTTTGTTCTAATTTTTATTAATTTTTATTTTATTTATAATTTTTGTTAATTTCATTTTGGCGCTTTTTTATAAAAAATTGAGTTTGTTTAAACGAAAATGAAAACTGCCCAAATATCATGAATACAAATTTATATGTGTTAATCAAAATCTACACTGTAAAAATTCATATTCAAAATTTTGTATTAAAAGAAAAATCAAAAATTTAATGCACTTTTATCCATTTTTTTCTTTGGCATATATTTTCTTTTTTCCTTCTTTTTTTCTACAAAAAAAAATCCGAAACAAATTTCCAATTGGAATGTTTAACGAATGTTCAAAAAAAAATCAATTCAAAATCGAAAATTTACAGCAACTACTATTATGTGCCACGCAAAGTTTATTTGCCTGTGATACTCAACAAAGTGGTAATGCTCAAGCAAATGGCAGTTCACCAACATCCTTACAGGTATTGTAAAGGGAGTTGTAATTAAAAAGAAATATTAATAATAATAATAATAATAAGCATGATTCAATTTAAATTCACAAAATCCTTAATCAATCCATTATAAATATATCTTATGTTTATTCCTTTTACTACTTTCCTTTACAGGCTCCTGTACCTACACCTATTATAGACTGCAAATCCAATCCACCTGCTTATTCATTTGTCCAGGGTTGGCAACTATTATCCTTAGCCGTTTCTTTATTTGTACCGAAATCAAGTCGCCTTTTATGGTATTTGAAATTGCATTTATCACGAAATGCCGATTCAAAAACTGAGACTGGCAAATATGCAGCTTATTGCGAACGAGCTTTAGAGAGAACTTTAAAAAATGGTGGCCGAGAAACAAAACCGTCTCGCATGGAAGTTTTGTCAATTTTACTTAAGAATCCTTATCATCATTCACTGCCGCATGCTATACCCGTACATATGATGAATTCAACTTATCAGGTAAGTCACAAAAAAAAATAAGAAAGCTTCTAAGAATTTTTTAAAACTATTGGAGAAAAATTTATACTGAAAGCTTTTCGAAATTTTTCGATTTTTTCTGAAATACTACAATTGATAAATCTGAAAAGAATTGATAACTTCTGAAATATGTATTATAACCATGGATGGTAACCGAAACGAATGCGGTTATCGTTAGGGTAACGATATAGTATATTATTTCGGTAACGGTATTTTAAGGGTAACGCTATTTCATTTATTTCGGTATCGGTATTTTAAGGATAACGGTATTTGATTTATTTCGGTAACGGTATTTTAAAGATAACGATATTTGGGTTATTTCGGTAACGGTATTTTAAGGTTAACGGTATTTCAGTTATATCGGTAACGGTATTTTAAGTGTAACGGTAGGCAGTTATTTCGATGCATCGCGCAATTTTTTTTTACAAAAAACAAACGAGACTAAAAACAGAACCAATTTATCAACTTAATGTATAAAAAATACTCAATTACCACGTGAAATTAGCAAAAGCAGAAAATTAAAAATAACGGTAACGGTATTTTAGGGATAACAATATTTCATTTGTTTCGGTAACGGTATTTTAAGGGTATTGAAATTTCATTTATTTCGGTATCGGTATTTTAAGGATAACGGTATTTCATTTATTTCGGTAACGGTATTTTAAGGATAATGGTATTCCGGGTATTTCGGTAACGGTATTTTAGGGGTAACGGTAGTCAGTTGAAAGGGTTTTGAATCGATAACGGTATTTTAGCGGTATTGCCTGCCAACCCTGATTATAACTTCTTAAATACAATTGAAAATTGTGTATACCCAGGTGAAAATGTTCATATATGTTCATACATTGTCATATATGGTTTCATGTATGAGCATATATGGTTTAATGTATGATCATATATGAACATATATGTTATGTATGGAAGCATATATGGGTAAATACATTCAAATGTATGAATCCATATATGATAATATACTGCATTTATTGGTTCATATATTGGTTCATATATTCCATATATCTTCATATATGAATTCATATATTATTCCATATATGGGTAATGTTTTAATTTCTTTTTATCTTGGGGGTAATTACATGAGCGGATTCAAAAAATATTGAAATGCAATACATTTGATAATTTCTTAAATACAGTTGGCAATTTCTAAAATACAATTGCCAGTTTCTGAAATACAATTGATTATTTGTAAAATACATTTGATAATTACTGAAATACAATTTTCAGTTTCTGAAATACAATTCATAATTTCTGAAATACAATTGGTAGTTTCTGATATACAATTGATAAATATGAAAATCAATTGATAATTTCTGAAAAGCAATTATAAAACTGGAAATAAATTGATTATTTCTGAAATACAATTGGAAAATCTGAAATACAATTCATAACTTCTACAATACAATTGATGAAACTGAAATTCAATTGATTATTTCTGAAATATAATTGATAAATCTGAAAAACAATTGATAACTTCTGAAATAAAATGATAAATTTTGAAATCAATTGAAAATGTTGCAGTAAGATAAAAACAGCAAAATTCCGGGATTTCCCGGGCGGGAATTCCCGGGAAATCCCGGGAAAAGTTTGCCGGGAATTCCCGGGAAAATAATATATTTTTCCCGGGAAAACGGGAAATTTTTAAAATATTAAATTTTTTAATTTTTTTTTGTTTAGAATAGGATTTTTTTATTTTAGCGATAAAAACATTTTAAATACCAAAACAAAAATGTTATTGTTAAAATCTTTTAAAAGGGAATACATTTATTTGACACACAAATAAAATCTTTGCCAAGTAATTAGGAGCATTTCAACTAATAAAGATTTTTCGCATAACTTATTCAAAATTTGAGTAGTAAAACCTAAAAACTTGGTAAAATGTTTAAAAGAAATATGAAAAAAAAGATTTGTTTCTTACAAATAATCGCCCTTACTATCTAAATTTTTCAAATGTGTAATTTAGGTAAAGTCGACTTTAGTTAAAATATTGGGTGGCAGTATACCTTGACTTGGTTTATTTTTAGAGCATTCTGATTGGTTAATTTATTTTCAACCAATCAAAATATTTGAAAATATAAATATTTTTGTAAGGTTTTCATACACAAAATGAACAAAACCGTTTGATTAAAAATAACGTCGACTTTAAATTTAAAATACTTCTTCACTAATGGTTAACGGTGGTATCTAAATTTGATTATCCGACATCTAAATTTGGTTCCCAAAAAAAAAAAATTGATGCAACTTCTCTTGAAGAAAACAACAACAAGAATAACGTTTCAGCTAAAATTTGCAAAGTACGCGAAGAAAAAAAGTGTAAGCTGAATAGGCATTAAAGGTTTTATGGTAGGGCCAAACATTTCCTGAAATGGTATCCAAATTAGCCGCAGTCAATCCGCACCATAACTAGATCTTCGTTTATTCCAGAAAGTTTTTATAATAAAAACCTTGCATTGCAAAAAAATGAAACCGATGTAAAGAACATTATATTAAATTACTACAATCATGTAAAAGATATCATGATAAAAGAAATATCGAGCAATATTTCTAACAATAGGAGATTTACTATAATCTTAGATGAATGGACAAGAATATCACGAAAGAGATATTTGAACATATGTATAAACGGAAATAATTCATTTTATAACCTGGGGTTGGTTTATATATCAGGAAGATGTAATGCTGATGAAATAAGAAGAATTGTAGAAATAAGACTAGAAGAGTTTTATTTGTCTTTGGAAAATACCATTGTGGCCACCATATCTAATGGGCCAAGTGTGATGAAACGGTTTGTTTCCGACAGTCCAATAGTAGGTGCTTTCTGCTGGAATCATGCAATTCATTTGGCAGTGCTGCGAGTAATTTATGTGAAATCAAATGTTTAACATTCTGATATTTTTTACTTTGAATTCTCACTACACAGACTGCATTTGTACTGAAATAGTGTTTTTTTTTAAACAAAAATTACTTATATAGGTGGTTTTCGTTAACAATTTTGTTCAAAAATATTTCCCGGGATTCCCGGGAATCTCGGGAATTAAATTTTTTCGTTCCCGTTTCCCGGGAAATAAAAAAGTCCGGGAAATCCCAAACCCTAATTATAACTCAAATTTTGTAAATATATTAAAAAGTTTTATTTTTGCTGTTCCTATCTTATTTATATTTAGCAAAAATTCTCTGCTAATTCAGCAGTTTTTCAAAACAGTCATAAAATAATTTCTAAACTTGAAGTAAAATGTTTATGTCCATTAAAAATTTCATAATTTCTCAATTTCATTCAAATGTACAACTTCATCAGTAACGTATGAATAGAATTGTAATATTTACATTTAATTTGAATAAAAAAGGAATATTTTTATTAAAAAATAAAAAAAAATTTATATGAACATTCATATATCTCCATATATGGCCATATACCCTCAAATTTCGGATCCGAACCCATATATGAACCCATATATGTTGCCATATATGACCATATATGAACATTTTCACCTGGGTATCTAAATTTTTTCTCTTCCTTATTTCCAGGTCGTTTCATTTGATGGTTCCACCACCATTGAAGAATTCCAAAGCACTTTGGCACAAGAAATCGGTACGCGTGATTCAACAAACGGTTTCTGTCTCTTCAGTGATGATCCTATCGAAAAAGATCTTGAACATTATTTAGATCCTTTGGCTAAACTATGTGATGTTATTTCCAAATGGGAAACAGCTTTAAGAGAAAAGGGTTCGGGTAAATTTGAAAATACCCGAGTCATACAATTGACATATAAAAATCGTTTATATTGGAAACATACGGTTAAATTTGAAACCGATAAAGAACGTTTGCTGTTGTGCTATCAAACTAATAATCAAATAGTGCAAGGAAGATTTCCATTATCACGTGATTTGGCTTTGGAATTAGCCTCGTTAATGGCTCAAATAGATATGGGTGACTATTCGCATGAAAAATCAAAAAGTGCTACTACTAATGTGGGTATCAAGGCTTTGGATAAATTTTATCCTTATCGCTATAGAGATGCTTTAAATCCAGACCAGTTAAAAGAAATCCAGGAATCTTTAATAACGAAATGGATTTTACTAAAAGGTCGTAGTACTTTAGATTGCGTGCGTATATATTTGACGTGTTGTCGTAAATGGCCCTATTTTGGTGCTAGTCTTTTTCAAGCTAAACCCAGACACTCCGATCAAGCTATGGCTTGGTTGGCTGTGTCCGAAGATGCTTTAAATGTTTTGGAATTATCTTCAATGGCACCACTAGCCAGATATCCTTATACTAGTGTTATGACTTTTGGCGGTTGTCAAGATGATTTTATGTTGGTGGTATCAAATGAAGACACTTTAGCAACCTGCGCTTCCCAAGAACAAAAATTGCTATTTGCTATGTCTAAACCTAAAATATTGGAAATTACTCTACTAATAGCCGACTACATGAATGCTTTGGGACATACAGTGCCGGGTACACCACATATGAACTCCTTAACTCGCAATGGTTCTCATAGATCACTGAGAACAAGACCTCCCGGAGGAACGGGTACCAATACCGTAGGAGGAACTCTATGTGGTAATACTATGCCTGGAATGTCTACAAATGCCACAACAACTGCTCACAATACTCTAAATTCTCATGCTACGCATACTTTAAATTCAAATCACTCTCATACTTTAAGTTCCTCTCACTATAGTACCGGTGATCATGCCGTTGGTACTACAAGATCGCAAGCTGGTTCACACCAGGGTACTATGAACTCTATGCATTCACAGAGTCACCATCTACATCATCCACACCAACCTGATATTTTGAAAAGCACCCCTGATCATCAGAGAATCAAATAGAAATTAAAGAAAAAATTGTAAATACTCGGTTAAGAAACTAAATTAAAGAGACTTTAAACAAAATTGCCTAAAAGTAGGCAAACAAAATAATTAGGTTATTAAAAAATTTTAAGAATTTTTTACAAAAAAAAATTATAAAACTAATTAATGTAAATATTTAAGAATAACGAAAAGCAGTGATTGATAAAGTAAACTAAACTAGATATTAAAGTAGACTTTATTCAAAAACACGTAAAAGCAAAATTTGATATTTGTTATAATTTTAATTTGTAAAGTTAAGAAAAATTTGTATTTATTTTAAGAAAATCTTAAGTTGTTCAGTTAATTTTGTTTTAAACAATATTTTTGCTTTAGGTATTCTAAAATTAATTTTGCGTGCCTATTCCTACTGTGACTCTTAATTATGACAGTATTCCCCGGGTGTTTGTTGTTGCAAAGGCACAAAGAACTATATTTATTCAAACTTTTGTTTGAAAACTTCAAAAAAAAATAAGACCTGGCAACGACACAATCATAACATTGACAAATAAAATTGGAAGTTTTTGAATTTTATTGTTGTTTTCGATGGAAAGTTGTGACTTTCAGTCTTAAAAATAGTCTTATGACAGTCACAAGTAGTAATAGACACTTTAATTTAATTTGTAATATATTTTCGGAAGTCAGAAACTGCACCTCTTTAAATTTTGTATGTTGCCTTTGGAATATTATGAAAATTTTTAAATTATTTATTATTAAATTTTCTATTGTTTCAAACAATTTTTCATTAGGAATTCTTAAAAATGTTTGCCAAATAATTATTTAGCTGCTAAAATTACACTTCTTTTGATAATTTTAACGTTTCTCAATTAAGGCAGCCTAAAAGTAGGCTTCATTTACTTTTTTATTGATGATAAAAAGCCTAGAAACAGACTTTATTTTATTCTTTTAATTCGATTATACATAATTGTTCTACATTATTTTATAAACCTAACACTAGGTTTTGTTAAATTGTTTTCCTTCTCAAGGGGCCTAAAAGTAGGCTCCACCAAATGTTCTAATAACACTTTAAAAGTATGCTATAATAATTTATTTTCATTTTATTTTTTTACTAATAGTATAAATATTATAATTCTTAATATTTCTTAACCGCAGGCCGTTTTTTGAAATGGAAATGGATAAAAAATTAACAAAAAAGTATTTAAGGCAAAAATACTGTTTGGAGAAAAGTAATGGAAATAGAGAAAAAGAATTAACACCTCTGAGTAGCTAAAATCATTCACAATAGAACTATTTAAAGGATTTTCCTATTTATTAAAAACTTTTCTCAACTGTAAATACACAGATAAAAATATCACAAAATTTTAAGTGAGAAAAATAATTGTTAAAACTCAATTTTTGTTTCAACAACATTTTTTATTGAATCATTTAAATTTTTTTTTAATCAAAAGTTAGTAAGAGATTTTTTTAATAAAAGCAAATTATAAAATTCATACGACAAAATATTTAATTGAAATTTAATAACCAACCCAAAAAAAAATATTTATTTATAAAATTTAACACTTTTACAAAAAGTGTTGTTTGTATTTACAAAATCGATTGTAGACTTAGTTTCAATAAAAGCTGTTATTGTATTTACAAACTATTTTTATCTGTGTATTTGCCCTTAGAGGATTTTGCTTTAAAAATTTGTTTGTAAATTTGATAATGTTCTCGAAAATATTTAAAAATTCATAGGGCCACTATTAACGTACATCTACACGAGAGCGAAAACTGCTAGAGATAGAACAAAAAACACCTCTAATTAGCTCTATTGTGAATGATTTAAGTTATTTAGAGGTGTTCTTTGCTCTATCTCTAGCAGTTTCCTCTCTCGTGTAGATGTGCCTTTATAGTTAGCACTAAGTAAGAAGTTTTTGTGTACAATTAGTTAACCTGGTGTCTTCAAATGCAATAAATGATATCAAACTGTCAAAACGACTGCAGAGTAACGTCAAAATGAATCAATTACACTAAGAAATATTAAAAAATTTTCTTCGAAAAACACAAGATTTTATGAACAATTAATTTTTTTCTACAAATAATAAATAATTAAAGTTGTTTTTTTATTTTTGTTTACTAAAATTTGTGTTGTTTTTGATTGCTAAATCAAAATGAAAACTAAGTGACATTTGACGACAGACTTCATGGCAAGAGCCGCTTGAATGTCAACGATATCATGGTATTGAAATTAATAGGCCATTCACATGAACGAAATAACTAAATCTCCTCATTTTTGTTCTTTATTCTATTACCACATTAGGTCTTTTCTTGACACTATATAGTAATAGAATGAAGAACTAAAAACGAGTTTAGTAATCTCATTCATGTGAATAACATATATTAAATTGAGATTAAATTGTTTTGACAATTGTTTGCTATCATTTTATTGCACATCAAGACACTATAGGTTTGTAAGAAATTCTCAAAAAAAAAATTTCTTATACCCAATTTACTCAGAAAAGTTAATACAGTAAACATTGGATTAACTACTTAATCGAACACTAAACAAGTCGATTAAACCATATTTTAATATGGTCGGTTAACAGTTCATTCAACATTTAAGCCCAAACCACATAGCGAAAGGGCCATTGGATAGTGGCAGTGCTGTCAAACTTTGTTCTTGAATTTCGCGAAAACGATTTTATATTTTTAAAAAATTCTTATTGCGTTTCGTTTAAAAACAGCTCTTGTTTATTTAGAAACTTTTCTAATTTCCCGGCAGTGACAAATAGAGGAGATACAAAACCCTGCTTTATCGACAAAACGTCGCACTGCGGTCGACACTGCGCTTATGTGGTTTAGGCTTTATTTCTAAACGAATCTGTGTTCATACTACTAATTGAGTGCAACTCTGTTTTATTATAACACTTCCCAATAAATCATACACTTGCAATATAACGACGTTTTCCCACTACAGATAAAAATTAACGTTAAAAGTAACTGCTTTTACCAACGCCGGCATTTTCCATGTTCTTTGTACGCCGGATCGCTACCGGCGCCACTTCGGAAAAACAAAAAGCAGCATTGATGCCATAGATTGGCATCAAGTACATTAAGGACTTGTTCTTGAAAAATGTTTTAAATACCAGTAACAAGTTTAAAATGTACTTTGTAATCAGTGCCAATTACTAGGGGAGAAATTGATACTTAAGTACTAATACCTTAAAATGAACTAGGTACTTCCTAAGTACTATGGGTACTTGTTAAGGTTTATGATACTTGCTAAGTACTATAGGTACTTGATAGGTTATATGTTACTTGCTAAGTACTTATGGTACTTGCTAAGTACCTATAGTTCTTAACATGTGATATAGTACTTAGCAACAATTGTTACAATTGTTATATTATTCGATAATCTGCCAGATTATTTATTACTTTTATTTTGTATGGGTTTACAGGATTATTTAAATAATCGGTCATAATCTTGTTTAAACTTGAAAACAATTTAGCCAAAGCCGCTAAATTGTTTTCAAGGAGACAGACAGCGTAAACAATGAAGATTGTAAAAAAATATTAAAACCATAATCTGTGAGATTATAGAGTTAATATAATTAGCTTGTTAGGGATTTTCGATTTCGAAAAATATTTTAGTCTTCAAAACATATATATTTCAACAGCAATCATAAAATTTCAAACTTTATATTTTATTGATCACCAAGTATTTGCTTTTCTTGCATACTTGATACTTAAAAATAACTATTCAAAATTGTGCATAGAGTTGCATTTTAAATAGTTGAATATAACAATAAGATTCTGCTTAAATGTTAGGTCTGAAAATGTAACTCTGATATATACAAAGAAAACTAAAAAGTAAAAAGCTAAAAAATGTTGAAAGTTTAAAAAAATAGATTTTTATACAATTGAAATGGAACTTTTACTTTTAACACAAATTTAAAAGAATTTCATTGGAAATTCAAAAAAACTTTCATACTTCATTGTTAAAAATTTTAAAGATCTTTAATATATTTCAGAGTCAAATTCCATAGAAATTAATTTTTTTAATTTTCAGTTTGTGTTAACTTTAGGTTATTTGTTTATTGCTAATAGCACATAACACATTTTATTGTACTTTAAAAATTTAAAATATCAAGTATTACAAGTTTTTACTAATTTTAAAACAATATTTGATTTTTTATATTTTTTTTTTTATATAGCTTGTATAAATATTTGATTTTTTGTATAATTTTAAGGAAACTTTTTGGATGTTTTTTTTATCAATTGTTCAAAGGAAACCAATACGATTTATTGATTTAACACACAAAAAAACAAAACTCCTAAATGTAGACTTTCTAGATAAATAATTATCACTCTATTGTAAGCAAAACAAAGTACCAGTCTCATTTGTATATTATAAACATTTAGAAGAGTTAGAGTAAAAATAGCTTAAAGCTTATTGGAACAGAAAAACCAAGGCAAAGCACCAAAAAGTAGGCTTTAGTTATTTTTAATTATTAAAAAGATAGAAACCCATCTTAATATAGCGAAGCATAAGAAATATATTCAAAAATCTTAAGAATATACCAAAAAAGGTTTCAGTTAAATTCAGATTAGTTGTCTTTTTAATACAATTTTTGTAGGACTTAGAATTTTTCAAAAACAAAAAATAAATTAGAGCTTAAAGCTTTAAATTAAATTCGGTTCAAATTTTCTTAAGTGATTTATTTTTTCAATCTAATTTTATATAAAAAAAATCGTGAAAGTAGGCCAACAATAAAATTTTAAGGCACTGTTTAAATTTTGATAATTTTGTATAAATATGATGTTACCAACGTCTTATACTGTTCTTATACGTTCACATCTCTTTTTAAATCCCGAGATTTCTATACAAAACTCGGCAGAAATTTTGACCGTTTACATTTGAACTTTATGACAGTAGTGAGCTTTAGAAATTTGATTTGACAACCACATTTTTTGTTTTGTGTTGTAAACAAAGCAATACCCTCAAATTAAAAATATTTCTAAAAACCATTTAGCGCCATTTAAAATCAATGTTAAAACTCGAAAAATACTTGCCAAGCTACAACAATTTTTTGTGTTGTTATTGTTTTGCATGTGTTTTTCGTGTTTTAACATTAATTTTATGTCTCGTGTAGACAAGACTTTATGGTTAGTAAGGACAATAAACTAGTATCAAGGACGATAAACTAGCAGCAAAAGTTTTCAATATATTAATGGGAGGAAGACAAGCAATTTCCAAAGGTTTCTTTATACATAGTTATCCTTCGCCAGAAGAAAAAAATTATAATAACGCAACACTTCTTTTAATTATTAGTTAGTTTTCATTGGGTTTGTATTTATTTTAATAATTTTGTTATATGTATCATTATTTTTATGTTATTTTTTAGGCAGCTGTTGACCAGCCTTGCCACTTTTTGCATCAAAATTAAACGAAACGCTTGTTTCATTCTGTAAAAACTCCGTTTGTGAAATTTTCATGAGATTACTTACAAATTTCGTAAATAACGGAATTTCATTTGTATGGGGAATTTCAAGATTTTACATAAGATTTTCATTGAAAGATCAATTTTGGTCGAAATCTCGGGATTTGAGCGCAGATGTAAATGGAATATCAAAGTTTATTACTTTATAAAATTTCTGCCATCATATTTTTTATAAAATTTAAATTTATTCATTTCTATTTAGGTCTGAAAATATACTTCAAAATTTCTAAAAATTATTTCCTACAAAGTAGGCTGCATTTTCTTAAAATTTTGCCTCAGAGTGGACAATTAAAATATTTTTTTAAACCAAAGATTATTGTTTTTATTTTTTAAAAAACAACAACACGCACAGAACGAAATTATGATATAAAAAAAAATAAATTGTAAAAACGATATTGATACAATAATATTATTTTAAGCATTATAATAAATTATGAAATTAAAACATTTTTGATAAATTTACAAAATTTCCAGGAAAAAATATTAAAAAAAAACAAAAAGAAATTTATAAAAATGCTGAATTTAGACAAAAAAAAATAAAAAAAATCAGGTAGCAAACAAAAAAATCAAATAAATTTAAATTCAAACTCACAAACAAATCCAAAGAAAAAAATTTGTATTTCAAAAAAATACAAAAACTAAAAAAAAAAACATTTTAACAATCACTTTAAGATTCCTATTTATTTAAAACAATAAAACTTGGCTTATTATAAATCTCAAACAGAAAACTTTAAAGAAAATCTTAAAAATCTCTATAAAAGTTATTAAAAAAAACTCTTTTATTAATTTTTTGTTTTCTCTATTTTTATTAAAATTATTTGTATATGATTGCTTTATATTTTATTTAAAAAAAATGACTTAAGTAACCACTTTTAATCTAAGCTTTGTCTTTTTAAGCATTTGTTTTTAAGTTTATCTCGGACTTTTTGTTGATATTTTAATTTAATTAATTATTAATATTCCTAGTGATATAAATGTTGTATGTGTCTCTCTCTATATATATTTATATATAATGTTTATATACAATTTTCTTATATAACCATCCCAAAAAATGGCATGTAGGCATAAACACATTATATGGTAAAAAAAAAAAAAGTCAGTAAACAACGCCACATTTATTTTTATTTTTTCTCATTTTGTAGGCAATACGTATAAAAAATTATACACAATTTATTGAAAAATACAAAAGACCGTAATAAAGAAAAAATATATACTAAAATTCAAACAAGTGTTTTATTTTAAATATCTGGACCAAAAATTTACAAAAGGTAAGATATAAAGAAATTTCCAAGTTTTTATTAAGGTACATTTACACACGAGAGTAAACTGCCAGAGATCATAGGTTCGGATGAATTAATTCTATAATTCACTTTTGAATTTTTAATTTAAATTCTCTATTTCCCTATGAATTCATTCACTGGCTTCATTATTTTAAATTTTGAACATGGTGAATTCATTCTTTCTCGAATTTATTATTTTTATCATGGTCAGTGGAGCAACCATATGTGCAAAAGTATTATTTTTCACAAACTTTTAACCCTCTCATGACCGTTAGTGGTGTTTTAAGCGGTAAACATAAAAATTTGTGTCGAAACCAGAGTAAGAAAATAAACTCTAACGAACCGTACATTTAGGGTTGCGTACCGCACATCGCGAACAAAGTACACAAACATATTGGTTCTGTACCGAATTCGGTACGCTACGGGGTGTAAATATGTGTTGAAACTACAGTACATAATATTTGTAAACTATTTTGACAACTTAAAATTAATTGAAAATGTTATAGGGTTACCAAAATTTTATTGATTTCAATGAAAACAATAGGTGTTCTTGATTATGCTAGTTATTTACAATTTTTTAATTTCAACTATAGATTTTGTTAACTACTTAACTAAGGATTTTATCGGTGTAGATTAAAAAGCAATCCACAAACTCAGTGTTGCCAACAAATTTTCAAAATAAATTTCTAGATCAGAATCAAAAATCGCTAGAAAATAACTAGCTTTAGGGTGCGTACAGAGTGGCCGCTTGTTGCCGAGCCGAGCCGACTGACGCTTATTGCGAGAACTTGTTCATGCGAGAAACAAGTTTGGGTGTGCATAGTGGATGCGAGAATCAGCGCTGATATTTTGTCTATTATTTGTGTTTTATGTATGTTTGTATGATTTGAGTTTTATTTTGTTGAGACAAAAAACTGACATTGAGTTTTAAAATTTTACTTATTAACGCATTTCTTCAATTATTCTTGAAATTTTTATTACATTTTTTTTTTTTAATTTTGTTTATGGTTTTTTTAATTTTTTTATAATTGTTATAATTTTATTTAATTTTTATTATTTATTTGAATTTTAATTTTTTTGTTTAATTTTTATTTTATTAACATAACGTAAAGAATGTTTTCGGCGCTGAAAAACGCTTTGGAACTGTTTTCTCGCATTCAATCAGCTTTGCGCTCTGACCAGCTCGGCGCCCACTATGACCTGTTTGCGCTTATTTGTACTAATTTGTATAGTACCAGTTTTCTCGCATTGGTTCTCGCAATAAGCGTCAGTCGGCTCGGCTCGGCAATAAGCGGCCACTCTGTACGCACCCTTAAGCGGGGAATACACTAAGGAACATTCGTGAAAAAATTACAATTTTTTTACGAATGTTGATTTGTGTATGTTAATGTTCGTGTTGACATTCGTGCAATTCGTGTTTACAAAATTTTTTGATATTTTTTGTTCCCTACTCAATGTTCCTTAATGTATTCGTCGCTTTATAAACAGTGCGAGAATTTAGCGATTTTATCGCTAGATTATCGAAAAATGGTACTTAAAGGAGTTTTTTACTCAAAAATTTCTTTAATATGTTCATAAGAAGTGTTATAAACTTGTAAATAATAAACAATTTTACGATTAAGCTGCAAATAATTAATCCCGATTTTCATTGAATTAATATTAGTATTGAAAATATTCTACATTCCCATATTTTATCGAAATGTGTATTTTTTAGAAAGTTTTTTTTACTAAAATCGTTGAAGAAGTTGTTTTTTTATAATCAAATTTTACAATAGTTTTCAACATAAAACTGATTTTTATAAATTATATTACGGCTGATAAAAATCGCCAGATTTTTGGCTAATAGCTACATGACAATTTTTACCGCTAGGGACGAAATAAAATCGCTAATCTGACGAGAAAATCGCTGTTATGGCAACACTGGTAATACTGGAGAAACTATCCGGCATCACTGTAAAGCTATTGTGAATGTTTTCATTTAACAGCTGAGCTTTTGTTTTGATATTTATTTTCTGCACGGTGCACGTGTTAAAAAAATACAGAAATATTATAGCAAATTGTATTAAATCCAATTAAACTTGAGAAAAATAAAACAAAAATGAGTAAGAAGGGTAAAGGAGGAAGCGGTCTAGGACGCCAATTAATCAAAGATCGTTTTGGACAAAAACCAAGAAGGAAAGTCGACAATGATTCGATGGTAAGTGGAAAGAAGACCTTTAACATTTCGTTTGTGTAAAAGAAATTATAATTTCATGTTTATTTGTTTAATAAAAAAGCTGCACACTACCGAAATTCAAGATGGTTATGATTGGGGCCGTCTAAATTTAAGTTCCGTAACAGAGGAGTCGTCATTTCAAGAATTTTTAAGAACTGCTGAATTGGCCGGGACTGAATTTCAGGCCGAAAAGTTAAATATTGCTTTTATCAATCCCAAACAAGGAGTGGGGTTATTATCACGTAAAGAACAGATAGCTATAGAGAAAAAACATAAGGATAATAAGGATTTACTAAAAATTCCACGACGCCCTAAATGGACTGTCGACACTTCAGCCGATGAATTACAACGGGCAGAAAGAGAAGGTTTCCTGGATTGGAGACGTAATTTGGCATTACTACAAGAAGATGAAGAGATTATAATGACTCCCTATGAAAAGAATTTAGAATTTTGGCGACAGTTATGGCGTGTCGTAGAAAGGTCAGATGTGGTTGTGCAAATTGTAGATGCTCGCAATCCATTACTGTTTAGAAGTGAAGATTTGGAGAAATATGTCAAAGAGGTGAATCCCAACAAAATGAATATGATCTTAATTAATAAGGCCGATTTGCTAAATGATAAACAAAGACAATATTGGGCAGAATATTTTGATGAACAAGGCATAAGAACTGCCTTCTTTTCAGCTACCTTGGCCACAGAAGAATTAAAAAAGGAAGCAGAAAATAAAGAAGATAAACCAGCTAAAACTGAAATGAAACTAAAGAAGCAACAAGAAGATGAACAAGAGGTAGAACCTTTAAATCAAAAAAACGAAGAAAATGAATCGGAATCTTCAGAAACTGAAGAACAACCAGAAGATTTTTCGTTAAATGAATTAAAAAAGGCCGCTAATCATATCAACAATACTTTAGATAAACTAGAGGAAAAACTACAGCAAATAGAACAGAAGATACCAACCCCTATTGAAGAAAAAACTGAACCCATGTTTATTAAAAATAATTCAAAATTATTATCCCGTGAAGAACTTATAGAGTTATTTAGGACAGTATATAAGGGAACAACTTACACACCAAATATATCTACTATAGGTTTAGTGGGTTATCCTAATGTGGGAAAAAGTAGTACCATTAATGCCTTAATGACTGAGAAAAAAGTTTCGGTATCAGCTACACCCGGTAAAACAAAACATTTCCAAACTTTATTTTTAGATCAGGATCTATTATTGTGTGATTGTCCTGGTTTGGTAATGCCTAGTTTTGTGCTTACAAAAGCTGATATGATACTAAATGGTATTTTACCTATAGACCAGGTATTTGTGAAGATAAACTTATACAAATTCAAAAGATTTTCTAAGTTTTCTAATTTCAGATGCGTGATCATGTGCCGCCGGTTAATTTATTATGTGAACGCATTCCTAGACATATATTGGAGGATAAATATGGTATTATTATCGCCAAACCTATAGAAGGAGAAGATCCTAATAGATGTCCTCATTCAGAAGAACTTTTACTGGCCTATGGCTGTAAGTTATTTTGTGTTTATTATTGAATTATCTTTTAAATAATTTTTATTTTTTTAGATAACCGCGGTTTCATGACATCTAATGGCCAGCCGGATCAACCACGTTCAGCTCGTTATGTTTTAAAAGATTATGTCAATGGTAAACTATTGTTTTGTATCGCACCTCCCACATTGGATCAGTCAGAATATCAACAATTTCCAGCTCGAGTGCGTAAAGAGATAGAAGAAAAAAATTTACCAGCTCAACAACAAAGAGCTATGAGGGTATGTAATAAATTCATAAACTTAACAAAAATATAAACATTTACCTTTTCACTCATAACTTTTGAATCGCGAGACCGATTTTACTCATTTTTAATAAACTGCTCGGGGAATGTTCATTAATAAAGGTGAAAATGAGCATCCGCTTGCATCTTAGTGGCGCAATCATCATTTCAACTGACAGACGGACAGACGTACATTACTAGATCAGCTTAGAATTTCATAAGGATATATGCTTCATGAGGTCTTTCACCAATATTTCGACATGTTACTTGTACAAACGCAATGACAAACTGAGATACACCCTTTCACATATAAACATGATATAAACATGGTTATACGTGAAAAGATATTAGTAATTTGCTAGATCTGTGAAAACAACAGAGTAGTATTTTGAAAGATGACAAAGCATATTGTGGTAATTTTTTTGTTGTGTTTGCCTTTTCTTTGATATTTCAAATGTGGAACAAGAAATTCTCATTGGGTTTGTAATTTAATTTATGGATATGCCTCGAACACATTGATTTTCACAACTTATTAAATAAGTTTTGGGAGTTTAGCACATTTAATTTCTTTAATTAATTTCTAGTGTCCGACCGAACTCACTTTTTTAAGGCCGAACCGAAGCCGAACTTCGGCCAAAATTACTAAGTTCGGCCGAAACCGAAGCCGAAGCCGAATACTTTTGTGTTTGAATAAAAACACAATTTTATGCAACTTTTTCAAATTCAAAAACGCGGAAACCAATTTCTAAATATTTTTAAATTGCAAAAACATAAAAAGTTGTATTTTTCGCTCTTTAAGTAAAAATTAAGTTAAAAATGTGCATATTTTTAAGTTACTATACAAAATTAAAGAGCTAAATGTTGCAAAATATTGATTTATAGAAAAGTTCGGTATTCGGCCAAAATGTTGCCGAACACCGAACTTGGCCGAACATCACTTTTTGGCCGAACTCCGAAGCCGAAGCCGAATACTCGGTCGGACACTATTAATTTCTTTATTACATAATTTTAAGATTTGAAATTGCTGTCAAATTATGCATCATAAATTAAATAAGACAAGTGGGGTTGCAATCTGGCTTGGAATGAGCTTGATTATCAGGATTTTACTCAAAAACTAGTTTTTTGTACCAGTTGTGTGTTAGTTTAATAGGAAGTGCTTAAAAATATTGGCTAACAAGGAAGGTATACCATTGGGTTCTCTCCGATTTTAGCGAAATTCTGATATGTGATAGAGGCGAAAAAAGAAGACACGTATTTTTTCAGCGACCCAATCTTAGGTTCAGGGGTTAAAAAACGGGACCAAAAACTAAACTGAACAAAAGTGTTCGATTAATCGATTGAATACCCTGATTTGCACCTAAAACGGAAAAAAATGCTCGTATGTGAATCTTGGAACAGAGAAAACTCGTAACTTTTTTACGTGAAACTGATTTCTGTGACAAGGGTTATGTACTGGTATGTGGTGAAAATCGATCGGTTATGATTTCGATCATTTTGATCGAAACGAATTTTTAGAAGTAACCAATTTAATTCAAAAATATATTTTTAATCGGTTCGGGTAAATCATGTATTTTCAATTTAATTTTTTTTCATCGTATACCAAGTAAGTTTTTATACGAAGGTTTAAACTTTAGTTAATAGTTAAACCAAAAAGTTGTTATTTTGTGTACATTTTCTTTTGTTTATAGTTAAGTTAAAGTTAAACCTACAGTATGAGACCTATCGTTAGTGTTTTATTTTACCAACTGAATGACAAATTTTGAGGAATGCTAAGAATGCTATAATCTCTTTCTATTTATTAAGAGTAATCCAAAAAGAAACCTAATTAATTTTCAATATTTTCTTTTCCAATTACAGATCAACAAAAATACCTCTTCAAATGATTTAGATAATCAATTTTTCGTTAAACCAGCTGGTGCTGCTCATGTAAAAGGACGTTCAAACTTTCCTCATATTAGGGTGCAAGCTGATGGTTCTATAGTTCAAGCGGAACCTACAGATAAACCATGGCGTAATGTTAAAAAGGAAAGACGTGAAAAATCGCGTAAAAAATTCAATCATTTAGATCAACATTAAGATTTAAAAAAAAGGATCTCATTGGATTTTTAAATGGCGTTATTTTAACCTTATTTGAAAGTAAAGTGTTGAAGTGAGATTTTTTTTTAATTAAAACTTTAGTGATTTTATGTATAAATATTTTTTAACGTATATTCATGAATAAAATTTAAATTTAATGTAAAAAATCTTAGTTTTAAAGGCACATCTACACGAGAGAGAAAATTCCTAGAGATAGAGCAAAAAACACCTCTAAATAGCTTAAATCATTCACAATAGAGCTAATTAGAGGTGTTTTTTGCTCTATCTCTAGAAGTTTTCTCTATCGTGTAGATGTGCCTTAATAGCAAAAAATTACATTTGTTGTCAAAAAGAGAAAAAAATCAAAAAAAAATAAAATAAATAAATCAAAAAAATAAAAAAAATAAAATAAATAAATCAAATAATGAATTTAAGTGTGTAGATTGAAACCTTATAATCGCCATGATACCTTAAAAGATTTTAATAAGTAGGTATGTACAAAATTTTTTTTAATTAACGTTTTAAAATTTTAAACAAAAACATATGTTATATTATAATAAATATATAACATTTTTTGAACTTTTAATATATTTGTTATAAATAACAATAAATAAATATATGACATTTAAAAAATTTTTATTAAAATTAATTTAATGAAAATAATTTTTTATGAAAATAATTAAAGAGGATTTATAGAATCCAATATCGGAAATTTCCGCACAAGCAAACGAATGAGGGAATTTTCTACATTTTTCTTACGGAAATATCCGATTTTTGGATTCTAAAAATCCACTCTACGGATTTGATGAAGGAATTTCCTTTCAGACCAAAATTGTGTTCTTAAAATAAATTTTGACAGCCAATTTTTATCGTTATTAATTTGTTACACATATTTATTCGATTTTCTGGAACATAAATATTTAAAAAGTTTTATGACGTCATTGTAATGCCATTTCCATTAATTTTTATAAACCCATTTATGGAATCCAATTCCGGTTCCAATCCAATTCCGGTGGGGATTCCCTAAAGACTACGAATATATCGGAAACAATCTTATATTTCAAATCGAAGTCAGTAATAGATATTTTTCAAATCTCTGGGATTTTATTGACAATATATTTTATATATATTTATATGAATTATTCCCACAATTTTCCGATTTATTAAGAACAAAATTTTGATTTATGTAGAAAATTAAAATCCACTTACCTTATTTACTTTCGTTTATTCTTGTTATAATATAATCTTGAGTTTTCTTGAATAATCCTAAAATAAAAGCGCATTTGAAATTATTTTTTTAAATATGAAATGATTAAATTTTCAAACCTTTTAAATAATGTTTAACATTTCTTATCCACTTTTTGTATAATACTATTAATAAGGAATCTTTGCGTTTCCGATAAAGATATAAAATTGTGACGAAATTCTTGTAAAGCCACCTTAAGATCTTGTGGTTTATTTAAATGCCAGGCTAATATAATCTCGGCCAATGCAAATTTTTGAAATTGTGTTAAATAAACACCCGGACGCCAAGATGAAAATTGATGTTCATGACATGGAGATTGCGAACGACTAGGAGATATATCTTCTTCTTTCTGAAATTCAGCCACTTGGGCATAAAACTCTATGAGTTTAATATGTGCTGGAGTTTGCCTAGATGGTGGCAGAGTTAAGGCCACCAAAAGTAAAACTCTTAAGATTTCCACACGAGCTAGAACTTCTTGATATAGATTTTGTTTTTTACGTTCATAAATGTTATCGACTATATCGTCCAGCTGCTGCAATGCTTTAAGATAATCATGATTTTTCAAGCACTGTTCGGTAGCTAATTCCAATTCATATATACGATGAGCGGGTGAATTGAAAGTACTAGTGCCTTCATAGTGGGGCTGTAATGGTGTCATTTCGCGTATTATAGCAGCTTTTATAACACTATCGTCGGGACATTTTTCTACAGCCTGTGTAAAACAATGTAAAGCTGTTTCTTTATATTCCTGACGATTGGATCTTAATAACAGAGATTCCATTTCTTCGTGTGCTTTTAGAAAAAGGCGTGCCGCCTTCAATAGAGCCTGACATTCAGCCATGGAATTTTGCAGATAATTTTCACATTTGGCCACTCCTAACTGGCACATCGCAGCATATTGGAATATACTAGCTTCTTCAAATTTTATAGCTAATCGGCCATAGTCATCCAACACTTCAGAGACATTTGGTCCAAAGCGTCTGAGGTTTTTAAGAAACATCTTTTAAAATTGAATTAAAATTTATGCGTAAGAGAATTGGACTTACTTGAATACTGCTTTTTCAATCTTTTTAAGTTTGCTGGATGCTTTCAGATACTGATCCACTAAATTCCTCGGATAACTATCCATATCGGAAAAAAATTACGGTAAAAATAACAGTACTACAAGCAGAGAACGAAGTCGATAATAAAATTTGCTGGCGGCGGATAACAAAAATATAGTCGGTGGCGGTTATAAGTGGACAAAGCCGAAAACTTTTGCGGCGGCGGTTGTGATAAAAAACTCGGCGGCGTCTTAAAGTCGTGTATTTTTTAAATTTTTACGATACTATTATTCTTAAGCGGCCTATAGAAGATCAAGCATGCTGTACAGCATGCTGTACCGGTGTTCTGTAACTATGCGAGAAGTTACTCACATAAAAATTGCAACTCTACGATGTGTCTACGATATTTAGAACAGGGTGAGTCACAAAATTTCAAACTGAATATAAGTAAATTTTTTTTACATACCTCTGGCTAAATTTAACATTATGATACTCACTCTGTTTTAAATATGGCAGAGTTGCAATTTTTATGTGAGAAACTTCTCACATAGTTACAAAACACCGGTACTGGACGGATGTATGAATGTGATCATATAATGTCTCATTTGACGGTTTGTCAAGCATGTTGGACGAAAAACAAAATTTTTTGATTTTTCGGCAGGTTTAACAAAAACGCTTTAAAGTGTAATGGACAAATTCATCAAACATTGGAGAATTTTACATTTTTAATTGTTTTTTTTTTGTGACATAAAAGGGATAACGTTAATACACTAAAAACTGCAAAAACAGAAAAAAAAAAAAAATAAATCAAAGAAAAAAATTAATAAAAATATTTTCGTCATTATCATCCGTTGTGTTAATTTTGTGTTTTTGAAGGTAAATTTTACAGCATGCTTGACCGGTTATTCCCAAACCACTTTTTTGTTTGTCAAACAAGCTGGACAGCATGCTTGATCGTATATAGGCCGCTTTAGAAAAATTAATTTAAGAATTTTTTTTGTAATTAAAATTAATTAATTTTATAGGAAAGATAAAAAATCTCATTTCTACCGGCTTAGCAGACATAGTCGGCTAACATTTTATAGCCGAAATTAGCCCAAGTCGGCGGCGGCTCGAGTACCTGTAAAATGGTCGGCGGCGGCTTAGCCGCGGCTTTAAGTCGATCAGTTTCGTTCTCTAACTACATACAAGTCACCCGCCGACTTTTTTGTGAGTAGAGATACAGCCGAATGAGCTTCTTGTTTCGGCTTGTTGTTGTTAGCTTGTAATTGCAGCTAGGCCGATACTTTTTAAATTTACCACTTATCAGTTTCAATTTTATTTTAAAGCTTATTTTTGCTTCTAAAAAAATTAATTTATTTTGATTTCTTAACATGAACGCCAGAAAACCTACTTAAAAATCAAACTTAAAAATCGTTGAGTTCGCAAGCATGTTCGAGGACGAGGTGTTTTAACGGCGAAAACGCCGTTTTTCAAACAAAAATCGTCGTGTTCGGAACAAATAATCCGGTACTGTTTACCTTATTTTGTAAAAAAGTCTCAGAATTGCATACAATACCAAAATTTCGGATTATTTTGCATGAACTGCTTGAATCCAGCTACGCTAACGTTCAAGCACGCGATCATGCAAATCAAGCAAAAAAACAGGTAAATTTATTGAAAAGTACCGTTTATAAGCACCTAGAAAAAAATTGAAAACGTCAAAAAGCTGTGACAGGTTTTTTCCCTAAATTTGTTGATTGTTAAGCAGTAAGTCAAATAAATTTTACACTATTTTTATTATTTATTTATTATTCAAATAAACCAACTGAGCCCAACAACAAGTAGTTATTTTTAATATCCCTTAAAACTATAATCTTAAAAAAAAGTAATTAAATATCACCTCAATTCATAAATGTTTTGTAAAGTTACAGCAGGTTTACAAAACGTCATTTTCATACAAAATTTGTTGAATGACCCTCCTATAATTTTACAAATCGTTTATGAATTTAGGGGTATGTATATAAGAGCATTATAGCATTTTATTAATTACAAAAAATAAAAGTAACAATATGCCAGAAATAAATATGACAAAATGTATTGCATTATAAAAATAAGAGAATAGAAATAATATGGCAAATATAATATATGATAAATGGATTATAAAATTAGAGGATTTAATAGTAAATCAACGTTGAAGCTGGAAACATGGCAAGTACCCAGCAAAACCTTGGTAATTTTATAGGTATTGCTATACATATTACCTGGTAATTTATGTAACCGCTTACCCTTGCATTACTTGTAATACCTAATTCGTTTGGATGTTTTATTGGTATAAACAATCTATTTTCTACACTGATAGAATCTCAAGAGTAAAAATTTTCACCCGATAAACTTTAACCAACGTAAAATTTAATTAATAGTTTCAAAAAAATGAAAAACAAAAGAAAACACAATTTTAACATTTTATACCAAAACTCAAAAACCCAGTTCAGTTTTTAGAACAGCTGTGGGGAGTGGTTGGTTAAATGTTTTCTTAAATATTAGCATAATGCCGACTGGAATTGGCAATTACCCAATTTTTACCAGAAAGTGTCGAACAGATCTAATATTTATACCTCAAAATAAATGGGCAAAAATCAAAATTTTGTATCTTTTACACCCCTTAAACATTCGAATAACCCATACTTCTTTATTTGGTGTTTATGCTACTACGTAAAGTATTTTATGTGGGTTACGGAAAACGTAACGTCAATTGCCCCATTTTCCATAGTTAAAGAAAGTGGTTAACCAGACATCAATATATTATTTTTATATATGTGTATAGAAGAAAACTTCATATTTTGTGTGTTTTTTTATTGAGTTCAAATATAAATTATTTTCTCTTCACTAAATTAAGATATTTTTTAAATGCTTGGAATTTATTTGTTTTAATAATTATTAAAATAATTAGTGATTCAATGAATGTTTGAAAAACAAGTTTTTCTTTTCCGCCAAAGTGTTTTAAATACATCGAAAGGACAAAGTTTTAACGAAATTAAAAAAGCTTAGAAAAAATGAGAGGCAAAAGGGTTAAAATAAAGAAAGAAAAAAAACGTAAAAAACATTAAAGGTTAGATAAGCAGGTGTTTTTTTTTATTTATAATCAATACTGAGTAGTTTTCCAAACTTTAGAAAAACTAACCCTTAAGACTAGTCATGCCAGCACGCATAACTTCATCGACCAGCAAGAGATTGCTGGCAATAACTGAGCAGGAATTCAATATTTGCTTCTTAACATTATAATTATCATAAACACCCAAATCAGCAGGTTTCATAGCTTCACCGGTTGATAAATCCAAACCCACAGGATCGGAATTAAGACGGTCCTCTTCAGTCAATGTAACGATTGTATCCTGGGCATCATAACCACTATTGATGGCCAAATTTTTGGGTATAACCAACAAAGCCTCAGCAAAAGCTTGGATGCCCAAGCGCACTTTACCCTTAACGGTATCTTTGTATTTCATTAAATGATTGAAAGCTCTAATTTCAAAAGCTCCGGCACCAGGAATGACAGCCTTATCATTAATGGCATTATTGATGGCTCTCAAACCATCCCTAATGGCATCTTTAATTTGTAAAATGGTATGTTTGTTGGGACCCTTGACAAGAATGGTAACAGATAATGGATTTTTACAATCTTCTACAAAAGTATATTTATTTTCACCCAAAGTATGTTCATAAACAACACCAGCGTAACCCAAATGAGATTCTTCCAAATCTTCAAAAGAGTTAACAGCTGTGCCACCACAAGCCAAAGCTAAACGTTCCATATTACGGCGCTTAGCACGACGCAAAGCCATAATACCCTCTTTGGCCAAAGCATCCAAAGACATTGGGTCAATACCCTTTTGATTAATGACAACAAACGATTTTTCAGTACCATCACATACTTTACGTTTCAATTCAATGATTTTCTTAACTCTTTGATCAATGAAATCACGTTCAGCTTTAACAAATTGTTCGCGTTCTTCAGCTGTCTTATAGAAGAAACCAGAATTTACCTCAGATTTTTCATATTCCAAAGAAACATTGCAAGTCAAAATATAACAGTTTTCCAAACGTTTTGGCATATCAGGATGTCTAGCACCATGATCCAAAACCAAACCCCTAATCAAAGTAGTATCGGTGGAGGTCTTATGTTGCATTTCCATAATTTCAACCATAAATAAATCAACTGGCTTATCTTCTTTACGTATGGCCAAAATAGCGTCAACACAAACGTCGGTAAGTAAATCAGCTAAGACAGGATGAACCTTAGTTTTCAAACTAGTATTGGCTACCTCAGAAAGACTCTTCTTATTGATTTCAATAGGAGTTTTCATAGTTTCCAAGACAGCCAAAGCTTGTTCACGGGCCTTTTCAAAACCTTCGGTAACAATGCGAGGATGTAAACCTTCAGCCAAAAAGATATCAGCTTGTTTAAGTAGTTCACCAATCAACAGAACGGTAGAAGTGGTGCCATCACCAGTACAATCATCTTGAGCAGTGCTAGCGCGAGCAATCATAGAAGCAGTAGGATGTTGAATTTGCATTTCATGCAATAAAACATTACCGTCTTTAGTAATTTTAATATCACCAGCACCAGAAACCAACCTAAAAAGGGAAATGAAAAACAAATAATTTAAATTAAGAATGAAAAAATAATAAAATTGTATTTAAACTGCACAATTTCAATATTTCGCTACTCCAATGTGTAGCATCTTCAGGAAATAACAATTAAATTAATTTAATTGAAATTTTGAAATAAAAAAACTTTTTATATATAAAAAACAAAACCTTAAGCTCAAGAAAATTCTGCAGTTAAAATAGAAAAAGAAGGTTAAATAAACTACAAGAAAATTGTATTTATGTAATAAAAAAAATGTAGATTAATGGTTCGAAAAATGGTAATTAAGCTTTCCACATTCAAATTTAGTTAACCATTTTAATCTAGCACAAACTTTATAATAAATTGTTATAGAGTTAACACAATTTACAGGCTAAATGTGCAATTTTTAAAATCTTCATACAGATATTATTAGTTTATTACATTATGATTTCGCTGCGTGTCACTTTCATCATTTTTTTCAAAAATTTACAATTTTCTTTTACTTGAAAAATAAATAACCTGGATAATGAAGCGAAATTAATGTGAAAAATAATATTTCAATAACTTTACCTCATATTAAAAAAAGTGGTGTATGCAGCAAAGCAATTACAACGTAAAAATTGTGTTTATAAAGCAAAATCGGTGCTGCATATCTCTTATATGACATGAGATATCGATATATATGAGATATCATATATTACCCATTCATAACTCCATTTACATAAAAATTGCGCATACACAGAAAAAACAGTAGGCACCATCAATGGGAATTTGTAAAAGCAATCAATTTTCTTTTAAATTAAAATTTTATTCCCAACAATTTTTTGTTTGAAATATTTGTAACTCGTTTGTAAATTGTTACCTTTCATATAAAAATTGTTAAAAATAAGAATTCAAAGTTACAAAAAAAATAATTTTTTTTTTGGATTAACAAATTTTTTCGTTGGTGCCTTTTTAAAGTTTTTTTTTTTGTATTTACAAATTTGGTATGAGAAAGATGTTTAAAAATTTAATTAGAATTTTGTAAATTCTTTTGTTTTTATTAATTATAACACGATTTGTCGATTAATGGTTCCGAAAAGTGTTAATCAATTTTAGTTAATTTAGTTAATCTTTTTAATCAAGCACAAAGTTAATAATAAATTGTTATGGATTCAACACAATTTACAGGCTAATTGTGAAAATTTAAAACCTGCATGCAAATAAATTGGCGCTAAAACACAAAAAATTGTTTTATAAAAAAGATTATTTAATAGTGCTGAATTATGATAAAACATTCTTAAATTTAATTTTGATATTTGTTGGTAAATGGAACCGAAAGTGGAAAGGTTTAATCTATCATATTCAAATTAATCTTTTTAATATACAATTCAAGTGACATTTTTTTAAATTTAATTTTTTATTTATTTTATTTATTTCAACAAATACATAACCGAGCCCATTAGGCGATATATCTGACCTTCTCCGAGAAAAGGGACCTAGTGTGTGAAAATTAAGTTTTGAATGAAGTTTAAAATTTTAATGTTCTTCTCATTTTTATCGATTTTCGCAAGTTCGTTTTGTACGTTTTTATGGGGTAAATAAATTTTTATCAGAAATCTAACTCATTTCAACTTATTCTACACCCTTTTAGGTACCAGAATCCACTCTTAAGTCCAAACCCGTTTTTAGACACACTAGGTCCCTTTTCTCGGAGAAGGTCACATATGGTTAAAAAGCTACTAGTCGTTTTTTTTTTGGTATTTGGTTTAGTGGAAAAGTTTTAATACTGGGAAAATGTTAACCCGATTAAATGCGATTTTTAGAGTCAAATTTAAGGGAAAATCAGTAGTTTAGTTTTAAAGTTAACTCTTCGGTCACCCAACTTTGTGAATACAGTGAATTTGTTGCTTAACTTCTGATTTTTCCTAAAATTTTACACCTAAAATGTATTCCAATCGGCCCAACAAACATTTTTCCATAAGAAAAATTTTTCAATACTGCTTCAAAATACCGAACATCGAACTAATACATTTTCTGGCCGAACCGTTTGGTCTGACACTCATAAATTGTTGCATATTAAACACAGTTAACAGGCTAAATGTGCGCAATTTAAAGCCAGTTTATTTAGTTTACGAAAAAAATTTAATACACAAATTATATATAAATGGCAATGTTTAGAAACATTTTTTCAAAACTTCAATTTGTTGATTAATGGTTCCGAAAAATGGTAGTTTGTATCTGCCATATTCAAATTATTTTAATCTCTTTAATCTAGCACAATATTTATAATAAATTGTTTATGTTTACAACAATTTACAGGCTATATGCGCAAAACTAGATGATCAGAAAACAAAAACATTTTTAAAATAATTTAAAAGACCTGTTTGTACATTGTAGGAAGGCACCAACAATGGAATTTATAAAAACAAACACATTTTTTTAAATTGAAATTTTATTGTCATTTTTTTTATTTGAAATGTTTCTAAATTGTTATTTTTCATATAAAAATTGTTTAAAAATTCAAAGTTACAAAAAAATGAATTTTTTTGATTTACACAATTTTATTGTTGGTGCCTTTTTTTACAAAAACGGTATGAGGAAGATGTTTAATAATTTAATTCGAAAACAAAACTGTGGTAGAAAATTTTCGTTATTTACAAACACTTTCTAATTTTAAAAAATGTTGTTTAATGGTACGAATAATGGTAATGATTTATATCACATTCAGAGTTAATTTAAACATTAATATAGCACAAATTATAAAAAAAGAATTTCTTTCAAGGTTGTAAAAAAGAAATTCAAAGGCAATTGTGCAAAGATGTGGGAAATCTAATACATAATATACGTTTTTTACATATAAAGAAAATTTTCACTCGAATTTTAAAGACATCAAATTGTTGAATAAATTGTGAAAGTTAACAATTATTTTATATGAAAACACAATCACAATAAGCCCAAAAGGTGTCGAAAAATAAGAGTCTCGTCATTTTCGTGAAAAAAAAATCTTTTTATACGGAATATAAGTTTTTTACGTGAAACTCAAACAACGTATTATGCTTTAAACACCGTAAGTCGTTTTTCACGTGAAAAAAATTTCACCCGAACTTAAAAGGCCTTGAAAATTAATTTAAAATCGGAAAATTAATAATTTTTTTTATTTTATTGGAAAGACACAATCACAATAAACATAAATTGTCACCTTTTCATGGGAAAAATAATTGTCTTGTGTACTAAATTTGTGTAAGAACAAAGTCTCCACAATTTTCACGTGAAACTCGTTGTCGTTAAAAATAATTTTTTTATATGGATTATAAGTCTTTTTCACGTGAAAACGAAACAACTTACTGTGCTTTAACTACAACAGTTTAAAAAACAAAAAAATCTTGAATCAGTTCTTAATGGGTTAATTAATTCCATTCGTGTATGTTTATGAATATAGAAATTTTAAATACCTACCTAATGGCATTCATTAACATTCACTAACAACAAACTCGTTGTAACAAAAAAAAAACTATAAAAGGGAATTGTCCAACTTTAACTCTAAATAACTTCCTCATTTAAATGATAATGAGTCATATCTCAAATTGGAGCTTAAAGTCTTCAGTTTATGCAAAAAAGTTGTATGCAAAAAGTCAATAAAAAAAGAAATGTTCATTTAGGTTACAATGGGTTAATATTGGGGTCATATTGAACCCCACCAAAAAAGCATTTGACAGACTTTTCGGCCAGTGTGATACTTATCGTGATGGGATAAGTATCTCCGGACTTATTCCAATTTCAATTTTCAAATTTAAAGCCCAGCCCACTCGACACTCCCGCCAAAAAATATTTCTAGTTTTGAACTCACAATAAAAATGTCTACCTGCCCGTAAACTGCAATTTAGCCGATATGATTATTGGCGCAATAGAATTTCCACTCAAAGCGATACAATTTCGAAATATTGAATATTGAAATATTTGCAGGGATAGTTTACATATAAAACGTTTTTATGGTAACCGGCCTTTGGTCGGGCTTAGGGGTTTTCTCCTATGTGAAAAGCATTTTAGTGACTTCCCTGAGTAGTTTCTCTGCATATCCATTTATTGGTTAAGTCTGTACCCTAATATATTTTAAATTGGTCCGTAATGGATTAATGTATACGAAATATTTTGGTGTCATATGAATGTTATTTAGGCCCTGTGCGAGGTGGCTAAATAAATTCTAAACTAAATACAAATTGACAAAAGGGTTTAAAATTTCTTTTAGCCAATCCCGATTCAAAGTATGAACCGAAATAGATCCGACCGACAAAAACTAAATATTGTTTTGGATTGCCAATAAAACGAATTTACTGTGGTACAAATTTGGACCCGATTGGAGATTTGCACCTAAAAACTTGAACCGAAAAATTATACAAATTAAAAAATGTAATTGCAAATGCCCTGGTCTGGCAATCGATGACACATTTGTCACATACAAACATAACCTCAATGTACTTTGCCGACACCCCGTGATGTTTCCCAAACAGATGCTTAAAAAATTATCATTAAATCAATAAATCTGAAAATATCCTTTTAAATTGCCCTCAATAATAGTAATTTATGTTATAAATCATAAAAAAAATCTTACATTTTCATTGTTCCCTTGGGTCCCAAATTGGTACGCATCACATCCTGCAATCCCTTGGCAGCCGAAATATTAATGGCCAAAGCTTGGGCTGCCCGAGCAAATTCAGCTTTTGGATTTAATAAACTTATTGAAGCCATTATAAATAGTTTCCTTTAATTAAATCTTTTTCACTATATTTCAAGAAAATTCCAAAGTGTATACGAGCAAATTAAATTGACTGTTTATCCGACAACGACAAAAAAAATGTGCCGATGAGATTTTTTCGTTCACAAACGAACTAGTTCAATCGAACGATTCAAATACTTCGTCGTTCATCATTTCGTTCTTTATCAATGGAACAATTGTTTTTTTCAATTAAGTTGTTTCCAATTAAAATGTTTTTTAGAAAATACAATTTTTGTTCCAAATTAAAAAAAAAACAGCCAAACTTCATAAAAAAATGTTTTTCTCACAAACCAGTTTTATATTTTTAATAAAACTGCATTTAGACCGAGCAAAATCTACCTAGTTTTTGTACAAAACTGGTTTTTGTTTGTTTTTTATGTATGCGTTTTGACAAGTAAAAACTAGTAACGGCCAAAAACTAGGTAGTTTTTGCAGTATAAAGTAGCAGATTTTCTGACACTTTTTAACTGCGAACATTTACATTAATGAAAAACATGTAAAAGATGGATATCGCGCAAAAATTGTTCAAGACGAGCAGTTCAGTACGAGCTTCTATTCCTTAGTTAAATTTTATAATTTTGAGTTCAAAATTTAATTAATTCACAAATACTATATAAAAAATGGAATTAATTAAAATTTAGAACCTTTCGATTTCTTCACCATCCACCACTGAATTAATTAAAGAATTAATATAATAATTGTTCCTTCGATTTCTAAAATTAAATGCGTTCACCAGTGAGTTTATTCATTTCAATTGATTTAATATAGAGAACTATAGTAATTGTATTCTTTGAATTTTCTTAGTTGAATTACAGTGAATTATTTAAAAAAGAAATTTCTTCAATTCAAAATGAATCTGAATTCGATTGCTAATGAATTCATTCCAAAACTAATTTATTCTTCAGAGCTCTGGTTCAGTTAAGCGGACAATACACGAGGGAAAAAATTCCCATTTTTTGTGAATGTGTGTGTGTGTGCGTGTTGACATTATGCAATTCGTGTTTACAAAACTTTTTGATATTTTTTGTTCCCTACTCAATGTTCCATCGTGTATTCTCCGCTTTACAGCTCAAAACAAAAAAAAACTAGTTCACAGACTAGATTTGAAAAAATCGAGTCACCCAAATGAACGATTAAGACAAATTCTACCTGATGATAATTGAAAAGGAAAAGAGACATAGCGTATGTTCAGTGTTTTATAATTTTTTCCAGAATTGATTTTGTTAGGTTTTTTTTATATCGCAGATAGCAATATTATAATTAACCCTTAATGGTGGGTCTCATACTTCAGGTTTAAACTTTAGTTAATAGTTAACCCAAAAAAATTGTTGTTTTGTGTACATTTGTTTGACATTTTCTTTTGTTTATAGTTAAGTTAAAGTTAAACCTGCAGTATGAGACCCACCGTAAATTTTCACAATTCCTTAAGGCACATTTATACGCGAAAGAAAACTGCTGGAGCAAAAAACACCTCTTAATCTGGCCATACACTTACAATATTATTGTACAAATTTTCCATTTAGGTCTTTAATCACTACCACACATGGCAATAGAATAAAGAACTAAAACGAGAAGTTGTTCAATAATATTGCAAGTGTATGGCCAGCTTATAGGTCATTCACATGAACGAGATAACTAAATCTCATTTGTGTTCTTTATTCTACTATTACCATATAATGACCTATTTAGAGCATATGCTATTTAATTTTCAGAGCATTTTTGAGTTTAAAATGGATTCTGGTTGTCCTGCTACAGTTACTTTTCTACAGAAAAATACTAAACAACTATTATGATAGTTATTTAAAACCACTAACGGAAAGAAAACACTTGCGATATTATTGTAAAACTTCTGGTTTTAGTTCTATACTCTATTACCTTCTGTGGTCGTAGATCAAAAACCTAAGGTTTTCGTATTCACACACACATTTGAATATTGTAAAAAAAAATTATTTGGAATTTTTTTGTATCTTTTCTCTTTTATTTGTTTATAAACAGTACAAATTAAAAAAAATATGTGTTTAATTTATTAAAAGATCGATAAAAGTGGCTAAATTCACAATTTAAATAAAAAAAGTTTTGTAACTAAACAGGTGAAGTTTCAAATATAGGCGAATACGAAAATACAGTTTACAAGTGATTTTGTTTACGTTATTCATTCTTTTGTTACATAAATTGAAATATTTCGAAAATATTTCATTGACAAACTGTATTTGTTTATAATCTCTTTTAGTGACCATTTTCTTTTATCATAACAATTTAATTTCTTTTAACGGCCATATTCTACAAATTGCTCTACTTTTTATCAAACCCATTGGTATTGGTCCATAATATCGTGAATCTGCCGAATTTATTTGATTATCTCCTTCTATCCAAACATAACCTCTTGGCACATAATCTTCTGTAATTGAGGTAATAGTGGTTATTTTATTTTTACCTTCTTTAATTTCCAGCATTTCTGCCGCAGGTTTATCCAATATTACTTTATCACCCGGCAAACCTACAACACGTTTGCAAATATATTGCTCTGGATTGGTGGGTGATATAGCTATTATAATATCGCCACGATTTGGTTTATGAAAACGCGTTGTTATTCTTTCTGTTAAAAGAATATTATTGGAGAACAGAGTTGGTTCCATGGATGGGCCATTGCACTAGAATAAAGAAAATTTTTTAATATGGAACATTTTTACATCAAAAATATAATTTTTTATTTACATGTGAAACAATAAGGTTTTTCACAAGGTGTGTGCTAATTGTTGTATCATTCTATCGTCCTAACAAAAACAGAGTTTAAATGGAAAAAAATACAACATATTAAATGCAAATACCAATCTACCCTTCTGAAATCATCAGAAATAGGAGCTAAATAGCAAACTTTATCAGTAAATATTTCCGCTGATTTATATATACAGGCTTAGGTTTCGAACAATACTGTATATATTTTTCTCTAATTTGAGGTTTTTATTTCAACAATTTATTTTTAAAATTAAAAATATGATGAAACAAACAAATATTTCGAATAACCGCGGGATCCCGAAAAATCATGGGATCTCGGAATTCAAAATCCCGAATCTTGGGATTTGGTCCGCTTCAGTCCGCTCGCCATTCCTAGTGTAAAATTAGCATTATGTAAAAATGTACGGTTAAAGGAATACCACTATTAACCTTTTTAAAATAAAATAAAAAGGTTAAAGTCGGGCATGCCGACTATACAATACCCTTCACCAGTCTGGGTAAAAGCCAACTAATGTTTGGATCCGAAATTCGAATGGGTTAAAATGGGGCTTGCGTCAAAATTTTCTATAATGTGAGTCAGCGCACCAAATTTCATTAAAATATCCTAATATTTGCGATCTGCAGTTTGTAACCAAGCCAATTTTGGGGGGACCCTTATATGGGCACTAGGTCTAAACATGGACCGATGTTCACCAAAATCAATAGACTTCGTCCTTGGGCCAAAATAGGTCTGTGTACCAAATTTCATCAAAATATCTTAATATTTGCGACCAGCAGCGTATAAACAATATAATTTTGGGGGGACCCTGGGCACTAGGTCTAAACATGGACCGGTGTTAACCAAAATCAATAGGCTTCGTCCTTGGGCTGATATAGGTCGGTGTATCAAATTTCATTAAAATATCTTAATATTTGCGACCTGCATCGTATAAACAATATAATTTTGGTAGGACCCTTATATGGGCACTAGGTCTAAACATGGACCGATGTTCACCAAAATAAATAGGCTTCGTCCTTGGGCCAACTTAGCTCTGTGTACCAAATTTCATCAAAATATCTTAATAGTTGCTTTCTGCAGCGTATAAACAATATAATTTTGGGGGGACCATTATATGGGCACTATGTCTAAACATGGACCGATTTAACCAAAATCAATAGGCGTCGTCCTTGGGCCGACATAAGTCGGTGTACCCAGTTTCATCAAAATATCTTAATATTTGCGACCTGTAGAGTGCGCACAAGAATGCATGGACAGACAGACAGACGGACGGACATCGTTAAATCGAAATAAAAAAATTCTGAGCCGATCGGTATACTATAAGGTGGGTCTAGGACCAATATTTTTTGGTGTTACAAACATCAGCACAAACTTATAATACCATGACCACATAGTGGTGTAGGGTATAATAACCACATAGTGGTGTAGGGTATAATGAATCTTTTACACCCTTATTCTGAACTTTATAACAATAACAATTTTTACAATTGAGTTTGTTCCTAGCCGAAAAATTAAGCCGTTCAGCGTAGGTGTGTACCAGAGCTTTAAAGAATTAATTCCTTTTTGGAATGAATTCCCAAAAATTTAATTCAATTCTTTAATTCAAGGAATGAATTCATCAATAAGACATAAGCAGGAATTAATTCCTGTGAATGAATTCAAAGAATTTAAATTTATAGAATGAATTTCCTGACCAAAGCGTTAAGCATTAAAATTAAGGAATTCATTCACTAAAGAATTCATTCAACACGAGTTAACTCAATTTTAAGTCAAGGAATTCATTATATTCTAGTTAATTCAAATTTTGGTCAAGGAATTAATTCCTTAGGGAATTAAAAGAAAATTTTAATTCCTTAGGGAATTAAACGAAAAAGTTAATTCCTTCAGGGAATTAAATGTACAAGGGAATGAATTCCTTGACTAAAAGTTGAATTAACTAGAATTGAGTGAAATCCCAGGGAATGAATTCCTTGGCCAAAAGTTGAATTAACTAGAATTGAATGAATTCCTTGGTTAACGAATGCATTAAATTTTATGAAGGAATTAGAAAAAAATTAATGAATTCCTTTAAGATAAATCGAATGAAAAAAAGGAATTCATTCAATTCCTTAAGTTTGGTCAGGGAATTCATTCCCAAAATAAAAATTCAGTTCCAAAAAAGGGAATTAGGCATGGATGGTAACCGAAACGAATGCGGTTATCGTTAGGGTAATGATATTTTAGGTTATTTCGGTAATGGTATTTTAGGGGTAACGCTATTTCATTTATTTCGGTATCGGTATTTTAAAGATAACGATAGCTGTATTTTCGACTTAACTATATCCGTTAACTTTTAAAAAAGCACAAAGTGCATAAAAACGTTTTTTAGACGAAAACTAATATATTACTTTTCGTATGCACGTTAACTTACAACGTGGATAATTATCAACGTTGAAAACTCAACTTTTATACATTTTCACACCTAGCGTAACTTCTTCGCGTTACTACCTAAAAAGTTTTACTGACGTACGTTCGATTATACCGGAACTATCATAAACACTCACTATTTAAAAAAATTTGATACTCCAATCAGTTTAACGTAGATTTTCTATAACTACTTAACGTTGATATGTATGAACGAAAATACAGCTGATATTTGGGTTATTTCGGTAACGGTATTTTAAGGTTAACGGTATTTCAGTTATATCGGTAACGGTATTTTAAGTGCAACGGTAATCAGTTATTTCGATGCATCCCGCAATTTTTTTACAAAAAACAAACGAGATTAAAAGAAGAACCAATTTATCAACTTAATGTACAAAAAATACTCAATAATCACGTGAAATTAGTAAAAGCAGAAAATTAAAAATAACGGTAACGGTATTTTAGGGATAACCATATTTCATTTGTTTCGGTAACGGTATTTTAAGCTTATTGATATTTCATTTATTTCGGTATCGGTATTTTATTTGTGTAAAAATACAACAGTTTTAAATAGTTCGAATATTATTTAAATATATTTATTAAAATTCATATTTATTGATAAAAATTTTACTTACCACTACAAAATCTCCGAGATACTCGAAAAAACAATGGGTCACGCAAGCATATTGTATACTGTATTTTAATATATCTTTTAAATGGGAAAACAATTTCATCGTTTAGTCGTCTTTTTAATCAAGAACACAATTTACTCAACATATTTTTTGTAATTTTATTGCTTTTTTTTAATTTTAATATTTTGCACAATGAAAAAATGTTGGCGAATGAAATAAAAACAGCTGTTCGTGACATATGAAGGGGCGTGTTCAGTAAATTTACTTAAAAAAACAAGATGTCTCCAAAATTTGGATTTTTCTAGTGTATTTAACTTCGGCATTCTAGTTCGTTTTGCTATCCTTTCTAGTTCAAATTGTTGTACAGAACTAGTTCGCTCTTCTAGTTCAATCGCTCTGACAATTTCGTTCAATCGTTCATATTTTTCGATAGTTCGCTTGGTAATTTTGTTAGCTACCTATTCATATTGCTGCATTGGCTATCAGCTCTATATAAAAAGAAATAAAATTATCATCTACCAAAGATAATAAATTGACTAGTTCAATTGCACTAGTTCGTTTACGAACGACACAAGTCTAAAGCGGCCCATACATTAAGGAACATTGAGTAGGGAACAAACAATATCAAAAAAATTTTGTAAACGCGAATTGCACGATGTCAACACTCACACTCACATTCACAAAAAATGGGCATTTTTTCACGAATGTTCCTTAATGTATGGGCCGCTTAATATTCAAATGCACACAAATGCAGTAACAAATGTCATAAAATTAGCAAATCTCGAGATTTCGATATCCACTTCTGTGAAAAAACAATGAAGATTATAGAAGTTAAATTTCTGGAGAAATTATTGTTTTTTTTCAGAGTGGTGAATATCGAAATCTTGGGATTTCGATGCAAGTGTTCGTTGCGTTTACTCTAAAAAAACAATGAAGGCAAGCATATAAATGTTGAATTTTGAATAAAGCGTCTATACGGCAACTTAAACCAGGCACTATCCACGGCTCTCATCTGAAAAACTTAACTGGTTTTAAGAGAGTTTCAATGTAAAATAACAAAAAACGTGAAAAAAGGTATTTTTAATTAATTATTTTTATTGTTTTTAAGCAATTTTAATTATATTGTAAAGTGCACTTGTGTTGTTTGATATGTTATCTGCATTAGTTTTGTATAATTACCACAAAATTTTGCTTATTAATAGCTCTGTTTCTTTACTTTTTGGGTAAAGTTCGGTAAAATCAGATTTAACAAGAAATACTCTCCCGAAATAACAAAAATGCACAAAAGTAAACGAACGCGAAAAACCACATTTGAAGCCCGAAAAACAAATGTCAATAGATTTGTGCATTATAGTTCGTTTTGGTGAGCGCTCTTTCTAGTTCTTGTTCAATTTGTTGTAAAAATCTAGATAGCTTTTCTAGTTAAACCCCTTTTTAAATCAAAAATTTAATAAAAATTTCCTTTTTAGGCATTTCTATTTACAAAAAGGAATACATAGTTTATTAAATTTGGAAAAGATTTAAATATTAAACAAAAGCTTGGATTTATTTACATATTTAACTCTTTAACACATTTAAACAAGCGTCTTCACAAAATTTATGGAGTTGTAAAATCACCGATAGGCTTTTGCAACTATTATACTAATTTTTGTAAATGATAAACATATTTTCTGAATGAATGAAATGATCGATTGATATAACAGCTGTTTACAACAATTTACCCAAATTTACACGAAAAAAAAGTCTGGGCTTTCTCGTGCAAGAATAACACGAATATTACTCTCTCATGACAGCTCTCATTTACCCAATTGTGTAGTAAGAAAACGCTTTTTGGTAAAATTGGGATCCCGCGGTATCCCAATGTTGAGTACCCGAACACAGCTAATATTAAAAAATACGCGTTAAAAAAAAAACACTAAAAACTGTTTCTCTTAAAACCAGTTTGCATATAAAATAAAAGACTTTTTAACAGCAGTTGAGGCTGGTGGTTTGTCTTTAGTCTATATAGTCGTTGCTTAAACGCAAGTTTGCGCTCAAAGCACCACACAGAAAAAAACGGGCAACATTACCTAAGAGCTATGTAATTATAGAACCACATAATTTAGTTGAACAATTTTCTACTAATAATTTTTTTTAGATATTTTTTCTACAACATGCATATATTTTATAAGGATTGTATATATTTTATAAAAAAAATTGGAAATTATGTAGTTGTATTATAATTACATAGATCTTAGGTAATACTCCTCCTTTTTTCTGGGTGTAGCAATCAGTGGTTTTTTAAGCAAATATGATCAACCTTTTTAAGTTTGCCTAATTATATTTTTTTTCATAAATCAAGTATAAAAAACATTTTTTTTTTGTAGACATTTATACACATATTTATCTTTATGTCTTTAAATTTCGTTTGTTTTGTTCTTGGTTCTTAAAACACATAATTTGCAAATTCTGTTCGTATTAAAAATATTTTCAATCGAGTTTCATTTTAGTTTGAGAAATTTATTTTTCACAATACTCTTTTAAATTTGAAGACTAGAAATTTGTTTCAAAAAGTTTTTTAACTTACAAAAAAAAATTAAAAAAAGAAATTTGTTTAAAATAAAGAAAAAAAAATGTTAACAATTTATTTGCACTACTTAATAAATAAGTAAAATTAATTTAAAATTAAAATAAATAATTAAAAATAGTAATAAAACTTAAAAACTACAAAAAATCGTAAATTATAAATAAAGCCTAGTATTTTGTTCGCATTTTAGCGAAAAAAGTTGTAAAACTCATTTAAAATTATTTTCACTTGTGTGGAATTGTTGTGAAATTGCGGTGGAATTTTTTTTAACATCATTTATGATTGCGGCTTTCTAATGACTTTGATTTTTAAAGTTTTAATTGCTTTTTTTTGTGTTGTGAACAAAATACTGGTCTTAAGAAAAAAGAAAGAAAAATGTTAAAAGAAAATGTTTTAAGCCTCATTCATACTGAACCCAAAACTAGTTTTCGTTTTTTAAGTTTTCGATTTGAAATTTGTATGGGATTTGACAATCGAAAACACAATAAATTTGAAAACTACTAGTTTTGGGTTCAGTATGAAAGAGGCATTACATAAAACAATATTATTAACAATTTCTTTTATATAGAATAATTTAATTGGAATTTTTTGTTTTTATATTACACAAAAACTATAAATGTGGAGGCAGCCACAGTTTTTTGTTTTACTTTAACTTACATGCTAAAAAAATTGAAGAAAAATGTATAAGTTATTTTTACTCCGAACGCTTACTAGCCTCTTTGGCACGTTTTTCTAAACGTTCACGTTTATCGACTGCGGCCAAATCAACACTGGCCAAATAGGCATGCATGACACTGATTAATGACTTCAATAAAGCAAAAGGTGCGGTAACATATGTAACCATTTTAAATAAGGAAAAGCCAAAAACTGTTAAAGAGACAAATTTTTAAGGATATTCATAAATTATGTAATGAAAATTTTATTGAAATTGAGAAAAGTCACTTTAAAGACATTTGTCAGTCTGTATTTAGTGTATAATCAAACAGGTGGTAAGTCTTTATAAAGCGAGCGGGATAATTCCGACTGAAGAATATTTCCTTTTGCTTTATAAAAACAGGGGGTTAGTTTGTTTTATCGCCAGGGCCTTAACAAAAATTTTTGATTTTGTTTATGTTTCAAAATTCTTCAAAACAAAAAATATAAATTTTAACTTACGGTGGGTCTCATACTGCAGGTTTAAACTTTAGTTAATAGTTAACCCAAAAATTTGTTGTTGTTTTGTGTACATTTTTTTTGCATTTTCTTTTGTTTTTAGTTAAGTTAAAGTTAAAACTACAGTATGAGACCCACCGTGAAGGTTTAAGGCTTAACTAATAGTTAACCCAAAAATTTGTAGTTGTTTTGTATACAATTTTTTGACATTTCCTTTTGTTCAATAGTTAAGTTAAAGTTAAACCTACAGTGTGAGACCCACCGTAAGGTGTTAACAATTAGTTAACCTAAAAATTTGTTATTGTTTTATATATAATTTTTTGAAAAAATCTTCTATTAAAAAATAAAAAAATGATGTAAGTAAAATAAAGTATTTGTTTCAAATATCTTGTAATTTTTTTTTATTAAATTTCTTATTTAAAATTGATTAAAGAACGGTAAAGTATATCGTTATGTACCGTTAAATTTTAACCAACAGTTAAATTCAAAATTTATGGGAAACAACAAAAAATGCGGCAGTTAAATTTCTAGTTAGTAGCTAAGATGACATTGTAATAATGGGGTAAAGAATATTTTCTCAACTTCAAATGGATCTTCCATTTTTTTAAAATTAAAATGAATTTAATAAAAAAAAAAAAATTGATAATTTTTAATGTTAAACTTACTCAATGGTCCGGTGGTAAAATATAATACATAGAGACTGATATAAAATGCTTCATTGACACAGCACATAAATGTCAAGACATCCTTTTGATAATAAATACGCATAACAATATTTTCACTTACATCGGTGGCTTTGTGTGATGTTTTACCCACGATAACACTCCTGTAAGAAAAAATAAAAATATTTAAGTAAATATAATTCCAAAATTATAAATAGACTTCGTGAGATGAAATGCAAAACAGGGTAACGTTTACATTTTTTACAGGAGAATCTAAAAACGCCGATAGACATTTGAACAAATCGGTTTACAAAACTGATAGTTTAAATTATTAATTTTTAAATTATTACCTTTAAATTCATAAACACTTTGTAAAATTATAGGAAGTTTAATTAAAAAATTTTGTATGAAAATGACATTTTGTAAACCTGCTATAACTTTACAAAGCAATTATGAATTGAGGGGTTAATTTTTAAATTATTAATTTAATATGGTGGGATATAGTTCAATGCTGTGCTTCATAATTACTAAATCCATATTTTTACAGGGCAAACAAAAATAAACGCGAAGAATTAAAAACATTGTATATCCAATTTTGTATATAAAAACGCTAATTTTGTAGTAAAAGTTTGTGTAGCCATATAGATATGCCAAATGAATCATAATCATCCACAAAACCGGTTTCGAAAATTTTGTTGGTTACGTTGTTCTGCATTTCACCTGACGATTGCCATGATGCTATTTTCACACTTACGTTTGCATATACAACCAATGACAGGCCACATCTATTGCCATGGATAACTGAAACCAAAACATATATTTGGGATAAAAATAACTTAAGGTAACCAATAAGCCCATGGTACCACAACGATCTGTTAATTGATCTAACATAGCACCAAAACGTGTGCCTAAGATAAAAATAAAAAATATATGATTATGATATAATTAATTTGTTGGAGAATCGTTGAAATTGATTTTAGATTTTTTTTTGTTTTTTTTATAGATTTAGGGAAGCTGATTCTAAATCTGTTTTTTAAATGTCTCAAATCACGTCACATTTTTATAAATCGCAGTTAAAAATGCCGAAATACGCTGTATTTGGCTTATTTCTAAATAATAGAACAATAGTGACGTGTCTGAAAGTTTTAAAAACAAAGTTCGGAATCACGAATTTAAAGTCTATATAAATTATTTAGGGAATTTAAACGGCATAACTTATGATGTGTTTTGTCTGTAACTAATCGTAGCATATGTAAGTACATTCCACCTTTTTGCAAATGAAGTAAAAAATAACGTACATGGACTGCTTAGAAATTTTCCTCATAAATTTGTAATTTTTTTTTGAGTCTAAAAAATTAACACTCATTTTCAGCATACTTGGGAATTTTTCATTGGCATTGAAATTTAATTGGCATTACTTGATCTCAATGCCAATGCCAAAAAATTTCATTACCATTCAATGCCAATGAAATTTTTTTCAATTGGCATTGATTGTAGAGAAGAATATAAAATTTTAGAGCTATAAACATTAAAAATATTCACTATTTTATTAAGTTGTATCAAGTATACTGTTGTTCACTCTTCTTTAACACCGGTAAGCCTAGATGGATCAGCCTCTAGTAATGTAAACTTGACGAAAAAGCGTATATAAGATAAGAAATACGCGAATTTTTAATTTTTTTTTCTTAATTTGTTCTTTTATCAAAACATGAAAACAAATGCTTTTTTCGTCAATTATAATTGAGCATTTAGGCATTGAGCAATGCCAATTGAAAAAAAATTTAAAATGAAAAATTTGATTGGAATTGATCAATTGTAATGCCAAAAAATTTCATTGGCATTGGTCAATTGTAATGCCAATGAAATCATCAATTAATTGGTCCATTCCATTAACTAGTCCCAAGTATGATTTTCAGCCAGCTTTTTAGAGTGCACTTTTTGGATTGTTTTTTCTAAGTTCATATTTTCTAACAAAAACAAAAAAATGGTTATAAAAAAAGTCATTTCAAAATCTTATATATTACCACACCAAAATTATTGGAGTGCTAATATATAAGATTTATTTTAATTATTATAATAAAGCAAATAAATAAAAAAAATAAATCGACTTATAACCGCCGCCGTGTCAATTTTTGTTTAGCCGCCGCCGGCGACAACTTGATATCAGCTTAGTTCTTTGATCAGCAAAACAAAAAATGCACTTGTTTGATTTTTATTTTACAAAAACAACAAATTTTTATAAACAAAATTAAAGAAAATCCGATATGTACTATGTATATAAAAATAAAAAGCTATGACGTCAATGATTAAAAATGTAAACAAAAATATAAATTTCAACAAACGATTATATAGAAAAAAAAAATTCTAAAAAAATAAAGCTATTTAGAGAGGAAACCAATATGATTAAAAAATCAATATGGTATAAAAATAATTTTAGAAAATATGGAGAAACAAATCACGATACTTTTATTAACCCCCAGTTTTTATAAAGCGAAAGGAAATATTCCTCCTGAGGAATGTGTGTATTTTGTTTTTGTTACAATAAGAAAATACACACATTCCTCAAGCGGAATTATTCCGTTCGCTTTATAAAAACAGGGGGTAAGTTTAATATATACCAATTGCAGAATTATAGATAAGTATTGGCGTATAAATTGATAGTCTAATTGTTTAATAGCCCGGACTAGGTAACAACAATTTTTCATTGTTGAAGTTTACTATAAAGGTGATTTTATATTAGGCCTGTTCGACGTCGTTACCGAATTTATCCGAAATAATTTATACAAAATTTTGACAATAGAAACGTTTGTAAAATTGTGTACCTACGGTAACGTACGTGGAACAGAGCAATTATAATATCATTGGTATCATACAGGTATACAGAATTTTTGTTGAAAAAAATTAGTAAAGCTTTTTTCGACAACAAAATTGTATAATATAGACATAAAATGCAAAAAGTTGCTGAAAATAAGGCTTCTACTGTAGAGAAAAATGTTGGTATTTCTGTGTGTACAAATTTTTAACTTACTTTGATTGAAGGCGCGGGCAGCATGTCCGTCCACGGCATCTAATAATGCGCTTATTGCATAACACCAACCGGCCGCTAGATAGTTGGTAGACATATACCAAAATGCAATTAAAGCCAACAAAATGCGACAATAACCTGGGGAATATATAAATGAAATCAATACAATATTCTCCAAAACATAAAAAAGCATGCAAAACGTAAAAAAAATCTGTAAAAAGTTAAACAAAACAACCCTTCACCTTTATGTACACTAATTAAATTATAATTGACCGATGATGTCCCTACAGTCAAAATTGCAAATTATGTATGTTATCCATCACCAATTTTTTAATTTAATGTCATTTGCATATGTTTGTTGTTATTTTTTTGTTTTGTTATATTTCGGCATAAATTATGTATACTTTAATTACTCACCAATTATATTCGGTATAAAGAGAAATACATTATCATGCTGTGGTATAGCCATTGTTCTAACAATTTCGTATTTTCCAATAAGCTTTTGATGACAACAAATCCTCTTGGTTTTTTTACCAAACCTGTCTAAAAATGTGTTTTATATTTTTATGTAACTTTTTTTGTTAAATTTTTAATTTGCTAAAATCCTTTTGTTTGCGTTTTTATAAAGTAATTGTAATTTTTTCTATATACGAAAATTTTTTCTATTTGCTGCACAACAATACCCCACCTGTCACGTATAATTCTAAAGAGAGACTAACAGAGATACAAGTCGCGTGACTCAAAGTAATGAATGCCCCGCCGCCGCTGACTCTTTTTTGTAAGTCTACCCGCTGCTGAAGTGAGCGCTAGTTTCGGTTTATAATTGTTAGCTTGTAGTGGCAGTTAAGCCGATCATTTTTTTAATTTTCCAATTATCAATTTGTATTTTATTTTAAAGCTTCTTTTTCCTTCTAAAAAAAATGTAACTTATTTTGCTTTCTTAATGCGGCCTATAGACGGTCAAGCATGTTGTACAACGTGTACAGCATTTGATCGTATAATGCCTTGTTTGATGAAAATTACAAAAACAAATGCACAGAACCATCAAGCCCAGCTGTACAGCATGCTTGATCATTAATAGCATAGATTACATAGATATCTCACTCTTCTTCTTCTTTTGTCAACAAAAAAATTTTTACACATACATTAAAATTTTTTTTGTATAGGTATACCACGTATGTCTAACTTATTCTCATGAGATACGTCCACTGACAGCGAATGTCAAAGAGTAATCTATGATCTATAGGCCCTTTAACATGAACGTCAGACAATCTTTCAAACCGAAATCCTTTAGTCGCCGCTGTACATTTTTTTTAACTGCCGCTAACTATTTTGCATCGACTTCTATATCTGGTCATTCCGCGAAAAATAAACTATTGCCACCTATTTTTTCAATGATCGACTCTGTTTTTAAAAAACAGAGTTGATGATAGCAATTACAGAGTCATAAGTTTTTTCTCTTTTATTCGTTGTCTCCACCAGACATTAACCTAGTGTCTTGACATGCAATAAAATGATAGCAAGCTATTTCAAGCGAAAACATTTAATTTAAATTTTCTTACAATATCATGATATCAAATGTCACTTTAAGTTTTTATTGTAATTTAGCATAAATAAACATAAATTTTAGTAAACAAGAACAGGGAAAAGTTTAATTATTGATTATTTTTAGGAACAAATTAATTGTTGGTAAAATTTAGCTTTTTCGAAAAAACAACTATAATATTTCTTAGCTATGAAATAGTCAAGTGTTCTCCGTTACAGAGCAATTGATATCATTTTGACATTTCTCTGCAATCGTTTTGACATTTCTATCAGGCGGTATTCGTCTTTCTCTTTCGAAGATTGACATTTTGTATCGAAAAATGTTAGCCTTTGAAGACATGTGTAATTCATATGGTAACATTTTTCGATACAAATTATGAAGAGAATGATTTAACAGAGGTTGTGTGAGTTTGTATCTCTTTTAATAATAAACTCGTTGGTTCTATTTCATTTTCAAAGCTAGCAGTAATAATATTGGGCTGTTTCCGCACTGTAGGTTGTTCAAAAGGACTTTATATTTTACTTTACATCTTCCACAGACATTTTCATGTCAGCAGAAATTGATTCATAGCTCTTTATTTTAAAATAATTTCGTCGATATACCGAAATATTCATATTTCATAGAACTTCATGCCTTCTATATAGATTTATAAATCGAAACACATTATTTGTTTTAGTTTTATCAATCGTGTTTTATTGCGGCACAATATTTGTAAAAACAAATTTACAAGAAATTTGGTAAGCTGTTGAAAACTTGACCGTCAAGTTTTTTCACAACTTGAAAGAAAAATTGATATCAAGTTGCTGTTCAATTTTTTTTAACGTGTGAGTGTGTTAGTAAAAAAGTGTGAGTGGGTTGAAAATTGAAAGGCAAAAATTGAACGTGTAATCCCTATGTAACATACGCTCGTCAATAACTTGTAGTCTACACGAGACCTAAATTAGTTAACATAGCCACTAACATCATGTTAATGTTAAGTGTGGACCACTTATTTTAATGTTAAGCTGCCTACACACTAGGGAACATGGTTGAGGGAACAAAAAATATCAAAAAATTTTGTAAACACGAAATGCACGCTCTCAACACTCACACACACACAAACGCACTCACACATTCACAAAAAATGCTCTCTTTTTTTAAGTATGTTCCCTAGTGTGTAGGCAGCTTTATGATTTTACGTGTTAACATAGTTGTTAAAGCAGATGTTAAGAAAACTATTTTATAACATCTCAGTCGATGCCATATGTTTTTACTGCTTAATGGCATCACCAATAAACAAAGCTTATGAAAAAAACAAAGAAAACATATAAAAACAGTGTAATTGTGAAGTAATTTGCATTATTAGAACTTAAAATGTAGTATTCTTTTCATTTATCAAAGAAAAAATATACAACCAATTAATTACTGTGAAATAAAAGACATTCATTTGCGACTGACGCCGGCAAGAACAAATTAATAATGAAATTTCTTAACATTAGTGTTCTCCACCACAATAGTATTAGATTTTATCTCTGACTCTCATAACAGCTATCTTGACAGAATCTCATAACTAATGCAGACTCAGAGTAAAGCCTATATGACACTTGCTAGTTTCTAGATTCTAGTTTTTTGCACCATCAATGCAAATCATATGAAGGGTACTGCATTACCAACATCAATTTGATAGTTTGATAGTTTTTCGATATAGTTGTTCGCTTCTCACACATTATTTCTCACATAAGGAAATTCGTGCTCTCTTCTATTTTGGATTATTAATTGAAACTAGCAAGTGTCATACGGGCTTAAGCATTTTTATGCCGTTATTCTGCCGACGTACTTAACTATGATATTTATTGCTAATATAGACTGGTGGTTATATGTGTTCAAGCACTTGATTGAACTTGTGTTCACTTGGGGGGGGGGGGGGCTAATTCTCAATTTTTATTGTGGCAACGCTGTTTGAAAAAGAATCATCAAAGTTCCAAGCCGACTCCAATTAATGCAGCGGCAGCGTTAACAATTTGGTTCAGCGGCGGCCTGCAGTTTCGCAGTCGACGTGGCCTCAATTGCCAGATGAGGTTTTTTCCATAGTGTTTTTTCTTACCTAGTGTCTTCAAATGCAATAAAAGTGCCATAAAATTAACGAATTACACACAGAGCAACAACAAAATTATATTCGTTTTTGTTGCTTTGTGTGTTTTTTTCAAATTTCTTTACACATTTCATTGCGTTTTTAGACCTAGGATGTGCAATTGTGAATTTTTTTTCAAAACATTATTTAAAATATTTCCGTGCACGGCTAAAAAGTCCTGCGGCTGTGTTTTAGCCGGCTCACATTTCAAGCAGAACTTCGCGAATATTTAATTAAATTTAAGCCAAATTAACAAATTAAGACATTTAGAGGTGTTTTTTACTCTATCTCTAGCAGTTTTATCTCGCATGTTAATATGTCTTTATGCATTGAAAATATAGAAAACGTAAATAGTCTCACTAGTCTGGAAACAGAGTTGATTTTCTGTTATTTTAGAATATGGCTACCACAGTATCAACTCAATGGCTGAATCTCATGTATTTGCTGATTGTCATATTTTGACATCCCACCGTGGGATGTCACTAACTCTGTTTAACTCCATTAGCTATGAGATTCTGTTAAGATAGCTGTTATGAGATTCACAAATAAAATCTAATACTTTTGTGGTGGAGAACATTAATGTTAAGAAATTTCATTATTTATTTTTTCTTGCCGTAGTCAGTCGCAAATTAATGTCTTTTATTTCACAGTAATTAATTGGTTGTATATTTTTTCTTTCATAAATAAAAAGAATATTACATTTTAAGTTCTAATAATGCAAATTACTTCACAATTACACTGTTTTTATATATTTTCTTTGTTTTTTTATAAGCTTTGTTTGTTGGTGATACCATTAAGCAGTAAAAAAATATGGCATCGACTGAGATGTTATAAAATAGTTTTCTTAACATCTGCTTTAACTACTATGTTAACACAGAAAAAACGCAAATCATAACATTAAAATGAGTGGTCCACACTTAACATTAACATGATGTTAGTGGCCATGTTAACTAATTTATGTCTCGTGTAGACTACAAGCAGAGCTTTGAATAATTAATTCCTTAATTCAATTTTTTAATTCTGAATTAAAAATTCGATGAATTAATTCAGTAAGTACCATATATTGAATGGAATTAATGCATATTTGCATTCGTTCGATTTATTTTGTTACGAATTAATTCAATTTCAATAGTTCTTTTTATTAAATCAAATGAATTAATTCACTGGTTAACACCCCAGCAAACAAAGATGATCATTAATGACTCCGAAATGAGCTCTAAAAACATAAACATTTTTCCACTTTTTCCTATGAAAGTGGTCCGTCCAAAAGAGCCCCCTGTGTACTCAGAAATGACTCAGAAAAAAGAATGTATAAAATCGAAATTTTCTTCATAAATTTAAATAATTTTGGAATCTTCTTTGAGTCCGAAAAATGAACCCTCGTTTTGAGACAGCTTTTTAGATTGTAGAGACAACTTTTAGGATTGTTTTCTGAGGGTTCATATTTTCTACCAAAAAAAGAGTGTTTTCAAAAAAACAATCATTTCTATGAGCCATTTAAAAATCTTATTTATGAGCGCTCCGAAATTGCTGGCTGGGACGTTCAATTTTATAAATCGAACGGAAAAAAGTGAATTAATTCCTTACTGAATTCGTAAAATTTCATTTTCGTTCAGTGAATTAAAAAATAACTAATAACTAACCTTTTACTATTGAAAATAAAAACTTTACAGATATAGATAAATTTGGAAAAAATATAACAATTAACTTTTCAAAGGCAAAGGCAAATCTGTTTCAAGACTAATGGTGGACTGTGGTAAATACCAAAAGTCTGCTTCTGGCTTAATTCATATAATTTTAAGCTTTTGTGAATTAAGCTATCGAATTAATTCCATAAAAATACTCTTACGGAATAAAATTTAATAAATACATATTAATTTTTAAAAAGTAAATTGAAGAATTAAGTCTTAAACCTTTATTTTCAAGCCGCTTCAATTAACGGCGGCTGAAATGTCTCACTTTAAGTCGGTCGACTTGAAAGTCCTCAAGCCATGCAAAGAAAAATATTTTCTGTGGTATTTGTTTACGCGGTTTGAACTCCTAAAACGCGATGGTGTTTTGATAAATTAAAATTTATTGAATAATTGCTTATCTGTGGTAATAAATTACAAGAAAAAAGTGTAATTAGGAGGAAACAGGCGAAAAAGAAAAAGGTGGACAAAAGTTAAATTATCAGACAAAAATGTCAAAAGAAAATATTGTAAATAGTATTTTAAAAGCATATTAACTATTTTTTCCAGAAATCTATAAAAACAAGTTAGCAATAAAAAAATTCTTAAAATTCTCCAATTTAAAAAACTGCAAAACATTGTCAAAGTAATAAAGCTGCCCTTTCCAGCCTCCCAGACACTAATTGAATTTGTCTGGAGTTTCATTTTATGTGATTTTTTTTTTTATCAAAAAGCCCCGTTACTTTTTCCCACAGCTTTTTCCTTTAAACCCCATTTCCCAACCTCTTTTTTGTTGCTGTCTTTTGTATGTATCTCGGATATTTTTTATAATACCGTTTTACATAGCAACCATCTATAACTTCGTTTGTTGTTGGATTACAAAATAGCCTCAAACATAATACCACCCACTTTTTAGACTAAAAGCCTCCCAACGAAGACGCAGCCTCCATTCATCCATAACCACCCTTTTATTCTGTATTCTCCAGTTAATTGAAGCTGTATATGGACTTCAACTTTCTCTATCTGTTTATGATGGTTAATTTTTATCATTGTTTTCTGTTTTTTAATAAACCGTTTAGTTTTGTTTATATTTTGTTTTTATTTTTTTTATTAACTTTTTTGTTGTGTTATTTCTATTCTCTTTTGTCACTCACACATGCACAAATTGACAAAGAGAGATGCCAGAGAGTTGTCAGAAAGTAATCAATAATAAATCAAGATGCCAGATGTAGAAATTTTAAAAATAATGGTCATAAGGGGATGTTTTTTTTTTAGAATTAAGGAGTTTTTATAATTTTTTTTCTTTGAAAAATTAGATTAAACAAGAAAAGGATGCCATGTGATTAACTCCGATTTGTATTAAATTTGGATATATTATATAGGAGATGGAAAAAACAAGCACGTATAGTTTTTAAGCGACCCGATCGATCAAGGATTTAAAAAAGGGGGTCAAAAGTGACCCCGTTTTTTACTGTTTTCTTTCACGTTTGTTCTGAAGAAATATATACAAAATGGATGTCAAATGAAATGTATTTTTAAGATTTATCCAATTAAGTACTCAAAATATTAAAAAGTTTTGAAAATTGTGTCAAACTACTTTGAAACTCATTTTATCCCTAAATATTATGCTAAATATCAAATCGGGTGTCAAATGAAAGGCACATATTTCGAAGATTTATCCAATTGACTACTCAAATAATTTAAAAGTAAAAAAAACGTGTCAAATTACTTTGAAACTCATTTTACCCACTAATATTGAATTTAGATTGTGAAAATGTTTACTGGATTTCAATATGAAATCTAATTCCAAATCTTTAGGTATATATCGTTTACATTAGAAAATTCGACAGATGAATCGGATTTCGATCGGTCAACAATTTTTTTTTTTGTAAACAAACTCGTATTAAAAAATAACTAAAATTAAAAAATTTTCTGAAAAATATTTTATATAATGGCAGAACACAAAAATAATTTACATTGTTAAAGATATAATGTTATGTTTGCTAAGAAATGTGTTTTAGCATAGGGATGATTAGTTGAAAGCAAAAAAATTCATTGTTTTGTCGGCGGTTTTGCTGGTGCCATCAAATGATTTTTCAAAGTTTTTCTTCGCTGGATGCAAAAAATCGACGGTTTCAGCAATTACATATTTCTTTCTATTAAAAGTAAAAGATTTTATTATGTTATTCCTTAATTTTTTAAGTTATTAAAATGTATGAGGTATGTTCGACGTCGTTACCGCGGGAACTCAATTTACCCGAAACAAAAACAATATACACAATTTTAGCGATAGAAACGCTTACTGCAGGTTTAAACTTTGGTTAATAGCTAACACAAAAATTTGTTGTTGTTTTGTGTAAATTTTTTTTACATTTATTTTTGTTTATAGCAGTGTTGCCACCGGTAAAAGAAAAAATTACACAGCTGTAGGTCTAAACTATCCAAAACCGTATGAAATTACACAATAAATTTTTCAAAATAAACTCTCCTGAGCACAGTGGGGAAGAATTAAAAAAATATTTTGGAAACATTTTTTTTTATAAACCTATTTTTAAAGACCTAGCATTTTTTCATCTTCAATGTGCAAAAGTTAATTGCATTTTAAAACTAAAATTTTGCATTTTTGAAATAACCTGGTCTGAGGTTTTGCCTTCTGCAAAAGCAAATCCAGGCCAATTTCCCTGAAAAATATAACAAATTATTCTACTTATTAACTAAAGGGAATTTCAATGCAATATCTTTTTCAGGCTTAAAATGTCGTGCTTTTAAATTTGAATATTAATAATATGGTATTTTATCCATATTAAAAGCTTCTTTCAGAAAAAAGTATTTATGTTTTTTCAGAAAGGGTACTTCACTGCACTGCGTTGCATGCAAAAATATAACCTATTTGCTAATTATTCTTTCCTCTTACCCTTCAAATTTTAACCATAAATACAAAAATATCACAATTTCACAAAAAATTACCGACATTTTTTTCAAAAATTTTATACGATTCTGTTGAAATCTGGAACATGTTGGATTTACCGAATTCTAAAATATTTTGATTCTGCTCTGCTACGTTCACAAAATTTTCGTATGGTCAAAGCCCAGTGTCATGTTAACTACAGCCAAAAAATTTTCAGAGATTAGAAAGCAACTATCATAACAAACCTAAATTTTCCCACTCTTTCGCTGAATTTTTATATGGTTTAGCAAACCAAGAGAATTTTTAAAAGAAACTTGACAATTATTTTCGCAAAAAATAAACAAGAGACGGAGCTTTAAACAAAACAAAAAAAAAAATACATAGTACCATTTTTGATTTCTTCTACACTCGGTTTAGCGTTGAAAAAATTTATAAAATCATTCACCAGAAACTGGAGATTTGTGGTAAATGGTTCACAGACAATTTCGTTTCGTCTATATCGACTAATTTTTATTAACTTTCAAAAATTTACGGAACTTTTAAAAATTTGGGGAAATTTCTGTAAAAAGTGAAATTACACAAAAACTACATAAAAATGTCATTATTCAAAAATTATCCAACGAATGTGTAAACAGTCCCGTTTTTGAATAATTATTCAAAAAGTGGCAACACTGGTATATAGTTAAGTTAAAGTTAAACCTACAGTATGAGACCCACCGTAACTGTTGCCATTTTTTCTGCAAACTTCCCTACTTTTCTCCAAATATGGGAGAAAAATTGGATTTTAATTTGGATTTCAATGGAATTTCGCCAAAATCCAAATTAAATTGGGATTTCATTTCGTATAGGAAATCTATTTGAAATCCGAAATATTTATTGGATTTCCGTCGAAATCTATCGGACTCAACTTTTAACTCGATTTCGATAGTAATATAAATTCGCTATAAATACAATTTTCTCCCCTCTATCACATATCCAAATTTCTTCGAATCTGGTGGATTCCACTGATTTTCCTTGTGAGTATTGTTAATACAACGAAAAATAATCTATAATCTATAATAAAAAAATAAAATGAATGAGGGGAATGTTTAGTTGATCTCTTATTTTGGTAAATGAATGTTCTTTAGTTTGACTCTAGATCATAAATTAATATCACTCTCTGTTTAAATTATTGTCAAATTAAAGAAAGATGATACAATTTTTACAAGTAAATTACAAAGAATTAAATTTTTTGAAAGAATTCGATAAGACCAGCAAGACAGAATACGTATTTTCGGCTTTCGCTACAAAGCCATTATCAGTGCCTTTCGCCTGGAATTCTAACAAAGCTATATTTATCCTTTGTTATTATTACTCTTTTTAAAATTAAGTTAGCTAACTTTTCGTAACTATAAAAGGTTTCATACTTGCCCTAGACCATTTTGACAAGATTCGAAACCATAATATTTACGAATTTACAAAAGGTAATAAGACATTAAAATTCGGCATTAATGACTCATATTTACGCTAAAACTTAAAGGGCTGGTAACTTATCTGAACAATAACCAGAGTTAAACCTTCACCACATATAATTCCATATAAATTTGACATTCATAACTATGGTTAAGCACTAAACTTTGGTAATTTCGTGGTAAGCTAGCAGTTCTAAGGGAACTTTAATTGTAATTCAAAGGCTAATATATAATTATTTGTGAAATGTTAAGGGCAAAATGAATCAAGTTTTGTACTGAACATTAATGTCGGCCATGGTCATGTATGTTTCCGGATTTTGTAATGTTATTGTTCTGAGTAGCGTCACAAATAACATTCCTTGGTAATTGGTCCATAATTTATATACTGAAATTTTAAATTCCATTACAAAATGATATTCATTCAACATTAGCAAACCTAGCAATTTATACAAAATTCTACCAAGAGACGGTTTATAGTGACCATTTAAAAAACCTTAAGCGTTCGTTATAAAACTGATAATAAGAATAATAGAAATTAATTAATCGAAAACAATTTTCTTAATTCAGCTGCAGATAATGACAATTAAAAAATTACCTTAGTCCGAACAAAAAATTCAGCTCATAATGTTTTAAAACAAAAAAGTCATTGCCAAGTAATAGGTAGCATATAAACCAGGTTGGCAACCGATTCATAATCTTAGTGATAATGGATAACGTTGCTACAAAAATATTTCGTTAGGGTATTTAAATGTTATCGATATTTTAAGTTATTTCGTTAAGTTATTTTACGGTTAACGGTATTTAAAGATTAACGTTAGTTCTTTTTTGATATTTTTGACAACTTAACTGACAGTCACTTTGTGAAACTTTATGTGGGTATAATCAACAGGAAGAGCTGTCCTATATAAGCTGAAAGTCAATATTTCATGCATGATGTTTTTGAAAGAAAAATATTAAAAATCTAAAGTTATTTCTAAAGTTTTTTTTACAGGAAGAAGTTATTTTGTTAGGATATTTTAAGTTTAACAATATTTTAAATTATTTCGTTAGAGAATTTTAGGGTTAACGTTATTTTAAATAATTTTGATAGGGAATTTTAAGGTTAACGGTATTTTAAGTTATTCCGTTAGTGGTATTTTAGGGTTAAAGGCAGTAATTTTATAGGGTTTAAATCGTTATTGGTATTTTAGAGTTAGTGCTTGCCAACCATGATACCACCTCAAGTCCAAATTCTAATATGATATTGTCATATTAGATTTTTATTTGTTGTTTCAAAAAGGGGTTGATCATTTTCATGATAGACAATACAATTGTTGTGGAAGAATATTTTAACTAAATATATGAAAATATAGAAAGTCCGAAAAAACAATTTTTGTATTTTTTAATGCAAAAATTAAAATAATTGTTTAAAATAAGCACACCACGGCTAAAATCTCATTCAAATATTTATTTTGTTTTGAGTTTAAAATTAGTTGTTTTTACAAAATGTATTGACAACAGACATACATATAAATAGTACCCAAAGGGTACTTTTATGTAATTGTTGCTTTCAAAAAGGAGTTGATTTATAGCTGATTTGCCAAATCAGACAGTTCATATACGAAAGTACAAAATTCTCGTCCCGTTGATTTTTTGTACCTTATGTAATGTCTCGGTTTGAATAAGAAAGTTATCATTTTCTTATTGCGGACAACTGAAGAGTAGAGTGATGTCTACGAAACAATTGTATTGTCTATCATGAAAATGATCAACCCCTTTTTGAAACAACAAATAAAAATCTAATATGACAATATCATATTAGAATTTGGACTTGAGGTGGAAGAATATTCTAACTAAATATATGAAAATATAGAAAGTCCGAAAAAACAATTTTTGTATTTTTTAATGCAAAAATTAAAATAATAAATTTTTTTCAATAAATTTCTTTGGTTTAGGTCGGCTAACTTATCTAAAAGTAAGCTCAATTTAACACTATTCGAAGTTATTTTAGTGCATATTTTATATTTTTTTTTTCAACCCCTTTTTGAAACAACAAATAAAAATCTAATATGACAATATCATATTAGAATTTGGACTTGGGGTGGAAGAATATTCTAACTAAATATATGAAAATATAGAAAGTCCGAAAAAACAATTTTTGTATTTTTTAATGCAAAAATTAAAATAATAAATTTTTTTCAATAAATTTCTTTGGTTTAGGTCGGCTAACTTATCTAAAAGTAAGCTCAATTTAACACTATTCGAAGTTATTTTAGTGCATATTTTACTGTTGGTTAAGATAGAGAAGTTGGTCTTCAACCTTAAACACGAGTAAAATTTCCACGAAAATAACTCTGGAAAGTATTAAACTGCGTGTACTTTTAGACAGAGACTATTAATTATAGAGATAGGAAATCAAAACTTACACTACTTACCAATAGAGGGCGCTGCAATTTAGTATTACCTGAGCAACTATTTAGTATCAGTTTAGTATCAGCTGAGCCTATATTTAAAAACTCAAAAACTGCTTCAAACTGCTCAAAATAAGGAAAAAACACACGCGGAATATATTCAAACAATAAAATTTGAAGTATTTGTTTGTATTTTCCCTTTGTTGTTTGTTATTATTTAAATTTAAATAAAAATAGAAAATTGTCAATGTTTTTTACAAAGTGCCATCTAGTGATAACGATTTTTTTATAACTTAATTTTTTGGTGATGCCATACCCCTGCTTTTAGATAATTTAACTGTCCTTAAAGGACAAATGTTATTTAGATGAAGTTTAATGAACCATGCTGCCGAATTTATGTAAATTTTCCTGCACTACAAGAAAGAATGCAATTAAAATTAAATTTAATTAAATGATACATGCTGCAGATAAAAACTGATATTCACATGGCGGAAAATGGATTCAGCATACAGGGCTTAAAGGACGAATGCTATTCAATGAATTTTTTCTATGAATTTAGCTGCTATAAAATATAAAGTATCTTCGGCTTTTCATTAATTTTCCTCAAAAATTACACAATAAATGATATTTTTTGTATACCTACATTGCTTGTGGCATATCAAACAATAACACATTTTTCTTGTCTTAACGTACAATATATCGAAAGTTATTGAGCTTTAACTACAATATGATTTTGCCCCATATCCCGTTTTGCTGACGTTTTCTTCAGAATTTTGCATTTTCTTTCACGTAAAGCAAAAACATTTTTTAGATTAACCTAACTATAAAACGAAATGAGCTAGATCCATGAAAAACATATTTCAACCAACATTTTTTGTATTATTTTTTTATTATATAATCACATTCCCACAGCTTCCAAATTTTCCAAAAATAAATAGCAAAATATATTAAACATGAACTTTGTTACAGTTTTTCGTCCTATTTATTCTCTTCCAAATATAAATCTCTCTTTTTTGAATAATAAAAAATTGGGTCTTCACCACCATTAGAGACCAGAAAATATCTAGGAAAATACACTTGTGTTAGGAGTGCATGGTTATTGCAACAGTATATATATATATAAATGTATGTGGTTGACAAGTATAGAGAAATATGAAACTTAAAAACTCAATAAATAACACCTCAAGCTCAAGTTGCATAAATAAAATGAAATAAATGAAAAAATATTGAATTTTATTACATGGAAAACATATGTACATTCTAAACTAAAAACAGCAACAAAAGGGAGAGGAAAGAATGCAGGGAAAACTTTGTGGAAAACCACACCATTTACAATTTTATATAAACAAGTTATAATACGAGTATAAGAAAGGAAAATTATAATTTTGGCACTATTTTATTAGGTTTCAAAATATATTAAAAAATAAAAAGTAATGAATTCAAATCAAAAAATTAAAAAAATAATGAATTCAATTACTAAGATAAAGCAAAAGCAATATTTTCCTTTTCAGATGTTAAAAATGTTTATAAAAATTTTATTGAGTACAAGAAAAACTGATATTCAGCTAAAATAAACTAAATTCAATAGCAGACATTAGAAAAACCTTTAGTACTAGAAAAACTATTCAGCTAAAGTAAAATGAATTCAGCTAAAAATTTTCTCGATTTCAACCATACATTTTTTAAGTACCAAAAAAATTATTCATATAAAAAAATTAATTCCTATAATATTACATAAGATTGTTATGCTTGATATTGATATTCTGCTAAAATAAAATGAATTAAATTTAAGATTTCATCCATTCATTTTAATGAGTTCAGGAAAAAGATTTATTCAGCTAAAATAAAATCTATTCAACTTACAACATCTAACAGTACGCATTAAATAAGCTTGATATTTTAGAAAACGATATTCAGCTAAAGTACAATGTATTAAGCTTAAGCTTTTCAAAATTATGGCTATGAAAACATTTTGAAATAATGTGAAAAAATAATTCAGTTATTCAGCTGCTTTTAAATAGCTTACATTAAATAAGTTCTATATGCTAGCCAAGTTTATTCAGCTCAAGTGAAATGGGTTTAACTTTAGGTTTCCTTAAATCAACATTAAAAGCATGGATTGAATAAATTCAGCCACAAAAATGTAAGTCCCTTTTAAAGGATTGAATTCAATAAATTCAGCTAACATATGCATTCAGCTAACATTGTTAGCATTCAGCTAATAATTTCTTATGTTTATAGCATTTAAAAATGAATTAATAAAAATGCATATTAATTACAATATTAATTGCAGCTGGTCTATATGACGGGTTTGAAAACCAACACTGTACTAAAAAAAGATTTTGTTTTAGTTAAATTAATTCAGCTAACATTTTGCTCTAATCAGCTGCTACAAAAATAGAACTCATTTAATTGTTTGTTAGGTAACAAAAATTTGGCTTAAGTTTTTTTCCAAATCAGATTATGCAATTTATATTATTTTCATTGGAAAAAATGGATTTTAGTTATGAAAATTTTGATGTAAAATCAATTCAGCTTAAAATTTCTTATGGTTGTAGCTATTAAAATAAATTGTAATGCTATTTAGCCGAAGAACAACTAATTCAGCTTCTTTAATCAGCTAAAAATCTACATACCATTTTAAAATTTCCACAATGGGATTCAGCTAAAGTAAAATTAATTCTGCTAACATTTTCATATAATAAACAAATCTATAATATGCCAAGTAATGTAAAAAAAATCTGCTGATTTTTTGCAGATTAAGATTTTAAAAACAAATTTTCTTAATTTCGACTGCTAAGAAATGTAATTCTGTTATAAAATTTTGAAGTAAATTTAATTCAGCTAACAATTTTTTATGGTTTTACCTACTAAAATGTATTGTAATGATATTTAGCCAACTAAATATAACAAAAAAAACAAAAAATATTATTTAGTTGAGTTTCGACTAAATGTCCTATTAATATTTAACCAACAAGTTTAAGGCCTGATAACACATAGTCCTGTTCAAATGTAACCAGCAGTTTAATTAAAAATTTCATGGAAAACAAAAACAAATAAGTCGGTTAAAGTCTCAGTTACTTAGTGGGTAACGGCACATTGTGATAATGGGGATAAAACACATTTTCACAATGTCCAATTAGCTACAAACTGGGAAAATGAAAGCTGAATTGATTTTACCTTGGCTAAATATCATTACAACATATTTTATTAGGTAAAACCATTAAACATTTTTAGCTGAATTGAATTTCTTTCAGAATTTTATAATTGAATTACACTTTTCTGGAGTCCAAATTAAGAAAATTTTATTTTTAATAGCTTAATCGGCAAAAATCTTAATTTCGGCTGCTTAAAAATGTAATTCAATTATAAAATTCTGAAATAATTTCAATTCAGCTATCAATTTTTTTATGGTTTTACCTATTAAAATATATTGTAATGATATTTAGCCAAGGTAAAATCAATTCAGATTTCATTTTCCTCTAATCAGCTGCTAAAAATATTCATGCCCGCATAAAATTTTCTTCAGCGCAAGCAAATATGGGATTCAGCTTAAGTCAAATTAATTCAGCTGAAATTATTAAATTATAATTTTCAAAACGTTTTCTTAAAAGTACACACTTATCAAGATTGTAATATTATTCAGCCAAAGTTATCTCTATTCAACTAACATTTTTATCAATTCTATTCTATAGAAAAGTTTTATAAAAATGTGTAAATGGTGTTGGCTTAAGAAGTTTTTTTTAATAATTAAGGTCTCTTTCACAATTTGATGTTAAATCTTAAATACTAGTTATATTTAACTTTTTTTCAAAAATCTGTCAATATAAGAAAACTATTTTTCTTATCTGTTAAATTTTTTTCAGAAAATCAATAAAACATGTAAAATGAAGACATGTTTTTTTTCAAAAACAAATGAAAAACTAGTAAATCCAATTAACAAAAAATACATAAAATACAACAAAAATATTTAAACTTTTGAACCTTTCTCCCAGTTTTGTTGTACGTACAAAACGCAACCATAACCTATGAAAAGAAAAACTCTCAGACTGCAGCAGCATTTACCAACCAAAACTACAACGGAAAACTAACAACAAGAAGAAAATTTTTCGCATGAATGAAAAACCATACTCATTTTTTGATGAAACGGAGTAGAAACGACGAGCAAAACCATTAAAACACAACAACTATCCAACTTGCAATCTTTTTGCTACTTCTCATCTATACACTGTTTGTCTCATACGGTATCGGTTAAATTTTTGTTAAACACCTCAGCCAGTGCGCGTTTAGCATTCGCCAACGAAAGAAGTGTGAAAATTTAAAAGATTTTTTCCAACTTTTATATCTACAAGAAAAAAAAGTTTTAGCATAGAAAATATTCAAAAGTACAGAAAGAATTTAAAAAATTACAAAATATATAAAAATTAAGAAAATTACCGAAACAAATTTAAAATTATAACACATTTTTGAAAAACAAGTGTTTTAGCAGTGTTTTTTTTTTATAAAAAAAATAGAAATTCAAACTTAGTTATACGAGTAAACAAATTCCAAAAAATGGCAGATTTACCATTAACCTTAGATACTTTGCAATCACCTAGCAATGAGGAACTTGCTACACAATCTCCTTTAATGTCACCGCAATGTCTTCAGGCTGATACTACCAATAATTTACTAACAATAACACCAGAACGTCCATCTAATTTAATATTAGATTCATCGCAACAACATCACCAACAACATTCCATTGTAACTCCATCTTCTTCAGCAACAGCACATGGTAATATTTCACCAGCTTTAAGTAGTGCTGGTAGTCTATCGCCCTCATTTCTACCAGAGATGCCACAATGGAAACGTGACCTTATACAAAGACGTAAACAAAATGTACAACGTACAATAAGTGCTTCATCACCAACAGCAGCAGCATCAGTAGCTTCATCATCGTCGTCAACAATGTATGGTTTAAAAACCTCTACATCTTCATCATCAATACGTTCATTAGCCGGTAGTAACAATAATATTGACCAAGTTGCATCAGGTGAGTTCAGTGAGTGAGTGGCAAACAACTACAGCTACCAACAATAGTTGTTAGTTTATTTAATTTCTTGTATATTTACTGATACTATATACATACTTACCTACCATTCAATGGTTAGTTCAATTCATTTTGTTCGTTAACTAATCATACGTCTAACATACTACAAATATATTTTTTGTGGCGAAAAAAATAAAAAATAAAGGAAAAAAAAATTAACTAAATACATAAATGCAAAGAAAAATGTACAGTGTTTTAGGGAAATTAAAGAAATGATCAAAAAAATTTAATGTTATAATTAACTGGAACGTTACAGCAACATTAAAACACTTAAATTCAGATTATGAAATTTCTAATTCAGCTAAGATTTATGTAATTCAGCTAAGTTTTTTTTGACAAATAAATATAATCTTTGCATTTGGTAATGACAAAAAACATTCAGCTAAGATTTTTCTTAATGCAAAAATATGTAATGAAGTAGTGCATTCACATTTTAATAAAAAGGAAAAATCGCTATTACGCTTTTAACATTTTAATTCAGTAATTTTTTATAATTCAGCAATGTTAAAAAACAAATATAATAAAGTTAACTAAACTGTTAGGGCTACAAATTAAGCTAAGATTTATGCAATTCAGCAAAGTTTCTAAAAAACCACAAATATAATATGCTGCAACAATTAAAAGCTTAAATTCAGCTTATAACATACAAAATTCGGCCAAGATTATATAATTCAGCTAATAAAGCATATTATTCTTATAATAAACATTATTCAGCAAAGATTTTCCTTAGTTGAAAAATATACATATACGATTTTATTGGCCTTTAGATATTGCTTTAAAATACATTATTCAACTCCTAAGATTTCAAGTTTAACTAAGATTTAAGTAATTCATCAAAGTTTTAAAAAAATAATTCCAATAATTTGAATTCTACTTTAACTATTTTAAATTCAGCTAAAATTTATGTTATTCAGCTAATGCTCTTTTAAAAGATAATTTACCTTAGCTTCACAAAACTAATTTAGTTCATAAAATATAATTCTTTTTTCTAATTTATTTGCCTTTCACCAAATGATTTAAGTTGATAAAAATTTTTTAAAATGTCATTTCAATGTATTTGTGCTAATATTTAATAATTCGGCTAACACTAATTTTATGATTTTTTTCGAATATAATTATAATATAATTTTTTTTCGAATATAATTTTTTTTTGAATATAATTTTTTTTCTAATAGATTACCACCATTTCCAGTCAAGTTTTCTTAGAATTCCAGCTATTTGCAGTATTTTAGCGTAGAGTGGAAATAATAACATTTTATACAAATTTTGATTTATTCATGTCTTTATTATTGAAATGTTATTTCAATATATTTGCGCTAATATTTAATAATTCAGCTAGCACTAATTTTAATTCAGCGTCAGTTAATCGAATAAATCAGCACCATTTCCAGTCAAGTGTTCTTAGAATTCCAGCTATTTGCAGTATTTTAGCGTAGAGTGGAAATTAAAACATTTTATACAAATTTTGATTTATTTTTGTTAATTTAGCTAATTGTTTTTTGTGATTCAGCAAACGCTTTTTTGATACAACTGTTTGAAAATGCAATTTTACCTAATATCAATGCCTAATTTATTTAAAAATTATAATTCAGCTAACCAAAACCCCTTGTTTGCAGTTTTGACAGTCGAGTGTAAATTATAAAATATATTGTACAAACTTTAAAGACATATTAGTTAATTTAGCTTGGTAATATGCAATTCAGCAAACGGTTTTTGTTGGTACCTACTCTTGTTTAAAATGTTTTTTTATGTCTATGTCACTATTAAATGATTTAAATGAGAAACATTTCAATTCAGCTCTAGAATATCTTAGATATAGCTAAATCTTGATTTCGTACACATTTCGAGAAAAAATTGTTTGATTTGATCAGTGCCTCATTAATTTAAAAATAATTCAGCTAACCAAAATTTTATTTCAGCCTTTATATTTTCCTCCGTTTGCAGTTTTGACAGTCTGTTATAAATTATAAAATATTTTGGACATACTTTAAAGACATATTTGTTAATTCAGCTTGCTTATATGTACGTAATTCAGCTAAATCTTTTTGTTGTTTGTAATGTTAGTCAAATGTCTTTATGTTAATATTAAATGACTCGGATCAGAAACATTTCAATTCAGCTCTTGAGTAGATACACTGCAGTAAATTTTTCTTCAAAAATATACTAGAATATCTTCGTTTACATTGATCAGTGTCTCAGTCATTTAAAAATTATTCAGCTTACCAAAATTTTAGTTCAGCCTTTATATTTTTCTCCGTTTATAGTGTTGACAGTTGAGTGTAAATTGTAAAATATTTTGTACAGACTTTAAAAGTATATTTGTTAATTCAGCTTGCTTATATGTAATTCAGCTAAATGTTTTTGTTGTTTGAAATTTCATACATATGTCTTTGTGTCAATATCAAATGATTCATATCAGAAACATTTGAATTCAGCTCTCACTGCAGTAAATTTTTCTTCCAATATGAACTAGCTATATCTTCGTTTACACCTTTGTATACATTTCGATAAAAACTTTGTTTCATTTGATCAATGTCTCATTAATTTAAAAATAATTCAGCTAATCAAAATTTTAGTTCAGCCTTTCCTCCGTTTGAAGTTTTGACAGTCGAGTGCAAATTATAAAATATTTTGTACACATTTTAAAGACATATTTGTTGTTGTTGACCGTGCCCTCAAAGATGCGAAGGTCCTTTCTGCCATGGGTGGGATCCACCTCCGTAAGATGGTGATTCGGGTGGCCCCTCCGATGACATCACAGCAGGAACTGCTTCGAGAGCATTTGGCAGTGTTCCTTTACTATAGGGACCTTCGTATCCTCATGGAGATGTTGTACATAGGACATTTGTAGGCATCCAGTAATTGTCCTGAGGCAGAGTTTTGGCAGGTTTGGAGCTTTCTCCACTGGGTATCGCTATTTGTTAATTCAGCTAGCTTATATGCAATTCAGCAACAGGTTTTTGTTGGTACTCTTGTTTAAAAAGCTATTCTTATATCTTTGTATCACTATCAAATGATTCAGATATGAAATATTCTAATTCAGCTCTAGAGTACACTAATAGAAAAAAGTCCGTAAAAAATTTAGTTAAAACTACTAAAAATTAGTTAAAAATGATGCTGCAGAAAAGCAAATATTTCTGCATATTTTAGCAGAATAGACTGCTGTTTGCATTCAACTAAATTTAGCTTAAAGATGGCAAAAATTTTGTATATATAACGGTTTATTTTTGATATTTTTAGTCTGCAAATATTTAGCAAAATTTTCTGCAGATTTTACAGTACAATTTGCTATTTTAAATTAACTAAAAGTTAGCCTAAATATAACTAAAATTCTTTAAATTTAACAGTTTCAATTTTGCTGTTCTCATTTTACTAGTATTTAGTCAAAATATCTGCTAATTTGATCAGTTTTTTCTGCAGCATCATTTTTAACTAAGTTTTAGTAACTTTTTCTGCTATTTTTACAGATTTATTTCTATGACTGTAGCTATGTTACACTGCAGGAATATTTTCTTTAAATATGTGTTAGCTATATCTTCGTTTACAGCTTCGTATATATTTCGGGGAAAGTTTTGTTAATTCAGCACGATTAATTGTTTGGAGTCAAGTCAAGAACTATGAAATATTTTTTTTAAATAAATTTTTAGAACTTTTATTGGTTTAAATGCCATTTTCAAATGTTTTGTGACAATATTTAATAATTCAGCTAGGAAACATTTTTCAGTTTTCAGATTTTCTTTCGTTTGCAGTTTTTTTTACAATCAAACAAAAATAATTAAATACATATTTTGCAAAAATTTCGAAGATTTTTTTTGTTACTTCACCTAATTTGTTTGCAATTCAGCAACGTTGATAAATATATTTGAAAATATCTATTTAATATCTTGTGTGTTTTTATTTATCAATTCAGCTTACCAAAATTTTAATTTGTTAAAATTAAATTATAAAATATTTCGAACAAATATTGGTCAACTGTTTGTTAATTCAGCTAACTTATTTGCAATTCAGCGAAGGATTTCTTTTGGTGCAACTGATTTAAAGTAATTTTTTAATATATTTCTGGCATTTTTAAATCATTCAGCTAACTAAATTTTTTTTATACTTTCTTAAACACAGTGCCGTTTTATAAAGTACATACAATACATATTATGTTGCTATTGAGTAGTAGTTGCAGTTGAATGTTTGGTAGTCCATCAAACTTGATGTTTGTTGCAAATTCAATTAGTGTAGATCTAAGACATTTTTGTATGTGTTATTTTCAGTGCGCTTATTTTCTATTTCCAATACTTACCGCGCATTTGGTGAACTTTTTATATGTACATATATATTTTTGCTTTTATATTTTGTCCAACTTAAAAAACATATTTTTTTTTCCTGTAACACTGAAAAGTGGTGACTTGTACATTTTCCTCCTTTTTGTAAGTTGTTTCGTTAGAAAAATGCAATTAAATATAATTATGACTTTAACTTTAAAATTTAAAATCCAGTTATTATGTAGATATGACAAGTTTGTTATTGTTTTTGTTTTTATGTATTTGAGTATTTAAAGAAACAATATGCTCATGGCGGCAATTTGCGGGAAAAGTGCCACAAATTGAAATTTTAAAAGCCTAATAATTGCTAACCACTTTAGGCGGTAAAAACTAAGTTCATGATTGTTTTCCTCAAAAGTCTACTTAACAAAGATTAAAGACTTATGAAGTTTTTGAAATAAAATTTAAAATATGAGAAGTGAGTATTTGGGAATGCGTAGGGGAAGGTTGTGTACCTTGGTCCTTTTGAAAAATTGGTGTAATTATCTGTCATAATGACATATTTAAAAAAATGTTTAAATGCAGAAAGATTAGTTCTGGTATTGTTATAGATTGTCCGTATTAAAAAGTTAACATTTTTTTTATACATTTTAAGAAATTTCAATTTTTTTAGAATAGAGAAAAAGCATATCTTGGAACTCGTAAAAAATTAAATAAATTTACTTAAAAATAATACTGCCCCATAACAAAATTGATTGCATTATTTGCAGTATAAATGATGTCTACTTGAAATGAGACAATGCAATTTAACATTTGCATAAAAACGCATTTTTAAAAACTGGCGATAATTTTAACTCAGAGATTATTTCCTAGCCAATCAAATTAAAAAGGCACAATTGGTCTGTGGATCTTCAATAAACCATCTGCTTAAATTTATTGGATTTATAGAAGCGAAAATATTAAAAAAGTTCCAAGGTACAAGCGCTTTTATTTTTGCAAAAACCATAGTTTTAAATTAATTTTTACAAATTGGTTAGAAAACTAACTACACGCAGAGAAATCATATAGTTGTACATGATGGGGGAAATAAAATTATCATTGTGTGATTCTACTGATTATAAATATGATTCTTACTGATCAAATCATGATTACTGATGACGATTTTATCATTATTTAGGATCATATTCTGATCACTAAGACCATATTATGATCATTACTTGTCTCAATTATAACGTGTTGCTTTTAAACTGTCATTACATGACGTGTGGTTATTGCATTTAGAAAATGACAAACTTTAAATATATTGTACTTGAGCCGGAAACTTGAAAAATTGACATGCACCCAATTTTAGGGCCTCCTGCATATTTATCAGAAGCCTTGTTAAATTGACCATTAGGCAAAATAAAAAATTTTATAGAAGAAAATAAAAAAACTTATAGAAGAGACTTCCAAGTACACGCGTTCCAAAGTACACGACATTCCCCTATTCTTTTTATTTATAAAATTTATAAAATCACTATTAAATTCCTTAAATCGTGAAAAGTATAAATTAAAAAAAGTGTCTCTAATTGGCGCCAAGTTATTATTTTACTCTTCCAGTTTTGCTCTCATATCAAATATTTGTATCTATTTTTTTCATACTAAATTCCTATATTTTCCCATTATAATTAATTTTGTTTCATTTTGCCAGACTTTATCTTAACTATGTGTATTTTTTTATTATTTGAAAAAAAAAACAAACAACTTCTGCTATTTTGTTTATATTTTGTTTTGATTTCTTATTACTAAATTGCCGTTTATACATATTATAAATATTTTGATATTCTTATCTTAAAATGGTATACAAATAAAATTTAAATTTTTTAACACATCACAATTAAATTCTTCATGTTTCTACTTATGTCATTGAATATCAAGTTTGTTTTCAATTCATTATCAACTCCACCTGCATTTCTTCTCATTGTAGAATAATAATAGAATTATGAGTGGAATTTTGAAGTTTTGTGGTTTAAATCACAATTGTAATTATTTTAATAAAAGCTTGTATAAGAATAAGTTTAATATATAAAAATACCAGTCTGGATAAGAGACTTTTGAAAATAGGTTGGTAATATGAGAAATCTGAGAAAACATCGTTAAAATCTTTTATGACATGTGGTAGGAATTTCAGATTTTTCGGACTGTTTTTAATTTCCCGGGGAATGATATTGAAAAAATCAATTACCCGGAAAATTTTTGTTATAAAATAAAATCAAAAAATATTAGTTAAAATTAATATCGTATTTAATGTAAACATCGTATTTTTATCACATTATGCCCAATGTACACAAACCCAGCAAAAATGTGGAAGCAGTAAAAACAATTACTGCTTCCTTACTGCTACTTTTACCGCTTCTAAAAATGTATAGCTTCGTAAACAGCACTAATGAAAGGCCTAAGTTGATTAATTGTTTACATCGCTTTTTGCTCTGCTTTCAAAAAGGCATGAAATGAGCAATACATTTTGATTGCATAAATATTTTTGCGGTTCTTTTATCAAAATTTTTTAAAATGCGGAAAAAGTTATTTTAAATTGAATAAGAGGTTTTAATAAAAAAAAGAGGCATTTTCTCTTCACGGAAAAATATTCAGGAATATTGTGCTTTTGAGAAGGTATGATTTTAAATAGTTGAAAAGCTTTATAATATGCACTTCTGAGAAGGCATGAATTATCGACATTTTAAAAGAAAAACATGAGCACTAATTAAAAGCGGTGAATTCATGCCTTTTCGGATCTCGAAACAAGTGCTTTCACGCAAGCTATGTCGAACAGAAATCAGGCATGATATCATCAATAATGCAATCGCTTCACTGCTCAACTTTCCCTGACAAAACTGCTTCCAAGCAAGCAGTAATTTCTGCTGGGAAGTAGTTAATCTAGTAAAAATGCTTGCCTTTAAGTTAACAAAGATATATAATATCAGACGAATTAAGAATCTTAAGACAAAAGAAAAATGTTTTATGTAATTTTTTTTTAATTTTTGTATTAAAAAAGGAATAAAATTATCCCTGACCAAAGGTAATAAAATGAGCGATTAAACTAAAACTATTTTTTCCGATCGATTGAGCGACTAATTCAATTGAACTAGTTCTTTCAAGAACGACACAAGTCTAGTTGATTCCATCCCAGTAAAACACTTGGAAGTCGTGCTTTACAAACCACTTCTTTCCGTTAGTATATTTTTACAACTTTTTTAGAAGAAATTTTGAACAACGTCCAACATTAGTAAACAAAGATGTATTAGGAGTTTTAAGAAAAAAGAAAAAATGTTTTATGTATTTTTTTTTTAATTCTTGTGTTTAGAAAGGAATAAAATTATCCCCGACCAAAGGTAATAAAATGAACGATTGAACTAAAAGAGCGATTAGGAGTAAACTAGGTATTTCGATCAATTGAGTGACTAGATCGTGAGTAATTGAACTAGTTCACGAACGACACAAGTCTACTTCATTCCATGCTGGTGAAAAAAGAAAAAGTGTTGAAATAATGAGCACTTTAGTTTTTATTTGGTACCTTTTCGCAGTCCAAAGAACCAAAATACCATTACAAACGATTTAATGCTTTTGTAGAGCTTTGAAGAATTGATTCAAAAATAATTATTTTCAAAGATGATTCAAAAAAGAAGATTTATAAATTAGCTATTCAAGAAAATATCAAGATAATGCGCGCGAATAATTCATATATTTTTTTTGAATGTTAATTTATTAGGAGTAAATTTAATTTTGTATTCAAAATATGTATTAAATCAATATATTCAATGAGAGCTAATTTCTTACAGACATATTAATGGCTGAAATTAATTTCAAAATCAAATTCAATTCGCGAGTTAGAGTCAGAAAAAATGACGATTAGCGTGAATCAAAAAAAAAAATCAAGATATAATTCGCAATCAAAAACAATTTTCATTGATTCTTTTTTAGAAATTGAATTATTATTGTCTATTGAATTATCATTTAAAAGGTCTGCTTTTTTAGATAATTTAATTAAAGATTTCTAATTGAAATTGTTAAACGAATTAGATTTATTTTTAATAATCCCAGAATCTGGAAATTCTTCAAGTTCTGTGTTTTTTTTTGTTTCAATAGAGAAAACAATCTCTAAAATAGGAAAACGTACTTCAAATCTAACGAGAAATACTGAATTTATTTCTTTTGTAATAAAAAACCCCAACTTAAATTATTCGTTGTCTTATTCTTCTTTCTTTACCATTACATATTTCTTCATTATTTATTTTCACACACGTTCTAGTGCTTAAAACTTCTTTGATAGCGTGCTGTAATTTTTATCATATTTGAACATTTATCTACATTTAAATATAGAATTATTTAACGAAGTACACTCAAAAAATTTTGTCAGTTACTACATGACAGTTGTTTGTGTAGTAATCGGTAGCTGTTGTTTTTAACTTTAATTACAATTGTTTCTCTATGGAAAACTTTTACGACAGTTATTTAAATATATTTTGCGCTTGATTTTTTCTTATTTTGCGCAGTTTTTAGCAATTTTTGAGTTTTTAAATATATGCTCAGCTGATACTAAAGTGATACTAAATAGTTGCTCAATTGATACTAAATTTCAGCGCCCCCTACCGGTGAGTAGTGCAAGTTTTGATTTCCTATCTCTATAATTAATACTTAGTTTCTGCATATGTAATCTATGCAGTAACTTGTGTTTGGCAAAAACATTTGGGGAAATTTTATCAAGTAATACTCTGGTGTGTTTTTAATATCCCAGGAAAATTTTCTGTTCCAAAGAATCGGTTGTAGAATAGCTACTATTCCTTTACAACCCCTTCTACTGTCGATCCTAACAGCGATTATTTTTGTTTGAAATTGTCCCAAAAGCAACCACTTCTATGGCTCAAAAGTGGAACCGGTTGCCCTAGAATCAGTTCCAGAATTGATTCTGGAGCAACCGGTTCCACTTTGGAGCTGTAGAAGGGGTTGCTTTTGGGACAATTTCAAACAAAAAGAATCGGTGTTAGAATCGACAGTAGAAGCCCTACGGGAAATTTTAACAAACTGTCACCGAACTGGCCTCTTTATATGAAATAGACTGGTCACTTTTACATGGCGTTGTCATAGGAGGGGGAAATTGACCCCTTGTGACATGTCACAAGACAAATCCCAGGACAGGTCCGTGAACTTTGTTTTTTATGAGAGTTCAGTAACCTGTCCTAGCATTTGTCTTGTGACATGTCACAAGGGGTCAATTTCCCCCTCCTATGACAACGCCATGTAAAAGTGACCAGTCTATTTCATGTAAAGGGGCCAGTTCGGTGACAGTTTGTTAAAATTTCCCGTAGGGAGGGGTTGTGAATGAAAAGTAGCTATTCTACAACCGATTCTTTGGAACATAAAATTTTCCTGGGTGGTCTTGGACAGCAACGTCAAAAAATCACTTGTTTCAATATATACATTTTATGCTACATTTATACCTGAGCAAAAATTACCTGGTTTTTGGCTCTTGTAGTTTTTAACTTGTCAAAACGCATACAAAACAAAACCAAAAACTACCCAGGAAAATTTTTTACAATCGGTAGTCAATCACACCCATTCTACAACTGGTTCCACTACAACCGATTCCATGGAACTGGTTCCGGAACCAGTTCCTGGGATCCTGTATGGAAGGTGTGGGTGACGTAGAATCAGTTCCAGAACTAGTTCCAGAACTGATTCTAGAGAAACCGGTTCCACTTTGGATCTATAGAAGGGGTTGCTTTTGGGACAAATTCAAACAAAAAGAACCGGTGTTAAAATCGAGAGTAGAAGAGCTTGTGAATGAAAAGTAGCTATTCTACAACCGATTCTTTGAAACAGAAAATTTTCCTGGGTAGTTTTATACAAAAATAGGTGGTTTTTGCTCAAGTATAAATGAATTTAGACTGAGCAAAAACCACCTGGTTTTTGTACAAAACTAGTTTTTGTTTGTTTTTTATATATGCGCTTTGACAATTAAAAACTAGCAAGAGCAAAAAACCAGGTAGTTTTCCCACAGTCTAAATGCAGTATTAGATAAAATGCCTCAAAAAATTATCTATTAAAAAAAACTCCTTGGTTTGAAATAATTTTTAAAGGAAAAAGTTACAAATAAATAATCTGAAAATTTTCAATAAGGCGGCGTTTATCCAGCATTGGAAACATTGTTCATTTGTATAAAACAGCTTGTGAAAAAGTTTTTATAATTATACCGTACACCACTACGTGGTCTGATGTTTGTAACACCAAAAAATATTGATCCTAGACCCACCTTATAGTATACCGATCGGCTCAGAATTTTTTTTTATTTCGATTTAACGATGTCCGTCTGTCCGTCCGTTCGTCCGTCTGTCTGTCTGTCTGTCTATGCATTCTTGTGCGCACTCTACAGGTCGCAAATATTAAGATATTTTGATGAAACTTGGTACACCGACTTCTGTCGGCCCAAGGACGAAGCCCATTGATTTTGATTAACACAGGTCCATGTTTAGACCTAGTGCCCATATAAGGGTCCCCCCAAAATTGGCTTGGTTACACACTGCTGGTCGCAAATATGAAGATATTTTAATGAAATTTGGCTCACATTATAGAATTTGACACAAGTCCCATTTTAACCCATTCGAATTTGGTGTAGGGTATTGATAGTCGGCATGCCCGACTTTAACCTTTTTACTCATTTTTTTTTGCAATAGATTCTTTCTTCCATTAAAACAAAAAACCAATAACGGTTACCTGAAGATAAGTAATAATAAGATTTTTTTGTTTGCAAAACGTTGACAATTTTTTCTATTTTAGTTAACACAAAAAAGTATATAACGTGTTATCGCAAAAATGATGTAGCCCAAGAAGTAACAACATAAAACAAATATTTTCTTTTGAACTTCAATGACAGTGAAGCTAAACAAATAACTTAAGAACAATATAAGAGAAAAAAATCTATTATATTTTTATATTTTCATGATAATAGAATACGATTTAAGCAGGGTTGGTAGGCAGTTCCACTGTAATACCAATATCGTTTCAAAAACATTTCAACTGTACCTACCAAAAAAAATTTTTTTGTTCCACCCTATTTCGGCTTCGACAACATTTTTTATAGATGTGACTACACTCAAAATAATAAGTCTGCGTGCTGAACAGAAAAATTTGTTACTTTAACAAAGTTTATTCATGTTTTTTGGCTTACAATAAAATTTGTTGATTTTAACAAATTCTTTTGTTAAATTTAACAAATCTAAATTTAAGTAAAAAATTTGTAAAACTACAGTTTTATCTGTATTTATACTGAGTCGTGGAATTTATTCAAATTTAGGGTCTCGAGACCGTAGTCCATATCATGTGAGAGCATATAAGGGCACTCCAATGCAGCAAAAATTTTGTCGGTTTTGCTCTATCTCGCAGCTTTTGAGATATGGGCCATTTTATGAAGTGGAAAATTTTTATCAAAAATTTGCGAGTGTCCAAGGCCCCGCAAAGGTCCATTTTTGGATAGAGGTAACCCCTTTCGCTGAAGTTGCTACATGGCTAGGGGTAGTCAAAATTTTCATCAATTTTGCTCTATCTCTTTTAGTTTTCGAGATATCGGCCATTTTAAACATTCAGGAGGGAAAGAAATAGCGCCATCTTTAAAACTTCGGATACATTGGTGGCGCCATCTACCGGGTAATAACAGTAACATGAAAATATTATATTTTAACAATAAATTTTATAAAATTTAATAAATGGGTTCTTAAAAATTAGTTTTAAATAATTTAGAAAATTAACACTCAAAATTAGTTAAAGTACTAAGGATTTTTAGTATTGTGTTAAATGAAGATAACTAAAATATTTGCTTAAATCAGTGTTTCAACTAAAAATTTGTTAAAAATTAATCAAATCGATTTGAAACCGGTTTGACAGATTTTTCTACTGACGTATTATTTTAAGTGTACGGTTAGCTCCAAAACATCGTTTCCCGATTTACCGAATTACTATTATTCTTAAAATACCCTTACCGAAATATTGTTTTCCTCAAAATGCCGATACAGAAAAAAATAAAGTAGCGTTTACCCTTAAACCACCGTTACCGTTGAGTATTTTACATACGTTACATTAAGTTAATAATTTTGATGTGTTTTTCATTTAAGTTAGTTTGCTTTTGTAAAACAAATACCGTTATGCGCAGAAATAACTGACTAGCGTTACCCTTAAATACCGTTAACCTTAAAATAACGCTGCCAAAATAGCCGAAATATCCAGTGTGTTCGTCTACTCGAATTTCTTACTACTTTTACTACAATTGGAAAGTTTTGTTTACTTTTTGTATTGAATTTTTCCAGCTGTAGTAAAAGTAGTTACTTGTAGTACCTACACTCAAAAAAAAAGGTCAATAAAGTCAGCAAAAAATGTTGCTGTGTCAGCAAATTTTTAGTCCGGAGCGTGCTTGCAAAAAAGTTTGTAATTTCAGCAAAAGGTTTGCTAAAAATCAGCGAGCTGATTTTTACCAAAAAAATAGTAATCTTCAGCAAAAGTTTTGCTAACACTTAGACGATTCCAAATGAAAAAAATCCTTGCTAAAATCACTAAACTTTTTGCTGAATATTAGTAGACTGAAAAAAACTCAAAAAACTTGTAGCGAAATTTTACTTTAGTTAATTTATTTGCTGAAAATTTAAATATAGAATATGTGTAGAGTTGTTTTTCTTTTTTAGTCATTTCCGTTTACAGACAAGCTGCGACATCTACATCTTGTCTATCTGGTTGTCGTCCACGCTATGAATGCGGTTAGCAGCACAATTTTTGTAGCAAAATAAATTAGTAAAACATTAGTTAAAAATTAGTTTAGTGCTAAAAAAATATAACTAAAATTTTTGCTGAAAACGGAATTTCAGCAAAAAATTTGCTGAAAACTAGTACACTTGGTATACAAGACGTTTTACAAATTTTTCTACTAACTTATTTTTTTGAGTGTACGTAAACGAACAAGCTTACTCTACGATGCCTTTAAAATACCATTTCTAAAATAACTTAAATACAGTTTTCTTTAAAATACCGATACCGAAATAAATGAAATAGGATTACGCTTAAAATACAGTTACCAAAATATCTCTTAAATAGCGTTACCGATAACCACATCGTTTCGGTTACCTACCATGAGTTTTAGTTTTAAATAAAGTTGTTAAAAAAATAACATAATTTAAATTTCTTTTGGTAACGGTTTTGAAGTATGAGATTAAACGTGGTTTAATTGTAAATTAATATCACAGTAGTTTATGTATAAATAATAAGGCTTAGGTGCCTATTTCTACTTGTGACTCGTTGTAACCGTCATAAGACTATTTTTAAAACTGAAAGTCATAATTTTCCATAAAAACAACAATAAAATTCAAAAAATTCAAATTTTATTGTCAATGTTATGATTGTGTTGATATCAGGGCTTAATTTTTTTTAAAGTTTTCAAAGAAAAATTTGAATAAATATAATTTATTGTGACTTTGCAACAACAAACACAAGGCGAATACAGTCATAACTAAGAGTCACACACTTTTCATAGGAATAGACATGATAGTCTCATAATAAAATGTTTTAAAAATAAGGACACAAATGACAAATAACAATATATAGCAAATTCAGTCAAATGTCAAATTAGGAACATTTAAAACCTTTCAAAAACAAAAAAAAAAAAAAACACAAATGATATAGAAATCTCTACCTTTTTTCTGCTTACAAAGTAATTAGTAAATTATGCTACAATTTTTGTTGTTTAAACATAAATGTCATAAATAAAACTTCAAAAGTTTAACTAATCCTCAACTTAACAAAACTTAACCATTAAACTAAAAAATCTTCCTTTTATAATATGTTAAACGTTTCGCCAACAAATAATAAAAACATATAGCTAAAACTAAAATTGAAATTAAAATTATAGTGATGTGAAAATCAAATGCAAGAAAGCAGAACCATTTTATGAAAATTTTTTTGTTACCACAAAAAATATAACATTGTAACGAACGAAAAAGAAGTAGAAACAAAAGTGGAAAAGCTATTCGAACCATCTTAACGTGGGTTTACATTTGAACAAACATAAACAAGAAATCAAAATAAATGATAATGCTAATATTCCACAGCTTTTGTTATTCTTTCAAGAAGAAAAAAATAAATAATTTTTAAACATTTTCATTGGTTTTAAAAAATAGCACATACCACTTTTAACTTCCGGTTATGGTTTTAGCTTAATAACGTAGAAAAAATATACAGAAAATATTAAAATTTCTTTTTGGTGACTTAAAACCAAGAAGAATGTGTAAAAGACTATCACCAAAACAAGTTAAAGTATTATAATCCTCGGTTGCAAAATAAATGTGTATGAAAATTTTAAGAATGTAAATATTTTATTATAAAAACAAAGTTGAAAATTTTTTTTAATTTGTTTAAAATAGTTTGGATTTAAAATCCAGTTTTTTCAAAATTCTTTAATATTATTCAAAAAACAAAAAATAAGCTGCAATTGCAAAAATTCCGTAAAAACAAATCTGTAAAAATTAGTAAAAAAAATTTGGAAAACAAAGTTAAAAAAAATTGGAAAATAAATGTTTTTACTAAATTTTCGATTGTTGGCATTAGTATTATCATGTGTGATTTTGACAACATTTTCGACAGTGCTTTCCCAACGCCCAAATGATAACACCATTCCACGGTGGTGCCAATGTTTTACGAAGCCCTAGGAAGGCACCCGGAAACACAAAAATCAAATGCTTTCCCAACGCCCAAATAAAAAATTTAAAGTGCTTTTCTGACACCCAAATGATAACGCCGATCTATTAAATGCTTTGCAAAGTATTGAGATATCACCAAGAAATTTTTCAGTCAAAAATTATTTTAAACAAGTGGGTTAGGAACTCATAGCACCCATTTCGGTGCTTTGCCACTGCTGGTCCCTTTGTAATTTGCTACCTGGGCAGTCTTTTTTGGCCTATTTTTCAAAAACAAAATAATGTTTTAGGAAAAACAAGTGCTGGGTAGTCACCCTTTTCAAGCGCTGGTAAAGCGTCCAAATTAAGTGGTTTGCCAGTACTTCTTTTTGTAAGACAGAGGTCTACTTTTGCTTTGCCAGTGCTTTTGTTTTTTGTTACCACACATAATTTCTACCTGGGCAGTGCATATAAAGCAGTGGTCGGCATCCATAGCCACCAGTGGCCGAGCATAATCGGCTTTTCACACGTACACAACACGAATGGCAACAAAACTCTCAACTAAGAGCGGAGAATTTACTTAGTAGCAGTATTGCCATTTCAGTGCTTTTCGGGTATTTTTTTGGTGCTTTTTTCCTTCCCGTACTCGGTGATTTTTTACAAATACCCGTTTATAAAAAGCGGGTATTTACAGTGCTTTTTCAGATTTCTGGCAGTGCTTTTTGTACAGTTTATATTTTTGGTATTTGTTCTCCTTTTTTCAATTTTTCTTGAATTTTCTGTCAAAGCTGAAAAAATAATACGAAATATACAAAAAATACATTTTTTCACAATGTTTGTAGTACAATTTTAAATAACAACTTCGTTATATTTAAACTTCAATATTTTAAAATATTATTTTGGGGCTTTTTTACCCCTTTTTTGGTCATTTTTTGAACCTTTTTTACACGATTTTACAAAGCTAAAATGTGTTTTTAAAATCTTGACTTAAATTTTTCAAAAAATTATTATCGCGCTTTTTTACCCCATTTTGGATAAATTTTTACCCTTTTTACCCGTTTTCAAAATGCTCACGGTGCTTTCCTGCCTTCAAGAGTTGGCAACACTGCTTAGTAGCATGGTAGCTTTCAACAAAGCAGGTTGACGTCGCTTTGTTTAAGAAATTTTAGAAAAATATTACACTCTTAAAATTTTACAAGAACAGGAAATTTATTATGAATTATTTTTATTTCTTTAGTTCATTAAAATTTACTAACTTATGGAATACTTTTTAAGAATAAATAATTTATAAACAAAAAAATACATATTTTTTAAATAATGTGTATAATAAAATTTATTATGAATTATTTAAAAAAATTAAATTACTACACTGATAATAATCCATGCATAAAATTACGAAAAAATGTCAAAATAACAAAAATATTTGTAAAATATACGAAAAATGGTATATTTTACGAAAGTTTTTGTTGTTTTGACATTAATTTCGTATTTTTATGCATGGATTATTATGTGTGTATAAATTATTTTTTTTTTATTTCTTTAATTCATTCATGCATTCATTATTACATTTCTTCATTAATTCGTGTTCTTAATATACAAATATAAATTTAAAAATGATAAACTAATTTCTCACAGTGTAGAAACACAATACATTCACATTCTCTCTTTGTGCCGACCACTGATATAAAGCATGCCGAGACACGCTTTACAGTATCGCACAAAAACGATTAACCGTTTTTCCGCATTAAAAACTAATGCGGATCACAAGACAACCTTCTTTTGCGACTCCCGGCGAACTCCATTTTAATATGGCAATGCACTTACAGGCAATAAAGAAACTAGGGCTTCCCGTTGTTTCTACTATGTGTTAGTTTTGTATAGGTGCGCTTTCAGTACTTGGTTAAAATAATAAATACATTGTTGAATTCTTTAATATTTTAGCAGCCTGCTGTTTTTTTATTTTTCTTGCAATTCTACCCAGCCAGAAAAATACGAACGGCAAAGCATTGGCAGAGCGAAAGATTTTTAAAGATATAGTGCTTTGCTAACCCCAAAATGATAACACCGGACAGGGCTTGGTCGTTTGTTTTTTAAAACGTTGACAAAGCACTGGCCAAATAATAAAGTGCTTTTAAAATAATAATAAAATGAGTACCAGTACCTAAATTGTAAACTTTAAAACGCTGGCAAAACATTGGTAAGACAATAAAGTACTTTTTCAGTGATAAAATAAGTGCTTTACCAACTCCAAAATGATAACACCGGTCTGGGCTTGGCCGACTGCATTTTAAAGCGTCGGTAAAGCATTGGCAAATCAGAAAAATTAAGTGCTTTGCTGGTACTAAATGTAAATATGGTAGAATTTAAGTGTATTCTTCTATAAAAAATAATAATTTTTTATTTAATTAAGACCTGCTAACTTATCTTAAACAAAGTGAATGTTTAACGATTTTTTTTAAATTTTACTTAAGTCAAAAATATTTAACAAAATTTCTGACTTAAGAAATATTTAAGACAGAAAGACGATATTTAAGAACATTTTAAAATATTTAAGGTAAAAAAGATTAAAGGTTAATTTAATTGAGTAGTTTTGGTGACTACACTTAAGAATTACTCGAACTCCAAAACACTTTTTGCCACCGTTTGGCGATGCGTTCTAATCTATCCCTCTGCCAGTGCTTTTATTATTTTTATGGTTGTAAATTAAGTACTGCCAAAGCTCTTTTTGCCAACATTGGGAAAGTGTTCTAAACGAGGGCTGTGCGAGTGCTTTAATAATTTTTATGGTTGTAAATTAAGTATTGGCAAAGCACTTTTTGTCAACGTTGGAAAAAACGTTCTAAAACAGGGTTGTGCCAGTGCCGTTTATTTTTAAGATTGTAAAATTTTTAAATTAAGCAAAGCACTTTTAGCCAACTTTGGGAATGCATTCTAAACCAGGGCTGTGTCAGCGATTTTATTATTTTTACGGTTGTAAATTTTGTAAATCAAGTACTGGCAAAACACTTTTTACTAACGTTGACAGAGCGTTTGAGAGCTTGCCAGCACTTTATTTGTTGTACCATTGACAACCAGTGCTTTGCCAGTGCTTTATTTTTCTTACCATTTTAGTTAAAACTACTAAAAATTAGTTAAAAGTGACCTTGCAGAAAAAACTGCTGAAATTAGCAGATTGTTTTTGCTACATATTGGTAAGATAGGAACAGCAAATATAAAACTGTTAACTATACAGAATTTTAGTTAATAAAAAAATACAAAAAAAATTTTTAAATTTTCAAAGTTTTTTTTTTTTTTTATTTGTTTTAATGGAGATAAAAATTGAGCCTTCTGAAATCAGCAGTTTCCTATTTTTTTGCAAAAATTTCTGTTGATTTTAGCAGGACCTTAACTTTCATTCAACTAAATTTAACTTAATAATATTAAAAAATTTTTTTTAGATATATCAGTTAGGTTTTGCTATTTTTAGTCTACTAATATTTAGCAAAATTTTCCGCAAATTTTACAGTATAATTTGTAATTTTTAGTTAACTAAAATTTAACCCAAATGTAACTAAAATTTTGTAAATTTAACTGTTTTATTTTTACTGTTCTTGTTTTATTAGTATTCAGCAGTTTTTTCTGCAAGGTCATTTTTAACTAATTTTGCTTTCAAATATTTGATCAATACCCAGCAGAAATTACTGCTTGCTTAGAAGCAGTTTTGTCAGGGAAAGTTGAGCAGTGAAGCGATTGCATTATTGATGATATCATGCCTGATTTTTGTTCGAGATAGCTCGCGTGAAAGCACTTGTTTCGAGATCCGAAAAGGCATGAATTCACCGCTTTTAATTAGTGCTCCTGGTTTTCTTTTAAAATGTCGATAATTCATGCCTTCTCAGAAGTGCATATTATAAAGCTTTTCAACTATTTAAAATCATACCTTCTCAAAAGCACAATATTCCTGAATATTTTTCCGTGAAGAGAAAATGCCTCTTTTTTTATTAAAACCTCTTATTCAATTTAAAATAACTTTTTTCCGCATTTTAAAAAATTTTGATAAAAGAACCGCAAAAATATTTAAGCAATCAAAATGTATTGCTCATTTCATGCCTTTTTGAAAGCAGAGCAAAAAGCGATGTAAACAATTAATCAACTTAGGCCTTTAATTAGTGCTGTTTACGAAGCTATACATTTTTAGAAGCGGTAAAAGTAGCAGTAAGGAAGCAGTAATCGTTTTTACTGCTTCCACATTTTTGCTGGGTACGAAATAAAGCAGATGTCATGCGGGTTTTACGCAAAAGTATCGCTGCTCGTATTTCTTATTAAAGTTGATTCATAAATATTTTCAATATATTGCAATCAAATGTAATAAAATATCGCATTAGGAGTTTGTTTTAAGCTATTCATACATTTGCAATATTATTGCGTATTTTTTCCATTTAGGTCTTTAATCTACTACCACACATGGCAATAGATTAAAGAACTAAAACGAGAAGTTGTACAATAATATTGCACTTAAGCTGGCCATACACCTGCTATACTAATGTACAACTTCTCGTTTTATGTAGTTCCTTTTAGTTGATAGCTTAACTTGGTGTAACACACTGAGAGAATTATCTGCATGAAATCAATGAATTTTTGCATTAGATCTATGAATTGTCACTGGAATTCGAAAATGCAAGTTCATTCTTATAAGCTCTCTCATTTACCGAATTTGCGAGAACGGGAATGTATTTATTGTACTATGTCCGTTCCCATACGTTACCGCAGTAACCTAAAACAACCCGAAACAGCCTAAACAACAACAGTCTACACACAATTTTTAGTACGGGAACGCTTTGGGTTCCCGCGGTAACGTACGGGAACAAACCTTTTAACGTTTTGTCTTTAAAAATAGTGCAGTTCTTACAAAAACAATTACAAATACTCGTGCTTCTTTTTATTTTTTAAAAAGCATAACATTTACCTTAAAATATCTGTACTTTTGTTTTAAAATTATGCTGATTTTACAAAATAAATTTATATACTTACAAAAAACGCGTTATTAGCAATTTTTGAAAAAACATTTTGCATTTTTCTTAATTGGAAATAAATAATTGTTTCTGCTTTGTTTATATGTACTTTGTTCTTTTAATATTTTTTCCATATTGGTAATAATAACTTAACTAGTTTATGATAACAAATACTAACATTATTTTATGAAAATATAATTATACTTAATAATACAGTCTAAATGCAATTAAAGTTTTCTTATACAAATATTGAAATAGTTAAAAGATTTCAGAGTCCGAAAAAGAATGGTTGATATACAAAAAGCTAAAAAATAGATTTAATAAAGTAATTATGATGAAATGTATACGAAAATATATACCACTATAACAGTGGTATTACAGTTAAAGTAAAATTAACTATTGTTTCATTTGTATAGCATACTTTTTGGGGTTTAATTAATATAACACTTTGTATTACAACAAAAGCAGCGTTGCCAGAAAAGTTTTCGCTCGTATGCGCCTTTCTACAAGTGGAAATCCCCAAAAATATCCAAATCAAATTTTTAAATCCCCAAATAGTTTCCCAATGAATTTTAAATACGAACTTGAAATAAAAACAAATGTTGGTTACCGAAACGAATAACGGTAAGGGTAGCGATAGCGATATCGAATTTCGTTTGTTTCGGTAACGGTAATGATATTTAAGATTGTTTCGGTAACGGTATACCCTTATCGAAATAGCAATGCCGGTACGTACCTGTATTATAAATTGCGTTAAAAACATATAAAAACAATTACAAAGTTAGCATATTTTTTACTTTAAAGCACATTACCTAAATTGTTTCGATTTCACGTGAAAAAAACTGTTAAAATAATTATTTTTCGCGATAATGAGTTTCTTGTGAAAATTGTGTAGACTTTCTTTTCACGCAAATTTAATATGCAAAACTATTGTTGTGAAAAAGTGATATTTTGTGTTTATTGTGATTGTTTCTTTCTAATAAAATAAAAAATTTATTAATTTTTATAATTTAAATGAACTTTTAAGGTCTTTTAAATTCGGATGAAATTTATTCACATGAAAAACAACCTCGGGATTTCTGATTTTAATTATATGATATTTTGCACTCTGGAACTATATGTAACCACCTAACGACTACAGTTTTTATTTTCTAGAAATTCTAAAATCTCACGATTTTATTCGCGATTTTCTTTCTTCGTAAAATGAAAAATTACAAAAGGTGGGTATTTTCTTTAATATTTATCTGGTCGTCAACATCGGATGGTACACATATATACTTTTACATTGTGGAAAACAATTGTTTTTAATATGTAGAGTGGTCTACAAACCATATCTTGGAATTCTTGACGTCTTCACGAGATATAAAATCAATGTTAAATCACGAAAAATACATGCAAAGCAACAATTTTTTGTGTTATTGTTTTGCATGTATTTTTCGTGTTTTAACATTAATTTTATGTCTACACTATCTATAGATGTTGTCTACACTATCCATAGATTTGTGCAAATAGAAAACAAAATACACGAAGACAACAAATTTTACTTGTTGCTATGTTTTGTATGTGTTTTGTGACAAAACTTTTGTGCTTGTTTAATCGGCCAGGTTATAATATTTTAAATTAAATTAAAATACACAGTATAAGAAAAAAAAAACTAAGGTGCCTATTCCTACGAAAAGTCTGTGACTCTTAGATGTGACTGTATTTCCCATGTATTTATTTAATTTAATTTAATTTATTCACCATTTTGTAATTTGAAAGCCTAGTGGCCAATTAATAAATTACAATATTCCACTCACTTTGTATTTGTTGTTGCAAAGTTACAATAAATTATATTTATTCAATTTTTTTTTTGAAAACTTCAAATAAATTAAGACCTGGTATCGACACAATCATAACATCGACAAATAAAATTTTAATTTTTTGAATTTTATTGTTGTTTTATATGAAAAATTAAGACTCTCAGTCTTAAAACTAGTCTTAAGACAGTCACAACGAGTCACAAGTAGGAATAGGCACCTAAATCTCCAAAAATACTACAAAACATGTATAAAATCCCCAAACTTTTGCGAAATTCTCAAATCCCTCCCCACAAAAATCTACCCTCAAACAGAACTTGAAATCCCCAATTTGGGGAAAAATCTGACAACACTGATTACAGCAAAAGCTAAATAAATACATAAAGTTTATATTAAATAGAATTGTTCCTTTTTTCAATCATTTTTTCTCACCGTATTAAATAATTTCTATTGATTTTATTTTTTTCCCAAATAAAACTAATGCATTTGCGGTATCATCAATAACAAAATACAACCAATATTAACATTCAGATGGTTACATAACTGATTTGTTTACTCTAATTTCAATATCAGTTTTGTATATTTTTTTTATATTTTGCAGTTTTCATTAGCTTTTTGAGTATGGCCACAATATTGTCAGTCAGATTGTCAGCATGCCATGTAATACTTATTTATTTAGAAGTGCTAATTTCATATTGCGGTGGTGGTTGGTATTTTCGTTGGGTGTTGCATTACCACGATACCACCTTACAATATACCCTTAAGTAAAACAAGTGCACAATAAAAAAAATATTGGGAACAAATTTCATAAATTTTAAAGTCTATGCTGGGTGAAACGAAACTTTAACCCTCTAATGCTCTTTCTTCTGATTACAATAATATTTAAGCCATATATTTGGCGTTGAAAATCTACTATGGAAAAAATATTAAAATTTTAATTTATCGCTTTATTTAGGCGATATAGAACAACAAAGGATATTTGTAAAACGTATTCTGGCGTTATCCTGTGAGTCCTGCAGAAAAATTTTTAACTTATTTTACATTTAGAGACTAAACTAGCTTTGTTATTATCGGTAATGTACGCCAGATCGTAAATGTATTTTTGGCAATTTTTTTCAAATTTTCTAAATTTTCAATTTACATTCTTCTCGCTTGAAAACCGTTCCTTATACAAAAACAGTTTGAAGGCAAAAAAGTAGGCAGTTAAGTTTTCTATGGATATAATACAACTTGTTTAATAAAATATTGTTATTTAGCCCAAAACTATTTAAAATTTGAAGACCGCCAAAAGGCGGCCTTGGGTATTAGAGGGTTAAGTACTCGTATATCTAAAGCTACTGAAATTCAAAGTAAAAAATTTCAGTAATTTTTCTCAAACTTTTTTTCCAACAGTTGCTCCACTGCGTACACGATAGAGAGCGTCATTTTAAGCAAATAAAAAAAAATAAGTAACTAACAAGGAAGGCATGCTGTGTATTCCACTTGGCGTAGGTAATATCGTCCGAAACCATAAACCAAAAAAAAAAATGTCATAACGCCCAAAAGGCAATATGCTAGCCTTTTCGGCGATATTTGTACAAAAAGTGGTTATACACTCATAAAAAATCTTTAAAAATAGCAGAAAACGCTAAAATTTAGTTAAAAAAAATAACTTTGTAGAAAAAACTGTAAAATTTAGCAAATTTTTTTTTTGCTAAAAATAGAATTTTAGTAATATTTAAGTTAACCTTTAGTTAATTGAAAATGACAAATTACACAGTAATATCCGTAGAAAAGATATATTCGTAGACTAAAAGTAGCAAAAACAAACTGTTATATCTACAAAATTTTTGTTATATTTAAGTAAAATTTAGCTGAATGCAAATAGTAGTCTATGCTGCTAAAATTAACAGATATATTTGCTAAAAAAAATAGTAAACTGCTGTTTTCAGAAGGCTAGATTTTTATAAGTATTAGAATCGAAATCGAAAAAACACTTCGAAAATTTTACATTGCATTTTGATTTATTCTACTAATTATTCAAGAACGTTTTTTGCTGATTTTACCAGGTAAAGTTGTTATTTTCTATTAACTAAAATTTAACTCAATTATGTATAACTGTATACCTGTGAAAAAATATTTATTCAATTTAATTCGTAAAATAACTCATTTTACAATTTAATAAAACAAATTCTAATTATATAAATTAATATATTTTGGAGTATAATTTTATATAATTTTATCGGGATTTTGGTCTCATCTCATTGAAATTTTATCAAAGAATTAGAAAAAACGAGACATTCACTTGATTAAATCAAATGATGAAAAATTATTGAACTCTTTTTAATAGCAAATTTACATTACGATCGAAATCAAGTTAAAAGTGGATTCCGATAAATTTTGACGAAAATCCAATAAAAATTTGGAATTTCAAAAAGATTTCCTATACGAAATGAAATCCTAATTTAATTTGGATTTCAGCGAAATCTCTACGAAATCCAAATTGAACACCCAGTTTTTCCCACATTTGCAGAAAATTAGGTAAGTTTGCAGAAAAAGTGGCAACATTTAGCAGCTGTTTATGGCATAAGAAATAAATAAATAATACAGTTTAATAACTTAAAAAAATTACCGAATAATATAATAAAGGCTTTTATTTTTAATTGAAAGAAATATTAAAAGCTGAAAACGGTTACTTTTTATATCCAACGAAGAAAAACTATGAAAAATCATTTGATTTTGGTTATTGTTTAAGGTTAGTTTATTTACAAAAAAAATTTTGTTATTGACCGATCGTAATCCTATTTAGCTGTCTAATTTGCTAATGTAAACGATTATAGATTTTGAATTGGATTTCAAATTGAAATCCAGTGAACATTTTAACATGTAAATTTAATATAAGAAAATCAGAAAGCGCATATCTTAATAGAGAGACTACACTGTTCACCGTTTTTTGTTGTTGTGTGAGTTTACTTAGAAAAAATTTCATTTCAAAATATTAACTAAGAATTGTTGCTATCAACACGAAATTTAATTTAGCTATTACTGTGTTGTTTTCTATTAAAATTTAATATTTTTTAAATTTTATTTTAATTATTTGTTCGTTGAAATCCTGAATGGGCTGAAATTTTATTAAAAAAATATGAAAAAAGTGAATTAAAAGTTATATATTTTACCAAAATGTTTTCATTTGCTTTGCCCGACTTCACGAACAAAGAAAAAGAGGAAAGGTTGAGCAAGAAGTAGAGGTATAGAAGCCCACTGGATAAATCGAATGAGGTTCATTGAGAATTCTTTCGGTTCGTAGAAATGTGGTGGGAGATTTTAATCATTACTTACTCATTAATAATGAAAAACCGAATTAAGGATTGAAGTCTCTAGAAGCACTGGTCAACTCTGGTTTTAATGTAATACTTGTAAAACTTTAAAATGAGATCAGAGTTGTTTCTGTCGCTTTTTTTCGCGTAAATTAGTTAAAAAGGTTAAAAATTTGATTGTTTCCCTTGTGCATTATAGTGCCTTTTTATTTGGTCGAAATGCGCTTTTGATTGTAAAAGGTTGTCAACACTGGTAATTTTATCCGTGTAAATTAGCAGTTATGATGGTTGCCACCTGATTGTATTGTTTAATATAAAAATTAACCCTTCAATTCATAAATGCTTTGTAAAGTTATAGCAGGTTTACAAAACGTCATTTTCATACATTTTACAAAGCGTTTATGAATTTAGGGGTAAAAATACCATAACTTTTGACAAAGTTTTATTCACAAAAAAAAGAGAAATTATTTTGTTGTTTAAAGAACGCATTATTTAAAAACCAATTCAATGATCATCAGCAAAATATTTTATACGCTTTATTATGATAAAATTTATTTTTTATTACAACAATGTCAAAATTAATAAAGTTGATTTATTTATACAAAATCTTCAACTTAAACAATTACTTACAATTAAAAGAAATTCTAAGTAACAATAAACATACAAAAAACAAAAAAACAACAAAGATTTCAAAACAATTCATTGATCAAGACATTGACCTACATCATATAGACTGGCAGTGCTTCTTTAAAGTTTTCTTCCACAAAATGTAAAATTGTTGACAGTGTAAACAACCAGTAGTAGAAGTTATATGCTTTTCAAATCATAACAATATAAAGATTAATGATCTTGAACAGCAACAATGTCATCTTTTTTTCTTCTTCTTCATAAGCTACTACTTTCAAACACGACTTTTTACTGTTTGTACTGAAAAAAGTACTTTTCGCTTAACGACTGACTGATCATCATTGTTTCTCATGTAATAAAATTTGCAAAATTCAGTAAAACCTCCATTTTACGGACAATTTTGATAAAACGGTTCAAAACTTACATGTTAATATCGGTGCCTTTTAATATCGGATCTTGTCAGTATCGGACATGATCTTTTTCCCCATTTTTTAATTTATTTTAAACCAAGATTATCCTTATTTTTCACTGAAAACAAGTTCTTGTCAATAAAAACATTTTGTAGTTAAGTTTTAAAATTGATTTAGCACCTCCAAAGTTTTTATAATAATTTTAAAAATGTAAACAATATAAGTATGTTAATTTTTCCTTACTTCATCTTTTATTCAATATAATGTAATGAAAATTATAATTTTCGTGACAAAAAATTGTATGCAGTTATTATGCATTCTATCCCAATTGCGGTCACATTCACAGTCCATTGCTAGGACGATTCCCTGTATCTCATTATAATAAAAAATGAACTTAACGATATAAAATTGTTAATAAAAATATCACGATATAAACAATATCGTTCGTTGTTGTCTTTTGAAAATTACAATAAAGTTTTGTCTTTTTTAATATTAAATTTATGAAAATGCTGAATATTGTGCTACGACACGTTTTTAATACAAATTTTCAAAATTTTCGTTCTTCGTGTAACAAAAAAAAGATCAAGTTTAAAATTTCTTAATGAAATGGTAGTTCAGTGATTTTGCATTAATTATAACGGAAGTTTTAAGTGAAAAAAATCGTCTGGCTACATATAAAGAATCACACATTAAGATTTATAAATTTGCATAATTTTATTCATACATTTTTCTCAGAACAATGTAATTAAAAAAAGAGATTATGTTAAAATGTTTCCGGTAAAAACATAACAACAAAACATTTACAATTGTCCCAAAAATTGTGATTGATAGATGCTGGAAATTCTTTTGATACCATTGTGAATGATCCCAATAAAAATCGTATTCATTGTGTTTTACTACTTGACGTCTGCACGAGACATAAAATCAATTCTAAAACACAAAAAATACACGCAAAACAACAAATTTTTCTTGTAATTGCTTTGCAGCTAAGTATTTTTCGTGTTTTAACAACAAATAACAAATTTTATTTGTTATTATTGTTTTGCATGTATGTATGTAACTTATAGTCTTGACTAGCCATGGATTTGTGCGAACATGAAACAAATCACACGTGAAACAACAACAAATTTTATTTGTTGTTTTTGTTTTGCATGTAATTCGTTTCATATTCGCACAAATCCATGGCTAGTCAAGACTATAAGTAATTCGTTTTATGTTCGCACACATCCATGGCTACTCAAGACTATAAGTTAAGGCTGTGTTCACACCTAATTCTTAAACACGTGTTTAGTTAAACACGTATTTTAGCTCTTTATTCTATTACAACAGTTCTTTATTCTTTTACACTCGTTTTAGGTAAACACGTGTTTAAGATTTAGGTGTGAATGCCGTTTAACATTAATTTTAGGTCTCATATAGATGACAAGTAATAATCTACATGTGCCCGAATTCCATAGAGCGATTATCGTCGTTAAGGCACATCTACACCAGAGATAAAATATCTAGAGATAGAGCAAAAAACACCCTTAAAAAGCTTAAATCATTCACAATAGAGCTAATTAGAGATAGAGCAAAAAACGCCTTTAAAAGCTTAAATCATTCACAATAGAGCTAATTAGAGGTGTTTTTTGCTCTATCTCTAGAAATTTTATCTCTCTTGTAGATGTGCCTTTAAAGTTATAATTTTATTAAAGTTATAATTTGATATAAAAAAATATTTAAAATATCATATAATTCAACATTTTTATTTGCACACCTTTTTTGCAAAATTGATGACAAGCGGACATTGTTGCCAATTTAGCCATTTTTTCGTCAAATCTACCGATATTTCAACGTATTTATCGGGATAAAACACGATATAGCTATTAGCGGGATAACTAGCGATTTTTAAAAGTCAGCCTTGACGTTTTCTTAGCATTTTTGGCATTTATTTCCTTGACATAATTTTTGAGTCATTATTATTAAATTACATTTTTAAGTTTTTTGTAAATAAGCTATTTTCTAGCGATTTTTAAGTTTAATTTGGCGACTTTTTAAGAAAAACTATCATCTGCTTAACTATCATCTTCAAACTGATATTCGAAATGATACGATAGTCTCGAGTGTATAGAGAGCTGTCAGAAAACGATATCGATCAATCGACTCGTTTGGGCTATCATCATTTTCAAAATTGAGGAATTCATCCTGAGATTATCGTTACAAAAATTTTTACAAATTTAACCATTTTGACAATTTTAACATAAAAACAGAGGAAACATTGTAATTGAAAAGAGGAGAGGGAGGAAATATTCTAATTGAAAAATAAATTGCTTGATTATTAGCTAATTCTGGCTACCATAATAAGCTCCAAATAGTTTAAGGATAAGAATTACTTTGCCATCTAATTAAATCTAATATTTAGCTTCACCCAGAAAGGTCCTTGATGACACTTTGATACAATTTTCAAAGTAATCATTTAATACTTGAAAAAGTGTTAAATATTCCATCAAAATAAAATCTAACCAAAAGCCATAAATGTACGTGATTGCCAACTTGGAATGCATGTCAAAAAAACCAAAATAATGTGAGCTGTTTCCCTATCTCTCCTTAACATTCTTTTGTTTAATGAAGTTTAAACAAGCGATGTAATCCATCATAAGTATCTGTAAACTCGGTACAAGTATCTCTCAGGCAACATGTGGTGTGTATTTAAGACTTTTTTTCCTTCATTTCTGTGTATTTAATACTTCAAGTTTTCAAGTTGATCTCTCGTATTCAACAATGCAAGTAAATATGGTAGTATATTTATGTAGATGTTAATTTTATTTTGTTTTAACAGTATTAACGGTTTATTATCAAAGATTTTTTATGGTTGTAAAATGTTTTAAAATATTTTGATTTTATAAATATAAGTATAAGTATAAATTTAAAAGCAAAGAAACAGTGAAGTCTAATTATATTACAAATGTGGGAGATAAATTTTAAAATTTGAAGAGTCTAACAATTCTTTCAAAATCAAAGTCGCGTATGCCATTTACTCGACGCCTGTAGTAGTGCCTTCGTATTACTGAAATCTCACAAAGCAATAATCAAAACAAAAGAAGAGATAGTTATACTTTTTGTTTGAATGTAGTGTACGTGCAGCCAACTTCGCACTTGAAGGTTGTCAGTTTTGGATTTTGCAAGATTTAAAATTTTATTTGGGGGGGGGGGGGGTGTATAACATGGAAAAAAATGTGGATACCAGAGTACCGATTCTGAATGGTTTGCAAAAGGTGCAGTGATAAAAACTGTCATTTGTTATCATTATTTTTAAATGAGTGAAAAATATTTTTCATCTCTACACAGCTTCACAAACCATTCGGAATCGATACTCAAGTTACTATTAAGCATCGCTTTTACTGGGCGAAACAACATAAATTCTGGCTTCAATTAAACGGCTATTCTTATTCAATGGAAACAAAGTCGTTAAATGGCGGGTGTTACCAACTAAAACTGTCATCTCACTCGTTACTCTACATAGTAAATGCATTGAAAAAAAGTAACGCGTAGTATAGGCTGATCGATTATTCGACATTTTTGAAAAACCTGGTTTCGGTTTTTTCGAATAGTTGAGATTTAGAAAACTCAGGTTTCGGGTTTCAGATTTGAAAAAAACCGGTCAACCAGTTGTAAAATTTATTTATACACTCAAAAAAAAAGTCAGTAAAGTCAGCAAAAAATGGTGCTGTGTCAGCAAATTTTTAGTCAGGAGCGTGCTTGCAAAAAAAGTTGGTAATTTCAGCAAAAGGTGTTCGCTGAAAATCAGGGAGCTGATTTTTACCAAAAAATAGCAAATTTTTGCTAACATTTAGTCGATAGCAAATAAAAAAAATCCTTGCTAAAATCACGAAACTTTTTGCTGAATATTAGTAGACTGAAAAAAACTCAAAAAATTTGTAGAGGAATTTTACTTTAGTTAATTTATTTGCTGAAAATTTAAATATAGAAATTGTGTATAGTTTTTTTTTTTTTAATCATCGTTTCCGTTGTCTGTACTACATCCAAACAAGCTGCGACGTCTATCTGGTTGTCGTCCACGCTATAAATGCGATTATCAGCACAAAATAAATTGTAGCAAAATAAATTAGTAAAACATTAGTTCAAAATTAGTTTAGAGCTAAAAGATATAACTAAAACTTTTGCTGAAAACTAGTACACTTGGTATAAAAGACGTTTTAATAATTTTTCAACTAACTTATGTTTTTGAGTGTATTTGAACACTAAAATACAAAAACATTAAAAAATAAAAATTACCCAGCATGCAAAGAGGATATTTTTCTTTTTGGCCCGCCCAGAAAAAGCGTAATAAAACACAAGTATTTTTAGCTTTTCCTATTAAGGGCGTTCATTCGGAAATTACCAGAAAAAATGTAAACAATCAAAATTTTTTTCTCCTGAATTTAAATAACTTTGCAGTATTTTATGATTTTTAAAAATGATCAATCAGTTTAAAATATATGTATTTTCGGATGGTTTGCAAAAAATATTGTAATACTCACTTTCATGTGAATCAGTTAAAAATAACCTAACAAATTTTTGATATTTTTCTGATTTTTTTTAGGCCAAAAATCTACTCTCTTTGTAACATACTAAGTTGCCACATCATTTTTTCATGGTATATTAGGATCAATTTAGGAGATTTAAAACAGAGCTACCATATTATGTTAAACAATATTATTGATTTTATATCATTTAATTCTTTTTTCAAAGAATTTAATTAAAAATAGTAGCCCAACAAAATATTGGTAATGACACCTCATTGCTGTCTGCATTACCAATAATGATATATCATTACCTTTTGCATTATTTTGTAATATAAAATAATGACTTCCTAATAACGGCCTATTGTAGTCATTCCTTTTAAATATAAAATAATGACTTACTCGCAATAGTTTAAATAAGTACTTTTTACAAAGTTAAATTTTATACATTTATATTTATTACATGTAAATACATATGTTTAGTGTTAAAATTTTTATGACGAGTACTAAAATTACTCACTAGCAAAAACTTTAATTTCTCTGATTGTATTTCCTGAAGCTAATAGTATTTGTGCAACTCCTTATTTTTAAGAATCAAGTAAGCAGTCGGATAACCACTTATAATTCAACTTTTTGTAAGAATGTTTGTAACCACTTATTATTCAGAATCTCATAACTACTTACTTCTCATTTTTTCGTTAGCAAGCGGGTAAGCGTGACTACTTATAAAAATGACCACGCCAAACAAAAATAATGAGCTTAGACGCCAAAAAATAAGTTGTGCGGAGCTATGAATTTCTATTATATAACCACTTATTTGGTAATAAAAGATTTTGCTGGGAGTCTCTCTCTTAATTTTCCCAATCCAAAGTTCAAAATAGCAGGCCTCATTTTTATAATTATTCCATTTTTGTTTCTTTATATTCCCATTTGAATTTCCTGTTAAACTAAATGTCCCATTTTCTTAAGTTTGTAGCTGTTTTCTTATCAACTCTTTTGTATTTTTTTCATGTTCCAATACATCCTCTGTGTATTTGAATCTCCCACAGTTTCTTCACAGATTTTAAACAAATACAAAAGCATATGGGCTTAATAACCATTCATTTGTATTGCAGCAATGAAAACAAAAGCATTCAAAATACATTACAATAAACTTCCAACTGTCAATGGTCAGTATTGTCAAATGTCAATTATTATATGTAAATTGTTTGTTGCAGTAGCTGTAGCTGGCACATACAGATTCATTTCAAAACAAATAAATATAAACTTGTTTTTTTGGAGATGACACAATTTTTCTTTGGGTGGCTGAGTCTTGTTTTTAATTCCATGAACTCTTTTTTTTGAGGTATGCATATAGGACAAAAACTTATACGAGGGGTACTATTTATATTTCGGGAATAGCAAATAATAAACATTTTTAAATGAAAATGGCTTTATTGTTTTTCAAAATATTCCCCTCGTAAATCGTTGACCACGCAGTTTACCTTTGATATTCGGGAACAAGAAGAAGTCATTGGGTGTCAAGTCAGGACTGTACGGAGGATGAGTCATCAATACGATGTTTTGACTGCTCAAAAATTCACCTGTTTGACGAGATGTGTGAAAGCACGCATTGTCATGATGGAGAATCATTTGTCTTTGGGGTTTAGTTTTACGAATTTCTCCGAAGACTTCCGGCAAACAAATGATCGTTTACCACTCAGAATTGACCGTCATACGTTGCTCTAGCGGAACAGTGGCCACATGACCCATTCAGCCGAAGAAACAGGCGACCATTTGCTTCGCTGTGCTTCTTCCACGAACAACTTTTGTTGGATTTCGCTTGTCTTGGAATACCCACACGGTCGATTGCTGTTTTCTTTCCGGCTCATACGCATATATCTATGATTCGTCACCTGTCACGATTTTATACACGTCTTTTGAAGCACCACGGTCGAACTTTTTAATCATTCACTTACACAAATCGACGCGAGCCTATTTTTGAGCGATTGATAAATTATGGGGTATCCAACGAGAGCAAATTTTTTTACAAGTAAGTGTTCATGTAAAATCGAATGTATTAAAGTGGAACTAATGTGCAAGGATGCCTCTATTTCACGATATGTCACATGACGATCTTGCATTATCAGTTCACGCGCTGCATCAATGTTTTGTGGCACAACAACCGATTTTGCACGACTTTCACGGAATTCGTCGATATACTGTCGTTTTTGATGCTGCTTTATCGCCATACAAAGAACTGAGTTCATCGACACATTCTTGTTGAGATAATCCACGTCGAAAGTTGTAAAAAATAATCCAACGAAAACCTTCTCTTGAAATTTCCATTTTTTGGCCAAATTGAATTTCTTAACTCACTGTAAACAAAACAAATAGCACTTGTACAACAAAACATTGTGATTACGTTTATGCTAAAAAATGTCAAATTTTATTATGGTATTGCCAGATTTTAGCTATTGCCAGTTCCCGAAATATAAATAGTACCCCTCGTATATGGTATAAGTCATTGGGGAGACAAAAAAAATGGATGGAAAATATTGTTATAACGTATGATGATTAATTTCAAAGGTATTTAACGGGTTTTTTGGTTAAAGTTTAAAGAATTAAAAGTAGAAGCATAAATTAATTTCTACTAAAATTTGTTCTTAAAAGTGGTTTAAATTATTACAAATTGTGTTGTGTGTTTTATGGCAGATTCACCAGATTTTATTCTAGAATTCGATATTTCGAAGCACTATATTGAGTGTTGAATTTAAGAAAAAAAATTGAAGCCAAGCAACGTTTCAACCACAGATTCCCTGTTCCACAGGGAATACATGGTATAAAATATAAATATTAAAATAAAAATATAAAAATTAGATGAGAAAAAAGCGTTGTTTCATAGTCCAGACAAATCTGCAAATGATTGGCGGGTGAACAGTTTATTTCACATATTTTCACAAATATAATACTAAAAACCGCACTTAAACGCCGTTTTTAAAATTCGTTTAATATCAATACTTTTCATAATGCTTTAAAATGCCGAATACCGACAATTGCATTTTTTGCAGTCGAATTGTTTTATCAATTTTAATTTTAGTAGGTTTGAGGTTAAGAAGAAGAATAAACCTTTTTCTCTTAAAATCATAAACACATTAATTTGCAAGTCAGACTATAGCTGTATTTTGTCTCATGCCTATCAACGTTAAGTATTTAAAGCAAGTCTACGTTAAACCAATTGTAGGATAAAAAAATTTTAAAAAGGTTATGTTTATAATTGTTCCGTTATAATCGAACGTACGTCAGCAAAAGTTTTTAGGAAGTAACGCGAATAAGTTACGTTAGATGTGAAAATGTATAAACGTTGAGATTTCAACGTTGATAATTATCCGTGTTGAAAGTTAACGTGCATACGAAAAGTAATATGTTAGTTTTCGTCTTAAAACCGTTTTTATGCACTTTGAGCTTTTTATGAGTTAACGGATATTGTTAAGTCGAAAATACGGCTTATATCTAGTTTCTGTCTTTTTTTCTATGAACAGTCTTCATCTGTGATTTTCCATTAAATTGTATTATTGTTTATGCGTGAAATCAAAAAAAGTGATAAGTTTTTGGGCCAAATTTGTGAGAAACAAAAAGTGTTAATTCTTCGGTTTTTACTTAGTGGAATCAGTCATTATAAACCTAATTGCAAAAAATGTCTTCTACAAGTTGTCGCAGTAACTCTTTTTGCACAATTTAATTTTTTTTTGTGGTAACGGAGTTTACATTTCCACAAACAATAGATATAAAATTGCGCACGAATTTTCTTCAGTTTATAAGTTTTTTGTATTTGGGTTTTCAAAATGCTTTTCAATAATATACAATTTGTTTTTATCAAATTGGCGGTTTCGCGAATAAAAATACAATTTATTCCGCGAATTTTTTCAAAAATATAATATAAATTTTTAAAATCCCATCAGTGGTAGTGAAGTTACAAAATATATTAAATTAATATATTGAAAACATAACACTTCGCGATCAAAAAATTCTTAAATACTTCACAGAGTTTTTGCTTGTTAGGAGAGTATCCTGATGAAGAAAAATAACAGTTTTTGAAAAAAGTACTTATTATGTTAATTCATAATAAGGAAATTGGCTTCGAACTGAATTAATAAATTTCTAATTAATCAATTAAAAAAGTAGAAAAACAATTTTTATTTTTTAAATAAAAATTAAAAAAACCAAAGCTTTAATTTTCCTCTTCATAAAAATTCTTGCAGTTAGTGTTTTACTTCATTGTTATTAAAATATAAGCTTTTAAAGTTGAAAAACCTTACGAGTTACTGGTTACGGAGTTTACATTTGTCCTATAAAATTGGTCACAAATTTTATGTATTAACCAAAAATGTGACTATACTAAGGTGCGACCGCTTAGCCATCTCACCCAAGTAAGGCCTTGAATGCAATGTAGCTAATTCATAGTTTTTATTTCCTATTCAGCTTTCTGTTATTGTTATTTTTTTTAATCAGAAGTGATAAAATACAGAGACATACAAACATTCTACTTTTAGATTTTTGTTTATCTTCCAATCTCCTCTGTGTCTCCTTTTTTCGCAAATCTTGCCACACTGACGTATGGTTTTTACGTTCAAGAGAAGGCAATTTGTTTTTGCTATTTTTAGTTTACTAATATTCAGCAAAATGTTCTGCAGATTTTACAGTATAATTTGTCATTCTCAATTAACTAAAACTTAACTCAAATATAACTAAAATTTTGTAAATTTAACAGTTTTATTTTTGCTCTTCTTATTTTACTACACCTTTTGCAATTGTAATTCAGAAAATATCAATTGAAATTCAGAAAATATCAATTGAAATTCAGAATTTCCATTTGAAATTCAGAAAACATCAATTGAAATTCAGAATTTCCATTTGAAATTCAGAAAACATCAATCAATTTCTGAATTTCAAATGATATTTTCTGAATTTCGAATGGAAATTCTGAATTTCAATTGATCTTTTCTGAATTTCAAATGGAAATTCTGAATTTCAATTAATATTTTCTGAATTTCAAATGGAAATTCTGAATTTCAATTGATATTTTCTGAATTACAGTTGCAAAAGGTGTAGTATTTAGCAAAAAAACCAGCTAATTTCAGCTGTTTTCTTCTGCAAGGTCATTTTTAACTAATTTTTATGCTAATTTTACAGGTTTATTTCTACGCCTTTACAGTTAACTATTTCATTGAAGAAAATAGAAGTGTCAATGTTTACAACCCTTGTTTGACACTTTTATAAATATGTAATTTCTTTTATGGTTTCCATAATATTTTGTCTTTCTTTTGTTTATATACAGTAATTTGCAAGACAAATATTGTAAATTGTGTACTTCTTATCTTGTTTTGCCATGCATATTTTATTTCTATTTTTTGTTCTAATTTTATTGCATCGACAGTGTTTTCAAATAATATAAAAAAATTAAGCAAATATATTGATTTGTTAACTCTATGTCTACACGAGCCATAACATCTGACAACATCCGGCTAATCATACATCAACAAACATCAAATGTTGTTATGCCGAAAGTGTTGACATAGGGTGAGAGAGAAAAATCAACTCAAGTTATTTCGGCAAAGTTATCTCACGAGATATAGTAAAAAAACACCTCTAAATAGCCCTATTGTGAATGATTTAAGCTATTAAGAGGTGCTTTTGTTCTATCTCTAGGATTCAAAAACTTCCTCATAACTTTTATTTACTGAAAAAATCGGAAATTTTTTATCATTGCATATACATATGTAGGTGAACTAATCGATGTTATTGTCAGTTGATAATACATATAAATATAAATATTGTGGTACTTGAAACTAATAATACTAGGCATCACAGCAACAATAGAGAAAATACATTTTTAGATTTTTTGTTTTTGACAAAAGTAACGAAATATAATTCTTATATTCCAGTTATCTATAGATTATTATTGTACTCGTAATTTCAGTGTCTCATACAATATATCGAGGGCTTATATTCAATAAGCGCTATCAGCAAAAATTAAATTGTACAGAGAATCAAAAAAACTGTTTAATTTACGTATCTTCTAAATTATTGTAGTTATAAAAAATGTCTACTAATTCTTACATATACATTTTTTGTTAAAGTTTCACGTTTTCGTGATTTTATTGTAGATAGCCTTAATTGCCTTCGGATATGATATTTTTTAATATAAAAATTTGTATCGTAGATAGCCCTTTTAGGATTGGTAAATTTTCTCTAAAATGTTATTAAAAGGAGAATAGTTGCGTTATACAATATTTCTAAATGATTGGGATACGTATAGAAGAAGCCTCCGTGATTACGAAAAATTATAAAACATTTCGCGGAATTAAGATGAGTTGCTTTTTCATTTTCGAATTCTTAAGAAACCGGTATTTTATGTATTCAGGTAGAACAATTTTAAAATGTGTTTTTTACCAATTATAAAACAAAGTCTAATCTTGTTGTTAAATGTTATAACATAAACTGTTTAAAAAGTCATTTGTATGGTTCACAAACTTTTTAAAAACGACAATAACACGAATTTCAACCGCGATTTTCACACCAACCTGTAAGCTGTAGTCGAAAATATCTATCTTCAGAGCTTATTTAAGATAGAAAATTAACTAAAATGAGAAAAAAGTAGTTCTTGAATTATTTTTTCAGTCCAATATTAATATCATAGATAACGGATGTCCAACTTAAGCGTCTGCCATCAAAAAATAATTTTCTACAAGGCGACAGATATGCCCTATAGAATGTAAGCCCTCGATATATTTTTATTACAATCTTAATATTTTCAAGTTTTTTCAATCTACTTTTTGTTTAACAATTTTGTATTCTTTTTCGAGAAATCTTATCATTTGATTATTATTATTATTTTTTGAGAGTTGTCAGTTTTTTAATTTAAAATACCCCGAGTAATAGAGAAAACACAATAAAAGATAAGGGTCCTGGGCGATTAATTAAATTGTTAAACCAACGCGGTAATGAAATTTTTCAATAAACTAATGAAGTTTTCTTCACAAAGTGAATGAAAAATTTCTAAAATTTTATGAAAAGCCTCATTATTTTTATGAAACTATTTTTCATGAAAAGGTTTATGAAATTTTAATAAAACGAAACTTCATTGAATTAATACATAAATTCATTAATAACATGCAGATCATTCTCTTACCCCTATTAACACAATGTCCTGGTAGCTACTAACTGGGAGTTTAACTGATACATTTGTTGTTGTTTACCATATAAACTTTAAATTTGACTTTAGGTTAAATTTTAACGGGACATTGTCTTATTTGGCCTTAGTGTATTATTTGCTTGCTTATCAGTTATTTGTTAATTTATTTCAATATCTTTAAAAAAATATTTATAACAAATTTTTGTTTATGATTATTTTTATTAATTTATATATTGTTTGTGTTTGGTCTTAACAAGTTGCTGTTTATATGAATTTACAACGTAGCCTATTTTAACGGCGTACTGTTAAAAATATTTGTTTTAAACATGCTTTCAAAAAAGCTTTTAAACTAATTTCTATCAATAACATCACCGCAAGTTGCTAAAAGCGTATATACCTACATATAAAAATTAACTTTTGGAAACTATAGTCGAAACAAACGTTTTACAAATTGTTCTACCATTTTTTAATTGTACTATTATTTGTACCTTTTAAACCAGTTAACTAATTTTTCATTACATTTATTTTCTTTTCAGGTATGTTTCTCTTACAAAAATATTCAAAATGTATAAAATAAAGACAGTAAATCAAGAACAGGTAAAATTAAATCTAAGGAAATAAGTTCTAAATGTTAAGTTTTCATATTTTTAGAAATTTAAAAATTATTGTCTTGTATGTTTGTTAAAACTATACTCTTAGCACGACTCATTTTCACATAAACTCAAAGTAATATGTCTGTTGGTTCAACAGAAAATTTTGTTAAAGCAAAAATATTTTCTGTTTTTTTGGCTTAGAATCAGATTGGTTGATTTAAAGCAATTTTTTTTTTGTTAAATTTCACAAATCTAAATCCAAAAAATTTAGTAAAACTACAGTTTTGTTTATATTTTTACGGAAAAAGGAGGTGTCTTCGTTCTCCCGGCATAAATGTGAATAGGAATCCAGTTTTATAGTCAAAACTAATAACGATTTTTATCTTAAATATTTGTTAAGTTAAAAATTTTGTTATAAAATTTCTAACTTAAGTAAAAAAAAAAAAATTCGTTCTTAGTTCTAACTATAAAACTGGCCCTAAATCATTTCAAAATCAGTCCATCAGTTGCTTGAAAGTCAATATTGTTACCCAAAGTTGTTCCACGTCATGTGCAAGGACACCTGTTTTGCCAGTTGGGCGGATGCGTTCGGCCCGGATCTGATCGAATCTGCGCAATCAATTTTAATCTCGTCAGAATGACTTCGAGATCCGGTTTTAACCGATTTACCCTCAGCTTTGCTTTGACCTAGCGCTGTATTTGGTTGTCTAACTTTCACATATACACTAAGATAAAAAACTTGGTCAAAAAATTTGTAAACAGTTTTCAATCGCACTTTACTATTTTTGTACTGATTTTTAGTGAAATTTTTTTTAGTAACAATTTTTGCTATTCTCTTATTACAAATCACAAATTTTTTTCTACTAATTTTTGTTGATGATTTCAGCAAAACATTTTACTAATTTTTCAAAATCGAGTGCTAAACTTACCAAAAAAAATATACTAATTTAACAAAAAATGGATACTTAATGAAATTTAGTTTATTCGAATATAGAATTCGTTGAATTTTTAGAATTCTTGTTTAGTTTAGATTAGTTATTATTGATATGAGGGGAACTATTTATATTTCGGGAATAGCAAATAATAACAAAAATTTTTAAATGAAAATGGTTTTATTGTTTTTTAAAATATTCCCCTTGATGATCAATACACTTTTGCATTCGTTTAATCATTCCCTTACACCAATAGACGCGATCCTTTTTTTGAGCGATTGATAAATTATGGGGTACCCAACGAGAGCAAATTTTGTTTACAACTAAGTGTTCATGCTACCAATATGTCACATGACGATCTTACATTATCAGTTCATGCACTGCATCACTGTTTTGTGGAACAACAACCTTCTTCACGTCGAAAGTTGTGAAAAATAATCCAACGAAAACCTTCTCTTGAAATTTCCATTTTTTGGCCAAATTGATTTTCTTAACTCACTGTAAACAAAACAAATAGCAGTTGTACATCAAAACCTTGTGCGTACGTTTATGCTAAAAAATATCAAACTTTATTATGGTGTTGCTAGATTTTAGCTATTGACATTAGTGTTACCAGTTCCCGAAATATAAATAGTACCCCTCGTATATTCTTAGTTTGGAAATAAAACTCAGATAATTCTATTGTATCTCCAATGCATAAAAAGGTACACTCAGATAAAAAAGTTAGTAAAAAAATTTGTAAACAGTTTCCAATCGCACTTTACTATTTTTATACTGATTTTTAGTACAATTTTTTTAGTAATCACTTTTGCTATTCTCTTATTACAAATTACGGATTTTTTTTTTACTAAATTTCGCTGCTGATTTCAGCAAAACATGTGCGTACGTTTATGCTAAAAAATATCAAACTTTATTATGGTGTTGCTAGATTTTAGCTATTGACATTAGTGTTGCCAGTTCCCGAAATATAAATAGTACCCCTCGTATATTCTTAGTTTGGAAATAAAACTCAGATAATTCTATTGTATCTCCAATGCATAAAAAGGTACACTCAGATAAAAAAGTTAGTAAAAAAATTTGTAAACAGTTTCCAATCGCACTTTACTATTTTTATACTGATTTTTAGTACAATTTTTTTTAGTAATCACTTTTGCTATTCTCTTATTACAAATTACGGATTTTTTTTTTTACTAAATTTCGCTGCTGATTTCAGCAAAACATGTTACTAATTTTTCAAAACCGAGTGCAAAATTTAGCAGAAATATATACTAATTTAAAAAATTTTATTTACAAGAATTCGTTGATTTTTGTTTAGTTTATATTTGATATATTCTTAGTTTGGAAATAACACTCAGAAAATTTTATTGTATCTCCATTGCATAAAAAGCTAATAACTGGAGAACTGTTGGCAATTTTGACCTCCAAATTTCCAGTACGCTTGTTACAATCGAAAGAAAAAATTTTTTTTTCATTAATTTTTTTTTTTTAGATTTTACAGTTTGTTTGTATTTTAGTACACTTTTTTGCTAATTTCAGCAGATTGAGTTTAAATTACAGTTTACAACAATTTACTGAAATTTAGTAGCTGCAACTAATGTTTTATACCAATTTCATTATACTAAAATTGTTGATATTTAGTAAGTTTTTTAACTGATTTTAGCAAATCGATTTTGAATTGCAATTTACAACAAATTGTTAAATTTTAGTAGCGACTACTAATGATACTACAGATCAGCAGATATGTGTTGCTCAAATTAGCAAAAAATACAGCTGGGCTCAAAACAGTTAAATTTCCCGTAATAACAGCAAAATTTTCAGTAACCATTACAGTCCTTTAAAAAAAAAAAAAAACAGGAACGACACTCAGGAAATTTTGTCTATTGATTAATGTGTTGCTTCCTTTGGAAAGGGGATAGAGAAGAAGTGAAAGGTGGTGAAAGATGAAGGGCTTCAAATATGGCAACACTGTAATTGCGAGAGATGTTGAATCTTAGAATAGTTGCTGGGCGCCATCTGATGGCGCAACAGCAACAAACAAATTTTTTCATACAGATTGTTTGTATAGGTATATAACGTATGTCCAACATATTCTCATGAGATACTTATGTATACCGACAGCGAATGTCAAAGAGTAAGAGATATATGTAATCTATGGTCCTGACATTTTCAATCACAACTTTTGAACCGCTAGACCGATTTTGATTATTTTTAACACAGAGAGTAACAAACAACCCAACTAAAAATTAATGGTAAACAAATTAGAAAATCGTGTGTTTTGGGGTCCTTGGAGCCATAATTTTCAAATTCAAATATCTTCTTTTTTTTATGAGCTAACCTAGAAAAACAGTTGGCACGGCACCACTGGATTCAGCCTACTTGAATTAGTTTTACGAGCATGAAAAAAAACTTTTGATTGAATGAACCGAGAACCGGTTTTCCAAAAATGTCGAATAATCGATCACCACAGTGCGAACTTACTTTGTTTTTGTTGTAAATTTACAAAATGAGAAAGCATCTTTTAAAACGAGATAAGTCAGAAAAATCAGCCTCTGGTATCTAGAGAAAATTGTTACTCCTGCAGTGGATGTTTCTTAAATTATTAGAAAAATATCGTCAAACGAGTGTCTGGTGTAGTTAAGTTTATGAATGCGATTTTCTAATTTATATTTTTGTTGTTTCTTTTATTACTATCTACAAACAAAAGCTACTATCTCCCGTGTATGTTGGTGTTGTTTTTAGTGTTTATTATTTCTCAGCTTCAGTTTGTCACACGCAACTGCTTAACTTTTATACGAGTATATTATTAATTTTTAAATAAATTTTAAATAGATACAAACAATATGTTTTAATTAATAATGCAGTAGTTGATTAAAATTATATTTTGTATGCTGCTAATAAACAAAAAAAGCATGTAAGTTGCAAGTTAGATATGTGAAACGTTGTATGATTAAGAGAGGAGTTTCTTTCATACTTGACAAGGTCGTATTTAAATTAATCTTTACGGATTGTAAAATTCGCTATCAAGACTTGGACTGAAACGCGATTGTGTTTGCTAGTATCTTAATTCGTACATCGGATTACCAAAAATTTCCCGTGGATTGCCTTGTTAATACAAAAAGAAGGAAGAGTAGAGTAGAAATTTCCAGATAAAGTTGTTGCTAGAAATTAAGTTCCCACTCCCGCAGTTTGGGATGTCAATTCAGCTGTTTTTGTGATTTTGCTTTTGTAGGTTGTTTGTTTCATCAAATCTAGACTAAAACTACCACCAACGAAAAAAAGTACAATATATTGTACAAGAGTTTCTTTAGCCAATATGCAGTAGAATTCCAATTTATATAAACTGTTGCCATACTTGTTTTCAATACTTTCAATAGAGTGGACATATCGTACCCATTATACAGTGGAATCCCAATTTCTAGAGACTATTACTAATCCTCCTTTGGCTTTAGTTTATATTTTTTTGTTCTTTGTCTCCTTTAAATGTGTTAAACTTTCTGTTTTGACAGTTGACATGATAACCCTCTTATGGTTAAGGGAGCGTCCAACATCAAAAGTATACAATAAGCCTCTACACAAACAGGGTGTGTTCCTTAAAATAAATATTAATATTAAATGTAATTGCTCTGTAGGGGGAGGTAATAAAACTTGGCTGAACGAATTATTTAAACTGGTCATTGAAAACTAAGACCCTTTTTTTAGTTTTTAGTATAAAACTATTGTATTTATACAAGTTTGAGCAGAAATCCATATTTTTTATATATTTTTTTTAAATGGTATGAATGACAATTTATTATGATTAAAAAAAAACACCCCCGCCAATCTATGAAATCCAAATTTGTGAACAACTTTTGTGAAAAATAACAAATGTGATGATGACTCAACTTTTTAACAAACCAAACAATATGTCGTAAAAATAACAACAAACATTATTGAAAGTGTACTCCACTCGTATGTGTACAAATAAGTACAAGACACCAATTGGAAGTAGAGAATACATATTGTCAACTTTTTGTACTCTACATTATTACGTGGAAAGCGTATAATGAGTTTGTGCTGATGTTTGTAACACCAAAAAATATTTTTTTTAGTTTAGCGATGCCCGCCTGTGTAGGTATGTATTAAAGAGTGCGCCCTTAAAAGTGTAACCCAGAAAAGTTTTGCTAATTTTTTCCCTATTGGCTAAAACCGGTGCATGTTAAGACCTAGTGCTCATATAAATATCCACTAAAAATTGTTTCTTATGTTAGTTCGCACTCTACAGGTCGCCAATATAAAGATATTTTAATGAAATTTTGGCACACTCACATAAGGCCAAGAACAATACCTATTGATTTTCATTATAATCGACCAATGTTTAGACCTATTGCCCATAGAAAGTTCCGCCAAAAATTTGCTCCTAACAGGTCGTAAATATAAAGATATTTTATTGAAATATGATACGCTGACTCACATGGGTCCATGGACAAAGCCTATTGATTTCAGATAAAATTGGTTCATATCTTGGACTATATTTCCGATTTTCTCTTAAATGACACCCAAAATTTGGCAAAATCAAAATTTCTTACTGATTTTCTAATTTCCTTCACATTTTATAGACAAACTTTGACACAAGTCCTTTTAAATCGATTCAAATTTCGGGTCCAAACATTAGTTGCCTTTTAACTAGACTGGTGTACGGGTTATCTTATAGTCGACATGACCCACTTTAACTTCTTTACTCGTTTTTTTTTTTAGTGAGGTTTGTTTGAAATAAAAATAGTATAGAAAAGAATGCAGACTTAAGTTTAACATACTTGAAAGAACAGAAATGGTTGAAAAAGTAGCAGTGCATTGAAATAGAAATAGATTAAGCTCTAACGATGAAATAATGAAACAAATGCTTATTTAGAGGACCTTCAGAAATCATATTATTTGGAAGGAATAAAAAGTTGGAGAAATGTGGGACAAAGTGTATTGAACTAAACGTTCTTTCCCTGGAAAAATCACGTTATTCAAGTGTCGAAAGAAATGTTCAAGTATCTCGGTTTTCTTAACCGGTATAAGAACTACTTCAGTATCTCTGATCTTCCTCTCTATTTATATCACCTAAATCCGACCGAAGATGGAATAACACACCCATATATGGGCAGGAGCTTGAAAGTCTATTTTAGAGGTTCTGAACTGTGAGTAAAGGAGGTCGTTGTCGCTCATTAATGACATTAGGGTTTCCCGCTCTATTTGCTTATTGGAGCATCGTCGGAATGTGGGTTGTGTAACACTGTTCTATCGGTACCACCATATAAATAAACTAAGCCCTCGGGCCCAAGTTTTTGTTAGAAACACACGCATTGCCAGTAGATCTCATCCGTTTGTAGTCGATTGCCCAGTGGATCGCACAATGCATTACAAGGAAAATTCGTACATTAGTCGAACCGCCCGTATGTGGAATAAACTCCTCGCAGATATTTTTCCAGATACTTACAATATAGGGACATTTTAATCAAATGTCCGGAGACACTACTCCCTCTTTCCTCCTTCCCATAACCTATTTGCCCGATATAAAGATAATGTACTGCATTAGTAGATGCCCCTTTAGTGTTGGTCTATAGTAAAAAACAAAAATATTTTTTTTTCCAAAACAACTGTCTTTCATTCAATGACACAGGAGTTTCGCTGATCCACCTCCGAATTTAAAAGCATTTTTTTATTCACTAGAGGCGCTACAATGCCATCTAGAATGAGCTGATGAATCCGGAGTTATTACGGGATTAGGTTTCTCCGCTTGATCGGGTGTTGTATGACTTCTCGCAGTCTTTAAATGCATTTTGCATTTAAAATTTTATTCTCGCAAACTGTATTTCTTCTTAATATCACTATAGTAATAGCAAAGTTTGTATTATTCGTGGTAATTCTTCATATAATTATATTCCAGATACCATTGTATTTCTCCCTTTTTATTATGCAGATTCTTCCTGACGCTCCTCAAACACTTTCATGGCATTTTTTCTCCCATCACATTCCAGTAGAGTTATAAAATGTCAATACTTTGGAATACTCGATAATACTCAATACTTTTAATACTACTCAATTTTTTTATATTCGTTAAATTTTTATTCTCTATAATTTATTTATTAAAAATTTTATCATCTTTGAAAATAATTTAAATAATTAAAAGAAAATGTAATGATTAATATTTGACCTCAAATCGAACGGAAAAAATTAATTTATTTTTATAGACTTTTTTCTATTAGTGTACTCAATACCAAAAAAATTAATACTTTTACAACTCTTGTCTTGTTTCACTGATAGAGTCTTCGTCTTTTCAAGATGACGGTTCTTAGATGACATAAGTTACAAGTTAAAGATTCTCAAAGCAGAGTTTTGTTGGCTCTGAAAATGTTACCATTTCACTACTGAGTACTTTGTTATTAACCGAAAAGGTACTCTTATCTTTCCCCATACTTTCTTAGCTAGAAATTTGATTCCTTAGTTTGCTACAAGTTGCCGTAATGTGGGAAGAGGAAGTGCGTATGCAGTCAAAGGCACGTCAAGGATTTTAGAAAGGTTTAAAGTTCGAAATCTTTAATAGTGTTACGTTAAACCTTTTAAAAACGTTGGTTTATTTTTTTTAAATAAACTGGGTTTTTTTCTATTGCAATCAAAATAATCAATCCCCAAAAATGTACGTTTATCTCCTTTAGATAAACCGGCTTGATGCTCTTTGCAAATAAAGTAACACCCTCTCTTAGTTTGATTTAGCTTAAACACTTGTTTATTTAGTACTGTACTACTTTAAATACAACAATATAACACACACACCAACTCTATGCGCAACTCACTATACACAGTCTAAAGCGAAGTTAACTATACCAACTGTAATACGCCACTTAACAGCACAAATGTTAAAGTACAACTTTACTTCACAAATGTTAATGCGCAACTTCCTCTTCCTTCTTAACCTTCGGTCTTTTATAGTTTAACGTCCGTGAATGTAGAACATAGTATAAAATTCCAGTGCTTCTAAAATAATAACTTATGTTATTCATTACAGAGCGTTCAACTACTTAACATTATACTGATTATACTTAAATGCAGTGCTGCCAGTTTGAACGGTTTAGTAAATCCCGTCTCTTGGGATATTTTTCTTCCAAAACTTCAGAACCTTCCATACTAGGCTAATCCAATTTCCTCACAATACCCAACGAGATCTGCCATGTGTAGATAATCGCAGCTGTCGATTTTTCCGGAGAAAGATTTGTAACGGCAATCAAAAATGTAACTATTGCAATTTTCAGAATGCATATTGTCAATTGCTAATTTATTGAAATTTTGAGTTGCCTTGAATTGTACGGTGTTGATGAGGTTATGTAGGTATAAAGCGACCGATAGATTTGCAAAATTATGGCACCACTTTGGAAGTTGTGCAAACATATTGACCGTATATGTATTTAATTAAAGGTTGAGCAATATTAAGGAGTGAATCAAAACACTTTGGATTTTTATTGCACATCTTGATATATTGTATAATCTATTGGCAACACTGTGAAATTTAAATTTAGCACTGTTTATGTTTGTGTACATTTTGAGGTTATGTTGAAGTTATGTATTGCATAAAATATTGTGGTAAGTTTTTGTTACATATAAATTGCAATTTATTGTAAGTGGTGTGGCAAAACAATATAAATACTGTGCCATTATATTGGACATAACATTGCAAATGTACAGGGGGCTTTTCACGTCAATACACATATAGGACTCAAATTTTCTTATGCTGTAACACACTGCTATTTTTAAACGCACATATGTAGTTTTGAATCATTTCTTCTTCTAGTTCTTTGCTATTCCATTGTATATAGATACTTTTAAAAGTGCAAAATGTGGATGCAGCACTTTTGTGTTTTCATAGCTGTTAAGAAGTTTCTATGGTTGGTATCTAATAGATTGATATCTATAAGAATGAACAACACTATAACAATAATGAATGCAAGAAGAAGAGGAAGTACAACAAAACCGTATTTAATCAATAATACATTATTCAAGCATTGTTAAGGCTGTTTGTTCGCTGCAAACAACATTATAAAAATTTAACGTAAAATCATTATTTTTAACAATACTGAACTCAAAAGTAAATAGTAACAGCTAAAAAGAAAATAAACCAACTATTCAACTAGAAAATTTAAAAAAATTAGTTTTCTATTATAATAAAGTATAAACAAAAACCAAAATTACTAAAATTGAACAGTTCAACCTTTGTTAACTTTATAACGAAATCCTTATAAAATCCTTTCTAATAATAATTTCCTATCTGTAAAATGATATAATAATATAAAATAATTGAATAATATAATTTTTAACTTCCCATGTGAAAATCGAAATATATATGAACATACATTGAATAGTATATGATCATGCATAGTCATACATGATCATATACGTCCATGCATAGTTCAATGCATGACCATATTTTATCTCACATATTTCCATATATCTTCGCATCCGAAATTTGAGGGTATATGACCGTATATGTTCATATATGACCATATATGCTCACATATGATTCGTGCATGCTCATATATTATCATATATGGCTATATATCTCACTATACCCTCAAATTTCGGATCCGAAGATATATGGAAATGTATGAGATCATGTATGGTTATGCATGATCATATAGTAGTCAATGTATGATCATGTGTGTTCATATATATTTCGATTTTCACATGGGTTAATAAAGTTTAATCCACTTACGTTCTAAGGAAATTGCCCTGTACTAACCATTTTTAGAGATGGATGATTCTTGCGCCGATAAATGTTTATATTAGTGCAGAAAGCCCCAAAGGCCAGGAAAATGTGTGGAAATGGCGAATTCAGTCTAAAAGAGGTGTTTTATTGCTTTTTGATGTCTACAATGAAATATAACGATGATTTTTAATTGGGCCACTTAAGTTTTTTTAAGTATTAAAAAATTTACCGTAACGGGTATTTTCAGGGTTAAAATGTTTTGCTAAAAATTTTATCAGGAGTCGCCAAAGATCAAAAGTGGAAAATCCTGAAATAGACAATACATTGTTGTTAAACTATATTAACTATTACACTCCTCAGCGCAAGAATCAACAAACAGCAACTACAAATAAGGGAAATTAAAAAACTTTATCAATATACTTACAAGGAAGATATCCCAATGCGTTCTCTCCGATCTTAATAAGATTCGGATAAGTGATGGAGCAGAAAAAAATTATATCCACCTATTTTTTTATTAGCCCGATCTCAGTTTAGGGGTTAAAAAGCGGGGTCAAAAATTACCCAATTTTTTGCATTAAAGGAATTAAATGTGCTAAAATCCCAAACGTATTTTAAAAATTGTGAAAAATAATCTTTTGGAGGTATGTCCCTATCCGGATTTCATTCTTGCCTAAGGACGATGTTTTTAGAATTTCTGGAAATATTTGTTAAGTTTAATTACAAACTCAATGAGAATTTTTTGTTTTCGTCTAGGAGCGTTATTAAAAATTCAAAATATCAAAAAAAAAAAAAAAAAACAATCAAAAACTCTGTTGTTTTGACAGATCTAACAATGTAGTGACATCCATTCATGTATAAACATCAATAGAAAACAATGTTTTCTAAAGTGTCAGTAACATTTAAATTTGCACAAGCACTTGCATAGTAGTTTTTTTTTAAATTTATTTTTTATCGGGATATACATTAATTGCAATAAGGGAGTTAAATGTACTAAAATCCCAAAAGTATTTTACAAATTGTGAAAAATAATCTGTTGGAGGCATGTCCCTATTTGGATTTCATTCTTGCCTAAGGAAATCGTCAGGGGATTTTTCGTTTTTTTTTTTCAATTTATTTGGAGAAATTTTTGTTGGTTTTAGCTCAAATTTACCTACAATAATTCCTATTAAATTTAATCGAGGGGGTGTCTGAGATATTTTCGATATTCCTCATCTTTCGGATTTGGAACGACTTTTCCCATAGCGCCTTTTTTACCGATATTTTAAATAAGTGGCAACCCTGGGTCTACGACATGGTCAATAAGGGCATAAAATTTTTTATTTTTTCGAGTACAAAATTTCAGACATATTTTCATAGTAATATTGGTTAGTTTTTGATCCCACTATTCAACCCTTAACCCTCTAACCGGCAAGCCCGCCTCCAGGCGGGGTATATTAAATTGACCAGAAATGCGCCAAAGGGGTATTTTATAATAAGAAATTATGCTTTTTCAACAGAAAATAAAATTTGTAAAATTTTTTGTGAAGAATTTTTTTGTATACAATGTACGGTTTGGAAGCGAGAAAGTGTCAAAGATAAAATTTCGTAAAATTTCAAAAATTAAATATTTTAAAACAACCAAAAATTTCAAAAATCTTAAAAACATATTTAAATTGACTAAAACGATTGATAGTGACCATGAAGTAAGATTGGAACTTAATCTATTCAAAAAGTTCCTTACTTTGGTCCAAGGACGTACAGGATTCCATAAGGATACCTTTAAAGGACATCGCCTTAACTTCAAAACGAATGGACGGACTTTTCTGAAATTTGGTAAAAAGAATATATTTGGTATAGGTAGCTAAGCTTATAAGTTTGAATAATATATATTGAAGTTTTGGTGCGTTTTCGCTCAATTTCGCATTTTTCGAAAAACGAAAATCGTTACAACTTCTTAAGTAACAGCACAAAAAATGTAATTTTTTTATTGTAATTACATCTTGGTAAGAGAAATAATTTGTGCCTAAACCTAGTAATTTTTATGCGCTAGTTTTCGAGATTCACCCTTAAACTATTTTGGCCCATATCGCCTAAAGTTGGCAACGAAAAAAAAATTTTGTAGAAGAACTTATTGTTTATTTTTCATGAGAAACACATGGTATAAATTTCATTGCAAAAAAGCTTAGGCCGGTTAGAGGGTTAAACGTTAGATTGTGCTGCTAAAAAAATGTGTGTTACTTTTTTTCTCCTCTATCACATATCCAAATTTCATTAAAATCTGAGAGAACCCTTTGGGATGTCTTCCCTGTTAGTATAAAATTACCAACCATCGAAGAATATTGTTATATTTATAATTATTTGTTATGATTAGAACAAGTCACATAAATTAGATACCAGCTTGTTTTATTGACATATACAGTGGAAAAGTTGTGTATTAAAATTCAAGATAATACGAATTTTAACGCACAACTTTTCCAGCATTGCCACAAGAGCAATAAATATTCATACACGCAGAGAAAAAACAGGTGGAACTTTATATCTAAGTGCTATGTAATTATACAACTACATAAGTTCGAAGTAAATTACAAAGCTCTTAGGTAATATTCCCCCTGTTTTTTCTGTGTGTACATTTAAAAATTATGTTTACATGTAATTTGTAATCTTTTCAAAACGAGTATTTTCAAAGCCTTAGAATCTAGGACTTTTCTTTTCGAAAAGTTTTTAAGAAACTGAGAAAAAGTTATTTTCTAAGCATACTATAATTATACATACCTCTTTCGTATTTGTATTATTTGGGTGGTTTTCTAGCGATATCTTCTTTTTATCTTTCAGAAGATATATCGGCAATATTTGAATACTTCTTTATATCTTCTATACTCAAATAAACCCAGGAAAATTTTTTACAATCTGTAGCCAAGCACACCTATTCTACAACTGGTTCCACTACAACCGATTCCATGGAACTGGTTCCGGAACCAGTTCCTGGGATCCCGTATGGAAGGTGTGATTGACGTAGAATCAATTCCAGAACAAGTTCCAGAACTGATTCTAGGGCAACCGGTTCCACTTTGGAGGTATAGAAGTGGTTGCTTTTTCAAACAAAAAGAATCGGTGTTAGAATCGAAAGTAGAAGGGGTTGTAAATGAAAAGTAGCTATTCTACAACCGATTCTTTGGAACAGAAAATTTTCCTGGGAAGCAATATCGGTAATTTATCTTCCAGAAGAATTGCTATTGTATTGCGTGGAAGTATTGCTTTCGGGACATGTTTTCTACCAAATGGGATATCTTCCGCAATACCAAAATGGTTGTTGCCGCAATAAAATTGTTCATCCAGTCAATACGATTGAGGAATCGTATATCCATGTTTTCTGGGATGTATGAGTTTTTTCTATCCTTCATACATATCGCAGCGTATTCCTTCGGTGTTCCCATAGCAGTTAACCCCACCGAAATAAAATAATATAACAGGGATATGAACTAAAAGCTTCAACAAAGTTCGCCAACTCTTCATCAGATGGTGCGCAACAATTGTTTTATGATTCAACATCTCGCGCAATTACAATGTTGCCATATTTTAAGCTCCCCTTCCAAAGAAATCAACGCGTTAATTAATAGGAAGAATTACCAGTGTTGCTTCTCTTAAAAAAAAAAAAAATTTTTAAATTATCAATTTTGTAATTAAAACTCGTTTATAATTTTTTTATGTACACATAGATATATTTTTAAATACACTACACATGTAAGTAAAAATCACAAGTAGTTTGTGTAACTATATATGAAATGGCAACTCTAAACTTTTCCTTCATGCGTTTGTTTGCGAGAACTACAGAAATCGATAAGTTCTTTCCGCTGTTTGTATAGAAATTCTATTTGACTATCTATAAACTTTGATTAGAAAACAAAAAAAAAAATATTATCACTATTAGTATTTTTAAATAAATACGCTGACTAATAACATTTGAAGTATGTTATGTTAAAACGAAAAAAAAACTCACATAATTTTTTTTGCAGATTTAACTAGGAAGAAGGTTGCACCAAAATATAAAGAGTTGGATATACACAAATAGAAAAAATGGGTGTAATGCGAAAGATTCTTGAACAGAAACCGACAGTTTTTTGGAATCGGTTCTTAACATTTTCTGTTCTTATTCTATCGAATAAGTTTCAGAAACTTTTCTCGGCACTATAATTTAAGGTCGAAATAAATATAAAACTGCACTCAGAAAAATGTAGAAACTAAAATTAAGTTCACACTAAAGGCCTGCATGACTTCATTTAAAACAGGCTTTGAAACATTCACTACACTTTTTGCAGTTCAGAAATCATCAATTGAAGTTCAGAAAATATTAATTAAAATTCAGAAAACATAATATCTATCTTCATTCATGATTTCTATATTTCAGTTGATATTCTCTGAGTTTCAATTAAAGATTTCTGAATTGCAAAAAGTATAGTACTAAATCGGTCGCGGAGTGAAAAAGTACTGAAAAAAGTACTTAAGTACTGAATTTTTCATCCCTGTTTTAGAATAAAAAATTAAAATACTTAAACGGAGTGAAAAAGTACTGAAAAAAGTACTTAAGTACTGAATTTTTCATCCCTGTTTTAGAATGAAAAATTAAAATATTCAAACGAGGGTAACTATTTATATTTTGAGCCTAACAATGAAAAAAAAAAACATAAATTTCCCAGGAAAATTTTTTACAATCGGTTGCCAATCAGACCAATTCTGCAACTGGTTCCACTGCAACCGATTCCATGGAACTGGTTCCGGAACCAGTTCCAGGGATCTCATATTGAAGGTATGACGGTCGTAGAATGAATTCTATAACTAATTCCAGAACTGATTCCAGGGCAACCGGTTCCACTTTGAAGCTATAGAAGTGGTTGCTTTTGGTACAATTTCAAACAAAAATAATCGGTGTTAGAATTGAAAGTAGAAGGGGTTGTAGACGAAAAGCAGCTATTGTGCAACCGATTCTTTGGAACAGAAAATTTTCCTGGGTTGTTATTGATAATAAATTTATTGTTTTTCAAAAAAATTCTCTTTTATGATCTATACACTTTTTCATGCGTTCGAACCATTTGTCATAGCATTTTTTCCATTCCGCATTTGACACCTCCAAAACATGGTTTTTGAATACATTTACGGCTTCTGCTGACGAAAATCGAACGCTATTGTTTTTCTTGAGCATTTGTTTGCACCAATCGACCCGAGCATTTTTTTGAGATGTTAGGTTATGTGGAATCCAACGAGAACAAATCTTTTTTACGGCTAAATTTTGATGAAATATTTTATTTATGCTGGTGGAACTTATGCCTAAGGTAACCTTTATTAATAACCTAGTAGTATCTTACGTATACATTTGTTGACGAAGATTTCTACGCAGCTTAAATCGCGGGTTACAGCATTTCACGTTTCGCAACCATACAGCCGGGTGGATTTTACATTTGAGTTAAACAGGCTTATTTTAGTTCGTCTTGATATATATGTTGAGCTCCACACGGCGTTTTTGCGGCTAGAAATATCTGCTGTGGAGCCACTAGTTTTATCAAATATGCTGCCAAGATAATAGAAGTACCTTGCATCGTCGAACTGTTGGTGTTGTATTATGATTTTTTGTCGGTGTTTAGAGTTTATTCTCATTGTTTTAGTTTTTGTGATGTTTATTTTCAGTCCCACTGTGCCATTTCGCTAACCAGAGTCAGCTTTGTTTGCATGTCCAAAAATGAGTGGCTAACTAAACAGATGTCATCTGCGTATTCGAAATCATCCAGTGTTCATTGCAGTCCCCACGTAATTCCCATCCTGTGGTTTGTGGCTTTCTCCATCACTATGTCAAAGACGCAGTTAAAAAAAAATACACAGCCTTGTTGTACTCGGGTATTCACTGGGATCTTGTTGCTCAATTGTCTCTCATGGAGTACGCGGCATGTAGCGTTCGTATATATCGCTTTGATGAGCCGTATTAACCTTGTTGGGACACCCTTTCCTTCTAATTCGTTCCATATGGCGGCGTAGTTAATATATATATTCCTCTAACTCCCACTGGAGCATAGGGCGCCAATAACAACAGATCGCCATCTGATCCGATTTTGAGCGATAGATCTAAATTCGTTCCAAGATACACCTAATTGGTTCATTTCGGATTCTGTTGAACGTCTCCATGTTGTACGTGGACTTTGTCTTCCATCTTGATGAAATGGATTCCATCTAAGAGTTTGCTTTGAGACATTGACGTGATCAACACAGTATTTTCGAGGGCGAAACCCAGCTTATTCCTTCCTAAGCTTTGGGAGCATTGTTGTAGATAGCCTCCTGTTTATGATATGATGGATAACCTTGTTAACCATACCCGGGTAAAAATCTTAATATGGTGTCATACATAATTAAATCTTTTTTGATAAATCCCCATATACAACGACATACAACTTGATCCGAAAAATGGGTCATCTACATGTGTCTAATTATATCAAATTAGATATAATTTGATACAGTTTTATCCGAGATTTGTCCATATCCAGGACATCAAATGATATCTAATTCGATATAAAAATATCTGATTTTATAAAATTTTGTCTGATAGTAGGCATACTTTTTATGCATACCAGCTATTAAATTGACATTGAAATGTCTATGGTTTTAACAATTTTGAAGACTCAAATTTTAAAACATAAAATAAAAATTTGTTTGAATACTTTTGTCTTCTAAATCGTACGCATCATTTTTTAATATGATAATTACATGCAAAAACATCACGTGAAATATATTTGGCTATGGAGTAATTAACTCTGAATTTGCAGATAACTAAATTTGATGTTGAACTATATATTAATTTGTATGGGATTATATAGAAAGTTATATAAAATTAAAATATATTTTTAGTACGACGACCATACAGTGTTATAAAACTTAGTATCAAATCATATATAATCATATCGGTCACTACATATAATTTGATTAGTTTTATAAGGCTTATGTAGTTATATATAGAGTCAGATTTGGGGATATGTAATAATATAAATTACCATACAAAAATTTCGTTGAAAAAATAATATCAGATGTAGTTGTATATTATGATATGTGTCTTAATGTGACTCCATTCATTGTCAGATATAGCCCAATCACATTATATATGACAATATATAACTATTTTTACTCGGGTACTCAGAAATGTTATTTCTCTCTAATTTTCTCTAAGTGTTAGATCACCTTTTTTGGAAAGATAAACTATCACTCCGTCTGCAAGCTCATCAGAAAGAATTTCGCAATCCCAACATGTTTTTATTACAGGCTCCAGTAATTATGCGCTGGTGACTGGATCGATCGAGAGTAACTCCGGAGAGATATTATCCAAGCGTGACGATTTGTTATTTTTGAGCGACCTTGTCGCTTCACATATCTCTGTGATGTTAGGACAATCAGTGGGTATATTCGGGTTCGGTGTGTGTGATTCGCACATACACATTACGTATTTTTTTTTGCTCCTCCAGTTTGTCAGCTGCCTGTGCTTCGTTTATAATATTGTTGGTTCATCTACGTTTGTCACGCCAAGCACTACGCTTTACTTCTACGTTAAGATGATTAGACAGCTCTTGACACTTGTCTCTATTAGATCCAGTTCTGCAAGCGTTGAGGGCAGCCTTTGCCTCCTTTCTTTCTTCAACAAGTTTCCATGTTTCACCTCTTATCCATTCTTTTCGGGCGTTGTTTCTGTAACCTATGTAGAGTTCTGCAACTTCTAGGAAGATGTTCTTTACTTCGTGCCAAATACGTTCTGTACTGCTATTAGACGATTGTAAATGCCCTTTAAGTTCGTTGATGCATGATGTTGCGTATTCTTCGTTCTTAAGTTTCTCCACATTTAACCTTTTCTGTGAGATTTGGTTGTCCCTTTTAATTTCGCCAGTTCTTATGCCGATAGTGCTAATTACCAGGTGATGGTCGCTGGAAATATCTGCCCCTCGTTTACTACGCAATGATGTCGTCTATCTGACTTTCAGTTCTGTTATCAGGGGACACCAACGTCACTTTGCGTATCCTTGGGTGAGGAAATAGGATACCGCTAATGACAAGGTTTGTCGTTCTGCAGGTATCCAGAAGCATCTCCCCGTTCTCTGTCAGACGACCAAGAACATGTTTGCCCATTGTGCTATTCACATTTGAATTATCTGCACCCACCTGGGCATCTAAGTCACCCATCATTATGAAAATGTCACCCCTGTGGGCCGTTTTCAGCACAGAAGGTTATAGAAATGTTCCTTCACCGATGATGTTTCCGTTGGTTCGTAACATCCCAGCGAAATAGTCGCATGCAAATAAACGTTATAGAACACTTGCATGCAACCTGTTCTACTTTATGTTCGATCATCGGTGATTTTTGTTTGAGTTTGTCCAAAAACCAACAGGTTCTTTTTCTACAAACTAGAACAGGTTGCTTTGGAACAGTTTCTAGTATTAGTTATAGAACTGGCTCTGCTGCAGTGAAGCCTTACATTTTAACTCTCAGGAATCAGATCTAGACCCTGTTCCACGGAACCGGTGGTAGAAAGACCTGTTCTACAACAGAGGTAACTAGTTTTGTACGGCAGTGACATTTCGGGCTCTGGAGCGAAATCTGTCAGAGTGTGGTTTCCAATCAATTAGTGCCCTCCTTCCTTGTTTCGAAAGCAGAATGCCAACACCGCTTGATCGGGGCAAATCCGATTTTGGCTTTCCGGAATAGAGGAGGGTGAGACTGTATGTTGCTGTGAATTCGCCGGAATCATACTATCGAGTTTCGCGAATGCCGAGCAATGTGAGCTCGTACGCTATAAATCCTTTACATATGTAGTTGTGCTAGGAGCGTACGTTCATTCCATGTTCCAATCCTAGTCCTTGTTTTCATGCCAAAGGTTGTCATCGTTAAATCGGATTTATTAAAAAGGTCCCAAATATGCATTTGAAGTCAAAATATGCAGAAAGATGCACGTTTGTTAAAATTATGCACAAATATGCAACTACAAATCGATGGCATTTCCTGAATTTGATGATTCGGATAAATGTTTAGTCCCTGTTAATTTTGGACTATCTAAAAAAATATGTATTTGCATGGAATTCCTTGCCCTACTTGTTACTTTAGAATATAACCTATCGCTTAGTGTCGAAATTTTTACAAAATTCGTTTTTTTAGTTTTGGCTACATTTTACTTCTATGCAATATATGTGTCACAGTACAAGAGATAGTATGATGACATGGTTGCATTCTTCACGCACATGTATTAGTGATAGCAAACGGTTTAACTTTTGACGTTTACAAAATACATAACTTATAGTCTTGACTAGCCATGGATTTGTGCGAACATGACACGAATTGCATGCAAAACAATAACAACAAATAGAATTTGTTGTTGTTTCACGTGTGATTTGTTTCATGTTCGCACAGATCCATAGCTAGTCAAGCCTATAAGTAAGAAAACGGCAACAATATTTTTGCGCCATTTCTTTCAAGCTATTGTCAAACAACAAGAATGTAATAAGAAGAAGCATTTGATCTCCATTTTGGAAAAATAAAAAAATATAGACAACTTAAGTTTCTATGTACTGTGGTGTCATGTGTTAATAGTTTTTCTAATTGACTGGTCACCTTAATTACCCAACGCAAATCTATCGAAATCAATCAATAAACAAATGTGTTCGTATTTAAATTTACACATGTATGCAAAACAAGTGCTCTTAAATTACCTCATGCTACAATTAGGAAATTAAACCGGTTAATGTGATACTTTTATATAATAAAATTTGTACTTACTTTAACTAGTCCCTCTCTCTCTCTCTTTCTCTCATTCTCTCTTTTTATCACTAATTTACATTCATATGTATGTATTTTAAAAACATATGTGTACAATTTGTGTATATGCAATACAGTACATCTCATTTAATACGAACTTGGATAAGACGAATTCTCGGTTATTACGAACTAATTTGAAAGTCCCGACTTTTTGGCAACAATTTCAATATAAAAAACATCCGTTAACACGAACTATTTTTTTGTTTTTTTGACAAATTTTGAACCGAACATAGACATTTTTTCTTAAATATATTGCAACAAGATATTTCAGAACTGAAATTAAACAATTTTACAAAACTTGAAATTCTTCTTAAGAATTTTAAATATTTTGTGGATAATTAAAAAAAAATTTTTGCCCCGGTTATTACGAACCTCCCTTACAACGAACTAATTTGTTTGGTCCCCCGGAGTTCGTCTTAAGCGAGTTTTACTGTATTTTAGTATTATTATTTTATAAACAATCAATAATAAACAAAAACTTATAAAAAAAAATTATAATAAAAAAAAAAACAAGAGACGAGACTACCCTTAAAATTTAACTCGTACGACGAGTACTTTATGACTTTGAATATGATTTTTGTTTGTGAATAACAACATGCAATTAACAATGAGACTAATAATAAGAACGCAAAAAAAAGCTCAGCTGTTTTCTTGTTTAGAAGCCGGGACAATGGCGCCATTAAGTTAATGGTAGTTACTCATAAACAAAACTAATAAGAATTATTTTTTTTTACAATAACATAAATAAAAAGGGGTTAACAAAGAATAAAGAATGTGAAGGGTTGTTTAAACGAATTAAAAAACTTTATTCAAAATTCGGCAAATGTACGTTTTTAAAACTGCAATTTTCATGACTACTGTTTGGGAATTTATTTTTTGTTTGAAACATTGTCCGCCTCAAGTTTCCACCCATAAGCAAATATATTCTGAAAGAAGAGCTCAAAATAAAATAACGCTTTTCTATGGCATGGAATTATTTTCAAACTGCTTTTATGCATTCCTTATAATATAAATTGTTACAACTTATAAACCATGTTTTGTAGAGTTGCCACTATACAGAAAAGCATGTTTTTCAGAAAAATGCAATTTAAAAAATTTTTTTATACACCGATTTTGTACTCTTAAAAATGTGAAGTAAAAGTGAATCTGTAGTAAAATTAGTAACTTGTAGTAAGTAAACGAACAAGCTAATATTGTCTAAGTTTAGTCAACATAGCCGATACATACGAAAAAACAAAAATCTTCAAACAACTTCGGGAACTCTGGAACCAAAACATAGACATTATCATATTTGTTCAGTAAATTATATTCGAAATTTCCATATAAATTTGATATTAGTTCACATTATTATTAGAATTACAGACGTTATTTTTAAACTCTTAATTGGGTGCTATCAGTTTATAGTGAATGTTCCTGTACGTCAACGCTGTGAAACAGTATTTCACTTCTTCCGTAGTTGTAGTTGTATTTTATAGCTCGTTTAGACAGCAAAATTAATCTACTTAAGTAAAGTTAATCCACTTTTTTAATCTTTATCGTTTACAAATGCATTTTTTTACAGTTAAAAGATTAACTTGACAGTTAAAAGTTTAACTTGGTCAGTTTCAAATAAATAAGATGGCGCCAATAGCAGTCCGAAAACATGGATATAGAAAATGTCAGCGTTAGCAAGAGCCCCAAAATATTTTTGTGGCAGCGTCTACAGTCCAAAACTGGACTTGTATTTACTTATCAAATCCAATACAAATTTTGAATAAAAAAATACAATTTTTAAAAACCTTACGCTTGTTCCGTTAATTAAGAGAATTAAGAAAAAAATTACTAAAATTATCAGAAGACTTTAATTACCGAATACTGTTCCAGCAAAAAAAATTGCAAGTAGTGCTTTACAAACTATTTCTTTTAATGCTTCACAAGTATCCGTTAGTGTATTTTTACTGCTTTTTTAGAAGTTGTTCTGAACAACTTCAAAAAATCACGTCTTTCATTGCTTCCCAAGTAACCGTTATTACATTTTTACAGCTCTTTTGAATTACTTCTGAACAACTTCAAAAAATCACTTCTTTCTTTGCTTCCCAAGTATCCGTTATTACATTTTTAAAGCTTTTTTAGAATTACTTCTGAACCACACCCAAAAAATCACTTAAGTATTGCTTCTAAACAATAATTGCTCTAAAATTGATCGTAAAAAGTGATTTTGGTATCATTTGGCATTTTCAAACAGAGGGTCCCGGGTTCGATTCCCGGCGGGACCAATATTTTTTTATTTAATATTTATAATTAATTTGTTTAAATTCAATATTTTTTAATTTTTAAAAATATGTATATATAAAAAAAATGGTGAGAAATTGATTTTTATGTATCTGTAAAAATAGTATTGAAACCAATATTGAATTGGAGTGCACCTTTTACACTTGTTTAATAAGTAATTTTATTGAAGAGAATAAGGAACAATATCTCGCATTAACAAAGTGGTGTTTTTATGCCAGTCAACTTTCATATCAAAGAATAGCTCAGCGGTAGAGCTCAGCGACTAGCAATCGTGAGGTCGCAAGTTCGATTCCCGGTGGCGGCAATAAAAAAACTTTTGTAAAATAAAAAAAATTTAATTTTTTTTGTGAAGAATTTTTTTTTAACTTTTAATTGGTGAAAAAGAGCTTCCTTTGCACTCGTTCAAAAAGTACTGAAAAAATGTTAAAGTGGGAGTACTCCTCTCCTATGACAACTCAATGTTAAAATCATTAGTGTTTATGTTAAAAAAGAAGTACATCTAGATCATCAATTGTAGTGCTTTTTCTACTGCTTCGGCATCTCTTTTTTCGCTGGGGTGTTCAGAAGTACACGGAGAGAATTTAGCTGGGCGTGTTTAAATGAAAATGTCCAGTAAAGTAACGCAGTTTTCTTCACAAATTAAATGAAAAATTTCTTAAATATTATGAAAAAGCTTGATATATTTTATAAACCTAGTTTTAAAGGCACATGTACACGTGAGAGAAAACTGCTAGAGATGGAGCAAAAAGCAACTCTAAATAGCATAAATCATTCACAATAGAGCTATTTAGAGGTGTGTTTTGCTCTACTCTAGCAGTATTCTCAAACGTGTAAATGTGCCTTAACGAAGCGTTTTCATTGAGTTTATGAAACTTTTAAATAAATAAAATGAAAAGTTTCAGTAAATGAGTTACAGTGAAACTTCATCGGTTTTATGCAAAAATCCATTAATATTAATAAATGTTTTAATTTCCATTTAGCAATGTGTAGTCAACTTCTCTAACTTTTTGACTGCAACAATTGGATTTGACCGCAATAACAGAATTTTAATTAGTGTTGCCAACCCCTCCATATAACTTCAATGTTTTGTTATTTTGAAGATGAGATTTATGTTAAATAAAACTGTTTAGTTAGTAAGATTAGTTAATATAATTTATTGTACTTTGCCAACTCTGAAGTGTTACCAACTTTTGCATACTATCATTTGCAATAGTGGTACACATAAAAAATATTCAAGCGCAATTTGACCAAAACTTGCACAAAACTAACCGCAAAAACTTAGGTATACAAATCTTATGACACTTACATAACAACTTTGTAGTAGCCCGTTTAGACAGTGAAATTAATCTACTTAATTAAAGTTAATCCAACTTTTTAATCACCATCGTTTACACACGCATTTTTTTACAGTTTAAAGGTTAAAAGTTGACCTCTGTCAGTTTAAAATACCGGCAGCGTCAAAATATTTTTGCGGCAGCGTCTTAACGTTCATTTTTTTCTGACTTTGTGCGTTTTTTAGTGTGGCCAACCTCATTATAACAAAAATAAATAAAACATCATTGATTACAGTTAGTAGTATGAATTAAGTTGAATTAACTTTTAATCAAAAAGATTTAGTTAAATCGACTATATAGTTAAATCGACTATTGTTAAATCGACTTGGTTAGTGCTTGGTTAAGCAGTTAATCCGACTTTTACGAGATTAACTTTTCTGTCTAAACGGGATATAAAATGGTTTAAAGGTCTAACTGTGTTTACCAAACCACGAAAACAAATTGTTTTTTCAATAAATTAGGCAAACAACTTAAGTAAACCGAAAAAATTTATGATATTTAAATAAGAATCCTGTGAAATGTGTTAATTTATTAATATACTATTTTTAACAAAGTTCTTTGCATAAGATATGCAAAAACATTCTCGTTTAAATGTTGTGTAAGAACTTAGGCAAAATTGCCTTTTGTTGTTTGCGTGCATATTTACAGTAATTATTAAAGCGGGGTTTACATTATACCATAAGTCATAGGAGTCAGATAGCGAAAATGTTAGTGTAAACACATTTTGTCTGATGCGTACCGACAATCCGATTGAAATTTTAACAGTCAAATTGTTTTTTAAATATTTAATAAAATTATGAGAATCCGATGGTAACAGCAGTTTTCATCTGATCTTTTGTTTGGCAATCACATCATTTCGTAAAATTTTTAATTTGATTTGTCAGACGTATGTAAATTCAAATAAAAAAACAGATAATGTAAACCCCGCTTAAATCTAAATACTCATACAATTTTCCATATTATGATTCTTTATTTTCGCTTTGAATTTAATTAAACCACAATTTGGTGTAAAATACTTTTACCACCACAACTGTAGAATATTTTTCAAACACATATTAAATTTTTACAACTTTTCTTTTATTTTTTTATACTTTACAGATGGTTTACATTCTTCAACCAAAGATTATAATAAAACAACAACATCATTATCATTACAATCATCTACAACTACAACAAAGGTAAATAAACAACATGCAACAACGACGACGACTACTATGCCGGCTATAACGTCTCCCATTAAAGAAAAAGCAGAAAAATTGTTTGGAGGTCAATATACAGCAACATCAACATCATCATCATCGTCATTATCATCATCGACAGCAACAGTAACTACCAAAGAAGAAAAGAAGATCTTTACAAATCAACAAGATATAATGGAGGAGGGCTTACAGGAAAACAATGGAGAAGAGGGGCAATGGGAAAAATCTAATAAAACCAAAGAATATATAAAAGAAGATGATCAACAACAGCAGCAAGAAGAAGAAAATGATGAAACAAATGCAACAACAAATAAACAACAAATGATGGCAACTCGTTTAACGGGTTCTTTACAAACATCATTATTAACAAAAAGAGAGGAAGAAATGAAAGAGAGAGAACATTGGTTTAGTAACACAACGACACAGCAACAACACTACGACAACATAACTGGAGCAATTGGAAATTTACAAAATCAGTCGCTTAGTAAATGCGAGAGTGAACGTTTAGTATGTACGGCTAATATACAAACGACGACGGTTAATAATAATAATTCAAATCTAAATTGTGGTGGTAATAATAGTGTAGTGAAAATATCACAAAAATTAAAAGAAAATCAATTTATTAAAAACGAACAACTAAATAGTATACAAACAAAAAAATTTATTAAATTTAAAACTTCAACATATTCCCAAGATTTAAAATCCCCTACCAAGTTAACAGCAACATCTTCTTCTGCAGCTACAACAACTAACTGTGCAATTAAAAAGAAAATGGTGGCCGCACAAGAAATGAAAAAATCAACACAAAATAGTGCCACACATTTGCATCCCATAAACACAACATGCAATTCGCAGCAACAACAGGCAAATCGTGCAAATAATCGAGGTGGTGGTGGGGGCGGTGTAGGTGTTGCCAACTCTCCTAATACCGCCGAATTAGATAATGAAGATTTAAGTTATGGCCCGGGTATTGTTTCCAAACTTAGATACCGTTATTTAAGTTTAGCTTTACGGGAATCTATGGAACAGCAACGCTTCAATAAAGATCAATTACGTAGATCAACTTCTTTAAATAATTTATTGGATAATACTGAAGAGGATGAAGACGATGACGAAGAAGAAAATTGTGATGAGGAAGAAGAACAAGAAGAAAATATTGAATTGTCGGAAGATAATAAAAAAGATATACAAAACGACAAAGAAAATTCTGGCTTGAATAAAAAATCGGGTATTTTAAAAAATTCTTGTCAACAAGAAAAACGTTTTTGTCATAATTCTTCCTCAAGTGTGGGTGGTTCCAATGGTGTGGGTGTTACCTTTACGGAAACTTCTTACACAAAACGTTCTCGTCATTTAAAACGCGGTAATGATTCTTTAAAACGTGCTCGTTCGGTGGAAGCATTGCTAAGTGAAAAATCTGTGTGGCAAACACGATCACATAATACCACCCTACCCACTTGTGTAACCATAGAAGATAAAATACAAAATGCTCGTGAAAGATTACAACAAGGGACTGATCATATGCCTCCTAAGCGTTTAACCTCCATAATAGATGATACTGAAAGACCTCCGCCAGATTTGGTAAAGCAGACATTAAAAATGTTTGAGGCTTCTGCCAATCGTAGACCACGTACCACAAATCGTTCTAATTCTAAAGGAGATGTAGCCAGTAAAGTAGAAACCTTTAAAAATATTATAAAAGAGCAAAAGCCGGTAGTTTCTTATCCTAAGCCATCAAGTCCCACTAAAAAATTACAACAAACTCCCAACACACAAAAACCTTTAAAGACTTCTACACCCCAAGCCTCAGATTTATTGCAATCTCCCTTGGGTAGAAAAACTCTAGCCACAGCCAACTCATCGTATAATGCCCTAGAATGTTTAACACCTTTAAAATCCAACAATTCCTTATCAGATCATACACCAGACATAATACCACGACAGAAATTTAACATGGAAAGAGATTTTAAACAAACAAAAGAGAAAATCTCCACAAATCAAATAAATAAAGAGAAATTTTTACAATCTCTAAGAGAAACACCGCTTTCCAATACGGAAGTATGTGAATCTCCCTTAAATATTATCAAAAGAGAACAAAAAGAGAAAATTGAGGTGGATTCGCCTTTGACAGCTCTTACTAAAGAGTTGGGTAAGTTAAAATTAAGCGATAACATACCCAACAAGAAAAACGATAATTTAAAAACCGATAACTATGAAATAAATAACGGTGGAGGTGGTGCAGGCGTTAATAGTTGTGATGGTGTTAGTACTGGCGGTGCTGGTGACGCATTGTTTGGTTTAAAAAATGAGGAATATAAAGAATTAAGCTCTCTTAAAAATGAAAACGATAAGAAAAAGCAAAAACAAATCAACAATGAAACGATCGATGAAACAAACGAAGCGGCCGTTAATTATAATGACTCTGTACTAACAAAGGCTGCGGTTTCTACTCCTCCAAGTAGTAGTGATTTAAGTGATGGTGAAGAAGACGACGAATACGGTGGTTTAAAAACAAAACGTATTACGCGCACGGCACTGGATAATATAGCAAAAGCGGGTTATACACAGCAATTTAAATTTAATTCCTCCTCCACCTCTTCCACCTCAAATTCCCCCTCAACAACAACGACACATTCAAATTCTGGCAAACAAATAGGAGTAATAAGACCTTTATTGAATACCCAGCAACAACAACAAAAGAACTCTATTGATATGGAAACTTTGAAACATTCCTCATCGCCCTCGTCGTTAACAACTAGGGAAATTGAAAAAAATCGTATTAATGATTTAAAAAAATCTAACACATCACCAGCAACATCGTCAACCTCTTCTCCCATAACTAGTCTAGATAATGTTATTAAATCAACAACATCATCTCCAACCACATCATCTTCCTCCTCGTCTGCCACATCCACAACAGCTTCTGCCGCCTCAGCATCTTCAGGTTTTTCAGATGTTGATTCGGTTATAAGTGCCACCAATAGTCCTCTGTGGGCTATGCGCAAAAGACGTCAATCACCTCCCTCGGTGCCAGCTGAAAATACCACAATGGTTTTTAACTTTTCTAATCGTAAGGAAGTACCAGATTATATAGAAAATGATGGTGTTATATTTAGGCGTAAAAGAGAATTACCAAAGGTAAGTTTTAGATTTTACGAAATGGTGAAAAAAATGCATTTAAAGTGATCGTGATGAAAAAGAACTGTATAAAACTATAAGAAAAGTTTGATAAAAACAAATATTTGGAAAGTTATCTCTAAAAAAGTTCCAAAGAAATGGTGTGGATGTTTGTTTAAGCCTAATTATGACCATTATATATAAAAATCATTAAATTTGAAAATTACTTGCATATAAACTGGTCTAAAAATATACAAAATTAAAGAAATTAATGTGAAATTTAAAGCTTGAGAAAAACTAAATAAAAGTTGGGTTTGATGAGCAAATTCTTTAAGAAAATGATGCAAAAACATTAAAAACAAAGTGAATGTAAATACAAATTTAAAAAACTTCTCCAAATAGTTGACAAATTTTATCAAAATTTCGGTAAAAAAATAAAAAAAAATCGTGTGAAAATATGAAAAATATTTAAACAAATATTATTTTAAACTTAATCTTGCTTTCAAATCAAAAATAAACTAATAATTTACTTAAAATTCTAAAAGACGCATAGCAATATTTTGCCATTCATAAATGGTGTAAAAAATTTTAAAATGTATTAAATAGCTGCGTTTGTGCGGCAGGCTATCAACGTTGGCTTGTGTCATTCCCATACAAATTTGACATTAGTAACCTTGAAAGTTAGCACTAAACGTTGGCTAATGTCAAATTTATATGGGAATGACATAAGCCAACGTTGATAGCCTGCCGCACAAACACAGCTAATATCAAGTAAAAATCCTTAAATAGCGTTGGATAAAGAAATGTTTTAAAATGTATAAATACACAGAAAGGAAATGGTGTAATGAAACCAACAAAACCGATAAATCTTCCGCTTAGGGTTGAGGACATTTTTATTTTCAAAGCCCACAGATTCGGAAACTTTTAACCTATAGAAAAACTCTCAGATTTTAAAGTATTTTTCCTATAGAACAACCCTCAGATTCTAAGAACTTCTTTCTATAGAAAAATACTAAGCTTCTAAGAATTTTTTCCTATAGAAACTTTATATTGCAAGGATTTTTTTATAGAAAAACTCTGATTTTAAAAACTTTTTTCCTATAGAAAATTTCTGTTTTTAAGAACTTTTCCCAATAAAAATTCTGGTTCTAAGAATTTTTTCCTATGGAAGAATTCTTGGATTAAAAGCACTTTTTAGAGAAAAATCCACCTATATTTTTATACATAGAAAAATTCTCAGGGAATTTTTCGTATAGATTCTGAGAACTTCTTAATATAGAAAAATTCTCAGATTCCAAGAAATTTTTCCTACAGAAAACATTAGGAGTCGAAGGAAGTTTTCTTAAAGAAACATTTTTAGAGTCTGCCAAATTTTTCCTATAAAAAAACTCCTATTCCCTATGGAAAACCCTCCTGTAGAAACTTATGAGATTCTGAGAACATTTTGTTTAAGAAAGACTTTCCTACAGTAAACCCTCCGATTCTCCCTTTAGAAAACCACTCAGATCTTTACAACTGTTTTCGGCAGAAACACGTTCACATTCTAAGGACTTTTCCTATAAAACAATTCTCAGATTTTTAGCACTTCCTAAATATAAAAAAATTCTTAGATTCTAGGGCCTTTTCTTCAGAAAAAATCCTGTGATTCTGAGGTCTTCTCCGAATTGAAATTTATTAGATTTTTTGCAAAGTTAGCTGGAATTTTTAATATGACCTTCTGAATTGTCTGGTTTAATGGCCATGGCCCGAGGACGCAAGATGCTTACTTTAGCCAGATTGTTTTCTAATTCTCCTCAGTAGGTTTGTTGTAACAACGATCAAAATTGGTCCAGCGGCTAAAAAATTTTGAAGGGAAATGTTACAACACCTCTTAAATCTCCATATGTGACAGCGCATAGAGAAAGGGACCTAAGGGTAAAAAATCAATTTTTTTTTTTTTTTTGTGGACAACATCTGAGCATCGAATGAGACCGATCCCATGCTCTCCTGACCTTAGGTCCCTTTCTATCCTTAGGACCCTTTCTATTTTGCGCGTCACATATATGTATTTGACTTAAATTTTTGTTAATAGAAATAACAACTTAACCTGCTAAAATCAGCAAAACATTTTGCTAAATAATTAGTAGACTAAAAATCACAAAAAATTAAAAAAATTTTCAAAGTTTTTTTAATGAAAAAAATGTAGCCTTCTGAAATCTTCAGTTTACTATTTTTTTTAGCAAATATTTCTGTTGATTTCTGCAGAATAGACTGCCATTTGCATTCAACTAAATTTAACTTAAAAATAACAAAAACTTTGTAGATATAACAGTTTATTTTTGCTATTTTTAGTCTACTAATAGTTAGCAACAGTTTCTGCAAATTTTACGTTATAATTTATGGCCATTTTAAATTAACTCAAAAAGTTAACTCAAATATAACTAACATTCTGTAAATTTAACGGTTTTATTTTTGCTGTTCTTACTAGCATTTATCAAAAAATATGCTAATTTCAGCAGTTTTTTCTGCAAGGTAATTTTTTACAAACTTTTAGTCGATTTTTCTTTTCTGTTAAAAGGCGACAAAACTGTTTAAAAAAACAACGAACAAATGACAAATAAGTGAGAATTTAAAAAAACTGACAAATTTCAACAAAATTTCAACAAACATCTTAAAACAACAAAAAATAAAAATTGGTGAAAACAACCTATAAATTTTTTCCGGTTTATAAAAATATATTTTAATAAAAATATATAAAATAAAGTTTTTCTTTTAATTTAAAAAATGATGTAATAGTTTAAGCCAAAATACCAAACGGTCTTCCAGTTATAACGTTTTTATTCACTGGAGATAAAACAGAATTTTAAAATTTTTATAAGCAAGAATGTACCAATAATAACAAATATAAACTAAATACGAATTTTTAAAAACTACGAAATTTTTATGTTTTAAATAACTAGCAAAAATTAACTGTTTACTTCAAAAGTACGGTTTTAGTAGTTGTTTATAATAATAGTGAAAATAACTGCTTTAAACAACTGTTACGAAGTACAGTACTTTGTTTTAACAACTGTGACAATAGTTTTTTGTGGGTTTTTGTAGAAAACTAATTGTAATTACAGTTAACAACAACTACTGATAACGAAACAAGAAACTGCCATGTAGTAACTATCAAACTTTTTTGAGTGAAGCAATTTAGTTAAATTTATCGTATGACTTCCAGTAAAACTATCATACTCTATTGCCATTTTTACTTTTTTTTGTTCTCAACATAGGAAATGGTTTAAAAATCTCAATATCGTAATTATTCAACAAGATCGTGACACAAAGTTTATCTAAAATGAACATTGCTAATATAAAACGTTTATAAAATAAATCCATTTGTCTTTAAGTTTGTTAAGGCTTAAAAAAATATTCAAACAAAAAATTTTTTTCAATTATGAAATGTAAACATCCTCTTGCTATTATCATAATATCTCTCACGTGTATTTATGCCCTTAGAAATTTCAAAAGAAAAAAATCATCAAAAACGAAAGTGGTCGTTAAATATACGATATAAACAAAAAAAAAAATTATAAACAATAACTTTAAAATCGTAAAATAAATACATTAAAATATAAAATGAATTGTAAAATCTCGTTTACACGATAGACAAAATTGTTTAATATAAAAAAATGAAAGCGATTTCGGAATAATTAAATCTCTGAGAATTAAAGAAACCTAGATATGTATTAGTTGAAAAAAATTTAATCAGTAATAATTTAATCGCTTTTAAAGTAATTTAACAATAACATAGGTTCAACTAGATTTTAAAAACCAGTGTTATTTATTATTTTATAAAATTTCTCAAAGATAACTGGCCAGAACTGAATAAAAATTTTCATTTTATCTGTATTTTTTTTGTTAACCATGCAAAAAGGATCATTTAATGACATTTAAATTCAAACTTGGTAAGTTATTCCAAGATTTACCTTTGGTTACCTAAGTTTTTTTTTAATAGTTTATTCACGGTTTTATTGTAGTTGAATTTTTTGCTCTTAATTTGTGTGAATGTAAATATTTTCTCCCACAATTATAGTGAATTTAGACTGAGCAAAAACAACATAGTTTTTGTACAAAACTAGGTTTTGCTTGTTTTTTATATAAGCGTTTTGACAATTAAAATCTAACTAGAGCCAAAAACTAGGTAGTTTTTCCTCAGTCTAAATGCCGTATTATACAAAAGCTTGTTAAACTATGAAAATTTAATGAAAGTTAAATAAAATCTTAATAATATTTACCAAGATTTTACTTTTTACCTAAGTTTTATCTATAATTAATTTTTATAGTTGTACTTATGATCACAGAACATACATAGAAAGTAGCGTTTTCAATTCGGTTAATCGATTAACCGATTCCTCGATTAATCGCTTCTATTTCTGTTAATGTCGAAACAAATAATTTAAAACTCAAATAATTATTCGACCCGATTATACTCCTCCGATTAATCGGTTCAAATAGGTCGATTAACCGGTTACATTTTCAATATGGAGTTTTTCCTTTATTTTTTCCCAAAACTTCATCGTTTTCTTCGCCTTGGTTAAAAAATTGCAAGAAAAGCTTAGAAAAACAAATATTAACTAAAATACCACCCAATTCTTTAAAAATCGAGTAATAGAGGTCCTTAAGCCTTCAGATACTTTTTTTGAGGAACTCGAAGAAAGTCGACATGCACCAGCGAGACACGTCATGTGTTTTAAAAGACTCCTAAATTTTAATAAAAATTGTTTGCAAATAATTTAACAAAATATAAAAATTTCTATTTGTAAAAAAGAACTTTAAAAAAACATCGCGAAAGGTCAAAATAAAGGTGTTTTTACAACTTTTCAAAACACACGACATGTTTGGCTGGAGCTGGATTTAAGGCACATTTTCACGCGAGAGAAAACGGCTAGAGATAGAGCAAAATACACCTCTAAATTGTTCTATTGTGATTGATTTAAGCAAATTAGGGGTGTTTTTGCTCTATCTCTAGTGGTTTTATTTCCGTGTAACACATCGGCTGAGAAGTCCGTAGGATGACACATAGGTGGTGGCACTAATGAAAAATCCATATAATTTTTTTGGGCTTCAGATGATACGAGTCAAAATTTAATGACAATTCGTTCATTAGTGAACAAGTTACAGCTGTTTTAGTGACGCTACTTTTGCGATTTTGAAAACAATGGATTCAAAGCAATTTCGTGTGTTGATTTATCATTGGTTTCGAATGCAAAAAAACACCGTTCAAGCCAAAGCTAGGCTTGATAAGTGTTATTCGGACTCTGCTCCATCGAGATCGAGGTAGAAAAGTGGTTTGCTGACTTCAAACGTGGTCGTACCAGGCAGTTTTCATCGCCTCTTTCGAAGATTAACATTTTGTATCGAAAAATGTTTGCCTTTACAGACATGTGCAATTCATATGGTAACATTTTTCGATACAAATTATGAAGAGAGTGATTTAACAGAGGTTGGGTGAGTTGGTACTTCTTTTAATTATATGCTCGTTGGTCGTACAAACACCGAAGACGCCGAACGCTCTGGTCGCCCAAAAGAGGTGGTGATACCGGAAAACTTCAAAAAAGTTCACAAACTCATTTTGGTAGACCGTAAAGTGAAGTTGCAGTAGATAGCTGATACCTTAAAGATATCGAAGGAACGTGACAGCTTTATTTTGCATGAACATTTTTGTCCAAGAGAAAGCTGTTTTCAAAATGGGTGCCGCGTTTGCTCACAGTGCAGCAAAAACAACAACGTGTCGATGATTCTGAAAAGCTGTTTGGAGCTGTTTCGGCGAGATAAAAAGGACTTTTTCCATCGGCATGTAACAATGGACGAAACTTGGATCTGCCACTCTACACCAAAGTCGAATCGGCAGTCAGCTGAATCGACAGCAACTGCCGAACCTCGCTCGAAGAAGCTAAAGACGTAACTGTCAGCTGGTAAAGTTATGGCATCAGTATTTTGTGATGCGGCTGGTATTTTGTACATTGATTACCTTGAAAAAGGCCAGACCATCAATAGCGATCGCTACATGGCCCAACTGATGCGTTTCAAGGAGGAAATCGCAAAAAAACGGCCCCATATGAAGAAAAAAATTCCTCTTTTACCAAGACAATGCGCCGTGTCATAAGTCATTGGCTACCACGACCAAATTGCACGAATTACACTTTCAATTGCTTCCTCACCCACCGTATTCGCCAGATTTGGCCCCCAGCGATTTTTACCTGCTCGCTGGAAAGAGATTTGGTTCGAATAAAGAGGTGATTGCTGAAACAAACGCCTATTTTGAGGCCAAAGATAAATCATTCTATAAAAAAGGTATCAAAATGTTAGAAAGGCGTTGGAGTGAAGCTCCAACTCTTGAAGGAGACTATGTTCATGAATAAAGTCGAATTTTCCCAAGAAAATTTTTGTTTTGTTGGTTATCCTACGGATTTTCAGCTGATATGTTAGTTCAAATGTTCACTGGAAATCCACATCGTTTACATTAAAAATGTGACAGCTAGATGGGATTTCGATCGGCCAACATCAATTTGATGTAAACAAGCTAAGCTTAAAAAATTACCAAAATTAAATATTGTTCTAAAAAATTTCTAATGGCGCAAAATTCAGCAGACTAAAATTGTGAAGTAAATGCTTAAAAACTCCAATATTTCCCCCTTTTTAATTAAAACTAAAACATTTTACTGTTATTCTTCATTTTTTTTTTAAGTTTTTCAAGGTTATTAAAATTCATTATTTATTTATTTTTCATGACATTAACAGCTGTTAAATGTTGCCACCTTTTCAACAAAAGTCCCTACTTTTCTGCAAATATGGATACAAATCAAAATTGATTTCGATGAGATTTTGCCGAAATTCAAATTACATTGGGATTTTATTTCGTATGGGAAAAATTGTTTGAAATCCCAAATTTTTTATTCGATTTCCGTCGAAATCTATCGAAATCTACTTTTAACTCGATTTCGATCGTTATGTAAATTCGCTTTTAGGTAAGAAAACAATTATGTTTTAAATATTTTAAATAATACCGGAACTAAGCCATTTTTATTCATATTCGATTTCTGAATAAAAAACACTATTATTAACCGGCAATCTTTATGATCAAAGATATTGCCATAAAGGAGTCATGGACTGACTGCTTATCGCACAATAACAAAGTTTTATTTTTCAATATGCAACTAAAATTCCCCTTTATAAAGAACGTTATCAATAAAATACTGGGTTGTAAACAATAAGTCATTGTTATACGATATAGTATGACTAAATATGGAAACGAAAAAAACATGATTTTTTTTTTTAATTTTGGATATCAAATACAATTAAAATAAATTTATTGACACATTTTTGGAAATAAAATAAAAATTTTTATCGTCATAAAATATATACAAATTGCGTCACAGTGTATTATTTCCGTAGCAATAAATAAAATATTTTTTTTTCTTGATATTTTCGTGTAATTAATTTTTTGTTTTGTTTTTACAAAGAAATTATCCGTTACCCTTTGTTTTGATTCTTTGTTGAAAGTTTTACCTTTTTTGTAGTTAACGCGTTTTTTTTTAATTTTGACTATAAAAAATATTGTTAATTTGTATTTCTGTCTTTAGTTTTATAATTCTTGACAGTACCCTTGTTTGCCTTTAATGTTTAACTTGGATTCTTTTCATGGATGGTAACCGAAACGATGCGGTTATCGGTAAGGGTAACGTTAGTTTAGATTATTTTGTTAACTGTGTTTTATTGTGTGGTATTGGTATTTTATGGATAACGGTATTTCAGTTATTTCGGTAAAGGTATTATAAGGATGACGATAGTCAGTTGAAAGTTTTTTTTAATCGATAACAGTATTGCCAACCAAACTTGATTTTTTTTATAAAAAAAAATTAAATATATATTGCGCTGTCTGTGCTATATTTTACTGTTTATTTACCTTTATTATTTATTAGTTGACATTTTTTATATTGTTATCTTAGTTTTTTTTTTCATTGTATATAGTGTTTTTATATAAAACATTTGCTTTTTTTTCTTTTTCCCCGTACGTTTTTATTAGTAAAGTCTAATTTAATATGCATGATAAAAATTATCGGAAAAAAACTTATCATTTAATATAAACAAGTTATATAAAAACAAATTGTTAACGATTTTATTTATTTTTCCTTCCAATATTAAATTATTTTCCAATTTATTTTGCAATACAGTTGAATGTGTCATGTATGTATCTGAATTTTGTTACGAAATATTTAAAAAATATCTTTGTTTATAAAGAAACTCTAAAAACTAGTTAAATTGTTTCCAGATGTTACTTATATTACCTAAGTTTTGTTCATAATTGACGCAAACAACTTTTTTAGTTGTATTTCCTATTTTTATTGTAAGAGAATACTCTTTTGTATAATTATATAAAAACCTAGGTGAACAGAAGACTCTTCTAGTATTTGGGGAAAAAAACTTGATAAAATTTTATGCTAGTTTTAAATTCCTATATTTCAATGGAAATATCGCCATAAACTTTAACCGTTTATATTTGCACTTTATGACAGTAGCGAGATTTCGATATGGCAACACTTTTTTTGTAAACAAGGAACCATGAAAATTAACCCCAAACTAAAAATATTTCTAAAAACCATTTTAAAAAATAACACAAAAAATTAAATTTTAATCCAAACAATTTTGTTATTCCAAAGATCAATACATTAACATTTGAAAAGGATTTCGGGCATATGGACGTCCAATTTTGGGCCACTTTTTCGGGCATTATGTCACGAATAACACGAGCAATGTTGGCCTCCAAGGCGTCAATTGTTGCTGGTTTATCAGCACAGACCAGTGACTTCACGTGGCCCACAGCAAATAATTGAGAAGTGTCAAATCGCACGACTTTGGAGGCCAATTGACAGGTCCATTTCTCGAAATCAACTTATCGCTAAATTTTGATTTCAATAAGTCTAGGTTCGCCGTATGGCACGCAGCGTCATCCTGACGAAACCACATCTCGCCCGGATCAATGTCATCCATATTTTTAAACAAAAAATCATTGATCATGATGTGGTAACGATTTACATTGACCAGGTTCAATGATGCCACCAGCGTGTAAACCGCACCAAACGGTGCATTTTTCTGGATATAATGGAGTCTGTAGGATCTATTGTGGATTGGTTTCACTCCATATGCGGCAGTTTTGTTTACTAACAAAGCCGTCTACAATTTTGCGTCTACACTCATTGAAATAAATCTGTAAAAATAGCAGAAAAAGTTACTTAAATTTAGTTAAAAATGATGCTGCAGAAAAAACTGCTAAAATTAGCAGATTTTTTACTAAATACTAGTAAAATGAGAACAGCAAAATTAAAACTGTCAAATTTACAGAATTTAAGTTATATTTAGGCTAACTTTTAGTTAATTGAAAAAAGCAAATTGTACTGTAAAATCTGCAGAAAATTTTGCTAAATATTTGTAGACTAAAAATAGCAAAAGTAAACTGTTAAATCTACAAAATTTTTGCTTTTTTAAGCTAAATTTAGTTGAATGCATATAGCAACCTATTCTGCTAAAATCATCAGAAATATTTGGTAAAAAAGTGTAAACTGCTGTTTTCAAATGGCTCGATTTTTATTTGCATTTAAAAAAAATCGAAAAAAATATAAATAAATTACGTTAAAAACGTATAAAAACAATTAAAAAGTTAGCATATTTTTCATTTTAAGCGTTAGAATCCCAGATTATAAGCTCTAAATTCAATGCTGGTAGCTTCAATACGTGAAATTATTATCTATACATTTTTTTGATAAAAAGAACTCAAGATTATTATAAAAAACTTGAAAATTTTGCATTTTTTATATAAATTAATAAATACCAGTAACTACCCATAAAAATAAATGTATCGGTAACGATAACGGTATTTGGAAACTTTTTTAGAGGTATTGGTAACGGTAACGGTATTCAATTTGAAACGGTGTTTTAGCGATAACGGTATTATAACGATAACTGTAACCAACCTTGGTTTAAAGCCTAAAACATAAACACAGTGCCGACCGCAGTGCGACGTTTTGTCGATAAAGCAGTTTTTGTATCTTCCCTATTTGTCACTGCCGAGAAATTAGAAAAGTTTCTAAATAAACAAGAGCTGTTTTTAAAAAAATAGAATTCTTTAAAAATATGAAATCGATTTCGTGATATTCAAAAACAAAGTTTGACAGCACTGTCCACTGGCACTTTCACTATGTGGTTTGGGCTCAATTTCAAAATTTAAGTTCTCATTATATGTATATCAGTGAAATTAAACAGTATTTTTACCTCTTAATTTAATAATTTTGTTAAAATTTTAGAAAATACTGGTTTTCATAATTATGTTAGTATTTCTATTTTTGACACTTTTGAAATATAAATTAGATAGATTTTTAAAAATGTTTAACATAATTAATTTATGAGTAATTATTTTTTTAAAAATAATACTGGTTTATACAAAATACTGGTAATTAAATTATTATAATTATATCTCATAATGTTCTATAATTTTAATTGTTATATAATTCTTTGATTTTTTTTTAATATCTAAAAATTGGTACTAGTATTTATAATTTAGCTTACATATTTTTCAAAAACCGCAATATTTAAAATTCTCTTAAAACAAATGTTGAATAATTTACTTTCTCTTAATTTCTGAAAAAGTTTTATGACAGAGTTCCATAACTTATCTCTCTCTCTCTCTCTCTCTTAACTGATATCACAAAATTCTTATTCAAAAGTTTATTAACCGGGTTTAAAAGTGAATATAATTTTTTTTATAAACACCACATGTATGAATCTCAGCACAATCGTGTTAAAGCCCAAAAGCAAAAATTATGGTAAAACCATAAAAATAATCTGATGAACCCAAAAAATGAATAGAACTAAAAAGAGGAATAGAAACAAAATACTTTCAGAAAGAACTTTTATCAAATACTCGTATATAGAGAAACAAAAATTAAACAAACATGACTGTTACAAAAAAGAAAAAGAAATAGTAACAACAAATTATGAAGAATTTATGTTTATATGCAAGCAAAGCAACAACTTTTTTTTTATTATTATTTATATTTTTTTATAATACAACAGGTTTTTTATTTCTTTAGAGGCACCACACATATCAAATTGTAAACCATGTTAACTTATATATAGAAGTGTTAACCATTTAGCGTATTTCAATATTTATTTAAAGAAACCTAGAATCTATTGAATTTAGCTTTATTAACAAGGACCATCTATCTCATTTGAAGGATATTTTTTTCTGAGTTATCATAATTAGTTCATAAAACCAGTATTTCTTTTTAAAAGGTCTAAATATAATCATTTAGGGGTTTCAAATTTTCAATTTTATTATAGTCATATTTTGTAAGATGAAATGCTCAAAAGTTTTTAAATGTGTGATGAAAAGTTTTATATTTTTTCGTCAGTATATATTATTTCCACGGAATGTATATAAAAACATTCAACTTTTTAAAGAAGCTCCCGTATTTTCAATCTGACGTTTGAAAACATTTCAATGTTTCATTCAAACTTTTCACATGTAACTGAATTAGGGAAATACCGATTTTTAATGTTACACATGGGGGTGAATTTATTTTGAAAATGGTGTTTTTAGTGTTGCCAGAAAAGTTTTAGCTCATAGCCCAAAAATCGCCAATTTTGTACCCAATTCATTTTAAGTTAACCCTTTCACTACCGACTTTTTGTTTGCGGATGTATTTATTTTGACTTCATATTCTTGTTAAGGGAGCTCAAATTAGAAAAAAATATGTATCATAAAAAAATCGAAAATCTTTTTTTTTTCAAAATTCTGATCCCCGTTTTACCCCATAAGCATTCGAGTAGCCAAAAATCATTTGGTTGGGTTTCTTCTCGTCATAAAACGAAGTTACATGCCAAATTTAAATTATCTATCTTTATTAGTTTAGGAGAAACACCAAAACCCCATTTTCACGGAGATTATGATATCTTCAAAAAATTAGACTTCATTAACAAATATCCCGACCATATTGCCATGTTGAACTGCTTATACATAAAATGATTTTTATTTGAAGTCCAAGATCCTAATAAACTTATTTGTAAAAACTATAAAGTTTTTTTGCACTATTAAATTTTATATATTCTAATAAAGATGTGTACACTGTAGTGTACAAGGGTAGTGGAAGAGTTAAATAAAATGTGGGTACTTTAACACTACGATGCATACCCAACTTTTTCTACGAGAAACACACCCGGGATACGTTTGTACCTACTAGCTTATTTTGACTTTTTCTAATGTTTAAATGTCTATAAAAGTTAATTTCTAAAAATTCTAAAAATTAATAATATTTTTATTTTATTTGAAAAGACACCATCACAATAAATCCAAAATGTCACTTTTTCAGAAGAAAAAAAATAATAGTCTTACATATTTAAAATGTTGGGTTTTAATTTTTATTCAAAAAAATAAAAATTGTTTTTTCGACCTTTTTATTAATCAATGTAATTTAATTTTATTAATCAATGTATTTAATCTGCATAAAAACAAAATTGTGAAAAGTAGTTTTTTTTTTATATTTAGTATAACAGTTTTTTCGCGTCAAATCGGAACAACTTACTGTGCTTTAACTACAATTTTTGGATTTTAGAATAATTAAAAAAAATAGTTTTTCTTCAAACTTTTTTAAGGTGCAGAAATTTATTTTTATTCCGGTAATTTTTAAATCAAAGTAAGTGCCTGAAATTTGTACACAGAAAAAATTATTAACCTTAAATATTTAATTAAATATATCGAGACCCTATATTCAATACTCTATATCTGCAATTTTGGCCAAAATAAGTTTTTGATGGCAAAATCATTGTTGATATTATATCCATCTATGATATCAATTTGGAAGCAAAATATCCATTCTCTGACACTTTTTTGAACATTTTACATTTTTTCCATATCTACAAACAAATTTATTTTCAAATACAGAAGTCTATATCTGCATATAAATTTAAATTATTTGAATTGTTTAAGGTATATATAAAAGTCTTTTGAGAATATATTTTTTTACAACTAACCACCAAACTTCCTTTTAGGAGATGTATGTTAATTATAGGAGATGTATTTTAATTATATGGTAGAAAAAAATAATTTAAAAACTCAATCGGCGATTAACATTCTGCAAACGAATATAATGATTCAAAAATTTTCCATTCTGCAAAATTTTTTCGATTATTCTTTTCCAAACTAAGAACCAAACTTTGGTGTTAAAATTGGTATTATAGTCCCAATATTATAAATTAAAAAAAACCACACTTAAAAAATTGCACAATAATCGCGGAAAAGGGTGAAAAAAGTATTTATGTTACAAAAAATTAATTAAAAAAATTAATCCGCGATTTACATTGTGCAAACAAATATATTGATGCAAAAATTTTGCTTTTTGCAAATTTTATTTTTCGCGAATTTTTTTTTTTTTAACTAACCACTAAACTTTATTTAATGAAATGTTTATTATAGTCTCTAGATTATAAATTAAAAAAAAACCGCACTTAAAAATTCGCAAAATAATAGCGGAACGCGAAAAAAAGACTTTATGGTACAAAAATTTAATTAAAAAACTTAGACAGTGATTTACATTCTGCAAAAATTTTCATTTTTGCAAATTTTTTTTCCCCAATTTTTTTGCAATCAGCCAGCAAACGTTATTGTTTGAAATGGGTATTATAAGTCCCTAAATTATAAATTTTAAGAAATCACACTTAAAAAATTGCTAAATAACGGTGGAATGCAAAAAAGGGCAGAAAATTACTTAAAAGAGCTAATCAGCGATTGACATTCTGCAAACGAATATATTGATGTAAAATTTAGCTTTTTGCTAGATTTTTTCCCATTTTTTGCAAACTTACTTTGGCCAAGATATGGTCTTGGATTATGAATTAAAATATACCGCAATGAAAAAATTCCAAATAATGGCGGAGTGGGAAAAAAGGATTTGTGCCGCAGAAAATGAATTAAGAAACTTAATCAGCGATTAACATTTTGCAAAATGATGCAAACTTTTTGGTTTTTTGAAAATTTTTGTCGCAATTTTTTTCTTTTGCAAACTAATCATTAATTTTTGGTATAAGATATGGGTATAATAGTGCTTGGATTATCAATTTCAAAAAACTAAACCAGCGAGCCTTTTCCAGCCCTGATTAACAATTCTGTGTTCGTTCCTGTTTGAAGGCACATAATATTGTTATCCACAAAAGGTATAGAGAGATTTACAGGGCCAATTAATACTAATAATTCATATTTTTTATATTTATGAAAACTACATACCTGCTAGTATTATCATAAAATTATATTAAAACGAATGTTCTTTTAGTTTGACTCTAGATCATAAATTAATATCACTTTCTGTTTAAATTATTTTCAAATATATTTTTATTCTTTGTAATTTACCTGTAAAAATTGTATCATCTTTCTTTGATTTGAAAATAATTTAAACAGAAAGTGATATTAATTTATGATCTAGAGTCAAACGAAAAGAACATTCATTTACTTAAAAATATGAGATCAACTAAATATTCCCCCATTCATTATATTAAAATTTTATTTCAGAACTCTACATCTACATTAGCGACGTAAATAAGGCAAATAATTTCAAAATATCTATACATAAGAATAACTTGCCATTTTTAAATAATATTCTAGAAAACAGATTGATTCAAAAAAATCTTATAAGCAAGTGAATCAGTTTTATTGCTTTCCTGAACAATTGCATTTTTGCAGATATAGAGTATTGAATCTAGGGTATCGATATATTAAAAATAAAAATTGTTTCTAAACAAGTATTTAATTGAATCAATTAATATTTTAATTGTATTTTAAATATTTTTGTAAATATTTTTTACATAATTATGTGTTGTATAATTCATAAACTTTTTTTCTTAGACTGTATGCATATATAGAAAATTTTTAGTATAAAGCACCGTAAGTTGTTTGAGTTTCACGTGAAAAAACTGTTATACTCCATATAAAAAAAAATGATTTGTCACGACAATCAGTTTCACGTGAAAATTGTGTAGAGTTTGTTTTCACGCTAATTTAATGTACAAGAGTATTATTTTTCTTGGGAAAAAGTGACATTTTGTGTTTATTGTGATTGTGTCTTTGTTATAAAATTAAAAAATTATTCATAGTAAAGTGTTGTTTTTTCAAACGCGTCGTATAGACCAAATACAATTAATATTGTCATTAATATGTATTTTTATTAATTCTAATTTAGTAGGTTTGAGGTTAAGAAGAAGAATAAACCTTCCTCAAAAGTTATAAACACATTAAATTTGCAAATCAGACTAGATCTAGTTTCTGCCCTTTTATGGACAGGCTTCATCAGTGATCTTCCATTAAATTGTATTATTGTTTATATTTTTATTGTCAGATTGTCTCTATATGAATAATTTCAGAAGTGATCAAACAGACATATACAAACATTCTACTTCAGATTTTCTCTGTTTATCTTCTTATTTCCTCCGTGTCACCTTTTCACAAATATTGCCACATTGACATATGGTTTGTACGTACAAGTGCAGGCAATTTGTGTATATTGGAGACGGACAGCCAACAGGGCATTGTTTATTTTTTATAGTAAAGTGTTGTTTTTTCAAACGCGTCGTATAGACCAAATACAATTAATATTTCATTTGTTTAAATTAAATTGCAATTTGAGGCATTTTAAGTTCGAGATTTTTCCACGTGAAAAACAACTTACGGTGCTAAAACCTTTGCAGTTCACAAACAAAACAAACACATATGCAATAGTCCAAATATATAAAAATCACATATGTACACTTTTTTACAATTTCATATTATTTTTTTTTATTTTCAATTAATGTTTTAATTGATATTATTACTACTTTAATCGAAATTTGTTTCAATTAATCGTATACAATTTTTAGTAGTTAATAGTATCATTTGAGTGATAGGTGCAAAATCAATTAAAATTTTAATTGATATAATCAATTTCGTTGTTAAAATTCGTTTTTAGTTTTTTCTGTGTACCTTCAAATTTGTTTGGCAGATTGAACAAAATTCATCAATTTTGCTATAAATTTACAGATAAAAATTATATTTTGCAGAAAAACAGAAAATGGCTAAAAATGGCTCAACATTTCCTAAAACTGGCTAAAATAATAGCTAAATCAATTTTTTTCCGGCTGAACGTGTTCAAAAATGGCTAAATCTAACCATAAAATGGCTAAATTGGCAACGCTGGTTAGGCCCAAATTAGTTTGGTAGTAAAGTGAGATGAAATGAGGTATCGTGAAGTAGAAATCTATTTTCAATAGATTTTCTTACCTTAAATGTACTTTCAAACTAAGTAGTTGCGTATTCTATCCAGCCAATATTTGACACATTGCTTGGATATGATTTTGTGTTGCCAAATTTTGTTTTGAAAATATTAGTTCTTGAAATTGTGTCGTCATATGACGACGCTAGGATAAGGGTTAACAGAAGTCGAGTTAGAGCATTTTTAAAGTTTTGGTTGTATGATGGGTGCCACGCTCTCTCGTGCAATTACATTTAGCGTTTTTTTTAATCACCTGGATTTAGAATTTTTCATACAAAAAGTGGATTTATTAAATCCAAAAAAAAAGCTGGATTTAATAAATCTATAATAAAAGCACAAATATATGAAACAGCCTATTAATTTAATGTCAGAAAAAAATACGAATAAAAATTAAAAGAGAAACAAAAAAATTGAAAAACTAACAAATAAAAGGTTTTTATTAAATTTTTTTTTTTATGAAATATGTTTATAAAAAAAACTACACCTCACCAAATACATATTTTTAATCTTGGACATGAAGAAATACCTGAAATAGAAATGGCAATTTTTCACTCTACAGTAAGTAATTTAATTAAATCCAATTAGTGAATATTAAATATTGCAATGGAATTTTTCAATTGTGTAAAAATATAAATTGAAGTGATAAAACTGAAAAGGCAGACTTTTTATCGCTGTTTTATATAAAATATAATTAAAAATTAAAAGTTAAAAAAAAAATCCTTCATCATCGAATTCGGTATTAAAAAATAGGGTGAAAGAAGTGTCGGACAGAAAATTCTTTTTAAAATAGAGAGAATCTAACCCCATCTGTTGAGCACTGTTAGAAATACTTTTTGGATTTATTAAATCCAAGTGATTAGAAAAAACGGCTATTGTTTAAAAATGTATTTATACAATTTCGTGCCAAATTTTGTACGAATATGTTCAATAAACATAATTTGTCCCATCCATCGGAGAAAATCTAGATAACTTGTGGCTACTGAATATCAATAGAGTAAATAGTCATTTGATAATGACAACATAATTTATATTACCTCAACAATATTTCGGTAGCCACAACTGAAAAATTCTGCAGTCACAACCGAAGCATTTGATTGGCAATAAATTAGGTTGTAAGCACGAATCTGTTTTCTGGGTGTCGGTATTAATAGTATCATTTGCGTGATTACACAGTGGGCGAGCATCATAGAATTTTGGCAAAAACTAGAATATTGAGTATATGAGACTAAAAGATACCACAAAGGTCGGTTTGGTTGTTGCTGACACGAATCTGAAATAAAAAATATAAAATTCAAAATGGCGGATCCAAGATGGCGGCCATTAATTTTTAGTTTTTATTATATTCGAATTAAAATAATCAATTATATAGGCCTAGGATCCGCTGATTAAAAATCTGAAATTAAAATTTTGAAATTCAAAATGGCGGATCCAATATGACGACAAACAATTTTTTCATTAAATTTCTGATTTACTCCAAATTTTCACCAGGGGAAGTTTTTGGGTAGCAGATTACTAATCTAGTAGTAACAGCATTTCGAAAAAAACCGTGCACTCCCAATACAATTTTTTTTAACGTCGGCAATTTCTGCTTTGGCAGTTTCGTTTATTAAAATAATATTTTAAAAACAAAATGCAGTCGAAAATATAATTTTCGAACGATAAGCTTAAAAAAAGTTTTGAGAAAATCATGTTTTAAAAAAACCGGATAACCGATAAATAATAACCGTTTTTCGGTTTATTAGAATTTAGAAATTATTCGAAACCGGTCGGTTTTTTAAAATTAAAAAAAAAACCGGTTAATGGGTTTTCGGTTACGGTTCTGGACACTAGTCCACCAAATTAGCATTTGTTATTTTAAAACCCAGTATTTTTGAAAAATCTGTTTAAATAACGAAAATCTATTTTAATTTGCAAACTATTTTAATTTTCAAACTTAACTAAATTTAATTTAGTAGGTTTGAGGTTAAGAAGAAGTTTTTAGTTGTTGTGTAAAAAATAATTTTTTAAAAATATATAAACAAATTTATAAAAACCAGTATTTCCAGTAACTTTTAGAAATAAAAAGAAATTTATAAATTAAAAAGCAAAAAATTAAGGAAATTTACTATAATATGATGAGAATTTAAATTGGTTATAAAATTTAATTATTTAAAATTACTGAAAACCAGTATTTTTGATTTTTATATAAAAATATAGATTTAATGAAAATTTTAAACAAAATATAGTTAAACAAATGTATACAAATTAAGAACTTGTAAATTTTTACAAAGTGTTACAAAAATTAAAAAATTGTATTAGGTTTTTTAATTTTTTGGAAAAAATCACTCAGTTGGCAACACTTTAGTCGTCCTATAACAAATGTATGCTTTTAAGTCTAGTTTTTTTTGTTTTGTAATGTAGCCTTTAACCAACTAGCTGCAAATAATTTTTATTTAGATTTATTTTTATCTGAAAACAAAAAAGAATTTTTATTCTTGCCAGCAAAAATGTTGGCTAGAAAAAAAACTAGTTTTTATTTTGACTTACACAAAATGTTAACATTTATTCATAACAAATGCTTCTTATTCAGTTTTTATACAAAGTATCTAAAAATTTAATTATGTTTAAGTAGTTTTATAAACCTTTTAAAAACAGGCTTTTTCTAGAAAAGGTTTTTTTGTCATCTACAATAAATTCTTAAACCACAATCACGAAAAAGGTGCAACCAAATTGATTGTACAAGTTAGTTAAGTTTTTCTTTTAATTTTAGCAGCTGTTATTTATAAACTACAAAAGACATTTTTAATAAATAAACTCGTTCAAAGCTAATAATCTGAATTGATTTTTATGTATTTGCTTTAGATATACCCTTATTTTTCTTATCACTTTTGTATATGTATTTCTAGTACTTGTAGTTTATTGGCCTGGTCAGCTGGTGTGTAATTTTTTTTAATTGAAACCAGGCTAAAAAATGCAAACATTAACATGTGCTTTTTATATGCCAGCCAACTTAAACATTGGTTACACTTAATACACACACATGCTTCATAATTCCCATGGCAACTAAAACTACTTGCAAAAAAACAAAAAAATACTAACAGCAAGTATCAGTTTTTAAGGAGCCAAGGTCTTTTTTATTGTTTAACAGCTGCAGTCAGTGAGCCAGCCTCTTAAGGCATGACCATTATGATGCGGATTTATATCTTGTAGTCTTAATATACTCAAATTTATAAATAGCTTTTGGATTTTTGTTAATATTAAATGTTTTTTTTATGCGTTTAAAAGAATATTATATAAAAATACTGGTTTTAGTCTCAAGAAGTTAATATTAAATACATTCTATGAGCTTTAAAGTATATTTGCTAAACTTACTGGCTTTCGATTTAATAAGCCTTGAATTATTTAACAAAGAACTAAATATTTAAAATTTTTACAATAAAGAAAAATTAAAGACGGTCAAGCCCGACCATGAGATACCCTACCCTACATTCATATTCCGGGAAGTGGACTAAATTTCTGGAAGACACCTGAAAATTGAACGGTGCAATAAATACTGTGAAAAATCTGAATGAAATTGCCGAAAAAGTTTATTTAAGCAAATACCGGGATGGTGGTTTTATATGTGGGCTAGGTCCAGGTGTAGTTTGATTTTCTTTACATTTAGAGGCAGTGTTTATGTTTTTAAATAACATTTGCAACTAGCGTTGCCACAACGCAAAATCAAGTAAACTTAACATTTTTTTTACAAACTTCAGAGCTTCGAAGGAATTAATTATTTAATACATTTTTGTGCACTGAATATAAACTCAGCGAATGAATTTCATGACCAAATTTAAGGAATTTAATAAATGTCTGTTTTTCTTCAATTTATATTGAAGGTGTATTTATTATTATTGTTTTTTTCGATTTCATCATAAAATTTTTATGAATTCATTCACAAAATGATTCACTCAAAACTAGCCAATTCAATTTCTTGAATTCATTCAATTGTGTTTAATTCCAACAAGGAATAAAATTTTTCCCTTAATTTCCTGAAGAAATTATATTTTCTTTTAATTCCCTGAATATAAGTTTTTCACTTAATGCCTAAAAGAACTTAACTTTTCATCTAAGACTATCAAATAAAAAATATTAAGCCAAATTTACACAATGTCCCGTTAGCTACGAACTGGGACTTCAACGGATACCTTTGGTGTTGTTTCCCATATAAAATTTGAATTTAACTGTTGCCTAAATTTTAACTGGACATTCAGTAATCGGGCCTAAGTCGCTTAACTCATTCAAAGAATTCTTGTTTTTTTTGCTATTAATACATTTATTTCTTGAATTAAAAATATTGAATTAAATTTTTAAGGAATTCGTTCTAAAAAACTTAATTCTTTCAAGCTCTGACACTCGATATATATTTTTGATAATTTTTTTTTCTTGTATAAAATATACGTTTTATCAGGGGCCGCATTAAGAATTAAATACGTAAATACTAACATAGATAACATAATATTTTCCTTTTATTTTCATTCTTGGGCTGAACTGCAACATCCCTGGCCCAAGAGATTTCATCGAATTTTATAATTTTCTGAAATAAAAAACTAATTTCGAAAGAAAAATTTCAATTACGAATACCATAATTCGAAAACAAACCACATAGAAAAAATTATTTGGCATTCGCTTCGATATACAAACTTTACCAATTATTAATCCAGCAAAAAAAGTTGGAAGTCGTATTTCTGTATTTCTCGCATCGAAAAAGTTTGCGGAAAAAACATGTGAAATGCAACCCTGCTCTGCTTTATATAGGGTGAGTCGCAGACAATAAAATATATATGAAACCAAATCCGCTGGTAATACGTTGCATAGTAAGTTATTTCTAATTAAATTAGGTGTTTTACAAAACAACATGTGTCAACAGTTCTTAAAGTTACATTATCTGAACGAATTACAACAAAAACTGCAGTCCATTTTATCACGTCTTTAATCAGCCTGTATAATGCAGGGTGACCATTAGGCCGGGTCGATTTGTGGGGAGGCAAAAAAATCGCCCATGGCTCAGGGAAAATCGTATTCTAGGGATCAAAATAAGAAACTTTGCCGAAGGAACCATACCTCTAAAACGAATTCTACTACCCCCCAACTGTTGACTTTTGTCCCGTAGGGTCAAGTTTTGAAAAATCACACTTTGACCCATTTAGAGTGCCCCAATCGAGTCCAAATGTATGACCGACCCCCACAAACTTTGGAGGGCCGATCCACCCATGCCAGTGGCACACCCCCTGGAACTCCCCTGGGGGGTTCCCCATACAAACATTTTAAAAAATCACCATTTTTGGCACTTTATTTTATTATTTTTTATTTATTTTATTTATTTTTATTATTTTATTTATTTTTTCTCCTTAGAAATTTATTTAGTCAGAACATATGTAAATGAAAAAATTAATTTAACTTAGTAACAGAAAAGAAAAAATAAAAAATTACTGTTTGAAGTCTTTTTTGCTTTCAAGTCTGGGCAATTTCGCACGGCTCTCTAATGTCGTCGCCATAACAGCCTCTACATTTTCCGGTATAACTCGTTTGGAAACGCTAGCTAGCAATTGAACGTGTCGTTCTGTTTCTTGTATGTGTGATGGAATTTTTGGATCATTAAACGGTGGATCATCTTGATTTAAATATTCTTTCAAAGTATCGTATGGAATGCTTCGCGTGAATGGTGGTTCAAATATGTCATTTATGTCATTCATATTGATCATTTCCGTGTAACTTGTGCAATAAAAGTTTATATCTGGTTTTTTATAAGCTCTAAGTCCCGTTGGGTCGTCAACATCGGTTCGATAGCGTAGAATTATCTTGATAGCACAGTCGCGCTTTTCTTTGCTATCATCAAACAACATTGATAACAAGATATTTTCCGAATGCGCATAATATGAATTATCTGTAATTACTTTATTGACAATTTTGCGTAAACGAGGTTCTAGAAATCTTGACCAACTAATGAATTTGAAAAATAATCTACTACCGTACACGACAGAGCTGTAATAATTGATATTGAAGTACATTGGCACATAACATGTAATTATAAATTCAACCAGTATTCTTAAATTTGCATCTGGATTTTCCGTTGTCACATATAATCGTAATAGTCTAGCGGCCTTGGTGAGCCACCGAGAATGTACACTTTTCCCTGGTTTGATGTTTGCCAGATCCACTGAAACCACGCCGCTAGAAATTGCATGGGCCATGTCGTATAAGTACTTGGAATCGGTGGAAAATTCAATTTTTTCGGGAGCAGGGGGCATATTTTTCAACTCAATTTTCTGAAAACCGTCCAACCTGAAAATATATAAAAATAAAACAATTAAAAACGGTTGACAATTATAATAAATGAGTGATAGCAATAACTTACCGCAAGAGTTTCACAAGTTTCGATTTGACGGCTCAATTTTCCGGTTGCCGATCTTGGTCCAGTGCTGGTTGATTTATCCAAAGCTTCAAACAAATGCCGAAACGGAAGTTCGTTGAAGTGTAGAAGGCAAACGAACCAATGCAATGGTCTTTTTAACAGCAATTCGAATCGTCGTATAATTCCACCGTTTGGGCCAGTGTTTGTTGGCTCACCGTCAGTGCATATGCCAATTAATGCATCCAGTGATATATTTTTATCGTTGAAAAAATCATTTAATTTGGTTGTTTTGTATTCAGCGGTTTCATGTTCTAGTCTTACGTAACCAATCAATTCAGAATTCGGTTCTCTCAAAATAACAAGATGAGGTTCTTTTACCATTCTAGTATGATACTTCTCATCAATTGTATCTCTCGTTAAAGTATCATCTTTTCTGCCATCGAATGAAAATGCTAAAAAAATTGGTATCATCTAACCGTTTGCGAAGCACTTCTTGTCTCCATTTCTCTTTTTCTCGGCGAACTTTCGATTTATCCATGATGAGAGGTTTGCCATGGATATCTTTCATTTTAAAATCTTGGAAAAGAGCTGTTCCCATTGCTGATGCTACTCTATCAGGCACGCCAAATCTGTCACATACCAAGGCAAAGTTAAAACAATCGTATCTCTGTGCCCTAGTGACCATGCATTTCTCGATGCGAAAGCTTCTCGCATTAGATACAGAAACGGGGTACAAGTTGGGGAGGAGGAGTGCCTCGAGTGTCTTTACGACTGGTGACAATAAGGAGATCGGTCTGTACGATTCTCCTTGATTCGCGTTTCCCCCGGTTTTAGAATCGGGACTACTCTACCCATTTTCCAGACTTTGGGTATAATCAGAGTGGTTAAAGACATGTTGAGGACTTTAGTCAGGAACTCGACTCCCAGTATATCTAGTTGTTTTAACATCAGCATCAAGATTCCGTCAGGCCCTAACGCTTTGGAAGGTTTTACGTTTTTGACGGCTTCTGCAACCTCGCACAACGTGAAAGCTGGTGGTAGGTCTACGACTAGAATATTGTGAATTTTCCTCACTATGCTTCTTTTCGCCTTGTCACTCTCGGGGTGCTCTACGAATTGCCGGTTGAAATGGCTTGCGCAACTCTTAGGGTCTAGTAAGGTTTTGTTGATGAATGTTACTGCGACCCCGTAATTTCGCTTCGCGGGATGGGATAGGGTCTTGAATTTTGACCATAGCTTGCCTGCTCCGGAGCTTAGGTTGCAGTTTTTCAGGTGATCTACCCACTTATTCCTTTTATATTCGTTGACTAACTTGCTGATCTCCAGGTTTAGTTGGCCGATCCTGTGATCGCTGGAATTGGTCCTACGAATCTCGTCACATTCATCCGCTAGAACTGTTGCCTCTGCTGGGAAGTTCGGTCTCACGATTTTACGGGACATCTTCTCCGCGATTCGAACATCGGTGAGAGTGGGTAGTTCACTGAGTTTGCGGTTAGTAAAGTCTCTGAAGCCGTCAGGGAGTATACTAACCGCCGACCTAGTCTGCCTTTTTCTGGTTCATATAGGTACGGCGTTCTGAGTACAAAATCAAAATTTCGTTTTCAGCAAAAGTCAATCGAGTGTTATGATTATGGGAAGTAAGGTGGTCTGAAGTGAAATCACTGCTTGCCAGGTCGCTGCTTGCGCTGGCGATGGTGATATCTGGCGATCTTGCACATGTTCCCATAATTCTTGTGGGGCATCGTCGTTTAGGGTGCAGAAAGTGGAATAGTCGATATAGGCTGATCCCCATCTGCCCTAATGTTCTAGGTATTGGTCGGTGACGGTTTGATCAGGCGAGATTAATCTGTATTGCACCGAATGGTGTAGGATAAACGCGATGACTCCACCACCACTTCTCGTGCGGTCCTGGAGTAGAATATTGTAACCATTACAACTCTGGAGGCTAGAGCTTAGTCTCTTGCACCGCCGCAACTAAAATTTTGTGTTGCTGCATAAAATTTGTGATCTCCGTGATATTACTTTGGAGACCGTTGCAGTTTAGCTGGATTAGCGATATCGCTTTCGGTCTGGCTATGGCCACCTGAGGCCTGAGGCGGCTGGAGTTGTTTGCGCTGCGGGTGTTGTTGTTGGGGAGATGGACACCGAGGGTCTGCGTTGCCGATTTTGGCAGCATAAAGCAACATATTCATTACTTCATTTCCTGTGACTATTCAGGCACATTGCACAGAACTGAGTTTCTGTATAGTTGGTTCTGGCAAACGGAACAGAACCATGGTCCGGGATTGGTCTAGGTTCCCCCACGGACTCGTAATATTTGGAGCAGGTTAGCCGGATAAGACTGCTCCAATAAAGAAAACACAAATGTATACCTACACTGAGAGAATTATTTGCATGCTATTAATGAATTTTTGCATAAAACCAATGAAGTTGCACTGGAACTCGTCCATTTAAACTTTTCATTGAATTAATGGAATTTTTCATAAAATTTTGTGAAAAATTTCATTTTCTTTATTAAAAGTTTCATACACGCAATGAAAACGTTTCATTAAAACTGGATTCATAAAATATATGAAGCTTTTTCATCAAATTAAAAAATTTTGATGATATGTGAATTGCTAGTGTTCCTGGTTGACAGTCCTTGGTCGGGACGCGTGAGGCTCCAAGTCGTTGCGGCGCATAGATCCGACTGTCGTGGAAACGTGGTCTAAATCAAAACAAACATTTGAACGAACGATCCTACACTGAAGGAATAATCTGCATAATATTAATGAATTGTTGCATAAAACCAATAAAATAAAAGTCCAATAAAACTTTTCATTGAATTAACGGAATTTTTCATAAAAAGTTGTGAAAAATTTAATTTTATTTATTAAAAGTTTCATACACTCAATGAAGAAGTTTCATTAAAACTGGACTCAAAATATATGAAGCTTTTTCGTCAAATTCAAAAAATTCTTCATTTACTGCGTGAAGAAAACTTCATTAGTTTACTGAAAATTTTCATTAGAACTCGTCCAGCAAATCCCTCTGTGTAGTTGCGCATCTGTTTAAGGCATTCGACTCTTTGAAGATATCTCGAACTCAAGTCTTCTAACACCATAAAGAGGTGGGTCGTCAACTATATGTGTGGTCGCCGGTCGTTGGTGGAGTTTAGGAACCGAAGATCGAAGACCCCCAGAGTTAAACAAAGAGTCCCTCTCTAAACTCCCGGCATCACCGATTGGATTGGACATAACATCATATGCCGACGACCGCACTATCATGGTAAGAGGTCAAAATATTGACGAGCTATGCGGTAAAATCAATACTTATCTCTATTACCTTACAAATTTCTTTACTGCAAGTAATGTAGTAGGATGTAGTTGTCCCCCGCCAATTCTTCGGCGACGCTCTTCACCACATGTACGATGGAAGTACCACTGAAACTGAATGTTATAGTCCGACCGTGAACCTCCCCAAAATTCTGGGGGTAACATTCGTCAGTATGTACTCGTTCTCAGCACATGACACTGCAACAAGCTACTGAGTAGAAACAAGGTTGCTAGCCGGCAGCACATGGGGAAAGGACACAGAAACCTTGTTGACTATATGTAAAACGATTGGCCGGTCAGTGGCAAACTATGCACGCCTCTGTAGTCCCGAGTCTAAGCGATACACAGTAGAGAAAAATCTAGAGCTGCCAAAATGCAGCCCTGAGAATCATAACGGGCTGCCTAAAGATGTCCTCGGAACATCATCTACACGAGGAGACGAAGTTCCTTCCAGTCAAGGAACACAGTCACATGTTGACAAAGCAGTTCCTTCTGGGATGTCATCGGAGGGGGCATCCTAACCACCATCTCACGTAAATAGACCATCCCCCGAGACATGTCAGAAAGGATCTACGATGTTATGAGAGGCATATCCAGCGATACGACCTTGAAAAGGGATATCCAGCGATACGACCTTTGAATCCCTCATCATATGAAGCAGCTCTGGATGATATTCATAGAATCTAGGTAAGCTCGACTCCTGCAAGCTGCCGTAACAATGTCGTAACAATTTAGATACGCCTCATTTAATCGACGGGTGTCTAAATGTTTCTCGATATTCGTTATCGCTCGACTTTGGACGACTTTTTCTACAGTGCCTTTTAAAATAAGTGGCAAACCTGCGGGTATCAAAATTTATATTTTCTCGTATACTTTAATGCTGTGTACAAAGAAATCAAAATTTCATAAATTTCAGACATGCTCTCATAGTAAATAAAGTTAATTTTTTATCCCACTTTTTAATACTTAAACGTGAGATTGTGCCGCTAAAGGAAATTTAAGTTTTTTTCTCCTCTATCATATCCGAATGCCATTAAAATCGGATAGAACCCATTTGGATACTTTGTTAGTTGTTTAAGTTATATTTTAGTTATATGTTATTTTACGAGTAAGTAAAAAACATTTATTTGTAGAAGAATTCTAAATGTTAACTATATTTGTAGGTCATTCAAAAAATCAAACTCCATACAACATTTTATGTAATCATTTTTTTATTAATAAAACGAACAATACAAATGTAAATAATTTTTGGTAACTCTTTTGACTGATTTGTGGTTTATTTTATTAACATTCAAAAACAAATTAAATTGTAATTTAAATTCAATGAAATGTTAGTGGTCCTTTGGTCTCGTTTTCATTGGTTTACATGTAATTGACTCTTGGTTTATTAAATTTGTGATATTTTTGATTAAAAAATTAAAATTTTTTATTTTTAATTTATTATTCGAGGTCTCGTTTTAAATAGATAGAAATAACCTTTTATAGAAATTTTGAAAAAAGAATGGGGTTTTAAACCACATATTAATTTCACTGTTGATAGAAATATTTTGCTAAAATTTGTCTTTATGCATGTGCAAAAACAAATAAATATCAATTTATTTCCCCATAATTTACTGATTGTGAGATTTTTATCTCTAAACATAAATTTTAGACCCCTACAACGTAATAGTATTTATTTACACTAAAATTTAACACCAAATCTTGATTATAGTCATTGTTTAAAAAGTTGAGGGTTATTTAGAGTAGAAAAAATTTTAAAAATAAAATTATAAACGTACGTTTGAAAAAATGTTTAACAAAAAATTACATTGTCCATTTATTAACACCACATAAATGTTATTGTTTGTTTACTAACGTCTCGCTTCTATACGGAAATTGTAAAAAATTATATATTGTATGAAAAGAATAACAAAGTGCATTTAATTGAGTTTTCTAAACGGAAATTAAATGTATTTTCAAATTGTTTGTTAAATAAACAGAATTTATAGAAATAAATTAAATAAATAATAATGTTTAACAAATGAATATATACTATAATTTAGTAACAATTTTTAAGTAACATAAATTAAATAAAAAAAAATTTTAACTTATTTGAAACTAAGTAAAAATTTACTATAATATTTTTACACTGAAAAAGTACATTTGTAATTAAACATAAGTAGAGTTATTCAGAATTAAAAATTTTGCATTTACAAATTATAAATTTACAAAGTTTCAATAAGTTCCTAGTAAAGTTCTAAGAAATTTTTAAAATACTTATTATAATTTACTTAAGTTGTAGCTTTTGTAAATTATCTTATCTTAAATTATCTTTTGTTAATTATCAATTTTTGGTTTTAGTTTTTATGCGATTCTACTTTACCAATTTTAAAATATGTACATCTTATAAAGTATAAATAAAGTATAAAGTATTAATTTTGAATATTATTTTCTTTGAATATAATATTTTACCGATGTTTTTTAATATTTTACAGATGTTTTTTTTCTTCTTTAATTACAAGTGTATCTTTCCAAAAGTTGTTATTGTAATATAAATCATGTTTTTTTTCTATTGTAGTTTTAAATTGTAAATTCAAATGATTCATTTTAGTGTATCATCATCAGAGTATAGAATATATAATTATATTTCAATTAAGTTTTTCTAATAAAAAAAGTAATAGAAAAAAACTTGTGAATATAAAAAATTACTATGAATTAAATAAAAACAAATTATTTTATATATTTATTAGCAGTGAAACAACGTATTAATTTTGGACTTTAAACTGTAATATATTCTAAGTATTTTTATTGAACATAATTAATAGGAATATTCAAAAAAAAAAATGTGACAAAAAATGTAAACAAATAATGAATCATAATTGTGTGAACAAATAACTCAATAAATACTAAATTTTTCGAAAATCCGAACACATGTTTTATACAATATCTTATTAATTTGACTTCTTTCGCATTTTTGTTTTAAAAAAGCTGTTTCCTAAAAATTCATTTGTGCCAAATTTAAAATATTTTGTTTTATATTCCTTTTCCTCCAAGTTTTTTTTTTGCAATATAAAACAAAAAACTTTTGAAATTTCTTTGAACTATAATCATGTTTAAACAAAACCATACAAATAACATATTATATACATTGAAACCTATGTATAACTTTAAATACAAAAGCAGGTCGAAAAAAAAAACTGCCGTTAAAATGTTTTTGAACTTCTTTGAGAAATGATTTATAAATAAAGATTGGCAAAAAGAAGCAAAACAAATAAGAAATGTTGAAAACTAAAAGGCATTTTAAAAACAGAAATGAAGGGATATAAAAATTATAAAAAATCCCACCAAGTACTTAAGCGAGTAAGTAGCACAAAAAGGATTTTATTACTTGCACTGAAAAAAGTTTGACAGTTACTAAATTACAGTTGCCTGTGTAATAATCATAAGTTGTTATTTTTAACTGTAATTACAGTTGAATTTCTATGGAAAAATACAAAACATATATTATGACAGTTATTTAAAAGAACAACTAACAAAACGTTTTGTATTTCGTAATAGCTGTTTAAAGCAGTTATTTCTAATATTATTATAATAAACAACTGCTAAAACAGTATTTTTTCGGTAAACAGTTATTTTTTTAGTTACAGTCGAACCCCGATTTGCATCCTCTTTGGGACTGACGCAAATCCACATCCCAGTTGCGTAAATGTTTTCAATTCACAATATTTTCTTGATTTAAGAATACATGATATCAAATTAATCGTTTTAAATTTACGGGTATACGACAAATTTTACGCATATTTCTAAAAAGAGCGCAAATCGTGTGTTTTTTTTGTTAATTTTTGCATTAAAAATATAAAAACTGCTTTTTCAGACTTCCTATAATTTTATATATTTTCATAGAACATTGCTGTACCTCAAATCCAAAATCTAATATGATATTGTCATATTAGATATTATTTGTTGCTTCAAAAAGATTGATAATTTTCATGATAGACAATGCAATTGTTTCCTGGGCATCACCCCATTCATCATTTGTCTGAAGGGCTGCCAGATGATTTTTTTTTCGAAAAATTGTCAATTTGACGCTTTTGTTTTAAAAAATCGTCAAATCAATTCAAAAACATGGCCAAAAATATCGGGAATTCAGTTTTACCTATTTTAAAGAGCTTTACATAAGTTCACCATCTCTCTCTCTCCACCTAGTATTGGTGTCACAGATTAATACCAGATGTGAAACTAATGACAGGTGTCAAAAAAGTATTCTCGAACCGTATGGTTTTGTTTACATGGAAGTCAAGTCAAGAGGGAGATAACAATATAAAATCTCCATACAGTTTGCATTGCGCATTTTATATATCTGTTTTGTTGTGCTCATTTTCTGTCGGCCATATTGCCCAAAACAGCTGATTCACAGTGTTGCCATTTCAGTTCTTTTCGGGTATTTTTTTGTGCTTTTTTCCTTCTCGTACCCGGTGATTTTTTACAAATGTCCGTTTTAAAAAAGCGGGTATTTACAGTGCTTTTTCAAATTTCTGGCAGTGCTTTTAGTGCTTTTTGTACAGTTTATATTTTTCGTATTTGTTCGCGTTTTTTTTTAATTTTTCTTCAATTTTCTGTCAAAGTTGAAAAAATAATACGAACTATTCAAAAAATACATTTTTCCAGTGTTTGTAGTACAATTTTAAATAGCAACTTCGTTATATTTAAACTTCAAAATTTTTAAATATTAGTTTGGTGCTTTTTACTCCTTTTTTAAGTTATTTTTGAACCTTTTTTACACGATTTTACAAAACTAAAATGTGTTTTTAAATTCTGGACTTAAATTTTTCAAAAAATGAATATCGTGCTTTTTTACCCCATATTTGGTAAAAATTTACCCGTTTTCACAATACTCACGGTGCTTTCCTGCCTTCAAGAGTTGGCAACACTGCTGATTCATATCTGGTATAATTTGTGATTGGTGTTATCAAGTCTCAGTGTTGGTAAATGCGGGCTCTGTGCAAGTCGTTCACCACTGTTTCGCGCTCTGTCTGACATGACAAGACAAGACCTTTCGATTATCTTTAACAACTAAATTGCGTTAATTTCTTTGAAAAAAATTTAACATTTCTTCAAAACACTAAAAAAAATATAAAATTTTTACCAAGGTAAGATTTGAAATTATAAAATTCAATGTTGGTTAAAACTTAGGTAATTTTTAGTAAAACGTTAAATTATATCAAACTGTAGTTTTATTAAATACTACATAAAGTTAATGTGGTTAAACAAGTTTTAAAATATTTCTTGACCAATTTAGTAAATTTGTACACTGAAAGAACTATCTGCATGATATTAATGAATTTTTGCATAACACCAATGAAGTTTCACTGGAACTCTGCCACTGAACATTTTCGTTGAACTAATGAAATTTTTGAAAAAATGTGAAAATTTTATTTTATTTAGTTTCATACACTCAATGAAAAAGTTTCATTAAAACTAGATTCGTAAAATATTTAAAACTTTTTAATTAAATTTAAGAAATTTTTCATTTACTTTGTGAAGAAAACTTCATTAGTTTAATGAAAAATTTCATTAAAACTCGGCCAGCATAATTCTCTCTGTATATGTGAAATTTTTTGATTTTTTTTTACTTTATTCCTAAAATTTAGTTGCATTTTTTACAATTAATTAAAAATTGTAAAATTTCAATACGTAATACATATATTTTAAAAACATTTTCCAAAAGGATAGCCGATTTATTAGTAATTTCCGGTTATAATATGTAACACAAAAGTGATAGTTCTCCTAATCTGTATAAAGTAGGTGTAAAACATAATTTTTTTTCCTATATTCAGTCAATATTTAGTCATTATCTACCATTAAACTACTTGCTACACTTTTACTTGTATTTCTTTCCTGATTTAAATTCAATTCCCCAACTTGAAATTATTTTGAAGTTTAAAGAAAAATATGTGCACGCATAAATCAAAACTGTATGCTGCATTTCATTATGGTTAACTGAAAAAAACAAGTTCAAAAGTCTTGTAGTTTTTCTACTATTTTTAATTATTTCATATCTGTAATATGGTATTACACACATTCGTTTTTAACGCAAGAAAATGATGCAACAAATGTTGGAAATTTATTTAAAAAAACCGGAGTTAAAAATTGTATTTTTATAAAACTTTACGCATAAAAGAGAACTTTAAAAGAAAGAAAAAGAAGTAGAAAAAAACACCGTAATAACATTCACTTAATACTGCCATTTTTGAAAAGAAATAAAACATGTTTAGACGTGATTACAATCACCTTAAAAAAAGAAAAAAAATGAGACACAGACATAAGGAAAATTATATTAAAAGAAATATAAAAAAATGTGTACTACAGCAGAAAAACCAGTCAATATATAATATATTTGATTTTAGGAAAATAAAATAACAACCGCGACTACTTTGCTGCATAAATTATGCAAAAACTTGGATAAATATCCAAAAATAGACAATTTAACAAAATGTTTAATGCTGCGTTCACATCTGTTTTTAAATACCGAGATTTCAATGGAAATCTCGCCAGAAATCTTGACTGTTTACATTTGCATTTTATAACAGCAGCGAGATTTCGATTTGACATCCACATTTTTTTTTTGTTTGATGTTGAACAAGTTTGTTCGAAAATCTTGAACACCTTTTACATGGGTGCTATTAAACTTTGCCTATATTTATGTAGATATACAACCTTGCGGTTTGTTCTGCGTTTATTTTTTTTATATGGAGTTTTGACAATTAAAAACGCACTGCGGATTCTCTCTAAATTAAAACTTAATTTAATTTATCTGCGTTTTCTCTCATACTCGCATATTTTCATTCTCACATTCACTACATTGTTGCCATATTTTCAAAAAATAATCCCTATATTTGATGATGTTCAGAGATGGAAAAGTTGAAATGATTGAACTTTTATTTTGAAAAATCATCGTTTTTCATGTTTATTACTACCCAGGTGGAAAAATACGAACGGAAAGGTGTTGGTAAAGCGTCGGCGAGGGTAGTACAAGTGTTGGCAAAACATCCGATTTCCAACTCATACAGCACTGGTACGACGTCGAAATGATAACAACGGAAGACGGTTGGCTACGGGTGTTGGCAAAGCGTTGGCATTTTAAAAATTCAGTGCCTTCCTACACTGATAGAATTTTGTGCATAGTATTTATGAATTTGTTCATTATGCCAATGATTTTTTCATTGAAAAGTCCCCAAAGAACGCGTTCATTAAATCATTAAATGAAAACTAATTGAAAAAATATATTTTTTTTGCGTTTTTTTATTTATTGTTTATTTTTATTTGTACATGTACATATTTCTTTTTTGTTTTTATAATGTTTTTGACATCTCCCTGAACTCGACTTGAACCCGCAATCACCAGAATGTAAACATTACCGCGTTACCGATTGATCTAAATAGCCAAAACAAAATGATGTCATTACTTGGACCTTTATATTTAAATAATTTCATTTTGCAACCCTAGCGTTCATTACTGGAACATATGTATATCTATTTTAGTAATTAGCAAATTCAAAACCCTTATAAAAATTATAGCATATCTTACGGGTTAGTTGAAAATATATAATGAAAAAATTCATTAAATTAATGAATTTTTTATTAATTCAATGAATTTTTTCATTAAATCAATGAATTCAGATTAATGAAATCGATTCATTAATAGTATGAACGATAATTCTATCAGTGTAGTACTTTAAATACAATAAAACCGGTGATTCTTTTATACTGATTTGCCGCTACATTTAAACAATGATTTTTTTATTTGGAATTAATTTTATTATAAACACATTAAAAAGAAAAAAAAAACGTAAAAAATAAAAAGTGCTGGAAATAATATAAAATGCTAACACCCGCGAATAATGTCAATTGACTGTCCTCCGTTGTTATCATATCGACACCTTTACAGTACCGTAAAAGAAGAAAATACGGTGTTGCGCCAGTACCTTATTTTTTGTACCGTTGGCAATTTCCACCTGGGTAATTTCGAACTCATTAAGCCTATCATTTTATTTAATGATCTTTTCCGAAGTTAAAATGAAAAAAAATTATCAAAAATTTAAATTTTTCTATACTGAAACTAAAACATCATTTCCCATTGCTGGTGCTCTCCTCACATATGTATGTATAAAAACAACCGTCACTGCAGCCGCAGTCATTTAATTTGTTTTTTTTTTTCACCGCAGCGGAATCCGCAGCCGCTGCCGCAAGGTTGTATCTCTACTCTTTGTGTGGTAAAGCTTGTTCGCAAATGTACAACCTCTTTTACATGGGTGCTATCAGTTTCTAGTGAATGTTCCTATTAACACCTTGCCGCACAAACACAGCTATTTTAGAAAATTTAAATATTTGACAATTTTTAACTTAAACAACTGCTATTAAAATTTCGTTGGAAATTCTACAAATTAGGAACAATTCTACAGTAGCTGTGTTTGTGCGGGAAGCTATCAACGTTGCCTTATGTCATTCTCATACAAATTTGATATTAGTCAACGTTTAGTGTTAACTCTTAACGTTACCAATGTCAGATTTGTATGGGAATGATATAAGCCAACATTGATAGCTTGCCGCACATACACAGTTAATATATACTTACTTTTTATTTGAATAACATTTGAAAAATAAGTTTTGCTCTTCTTTCTCTGTTATCAGTTTGAAACAAAACATTTTCATTTCTATCAAATTCCCTTCCAATAATTGATACGAATAGCGAGCAATATCGCAGTTGGTATGCTGGTAGTATATTATTTAAATTATCCGCTATATAAATATTTGTGACAAGGTCGTTATTTTTTATTTATTTTATTGCTGACATTTTATCAGACATACCAAACTAATAATTTATAGTTACGCATAATTTAGAATAAAAATTCTACTTTTGACATATACGGCTAAACAATAGAACAACGTTTGTGTCAAATAGAATGTCTATCAAGTATTTTACATAGATATTATGATGAGTGCTTCCCAATTGATGTAGAAATGGAAGTGTGCAATTAGCCATTTTATGACGAATTTTCTGTGAACATAATAGATTTTTTTTTTATTTTAAATAAATTTGTGTTATCAATTAAGTATGAATTATTGCATATAATATTTTAAGCAAATTAGGAAATTGTAATTTAGTTAAATGTTTGTAAACGTCGCATAATAAACGATCGTAATTAATATTAGAATTAATTACTAAAGAATATTTTTTAAAGCTCATTTACATGAAGAAGAAAACATTTTTATTGAAAAATTTAACAGACACAAGGAAATCACCAGACTGCCGCAGTTTCGTCTCACCCAAAGACTCGTCAGTGGTTAATTTATGTGTCAATTGATCAATGTATTTTTAATTGTTAATTTGTCTCTATATGAAAAACTTTTTGTGTATGGCATGATCGGGAATCGAACCGGCAACCCTCTACACAGGCTATGACTCGTAGCATCACCTCCACGGTCGGCACAACGATGAGTGTGGCTAATTGAAGTTTTGTCAATCATAACCTACCTAACTATAAGTTTTCAAAAAATTAGATTTATTTTATTAAAAAGTCACAGAAAATCATTCAAATTCTATTAGCATGTTAGTTACATATTTTTTGTTTTCTAATCTAATCTGAGTGAGTACTCTTAACAAGAATCTGAAGTCAGAATTACGATACATCTGCAAACAAAAAGTCGGTAGTTGAGGGGTTGTCTCAGCTTTTTTCGATATTCCTTATCGTTCGGCTTTGTTGCAACTTTTCCCATAGCACCTTTTTAACTGCTATTAATTTTGTCTCCTCTATCACATATTCAAATTTCATTAAAATCGGAGAAAACCCATTGGGATATCTTACAAAAATCAAGTCATATACCCGCAATAAAAGAAGCTGCTTCTAAAAATGCAATAAAAAATAACACTTCGTTTATTACAACAAAAATACAACAACATCACACACTCTGTGTCTTCTTTTATTGCATTTTTGGAAGTGAAAAAAGAGCGTGGGGATAAAAAATGCGCTTTTAGCTCAGCATTGCTTTTAAAATCGTGTTTATTTTTTTCCGCAAAAAAAAAATCCAAATCAGCTAAAAAAGTACCACCTTTTTTTAACCCCAAATTTTTTGAAAATTGTTCTTCAATTAATTTTAAAGCTACTAAACAATTGTAACATTATTTACCAAGGTTGGTTATCGTTATCGTTATAAACCACACATCGATTGTTTACCGAGGCTTATCCTGAATATATTCCATCGATTTCAACGTTCGAGAGATTGTTTGTGTGGTTCAGAAGTGGTGAATTTGACACGGAAGACAAAGCCCGCCCAGGTCAACCAAAAAATTTCGAAGATGATGAATTGAAGGGAGGCATTACTCGATGAAAATTGTTGTCAAACTCAAGAAGAACTTGCAAAATCATTGGGAGTCACTCAAGCAGCAATTTCAAAACGTTTACACATGCCATAAATAATTTATATACAATTGTTTCGTATAATATAAAATGATATTTAGTTTCATGTATATTTATAATCATGTATATTATATTTGATACATTTTGGTTAGGATGAAATTAGGATGAAATTTGGATAAAATTGTATTAAAGTAGATCTAATATGATCTAATACGATCTAATTTAATATAATTAGATGTCCTCGTTTTTCGTATTCATACATATGTATATATGTATATTAGAGCACCCATATGTGCAAGTGTTATTTTTCCAGCTCCCCGCTCATTTTTGGATAGTCTCAACCTATAAAAAATAAGATATGTGCAAACATTGGGTTTCTGCGATGTAAACCGGCCAGGCCGTTTACATTTATGTCCTCAAAATTACCCTAAAAAAGGTTCATGGATTTATCCATCTATAACTCTTAAACTAGAAGCTTCTGGTGATTAAGTTACATAACCGTTGTTTACACAATGAAAATGCAAACATTTTCTTTATACAAACTTTTAACCCGTTGTGGTGTTTTAAGCGGTAAACATCAAAGTTTGTGTTAAAACTAAACTTTGAATGTCTTTCATTTAATTTTGGAGATCTGAAAATACGTATACTCTTCATCATATAATAGGAAATTTAGCGTAGATTAAAAGCATAATAAATTTTTTTTAATATTTCATCCATTCCATGCCAGAAAGCGCAAAAACTGATTCCGAGTTATAGATTTTTTACATATGTGCACTAGGAAACCATGTAACTTTTCCATTCCAGTTCAGCGAACTTATGTAAAACACCACGAGTTACAGTTTTGTGGAACTATTTAACCCTCTAACTCTTCAATTAAAGGGACTTTTTTGGTCCCGTTTTTAAAAGGGCCAAAAAGACCCGTAAGCTGAAGAGTTAGAGTGTTAAAATGTTCCACAGAAGTGTTCCAAATAGTGTTTTACATGAAATAGAAGATTCACATGGTTTCCTTCTAAAATCCAGGTTTGGGGCATTTAAGCGCCAATTTTGTATAAGTACGAAATTAACCCTTAAACATATTTTAAGTTTTGAATTATTTCTGGCATTGAACTTAAATTTTCAACTTTGATGTCTTCAGAGACTAATAGTAGAATTTCATGGCAAATATTTTTGTGGAACATTTTAACCCTCTAACTCCTCAATTATAGGGACTTTTTACCTCTTTTCAAAAAGGGCCACAAACGACCCCTAAGTTGAAAAGTTAGAGGGTTAAAATATTCCGCAAAAATATTTGTCATAAAATTCTACTAGTAAGTGCTTGAAGACAGTAAAGTTTAAAATTTAGGTCCAATGCCAGAAATAAGTCAGAACTTAAAATATGTTTAAGAGATAATTTCGTGCTTATTCAGATTGGCGTTCAATAGAGCACCCATATGTGCAAAAGTGATATTTTTCACCTCTCCTCGCCCTTTCTGGTAGATTGGGCGTAAAAAATAATATCCCCGCGAAAATTAATCCTCTCGGATTAAAACAGGCCGGTTACCAGCGGCTTTTAGCCCTAAAAATGGACTAAAATTAGTTCAAAGTTTATTTGCGCATAACTCTTAAAGTAAAGGTTTTACAGAAAAATACTAAATAAGCATATCTACAGGCAATAATGTGGCTAGCATTTTTCTCATACACATTTTTGACGTATCGATGATGCGTCATGGTGATTTGTGTGGTTAAAATGAAAGTTATTTATATGGTTAAACACAAATTTTGACTTTAACCACTTAAATAAAAAATGTGCATGAGAAAAATACCCGTTTTAATACGAGAGGACCAATTTTTGCGGGGATATTATTTCTACGTCCAATCTACTGGAAAATGCGTGGGGAGGTGAAAAAATAACACTTGCAAATTCCATATACTTCATGGATGCTCTAATGTATATATAATACGAAAAATCATATAATTTTTTTTACTAGGGTATTTAAAAACAATTAATAATATTTATTGTATTTTTTGGTAGTTTAAATAACCCCACTGATTTTTTTTACTGTTCACTAATTATGTTTAATATAATGGTGTGTTTTTTTTAACAAAATTATTAAACAAATACTTAAAAAAATCATTTAATAGCCAGAAACAAAGCACTAAAACACGTTAAAAAGTCATTAACCCTTGATAGAAAAAATATATACTAAATAGTTTTTTTAGTTAAAAAAAATATATAGTAGTAAAGTTTAATACATTTTTATAACATATACACATACTAATAAAATAACATTCAATATATTTGATGAGAAATTTAGATAAACTTTTTTGTCGATGTTAAAATAAATTTTCGTATTTTTTAAAATTATGTTCGAAAGAATTTAAGATCTATTGTAACTTTTTTTATGCAATTAACCTAATATGATACAGTTAGATCATTACTTCATACATTTAGATAATTATTTGATACAATTAAATCTACTTTGATAGAATAAAATATTTTAAATTTCTGTAATTTCTTATCAAATCAATGAGGGTATTCACAGTTCATGAATAATTTACTACTTAAATGCTATTTTAAGTAGTAAATTAGCATTTATCGTAAATTTGACAACTTTCTATGGGTCAAACTTCAGAAATCATGATATTTTACAACGTGCTAACGTTAGCACTTAAACTGTGAATTCCTTCAATATATTTTTAGCTTCCAAAAAATATTGTGTTAAATTTATTTTATAACTTTTTTTTCATATGAAATTATTGTACTTTTTCCCCTTTTTATATTCCTAACAGGAAATTTCGCATGTGAACAGTTTATAAAAAGAAATAATAAAATACAGGAACTAAAATATAAAAAAAATACTAGTAAAAAATAAATTGTCGTCATTGAGAACGTGCTCTACAACTCTGGTGGTACGTAACATTTATAAGTTCGCTCAATTGTATACGATTACGTCGCGTCGTACAACACTTAAAATGTACACCAAACAAACTATACTAAGCAGAGATTTAAATGAATTTATATTTTATTTATAGCTTTTTTCATTTCTTAATTTTAAGAATTGCACTCAGGAATTATATTGAGTCAAATGAATCCTCCGTAAAAATTATAAGTATGTATAATAAATAAAAATCAAATCTGTTATACTTTTTAGTTAAAATGCAGTTTGGAACAGATTTTGCCAGAAATAAAAAACACTCCTTAAACAAACATAATTTAAAATTGGCGCCCAACGTGGGCCATAACTCTTCTAATGACTGTATTTTATAACCATTTCAGAAGTATTCATTATCGAAAAATCTAACTATTCGAGTCACATAATGTAAAATTTATATACGTAGGAAAATTGTTTTACATACACTCATAGAAATAAATCTGTAAAAATAGCTGAAAAAGCAACTAACAATTAGTTACAAATGATGTTGCAGAAAAAACTGTTAAATTAGCAGATTTTTTTTACTAAATACTAGAAAAATATGAACAGTAAAAATAAAACTGTTACATTTACAGAATTTTAGTTATATTTAAGTTAACTTTTAGTTAATTGAAAATGACAAATTGTTTGCTAAAAATAGCAAAAAAAAAAATATTTAAAATTTTTTTTTTATTTTTAAGCTAAATTTAGTAGTCTATCCTGTTAAATTAGCAGAAATATTTGCTAAAAAAAAATTTTAAAATGCTGTTTTCAAAAGGTTCGATTTTTTGTAATTTTTTAGGCTACTAATTATTTAGCAAAATTTTTTGCTCATTTTAGCAGGTTAATTGTTATTTTCTATTTAACCTAAATATATCTAAAATTCTGTATATTTAACAATTTTATTTTTGCTGTTCCTTACTAATATATGGCAAAAATAATCTGCTAGTTTAGCAGTTTTTTAATTTTTAACTAATTTTTAGTAGTTTTAACTAAATTTTTACTGACTTTTTTTATTGGTGTACCTCTTACCTTCTGAGATAGAAGTAGAATACAGGCATAAATTTTAAAACTTAAGTTTTTATCTAAAGCAAATACGTTTTTTATTGCAAAAAGACGTTAGTATTTTTCGGCTCTGTTGTCATGAAAAAGTGCAGTAGCAAACTGCAAAATATATTTATATATACATTAGGGTGGGTCGATTTAGCAATCGATATTGCGTACTCGATTTTTCGAAAGCTTTTATTTTTAGAAAATAATTTTACTTATATACTTTTACCTCTAGTTGCCACATTTTTTATCCGATTTTCATAAGTAATACCTTTCTGGAAAGGTTGTAATGTTATATTGTTTACAACTTTATTAGTTGTTTCAAAAAGCCACCTCAAGATGGCGCTAATCTAGATTTATTAGAAAATTGCAAAAAATTTAAATTTGGGAGCCTCGAAAATGATTTTTTTGATATGTCGTAGTGGAACTTTTTTTCCCCATGCTAAAAGCTTTCGAAAAATCGAGTACGCAATATCAAAAAATTTTTATCCATACAATTTGACCCGCCCTAATATACATATATATTATTAACGTAACAGTAGCACAAAATATTAAAATTTATGTTATTTACGTGTTGCATTATTAGATGAAATTTGTTTCTCATATAGAAATAGAAACTTTCAAAAGGTTTTGTTGAGACTTTTGGCATGTTCAACTTTTTACAATATTAAATTACCAAAAAAGTTAATATATACCTACAGTTATTTTACAGTTTTTGATTGAGTTTAATATTAAATTTTGTTTTACTTTATAGGAAATTGTTATAATTTTCTTGGTTTTATTTTTTTATACTTACTAAATAATTACAAATTTATCGAAGCGTAACATATACATTAATTTTTGGTTTATATTTTACAAAATTAGTTTTATAGATTTATTTTTAGACCAAATACTTGGTAAACTTTATCCATATTGAATTTAATCTATAATTTATTTATTAGGATTAAGTGGAATGAAAAGAAATCGACTAATAAAAATATATTAATTAACAATTCACGGTGAATTGATAGCTTCACTAAGACATAACTTTAATAAAAGAAATCGAATCCTCAAGATCAATAAAATAACTGGGGGGTAACCGCGTAACTCGATTCGAAAAAAAATTTTCGAATTCGTAAATCTTGCAAATATTGTAAAAAAATATAATTCTGTATAAAAATTATACTTTTTAATTTATTTTTATCCCAAACCTTGTCCACTACACATAAAAATTCAAAAAGTAAGATTTTTGCTAAAACTTTTCTTTTTACCAAAGGTACAAAATTTACGAATTCGAAATTTTTTTTTCTAATCGAGTTACGCGGTAACCCCCCTGATAACTTCATTAAGAGTTTCTTAAGAATTACTCCTTCAAAGGATACAAAAAAAATAAAGGTTATCTATTTTCTATTTTTATGAGGTTAGTCGCATTAGAAAATAAAAATTTCGGATTCTTGACAAAATTTATTACATTTTAAGAAATGTCCATTTTTTTTAAAGATAATTCAAAATTATCTTAATTTTTGCATTAAAAATACAAAAATTGTTTTTTCGGACTTTCTATATTCATGAAAATGATCAACCCCTTTTTGAAAAAACAAATAAAATCTAATATGAAAATATCATATTAGAATTTGGACTTGAGGTAGAAGAATATTCTAACTAAATATATGATAATTCAAAATATTTAAACAAATTAATAAACATGCTATCAGTTTACTGTGAATCTATTTGCTGCTAATAGTGTAGCTAACTTAAGACTTTTAAGTTTTTTTTTTAGCGTTTTTTATAATTAATACCTTTTGTTTCATTTTAAATAGCAAACATAGAAATTTCAATAATTCATTATGGATCCAATTATATTAATGGGTTATAAACTCATTGATAACTCTAAATGATTTTAAACGTGTAACTGAAGTTTTTTTATGTGAACAAATAAACGTAAAAGGTCGTTTTAAAAGTTTAATTACAAAACTTCAAGAACTTTAATTTTTCCAATAAAAAACTATTAGTGTTTAATAGAAATATAACACGTTACTACTTTAACGAAAAGTTGAATCACGTTTTGTCATGCTTAATCTAGAACACTTGAAATTTTAAACACTTCAAATAAAGTTTAGAACAAATATTTTTCAATCATTTTATTAAAACCACATATTATAAATTTTTTATAACATACTATCAATCTAATGTTTATGGTCTGAACTTGTGCTTAAAGATCATTAAACTTTTAGTAAGCTTGTGATCAATGCAGATAGCAATAGAATTGACAATTAACTGACATAAACTGTTCTGCATTAAAAACTTTGGTTTTACTAAACTGTCAGTATGATACAACAAACAAAGCAAGGTCAACTTGGGGGCAATAATAGTACATATGGAGATTTATGTTGAAGATTTATTTCAGCTTTAGTTTGGTATATGATAGACAAGACAAGATCAGTATTATAGTCTTATATTCATTCCATATTACGAATAATTGTACTACATCATGTTTATGGGTTTGTGGGTAATGTAATTAAGCATAACAGACAAACTGAAAACAATTGCTGTTGGGCATACGTATTAAAACAACACAAAAAATAATAGCAAACTACAGTCAGCAAACAAAAAACCAAAAAATAAACTAACGCTTGACTAAACAACAAGATCATTATACATATAAAGTCGAGCAGAGTTGCACAAATTGTAAGCCTGAGGAACCAGAGTTTTAATCAAGTTTTGACTAAATTTTAATAAATTCTCTAAAGAAATTTTTATTAATTTAACAAATTTAACCAAATTTTATGAAACTTTACAATATTTATAAAACAATTTTGTAAAATGTTTCGGGTCTGCTACGAGCTGAGCTTTAAAAAATTAATTCGTTTTCGAATGAATTCACTATCTAATTCAGATTTGTTTTGAATTGAATGAATTCCTTTTTTAAAGTAATTCACTGAATTCGTTCAGTTCGCTTCTGAACGCGTTCAGTTTGCTAAATCGAACTGTTAAAAAGTGAATTAATTCCTTACTGAATTAATTCACCACTGAATTCGTTTGATTTAATTTTCCTTCGAATTAATTAAATTTTTATCCGTTGGATTCATTTAACTGAACGCGTCTACCAGTGAATTTATTTTTTTTCATTTAATAAAAAGAACTATAGAAATTGAATTAATTCGTTTAAAAAAAAATCGAACTATGTCAAATTTGTATTTGTGAATTAATTCATTAAATTTTAAGTTCACTAATTGAATTAAGGAATTATTTCTTCGAAGCTCTGGCTTAGACCTTTTTTAAAGTAATTCACAGAATTCGTTCAGTTCACTTCTGAATGCGTTCAGTTTGCTAAATCGACTGTTAAAAAGTGAATTAATTCCTTACTGAATTAATTCACCACTGAATTCGTTTGATTTAATTTTCCTTCGAATTAATTCAATTTTTATCCGTTGGATTCATTTAACTGAACGCGTCTACCATATTTTTTTGATTTAATAAAAAGAACTATAGAAATTGAATTAATTCGTTTAAAAAAAATCGAACTATGTCAAATTTGTATTTGTGAATTAATTCATTAAATTTTAAGTTCACTAATTGAATTAAGGAATTAATTCTTCGAAGCTCTGGCTTATTAGACCTTCGCAAATTTTACAAGATTTTGATAAATTTTTTTCTAAATTTCAACAAAATTTCAAATATTAAAATATTTTTATTTAAATGTCTCTCTCTCTTGTTTTTCCTAAGTTTTTGCTTAATTTATACAATAAAGCTTTCATTGGGAATTGCTTGCAAATCTTCGCCTTAATTAAAGGGACAAATAATGGTACATTGTACACACATACCTAAGAACTATGTAATTATACAACTACGTAACTTTCAAGTTAGTTTTACATTGTTCTATACATATGTACATTTTTTGTAAAATATATAAAAGCCTTGCAAAATATATACATGTGTAGTGAAAAATATTTGAATAAATACGTATGTATATTTTACTAGAAAATTGTAAAACTTACTTGGAACTAATGTAGTTGCATAATTACATAGCACTTAGATAATATTCCCCCGCTTTTTTTGTGCGTGTATTTTAGTGACTATTCATGGGACTACTGAAACCTATTTAAGACTCTCTGCATATAAGATCATGTAGTAGTAAATTGTACAAGTTCATACTACGATCTTTATTTTTTTTTTGTTGCAAACATTTTAATTAAAGTATTTTTAAATTCTCTATACTCCCAGTAAATGATTATGACGTTGGGGATGATGATGTCAAGATCACTTTTTATGGTGCATTTCATATTTCTAATGACCTTGTTATAGTTTTTCAAAGAAAAATAATTTAAATATTTTCTTTCTTTTCTTTCTTTGCAGCCAAATGAATCTGGGTTTGTTATATTGGGTGGTGATCTCTCCGTAGAAACATCAACTGATTTTGATTGTGATGATTTTTCAATGTGTCCACCCTCACCATGTGATGTTGAATTTGTAAATGCTAATATTGTGATTGATGGTAAATCAAGTATTCGACAAAAGTCCAAAGATGCAACGGTAAGTAGTGCGGAACTATTTTAAATGGATAATGTTGGTTAAGAAGCTCAAATAATAGCAAACAAAATTAGTAGATTGACAAAAGTTAAAAAATTAAGGTGGTGCGTCCACATCATGTTTTGCCTCAGGCGAAAGAAACATACCCAAATAACAAAATACATTCAATACAAAAACATAATACATGCAATCACTTATTCGTTTCCTGAAGGACCTCATGTGGAAACACCATGTAATTAAAAAAATTAATTATTACAAGAATTGTTACTTAAATATTTTTGAGTGTATATTTATGATTCCAACAGTGTTGCCATAGCGTTGGTTTTCTTGCTAGATCAAGCGATTTCTAAAAGTCTGTTGCCGGATTTTTTAGAAAGAACCGCCTGCGGCAGAGCTTTGAAGAATTAATTCCTTAATTCAATTTTTCAATTCTGAATTAAAAATTCGATGAATTAATTCACTAAGCAATATATATTGAATGGAATTAATTCATATTTGCTTTCGTTCGATTTATTTTGTTACGAATTAATTCAATTGCAATAGTTCTTTTTATTAAATCAAATGAATTAATTCACTGGTGAATTAATTCCTTATTGAATTAATTCACTACTGAATTCGTTCAATTTCATTTTCGTTCAGTGAATTAAAAAAAATAAAATTACGTTCAGTGAATTAAAAAAAAATAAAATTACGTTCAGTGAATTAAAAAAAAATAATAAGTTCACTGAATTGAAAAAAAAAATAAAATAAGTTCACTGAATTGAAAAAAAATAAAATAAGTTCACTTAATTCAAAGCCTGTTTTCTGCCGTTCAGTAGAAGAAAACAATAATCTACAAATAAATTTTTTAAATAAGCAATTTTACAGCGTGTGCTAGTAAAAATAAACAAAATTGAAACCGGATGCTGTTTATCAACCTACATGATTCAAAAATAAATCCTTTTACTATTAAAAATAAAAACTTTACAGATATAGATAAATTTGGAAAAAAATATAACTATTAATTTTTCAAACTAGTTATATAGTTATATTTTTTTTTCCAAATTTATCTATATCTGTAAAGTTTTTATTTTTAATAGTAAAAGGCTTTATTTTTGAATCATGTAGGTTGGTAAATAGCATCCGGTTTCTAATTTGTTAATTTTTACTAGCACACGCTGTAAAATTGCTTATTTAAAAATTTTATTTGTACATTATTGTTTTCTTCTACTGAACGGCAGAAAACAGGCTTTGAATTCAGTGAACTTATTTTATTTTTTTTCAATTCAGTGAACTTATTTTATTTTTTTTCAATTCAGTGAACTTATTATTTTTTTTTTTAATTCACTGAACGTAATTTTATTTTTTTTAATTCACTGAACGAAAATGAAATTGAACGAATTCAGTAGTGAATTAATTCAGTAAGGAATTAATTCACTTTTTTTCTGTTCGATTTATAAAATTGAACGCGTTCACCGGTGAATTAATTCATTTGATTTAATAAAAAGAACTATTGCAATTGAATTAATTCTTTGAATTTGTTGTTTGATGAACGCATTCAGTTGAACGAATTCAGTGAATTACTTAAGAAAAGGAATTCATTCAATTGTAGAGAAAATTGAATTCGATTGGTAGTGAATTCATTCAAAAAGGAATTAATTCTTCAAAGCTCTGGCCTGCGGTCTATATAAAATAATCTGCTAATTTTAGCAGTTTTAACTGAATTTTTTACAGACTTTTTTCTATTAGTGTACCATTTAACATAAATTCTTGGGATAAGAACTATTTCCTTTAAATCCTCTTAGGTTTGGCATAATAAAATATTTTGTTTTATTTAAATTGCTACTTTCATTTGTGAAATTACTTGAAATGAGAAAAATTAATTGAGTAGAAATTTAAATAGAAGGGGGAAGAATTTGTAAATACAGAAAATTATAGTCCCGATAAAAAAAAATAAATCGGATAAAATCCGAAAAATGGTGGATATTATTGTATAAAATAAAAACAAATTTTATAAAATTTGGTGTAATTAGATACAATACTGTTAGAATTATATATTTGAGTAAGCCAGGTCCTATTTCATACACATATAAGTATATCAGACCGACTCGCGAAAAAAATTTAAAAAAGTGCCTTTCTCAAAATGGTACTTGGTTTGTTTTATGATGATTTCCAATGTATTTTCGGTCCAGCAATGAGATCTCAAACACACACGGTTGCGGGTTCGATCCCCAGCGACAGCAATATCATTTGGAAAAAATAATATATATGATTTTTCTAACCCTAATACATATCGCAGCGTCCTCCTTCGCTGTTCCCATAGCATTTAAGGGTGGGGTAAATACTGTAACAACAGTGTTTTAAAGGGCATATTTGAACGGTTGTCAAAAATTCAACTAACAATATTTTTAATATTTAATTTTTTTGTTTTAAAACCACGCTATTGTAGTATTTTCAAAAAATATCGGTTTTCTATTTCCCCAGCCAAAATTGCCAGAGTTCCCACTTCCTTACTGGCCTTTAAAAAACAAAATCGGCTGCTATTGTGCAGCCTTCATTAATTATTAGAAAATAAAAATGTGAAGGGATTCTTAATCCCAGATAAATTCTCTAGTCCTTATCGTGGCCCGATTTTTATTTAAAAAATTTTTTTTTAACAAAGTTACCACACAAACTTAAAAATTTCAAGAAAAAAAAAACACATTTGCTCGGGGATATAAAATTTATTTAACAAAAATTCAAAAAAAGGGCCACGGTAAGGACTAGAGTTGCCTACAAAAGAAAAAAACCCGGATCGAAATCGGTTAACCCGTCTTGGATGTACAGTGGCAACCGATTTTGAACTCAGGGTTGTGGGAAAACGCGTTTAAAGTTAATTTTACTCTAAGAAAACAGCAAAATTTCAAAAAACCGTGTATGAACAAAATTTATATCTCGCAGTTTTCTACATGTATACCAAATTTTGGAAGAATCGGATAAAGAGTGTTTTATATATTAACCCAAATATTCTTAAAAACGATGGTATAGAACTTATTAGACATTTAATTTCGGTCAAAATCTTTTACTGCGTACATTTTTTATTTTGTTGTGTATTTGTTTTTTTTTATTATTTATATACATTGATTACTTTTAGGGCTCAAAAAAGCCTTCAAGTACCTGCCTCGTATAACGTGCCTTCGCCCACCATCGAGGGATCGTCATTGGATTTTATGGGAAATAAGATTTATAAAAAAGACAATGATAAAAAATGCTCCCAAAAATTTTTGTGTACAAATTTAATGCATGGAATATTACTTTGTGACTAAAATATATTTTACAAAAAAACATGTGTAAATTTTATTTCTTCGAATTTTATACTGATATTTCTTGAGCATATACTGAAGAGTATGCCCTATCCAAATAAAATAATAATAATAAATATCCAAATTCGAAAACAAAATTTTTCCTAGAGTCGATACCCCCCTTAACCCACCGAAGTATCATAAAATAATATAAGAGTGTAATGAACTAAACAGCTTTAACAAAGTTCGCCAATTCACCATCAGATTGCGCACAACTACTGTTCTAAAATTCAACATCTCGCGCAATTGCTGTATTGCCATGTTTTTGAAGCCCTTCATCTTTCACCACCTTTCTTCTCTATCCCCTTTCCAAAGCAAGTAACACGTTAATTAATAGGAAGAATTTCCTTAGGTTTGCTTCTCCTTATAAAAAAGTGCGATTAAAAACTGTTTACAATTTTTTTTAATAACTTTTTTCTGCTTAGTTTTCTGCTAAAAAATTGTTAAATTTACAATGGTAACAGATCTTTCCTATGACACACACACGTGTTGAAATCATTTAGGGAAATACCAAATTTTTCTGCCAAAAATAAAAATAGTGCAAATTTGGCGTTTCCGTCAATTTATAGTCGAGACACATATATTTGAAAATCGGTTTCCGGATTAGAAATCCCGACCATAGTCGAAACACATATTGGAAATGGGGAATTTCATTGTGAAAGCGACAACTACAAAAATATTAACAATTTTTGCCCCTCCTTTTCAACAATATCCTACAAAATACCTAATCATTAATTTTGTCTCTTCTACAATATATTTCATCAGAATCGGGGTGAACCATTTCCGATACCTCCCTAAATATAATACAACATTTATTAAGCACTGTATGTCCATAAAATATAAGCTCCCTGTCTTTAATTGCATTAGTGTCATCTCTTATATCTTCCCTATCCCAGCAAAACTTTGGTAATGGGTGCGACATACTTACGCATTAATTTGTAATGATAGCTCGTTACCTTCTCCATTATTTCAAAACAAAAAGTAATGACTTACCAATCACTGATTACGTATTGCATGATTTATAAACGGAAAGTAATGATTGAAACATTTTTTAAAATCTATTTTTAGACACATTACTTTGTGTTTTTTTGTAAGCATGGGTGTAAGGTGTCTATATTTTTCGACATTACAAATGAAAATACGAATCACAACAATTCATTTACTTTTTAAGCAATCAAATGTTATATGTGTCGATAGCTCAGGTGGTAGAGTTCTCGGCTAACAAGCAGGATCGCAGTTTCGAATCCCAGCGTCAACACGTTTATATATTTATTAAAAAAATGTTTGTAATAAATTTTTTTTTACGAAAATCTATTTTTAGACCCATTACTTTACCCATCCTCATAACCACATAAGTAACCAATTACTTTATCACCTCCTCCCCATACATTACTTTGGGGCTCATAGCCTGTAAAATTCATCAGTGAAGTAAGGTGTAAAGTAATGCATCGGCCCCTATGGCTACACATTACTTTACACATTATTTGGTAATGTGTGGTTTTGCTGGGATCGATGGTTAAGATTTATGACCAATATTTTCTTTACAAATAATGTATTGCAATTCTTGCAAGTTTTAAATTATGCTAAAAAAAACAACAACAATTTCCTCAAAAATTCAATTGTTTTATATACTCTGTTATTGTCAACACATATTGTCTAGGTTTTTTTGGTTAACCTAAATTTCAAAATGAATTGTTATGGTAAAGTCTTTGGCAGTTTTGGTGCGTGAGTTGGATTTATTATTATTTTTTTTCATAAGTAATTTAAAATAAAACTGAAAATCATTTGCATATTTATACAAGCTTTTAAAATTAAATAACAGTTTAGCTAAAGCTTAATACAAACAAAGATTTAAAATTCCAGAAATGTTTTTATCAAATTTTAATTTAGGTTAAAAGGAAAACAAAAGTTTTTTTTATAGGTTTTGTTTTATCTACAAAAAAAAAAACGGGCCTAATATTGTATAAGTTAAAATATTTTCAATTGGAATATGAATTTTGAATTAACCTAATTTTGTAATATTATATTTGTGTTTTTATCATTTTAGTTCCACGTACAATTTAATGATACTCTTACATCCACCTTTGAATATCCCTCCGAAGCATCATTAATTGTCGATGATTCATTTAGCGCCTATAACGATGGCTATACACAGCCTCATGGTTCTTCTGCCGATGATTTTACACATGCATTTCAAAATTTAGTTTTAGAAAATTGTGCTTCTTCCATCGATGAATTGTCGTCCATCCATCAATATCCCCTGCACCATGTTGCCGATGAGATTATACAACTGCCAACTATTCAAGCTAATTCACCTGCCAATACATCAACAAATACTAATATAACGGGAGTTACAGCGCCTACCAAAAATATATTGGGCAATTTACCATTAGGTAAGTTAACAAAGTTTTCAAATTTTACACTTATATATTTTTGTCCATTTATATTAAACAATGCAAAGTTTTTTTATGTGGTCTTTTGGTAATACTGTTTACTTTTTCTAAAATTGATTTTTTTTTGTTATAAAATTTACTAATATTTAGTTATAAAATTTTAACCAAGTTTGTTTTTTTTTAAATAAGTAGTTTTAGATTTAAATAACTTTTTGGTTTATCGGTTTCAAAAAATTAATGGTTTAAAACGGTTTATATTTATTACACAATTTTTCTATACACTTTTTCTTCTTGTTACTAATACTAATTACTTTTCTTACAAAATTTTCTTATTTCCTTATAAACAAAATTTAATTTTCTTTTAAAAACGCTTTTAAATTTGGAAAACTTTTTAGCAAAACAACAACAGCATATTTTTAACTGAAAATAAATTTTCAATATTCATATATTTCTTTTGGATTTTCTAGCTGATATTGACGACATTCTTCCTACTCGACCTTCTCTTCCTACTCATTTGATTGTAAAAATAAATGAGAGCCCTTATACAAATGAGAGTCTTTATAAGAATGAGAGCTTTAATAAGAATGAGATTCTTAATGACAATGAGAGTATCAATAAGAATGAGATCCCTATTGCGAATAATAGTCCTCATACGAATGAAAGTCCTACCAAAAAGTCGTCTTGTTGTTTAGATAATTTTCAAAATTGTCCTGGTTCTGCAAAATCGTTTAGAAATATATTTAAATTGTGTTCAACATCATTTCACAAATTTTCTAAACATATTACCAGCAGGTTCGTTGGAAAAGTTACCCAAAAATTCTCTGAGAATTTTCCTGAAAATAATTGTTTGCTAGTTTAGGTTTAAACTGTCATCAACAACTCATTTCAACTATAATAAATTTCAGTCATATGGCTCATTCAATCATTATTTAATCCGACCGCATTAAATCACAAATATCTGATTTTAAATCAAAAGTCAAGAGACTTGACTTTATACCATTTCTTTGTATAAATTTTTTTTATCAAAGATTACATAGAATTGTTCTTCTTTTGTCAATAAACACATTTTTCCACACACATGCATATATTTTTTGTATAGGTATAGGACGTATTCTCATAAGTTATGTACATCCACTGACATCGAATGTCAAAGAGTAAGAGATCTATGTAATCTATATTTTTTATGTCTGATAATAAGAGATGACAAACTTGTAAACTCATTTGGCAGGTTATCGAAAAACTTGCCAATTTTTTTTTTAATTTCTTTAAGAAATATTCTTTTGCTACTTAGGTCGAATTTATCAGATCATTTCAATTGTCACGGATTTCAATATTGATTTATGTGCTTTAAGTATTCATAATAAATACAAACGTCAGAGCTGGCATTACATAGATAAGAAAAACAGCGGGTGTAATAAATAAATAAATAAATAAATAAATAAACATCTGTTATTTAGAGATGATAATCTGAATGATCAGGTTATCGAAAAAAATTCTGAAATTATTTAAAATTTTCTTTGGAAATATTCTTAAGTTTAGGTTTAGGTAATTTTAGTTGCAATTGGGAGTGTTCTGAAAAAGAAATCGCCAAAGATTTATCGTTTCCAGAGGTCTATCTAGTAATTCTAACTCTATGATATTACAGTTTTGATTTAGTATCCAATGGTAATCTTTGTGTCAGCCAGATGTCAGGATTTCGTTTTCACCAGATAGTGGAACACTTCTGAAAATAGCGATTTTGTTGGCGGAATGCAATTTTCTTGGATTTTGTTCCAAATCAGTTCGAAATTTTTTCTAGGGTTCCTAAAGATGATAAAATGTCCCCAATTTATAGTCGAAGAATCTTAAAATTGAAAAGGAATACAAATAAATAGTTCCCTGATTATAACTTTTTGGAACTAGTTCGACCATAGAATCTGAGCAGCTACTTTCAGATAATAGTTTTTAGCAACCATTCCTTAATATAGCTTAAATTTAGGCCGAGCAACAGTTAATTTTATTCTGAAGTAAATTTTCAAATAATTATTTCCACAGATATGCTACTTTAGAGAGCAATTGCCGCTGGGTCTTACCAACCATATTCGTTACAAAATTACGCTCAATCTGGTGACAATAAATGCGCTGTACCTTCGATAGAATCTTACCCACATCATCAATAAAATACTACTCTTAAGTTCTAGACTTTCTTATTACTCGCGACTTCCATAAGACCTAGCAATACCAGTCATTACTTCTTTCGGTAGTGCCCAACTAATTCCATTTGCTAATGGCACCCAAGGTGGTTCGCCAATCCATTCCTTCAAACACACGCAAAATCTATGAACCTAATAGGGGTTATCGCAGATCCTACACTAATAGGAAAAAGTCTGTAAAAATTTTAGTTAAAACCTAAAAATTAGTTAAAAATTACCTTACAGAAAAACTGCTGAAATTAGCATATTTATTTTTGCTAAATATTGGTAAAATAGAAACAGCAAAAATAAAACTGTTAAATATACAGATTTTAGTTACATTTGAGTTAATTTTAGTTAATAGAAAATAACAACTTGCAACCTGCTAAAATCAACAAAATTTTTTGCTAAATAATTTGTTCACTCAAAAAAAAAGTCAGTAAATTCAGCAAAAAATGTTGCTGTGTCAGCAAATTCTTAGTCAGGAGCGTGCTTGCAAAAAAGTTGGTAATTTCAGCAAAATGTGTTTGCTGAAAATCAGCGAGCTGATTTTTACCAACAAAAATAGTAATCTCATTAAAAGTTTCGCTAACACTTAGTCGATTGCAAATGATCGAAATCACTAAACTTTTGGCTGAATATTGGTAGACTGAAAAAAACTCAAAAGATTTGTAGAGAAATTTTACTTTAGTCAATTCATTTGCTAAAAATTTAAATATAAAAATTGTGTAGTTATTTTTTTTTTAATTATCATTTCCGTTGTCTGTACTACATCCAGACAAGCTGCGACATCTACATTTTGTCTATTTGGTTGTCATCCACGTTATAAATGCTGTTATCAGCACAATTTTTGTAGCAAAATAAATTAGTAAAACATTAGTTGATTAGTTTAGTGCTAAGAAAATATAACTAAAGTTTTTGCTGAAAACGGAATTTCAGCAAAAAAATGACTGAAAACTAGTACACTTTATATACAAGACGTTTTACTAATTTTTCTACTAACTTATTTTTTTGAGTGTAGACTAAAAAATCACAAAAATGTCAACTTTTCTAAATTTTTATTATTTTTTAATTCAAGTAAAAATCAAGCATTCTGAAATCAGCCCTTTATTTTTTTAGCAAAAATTTCTGTTGATTTTATGACGATGGGCTGCTATTTGCATTCAACTAAATTTAACTTAAAAATAACAAAAATTTTGTAGATATAACAGTTAGTTGTTGCTATTTTTAGTCTACTAATATTTAGCAAATTTTTTGCAGATTTTACATTAAAATTTTTATTTTCAATTAACTAAAAGTTAACTTAAATATAACTAAAATTCTGTAAATTTATTAGTTTTATTTTTGCTGTTCTTATTTTACTAGTATTTAGCAAAAAATTCCCTAATTTCAGCAGTTTTTCTGTAAGGTAATTTTTAATTCATTTTTAGTAGGTTTTTCTACTATTTTTTCAGGTTTATTTCTATGAGTGTAACAAAAATATCACTACTTGGGAATTATTAATGAAATGTGCACTATTTACCAAAAGCCATAACTTACTTTCTTCAACCACACTTTACATCAGGCATGATGGTAAGCTGATAGCTAGGGCAAGGAATTTCATGCAAATGCATGTTTTTTCTCTATAGTCCAAAACTAATATGGATTAAATATTTATCCGAATCATCAAATTTAGAACGAAATGGCATCGATTTGTAATTGCATATTTTTGCATATTTTGGCTTTAAATGCATATTTGGTGGCTTTTTAATGCATATTTTGTGCGTTTTAATGCATATTTGTGTATATTTTTAATTTTTAGGAGCATTTTTTAATTTGTAAAAAAATACCAAAAATTTATACGTTTTCATATTTTGATTCAATCAAAATAAACATTCTTAAAAACCTTATTGACCTATGGGAAATCTTCGAGTTCTGTGTCTGTTTGCAAAATAACTAACTTAAATATATTTTTAAGTTTTAAAGTGAATTATTTTTGTAAAAATAATAGTTTTTAGTGCATATTTCTTATATTTTAGGCGCATATTTTCCATTTTTAAGTGCATAAAATTCCTTGCCCTACTGATAGCAAATAAACTGGCTAGAAAGGCTTCATCATTACTACCTTTTACCAGCTGGACACATGTAACAGTGGGAGTGAGTCAATACTCGTAAGATGGCATATAAACTGGTCAGGAGGGTTTCATCATTAAACTCGTCTATTATTTAGGCCTCGGTTAGTAAGGGTGAGATGCCTGCTGATACAATTGGACCCATGGTTTGCATCAACCCAAGGCTCTTGTCAAGCTCTTTTGCTATAAGCAGATATTATGGGGTTCCTAATCGGATACTTTAAGCTAAAAATGTCATCTATGAAAACTCAAGCAAATCATGCCACTTTTGCGACAATTTTGTCTGGAGGAGGAAAGAACTACAGCACATGTCTTCTATAAGTGTGTTGCGGTTCAGAGCCTCAGTAAGGAATAAACTAGTCTATTCTTCAGAACTTGGTTAGTGAGGGTTAGACAAAGCCGATGTGATCACACCCAAAGTTTGATTCAAACGACGGCTCTATTTAATACCTTTTTTTATAAGCGGAAGGGACACAAGGCTTATTCAAAGGTTCTTTAAGCGGCACTTTATTTTAGGTATTATTGATGAAAACTTTGTGCCGATTGTGTCTGAGGAAGATGAGATTACAACACATGACTTCTTTGAATATTTTGTTATCTTAATCATTAAGGAGACTACCCAGTCAGAAAAATAAAAACCGGAAAGGGATGGTAAGATACTTAAACAGGTGGTACAAGTACTGGCAAAAAGTACTTTCCCATTCCCAAAATGTTAGCATCTTTATATTTTTAGAATTTGTTTTTGTCTGCAACTGGATTTGAACCTGGAACCTTCTGACTACAAACCTTTTTTAATGAAGCGTCATTTTTTTTATAAAATCATTGCTCAACCAGTGAATTGATTTTTGCACCGATGACAATTTCTGGCTAGGTAGTACTGGGTAACCACTTTTTTCAAACGTTGGCATAGCACTGTAAGCAATTTTTTTCCAGTGCTTTTTTTATAAACCACTGAAAGATTTGTATAACAAACGCTGGTAAAGCGTACCAAATTAATGTTCTGGGGTATACTAGTGCTTGATTTTTTCTGACTGGGTAGTTTTCTACAGAGAGATCATGTTCTCTGGAACATTAACTGGTTCTGTTAATCTTTGGTTAAACGTTTCGTAATCGACGTTATGGGTTGTTGTGACAATTGGGTGTATGGCACTAAAGATTCGAACTTTATTAATAAAAATGGTGTCCGACTGATTAATCGGCTTCGGCCAAAAATTCACAATCGGCCCATTACCGATTAATACCCAAATCAATCCGAAACAGCCCAACCAATAACAATTTTAACACAATTTCAGTAAGGAAACGCTTTAAGGCTGAGTGTTTTGAGTTACCAGGAAAAATTATTGCTTAAAATATATCTTTTCCCGTACTTTACCGTGGTAATCCAAAAGTGTTCCCGTAGTGAAGGTGTCTGTATACTGCTTTTTCGGCCTAACGAAAATAATCGGCTTCGGCATCGGTATAGAAATCTTTTGTCAGTAATTCATTGTGTAGCTTCTAAAACTATTTAATTTTATCGAAAGGATTCAAATGTCATGCAACTTTCCTTGTTGCCTAGCGCGAAAACGTATTTGAAAGTATCACTATACCTTTCGCAAGAGCAAACCAAATTCATTCGTTACCAACTTTCTTTATCTCTCTGATCTTTTTTTTCGCTACATAATGACGCCCAACGTGGGAGTAACTCGATAATCACATTTTATTTTCTGCCAAACTTCATTTACTTTTAAACTAACGCAGTTTGTTCAAAAAGACGCCCCATGATGTTTCTTATTTTATAAATTTAAACTATCTTTTGTAAGACCCAACCAATTCGAAAACCGCACTCTATCATACGTAAGGCCCACTCCGTACCATTACTGCCCATTTCCCTCAAATTAAATTAAAAAGAGATTCATAGTTTAACAACTGCTACATCTTTCGAATTGATTTCATTCTCAAATCCAATTATCGGAGAACTTTCTTTTGTAATCGAATTTGGCTGACAGTTATTTTGAAATTATGGTCTCTGGAGATATCGAGCTAAATACGATGGACCTAATATATTTTTTTCCCAAATATTTATATTTCTTATATCATATTTTTCCCCCTTTTTATAGAAATCATTACATTTTCAGATATTCACCTGGTCACAAAGCACTTTAAATTCAAACCAATCAATCAACAAATCTACCCCGGTATTCAGTATTGTACATTCAGTCCCATATATCCAAAAACCATACACAGGAAATCTTAAGAAAATAAAAAATTTACAATTTTGTTAAATTTTTAAACAAAAACAAAAATCAACTCAATTTTTACAGATTACCCAGATTTAGAGAAGGGTATACAATTAACAATACCCAACACAACAACAGCAACAACAACAACTCAAATTCATACACAAGAAGAACAACCTATAATAGAGAAAAAACGATCACGCAAAGATCTAAAATTACCATTGGGGAATCTTCAACAACAGCAACAACTACAAAAACCACCATTACCAGTGAAACGATTGGAAATGAGGCCTCAAACAGAAAATCCCATCAATTTGAGACGTTTGTCAATAAAATCAAAGGATTATCAACAACAATTACAAGAGAAAATTGTACTAAATGTACAGAAACATGAAAAAGAACAAGATATTAAAAATGGAAATATTTCGAGGGAGGAAATTAATAAAGATTCTATAGAGGATGATAATACTTTAGTCCAACAACAACAACAACGTAAAACTCCTACAGTTTTAAATAACCCACAATATGCTTGTTTTCTACAACAACCCCAGAAGGAAAAATTATCAAAATATCCAGTGCAACGTTCACGTTCCAATGAATTTCAAAAGCCATTTGGCTCTATGCCATTGACTACACCTGTTTTACGTTCGAATTCTTTAAGAAATTTGGAAAAATTTCATACAACCACTGCACATTCCCCAAATTCTACATTTACTACTACGACTTCTCTATATTTTTCATCTGAAGTAAATTCGACAGATAATCTTTTTAAACATCATAACCCCGAAATGGCTAAAAATCCTTTTACTGATAACCCTATAGAATGCTCGGCGCAAAAGACTTTAACACTTCACATTTTACCCCAATTTTCCGGCACTTTTATAGATAATTCTGTTAAGTCCATTTCCCTAAATAGTTTACCCCAGAAATCAAATCCTTTGAAAAGTTTTAATACCTATGCTGATGAACTATCCGAAAATTCTTTGCATTCTCAATCAAAGTCTGTTGATAATCTTGTTTTGTCGAATGTTTTAAACCAATCAACAGAATATTCCTCATCAAAATCGTATGACAACATTTGTTTACCAAATAAGCCTAAATATTCTGTAAATATGACAGACAGTTTGTTAAATTCGAAATCAAAATCAGTTGAGAATTTTAAATCAACAGAAAATTTTAAATCCGATGATGATTTTAATTCCACTATTCAATCAAATGACCTTATAGAATATACTATTGATTTGACAGATAACTCGTTAAACTACAAATCAAAATCAGTTGAAAATTTTAAACCAGAAAATTTTGTAAACATGACAGCCAATTCGTTAAACTATAAATCAAGATCTGTGGATAATTTTAAGACAACCGTAGATTCTTCCGAATATTCTGGAAATATGACAGAGACCAAATCAGTATCTGTAGACAGTAAGTTGGCAGAATATTCTTTAAATTCTAAATCAGAATCCAATGACTATCTTAATACTACAGTTGTTTTAAAAGAATATGCTGTTAAATGCAAATCAAAATCTGTTGATAACACTAAACAAGAAGAAAATTTGAGTGAATTGACTGAAAACTTGGCAGAAAATTTATTAATTTCTAAAGCAAAATCTATTGATAATAATAACTCAACAATGAGAAAATCCGTTGACGATTTAAAAGAATATTTTGCAAATTTGCCAGAAAATGCGTTGGCCGCCAAATCTAAATCATCTGATGACTTTAATTCAAATAATATGTTTAATAATTTAACAGATAACTCTGAAAATACAACCCAAAGTCTGTTAAATATTGCAACAAAATCTATTGATACATTTGATAATTTCCAAGACTCAAACGAAAATTCTGTCAATATTTCTAAATCACTTTCCGAAGAAAACTTTGATCAAATTTTGTTAGATAATGAAATTGATTCGAATAATTTTAATGAATCTGTTATTTTAAAAGAATTTCCCTCAACTTCCAAATTGGTAAATTTAAATAAATCACTACAAATGTCCATAGATTCTTTAGATGATTATCAAGATGCTTTGGAAACAAACTCAGTAAATTCAACCAAGGTTAACAAAAATTTAACAGATATCACTACTAAAGATTCAACTGAAAATGAGGAAGTAAATAATGAATTAATTCCTTCAGAAGAGGTGGACAGATCTTTTCAAGATCCCCAAAAAGTTAACAAATTAAGTGATTCTGAAGCTTCAGACATTTTAGAAGATATCGCTGTAGGTCTTAACAAAGAATCCCTATTTGATTTTACAAAATTAATTAATTTAAAGAAATTTCCTATAAAATTACCGGGAATAATAGCTACTGAACATGATAATGATGAAATTTTAGCAAATTCTGACAAAACAGAAAACGAAATTACCAAAATTTTAAATGCAACTCATGAATTCAATGAAAGTTCATTAGATAATTCTAATTATTTAACCGATTCCAATACAATTAAACAAGAAAATTCTAATACAAATTTACCCCAAACTACACAAGGAATTTCCAATGTTTCTAACGAAATTCTTGATAAACCCCCCCTCATTAAATCTGTTGATACTTCTTCTACCAAAAAATCCAAAACTTTACGTGTTAAAACTACAGAGAAAATAATTAATTTTAAAAACATGGCCTGTCACAATGTCTCCACTTATTCCACTTTTCGCAAGTCACAAAACTTCTACAAACACGCTTCAAAATCTTTTAAAAATTCTATAAAGTTTTACGAAACTCTTAATGAAAAGCGACCACAATCAGTAGATAAAGATGATTCAGTATCTATTAGTTTAACAGATAATTCGTTAAAAAAGGCCGAAGAAAATCGAAAAATATTTTCAAAATCTAGTAAACTAAGATGGTCAGAAAATCCTGATTCTCCAACAGAAAATTCGTATTCTTTTGAATATTATGATGCTTTGGGTGATTCAAATGGTAATCTTGTTAATCGTGCTTTAAACGAAAGTTCCTCCAATTTAACTGATAATGACTGTCAAGATAACAAACCAAATTTGTTAAATGAACAGAAATTAGATGTTAATTTTAAACTTAATTTATCGAAGGAACCATTACAAAATTCGAATAATGAAAATATTTCAACACAAACTACTAGCGATTCTGAAACTAACTTTGCAAATATTTGTAATATTTATGACAAAAACTTGTCTGAAGAACTCAGTTTTAAGCAGTCAACAAAAAATTTGGATAATGCAATTATTGTTGATAATGGGAAATCGGGTTTTTCAAAAAATTCTTCTTATGATTCAGAATTTAAAGATTTTTCTATTAATGCTAATATGTCAACAGAATCAGCTTTTGAGTCTAAAGTAAATTCAAATTTGACTGTTTTATCGACAGAAAATTCTGTTGATTTGAAAATCAATCCTAGTTTGATTAATTTGTCTTCAGAAAGTACTAATGATTCTAAAACTAATACCAATTTTACAAATGTATCACCAAAAGATATTGTTTATACGGAAATGAATTCTGATTTTGCTAATCTGTTAACGGAAAGTACTGCTGAAACTAATATCAATTCTAATTTTCAGAATTTATCAAAAATCGATCGAAATTTCAGCAATTTGCCACTAGAAACTACAGATTATACGAAAATTGATACCAATTTTACTAATTTGTCACTAGAAAATACAGTTAATTCTAAAATCAATAATAATTTAACCAATTTAACTAATTTGTCAACAGCAGTTATAATCAATCCTAATTTGTCACTTGATAATGCTACTAATTGCAAATTTAATGTAAATTTTACTAATTTCTTAACAGAAAATACATTAAATCGAAATTTAACTGCTGCTAAAATAAACAAAAATTTTACTAATTTATCCACAGAAAATACTGCTAATTCTAAAATAAATCATAATTTTACTAATTTTTCAACAGAAAATACTGATAACTCTCAAATAAATGCTGATTTCACTAATTTGTCATTAAAAAATACTGAGAATTCTAAAATCGATACAAAATTAACTAATTTGTTGACAGAAAATGTTGATTCTAAAATTCACTCCAATTTAACTAAGTTTACAACAGAAAACACTGTAAATTCTTATCTTAAACATAATAAAACACACTTTTCAACAAAAAACACTGCTGAAACTAAAATCAGATCAGCAGAAAATACTGTTAATTCTCAAATCAATGTAGAAAACACTGTTGATGCTTTTAATGATAACAAGCAATATATGTCAACACATAATATTAACAATTTACATCTCTCTGTAAAACCAACTACCGATTATTATTTCAATACTAGTCCTCGTCCATTTAGACGTATATATGAAACCACTACTGTGGTTGATTCCAAAGAATTTGATTCTTTGGCCGATTCTCAAGCTGTCTTAAACTCTCCGGAGAACATTTATTTAACTAGTCCTCGTCCATATAGACGTGTTTATGAAGCAACTACTGAAGTTAATTGGGATAAAAAGCCTATACTTTCTGATTCAGATTTGAATTCCAAATCAGCTAATTCTTTTACTTTAACAAATTCTTCTGCAAAACCTTTTGACAAATCCTTTACATCTTCTTGTTATATACCAGAAAAAGCTACATCCGTTTTAAATTCTTCAAAAAACAATCAGTTTAATTTAACCAATTTTCCGGTTAGTTTAACCAATTCTCCTATTAATATAAAAACATTTAATATAGATAATCCTACTAAGTTTTATGGTAATTTAATAAATTCCCCAGTTAATGTAAAACCTACTGCAGTTGACTCTACTAAATTTTTTATAGATTGTAATACATCTTCTCTGTATGCTCGTGATTCCTCTACAACTGCTGCTGGTTCTACTTCAATTTCTAGGAATTCTTCATTTCCAGAAGATTCTTCTACATTTTCAGTTAATTCTTCTTCATTTCCACTTGATTCATCTTCACTTATTGTTAATTCTTTACAATTTTCTGCGAGTCCTCCCACACCTTCACCTAAAACATTTACGAATACTAAACATTTAAAATTAAAAACAAAACTGGGTTTTGAACCTTCTACACCTACACTTTTGGTTAAGGACTTGTCTACTACTTCTACAAACAAAAATAATACATCATTGTATAGTAAAAGTACTAACTTGAACACTATGGTGGATGTTTCTAAACCAACTTCTACAAAAACTTGTATTACAAAATCTGCTTCTTCTTCTTTCTCTTCTACTTCTTGTCGTTTATCTACAAATTTTAATTCAACAGCAAAAATTCATCAAGAAAATCGTAATATTACGACAATTTCTAGCAAATCTTCCTTGCCACCAAAAGTTTTACCACGACGTATCTTAGCCTCAACACCAAGAACTTTAATGGCAACTATGACTTCCTCTACATGTACTACTTCTACAACTGCACCACCTAAACCAACCAAAATGACGGCAACTTCTTCTTCCTCCATCTCCTCTACTTCCTCTTGTAATAAAGCTTCTACTACTACTTCCAATAATACTCCACTTCGTAGACGTATACCTGGCAATACGCTGTACTATGTTTGAATTTATGAAAAATGGCCTATTACTTCTAAATCTACTTAAATATATGTGTGTGTTCTTTATGTATTCTTGAGTTCCTCTTCTACTACCATAACTAGATGTATGTATTAAATTGATTTTAGGAAATTTTTTGTAACAAATATTTTGTAGTATATTTTAAGGGAATATCTTTTTTTAAGTAAACATAAATATATTATTCGGTTACGGGTGTAGTTATGCCTGGAAGTATGCTTTGAATTTGGCAAATGGGGAAAAATTACTAGCTTTAGGCTAATAATTGAAAAAAAAAAATAAGTATCAAAGTTATAATAGGATATTAAACTATTTAAGTACATGTAAAAATTGCATATTACCCCCAAAAGTAGGATTTGAAATAATGTATTTAGTAATTGAATTGGTTTAATGCTTAATATTTTTATAAGTTATAAAATTACCTGAAACAATTTGAAATTTGCTCAAATACTCGTATAATAAATAATATACATTAAAGTGTTTTAATAAAAACTTGGTCACTAAAGTAGGCTTTAAATTAAAGAATCTATTTTAATGGTTTTAAACTAAAAAATGATTTAAATATTACTAAATAATTTTGTAAATCACATGCATTCAACACATAACCTACACTCACATTATATTCTATAAATCCTCACGTTATCACCTGAATTGTCAAATATTTAAGTTTTAGGCTTGCCATCTTTGCGGGAAAAAGTTACAAATGCAACGTTTTTTTTTATAGGGATTCCTCTAATTTCGTATTTGACAACACTTGATTGGCAATGCAAATGTAAATAAAGAAATCGAAATAAAATTTAAATTTGTTTTGAAAATTGTAAAAAAATAAATTCAATTTAATGTGTTTTTTGAAATTTTTATTTATATCGGGATATATGTCCGTTGTAGGCATGTCCCTATCTGAATTTCATCTTGCCTAAGGAAATCGTCAGGGGACGACGTTTTCAGAATTTCTGGAAATATTTGTCAAGTTAAATTACAAACTCAATGAGAATTTCTTGTTCTCGTCTAGGAGCGTTATTAAACATTTAAAATATCAAAGAAAAAACAACAAAAAATTTACCACAATTTGCTTTACCATCTTCCAATATACTACTCTGTTGTTTTGACAGATCTAGCAATGTAGTGGCATCCATTCATGTTTAAACAACAATAGAAAACAATGTTTTCTAAAGTGTCAGTAACATTTAAATTTGCACAAGCACTTGCATATTAGTTTTTTTAAATTTATTTCTATCGGGATATACATTAATTGCATTAAAGGAATTAAATGTGCTAAAATCCCAAACGTATTTAACAAATTGTGAAAAATTAGCCGTTGTTGCCGTTGTCCCTATCCGGATTTCATTCTTGCCTAAGGAAATCGTCAGATGAACTGTTTTCTGCCGGAAAATTTTTTTGAAATTATTTATTTCAATGTGCGAGAGATGATTTGTGCGGTGTAGAAGTGATGATTTTGACACGGAAGACAAAGACCGCCCAGGCCAGCCAAAAAACGTTCAACGATGATGAATTGAAGGTATTACTTGATAAAGATTATTGTCAAACTGAAACAGAACTTGCAAAATCATTGCGAGTCACTCAAGCAGCAATTTCAAAATGTTTTCAAGCAGCAGAAATCCTGCTTGTACGCCATAAAAAGAAGTAATTTTTGCATCTAATCATTACTGGCGATGAAAAATGGATCCATCACGACAACCCGAAGCGCAAGAAATCGTATGTGAAGCCCAGCCAAATCAACACCAAAGCCGAATATACATTGCGCCAAGGTGATGCTCAGGATTTGGTTAAACCGGTTAAAAACTATTTAGAAATTAGTGGTTGGGAAGTTTTGCCTCACCCGCCTTATAGTCCAGACTTTGCCCCCTCCGACTAACATTTGTTTCGATCGATGCAGAACGCTCTCACTGGAGTACGCTTCACTTCAGAACAGGGTATCCGAAATTGGCTTGCTCTGTTCTTGGCCTCAAAAAATGAGCAGATCTTATGCCTCGGAATCCATATGTTGCCAGGAAGATGGGAAGCTAATAATGACCAATACTTTGAATAAATTTATATTGAACCAATTTTTCACAATAAACGCTATTATGAGCTGCCGAAATCGGTTCAGACGATCACTGGTGACCTTTATTGAACACAGTTAATTCATTTGAGGCGAGCATTGGCAGAAAAACGTCCAGAATATACGACCAGATATGAAGCTGTAATATTCCTTCATGACAACGCTCGGCCACATGTTGCAAGACTGGTTAAAACTATTTAGAAAATAGTGGTTGAGAAGTTTTGCCTCACCCGCCTTATAGTCCAAACCTTGCTCCGTGAGATTACCATTTGTTTCGATCGAAGCAGAACGTTCTCACTGGAATACGCTTCACTTCAGCACAGGGCTTAATTCGTTCTTGGCCTCAAAAAAATTAACAGTTCGTTTGGCGCGGAATCCACATGTTGCAAGAAAGATGGGAAAAGGTCATAGCTAATGATGAATACTTTGAATAAATTTATACTGTACCAATTTTGCACAAAAAATGCCAAAAATTTGCCAAAAATCCCGCATTTTTAGGTTAAAAACCAATAATTATCGTTAAAAAATTAGTAAATATTGTTTCTTGAGAGATTTTGGTGCCTATTCCTACTCGTGACTCGTTGTAACCATCATAAGGCTATTTTTAAGACCGAGAGTCATAAATTTTCATACAAAACAACAATAAAATTAAAAAAATTCATATTTTATTTGTCAATGTTATGATTGTGTCAATACTAAGCCTTAATTTTTTTTAAGTTTTGAAAAAAAATTTTCAATACATATAATTTATTGGGACTTTGCAACAACAAATACAAGGGGAATACAGTCACAACTATGAATTACAGACTTTTCATAGGAATAGGCACGTTTGTGTGTTTAAATGCATAATTTTTTATGCTACGCCTAAAAAATTTAAGTGATTGATTTGAAAGTGGAAGTAATGAAATTTAGTCATAAATGTTTTAAGCCCAATGTTGGATTTAATTTTGCGCACAAAAATTTCTGAAAAATGCACGCACAATTCCACTCCGGGTCCACAAATGATTGGAATCGCCCTCAATAGTTTCTCCACCTTTTTGGCTTTGGTTTCATTCCTGGATTATTTTGCTTTTCCGGTTCTCGGTTTTCTTTCAATTATTAGTGCCTTGTTAAACTTTTTTACTACTCTAGAAACACATAGCCTGGTCCCGTGTACGCTGAACCAAAAGTAGTAAGTGAAATCAACATAAACATTTTGTATAATAAAAATTGGGTTGAATTGAATAAAATGCGTTGGTAAAATTAAATAAAATTTGTTGGTCAAATACACAAAATCGAGTTCTTTACATAACTAATATTTATTCAAAATCACATCAAACAGCTGAACATCAAAATATATGCATACTAAACGATGTGTTAAATCAACGGACGGGTTTTGTTAGCTCTATAGTAATCACTAGGGCAAGGAATTTCATGCAAATGCATGTTTTTTCTCGATAGTCCAAAACTAATATGGATTAAATATTTTTCCGAATTATCAAATTTAGAACAAAATGGCATCGATTTGTAGTTGCATATTTTTGCATATTTTGTCAAAAATGCATGTTTTTGCATACATTGACTTTTAATGCATATTTCGTGTCTTTTTAATGCATATTTGTGCATATTTTTAATTTTTTAGTAAAATTTTTTAAATTTGTTAAAAAAGTTAAACAATTTATAGATTTTTATATTTTGGTACAAACAAAAAAAATTTGTTTTTGTGATTTCAAAGGAAAAAAGCTTTCTTGAAAATCATGATGACCACAGAAAAAGCAATCAACTCGGTGTTTATTTAAACAATAACTGAATTATATACCTTTTTATATTTTAAGGTGCTTAATATTTGTAAAACTAAGTATTTTTAGTGCATATTTCATATGTTTTTAATGCATATTTTTATTTTTTAGCTGCATTTTTTAGGCGCATATTTTCGTTTTTTAAGTTTTTTAACCCATTCCTCAACTAATTTAGGTGATTTTACTGCTGTTTTTGGTTCAGTGTACTTATGTTGCAATTTTTTTTATAAGTCCACAATGGATCATGTTGAATAGTTTCAATAATTTTTTGTGCACTTGTCGTTGTTTTCTATTGTAAACTAAAAAGCCCCTCGAATTTGACAAACCAAGCATTTTAAAATGTGACATATTTCTCAAAGATATGTTGATCAAGAAAAATTATTTAAATTAAAGGTGGAAAGAGTTATTAAGAAAAATGTGTTACACTTTTTAATGGTGCACTTCTATGTTCAAACATGCCTAAACATATGCTATAAAAAGTATTTAAACACTCTCAAAAACCGTCTAAAAATTTTTAATTACCCCTTGAAGTATACTTTATTTAGTATCCCTTGAAGTATACTTTATTTATTTGTTTTAATATGTTTGAGCTATTCTTAATAAAAGTGTACAAATTATTTAAATGTTTTTATAAAAAAAATTAACGCAAAGTATTCTTTTTAATTTGCTTTCCATATATTTGAACTACTTTTCATTACAAAACACCCTATAATATTCTTCTAAGAACATATATGATTCATAAGCGCTTTCAAATGTTGTTTAATATTTAACCCCATTTGAAACTTAGAATCTCTAAAAAAATCTTTGGAACATTTAAACAAAAACATATTTTATATATTGACAACATTATGTATGGTTAGTAGTTATGTTAACCCACACAAATTTCGTAAAGTGTATTTACAAAGTAGTTTTCAGTTTTACCTAGAAGTATGCTTTACAATTTATGCAATTTAAAAAACATCTCAAACTATTATAAAAAAAAAAGAAATCTTTTAAATGCAATTCGGCTATTTGTAAACAATTTCTAAATATAGCAACATTCTGTTAATGTTATAGTTTTTCCCAGAAGCTTCAAATATGCAAATTGAGGTTTGAGAAAAAAACATGCTTTAAAATTTGAGTACAAAATTAACCCATTTATGGATTAATCCAAGGATGGATTCCGCGTGAATATTTTGAACAAACTTGGTAGAAGGATAGGTTGGTTGCGCAGTAAGCATTTTTTGTAATTTTTATAGCTTATAGTCGCGCCCTCTAGGTGTGGTATAAGACATTCAAATTTAATATTTAATATTTTTTCGACAATCAATTTTTGTACATTTTATTGAATTATTAATTTTGCATTATTTTTAGGAATTTAATTAGAAATTTGGTATTATTTGGCAATTGTAATTGCTCAGATTTCTAAGCTTCTTTGCAGTTGAGAAAAAATAGTCCATTTTTGATATTGAAAATAAAAACGGATTAATTTACTACAATTCATTTGGTCAGTGAATTTATTTTTTGAAGTAAATTCTGAAAGATGAATTTTTTTCTCTAAATATTTTTTTCACATGTCTTAATCTAAATCAGCTTGTCACTTTTATTACTCAAGTCTTCCTTAGTTTTTAAATATTTTTCAAAGAAAAGTCTTTGAAAAGAACTCGGAATTATTTTTTTTTTTTTTTCAAATTATTGTATGGCAACCCCGGAATTACAATTTTTATAACTTTTTAAATTGCATTTATAGTCAAGGTCTCAAGTATCATATGCTTTTTCTGCGTTATTGTATCGCCTTCCCATCAAAAGTTATATGCTCTTAAAATTAGACCTGTTTAGAGAGACATACGTTTGTAAAAAATAAGTTAAAAAGCGTGAAAATTAATATTTCTGCGAATTTTACTTGACACAATCTAAAAAATTTTGTGAATAGTTGTTTCTTGAAAAGTTTGTCATTTATAAAATGCAAAAGCTTACTTCTTTGAAATTCAATTAGGAGTTTTTTTTATTTTTATCAAAACTGTAACAGAATCTAATTATTGTTTGGAGTATTTTTCCTAGAAGTATCTTTCAAATGTATGCAATTCGTATGCATTAACATGTGCTTTACAGACAGCACCCATAGCAACATTAATTTCATTATAAAATTTTATAGCATACGTTAAGGAAAATTTAAATTATGTAAATTTAAAGTATACTTTATAAAAATTATTTCAAATGTTAATTTAATTCTTAAAGACGCCCATTGTACAACTTGAGTCCGAAAAGACTCATAAAAGAGCCCTATTAGACAGAAAAGTTATCTTAAAAGTCGGATTAACTGCTCAATCAAGCACTAAACAAGTAGATTAAACCATATTTTAGTATTTTTGATTAACAGTTAATGCAATTTTTACGGGGGATTTCGACAAGACGTGCGTCGTTCGTCGAATGTATATTGTTTTTGCATTCTAGAAACACCACCTTAACCTGGTTACTATTTCTAAACGACTCTGTATTCATACTACTGATTGTATACAAAGCTGTTTTTTGTTATACACTAATAAAAAAAGAGTGTAAAAAATTTAGTTAAAACTACCCTACGGGGAAAGGGACCGGTCCCAGATGACACGCAGGATAGGTCCCAAGGGGGCGGAGACCGGTCGTTGATCGGTCTTTTTGTTTGAAAGAGACATATCACTTTAACATGGCGTTGTCATTGGAAATGACCAATTGCCACAGTTTAGACACCTTGTGATAGTAAGGTGGTGTGTATAAAAATAGCTTTTCAAATAAACTAATAAAAAATTAAGAATTAAAAATAATCTACTTGGCGTCGAAGTAGGGCTCGATAACACAACCCCCTGCTTGTAAGGCAAACGCTCTACCGTCTGAGCTAATGTTGCTTATGCGTGATGGCTGGCTGATGGTAAAGTTATATATTTTTCGTTTCTGTTCAAATAAAAAAGAAAAAGATAAAACAAACACTACAAACAAATAAAAAAAATGGAAAAGAAAAAAATAGAAAAGATAACCACACTAACACACACACAAATATAGTGGAAGTGCCTTCAGTATGCCCCCGATTGACCGGTCATGGGATAGGGCCTTTAATGGCAGTTGACTCATTTTTTGCGTTGGCCAAAATTAAATTAAAAAATCAATTAAAACTTAGAAAATTACCTCAAAAACTCTGATAATATAAATAAAAATTTAAAAAAATTGCCCTTAAGTTAAAAAGTAAATTAAATGAAATACCAATTGTTAAAACTAAAACAGTTTTAACATTAAAAAACGTTGAAAATACAAAACTTAAAATTTTTGAGCAAAAAATTAAAAAAATTTAAAATAAGAGCTAAAATAAGCAAATCGTATAAAATAAAGTTCAAAATAAATAAAAGAGTAAAAAAAAATATTTTAAAAAAGGGTACTAAGAAATATTTTAGCTAAAAATGACCTTGCAGAAAAAACTGCTGAAATTAGCGGATTATTTTTGCTATATATTAGTAAGATAGGAACAGCAAAAATAAAACTGTTGAATATATAGAGTTTTAGTTATATTTGAGTTAAATTTTTGTTAATAGAAAATAACAATTTTTTTCGATTTTTTATTTTTAATGCAAATAAAAATCTAGCCTTGTGAATTCAGCTGCATACAATTTTCTTAGCAGATATTTCTGCTGATTTTAGCAGATAGACTGCTATTTGCATTCAACTAAATTTAGCTTAAAAAATAAAAATTTTGTAGATATAACAGTTTGTTTTTGCTATTTATACCCTACACCACTATGTGGTCAGGGTATTATAAGTTTGTGCTGATGTTTGTAACACCAAAAAATATTGGTCCTAGACCCACCTTATAGTATACCGATCAGCTCAGAATTTTTTTTTATTTCGATTTAACGATGTCCGTCCGTCCGTCTGTCCGTCTGTCTGTCTGTCCATGCATTATTGTGCGCACTCTACAGGTCGCAAATATTAAGATATTTTGATGAAACTTGGTACACCGACTTATGTCGGCCCAAGGACGACGCCTATTGATTTTGGTGAACATCGGTCCATGTTTAGACTTAGTGCCCATATAAGGGTACTACTAAAATTATATGGTTTATACGCTGCAGGTCGCAAATATTAAGATATTTTGATGAAATTTGGTACACAGACCTAAGTTGGCCCAAGGACGAAGCCTATTGAGTTTGGTGAACATCGGTCCATGTTTAGACCTTATGCCCATATAAGGGTCCTACTAAAATTATATGGTTTATACGCTGCAGGTCGCAAAAATTAAGATATTTCGATGAAAATTGGTACACCGACCTATGGCAGGCCAAGTACGAAGCCTATTGATTTTGGTTATCACCGGTCCATGTTTAGACCTAGTGCCCATATAAGGGTCCCCCCAAAATTGGCTTGGTTACAAACGGTAGGTTGCAAATATTAAGATATTTTGATGAAATTTGGGACACAGACCTATATCAGCCCAAGGACGAAGCCTATTGATTTTGGTGAACATCGGTCTATGTTTAGACCTAGTGCCCATATAAGGGTCCCCCCAAAATTATATTGTTTATACGCTGCAGGTCGCAAATATTAAGATATTTTGATGAAAATTGGTACACAGACCTATTTTGGCCCAAGGTCGAATCCTATTGATTTTGATGAACATCGGTCCATGTTTAGACCTAGTGCCCATATAAGGGTGCCCCAAAATTGGCTTGGTTACAAACTGCAGATCACAAATATTAAGATATTTTAATGAAATTTGATGCGATGACTCACATTATAGAAAATTTTGACACAAGCCCCATTTTAACCCATTCGAATTTTGTATCCAAACATTAGTTGGCTTTTACCCAGACGGGTGTAGGGTATTGTATAGTCGGTATGCCCGACTTTAACCTTTTTACTCGTTTTAGTCTACTAATATTAACAAAATTTTCTGCAGATTTTACAGTACAATTTGTCATTTTCAGTTAACTAAAAGTTAACTTAAATATAACTAAAATTCTGTAAATTTAAAAGTATTTTTGCTATTCGTATTTTACTAGTATTTAGCAAAAAAATCTGCTAATTTCAGCGGTTTTTTCTGTAACATCATTTTTAACAAATTTTTAGTTGCCTTTTCTGCTATTTTTACATATTTATTTCTATGAGTGTAGTTAAAATATATCGAAAAAGGTTTAAATATAATCTTAAACTGACAAATTAATAACAATTTATCTTAGTGAATCTGAAACTAAAATTTTGAATAATCATTATTGTATAGAGAAAAGCTCAGATTACTGATATTTGTTACTAGGTCTACTTCGATACTGAAGAGATATTTCTAATTGGAATACTAATGAATTTGAAAAAAATATTTTCTATAAAAAAAGTTATCAGACTTCGTTACAGTTATTATAGAGGAATTATTAGAAAATTCAGATTCCAATAATTTCAAATTGTTTCAATACAAATATGCACACTAAGGTTATGACTCATTTTTATCAAAAATTTTACCTATCACCACGTGATAGGCAATACTAAATTAATATTAAAAATCGTATTTGCGGATCATTTCGGCAAAAAAACCTCCCGCACCAAATGCATTTTCTAAAAATAATTTTTGTTCGGGGATTTTGTTTAACTTACATAACGAATTATTACAAAAATTATTGTAATCGACAAAAAATGTATCCAAAAGTCCCTCCAAAAAGGTTTAGTAATTTTTACCGTAAATAGCTTTTAATAAGCATCGTTTGAGTCTCATATGTTTAAAACTTCGGAGAAATATTTTAATTAAACTAAAACCATATAGAGCAAATTTCAACCCTTTTGGTGCGGGAACTTTTTTGACAGTAGCGAAAAAGTAACATTGCGTTTCTTAATATTTTTTTATGGGCTTTTCGGTTAGAGCATGTAAAATTTGATATTTGCAAAAAAAATCAAAAAGTCATAACCCTAATGCACACAGAGAAAACAGATTCACTGCGACAACCGAATTTCTTGCCAACTGAATAGTTTTGTTGCAACAACCGAATTATTTGGTTGTCACAATCAATTGTATTCCCGACACAATTTAAATATGCTGTTTCAATTGAAATTCTGTTGTCCTTACCGAATTTCTGTTGGCACAAACAAATATATCGGTGGTTCCAACCAAACCATTCGGTTGGAAAAAAATTCGGTTGTCACAATGAACCTGTTTTCTCTGTGCAGATACTTATTCTAATCGAAGCCAAATTTTTAATTGAAAGAAATCTGTAGCTTCTGATAATTATATTTCAATTCAAACAATTTAGAAATTTCTATAATTTAAGCACAAAAAAACATTTAACTTATTGTTGCTTATGAAAAATGTATGAAGATGCTCTAAAATATGCAAAAGCGGGACTTTCGATGAAAAGCGGATAATCCCGCCAAAAGCTGGATGTTTGCTCAGATAACCAGAATAATCAGATAACCGATTTTCTCATAAATACATCTAGTACAAACAAAATGCAAAATGTTGCTAGAAATTGTATTCATTGTTTAAATATTTTTGAACTCAAAACCATTTCAACTCTTCAAGATAACTTCGGACCTAAAAACCTTTGTGAAATTTTACCCAGACTGGTGTAAGATATCATATAGTCACAATTTTAGAATTCTGCTTTAGAAGAACTTCCGCATAATACGAGCATTTGCCAATAGCATTAGAGTACTTAGAATTTGAGAGTTTTCAATGAAGAAAATTGCTCAAAATTTTTAGTGAAAAAAATTCTCTGAATATGAGCGTTTTCCTATGTTAAATAATTCTCTGAATCTCAGGGTTTTTGTAAAAGAAAAAGTGCTCAGAATCTGATCATTATACCCTACACCACTATGTGGTCAGGGTATTATAAGTTTCTGCTGATGTTTGTAACACCAAAAAATATTGGTCCTAGACCCACCTTATAGTATACCGATCGGCTCAGAATTTTTTTTATTTCGATTTAACGATGTCCGTCTGTCCGTCCGTCTGTCCATGCATTCTTGTGCGCACTCTACAGGTCGCAAATATTAAGATATTTTGATGAAACTTGGTACACCGACTTATGTCGGCCCAAGGACGACGCCTATTGATTTTAGTTAAAATCGGTCCATGTTTAGACCTAGTGGCCATATAAGGGTCCTACCAAAATTATATTGTTTATACGCTGCAGGTCGTAGATATTAAGAAATTTTGATGAAATTTGGTACACAGACCTATGTTAGCACAATAACGCAGCCTATTGATTTTGGTGAACATCGGTCCATGTTTAGACCTAGTGCCCATATAAGGGTCCTACCAAAATTATACTGTTTATACGCTGCAGGTCGCAATTATTAAGATATTTTGATGAAATTTAGTACACAGACCTATATTGGCCCAATAACGCAGCTTATTGATTTTGGTGAACATCGGTCCATGTTTAGACCTAGTGCCCATATAAGGGTCCTACCAAAATTATACTATTTATACGCTGCAGGTCGCAAATATTAAGATATTTTGATGAAATTTGGTACACCGACCTATGTCAGCCCAAGGATGAAGCCTATTGATTTTGGTTAACACCGGTCCATGTTTAGACCTAGTGCCCATATAAGGGTCCCCCCAAAATTATGTTTTTTATACGCTGCAGGTCGCAAATAATAAGATATTTTGATGAAATTTGGTACACAGACCTATGTTGGCCCAAGGACGCAGCTTATTGATTTTGGTGAACATCGGTCCATGTTTAGACCTAGTGCCCATATAAGGGTCCCCCCAAAATTGGCTTGGTTACCAACTGCAGGTCGCAAATATTAAGATATTTTAATGAAATTTGGTGCGCTGACTCACATTATAGAAAATTTTGACACAAGCCCCATTTTAACCCATTCGAATTTCGGAATTAATCATTAGTTGGCTTTTAACCAGACTGGTGTATGGTATTGTATAGTCGCCATGCCCGACTTTAACTTTTGTACTCGTTTTTCTATAGGATATTTCTAGAAATAGAAAATAGTCTTTAGAAGCAGATGGTTTCTCTGTATTAAAAAGTCCTTAAAATCTGTTTGTATACTAAAACTTCCTAAGAGTGATTTTTTAAAACTTTAAAATAGTCTTTACTAGAAAATAGTTTCTATAATAAAAAGTCCTTCAAATATGTTTCTATACTAAAAATTCTCTGAATATGAGCGTTTTTCTTTATAAAACAATTCTCTGAATCTGAGGGGTTTTCTATAGGAAAAGTCCTCAGAATCTCAAAATCAAAGAATTTTTCTCTGAATATGCGCGTTTTTCTTTATAAAACAATTCTCTGAATCTAAGGGGTTTTCTATAGGAAAAGTCCTCAGAATCTCAAAATCAGAGAATTTAGAAGCAGATAGTTTATCTATATTAAAAAGTCCTTCAAATCTTTTTGTAACTATCGTAAAAATACATAAGTTTGATTTTTGAAAACTTTATAAAAAAAATGTTTCGAACTTGGTGGAAAATCTGAAAGTTTTTCTTCAGAAAACGTTTTTCATAATCCTTAGAATATAAAGGTTTTGCTACAGGAAAAAGTCCCCAAAATTTTGCGTAGCTTAAGAATTTTCTAAAAGTATGCTCCAATTTTAATTTAATATTGAGTATAATTAGAGTATGTACATATATAAAGTTTTCCTAAAACTATGCTATAAAGTTTGTAATGCAAATTTAATTAAAATGCATTAAAAAATATTGTATTAAGTATTTTAAATAGTTCAACATTGTTGTTGTTTTGTTTATTAAAAAAAAACTTCTAAAAATATCATCTATTGGCACTTTCAAAATTTTAAGTAGTTTCAACTTGTTTTTGTAACTCTTTCACATTCATATCATTATATCGTATAAAAAAATGTCTAAATGTTTTATGTTTGTCCCAAATTTATTAATTGAAAATAATAAAAACATCCTTAAATTAATTTTGAAATAAAATTGTTTTTCATTATAATTTTTCTTTTTTTATTCTTAATTTTTTTCCAGATGTTATTTAAACATCCACCCATCAGCAAATTTGTTTAACTGTTTAAAAGATGCTAGTGTGCCTAAGCAAATAAAAAAAACCAATTTGAAAACAAATTATATCCCCTCCAAACAAAATACTTACAGAACAAATTCAAATGCCAAATCAAAAAAAAACTAAAATCATTCATAAAAAAACTAAATACCAAGCCAAAAGTAGTTTTTACCAAATGACGAACTCCTCTACTCTCTAATTAGTGGTATAAAAATATATTAACCAACATAACAACAACAAAAAAAATTATTTGCTCAATTAATTTTTTATTTTTTTTATAAAATTAACAATATTTTTTTTATAGTACTAAAAAAATAAATAATATGTAGATCCTTTGACATAAATATAACATAAAAAACATAATTACATAATCCATAATTAAGGTAACTAACATTTCATTTTCTATTTATTTTCTATGTGTGTTTTTTTGTTTTTGTCTATTATTTACTAATTATTTTTATTAGTTTATTTATTACTTACAACAAGAAAAGGATTAAAAATAATTTTTTAATTAAATTATCCCTTAAAAAAGTTCTACTGGGACTTCTTTTTGGATAAAAAACTTTCATCTTCGTTTAGTGTTCCAAATGATTGTAATTTTCCGTAAAAATTTAAGTAATTAATATTTTTGCATTCTCTGATAATACCAATTAACCCAGCAAAATCTTTCATTACCAAATAAGTGGTTATATAATAGAAATTCATAGCTCCACACAACTCATTTTTTGGCGTCTAAACTCATTATGTTTGTTTGGCGTGGTCGTTTTTATAAGTAGTCACGCTTACCCACTCGCTTACGATAAAATGAGTAATAAGTAGTTATGAGATTTTGAATAATAAGTGGTTACACACATGTTTACAAAAAGTTTAATTATAAGTGGTTATCCGATTGCTTACTTGATTCTTAAAAATAAGGAGTTAGGCAAATACTATTAGCTTAAGGAAATACATTCAGAATAATCTAAGTTTTCTCTAGTGTGTAATTTTAGGACTCGTCATAAAAATTTAAACATAAAACATTTTTACATATAATAAAAAAATTTAACTGTGTAAAAAGTACTTATTTAAACTAATACGAGTAAGTCATTATTTTATATTTAGAAACAATGAATACAATAGGCCGTTACTAGGAAGTCATTATTTTATATTATAAAATAATGCAAAAGGTAATGATATATCATTTTTGGTAATGCAGATAGTAATGAGGTGTCATTACCAATATTTTGCTGGGAAGTGAATATAATACAATAATAATTACTAGCTGTGAATTCAAAGAAATTACAATACATATTTTCATGGCGCCTAACGAAGGGCCTGATTAGGGTAACAATTTTTTTGTTTTAGACAATTTATAACAAAAGGTTTTATTTTATAAATAAAAAATTGTATATGTAAACGTTGTTTCATAACAATAGCTACACTCAACCAAAAAAGTCTGTAATGGCTACTGAAAATTTTGCTGTTATTACGGGAAATTTAACTGTTTTGAGCCCAGTGGTATTTTTTTTTTGCTAATTTTAGCAATACGTGTCTGCTGATTTGTAGTACAATAAAATTAGTAGCCACTACTAAATTTTAGCAAGATTGTTGTAAACTGCAATTCAAAATCGATTTGCTAAAATCAGTTAAAAAATTTAATAAATATCAATAACTTTAGTACCATAAAATTAGTATAAATAATTATTAGACGCTACTAAATTTCAGTAAATTGCTGTAAACTGCAATTTAAAATCAATCTGCTGAAGTTAGAAAAAAGAGTGTACTAAAAAATAAACAAACTGTAAAATCTAAAAAAAAATTAAAATCAAAGTTAATAAAAAAAAATTTTTTTATCTTTTGATTGTAAAAAATTTGTAATTACTTCAACATATTTGAAATTTGGAGTAAAAATTGCAAACGGTTGTCCAGTTATTACCTTTTCATGCATTGGAGAATTTCCTTAAAGTATTCACTAGTTAAATTAGTGTATTTTTTTGCTAAGTTTAGCACCGTAGTTCCGTAAGAGAAAAGCAAAAATTATTACTTTTTTATATAAGTGCAGGTTTATTTCTGTGAGTGTATCGGCAAATAAAATGACGTACCAAATCTAGTGTTTTTATTATAGAAGTAATAGTGGTTTTCGCTTTTGAAAAATTCCAACTCTAAGCTAGTTTTATTATTATCAATTATGCAAATACACTCAAAAAAATAAGTTAGTAGAAAAATTAGTAAAACGTCCTGTATATCAAGTATACTAGTTTTCAGCAACTTTTTGTTGAAATTATGTTTTTAGCAAACGTTTTAGTTATATTTTCTTTAGCACTAAGCTAATTTTCAACTAATGTTTTACTAATTTATTTTGCTACCAAAGTTATGCTGATAAACACTTTTGTAGTGCGGACAACAACCAGACAGATAACATGTAGATGTCGCAGATTAGATTAGATTTTATTTTGCATTTAGCGGGAAAATTGTCGAGTACATATGTATTAGCCAAAAATCTAGACATTTTTTATGAGCAGTAATATAATTTTTAAAACAAGTTTTATGTTAAAAAATCATAAAATTCACATGTCTTTTATTATAAAAAACAATTTCTAAGACTTCATAAGGTTATTATGCTCTTTCTTCTGATTGCGATAATATTTGACATTGAAAATCGACTATGGAACAAATATTAAAATTTTAATTTATCGCTTTATTTTGGCGATATAGCACAAAGGTTGAAAACGAATCAAGAAATTCCATAGTCAAAAAATTTGGATTTTTGATATAAATAACACTATCAGTAAATTAATATCACATACCGAAAATTGTTGTTCTAGTGTTATTTCAGAAGTTATGGCGATTTTCGCTTTTTTAAAATTAGAAAGAATCTGGCACTAAAAATCAATATCAAAATTTGTTTTTCATACTACTAACTCTGAGTATATAATCTGTGTTTAATTAAAAAAAAAAAAATCGCTAGGTTTTGAGTTAGAGAGATATTCGTAAGACAAATCCTGACGTTATCCTGTGAGTCCTGGAACAAAAATTGTAACTCATTTTACAACTAGAGACTCTAATCTAGCTTTATTATAATCGATAATATATGCTAGATCGTTAGTGTATTTTTGACGATTTTTCAAATATTTTTTTTCTGTTTTATAACTTTTTAAATTTACGAAATTTTCACTTTTCATCCTTCTCGCTTGAAAATCGTTCCTTCTACAAAAAAAAGATTGAAGGTAAAAAAGTAGGTAATTATGTTTTCTACACTCAAAATAGTTTGTAGTTTAAATTAACTGAAAATGTAATTTAAAATAAATGAAAAATCACTTGAAAACCGGTCTACTGACTTTTGATTTAAATCAAAAGAACTTTTCATTTATTTTTAAATGTTAATAAATAAACTACAAAATCCTTAAAAAATAATGATTTTTCATTTATTTGGTTTTTTTTTAAATTTCAAAAAATTAACTACAAAATCCGTAAGAATAAATGATATATAGTTTATTTCGTTTTTTTAACTGACCTAGAAATCGAAAGGGAATTCTTTTTTTAACAAAACATTTTAAATGAAAATATTAACTGTAACAGAAAATCGATATTTATATGTAATTTATTTTTTAAATAGACGACAAACACAGTTAAAAAATATATTTCTTTGTATTTTAACTGTATAATCATTTAAAAATAAATGTACGGATAACTTTTTAAATAAACTAGTCAGTTACTCTAATAATATTAATATTAATAATATAATATAACTTTTTTTATAAAAAAAATTGTTATTTAGCCAAAAACTATTTTAGCGGCCTTGGGCATTAGAGGGTTAAACGATTTTACTAAGAAAACTTTCTAAAAAAACAACATATTTCGATAAAATATGGATATGTAGTTTTCCCCATTCCCTCTTTTGAGTATTTTAAAAACTCAATATTTTTAAAGATTAATCGCAAAATTTTTCATAATAATGAAACATAAGTATTCAAGAAAATTTTGACAAAAAAGACCTGCTGGTATCAGTTACTTTAGAGATTAATCAGAACTGGGTCGACAACGAGAATTGCCTTTTCATATATTTTGTATGGTAAGTAAAATGTCGCCATGTCGTCCGGCGATTTGTCGTCGTAATAGAATATATTCTATTTTCGTGACGACACACTAATACACACTCAAATTGTTGCCATATTTTTAACTAAATAATGGTTGCCATTAGAACAGAGTTGTATAAATTCGTAATAGAGTTGCAAAAATTCGTACTTTGTTTACACAAAATTTAGTTTTTTGACAGCAGAAATATAATTGAAAATAAAAATACATAATTTGGCGCAAAAAAGCTAAATTAAATACAATAAAATGTAAAACTAAAAGAATTAATGCAAAAGCATTGAATTGATTAAAAATTGTTGCGAAACAAATACAACCACATTCTTGTTTTGCTTTCCTTTTTTCTAAACATCAAATAATGTCGACGGTCGATTGTCGCTGACTTTTGCTGTCGGCGGTCGACAATCGACCCAGTTGTGATTAAACTCTTAAGTACCATTTTTCGACAATCTAAATTTATGCACTGTTTATAAGTCTAGTGATTTTCTAGCGATTTTTGGGTTTGATCTAGCCATTTTTCTGAAAATTTGTTGGCAACACTGGATGTATGTAAACAAAACTTTTTGGACATTATTAAAAAATTATTTTTAATCCTTTAATTTCAGGGTGTTTTATTAGACAAAAATATATTAAATTCATCAATGATTTGTGATTTTAATTTAAATTTATTATAATGCACTGGTTTAAATCTATTGTTTGTGCTTTTTAGTTTATTACAATTAAGAATTTATCAGTAGTTAGTAAAAATTAGTAGTTAATATTTGAGTGTACAAAATTTCAATAATTTTTCTGACAATCTATTTTCTTGTATTTTTTTCTACAAATTTTCTACTTTTTAGGTTCAGCACCACTTGGTTTCTACACGCCTTTAAAAGCACCCATTGACAAACTTTTTCAATTAGGTGTCACAAGAGCACCTTCTATGTGCAATGATTCCTCTGCAACAAATTCTCCTACAGCAACCACAAATGGAATTTGTAGTAATCTATTGAATGGTGGTGGTAATGGCAGTATTGTAGGCATTACAGATGGTCTTATTGGCTTAGCCGGTGAGGAATATAATGGACAAGAACCAGAAAGTCTGCAATGTATAAAACCAGCAACAGATGATGATCTCAATTTAGCCTACAGTGAAGGAACACAAAAAACGGACTTATTGTATTGAAATTAAATAGATATGGAATAATAGTTAAAAATTCCTATTTCAATTTGTGTAATTTCGAATAACAGCGCAGGCGTGTTTTTATTTGTGTTTTTGTGGGGAAATTTCGAAATCTTTAAAAATCACTGTATGGCTTTAAAAAATATATGTTTTATAAAAAGTAAAAATACTTTTTGGGTTTTCACTGAAATTTTTTGTTCAAAAATTGTCATTATACTGTAGTAGTAAGAAGGAGTTTCTAATTTTTTATAAATGTTAAATTATTTTGTTTAATTTTCTTATAAATTTTTGTAAAACCTTATTATTTGTTTTATATTTACAAAAAATCAATATTTTTTATTTCTACTATTGAAAATTATTTAAATATACCTTATCTTTAAATTATAATTATTATCTACATAAATATAGAGCTTAATTTTAAAAAAATTTATAGTATTTTCTATTGTGAAGATTTTGCATTAAAATATAAAAAAAAACAAAAATAATTTTACCACAAAATTGAATATTTTTTTTTTATAAAATTCAATTTTGTGCAAGTTTTTGTTTTATTTTTCATTGCTATTCAAAACAGATTTATTGTAATTTGTATTTAACTTAAGTTTATCTTAAGTCTTATTTATTAATATTTCTTTATAAACATATTACTATTATAAAAAAAATAAAATAAAAAGAAATAAATATTAAAAAAATGTGAGTTATAATTATTAATGGAATGGTTTAACGGAGTGGTAAATAAACCTATTTTAAAGGAAATTCATAGGGCATTTAATAACAATGCTTTTCAGTGCCAAGTTCCTTTTAGTTTTTGAGAAAATCTCGATTAATGAAAATCGATTAGGAAAACTTCATTGTACCAAATTTTCCAAAGAATTATATACTGACAGTGTATATATATAGTCCATTGATTTTTTTTTAGCAAAAAAACAACTTTCTTTTGGTCAAAATTAGAATTTGTAAAAAAATCCGTAATTTGTAATAAGAGAAGAGCAAAAATGATTACTAAAAAAAATTGTACTAAAAATCAGTATAAAAATAGTAAAGTTCGATTGGAAACTGTTTACAAATTTTTTACTAACTTTTTTATCTGAGTGTAGTCAAGAAATTTTGGTTTCACTTTTATACTTCTTGAAATTATAATAAATGTCCTTTAAATTGATATACATATTGAGTTTCCCGTTCTGTTTTTTCATTTAAAAGTTAATAAAAGAAACATATTTTGCGATTTGATTTGAATTGAACCGTTCTGTAGAAAAATAAAAATCGACATAAGAGAAATGTGCATTTTCATAAGACGTATTTACAAATAAATAAAATATTTAAGAAATAGCTTAAATAATGATTTTTTGGAAATAAACGCTTTTTTATTTTAGTTGGAAAGAACAAGTAAGTATATAAGTAACTAAATATTAGAGTTTGTCGACAACTCAATAATAATTGAAAAGAAATGGAATTCTCGTTAGGTTTAATACTGTTTTTGGATCGAAATTTTATATTAAAATTTGTGAAATTGCCAATAATTTAGATTGGAAACAAATTTTCTCGTGTAATTTGTTCTCTGTATCGATTAAGGGTACACCACTACGTATACTCAATATGAATAGGTACAATAAATATAACTCATACGTAAAAAAAATATAGAAAATAAAAATTCATACGATTTCCCCGTTTTTTGAATATCTCGGGAAATACTGGTCCAATTTGGCTGGAAAACCTACTGTTCCAGATTTGCGATGCTCTTTCAGAATTTTTCACCCAAATTTGAATTCAAGCTTCCCCGTTTTATTTTCCATTTTTAAAATGCGGCAACCCTGAATAGTGTTTGCTTTAAATTTTCTTTTAATTGCAATAACTTAGAAACCGTTGGAGATAATTGAACGAAATTTTCGCCAAATGGTAGAATGAAATTTAGGCCATTTTTTCTTTTGGTCAAATACTCAAACGAAAAGAAATTTCAAAATCAATTAAAAAACATGCCTTTCAGTGCGAAGCTCCTTTTAGTTTTTGAGAAAATGACGATTATTTAATATCGACACAAACAAAAATGACGATTAATGAATATCGATTAGGAAAACTTTATTGCACGAAATTTTCCAAAGAATTATATACCATTTAATAGGCCTTGAGATGCCCGTTCATTTGAGTATAATCTTGGGGGAAATTGAGAAAAAAAAATTTTCGATCAAAAAAAAAAAGACCGTGTATATATGTCCATTGATTTTGGAAAAAAAATTTTTTTTTTCTTTGGTCAAAATTAGACTCAAACGAAAGGAAATTTCAAAAGCAATTAAAAAACATGCCTTTCAGTGCCAAGCTCCTTTTAGTTTTGAAGAAAATGACGATTAATGAATATCGAGACAAGCACAAATGACGATTTATGAATATCGATTAGCAAAACTTTATTGCACGAAATTTTCCAAAGAATTATATACTGTTTAATAGGCCTCGAGATGCACGTTCATTTGAGTATAATATTGGGGGGAATTGAGAAAAAAAATTTTTCGATCAAAAAAAAAAGACAGTGTGTAGTCCATTGATTTTGGCAAAACAAAATTTTTTTTTCTTTTGGTCAAAATTAGACTCAAACGAAAGGAAATTTCAAAAGCAATTAAAAAACATGCCTTTCAGTGCCAAGCTCCTTTTAGTTTTGAAGAAAATGACGATTAATGAATATCGAGACAAGCAAAAATGACGATTTATGAATATCGATTAGCAAAACTTTATTGCACGAAATTTTCCAAAGAATTATATACTGTTTAATAGGCCTCGAGATGCTCGTTCATTTGAGTATAATATTGGAAATTTATAGGGCATCCAATAAAAATGGTTTTCAGTGCCAAGTTCCTTTTTTAATTAACGAATATCGATTAGGAAAACTTCATTGGACGGAATTTTCCAAAAAAATATATACTCTTTAATAGGCCTTGAAATGCCCGTTCATTTGAGTATAAAATTGGGGGGAATTGAGAAAAAAAAATTTTCGATAAAAAAAAGACGTGTATAGTCCATTGATTTTGGCAAAAAAAAATTTTTTTTTCTTTTGGTCAAAATTAGACTCAAACGAAAGGAAATTTCAAAAGCAATTAAAAAACATGCCTTTTAGTGCCAAGCTCCTTTTAGTTTTTGAGAAAATGACGATTAATGAATATCGAGACAAGCAAAAATGACGATTTATGAATATCGATTAGCAAAACTTTATTGCACGAAATTTTCCAAAGAATTATATACTGTTTAATAGGCCTCGATTTGCCGGTTCATTTGAGTATAATATTGGGGGGAATTGAGAAAAAAAATTTTTCGATCAAAAAAAAAAAGACAGTGTATAGTCCATTGATTTTGGCAAAAAAAAAATTTTTTTTCTTTTGGTCAAAATTAGACTCAAACGAAAGGAAATTTCAAAAGCAATTAAAAAACATGCCTTTCAGTGCCAAGCTCCTTTTAGTTTTAAAGAAAATGACGATTAATGAATATCGAGACAAAAAATTGACAATTAATGAATATCGATTAGGAAAACTTTATTGCACGGAATTTTCCAAAGAATTATATACTGTTTAATAGGCCTTGAGATGCCCGTTCATTTGAGTATAACATTGGAAATTTATAGGGCATCCAATAAAAATGGTTTTCAGTGCCAAGTTCCTTTTTTAATTAACGAATATCGATTAGGAAAACTTCATTGGACGGAATTTTCCAAAAAAATATATACTGTTTAATAGGCCTTGAAATGCCCGTTCATTTGAGTATAATATTGGGGGGAATTGAGAAAAAAAATTTTTCGATCAAAAAAAAAGTCAGTGTATAGTCCATTGATTTTGGCAAAAAAAAATTTTTTTTCTTTTGGTCAAAATTAGACTCAAACGAAAGGAAATTTCAAAAGCAATTAAAAAACATGCCTTTCAGTGCCAAGCTCCTTTTAGTTTTTGAGAAAATGACGATTAATGAATATCGAGACAAGCAAAAATGACGATTTATGAATATCGATTAGCAAAACTTTATTGCACGAAATTTTCCAAAGAATTATATACTGTTTAATAGGCCTTGAGATGCCCGTTCATTTGAGTATAATATTGGAAATTTATAGGGCATCCAATAAAAATGGTTTTCAGTGCCAAGTTCCTTTTTTAATTAACGAATATCGATTAGGAAAACTTCATTGGACGGAATTTTCCAAAAAAATATATACTGTTTAATAGGCCTTGAAATGCCCGTTCATTTGAGTATAATATTGGGGGGAATTGAGAAAAAAAATTTTTCGATCAAAAAAAAAAGACAGTCCATTGATTTTGGCAAAAAAAAATTTTTTTTTCTTTTGGTCAAAATTAGACTCAAACGAAAGGAAATTTCAAAAGCAATTAAAAAACATGCCTTTCAGTGCCAAGCTCCTTTTAGTTTTTGAGAAAATGACGATTAATGAATATCGAGACAAGCAAAATTGACAATTAATGAATATCGATTAGGAAAACTTTATTGCACGGAATTTTCCAAAGAATTATATACTGTTTAATAGGCCTTGAGATGCCCGTTCATTTGAGTATAATATTGGAAATTTATAGGGCATCCAATAAAAATGGTTTTCAGTGCCAAGTTCCTTTTTTAATTAACGAATATCGATTAGGAAAACTTCATTGGACGGAATTTTCCAAAAAAATATATACTGTTTAATAGGCCTTGAAATGCCCGTTCATTTGAGTATAATATTGGGGGGAATTGAGAAAAAAAATTTTTCGATCAAAAAAAAAAGACAGTGTATAGTCCATTGATTTTGGCAAAAAAAATTTTTTTTTCTTTTGGTCAAAATTAGACTCAAACGAAAGGAAATTTCAAAAGCAATTAAAAAACATGCCTTTCAGTGCCAAGCTCCTTTTAGTTTTTGAGAAAATGACGATTAATGAATATCGAGACAAGCAAAATTGACAATTAATGAATATCGATTAGGAAAACTTTATTGCACGAAATTTTCCAAACAATTATATACTGTTTAATAGGCCTTGAGATGCCCGTTCATTTGAGTATAATATTGGAAATTTATAGGGCATCCAATAAAAATGGTTTTCAGTGCCAAGTTCCTTTTTTAATGAACGAATATCGATTAGGAAAACTTCATTGGACGGAATTTTCCAAAAAAATATATACTGTTTAATAGGCCTTGAAATGCCCGTTCATTTGAGTATAATATTGGGGGGAATTGAGAAAAAAAATTTTTCGATCAAAAAAAAAAGACAGTGTATAGTCCATTGATTTTGGCAAAAAAAAATTTTTTTTTCTTTTGGTCAAAATTAGACTCAAACGAAAGGAAATTTCAAAAGCAATTAAAAAACATGCCTTTCAGTGCCAAGCTCCTTTTAGTTTTTGAGAAAATGACGATTAATGAATATCGAGACAAGCAAAAATGACGATTTATGAATATCGATTAGCAAAACTTTATTGCACGAAATTTTCCAAAGAATTATATACTGTTTAATAGGCCTTGAGATGCCCATTCATTTGAGTATAATATTGGAAATTTATAGGGCATCCAATAAAAATGGTTTTCAGTGCCAAGTTCCTTTTTTAATTAACGAATATCGATTAGGAAAACTTCACTGGACGGAATTTTCCAAAAAAATATATACTGTTTAATAGGCCTTGAAATGCCCGTTCATTTGAGTATAATATTGGGGGGAATTGAGAAAAAAAATTTTTCGATCAAAAAAAAAAGACAGTGTATAGTCCATTGATTTTGGCAAAAAAAATTTTTTTTTTCTTTTGGTCAAAATTAGACTCAAACGAAAGGAAATTTCAAAAGCAATTAAAAAACATGCCTTTCAGTGCCAAGCTCCTTTTAGTTTTTGAGAAAATGACGATTAATGAATATCGAGACAAGCAAAAATGACGATTTATGAATATCGATTAGAAAAACTTTATTGGACGAAATTTTCCAAAGAATTATATACTGTTTAATAGGCCTTGAGATGCCCGTTCATTTGAGTATAATATTGGAAATTTATAGGGCATCCAATAAAAATGGTTTTCAGTGCCAAGTTCCTTTTTTAATGAACGAATATCGATTAGGAAAACTTCATTGGACGGAATTTTCCAAAAAAATATATACTGTTTAATAGGCCTTGAAATGCCCGTTCATTTGAGTATAATATTGGGGGGAATTGAGAAAAAAAATTTTTCGATCAAAAAAAAAAGACAGTGTATAGTCCATTGATTTTGGCAAAAAAAATTTTTTTTTTCTTTTGGTCAAAATTAGACTCAAACGAAAGGAAATTTCAAAAGCAATTAAAAAACATGCCTTTCAGTGCCAAGCTCCTTTTAGTTTTTGAGAAAATGACGATTAATGAATATCGAGACAAGCAAAATTGACAATTAATGAATATCGATTAGGAAAACTTTATTGCACGGAATTTTCCAAAGAATTATATACTGTTTAATAGACCTTGAGATGCCCGTTCATTTGAGTATAATATTGGAAATTTATAGGGCATCCAATAAAAATGGTTTTCAGTGCCAAGTTCCTTTTTTAATTAACGAATATCGATTAGGAAAACTTCATTGGACGGAATTTTCCAAAAAAATATATATACTGTTTAATAGGCCTTGAAATGCCCGTTCATTTGAGTATAATATTGGGGGGAATTGAGAAAAAAAATTTTTCGATCAAAAAAAAAAGACAGTGTATAGTCCATTGATTTTGGCAAAAAAAAAATTTTTTTTCTTTTGGTCAAAATTAGACTCAAACGAAAGGAAATTTCAAAAGCAATTAAAAAACATGCCTTTCAGTGCCAAGCTCCTTTTAGTTTTTGAGAAAATGACGATTAATGAATATCGAGACAAGCAAAATTGACAATTAATGAATATCGATTAGGAAAACTTTATTGCACGGAATTTTCCAAAGAATTATATACTGTTTAATAGGCCTTGAGATGCCCGTTCATTTGAGTATAATATTGGAAATTTATAGGGCATCCAATAAAAATGGTTTTCACTGCCAAGTTCCTTTTTCAATTAACGAATATCGATTAGGAAAACTTCATTGGACGGAATTTTCCAAAAAAATATATACTGTTTAATAGGCCTTGAAATGCCCGTTCATTTGAGTATAATATTGGGGGGAATTGAGAAAAAAAATTTTTCGATCAAAAAAAAAAGACAGTTATAGTCCATTGATTTTGGCAAAAAAAAAATTTTTTTTCTTTTGGTCAAAATTAGACTCAAACGAAAGGAAATTTCAAAAGCAATTAAAAAACATGCCTTTCAGTGCCAAGCTCCTTTTAGTTTTTGAGAAAATGACGATTAATGAATATCGAGACAAGCAAAATTGACAATTAATGAATATCGATTAGGAAAACTTTATTGCACGGAATTTTCCAAAGAATTATATACTGTGTAATAGGCCTTGAGATGCCCGTTCATTTGAGTATAATATTGGAAATTTATAGGGCATCCAATAAAAATGGTTTTCAGTGCCAAGTTCCTTTTTTAATTAACGAATATCGATTAGGAAAACTTCATTGGACGGAATTTTCCAAAAAAATATATACTGTTTAATAGGCCTTGAAATGCCCGTTCATTTGAGTATAATATTGGGGGGAATTGAGAAAAAAAATTTTTCGATCAAAAAAAAAAGACAGTGTATAGTCCATTGATTTTGGCAAAAAAAATTTTTTTTTCTTTTGGTCAAAATTAGACTCAAACGAAAGGAAATTTCAAAAGCAATTAAAAAACATGCCTTTCAGTGCCAAGCTCCTTTTAGTTTTTGAGAAAATGACGATTAATGAATATCGAGACAAGCAAAATTGACAATTAATGAATATCGATTAGGAAAACTTTATTGCACGGAATTTTCCAAAGAATTATATACTGTTTAATAGGCCTTGAGATGCCCGTTCATTTGAGTATAATATTGGAAATTTATAGGGCATCCAATAAAAATGGTTTTCAGTGCCAAGTTCCTTTTTTAATTAACGAATATCGATTAGGAAAACTTCATTGGACGGAATTTTCCAAAAAAATATATACTGTTTAATAGGCCTTGAAATGCCCGTTCATTTGAGTATAATATTGGGGGGAATTGAGAAAAAAAATTTTTCGATCAAAAAAAAAAGACAGTGTATAGTCCATTGATTTTGGCAAAAAAAATTATTTTTTTCTTTTGGTCAAAATTAGACTCAAACGAAAGGAAATTTCAAAAGCAATTAAAAAAACATGCCTTTCAGTGCCAAGCTCCTTTTAGTTTTTGAGAAAATGACGATTAATGAATATCGAGACAAGCAAAAATGACGATTAATGAATATCGATTAGGAAAACTTTATTGCACGAAATTTTCCAAAGAATTATATACTGTTTAATAGGCCTTGAGATGCCCGTTCATTTGAGTATAACATTGGAAATTTATAGGGCATCCAATAAAAATGGTTTTCAGTGCCAAGTTCCTTTTTTAATTAACGAATATCGATTAGGAAAACTTCATTGGACGGAATTTTCCAAAAAAATATATACTGTTTAATAGGCCTTGAAATGCCCGTTCATTTGAGTATAATATTGGGGGGAATTGAGAAAAAAAATTTTTCGATAAAAAAAAAAAGACAGTGTATAGTCCATTGATTTTGGCAAAAAAAAATTTTTTTTTCTTTTGGTCAAAATTAGACTCAAACGAAAGGAAATTTCAAAAGCAATTAAAAAACATGCCTTTCAGTGCCAAGCTCCTTTTAGTTTTTGAGAAAATGACGATTAATGAATATCGAGACAAGCAAAATTGACAATTAATGAATATCGATTAGGGCATCCAATAAAAATGGTTTTCAGTGCCAAGTTCCTTTTTTAATTAACGAATATCGATTAGGAAAACTTCATTGGACGGAATTTTCCAAAAAAATATATACTGTTTAATAGGCCTTGAAATGCCCGTTCATTTGAGTATAATATTGGGGGGAATTGAGAAAAAAAATTTTTCGATCAAAAAAAAAAGACAGTGTATAGTCCATTGATTTTGGCAAAAAAAATTTTTTTTCTTTTGGTCAAAATTAGACTCAAACGAAAGGAAATTTCAAAAGCAATTAAAAAACATGCCTTTCAGTGCCAAGCTCCTTTTAGTTTTAAAGAAAATGACGATTAATGAATATCGAGACAAAAAATTGACAATTAATGAATATCGATTAGGAAAACTTTATTGCACGGAATTTTCCAAAGAATTATATACTGTTTAATAGGCCTTGAGATGCCCGTTCATTTGAGTATAACATTGGAAATTTATAGGGCATCCAATAAAAATGGTTTTCAGTGCCAAGTTCCTTTTTTAATTAACGAATATCGATTAGGAAAACTTCATTGGACGGAATTTTCCAAAAAAATATATACTGTTTAATAGGCCTTGAAATGCCCGTTCATTTGAGTATAATATTGGGGGGAATTGAGAAAAAAAATTTTTCGATCAAAAAAAAAAAAGACAGTGTATAGTCCATTGATTTTGGCAAAAAAAAAATTTTTTTTCTTTTGGTCAAAATTAGACTCAAACGAAAGGAAATTTCAAAAGCAATTAAAAAACATGCCTTTCAGTGCCAAGCTCCTTTTAGTTTTTGAGAAAATGACGATTAATGAATATCGAGACAAGCAAAATTGACAATTAATGAATATCGATTAGGGCATCCAATAAAAATGGTTTTCAGTGCCAAGTTCCTTTTTTAATTAACGAATATCGATTAGGAAAACTTCATTGGACGGAATTTTCCAAAAAAATATATACTGTTTAATAGGCCTTGAAATGCCCGTTCATTTGAGTATAATATTGGGGGGAATTGAGAAAAAAAATTTTTCGATAAAAAAAAAAGACAGTGTATAGTCCATTGATTTTGGCAAAAAAAATTTTTTTTTCTTTTGGTCAAAATTAGACTCAAACGAAAGGAAATTTCAAAAGCAATTAAAAAACATGCCTTTCAGTGCCAAGCTCCTTTTAGTTTTAAAGAAAATGACGATTAATGAATATCGAGACAAAAAATTGACAATTAATGAATATCGATTAGGAAAACTTTATTGCACGGAATTTTCCAAAGAATTATATACTGTTTAATAGGCCTTGAGATGCCCGTTCATTTGAGTATAACATTGGAAATTTATAGGGCATCCAATAAAAATGGTTTTCAGTGCCAAGTTCCTTTTTTAATTAACGAATATCGATTAGGAAAACTTTATTGCACGGAATTTTCCAAAGAATTATATACTGTTTAATAGGCCTCGAGATGCCCGTTCATTTGAGTATAATATTGGGGGGAATTGAGAAAAAAAATTTTTCGATCAAAAAAAAAAGACAGTGTATAGTCCATTGATTTTGGCAAAAAAAATTTTTTTTTCTTTTGGTCAAAATTAGACTCAAACGAAAGGAAATTTCAAAAGCAATTAAAAAACATGCCTTTCAGTGCCAAGCTCCTTTTAGTTTTTGAGAAAATGACGATTAATGAATATCGAGACAAGCAAAAATGACGATTAATGAATATCGATTAGGAAAACTTTATTGCACGGAATTTTCCAAAGAATTATATACTGTTTAATAGGCCTTGAGATGCCCGTTAATTTGAGTATAACATTGGAAATTTATAGGGCATCCAATAAAAATGGTTTTCAGTGCCAAGTTCCTTTTTTAATTAACGAATATCGATTAGGAAAACTTCATTGGACGGAATTTTCCAAAAAAATATATACTGTTTAATAGGCCTTGAAATGCCCGTTCATTTGAGTATAATATTGGGGGGAATTGAGAAAAAAAATTTTTCGATCAAAAAAAAAAGACAGTGTATGTCCATTGATTTTGGCAAAAAAAATTTTTTTTTTCTTTTGGTCAAAATTAGACTCAAACGAAAGGAAATTTCAAAAGCAATTAAAAAACATGCCTTTCAGTGCCAAGCTCCTTTTAGTTTTTGAGAAAATGACGATTAATGAATATCGAGACAAGCAAAATTGACAATTAATGAATATCGATTAGGGCATCCAATAAAAATGGTTTTCAGTGCCAAGTTCCTTTTTTAATTAACGAATATCGATTAGGAAAACTTCATTGGACGGAATTTTCCAAAAAAATATATACTGTTTAATAGGCCTTGAAATGCCCGTTCATTTCAGTATAATATTGGGGGGAATTGAGAAAAAAAATTTTTCGATCAAAAAAAAAGACAGTGTATAGTCCATTGATTTTGGCAAAAAAAAATTTTTTTTTCTTTTGGTCAAAATTAGACTCAAACGAAAGGAAATTTCAAAAGCAATTAAAAAACATGCCTTTCAGTGCCAAGCTCCTTTTAGTTTTGAAGAAAATGACGATTAATGAATATCGAGACAAAAAATTGACAATTAATGAATATCGATTAGGAAAACTTTATTGCACGGAATTTTCCAAAGAATTATATACTGTTTAATAGGCCTTGAGATGCCCGTTCATTTGAGTATAACATTGGAAATTTATAGGGCATCCAATAAAAATGGTTTTCAGTGCCAAGTTCCTTTTTTAATTAACGAATATCGATTAGGAAAACTTCATTGGACGGAATTTTCCAAAAAAATATATACTGTTTAATAGGCCTTGAAATGCCCGTTCATTTGAGTATAATATTGGGGGGAATTGAGAAAAAAAATTTTTCGATCAAAAAAAAAAGACAGTGTATGTCCATTGATTTTGGCAAAAAAAAATTTTTTTTTCTTTTGGTCAAAATTAGACTCAAACGAAAGGAAATTTCAAAAGCAATTAAAAAACATGCCTTTCAGTGCCAAGCTCCTTTTAGTTTTGAAGAAAATGACGATTAATGAATATCGAGACAAAAAATTGACAATTAATGAATATCGATTAGGAAAACTTTATTGCACGGAATTTTCCAAAGAATTATATACTGTTTAATAGGCCTTGAGATGCCCGTTCATTTGAGTATAACATTGGAAATTTATAGGGCATCCAATAAAAATGGTTTTCAGTGCCAAGTTCCTTTTTTAATTAACGAATATCGATTAGGAAAACTTCATTGGACGGAATTTTCCAAAAAAATATATACTGTTTAATAGGCCTTGAAATGCCCGTTCATTTGAGTATAATATTGGGGGGAATTGAGAAAAAAAATTTTTCGATCAAAAAAAAAAGACAGTGTATAGTCCATTGATTTTGGCAAAAAAAATTTTTTTTTTTTTTTGGTCAAAATTAGACTCAAACGAAAGGAAATTTCAAAAGCAATTAAAAAACATGCCTTTCAGTGCCAAGCTCCTTTTAGTTTTTGAGAAAATGACGATTAATGAATATCGAGACAAGCAAAATTGACAATTAATGAATATCGATTAGGAAAACTTTATTGCACGGAATTTTCCAAAGAATTATATACTGTTTAATAGGCCTTGAGATTCCCGTTCATTTGAGTATAATATTGGAAATTTATAGGGCATCCAATAAAAATGGTTTTCAGTGCCAAGTTCCTTTTTTAATTAACGAATATCGATTAGGAAAACTTCATTGGACGGAATTTTCCAAAAAAATATATACTGTTTAATAGGCCTTGAAATGCCCGTTCATTTGAGTATAATATTGGGGGGAATTGAGAAAAAAAATTTTTCGATCAAAAAAAAAAAGACAGTGTATATATAGTCCATTGATTTTGGCAAAAAAAAAATTTTTTTTCTTTTGGTCAAAATTAGACTCAAACGAAAGGAAATTTCAAAAGCAATTAAAAAACATGCCTTTCAGTGCCAAGCTCCTTTTAGTTTTTGAGAAAATGACGATTAATGAATATCGAGACAAGCAAAATTGACAATTAATGAATATCGATTAGGAAAACTTTATTGCACGGAATTTTCCAAAGAATTATATACTGTTTAATAGGCCTTGAGATGCCCGTTCATTTGAGTATAATATTGGAAATTTATAGGGCATCCAATAAAAATGGTTTTCAGTGCCAAGTTCCTTTTTTAATTAACGAATATCGATTAGGAAAACTTCATTGGACGGAATTTTCCAAAAAAATATATACTGTTTAATAGGCCTTGAAATGCCCGTTCATTTGAGTATAATATTGGGGGGAATTGAGAAAAAAAATTTTTCGATCAAAAAAAAAAGACAGTGTATAGTCCATTGATTTTGGCAAAAAAAATTTTTTTTTCTTTTGGTCAAAATTAGACTCAAACGAAAGGAAATTTCAAAAGCAATTAAAAAAACATGCCTTTCAGTGCCAAGCTCCTTTTAGTTTTTGAGAAAATGACGATTAATGAATATCGAGACAAGCAAAAATGACGATTAATGAATATCGATTAGGAAAACTTTATTGCACGAAATTTTCCAAAGAATTATATACTGTTTAATAGGCCTTGAGATGCCCGTTCATTTGAGTATAATATTGGAAATTTATAGGGCATCCAATAAAAATGGTTTTCAGTGCCAAGTTCCTTTTTTAATTAACGAATATCGATTAGGAAAACTTCATTGGACGGAATTTTCCAAAAAAATATATACTGTTTAATAGGCCTTGAAATGCCCGTTCATTTGAGTATAATATTGGGGGGAATTGAGAAAAAAAATTTTTCGATCAAAAAAAAAAGACAGTGTATAGTCCATTGATTTTGGCAAAAAAAAATTTTTTTTTCTTTTGGTCAAAATTAGACTCAAACGAAAGGAAATTTCAAAAGCAATTAAAAAACATGCCTTTCAGTGCCAAGCTCCTTTTAGTTTTAAAGAAAATGACGATTAATGAATATCGAGACAAAAAATTGACAATTAATGAATATCGATTAGGAAAACTTTATTGCACGGAATTTTCCAAAGAATTATATACTGTTTAATAGGCCTTGAGATGCCCGTTCATTTGAGTATAACATTGGAAATTTATAGGGCATCCAATAAAAATGGTTTTCAGTGCCAAGTTCCTTTTTTAATTAACGAATATCGATTAGGAAAACTTCATTGGACGGAATTTTCCAAAAAAATATATACTGTTTAATAGGCCTTGAAATGCCCGTTCATTTCAGTATAATATTGGGGGGAATTGAGAAAAAAAATTTTTCGATCAAAAAAAAAAGACAGTGTATAGTCCATTGATTTTGGCAAAAAAAATTTTTTTTTTCTTTTGGTCAAAATTAGACTCAAACGAAAGGAAATTTCAAAAGCAATTAAAAAACATGCCTTTCAGTGCCAAGCTCCTTTTAGTTTTGAAGAAAATGACGATTAATGAATATCGAGACAAAAAATTGACAATTAATGAATATCGATTAGGAAAACTTTATTGCACGGAATTTTCCAAAGAATTATATACTGTTTAATAGGCCTTGAGATGCCCGTTCATTTGAGTATAACATTGGAAATTTATAGGGCATCCAATAAAAATGGTTTTCAGTGCCAAGTTCCTTTTTTAATTAACGAATATCGATTAGGAAAACTTCATTGGACGGAATTTTCCAAAAAAATATATACTGTTTAATAGGCCTTGAAATGCCCGTTCATTTGAGTATAATATTGGGGGGAATTGAGAAAAAAAATTTTTCGATCAAAAAAAAAAGACAGTGTATGTCCATTGATTTTGGCAAAAAAAAATTTTTTTTTCTTTTGGTCAAAATTAGACTCAAACGAAAGGAAATTTCAAAAGCAATTAAAAAACATGCCTTTCAGTGCCAAGCTCCTTTTAGTTTTGAAGAAAATGACGATTAATGAATATCGAGACAAAAAATTGACAATTAATGAATATCGATTAGGAAAACTTTATTGCACGGAATTTTCCAAAGAATTATATACTGTTTAATAGGCCTTGAGATGCCCGTTCATTTGAGTATAACATTGGAAATTTATAGGGCATCCAATAAAAATGGTTTTCAGTGCCAAGTTCCTTTTTTAATTAACGAATATCGATTAGGAAAACTTCATTGGACGGAATTTTCCAAAAAAATATATACTGTTTAATAGGCCTTGAAATGCCCGTTCATTTGAGTATAATATTGGGGGGAATTGAGAAAAAAAATTTTTCGATCAAAAAAAAAAGACAGTGTATAGTCCATTGATTTTGGCAAAAAAAATTTTTTTTTTTTTTTGGTCAAAATTAGACTCAAACGAAAGGAAATTTCAAAAGCAATTAAAAAACATGCCTTTCAGTGCCAAGCTCCTTTTAGTTTTTGAGAAAATGACGATTAATGAATATCGAGACAAGCAAAATTGACAATTAATGAATATCGATTAGGAAAACTTTATTGCACGGAATTTTCCAAAGAATTATATACTGTTTAATAGGCCTTGAGATTCCCGTTCATTTGAGTATAATATTGGAAATTTATAGGGCATCCAATAAAAATGGTTTTCAGTGCCAAGTTCCTTTTTTAATTAACGAATATCGATTAGGAAAACTTCATTGGACGGAATTTTCCAAAAAAATATATACTGTTTAATAGGCCTTGAAATGCCCGTTCATTTGAGTATAATATTGGGGGGAATTGAGAAAAAAATTTTTCGATCAAAAAAAAAAAGACAGTGTATATATAGTCCATTGATTTTGGCAAAAAAAAAATTTTTTTTCTTTTGGTCAAAATTAGACTCAAACGAAAGGAAATTTCAAAAGCAATTAAAAAACATGCCTTTCAGTGCCAAGCTCCTTTTAGTTTTTGAGAAAATGACGATTAATGAATATCGAGACAAGCAAAATTGACAATTAATGAATATCGATTAGGAAAACTTTATTGCACGGAATTTTCCAAAGAATTATATACTGTTTAATAGGCCTTGAGATGCCCGTTCATTTGAGTATAATATTGGAAATTTATAGGGCATCCAATAAAAATGGTTTTCAGTGCCAAGTTCCTTTTTTAATTAACGAATATCGATTAGGAAAACTTCATTGGACGGAATTTTCCAAAAAAATATATACTGTTTAATAGGCCTTGAAATGCCCGTTCATTTGAGTATAATATTGGGGGGAATTGAGAAAAAAAATTTTTCGATCAAAAAAAAAAGACAGTGTATAGTCCATTGATTTTGGCAAAAAAAATTTTTTTTTCTTTTGGTCAAAATTAGACTCAAACGAAAGGAAATTTCAAAAGCAATTAAAAAAACATGCCTTTCAGTGCCAAGCTCCTTTTAGTTTTTGAGAAAATGACGATTAATGAATATCGAGACAAGCAAAAATGACGATTAATGAATATCGATTAGGAAAACTTTATTGCACGAAATTTTCCAAAGAATTATATACTGTTTAATAGGCCTTGAGATGCCCGTTCATTTGAGTATAATATTGGAAATTTATAGGGCATCCAATAAAAATGGTTTTCAGTGCCAAGTTCCTTTTTTAATTAACGAATATCGATTAGGAAAACTTCATTGGACGGAATTTTCCAAAAAAATATATACTGTTTAATAGGCCTTGAAATGCCCGTTCATTTGAGTATAATATTGGGGGGAATTGAGAAAAAAAATTTTTCGATCAAAAAAAAAAGACAGTGTATAGTCCATTGATTTTGGCAAAAAAAAATTTTTTTTTCTTTTGGTCAAAATTAGACTCAAACGAAAGGAAATTTCAAAAGCAATTAAAAAACATGCCTTTCAGTGCCAAGCTCCTTTTAGTTTTAAAGAAAATGACGATTAATGAATATCGAGACAAAAAATTGACAATTAATGAATATCGATTAGGAAAACTTTATTGCACGGAATTTTCCAAAGAATTATATACTGTTTAATAGGCCTTGAGATGCCCGTTCATTTGAGTATAACATTGGAAATTTATAGGGCATCCAATAAAAATGGTTTTCAGTGCCAAGTTCCTTTTTTAATTAACGAATATCGATTAGGAAAACTTCATTGGACGGAATTTTCCAAAAAAATGTATCAAAAAAAAAAGACAGTGTATAGTCCATTGATTTTGGCAAAAAAAAATTTTTTTTTCTTTTGGTCAAAATTAGACTCAAACGAAAGGAAATTTCAAAAGCAATTAAAAAACATGCCTTTCAGTGCCAAGCTCCTTTTAGTTTTTGAGAAAATGACGATTAATGAATATCGAGACAAGCAAAAATGACGATTTATGAATATCGATTAGCAAAACTTTATTGCACGAAATTTTCCAAAGAATTATATACTGTTTAATAGGCCTCGAGATGCCCGTTCATTTGAGTATAATATTGGAAATTTATAGGGCATCCAATAAAAATGGTTTTCAGTGCCAAGTTCCTTTTTTAATTAACGAATATCGATTAGGAAAACTTCATTGGACGGAATTTTCCAAAAAAATATATACTGTTTAATAGGCCTTGAAATGCCCGTTCATTTGAGTATAATATTGGGGGGAATTGAGAAAAAAAATTTTTCGATCAAAAAAAAAAGACAGTGTATAGTCCATTGATTTTGGCAAAAAAATTTTTTTTTTTCTTTTGGTCAAAATTAGACTCAAACGAAAGGAAACTTCAAAAGCAATTAAAAAACATGCCTTTCAGTGCCAAGCTCCTTTTAGTTTTTGAGAAAATGACGATTAATGAATATCGAGACAAGCAAAATTGACAATTAATGAATATCGATTAGGAAAACTTTATTGCACGGAATTTTCCAAAGAATTATATACTGTTTAATAGGCCTTGAGATGCCCGTTCATTTGAGTATAATATTGGAAATTTATAGGGCATCCAATAAAAATGGTTTTCAGTGCCAAGTTCCTTTTTTAATTAACGAATATCGATTAGGAAAACTTCATTGGACGGAATTTTCCAAAAAAATATATACTGTTTAATAGGCCTTGAAATGCCCGTTCATTTGAGTATAATATTGGGGGGAATTGAGAAAAAAAATTTTTCGATCAAAAAAAAAAAGACAGTGTATAGTCCATTGATTTTGGCAAAAAAAAATTTTTTTTTCTTTTGGTCAAAATTAGACTCAAACGAAAGGAAATTTCAAAAGCAATTAAAAAACATGCCTTTCAGTGCCAAGCTCCTTTTAGTTTTTGAGAAAATGACGATTAATGAATATCGAGACAAGCAAAATTGACAATTAATGAATATCGATTAGGGCATCCAATAAAAATGGTTTTCAGTGCCAAGTTCCTTTTTTAATTAACGAATATCGATTAGGAAAACTTCATTGGACGGAATTTTCCAAAAAAATATATACTGTTTAATAGGCCTTGAAATGCCCGTTCATTTGAGTATAATATTGGGGGGAATTGAGAAAAAAAATTTTTCGATCAAAAAAAAAAAGACAGTGTATAGTCCATTGATTTTGGCAAAAAAAAATTTTTTTTTCTTTTGGTCAAAATTAGACTCAAACGAAAGGAAATTTCAAAAGCAATTAAAAAACATGCCTTTCAGTGCCAAGCTCCTTTTAGTTTTAAAGAAAATGACGATTAATGAATATCGAGACAAAAAATTGACAATTAATGAATATCGATTAGGAAAACTTTATTGCACGGAATTTTCCAAAGAATTATATACTGTTTAATAGGCCTTGAGATGCCCGTTCATTTGAGTATAACATTGGAAATTTATAGGGCATCCAATAAAAATGGTTTTCAGTGCCAAGTTCCTTTTTTAATTAACGAATATCGATTAGGAAAACTTTATTGCACGGAATTTTCCAAAGAATTATATACTGTTTAATAGGCCTCGAGATGCCCGTTCATTTGAGTATAATATTGGGGGGAATTGAGAAAAAAAATTTTTCGATCAAAAAAAAAGACAGTGTATAGTCCATTGATTTTGGCAAAAAAAATTTTTTTTTCTTTTGGTCAAAATTAGACTCAAACGAAAGGAAATTTCAAAAGCAATTAAAAAACATGCCTTTCAGTGCCAAGCTCCTTTTAGTTTTTGAGAAAATGACGATTAATGAATATCGAGACAAGCAAAAATGACGATTTATGAATATCGATTAGCAAAACTTTATTGCACGAAATTTTCCAAAGAATTATATACTGTTTAATAGGCCTCGAGATGCCCGTTCATTTGAGTATAATATTGGAAATTTATAGGGCATCCAATAAAAATGGTTTTCAGTGCCAAGTTCCTTTTTTAATTAACGAATATCGATTAGGAAAACTTCATTGGACGGAATTTTCCAAAAAAAATATATACTGTTTAATAGGCCTTGAAATGCCCGTTCATTTGAGTATAATATTGGGGGGAATTGAGAAAAAAAATTTTTCGATCAAAAAAAAAAGACAGTGTATAGTCCATTGATTTTGGCAAAAAAAATTTTTTTTTTCTTTTGGTCAAAATTAGACTCAAACGAAAGGAAATTTCAAAAGCAATTAAAAAACATGCCTTTCAGTGCCAAGCTCCTTTTAGTTTTTGAGAAAATGACGATTAATGAATATCGAGACAAAAAATTGACAATTAATGAATATCGATTAGGAAAACTTTATTGCACGGAATTTTCCAAAGAATTATATACTGTTTAATAGGCCTTGAGATGCCCGTTCATTTGAGTATAACATTGGAAATTTATAGGGCATCCAATAAAAATGGTTTTCAGTGCCAAGTTCCTTTTTTAATTAACGAATATCGATTAGGAAAACTTTATTGCACGGAATTTTCCAAAGAATTATATACTGTTTAATAGGCCTCGAGATGCCCGTTCATTTGAGTATAATATTGGGGGGAATTGAGAAAAAAAATTTTTCGATCAAAAAAAAAAGACAGTGTATAGTCCATTGATTTTGGCAAAAAAAATTTTTTTTTCTTTTGGTCAAAATTAGACTCAAACGAAAGGAAATTTCAAAAGCAATTAAAAAAGATGCCTTTCAGTGCCAAGCTCCTTTTAGTTTTTGAGAAAATGACGATTAATGAATATCGAGACAAGCAAAAATGACGATTAATGAATATCGATTAGGAAAACTTTATTGCACGGAATTTTCCAAAGAATTATATACTGTTTAATAGGCCTTGAGATGCCCGTTCATTTGAGTATAATATTGGAAATTTATAGGGCATCCAATAAAAATGGTTTTCAGTGCCAAGTTCCTTTTTTAATTAACGAATATCGATTAGGAAAACTTCATTGGACGGAATTTTCCAAAAAAATATATACTGTTTAATAGGCCTTGAAATGCCCGTTCATTTGAGTATAATATTGGGGGGAATTGAGAAAAAAAATTTTTCGATCAAAAAAAAAAGACAGTGTATAATCCATTGATTTTGGCAAAAAAAATTTTTTTTTCTTTTGGTCAAAATTAGACTCAAACGAAAGGAAATTTCAAAAGCAATTAAAAAACATGCCTTTCAGTGCCAAGCTCCTTTTAGTTTTGAAGAAAATGACGATTAATGAATATCGAGACAAAAAATTGACAATTAATGAATATCGATTAGGAAAACTTTATTGCACGGAATTTTCCAAAGAATTATATACTGTTTAATAGGCCTTGAGATGCCCGTTCATTTGAGTATAACATTGGAAATTTATAGGGCATCCAATAAAAATGGTTTTCAGTGCCAAGTTCCTTTTTTAATTAACGAATATCGATTAGGAAAACTTCATTGGACGGAATTTTCCAAAAAAATATATACTGTTTAATAGGCCTTGAAATGCCCGTTCATTTGAGTATAATATTGGGGGGAATTGAGAAAAAAAATTTTTCGATCAAAAAAAAAAGACAGTGTATGTCCATTGATTTTGGCAAAAAAAAATTTTTTTTTCTTTTGGTCAAAATTAGACTCAAACGAAAGGAAATTTCAAAAGCAATTAAAAAACATGCCTTTCAGTGCCAAGCTCCTTTTAGTTTTTGAGAAAATGACGATTAATGAATATCGAGACAAGCAAAATTGACAATTAATGAATATCGATTAGGAAAACTTTATTGCACGGAATTTTCCAAAGAATTATATACTGTTTAATAGGCCTTGAGATGCCCGTTCATTTGAGTATAATATTGGAAATTTATAGGGCATCCAATAAAAATGGTTTTCAGTGCCAAGTTCCTTTTTTAATTAACGAATATCGATTAGGAAAACTTCATTGGACGGAATTTTCCAAAAAAATATATACTGTTTAATAGGCCTTGAAATGCCCGTTCATTTGAGTATAATATTGGGGGGAATTGAGAAAAAAAATTTTTCGATCAAAAAAAAAAGACAGTGTATGTCCATTGATTTTGGCAAAAAAAATTTTTTTTTTCTTTTGGTCAAAATTAGACTCAAACGAAAGGAAATTTCAAAAGCAATTAAAAAACATGCCTTTCAGTGCCAAGCTCCTTTTAGTTTTTGAGAAAATGACGATTAATGAATATCGAGACAAGCAAAATTGACAATTAATGAATATCGATTAGGGCATCCAATAAAAATGGTTTTCAGTGCCAAGTTCCTTTTTTAATTAACGAATATCGATTAGGAAAACTTCATTGGACGGAATTTTCCAAAAAAATATATACTGTTTAATAGGCCTTGAAATGCCCGTTCATTTGAGTATAATATTGGGGGGAATTGAGAAAAAAAATTTTTCGATCAAAAAAAAAAGACAGTGTATGTCCATTGATTTTGGCAAAAAAAATTTTTTTTTCTTTTGGTCAAAATTAGACTCAAACGAAAGGAAATTTCAAAAGCAATTAAAAAACATGCCTTTCAGTGCCAAGCTCCTTTTAGTTTTTGAGAAAATGACGATTAATGAATATCGAGACAAGCAAAATTGACAATTAATGAATATCGATTAGGGCATCCAATAAAAATGGTTTTCAGTGCCAAGTTCCTTTTTTAATTAACGAATATCGATTAGGAAAACTTCATTGGACGGAATTTTCCAAAAAAATATATACTGTTTAATAGGCCTTGAAATGCCCGTTCATTTCAGTATAATATTGGGGGGAATTGAGAAAAAAAATTTTTCGATCAAAAAAAAAAGACAGTGTATAGTCCATTGATTTTGGCAAAAAAAAATTTTTTTTTCTTTTGGTCAAAATTAGACTCAAACGAAAGGAAATTTCAAAAGCAATTAAAAAACATGCCTTTCAGTGCCAAGCTCCTTTTAGTTTTTGAGAAAATGACGATTAATGAATATCGAGACAAAAAAATAACGATTAATGAATATCGATTAGGAAAACTTTATTGGACGGAATTTTCCAAAGAATTATATACTCTCTAATAGGCCTTGAAATGCCCGTTCATTTGAGTATAATATTGGAAATTTATAGGGCATCCAATAAAAATGGTTTTCATTGCCAAGTTCCTTTTTTAATTAACGAATATCGATTAGGAAAACTTCATTGGACGGAATTTTCCAAAAAAATATATACTGTTTAATAGGCCTTGAAATGCCCGTTCATTTGAGTATAATATTGGGGGGAATTGAGAAAAAAAATTTTTCGATAAAAAAAAAAAGACAGTGTATAGTCCATTGATTTTGGCAAAAAAAATTTTTTTTTCTTTTGGTCAAAATTAGACTCAAACGAAAGGAAATTTCAAAAGCAATTAAAAAACATGCCTTTCAGTGCCAAGCTCCTTTTAGTTTTAAAGAAAATGACGATTAATGAATATCGAGACAAAAAATTGACAATTAATGAATATCGATTAGGAAAACTTTATTGCACGGAATTTTCCAAAGAATTATATACTGTTTAATAGGCCTTGAGATGCCCGTTCATTTGAGTATAACATTGGAAATTTATAGGGCATCCAATAAAAATGGTTTTCAGTGCCAAGTTCCTTTTTTAATTAACGAATATCGATTAGGAAAACTTCATTGGACGGAATTTTCCAAAAAAATGTATACTGTTTAATAGGCCTTGAAATGCCCGTTCATTTGAGTATAATATTGGGGGGAATAGAGAAAAAAATTTTTCGATCAAAAAAAAAAGAGAGAGTATAGTCCATTGATTTTGGCAAAAAAAAATTTTTTTTTCTTTTGGTCAAAATTAGACTCAAACGAAAGGAAATTTCAAAAGCAATTAAAAAACATGCCTTTCAGTGCCAAGCTCCTTTTAGTTTTTGAGAAAATGACGATTAATGAATATCGAGACAAGCAAAATTGACAATTAATGAATATCGATTAGGAAAACTTTATTGCACGAAATTTTCCAAAGAATTATATACTGTTTAATAGGCCTTGAGATGCCCGTTCATTTGAGTATAATATTGGAAATTTATAGGGCATCCAATAAAAATGGTTTTCAGTGCCAAGTTCCTTTTTTAATTAACGAATATCGATTAGGAAAACTTCATTGGACGGAATTTTCCAAAAAAATATATACTGTTTAATAGGCCTTGAAATGCCCGTTCATTTGAGTATAATATTGGGGGGAATTGAGAAAAAAAATTTTTCGATCAAAAAAAAAAGACAGTGTATAGTCCATTGATTTTGGCAAAAAAAAATTTTTTTTTCTTTTGGTCAAAATTAGACTCAAACGAAAGGAAATTTCAAAAGCAATTAAAAAACATGCCTTTCAGTGCCAAGCTCCTTTTAGTTTTTGAGAAAATGACGATTAATGAATATCGAGACAAGCAAAAATGACGATTTATGAATATCGATTAGCAAAACTTTATTGCACGAAATTTTCCAAAGAATTATATACTGTTTAATAGGCCTTGAGATGCCCGTTCATTTGAGTATAATATTGGAAATTTATAGGGCATCCAATAAAAATGGTTTTCAGTGCCAAGTTCCTTTTTTAATTAACGAATATCGATTAGGAAAACTTCATTGGACGGAATTTTCCAAAAAAATATATACTGTTTAATAGGCCTTGAAATGCCCGTTCATTTGAGTATAATATTGGGGGGAATTGAGAAAAAAAATTTTTCGATCAAAAAAAAAAGACAGTGTATAGTCCATTGATTTTGGCAAAAAAAAAATTTTTTTTCTTTTGGTCAAAATTAGACTCAAACGAAAGGAAATTTCAAAAGCAATTAAAAAACATGCCTTTCAGTGCCAAGCTCCTTTTAGTTTTTGAGAAAATGACGATTAATGAATATCGAGACAAAAAATTGACAATTAATGAATATCGATTAGGAAAACTTTATTGCACGAAATTTTCCAAAGAATTATATACTGTTTAATAGGCCTTGAGATGCCCGTTCATTTGAGTATAATATTGGAAATTTATAGGGCATCCAATAAAAATGGTTGTCAGTGCCAAGTTCCTTTTTTAATTAACGAATATCGATTAGGAAAACTTCATTGGACGGAATTTTCCAAAAAAATATATACTGTTTAATAGGCCTTGAAATGCCCGTTCATTTGAGTATAATATTGGGGGGAATTGAGAAAAAAAATTTTTCGATCAAAAAAAAAAGACAGTGTATAGGCCATTGATTTTGGCAAAAAAAAATTTTTTTTTCTTTTGGTCAAAATTAGACTCAAACGAAAGGAAATTTCAAAAGCAATTAAAAAACATGCCTTTCAGTGCCAAGCTCCTTTTAGTTTTTGAGAAAATGACGATTAATGAATATCGAGACAAGCAAAATTGACAATTAATGAATATCGATTAGGAAAACTTTATTGCACGAAATTTTCCAAAGAATTATATACTGTTTAATAGGCCTTGAGATGCCCGTTCATTTGAGTATAATATTGGAAATTTATAGGGCATCCAATAAAAATGGTTTTCAGTGCCAAGTTCCTTTTTTAATTAACGAATATCGATTAGGAAAACTTCATTGGACGGAATTTTCCAAAAAAATATATACTGTTTAATAGGCCTTGAAATGCCCGTTCATTTGAGTATAATATTGGGGGGAATTGAGAAAAAAAATTTTTCGATCAAAAAAAAAAGACAGTGTATAGTCCATTGATTTTGGCAAAAAAAAATTTTTTTTTCTTTTGGTCAAAATTAGACTCAAACGAAAGGAAATTTCAAAAGCAATTAAAAAACATGCCTTTCAGTGCCAAGCTCCTTTTAGTTTTTGAGAAAATGACGATTAATGAATATCGAGACAAGCAAAATTGACAATTAATGAATATCGATTAGGAAAACTTTATTGCACGAAATTTTCCAAAGAATTATATACTGTTTAATAGGCCTTGAGATGCCCGTTCATTTGAGTATAATATTGGAAATTTATAGGGCATCCAATAAAAATGGTTTTCAGTGCCAAGTTCCTTTTTTAATTAACGAATATCGATTAGGAAAACTTCATTGGACGGAATTTTCCAAAAAAATATATACTGTTTAATAGGCCTTGAAATGCCCGTTCATTTGAGTATAATATTGGGGGGAATTGAGAAAAAAAATTTTTCGATCAAAAAAAAAAGACAGTGTTATAGTCCATTGATTTTGGCAAAAAAAAAATTTTTTTTCTTTTGGTCAAAATTAGACTCAAACGAAAGGAAATTTCAAAAGCAATTAAAAAACATGCCTTTCAGTGCCAAGCTCCTTTTAGTTTTTGAGAAAATGACGATTAATGAATATCGAGACAAGCAAAAATGACGATTTATGAATATCGATTAGGAAAACTTTATTGCACGAAATTTTCCAAAGAATTATATACTGTTTAATAGGCCTTGAGATGCCCGTTCATTTGAGTATAATATTGGAAATTTATAGGGCATCCAATAAAAATGGTTTTCAGTGCCAAGTTCCTTTTTTAATTAACGAATATCGATTAGGAAAACTTCATTGGACGGAATTTTCCAAAAAAATATATACTGTTTAATAGGCCTTGAAATGCCCGTTCATTTGAGTATAATATTGGGGGGAATTGAGAAAAAAAATTTTTCGATCAAAAAAAAAAGACAGTGTATAGTCCATTGATTTTGGCAAAAAAAAAATTTTTTTTCTTTTGGTCAAAATTAGACTCAAACGAAAGGAAATTTCAAAAGCAATTAAAAAACATGCCTTTCAGTGCCAAGCTCCTTTTAGTTTTGAAGAAAATGACGATTAATGAATATCGAGACAAAAAATTGACAATTAATGAATATCGATTAGGAAAACTTCATTGCACGGAATTTTCCAAAGAATTATATACTGTTTAATAGGCCTTGAGATGCCCGTTCATTTGAGTATAATATTGGAAATTTATAGGGCATCCAATAAAAATGGTTTTCAAGTTCCTTTTTTAATTAACGAATATCGATTAGGAAAACTTCATTGGACGGAATTTTCCAAAGAATTATATACTGTTTAATAGGCCTCGAGATGCCCGTTCATTTGAGTATAATATTGGGGGGAATTGAGAAAAAAAATTTTTCGATCAAAAAAAAAAGACAGTGTATAGTCCATTGATTTTGGTCAAAATTAGACTCAAACGAAAGGAAATTTCAAAAGCAATTCAAAAACATGCCTTTCAGTGCCAAGCTCCTTTTAGTTTTGAAGAAAATGACGATTAATGAATATCGAGACAAAAAATTGACAATTAATGAATATCGATTAGGAAAACTTTATTGCACGGAATTTTCCAAAGAATTATATACTGTTTAATAGGCCTTGAGATGCCCGTTCATTTGAGTATAACATTGGAAATTTATAGGGCATCCAATAAAAATGGTTTTCAGTGCCAAGTTCCTTTTTTAATTAACGAATATCGATTAGGAAAACTTTATTGCACGAAATTTTCCAAAGAATTTTATACTGTTTAATAGGCCTCGAGATGCCCGTTCATTTGAGTATAATATTCCATAATATTGGGGGAAATTGAGAAAAAAAATTTTCGATTAAAAAAAAGACAGTGTATATATATAGTCCATTGATTTTGGCAAAAAAAAAATTTTTTTTCTTTTGGTCAAAATTAGATTTAAACGCAAGGAAATTTCGAAAGAAATTAATAAAAATGTTTTTCAGTGCAAAGTTCCTTTTAGTTTTTGAGAAAATGGCGATTATTTAATATCGACACACAAACAAAAATGACGATTAATGAATATCGATTAGGAAAACTTTATTGCACGAAATTTTCCAAAGAATTATATACCATTTAATAGGCCTTGAGATGCCCGTTCATTTGAGTATAATATTGGGGGAAATTGAGAAAAAAAAAATTTTCGATCAAAAAAAAAAGACAGTGTATAGTCGTCCATTGATTTTGGCAAAAAAAATTTTTTTTTTCTTTTGGTCAAAAGTATACTCAAACGAAAGGAAATTTCAAAAGCAATTAATGCAAATGCTTTTCAGTGCCAAGATCCTTTTAGTTTTTGAGAAAATGAGGATTAATGAGTAATTGCACCAATTTCCATATTAATTGTGAACATTTTTCGAAGACTTATATACTGTTCAATAGGCCTTCCGATACCCTTTCATTTGATTATAATATTGGTAATATTGGGGGGAAATTGAGAAAACACAAATTTTCGGTAAAAAAAAAAGACAGTGTGTAGAGTCGATCCATTAACCATTACTCCACAGCTCCCAGCACTTGGGTTCTGATAAGATCTTCTTGCCGGATCGAAGTACATGTATCAACCTAGCGAAGAATAATACATTTGCTTTATTTTTATAAGTATGCGAAGGTTGGAAGTTGTTTATAAATAAACAAAAGAATTTTTAAATACAAACACTTTTTTTAATTTTTTTCAAAACGTTTCTTTATTTTAAAGAATTTTAATATAAAAAATAACAATTTACAAACATTTCCAACAAAAATAATTGTAAGCAATTAATCGAATTTGAATTTAAACAAATATTTTAAATTATTCAGCCAGCAAAATTTCGATACTTTCTTGAGGTTTTTATTCTATTAGTCGAAAATGAGTCAAAATAAAACACATGTTCAAATTTTCTACCAAAAGAAAAGTGTTTTCAAAAATAATAATCATTTCTATGAACCATTTAAGAATCTTATTTATAAGCGCTATTGCTGGCTGGGATAAGATATTTTATTTTTTCTGTGTATTTTTCCGACAAAAAAATATGTATAATTTACGCTTCCACAACCTTAATATTTTCTTATAAAAGTAGTCTGTCCGGAAGAGCTCTCTGCGTACTAAGAAATGACTCAGGAAAAGGAATGTATAAACTCGAGATTTTCTTCATAAATTTGAATTTTTGTTTAATATATATCAATGTTCCAAAGATGTTTTCCTCCCCTCCATTTGGACCCTTAATCCTAAAAAAAAAATATTAAAACAAAAATTTTGTAAAATTAGCAAATTTTAACAAAAAATATAAAAGTTGTTACTAGGGCAAGGAATTCCATGCATATACATGTTTTTCCTCGATAGTCCAATATGGACTAATATTTATTCGAATCATACATTTTAAAACAAAATGGTATCGATTTGTAGTTGCACATTTGAACCAAAATGCATGCTTTTGCATATTTTGGTTTCAATTGCAATTTAGTTCCTTTTTAATGCATATTTTGTGCATTTTAATGTGCATATTTTTCATTTTTTGGTAGCATTTAGTAGCTATGTGTTAAAACTATGAAAAATGGACACATTTAATTGTTTGATTAAAACAAAATATTTATTATCTTTTTTTTTGGTATTTTGAAAAATAGACGTTATTTAAAATCTTATTGTCGTAAGAAAAAGTGTTGAGTTCTGTGGCTATTGGAAAAATAACTAAATTTTTATGTTATTTTTGGAAAAATACGTGCTTTAATTGCATATTTTTATGTTTTTAATGCATAGTTTTTTTAACTGCATTTTTAGGCGCATATTATCGTTTTTAAGTGCATGAAATTACTTACCCCAGTTATTACATTGTTTTTGAAACATGTAGGTATTGCGAAATTGTCAGCTTTGTGTAAAATTATTTACATGTGTTTGTTGTTGTCGCTGCAAAAAATTTTACACTTTCGCATACTAATTTAATATACTAATAATAAATATGAACTAAATAAGACTTTTCAACAAAATTTTTAAATAAATGACACAACCGTTTGCTGCAAAAATACTGTTGTGGTCGTTGTTTATTATAATATTAAAAAAAAAACAACGTTTACGAACTTTTACCTCTCCTAAGTAAAAAAAAACAATTGTAATTAGAGTTAAAAACAACTACTTTTACACAAACAAATGTTATGTAGTCACTGCCGCCTTTTTAAGCGCATATACCTTTGTTTTAACTGCCATATACATTCTACCGACAAACTTTGTTTGTGTTATCTCAGATATGAGAGCTTCAAAGGGACATGAAGGACATCCGTTGCTTGAACTGATTTGGATTTTCTTAGCAGCTTAATAAAAAAATAAAGCATGACATTTCAAAAAGTATCATTTTGTTAAACTCTATGTTAAAAATTTGTTCATTTTGTGTTGTTAACATATGCAAAACTCGTTTGTTACAAAAATTAGAAAAACGAGATGACAATTGATTCTGACAGTTATTTTGGTGCTTTGTGAGATAAAAACTCAACAGTTGAAGAACTGTTGAGTTTTTAATAAAGAATGGCATAACATTTAAGAATTAAAAGCATTGAAATAATTTGGCTAATTTAATTAGCCGCAACAAGTTTTTAGCTTCTTTTCAAAATTAAGTTAATAGGTTTGTTCCACGTACGTTACCGCGGGTACCCGCGGGAAACCAATCTTACCAAAAAGCGTTTCTATTGTTAAAAATTGGGTAAATGAGAGCGTTGATGAGAGAATAATTTGTTTCTCCTTTTACCGGAAGTTATCCGTACTTTTTTCGGGTAAAATGATAAAACTGGCAAATCACTTGATATTTATAAATCAGCTGTTTTAAATTTGTAAAAAAAATTAACAAAACAAAACTTATAAATAATAATTAATAGCGTTATTAAATATTACGTTCCAATATTTTTTCTTTATTTCCTTCGATATTTTATTCTTAAAAATTGCTTTTTTTATATGAATACCTTTGACATTAATTTTGGACTTGAAATTTGGTTTTGTGCGTTCCCGGCATTGTGAGCAATTTTATAATTTTTTGAGATAATTATATGTTTACTCTCATTTTATCAGGCTTTACTCAGAATTACATGGAACAAACCTAATAGATAGATAGATAGATAATTTTTTATTTATTATTCTTTAAATTGTTTACAAATAATTGCTTAAAATAAAAGTACAATAATAAATAAAATACAGCATGGTTTAAAACCGTCAGCTGGAAAATTGGTTTATATAATTTACATTTTCTAGTAATTAAATTCAGATATTAGAAAACTTCTATATTTTAGTGACTCCCTAACATAGTAATAAAGTCTTTGCCAATTAGTATCCTCACCCCCGTTCAGTGCATTAATAACCTCGTCCTCCGTTAACATTTGACGACAAAAATACTTGTATCTTATATCTTTCAACACGGAGCACCTGCCCATAAAATGATTTATGTTTTCCTCCTCCCTCAAATTGCACATAGAGCACAATCTCGTACTCTCACTCATAAACTCATTCCCATTTAACCACAATAGTCCCCCTCTTGTCCTCATTATAAGAGATATTTGATCTTGTTTAAAACCTTCGATACAATATGTCAACCCTTTCGAATAATCTAAATATTTGTAGATTCTACGCTCACTAGCTTGTGCCTTTTCCATATGCTCCAGATGTTTTCTGAGCTTCATTGTGTCAATTAAACGAATGCAGGCACTGCTCCAAACTATTTTATCCTGCTCTATATCGTTGGCAGAAATATTGTACTGCAACAATTTGTTTTTTAGTTCAGCATACCAGAAAATATCTTTAGCCATAATTTTTCTTGACAGTATGTATGGCAGTCTGTTGTGGTCATATTCAAAAATCGTTTTAAATATATATTGAAGATGTAAGCTATAAGAATAAAAATGACCTGCTTCTTGTCCTGTTTCCAATGCCAGCACGTAATTTGGAGTAGAATCAGGAAGGCTTAAAATTCGTTTTGTAAAATATTTTTGCAATTTATCTACGTCATCAAACCAAGCGTAACCCCATATTTGGGCACCATAACATTGTATGGATCTACACACTGCCAAAAAAAGTTTCCACTTTGCACTTATTGAGATATCTTTCCTTCCAATAAAATTTTTCCAAGTAGCATTTACACTTGATCTGGCCGCATCGTTCTTTGCCTTTATATGCTTTGTAAATGACATTTTTGGTGTCAGCAACATTCCCAGATATTTGTATTCTGATACAATATTCACGTATTCGCCATTGAAGGTCCAATTTTCTTCGACACCCACTCGTCCACCATTGCGAAAAATCATTATTTCGGATTTGGCAAGATTAACCTGCATACCCCATATCGAGCTATATTCCTCAAGTTTATATATCATCTTCTGTAGAGTATTTACATTGTCTGCCAGTAGCACAATATCATCCGCATACATTAACAATCTGATATTGATATCGTCAATAAACAAGCCTCCTGTCATATGATCGTGCATATCGTTCAAATATAGAGAGAACAATAGCGGTGACAACAAACAGCCTTGCTTTACTCCTGTACATGTTTTAAATTCGCTTGATATTTCAGATCCAGTCCATACAGCTGATTCAGTATTTTGGTAGACTTTCTCAATGAAACTTACAACTTTAGTTGATAACCCCATCTGATGTAGTTTAAATATTAATAAATTCCTTGGTACTCGATCAAATGCCGCTTTAAAATCTACAAAGAAGCTATAAACTTTCTTCCTTTCTGCGAGTTTTATTTTAACAATTGATGTAAGATTATATACATTGTCAACCTAATATGTAACGAACGAGTTTTGCATCTCAGCTACTCATATCGCACTTGCTCAACAAGAGGGTATTAACTCAAAATTTTTTAAATTTCACTTTTTGCAAGAAATCACAACATCAATATCTATCTACTGTAAAAATTTCAACGTATTCCGATTACTCTTTCATCTCGAAAACCACATTTAAGACCATTTTCGTGATAGTGTAGTGACTAACTTTATATCAACAAAAAGTATCAGAAAAATGGTATTAACTCAAAAAATAGATTTTTTTTGCAATAATTGCACAAATTTAAAAGAAAAACAATGTAAATATATTTTCAAATGGAATTTGCTTACTATGATGTATTCGGATTTTCAAATTATCTTGAAATGTAACCACAAACAGTTTTTCACCTCTACTGAAAATTTTAAAACTTTGAGTTAATACCCACTTGTTGATCAAGTGCGATATGTATGTATAGTACGTTTATTTTAAATATTCAAAAAAAAAAAATATTACAAAAATAAAATCAAATATTAGGGGTTTTCATTTAAACTCGTATTCTACTTTTAAACAGTGTAAACCTGGTATATTTATGAGTTTAATATCAAACTACATACATAAAAAATATGGTTTGTATTTAAACAATTTTTATAAGGAATTTACGAGTTTATATGAAAACCCCTATTAATAAAAAATATATGAAAGCTATTCATACATTAGCAATATTATTGCGCAATTTTTCGATTTAGGTCTTTAATCCACAACCACACATGATAATAGAATAAAGAACTAAAACGAGAAGTTGTACAATAACATTGCAAGTGTATTCGGCACTTAAAAAGCATGTGTTTTATTGAAAAGAGTTACAATCACCCCCTTCTAAAATTTGAACTACATTTATTTTGAGTTGTGTTTTTTCTGGAACTGTTAGTAGTTCAAAATTTGGCATTTCCATAAATGAATTTAACAAGTGCGTGTCATAGAAAAGATCCGATACTGCTGTAAATTTAACAATTTTTCAGTAGAAAACTATGCTTGTGCGTCATGTCGCTATGTGTTGTTGTATTTGTTTTATTTTATTATTTCATTATCTTATTTTGAATGCAGAGAAAAAAGCCATGCATTAAAAAGTGGATGTTCTCTTTTTGCAGGGTGATGGAAACGGTCGATTTTGATTTCGATCGATTTGGTCAAAAATCAAAAATTAAATGATGAACAGAAAAGGCAGCAGTTTGAAATTGTCTTTAACCGCTTTAATTGTATTACCTGGCAAAGATCAGTCGAAGACGAATTCCTAAGAAAAGGGCTGTCATGGGCTCAACTGAAAATCCTGGCCCAAGATAGAATAGGATTGAGAAGTTTTGTCCAGACTTTATAGAGATAGTTCTTAAATTCCTGTTATAAATGAAAAAGTAAATATATTATTTGTTGTTGCTAGAAGCTCCAATGGGACTGATGAAATTATATTATTTATAAGTACATTAACTAAAATAAAAAAAAAATTGTATCAGGTATATCGATTAACGTCTTCTTATCGCTTTTAAATTACAATTAATATTAATTCCTTCGAATCTCTGAGTTGGACAGTATAAAGGCATGCTGAGACACGCTTTGGAGTATATACAAACAAAAACAATTAACCATTGTTTCCTATTAAAAAATTAATGGGGCTTACAAGATAACCTTCTTCTTCGGTAACTCATGGCGTATGTTGATTATTCACCGTTTCGTCTTAAATGTCACGATTATTTAAAAAATCATATTTTATGATAAGCATTAAAAAACATTTTTGACAATAATGTGATAAAAATTGTTTACTCTGTAAGTATGCGACACTAAATGAATCCCTCAATATCTATTGTGTGTTGTTTGGGCTGTTTCGGGTTATTTTGGGTTACCTCGGTAAATCACGGCAGCGGATATTATGCAAGCAAGAGCAATATTCTCAACATTTTTTAAATAATATATTTTAGAAAAATTTAGTAATTTATCATTTAATACATGTCAAAGAAACAAATTTATTACTTCTTAAAGTACAATATTAGAGAATTCACAGTTTAAGTGCTAATGTGCTATCGTTGTAAAATAGCATGATTTTTGAAGTTTAACCGATAGAAAAATGTCAAATTTACGATAAATGCTAATTTACTACTTAAAATAGCATGAACTGTGAATATCCTATATATTTTTTTTTACATAAAATAGAAATTAAAATTGTATATTGTTGACTAACAAATATTCATAATATTAAGTCCACCAAGTTTTTGTGTTGCCATTATCATTTAAGGGGTCAATATAATGTTCATTTTTAACATTTACGATGTTACCCGCACTATCAAGCTCTTCTAAATGATCTTCTTGTATATCTGTATCCTCCATATTTTCCACATCTCGCGTGCTATTATTATTTTGTTTTTTAGAGTTAACAGAACGCTGGAGAAAACGACTCTTTTCGTATTCATCATTATATTTTTGTAAAACTTTTAATATATCAATTTTGGCTCTTAATTTTTTGCTATCGCCCAATTTGCGAAGATTAGGCACTATGGAGAGACAGAATGATATATCACCATCTCTGATTTTAAAACTAGGACCTTGGCCTGATCCTAGAGATGGTCCCTTAGAGATGGTGGTCTTTCTTAACCCATCTAATTTCTTGAAAACAGTTTCTTTTGTAATGTTGTTGCTTAACGGTGAAGAAATTTGATTCTGTGCCGCTTTTGGTGTTGGTTTTATAATTCGTTTAGGGCGTTTGTTCGAAGGTTCGATCTCATCTTCATCGTCATTAGTGTTTAGCAAAGCTTCCATATCAAAATCCGTAACATTCCCAATCGACTCATTAATTATTTCTACAGACTCTAGTTTTGTTACCTTTCTATTAACTGGCGGTTTAAAGCCTACAAACGAACGCATAAATTCCATATCATCAAAATGTTTATATTTAGGTTTTTGTATATCCCCTTCTTCCTCCCTTAACTTTAATACACGATGAAAATGATCCCTTAAATTCTTCCATTTAGTGTGTATTAGATCAACTAAAACGTATCTGATGTTAAACTGAATTCCAAAAATTTCAAATATTACTTGATACTTACTTCTAGCTTTTTTATCCTCCTCGTTAAACTCTTCCCAATCTTCAGCTGGAGTTAAAATTTGGGCTACCTCTAGCCATAATTTTTGCTTGTGGCTAGTTTGTTTATATTCCTTTAAATTTATATTGTATAACGCTGGACGACATTTAACTTCTCGAATTATATCTGTTGGACTTATGCCGCTCATTTTTAAATGTGTTGTTATTACCACACTTTATTTTTTAGAATTTTTTCAATCAAAATTTACAACTTTCGTACGATTTGCAAAAACGCCATCAAACCCAAAAAAACGCCATCAAATATAGAATTTTCTAACAGTGATACCAGATCTAAGAGGAAAAAGTGTAAAACATTAAGTTAAAACTTGGCAGCATTGTTTTGTAAATAAATTAATCAAACCCAGGGTTGCCAGATATGACGATTTCACACCAAACACGATTTTCAAGCAAGTTTGGCGATTTAATTTATCTCACATATTAGGTTTGTTTTTTTTTCCAATTTTGTATCTATATCTATAACTACTTGTAAAAAACCGAATATCCGTACTTACGGGACTTGTTTTTATTTTTTGTAAACAAATAAAATTTAAACATTTGTAAACAAATAAAATTTAAACATTTGGGGCCGCCTTTGGACGAAATCTGTTTTCGTATATGGGCTTGCCCGGAACGCGAAATAGAGCAATTACCTTGAGTGGCATGCTCTCCCACAACCACATAATTCATTTGTTAGCATTTGTGGTTTTTAATATTTTATCAATTTTAAAATACTAAAATTTCAAAAAATTCTATGAGAAATATTTTTGTTTACATTTAAAAAACCAAAGCCAAGAATTTTCAAGACTTGGCAGCATTTTTATAACTGCTTAATTTTTAAGAAGCTAAATTTATACCTACTTAAAATTTTTGTAAATGCTTAAATTTGAATGGAATATTTATACAAAATTCGAAAAAACAAACTTATTATGATTTTAATATTTTATTAACTTTATCGTTTATACCCCATTCACAAGCGATTTGATTTGAAACTAATGAAAACTGTTCACATGAGGTTGAATGAGTTTTCAGTTATAGTCTTGACTAGCCATGGATTTGTGCAAACATGAAACAAATCACACGTGAAACAACAAATTTTATTTGTTGTTTTTGTTTTGCATGTAATTTGTTTCATGTTCGCACAAATCCATGGCTAGTCACATAGCGTCTTGACGAGACATCGATTTGTGCAACCAACGAACAATTTCTTGTTCACCCATGAATTTGTCTCGTGTGGACCACTCTTGTTCATGTTTTGTTCAGACAACGTTGTCAGCACAATTGTTATCACAACTATGTGCAACATCAACCACCATGCCAGATCTAATTTTTACTTAGTGGCATTACTATAAACAAAAGAAAATATTAGAAAATTAATAAAATGCTAAAAAAAGTAAAGAATTTGTATTATTATTAAATTTAAAGCAATTTGCTTTTTATTGTTGTTAAAAAATTAGTGGAAAACGCATTGAAAACATGAAAAGAAATAGTTTCGATTGTGACCTACTCCAACAAAAAAACAAAAACAATGAATTGTCTGACATTACGTATTCTCCACCCAAAACAAATGGACAAATTTTTTCCCCGTATTCTGCCGACGATTAGTTTTTGGGCAAACAAATCGATGTCTCGTCAAGACTCTGAGTCAAGACTATAAGTCATTATCTCGTTAACAGCTGTATCGTTATATTTTGTAAGCGAAAAACACTTATAATCAACCTAAAATTTAACAAAATATTTCAAAAAACAAATTTTTTATGGATGGAACACAATATTTATTAACTTTTAAAAAAATTACACAGAAACATACAACACTGTTTTTTATAAAACAAAAAATTAAATGGATTTATATGAGGGAAAAAGTATTGAGTGGTATCGAGTACTTAATTGAAAAGTACCGAGTAGTCAAAAGTAACCATGTTTTACAACAGGTCTGTTCGACGTCGTTACCGCGGAACCCAATTTACCCGAAACAAAACAATTTACACGAGCGGCCTATATACGAGCAAGCATGCTGGACGGCTGTATGAATTTGACTATGTAATGTCTAATTTGACGGTTTCTCAAGCATGTTGAACGAAAAACAAAATTTTTTGATTTTTCGGCATGCTTGACAAACACACTTTACCGTCTATTGAAAAAAATCATGAAACATTGGAGAATTTTAAATTTTTAATAAGTTATTTTGTGACAAGAAAGGGATAACGCTAATAAATAAACTAAAAAATGCAAAAACAGAAATTCAAAAATTAAATTCCCAGAAAAAAATTAATAAAAATAATTTTGTCATTATCATCCGCTGTGTTGATTTTGTGGTTTTCAAGTCAAATTTTACAGCATGCTTGTCCGTGTATTCCAAAAACCATTTTTTGTTTGTCAAACAAGCTGGACAGCAGGTTTGCTCGTATATAGGCCGCTACACGCAGAAAAAAAACAGGTGGAACTTTATCTAAGTGCTATGTAATTATACAACTACATAAGTTCGAAGAAAGTTTTACAATTTTCTAGCAAAATATATGTAATTTTTCGGATATTTTCCGCTACACATGTATATATTTTGCAAGAATTTTATATATTTTACAGTAAAATTTACATATTTTACTAGAACTTTGTAAAACTAACTTGAAAATTATGTAGTTGTATAATTACATAGCTCTTAGGCAGAGCTTTAAAGAATTAATTCCTTTTTGGAATGAATTCCCAAAAATTTAATTCAATTCTTTAATTCAAGGAATGAATTCATCAATAAGACATAAGCAGGAATTAATTCCTGTGAATGAATTCAAATAATTCAAATTTATAGAATGAATTCCCTGACCAAAGCGTAAAGAATTAAAATTAAATAATTCATTCACTAAAGAATTCATTCAACACTATTTAATTCAATTTGAAGTCAAGGAATTCATTCAATTCTAGTTAATTCAACTTTTGGCTAAGGAATTCATTCAACTGTGCACTTAATTCAACTTTTGATCAAGGAATTCATTCAATTCTAGTTAATTCAACTTTTGGTCAAGGAATTCATTCAAATCTACTTAATTCAATTTTTGGTCAAGGAATTCATTCAAGTTCAACTTTTGGTCAAGGAATTCATTCAATTCTAGTTAATTCAACTTTTAGTCAAGGAATTCATTCAATTCTAGTTAATTCAACTTTTAGTCAAGGAATTAAATTTATTTCGTTTAATTCCCTAAGGAATTAAATTTTTTTTGTTTAATTCCCTAAGAATTGAAAACTTAATTCAGGGAATTAGACGAAAAAAATGTAATTCCTAGGGAATTAAACGAAAAAATTTAATTCCTTAGGGAATTAAACGAAATAAATTTAATTCCTTGACTAAAAGTTGAATTAACTAGAATTGAATGAATTCCTTGACTAAAAGTTGAATTAACTAGAATTGAATGAATTCCTTGACCAAAAGTTGAATTAACTAGAATTGAATGAATTCCTTGACAAAAAAAATTAACTAGAATCGAATGAATTCCTTGAGCAAAATTTGAATTAACTCGAATTGAATGAATTCCTTGACCAAAAGTTGAATTAACTAGATTTGAATGAATTCCATTACCAAAAGTTGAATGAACTAGAATTGAATGAATTCCTTGTTGAATGAATTCATAAAATTTTATGAAGGCATTAGAAAAAAATGAATGAATTCCTTTAATATAAATCGAATGAAAAAAAAGGAATTCATTCAATTCCTTAAGTTTGGTCAGGGAATTCATTCCCAAAATATAAATTCAGTTTAAAAAAAGGGAATTAATTCTTCGAAGCTCTGCTCTTAGGTAATATTCTTCTTGTTTTTTCTGTGTGTACACAATTTTGACAATAGTAACGCTTTCTGGTAAAAGTGGGTACCCGCGGTAAAGTACGTGGAACAGAGCTAATGTTTTACGAAGTTATATTTTGGTGTTTTACACTTTCATCTGCAGATTACCTAAGTTTATCACTACTTAAATATATATTTTAGTAAAAAAATGAATTGCTTTCCTATATAAAAAAGAATATCCATGCACTCATTTTTATGGCGTGAAAAGCAGACTTAAAGTAGCATAAACAACTTCTCTCCTATGCAGTGTTGCCATTTCAGTGCTTTTCGGGTATTTTTTGGTGTTTTTTCTTCCCGTACCCGGTAATTTTTTACAAATACCCGTTTATAAAAAGCGGGTATTTACAGTGCTTTTTCAGATTTCTGGCAGTGCTTTTAGTGCTTTTTGTACAGTTTATATTTTTGGTATTTGTTCTGCTTTTTTCCATTTTTCTTGAATTTTCTGTCAAATTTGAAAAAAATAATATGAAATATACAAAAAATACATTTTTTCATAAAATTTTTGTAGTACAATTTTAAATAGCAACTTCGTTATATTTAAACTTCAAAATTTTGAAATATTAGTTTGGTGCTTTTTTACCCCTTTTTGGTAATTTTTTGAACCTTTTTTACACGATTTTACAAAGCTAAAATGTGTTTTTAAAATCTTGACTTAAATTTTTCAAAAAATTATTATCGCGCTTTTTTACCCCATTTTTAATAAATATTTACCCTTTTTCAAAATGCTCACGGTGCTTTCCTGCCTTCAAGAGTTGGCAACACTGCTCCTATGACAAGCCAATGTTAAAAAAATGCGTTTTTCACCGAAATAAAGAAATAAATTAAAATATCGATAATCTTAAAATACCCTAACGATATAAATTAAAATACCGTTAACCCTAAAATACCCTTTAGGCTTTTTTCTCTAAGAACATTTTTTGAGATGATTATTTGTTTACTCTCGTTTTACCAGACTACCCAAAGGTACTTCAAACAAACTTATTACGACCGTACGTATAGTTAACAAATGGTTAACAATACCATTTGTACACTCAAAAAATTCCTTAGTTGATTTTGACGAATATTTCAACTATCTCGTAGGTGAAAAACCCCTAACTAATCCTTAGTTGGATTGATTTAGTTGACTATAACTAAGTTTTTCAAAATTATAAATTCAACTATATATTGAGTTACTAGTGACAATTATATTGCTGAATGAGAATTCAATAACGGTTAAAATTAACGACACTAAAAAAATTTGATCCATGTTGCAAATCTATGTATATAACCCTGATTTATATCAACGGATTGGAATTGTTCTTGTAAATTTTACTTTTGATGGACAAATTTTGTTAAATATAATACAATAATAATAATAATAGATAATACCAAATAAAGAATGGAAATAAATTTTTTACATAATATAATGTTGTAAATGTTTGATATACCATAATTACTCATGATCCGTGAAGTTTTCAGTAGGACCTTGAACGACAGATTGCTCTAAATTAATTTTACCAAAACTGAGCCTGGATGACGGGGTTTTTTCTTAGCATAAGTTTGGAAATGTTTAATATTTTTTATTGGTGACGTATCATAATTATTTTTATAATTGTTGTAAGCGGCGTACCATAATTTCTGATAATACGTAAATTGTTCAGTAAGACCTTAAACGACAGAAGATTTCCTGAAATTTCTATTGCTATTAAAAATGCGCACACATTTGTAAAAATAAAAGATATAATTGTTGATTGTATCGTTCCAGTTGATTTTAATAATATTTTTGATTCAAACTTCCAAGTATTTTCAAATATTTATTTTTAGAGTTGTCGTTGTTTTTAACATAATCTAGAGTTGTTTTTGAATAATGTAGTTATTATAAATCTTTTTTATTTCAACTATAAATTTCTTTAACTACCCAACTATGAAATTTTATCGGTGTACCCAATAAACATAGCAATACGATTACGATTCCCCAATCGTATTGCCTAGAAGAAAAATTTTATTGCAGCAAAAATCGTCTTCGTATTGCGGAAGCCCCATTTGGTAGAAAACTTGTCCCGAATGCAATACTTCACAGCAATACGGAGGCAATTCTTCTAGAAGATAAATAGGCGATATCGCTAAGTTATCATCTGGAAGATAAAAAAAGTGTTGCTTATATCGCGGATATATCATCTGGAAGTTAAAAAGAAGATATCGCCTAATAACCACCCGGAAGAAACACATTGTTTTAATATATTTTATAAATTTTTATTAAAAAAACACACGTTAAATTAAAAATTAATCATAATAATACTAATTAATGTTTAGATTTTAGTTGATTAAGTGCCATTTACCAGTTGTCCGAATTTGAATTTATTTTGCCAACGCATTTCGTCATTTTCTAAGAGAGGCAAAGAAATTAAAATTTTATTTGAAATATACAATTAAATTAATAAAATACAATTTTAACTTACCTTTTTTGCGTTTTTATTTGCAAAATTCTTCAAAAATTCAACTATTTTTGGTTTTTACTAAATTTTCATATAAAAAGTTCAATTCTATAAATAGAATAAAAATATATTTTTTGACATTATTTTTTCAGTATCGCCGATATATCTTCCAGCTGATAAAAAGAAGATATACAAGGGTATTTTAAGGTTAATGGAATTTTAAGTTATTAAGTTAGTGGTATTTAAGGGTTAAAAATAGTTCGTTGAAAGAGTTTTGAATCGTTAACGGTATTTTACGGTTAGTGTTTGCCAACCATGATTACAAATGATATTGTTAACTACACTGAAAATAATACGTCAGTAGAAAAATATGTCAAACGAATTTCAAATCGATTTGACTAATTTTTAACAAATTTTTAGTTGAACCACTGATTTAACTAATAACTGTAGTTATCTTCATTTAACACTATACTAAAAATCCTCAGTACTTTAACTAATTAATTTTCAAAAGTATTTTTAACTGATTTTTAAGAACCCATTCATTTTCCATTTTCATGTTTCTGTTATTGCCCTGTAGATGGCGCCACCAATGTATCTGAAGTTTTAAAGATAGCGCTATTTCTTTCCCTCCCGATTATTTTAAATGGCCCGTATCTCGAAAACTAAGCGAGATAGAGCAAAATTGATGAAAATTTCGACTACCCCTCTATCTCTATCCAAAAATGGACCATGGTGGGGCTTTGGACCCTCGGAAATTTTTAATCTAAATTTTCCACTTCTTAAAATGGCCCATATCTCGAAAACTAAGCGAGATAGACCAAACGGACAGCATCCCAGGTAGAAATTGCCGACGTTACAACGAAAATTGTACTGGCAGAGCACTGTTTTCTACGAAATGCGGGTACTTCTTAAAACGTGCTTTGCCAGTACTGTTTTCTAAAAATTAACGAGCTTTTTAATTTATTAAAATTATCAATTTAATAAATTCTACGTATTTTTACATATATTAACAAAATTATTAGGGAGACATAGCCATTCTTTTCTTGAGAAGTTTCGAAAGAATATATTAAAAATCTGTGATGTACACTAAAAGGACAGTAAAATAATAGGAAACTACTAAATTTGTTATTAAATGTACTGGGATAATACAAAAAAAAAATTTCAAACCTGCGCCAACGTTGCGAAATAACTACGGCCAAGCGTTTATTGGTGTTATCATTTCGACAACATGCCAGTACAGTGAAAGTTGAAAATCCAACGCATTGCCAGTACATGTACTACCGTCTCCATTACCACCCAAGTAGAAAAATACAAACGGCACAATGTCGGCCCGGTATTGGAGACGGTAGTACATTTACTGGCAATGCGTCGGATTTTCAACTTTCACTGTACTGGCATGTTGTCGAAACGATAACACCACCCAGGTAGAAATTGCCGACGTTGTAACAAAAATTGTACTGGGAGAGCATTATTTTTTACTAAATGCTGGTACTACTTAAAACGTACTTTGCCAGTACTGTTTTATGAAAATTAACAAGCTTTTTTTAGTTTATTAAAATTAACAATTTTAAAACTTTTATGTATTTTTACATCTATTACACAATTATTTATGTAAGAGAGACATAGCCATTCTTTTCTTGTGAAGTTTTAAAAGAATGCATTAAAAATCTGTGATGTACACTAAAAGGACAATAAAGTACTAGTAAACTACTAAATTTGTTATTAAATGTGCTGGGATAATACCAAAAAAATAAAATCCCAAGCCTGCGCCAACGTTGGGAAATAATTACGGCCAAGCGTTTATTGGTGTTATCATTTTGACAACATGCCAGTACAGTTAAAGTTGAATATCCGACGCATTGCCAGTACATTTAATAACAAATTTAGTAGTTTGCTAGTACTTTACGGTCCTTTTAGTATACATCACAGATTTTTAATGTATTCTTTCGAAACTTCACAAGAAAAGAATGGCTATGTTTCTCTTACATAAATATGTAATATGTGTAAAAATATGTAAAATTTATAAAACTGTTAATTTTAATAAATTAAAAAAAGCTCGTTAATTTTCAGAAAACAGTACTGGCAAAGCACGTTTTAAGTAGTACCGGCATTTCGTAAAAAACAGTGCTCTCCCTGTACAATTTTTGTTGTAACGTCGGCAATTTCTACTTGGGCAGGCCGACGTTGTGCCGCTTGTATTTTTCTACCTGGGATGTTTGCTCATTTGGAGTTAGATGATATGGACTGGGACCGGAGTGTCCCGAGATCCTAAATTTGAACAAAATTTACGACTCAGTATAATTACAAATAAAACTGTAGTTTTACTAATTTCTTACCTAAATTTAGATTTGTTAAATTTAACAAAAGAATTTGTTAAAATCAACAAATTTTATTTTAAGCCAAAACACGGGAATACATTTTGTTAAAGTAACAAATTTTTCTGTCCAGCCAACAGACGTATTATTTTGAGTGTATTATAGGCACTACTGATATCTTTAAAATATACTACGAAATAACGTAAAATACCGTTAACCTTAAAATACCGTAACGAAATAATTTAAAATACCGTTAACCCTAAAATAACTTAACGATATAACTTAAAATACCGATAACCTTAAAATAACCTAACGAAATACTGTTGAAATAACGTCATCACTTATCACAAACTTTATGAAACGGTTGCCAACCCTGGTATTTTACTGAAACTTAAGCTGCATTAGTATAATATTAAAAATCCTATTTCTATATTAATTTAAAAATATACGAAAACTATTAAAATTTCAAAAGAATTACATGCTTAACAAAAACTTTTCGTCTTAATAGACGTTGACCCTCTAATGCTCGTTCTTCTGATTGTGTTAATATTTAAACTATATATTTGGCATTGAAAATCAACTAATCAACGCTTTATTTAGGCGATATTGTACAATAAAGGTTAAATACGAATCAAGAAATCCAATAGTCAAACAATTTCGGTTTTTGCTATAAATGACACCATCAGTAAAATAAAACTATATACATACCAAAAATTGTTGATCTAGTATTGTAATTTCAGAAGTTATGGGGATTTTCGCTTTTTGAAAATTTCGAAAATTGGCGAATTTTGAAGTAAACAAAATTAGTTTTGCTTACTACTAGCTATGTCGGCTGGTTTTTGAAATTTGGAGCAAAGATTGTAACTCATTTTACAAGTAGATACTCTAAACTAGCTTTATTATTATCGAGTTTTTGAAATGATTTTATATTGAGGGTATATTAATCCGATTTCCGAATTATTCGATAAACCATTTTAATTAATTCTTGTTTTAATTATTTGCGAAATTTAAGTAACATAATTATTAGCGCAATCCGGATGATCGAGATAAACCTTAAACTATGTTGAATATGGTTAATTTATGTTTTCATTTTTATTGGCATTAAGTCCACCAAGTTTTTGTGTTTTGCTCTTCTGTATTAAAGGTATCAATATATTCTTCATGCTTAATATAAACATCATCACCGTCCATATCATCTAAATGATCCTCTTGCATTTCAGGATCTTCTTCGTGTTCCATTTTTTTAGAATTATTAAGAAAACTATTTTCGTTATGGTCCACAAAGTTGTATAATACTTTTAAAATCTCCATTTTCACTATTAATTTCTTGCTATCACCTAACTTGCGTAAATTAGGTACCAAAGAGAGACAAAATGTAACATCAGGATCTCTAATTTTTAAAACATCTGTTAAACTTCCTTTAGGAGCGACTTTTTTAATACCAGCACCTTTTTGCAATTTTTTGTTTAAGGGTGTAGTATGTTTTTGTGCAGATTTTGATCTCTGACGTTTAGTTGGGAGTTCTGTTTCAATTTCTTCATATGTTTTTGCAAAAGAATCCATTTCCGCATCCGTATCATGGCACTCTGAATTTTGTTCCATAAAATCTATGGATTCCATTTTTGTTACCCTTCTATTAACTGGCAGTACTTTATAGCCAACAAATGGGCGCATAAACTCCATTTCTTCAAAATAAACATATCTACGTTTTGTATGAGCCTCTCCAGAATCAATCAATTTCAATTCACGATGAAAATGATCCTTTAAATGTTTCCATTTGGCCTGTATTTGATCGACTAGAAAACATATTTGAGTTCGAATATATCAAAATAAGTATTTAAAAAATATATATCAATTGCTTACTTGTGGCATCTTTTTCTACATCCGAATACTCCATCCAGTCTTCGGGTGGGGTCAAATTTTCTGCCACCTCTAGCCATAATTGATGTTTATGCTCCTTTCGTGGATGTTCTAATAAATCTCTATTGTATAGAGGTGGACGAGATTTCACAAGCCTAATCAAATCTGTGGGATGAAACCCGCTCATTTTCAATGTGTTAATACAACAATTTTGTTTTGGAGGATTTTTTCGGCCAAAACTTTTAACTTTTCTACGCTTTAATGGAAAAAATAGCGTTTATAAAAACGCGATTACTATTTACCGAAGCAAAAAAAAAAGCGATGTACAGTAGTGCTGGTAAGAAATTAGTAGTCGGTATCGAGTATTTGGCTTTTTATTGAGTACTCGATACTTAATAGTAAATACTCGATATTTATAGGTTGTTCATAAAGCTGCCTACACACTGGGGAACATGGTTGAGGGAACAAAAAATATCAAAAAATTTTGTAAACACGAAATGCACGCTCTCAACACGCACACACACACAAACTCACTCACACATTCACAAAAAATGCTCTCTTTTTCTAAGTATGTTCCCTAGTGTGTAGGCAGCTTAAGGGTGTGCTATGTGTTGTATCGTTGTATCGTCCTAACAAAAAACAGAGTTGTTAAAATTTTTATTTGTGTTTAACAACGATTTTCTATTTAGTTTTCTATCTGTTAGCACACTCAAACATAGGACACTAAACATACGTAAAAATGTTGTATCGTGCTATTCTCAAATGTTGTATTTTTTCAATTTAATTTTTAACAACTCTGTTTTTTGTTAGGACGATACAACAAATAGTACACCCCTTGTGAAAACCCTTATAAAGTTTATATATTTGAATTTTTATTATAAACCGTAAAAAGTATCGAGTAATATCGAGTGATCTAAATTAAAAATATAGAGTATTGAAAAGTAACCGAAAGTACCATCACTAATGTAAAGTGTGAAATTTGTACTTAACTTGGTAGCACTGTTTTTTAACTTATGGTTTAGAGCAGAGCTTCGAAAGAATTAATTCCATTTTAGCTTAATTCGCACAAAATCGAATTCAGCTTTAGAAGTTGAACATATCTCATTCCTTCAAACCATTCCTTTAGAATTAATTCATAAGCGGCCTATATACGGTCAAGCATGCTGTACAACACGTACAGCATTTGATCGTGTAATGCCGTGTTTGATGGAAATTACAAAAACAAATACACGGAACCATCAAGCCAAGCTGTACAGCATGCTTGATCGTCTCTAGGGCCTAATAGGCTTCATTCCCAAAACTTAATATTAAATAGAATGCATTCTTATGTTTAATTCATTCCTAATAGAATTTAGTCTCTGTATGCAGCATTGGACAGATATTTTAAACAGAGACAATTAATTAGAGATAGGAAATCAAAACTTACACTACTCATCGGTAGGGGGCGCTGAAATTTAGTATCACTTGAGCAACTATTTAGTATCACTTTAGTATCAGCTGAGCCTATATTTAAAAACTCAAAAATTGCTGAAAACTGCTCGAAATAAGAAAAAATGAAGCGCAAAATATATTTAAATAATAAAATTTGAGAATTACTTTTTTTCTTTGCTTTTTTGTTTGTTATTATTTCAATTTAAATAAAAACAGAAAATTGTCAATTTTTTGAACGAAGTGCCATCTAGTGATAACGATGTCGTTATAACTTTTGTTTTTGGTGATGCCATACCCCTGATTTTAAATATCATTGATATGACATCAAAATATTTCATATACATTAACCCATCACGGACCAATTTAAAATTTTGTATTAGGGGACAGATGTTTCACCAAAAAATGGATATGTAGAAAAACTTTACTCAGCGAAGCCTATCAGATACAAGAAACCCTTAATACCGCCCGAAGGTGCTACATATTGTATACCACATGAAAGGAATTTCACGTACCTTTCCAATTCCGCCAATATTGTCTAAATCAATCTACATATGGCGGAGATATAGACAGGTCTATGTTTCATGATAAGTACAGAATTTATTTACTTTTAATTACATAAACAAAGCCCTGAGGGGCATATATGATTAATAAAAGCTACTAAAAAAATAATTTAAATAAAAATAATATAAAAAATAAAATAAAAAATATAGTAAAACTATCATATAAAAAATAATGAAAACATTATCTTGAATAATAAAAATAGATATTTAAAATAAAAATACTACAACTATGTTTCAAACATTGGCCGAAATTACTCCCGAAATAGCGGTTTCCGACCAAAATTTTTTGTTTTTTTCTATTTTGCCGAAAAAGTACTATCTGGGAGAATTGCACCTAAACTCAACTTCTTCCAAAATTTATTGTACTCTCACATGTCAGTGCCCACCTCTAGTAATGACCACTTATGCATTTTGGGACATCGCAAACGATTTAGCTGATAAATAGCCTGGGAACTAGTGAAACCCTTGTGTTCTACTTACTCGCTTAATAACTTGGAAATATCTGTTTGCTGAGATAACCAGCCGATAATAACAAAACAGAGCAATAAAAGATTTAAACGTCCTATAAAATTTCAACCATTTTTTCGATTTGGTTTTCGAAGTCAATACAGAAGTTTTTTTATTTCAGGACAATCTCAGGTCCTTAACAAAGACCATATAATTAAAAGACTTCCCAACTCTCTCAAACTCTTTTAAATCACTCTTCTTTTATTTGATTTACATGCGTTTTGCATAGGCTAACATAATTCGATACAAATTGTTAATCTTCGAAAGAGAGGAACGAATACCGCCTGTCATTACTATAAATTTTGTGGGGGTCAAGGGAAATTATTTCCAAATGGCAACCTCACCCACAGTCCACCTTGGACATGGTGTCCCCTGTTAACGCTGACGAGGCTCTGACGACCGATTATGGGCGGTATAACCCGGTTCCCACGGCTATCGGACTATGTGCCGGAACGATACGGATGTATTCGAATCTTCGAATTTTTCCGAGCAAGGATTGCCACTCCGGCTTTAAATGAGAATTATTAACTACAAATTCTCATTTTAAAGTCGTTACAACAACAACAACTACAAATTTTGTCTTTAAAATTTCAAAATAAACAATTTATATTTTCTCTTAATTAATTTTCGAAACGATTTGTGTTTTATTAAACTAAACATGTCATAATCTTATTATAATAATTCTTATATTTTTAAATTTGTTTATGTCCACCAAGTTTTATTGTTTCCACTTGAACTGCCATTTAAAGGGTCATTGCCGGCTTCATTTTTAACATTTACGGTGCCACCATCTTCGTCGAATTCTTCTAAATGATCCTCTTGCATAACGGTATCATCATTATTTCCAATAAATTGGTTAGAATTATTTTGATTCTGCGATGATTTGTTAGCCAAACGACTTCTTTCGACAATATCAGTATATTTGTGTAAAACTCGTAAAATTTCAATTTTGGCTCTTAATTTTTTGCCTTCATTTAATGTACGTAGGGTGGGTACTAAAGACATAGAAAATGAGATATCACCATCTCTGATTTTAAGAGTAGAATTTAGTCCTGATGATGCACCACCCTTGGAAGAGGAGGGCGTGGCGCTTTTCCTTATAATGTTCACATTTTTGAAAACAACATCCTTTTCAAGCTTTAGTTTTTTCATTGGAGGAGATGACTCTTCATTCTCTAAAGCTTTCGGAGAAATCCTTACACTCCGTTTCGGCCGTAGGTTATGAGTTTCGATAGTTGAAATATTTTCAGTTTTCTCAATTTCATCATCTTCTTCTTCTTCGACTTCTTCGATTATATCATTTGTTTTCAACAAAGTTTCCATATCAATATCAGAGTTATTTGCAACATCTGCATTATTGGCAACATCTTCATTGTTAGCAATTTCCTCATACATAGAGCCATCATCAGTTTGTTCCATAGATTTGTGTGAAGCATATTTCATTGGTGTCAATTTAAAACCCACATGGGGGCGCATAAACTCCATATCATCAAAATAAATATATTTGCGTTTTTTATGAATCTCTCCGGAATCAATAAGTTTCAATTCACGGTAGAAATGACCTTTCAAATGCTTCCACTTGGCTTGTATTTCATCAACTAAAGAAAATTGGAATTTTTAAACGCTTCTCAAAATTTCCATGTCCTACTTACTTCTAGCATCTTTTTCCACATCAGAATATTGTTCCCAATCTTCGGCCGGTGTTAAATTTTCTGCCACTTCTAGCCATAACAATCGTCTCTTGTTTCGCGATGGAGATTCCAACGCGTCTTTATCGTATATGCCTGGGCGGCACTTTATTTCCCTAATTAAATCCCTGGGTTGAAAGCCGCTCATTTTCAAGATTGTTTTGATTGCTATATTACACACTTGTGTTTGTTTTGAATGATTTTTTAGCTTTTTATAAAAATAGCGCCTTGAAAAATGTCATTTGTTACTTTTACTGCTTTTACCAATTTTACGATGATAAAAAAATAAAAAAACAAAAAAAAAATATTGGAGTGATGCCAGCTGTTGAAATTAAATAAAGCGTAGAACAGTAAACCACAACTTGGCAGCACTCAATGCTGTGTTGTATTTGTAAAATGTTTAAATTTAGCGTACGACCAAAATTAGTACGACAGCGTTGGGCGTGTGTCAAATTAGACAAAAATAACATGTGAAAAAACAAAAATTTTGTACGTTGACGTACGTACGACTTTTTATATTGGGAGAGGGGTAAGAAAATTGGTAACGCTCAAGATTTACACCGAAAAATTTCTCAGTTCAATAGTTGCGGTCAGCAGATACGGTTTGGCCGGTGAAAAAATAGGCGACAGACACTAGCGCTGCGGGAGGACTTTTTTGAAACTATTAAAAGTTACGGCTTGCAACTAGGCTCATTTAGCCATACGAAACGTGACGAATCAGCTGATTCTATCTAAAATAATGAGTAAAAAAGAAATAGACTGTCAGCTATGCTCTTTTGACTCATTAGATTTTCCATAAGGAGACTCGTCACGTTACGTCCACGTATAGGTATTTCTACCAGAAGAAACAACTACAGCTATGGACATATAATTGGCACAAATTAAAATTGCGCATAAATTTAAGTATTTTCCAACTAAATATATTTTAAAATGCAAGTTTTATCTTTTCTGATTATTGTTGAAAAAAATGTTTGTCTTAATAGTGCTCAAATGTTCCGTTATGTTTTGCTTATTATTTACCGTTATCATTTTTGCATTAACAATGCTGATTTAACAGCTAAAAATAGGCAGTAGTCGTGTAGATTTAATTCAAAGCAATAAATATTTTTCGTAGTTCAAAAATAAATATAAAAAGTTAAAAAATTTTTAAAATTGGATCAGAAAAATGTATGAAGATGGAAAAAAGTAGCGGAAATTGCTGAGATAATGCAAATTTCTCGCAAAAAAGTCTACAATGCAATTAATTCTTGTGTTGAGGATCCCGATATATTGAATAAGGGTAAAATTTGGAAGCCAAGGCCACGAAAAACAGATGAGCGTACGGATGCAGCTATAGTACGAATGGTGAAAATTGATCCATTCAAGTCATCAAGGCAGATAGCATCGGATATTAAAGAACATTTTAACATGGAAGTATCAAGCAGACTTGTCAGAAGAAGACTAAATGAGCAATTTTGTTTAGGCGCATTTCCAGAAAAAAGCCCCAGCTCTCAAAAAAAAAATATTTCAAAACTACTAACCTTCGCCAGAACCCATAACGAAAATCCCATTAGTTTTTGGAACAACGTGTTATGGAAAGACGAAACAAAAATTAACAGGACAGGACCAGATGGCAGAATCTTTGTTCGTCGTCCTAAAGGCCAAAAGTTTAATCCTCGGATCACTCAGAAGACGGTAAAACATGGAGGTGGCAGTATTATGGTTTGGGGTGCATTTTCTTGGCATGGCGTAGGTCCGCTTATAAAAATCAATGGAAAAATGGACAAGTTTCAGTATTTAGATATTTTAAAAAACCATATGGAGCCATATGCCTCCAGCTCCATGCCAATAAAATGGAAATTCATGCTAGATAATGTTCCCAAACACTCCTCCAAACTAGTAAAAAAATGGTTTTGTGCGGAGAAGATTGATGTTTTGGATTGGCCAGCCCAGAGCCCTGACTTAAATCCAATAGAGAACCTGTGGAATGAAGTCAAGGTTGAAATCGCCAAGAAAAATTACAAAAATATAGACGAACTGTGGTCGGACGCACAGGAAGCTTGGTACGCCATCCCCAAAACAAAATGCCAAAAACTAGTGGAAAGTATGGGTAGCAGGTGCGAAGCTGTCATCAGAAACAAAGGCCACAGCACTAAATATTAACGGTAAAATATTTGTACATACCAAAAAATTTAACAAATGCAATATTAAAACCATTTCTTCTCTTTTTTTAAGATTGTGCCATTTATGTGTCCAGCTCATTTCAATGGGTTTTTTTTTCATAATGATAAGTTTTTATTTACATTAATGAATTTCAATTAAAGTTTATAGCAATATTAAATGTGCATAATAAACATTTGGAAAAAAAAACAAAACTTGTTGGTTGTTAATAGTATTTGCAATGTGCCATTTATATGTCCATATCTGTATATTACAGCGCACACACAGAAAAAAAACAGGGGGAATATTACCTAAGAGCTATGTAATTATACAACTACATAATTTTCAAGTTAGTTTAACAAAGTCCTAGTAAAATTTCCACATTTTTTTGTAAAATATATACAATCCTTGCAAAATATATACATGTGTAGTGGAAAATATCCGAAAAATTACATATATTTTGCTAGAAATTTGCAAAACTTACTTCGAACTTATGTAGTTGTGTAATTATATATCACTTAGATAAAGTTCCACCTGTTTTTTTCTGCGTGCACTGAAAATTTTTGAAAATATCGAGTTAGGAATTTATTAAATACATATTTTCATTCAGATTTTGAAACAGTTTCTTGCTATAATGTATCATATCTGAGATATCCATGCATACAGAAATTAAAAAGATGTATGCAGAAAAAAACATAATTGACACCTGTACACAAGTATATTTACTTGCCAACATACAAAAAATCTCAAACAATACGGTTACATATATTCATGCAAGTATTGAAAAAATATTGAGTCTAAAAATTTATTTCAAAAATATTTATAAAAAAAATCTAGAACATTCCCCCTGATTCTGTAAGGCGTATACGTTTTTAGGCGTTTTTACAGTAAACCATTATTATGATTTGTTTTGCAACATTTAACAGTCAAGTAATACTTATTTTTTTTTGATTTAGAATCGATTTGTATTGAGGCGTTTTTAGTAAATACGACAACGCCTTACATAATCAGGGGGATTACTTTATGTTTGAAATAATGATAAAAATAAGTCATTATTGGCAACGCATTATTTTTTTTTTAAGAATGGAAAAGCAACTAATTATTAGTAACTCCTTATTATGTTTCAAAATAATGCAGAAAGTAAGTCGGTGTCATTACTGGTAGTCCAAAAATAATGACATGTCATTACCATTTCTAGATTGGGACATCCTTTGGGACTTCGCGAACAAAAGTAATTAATCGAGTAAATAGGCTGGTAAGTACACCGAAAAAATCCATCAGTTTCTCAGTTAAATATATTATAGTTGAAATCGAACAATTTTGAATTAACTGATATAATCGTTATCAATTGATGTTTTATTTAAATAAAACTATTTTTCAGTAACCCTCTAAATAAAACTTTCAAATTCTTGTGAATTGTCAAATAACTGTACAAAGTTAAATTTTATGAAAAGTAAAAATGGACTAAAATTTTTTTTATAAAAATTAACATTTATTAAAAATTATATCCATTGTAAGTTTCATTTGACTAATTTGTTAATTTTTTTTAGATAAATATATAAATTAAATGTATTGTTTTCCAGAAGGAGACATTCTAAAATTCGGGAAAATATGGTGACATGGCGTAACAATACTATTATAAATGCCATGGTTGATGAGGAATATAAACCTACATAACTTTGAAATGAAGAATTAGTTATCAAAAAGGGGTTTGTTTTTCTACTAATTTAAAAAGGTGAAATAAATATTGGAGAAAAGTAAAGCATCTTAATCTGAAAAAAAAAATGTATTTTTTTTTTCTATGGTACATGCATTTAATTTGATTATTATCAACTGAACTTAAAATTTGCTACATAACAACTAACAATTTCGTTGCCTTTAACTGAAAAAACAGTACCAAAAAAATATTGAAAAAGTTAGTTACTTTTAATTAATTTTATTAACTGATGCTCAGTAAGGGGTATTTCACCTGATCCTTAGTTAAAAATTTGGTGGCCAATAACTGAGAAATTCTTTCGCTGTAGTTAAACCCTGTTTTTGCTGGGTAGTTTTTGATACAATAATTTTTCTCAAACTTATGGGTAATTTAGGATTCATTTAGGAATGTTAACAAAAATTTTCCCAAAAAGTGTTCTCTGATAAAAAAAAATTTTGAAAGCTTAGTGGGCGCTGTGGTGTAATGGTTAGCGCGTTGGACTGTTACACTTGAGGTTGCGGGTTCGAGCCCCAACCAAGGCAACATCAATTTGTGAAAAATAGTAATATGTATGAGTTTTTTCTATCCCTCATACATATCGCAGCGTCCTCCTTCGGTGTTCCCATAGCACTTAACTCCACCGAAGTAAAAATAATATAACAGGGCTATGAACTAAAAAGCTTCAACAAAGTTTGCCAACTCACCATCAGACGGCGCGCAACAACTGTTCTAAAATTCAACATCTCGCGCAATTACAGTGTTGCCATATTTGAAGCCCTTCATCTTTCACCACCTTTCACTTCTTCTCTATCCCCTTTCCAAAGGAAGCATCACGTTAATTAATAAGAAGAATTTCCTGAGTGTTGCTTCTCTTTTAAAAAAAAAGTCTCATATTTGAATTAGGTGGTGTTTCTAGATGACGTTTTTCTTCACGTTTGCACTCATTCGTGTGATAACGAACGTCTTCTAGAAACCTAATTTTAATTTTGCTTCCAAAGTAAGAGGGCACTAAAAGACATCTTGTATTTGAGTCATAAAATTTGAGGCCCCCAAAATTTGCTGCTGACAGTGCAATTTTCTGATTTTTATTTCCAAACGAACAATATCGGCGCTGTTCTGAGTTCCGAAGCCAATTAAAAAAATTCACAGAACAGTAACTTTTTTTACTGTTCTGTGATCCACATCCGAATTATTTTTTTTTTATTTCGTGGAGAAAAAACATTTTGAAAGTAAAACGGATACGTATTTTTTGCAGCAATTAATATATAAAAATTTATTTTAAAATTTGTTTATAAATTCTTAAATTTGTTCGAAAATTTCCGAAAAATTTACAAAAAAAAAAATTTTAATATTAGTTAAGATGAAATTCCCGGGTTTTTTACAGCAACGGAAATTTCAAACTTTAAAAATCATACTAATTTACGCCAACTGGACTTGAGCTTCTTAAACAAAAACACTTAAATCAACCAATATTTTTTTAAATGTTTGGAATAAGCGTGCCATTTTTGCCTTTTTTCATGCCAATTTTGCTGGTTTTTCGTGCCATTTTAAACTTGCCCTGATAATAACCAATATAAACTTAAAAAGAATTTTAAAAACTCAACGAAATTTGGATTTTTTAAATAACTATCAAAAATAACTGTTTACTGCGAAAAACTGGTTTGGTAGTTTTTTTTATTATAATATAATAAATATATAGCGCTATTCATAAGTTAAAACTAACGACTAACATCGAGTGCACAACTTTTTATACACACAAATTCCCATAAGAGAATGCAGTAGTTATTTTTACGTTGTGCAGTAGTTATTTTTTACTTATGAACATGGATGGTAACCGAAACGATGCGGTTATCGGTAAGGATAACGCTATTTTAGATTATTTCGGTAACGGTATTTTAAGGGTAACGCTATTTTATTTATTTCGGTATCGGTATTTTAAAGATAACGGTTTTTTAGTTATTTCAGTAACGATATTTTAATGATATCGGTTTTTTGATTATTTCGGTAACGTTATTTTAAGGTTAACGGTATCACAGTTATTTCGGTAACGGTATTTTAAGGATAACGGTAGTCAGTTTTTCGATGGATCTAGCAATTATTTACAAAAAAAAACAAACGAGATTAAAAACAGAACCAATTTACCTACTTCATGTATGAAAAATACTCAATAACCATGTGCAATTACCAAAAACAGAAAATTAAAAATAACGGTAACGGTATTTTAGAGGTAACGGTATTTCATTTATTTCGGTAACGGTATTTTAAGGGTATCGATATTTCATTTATTTCGGTATCGGTATTTTAGGGATAACGGTATTTCAGTTATATCGGTAACGGTATTTTAAGGATAACGGTATTTCGGTTATTTCGGTAACGGTATTTTAGGGGTAGCGGTAGTCAGTTGAAAGGGTTTTGAATCGATAACGGTATTTTAGCGGTATTGCCTGCCAACACTGCTTATGAATAAATCCCATAATGAATAACTGCTTTTGTCGGGTTCTAAGAAGGTACAGTTAAATGTAACGTTAAATGGCACTGTTAACAACAGACATATTATATTGCCAGGTTATAAACACAATGCGTATTGAAACGCAATATAAAAAAACAATATTATATACAACAAAAGACGCACAGGAACAGCAGCAACACATATGTACACAACCATTGCCTTCACAATGGAGGTTAAGCGAAATTAAGTCATAATACGTCAGAATAAACCAGAGGCACAGGAACCACTGCAACACATATACGACCATTGCCTTCACAATGGGAGGTAAGCGTGATGAAGCTCCAATAAATAAAACAGAAAACAAAAAAAAAATATTTTGGTGTTGTATAAGAAAATGTTTTGTGAATGTTTTGCAAAACATTCATACTGGCCTCTACTGTAAACTTATAAGAAATTTTCATGATTTGATTTAGGGTTCCATCGAAATCTTGGTTAAATTAGAATTTATAGATTTTATTTAACTTTAACTTATTTGTAAGTACAATTTGATTAGTAGGGTTTTTTTGTATTTCTTGTATAAATTTTGTTAGCTTTAAAATGTATTTTTTTAAATGAGATCTAATATTTTTCTCCAGTTGGTACCATTAAAAGTTCAGCTATAGTAACATGTAAGGGTGAGCCTAATATAAATGTTACACCTCTTGCGACATCTTCTGGTTTTAAAATTTCCGTAAATTCTGGCAATTTTTCTATATGATCTGGTTTTGGGACATTGTTGAAATTGGTTTCAGTTAAACCAGGACTAATCGTCTGAAAAAGAAACAAAGTATATTGAATCTTATTTTTTAAAATAAATATTAGGGGTTTTCATATGAACTCGTAAATTCCTTGTTAACCTTGTATAAATCCAAACCATATTTTTTATGTATGGAGTTTGACATTAAACTCATAAATATACCGGGTTTACACCGTTTACGAGTAGAATACGAGTTTATATGAAAACCCCTATTAATTTATTAAATATTTTAATATATATAAAAATTGATAATGATTTTTAAAAATATTTTAACAAATTTGAATAAATGTAATTAATGTGAAAAATTACGAAATATAAATGGGTTAATATCAATCAGGTTTGGCAGCCAATTCATAGGGTCAGTGATAACCAGCGTTATCACTTAACTAACAAAAATGATTAACTTTGTGTATAAAAATGGCTAAAATAAAACTAAGAGCAATCTCTCAATTATTACAATAAATCAGGGTTGGCCGGCAAGACCGCTAAAATACCGTTACCGATTCAAAACCCTTTTAACTGACTACCGTTACCCCTAAAATACCGTTACCGAAATAACCGAAAAACCGTTATCCTTAAAATACCGTTACCGAAATAACTGAAATACCGTTATTTCTAAAATACCGATACCGAAATAAATGAAATGTCGATGCCCTTAAAATACCGTAACCAAAGTAAATGAAATAATTTAATTTAATTTAATTTTCTGCTTTTGGTAATTGCACGTGGTTATTGAGTTTTTTTCGTACATTAAGTTGATACATTGGTTTTGTTTTTATTCTCGTTTGCTTTTTGTAAAACAGTTTGCGGTATGCACGGAAATAAATGACTACCGTTATCCTTAAAATATCGTTACCGAAATAACTGAAAAACCGTTAATCTTAAAATAACGTTACCGAAATAAATGAAATATCGACACCCTTAAAATACCGTTACCGAAATAACTAAAATACCGCTAACCTTAAAATACCGATACCGAAATAAATGAAATAGCGTTACCCTTAAAATACCGTTACCGAAATAATCTAAAATAGCGTTATCCTTACCGATAACCGCATCGTTTCGGTTACCATCCATGTTCATAAGTAAAAAATAACTACTGCACAACGAATGCAAAACTTTCTCTTATGGGAATTTGTGTGTATAAAAAGTTGTGCACTCGATGTTAGTCGTTAGTTTTAACTTATGAATAGCGCTATATATTTATTATATTATAATAAAAAAAACTACCAAACCAGTTTTTCGCAGTAAACAGTTATTTTTGATAGTTATTTAAAAAATCCAAATTTCGTTGAGTTTTTTAAAATTCTTTTTAAGTTTATATTGGTTATTATCAGGGCAAGTTTAAAATGGCACGAAAAACCATCAAAATTGGCATGAAAAAAGGCAAAAGTGGCACGCTTATTCCAAACATTTAAAAAGATATTGGTTGATTTAAGTGTTTTTGTTTAAGAAGCTCAAGTCCAGTTGGCGTAAATTAGTATGATTTTTAAAGTTTGAAATTTCCGTTGCTCTAAAAAACCCGGGAATTTCATCTTAACTAATAATAAAAATTTTTTTTTTTGTAAATTTTTCGGAAATTTTCGAACAAATTTAAGAATTTATAAACAAATTTTAAAATAAATTTTTATATATTAATTGCTGCAAAAAGTACGTATCCGTTTTACTTTCAAAATGTTTTTTCTCCACGAAATAAAAAAAAAAAATAATTCGGATGTGGATCACAGAACAGTAAAAAAAGTTACTGTTCTGTGAATTTTTTTAATTGGCTTCGGAACTCAGAACAGCGCCGATATTGTTCGTTTGGAAATAAAAATTTTATTATCCTTAAAATATCGTTACCGAAATAACTGAAAAACCGTTAATCTTAAAATAACGTTACCGAAATAAATGAAATATCGACACCCTTAAAATACCGTTACCGAAATAACTAAAATACCACTAACCTTAAAATACCGATACCGAAATAAATGAAATAGCGTTACACTCAAAAAAACAAGTTAGTAGAAAAATTAGTAAAACGTCTTGTATATCAAGTGTACTAGTTTTCAGCAATTTTTTTGCTGAAATTCCGTTTTCAGCAAAAAATTTAGTTATATTTTTTTAGCACTAAACTAATTTTGAACTAATGTTTTACTAATTTATTTTGCTACTAAAATTGTGCTGATAACCGCATGCATAGCGTGGTCGACAACCAGATAGACAAGATGTAGATGTCGCAGCTTGTCTGGAAACGGAAATGACAAAAAAAGGAAAACAACTCTAAACATATTCTATATTTAAATTTTCAGCAAATAAATTATCTAAAGTAAAATTTCGCTACAAGTTTTTTGAGTTTTTTTCAGTCTACTAATATTCAGCAAAAAGTTTAGTGATTTTAGCAAGGATTATTTTAATTTGCAGTCGACTAAATGTTAGCAAAACTTTTGCTGAAGATTACTATTTTTTTGGTAAAAATCAGCTAGCTGATTTTCAGCAAACCTTTTGCTGAATTTACCAACTTTTTTGCAAGCACGCTCCTGACCAAAAATTTGCTGGCACAGCAACATTTTTTGCTGACTTTACTGACTTTTTTTTGAGTGTACCCTTAAAATACCGTTACCGAAATAATCTAAAATCGCGTTACCCTTACCGATAACCGCATCGTTTCGGTTACCATCCATGCAATAAATTACACTGTGAGACAAATGGTAGGGGCCAGTGATCGGGAAGGGTTCAAACTACCGGGGAAAGTTATATCGGTAAAAAAGAAGTTATACGTGTCCCGGCGTTTCGCTGGGACACCCCTAGGAATCGAGATATATCGATTTGACGTTTGGTGGTCTTTTTTTTTTTGACATAACTCGAGAACCACTAGTCCGATTTTGCTCAAACAATTTTAATATACTCAACAGTTTTGCCGGTAAAAATAAATGTATGAAGAAAAAAATATTTTTTGCCTAAAATATTAAAAAAAAAGTAATAAACAAAAGGTTATTGATTTTTATGGTAGTGGTAACAAACATTTATTTTTACCGGCAAAACTGTTGAGTATACAGAAAAACGTTATATGAACAGATTAAAGGAATTGTAATTTTTAATTTTTTTAAAATTTTTTGAGCAAAATCGGACTAGTGGTTCTCGAGTTATGTCAAAAAAAAAAGATATATCTCGATTCCTAGGGGTGACCCAGCGAAACGCCGGGACACGTATAACTTGTTTTTGACCGATATAACATTTCCCGTTGGTTTCATCCCATCCCGATTTTGACTGTCGCATAGCGTTATTAAACAAACACTCAAAAAAGATTAACAGTTACTATATGACAGTAAAAAAACAATAACTGCTGATTACTTCACAAAAAGCTCTCGTGTGGTAACTGTCACACTTTTTTGAGTGCGGTATTTTAGTTATTTCGCTATTTAAATTAAAGAATTGATTCTTTTAAACCTTTGATTCCATGTTAATTTTTTACTTTATCCCGTTCATCAACCTGTGTGAAATATTTGAAAATTTACGCCAAATTAAAAAAAGACAAATGGTAATAAAAAACCGGTTAAGCGAAAACTGGCTTCAGTTTTCTTGAAAAAATTCGAATAAACTGAAAAAAATATAAAAAACGGTTATTCGAATTTTTTCAAGAAAATCGAAGCCAGTCGGTTTCTCTAAAAATGAAAAAACAGTTAACCGGTTTTCGGTTTCGGGTTTGGATACTCTATTCAGCATATGATTATATATATGTAAATCGGTGTCGCTACATTGCTAGATCTTTCAGAAGATGACAAAGCAAATTCTGGTAACTTGTTTTTGTTGTTTTTCTTTGATATTTTCAATGTTGACTAATGCTCCTAGACGAGAACAAGAAATTCTCATTGAGTTTGTAATTTAACCTAACAACTATTTCTGAATATTGAAACCTCGTCCCCTAACGATTTCCTCAAGCAAGAACGATATCCGGATAGGGACATGCCTTCAACAGATTATTTTTCACAATTTGTTAAATAAGTTTTGGGAGTTTAGCACATTTAATTCCTTTAACGCAATTAATGTTAGCCCGGTAAAAACAAATTCGGAAAAAATTGTTCATTGGGTCATATGAATAAAACTTAGCAATTACATCGAAGTAATTACTTTTGGTTTGGAAATGACTTTTAACCAGGGTTGGCAACCGAAATGAATTAGAATGGATTTTAAAGTTAATACTTAAATACACTTAGCACTATACTATTGATATTCAAGCCAGTTTGAATCGATAAAGACCATTTAAGTTGCATTTTTTCTTGTGCTGTGCAAATTGGTGTTTTTAAATAGCCAAATATTCTTAAATATGTAGAAACTCGGTGACTAACGGTGGGTCCCATACGGTAGGTTTAACTTTAACTTAACTATAAACAAATTAAAATGTCAAAAAATGTACACAAAACAACAACAAATTTTTGGGTTAACTAAAGTTTAAACATGCAGTATGAGACCCACCGTAAAAGGTTAATGTAAACTAAAAAATCGCCCCTTATTAGTTTCGGTGGCCAAACATGCTTTTAACACCAAGTTTATCTATAGACTTGTAGAAAAATGGCATAAAGTAGAAACGAAAATTACAAATTTGTAGTCTACTCGAAAGCAGACTAAAATTGTGCAGTTATTGCTTAGAAACTCCATTACTTCCCCCTATTATATATATTTTTTATTTATACACTCATTTTTAACAGTAATTACAGTTGTTTATCTATAGAAAAAAGCAAAACAACTTTTATGACGGTTATTTAAGAAAACAACTAACGAAAAGTACTGCAATTTTATAACAGTTGTTTAAATCAGTTATTTTTAATGTCATAATAAACAACTACCAAAACAGTATTTCTACAATAAACAGTAGTTTTTTTAGTTATTTAGAAAATAAAAAATTTCGTTAAATTTTTTTGAATTTTAAAAACTCTTTTTTAGTTTATATTTGTTATTATTGATATATTTCCAGTTTGCAAATAAAAATCAGAAACTATTGTATCTCCAATGCATAAAAGCATAATAACTGAAAAACGGTTTGGAATTTTTACTTCGAATTTTAACACATATTTTTGTAATCAAGAGAAAAAAAAATATTTTTTTTATTAAAATATACTTTTATAAACAAAAAGAATTGACTGTGAAAAACAGTAGTTGTTACCGATTTTGTCAGTTGTTTTGAAATTTTTGTAGTAAAAATTTATCAGTTAATTTTACGACATTATATTTAATGCATTTGTTAGTTGTTTTTCAACAGTTAAAAATAACAAAAGTTTTAGTTATTTTCAAGGTAAATACCTTTGTCGTATTTTAACTGCATATACCTTTTTGAACTGTCATTTTCAGTAGATTCTACCGACAAACTTTTGTGAGTGTAGCAGCCAATCCCACGATTCCATTCCCGATTACTGAATGTCCAGTTAGCTACTAACTGGAACTTTAACTGACACATTTGTTGTTGTTTCCCATATAAGATTTAAATTTAACTGTCTGCTAAATTTTACATGGACTAGTAAGTAAGAAATTCTAAATGTCTGATTTTTGGTAAAGAAAAACGACTTTTGAATCTAGCCAGCAAAAATAAATGGAATGACTTCTAAATGAATCACTCCCTTCATTACATCACAAAGAATTACTCCCTTAGGAATGGGATAAGAAGTTAATATTTTGTATGGGGGTTGCATAGGAACAAATCCCACCAGGTGGAAAAAAAATTTTTGGAACTTTTTTTACACAATTAATAATTTTTTGTAGTTTTCACTGTAAAATTTTTATTTTTTTCTATTTTGTACACTCAAAACTTAATTTTTGAAACGATTTAAAATTTTTTTTTAATTTTCAATTAATTTTTAATGAAATTTTATGGAAATATAAAAGTTCTAAATAAATATGTAATTCTTCAAATATTTTTTTGTTAAAATACCAAAAATGTAAATATTACAATTTTGTTTGTATTTAAAAAAATTGTAATTTAAAAAATCCATTTTGATCAAATCTTTACTAACTATATTAAATACAACAGAAAAAGAAAAATCCTGTAAGCATTTTAGTTAGAACTAGTAAAAATAAGTTAAAAATTACCTTGCAGAAAAAACTATTTTTTATATACTAATATGCTGCAAAATTTTTTTCCGGATTTTATCAAGGTAATTCGTTATTTTGAATTAACTAAAAGTTAATTTAAATGTAACCAAAATTTTGAAAATTTAACAGTTTTATTTTTCCTTCTAATCTTACTAGTATTTAGCAAAAAACAAACTGCTAATATCAGCAGTTTTTTTACAAGGTCACTTTTAATTACATAATTTTTAGTAGCTTTTTCTCATATTTTTACAGCGTTATTTCTTTCTATGAGTGTATTATTTTTTATAAAACAAAACACTTTAAAAAAAACAACTTTATATATTTTCCAATATGTTAAGCGGTGAATACACTAAGGAACATTCGTGAAAAAATGGCAATTTTTTTACGAATGTAGATTTGTGTATGTTAATGTTCGTGTTGACATTCGTACAATTCGTGTTTACAAAATTTTTTGATATTTTTTGTTCCCTACTCAATGTTTCTTAATGTATTCGCCGCTTTATATATTTTTGTTAATAAAAAAATGAAAGAAATGAAGATAACAACAATTTACTGAACAAGAATGCTAAAAGTCAGCTATCAGTTATAACAAGTGATATCATAGGGGGTAGAGCCCATTCCTTTTCATTGGTTCAAATATACATACTTTCTTTTAAAAAAGAACAACTTCCTTCCTATGACAAGCCAATGTTAAATTCATCGGTGAAAAATCCAAAAAAGAACAACTCCCTATTCAACAGTTGCAGAGCTTTAACTACTTTTTTTTCCTCATTCTTTTTCCTGGGTATGTCCTTTTAAGAAAAAAGTTTTAATAACTGAGAGGTTTTTCCAAGGGGAAAGTTTTGAGAAACTAAAAAAAATTTTAAAACTGTTTTTATACATAGAAAAAAGTTAAAAACGAGTTTTAATTATGAACTTAATTATATCAACCACTATTTTAATTGAGTTTGCCTATCATGCAAATGGTAGATTTAATTACTAAAAATTCTATACGATTAACTAGAATATGGGGTTTCCGGTTAAAAAATATTAATTGAAATAATAAAAAGGCAATTAAAATATTAATTGATTTAATTAAATATTTATTTAAAAACTATTTTCATTTTAAATAAATCTTTAATAATATATTTAAGAATAATAATTTTTTCTGTATTATACATAGAGCAATCCCAGCAAAAAAAGAGATGCCGAAGCAGTAGAAACAGCACTACAATTGATGATCTAGATGTACTTCATTTTTAACATAAACACTAATGATTTGAACATTGAGTTGTCATAGGAGAGGAGTACTCCCATTTCAACATTTTTACAGTACTTTTTGAACGAGTGCAAAGGAAGCTCTTTTTCACCAATGAAAAGTTAAAAAAAAATTATTCGCAAAAAAAAATCACATTTTTTTTATTTTACAAAAGTTTTTTATTGCCGCCACTGGGTATCGGAACTTGCGACCTCACGATTGCTAGTCTAACGCTCTAACGCATAAAAACAACACTTTGTTACTGCGAGATATTGCTCCTTATTCTCTTCAATAAAAGTACTTATTAATTAAGCACCGTAAGTTGTTTTTCACGTGGAAAAATTTTACTCGAACTTCAAATACCTCAAATTGCAATTTAATTTAAACAAATAAACAATTTTTTAATTTTATAACAAAGACACAATCAAAATAAACACAAAATGTCACTTTTTCCCAAGAAAAATAATAGTCTTGTACATTAAATTTGCGTGAAAACAAACTCTACACAATTTTCACGTGAAACTGATTGTCGTGAAAAATCATTTTTTTTTATATAGAGTATAACAGTTTTTTCACGTGAAACTCAAACAACTTACGGTGCTTTAAGTGTAAAAGGTGAACTCCAATTTAATATTGTTTTCGGTAATATTTTCACAGGTGCATAAAAAGCAATTTCCCACCATTTTTTTGATATATGCGTATTTTTAAAAATTTAAAAAATATTGAATTTAAACAAATTAATTATAAATATTAAAAAAAAAATTAATAAAATAAAAAAAAAAATTAAAAAAAAACGAGTAAAAAGGTTAAAGTCGGGCATGCCGACTATAGAATACCCTACACCAGTCTGGGTAAAAGCCAACTAATGTCACCAAAATCAATAGGCTGCGTTATTGGGCCAATATAGGTCTGTGTACCAAATTTCATCAAAATATCTTAATATTTGCGACCTGCAGCGTATAAACAGTATAATTTTGGTAGGACCCTTATATGGGCACTAGGTCTAAACATGGACCGATGTTCATCAAAATCAATAGGCTTCGTCCGTGGGCCAAAATAGGTCTGTGTACCAAATTTCGTCAAAATATCTTAATATTTACGACGTGCATCGTATAAACAATATAATTTTGGGGGGACCCTTATATGGGCACTAGGTCTAAACATAGACCGATGTTCACCAAAATCAATAGGCTTCGTCCTTCGGCTGCCATAAGTCGGTGTACCAAATTTCATCAAAATATCTTAATATTTGCGACCTGCAGCGTATAAACAATATAATTTTGGTAGGACCCTTATATGGGCACTAGGTCTAAACATGGACCGATGTTCACCAAAATCAATAGGCTTTGTCCTTGGGCCAACGTAGGTCTGTGTACCAAATTTTATCAAAATATCTTAATATTTGCGACCTGCAGCGTATAAACCATATAATTTTAGTAGGACCCTTATATGGGCACTAGGTCTAAACATGGACCGATGTTCACCAAAATCAATAGGCTGCGTTATTGGGCCAATATAGGTTTGTGTACCAAATTTCATCAAAATATCTTAATATTTACGACCTGCAGCGTATAAACAGTATAATTTTGGTAGGACCCTTATATGGGCACTAGGTCTAAACATGGAGCGATGTTCACCAAAATCAATAGGCTGCGTTATTGGGCCAATATAGGTTTGTGTACCAAATTTCATCAAAATATCTTAATATTTACGACCTGCAGCGTATAAACAGTATAATTTTGGTAGGACCCTTATATGGGCACTAGGTCTAAACATGGAGCGATGTTCACCAAAATCAATAGGCTGCGTTATTGGGCCAATATAGGTCTGTGTACCAAATTTCATCAAAATATCTTAATATTTACGACCTGCAGCGTATAAACAATATAATTTTGGTAGGACCCTTATATGGGCACTAGGTCTAAACATGGACCGATGTTCAAAAAAATCAAACTTGTTCGTCCTTGGGCCAACATAGGTCTATGTACCAAATTTCATCGAAATATCTTAATAGGTGCGACCTGTAGAGTGCGTACAAGATTGCATGGACAGACAGACAGACGGACGGACGGACGGACGGACGGACGGACGGACAGACGGACATCGTTAAATCGAAATAAAAAAAAATTCTGAACCGATCGGTATACTATAAGGTGGGTCTACGACCAATATTTTTTGGTGTTACAAACATCAGCACAAACTTATAATACCCTGACCACATAGTGGTGTAGGGTATAAAAATATTGGTCCCGCCGATACCCTCTGTTTGGAAATGCTAAATGATACCAAAATCACTTTTTACGATCACTTTTAGAGCAATTACTCTTTAGAAGCAATACTTAAGTGATTTTTTGGATGTTGTTCAGAAGTAATTCTAAAAAAGCTGTAAAAATATACTAACGGATACTTTGGAAGCAATGAAAGAAGTGATTTTTTGAAGTTGTTCAGAATAACTTCTAAAAAAGCAGTAAAAATACACTAACGGATACTTGTGAAGCAGTGAAAAAAGTAGTTTGTAAAGCATTACTTCAGTTATGTGAATAACTTTAATCATGGATGGTAACCGAAACGAATGCGGTTATCGTTAGGGTAACGCTATTTTAGATTATTTCGGTAACCGTATATTAAAGGTAATGCTATTTCATTTATTTCGGTATCGGTATTTTACGGATAACGGTATTTGAGTTATTTCGGTAACGGTAATTTAAGTTATTTCGGAGCATACGGCATTTTTTATTGTAAAAAACAAACTAAAATAAAAACGAAATAAATTAATCAACTTAATTTATGTAAAATACTCAATAACCACGTACAATTACCAAGAGCAGAGAATTAAAAATAACGGTAACGGTATTTTAGGTATAACGGTATTTAATTTATTTCGGTAAAGGTACTTTAAGGCTAACGGTATTTCATTTATTTCGGTATCGGTATTTTAAGGATATCGGTATTTCGGTAACGGTATTTTAAGGGTAACGGTAGTCAATTGAAAGCGTTTTGTATCGAAAACATTATTTTAGCGGTATTGCCTGCCAACCCTGATTTTAATAACTAATTTATAAAACGTATTTTAATTTAAAACGTGTGATGTAACATTTGTAGTTAATTAAAATTGAATTGTTTATCTAGATTTAAAAAACAAACGTGGAATAAATTATTTTTATTGTTTAGTTAAACTTACAGATAAACGTAATAACTTGTCTTCAAACATTTCTCTGCGCAACACTTCATTGGTGGCCCTCAATGCATGTTTAGCCACCGGATATAGATTGAAACCACAATTGGGTATATGCTCTGGCACAGTATGACCCAAAAGGCTATTAACGTTAATAACATGACATTCTTCCCCAAAAGACATGGCTTTTTTCATTAATCTATAGGCTTCTTTGGTACAATAAATTGATCCCATAAGGTTAACATCAATGACGCGTTTAAGAGCTTCATCATTTCCGGCATCTAAGAGTTTGGAAAATTCACACATGCCAGCATTATTGATTAAAACATGCATTCTTTGAGCAAAACGTTGTTCAAGCCAATGGAAAGCTGTACGCAAGGAGGGCAATGAAGTTAAATCACATTCTCTGGGAAAGAAACGTTCCTGTTGATTGGCCGGTAGTCCTGATTTTAATTCTTCCATATGCTTCAGACGGCGTGATAAACCAATCACAACCATATCAGCTTCTAACAGATGCTTGGAAATGGTCCATCCTATGCCAGAGCTGGCGCCAGTTACCACAGCGACTTTACCACGCCAACGCTCCATAATGTTGAATGTTGAATTAAAAACTTTGTGGCCTTCTTTGTCCAACAAAAAGTGATTATGTTTAAATATATTGAGTTTTACTTATTTTTTTTGTAAACTGCGTTATAAATTAACCTTTATTAAATTTTTAATTCTGTTTTAAGGCTTGATTTATTTCAAGTTTAGTTGTTGTTCAGTGTTTGAAAGTACTTTCAGTACTGAGCGGTAACTGGGGGCTGCACTTAATGTATAATTGGCTTTTTATTTTTTTCAGTTGTAGCCAGCTAATGCCTTCGTATTCTGATATTTTTACTGTCTAAAAGCATTGAACTCAAGTTTAACTGGTTGCACTTTTATTTTCGTTTTAAATTAAGTAAAGGTTTTTTATATTTTCCATATATTAACATGTATAGAGCACTTGAATGTTGTACTAAAATTTTAGAACAATGTTTGTGACTCATGTTGTGTGTTTGAAATTTTAAGCTTTTTTTAGTCAAAAATTGTTGTACTGTTTGTGTTAACATAAGTTGTAAATATTTATGCACATATCGAGCTACTATATTCAATAAATGCCAACTCAAAAAAGCTAACTTCTCAGGAGAGCTAAAAAACTAGTTATTTCGCTTATTATTAATAATAATACATAAGATGGTTTAAATATTTTTACTAATTTATACCTATGCAAAAAGTTTCATATTTTGCACTTTTTTGCGTATTTTTATTAGATTAGAGTGCATATTGAGCATCATGAGCATATTTTAATATACCAAAAAATAAATATTTTTTCAGATTTAGCATATTTTGTCGGAAAATAAAAATGCGACTTTTTTTAAAATGTTTATTATTTAAGTATTTTATGAGATGTTTTATTCCACTTTAGATTAGATAGAAAAATTGAAAAGCTACTCGTGGTAGTTAACTTTGGCACTCTCTAACTCATGCTGTATTGTAACAGGGTCACTCCAAATCTGCTATTTTGGAAGCTTATATCATTGACTATAATCGCCCATACATAATATTTCAATCCGATAAATATTTTAAAAGTATCATATATATTACCAATTTTTTTTGTTGTTTGGAACCACTATTTACTAATATGATAAAAATTACCATATCTCTAAAACTAGCCATTGGATATCAAAATCTTTTCCCGATTCGTATTCAGCATGCCAAATGCAATAAGATGTGAGGTAGATTTATAATAAATTATTTTTTTTTAAAAAGTTGCAAATTTACTATGGGAGTTAGCTTTTATTTTCACCAAAAATAAATGTACTTTGAGATAGCATAATAACAAAAATTGATAAAAAAAACGAGAACTAATTATCTGTTTGCTTTGAAATTTATATCACAGATGGGTATTGCATAGGGGAGCTATTTGCCATCGGAAACTCATTTTGACCAAATTTAATTTGACATATTTTGAATATAGCCTCTCGATATATATTTTGGTGGCAATAAACAAATAAAATAACAAGTTATTTGAGAATACTTACAGGAAATTGTTGTATTTTTTAAACAAAAATTTGCATAAAAAATGACAATTAAAATTAAAACATTAAAATAAGCTTTTTATTCAATTTCCCAAAAATAAGTATTAAAAAAATTGTGTTTAAAGGGTGCGTGCGAACTGGCTAAATAAAAGGGTGGGTTCGAACTGGCTAATTAAAATCTAAACTAAATTCAGGTTTCCAAATTTCTATGAAATTTGAAAATGTTTTCAAAAAAATTTTAAAGAAATTTTAAACCCTTTTGTCAATTTGTATTTAGTTTAGAATTTATTTAGCCACCTCGCACAGGGCCTAAATTTAGGTTTCCAAATTTCTATAAAATTTGAAAAAGTTTTTAAAATATTTTAATTGAAATTTTAAACCCTTTTGTCAATTTGTATTTAGTTTAGAATAACAACTTTTCTGGCAGTTTTTTTAAATAACGTAAAAAGAATAAATACAATGATGCAAAATTGTTTATAATTCATACGTCACGTATACCTAACAGGTTTGCTATATCCGTCTAAATATTTATAATTAAGCACCTGTTCATCAATTTGAGCCCACTTATTGGTCTACTGAGAATTTTGTGACAAACTTTGTAGTTAATTATAACTACAGTTACTCACAGTGAAAATGACCCAGCCTTCATTAAATTATTTTCAGTATAAAATTTCTATAAAATAAATGATAATTTTAGATGAAAGTATATTTATTTTAGAGTTTGAGGTACATCGTATAATACAAATTAAAAAATATGGACTAATGCATTATCATTAGCAAAACAATAACAAAAAAGTAAAGTGAAGACGATAATTAATCTCAAATGACCCACTCAACAAAATTGTTTCAAGTAAAGGTAATTTTCCAATATTTTTATAAAATTCATTTCCATATTTTTTCAGTACTTTCAGTAAATTAATCAAACTTATTTCGTCATTATCAACTAGTTGTTCTACTCACTTCAAAAGAGTTTCTGAAAATGGTCCCCACACCTCGATTGAGATAAGAAAATTGGTTGTAGAACACTATAAAAATCGTAAAAGTCAAAGGGAAAAGCCCAAATAGTGAACAAATCTCGCCCCACTTCATTTCATTAACTGGAATATGGATAAGCATCGATATCTAAATATTTTAAAAGAAAATTTAAAACAAAGTGCTGAAAAACTGGGAATTGCACAATGATCCCAAATACTCTGCTGGAATTGTAAGAGAATGGCTGCTCTATAATTTGTTGCATAAATTGGAACTCGAAATAAGAAAACATGAAATTTCCAACAAAAATTAACTGAAACGAGTGTTATTGGCAGAATGGGAAAAAATTAGTCCTGAATACACAAAAAAACTTGTGGAATCAATTCCTAATCGATTAAACTCCGTAATGCAGCAGAAGTACTTCCCAACGAAATACTGTTGTAGATTAAATTCTATTTCTAAAATATGTTTTATAACTCTAAACAATGATGAGTCATTTTCACTGTGAGATGAATTATTATTTTCTTTTAACTAATTTGCTTTTTTTTGGTATTGTAAATAAGTTAGTATATATTTTTGTTTTGTTGTAATTAGAACTAAATCAAACTTTAAAATAAATATCGAGCTACTATATTCAATAAATGCCAACTCAAAAAGGCTAACTTCTCAGGAGAGCTAAAAAAACTAGTAATTTCGCTTATTATTGTAAAAATAAACAATGTACCTTCCATAAGATAGTTTAAATATTCTTACTAATTTATACCTATGCAAAAAATTTCATATTTTGCACTTTTTTTGCTTATTTTTTTGAGATAACCTATTTTGGTATGTCTATCACAACATAAATATTTTTTCAGAGTTAGCATATTTTGTCGGAAAATAAAAATACGATTTTTTTGTAAAATGTTTATTATTTAAGCATTTTATGAGATGTTTTTATTAGATAGAAAAATTTAAAAACTACTCGAGGTGGTCAACTTTGGCACTCTCTAACTCACGCTGTATTGTAACAGTGTCACTACAAATGTGCTATTTTGGAAGCTTATTTTGGTAACGTAATTATTCAACAGTTTTAGTTTTTTTTATAAAAATGGTTTATTAGTTTTTTATAAAAATGGTTTATTTTGTTTGAAAAGTAAATTTTTTAATGAAAAATATTAAGGGTTTTCACCAGGGGTGTACTATTTGTTGTATCGTTGTATCGTCCTAACAAAAAACAGAGTTGTTAAAAATTAAATTGAAAAAATACAACATTTGAGAATAGCACGATACAACATTTTTACGTATGTTTAGTGTCCTATGTTTGAGTGTGCTAACCGATAGAAAACTGAATAGAAAATCGTTATTAAACACAAATAAAAATTTCAACAACTCTGTTTTTTGTTAGGACGATACAACGATACAACAGATAGCACACCCCTTATGAACAACCTAATTGAAAACAGGAAATTGAAATAAAACGAATATCAAATTATTTACAAAATAATTTTCGTAACAACAAGTTTTATAAAGTGTAAAATGCATAATAAAATCATGTAATGGTAATCACTACACTTATATCATTGACTATAATCGCCTATACATATTATTTCAATCCGATAAATATTTTAGAAGTTTCATAGATATTACCATTTTTTTTTTGTTTGGAACCACTGTTTACTAATATGATAAAAATTACCATATCTCGAAAAAAAGCCAAAATCTTTTTCAGATTCGTATTCAGCATGCCAAATGCAATAGATTTATATAAATTATTTATAATAAATTAATTTTTTTTAAAAATTTTGGAAATTTACTATGGGAGTTAGCATTTATTTTCACCAAAAAAAATGTACTTTGAGATAGCATAATAACAAAAATTTATGTAAAACGAGAACTAATTATCTTTTTGCTTTGAAATTTACATCACAGATGGGTATTGCATAGGGGAGCTATTTGCTATTGGAAACTCATTTTGACCAAATTTAAGTTGACATATTTTGAATATAGGCTCTAGATATACTTTCGTCTAAAATTATCATTTATTTTATAGAAATTTTATACCGATAAGAAAACAATTAAAGAAAAGTACTGTAATTTCGTAACAGCTGTTTAAATAAGTTATTTTTATATCAAAATAAACAACTACCAAAAAAGTATTTTTACAGTAAACAGTTGTTTTTGTTAGTTATATTTGTTATTATTGATATATTCCTAATGTGCAAATAAAAATCAGAAACTTGTATTGCATCTCCAATGCATAAAAGCATAATATCTGGAGAACGGCTTGGAATTTTTATTTCAAATTTTAAATAGGCTGAAGTAACGACACATATTTTTGTAACCGAAACAAAAAAATTGTTTTTTTTTATTAAAATATACTCTTATAATACCAAAAGAATAAATAGTAAAAAACAGTAGTTTTTACGCATTTTGTTAGTTGTTTTAAAATTTTTGCGTTAACAATTGTCAGTTAATTTTACGACATTGTTATTTATTTTTAAATGCATTATTTTTTAACTGTTAAAAATAATAAAAATTTTAGTTATTTTAAAGGTAGCTACCCACGAAAATTTTTTACAATCGGTAGCCAAACACACCCATTCTACAACTGGTTCCACTGCAACCGATTCCATGGAACTGGTTCCGGAACCAGTTCCTGGGATCCTATATAGAAGGTGTGGGTGACGTAGAATCAGTTCCAGAACTAGTTCCAGAACTGATTCCAGAACTAGTTCCAGAACTGATTCTAGAGCAACCGGTTTCACTTTGGAGCTATAGAAGGGGTTGCTTTTGGGACAATTTCAAACAAAAACAATCGGTGTTAGAGTCGACAGTAGAAGGGGTTGTGAATGAAAAGTAGCTATTGAACAACCGATTCTTTGGAGCAGAAAATTTTCCTGGGTATTTAAAACTTTGTCGCCATTTTAACTGGATATACCTTTGTTTTAACTGTCATTTTCAAACAAACTTTTTTGAGTGTAGAATTAATTACCTAGATGTAGTTCTTTTTCAATAGAAACACATATTTAAACATTGAGTTATTATTTTGTCTTTATTTTAACTGCAACTGCAATTATTTTTCTTGTGGAAGAAGTTTTCAATGTTTTTGATATTTATTTTTTTTAAAGAACCCACAAAAACTACTGCATATTCGTTGCAGTTACTTTATGCAGTGGCTTTGGATTTTTTAACAAACAAATTTATTTTTAAGTGTGTGCGTGTTTGCCTCCCCTTCAAATATTTCACACATACAAAATGTGTTGCACAAACACACAAAAAATATTGCGTTTAGAAATTTCTAGTGTATATGAGAAGAATATTTTTTCTCTTGTGTCTTTAGTCAAAGAAAGGACGCAGAAGAAAGCAAACTGAAAATTTCGCAGTAAGAAATTTTATTAAATAAAGAAAATAAGGGGAGTTATATAACAGAAAATTATATTTATTTACGTAAATATTTTAAAATATTAAGGTTGTTCACAAGGGGTGTGCTATTTGTTGTTGTATCGTCCTAACAAAAACCAGAGTTGTCCTAATTTTTTTGAAGTTTTTAAACTAAAAATTTAATAAATATAATTTATTGTGACTTTGCAACAACAAATATATGGGGAATAAGTCACAACTAAGAGTCACATATTTTCCTTAGGAATAGGCATGGATTTGTGCGAACATGAAACGATAAAACAATAACAACAAATAAAATTTGTTTTTGTTTCACGTGTAAAATGGATAAAGTTCGCACAGATCCATGGCTAGTCAAGACTTTAATAAGTAAAGGAAAAATGTTTGCACTGCCGATATCGGTATCGCCTAAAAGCAGAATTTAAAATTTGCTAAAAGGCTCGAATTTCCGAAATCAGAGTTGCAAACCCCAGAAAATATTAAAAAAGCATGTAATAATATAAAAAAAAAGAATTTATAAAATAAATGTTGGTTTTTAATTTTTATTTAAAAAATAAAAATTAAGGTCGATCACAATGGGTGTGATATTTGTTGTATCGTTGTATAGTTCTAACAAAAAATAGAGTTGTTAAAATTTAAATTTAAAAAATACAGCATGTGAGAATAGCAAAATTAAGGTAGATCACAAGGGGTGTGCTATTTGTTGTATCGTTGTATCGTCCTAACAAAAAACAGAGTTGTTAAAATTTAAATTTAAAAAATACAGCATTTGAGAATAGCACAACATTTTTACGTATGTTTAGTGTCCTATGTTTAAGTGTACCACCAGACAGAAAAACCAGCAGAATATCGCTGTTAAAGTTAAATAAAAATTTTAACAACTCTGGTTTTTATTAGGACGATACAACGATACAACAGATATTACACCCCTTGTGAACTACCTAATTGTTTTTTAGACTTTTTTAATTGTCTAATTAGAAATTTATTAATTCAGTTCGAGGCCAATTTCCTTATTGTGAATTAACATAATGAGTACTTTTTTCTTTCTAATTAATTTATAAAATATTTTAAAATTTTATTACTGAAAAAAAAATAAATTAAAAGAATATAAAAATTAATTGGTTTACAAGTTTCTTTGAAATTAGAAAATTTTTTAAAACAATTTTCCAAGAAATTTTTTGTTACCATTGAGAAAAAATATTATTTTTATTGACATTTGCTACCCAACTGAAATTCTCATTTATCATCTCAATTCAATTTCAATTTCAATTTATTTCTTATAATATTTATATTATTTACATTTGACTTAGAAGCAAAGAGTTTAGGAACTTCGTTCCTTTTCTACTTAGATATATAAATATATTTTTTAATTTATGAAATTTATGTACATTATTATTAAACGGAAGGAAAAAATTTACAAAAACCTTTATGAAGCAGAGGTATAAGATAAAAATGAGAAAAAAATAAAGTAGATAAAATTATGATGAGATGAGTTCATTGATATGTACATGTTGTGAGAGTTGGCATCTTCCATTAAAATTTCGAGTCAATCTTTCGATTTTATCCAGAACGAGTTCGAAGCCAGCGAGACTATGTAGGCGTCGGGTGGAATAGTGCCATGGTAGTTTAAATGTCATTTTAAGTAGCTTATTTTGTGCTACTTGGAGTTTTTTTATATGACATTTTGCAGACGTGTACCAAACTGGAGCACAGTAAAACATTATGGGGTGGAATATAGATTTGATGATGAGTTTTTTATTGTCTATGTTCATTTCCGACTTCCTGTTTATAATTGGGTACATTATTCTAATAATTTTGTTAATTTTGTCCACTACATAGGGAATATGATTATTAAAATTAAGCTTTGTATCAAGCATAACGCCCAAGTATTTGACGTTGTTTTCCCATGGAATATCATGGTTCATGAAACGAGGTAAATTCTGGGGTATAAAACAAGACTTACGTTTTCTTGTATAATAAATAGCCTGCGTTTTTTCAGGGTTAACCAAAATCTTCCATTTATCAAAATAATTACTCAATCCAGTAAGAGCAGACTGCAAGTTTGCAATAATATCAGCTGAATAAACATCAGAACTAAGAATTGATGTATCATCTGCAAATATAGACGTAATGCAATTGGAAAATGTTGGAATGTCAGCAGTAAAGATGTTGTAAAGAACTGGCGACAGGCAAGAACCTTGTGGACATCCTGCAATGATATTAACTTGTTGTGAACAGGTTTTACCCAAGTAAACGCTGAACGATCTATTTTGAAGAAAGTTTTGAATAACTTTTATGAGTTCAATTGGAAAGTTGAATTTTTTCAATTTAAAAATAAGTCCATTATGCCAAACGGAGTCAAACGCAGCTTTTATGTCTAGCAATACCATTCCAGTTGATTTGCCGTTTTGAAAATTATTTTTAACTAATTTTCTGATTTTTAGTAGGGGTTGAGACGTATTATGTTCACTTCTGAACCCGAATTGTTGCGATGGAAGTATATTGTTTGCATCAATAAAATTAATAAGCTTTTCCTTAATAATTTTTTCCAAGATTTTACTTATAGAAGAGAGCAGACTTATTGGTCTATAAGAAAGTGGAGAATCAGGAGGTTTATTTGGCTTGAGTATTGGTATGGTTTTTGAGATTTTCCAATCACTGGGAAAGTAGCATAATTTAAGGCAAGCATTAAAGATGTTCGTTAGATAGTTGATACCTTTATTAGGTAAATTTTTTAAACATTTATTATTAATACCGTCTAAACCTGGAGTTTTTTTGTTTTTCAATTTTTTTATAATTACACCAACTTTTTCAGTACTAGTGAAGTAACAGTTTTGTGGGATTGGGTTAATATTACGAATAAGGTTTGCAACACCATTAACCTCAGTAATCGTAGTAGTATCACTTAAATTTGATGAAATACAGTGGTTCAAATTAAAGTTGTGAGCCAAAATTTCAGCCTTTTCTTGCCGGGTGAAACATACTACATTGTTGTGTTTTAAAATTGGAATATTGCTAGATTTCTTCTTTAACATTTTTGAAACTTTCCAAAAAGGGGAAGATGCTTTGTCCAAATTGGACAACATGTTATTCCAAGTTTGGTTTCTGAAGTGATTTATTTCATTCGTAATATTTTTATTTAAACGTGTCATAGCTCGACGATCATTAACATCTCTGTAACGCTTCCAGTTCCTTTTAAATACGTTCCTTAATTGTATCATAATTTTTATGTTGTTTGGTAAGGGTTTAGAAGTTGGTGCAATTCTACGTTTGGGCACACTTTCATCTATTCCCATTTTTGCTACATTATTGAAAACATTTATCATGTTGTCAATTTGAGAGCTGTTGTTTATTTCATTAAAGCTATCCACCACAGGAAGATTCCTGTTTATGAATTTCATAAAATGCGGCCAGTTTGCCTTGCTGAAAGCGTAGCATAAATTGTCTACCATTTCATAATTTAAATTAATTGTACTAATGATTGGTAGGTGGTCAGAACTCAAGTCATTTATAACTTTTACTGCGGACATATTTTGAGATATGTTAGTTAGAAAAAAATCTAGAGTTGACGGTTGTTTACTTGGATCAGCCGGAATATAAGTATATTCGTGGGGAAATACTATTTGTGTTTGGTTTAGTTGGAGTTTCTCATATAATATGTTACCCCAGCCATTACTTCTTTGACATCCCCAATAACTATGTCTGCAGTTAAAATCTCCTCCTAATATGTATTTATTTGAGCTCGTTAGTTTACGAATATCTGACGCAAATGTTTGTTTTCTTCTAGGGTCCCTGTTTGTTGACCCACCAGGATAATAGCAAGAATAAATATTTATAAAGTCATTACCAGATTTTACCTTAATACCTATGTTTTCAATCAGTTCTGTGTTAATAGGAGGTATAAGTTGATGCTGAATGTGTTTTTTAATTAAAATAGCTACTCCACCTCCTCCACCACGTTGTCGATCGTATCTGTAGCAGTAGAAGTTCTGATGTTTTATTGTAATTTTTTTATTTAGCCAGGTTTCACAAAGTAAACAAATGTCAATATTGGTTTTTTCCAAGAAATGGAATAATTCGTCTTTTTTAGTGCGAATGCTACGAGCATTCCATTGTAATAACGTTATGTTGCTGTTCATTGGTACAAAAATTTGCATGCAAGGTTTGTAACAACCTCGAATTGCTCTTCACGAGACCTGCATTTCTTTAAATTTGAAATTAATTCAAAGGTAAGATTTTTTAATTCTTCAAAAGAGAACAAATTATTATTATCGTTATTTTGGGTGAATGGTTGGCTATAACCCGTTCTAGATGGATTTGGTGTTTCGCTCTGATTTAAAGCATTTGGAAAATTAACATTGTAATTTGATTGGTTGTTGAATTGTTGGCTTCTTTGTATGGTACTCTTTGGTTGAGCACGTTGCCTTATTTGCTTATATGTTTCCCTATTAGGGCAGTCAGGGGACATAGCCTTATGGGGGCCTTTACAATTAGCACATTTTACAATGGTTGACTTGCATTCTTCAGTTTTGTGATTCCCGGCGCAATGGGCACAAAATGTTTTAACATTGCATCTGCTGGCACCGTGTCCATACATCTGACAATTATAACATTGGGTCAGTTTTGTTTTGTTGGGTTTTTGGTATTCCCACCTGACTTTTATGTAGTTGATGGCTGAGTAATTTTGCCTTAATTCTCTTAATGTGATTGACTTTTTTTCAAAGTAGACAATGAATATAATTTGTTCGTTGTTACTGTCCCTAGCTCCAGAATAGGCTCTAGTAACAATTTTAACGTCGATACATTTAAGGCCCATGTCTAAAAGTCTGGACTTAACAACTGATGGGTCTGTTTTATCTAGACCTAATAGTACAGCCTTATAAGGCTTTTCATTTTTAGCAGCATATGTGAAATATTCGAGCTGAAACTTCTTAGTGAGAGAGTCACAAACGGTAGTAAAATCTACGTTATTTGTGCAAAACAATTTTAGACCAATGGAAATTTTACGTATTGAGTAATCTTTGATTTTTAATATTCTACATATTTCATGAACTTGTTCAATTTTACATTTTAATATTGTTATTGGTGGTATGTTAACTTTAACAGCTGGTTCGATAATTGTTTCATCATTATCGTCATCATCGATATTTTGCAGAGGTGCAAAATAATTTGAATTGCTAGCTCTCTGAGAGCTGTTTGTGAACATTTTTTTTCTATTCATGTTATACCCAGAGCAGGCATCAACATCTTCTTTACAATTGCGTTTAATTTTGTTTTTGTTTTTTTTTTTAATATTTAGATATTGTTAACAAACAATAACAATAAGAAATAAAGAAAAAAATAAACCGTAAACTTTTATTACACTTTAAGGAAACAGAATAAACTATGACTTAACACATCAAATGATAATGCAAGACTGATTTATCATCTCACTTTCAAAAAAAACAATCGATTTTCTGACCCCTTTTTATGTCTTAAATCCCCCATTAGACAACAAATTTAAGGAATATGATATTTTTCTAAGGTTTTTATAAAGGAAAAAGTTTACAGAATTTTTAGAGTTTAAGGATAATTCTGTAAAAAATATTCCTCCATGTCTGGACTGTATATATCTTAAGCGTCTGTGGATAAAGGGCTAAACATTTTATAACCTTTTTTAAAAAAGACTTTATTAAAAAAGTAGGTACTTTTTTATTAAAAAAAGAGGTTTTTTTTATTAAAAATTTAACTTTTACTAAAAAAGTACATTTCATTAAAAAATTATCTTTTATTAAATTAGTAACAACCTTTTAAAAAAAGATAAAATTTTCTAAACTTATTGGTTAGTTGCAAAATAACATTTTTTGTTAAATTAAAAAAAAAAAATGTTATTAAAAAGTCAGGTTATTTTGTAAAAAAATGTGTGTTTATTTAATGGAAGACCACAGAAAAAACTTGACAAAATTTTGTAAATCTTAGAATTTAATACAATAAAACATGAGCATTAAAAATTTTTAACATAAATTAAAGTAGACAAAGTAATACGTTAAAATTAGTAAGGTATTAGTAGGTTAAATCAAACGACACTAATTCCAATTCAAATTTTGAGCTTTTACATTGAAATTACAAAGATTTTTAATTAAATAAAGCTTTGATATGAAAGTTTTTAAATTTATTTTCTTTTTCTTGATTTTAAAAATGGAATTTAAAGACTGAATATAAAATAAAAATTTACTAAGAACATCCAAAAAGGGATAGACTAAAGAGAATTGACGGCGCTCAACCCCTGTCAAACGTCTTCCTAAATGTTTTAAGCCAAATGGATTGAAGAGTAACAGTTTTTAGTGTGTTTTAATGAGTATTTTTAATATAAATAAAATAAACTTTTGTGTTAATTTTACAAAACTTATAAAAATAAAAAAAAAATACAACTGAACTTTAAAATTTAATTAAAATAGCTTAAAAACTTGAAATATAATGAATTACTGTTAACACAATTTTCAGGTTTTTATAATTTTTCCAATTTGAGATTAAAAATAACGAAGACTTCAAAGTATATATTTTATTAGATTAAATTTTTCAAAATTTGATGTAATAAATCTAAATTTTATTTGATAACAAATAATTTCAAAAGAAAAATCTAATCTTTGTTCAACAATTACCCCCATTCAAAGTAAAATATCTTAATTTCAACTTAAAAAGTGACATTTCAATTTCATTGCAGAATTTGCTGAATTGAAAACAAAAACTTGTTGAGATTTTTTAAATTAACAAAAAAAATTTTTTTTACTTTCGAACAGAATTTCTTTATAACATAAAAAACTAAATTTTTAACTTATTTCCAAATTTCGAACTTACTGAAAATTGTTTGACAATTTAATTGGAAATAGTGTTAAATAATGTAAAAATCTTTTGTTAAGGCCCGTTTACTGAATGTTAGTTAACTAGTAACTGGGACTTTAACTGACATATTTGCTGTTGTTTCTCATATAAAATTTTAGTTTACCTGTTGCCTAAATTTTATGTAACTGGCCATTCAGTAAATCTTAAGGAATAAAATAAAGATTTTGTTTAAAATTTAGAAAACAGAAAAAAAGAGAAATTATTACAAATTCGCTAAATAAAAAAGACCTGTTTCCAAATCTAAAATACATACTATACTTCACCATAGAATTGTAGATTTCAAATACAGTTTATTAACTATACTTCCATACCCTCATCGGAACGCTTGCCCTGTTTATTAAGGGCCTCCTCATTGGTTAATTTTGTTTTTTCAGTGCGAGTATGCCAAACCAAAACATCGCGGCAATTATTCGCCAAAGGTTGTAACTCAGCTCTAGTTGTCATTTGTCTTAAAATTTCTGTTTCCTGGTAGCCGCGTTGCACCTCATAACTAAAAGTTGCCTGAGGATATTTAAAAAATAAATCTGTGGAAATGGCAAAACCAGCCATATCGATGGGAAAGGGACGTTCTGGTCTCCAGGCGGCATTGAAACCTAAAACTTCATTTGTTTCTGGATTTAATAAAGGCTTCTCTACCATTAGCCCACCTACCAAACCCACTGGCCATACTCCTACTCTGCCGGCCTGCAGTTTTGACATCTCCGCAAATAGTTCTACACTATAAGAATTATCATCATCCATAAAGAAAACTATACTATGTTTATCTGGGTTAGCATTAGTTCTTATCCAGGATAAAGCCAGATTCCTTTGTTCGACTCCTCTAGGTTTAATCCAATTTGGATCATTATGTTTCAATTTAAAGGCAGTAGGGGTTTTTGTATTTAATTGAGTAGAACGTTGTGTTAAACCTGAATGTTCCAATAGATTTCTAACTAAATTTGTGGCAGTATCAGAATCTTCTACCAAAACCCAGTGTAAATTTGGTACCAACATAAAAATGTGAGACAGTCTACATAAAACAACAGAGACAAAATCGCCATCAAGACAAAAAAACAAGTAATTAGTCATACTTTTCTTCTTTGCAAATGTTGTTATAAAAGAGCCGCCTAAAGGGATTGTTTTTATCTCGTGGCTTGTTGCCAACTCACCTGGTTAATTCGGCCTTTTGTTGTGGTCTAGCATAGGTTGGTGTTATACAATATATAGTGGGTAATTCTCCATCTTGTTGCTTAGCATACATGGCTTGTAAAAAAGCAGGTCCATCGCAAGTCCTTTTACCATTACGGTGGACTATAAGCAAGACGACCATAAATACAATTATCAATATTAGCACTTGCCGGGGTCGTATTCTTACTTCCGACATAATTGATTATTTAATTTGCAATTATAACTATTTATTAACTACAATTTTTAAAAATCTTATTGTTTTTTGTTCTTGTAACAAATGATATGGAACTAAAATAGAAAAAGATTGCGGAAAATGATATCTTTTTGATGATAAAAAAAGTAAACAAAAGTTATGACTAGAGTTGTGTCGTTCATGAACGAACTAGTTCATTTGAACGGTTCATTTCGTTCATGAACGAACTAGTTCATTTGAACGGTGACATCGTTCACCATTATTCGTTCTTTTCGTTCGATCGTTCATTTCGTTCTTTTTTTAGTCATAGACAATTTGTATCCCTTTCTTATTAATTTTATTACAGAATTAAATGTTTTTCTTAATAATTTAAAATTTTTAATGAAATTGTAATTTTCTGACGCTATTAGTCTATGCACAATAAAATTAATATAAACTTGTAACATGTAGTGCGCCAATAAATTGTCGAACGAACGACACCGTTCACGTATCACTGTTCAGACACAGCTCATGACAAAAAAGAACAATACCAAAAAAGAACGATTGAACGATTTGAACGAACTAGTTCAATGAATTTTATTGAACGATAAGACCGAGTCACCAAAAAGAACGATTAAGCCCAACTCTAGTTATGACAAAAAATCAGGGTTGTCAACCGATACAGATAATTGAAATGTTAAATTTTAAGTTATTTCGTTAGTCTTTTAAATTATTTCATTACGGTATTTTAGCGTAAATGGCTCTATTGAAATTAGCGTTAATGGTATTTTATAAAATTTCGATAGGGTATTTACATGTTAACGGTATTTTAAGTTTTTTCGTTTAAATCGATATTGGTATTTTACGGTTAGTGTTTGCCAATCATGCAAAAAATATATGATAAAATGTCAAAGTACCAAGACGACCATAAACAATCGGCGGCGTAATATATTTACCGGCTTGAACGATAAATTATCGGCGGCAGCTAATTTGTAGGCTTGTATATTTTTTTATGAAACTGTAATTTTTAATTAAAAATATTTTTTGTTAAAAAACAATTTCCAAAAAAGCACAATTTTGTTAAGTGCTTCGGCGAAGATAATACACAGAAAAAAGTATCACAAAATTTTAAGTAATTAAAAAAAATTGTTGGCTTTTTACTTAGATATCTAACAATTTTTTTATTAAATGTTTGTAAATTGTATCAAAAATATCAAAAAAATAGCCTTAGAAATTTTGAAACAAAAAAAAACAAATCATTTATTTTTGTTTTCAATTGCTCAAATGTTTGTAAATTGTAACAAAAATTTCAAAAAAGTATTTTTTTTTTTGTCAATACGACAACATAAAGCGAATAATTGTTTTAATATAACAAACTCGTTGTTGAATTTTATTTTTTTATTTTTAACAAATACAAACATGTTACAAAAAAAAAATTATTGTATTTACAAAACACATTGTTAAAAAAAAATTGATTTTATTTTTAACAAATTACAAAAAAGTTACAAAAAGGGATTTGTATATACAAATTCCATTGTTGGTGCCTTTTTAAAAAATTTTTTGTTTGTTTATGCAAAAAAGGTGTTTAACATTACAAACAGAATTTTGTAAATTTTTTCTGTGTACATTCTGCAGCTCTGTTTTATTTAGTTCGCTCATATTTCTAACTGGCGCCACGACGCTCCGGACCGCCAACAATTTTAAGCCGATCAGCTTGGAACTCTGAATATCAAATATTTAGAGTAGCCAGATTGTATACTATATAACAGCATTGTTATTTGGTCGAAAGAAAGTTTGGGGAGTATTGGAAGAAATAACTGTTATATTTAAATCATGGCTGTTCAAATAAATATACAGTTCTCTCAGTTAAGCTATTTACAGGTGTGTTTTGCTCTATTTCTAGCAGTTTTTAGCAATAGATGGAGAAAAATCGCAAATGTTGGGAATAATATTCCAAAAATATAAGATTACATTTTTACATTGCACTGCATTGAAAATTTAAGAAATATAAACTTCAGAAATCTATTTTTCCAAGTTCTTAAAATATTTCAAATCTGTAATTTAAATGGAAATTATTGCAATACAATTTGAAATATCTGGAATATATTCAAAAATTTATTTAATACTGCATTTAGACTGAGAAAAAACTACCTAGTTTTTGGCTCGTGTTATATATATATAAAAATACATTTATATAAAAAAACTAGTTCTGTACAAAAACTAGGTAGTTTTTCCTCAGCCTAAACTCACTAATAGAGTTAAAAAACAAAATTTCCAAATATAAAATTTTTTGAAATACTTACACATTTATTGCTTTAATAAAATAGTTGTCTATTTAATATTTTTTTGGAAGTCAGTTATATTTTTTTATTTAATGTTTTTTCATAAAAAGAAAAAATAATAATATAGAATATAAAAGCTACAAATTTAATTTCATTATTAGCTTTTTTTGTAGACTCTCTTTTCATTAATATATCATGAACTTAATCTGCAAAATTAAATGCATTTTATTATTGTAGTATGTTTTCCTTTTTAAATATTTTTTTTGTTCTTGCATATTATAGTAAATTCGCCATGAATTTTAATAATATTTTTATTAAATTATTTATACACTTATAGTTTATATGAATTTGTATATGAATTGTAAATTTAATTTATATCGACGACAAATAATATTTGTACAATGTTTGCTTTACGCATTTTTTTGTTTAATATATTTAACTGTTTTATTTGTGGTATTTATTTTTTTATATACTTTTCAATGGGACTTTAAATATACTATATATTTTTTTATGTATGTAAAAAAGCTCTTAAAAGGCGCTTGTTATGTTTAGGCAAATTATACATAAAAATATGGACAAATTAAAATGAACTGCAATTAAATAAAATAATAACATTTATTTATGTATTATATGTTTTTTTATATATAATGTTTTATTGAATTTTAATTTGTATTGTTTGTATATTTTGTGGTGGAAAAGGTTTTATAATTTTATATTAAACTTACAGTACTAATAAATACATTTACTTATTATTAGTTTAACCTAAATTGTTATTTACGATTAAATTTTGTTTTATTAAATATAATTTATACAATCTTTGTTGTTGTTGTTGTTAAAAATGATAATTTAAAAATTATAAAATTATTTTCTGATTTTAAGCCCAAAAATTTAGCTGAAATTTGCATTTAATTTGTTTTTAATATTTTGGCCACAATTATAAAGCTTGTTCGTTTACTTACTACAAGTTACTACTTTTACTACAGCTGGAAAAATTCAATAGAAAAAGAAAACAAAACTTTCCAATTGTAGTAAAAGTAGTACGTATTTCGAGTAATCGAACACACTAATAGTTTATTTTTTTTTAGAATTTGAATTATTTTGTAGGATTTTTTGTATTATTTTTGTAATTTTGGAGTATTTTCTTTTATATCAAAATTGTCTGTTAATTTTATGTACCTTTTATAGAAAATATCTTCATTTATATTTTGAGTGTAATCGATTTTGTTTTTTATAAATATTGAGCATTGTTTCTCTATATATTTCTATTTTTATTAATATTGTTTAACTTTTTATATTCTTATTAGCTGAAATTTTATTCACATAAGCCACAATTTACACTTAAATTTATTTTTTTTAATGAAAATTAAAGTAGAAAATTAAAAAAAAAATTAGTCTTATCAAATTGTCAAAATATTTAAGTACCAATAGTTTTGCTAAAAAATAATATAAAGCCTTTATGACACTAGTTTTATTGTATTTACTCTTCCTAAAGGATTCTAAACAAATTTTTGGTTATTTACTGAATTAATAAACTCTCAAAAAAACCCCTAATAAATTCGAAAAAGGTATGAAAAAATCTAAAGTCATTCGCACTTAAGTAAAGAAGATCATATTGTTGAAAAATTTCATTATGCAAAATTTTTAAGTATTTCAGCAGTCTTAAAAAAAATAATTATTAATGTCCCATTTTTTAATATTAATTTAAGCGAATATGTATTTTCGCGTATTTTATTTTTATTTGTTTTGAAACAATTCGTTACTAAATATATATTTTACATTAAGATATTTACCAGCAATTTACTCATCCAAATGAATATCCTTAATTGTCATACACTACATACAGGATCACTGCCTTATTGCTGATCAATTTCAAATGGCGTTGATTTTTTGTTTAACCCTTTAACCGAACTTAACACAATTTTTATTTTGTTACAAGCGTAAAAATATATTAAACACTTAGGCCCGATTACTGAATGTCCAGTTAAAATTTAGCCAACAGCTAAATTCAAATTTAATATGGGAAACAACAACAAATCTGTCAGTTAAAGTCCCAGTTAACTGAACATCCAGTAATCGGGCCTTAATATCATACTTTTTGATTAAACTTTAATACAGTTTGTAAGAAATTTTAAAATTATTAATATATTTGTTTTTAAAAGCATATATATATATTAATTTTTTTTTAAATTTGTCTAAAAGCAAAAGTATGAGATTGAGGCTGATGTTCACAAAATATTTGCTTATATATTTTATATATTGTAGGTAGTTGCTTAGGAATTTAGTCTTAATAACTGTTAAATTTTATGCATTTTAAAACTTATAAACATAAAAAGCCAGGGCTTAGTAGCATTCTAAGTAAAAAAAACGGTATATTTTCATATCAAATGTTTGAACTCAGTTAATGAGAACTTTCAAATAAGATAGATATATAAGATTTCTTCTGGAGAAAAAAATATTACAAGATTATTTTGCAAAAGAAAAAATATCAGCAAAAATGTCCCTTAAACTCTCAAGTGATTAAGATATTTAAATTATAATAATTTTAAATACTTTTACTCCGAAAAAAAATTATAACAAACAATATGTTAAATAAAATATAAAACAGTTTTGAAATCAAATTAAATTTTAGCGCCTACTACTGATCAGTAGTGCAAAATGTGAGCTGTTATCTCTGCAATTATAGCCTTTGTTTTGTCAAACAAATTTTCACAAGTACAATTAAGTTTTGTAAGGGTTTCTTTAAAATTTAATTTAACCCAGAAAATGCAAGGAATTAAACAGTAATTAAGACAATATCCCAAATATTATATCTATTTTATGAGTATTTAAATGAATGTCATATAGGTTTGAACTTTTTAGAGAGACTTTTGTAAATATCTAAAATTGTCATATTTCGGCAAAATTATATAATTAAAATAATAAAAAAAAATGTATAAAACTAATTTTTAACTTAATCAAATGGCATTTAATTTCAAAGAAATAATAACATTACTGTTTTTTACCCCTCAATTCCTAAACGCTTTGTAAAGTTATAGGATGTTTACAAAACGAAATTTTCATACAAAATTTGTTCAATAAATATCCTATAATTGTACAAAGCGTTTATGAATTTAGGGGTTAATCTTTAACAATAGTTAAAAATAAATTATGACTATTTAAAAAAAAACTCATTATATATTAAATTAAGGCAATAAATGAATGATGACGATCAAATTTATTATGTTCGTAATACTAAAAACATTGAATTGTTTCTTTAATTTTTTTACTTTAACTAATGAGGAAATTTGTTTAAAATTAATGTTAATGATAAATATATTAAATTAAATTAAACATGATTTTTTTTGGTATGCTTACAAAACTTAACATTACATCGAAGTTAAAGTAATTTATATATATTAAGAGTATATATCAAGCATAATTAATTCCCAAAATGTATTTAAAGAAATCTTAAGGTTTCCTTTGTATCATAAATCTTATCATTTTGGAAATGAAATAATGATTTTCCAGATTTACACTGCTGAATTTTTACCAATAATTTCACCACTTCGTGAATGCACAAATTTTCCATCAAACTCTATAGTAGAATTTTGTTTTATGCTGCCAGTAGGAGTTTGTAAAGGTTCTTTTTCATCTCTAGAAATGGGAAAAGAAAATGATATTAATTTTTAGAATAAATTGCAATATTTTGTTGAAAACATATTTCAAAACTACCTTAATTGCATTAACTAAGCGTACACTTAATATAAAAATTTACAGTTGAAATATAATTTAAAATTATCTCGTGATATACCGAGTTTTTGAAAACAAAAAATTAAAAGTAAAAATTATTTGTGTTTTTAATGATTTCAATAACTCTGGCTCAAATAAAAAACTTTAACAGGATTTTTTTAACATATTTTTGAAAATAAAATAAATAGAAGAAAAAATTTAAACTTCACATCGATTTTTTTTAAATGACTGAAAATAGTCGGCAAACCTGTCAAGTCCAATTTTAACTCAAATTGAGTTTTTGATGTAGTATGCTAGTCTAACTAAAAACACATCATTTACATAAAACAAAATGCCGTTATGTTGTTTTTTCGTGTTGTTATGCAGTGGTAAGCAATTCTGCCAAGTCCAAAAAAAAAAAAAAACAAAACATCGAAAACCACGTGCTAAGTCCAGCTGAAAACAACACACATTTTGTTTCAACAAATTTCTTCAATAGAATTAAATGCGTCTTTTGTTTATTTAAAAAGACAAAAAATTATTAAAGACTACCTAAATAATTATTTAGTTATTTTAACTTTTAAAGTACCCAGTGTACAATTGGAGTCCGAAAAGACTCATAAAGAGCCCTTAGACCTTCTGAAATCATAGATATATGAGTGTGTTTTTCTTCACCGATGAAGCTTCTTTTGGGCACACTTTTATGACTCATAAAAGACTCCAAATTATGAGCATTGCTGGAAAATTTTGAATTTTCTTAGCCATTTATGAGTCATTTATTACTCATGTTCAATTAGCTACTAACTGAGACTTTAACTGACATATTTGTTGTTGTTTCCCATACAAAACTTTGAATTTAACTGTCGGCTAAATTTTAACTGGCTAAGGCCCGATTACAGAATGTCCAGTTAAAATTTAGCTGACAGTTAAGTTCAAATTTTATGTGGGAAACAACAACAAATGTGTCGGTTAAAGTCCCAGTTAGTAGCTAACTGGACATTCAGTAATCGGGCCTAAGGCCTAAGACCCGATTACGGAATCTTTAGTTAAAATTTAGATGACAAATAAATTCAAATTTTATATGTGAAACAACAACAAATGTGTCAGTTAAAGTCCCATTTAGTAGCCAACTGAACATTCAGTAATCGGGCCTTAAAGGCACATTAGATTGCATGTTATAATAATCCCTAAAAAGGCCAACGATTGAAGCTATATAGTTGAAAAGCAAAAAGCCTATATTAAATTTTCGCAGTTTTAAGAAATAATTGAAAAATTTTAAAATTTCATTAAAAAAATAGAAGGCCTGTTTGAGGGTTAGACGCTAATGAGTTAACGTTATCTACAGTTTATTTTAATTTTAAGAGGAGACCCTCAAACTTTTGACAGATGTTGCAAACTATGAAATCTTAAAATGTTATTATCGAGTTAAAATTTAACCCCTCAATTCATAAATGCTTTGTAAAGTTATAGCAGGTTTACAAAACGTCATTTTCATACAAAATTTGTTCAATAAACCTCCTATAATTTTACAAAGCGTTTATGAATTTAGGGGTTAAGCACCGTAAGTTGTTTGAGTTTCACGTGAAAAAACTGTTATACTCCATATCAAAAAAATGATTTTTCACGACAATCAGTTTCACGTGAAAATTGTGTAGAGTTTGTTTTCACATAAATTTAATGTACAAGACTATTATTTTTCTTGGGAAAAAGTGACATTTTGTGTTTATTTTGATTGTGTCTTTGTTATAAAACTAAAAAATTGTTAATTTTTTTAAATTAAATTGCAATTTGAGGCATTTAAAATTCGAGAAATTTTTCCACGTGAAAACAACTTACGGTGCTTTAGAATCCAAAAATTCTATTTGCGGAATTAAAAAATTTCAGTTTATTATTTATTATAAATTTAAATAAATATTTTAGTTTTAATGAAACACTAAGACAATTAGATCTATTTGTATATCAGGAAGATTGTTGTGTCTAGAAACGGTTATACATTGAAAGGGTTGTATTTTGAAACGTTTAATTTTTCACTACATTCCCAACATTAAACTAAAAGTTTTCCTTAATAAGGAGTTTTAATTTTCTTCCTTACATGTTCAGCTTAAATTTTCGTCTATAATTCTATTACTGATAGAGAGTATTGGTGGTTGTGACTTGAAACACAAAATTAAAATATTTTTGAAAAATTTGGGGTAAAATAAAACTCTTTAGAAGCATTCCCATTTATATACTAATACACTTCTTTATTAGTAAATGCCATCTAATTTTCGTATTTGGTAAATATTTTTATTTTTATTCCGGATTGTGATAGAAAATTTTTTGAATGAAAAAAAATTCTGTGGGGTATTTATAAAGAGAATATCCTGATAAAGAATTTTTTTTTTGACAAACTGCTTTTTATGTTAATTCATAATAAGGAAAAATTTGAACTCGAACAAAAATAAATTCTTTTTCATTGTGTTTTTATTTTTTAAAACGGCTAGAAAATTTACTTTAAAACTTTCATATTATAGAATCGGAAGATTATTTTAAGTATTTATTCCAAACTGTAAATTTATTATATTACCAAAATTAACATGCTCTAACTGCCATAATAATTTCTAAAAATGTTCTTAATTAAATTCAGGGTTAATTAAATGATATGATTAGTTTAAATTAAATGATATTTGTGTTTAGGATTAGTAATCTACTATAAATATATATATTTGTAAATTGTGTTAGAGTGAGAAAGAGTAGTAGTAGTAGCATTTTATTTGGTTTACGTACGATGGTGATGTCATTGGTGATCCACCTAATTTAACGGGAGGTGGTAAAGGTAACGGTGATGGTGGTGGCTCCTTAACCAGCTGGCCGCTGCAATAAGGTAGCGGGAAACGCCAACCATAAAGACTTCTTGGTTAGATTTGTGGTATTTTTTTTTGTAGGTATAAATGATTTTATATTTTACGATAAATGAATTTTGAGTATTGGATTTTGACAGGGAAAATGAAATGAATGATGATGGTTTTTTAAAAATCAACATAAAATACGGAATATATTAAATGAAAAAAACTAAAAAACAAATACTAAATATTTGAATAAAAATTAGGGAAATTAGTAAAAGGGTTAGGGATTTAATCCAAAGAAAATCGAAATCATTTAATATTGCACTAGTTTGTAGAAATTAATGTCAAATTAGAAAAAAATAAAACTTAAACCAATGTAAATGAATTTCGATTATATATTAAAGATTTAGGTCTGTGAAATACCCAATGGTAATTTAAATCCAGATTATTGAATTTGGCTTTGGTTAATTTAACACTTTATAGTTGTTAGAATAGAATAGAAAAAGTAAAGAAAATTTTAGAAATGTTAAAATAACTATTTAGTGCAATATTATATGATCTTATAAACTACTCTAAAAACAAATTACTAATCCAAAGATTTTCTCTATAAAAAAATCTAGAGGAACTGTAATTGTTACTCAGCTTACCTTCCCAGCTTAGCTTCCTCATCAATTTCAGAGGGTGATCTTTTGGCGCGCCTACACATACTGGCCATAACACCCATACTAATGGTTACACAACATAGTAAATCAATAATAAACAGTAATATTAATACGCCACCCACAGCAATACCAACAATTGAGGCCGAGGATAAGACTTGTCTTTCTGCCATTTGTATTACATCAATACCTATTTAGGAAATGAAATGTTTTATATGTTTATGATTAGTTAATGTTTTAATTTAGATTTTTATAAAGTAAACCAAAGTGGTTAATTTTATTTACTTCTTAACTAGGTTTCTAGGTTTTCAATTTGTTTTTTGATAATTTATGAAATAATGTTAAGAGTTTATTGTAAAAATTAAGTTAAAGGGAAAATTTCATGAAAATTAAAAAAAAAGTCTTTTACTTTTATTAAGTACCTATTTAAGAAGTTTATTCTTTACAGTTCTTTTATTGTTATTATTTGAACTATTCTAATTTTTATGACAACGAATGATTTAAAAATCCAAGGTTATTCCAATTTTTATTACTGTTCAGAATTTAATGAGGGTCAGAATTATTTCAACACATTTTTAATTAATTTAGTTAGAATATTGTTCTACCTCAAGTCCAAATTCGAATATGATATTAAATATGATATTAGATATTAAATTCGAATATGATATTAGATTTTATTTGTTGTGTCAAAAATATTGACAATTTTCATGATATTCAATACAATTGTTTCATGTGCATCACCCCAACTTATCAGTTGTCCGCAATAAGAAAATGATGATTGGAACACATAAAGCGAGACATTACATAACGTACAAAAATTCAATGGGACGACAATTTTGTACTTTTCTATATGAATTGACTGATTTGGTAAAATCCAGTCATAAATCAACACTTTGTGAAAAGCAAAAATTTTACATAAAAGTGCCCTTTGGGTACTATTATATGTATGTTTGTGTGTTCGTTGTCAATAACATTTGTAAAAACAACGAGATTGTCCCAGGAAAACAATATTTTGCATGGGAATAGCCGTGGTAGGCTATTTGTTCAAAATTATTTTAATTTTTGCATTAAAAAATATAAAAATTGTTTTTTTGGACTTTTTATATTTTCATATATTTAGTTAGAATATTGCTTTACCTCAAGTCCAAATTCTAATATGATTTTGTTTTATTTTATATTCTTTAATGCAAAAATTAAAATAATTTTTATTTTTAATTAAATTTTAAAAATGAGGTCCCAGACTGTTTAACGCTTAAAGCACACGTCATAGGTCCGCTAAACGTTTTTTAACCAAATTTTGCAGATATTTATATACGAAAAAGCTTCATTTGGAAAATATTGGCAATCAAAGTTGAAAATTTGGGAAGATTGTATCACAAACTAGTGAAGATATTTAAAAACTTTTAATTTTGTATAATTTTATCAAAAATTAAAATTTTGACCTTTTCGAAATGATCATATGGTAACTTTGGCATTATAATTTATTTAGGTTGCAAGTAAAAATGAAATAAATTTCAGCATAAGTAAATATATTTGATTTCATGTATTTATCTGAAAAATGCATGTTCAGATCGGTCAGATTATTGTGAAATATATTCAATTGACGTACTTTTTTCAGCTTAGAAATAAAGTTTTGTACATTTTGATTACAATATGAATCAAAAACAAGCAGTTTTGGCTTTCAAATTTTTCGAAATAATTTTTGAAAAAAATCCCAGAAAGAAAATATTTGTTTAAAAACAAAAATAAGTAAATATTTGTTTAAAAACAAATTTTATTTTAAAAAAATCATTGATTAGAAGATTAAATTTTTTGTGTGTAGACTTATAAAAAAAGCCCGTACAAATAGGTCAAAATTGTGCTGGCGCAAATACATGTACTATTTCCTGTTATTTTAGCAGAATTTTGACCTATTTGTACCGGCTTTTTCAGAGAAAATAACAGAAAAATTAGTTCAATTTAATCAGGATGCGTTTAACAGACTTTTGTACTAACTTTTTTTATGAGTGTACGAAAAATTGTTTTTTTTATTATTATAAAATATAGGTTTATAACATCAACAAAACTAACTGCAAAAAAGCAGTTTTTACCTCTTTTGTCAGTTGTTTTACAATTTTTGTAGTAAAAATTTGCCGGTTAATTTTAGGACATTGGTAAATTGATTTGGTAATTATTTTTCAACAGTTAAAAATAACTACATTTTTTGTTATTTAAAAGATCGCCTTTTTAACTGCATATACCTATGTTTTAACTGTCATTTTCAGTAGATTCGACCGACAAAATTTTCTTAGTGTACTATTCTAAATTATAAAAGAATGTCAATTACAGAAAAAAATACACGTACTTAATTTTTATAAAAAAATGTAACACGACTATAAAATCATCATAATTTTTTAATATTTAATTAGGAGAAACTTTTTAAAGAGAGATAAATTAATATTTAAACATTTAAATTAGTAAAATGCGCATAAAGCCAGATTCACAATGCTGGAGTTCTCCACTCTACAGAGTGGATTTTGTTCCTTTTTTTCGAACTTAATAATTTTTGTATCATGCCATCTATATTTAAGTACACTCCACTCTGCAGAGTGGAGTACTCCATTATTTTGAATGTGGCTTAATAAAAATTCGTTTTTTTAGACCAAACCAACAATGGAATTAAGAATTAAAAATAATTAAGAAGAATTAAATTTAATGACTATGCTTTGAAAATTCTATTCGTAAATGCACCATCAAAGCAGATAATGCAAACTTTTACTAAAAATCATTTTAAACAACTGACAAAATGGGTAACAACTACTGTTTCTTACAGTTAATTCTTTTGGTATTATAAAATATAATTACTAAAATTTGAAGTAAAAATTCCCAACTGTTCGCCAGTTATTACGCTTTTAAGCATTGGAGATAAAATACGAGTTTCTGATTTTTATTTGCAAACTAGGAAAATATCAATAATAACAAATATAAACTAAACAAGAATTCTTAGAATTCAACGAAATTCTTTATTTCTTAAATATCTAACAAAAACAAATGCTTACTGTAAAAATACGGTTTTCGCAGTTGATTATTACGATATTAAAAATAACTGCCTTAAACAAATTACAGTACTTTTCGTTAGCTGTTTTCTTAAATAACTGTTATAACAGTTGTTTTGCATTTTTTAATTTAAAATTAAATCTGATTTAAAAATCGAATTACAGAATTATGTTTTCAAAGCTCCTTTTTCCGTTAGATATTTATCTTATTTCGAAGCATTTAGTGAACGTATTTCAAGTTTCCTTAAAAAACAGAAAATAATATAAAAATAAGTTGCGAATAAACCTAGAATGGGAATAAAGTCTTAAAAATTTCATAACTCTGTTTAAAAAAAACTCCGTTTAAACTACTTCGTTCAAACTTATCGAAAAATAAGATTTTCCAGTAGAAAATTTTTATTTCGGTTTAAAAAAATTAATTTTTATATAGATTTTCTACCTATTTTCTTTTAATTTTATAAAGTATTTTATAGATTTTTCCCCTTTTTATCCACATTGAATGTAGAATTTACGCAATTAAATTCCAATATTGTATTTATTTTCATGAAATTTTCCACAGCTTAACAACTAATCTTAATTACTAAAAGCAAACTCCAATAACAATGATTAGAATAAAAGTGAAGAATTATTTGTAAATAATATGTTTTCATATTTTTTACATTTTTGTGTGTGTATGGATTTTTTTTGTATTGAAACAATTCTCAAAAATAATTTACAAAATATATGATTAAAAGCAAAAACCAGGAAATTAAAATAAAATTATAATATTAATTAATAATAAAAAGTTATAACAAAAAAATATTTTAAAATTAAAATTCAATTCATAAAAAGCATAACATAATTTTGTTTTACCAATTTGCAAATATTTTCTTTTTTTCACTCAAAAACAAAGCTCATGCATAAATAGAAAAAAATCAATAAAGGTTTCCAAATAAAATAAAATATATAGAGGACAATTACAAAATTATTTCAACAACAACCAATGCATTTTTTTTTAGAAAAAACTATATTTGAAATTATATTATTTTAAATATTAAGCAACAAAGTTTTTTTTTTTCTTTTGTAAAATTAAAAACAAAATATTTACAGTATTAACACAGGCTTGAAGAGGAGAGGGATTGTAATTCGAGTTTATAATAAAAGCAGGAAATTAGATTAGATTTTTATAGAGATTTATTAAGGGGCTTTAAAACAAAATAATATACATTAGTGTTTTAGAATGTCTGAGGTTTTCTAAAAAGTTTCTAAAAATAAAAAAAGTGTTATTTTTTTTTTTTTTTTTCTAAAAATGTTAGTTTGATTTTATTAATTTAAAACTAATAGTTTTTGTTTGTTTATATTACCTTTAAACAGCTTTTAACTTTATTTGTGACATAAAACCGCTATAAACTGATGATTAAGAAGGCAACTAATACATAGAGAAGATTTTAATATATATATTTTTTTTAGTTTCACTAAAAATTGTAAAATTTAAGATGTGCTTTTTTGATTTGTTATGGTATTAAAGTTTAAAATTTATTCTGTTAGAATTTCTTAATTCGTTTTCTTTACAAAATTTACAAAAAAAATTTAAATGGTACTTAAAAAAATAGAAAATTTAATAAGTGGTGGAAATTCGTTTTCTTTGTGTTTAAAAATAAAAAAAAAATTTATTCAAAATTTGATCTTTTGGAATCTTTGGCATAAGAAATTAAAATTTTTTTTTTTGAAAACTGCAAAAAAAATTAATACCAGTTATCGGCACAACCATAACATTGAGAAATAAAATTTGAATTTATTGTATTTTATTGTTGTTTTGTATGGAAAGTTATATTAAAAATAGTCTTATGACAGTAGGAAAGTAGACAATTAGGAATAGACACCTAATGTCTGTCATTCGGTCGAACAATTATTAAATTCTTTAATTTTTCAATACAAATTCCAGTGTTTTAAAAACACACTTTTCTTTATGTGCATACAGTTTGAGGGTCATGGCAAGTGCTGCTACAATGAAGGCTACTGGTTAAAGCGAAAAGAAAATTATAAGCATTTATTAATAAAGATTACCGCGTTAGTAGCGAATTTTAGTCTGAATATAATCAAATATATTTTCATGAGGAAAATATCTGTTAAGGAACCCATACACTAAGCAATATTCTTGTGCAACTTTTGATATTGCCAGTTGTATGCCATATTGGAAGGTTGTTCAGTACAATATATTGGAAAAAATCAAAAAGCATTTGAGTCTAACCCCCATCCCAAAATCAAAGAAAATCGCACGTCAACTTACAAAATTGTAGTTGTTTTACATGTTATCTTGGTCTATTTTGACACACATCTAACGCCGAAGTATTGATTTTGATCGGACGCTTGTGAGCAAATATGAACAGTAAAAATAATTTGTAATGTATTGGCCATATTGTGCAATATTTATATCCCCCCAAAATAGAAGAAAGCAGATGTGCTATATCTTGTGTAGAAGTATTGTAATACTTATTGCAAGGTGTAGGGCAAAATGACGATAATATTAGCAATGATATTTACAATAATATTGCGCAGTGTATGGAATCCTTTACACTTGATTGTGTACCTATCTACACTCGGGATAAATTCATTTGGCCATTTTGGGTTTTCTTGCGCTTGTGTTGCACTGTTTGAAATTCATTGCATTTTATTACCTCGTTTACGCTAGTTACTGCAAAAACAAGATATTTTAATTTCTTTTAACACAAATTTTTATTTAGTTTATTTTTTGGAACTTATTTTAAATTTAACTTAATGTTATTTTATAAGTTTTTAGTTTTGTTTTATGTACATTTAATAAATTCTAAAAATGTTAATGCTATATTTATTAAGAGGCGGGTTTTTAATACACTTGTCTTTCTATACTTCTTCCCTTATAATAAATTCTATATAAAAATTAAAATTTTTAAATAAAATTTCTTTTAAGGGTTTAAAAGATGCTCTTCAAGTGTGCTGCTTTGTATACAAAGTTCTTAATATTTTACTAACTATAATTATGTATAAAAATTGAACTAAATGTTTAAACTAATACCAGGGTCCAACAGGAGTTCTTCAATGTTAAGCTAATTTTCTAAAATTTTATAGTTTTTAAAATTTCTCCTTATAAATTAAAAATTTTTTTTTTAAAAGGACCTTTTAGTTTAAAAGACTTTTATTATAAAAGTCTTAACAAAATAGGATTCTTAAAACTGTGACGGGTTATGGTTGAGTAATTTGATGTCGTTTTTTTTATAAATTTTGTGTATTTATATGTATAGTTTTCGCCAATTTATTTTCGTTTAAAATTCAATTATTGTCTTTAACATATATTTCTAAAACACAATAATATAAGTTATAGTATAATTTATTATTATTTTTATTATCTTTAAGGTTTAAATAATTGTAAATGTAATTATTATTATTATTGCAAAAAAATCTGCTAGCTAAAACAAAATTTTTACCTAAATTTATGAGCTAAAAAGTTTTCTTTAGTAATCCAAGGACTTTTATCCCTATCCAAATAATACGGGCAAAATAATTGTGGACAGCCTAGCAAGATTTAAATAATCTTAAACGCCTTCTCATTAAAATTTCATTTGTAATTTAGTAGAAACTCGTATATTGCAAATGGCAGCCAATGCTGGGAATAAACAAACCGAATTCTAATATCATTCTCTGTGAGCCATATTAATTCTTCAAGTCCATCGTTTCAAAAAGAAAAATTAGTCAAAAATTTTGGCTTTATAAATTTTATTGATAATACAAATTTGGAAAAAAGTATTGCAATTGCATTCAGATATTTGAACTTTAAAAAAAAAATTCTGATTTTAAGCCGGGCTAAAAAATTAAATATGAAACCTTAAAATTTTTACTTTAAAAACATTTAACAAAATATAGAATTACATAGGTAAATATTTAAAAATTTGCTCTAAATATTTGTTTAAAAACTCAACAAAAAACATTTATATAAAAAGGGATATGTTTCAGTATGTTGTAGTTATTTTTTTTTTATTTAAAAATATACTAACAATCAATACAATATTATGTACACATATAAACTTACCCCTCAATTCATAAATGCTTTGTAAAGTTATAGCAGGTTTACAAAACGTCATTTTCATACAAAATTTGTTCAATAAACCTCCTATAATTTTACAAATCGTTTATGAATTTAGGGGTTATACTATAAAATTTAAATCTTAAGCAGAATATAAATTTTGTAAATTTTTATATAAACTTTATATAAAAAAAATTTACAAAATTTTTGGCAGTGTCTTATATTATAATAAAATAATCAAAAACTTTAAATTTCAAATATAAAAGTCGCAAGAACTATTAAAAAACTCAAGAGATTACAATGAGGTTATGGTGAAAATATACGTTAATTTGATTAAATCAAAGTTTAATGAGGTTATAATGGAAAATAATTGTTAATACGGTTTCTGTTTAATAATAAATTTTTTTTATTTAGTTTAACAGGTAAATAAATGCTTGTTATTTAAAGAATTTTTTTTTATAAACAAATAACAATGAATAAAATAATACATGTTTTTTAAACGAATTTATGATTTAACATTTTATAAAAATTTTATTTAATAAAAAAATATTCAACTAAATTTTAAAACATATATTTAGCAATAAATGTATGTTTTTGGCCTTTTTCTAATAATATGGAATTATGGATTTATTATTTTAGATTAATGAAGATTTGCTAAACTAAATCTCCAGATTTGGTTTAAAAAAATTTAGATTAAATTTTTTATACACATAACCTTAAAAAAGGACTTATTTAATACACCTTCTAGCGGTTATAATTGGTTTTTACAATGTTGCCACTAGCTGCTGTAATAGAGTTGCCAACGTACTTCTCAGTAAGGGAAGTAAGCTCAGTAAGATGACACCCGCAGTTTTCAGGTAAAAATATTGCTGATTCAACGAAGACCCGGAGCCATGGGGATAAGGATTATCTATTTTAACCAATTGTTACGATTTTAACACAATTTTTTTGTAGGTTTTTTTTTCAAATAAGTATTTTTTTTTTTTGGTTAACAGCGTGTCAAAATTAAATTTAAAAAAGAGAGAGTTTATAAAAAGAGAAAAAAGAAGAAAAAAATGGGAAAGATACAAAAAAATTTAAGGTTTAACACCCAATTTCTTTTAAATTTATTATTTGTGGTAGTAGATTTGTGAATTTATAATTTTAGTAGTGAATTCGAATTTTGGTGGGTTTTTTCTGAAGATGTTATTTTTTTTGAGAACATGTTAAACCAAATGTTAAACGAAAGTGTAATTTTTTGCTAGTCAAAAACATTGTTTAGTTGATATTTCATTAAATATTGGTTAATTTTTTCAAATAAAATAATTTCTTTTAAAATAGAGCGAATGTTTCTACGCTAGTTAGTATACATTTAAATAAAACAAAACAGATTTAAAATTTTGTTATTAAAAAACACATTTAAACATTTATAATTTATTGGGATTTAAGGGAGCATGATTTAAAGGAGTTTAGGGGTAAAGGATTTATCATATTAACTGATAGCAAATTTTACTACCTAAGAAACTTAAACGTTACATAAGATTTCGCTAATTGTTCAATTATTATTTTTTTAATTCGAAAATTTGTTTATCATTAGGTTATATTAACATTCTTTGACAGCGGTATCGTTTGGCGGCAACTGATAAAAACAATTTATTTTTTTAACAGACATGAACATTTATACTAATAATTTGGTAGAAAAACGGAAACATTTTATTAAATAACTAACAAATTCAGTTAGCTAAACTTGTAATGTCGTTACAATATTTCGTGTTATTGTTAGGTTTTAAGATTAACATTCCTAATAATGTTTTGAGGACCAAAAAAAAAATAGAATTTTATCGATTTTAACAAAGCAATTCTTATGTGGGACTATGAATAAGGTTATTTTATATCACAACAGTTAAGGAAATAGGAAGAAATAGAGAATTCTGTTACGGATTAGTCATAAAAACTTTATAGATTTGTCACAGATTATTAAGATATCGAGGAAAAGAAAAAATAAACCTGTAAAACAATTTAAAGAAAAATATTGTTTCAAAATTTATGAAAACCATCATGAATGTTAATTTATTGTTAATATAATAAATATTAATAGAAAAGATCACATTCCAAAGGGAAATGAAGGAAACTTTAATATTTTATCTTATTTAAATGCGAATTTCATATTTAAAGATCCCATTTTGCATTTGACATAAGAATAAACAAGTTTTTTTTATAACTAAATATAAGGCTTTAAAAAATGTTTTGTGATCAAAATTTTACCAACTTTTCGTCTTCAATTAAATGGAATTGAAAAGAAAATTTTTACTGTATAATCCCAGCCAGAATTGAGTTCTAATCGCCACTTATTGATAAGGACGCATTTAACGCTGCATCGAAATTCCGACATTTTAATATTCACCACTGAGAAAAAACAATGAAAAAATGTTTATGGGATGAAGAAAAGCTTAAGCTGTAATAAATATATTTTAGTAAGTATATTTATTACAAACTACTTTGTGTACTTTATTCAAAACTGAACGTCTATGAGCTTTTCTTAAGTATTTTGTAGTGATGAACTTAGCCTTTGTGAAACTTTTTCATCATTCATAAAGGACCCAATAAGTATCTGAACACATCAAATAAAGCTGCTGCCAGCAGCAAACTCATTTTTTTAAATATATTATTTATGCAGAATAAACTACTGTCACGCTGCAGGCAGCTTAAATTATTGCTGCTAACACAAACATGGAATGTATGGGAAAAAGAGTTTTGCTGCTAGCAGCAACTTCATTTTAATAAAAATACAAATATATAAGATATGGCAACTACTAGATTTAAAAGATCGTTAGAGGTGGTGTTTCTAGACGACGTTTTGCTTAACACGAACGAAAATACAATAACAAAATACATGCAATACAAAAATTAATACATGTAGTCACTCATTCGTGTGACAACAAACGACTCCTAGAAACCTCATGATAGTTTAAAGGATTTGAATAAAAAAGTTTTAAGAGTATTGCTTAATATACACTTTTAGAAAAACAGAAAAATTACACATAGAGAAAAAACATTGAGCAGACAACAAACAAGACACATAAAAACGATCCATATGTAAGAAATGAAAATGCTGTTGATTAAAAAGTATATATTTTTTTTAAATGTTTATTATTTATTTCAAAAAACAAAAAAAATTATGGTTAACTAAAATCATATACAAACAGCAAACTAAAAAATATATAAATTATTTTTAAAATAAGAATGAAAAATGTTTTTTAAACTATTTTTTGAGTTTGAGTTGAGTTTTTTTTTAAGAATGCACACACAAAAATATAAAAACTAATTTAAAACAAATTAAAACTCAAAAAATTACATGATTTTAGTTAAAATAAAATAATACTAATTTATTATTTGAATAATGAATATTTTTTTTAAATTAGGACAGCTTACGTATATATATTTTTTATATCTTATATTTCTTTAATTGTTTTTAATTATCAAATAATTATTGCAATATTAAGTAAACTTGTGTAAGTTAACTTATTTAAGAAATTTGTTTTAAAAAGAAAATAAAACTAACTTATTTCTTTAAGAACCGATTAAAATGATTAAATTAATGGAATATTTTTTCTCAATGGATTTCTACATAAAAAATCCTAATTAAGACAGGAATTCTAGATTAATAAAAAGTCTCGTCTTTAAAAACGTTAAATAAATTTTGATTTAAATAATTTGTAACATTTTTAAAACATTTTTTGATTTATAGTTTATTTGTGAAGGTCAAAATGGTGAAATTTGTTTGAATATAATAAATAAATTCACTAAAATAAACTGTATAAATTATGCCTATAATTAGAAATTATTTAAATTTCGATTTAACTTTTTTTTTAAATTTATAATTCAAAAATTATTTTATTCAAATTACAAAAATCATAAATATAAAAACAAGTTTTAAAGAAGAAACTTTTTTATTTTCACAAGAATTCCACAAATTTGGTTAATAAATTATTTATTTTTTCGTATTAAAATTTTAGTATTTTTTAAATATTTGGCAGTTGTAATTTTATATTTTATGATTTTTTAAATGAAAAAACAATAAATTTTTTTGTATTCAATGATAAAACAAAACACACATAATTATGAATATTTTGATATAACAGAAACTAAAGCAAAAAAATCAACATATAATTATTAATTTAAAAAAAGTGTGGTTATTTATAATAGCTGTATTTTGGCTCATGCCTATCAACGTTAAGTATTTAAATCAGCAAAACTTTTCAGGTGGTAGCGCAAAGAAATTACGTTAGATATGAATACGTATAAACGTTGAGTTTTCAACGTCGATAATTATCCGCGTTGAAAGTTAACGTGCATACGAAACAGTAATATGTTAGTTTTCGTCTAATACGCGTTTTTAAGCAATTTGTATTTTTTTTAAGAGTTAACGGATATAGTTAAGACGAAAACACAGCTAATATTGTTTTTTATAAACTTAAAATTATTGTATGAAAACGACACATTTACTTATTTTTTTTATTAATTTTAACAAGCTTTTAAGCAAATTATAATAAAATTTATAAAGTAATTATTTTATAAAAAAAACTTTAAATTATGAAAATGATGTTTTAATGTTTGTGTAATGTAATATTTATGAATGAATTTAATGATTTTTTTTTTATGAAAGTGTGTTTTCAGTATTCGTTGTTTTTTATAATTTTGATTAAAAATCCAATTTTTAACAGTGTATTTTGCTTTTTAAATTCTATGCTCCTATAAATTTTGTTACTGTGTTTTTCTAAAAAGGGTTGCCAAATGTAGATAATTTTACTTAAAGCTGTTTTGCTCCTAAGCACCGTAAGTTGTTTTTCACTTGGAAAAATTTCACTCGAATTTGAGAGGCCTCAAAAGCTAATTTTAATTTTAAAATTTAATAATTGTTTTACTTTTTTAGAAAGACATAATCACAATAAACACAAAATGTCACTTTTTCAATCGATGCAATCATGCAAACTAGCTGGAATGTAGTAAAAAACATCGCGACGAACAGATCTAGAAGAAAAGACGTTCTTAAGGCCCAATGCTTCTTGTAGGAATGACGGAACATATATGCAGGCAATTTTCCCCCTGCCTTTTTTCAGTGTGTAAAATTTTCTATCTTTTTACCCCCTGTTTTTATAAAGCGAACGAAATCATACCTCTAGAGGAATTGTGTGTATTTTGTTTTTGTTACAATAATAAAATACACACATTCCTCAGGCGGAATTATTTCGCTCGCTTTATAAAAACACGAGGTTAATTACATATTATTCCTAATAATAGTCTGAATAGTACATGAAGAAAATTGCAATTTCTAGTGGAAAATTTCCAATCAGAAAACAGCAATTTAATTTAAAATGTTTGGCGATTCGAACTAAAACTCGAATTTCTATCGAAAATTCCCATAGAAAATTTCAAAACAAATTAGAATTCAGATAGAAGATCTCCATTTCTATAAAAGAAAATGGTACAGCGTAATCAAATATTGTAGCCTTCCATCGCTTAGATAGCGCTAGTCGTCAAAATCAATAGAAGAAATGCATGAGGGCGGTTTAGCGTTGCCAATTTGGTCGTCATTTGTTGTAGAGTTTCCCATTTCTGCATTTTGGTATTTTTCGTATTATACTAAATTTACACTTCTCCCATATCTTGATTAAAATAAAATGCATATTAATTGCAACAAAAATTTTACAAAATAATGTTAATATAGATATAAAAGCGTTTTTAATAAATATGACTACATATTTGGAAACATGATTTTTCACTATGTTTTCACTTTGTTGTCTTCCCAACAACAAATAAAATTTGTTGTTGCTTCACGTGTGATTTTTTTCATGTTCGCACAGATCAAGATAAGTAATTAAAATGTATTATTTGTTTAAATTTTTTTGTTCACAAGGTGATGCCAGATGTTTGAATACACTGAAACTGACTTTAGTTTATTTAAAAAGTTATCCCTACATTTATTTTAAATGTTTATATAGTTAAAATGAAAAGAATTACATTTTTCAATTGTTTTTGTCTTTTATTTAAAAAATAAATTGCATATAAATACGGATTTTCTGATACAGTTAATATTTTCATTTAAAATGTTTTGTTAAAAAAGAAACCCTTTTAGATTTCTAGGTCAGTTAAAAAAACGAAATAAACTAAATATCATTTATTCTTACGGATTTTGTAGTTAATTTTTTGAAAGTTAAAAGAACGAAATTAATGAAAAATCATTATTTTTTAAGGATTTGTAGTTAATTTATTAACATTTAAAAATAAATGAAAAGTTCTTTTGATTTAAATGAAAAGTTAGTAAACCGGTTTTCGAGTGATTTTTCATTTATTTTAAATTACATTTTCAGTCAATTTAAACTACAAACTATTTGAGTGTATCTTTATGGTATTTTCATACATATAATTGCTGAATGATGTGACAACATTTTTATGAAACTGAATTTTTCCAAATCTCCCTATGAAACTATACCGGTGTTCTGTAACTATGTGAGAAATTTCTCACATAAAAATTGCAACTCTGCCATATTTAAAACAGAGTGAGTATCATAATGTCAAATTTAGCCAGATGTATGTAAAAAAAATGTACTTATATTCAGTTTGAAATTATGTGACTCAACCTGTTTTAAATATCGTAGACACATCGTAGAGTTGCAATTTTTATGTGAGTAACTTCTCACATAGTTACAGAACACCGGTACTGGATTTCTTTGTATGATGAACCTGGTTTTAAATCGGCAGTCCAAACCACATAGTGAAAGTGCCAGTGAACAGTGGCAGTGCTGTCAAACTTTGTTCTTGAATTTCGCGAAAACGATTTAATATTTTTAAAAAATTCTTATTGTGTTTTGTTTAGAAACTTTTCTAATTTCACGGCAGTGACAAATAAAAAAAATACACAAAAAACTGCTTAATAGACAAAACGTCGCACTGCGATCGACACTGCGTTTATGTGGTTTAGGCTTTAGTTGAAACTATAAACTGGATAAAAAGAATCAAAATTTAAAAAATTTATTAACTTAAGGCCACTTACTTAATTTTGTATTGACGAAAAATGTATGAATTTCCTTATGGGAAAATAATGTGTAAGAAGAGTTCAGCTATATAGAATAAATCAGTATCTGTCAAATTAATATCGGTTATGCAGTGCTCCCATTTGATTTACATTGCTGTCAATGTCAATCTAATACAAAATTAAGCTAGTGTCATACGGGCTTTAGTGAGGTTAAGTAGAAGAATAAATGGTTTTCTATAAAAATTATAAACACTACTAGTTTTCAGACTAGACTAGTTTCGGCGTTTTTTTATGGACAGGCTTTATCAGTGATTTTCTATTAAATTGTATTATTAACACCTGTTCAGGTTAAAGGGTAGTTTTAATCAATTTACGAAGGTCGCCTATTCATATGCCTTTTTACGCCATCTACCCTGCACCTGGTAACAGGACACAATTTTCGTTATGGGAAACGAAGTAAATGGTGTAAGTGGCATAAATGGTTCTTAAAAGCAAACAATTTTATGGCGAAGGGTATGTGAAAGAGAAAACTAACTTAATAAACATATTTACATACATTGTTAGCGGCCTAATCTCATTTCCAGGAAAGTGTTGGCTCAACAATTACAAAATTTTTCGCTTTTGGAGTTAGTTTGAATATCCAATAAAAATAGTTTTTCAACAAAAAATCTTGAACAAGTTTTATCCCTCCTTTAAACCCAGATATATTGCATAAAATTGAGTCACCAAGAATAGGTTGAAGTTTTTCCCATCTCCAACATATCAAAACTTTATAAAAATACGAGAGTTTGAACTAAAATAATTTCCTTGTAAGTTATGAGCAGGGTCGGGAGTCTACTAGACACACGAGTATCAATGCATCTTCTGAAATAATGTGGAGTTTTACAGCCGAAGTATATGAAAATTGGTAAAACCGCGCGGATGATAAAGTTTGAGAAACGGGATATAGATTCCTTATCCATTAGCATAGTCGTATGTGATTGGGAGATATTGGATAGGAAACAAGATCGAGGAGGATGGCCGTGACTACTTGTTGGATTATCTAAGGCCGTTGCCTAAGATATCCATCTTTCTTTTCTGTATCCTTTTTGAAAAGAATTTGGAAGTTTTCTTAAGCCTTTTTCAACAGAAGTATTTCTAATCTCCTTAGAATGGTAGATTTGGTCATTATGCATGCTTTAGGAGTGATTAAATGTTTTTACGAATCGGTAAAATCTCAGATTCAATGGAATTTATGACGTCCCACGTTGAGCGCCATTTAAAAATCTTCCGAAACGAATATTAAAGAATAGTCTTTCATGGAGGACAAACTCAGCTACAAGGAAATTTTGTTTAATCTTTCATTTTTTTTTTTGATTTAGAGTTTCCAAATCAAATTTGCTTTAAAATTTCTTAGTAGATATGTATATAGAATATAGATAAAATTTTCACAAAAATAACTTAAACATTGTCAAAAAATCGTTGAAAATTCGTTTTAATTAGCAGTTTTATTTTGAAGTCAGACAAAAGAGAGTTACATAATTCTTATATTTTAAGGCCCGATTACTGAATGTCCAGTTAGCTACTAACTGGGACTTTAACTGACACGTTTGTTGTTGCTTCCCATATAAATTCTGAATTTAACCTTCGGCTAAATATTAACTGGACATTCAGTAATTGAACCTAAAGGCTATCTTTTCTAAAAAGTAATCAGAGATTGCCATTCATAACATTAAGCTCTTAGCTCTGTTTAATTTTCGATAAATTATCAGATATAGCAATCTTAATAGTTTAAAGAACTAAATAACTAGATATCATATAAATTGATATATTTCAGTATAAATCTGTTGTTTTGCATATAAATATTTCCAGAATTCATTGATGACATTAGACAGTCTTTGTCATAAACAATCTAAGTTTCAATAAAAATTTGGTAACTTAAAATTTATAAAAATAAAAGGCAAATGAAGCGAAATAAGTTTCTCAAATAATTTGTACATTTCAGATTTAATTATAAGAATCTGAATATGCATCCTTTAGCATGTGGAGGTTTGTAGCTCTTCAGTATTTGACGATAGCTAAAAAACGTAAAAGATATTTTACGAAAACGGTCGCTCCATTAAAGTCATTTTCCTACAAAGCAACACCTTTAAAAGTGTAAAAGTAACCCTATCTAAAACATTCATATTACAGTTGGAGACTTGGATAATTTTATAAGACAATTATTTAAGATCGAGATAAAACCAAATTAATTTAAAAAAATAATACTTATGTGAAAGTAAAATTATATTCGAAATTTTAAAGAAATAGTATAAAGTGGAAAGCAAAATTTTAATGTGTAAGATTTCGGTTCTATGATAAACTCTAGATGTATTCTTATATTTTTTTTACAGAGTTGTTATTATTTTTAAAATTTGGTTGTTGTCTATACTGAAAGTATAAAATATATTATGAAAATATTTTAAAAAAATATTAGAAAAAATACTAAAAAAGTGGTTAAAATATTAAGCATACTTCTTACAAAAGTATTGTATAAAAAGTGACAAGACAAAAAAATCTATTAGAAAAGTAGGCATGCACAAGGAAAAAAATTGGTTTCAAAAACAAAACTAAGTTACCATACAGAGAAAGAGAGAGAGAAAAAATTTGAATCAGCTAAAAAAAAAAACAAAATACACTGAACAAAAACAAAATTTACGTTTCTTTTTTGATGAGAAAAAAATACAAAAATTTGTGTAAACTATTTTTGAAATTATTACCAATCCATATATACTAATTGTAATCAAAAATAAATTTACTGATTTGTTTAAGAGAGAAATATATAAAAAAACTCGGATATTTAAGAACAAATATATGATATTGCTTTCAAATTTAAGCTAACATTGTGGCTAAAATGCTTAATAATGTTATGCATGTTGTAGTAGCAATAGCCATGACTGTAGTTGTGGTAGTAGTAGCGGCTGTAGTAGTTGTGATACTGGGTTTTCTTGTGAAAAATGTTATGGAGTTTTTATGTGTTGATGGGGCGGCCGCGGAATTAAGACCGGCCGTATACAATAATGTTCCCAAATTATTATTAGCAGAATCGGACTCACCTCGTGTTGTTTTCATAATGATGGAAGCTGGCGATGAGAAGCCAATTAAATTATGTGCCCGCAATTCAATGCGATAATAGGTGTTGCCACTTAAATGTGTCATTTCATAGGAGGTACTTTCAACAACATCCACAGATTGACATTGATTTTCCAATTCGTGCCATGTTCCGGCCATTTTAACGCCCTGGAATGATAAAAATGGAAATGTATTCAAATTATTAATATATCAATAAATTCAGCTTTAGGTTTTAAAAAGTACTAAAGGTTTTAAAAATATGGTAATTTTTTTTTTTTTTTTTTTTTTTTTTTAAAGAGAAGCAACACTCAGGAAATTCTTCCTATTAATTAACGTGTTGCTTCCTTTGGAAAGGGGATAGAGAAGAAGTGAAAGGTAGTGAAAGATGAAGGGCTTCAAATATGGCAACACTGTAATTGCGCGAGATGTTAAATTTTTTAGAACAGTTGTTGCGCGCCATCTGATAGTGAGTTGGCGAACTTTGTTGAAGCTTTTTAGTTCATAGCCCTGTTATATTATTTTACTTCGGTGGGGTTAATTGCTATGGGAACACCGAAGGAGGACGCTGCGATATGTATGAGGGATAGAAAAAACTCATACATATTACTATTTTTCATAAATTGATGTTGCCTTGGTTGGGGCTCGAACCCGCAACCTCACGTGTAACAGTCCAACGCGCTAACCATTACACCACAGCGCCCACTGTAGAGTAAAGTGGTAAATTATGCTCCCCTACTAAAAGCTATGAAGTTTTTAATATAACTATGTATTTCTTACTGTACCAATATCGGAAAAGCTTTCAAATCCAATGTGAATTGCTAAAGGTACCAAAGCCAGAGTAATTTTTGACATATTATGTGATTGGTTTCTATAGGCTTCTAAGTAAATTTGAAAAGCTCTTTAGCCAATCTTGAATTTCTAAAGCCATCGAAGTCTAAAATACTTTTAATACAATAACAGATTTCCCAGACACCGAAGTCCAAAAAATTCTTCAGATAATTCAAGATTTTTAGAAGCAATGTAGTCTAAAAATCTCCTGGAAAAATTGTGAATTTCTAAAATATATCTAACTTATAAATTTTTTTAAAAATCTCTGACTTTCGTAAAATTCTATAAAAAGAAGTCTTAGTTCTGACTATAAAACTGACCCTTAAGTTATCAAAGTCTTCACTTACCGGACAATATTTAACTTGATAAAAATCAATAGGTTCACCATTATTTGGTGGCACACTCCATCTTAATTCGAAATGATCTGAGTAAGGTGATACAACTACGGGCTCTTCAATGTCATTTTGTACAGGAGCATGTAAAGGTTTAGGTTCTTCGGGTGCTGACCGTTTAGGTGTTGATTGTTGTTGATTAACACCCCATATTCCCAAACCAACTTGATTGCGGGCCGCAAATCGGAAATGATATTGAGTTTGGGGTTTAAGTCCCTCTACAATATAAGGAGAATCGGGAGACCAACTGCGATTTTGCGCCGTAGACCAATCGGGATTTAAGGCTTCTTTAAATTGGGCTGTAAATGCTGTGATAGGTAAACCTAATTCCGTGGGTGGACCTCGTATATCAAATGTGATACTGGTAGCAGTAAGTTGTTTAGGCACAGCAGCTGCCACTGCTTCTGGAACACGAGCTTCTTTCAGTTGCATATCATGTTCTGAAGTGCCATGAATATTGGTGGCTATACATTTGTAAACAGAATAATATTGACGAGCTACTGGATGTACAATTAAATCACTACGTGGACCAGTGCCTACAATTACCAAATTCTTATCAAATGAATCCTTAATTGGTTTACCATTCCAACGCCATTCGATGGTAGCATTAGGTATACCCATGGCCAAACAACTAAGGTTCGCTTTACGTTCTTCCCAACTGAATACGGGAGGTAATTCTTTTATATGGCTAAAATCTGGAGGGAATTCAATGGTAATATGACCAGTCTTATAAGCAGTTTCACCCTTATTACGTGCCAAACATTGATATAAACCATCATCGGTACGCATAGCACGAGAAATGCGTAAAGTACCAGAACTTTCACCCTTATCCTCATCAAAATGTTGTTCCAATATAATACGATCATCATCTACTTGAACACCAGGAGCATATTCATCTTCTGAACCCCAACGTCTGAAGGTTATTTCAGGAGCAGGACGTCCCTTAGCACGACAGGTAATGGCTACTTCTTTTTGACTAATACCAGTAACATTATACAATTCATATACCGAAGGTCTTATCAAGACATTAAGATTCGATTTTTTGTCCACAACACCAGCATCATTTTTAGCTATACATGTATAGGTACCATAATCATCCTGAGTCACTGAGTTAATGTTTAAAAGACCAGTCAAAGGATTAACTTGGAAACGATCGGCGTTGGCTACATTTTGTTGTGTAGAATCTTTTATCCAAGATATTTCGGGTACTGGTTTTCCGGTGGCGGTACAATTGGCAGCAAAAGGTTTTCCTTCTACTGCTTCCAAAGTGGTGGGTAGATAAGTAATTTCTGGACGGCTATAAACTTCGACACGGATTGTACGTTCCAATAGTTCTCCGGTTTCAATTACAGCAGCACGACAAGTATAGATACCATCATCAGATTCTTGGACACTACGTATCAATAGACCATAAGTTTGAATAACATATTTTTCACCGGTACGGATCTGAAAAGAGAAAATAAAAATATTAGGTTTGTAAGGAGATAATAATAAATTTTTAAAATGTTTACTGCGTAAGGAATTTCTAAGTCAATCGTAGATTTTAAAGGCTTTAAAGCAAAACAAACTTTATGTCAATACTTAAAGAAAAAGCACTAACTTAATCTTGGGCTAATAAATATGGCAAAGTCGAATAAACTTTGTATTTCTAGAGGCTTTAAAGAAAGAGAAACTCTGAGTCAATTATGAAAGAAAACCTTTGACTTAATCTTGAAATTTTAAATGTTTCAAAGCCACATAAACTTTTACTTATTGATGGATTAAGGGAAAAGATCCGAATTATTTATATAGGAAATTATCTAGGGCACTCGATTTATCTTATAACTGAGCAACATCTAGGGGCAACATCCTGCATATCAGCCCGGTTAAGAAGTAGATATGCCTGTTCAAGAGGAAGTATGTTCGATGACTCTTTATTAATTAAGAATAGTCTCAACTACCTGAGAGTTATTCTGGTTAGGAAACTGTACTGGGTCAACTATATCAAGAGCAGGTTTTCTAAAGCTCACCATGTGTGGGCAAAGTGTATAAGAGTAGTAGGCTCTAATGAGCCTTGAATCCAAAGATGACACATTGGAATTACACAAGTGTGGTCAGACCTGTGATTATATACGCTGCTGGTGTGAGGTGTCCTTCGATCCTGAAGAAGCTTAGTATAGAAAAACTACAGAGGGTTCAGCGGTTATGCTGCTTGGACATTAGCGACATAGACCGACTTCCACAAGTGTCCTCGAAAATCTCACATCTTGGCGATGGAATGTGATAGTGTGTCGGAAAAAACGTACAGCAAGTTATGGATGGATGAGGGTATATTGGGTGATCCCATTGGAATTCATTTTTATATTGATGGCAAAACTGGACGGGAAGAGTTTCAATTGCAAATATCTGGGTATAGGGATTTGCTACCAGACCACAACACCGTTTTTCAGGAGAGAGTGTTGGCTATTACGGAGTACATTCAGTTTTGGAATAGGATTGATTATTCTGGGGATCCAGTAGTCTTCATTGTCGGGCTGCATTTAGGGCACTGTTAGGGGATTGTGTTAAAAATCGAAGATGGTTTAAACTGCAGGGAGGAAATAAAGTTTACTCTAGCAGGAAACGTCTGAAGTTAATATGCGTAGCCGGACATTGTGGAGTGGATGGAAGTGAAAGGACCAAGGACCTGGCTAGGGATATCTCCTTCTGGCTATGGATGTCGCCTTCATAATACCGGTGTTCAAAAGATAGAATTTAGATAGAGGGCCAGCATGTGTATGTTGCACAGGGAGATTTTGGACGCGGATGATGGGGGACTTTCACGAAGTTTTTCGTGGAAATCCCTATTTAGGAAAGACTTAAGAAAGAGGGCATTGGCTAATCTGTGCATTATTGCAGGTTACCCAACACTACGGCCAGACCTTTCAAAAATGGAAAGGATTGTTTCTGGGTTTTGTATCGCCTGAGTGAGAGTACGATGAGATCCTGTAGAATGTCCTCTGCTTTTGACCGGCTTTTCCAGGAAACACCATATAATATTGCATTAGGGACGTTATAGCGTCCCTGAATTGTTTGCGGTAAATTGAATTGGGAGAACTATGGGGTACCTTAAGGAAACTTAATTCTTCAGGTAGACCATGATATTTATGAGAATTATAAGAGCGCACAATATGCTGAACCTCTGGCATAGGTGAATGTCTTCCTTTTGGATGATCAATATTTCAATCTTATCTAGACTAATTCTGGATTTCAATTGGTTCAAAAATTAGAGGAAATCATGTTTTAATTGTGAATTTATAAAGCTTACTAAGTTGTAGAACCTTTTAAATAAATCATTTCTTAGTTATGCTTTAAAAATATATGATTTTGAAATCATTAAATTCATAGAAACTCTTGATTCAATCGGGAATTTTTAAAGTTTTCAAAGTCTGAGAAACTCTTTTGAGAGGGTTAGAGAAACTATTGAATCAGTAAGTGATTTCAAAAGCACCTACAGTCTGAAAAACTCTAGGGTTAGCCTTGGATCTCATAAGTTTCCATAATGAGAGAAATCTTCGAGTCGATCAGTGATTCCTAATCCTACCAATATTTGGAAAACTCTTCAATTAGTCAAAGAAACCACAGTTACCAAAGTCTTGAATCAGTTTTGCAATTCTAAATGTTCTATGTTCAAAGATATCCCTAAATCAACTGGGAATTTCTAAAGCTTCCAAAGTCTAAAGTTCTTTAATGGAAATGGGTTTCAAATAAAGGAGAAGAATCTCTATTTTATAATAAAGGCTTTTTTCTTTCACTGAATTTGGATATTTTTTCACAATATCAAGTCTATTGGAAATTTTCCAAAAAATTGTTTCTTCGTCCCTTTTTGTTTTATCAAAATTAACATTATCACAGAACTTTGGAGATTATCCCCTATTATTTGATACCCCTTTTGGAAATAAGTGAATAATAAATGTGTTGTCATTATAGTGTACTTTAATATTTTGATGTCCTTTAAAAAGGAAGTCTGACATAATGAAGAAAAACTGAATACGTAGTTTTCTCTCCACTTGCACTTGTATATCGACTTTCCATGGGTGTGAGCAAAACTTGAAAATGGTAGCGAGTTGCAATAAGAGAAACCATTTCACAGTGATATATAACTTCTATGACTAAACAAAACCTTGATTGTCAAAAACTCTTCATTCAGTCGTTAATTTATAAATGATATATAACAAATTCTGAGAAACTCTTCCGTCAGTCATGGATTTCTAAGCATACTACCAAGGAAATGGAATCAGGAAGTGCAAATTGAGCATTTTCCGACATGTTCGCGGGATGAATAATTTTAAATGCTTTCACCAGCGCTCGGAAACTCTTCTTTTTCACACAGTTCTTACTGGTTTCTATGGGGTTGACCCATCAACCAAAAATCCTGTTCTGTCCATCGTGGATTTCTTAAGATTTTATTTTCATATTTTTATATTTATAAAAATTTATATAATTATGAAAACCCTTAAGCCAATTGGCTATTTGTATCGAGGATCTACTAACCTTACAAAGTCTGAGAAATTTGGAGACAATAAGTGATTTCTAAAGGTTCCAAAGTCTAAGAAATTAATGATCGTCGGTTTCCACATGCTCTATATTCAGTGAAATCTCTGAGATATCCAGAGCTTCTAAAGTTTAAAAACTTTAGAGTATCTGCAAAGCCTTTATAGTCTGAGAAATGTTCTATAATGAAAGAAATCCTTATATTAATCGGGAATTTTGACAGCTTCCAATGTCTAAAATACTCCTCCGTCAGTCTTGGATTTCTAACGGATCTTTAACTAAAGAAATACTTAAGTCAAAAGTGGTTTTAAAAGTGTCCTATAAACTGTATTATTCTGAGAAACTCTTCAGATAGTCGCGGAATTCTTAACGTTCTATAATCAAAGCTACTCTTGTGCATATCAGGAAACTTCCAAAGCTTAAAAAACTTCTGTGTTAGTTGTGAATTTCTAATGCATTTTCAACACAGAAATCCTTAAGTCAATAGTAGCTTTCAAACGTTTCTATAATCCGAGGAACTCTAAAGCCAATTGAGGATTTCTAAGAAACTTTTCAGATAAATAGTTTTGGAATTCTTAACTATATATAATCTGAAAAATCCTTGTGTCAATCAGGAATTTTGAAAGCTTTCAAAGCCGATAAAACTTCTGTGTCAGTCGTGAATTTCTAATGGACCTTCAAACACAAAATTCTTAAGTCAATAAGGGCTTTCTGAGGATTCTATAATCCAATAAACCCAATTGGGGATTTATTTATAGAACATTTTAACTCACTTACAGACAGAAACATTTTAGTTAATCATGGTCTTCTTAAGGTAGCAATGTCAGTAAGTAAAGAGTGTTTTTTTGAAGTACAGAGCTTTAAGTTGGCAACACTGTTTTAAGTATCAGCCATTTTCATAGCTGCCATCTCATCATGAATAGACTGACGCTTAAATTTCATTGCAATTAGTCTTTGTTTTATTTAATTTAAAAGTTACATACCTCTATAAAAAACACGCTTAATTAACAACAACTTACCTGATCACCATTTCTTAACCAATCTATGGTCGGATTTGGATCTGCTTTCACTTCACATCTCACCACGTAGTCTTCACCTATTATAGGATTTTGATTTTCTGGTGCATTTGTCCAAGTAATGGCAACTAGAAAATAAGAAAAAAAAATAACACAGTTAATAACTTAAAATAAATTGTTTGCAGCACATACTACGGGCATCGTATAACATTTACAAAATAACAATTTTGTACAACTACTTTATGTAACATTACTAACATAACCGACGACGAGCGACAAACTAAGTAAAACTTTCTTGCTTAACTTCTTAAGGATACAGATTTAAGGATCTGCTGTGCATTTGTTGACATTTGTAAAAATATAGTTATTTTAGAACGTGACTGTACATGATGATATTTTTGTTTCAAGTATTTGTAAGGAAATAGCGTCTGGAGACGTGAAAATGTGGTTAGGAAATTGTATTTAAGGTTATGGAAAGAAGTTTAATTTTTTTTGCACAATATATTTTAATAAATCTTTAAAAAAAAGTTTTAAGGTTGTTGAAAGGTTTATTTCAGTATTCAAAATTACTTAGAATTTTGATAAGGAATTATATAAGTAGTATTCTTTTTAGTGGTTTTATGTTTTAAAATTGTTTTAAAAATTTCTTAAAATCCACCAAAAAATCTGTAAATATTAAATTTTATATTAATTTTTTATGTTTTTGAAATGCTCTTCCAACTAAAAAAATATATTTTCAAACTGTCTCTTCTGTTAAAATTTATTTCTTTAAACCAACCAACCGGAATTCTTAACAAAACTCATACTTTTTCCCTATTACTATTGTTTATTTGTAAAACTCTAAACAAAACTACCAAACAAATGCATTAGCAATTGCAATATAAACAGTTTTGAAAGTAGATAAATATGAAAAAATTCCAAAACAAAATAAAATTCTAAGAAAAAAGAAAATAAGCAAACAAATTTCAACAAAACATATCCTGCAGTTTTATTTATAGCGGAAAAAATCCCAGATTTTTGCAAAAATAAAAATAAACTAGAGCAGAAAAATCCAAACAAATCCTTAGAAATGAACAAACTGACATGCAAAGCTTTCAATATTTGCTGTAGAATAAAAATCGACTAAAACTGGCTAACAACAAATACAAACCCCTCGAACTATTTTTTTTAGATTCCTTATTTTGCAAAAGGAAATCCTTATGAGAAGAAAAAATCTCTGATCACTTCCCAAAACAAGTAACAACATGTGTTGTCATCATCACGTATGTATATTGCCAAGAAAGGATAAATAAAAACAACTACAAACTACCAAGTTTTACTTGTAAACATATCTATACAATAACAACAACGACAAAAATATAAAAAATCACTCAAAAAACAAATATATCTAATCACAAACAAATACTAAAAGTATTTAGCTCTAAAGTGTATATAGCAGAAATAATTCTAATATGTACTAACTTAACGAAACTCTCAAAAGAATAAACAAGCAATATAACATAGACTAAGATGACTTCTATGTACCCTATAGAGGTAAAAGCTGAGAAAAAGTTGCAACAACTATGTAGATTTTTTTCAAAATAAATGATTGAAATAAACATAAAGAAGTTATTAAGCTCAATTTTATAAGGCTTAATTTAGTGAAAGCTTTGAAGCCAAAAATATTATTTATAAAAGCTCAAAGGACACTCACAATCTAAGAAAGTATACTTCCGTTAAAAAAAGCTTGTTGGGCCGAAAGCTCTTAATTATGAAGCCGCCAAAGTTTGTAAGTGAAAAGCTTTGGAATCTTAATTAAGACTTCAGTTATGACGAAAGCCTCATATAGCAGGAAAGTTGTTGCTGAGCATAAAGAAATGGCTAAAAGCACACTCCAAAAGCCAGCCAAAATAATATTTATAGTAAAAGCTTTTTGGCCTAAAAGCTTTTAAAGTTAAGCATAATTAACACGAAGTCATATCTCTTCAATCTCGCTAAGGTGCAATGACTGGCTTGTCTAGGTGTTATGGGGGCTGCTCGTTCAACACACCAGGCGAGTTTGGCATCCCACTGCTGGATATTTATATCAGGGACATTGGAAGCTCTTAGATAGAGAGATGCAGGATCTGAGGTAGCGTGCCTGAGGGCACAGCACCATTCTGCATGAGATTGGTGGTATACTACTGGAACGTGATACCGTCTTCATTTTAGCGATCATGAACTTCCGAATGACTTTTGAGGTGTTTGTACCAAACAGGGAGGACTGGACCGCTGATTTCATTATCTAGAGTGGTGAAATCTCGGTATATACGAATAGTTCGAAGAAGGAGACGGGGACAGGGACAGGGTCGGGAGTTTATTCTTTATTGGACATTCAGGTCTCCAAGCGAATATCAGACGATTGTAGCGTTTTTCAGTCGGAGGTTATTAACAGACGCTCGGATAATAGTGGAACGGAATATAGATCCATCATCCATTAGCGTTTTTGTGGGCAGTCTTGCAGCTTTGAAAGCACTATAGTCCGATACAATTACAACTGGGTATGTGGAGCACTGTATTGAATCCTCGTGGGGAACGAGATGGTTCAAGGTCAGTCGGGGGTCCGCTACAGACGGATATCCTGGTATCTTTTGGGGATCTATTTTATGTGATAAAGGATATATTGGATAGGCAGAGGAGCGCGAGATGGACAGCCTTGACCGATTGTAGGATATCTCGGACGATATGGTCGCTGGTTTTGTAAGCGGATGATGACTATGCTTATAGGAGTTCTTACGAAACACTGCACCATAGGTCGAATGGCTGTGCGCTGGGGTTTCTCCCGTGCGGATTCCTATAGAAACTGTGGGAACGAGACTGTGCTGTATCTGTTTTCTGATTGACCGGGACTGAAAAAGCTGCTACTCAGATATCTGGGAAGCAGGTTCTTCGACGAACTGGACGGTTTGCGTGACGTTTCTCTATCTGGTCTCGCGGAGTTTTTGGGGGACCGGGATGGTTTTAGTTTTTCTGGGTCGTGTTTTTTGCAGGCTGTAAGAAGGGAGTCGCTATTTGCCCTATGGACTTCAAGTGACCTCACCGTTCTAGCGGGCTCCCATTTAACCTAACCTAGGCATAATTTGACACCGAGTAATTTTGTTTATGTGTTAAAAGATAAATTCAATTGTGACAACAGAAAACCAATGGGGGAGGGGACTAGTTTGATTGTGACAACAGAATTTCACTTGCATTAAGAATAATTCGGTAGTCTCAACCGAAAAATTCATTTGATGTAACTGAGATAATCAATTGACAACAAATTGGGTTTTCAACACCGAATCTGTTTTCTAAGTGTAGTCTAATAGCACGTTAGCAAAAGGATTTTGAAACATTTATAAATTCTACAATTTAAAACTTTACAGCAGTATTATAGTCAGCCCTTAGTAGGAATTTTAACTAAAATATTACTTAAAGCACGGTAAGTTGTTTCGATTTCACGTGAAAAAACTGTTATACTCCATTTCTGTGAAAAATCATTTTTTTTTATATGGAGTATAATAGTTTTTTTCACGTGAAACTCAAACAACTTACGGTGCTTAAGGAGGAAATTTTTGTCAAAAAATCTTGTTGTATTATAGTTAACATTTATGTGAAAAGTTTTTCCGAGATTTTATTATTTTTAAGTATGTTGATCATTACTTGCTATTGAGATACGGATCCTAAGACAGCTTGTTAAATTGTTTAAAAGGTTCAGCTAACAAGGAAGGTATCCAATAGGTCCCTTTTTAGTCTTAATGATATTCGGTTATGTGATAGAGGAGCAAAAAATAATGTAGTATTTTTTGTCGCGGCCCGAGGAAAAGAAAAGTTTTGATACCCATATTGTCTATGCCACCTATTAGAAATATTTGATAAATAAGTGAAAAAGGCTTATGGAGAAGTCCAATAAAACTCAAAGTAACACTAACAATACGAACATAATATCAAAAAAGAAGCCGAAGTACCCCCTTGTTCAAATCGAATGAAATAAAAAATATATTAAATTGGAAGCTGAATTTGTATACATCTTCATAACAAACCCGCTAAAATGATGATAGTTTAATACATAAATATAGAACATAGAGATTTAACATCACTGTTTATGTCTTGCATGTCTAAAAATACCTATTTGAAATACCTTTCATTTGATACTTAATTTACATATGGTTGCTTTTGAAGAAATATATTGTTACGAAATTGCATTAGTCTAGTATAGAAAATTCTGGAAACGTTCTAATGGGAACCACTGCATTTAAGTATAATCAGTATAATGGTAAGTAGTTGGGCACTCTGTTATCAATAACATAAATGTTATAATTTTAGAATCATTAGAATTTTCTCCACTATGTTCTAGATTCACGGCCGTTAAGCTATTAAAAAATGTGAACTGAAGCTGATTATTAACATTTTTTCTCTTAAGTTGTGCTCAGACTGTGTATTAGACTATGTTTAGTTAGTGGTGCTCTAGTAAATCGTTGTTTATATATATGATAAAATGCAGCATATATTGAGGAGTATTATTTTAAAGCCTACAGAAGGGAGTTTAATTTCATTGGAAAATAGAGCATAAGCTAGGGAGTAACTATCAATTGTTTTCAAGAATATACAAGAAACATAGCAGTTATTTAATAACTAAATAACGTAAAAGGGTAGCCTACTGTAGGCAGTTAAGTTTCATATGCTAGAATTTGCAAAATTTAATGAGTAAATTTTTTAACTTTAATTTTCAACTTAATTTAGAAATATAATAAACTTTCATTCAATTGGTTACAAATGTTATATTAAACATACAACACTAACATTTATCATAGTGTTGGGAATTGTATTTGTATAGAAATAAACACTTGCATAAGTACAAGAGGATGTGATTTATACAGGGCTATAGAAAACATACATACATTTATAGAAAAATCAAAACATACAACATCATAAAGTTTTTAGCAACAATTTCAACCAACAAAAATATCTCTCGTTTTCCTGTTACTCCAATTTTTTATATCTTATTTCCTTCACACATATATTTCAAGTAGAAAATTTTGTTAAACCAGGAAGAAATTTTTTTTAATTCCTGCTTCTTTAAGTTGTATACGTAGCTTATATAAGAAATTTCATGCAAATGTGTTTAAGACGAAAAGATATGATTGACAATCAAATCGATGCGGTTATTTCGTTAACTGTAACCCTCTTAAGTACTTTAGTGGCATTGCCTACCAACCTTTCTAAGAAGCATTCTTTACTGCAGTTGGCGCTGAGGCTTAATCTATTCTAACGTTCGAAAAACTAGTTTCCTAACCAGTGTTGCCAAGTCATGAAAGCATAAAAGCCCCGTAAACATTTTCAAAATGGCTAAAAAGGGTATAAATTGCCAAAAAATGGGGTAAGTTTTTGAAAGATTTTAGTCAAAAATTTAAAAATATATTTTAGCGTTGTAAAATCGTGTATGGGAAGGAAAAAGCACCAAAAAATAACTGAAAAGCACTGAAATGGCCAGACTGTTCCTAACGGGCGTCTTTTTATCATTTCTTATTCTTATTTGTTTTTCTCATTTTATAAAATTTCTTTTCATAAGAACTTTTAAAAAAATATGTGTAACTTTAAAGTTAAGTTATTGAAAAAGTTTGTTGTAAAATCTTTACTTTGGTGTCTTTTTTCATAGACGTAAAACAATTTTTATATGAAAAATCAAATTAAATTTATTTGTCTTAAATAAAATTATTCAAAAAAGTTAAGAAATTATATTTTTGTTTTTGATTTTTCCCAAAGTTATGTTTGTGGAAATATGTGTTCAATATTTTCTAAAAAAAGGAATAAACTTTTCTTAAAGCATATTTGAACATTAATCCTCAAACCACTTAAAAGTGTTTTTGGTAAGGAAAATAAAAACATACTAAAAAAGTTTATGGGAGAAAAACCATCTAACAAACAAATAAGATTAATAAATTGGAAATTTATTAAGAAAAATAAAATCTTAAATAAACCATAAAAAGTTTTCAAAAGATTTTACTTTACAAAAATACCAAAATTTTTTTAAGAAATATAAGTTGTAGTTTCACGGAATTTTTAAAAGTTATAGAAAGATTATTTTAATGAATATAAATAGCATCAAAATTTCTACAGTGATAAAGAAGTCGAAGAATTGTCTTAAAAATAGTTTTAATATCCAAAATGATTAATTGCTTGGCTATGCCCCCACGTTTGGTGCCAAAAGTTTAACGTAAGGTAATTAGAAAGCTCTAACAAACTTAAAAGTTAAACAGGCGTAAATAAGAAATGAAAAAAACACATAACAGCCTAGAAGCATGCTCTATAATATATTATTTAAGAGACTCCTTAATGTAGGCAACAAATACAAAACACAGCCTATAGGTATGCCTCTTAAAAAAGAAGCATTTTACGTATTTAATAGCTTACTGGACTGAAAAACATTCTTTTACAAAATTATGTAATTAAATTGTTTGAAAATTTATAACAGCCATTGCATATTTAATGGTATTTTGTAATGTTGAAAATGGCTATCGCTGTTTTGATAAGAAAACGAATATTATCAAATTTTTCCACATGACTACATTATTAAAAACTGCATAACGCATTATTTAAAGCAGCAATCACATAAAAAAGTATTGACGTAGATATAACACGTAAAAGAGGTAGGGAAGGAGGTGGGTTATAAAAAAAAACCTTAGAATATTAAGACTTTCTAATCAAATTTGAATTAAAAAAACATAATAATATTAGTTTCTCCAAATTGAATTTATTAAGAGTTATAGACATAGCGCTTATCCACAGTTTGCTGAATTCGATCATCGATGGAATTTCAATATCATTATTTGCTTAGTTAATGACCAAACTGATTTTGAACGAGTATATGCAAATTTATTCTCCTTGATAACCGACAGAATCATCAGGAAGTTGAAATTTGGTGTGAAGGATTCTTCTCTGTCGTAGACATCCGCTAAGATAGAAACTTGAACGTGAAAAGAGTGGAATTCAAACTACAGGCAAGTGGAAAGAAATGGAATGGAGAACATTTGGAATTGAAACACTAAATTTAGAAAACGGAATGAAGCGGGGAACGAGTGGAATTAAAACACTATACGAGTGTAAGAAATGGAATGAAATGGGGACGATTGATATATTGAAACACTAGACAATGGAAACGAAATGCAATAGAACGTGGAAAGAAATGGAATTGTACGGGGAATGAGTGAAATTGGAATACTAGACAGTAGAAACGAAATACAATAGAATGCGGAACGAAATAGAATGGACGGAACTGGTAACGTATGGAATTGGAACACTAAAATTGGAAAAGGAAATGCAATGGAACGGGGAACGAGTAGAATTGAAATACCAGACAAGTGGAACGAAATGGATTCGAATAAATGGAATTAAAATACTAAACACGGGGTACAAACTGGAATGCAGACAGCCTGGATATAAGTGATGTTTTTATTATTTTTCAGAATATTCACCTTTTTCGGAAAGAAATTTACTTGTAAACTTCAGTGAAATTAAATCCTTAGATTATTATCACTTAATTAAAAAATGAGAATGAAAATAATTTCATTACAATTGATATGAATGCTACACGTATAGAAATAAATCTGTAGAAATAGCAGAAAAATCTACTAGAAATTAGTTAAAAATTACAATTAAAAAAAAAAAAACTGCTAAGCACTAGTAAGATAAGAACAGCAAAAATGAAACTGACAAATTTACAGAATTTTAGTTATATTTGAGTTAACTTAAAAAAAAATGCCAATACCTTTAAATAACTAAAAATGTAATTATTTTTAGCTGCTGAAAAATAACTAAAAAATTCATTAAAAATAACTAACAATGTTGTGAAAATAATTGAAAAATTCATATTATAAAAGTACATATGTGACAGCGCATAGAGAAAGGGACCTAAGGGTAAAAAAATCAATTTTTTTTTTTTTTTTGATGTGGACAACATCTGAGCATCGAATGAGACCGATCCCATGCCCCAAAAGTATTCCCTCCCAGAGATATGCGGGTTTTATGAAAGTGAAGTCGACGATAAAGTAAATCTACTTCTTCGAATTCGTCCACCATTTCATCCTAAAACAAACAGTAAGAATGTTATCAGTTTTAAATTATTTTCGGGAATAACATAATAAGGTTATGTGAAAAAATTTTCGTACTAACAGAGTGATATTCACGATTTAAAAGAATTATAAATGAGTATTTATTATAATTCACAATTAATAATTTCAGAAAATAAAGCTGGATTCGAAAAACCGCGAGCAAAATTGATATCAAACTCATGGAAACAGCGCGCTAGGTAGAAAACAGTAAAAACCAACTACACAAAACAAGAGGTAGGGACGACCTACGCGCGTTTTCAAGGTTGACCAACACGTTCCTGACGTCATGAGATGTGTCGCTTTCAAATGAGACCAATACCAACACGCTCAGTGATGGTACACCAGAGATACACGTATTTAAATCTTTAAAATGGCTCTCCTGAACAAAACCGGTTTTTACCCTTAGGTCCCTTTCTATTTTGCGCGTCGCATATATTTTAATATAAAAAAACAATTTTTTCATTCGATTATAAAAAAATGTGCAGGTAACTAATTCAACCTACTTGAAATTTAAAGTAAAAATTCGAAACAGTTCTCCATTTATTACATTTTTATGCATGGAAACATAAACTAAACAAGAATTAAGAAAAAAAATTTTATTTTTTAAATAACTTTTTTGTTTTTTAAATAACTAACAAAAAAAAACTGTTCACTGTAAAAATACTGTTTTGGTAGTTATTTATAATGATATTAAAAATAACTGCTTTAAACAATTCTTACGAATATCCAGTACATTTCGTTAACTGTTTTCTGAAATAACTGTCATGTTAGCTGTTTTGTATTTTTCCATAGAAAAACAACTGTAATTACAACTACTGATTACTACACAAACAACTGTCATGCAGTAACTGCCAAACTTTTTGAGTGTACAAAAAGTTCAAGCAAATTTATTAAAAAAGGGAAAAAAACTTAGAAAAAGAATAATGAATGATAAATTCAAAAAAGAGGACAATTTGTTGAACTAGTTCCGAAACAGGTCTACGGATCCGTCACATTAATGTGAGATTGTCCTGATTTGTCGAAGGTTGGTTCTGTGACATATCAAAAGGGGTCTATCAGCACCAGTGTTGCCAAGTCTTTATTTTACAAATTCCCCGTAAGTTGTCCAAAAAACCCCCTAAATTTACTCTACCATTAAAGAATATCCCCCTAACATAATTTTTGCAAAAATCCGACAATTTTCTCAAATTATTTAAAATTATTTTTAATAACTGCAAATAATTGATTTTTTTATTGTTAAAATAAACAAACTTCAATTAGCTTCAGTCATCGCTGAAACGACCGTGGTGTATCTCCTTAAGAGGTTAAGATGCTACGAGCCATGGCATGTGTAGAGAGTTGCCGGTTCGATTCCCGGTCACGGCATTTACAAAAAGTTTTTCATATAGAGAAAATTTAACAACTTAAAATAATTTGATCGACTGACATATAAATTAACCACTAAAATGCGGCAGTGTGGTGATTCAATAAAAATGTTTTATTCTTCTTCTTCCTGCAAATGAGCTTTAGAAACTTCGTTATAGTTTAGGTGTTTTTTTTTTTGCTTTCCTAGTCCCAGTCTAAAATTTAATTTTACAACTTCAACTTTCACCCCCACCACCCAATTGGTACCCCTATTATCTCGCCTAAATTATTGAAAAACCCCCTAAATCTAGGTGGAAACCCCCAGCAGCACTGATGAGCACTGATGATACAGCAATGACAGCTACTGAGATAGGTTCGTTTAATTTTTATTTTACAAGAAAATTCTTTTAGGTGAGAATTTAGAATGCTCTGAATTTTCAATTCAACATTTTTTCCGTACTTTTGAAACGAGTGAAAAGAAAACTCTATGTCATGAATTGAAAGTAAAACAATAGCTGCCTAGTCTAGCCCTCTTCCGCTGAGCTATTCTATAATAACAGAAAAATATCTATAAAAATTTTAGTTAAAACTACTAAAAATTAGTTAAATATGACCTTGCAGAAGAAAATACTGAAATTAGCAGATTATTTTTGCTAAATTTTAGTGAGATAAAACTGTTTAAAAATCAGAATTGTAGTTATATTTGAGTTAAATTTTAGTTAATAGAAAATAAAAACTTAATAGACCACAAATCACAAATCAAATTAAAACTGTTGAAAGTTTTCTTTCGATTTTTTTTAATACAAATAAAAATCTATTCTGAAATCAGCAGTTTACTATTTTTTTTTTGCTGATTTTAGCAGGATAGACTGCTATTTGCATTAAACTAAATTTAATTTAAAAATAACAAAAATTTTGTAGATTTAACAGCTTTTCCTGCTATTTTTTTTTTTAGAGGAAACTCAGGAAATTCTTCCTAATAATTAACGTGTTGCTTCCTTTGGAAAGGGGATAGAGAAGTGGTGAAAGATGAAGGGCTTCAAATATGGCAACACTGTAATTGCGCGAGATATTGAATATTAGAATATTTGTTGCGCGCCATCTGATGAAGAGTTGGCGAACTTTGTTGAATCTTTTTAGTTCATAGCCCTGTTGTATTATTTTACTTCGGTGGGGTTAAGTGCTATTGGAACACCGAAGGAGGACGCCGCGATATGTGTGGGATGGAAAAAACTCATACATATTAGTATTTTTCTTATATTAATGTTGCCTTGGTTGGGGATCGAACCCGCAACCCAACGTGTAACAGTCCAACGTGCTAACCATTACACCAGTCTACTATATTTTGCAAAATTTTCATCATTTTAATTTTAAAAATTGAAAATTTAAAAAATATTGAATTATAAATATTAAAAAAAATATTGGTCCCGCCAGGATTCGAAACCGCAATCATATATTTGAAAATAAACTGTATCCAAATCACTTCTTAGGGTTACTTTTAGAGCTTTAGAAGCAATAATTAAGTGATTATTTTGGCTGTTTTGCAGAATTATTTCTAAAAAAGCTATAAAAATATACTAACGGATACCTTGAAAGCAATGAAAGAAGTGATTTTGTTTGAAGTTCTTTAGAATTGCTTCTAAAAAGCAGTACACTAACGAATACTATGAAAGCAAGGAAAAAAGTGGTTTGTAAAGCAGACTTCCAATTTCCAAAGCGAATTAAAAAAGGGGGTAAATTTTTTTTAATTTTCATAATCTACCAAAGCAACTATAGGTAGGTATCAAATGAAACGTATTTAAAAGATCAATAGTTGTGTACACAAAATATACACAATCGTGTGAAGAGTTTCATATTGCGTATTAAAACACCACAATTTTAGCGGGAATCAGTAATCAATTTTCCAGCTATTTAACAAATATTTCTGAGAGGTGGCAACGCTGTGTTCAAAACATTGTTATTTTATGTACTTTAACGTTGTGTTAAAAAAATTAATTTCTTCTATTCCAGACACTTAAAAAAACATTACTTTTATGCACAAAATTTGAGATTGGACCAATAAAAAAATTTTAATCTTTTAATATAATTTCCTCTGTAACACATCGAAATTTTTGGAGCTCTCACTGTGAAGAGTTCTCTTGTTAGGAGTTTTTAAAGTATACAAGTAGCTATTTGAAAGATATATGCAGTGTTGCCAACTCTTGAAGGCAGGAAAGCACCGTGAGCATTATGAAAACGGGTAAAAAGGGTAAAAATTTACCGAAAATGGGGTAAAAAAGCACGATATCAATTTTTTGAAAAATGTAAATCAAGAATTTAAAAACAAATTTTAACTTTGAAAAATCGTGTAAAAAAGGTTCAAAAAATAACCAAAAAAGGGGTAAAAAAGCACCAAACTAATATTTCAAAATTTTGAAGTTTAAATGTAACGAAGTTACTATTTAAAATTGTACTACAAACATTGTGCAATAATGTATTTCTTGTATAGTTCGTTTTATTTTTTAAATTTTGACAGAAAATTCAAGAAAAATGAGAACAAATACCAAAAATATAAACTGTACAAAAAGCACTAAAATATGAAAAAGCACCGTAAATACCCGCTTTTTTTAAACGGGTATTTGTAAAAAATCACCGGGTACGGGAAGGAAAAAAGCACCAAAAAATACCAGAAAAGCACTGAAATGGCAACACTGGATATATGTCTATAGATTTCTTAACATAGTTTTAACAAGATTTTAAATCTAATGTAAACGCGTTATATAAGACGATTATGGGTATTTTTATTAAACTATAAATATTTTCTATAACCAAAAAATACTTAAAACTCCGTAAGTGTATTGTGAATTTATAGAAAATGCAAAAAATATTTCTAAAAATATATGACTATCCTTATCTCCAGTAAAATTGGGCAATAATTCCAATATTTTACAATATTTATGAATGTAATAAATATAAATTTTCTAAATTTTTCAAAATTTTGATAATATTTAACAACTTTAAACCTTTTAATATTTACTTTCAAATCAATAAAAAAAAATTTTAAGCCATTGCATATCTGAAGGTATTAATAAAAATAATTTTTTAAAGCATATTTGTATAAAGATTTCTATTGATTTTTTAAACAATATTTTTTCCAAGAATTTGATTATTGTTTTGAATACCATAAAAAGGTGGGTGGTGTAAAAAAGCAATCTAAAGTTTTTATAAATTATTTCATTATTTTTTTCTAAAAAAATACGTGGAAAATTTAATATTAGAGGAAAAAAACTGCCACAATATATTGCATACTTTTAGGAATGTTTGCTTACATTGAGGCTTATCTTAAAAATCAATATTTTGAACAGCCTTACAATATACAATAATTTTTTATACTATAGACTCTCACTAAAAATTTTGCTTAACATATTTTTGCAACAATAGAGGTTGCACACTTTCACATAATTACCTGGAAATTTAATGTTGACATATAAAATAATTGACATAGTTCTAAATTAAGATTGATTTTGCCAACATAATAATTGTTATTGCAGTTGCTGCCTTAAAGTATGTAATAATATAATATTAAAGCATTCCTAGAAATATGCAACAATTTTGCTGGGAAATTTTCAATGAAGTTTAAATAAAACCTATTTTAAGTTGACATCCAGTCTATGTATATTGTAAATAGTTTTTACAAAAATAACTATTTTCAATTACTGCAATGACCTAAAAGTATGTCGCAAAATAATTTAAATTTAATTCCCAAAAGTAGGTAAAATTTTAAGTATAGTAAATTCAAAGTCAAAGAAATTTTCTTAGACATTTTAAGAGTGTATATTTTAAGGCTGGAGTTGCTGTTCATTTGTATTATTTATAAGTAATTTTCTCAGCAATAACAATTTTCAATTAATGCACTGACCTAAAAGTATGTCACAACATAATTTAAATTGTATCCCTTAAAGTAAGAAAATTTCTTAGTATACTAAATTAAAGTCCATGAAATTTTCTTGGAAATTTTAACATAGTATACTTTAAGGCTGTGCCTGGTAAAAATACAATTGTCTTTTACTACTGTAATTTGCCATAACACATTTTTTATTACAATTGTTAAGAAAATTTCCAAAAATTTTCTTTAAGACTGAAATGTTATTTTATCAATACACTGACTTTCATTAACAGGAACAATTGTTATTGTCCTAACCTTAAAGTATGTCACAAAATAATTTCAATTAATTTTTAAATGTTGACAAGATTTTTGATAAAGTAAATTAAAATTAAAATAAATATTCTATAAATACAAATAAAAGAAAGCATATTTTTGTAGGCTATGCAGTTGTCATGTGTAGAGAATGATATTGCTCTGTGGTATTAATAATAAAATTCCATCAGTACTTTGTTAATGGTAGAGTGACCATATTTTTCTGGCTTTAAATCAGTACACAAATTAAATAAAGTTCTAATTTATATTTGAATAAAAAAATATATTTTAGTTTCGATAGAGCGCTGATAATTTACTTTTCTATATACAAACTCTTTAATTCTGAGGACCTTTCTGAGACAGAGCAAACAGACTCGTGCTGACAATCAAATTTGTAGCCTATCGAATGGTTGGGTTGTAATAACCAAATTTTTCGCTTGTGACAAAAGTAAACCAACTGAGGCAAGGGTAATTTGACTTTGAGAACAGAATTTTGGTTGCCTTATTTACAATTCGATACACGCAAAGAAATGATATGGTTGCAATATGATCACGGCTACAAAAATTTGTTTCCTACTGCCTTAGTTGGTTGTTGCAATCAAATTATTACTACATCAATTTTATTATACCAATTAAATGGTCGCCTGTAATAATTTTATTGTTAAAATATCTGCAATCATATTTTATCTGGATAATCATATTCTTCTCTTTTTAACTACAATCATATTATTATCTGGATAATCATAATCCTCTCTTCTAATGACAATCATATTATTATCTGAATTGATAGAGATCAAGTTACGAGTAATAATAACTGAAATAATTTTATATTTGCAGTAATCATTGGTATAGTTTCGTCAAACTATAAGATGGGCAGTATAATTTTTATGAGCTTCATCGTCCAGTTAGCGTCATTCTTGTTTGAGATTTTGTTAGAAGAAGTTGTGAGAATCAGTTATAGAAAAAAATACAATATTGAACAAAAATATATACAAACTGGAAAACAAAGTGTTGGTATTAATTTGAATAGCGAAATTGTTTGCGGAAGAAGAAATTCGCTCTTTCCAGGAAGTCTGCAAGCAAAATGTAGAGAAACCTTCAAATAAAATTATTGTTTATTCTGCATAAAAGTGCTCAGTGTTAAAAATTAAGTAAAAATTTAGCACCAATTCTGAATAAGTACGAAATTACCCCTTAAACAAAATTTTAAGTTTTTACTTGTTACTGGCACTTAAGTTAAATATTCAATGCTGATGTCTTCAAAGACTTGTAGTAGAATTTCATGACAAATATTTTTGCGGAACATTTTAACCCTCTAACTCTTCAACTTACGGGTCATTTTTGTACGTTTTAAAATTGGGCCAAAAAAGTCCCTTTAATTGAAGAGTTAGAAGGTTAAGATATTCCACAAAAATATTCCTCGTAGTGTTTTACATAAGTTTGCTGAACACACCCTATGCCTAAAATGGAGGATTCACATGGTTTCCTATTTTAATCCTATTTAATTTTTTTTTTGTTTTAGAAAAATCATTTTAAGCGTTTAAAACCCATTTTTTTGAAAGGTATTTTTTTTTTTATTAATAAATCGATTTTACACAAATTTGGCACAAATATGGCTTGCCCCTTTATCAATTCACGAGCTAAATTTCATCGCAATCAGATAATTTTTGCTTTATGAAGATTTTAAGATAAAGGATATATGGCAGGACTAAGAGTCCTTGCTTCGATTTTGATAAAAATTGACACAAACGTTTAAAGTTTTATGTGCATCTCAATGGATAATTTTTGTAATTTTATGTCCATTTCTGTAGCTAATATAATATTTTTAAATTTGAGGACCTATGGGAGGTGGGCGTGTCCTTGGCCCGATATTTCAAAAAATTAAAATTTTTCTTAACTAATGGGTTCTATGTCAGTATACTAAATTTTAAACTCTGTCTCCACTCCTTCTATTTTTGTCCAATCGTTATATGGGATCAAAGCACTGTGCGTCGTGGCGATGTTAATTGGCCGCCACGATCATGTGATTTGACACCGTTGGACTTCTTTCTTTGGGTATATTTAAAAGAAAAAGTGTACGTCAATAAGCCAAGAACAATTCAAGGGCTAAATGATGAGATAATTCGGCACATTAACGACATCGATTCTCAAATATGTCTCAGAGTCATTGAAAATATGGACCATCGGATAGAGGTATGCCACCGAAGCCGTGGCGAGCATTTTTGTTTCACACATAATTGTCATAGATTCTTCTATCATAATAAAAAATATTAAGATAATTCTCTGAAAACTCTTTGTACTAGGGAAAATACCCAGAATGTAAAAGTTTTTCTGCAATGAAAACTATTGAGAATGTGTTAAGTTTTTGAGTATCTATGAAAAAGTGTCTACCACTCTTATCTCTTTTATTTATTTTTTTTTTTTAAAGAGAAGCAATACTCAGGAAGTTCTTCATATTAATTAACGTGTTGCTTCCTTTGGAAAGGGGATAGAGACAACACTGTAATTGCGCGAGATGTTGAATTTTTTTTACAACAGTTGCGCGCCATCTGACGGTGAGTTGGCGAATTTTGTTGTTTGTTTTTCATCCATGTTTATTAAGAATTAATTTTTACTTATCTGTATCATTTTTGTAATTAAAAGCTTTTGCTGGTTAATGTCACCAAATTTTTGTATTTTAATTTTAAAAACCAATAAAACACCTTTAGGCGGAACTGTCATTTTAAATGTATGATAATGACATAATTATTTTGTATTGTCCAAAAGTAGGCAATAAATTCATTCAAAAATTTCCTAAAAGTAGGCAATATTTTATGAGCACAAACATGAGATAAGAATTAAATTTAAAAGTATAAGCAGATGCCAGAATTAAAACAATTGTCTGCTGTAGAGCAGACAAGTATGCTACAGATTTATATAAATATTGTATAAATAAAATTGGAATTTCCACAAAAATGTTAAAGGCTATGGGCCAGTATTACTAAAACTTTACTTGAGTAAAAAGTTTTGTTTTTTTCTAATTTCTAATTTAAAATTTAAGTAAAAATCCTACTGTTGGTAGATTTATTTCATTAACATAAAAATGCTTTTAAGAAGAAAAAAAATATGCCACAATTATATAATAATTAAATGAAAAAGCTCCAAATGGTAGATCACAAAAGTATGCTACAGCATTCATATAATTAAAGGGTTAAAAAATAAGTTTAAAATTAAAAAGGTTAGGCTATAAATAAAAAAATATATTGAAATTAATTGCGTTTTTGTGTAAAATGTACTGCCTACTTTTGTGTATACAAAAATATTGCCTATTTCAAGGATTTAGTTTTTAAATCCTACTTTTTGTACTGATTTTTCGAAAACAAAAGCTACTGCCTACTTTAAGTCAATTTTTTATTTTTCTTTAAATTAAATAGCAAATTATAGCCTACTTTTTAAACGTATAATTCATAACCTCTTTTCAAGCACTTTAGTTTATATAAGTATCTTTAGAATTTTCTCATAATCTCCATGCAAGTTTCATCCCTACAAAAAAGTTAAAACATTGTCCCCATTTTTTGCTTTATACGGCATATTTTCTCTGTATAAAAAGTCTTCATAGATTTTTTTCTTTTTTTTTGGGATAATGTTCACAAGTCTACCAGAATATATTTTGTTAACGATTATGGTTGCAGTAGTTTGGCTGAACTTTTAAGTCAAGTTTTTGTGTTAGTTTTTCTATAAAAAAAATATTAAAATTGATAAAGATAATAATAATAGTTGTTGTCTAATGGTATACACGATGAAATAAAGTTTTCAACCAAAATAACCCAAGAAGAAACAAAAAAAAAAAAAGCATGAATTCAAAATTATATAAAATTTAGATAATAGTTTTTTATGACTTTATAAATATGCATAGTGTGGTATACATTTAGGAGTTTTTGTTTAAAACAAAATATATAATAAAAAGTATTTAACAAAATGTTAAATTTGAATTAAATTAAAAACAAAATTAGTTTGGAAAGAAAAACCAAAACAAAACCATTAAAATTTATTTAGAACTTCTAAAGAATATAGATGAGCTAAAAAAAACCATAGTATATTTTAAGGAGAAAAGTAATAATGAAGTTTCGTTATAAGTTTTGCGGTTTAATTTATATAATTTCATTTGTTTTATAGAATTCATTAGTTAAAAGAAATTAAAGAAAGAACACAAAACGACTCTAAATTTTGGAAACTTAAGCCTTTAATAAATATGTATTTAGGGTGACGAATTCTTTTTGGCTTTAAATCGGTACAAAGTGTGAAAAAATTCTAAATTTTTATTTATAAAAAAAACTGCCAAAAGTAAAATATTTTTTGCTACAAAACATCTCATAAATTTAGAAAATATCTACCTTTAATATTTACTCAGATTTTAAACATCGCAGTAAAAAGTCTGATCCAAACAACTGGTTGCACATTCAAAAAAGTTTGATAGTTACTACATGTTGTTTGTGTAGTATTCAGTAATTGTCGTTTTTACTGTAATTACAGTTGTTTTGTGTTGACATTTATTTAAGAAACTAACAAACAGTACTGTAGTTTCATTACAGTTGCTTAAAGCAGTTATTTTTAATATCAATATAAACAACTACCAAAACAGTATTTTTATAGTTAACATTTATTTTTGCTAGTTATTTAAAAAATAAAAAACTTCGTTGATTTTTTAAAATTCTTGTTTAGTTTATATTTGCTATTATTGATATATAAAAATTAGAAAATCACATTGCATCTGCAATGCATAAAAACGTAATAACCGGAAAACGGTTTGGAATTTTTATTTCAAATTTCAAGTACGATGAATTAATTATACATTTTTTTTAAATCGAATTAATTCCTTTTCTATTAAAAAATGCTTTTATAACATGAAAAAAAAATTAACAGTAAAAAACAGTAGTTTTTTAACTGTTGTGTCAGTTGTTAAAAAAGTTTTTGTAGTAAAAATGTGTCAGTTAATTTTACGACACTGTCAGTTATTTTTAATGCATTAAAATTAATTAATTAATTTTGTTTGTTGTTTTTAAACATTTAAAAGTAACTACATTTTTAGATATTTTAAAGATAAATACCTTTGTCGCCTTTGTAACTGCATTTATTTTTGTTTTAACGGTAATTTTCAGTAGTTTTTACCAACATGGCAGAACATCAGTTCTTTTTGTATGGACTTTGACCTATTAACAACAAGTTCTTTATCTACAAAATACTTAGAACAGGTGTTTGAACCGGTACTGAAAACCGGTAAAACCTTACATTTTATCTGCCAGGCATCAGTTCTAGAACCTCTTCTATAGTAGCGAAGGTAGAATAACCTGTTTTTGAGGAGATTAAAAAAGTTTGCTAGACATTTTTTGTTATACAAAAAGCTCTTTGATTTTGGAGACTTCTATATTCATACACTGTAAAAAAATTAGTTAAAAATACCAAAAATTAGTTAAAAATTTTGCTACAGAAAAAAACTAACAGTTTTTTAGCAGATTATTTTTGCTATATATTAGTAAAGTAGGAACAGCGAAAATTAAACTGTTAAATATACAGAATTTGAGTTATATTTGAGTCAAATTTTTGTTAATATAAAATAACAAATTAACCTGTTAATTGAACAAAAAATTTTGCTAAATAATTATTAGCCTAATCAATAAATTTTTTTTAAATGCAAATAAAAATCGAGCCTTTTGAAAACGGCAGTTTACAATTTTTTTTAGCAAATATTTCTGCTGATTTTATCAGGATAGACTGTTAATTCCATTTAACTAAATTTAACTTGAAAAAAACAAACATTTTGTAGATATAACAATTTTTTTGTGCTTTATTTAGTCCACTAATATTAAGTAAAATTTTCTGCAGATCTTACAGCATAATTTGTCATTTGCAATTAACTAAAAGTTAACTCATATATAACTAAAACTCTGTAGGTTTAACAGCTTTAATTTTGCTGTTCTAATTTTACTATTATTTTGCAAAAAAATCTGCTAATTTCGTCAGATTTTTTTGCAAGGTAATTTTTAACTAATTTTTAGTAGGTTTTTGGTTTTTTTTTAGGAACATTTTCTGTAGTGTTACTTGTGAAAAAAAGGTGACAAAGAGGAGATAAGAAGATAAACAAAAAATCTTAAGTAGAATGTTTGTATGTCTGTTTGATCACTTCTGAGAGTAAATTATCATATAGAGACAATCTGACAATAAAATATAAACAATAATACAATTTAATGGAAAATCACTGATGAAGCCTGTCCATAAAAAAGGCAGAAACTAGATCTGGTCTGATTTGCAAATTAATAATGTGTCTATAACTTTGAGAAAATGTTTATTCTTCTTCTTAACCTCAAACCAGCTTCTTTAACGTTTTCTTATTTTAAAGATATTTATTTCTTAATAAACTTTAAGAATTTAATATAGTATTTCATTTATAGCCTACATTAGGGCACTGATTTAAATATAAATTTGCTTAATTTGATTATAATCTTAAAATGATTTTAAATTTGTTTTTTTTAGCAGTTTTATTTTCTTTAAAATTCTCTTAATCAAAATGTATTGCATTAAAAATTAAACTTAAATTAAATTTCGTAAATTTGCCTTAAAGTATGCTCTACCATATTTGTTTAAACTTTACCACAAGAAAAACAAAGAAAACTAAAGATACTTTTTTTTTTTAAACCACAAAAGTTTGAATTACAATATATACTTTAACACATACTTTTAAAAAAGAAAAATAAATTTAAAAAACAAAGACATAGAAAATCCTATACATATAATCAAAATTAAAACACCTAATTGTATGCTGTGTAAAATGTTCTTACATTAAATTGTTTTATAAAAAAAACTTGCAATTATTTTAAACAAATATAAGTGAAATTTTTTTTCTAAATGTATTTTTAATTTAAATTTATATTTAAAAAGACTCGGAAACATTTATATATTCTTTCCTTGTATTTAACTTACCATAAGTTTTAATCATTACACTAGTTTCCAGTAATTCGGTGCTGGCATATGATGCTGTACAATAGTATCTGCCCTCCATTTCTACACTTAAGGAGGTAATCATAAGCGCCAAACTTTCACCGGGTAAAGTTTCTGTATACATGGGAGGTTGATTACGACCCGTTCTATTTGTAGAGCAAGAAAACGAAATAGAAGAAATATAAATTTTAATTAGTATTTTTTAGAATTAATATAAGTTTGCAATTATATATAGCTGGTGTATGTTTTATTTTTGCAAAAATATTTATATAAAGTTGTGTTAGTCTCAAACAAAACCTAGAGTAGTGGTGTAAGTTTGAATAGAACTAATTGTAAGTAGTTGCAGTAGTGGTTTTAAGTCGTGTTATAAAACCATATATGAGTTATTTTTTTTTTTAGTATACTTTAGGGAGCATTGCTGAAAGTAATGATTTAATTGCTAAATTTAGAAATTCTTGTTTAATATTATATGAAAATTGTTTAGTTGTAAGTGGAAATTTGAAATAAAAGCTTTTCTTTTAAGATGATTTGTTTTAGTCGTGATATAATGAAGGATTTTTAGTAGTCTCCTTACCAATTAGTTTTAAATTACTGTTTTAAATGTGTTTCGTTATTTTATATATGACTAGAAATTCGATATGATTCTAAATTGATAAATTGTTATATAAATTTTGTCATTATTGTTAATGGAAACAATGATATAAGTTGTTTTAAATGGCACCCAACATGGGACCTTATTAAATTATTTAATCAATAATTGAGCCTAATATAAACTAAATAATGATCTGTGGGTAGCCAATACAGTATTTGGACTATTAAAAGTAGAGATGAATGCTTGATATGAAATGTTTGTGAGTCAAGTTGTTCACGTGAATTAATGACTCGATGCTAACTTCTGCGTGAGTTCAGTTTTTTTCATCATAGATTTTTAGAAATCTTTACTGTTTTTTCATGAGAATTTCTTGATCGAGAGTGATTTTTTATTATACTCATTAGCGCGCATGAGCCATAAGTAGAACAAAAAAATACTCGAGTGTGATTAATTTTTTTTCTTCGTGGCGCATATCTCTAAACTGATAGAAATAAATCTGTAAAAATAGCAGAGAAGCTACTAAAAATCAGTGCAACATGACCTGGCACAAAAAAGTACTGAAATAGGCAGATTTTTTGCTAAATACTAATAAGAACAGCAAAAATAAAATTGTTCAATTTAGAGTATTTAAGTTATATTTCAGTTAAATTTCAAAAATATACTGTAAAATCTGTAATCTGTAAAACTTTGCTAAATCTTAGTGGACTACAATAAAAATAGCAGAAACAAACTGTTATATTTACAAAATTTTTGTTATTTTTAAGTTAAATTTAGTTGAGTACAAATAGCATTCTGCTAAAATCGATAGAAATATTTGCTAAAAAAAATAGCAAACTGCTGATTTCAGAAGGCTAGATTTTTTTTTTTCATTAAGAAAAATCGGGAAAAAAAACTTTTAGCAGGTTAAGTGCACTAATAAAAAAAATCCCGTACAAATAGGTCAAAATTATGCTGGCGCAAATACATGTACGATTTCCTGTTATTTTTGCAGAATTTTTACCTATTTGTACGGGCTTTTTTAGAGAAAATAACAGAAAAATTAGTTCAATTTAAACAGAACGCATTTAACAGACTTTTGTACTAACTTTTTTTTATGAGTGTATTTATTTTCTATTTACTAAAATTTAACTCAAATATTATTAAAATTTTGTATATTTGTCGTTATTTTCATAGTTTTTATTTAAAATCTTTGGTGGGTGAGGAACTGCAAATTCAAAAATAAAATCAAAGATCTGCTTCAGGACTGGAAATTATTTGAAGCTTAAAAAAAGTTGTGATGAGTTACGCAAAACCAAGCGGGGCTTTTACTACTGAATAGATGTGTTTAATTATCCACGTTGAATGTTTCATCTAAAACATGTTTTTTTTTGTTTTTTTTAAGTTAACGGATAGAGTTATGTTTAAAACACAGTTCATAAACTATATAATAAAAAATATCAAAATATGCAGGCGTTTTCTTTTTAAGTAATTTTAAAAAAGGAATAAATTTTTGTAGAGAAATTAATCTACTTGATTAAAGTTAATCCAACTTTTTATTCTTCATCGTTTACACATGCATTCTTTGACAGTTAAAAGATTAACTTGACAGTTAAAAGTTTAACACTGTCAGTTGAAAATACCAAGGTGGCGACGATAGCGATGGCATATAATAAACATAAAAAATATCGACGTTAGCAACACATATGTCGTCAGCGCCAAAATATTTTTGCTGCAGCCACTTAACGTTACTTTTTATCTGACTTTACTGTCTGTGTTTTTCAGTGCTGCCAACCATCATTATAATAAAAAAACAGCGTTGCATACAATTAGTAGTATGAATACAGATTCGTTTAGAAATTGTAACATCATTAAAAGTTCTTTTATCTGTTAATCAAAAATATTAAAATATGGTTTAATCGATGTTTAGTGCTTCTTAAGGCAGTTAATCCGAATTTTACGGGATTAACTCTTGTGTCTAAACGGGGTATTAGTGGATTGTAATTATCAACCTTGTTTTGCTGTTTATGAAATTAATTATAATCCTAAAAAAAGTTAATAAAATAATACAAATAATATTTTTCTTTCAGAAAAAATAATATAAATTATTTTTTATAACGGAAAATACATGAAAGTGCAAGAAAACCAGTGTTTATTTGATACAATTTTACACTGTTATTTCATTTACTATTATTTTAATTTTTTTCAGATTATACCATTGGTGGACTTAGGCCGGTCTGGGGTGGGCTAAGCCCACCCTAGACTGATTTTTGCCCACCCCAGAATTTTTAAAAAATCTACCTAGAATTCTTTTATATATGATTTTGATGGCGTAAAGTATCACAATATTACTTTTTTTTAATATCAATCCTGTGTTTTTGGTTTGGGAACTACTGGTTTCCTAGGCAGATAATTTGTTCAAATCTAAGGGTCAGTTCTATAGTAAGAACTAAGATCGATTTTTGTTTTAAATATTTCTTAAATAAGAAATATTTAAGAAACAAATCTATCTTATACTGAATTTAGATTGAGCAAAACTACCTAGTACAAAACTAGTTTTTGTTTAGTTTTTATGTATGCGTTTTGACAAGTAAAAACTAGCCACGGCCAAAAACTAGGTAGTTTTTGCTCAGTCTAAATGCAGTATTAGTTCTGATTATAAAATTAACTGTAAGAGTTTTTCTTTTAAAAAAATTATTAGAACCGCAAAGTTGTTCAATAATAGAAAAATAACGCAGAATCTTTTTGGTGAGTTAAATATCTTAGATTTCATAGTTTTCTAAACGAATAATTAGTTTATATCTAACAAGGAAGTTACTTCAAACTAAACACTACTATGTTATTTCAATGAAATTTCAATATTTTGTAGAAACAAAAATTGTAAGATAAACATCTCACTATTTTTGTCCACCTCGGTAATTTAAGTGGTCAGAATGTGGGGTTAGATAGGGTTCTTCCGAGGTGGACGAATTAGACAGGTTGATCTTAGATTTCTTTTCTCTATTAAATATCTAAAATTCATAATAACCTGAGAATATAGCTTGGAATACATTCCTTGTACGAGGTTTTCTTTAGAAAAATAAATGCACTATTCAGAGTTTTGTATAAAACATGGCGATTTTGATCGGATAAGCTACCAGGATTATTTAATTCTGAAAATTATAAAAATTTTATTAAAAGGCAAGGAATCATTTTTAAGATTTTTTTGAGTGAAAAAATTGTAAGCATAATGCCGAAAGTGTTTTTTAGGATTAAGAGTGTGAGAATGGGCAAATAAACAGCAGAAAATTAATGGGTCGCTTGCCCACCCCAGAAAAATGGTCTAGGTACGCCAATGGATTATACCTATTGCAACTTCGGTTTGGAGGCAGAAATTTTAGAGGGCATAATTGAGTTTTAACAAAATATTAGGGATTTCACCACTATTTAACTGTTTTTGAGGATTTCTTGAAAAAATTAAAAGCAAAGATCTCAATAATTACTGGGCCCAAGAACTACTCGTTCATCCACAAGATACAATAAAATATGTTTTGGAAAGTTCAAAAAGTAGTAGAGGGTTTCATTTAACCTCATATGGAACTTGTGTATCGTGTAAACTAGATTTATACAAACTAAATGTAAAAAATTTTTTACAAGACCTGGTAAAATTACACCTACACCTCTAAAAACTAACAATTTCTGAGTTTCTTATTATAATTCGTATTTTTTTCCTTTAAAATAGTTTTGGTTTAAATTAAAGTAAATTGGGAACAAAATTGGGGGTTTTAAATTTTTTGCGGGGATTTTTGGGTATTTAAATTTGCGAAATGGTGAGATGAGCTAAAACATTTCTGTCAACACTGATGTACATACGTAAAATAAAGGAAATAATAAAGATAAATATGGGACAGATACAACTCTGTATATTTATTTATCTCATTATTTATAGTACATAATACCGTTTTTCACAATTAGTTGGCAGTTTTCTTGGGTTAGCTGTGCCAACTACAAACGCATTTGAAAATGAAAATTTAACTAAAATTTAGCAAACAGATTCTGATGATTTAACCAGTTTTTTCTGCAAGGTAATTTTAAAATTAATTTTAGTAACTTTTTCTGATATTTTTACACACTTATTTCTATTACTGAACTGCTAATGTGATATCTTTGTAAAACATCATGCTTTTTGTAGTTTGACCAATAAAAAATTGTCAAATTTACGATAAATACTAATTTACAACTTAAAATAGTGACTTCCATTATTATATTGTATAATAAAAGTGTGAAATTTCAACATAATGATGGAATTCGTAGTTTGTGCTATTTTAAATAGTAAATTAGCATTTATCGTAAATTTGACAACTTTCTGTGGGCTAAACTTAAAAACTCAAGCTACTTAACAACGTGCTAACTTTACCACATAATCTGTGAACTCGTTTAATGTTTTGTAACATATTTTTAAGGCTTTACATCATACACAAATAAAATTGGAATAACTTTTTAAAAAATCGAAGAAATTTTTAAATAACAAATTGATTGAGTTGTTATTTTAATTAAAATTTGTGTATTTAATATTTCAATATAACTAACAATAACAACAAAACTATTTTCTAACAAATCTTTTATATATATATTTTTTTTAAATTTTTTATTACAAAGTAAACATTTTTGCTTCAAATAATTTTTTTTTATATAAATGATTTTATGATTGAATCGGTAATTTAAAAGTTTATAAATTTTTATAAAATATAAATATATAAATACATAAGTATTTCCAATATCGTACTGTATAAATATATATAGTTTTTGTAGTAAATATTTACCTTTACAATTTAAAAGAGTACGAAACAAAATAAAAACTATGATTTATAGCAAGATTTACAAAATATCTAACACATATAAAACATGCCAAGTTGTACATCCAGAAAACTATATTTTTAAAAATGAAATACTAATGAAAAAAAAACTGAGTAAAATATATGTCGTGCCAAATTTATATTTTCACTACAATAGACCAACTAAGAAGACCAACTAAGAAGAAGTTTGAAAAGTGGAATTTGGCATAAACTGCTACGAGAGGGAAGTATCTATAGTGAGTTGGATCATTTATATGGAACCAGAATAGTAACGGAAATGACTAATGGTTACAGTATTTGTACCAGAATAATTTTGTTTATCAGTTACGGTTTCGGTTTAAAAACGGTTTTAGTTTTCAATTTAAAAGCGTTAAAAATTGGTAACACTTTTATGTTGGTAACGGGTTGAATGGTGCTTATTATAACACCCATACGATATCGGTTTAACCATTGTAAAAATAAACCTATGATTTACAGTAACGGTTTTTGAAAAATAGCGGTTACCGTATTTGAAACGGTTACGATTTTCACTTCAACTGTTAAATTTACAGAATTTTAGTTCTATTTAAGTTAACTTTTAGTTAATTGAAAATGAGAAATTGTACTTTAAAATCTGCAGAAAATTTTGCTAAATATTAGTAGAATAAAAATAGCAGAAACAAACTGTTATATCTACAAAAATTTCGTTATTTTTAAACTAAATTCAGTTGAATGCAAATAGCAATCTATCCTGTAAAAATTAACAGAAATATTTGCTAAAGAATTGTGAACTGCTGTTTTCAAAAAATTTTCATTAAAAAACAAAATCGAAAAATAAACTTCGAAAATTTTAACATTTTTCGTGTTTTCATGCTACTAATTATTTAACAAAATTTTTTGCTGATTTTAGCAGGTTAATTTGTTATTTTCTATTAACAAAAATTTAACTGAAATATAATTAAAATTCTGTATAATTAACTGTTTTATTTTTGCTGTTCCTATCTTACTAATATATAGTAAAAATAATCTGCTAATTTAGCAGTTTTTTTCTGCAGCATCATTTTTAACAAATTTTTAACTAACTATTTTACAGACTTTTTTCTATTAGTGTATGCCTCATATTGGGCGCCATATATAAACTGAAAGCTTGGCACTGAAATATTGAAAGGGAAGTCTTTACTGGGCTTATGAATTGTAAATATTAGTTAAATATTAACAATTCCAGCAAAAATATTTCTATGAAAGAGTCCTTCTAATTCGGCATTTTCACCGATAAAATTATTCACATCATGGTTATCCCCCAGGTTGAGCGCCATTAGATGATTACCAATTTTACGGCAAAACCTTGTAAAGGAAAACTTTATAAGAAATTTTCAATTTATCTTACCTCAAAAGATAAATCTTAAAATATAGTCTGAAAATTTAAATGCATGCTCAATATTGGGCGCCATTTATTTCACTAACAATTTTACGGCAAAATCTAGAATTTTAAAATTTTATAGGTATTATAAAATTCGTTTCAAATCATTTCATTAAATTTCTCAAATGATTATATTTTCAGCCTTGTTCCCTACAAAAATGTTATTTTTGTTGTGTATTTATTTTTATCATAAATATTTTGTGGCATAGTTTTAGGCGGCAATTTGTTTGTAGCCCTCTTCTGGAAAAATACAAATGTTTTTACATGACAAAACATGTTTTTAGTTGTAGTATTGTGTGTATGTATGGTAAGTTTTTTTAGTTTTGGATAAAGTCACAGTATTTAACATGGGTTTATTTTAAGTTTTTTTGTTTTTATTTTGAAAACAACTATTTGCATGCTTAAGTTGTTTGTGTAAATGTTTAGCTTGTTTTTGGGAGGTTTTAATTTAAACTCATGGTGGTCGGATATAAATGGTTTTATGGCTGGAATATAGCTAGAGATTTTTTTAGGAGATTTAAAATGTATTTTTAAAGTATAGCAGCATATAAGGGGTTATTATGAATTAAAACGTTGTGTATTCTATTAAATTAAAGTGTATGTTTTTTTTTTGGTTGAGCTTAAGTTTTTTATGGTCAAATAAATTTATGCCTTGTTTTTAAAACACGACTTTTTAAATTATTCTAAATGTAGTCTATATTTTTTAGGAGCGCTTAATGCTTAAAAAAAAGTAGCCTGGGTATTTATGCAAAATATGGTTTACTAGTGAATTTAAAATAATATTTTGTGTTAAGAGCATATGTTTAAGATTTCCTTGAATTGTAAATTTAAAGCATACATTAGGGAGAATTAAAAAAGGACTATATATTCCCCTTTGCTGCTCATTTTTCTGTTGGCAATGCAATTTTTTAGTCAATGTATAGTTTCGCTTTTATATAGGGCCATAATAAGTAGTATATTAAATTAAAATTTTTACTGCTCATTTTTGATATAACCGGTAGTTTTAAATTCTGAAAGATAATTTATCTTCGTTCTTTTTTCCCACACTTGATAAATTTTGTTTATTAACTATTATTTAAAATTGATTTGCTTAAATTTTGTTCATTAAATTTTGTTTCAAATTTACTTGCTTAAATTTGTAGCCTACCTTAAGGCTGTTTAATAATTCCAATATATTATCATTAATTTACCACACATTTAATATTATTTTATTTTCTTTCATTATCCCTTTTCTTGTAATAGTTATTTGTATAAACCATTTCAATATTGATTAAATTGATTAAATAGTATAATACAACAGGTAAATACTAGATTAAGTTAATCACATCAGATTAATGGCAAAATTAATTACAACTTTCGGTTTTAAAACAATCTGTTATACTTATTAATGTTGCATAATCATACAAAATTAATGATAATTGTACAAAATTAATTTTTAGGATGAATGGCAAGATTTTTGGGGGCCTAAATATCTCAAAAGCAAATTGTATTTGAATTATGTATAAGAACATATACACAAATGGTCAAAAAGAGAAAATTATCTAAACAGAATAATTTTAATTACATTTCAACAACAGCTTTAAAAGTATGCTTCATTAAATAATGATTATATTAAGCCTGAAAGTATGCTACATTAGATTGTTTAAAATTTTAAAGCTAAAGTATGCTTTGATATTTCGGTAACATACTGAATTTAAAGTTATATGTTGTTATTAAAATTTTTTTTTTATATATAATATATTTAAGAAAATATTTGTCATTTTCCACAAAACTATGCTTTGGTTTGCTATCAATAAATTTTAATATTTTCAAATCAGTTATGTTGTAAATTTAAGAAAAAATTACTATAAAATGTATTCCTAAAAGTTAATTATTCAAAATATATTTCAATATTAAGAATAAAAATTTATATGGAAAAAGCAGTATTTTCAAAAAATCTACTAAAAGTATGCCTTAATATATTTTTAAAATTTCCCCTAATGCGCATGCTTTAAATTAATTTAAAACTAAATCTTTCTTTTTTATTAAAATTTCAATAAAATTCGTTGTAAACTTATACAGCTTCATGAAGATTTATGTTATATAAATTCAACATCAATCGAAAATGAAATGTTGGATGCAATGTACAAGGGTAAGGGTATGCTCGCCGCAGACATAGCAAAAGCAGTCAAGTTTTTCAAACAGTCAGGCATTTTTATTCTTGAAAATTCCCTTGTGGGACAATTAAAAAACAAAAAAGATTAAATTCCCTTATGGTAATTTTGAGAGGCAAAAAGATAATGACAAAAAGGATGAAAAATGACATAGATAGAGAAGTATTCGGTAGTTGAGTGTCAAACCTTCTCGTCAGAGATGGGATATCCCACATAAGTGAACAATAACTAAATTAACCCTTAATGGGTTAATTTAATTTGAATTTGAATGGTTTTAGCTGTTTCTGTTAAGTTTAGGGCTTTGGTGTGTTCTGACAGATGTAGTAGAATTTTGTCGCCAACATTTTTGTAGAATATTTCATCCCCGCCCTCCCCCTTTTTAGGGGTGTTTTTAACAATTTGTTAGAATAGGGCCAAAAATTACCGCTATGTGGGGGAGTTAGAGGGTTACTATGCTCCACAAAAATATTTGCCTTAATATTTTCTACAAAGTTGCCAAACATACCCTACACCTCAGATGTAAGAACACATAGTTTCATATACCGATATGCTGCACGAACTGGTCAAAGGGGTGGGGAAAACTTTAACCCCCTTAAAATAAAATTCCGATTTCAAAATGCCGAATCAAGCATATTTTGTTTTCGTCTCCTCTATCAGAATCCAACGTAATTTTTTTTCGTATTGTGCTGTGCAATTTGTACACTCATAGAAATAAATCTGTAAAAATAGCAGAAAATGTTACTAAAAATTAGTTAAAAATGATGCTGCAGAAAAAACTGCTGAAATTGGCAAAATTTTAGTTAACTTTTAGTTAATCGAAATTAACAAATTGTACTGTAAAATCTGCAGAAAATTTTGCTAAATATTAGTAGACTAAAAATAAACTGTTATATCTACAAAATGTTTGGTATTTTTAAGCTAAATTTAGTTGAATGCAAACAGCAGTCTATCCTGCTAAAATAAAAAATTGCATTAAAAAAAAATCAAAAAAACATACTTCGAAAATTTTAAATTTTTTTCCGATTTTTTAGGTTACAAATTATTTAGCAAAATGTTTTGCTGATGTATAATATAACTAAAATTCTGTATATTTAGCAGTTTTATTTTTACTGTTCCTATCTTGCAAATATATAGCAAAAATAATCTGCTAATTTTAGCAGTTTTTTCTGAAGTAGGTATCATTTTTAACTAATTTTTAGTAACTTTTTCTGCTATTTTTACGGATTTATTTCTATGGGTGTATGCATTTCATCAATTTTAATTTAGTAGGTCTGAGGTTAAGGAGAAGAATAAACATTTTTCTATACAAATTATTAACATATTAAATTTTCAAATCAAAGTAGATCTAGTTTCTGTCTTTGGTATTTAGTTTCTGCCTTTAGTACTTATTTATTTTTAAAATACCTCCAGAAATTTAATTGTGAATTATTATAAAATATAAAATTTTAGTTATATGACTATTAACAAAAATTAGGTCAATTATTCTTGTGGAAAAAAGGCTGCGAAAATTACCTTTATTATCACAGCTCTAAAGTATGCTTTATTATAATATATGTGTATAATTTTCACTACTCTGTGCTATGTGCAAATATGTACAATTTACAATTTATATTGCACATAACTGCATTTTTGCGTGTTTTGTTTGGACTACACACGTTACAAACAAATACATTATACTTTAATTAGAGGGATAGTGTACTATTTATATTTATATTTTCAAACAAGTACCTAAAAATATACTACAATTTTTTAATTTTGCATAAATAACAAAATAATTGTATTTACAAGAGAAAATAATATTGAAATTTATATTTTGTTTGTAAACACAATATGTAAATAAAAAAATCTGAATGTTTTTTTAAAAATCTGTCTTTTTTTTAATAAAATCGGATTGTAGTAATACCTACAAATAAATTTTTTTGTAAAAGCAAATCAAATCAATACAAAATATGCTTTATAAAAAAAAAACAATTCAACTAAAAATATGCTACATAGTTTGTTGTTATTCAATAACAATATTCCTCATATTTTAAGCCAAATATAATATAAATTATTGCAGTATATTTTAAGGCAGCGATATTGAAATTAAACTTGAAAAGTAGTCAGTCATACATTTTTTCACTAAATTATGATACTTAGTAAGAAATTAATGAGTTTTTGGGCTCAAAATTAGGAACAATTTACAAAGCATCAGAAAAATTCCTAAAAAACTATGTTTTTTTATGAAAAAAGCAATTGAATCCGAGAATTCTTGTATAACAAAAGTTCATCAATATTCAAGGTCAGATTCTAAAAACTTTTTCCTAAAAAAAAACCCTCAAAAAACCAGACTTTTTATAGAAAATCGCTCAGATTATAATCACTTTCTCTACAAAATGAACTCTTACAATTTTTGCACATTTTCTATAGAAAAACACACCGATTCTTAAAAATTTTTCCTGAAGAAAACCTCAGAGTTTATGTGAAATTTTTCTATAGAAAAATGCCCAAATGTATTCCAAAAGAAAAATTTTAGACTCTGAGGACAATAAAAAAATTAAGATTTTTGTATAGAAATCTATACTTAAAATTTAAGAATTTTTCTAAAAGAAAAAGATGCTGGAGTATGTAAATTTCTTAATAGGAAAATCTTTTCAATACAAAAGACTAAATTCGATACTTTTCTGTAGAAAATTTTTAACACAGTTCTTTAGGAAAACGTCCTCAGAATGTGATGGTTTTTCTGTACGAAAATGTCTTCAGAATCTGAAGGTTTTTTCTATAGCAAAAATTCCTTACAATCTGGAAAAAGGTTCGCAGAATCTGGAAAAAGTCTTCAGAGTGGATGTATTTTTAATAGAAAAAGGTCCTTAGAGGCTAAAGGTTTTTCAGTAGAAAGAAGCCCTCACATTCTTAGCGTTTTGCTATAGGAAGAATTCCTTAGATTCTGAAGATTTTTCTATATGAAAAACACCTAAGATTCTGAAGGGTTTTTTATAGCAAAAATTTCTGAGTGCTTTTATAAAATAAATGTCATCACTAGGGCAAGGAATTCCATGCAAATGCATGTTTTTTCTCGATAGTCCAAAACTGGTATGGACTAAATATTTATCCGAATCATCAAATTTAGAACAAAATGGCATCGATTTGTAGTTGCATATTTTTGCATATTTTGTCAAAAATGCATGTTTTTGCATATTTTGACTTTAAATGCATATTTGGTGCCTTTTTAATGCATATTTTGTGCTTTTTAAAGCATATTTGTGCATATTTTTATTTTTAGGAGCATTTTTTATTTTGTAAAATAATAAAAAAATTAATACATTTTCGTATTTCGCATATTTTTCTTTTTTATCTGCATTTTGTATGCGCTTACATACGTTTTTTAAGTGCATGAAATTCCTTATCACATTCTTACACTCACAATATTTTATCGTTAAAAACAACCTAAAATACATACTAAATAAATTGAAAACCCAATTAAAAAAGGACTACTGATTTTTCATTATATTCAAACCATTTTGCTATTTATTTTCAAACATTGTTTAAAGAATCCATAAAAGAAATAGAAATAACTGACAAAACGTTAGAAAAAAAACAATGTTGTGGTTTGTTTTTTCATATTTGAAAGTTTTTCTTTAGTTTGAATTTTCAAAACAAAGTAAAGAATTTCTTGTAATTTGAATTGAAATAATTGTGTATATAAACAAACTATTTTAACAAAAAGAAAACTAAAAATAGAACATTTGACTGAAAATATCAACTCCTACAGACGAAACGTATTTTTTTGTAGTTTGTTTTTTATTGACTTATAAAAAAAGTAAAACAATATGTTTCCATGTATTTTAATTGATTCTTCAATTGAAAACAAACTTTACCTATTACTTTTCAAATAAACCTCAATAGGTTATGGAAAATATATTGTGAGAATGTTGGTTTTTAATTTATATTTAAAAATCAAAAATTGTTTTTTCGACCTTTTTAATTGATTAATTATTGTGAGTGTATGGTTTATCTAAAAAGTCCTTAGATTCTAAAGGTTTTCCTATGAGAAAAAATCCTTGGAAAAACTTCTGATGGGTTTTCATTTGAAAAAAGTCTTTAGATTCTGAGAGGTTTTCTATGAAAAACCGATTCAGATTATTTTTCTATATAAAAAAGAAATCAGATTCAGGGGGTTTCCTAAGAGAAAAAAATCCTGAGATTTTTAAAGATTTCTTTAGAAAAAAATCCTGAGATTCTAAGGGTTCTCTTATTGGACAAGTTTTTAGATTCTTTGGCTTTCTTCTTTAGGATTGCTCTAAATGACAAATTTATCACCTTTTCTTCTCTATTAGAAAAGTCATCCGATTCTGATATGGCACCCTACGATTGTTATGGAAAACCCCTTAGATTCTGACGACTTTGTGTTACAGAAAACCCCTTGGATTCTTAAGAATTTTTTCTTAAAAAACCTTTAAATTCTATAGAATTTTTGTATAGTTAAATTTTTCATATTTTGACGACTTTTTCCTATAGAAAATCCCTCAGATCATAAGTACTTTTTCTATAAGAAAATCCCCAGATCTTAAACACTTTTCCGTACAGAAAATTTTAGATTTTGATTTTTTTATTAAGAAAAGCCGTCAGAATCTTAGAATCCTCATTCTGAAAATATTTCCTTATTGAAAAACCCTCAGATTCAGACGACTTTTTCCTACAGAAATAGCCAAAAATTCCTAAAATTTGGCATTTTTTTCTATAGAAAAATCTTTTTTATTTCTTATTTGAAAACTTAAATTAATTGTGAATTTACCATGTATTTTTATATGATTTAAAGTTTATCACCAATTTCTCTAGCATTTTATTGCACACTACGCAGACTTATTGAGTTTATTTTATCATAGCATATCTTTAGGGCTTATGTTAAGGGAATTTAAAAGCACATTCTTAATTTCAAATTAGATTAAAGATGGTAAATTGATTTAAAAGAAAATTGTAGCTTAATGTTGTTACCTAAACAAAAATATTCTTTTTGCATAAATAAAACATACTTTTAGATGTTAGTTAGATGTAAAAAGTGTTGCAAATTTATGGTAGCAATATAAGGAGTTTATATTTCACAACAGTATTCACAAAATTTTTATTTTTTTTTCATCAAAAAAGTCTTTCTTCTCATTTTTATTAAAAAATGTTTCAAATCTATGATAAATCTTGGCAACACTTTCATATAAATATTTATCTATGTTGCTTTATTTTTCATGAGTCTCTTTGCTGCCTGATGCTTTATTAAGATCTCATGAAAATTGGCATTAGAAAAGTGTAAATAAAAAATGATTTCAAAATAGACTGTATTCATCCATGTGAAAAACTGCTAATGTTGTAAATACGCATGAAAGATTGCAAAGCTAAATTTGGGAAGTAAAACGTAGGCTCATTAACAACAACAACAATGACAGTAGAAACTACTACACTTATAGAAAAGAACTGTAAAAATAGCAGAAAAAGCTTTCGAAAAATTAGTTAAGAATAACTTTATAGAAAAAAACTGCTGAAATTACTTGATTTTTTGGCTAAATACTAGTAAGATAAGAACAGCAAAAATAAAACTATTAAATTTAAAAAATTTTAGTTATATTTGAGTTAACTTTTAGTCAATTGAAAATGACAAATTACTCTGTTAGAATCTGCAGAAAATTTAGGTAAATATTAGTAGACAAAAAATTTAAAATTTAAGCTTTGATATCTACAAAATTTTGGTTATAAATATTTAAGATAAATTTAGTTGAATGCAAATAACAGCTTATTCTGCTAAAATCAACATAAATATTTGCTGAAAAATGGTAGACTGCTAATTTCACAGACTGGTTACCCGCCGTACACCCATAACTTGGCACACAACGATTCATATTTTTTTTTTTTTTAATAAAGACATTTTAAATAAAATTTCTGTTTCTTCATTCTTAGGATCAAAATATAAGTACACTCAAAAAAAAAAAAGTCAGTAAAGTCACTTAAAATCACTTTTTGAGTTGATTTAGTGATGTCTGTCTATCTGTAGGTAACAAATATTAAAATATTTTACTGAAATTTAGTACAACGACTTATAGCGCCACAAGGAAGAATCAAATTTTAGTTAAAATAGGCCCGGTCCCCCAAAAGTTGGCAAATATGCTTGTTTGCGTGCTTAAACCTTAGTTGGCTTTCAACCAGACTGGTGTAGGGTATCATATAGTCGGCATGCCAAAATTTAAGTTTTTTTACTCGTATTGGTATAAGTTCGTGAATTGTTTTATAAGATTGTTGGAAATACTCAGGATTAGAAAACTTCTTCTTATGGTAGAAATCGCAAAATTCTATACTCTCTTTCTCTCTCTCCTTATAAGAAAATCTTCAGTTTGTAATAATATTTTTCAGCAGAAAACCGCTTGAATTTATACTAAGAACTTTTTCCTTTAGAAAATCTTTGATTAGAAAACAGACACGAAATGAAAAATATGATTTGGATGAGCACACTGAGGGAATTTTGTTGGATGAGTTTTAATGAAATTTTTCAGTAATCTAATGAAGTTTTCTTCACAAAGTAAATGAAAATTTTCTAAACTTTGATGAAGAAGCTTCATATATTTTATGAATCCAGTTTTAATGAAACCATACGTCAGTTTGGTAACACTTGAAAAAGGGAGACACGGAGGAGATTGGAAGATAAACAAAAATCTAAAAATAGAATGTTTGTATGTGTCTGTATTGATAATTTTTGAATAAAAACAATAACAGAAAGCTGAATAGTAAAGAAAACTATGAATTAGCTACACAGCATTCAAGGCCTTACTTGGATGAGATGGCTAAGCGGTTGCACCTTAGTATAATTTCGTTTGTAATGTAGGAATAGGAACATATTCGAATCCTACAGCCGACGGGTTGTTGAAAAATTATCATATAAAGACAATCTGACAATAAAATATAAACAATTATACAATTTAATAGAAAACCTCTAATGCATCCTGTCTGAAAAAGGCAAACACTAGATCTCCCAGCAAAATCTTTCATTACCAAATAAGTGGTTATATAATAGAAATTCATAGCTCCGCACAACTTATTTTTTGGCGTCTAAACTCATTATTTTTGTTTGGCGTGGTCGTTTTTATAAGTAGTCACGCTTACACACTCGCTTACGAAAAAATGAGAAATAAGTAGTTATGAGATTTTAATAATAAGTGATTACACACATGCTTACAAAAAGTTTAATTATAAGTGGTTATCCGATTGCTTACTTGATTCTTATAAATAAGGAGTTAGGCTTATACTCCCAGCAAAATCGTTCATTACCAAATAAGTGGTTATATAATAGAAATTCATAGCTCCGCACAACTTATTTTTTGGCGTCTAAACTCATTATTTTTGTTTGGCGTGGTCGTTTTTATAAGTAGTCACGCTTACCCGCTCGCTTACGAAAAAATGAGAAATAAGTAGTTATGAGACTTTGAATAATAAGTGGTTACACACATGCTTACAAAAAGTTGAATTATAAGTGGTTATCCGATGGCTTACTGGATTCTTAAAAATAAGGAGTTAAGCAAATACTATTAGCTTAAGAAAGTACATTCAGAAAAATTTAAGTTTTCTCTAGTGTGTAATTTAAGACTCGTCATAAAAATTTTAACATAAAACATATTTACATATAATAAATAAAAATTAATAAAATTTAACTGTGTAAAAAGTACTTATTTAAACTATTACGTGTAAGTCATTATTTTATATTTAGAAACAATGAATACAATGGGCCTTCATTAGGAAGTCATTATTTTATAGTACAAAATAATGCAAAAGGTAATGATATATCATTATTGGTAATGCAGACAGCAATGAGGTGTCATTACCAATATTTTGCTGGGCTATTAGCCTAAGGAAATACATTCAGAAAAATTTAAGTTTTCTCTAGTGTGTAATTTTAGGACTCGTCATAAAAATTTAAACATAAAACATTTTTACATATAATAAAAAAATTTAACTGTGTAAAAAGTACTTATTTAAACTAATACGAGTAAGTCATTATTTTATATTTAGAAACAATGAATACAATAGGCCGTTATTAGGAAGTCATTATTTTATATTATAAAATAATGCAAAAGGTAATGATGTATCATTTTCGGTAATGCAGATAGTAATGAGGTGTCATTACCAATATTTTGCTGGGCTAGTCTGATTTGAAAATTAATGCGTTTATAATTTTTAGAGAAAATTAATTAATTTAACCTTAAACCTACCAAAGTAGAAAATTGTGTTTTATACCGAAATTATTTTAATTTTTTAATAAAAATTGCACATTTAAAAAATAAACCCTAAAATTTTAGCAGTGTACTTAGGCAGCCTTGTGCATTAGAAGGTTATGCTGCGTTCACATCTGTTTTTAAATACCGAGATTTGCACTTTATGACAGTAGCGTGATTTCAATTTGACAACAGCATTTTTTTTTTTTTTTTTGTAAACAAATTACCATAAAAATAACCTCAAATTAAAAATATTTATAAAAACCAATTTATTCATTGGCGCAGTACAATTACATTGATTTATATATAAATCTAATGCTAATTATGTTAGTAAAATTGTTTTTTTTTTGTTTTTGTAAAGACGACGAGCTAGAATCATCAATTTTCAATATTTTAATGGAAGGAAGACGTGCACTTTCCAGTGGCTTCTTCATAGTTTTGATTCGCGGGAAGCAAACATTACATTTACGTTGGGTCTAAATTTGTCTTTATTATATTTTTAATAATTCTTTTATTTTATTATTTTGTGTTATTTTTAGGTTATTTTTTTAGTCAGCTGTTGAAGAGCGTTGCCACTTTTTCTTGCTAAAACTCTACAAATTAAGCAAAACGCAGTGTTGTATTCGGTAAAAGTCTTAACATTTGTGAGATTTTAATGAGATTTCTTAGAAATCTACGGGGAATCTCGGGATTTCACATGAAATTTTCATTGCAATCTCAATTTTAGTGAAAATATCGGGATTTGGGTGCATATTTAAATCCAAATTAAGGACTAGTTAGGAGGATTAGTGGATTTTCCTAGAGACAAAATGGTGTCCACTTTCATGGCAGTTTTTCAATGGAATTTGGTAACTTTATCATATGACCAGGCAAGGCCTTACATTAAATTTAGGTCCTAAAACTATTTTTTAATATCTGCTATTAATAGGTTAGGAAATATTAGTGTATATTTAAAATAATCTCTTGCATATCTTAAGGCGTGAAAATTTCTACATATACACTTTTATATGAAAGTGTATGCCCTGCTTATGACTTTTTAAATTCAAAATAGCTCGCCTTTTTATGATTTTGTTACCAATATTTGATAGACCTTATTATACCATTTATCTCTGTGTAGCATAATATAAAGTATACTTTTAGGTGCCATGACTTCTATGGCAACAAAAAAATAAACAGCAAATTTACCACACTCTGTAAATCATGGTAAACAACAACATAAACGTAAAACTTTGTAATTCATACTACAATGTATACAAATATTTGAAAAGGCAATGCTAGAGATTTACTACAAAATATTTTCAAATTCTATAGCATATTTTTAGGGATGTATGTAGTAAATTAATAAGAGTGTGTAAGCCGAAAACGTGTATACATTTTTGTAAATAAAAACAAAATATTTCAAATGAACAAAGAAATGAGTAGAAATAATAGCAACACATTAACAATATTTTGTAGCATATATTTTTGAAAATGAACTTTTGACTTTGAGGCAAAAATTTAAATGTGTTTAAGTTGCATAAAATTAGCAAAAAAATATCGAATCAATTTTTTTTAAAAATATTTTAAAGGTTTTGAAATATTATATAATTTTTAAATTCACTAAATACAGTACACCTTTAGACAGTTACGGTTGCAAAATGTACATTTGTTAGTTAGAATTCTAAAAAATCCTAATTATATATTTGTTTTTTATTACCTAAAACTTTTTATTTAAAATTTAGCAATGATTTTTAATTTACAAAAAATTATAAATTTATATTTGCCTAGAAAAAGTTGTTAATTTAAATTTTATAGCCTATCTTTAGGGGATTTGAATACAACACATAAAAAACACAAATTAAATTATCACATTGTTATTAAATATGTGTAAAAACATTGGTATAATAACATTTTACAGATTTAAATTTACAAATAAATAATAAATTTTACTATATCCCAAAACAAAAAAAAAAAAAAAAAAAAAAAATCAACGGATGTAATAACGGAAAAATGTTTTTAAGCGGAAATTTTGGGAAAATGAAAAAAAAACTTGTGTAAATGTTTTAATTTTGTTTATAGTAATTAGATAATATTGTTATGTGTAATAATAATAATTATAAATGACATTAAAAAGTACTTTTGTGTTAATTAACTTTTGTAGTTTTTTAAGTATACCTTTAGGATTTATACACTATTTATTTTAATTATATATAATAAAAATTGTAATTAGTTTTAAAAATACTAAATGTTGTTTTTATATACCTAGTAAAAACTATTTAATGTAAAATAGTTTTTATAATTAAAAATTCCCTAGATGAGTTAATCAAATACAGATTTCAAACAACTCCCTAAGGTATGCTATGGTTTCCATGAATATTTATTTAAACATGAAGTTCTTTTTAGAAATGTATTAAAACATAATGAAAAACTATATACAATACCTAATAAAAACAGGAATTATATATATATATATATATTTTTTTTTTTCAAAAATAAACTAACCCTAGAACTATGCTGCAATTTTGATGAACATCTGTAATCAACGTAATTAGTTTTATGAAAATTATAATAATGGGAAAACATACTAACTAAGCGAAAAGTTTATTGTTTGATATTGTTAATTTTTAAAATCTACATTTTTTAATTAAAGTAGCTAGATTATTTCGATTAAAAACATAATTCAGTAGATTTTCTAAGAAGCGAAATTTTATAAAACTTAAACAATATTTTATAAAAATACCAAAATAAACCTTACTAACACAGTAAAAAGAAAAAAATGGAAAGAACTGATTGCAGAAAACCCTATTTAATTTATGTCTTCAACCGGTGCTTTTTATTTAAAGTTTGACCTAGAAGCAATAGGATATTTTCCTCTAAACTACAACAGGTTGCTTTAGAACTGATTCTGGAAATTGTTATAGAACTGATCCTCGGACAGTGAAATCTTATATTTTGACTTTTGGGAATCAATTCCAGAACCGGTTCCCTGGAACCGTTGGACAAAGTACCCGTTCTGGAATAGATTCGAGATAACCAGTTTTAAAAAATTTTCCTGGGAAGAGTCATTGATAATAAAAAAGTTAGGTAGACACCTTTTTTTGGAAACAATTTATGAATTTGGTGCGAGGATTTACAGCATTCCGATGGGATATCGTTTTAACATGAAACAAAATAAAAACAAAGGAATATTAATTTTAATTACTTATTAATTAATTTCGAAATTTATGACCACCGAAGTGGGTCAAGAAATTTAAATAAATATATTTAGTTATTTGTTAAAATTCCTTGAGTATGACCACTGAAGGGGGTCGAAATATCGAAATTAATTAATTAATTATGCCCTAACGTAATAAGTTTACATAAATAGTTGACTTTTACTATTTTAAGTTTATTTCGTTCGAGGTCTTTTATTATTATTTCTTAAGTAAATGGTTTTTTCAACATTGAACAACGAAAGCAATTTTTATAAAGTTATTTACTTTTTAAAATTTTTTGAAATGAACAATGAAGTGCATCAAAATATCAAAATTAATTACTGAATTTTAATAACACAATAATACCAGGTCCAGGAGAGATCCCGAGGGATCAATTTTTATAAAATGTCTACAGGATGTCTTATTTATTTGTATTCTCCAATTTAGTCCGATTTGGAACAATGGAGTATCTCAGAAACTGATGATTTGGATACACTTGACCTATCAAACAGCGTATAAAATAATCCGGAGCCTTAACCTTCCGATATTGGAGAAATCGGAATTTTAACTTTTTAAACCCGTATATAAATGTTTTTGTATAGAGTTAATGCTTACATGAATAGCTTCTATTTCTTTAAACAAGAATAAATTATTTTTTGGAAATACTTCTACACAGCTTGTTCTGAGGCAATGAAACCTTACATGCCGACTGCAGTAACAAGTTCTAGAATCCGTCTTAATAAAATCGGTTGTAGAATAACAGCAGAAGGACGCGATGCTAAAAAATGTGTTGCAAGATCGGTTAAAAACTATTTAGAAAATAGTGGTTGGGAAATTTTGCCGCTCCCGCCTTATAGTCCAGACCTTGTCCTGTCCGACTACCATTTGTTTCGATCGATGCAGAACGCTCTTACTGGAATACGTTTCACTTCAGAAAGGGGTATCCGAAAGTGGATTGATTCTTTCATGGCCTCAAAAAAGGAGCAGTTCTTTTGGCGCCGAATGCATATGTTGCCAGAAAGATGGGAAAAGATCATAGCTAACGATGACCAATACTTTGAATAAATTAATGCTGTACCAATATACACCCAATAGATCTAAACAGATATGATCAGATCTAATCTACTTTATATGCCCTAGTAAAAATTATTTTTATATAATCATTTATGATTTCATACATTCATATCACGTCGAGTATTATTTTATATAATTATATCAAAAGATATTTAATTATATAAAATCATATTAACCAGATCCACCATTTCCCGGATCCATTAATATATGTGTTAATAGAATTATATATAAGAATATATTACTAGATCCGAAAAATGGTTGATCTGGTTAATATGATTTTATATAACTAAATATATTTTGTTATAATCATATACTTGGTGTTACATATGACAATACTCAACGCTATATAATTCTATAAAATCATAAATGGTTATATAAAAAATATTTTTACTCGGGTGGGCTTTGCAAACATTATAAACGGTTGAGATCTGGTACCAAATCTAGCCAGATCTACCCACCCATATCTGGCAATTTCCAGATCACTTTAGATATGTAAAGATCTAGCCATAAAATGTACCACATATGCCAGATCTGATTACACATAATCTGATCTGACAGATCTACACGGGTCTAATCAGCTCTAGAGCTGTAAAATGTCGATAATGTAGAACACTCGATAATACTCAAAAATTTTAAAGTATTGATTCGATAATCCTCAATAATTTTTGTAGTCACACAAAATCTAAATTCTTACAAAAAAAAACAGAGTTGTATTTCCATAGTGTTTTTCAAGGCAAAATTGCACTTATAATCACAAAAATACAACTCTGAAAGCAATCAGTAGGTACTCTTAAGTATTGTGTACTAAAAAAACAACAATTGAAGATATGAATGGTCAATACCAAAATACTCAATACTTTTACAACTTTATCTTTTTTTATGGTAATAACATTTTTCGAAGAAATATTATCAACACTTACAGAAATAAAAATGGAAAAATAGCAGAGAAATTTACTAAAAATTAGCCAGAAATGACCTTGGACAAAAAACTGCTGAAATTAGAAGATTTTTTTTGCTAAATAATAGTAAAATAAGAACAGCAAAAATAAAACTGTTACGTTTACAGAATTTTAGCTATATTTCAGATTTAGTCACTTGAAGATGACAAATTATACTGTAAAATCTGCAGAAAATTTTGCTAAATATTAGTAAACTAAAAATAGCAAAACCAAACTGTTATCAAAGATTATATATTTTACTAGCGGGCGCAGCCCGCTACGTTGTTAGCGTGCCTTAAAGGTTAAGGCTGCGCCCCCCACAATTTTTATTAAATTCGTTTTTTTATTTAAAGTTTTTTTATTTAAAGCCTTCACCCAGCCACCACAAATAAATAATTCTGCACAACAATGGGTTTAAAATAAATAAATATTTGATCACTTTTTCGCATGAAAGTGGATTCTTAGTAATGAATCCATAATAAATTGCAATATACGTGTGTATGTTAAGATAATTTAGTAAAGTGCGAACTTAGGTAGATAGACCCGTAAGTAGTTTTGTTCATTTGTGTTTTGAATGAAAATAAATAACGTAAAGCAGGGTTGGAAAGCATTTTATAATATTAAAAATAGCGGGCAAAGCTACGTTGTTAGCGTGTCTTAAAGTTTTTTTTTAATTCCAGTTTATGTAAAGGTAGACCTGGCAATTCAAGTAAATTCACAAATTCAGTTGGAAAATTTACTGCGTCGGTTTCTTCCACCGGTGCTTCGTTACATGAAGTTTAAATATCGGAATATATAAGTTCCATTCCTTTTCTAAGGTTTTTTCTCTTTCAGAAAATTTGTTTAACTTTTTGGAGAGTATGTTTCAATGCTACATAAGTTTCATATTCCGTTGATAGTGTTTGAACAGGTAATTCCCTCTTCCAATCCATTTGCATTGTCTATAATTTCAATTCCACTCGTTCAACGTTTATATCCATTTCAATCCACTTGTGTAGTGTTTCAATCCCACTCGTTTCCTATTTAGTTTCTTAATTTTAGTGTTTCATATACACTTGTTCTTTAACTTTTAGGTTTCTAGCTAAAGACGCAGACGTTAAGGGGGGGGGGCAATTTTCCCCTTTTGAACCACCGTTTTTACCACGTTCCTGTCCAAAATCCTAGAAATGCCTTGTCGATAAGTTAGCCCATACTCCAAGGAAAACATATTATATATTACAGGTTTCTAGCCGAAGGGTTCGGTTAGGCCATCAAGGGGGAGAATTATTCAGTTTTTACCCCTCCTTTTACCTACTACATACATAATTTTAGGTCTCTATATCCAGCAGTTTGGCCAGGCCGTCAAGGGGGAAGTTTTTTCCCTTTTTACCCCTCCCGGTATGAATTTCCAAAAATACCATCTTAGGGGACGTCAACGTTGGAGAAGGAACCCAATTTAAGATCCCTTGTTCCAGCAGTTGGCCAGGCCGTTAAGGGGGAGACTTTTCCTGTTTTTGACCCTACCTGTAGAAATTATATATTATTTTAAATGGTACTTTTTGGAAAAACGAAATTTTTTGGAAAAAGATACTTTGTTTTTACAAAGTACTTTATTTGTACTTTTTTTGGAAAAGGTATTTTTTTTTTAAAATGTGTTTTTTTTTTGGGAAAATGTAGTTTTTTTGGAAAAAGGTACTTTTTTTGGAAAAGGTACTTCTTTTGGAAAAGGAAAATTTTTTTAGAAAAATGTACTTTTTTTTGGGAAAAGGTACTTTTTTTTGGAAAAGGTACTTTTTTTGAAAAAGGTATTTTTTTGAAAAAATTTATGTTTTTTGGGAAAAGGAACATTTTTTTAGAAAAAGGTACTTTTTTTGGGAAAAGGTACTTTTTTTGGAAAAAGGTACTTTTTTTGGAAAAAGGTACTTTTTTGGAAAAAGGTACTTTTTTTGGAAAAAGGTACTTTTTTTGGAAAAGGGTACTTTTTTTGGAAAAAGGTAATTTTTTTGGAAAAAGGTACTTTTTTTGGATAAAGGTATTTTTTTTTGGAAAATGTTACTTTTTTTGGAAAAAGGTATTTTTTTGGAAAAAGGTACTTTTTTTGGAAAAAGGTACTTTTTTTGGAAAAAGGAATTTTTTTTGGAAAAAGGTACTTTTTTTGGAAAAAGGAATTTTTTTTGGAAAAAGGTACTTTTTTTGGAAAAAGGTACTTGTTTTTGAAAAAGGTACTTTTTTCGGAAAAAGGTACTTTTTTTGGAAAAAGGTACTTTTTTTTGAAAAAGGTACTTTTTTTGGAAAAAGGTAATTTTTTTGGAAAAAGGTACTTTTTTGGGAAAAAGGTACTTTTTTGGGAAAAGGTACTTTTTTTGGGAAAGGGTACTTTTTTGGAAAAAAGTACTTTTTTTGTCCCCTTTTTGCCCCTCCCGATAAGAATTTCCAAAAATGCCGTCTCAACGGACGTCTACACTGGTCGAGGAACCTACATACCAAATTTCAACTTCATAGCTCCAGCAGTTTGAGCAGGCCGTCAAGGGGGAGACTTTTTCCCCTTTTTGCCCGTCCCTGTAAAAATTTCCAAAACTCCCGTCTTGGTGGATGTCTACGATAGTGGAGGAACCTTTATACCAAATTTCAACTTCCTACCTCCAGCGGTTTGGGCAGGCCGTCAAGGGGTACTTTTTTTTGGAAAAAGGTACTTTTTTATGGAAAGGGTACTTTTTTTGGAAAAAGGTACTTTTTTTGGAAAAAGGTACTTTTTTTGGAAAAGGTACTTTTTTTGGAAAAGGTACTTTTTTTGGAAAAAGGTACTTTTTTTGGAAAAAGGAATTTTTTTTGGAAAAAGGTACTTTTTTTGGAAAAAGGTACTTTTTTTTGAATAAGGTACTTTTTTTGGAAAAAGGTACTTTTTTTTGGAAAAACGTACTTTTTTCGGAAAAAGGTACTTTTTTTGGAAAAAGGTACTTTTTTTGGAAAAAGGTACTTTTTTTGGAAAAAGGTACTTTTTTGGGAAAAAGGTACTTTTTTTGGGAAAAGGTACTTTTTTTGGAAAAGGTACTTATTTGGAAAAAGGTACTTTTTTTGTCCCCTTTTTGCCCCTCCCGATAAGAATTTCCAAAAATGCCGTCTCAACGGACGTCTACACCGGTCGAGGAACCTACATACCAAATTTCAACTTCATAGCTCCAGCAGTTTGAGCAGGCCCTCAAGGGGGAGACTTTTTCCCCTTTTTGCCCGTCCCTGTAAAAATTTCCAAAACTCCCGTCTTGGTGGATGTCTACGATAGTGGAGGAACCTTTATACCAAATTTCAACTTCCTACCTCCAGCGGTTTGGGCAGGCCGTCAAGGGGGGCCTTTTTCCCCTTTTTAACCCCCATTTTTACAACGTCCCTGTCCAAAATTCTAGAAAGTACTTTCCAGAAAAGTTAGCCCCTACTCCAAGGAACACATATCTTAAATTTCAGCTTTCTAGTCAGAGGGGTTTTGGCAGGCCGTCAAGGGGGACACTTTCCCCCTTTTTGCCCGTTCCGGTAGGAATTTCCAAAAATCCCGTCTTAGCGGGCGTCTACCCCGAAAGAGGAACCTACATACCAAATTTCAACTTCCTAGCTTCAGCGGTTTGGGCTGGGCGATGTTGAGTCAGTCAGTCAGTCAGTCACGTTATTCTTTTATATATAGAGATAGATTAACTATGCTACTCACGGTTCTCTCGACAATTAGCGAACTCGGGCTAAACTCGGGCAAAGAGCAAAATGCATAAGAAAACCTTTTTATAAAAAATGCGACCAAATAAATTGGGCGAAGGTTGAGCGAGATAAGGTGGACAGATACCCACTGCTGTTATATCTACAAAATTTTTGTTATTTTTCAGTCAAATTTTCTTGAATGCAAATAGTTAAAAGATACATAATTGGGTCCCAGAATTTTGTGCCATTTTAAACTTACCCTATTTTATAATTAAAAAGGCGCCAGAAAATATGCTATAATTTCCCCTTTTTCTAATTCTTTTAAATTATGCTACAGTAATTTTTACAAATTACTAAAATTTACAAGTTTTCTACAAAGAAAGTACCCCAAAATATTTACAAAATAAATAAATGTTTCGGATTTATGTAAGTTCAAATCTGTTTTCTACAAAGAAAGTACCCCAAAATATTTACAAAATAAATAATTGTTTCAGATTTATGTAAGTTCAAAAATATTTTTTATGCTTAAAGGTAAACAACATTTGTATATAAATTAATATGCCTAAAGGTATGCACTTGCATTTTATATATTGCAATATTGCTTTTTTTATGAGTTCTCCCTAAAGTATACTCTCTTTATTTATATTTATTGAAGTGCCTTGAAGTCTACCATACAATTCTAAATATTTTCACCTTCAAAGTATGCTACAAATTTATAAGATTTTTGTTTTGTATGTGATAAAAGATCTAGATTGAAACTAAGTTTTATTGATACAACAAAGTAAAGAAACTAAAATGTAGATGGGTTAAAATTAGGAAAAAAATATTTGTTAGTACAAATGAGAGCCACTGTAAATGTAACTGAATTCTGCAAAAGGACATGAAGAAATATGACAAAGTGTTGTATACAAAATGTTATGGAAATTTTGTTTTAAACAAATTAAACCAACTTCGAAATGGATGGCATGAAAAATTGAATGGAAAAATATGGAGAAAACTAAATGAATATAAATACACACAAAATAACAACAAGAAAATCAGGCAAAGAAATTTCAAAAGTAAAATAAAAATTTTGTTAAAAACAGAAATAAAATTCATAACAATTCAAAACTAGTTTTAATATTTAGTATTGTAATTTTAAAGGGCGCAGATACACTAGAGAGATCGTAGAAGAGTAATTTTATTTGGATATTGAATTATGAATTATTTAAGAAAACATTACAAATATTTTCCTACAGTTATGAATAAAACGTTGGGCCTTAAGATATGCCACAAATTTTAAATATGCACTAAAACATCATGGTGGATTAAAATCACTTATTTAAAATATAGTGTTGCATAGTTTCAGGCCTCAAATGAAATTAATAAATGTAGGATGTTTTTGGCCTGTATTTAAGTTTTGATGATATAATTGTTCTTTACACTGCAATAACTGTGTAAAAAATAGAAAATAATTGTAACATCTTTATAAATATAAATAAAAAAAAAATATTTATTTACTTTGAGTCGTGCTCTAAGTAATCTAAACTTACACTAGAAGAATTAATAGGTATTTCTTCCAGTGTAATTTTAAATTTCTCTAAATTTGAATCTCTCTCATGTAATTATGCCCTTAATGTTATTCTTTAAAATTAATCTATTTATCGTGCAGGGGTTTTTATATATTAAAGATTTTTTGTTAAAATTTTGTGTGTTATTTTCTAAAAGAATTATAAGCAACCATTTTAAAAATTTAATTTTTAAGGGGAGCTAGATTTTTTTTTTTTAATTCTTGGCAATCCAAAAGCAAACATTTTGTTAGCATTTCTAAACTAAAGGGAAGTTTTCATATTAGTTGTTTTTCTAAAACGAAACTTGCAACCAACTTCCCTTTACTTACTTATCAGTTAATCTATGTCCTTTGGAATCATACAGTGGTTGATAAATTTTGTGCCTAAGAAAGATTTTTTTTTAATAAAAAAATTTTAACAAAAATAAGAATTTTTAATAAACAAAAGAATTTTGGAAAATAAATTTTTTTAAAGCAAATAAAAGAGAAGAAAATAGAGAAATAAAACATTTTTAAAAAGCAGATAAAAATATTAAAGTTAAATTGAAATTAATTGAATTTAAGCCCGCTATTAAAAGATTATAACAAGCTTTAGAGTTTAAACAAAAAAACCTTGTAATAAAATACAACTCTGAATATTAATACTATCTATAGAAACTCTGTGTTTGATTTAAAAGAAAAGCAACTCTGTGTTTACTTTAAATGAAAAACAACTCTGTTTTTAGTTAACAGTAATAACAACTCTGTATTAAAATAAACCAATTTAGCTTTAAGCAGTAATTAATAAAATTAATTTTGAACTATTTTATGGGTTGAGGGATTTTTTAAAGAATTTTGTTATATTTTTTTAAGTAAAATTATTTTTTATCTCAATATTTGGTTTTAGTTACTTGTTTTTTTTTAACGGTGAACGATATTTTACAGTTTTAATATTTATTTTATTTTAAAAATATTCTTTTTACAAATATACATAAAATTATGTTCTGTTAAAGTAATTTGCAAGGAAGGTATCTATGAGCGCACCCACCAATTTCGATGAAATTTTAATACATATTTACAGTTTTAGCGGTCCAATCTCAACTCAAATAGAGAGTAAAACAAAGGATACAAAAACGTTGGAAACTTGTTTGTTGCTGGAGTGTTTAACAACTTTAAACCCCGATTTTTCTATTACTAATTTTGGGAAGTATAAAAAAAGCCTAAAAAGTACCGAAAAAGGCCAGCTGCAAATTGGATCATATATGCACATTGGGCGGTGCGAATCCATGCCAAGGGAAATTGCACTAAGAGAATTGTGTCTATAAAATTAACGGCAATTGCAGTTAAAAAAGTGTACACTGCAATTGAATTTAAAATTAACTGATATTGCATTTATTTTAACTACAATTGTATTTAAAAATAACTGCGACCGTTTTTAATTCAAATTCGTTTGCAGTGTACACTGAAAGAATTATCCTTCATAAATCAGATTTTCATAAATTTAATGAAAATGTTCTTTTTTTCTAATTTTTTTTTATAAAATATTGTCATTTCATTAATTTTGAAAAATGTTCATACAATTAGAATTTTATAACCAAAAGGCCGAGTTTTAGTGATGTGTATTAATTTTCATACTGAGAGAATTATCTTTTATAATTTTTATTTTTTTTAAATTAACATTTTATTATTAATTTTGGACTTTGAAATTGATTTATAAATCATATTAATTTTTTCGAAACATTAATAAGGATTTTCAGTAATTGAATTAAGCATTTTATAAAATTTTATGAAACTTTTTAATTCAATGAATTCTATCATTAGATATATTTTGTACATCCGTAAAATATGCTACAATTTTATTAAGCTTTTTGCATTTGCTAAATACTTTTTACTTAAATTCTTGTAGTTTATTTAACCTTCTTTTTCTATTTTAACTGCACAATTTTCCTGAGCTTAAGGTTTTGTTTTTTATATATAAAAAGTTTTTTTATTTCAATATTTCGCTACTCCAATGTGTATCATCTTCAGGAAATAAATTTTTTAATTTTTTAATTTAATTGTTATTTCCTGAAGATGCTACACATTAGAGTAGTGAAATATTGAAATAAAAAAACTTTTTATATATAAAAAACAAAACCTTAAGCTCAAGAAAATTGTGTAGTTAAAATACTTTTTATTTATCCACTCCAGCTTAGCAACGACAACAACCAACTATATTAAATAATAATAAATGAAATTGCTTCATAGATTTTATGAAGCTCTTCATTGGCTGAATGATTTATTCATTGGAGCAGTGGCCTATTCATTTTATGAAGGGTTTCATTAATTTTTTGAACTTTTTATAAACATTGACTTTAATGAAACCTGTTTCATAGATTCTATGAAAAGTTTCAATGGACGACCTCCAGTGACAATTTTCATTGAAACTATGAAAAAATTCATTACTGAAGTGATGATAATTCTCTCAGTGCATGTTTTTTTACCTGCAATTGCAGTTTATTTTAACGACATAATTCTCAATTCCTAAGGCCCAACCAAATTCTACCGCTCAAAACTATTAAATTTGGTTGGATAATACACTCAAGTATAATAATTCGTAAAATTTTTTCTAATATCTCTTCAAAATTATAAAATTTTTTGTATTTTCCGAAAAAATCCAAAAAAAAACTGAACTTTGACCACCGTGGTACACGGCTTCAAACTTCTCAATTTGGCTCAAATAATGTGAGATTGGGCCGCTAATGTGAGATTGGTTTCTTACTTTCTCTTCTCTTCATCCAAATTTTAGCACAATCGGTGGTTGACATCGAGAATACCTTCCTTGTTACTTACGAACTATTTATAATTATTTTTTTAAGTGTACTTACGGTTTTGGTAATATCGTATTATTGAGATTATCTTTCCATTGTAAATCAGTGACTAGACTACCTTGAGGCACATTGGGTTTACATGTTAATATTAATGATTTACCAACAGGTTTTCTTTGTACTTCTTGCATGGGATATATTTCCAATTTGGCATTACCCGCAGCTAATGTAGTATCTAAAATAAAAGAGAATTTAAAGAGAAATTTAGAAAAATGTTGAAAATTTAAAGGAGTTGAAGTAAAACTTAATCGGTGGAAAAAAATCGAAGAAATGCCAATAATAAGGCAACTGTTTGACTGTAAAAGATCTACAATTAAGGAAATATATTGAATCCTAGAGGTCCCTAAATTTAGGTATTATTTTGACCTAAACCCTCTAACGTAAGGATTTTAGTTCAAATAAATTTCACTTAATATTTTCAGTGGAAACAAAGGTTGGCAACCAAAAAGAATAACTATATCCAATAACTCTGAAAAACCTCAAAGTACACAAAAACGTGTTTGAATCAAAAACTAACACATTGCTTTCCCTATGCACTTTAACTTTCAACGCGGATAATTATCAACGTTGAAAACTCAACGTTTATACATTTTCACATCTAAAATACATGCGCGGTTCCAGCAATTAATATAAGGGGAAAAATCATACGAAATAGTATAAAAAAACATTGAGTTGGCCACTGAGGCGTATGATTTTTCCCCTTATGTTAATTGCTGGAACCGCGCATGAAAATACCTTCTTTGCATTACTTTATAAAAAGTTTTGCTGGCATACGTTCGACTATACCGTAAATATGATAAATATCAACTCTTTAAAAAATTTTATACCTTAAGCGGTTAAACATATATTTGTCTTAAGTACTTAACGTTGATAGGTATGAGCGAAAATATAGGTTATATTTAAATAAGATGTTGTTGTTAAAAAATCACATGATTGGCAACGCAAAAACCAAGAACTGATAACCGTATGCCAACTCAGAAAAGAAAAAACTTAAATTAATTTACAATTTTTATACTTTAGATCTTAAATACTAATATTTTTGCAATAAACTTAGAAAATTATTTTTTTCTAAACCGAATCTTTAACTGTTATCAATTTGATAGAGTTTTGAAACTTACAACAGTATTATAAAGTTATCGGTTGCCAAAAATGGTTAAATCTTTAATTGATTCTTCTTAAAATCCTTTAAAACCCAAATAATCTTTAATTTATATGCAGTATTTTGTTAAAATGAAAAATAATCCTCTGTGTTGTAAGCTCAACTGCAAAACCATATTTAACAAATTTGTTAAAAAGCGTATGTGGTGAAAAACCATTACAAAAGTTTTTTTCTTTTTACATTAAAAAAATATATATATATGTATATATATCCTTTTAAATATAATATCGTTTGAAGAGAAAATTTATCAGGTCATACATAAAGTATTTTAAAATACAAAAAAAAATTTAAAATAAAAAAATTGTAGTGCATGCAATGAGAGTATAAATTCAAAATAAACGAACTCACGTGAATAAAACATCATGTGTAAATAATGCGTTAATGTGACTGTCATGACAAGGGTACACACACACATACAACGCACTTACCATATAATACCATAGGGAGAAAAATATTTTGAGATTTAAAAAAAAAAGTTTAATATTAACGTATACGTTATTAGAGTATATTATTTGAGGATATGTAATGAAAAAGCTTCCACGTTGGGCGCCAAACTTTTTAAAGAAAACTGAACTTCTCTTACTAAGTTAATGAAAAATGCTCTATATTAAGAGCAAGTATTTAAAAGAAATTTTAAGCAATGTTTTTTGTTAGATTTGAGATCATACAAGTAAATTACAGAAAACAAAAATTTTCCAAAATCGATAAATAAATCCTTATCAATTATTAACCCATAATGGCATGAATACTGAAGATGGGTCTGTAGCGGGACCCAAAAATACGTATTCTATCCTGCTGTCCTTATCGAATTTTTTAAATTTTTATTCTCTTTAATTTACTTGTATGATCTCAAAACTAACAAAAAAAATTAATATACCAATTAAAGGATCAACTATACATACCTTCATACAGAAATCTTATTTTTTTAATATCTTTCGGAAATAATATAAACAATATTTACTTTTAAATTTTCATTTATAACTTTTAAAGACATCGACCTAATTTGATCATTTTTAAAATTGCTTAAAAATATTTCGAAGGTTTTTGAATAAACAATCGCGGTTTCTGCTACTTAACAAGGGCATATACAAGGAATTGTTAGATCGAGTAAGGTTAGGTTAGATTAGGTTTAGAGGTCGACTCATATGTCGACAAAACCAGGTTTAAGTTCAAAATGATTTCTACAGGGAAGTTGGGGTGGTAAAAGCAAGAAACCTTCGCAGGCTAATGAGAACTTTCTTAATCTGTAGTGAGATTTGCCAACTTTTAAACAAAACAATTCGGTAGCTAAGTAGTCAGTTACTATGAAAACTCGACAACAAGCTCAGTTCCAAACGCCAGTATGGCTTTCGTAGAAGCCATTATACGGGAGACCTGATGGCGTTTCTTTCAGAGCGTTGGGTCGGTCCATACACGTACTTGGTGAAAGTTAAGAGGTTGCTTTAGATATTTCCAAGGTATTTGATGGTGTGTAGTATAAATCACTCGTCTAAAAACTTATTGCTTTTGGTGTTGGTGATGATTTCTCTCGATATCGAGTTTTCTCAAGGATCGCACTATAAAAGATGGTGAGACTGTTACCTATAAGGTTGCGGGTTCGATCCCCAGCGACCGCAACATCAATAATATGTAAGATTTTTCTATTCCTCATACATATAGCAGCTTCCTCCTTCGGTGTTACCATAGAACTTAACCCCACCGAAGTAAAATAATGTAACAGAGCTATGAACCAAACAGCTTCAACAAAGTTCGCCAACTCACCATCAGATGGCGCGCAACAACAGTGTTGCCATATTTGAAGCCCTTTATCTTCCGTAATTTTTCATCTCTATCCCCTGGCCAAAGAAAGCAACACGTTAATTAAGAGGAAGAATTTCCAGAGTTTTACTTTTCTTAAAAAAAAGATGATGGCATCTCATCCAATAAGTTTCAGTATAATGTAGGGTACAATCTTACGTTGTTTCTCCCTCTCTGTTCCTTGTCTTTCTAAATCAGTGGTGCCCACAAAGAGAAATAAGAATGTATTAGTTATGTTACAAAAAAAAAGAGAATCTATTGGTAACTATTGCACCGTTGTCGTTCGGGTTATGTACGTGTAAAAAGCCGATTAATCTTCGTCGTTCTAACAAGTGTTTGGGCGACACTGTTCTAAATGACCGTCTTGGAGAAACTTCCACTCCCACCTACTCTTACGCAGATGACATCCACATTTGTTATTCGTATTTCTTCGATCATAGGCCAATCCTTGCAGAGATTGGGGGTATAGGGCAGATTATGAATGACACACTTATCGAGTGACCTTATGATAATTTTTGAGTGGAATCGATTGAATAGGGTCGATTTTAATGCACGCAAGACCCAATCTTGTTTGTTGACCCATAGGGCTGTGGAATCATCAACGTCATTTCTTCACATTGGTGTTATCAATATTGAGGAATCTGAAGCTCTTGATATTCTGGGCTTGATAATCTAATGTGATGTCCGCTGGAAAAATCACGTAATTCAAGTGTCGAAAGAAGCATTCAGAACTACTTCACTCCCTCTGATCTCCCTACTATTTATACCACCTATATCCGACCGAAGATGGAATACAACTCCCGATAGGGGCTTAAGTCTTTTTTGGAGCTTGTGGACCGTGTACAAAGGAGTGTCTTGGAGCTCGTTAATGACTGTAGGGTATCCAGCTCTATTGACTCATTGGAGCATCGTCGGAATGTGGGTTTTGTAACACTGTTCTATTGTTACTACCGTAAAAATTGTTTTGCTGAGGTAAGTGAACTTATGCCTCGGGCACGATTTTTGATTAGAAATATACCCTTTTCCTGTAGATCTCATCCCTTTGCAGTCGATTGCCCAGTGGATCGCACATTACAGGGAAAAATCGTTCATTTTTTTCCAAAATTTAATTTTATTTGTCCTTCTAGCTCGATACAATTTAAATCTCAAATCTATTAAGTGATACGACCAGTTTCGGAATAATTTGATATAAAAATAAAAAAATATAATTGGTATTTTATGATAAAAAAAAATCAGTTTTTATAATTAGAATAAGACTTCTTCATTATGTCTCTTAAAGAAAGAGTTTTAAGAATCTAAACCTTATAGCAGAAAACGTTTTTCATATTGCATTTTTTCCATAAAAAAAGGCATCTGGTTGTGAAAAGGTTCTTTTATAAAAAGGTCTAGAATCCACAACTTATTTTGTTTCAGAGGCTTTTTCTATAGAATACATAGCTTATAATCTAAGGCTTTCTGAATAGAAAAAACTGCTAGAGATTGAAGAGTTTTCTATGGGCTTTAGAGAAAAAAAATCTAAAGAAAATCCCACGAATTGTAAAGTGTTTTTTCTTTAGAAAAACTATTGGAATAGAAGAACTTCTTCTGAGTACTTTTTCCAATTTTATAAAACTTTTTCTTATATAAAATCCTCTGATTCCGAGGACTTCTTCGCATAGAAAATCCCTTAGATTCAAAGGACTTTTCCCTTCAGAGAAAATTTTGCTGAATCTAAGATATTTCTTTAGTTATTTTTTTAGTAAAATTATTTAATTAAATAATAAAATTATTGAATTATTTTTTTAATAAAAAATGAATTGAAAAAAAGGTCTTCAAAATCTGAGGAAAAATCCTCAGAATCTGATGTATTTTCTTCCATTTCCTATAGAAAGGAGGTTTGTCCTATAGGAAAAGTGCCCAAAATGTAAGGCTTTTCCTATAGGAAAAACCACTGGGGTTTTCTCTATAAGAAAAAGCGCTTAGAATCTGAAGTTTTTCCATGGAGAAACCTCTCCAGAATCTCAGGCTTAAATGTGTTACTAATTAAATATTTTAAAAATTATTTTACTCTTTTTACTCAATTTGGTAAATTTACACACAAAAATGGTGAAATTACTTACAATTTCCAAAAAACGTTAACGAATTTTCAATGTAAATTTACAAATTTTGTGTGTAATTAACTTATGCATCGTGTGTGTGATTTTTTCTGTTTACGAACTGTGAGTAAATTTACCATATTTATACTAGGAGTTCAGGGGTGTTAGCGCGTAACTCGATTCGAAAAAAAACTTTCGAATTCATAAATTTTGTACCTTTGGTAAAACCAAAAGCTTTAGCATAAATCTTTTTATATATAGTGTACAAGGTTAAGGATAAAAATAAATTGAAAAGTAGAAGTTTTACACAGAATTATTTTTTTAACAGTATTTGCAAGATTTACGAATTCGAGAATTATTTTCGAATCGAGTTACGCGGTTACCCCCCTGTTTCCTACTAAAAGTTGGGTAAATTTAAACAAAAACTAATTAGAGTGTATGAATATAACTTTAACTTCTCGCCACCTCAAATATTTGTTCCACAGTAAGAGTTGAGCTTCTTCTTGAACACTTGTCAAATAAATGTCACCCTATTAAAAACTTTTGAACTCTAGCAAGAGAATTTCTGTCTGTATGTATGAAATAAAGATGAAAATGCAATTTTAACGTGGTCAATGTGTAAAGTACTTTTGTTTTTTTTTTAATTATAACAACAAATAATGGTTTAAGTAAAAGACCACATAAAATTTTCAACCATCACAAAAAAGCTGAAAAAGAGTGCAGATTAATTTCGGCTGAAATGTGTGTTCATACGGATGATGAACATTTGCTACGCAGAGTTGCATTTGTAACGAGTAGCCAGATTAATTTACATAAGTTTAATAAATGAATCTTAAAACAAACCCAACATCAATAAATAAAAATATAACTTATTTTAAGTGCCACGCACACGGAAGGGCCTACATTATTAAAAAGAAATGGACATAAAATTCATCAAAAAACAGGAAAAATATAAAATAAATATAAATGCTTTCTGTACGTGTTTTAAAGAAATTAACATTTCTTTGCATTTCCTTTTCTGTCCTTCATTACAGAAAGGATTTCAAAATTAAGCCCTTTTTGTAGATTTTTGTCTTTAATTTTTCTTAATTATCTTTGGTTATACACATGTGACACATGTATAAATTCGTAAATGCATTGTTTAAGTTTTCAGGATTAAATATGCTTTTTCTTTTAAAATTTTTTTTAAAGGAAAATATTGTTGCATGTAAGTAGATTTTAAAGCTATTAAATTTAATACTGACTTACAATATTATGTTTGCATGCATGAAAATTAAAATTGGCAGTAAAGAGTACTTATTTACATGATTGAAATTAAGTTTCATATTTTAAGGATGATGTAAAGGCCAATGAACTTGTAGTGTACTTTGAATGGTTTGTATTTCATCAAAGGAGTAAGCAATCTTTTAATCTTTTAACACTTTCCCTGTAACATAAGTTTAAGTAACTACTTTAAATTTTAAAGTGCTGAAAATCTAAGAAATTTTGTTAGAAAAGTCTCTTAGAAGTTCTAGTTTAAAAAAAACCCAGTATTTGAGAAAAATGGATTATACAAGTAGAAGTAGGGGTACTTGAGATTTTTTCAGTAGGATTTGATGTTTTTATTATATTTTTTTTTTATTTATTAGCACCAGTTTTATTGTCAGCCAGTTTAAAAGTCGGCTCTAATCTGCAGTGCTGTAAAAAGGAATTTCTTATGGAGGAGCGCAACATAAGCAAGTGCACTTATTTTTTTGACAATATGTGTGTATTGTTCTAGGCGGGAAACATCGTGGTTCAGGTTTCTGTACACAGGGTTACCCCTCAGGGTGAAGTCATCTCGCCTTTACTGTAGGTTCTGGTTGTAAATGAAATTCTTCTCAGCCTGAAAACTGGTATTAGCTTAGTGGCATATGCGGATTATCTCGTGCTTATGGCTTCGTGTAAATTCCCACTGAATGTGGACTTAATCTGAACCCGTCAAAGACTGAGCTAGTAATGTTGAGCAAGTGAGATAAACCATTTAGTCTTCCGAAATTGGGTGGCACTATTCCCTTCCTATCGAAATTCTTGGGCATGATCATTGATCATATAATCTTTGATCATGGGCTGAACTGGATCGACAATATTTGATCATGGGCTGAACTGAAATATCTTGTAGGTACAAACTATTATACCTACAAAATATTTCTTATTTTTTAAGTTAAATTTTGTTGAATGTAAATAGCAGAAATATTTGCTAAAAAATAGTAAACTGTTGATTTCAGAAGGCCCAATTTTTATTTGCATTAAAAAAAATAAAAAAAATCTTTGAAAATTTAAAATTTCTTTGCTGATTTTGGCAGGTTAAATTGTTATTTTCTGTTAACTAAAATTTAATTTAATTAATATTAAATTAATTAAAATAATTAATATAACTAACATTCTGTATATTTAACAGTTTTTTTTGCTGCTACTATCTTACTATAACAAAAATAGTCTGCTAGTTCCAGCAGTTTTTTTGCAAGGTAATTTTTACCTAATTCTTAGTAGTTTTAACTAAAATTTTTACAGATTTTTTCTATTAGTGTAATATTAAAGAGTGCAGTAAACATGGCTCTCCTGACTTTATTTTAATGCAAAAATTTGTAAAATTATTAAAAATTAATGTATTTCTATTTAAATTATTTTTCAAATTAAAGAAAGGTAATACAATTTTTCACAAGTAAATTACAAAGAATAAAAATTTTGAAAGAATTCGATAAGGCCAGCAAGACAGAATACGTATAATCGTCTACTTATGTTACAGTTGAAAATCAAAATTTTTTATTCTTTGTAATTTACTTGTGAAAAATTGTATCATCTTTCTTTAATTTAAAAAATAATTTAAACAGAAAGTGATATTAATTTATGATCTAGAGTCAAACTAAAAAACATTAATTTACCAAATAAAAGATCAACTATATATACCCCTCATTCAATTATTAAAAATTTTAATTTTTTTATTTAAATTAGATATTGAATGTATTTAGTACCCGGTAATGTATTTTAAATTTTAATTTGCAGTCTTTTTTGTTTTAAGTGCTCCATGATAACTTGCCGCTGACCGTCATTTATTTCGGGTGCGTTTTTTGTCAGAGCGGCAGCATCTTGCCGCTCCGCTCTTATTCTGGCCCAAAACTAACTTAGGCCAGAGTATTGACACATTTAAATAAATTTTATATTTGATGTACTATCAACTATCGTTAAAATTTGATATTCTTCATTTTAAAAAGCATTAAATTAAGAAGAAAAATGTAATTAGTACTCGTACTTTAATAAATTGTTTATATAATACCGCATACTAATATCAATTTAAATACTTATTGTAGTCAACTATTTGAAATTAATTCATGTTTAGACTACGACTGCAAACTAGATAAATATTTAATAAAAATTTAATAGTTATCTCAGGCAAAAAGGAATTAACTTTAAATATACAACTCTGCCCAGTAAAAGCAGGGTCGCAATTGCTTAACAGCCTACTTACTCGCTTAATTACTTTTGTTGGCGATGTTATTTTGTGCCTCTTTGCAAGTGGGAGGGTAATGAGTACTAATTACTTCGTGTTTTTTGCAAGTGATAACATAATGACTATCCATTACTTTTGGGACTTCGCAAACAAAAGTATTTAAGCGAGTAAGTAGGCTGGTAAGCAGTTGAGACCCTGTTTTTGCTGGGTATATATTGCTGTCACTCATTAAATACAACACTAAAAGCACAACACTATTGTGAATGAATTTTATGATATCATTGGATTAAAATTTTGAAATCTTGTGTAAAAGTAGTAACAGTCTAAATGCCATACTTTTCATTAACTATTATCATTAGCACAATATTTATTTACTGTATATAGTTTTTAAAAAAATTTACTTAAATTTCAATTAATATTAATTATCTTTTATAGCTTTTACATCAAGTGCATACAGAGATGCACTTATTGCGATGATTATAAAATGCATGAAATGATATGGGTTTTTTTACAAACCATTATATTTATTAATACTATAATTTTATTAAATTGAATATACATATGTGTTATAATTATAAACATTTTTTAAAAAATACTTTAGCTCATTTGAAATACTGCAATACTGACTACAAAAACAAAAACATCATCTCATTTTTATGGACTGACATATTAATTTAAAAAGTAAACAAACCAGACATACACATAACATTTGTGTTGACAGTTGGGATTTTGATATCATTTTTGAAAATTACTTAATAAATGCTAAATGAAAAAGAGTTGTTTAAATAAATTTTTAAATTAAATTAATAAAGAAATAGAAAAATATGTAGACATTTGTGGAAATTTGCAAAAAATATATGCATATTTGTGTTTTAGAAAATTTAAGCAAATCAGAAATTTTAAGAAATTATGAAATTTAATTTTAAAATATGATTTTATATAAAAGGAATGAATTTTCTTATGCTTTTAAATTAATAAAATAAGTTTGAGTTAAATTAATTATTAAATAAATGAATGATTTGAAATATTAATGGATTCATTCACTAATTAAACTTTCCCACCTTTTTCAAATGTTTATTGTGAATCGGCAATGGAAACCATGTGAATCTTCCATGTTAGGTATAGGATGTGTTCAGCGAACTTATGTAAAACACTACGCTGAATATTTTTGTGGAACATTTTAACCCTCAAACTCTTCAACTAAAGGCACTTTTTGGCACCTTTTTAAAAAGGGACATAAAAGACCCGTAAGTTGAAGAGTTCGAGGGTTAAAATTTTCAACAAAAATATTCCTCGTAGTGTTTTACATAAGTTCGCTGAATACATCCTATACCTAAAATGGAAGATTCATATGGTTTTGCCCTAAAATGCAGGTTTGTTGGACATTTGAGCGCCAATTCTGAATAAGTACGAGATTAACTCTTAAACACATTTTAAGTTTTGACTTATTTCTGACACAGAAGTTAAATTTTGAACTTTGATGTCTTCAGAGACTTATAGTAAATTTTTATGACAAATATTTGTGCGGAACATTTTAACCCTCTAATTCTGCAATTAAAGGGACTTTTTTGACCGCTTTTTAGAAAGGGACAAAAAGCCCCGTAAGTTGAAGAGTTAGAGGATTAAAATGTTCCGCAAAAATATTTGTCATGCAATTCTACTATAAATCTCTGAAAACAGCAAAGTTGAAAATTTAATTGCAATGCCAGAAATAAGTAAAAACTTAAAATGTGTTTAAGAGTTATTTCGCACTTACTCACAATTGGCGCTCAAATGTGCAACAAACCTGGAATTTAGGGGGAAACCATGTGAAGCTTCCATTTATGGTATAGGATGTGTTCAGCGAACTTATGTACAACACTATTAGGAACTTTTTTGTAGAACATTTTAATTCTCTAACTCTTCAACTTGCGGGTCTTTTTTGTCCCTTTTTAAGAAGGGGCCAAAAAAGTCCCTTTAACTGAAGAGTTAGAGGGCTAAAATGTTCCACAAAAATATTCAGCGTAGTGTTTTACATAATTTCTCTGAACACATGCTATAACTAAAATGGAAAATTCACATAGTTTCCTATGCCGATTCACGATAAACATTTGAAAAAGGTGGGAAATTTTAACCCCCCTAAAATAAAATTCCGATGTGCTCTTTCAAAACGCCGACACAAGTATATTTTTGTTGTCTTCTCTATCAGAATCCATTGTCAGAACACCGTAATTTTTTTCGTGTTGTACTGTATAATTGATTCACAAGTTGTACAGTTTCTTTTGACTGTAAGAATATGAAGATCTTTTTGTTGTATGATTTTTGTTACTTTTCAGGGATCGAAGAATAACAAAAGGAATAACTCAAGAAAATTGTTATATAATGTTTTATACCCCATTCACACTGAACCTAAAACTTTTAGCTTTTTGACTGTTCCCTCGTTTAGTTTAGTTGAAAAAGTACATATTTTTATGAAATGTATTATCTAGCGCTTTTTATCGCTTTCTTAAGGGCCTGATTACGAATTTTGTTTTGAAAAAGTTGGCGTCTCTGCGTGTATACACAGAAAAAATTATTGTCAATAAAATTTCAATTAAAATTTAGTTTGATTTCAGATTAATTTTCAATTAAATTAAATTTTTAATTAAAAGTGAGTAGGGTGTCGAAAAAATCTGTAGTTAACCATAAGAACATATTAAAAAAACGCTTAATATGCTTTGCGTAAAATCATATTATTTTGTATTATTCATATTTTGACTTTTATTGTGGATATCAAAATTACAAAAATGAGTCTCAAATCACTGAAAAACAAAAGAAAATTAATAAATATACGTTTGTTAATAATTAGCGTGTTTTTTAATCACCTGGATTTAGAATTTTTCATACAAAAAATGGATTTATTAAATCCAAAAAAAAAGCTGGATTTAATAAATCCACAATAAAAGCACAAATATATGAAACAGCCTATTAATTTAATGTCAGAAAAAAATACGAATGAAAATTAAAAGAGAAACAAAAAAATTGAAACACTAACAAATAAAAGGTTTTTATTAAATTTTTTTTTTATGAAATATGTTTAGAAAAAAAAAACTACACCTCACCAAATACATATTTTTCATCTTGGACATGGAGAAATAGCTCAAATAGAAATGGCAATTTTTCACTCTACAGTAAGTATTTTAATTAATTCCAATTAGTGAATATTAAATATTGCAATGGAATTTTTCAATTGTGTAAAAATATAAATTGAAGTGATAAAACTGAAAAGACAGACTGTTTATCGCTGTTTTATGTAAAATATAATTATAAATTAAAAGTTAAAATAAAATCCTTCATCATCGAATTCGGTATTAAAAATTAGGGTGAAAGAAGTGTCGGACAGAAAATTTTTTTAAAATAGGAAGAATCTAACCCCATCTGTTGAGCACTTTTAGAAATACTTTTTGGATTTATTAAATCCAAGTGATTAGAAAAAACCGCTAATATTTTTAATATTATGCATATTAATAAAAGCGTCATAACTTCACTGAAAATTGTGATGATTTTTGATTTAATTGATATGATTAAAGCTAAAACTGGTCCGAATTCAATTACATTTTTAATTGTATTTACGAATATTTTAATTGAAACTCGATTTTAGTTTATTCTGTGTACAAATTGATTTCTGTACATATGTGTTAAAGCACACAATACTGGTTATTAATAGTTTATTAACTTTTGTTTCATACTTGTTAGCCACATGCAATTCTCGTTTGGTTAATATTTATATTCGAATAAGTAACTCAGTAACTCTAATAATATTTCTTATGGAAAAAACTAGATCACGACTGCCGTAATCTGTCCCAGGTTAATTGGACACTTTGTTTGCGGTTTAGCGGGCGATATCTAAATCGTTTTCAAAAAGTAATTCTGAAACGATCGGTATACTAAAACCTTTTGTTATTACAAATATCAGCCTAAACTTAATATGATCTGTCCAATAATTAGTTCAGAATAAATTTGATTAACACAAAATAATTCTTAGAAAATTAAGTGAGTTTTTATAACATTTTTTGGTTTTTGCTTAAAAACAAATTTAATAGTGAAAGTTTAAGTTTGATCTGTATACATTTGATTACTAAAACTTTTTTATTTTTATTCCTAGAAATATTTGTCGAAAAAAACACAACAATATAGAGAAAATAACAAAAATTATGTTCACAAATTCACAATTTAATTAAAAACATAAAATAGCGTAATTTTGTGAAAAACTTTACCCAAATAAATTATTTGTTCTTTCAACTAACTATGGCGACTAAAATAACTTTTTGCCACAAATTACCCTTTACAAAAACAATTTACCACAAATAACACTGGGTTACAAAATAATAAAATTTTTTTTATGAATGCAGTTTTTGAGATTTTTTGGAGGCCTAAATAACACATAGAAAAAAAACCAAGCCGAAACAAAATTAAATTAAATAGAAACAGCTTTGAAATCAAAGTGATTACGAAATTGTTTATTTTAACGATATTCAAGAGTAGTATTTTGGAAGATGACAAGGAAAATTGTGCTAAGTTTTGTTGTTGTTTCTTTGAGAAATTCTCATGGAATTTGTAGTTTAACCCCATAAATATTTACAGAAATTCTAGAAACGTCTTCCCTAATGATTTCCTTAGGCAAGAAAAAAATCCGGATAAGGACATGCCTTCAACAGATTATTTTCCATAATTTGTTAAATAAGTTTTGAGATTTTAGCGCATTTAATTCCTTTACGCCCGATTACTCAGTTAGCTATTAACTGAGACTTTAACTGACACATTTGTTGCTGTTTCTCATATAAAATTTAAATTTAACTTCCGGTTAAAGAAAGTCCACCGATAAATTCTAACGTTACGACTAAAATACCTAAAGAAACACAATATTATTTTAAAAAACTTTTAGCTACATATAGTGATATGAGGAATATCAATCCGGCAAAAGTTCGTATCAAAAATCGAAGTTTTCATAGAGCTAGAGCTCATAGCTGTAAACTAGTGTTACCGTCATAAAATACACTCCACAACATTGTCAAAGTCCTGTATGTTTGAGTGTCCTAGTACAATATAAAAACAAAATATGTGACTTAACAAAGAAAATAACAAATGAAATTAAAGTCAACATGCCATTTGAGTTGGCAACACAAAAAAAAAAATGTTACAAAATGGCAACAAACTGTTTAAAAATACGTTGAAAATATAAAACGACAAAAATGAAAAGTTCAACATTTTAAGTAGTAAATTGTTAATATTTAAAAGTATTTTCGTGTTGTCCTGCAAAAATGTCATCAGTTTAACTGAAGAAAAAAAAAATGAACACATTGTGGTAATATTTTTTTTTTATTTTTCCTTGAAAAAAAAACAAACTAACAAAATAAACTGTTTTTGAAAAATTGTTACAAGTTGTTATAAAAAAAAAATAAAAATAAATCCTTAATGGAAGAAGGTAAAATATAACAGTAATTGAGTTTAGAACTGACAGTTAAAATTAGGATAAATTGTTCTTAATAAATATTAAAACTCAAGTAAAAGTTGGGTTTAAGGGATATAAGAATAAAATAAGTTTTTGTTTTTTAATATAAGATGTAGGCGCCCAATGTAAGGCCTTACTTGAGAGTTAAAAATAAAGAAGTAATTATACAACAATAATAGTTAATTACAAATATATTCAAAATTTGGCGCCCAACATAGGGCCTAACATGAGATTTATTATTTTGGTGAGTCTAATTATATATAATCAAATAAAATAACAGACGTAAAACAGAAGTATAATTTTGTATAATTATATGTTGGAACGTATGTATATATGACAGAATTTAAGATTTCTTTCGTAAAAAAAAGTACTTTAAATCATGGTTTTTCTTAGGAAATTGTTGAATATGAGAACATAAGATTTGGTATTCATGAAAATTTCATAGAACTAGATTTTTTAATAACTTCTAGACAAAACTGACTTACTTCTTACTTCTTCTGACTTTCTTTCTAGATGTAAGATAATTGTTTTACAAAAGACGTACAATTCTTCACATTGTTGACCATATTTTAAATCCAACTAAATTTTCCAAACGACGAGTTTGAAAAAACAACATTTTACTATAAAAAAAAAAAAAATAAAAAATGCCCTGTTGGCAGTCCGTCTCCAATATACACAAATTGCCTGCACTTGTACGTAAAAACCATACGTCAAAGTTACTATAGAAACTTTTTAAATTTTATAAAATTATTTACTTAACATTCACTTATAACATATGTAAGTAATGACAGATTTCATTACTTTAAACAAAATAATACATTATTTTAAATATCCCCGAAGTTTCATATACACAACACATCATAATTCTAAACATTTGTGTATATTTCATAATCGATTTTCTTTCATAAGAAAATAAGAAAAATAGAAATCAGCATCATAATCAACTCATGATATAAACAAAATTATAAATAAAACAAAATTGTTATAAATTGACTTAAATATGAATAAAAATTACAAAAAAAAAAAATATGTAAAAATTTTGAAATATTTGCAGTGTGTATTTTTGTTGTAATAACACATATTCTTTTTTGTCAGTAAAAAATAATTTTTTTTTTGTTTGAAAGTTTAGCTTGAGAAATAAAAGAATATTTGACAGTGTAAAGGCAGCTGTCAGAAATGTCATTTAACACAAATATAACAATAGAGATATGAAAAGATCAAATAGTATTTTTTCGGATATATTTTGAAATGTTAAGAATATGAAATTTTTGTTTTAATAATTTAAATTGTTAAAATTTTTAAAACATATGGAAATAAAAAAAAAATTTTCTTTATTATAATGATGGAATATTTGAATTGTTTGTTAAATTTTTCACACTAGCTAAATTAAAAAAACACATGTTTCATAAATTAAATTGGATTAATTATAAAACATTATATGAAATAAATATCTTTTCTGTCTGTGGTCTTATAAAAATTTCTGCAAGTGTACTTGTTTTAAATGTAAATCAGTATAACACTTGATTAATATAAATGCTTCTGACATTTTCAATTAGGTTATTTCCACAAAAATTAGGTTGGTAATGTGGGTTTTTTTTTTGTTTAAATAAATATAAAATGCTGTACGTTGGGCGCCAACTATCATTAAGCGGGATAACACTTCGATCCTGCTGATAAATTTCCATTAAAAACATTTTGAAAGGCGTAGTCAAAAAAACTGTTGAACATGGATTTTAGCATAATTTTGTAATTCTCTTTTGGAATCTATTTTTAGACTCAATATTTTTTCAACACTGTTAAGGATATATGTACGTAACCACATATTTTTTATTTTTTTGTATGTTGGCGAGTAAGCTGACTTGTGCACAACAAGTCAATTATGTTTTTATCCATCATATATAACATGTCGTGATAGCTTAGAGGGTAGAGCTATCGACTGGCAATATGGAGCCCCAGGTTAGATTCCCGGCACAAGCACACTTTATTAAAAAAAAATTTATTATAAAAAAAATTTTTTGTTTTTATAAAACTTATTTATTTGAAAATCTAATTTTGAATTCACTATTTCTGTTAGTTCTGGTAAGCACATAGGTAGAGACATATTTTTTTTATTTTCCGTATGCTGGTGTGTAACCATAACTCAATATTTTGTCCGGCAGCGCCATGCAGAAGTATTAAGAAATGTAATAATAAAAGTAACTAGTTACCATTACCAGGTACCAGGTATGTACAAGTTAGCGCAAAAGTCATCACCCTATCGGAAGATGCTATAATTTTTGCAAATGGCGGTAGATGTCAGTTCTACCAGTAACAAAATATACGTCAATAAGACATGAATCGCTATACTCCTCAAGAGCGCGGAATAATAGTTGAGGAAGACAACTTTTCATCGAAAACCATCACGAGCGACGAGGCCCATTTCCATCTCTGTGGATAGGTGAATAAGCAGAATTATCGCTTCTGGGGCACCAAAAATCCGCGTATAACACACGAACCATTAGACATCCTCAAAGTTACTGTATGGTGTGGGTTTTATGCTGGAGGCATCACTCGACCTTATTTTTTTCGATAACGTCGCGAGCCAAATGACTACTGGGAACGGCGAGCGATTCAACCGTTCTAGACTTCTCTTTGTGGGGTTTCTTGAAGTCACGAGTCTATGTCAACGAGCTTCAGCCTCCTGAAGTCCTCAAAGAGAATATCCGTCAGGAATGCGGGAATACTGGAAGTTCTGGCAAGAGTGATGGAAAAAGCCATAAATCCCATCCCGTGTGGTCATCCAGTCTGGCGGCCAACACTTTGCCGATATAATTTCTTCTACTTAATGAAAAAAAAAAAATTAGACATCAGATAAACACAATCCGAAAGCAAAACTCAAGTTTTTCATTTATTAAAAAAAATACAGTCAAAGAACACCGGGAGAGAACTTTTGCGCCACCTTGTATACAGCATCCCTCCACGTTGGGCGGCAAATCCATTACTGTAATAGCTTGTGAAATTTAAAAGTAATATAAATATGTCGGCGAAAGTTCTGGCAAGAGTGATGCAAAAATCCATAAATCCCATCCCGTGTGGCCATCAATTCTGGCGGCGAACACTTTGCCAATATCATTTTTTCTACTTAATGATGAAAAAAACTTTAAAAGAAAGACATCAGCTAAACACAATCCGAAAGCAAAACTCAAGTTTTTAATTTATTAAAAAAAATTACAGTCAAAGAACAACGGGTGATAACTTTTGCGCCACCTTGTATACAGCATCCCTCCACGTTGGCCGCCAACTGTAATAGCTGTAATAGCTTGAGAAATTTAAAAGTATTTTAAATAGGTCGGCAAAGTCACATTAAGATTCCTACAATGGGCGCCAAAAATTTTGAAGTAATAAAAATTATGAAAAATTTTGAAGTAAAATAATATGACAATAAAGCTAAAATTTCTCCAAACTAAATTATGGCGAAAAGTACTAATTTAAAGACTTTTTAAAAACTTGTTTTAAATTTTGTCCATAAAAATGGCAAAACTTAGAAAATATTAAAATTTTTTTATCGTTAAAAAACAAATTTCTTTCTTCAATAAAATATACTAATAAAAATATTTTAACCTACACAGACACCATAAAATTATAAATCCTGTCTAGTCTGCAAGCCATTTAAAAGTATCCAAAATCTTAAAATAACAAGAAAAACCACAGAAAAAGCAAAAAAAAAAGCCAACACCTTAAAAACAACAAAGTAGCGTTTAAAAAAGAAGCCACTTTGAAAGCTGTTTAAAATTCAAACCTTCAAAAAACGGATGTCTTTTCACTAACGATGCTGTTGTATACATATCTAAATGAAGAAAAAAAACCCGCATAAAAACGGAAGGAAATTCTGCTTAAAAAAAACACCAGAAACAACCAGACAGGAAAGATCATGCCTAGAGTATCAAATAACATTTGTATTTATATACACGCAAAAAATACGGCAAAAAGAAAAACCACCTTGTATTTATACCATAAAAGATAAAGAAAAAGCCACACAGAAAAGATAAAATTGAGAAAAAATTGTCAATATTTTTTTCTTTTTGCTGGAATACTCAACATATGTGACAGTCCTATATAATGATTTTGCAGATATGTTGAAGCATAAAAACAAGTCTAAACGTGTATGGCATATAAAATAACTAATAAAAAGGGAAAGAACAATATAAAAAAAGCCTTTAAATGTCTGACAAACAAAGACTAATAAAATTCAAAAGACAATGATGAGCATAGAAAAAAAACTAACATATACTACAAAAGAAATAAAATTTCCAATAAAAATTGTTTACGTTGAAAAAAACATACGCATTATAAGGATGCCTAAAAATATGCTGTACCATACCTATTGTTTTCTTAGTATAGAATTTTCGCAAAACAAAAAAAAAAACAAAATTTTATTGAATAGAAATAGAAAAATTCAATGAAAAAAAACTCTTGTTTATAGGCAAAATAAAAACAAAAAATCATTGATACCTAAAAGTATGGTTACATTTTTTTAATAAACAAACTCTCAAAGGTATGCTTTACTGAATAAGTAATTTAAATATGATTTACATAAACAAACAAATGCAAATATTTTTCAAATTGATATTTGTATCAACAATTTGTGTTAACCTGGATGATGAAGTTGAACAATAAATTATGGAGAAATGGTGATATACAGCATAGGTCTTAAGCTGGCAGGTAAATATATGTACTAGATCGGTCGTTTTATTTGAAAAAGACCGATCACTTTAACAGTTTAAACACCTTTCGAGATATCATAGGACTAACCCAAAAGAACATGTCAGTTAACTGAACTAAATGTCTTTTCTGACCCCAGGCCACTAAGGGTTAAAGATTTTTTAAACAAGTGTACAGATAATTATATTCTAACCAAATTTAAGTATTGTTTTTCCGAAAACTGTGTAAAATTTGATGAAAACATTAAAATTTTGTTTAATTTTTTACAAAATGAGCAATTTTTGCAAAATGTCCTGGAAAGCAGTCGCTCCAAACACAAACTCTCGAATTATCATTTTTCCAATTTTTTTTTTCTTTAATATCAACTATTATGTGGTACAAATAGCAATCGACATCTCCAAATTAGGCATTTTTAAAAATCTTTAAAATTAATTTAAAAAAAAACACGTTTTTGCATTTTTATCAAATTTGTGGGTTATTTTGGATTCCAGACTAAAGTGGGTTAATGGTAACCGATGAAGTCAAAATTCCACGTCTGAATCATTTTGACTATAGTAAATGAATAAATGGAATAAAAAAATAATTTTTTTTCGAAATTTCGAATTTTGGGAATTTTTAATAGTAATACACCTTTTTTGCCAAAATGGGCCATTTTCGTCCAACTTTCGGCACGGGTTAACGTTAAAAAAAAAAATAGATTTCTTCCATTTGGGACCATTTCTAATAAAACTGGGGGGTGTAATGAACGAAAATCGACAAATCGCTAATTTAAGGGACAGTCTAATGTTCATGTATGCCTATATATGATCATATACAAGACCATGTATGATCATAAATATTTACATTTATTTCAATTTTTACATGGGCCTTGAAATTAATTAATAAAAAATTAAGAATTTAACAAATCTACTTAGCGTCAGTAAGGACACTTCGGGGAAAGAGACCGGTCCCAAATGACATGCATACTTTCACCTGGGACCGATCATTTTACGAAAGTTTTCGTTGTTTTGACAATAATGCATGCACGGATTATTTGGCAGGTGGCAGGGACCGGTCCTTGATGGGTAATTTTATTTGAAAGGGATCTGTGATTTGAACATGGCGTTGTCATTGGTGGGAATCTATTGACACAATTCAGACACTTTGACATGTTGCAGGACTAACACAAGAGGATATTAAAAGGTGGCAGGGACCGGTCCTTGATGGGTAATTTTATTTGAAAGGGATCTGTGAATTGAACATGGCGTTGTCATTGGTGGGAATCTATTGACACAATTCAGACACTTTGACATGTTGCAGGACTAACACAAGAGGATATGTCAACTAACCGACCTAAAGGAACATGTTATAAGGTATACAGAACAAGTTGAGACTTGTCACCCAATTAACCTAAAACGATTTAAAACAGAACCAATCATGTTTTATACACTAATGCTTTTTTTAACGCCACTAGAGGGCACAACTAAACTATAAAAAAGCCGGTTACTGGGAAAGCGATTAGCGTTTAAATATGGGTTAATGTAAATATTTCAAATTAACAGTTTTCAAAGTGTAAAGTCCTGCTTTTGGGTCTTTCTATTATAAACTTATAACAGTTAACTCGGCTAGATCCAACGTTATTACCGGTTGAGGGACCTAGTTTATGGGTCTCGAGCTGGACAAGTCAGCAGAACAGGAAGAATAATAAATAAACACAAATATAATCTCAGGTTATGTTGTACAAAAACAACTGATGACATTGACGCCCCTACAAATCTATGGGTCAACATACATTATTGGCTCTTATGTGAATTGAAATTGACCCTATTCGCAACACCCCACTCCGAGATTGGCGAGAGGTATCCATCCAAAAGGCTTGGCCTACAATACAATTAAAATGAATGACAAATGTTGCTGTCATCAGTGAAAGAGTGGGTAGGATTGACAATCTCATCGAGAAGATCATTGATAAAGAGAGAAATAGGGAGGTAGAAAGAACCGAATCTTGCGGTGCCACTCAATTTAGCTGAAACTTGTTGAATGATATTCTATAACTGCACGTATAGTGCGATCTCAGAAAAAGCTCAAAATTATTCGAGAGGAGTCATTATCGCTTTAGTTTCACCAAACTCGTAAATATATCTATTTTAACGCTCCGAAAGGAAAGCTAACAGGAGCCCCGAAGACCAACTTCTAGGAAATCCATACTGTCGATTGTTTAAAAAAAAATCGAGTGCGCTGAGAATATTGTGACCCTTTTTAGGGATTTGTTGACTAAACATTTGCAACCTTCCATCCTGAGGAGAAGATTCCCATACGGAACGAATAGCTAAAAACGTTAGCCAATGGATGAGCTAGCATCGAAGAGTACTGTTTCCTTATCAGTGCTGGTATACCATTCAGCCCCGATGACTTATGTATTTATTACATTGAGATTCGCAAGAACCCCTTTAACTGCACGAGTTCGGAAGAAAATTTTACTCATAGTACACGATACTCCTTCGAGTTTAGGCAGTGTTTGATCGCTATGATTAAGACTGCTTAACCCACAGCAAGAACAAATTATACCAGTCCTGTGGCAAGCCCTGCTTTAACCCTTCAGGGAATAGGTGCTTCGAGGCCAATTCCCCGCAGGGTATGCTTGCAAGAAACTTTCAAAGCAACTCTCATATTCTTAGGAGCATTCTTAAGGCAAACATACACGTTCAATATTATTGATCGATTTTTTTAAAATCAACCAATCAGAACAAAGTATTTAAGAATAAAATGTTCTGATTGGTTGATTTTTGATAAACTGATCAATAATATTGAACGCGTATGTCCTACTTTAAACACAATATTCAGAATTAAATGCCTTAAACCATTTTTTACCAACGTGTCTTTAAAGACACGTATTCTTTTAAAAGCCTATAACTTTCGAAATGAAGGCGATATGACAATGCAGTAAAAAGCATGTGATAGTTTGAGGCCTTGACTATAAATCGAATTCAAAAAATTATTAAAATTGTAATTCCAGAGTTGCCATATAATGATAAAAAAACTATTTTTTTATTTAAAAAGAAGATCGGCGTAATAAAAGTGATATACTGATTTCGATAAAAACAGGATATTTATATAAGAGAAGAAAAATTCTTAATACAGTTTGTTGAATGATCGAATTAAGGGGTTTCCGCATTTGTAAAATTGTGAGTATGCAGGAAATTAATCCATTTATATTTTTAATATTAAAAATGGGCTATTTCCTCTTTACCAACAAAAAAGCATGCTAATCTGAGTAATTATAGTTGTTAAATAATAATTCTCTAAAAATGTGTACAAACAAATTTTTTTGCAATTTTTCACAAAAATTTATCAAAATATAGAAATTAATTTTTTTCTTAATTTTCCTAAATAATCAAGCTCGAGGTCTAAATTGTTTTCACAAGTCTTTTTATTTGTATAAAACTTTCTTGTCTGCCAATATTTCGAATAGCATCGCTATTCATCACCAGGGTGTATATTGAATGCTTTAAATACAGACCACGAGTAAACAAGCACAGCTTAAGTTTATGTCCGAATGATGAATAGCGAATCTATTCGAAATATTGGCGGATAAGAAAGTTTTATATAAATAAAAAAACTTATAAAAACAATTTAGACCTCGAGCTTGATTATTTAGGAAAATTAAGGTCAAATAAAATAAAAATTTGATTAATTAATTTTTTTTTAAATATTAACCCTTTAAAGTTTCAATTTTAATTACTGGAGGGCGCGATTAAGCTACAAAAATTACAAAAACTGCTTACTGCGAAATGAACCAAACCTTCTATACAACGTTAAGTCAAAAAATTCCACCGGAATCCATGCTTGGCTTGAATCTAATTACAAAGATGCCTAAAATTATGTTATAGAATTAATTTTGTGTCCTTAGAATTATATTTCTTGCTTTCGAAAGGTAAAATTGAAAAAAAAAATAATATAGAAATTATTATTTGTAAGAGAAATACTAATGACATTCGAAGGTATACTATAATTTTCTCAATAAACTAACTAATAAAAGTATGCTTTTGGGGGAAAAACTATGTTTAGCTATGTAGCTACGTTTGAAAAATTCTTCTTAGAATTTAAATTTTGTAAAGATTTTGAATAGAAACGTAATCTTCAATTCTGAGAATTAAAGATTTCATTAAGGTTTTTTTAAGGTAACGAGGAGAAATCTGATTCTAAAAACCTACCCTAGCATATGCTAAAGAATTTATATATCTAGTTATACAAAATTTGAACTAGAGGTGAGCGCGTGACACGAAATCTTCATGAGTGACATGGCTCAAGCGAGTAATAATTTCTATACTCAAGTGATTCGTGCGTGAGAGAGAGTAAGAAAACTCGTGCATGATTCGTGGGTGGGTTAAATTTTTTCATCATGTATTTTTAGTAATTTTTAGTGATTTCCGTGAGGATTTCTTGATCGTGAGTGAGTTTTTACTATACTCAAGTGAGCGTGCGTAAGTGATTTTTTACTATACTCCCGTGCGCGTGCGTGAGTGTGGGTAAGACTAAATGCTGGTGCGTGAGTCGTGTGTGTTTAATTTTTTTCTTCGTGAGCGTGCGTGAATCAAAAATCACTCATGCGCCCATATCTAATTTGACACCTGATAGAAACATTTTCAGAATCTGATGCATGCTTTTTTAGATTCCTTTTCTTTTCTAACTCTTTCTTTTATACTATTTAATTTTTATGTCGATTTTCTTTGTTTTAAAACTTGAATTATTTGTTAGCCCTTGGCTACCAAACATATGTATAGTTTCTTTTCTCCTTTTCATGTCTTTTGTTCATTTTAGTTTTTATTTAAATGCCACATCTCCCTAAAGTATGCTTTAGATTTTCATTTTCTATTACTATTAACAATGTTGTCTAGTAACATTGAGCTGGTATTTACTTATTCAAGAATACATATTCTTATTTATGTAACAGTTTCTTTTGCAAAATATTTCATTCATAATATGCTGTAGTTTTGTGTTATAGAAAATTTTATTCCTAAACACCTATAAATATGCTATGAAAATCATGTGGGCTAAAACATAGAGAACAAAAGAACAGTACATAAGAATATTATATTTTACAATGATGTTTGTTTCAGTTATTATAAAATATTTGCCAATATGGTTTTTTTTTTAAACAATTTATAATTGAAAATGTCAGATTTGTAATTTTAAGCATTCTTTAAGAAAGCATTAACTTATTATTTAGATTCACAATTATTTTGTAAAATTTTGTTATGAGATATAAATGTGGCGCCCAAACAAGGACTCTAGAACAATAATTTTTTTTAAATATTTATTGTATAATGCTGTTTGTCAAAAAAAAAAAAAAAATAAAAAACCTTGACATTTTCCAATTGGCGCTTGAGGAGGGACAGTAGAATCTCAATGAATTATCTTTTGATTGTATTTTCTTAAAAACTACGGAAATCTAATGAGAGTGAGATTATAGTATTAATTCGATATTTATGTGAAGAAAACTTTGTGTAATTTGCAAACTCATGCACGTACACATACGTTTTTATACAAAAAAATAGTTACTTTCCAAAGCGTCATGAATTTTTGTTAAATTTTTATCAGTGGTGCATACAAGATGACCAACACCCATTTTTTGTGTATGACGTTGTTGATGTTGATTTGTCAGATAAAAGAGTCATAGTTTTAATATGCTAAAGTATTTAAACAGAAAGTCATATTAGGGTCGCTCATTGCTTTTGAGATTTCTAGAAAAGAAGATTAGTTATGATTTTGCTGAAGGTGGTTTTATGAACTATTTTTTCATATAAAAATATATATAAAATATATATAGTTACCTCAGTACCTGAGCTTAAATGGTATTACCAAATCGAAGAGATTTTAAGCGATTTATATAATTGGATCTATATATTCTTATTCCGGGCAAAGAAATTCGAGTCTAACTTAAATCACTTTCTCCCAATTTTTTATAGTGTCTTGAAGGCCGAAAAGTTTTAAAAATTACGAACATTTTAGTGATCTTTTGTGAAATTTTCATTATCTGGTATAAAATTATTGAAAGAATGAGTGGTACTACTAATTCGGAAAGTAGAATTCAAGATCATACTGATAGATTAAGTTTTTTAACGCCCGACTCGGCTAGAAATGTTTGATTTGTGAAGGTTGACGACTTGTAAAGTGTTAAGGAAAAAAAAAAAAACTAACAGACATCATTTAGTCTGGAATCCCGATCTGTTCCAATATAGGAAAAATCAGGATTTGAACTTTTTGAACGCGTTTTTATAGAATTATGGAAAAAGCTTAATATATTTTATAAATCTAGTTTTAATGAAACTTTTTCATTGATTCTATGAAACTTTTAATAAATCAAATGAAATTTAGAAATTTATTAATTTAGTTCGAGGCCAATTTCCATATTATGAATTTTTCATAACATTTAATGAAAAATTACCTTAATTCAATGAAAAGTTTCAATGGACGATACAGATAATTCTGTCACTGAAGACCTGCTTTTAAATACACCTACCCAGCAAAACCATGGCAATGACAGGTCATTACCATACGGATTACCAAGTAATGATAAGCCATCACTTTTTGCATTACTTTAAAATACAAAATAATGACTTACAGGTAATAAGTTATAGAAGTACTTATATATTTATGGCCCTAAGCTCCTTGTAGGAACTACGGGAACTTATATATATTTTTGCAAAGTAATCTGGTAATTGATTAAATAAGTACTGATTTAGTCGTTTTTATATTAATATTTTATTTATTAAATTGTTTCGACCATTTTTCCAAATAAATAGAAAACTTTCCGATGTAAAAAGTTATATTTCCAATATGACCAACTATTTCACAATGTAGTAACCACTTATTTCCTAACTTCTAAGTAATCACTTATTCTATCTTTGTGAGTAACTACTTATTCTTTCATTATGGATAACTCGTTATTCGCACTTTTTTGTAAGCGAGAGGTTAATGCCACCCATGAATTTTTGGACATCGCGAACAAAAGTAATATTGCGAGTAAATAGACTGGTAAGTAGTGAAACCCTTTGTGTGCTACTTACTCGCTTAATTACCCGGTAATGTCTGTTTTTGCTGGGTAATTCTATATTTCACTATATTTATTGCACCGTTAATTCAAGTCCTCTTCTCGGAATCTGATCCGCTAGCCGTAATATCAGCCAAATCATAATGTGGTGTGGGGTTTCATATATTCGGCATGCCCGGCTTTAATTTTTTCACTTGTTTTTTTGTGTATATGCGTTTATGAAATTCAATTTTCTATTATCTTTTTGTACTGCCCTACTGAAAATGTGCGCGTATTGTTTTCAAAGTCCAGTTATAGTTCAGTTTTCTTTTTTTCTTGTTGTTTTCAATTGCATAAATTAGCGTTGTTTAAAATGACAAACCATTAAATGATGTTAAATACTCCCCTTTCAACTACACATTTCTCCACACCAACAAATAGCGACAGCAGCCACAATTGTGACTACAAAGCAAAGTGAAATACCATGCTATAAGAGTTCGTATGCATGAAACATGTTTCCCAATTGTCAAATACAATTATATATTCACATACTTGTAGCCAGAGATTGGAAAGAATTGTCTAAAGATTGAATTGATGTAATAGAAATTTGATTTGCCTGAAAACTAGTAATAGCGCGTTTAGACAGCGAAATGAAACTTCTTGATTAAAGTTAATTTAGCTTTTTATTTTTAATCTTCATCGTTTACACATGCATTTTATGGTAGTTAAAAGAATAACTTGAAAGTTTAAAGTGTACTAAAGTGACGCCGATAGCGATCCAGCATTAGCAACATATTTGTCGACAGCGGCAAAATATGTTTGCGCCAGCATCTAAACCAGAGGTCGGCATCACCTATGCCCATGGGCGCTCTCTCACACCTACATAAGCTCACACATAGAACAAAAAAATAATCAGTCGCATACAAGATTTCAATGAAGTAGGTTGTCACATCGCTTGTTTGCCAGATTTTTTACATTCTGCATAATGTTTATTGATACATTTTTTTGGTAATTTATTTTTAAGTTTTTTGTTTTTTTTTGTGTTGCTGTTTTTTGATATTTGTTTTCGTAGTTGTTGTCTGCTTTTAAATTTTTATTTTATATTCCCATTATAAACATTTAAAATTTTCGAATTATTATACAAACGTTCTTTGTCAGTGCATTGAGAGTGAGAGGCTGCAACTCACTCATACAAGCACAAAATAAGGTTGTATATCTCTGCCGATCCCTGTTCTAAACGTTCATTTTTATCTGACTTTCTGTGTGTGTTTTTCAGTGTTGCCAATCGTCATTATAACAAAAAATCAGCGTTGTTAAAATTACGCAGTACAACAGGAAAAAATTACGGTGTTCTTGACATCACATCGGAATTTTATTTTAGGGGGGTTAAAATTTCCACCCTTTTTCAAATGTTTATTGGGAATTGGCATAGGAAACCATGTGAATCTTCAATTTTAGGTATAGGATGTGTTCAGCAAACTTATGTAAAATACTATGAGGAACATTTTACTGGAACATTTTAACCCGATAACTCTTCAATTAAAGGGACTTTTTTAGTCCCATTTTAAAAAGGGACAAAAAAGACCCGTAAGTTGAAGAGTTAAAGGGTTAAAATATTCCACAAAAATATTCCATGTAGTGTCTTACATAAGTTTGCTGAACACATCCTATACCAAAAATGGAAGATTCACACATGTCCAACAAACCTGGATTTTAGGTGTAGGATGTGTTCAGCGAACTTATGTAAAGCACTAGAGGAACATTTTAACCCCCTAGCTCTTCAACTTACCGAGTCTTTTTTGTCCCTTTTTAGAAAGGGCCAAAAAAGTCCTTTAATTGAAGAGTTACAGGGTTAAAATGTTCCATAAAAATGTTCCTCCTAGTATTTTTTACAAGTTCGCTGATTACATCCAATTACAACCAATTCACAATAAACATTTGAAAAATGGGGGAAAATTAACCCCCTTAAAATAAAATTTCGATGTGATTTTTCAAAACGCCGACAACTTATATTTTTTTTTGGTCTCTTCTACCAGAATCCATTGTCAGAACCCCGTAATTTGGCCAAAAAGTTCGAAATTGATTTACAGTGTTAGTAGAATGAATACAGAATCGTTTAGAAACCAGAATTTTCGAATTCGTAAATCTTGCAAATATTGTTAAAAAGAATTCAACTTTTTAATTTATTTTTATTCTAAACCTTGTACACTACACATAAAAATTCAAAAAGCAAGATTTTTGCTAAATTTAATTTCGTGTGCTGATTCCGAAAGAAAGAATAAGAAATTCGTATCACCCACCAATTTCTCACATTTTAATATTAAATAAAAATAAGTTTTATTAATCAAAATGTATAACAAATATGTTTACCGCTTAAATACTTATAAGTTGACAATATATTCTAGTGTTAAAAGGTTAGCAATAATATTGTTACGAATTTGAATTGGTCTAGTATAGAAAACTATTGAATTTTCTGTAAGAAAATATCACGAGAGACGGGATGTACTGAACACGTCAATCTGGTAACACTACATTTAAGTATACACCACAGCCTATAATGTTAAATGCCATAAATAATGTTAAGTGTTATAATCAAAGACATTGGAAGCTTTTAGTATGTGATACAGCCACGAAAATTAGAGTATAAAAGCCCGAACGTTATGAAGGAAAAGCAAGTTGCGTATTAGCGTTTATGAAGTGAAGTTGTACTTTAACATTTGTGCTATTAAGTTGCGCGTTAGAGTTAATTGCGCTTTAGACTGTGTATAGTGCGTTGCGCATGTGTATGTGTTATATTGTTGTATTTAAAGTAATACAGTGTTAAATAAATAATTGTATAAGCTCAACATATATATAAGAGAGGGTGTTATTTTATGTGCAAAGAGCACTAACCCGATTTATATAAAGGAGAATAACGTACGTTTTAGAAGGTAAACGTAACAATTGGTGTCAGCGGTGGGATTGGCTATTTTGCTTGCAATAGAAAAGAATCCGGTTTACTTAAAAAAATAAGCCAACGTTTTTAAAAACATCGGAGAAAAAGCTTTGCAAGAAACTTAAGAGAGAGAAAATACAAAAATCAGCCTCTAATAGTTAGTAATTTTAGTAATGCAATATTTTTGTAAATAAAAATTGTATTCTATTAGGAAACTTAATTTTTAAATTTTTATTTAACAAATTTTTCCCTATTTTTTAATTATTTTCATATTGTGAGAGAATTGTGGTGGGTGATAAAAAAAACTGATATCGAATACAGTTTTAGCATCCAAAAATACATGAGATTAAGGCAAATTAGTTTAAAAAAATTGTACAAACATATTTTTCGTTGCCCAGTGTAATTGACGAGGTGTTAACAACAATATTTTTAAGTTTTTGTTTTAGTTTTTTTTTCCAGATGATAACATTTGAAGAATGTTGAAATATTGAAAAATGAATTTGATTAAAAAACAAATAATCTTGTTTTCAATTATTAACTATTAAAATCACGAATAAATAAAATCTTAAAATAGAAAACTTATTTGGTTTCAAAGATTTTAAATTAAAAGTTGTATTTATTCGACCTTTCCAATTATTAAATAAAATTTAGTTATTTAGGGTCAAGCTCAGTGATTTTAATATAAATATTCTCCTTATAAATCTATATTTCGACAGTCTCAGGATTCTTCCAGTGAATGTTTACATGTAATTCAGTAAATATTTAATTTAAGGGAATGAAATATTTAATTTACGGGAATGATAAAACTAGCGAGTTATATAAATTTCAAAAGCGACTTAAAGACTTAATTCTTTCAAAACTCTTTACTCCTACTCCCGACAAAGTGTTGGTGTTTTTATATGGTGCAGTAATTTGTTTAAAAGTGGTACTCAAAATTTTCATCACTTAACTTCATAAAAGATATAAATGATATCACAAGCAGATATCTGTACGCTTCACCTCCCCCACCTCCCCCACAATGTTCTATACATAACTTCATTAACTTTATTATAATGGAACAGCATCAACTTTAATTTTATATGCATATGATGTTGCACTTGTTTGGTTTTTTGTTTTTGTGTTTTTCTAAAAGAACTCATTAAAATGTCATTTAATTAATAATTGAGCTGGAAAACCCTTTTGGCATTCATTAAATAACAATGAATATAAAAAAAAAATTACAAACAGAAAACTGGCGCTTGTTTTTATAAACTTTGAAACCATTTTATTTTGTGGTCGCTAAGTAAAGTGCTAAAGTATTTGTAAAAAAAGTTTTTTTTGTTTTCATTTTACTTTGGCTCTTTGTTAGTGAATATAGTTCATATTGAGAATTTATAGTACTCTTTGTAATCGATATTGTATTTTTTTTTGCAATTTTCTTTATTTCGTATTGTATGTTTAAAAGCAAGCGCCAATTAAGTAGTCAATTGAGATGAAATAATTCTAAAAGTTTTTAACCGAATGAGTCAAAAAAGAATTAATATTTTTTTTTTTTGCAGATTACCCTTAAATAAATTTGGTTTTACAAAACTAAGTACAAAGTGAAAACATTCCAAAACTTTTTGTTGTTACAACATTTTTAAGTGTTAAAGTTTTTTTTAAATAGAATGGAACAATTACAATAGTATATTTTTTGTTTTTATTTTACTTTTGCGAAATGATATTAGTTTACATTTCAGTGAAATTAACAACAAAGTTGCCAACACAAGCATTTTATACAATTTGAGGAAATTTTATTTTGGCGCCCAACAGGGCACAAGAAATATATAGTAATTAACTAACCCTCGAAACTTCACAAATATAATAGAATTCTAACTAAATATATGAATATAATATTATTTTTAGTTTTATTCTAGGTTGGCCAACATTTTTCAAAATCATTCAATTTGTATATCATTTAAATCCATTCTATAACGGCGCCCTAATAGAGGCTTAAAAAATATATAAATAGCCTCTTGGGAACCTAATACCACAATAATTGAGTTCCATGTTGGACGCCAATTATTGGGTGTATAATTTAAAAATGCGGGATTCACAACAAATGGCGTATCTTTTACACATGGTTTGTGTTTTTAATAACTTATATGGCATTTTGGATAAGGTAGACATCTGTCATTTATTCTCAAAATTTTCCAAAACTCCCGCATTTTTATGTTATACTCCCATGAATGTGCGTTACCAGCATCAAATTTTCATACCATTAAGGTCAAAATTATGGAAACTAACCTTGATTATTGCCAGAATAGTCTTCTAATTTAAGTCCCCCGTCTGGCGCCAATTATTAATAACAGTTTTGCCAACGTTCTAGATTTTCAGAATTCAAGTAAATTTTATTTTGGCGTCAACTCGGCGAAGCAACATATTTGATAAACTGACCTTGAGATCTCAAGGCCACAAGTGTTTTTATTGCAGCCTCACGCTGAGCGCGAATTATTAAGAACGTTATTGCCAATGTAAATATTTCACGAAATTAAGGTTTGTTCTTTGATATTTTATATGCTGAATATTGCTGCTAGGCGAGAACAAGAAATTTCCATTGAGCTTGTAATTTAACCTAATAAATATTTATAGAAATTCTAAAAACGTAGTCCCCTCACGACTTCCTTAGGCAAGAATGAAATTCGGATTGGGGACGTATATAAAACATAGAATTTTAATTTGTTGGTTACATAAATATACATATGTCACTACATTGCTAGATCTTTCAAAAGAAAGTAGAATTTTGGAAGATGACAATGCAAATTGTGGTAGGTTTTTTGTTGTTGTTTTCGTTTTTTCTTTGATATTTTAAATGTTGGATAAGACTTCTAGGCAAGAACAAGAAATTCCCATTGAGCTTGTAATTTGGCATGACGATTCCCCAGGCAAGAATGAAATCCGGATAGGGACATGCCAACATACAAATTTTTAACAATTAAGCCAATCTAATCTTAGCGCCCAAACGGCGACATTAAACATTTAATAAACTAACTTTAAATGCCACAAAAGTTCTTTCTATAGGTCCCACGTTGGGCGTCAAAAAGTCACTATGTCTCTCTAAGTGAAGGTATTTCACCTAATACGAGTAAGTGATTTTTTATTCAACAGTAAACGGGGAAACTAATGTGGTTTCAATAATTAACAAATATTTTAATATTTCATAGAGCGGTTTGTGGTCTTACTTTCTGTATTAACAGTAATAAATTAATTTAAATAATCTGATTTTTTTGCAGTAGCTCGATTTTCCACATCGCCCCACGCTGTCCTAATGTCTAAAAAACCCTTTGTCGTGCTATTTCTTCAACTTGTTGAAATTTTCTTCTTTGTCAACAATATTTCCCTACTCGCATTATTTTACAGCTTCTTTGTATAATATAATTTTTAATTTTATCACACATAACGTTTCAAAGTAATTGTCTTCAATTAGAGGCTGTATATAAAAAGAAAACAAATAATATAAAATTGTGTTTTCATTTTATTATCTAGTCTTTTTTTTCCATTAAATGAACTCTAATGAATGGATATTTTATTAATAAAAAAACGAAACAAATTGAAAAAACAAACACCAACATAGTTTTATTCTTGTCTATTTATTAAGTGCAAATTAATTAAAAAAATGTGAAAAAAGAAACTCAAAGAAATATTTACTGCGAGTATGAATATAATAAATAAACATTAATTTTGTTTTAAATAAACTTAATAGAAATTTAATGGAATTTTAAAAGCAGGATGTTTTTTAAAGGTATATTTGATTTTTATCAGTTTTATTTTTAAAATTAATAAAATACCGTGCTAAGTTTATTATAATTTACATATTAATACATACAATTTGTAATTTTGGCGCTCGAGCGGGGACGCGATCATAAACACTTTGCTGATCAAAACCTAAACTATATAGAAATAATTTAACTAAACTTTAGCGAGTATTAATCCAAACAATTTATTTGCACTTTGGCTGCAAGCTGAAAAAAACCGTTTACAAGAAAACCCGCTTGTCAAGCGACATTCAATGCTTTTGTTAATGTTTCACAATATAAACGAAACTTTAGAGAGAAAATTGTATATTGCAAAGTAGTTCGTAGTTACTTAAATGGCGCCCAAGCAGGGACGTAATAAATAACCCTTTGTTTACCACCTTCGCAGCAAGAAAGGGAAATTATGGCTCAAAAATTGTTATCAACAGGAAGGAAGTCTCAATTTCAAATTCTGTATACCCGCTATCATACTCTGCAGGAGGGTATACATCAGATTAACATTCCGTTTGTAACTCAACGAAAAATATTGTACCCAAAACACCATATAAATTTGTGATCTGAAAAAAAATTTTCTGCAGATTTTACAGTCAAAATTTTTTATTTTCAATTAACTAAAAGTTAACTTAAATATAACTAAAATTCTGTAAACTTAACAGTTTTACTTACTTTTGCTGTTCTTATTGTATTTTACTAGTATTTAGCAAAAAAAAAATCTGCTAATTTCAGCAGTTTTTTCTGCAGCACCATTTTTAACTAATTTTTAGTAACTTTTTCTGCTATTTTTACAAATTTATTTCTTTGAGTGTATGATATGCCCAGGAAAATGTTCTGTTCTAAAGATTCGATTGCAGAATAGCTACTTTTCCTTTGTAAGCCGGTGATTTTTGTTTGAAATTGTCCCAACAGCAACTGCCTCTATAGCTCCGAAGTGGAACTGGTTGCCCTAAGATTCGCTCTGGGACTGATTATGAACTGCAACTAGTTTTAGAACAGATCCGCCGTTAGTTAGTGAAACCAGTTGAAGAACCGATTGTAAAATATTTTTCTGGGTGGTTAAAATGAATCTGTTCTGTGCATATATTTAATTATGAATCATTCTATTGCGCCACAGGTTGTGCTAAAAAGTGACAAAATTCACCGTTTCGGTATTTGTTTAGATTTTGGGTCCTAGAGATATTTTTAATGGTTACAGTTAAGCAGATAAACTTTTAGAAATTGTCATTGTTCTAAAAAAGTTTAAATTTAAGAGCAACCAAGTTGACAATTTCAATTTAATTCCGCGTGTATATTTTTTTTCAAATAATATTCACAAAGATACTGGCCGTTTTTTTTAAATCACTGGATTTATTTTCGGATTTATTTTATTTTGTTAAAAAATCCACATTTTGGTTTTTAATTTTCAAAATTGAATATTTTTATCAAAATCTAACACTTATTCGATAATATAATGTGAAAGAAAGAATTGAATTAAGCCAAATCCAAAATGGATTTATAAAATAAATAAATCCGTTGTATTTAGCTTAATATAATTCTAGAAATTGTATTTTCGCAAAATTTTAATTTTTTGTTTCACATTATATTAGCGAATAAGTGTAAGATTTGAATAAAAATATATAATTTTTTAAATTTAAAAAGAAAATGTGGATTTTTTAAACAAAATAAATCCAAAAATAAATCCGGTGATTAAAAAAAAGGCCAACTATTTAAAAATAATATTTACAAAGATTATAAAAGATAAATTGACTTAGAATAACTCTGTTACAACAAAAAGTGGAGTATCTCACCATGAGACTCTAACAAGTGATCATAATCGCATTTTGGCGCCCAACATTGGGGTCAAAATGTTTTGTCGCCGTAACTAATAAAGCACGGAGACATACCAAGGAATCCTCTTACAGGTTCCAGCGTAATTTGAAAGTTTTGGCAACTTGTAAGTTGAACCAACTAGTTTAGGGGAAACTGGGAAACAAACCATTTCAAATACATCAAACCAAATAATTTAGTTTAGAAGGTTTGAGGTTAAGAAGAAGAATAAACCTTTTTCTCTAAAAATTATAAACACATTAATTTGCAAATCAGAATAGATCTAGTTTCAGCTTTTTGCTATGGACAGGCTTGCTCAGTGATTTTTCATTAAACTGTATTATTGTTTATATTTTTAATATTTTTATTGTCAGATTGTATATGATAATTTTTCAATAACCCGTCGGCTGTAGGAATTGAACCTGTCCCTATTCCTACAAACGTAACTATACTAAGATGCGACCGCTTAGCCACCTCACCCAAGTAAGGCCTTGAATGCAATGTAACTAATTAATAGTTTTCTTTCCTATTCAGCGTTCTGTTATTGTTTTTACTAAGAAGTGATCAAACACAGATATATACAAACATTCTACTTCTAGATCTTTGTTTATCTTCCAATCTCCTCCGTGTCACCTTTTTTGCAAATATTGCCACACTAATTTAATATTCTTAATAAATATTTTACTATGTCAAAAATTTAATTAAAATCCAAAAGTTTACCCCAAGATTTGATATTTATAATCTTTGCCATCATTTGTTGAGTTTGATAACTTTCTTGAAAATTAACTTAACATTTCCTATACTGTCTTCTTATTCCCAAACAGTACTCCTTTGGTTTATAACTTTCACAAACACTTTATTTAAACAATTAATTTCATTTATCAATTTATATAGTACTCTAAGAATTTAAGCATTAAGAATATCAATATTGATTACAATTCAAAACTTTAAGAAGTAAAACTTTAAAACAAAATGGCTATCAACTGCAATAGCAGCTCAAAACCAAATGCAACCTCACTACTTAATGGTCTTTGTGTGACAATTCAAAAGAAAATACTGAACTTACTCCTCATCTTCAACAGCATCATCTTCTTCATCATTTTCATTGATATCAATACCAATAAACTCTTTGGAAAAATAAAGCAAAACCCTCTAATGATTTTGCCACACAAGTGTTGTACACATATCAAACATTATGTATTTCTGCAACCAGTCTACCACATTGTTCTACTTTATCCATAGTATTTGCTCGATTTTAATACATACTTACAAAATCTCTTCTTGGAATATACTAAATACTGTGCCATAGTATTTGATGGTTTGGTATATGAAGAGCTATGCTCTGGCTCTGTGTGGTTTTATAATTTATCAGTTATAATCTTCAATTGAAAATCAATTCAAGCAAAAACTTTATTAAATGTTATTGATAGATTTTAAAAGAGTAATATGGGGTAAAGTGGGAAAAAATTTTAATTAATTGCAAAAAATTATCGTAGCATAAGATTTCCCACATTTCTCATATTACCCTAATTTTGCCATTTTTATGTGATTTAGCACCATTTCATTTATAACGATATTTTCCACATTATCCAATTTCCCACTTAAGCCCATAGTACCTTTCTAAATCTTCATACAGTAGAACTTCTTGCTTGTCGTAAAGTACATAGTATTAGAATTGTTCATGAATATGCTTAGGGATTTTTTTTAGTAGCAGAATATACAAATATGATGAGTTTGATTAGTTGTACTTAATCGTAGCATATGAATGCACAAACTTTAGAGTAGAAATGCTCAAAGAATATAAATGATTGATTTAGCTTGAAGTATATACATCATTCCCTCCATCTTGCTGTCATCTCTCACTCTTATATATATTGTCTGTAATGATTGAATTATTTTGATGAGTGACGTACAATATTTGTGTGCAGCGTGTTGTATGTTTGAAAATGATTAGAGACTAAAGTGGTGAATAACTAGATATTAAGTTGGGTTAGTTTAAGTACAATAGTATTGGTGGTTTATGACAGATGCCACATGTTGAAACTATAAATGATTGAACATTTCAAAACAATCATCACACACAAAACCATAAAATACAACTGTGCAAAAGTGATAAACTTTTAGGAGATTTGAGAAAAATTAAATCATATTTTGTATTAATTGAATTGATATTAAAGTTTCGAGAATTTAAAACAGGTCTTGTTTCAAATGTAATTTAGACAAAACCTTATAGAGTTTTATTAATGTCGGCTAACTTATCTAAAAGTACGCTCAATATAAGATTATCCAGAGTCATTTTAATTCAAATTGTATTCGTAGTTAAGGTTAAAGACCAACTTAACTACCTTAAACAAGAGTAAAATTCTCCTCAAGATAACTCTAAATAGTGTTAAAATAATCATTCTTTTAGATAATTTAGCTGACCTATAGTCTTAGGATAATACTCTATTTGGCTAAAAAAATTTTAAAAGTAAAAATATAAATTTTAAGAATTTTCTTAACTTCCCAGTGTAGAAAATCATTACCAGATATGTGGTTATGTAACTACATACTTGGTAATGGTAACTAGTTACTTTTGTTATTACATTTCTTATTACCTTTATATGGCGATGTCGCGAAAAATAATGAGTTGTCGTTACACACCAGCATACGAAAAATCAAAAAATATATCGTTACCTATGTGCTTACCAGTACTGACAAAAATAATGAGTCTAAAAATAGATTTTCTAAAAAATAAATTATATAAAAAAAAATATTTTTTATTGTATTTTTTTTTTTTAAATAAAATTTGTTGGTGCGGGAATCGAACCTGGGTCTACAGATTGCCAGTCAACAGCTTTACCATCTGAGCTATATCGACATGTGATATTTAATAGATAAAAACACAATTGACCTGCTGCACACAAGTAAGCTTACTCGCCAACATACAAAAAATCAAAAAATATGTGGTTACATATATCCTTACCAGTGTTTAAAAATTATTGAGTCTAAAAATAGATTAAAAAAAATTTTCAAAAAAATCTAAAAAATTATTTTCTATTTGAAATAATGATAAAAATAAGTCATTATCAGTAACTCATTATTATATGTTATAAAATAATACAGAAGGTAAGTGGGTGTCATTACTGGTAGTCCAAAAAATAATGATATGTCATTACCGTTTCTACACTGGGTTTATTAGAAAATCTATGAATTTTAAATACACAATAAGCCCTAAGTTGGGCGCCAAAACGGAAAATTTAATAGTGGTTTTTATGAAAACCGTAACGGAATTGGATTGGAAATGGAATTGGATTCTATAAATGGGTCTATACTATAGAATTAAAGGTATATTTATGTTGCAGAAAATTTATTAAATATGTATAACAAATAAATAACTCCAGAAATTTCCAGAAAAAAGTTTTTTGTTGACTGGAAATTTCGTCATCAAATCCGTAGTGTGCATTGGAACTTTCCGTAAGAAAAATGTAAAAATTGTCCTTATTTCTTTGTTTGGAGTGAAATTTTGAAATGGAAATTTCCGATATTGGAGTCTATAAAACCTCTTTACGGATAGTGGAAAACCCAGTAGATATGTTAGTATGCTGCGAATGAAATAAGCAGTCGCGGAGAATTCAGCGGTCTCAAGAGGGCAGTCTCGTGGGTTGCCAACGACTGGGATTTTAGCATATTTAATTCCTTTAATGAGACTTGGCGATTAATCGTCGCCACTCAATAGCAAATCTCAACAAATATACAAATAGAATGTTAGAACGCTTCTGGGACCATCAGGATAAGTCCAAATATGCAGAGAGTTCAAGAACTACAACCTTCTCTCTTTCTCGGTTTATGTGAAAGAAGTTGGCCTGAACAAGGTGGCAGCATAAGAACCGACTGTGACATTACCTTCCTGTATTCTGCCAAGTAGACTTCCTAGTTCGAGCAGCGTAAGTTTCCTCTTTTCTAGAGAAGCTAAGAATGGCCTAATGACGTGGAAGCATTAGTCTGATAAAATTATATTTATCCGCCTTCGCACGAAACATCACATGCTATGCCCCCAATGAAGTCTCAGAGCCCAAGGACTAAGAAGACTTCTACAGCCACATGGAAAGAATAGAAAAGAACACGCCTAGTAGTGTCATTTTAGTCGTTATCGGTTATTTCAACGCCGAGGTGGGCATAGTTAGCACGCATATGGAGTCTGTTATGGGAACTCACGGACTGGGGCAAATGAACGAAAAAGGCGAACTCTTTACCGGAATATGTGCGAGTATAAGTCTTACTATCGCTGGCGCTATCTTTCCTCACAGGGACGTTCATAAAGTAACCTGCATTTCAATCGACCACCGAACAGAAACCCAAATTGACTACATTGCGATAAACAAGAAGTAGCGTGGTTCAGTACTGGATGTGCGTAATAGGCGTGGTTTAGACGGAACCTCAGACCACCACCTACTTGTAGGAGAGATACGATTGAGGATATCTGCAATCCGGCGACAAATAACTCAGTGTTTGCCAAGACGATACGACGTATTCGAATTTAAATCCCTAAATGCATACGAAATGTAAGTTCGCTCCTTAAGGTACAAGGCAATGAAATGCAATAAAATCGATATTCATAGACATAACCTAAGCATAAAATGTGGATCTCAGATGCCACTTGGAGACTTATTGAAGATGGATGTCAACTGAAAGGTGCCTTAAACGTTTCCCGAACAAGAGCTTCTCAAAACTATCCTACAAGCCCAGTATACCGGCTTAAGTCACCTGGTAAAATGTAGGGCGCGACAGTATATGCGAGGGATCCAGGCAGCTTCCTATACAAATCGAAGTAGAGATTTGTACAAGATTGCAAAGCAGCTATCACGAAACGGCAGTTCAACCACGTATCCTCTTAAAAACTCGGTTGGAGCAACTACCTCCTCTGTATTTTATTGCATTCTGTAGAGTGGCAACTGGCAATATGGTCCAACTATTATGTCGGCATACTGTCAAGTCCGCAACCCACAACTGTCTGGCGATGTCACTGTACTTCATACCAGATCAGATCCGCCATAAGTACAGTTTGCCCAGACAAAACCGAGATCGCCAATGCCATACGTGTACTGAAGAACGGCAAGACACCAGGCGTAGACAACATCAACCCTGATTTTGTTTAAGGATGATAGAAATATTAGCGCTCCAGCAATCAGACCCATCGACACCCCACTCTCTTCCCTGTTAGCTGAGTGAATGCGTGATAACTAAACTACCCAAGAAAGGAGAAGACCCCACAGAATGCAAAAAGTGGAGGGAAATAACTCTGTTAATCATGATTAATAAGGTGCTGGCAAATATAATCTATGCTAGATTGTCATCATCAATTTCAGCAGATCTTCGAAACGAGGAGGCCGGTTTCAGACTACAATGCTCCTGCACTGATCACATAAATAGCTTACGAATCATAGTGGAGCAATCTGTGGAACGGCGATCACCACTATATCTGATATTTATCGACTTCGCCAAAGCATTCGATACTGTGCACCATCAGGCAATTTGGCACACACTTCAATGCAAGGGAATTCCAGCTGAACTAATCGACTTTATCAGAGCTCTGTACGGCAATTTAACAATCCGAGTACTGCATGAACTCCAGTGCTTACAACAATCGGATTGTACGACAGAGAGGGTATAAAGTTGCCTGACGGATTGTGAGATGAGTGCGGAATGTCTGTTAATGTCAAAATGTCAAAATAACAAACAATTTTGTAAAATATACGAAAAATGGTTTATTTTACGAAAGTTTTTGTTGTTTTGACATTAATTTCGTATTTTTATGCATGTATTATTATGTGTGTAAGATTTACCTCCTACGCGGTTGCACCTGGGCAACTTCAGTCTGGATTGCACTCACTTGTGAGGGGTAATTATTCTGGCGGCTAAGATCATGGCTATTACGGGTTGTCGAGTACTTTCTGAACCGTCTATCTAGGTAGATGGTGTTAGTGGTTCTCGGTAACCCAGACGAAACCACTTCTGGGTTTGCTGGGTGGAAGTAGTTTCGGCTACAAAGACTATAAAATGGTACCACGGGAGCCATTGGCCCTCCGGAATGGTGCTATCAGAGGGATCTTGTTTTCTGCACATTTCAGACATGTACAAGGTATACCCGTGATACCAATTGTTGAAGCCAGTTGTAAACCAATAGTTGAAACCAGAGCTTTGAAGAATTAATTCTTTTTTAAATGAGTTCACTACCAATCGAATTCAATTTTCTCTAGAATTGAATGAATTCCTTTTCTTAAGTAATTCACTGAATTCGTTCAACAGAACGCGTTCATCAAACAATAAATTCAAAGAATTGCACACTACATGTTACATGTTGATATTAATTTTATTGTACATATACTAATAGTGTCAGAAAATTACAATTTTATTAAAAATTTGAAATTATTAAGAAAAACATTTAATTCTGTAATAAAATTAATAAGAAAGGGATACAAATTTTGTATGACTAAAAAAAAGAACGAAATGAACGATTGAACGAAAAGAACGAATAATGGTAAACGATGTCATATCGTTCAATGAATTGAACCGTTCAAATGAACTAGTTCGTTCATGAACGACACAACTCTAGAAAAATTGAATTAAGGAATTAATTCTTCAAAGCTCTGGTTGAAACGAATTAGAAAGTGGTGGAGGTCAGTGCGAAAGTGGAGTGAGCAGATCCGAAGGTTGGTCGGGCTGTTGATGGTTAGATGGTGCTGTATGTAGAAAGACGACAGCTACAGTCCAAATGTCCAAGATATATTATTCTTAACAATCCCCCATTACTTTATTCATCTTTAAAGGTATTTACAAGAACTCTTGCTAAAAATGGCAGAAGATAATTTAAATACGCTTTTCAATCCTAAAAAAAGCCCTACTTTGAGAAAAAAACCACCACATTTGCAACAATGACTGCATATTATTAGTGTTGTTAATAGATTATAATTAATTAATCGCACATGATTGTATTTAAAAAAAATTTAATTGAAAATGCCACCGGAAGGTCAGAGTTACTATTAATTTCATGACCAGTAAAAAACATATGCAAATTTGCTTTTTTAAAAAAAATTCGCTAGTTTATCTGGTTTATCTAAAAAATTACTGTTAAATTTATTAACATTATTCCATTTTAGCTGTATTAATTTCTCTTGTTTGCAACGGTTTTAAAGTCTTGTACTACTCATTTAACATAAATTTAATTTCAAGCAAATAAAATTTAAATATCTCAAGGGTCTCAATATGGTCTTGTGTTACTGCAGTTCTCTTGTCTTTTGTGTGACAGTAACAAATTAAGTAAGTGGTGTACTCGCCTACTGTCTTCAAAAACAACAACAAAATACAAGCTACACTATGACGGCATATTATATTGTTCAGTGCACAACAGGGATGGAAAATTGGAATTTTTTTAAGGTACTGAAGCTTGACGATGCTCTTTTATTTAACACAGATTTTCAAAGTTAGCACTCGTTTTCGTGATATTTGCGAATTAAAATTTTAGGCGGAAATCCGATATTTTAATAGAATTTTTAAAATTTAAAACATTGCATTTCTACCATTTCTAGCGGCCCTATGTTCCACTGGGAATTAAAGGATTAAATATATTTCTACCAATTTATTGAATGAAGACTATTTTTAAATTAAAATTTCGTGCTAGTTAATTTTAAAATGATTTTTTATAAATTTTACGGAAAAAAAAATTTAACTAATTTTTATAAATACCGTTTTCTTGCCATCTTGTATTGTACAAAAGTATTAAAGTTATGATATTTTGACATCGAAATTTGAATTACGATTATCGCAGAAACAAGCTAAACCTTAAAAAAACGTTCTCTAATTACGTTTACGAGTACAAGTTGCCCAGCTTAGTGAAAAAAAGTTTCCAATTCGTGCGCATTATTATTACTGAAAATAGAGTTGCAAAACTCGGTTTCCGAATTGTTCGATAAACCGATTTTTATATTTTCCGGGATTTTAAAACCAGTTTTTTCGAGAAGCCGTTTTTTCGTGTCGAATAACGCAGTATTTTCGAATATCTTTCAAGGGGAAAAATTTAAAGAGATTTTTATACATTTTTTAGTAATTAAAAAATATTTAGTTTTTGTTCTCCCTTAATGGTGAGTTCACATCTGTTTTTAAGTCCAGAGATTTTAATGAAGATCTCGCCAGAAATCTTGACCTTTCATATTTGCACATTATGACAGTAGCAAGATTTCGATTTGACAACAGAATTTTTTCGTAAACAAAGTACCATAAAAAATAACCTCAAATTAAAAATATTTCTAAAAACCATTTATTTTATTCATTGGCGGGGTGAAATTTGCATTTTATGTAAAGATCAAGCGCTAATTATATTACTAAATTTCTTTTTTTTTTTAAGGACATCAAGCTACTAGGAAGACTATTCAATATTTTTATGGAAGGAAGCCATGCACTTTCCAATGCTTTCTTCATAGTAATGCTTTGCGGGAAGCAAAAATTAAAACCATGCAACATTTCTAATAATTATTAGTACTTTTCCATTGGGTCCAAATTTATCTCTATTATATTTTGAATAATTCGTTTATTCCATCATCTTATGATATTTTTAGGTTATTTTTTTAGTCAGCTGTTGAGCAGCGTTGCCACTTTTTGATGCTAAAACTCTACAAATTAAGCGAAATGCAGTGCAGTGTAAAAGTCTGAAATTTTCATGAGATTTCTTACAAATCTCACGAATTTAAGGGATTTTATTTGTATGGGGAATCTGGGGAATTTACATGAGCTTTTCACTAAAATCTAAATTTTAGTGTATATCTCGGGGTCCGTGCGCCGTTTAATAAAATTTAATTTAGAGAATAGAATTTAAGAAATGTCATAATTTGCTACAATTTGAGGCATATCAAGTCGTTGTTAGCTCACCAGGAATCGGATGCGACATTCACAAACTTTTAAAGACTTAGCGGAAAATTTTTGAAAAAGTGCGTTTTTTGCGTTTGATATTCACAATTATTTTTAAAATTGGTTAACGTATTGCGTAAAATCAATTTTTTTTAGTAAATAGCCTTTTCGAGTCAAAAAGGCATCCCAGCCACCAAACGAGCCAAAAAATGTATCAAATAAGAACTCAAAATATATTATTAAAAATTAAAATTTTTGTATGAAAGTGGTTCATCCAAGAGAGCTTTTCTTTTTGATTCAAAAATGATTCAAATAAAATATTAAAAAAAAAATTCTACAGGCTTAAAAATTAATCTTGTTTTTGAGACTTTTTTGAATTGTTCACAAAATATTCAAATTTATTTACATTTCTGAGTGAACCATTTTTTTGGAATTAATAATTTGCATCACAATTTTGTGCCTTTTAGGATTCATTTTAGAATATTTTCAATTAAAAAAATTAGCAATTTTTGAGAAAAATTTTAAAATTTCAAAAATGTGTTTTGTTTGAGTAATTTTTGACTCACACAAATTTTGCTGGCTGGGATTTAAAAATTTTAAAACCCAAAAATTTGATGAGTTTTTTTTAGCATTTTAGAATATTGGAATTTTTTTTCTTCCCATTTATTTCATAAAAGGATCTGAAATCATTTTTTATTTGTGAAGTAATGGAAGTAATGCTTTACAAACTTCTTCTTTCACTGCTTCACAAGTATGCGTTGGTGTATTTTTACTGTTTTTTTAGAAGCAATTCTTAACAACTTCAAAAAATCACTTCTTGAATTGCTTCCAATATTTTGCTTAGTATATTTTTACAGCTTTTTTAGAATTAGTTCCGAACAACATCCAAAAAATTACTTAATTATTGCTTTTATAGAATAATTGATTTAAAAGTGATCCTAAAAAGTGATTTTCGTATCATTTGCTATTTATAAACAGATGATCGCAAGTTCGATTACCTGGACTGACCAATATTTTTTTAATTTATGTAAGTTTTTTCTTAATATTTATAATCAATTTGTTGAAATTCAATATTTTTAAAATTTAAAAATTTTTAAAAATATATAAAATAAAAATTTTGGAAAATCTTGCTTTTTATGCACTTATTACAATAGTAATGAAAACAATACTAAATTGCAATGCACCTCTTGCACTTGTTTAAAAAGTACTTTTATTGAATAGAATAAAACACGATATCTCGCTATGACAAAGTGGTGTTTTTATGCCAGTCAACTTTCATATCAAAGAATATCTCAGCGGTAGAGAGACTAGCAATCATGGGATCACAAGTTCGATATCCGTGGCGGCAGTAAAAAAATTTTTGTAAAATAAAAAAATATAATTTATTTTGCGAACATTTTTTTAAACTTTTAATTGGTGAAAAAGAGCTTCATGTGCACTCGTCCAAAAACTACTGAAAAATGTTGAAGTGGTACTACTCCTCTCCTATGACAACTTAGTGTTAAAATAGTTAGTGTTTATGTTATAAAAGGAGGACATCTAGATTATCAATTCTAGTGCCTTTTCTAATGCTTCGGCATCCCATATTTTGCTGTGCGATTTATTGTTTTTTAAAGAACCGTTACCGAAATATAGAACAAAATTATGCCGTCACCAACACAGATATACGTTTTGCATGTCATCCTGGATTTTAAGACAATTTTTCAAGATTTTTATAGTGTTTATTCTTTGAATTTTGCAATATAAAAGTATACATTTTCTGCAGAAAATTTCAACTAAATCTATTAAATTTTTTACAAAAAAAATTTTTAATTGGAAAAGTACTGAAAAAAGATGCCAACGTACTAAGTTTTCCACCTCTGGCAAAGTCCTTGTTATTTTTTTATATACTGCAGTCTGCAAATACTGCTCTTGTTACTTTTTTTGTTAACCCTCAAAAAAAAAAAAATTCAAAAGTTTTGCAAAAAAGAACATTTTATGTATATTGTATTTACTCAAGCATTTAACAAAATATATCAACGTGTGTGGTCTTATTTTTGTGCCTTTTTCGAGCAAAATATCAGAAACAAACAAAAAACTAAAAGCAAACAAGACAGTATTTGGACCGAATAAATATACAAAAATATATTGTCAAACAAACAAGACTAAATGTATTATGATGATTTAATTATTTGACAAGCAACAATATCTGTTTAAATGGAATTCACAGATATTCGCAAGAATTTAACGCAAATAAAACTTGAAAGTTTTCTTTTCGAAATTAAGTTAAAAAGTTTGATGAAAAGACAAATAAGTTAATTTTCTTAACTAAATATGGATTTGAAATGGTGAAAAGTGGTAAAACAGTAAAGTTGCGTTTACTTCTGCATCGAAATCTCGGGATTCCGATATACACCACTGCGTAAAAACAATCAAGAAAATCTTATAGACGTTATATATTTAGAGAATGCATTTAATAGAGCCAACTATGTCTTCTTTATTCAAAACTTAACATTTATATGCTTTCCTTCATTGTTTTTTCAGAGTGGTGGATATCGAAATCTCGAGATTAAGGTTAATTTACCGTATAAGTCGTTACTGGAGGTGGTTGCTGTTACTGCGATACACTTTTGTTATGTTTGAATTTCTTTTAAAATTATTAGTTTTTATTCTTTCTCGGTAATAAATTTGTAATTTAAAAACTGTTAAATTTGAAAATAAAATATCAAAATTTAAACTAAATAAATTTGTCAAGGAAACAGATTGATCTAAACAAGATTAGCTAAATCTTTCAAAAATCAAGCGTTTATCATTCAAAGCACAGCGGCTGTTTTCTGTTTGCCATAAAAAGTGATGCCTCTTAAGTGGTTTTTTCTCAGAGTTTTTTGTAAATTTTCAACAATATTTTTTTTATATACTATTGCTTTTGTTTACCTATCGATATATATTTTTATCAAGATATTATATTTATATATATCGATGAAAAAAAATCTACTAATTCTTTGTTAAAACCCAGTATAAATGTTACATTTAAGTAATGCGTATATTAAATATATTGCAATTATTTTTATCACCACAAATATCTCATTAATTTAATGCTTTTAATCCTTTTTGTAAAAAATTTATAAATACATTTGTGTTTTTTTTTTGTTACTACTTAAATTATGTGTATTTTTTTACATGAATATCCTCTTTAACTTTTAATTAATAGTATCAGTTAATGCTTTTTATGGGAATATATACTGGTTAATATATAACAGTATTAAAAAAATTAACTTAAATTATTTTTACATAAATTTTTTAACCACATAAAAGATTTAAATTAATAGGAATTTTTGCATAACTTCATTAAATAAGTAAAAAAAACAGTAATTTTTACTAAAACTATGGCATTCAATGAGAAGTACCCCAAAAGTTTTTTCCAGATACCATCAAATGGGCATTGTGCTGTAATGGTTAGCAACTTAGACTATTACACAGAAGGTTGCTGGTTCGAGCCCCAGCTCTTATTGCTAAATTTATAAAAATAATATGTATGAGTTTTCTATTGTATACCTAATGCATATCGCAATGCCCTCCTTCGGTATTTCCATAGCACTTAGCCTCACCGAAGTAAAATAATATAACAGGGCCAAGAAGTAAAGAGCTCTAACAAGTAAGCCAACACTCCATCAGATGGCGCGCAATTGTTGTCCTAAAATTTAACATCTCCTGCAATTACAGTATGGCCATCCTTGAAACCCTACATCTTTTACTAACTTTCGTCTCTCCTCTATCCCTTTTTTAAAAAAGTAACATTAATTAATAAGAAAAATATTTTGAATGTTGCTTCTCTTAAAAAAATTTACTAATTTTAGCAGTTTTTTCTGCAAAATTATTTTTAACTAATTTTTAGTAGCTTTAGTAGTATGAAACAATTGTATTTGATAAATAATTATAACTTTTGACGTTTTACTGATGAATATTTTTTCGCCATTTTTTTTGAATAGTTTTTATAAAGTTCTTGACAATTTTTTTTTTTCATTTTTAACGATTTTTAACCAAAAAATGTGGCACCACTGAGGTAAACACAAATCATAAAAGTAAATATAAAATATTATTCACCTCAAGGCGTCTGGCACAAAACGTGACAAAATATTTTATTCATTAGACGCTATTATATAAAATGCACTAAGTTTAATGCTAAAAGCCCCCTTCAAAAATTTTGTCCTAGATTTTGAACCGTTTCACAGATTGTGCTCATTTCAGGACAACTACAAACTTTTTCAGTAAAAGTGAGCAACTGCTTTTTGCGTTGGTGCCGTGATTTTTATTTCAACAAACAACTCTAGATCGTCTTAGAGTTGTAGAAGGATTAAGTATTTAGACCCCTATCCGCCAAAAAAAACGTAAGCACAACTTTCGATTTATGTCATTCGATGAAAACTGACAGTTCTCAATCAGTGATGCCAACTTAACGCTTTTCACGTTAGATCTAGCGCGTTTGCACTAGCCAAAACTTGCATTATTTTCTATTAGCGCTTTTTATTAAAAACGCGCTAGGATGACGCTTTTCGGTTTTTATACCCTACACCACTATGTGGTCATTATACCCTACACCACTATGTGGTCAGGGTATTATAAGTTTGTGCTGATGTTTGTAACACCAAAAAATATTGGTCTTAGACCCACCTTATAGTATACCGATCGGTTCAGAATTTTTTTTTATTTCGATTTAACGATGTCCGTCTGTCCGTCCGTCCGTCTGTCTGTCTGTCTGTCTGTCCATGCAATCTTGTGCGCACTCTACAGATCGCAACTATCAAGATATTTTGATGAAATTTGGTACGCAGACCTATGTTGGCCCAAGGACGAACAAGTTTAATTTTGGTGAACATCGGTCCATGTTTAGACCTAGTGCCCATATAAGGGTCCTACCAAAATTATATTGTTTATACGCTGCAGGTCGTAAATATTAAGATATTTTGACGAAATTTGGTACACAGACCTACGTTAGCCCAATAACGCAGCCTATTGATTTTGGTGAACATCGGTCCATGTTTAGACCTAGTGCCCATATAAGGGTCCTACCAAAATTATACTGTTTATACGCTGCAGGTCGTAAATATTAAGATATATTGATCAAATTTGGTACACAGACCTATATTGGCCCAATAACGCAGGCTATTGATTTTGGTGAACATCGGTCCATGTTTAGACCTAGTGCCCATATAAGGGTCCTACCAAAATTATACTGTTTATACGCTGCAGGTCGTAAATATTAAGATATATTGATCAAATTTGGTACACAGACCTATATTGGCCCAATAACGCAGCCTATTGATTTTGGTGAACATCGGTCCATGTTTAGACCTAGTGCCCATATAAGGGTCCTACCCAAATTATACTGTTTATACGCTGCAGGTCGTAAATATTAAGATATTTTGATGAAATTTGGTACATAGACTTATGTTGGCCCAAGGACGAAGCCTATTGATTTTGGTGAATATCGGTCCATGTTTAGAACTAGTGTCCATATAAGGGTCCCCCCAAAATTATATTGTTTATACGCTGCAGGTCGCAAATATTAAGATATTTTGATGAAATTTGGTACATAGACCTATGTTGGCCCAAGGACGAAGCCTATTGATTTTGGTGAACATCGGTCCATGTTTAGAACTAGAGCCCATATAAGGGTCCCCCCAAAATTGGCTTGGTTACAAACTGCAGTTCGCAAATATTAAGATATTTTAATGAAATTTGGTGCGCTGACTCACATTATAGAAAATTTTGACATAAGCCCCATTTTAACCCATTCGAATTTCGGATCCAAACAATACACCAGACTGGTGTAGGGTATTGTATAGTCGGCATGCCCGACTTTAACCTTTTTACTCGTTTTATTTAGTGCTTTTAGCACTTTTGCGTTAAAATGTTTATTTTGATAAGATTTTAATTAACTTCAAAGTTTTTAAGTAAAAATATACAACTTTTTCCTGAATATTTCCCAAATGGGTGTTATTTTTATATGGTTTTAAGATCAAATATAACTCACAATTTATTTTGCAACAAATGAAATTTACATCAAAGATACTCTAAAATTGTTCAATTTGTATTAAAAAATTAACAATTGTTTTCAATAATGAAAATGTTCAAAGCAATAAAAATGTGAAATTAAGTTTCATTATCCCAAAATAGTGAGTATTAAAACTATTCGACTGCTCTGCCGCTTAATTTAGTTGAAAAATTCATTAGCTATCGCTTTTTGGAGGTTTTTAAGGGACCGACAGCGTATTTTGCTACAAAAAAGTTGAAATCACTGTTCTCAATTATACGCATGATCTCTCATAATTTCTTAACTTTCTGAACGCCTCAGCTTTTTCTACTGCAAAGGCAGTAGAAAAAGCACTACAATTAATGAAGATGACAAAGCAAATTGTGAAAAATTTTCTGTTGTTGTTTTTGTATTTTGTTTGATATTTTAAATGTTTAATAACGCTCCTAGACGAGAACAAGAAATTCTCATTGAGTTTGTAATTTAACTTAACAAATATTTACAGAAATTCTAAAAACGTCGTCCCCTGACGATTTCCTTAGGCACGAAGGAAATCCGGATAGGGACATGCCTACAACGGATTATTTTTCACAATTTGTTAAATACGTTTGGGATTTTAGCATATTTAATTCCTTTAATGATCTAGATGTTTTTCTTTTAAATGATTTTAACATAGAGTTGTCATGGGTGGAATGTACTCCCATTTCAACATTTTTGCAGTAATTTTTGAACCAGGTTAAAGGAAACTCTATTTTATCAATTGAAAATAAAGAAAATTAGTAAAACAATAATATTTTTTTTTTTCAAATTTATCTATACCAAGGAATTAAATGTGCTACAATCCGTAAACTTATTTAACATAATATGAAAAAATAATTTGTTAAAGGCATGTCCCTATAGAAATGATTTTTTAGGTTAAATTACAAATTCAACGAGAATCTCTTATTCTCGTCCAGGAGCGTTTTTCAACATTTAAAATATCAAAGAAAAAACAATAACTAAACTTTAGCACAATTAGAGTAGTATTCTGGAAGATGACAAAACAAAGTAGTATTTCGGAAGATGACAAAGCAAACTGTGGTAAATTTTTTTGTTGTTTTAGTTTTTTGTTTGATATTGCAAATGTCGAATAACGCTCTTGGCTGAGAACAAGAGATTATCTTTGAGTTTGTAATTTAACCTAAAAAACATTTCTAGAAATTCCAAAAGAAAACGTCCCCTGACGATTTTCGTAGGCAAGAATCAAATCCGGATAAAAATCAATTAGTATCTTTGATGAAGAAAAGTAAGTTAAATTCTTTTGGCGCCCAACGCAGAGCTTTAGTCCTTATTTCTGGCAAAAATAATCAATTTTTATTTACATTTTAAATAGTTAATAAAATGAAAATACTTCTAATATATAGAAATTCCAAAACATATGACCTTTAAGATTTGTTTTTCTACAAGTTGTTCCATATGCCCCTTATATGGGACACCAAATTCCATACAGAAATTTGTAATGTCTGTAAATTTTGTTTGTTTGTGATCCAACATTGTATTTCAAGAACATTTGGAAAGCAAAATGTCTCTATTGACAAGACAAAACGATTTGACACCGATTGTTAACAATTGCTTTTATTTTTAATTTTTTTCCAAGCAATTTTTCTTCTTCCGTTGATTATAAATATACATGTATTTTTTTGCAAAACTCTTGCAATAAGCCATTCACAGATAAAAAGTTTAAAAACTTGTCAAGTATATGGAGGGGAAAAAGTTGGGGAAAAAAAAACTAAATGAAATGTAATTTATATTGATGATTGCCAAAGATGTTTGGCACTTTAACCAAATACAATAATGTATAGAACAATCAACCAGCTTGGAAAAGACGTATGTATAAAAAAACTTAGCACTTATTTAAAGACTTGTTTGAGAGTGAGTGAATGTTGGTGAATGCATTTATTTTACACATTGACCTAGTAACACTATGACATGGAAAATGAAAGAATAATAAAAAAAAGCATTTCCACAGAAAAAAGATTCCAAGAAATCAATAATATAGTGTGAAAGAAAATTAAGGAAAATGTTTTAATGAAATTATATTAAATTATCAAGAAAAAGGATATGAAATTTTTAATATTTTAAATATATGATTCTTATATGAATTCTATCAATTTAAAATTATTTCCGTTACAAAAGATTAAAAGCCATTAGATATGGTTCCTTGGTAAATTATGTTCGAAAATTTAATATAAATTTCAGATTACTTCATGTAAGGAGTTAGAGGTTAATCACAACTGTGTCGATTATCGACCGACGACAGCAAAAGTCGTCGCGAATAATTTAAATTCAGCGACAATCGACCGCCGACATTTGTTGACGTTTAGAAAAAAATTAAAGTAAAACAAGAATACGTTTGTGATTTTTTCGCCACAATTCTTCACCAATTCAATTGGTTTTCCATTAATTCTTGTTGTTTTACATTTTTTTGTATTTAATTTTGCTTTTTTGCGGTAAATTATGCATTTTTATTTTCAACTATATTTCTTCTGTCAAAAAAAATTTTTTTTTGTAAACAAAGTACGAATTTTTGCAACTCTAATACGAATTTCTGCAACTCGGTTCCTTTAATTAGTTAAAAATATGGCTACTATTTGACAAATATTTTGAGTGTGTATTAGTGTGTCGTCACAAAAATAGAATAGATTCTATTACGACGACAAATCGCCGGACGACATGGCTACATTTTACTTCCCATACAAAATATATGAAAAAGCGTATGTCGTTGTCGTTACCGACCCAGTTCTGATTAATCTCTTAACGCATAGAACCATTGACGATATTCACAACCTTTTTTACATGGGTGCTATCAGTTTATAGTGAATGTTTCTGCTAACACCTTGCCAAACAAATACAGTTGTTGTTGGTTCTTACTTTGACAGTAGCTGTTTTGTTTTTTCAAGTGTTGCCAATTAAGCTATTCGAAATGTAAATTTTAGCGGATAAAATATATACTTAACTTTAGTAGCCACCTGTTTTCTGTTTATTCACTTTGAATTGATAAATTTGTTACAAAAACATACCTGAAAAGAGAAAAAAATAGTAACAAATTAGTTAATTGGTATCAAAAATAAAAGATAAGTAAGAAATTTTCAAACAAAATTTCTAATTTAAAAAATATTTAAGACAAAAAATGGATATTAGTTTTGGCTATAAAACTGGGCTTGGGAGCGAATTTTTGTTACGCTCGAAATCCAGTTTAAAATTGATTTCCATCATCTAGTTCAAACTGGATGATTTCCAGAGTAATGTAAACAGAACCCAAAATGAGAAGAACTTTTTGTTAATATAAAAGTTATGGATTTTAGATTTTACCCTTTTTTAGGAACTTTCACTTATCATTTGGAGTAATTTTTCTTTCGAAAAATCACAACTCTTGATACTTTTGTAAGTAAAAACTTCGATCAAATTTAGATATATGATAAGAATTTACAGTTGAAGGAGTTGCGAAGGAAAAAATAGCTATTCCACAACCGCAAAAGCATATTTGGACACAGAGTTGCCATTTATTTATTTATTTGAAGAAAAAAATATGCGTTCTGGAAAATAGGACAAATGTTGTTTTCAGACTGCGCTTCGCGTGAAGCGATCGTTAATATAATAACGAAATACATGTAGTAGATCGTTCGTTCTCTCTACACTCATAGAAATAAATCTGTAAAAATAGCAAAAAAAAACAAATAAAAATTAGTTAAAAATTATGCTGCAGAAAAAACTGCTGAAATTGGCAGATTTTTTTTTTGCTAAATACTAGTAAAATAAGAACAGAAAAAATAAATCTGTTAAATTTACAGAATTTTAGTTATATTTAACTTTTAGTTAATTGTACTGCAAAATCTGCAGAAAATGTTGCTAAATATAGTTGAATTAAAAATAGCAAAAACAAACTGTTATATCTACAAAATTTTTTGTTATTTTTAAGCTAAATTTAGTTGAATGCAAATAGCAGCCTATCCTGGTAAATTTAGAGAAATGTTTCCTTAAAAAAATTGTAAACTGCTGTTTTCAAAAGGCTCGATTTTAATTTGCATTTAAAATATAATCGAAAAAAAACTCAGAAAAATTAAAATTTTTTCGTGATTTTTTAGATTATTAGTTAGCAAAATTTTTTTGCATATTTTAGCAGGTTATTTTGTTACTTTCTACTAACAAAAATTTAACTCAAATATAACTAAAATGCTGCATATTTAACAGTTTTTTTTTCTGTTCCTATCTTATTAATATATAGAAAAAATAATCTGCTAATTTAGCAGTTTTTTTCTGCAGCATCATTTTTAACTAACTTTTAGTAGTTTTAACTAAATTTTTTACAGACCTTTTTCTATTAGTGTAGACGTCTTGTTGCAAAACGCAAAGAAAAAACATGGTTGGAATGACCACATTTGAAAAGCATCATCTATTTTTTGGTTTATGATTGCTACAATCATATTATGAAATACCTTTTTTTTATCATAACAAAATCCTTAAATTATATCAGTATGATTCCAAAGTGATGCCTGACCCGACAAAAACAAAATGAACTGAAATTATCCAAAAAGTTTACGATCGCCATTTTGGATTTATCTCGATAAACTGTCGAACCGATATCTGCACAACATACAAGTGCGGCTACAATAATATTGGAACTAAGAGACATCAATTAGCCCGGAACCTTAATCCGTACCAATTTTGGAGCATTTGGATGCTTTTTAAACGCGCCTTTATAGAATTATAAATTTTCCAGGAAAATTTCCTATTCCAAAGAATCAGTTGTAGAATAGCTACTTTTATATTGTAACCGGGAACGGGTTCCCGAACTAGTTCCATGGAATCAGTTATAGTCGTTGCAGTTGTAAAATTGGTGTGGTTGGCAATCGATTGTAAAATATTTTTCTGGGTCCATTATGCGGTGTATGCTAACTATAAGGAATTTATGCTGATAACCTCCATATAATGAAGGGTCACCCTAGTGTACAGTTTCTTTTGACGTTCACAGTATTTCATTTTAATTATTCCACCGTTGATTGAAATTCAGTTCCAGGAATTTGATCCTTTTTGAGGAATATGACCTTAAAAGTAATTTGTTGTAGGGTATCATATAGACCGAAGTACAACTTAAATTTTTTAACTTGTTAAATTTTCATTTTCAGACATTTTCTTAAAAATCCTTAAATTTTATTAAAACTCACGTAAGTTTTTGCAAAGCATTTAATTTTATTAATTTCTTTATTGAGTAAAGTTTTATGGTTAATCCTGCCCCTTCTTCACTCACGTAACAACTTTGAAAACCTTAGCCATTAATAATGAACAGTCAAATATTCATCATAATCCTTGTCATCATTCCTAAAACTTCACTCGTATAATGTGTCATCAACATGATGCGATAACGACCATAATATTATAACAAATCAAACAGCAACATTATTGATAAACCTCATAAGCAAAAGTCACTACATCACATGAGTTCAACATGACAACAAAAAAAAAATGCAACCCTGTTTTACACGTAACATAATTTTGTGGGTTTTATGAGTAGTTAAAATAGCTAGGCAACCAAACCATCATCAATGTCATCACATGATAAAATTACTACAACAATGCTGAAATTTACAACAACAAACTTAAATCCCTAATATTGCCATTGTCAAATAGTCACATTTATGTAGCCAGTCAGTCAGGCAGCTTGTCCCAGTAAAAGACAGATGATAATGACAACAGTTAGGTTATGGTGAATGATTGCAAGTTGATTTTGTGTGCGTAGAGCGCAAAAAAACAGAGGCCGTATTATAAGTGTCAAAAAATTATGATGGATTTATTTGAGCACAATGTACATGTACAGAGTTGCATACATTTTGATTTTTTTTTTCAAACATCCCTGTGGAAAAAACAAGCAATAACTGTTTTAAATTCCAGATATCCATCAATCATTTTGGTGTACAAATTTTATAATATTTGTTTAACAACCATAGAAGATTTTTATTAAAAAAAAAAACTATATAAGGGAGCTCTAGTCTCCTTCTCCATAGGCCATATTACAAAAAAAGGGCATTATTTTTTTTAAACATTTATTTGTTTGAGTTTTGTTATATGATGGATTACATACTCTTGATGGAATATGTTTTTTTTTTTTTTTTTTTTTTTTTTTTTTTTTTTTTTTTTTTTGGTTTGAAAATTTGTTAATACTCCATCCGACTGCATCCTTTATTGTCATGCAAATATAAAATTCTTGCTGTAATCAATATATTGACATTTTTAATGCAGATTTTTTCATTGTGAAACAACTTTAAACTTTAAATTTACATTCAATTTACATAAGATCTTTAAATTTAGATATGATAAGAAAAGTATTTTGAAATATTTTCAAAAATATTTCTACAGATACATGTTGTGGTAAATATTTATGTACAGTGGTGGAAAATTTAATAGGAACGATTCAAGTTTTTTCTAATTTTTTTCGTTGCCTTTATTTTTAAAAATCCAAATAGTGTCTAAATTCGCCACGGGAGGCAAATATGTGGTTTAGAATATTGTGCAGAATTTTAACATAATGCCAGTTTTTTTATTTTGTCACTTGTTTTAAGTGGGCGTGGCTTTCAATGAAAAATTTGCGATATCGGCCTGTTATCAAATTACAGATTAAAATTTAGCGAGTACTGATTGGATCTATACAAGCTGTATATTTTTGGAAATTCTACAAAATTTCCTTAAGTCTTGCATTATTTCTATCCAGAAATGTTCGCCAGACTTAAAATGACAGTGTCTTAAACATGAAAAAAAATTTCTTTGTTTTTAGCAATTTTAAAATAAAGTTAAAAACACTGAAATTTTAAAGCGAATAGTTTTATGCTATACTTGCTACGATATAACAAAAAAGTCAAGTTTTTTTCTATGTTAAGTATAAACCATTTCCTATTAAAATTTCAGTGTTGTTAACTTTACTATAAAATCGCTAAAAACAAAGAAAAATTTATGTTGTTTAAGGCACTTTCATTTCAAATCTGGCGACTATTTCTAGATAAAAATAATGCAGAACTTAAGGAAATTTTGTAGGATTTCCAAAAATATACAGTTTGTATAGATCCGATCAGTACTCGCTAAATTTTACTCTGTAATTTGATAACAGGTCGATATCGCCAATTTTTCATTGAAAGGCACGCCCACTTAAAACAGTGACAAAATAAAAAAACAGGCATTATGATACAATTCTGCACAATACTCTAAACCACATATTAGACTCCCGGGGCGAATTTAGCCACTATTTTGACTTTTAAAAATAAAGGCAACAAAAAAAAAACTTGAATCGTTCCTATTAAATTTGCCACCACTGTATATGGAACATATTACGAAATTTGTAAATTAATATCATTTATCGTTTTAAATTTGAATAAAAACAAAATTGAATTAAAATTTTGATTAAATCATCGTCTCTGGAAGTATTTGGTGGCGTTGAATACAAAGATGACATCATATTCTCAATAAATTTTCAAATATATACACTAATAGAAAAAAAAAGACTGTTAAAAATTAACTTAAAACTACACAGAACGAATTTACAAAATTCTAATTAAATTTTTAAAAAGCCTTCTCATACCAAATTTGTAAATACAAAAAAAAAAACCTTTTAAAAAGGCACCAACAAAGAAATTTGTAAATCCAAAAAAAATTTCTTTTATTTTTTGTAACTTTGAATTTTTATTTTTAAACAATTTTTATATGAAGTTATCTTTCATTTAATAAACTAGTTACAAATATTTCAAACAAAAAAATTGTTGGGAATAAAATTTCAATTTAAAAGAAAATGTGATTGCTTTTACAAATTCCCATTGTTGGTGCCTACTGTTTTTTCTGTGTACTAAGAATTTATTAAAAAAAGAATGACCTTACAGAAATTGTTCGTAAATATTAGTAAAATAGGAACAACAAAAATAAAACTGTTAAATATACATAATTTTAGTTATATTGGAGTTAAATTTTAGTTAATAGAAAATAACAATTTAACCTGCTAAAATCAGAAAAAAATTTTGCTAAATCATTAATAGACTAAAAATTCACAAAAAACAATTTTAAGTTATCGAATTTTTTTTCGATCTTTTTGTAATGGAACAAAAAAATCTAGCCTTCTGAAATCACCAGTTTACTATTTTTTTTTTTTCTTATATAACAGTTTTTATTTTTTTAAGCTATTTTAAGTCTACTAATATTTAGCAAAATTTTCTTCAAATTTTATAGCACAATTTGTCGTTTTCAATTAACTTAAAGTGAACTGAAATATAATTAAAATTCAGTAAATTTAGCAGTCTTATTTTTGCTGTTCTTATTTTACTGGTATTTAGAAAAAAACTGCTAATTTTAGCTCTTTTTTCTGCAAGGTAATTTTTAACAAATTTTTAGTAGCTTTAATTTTTATACACTTATAAAAAAAAGTTAGTACAAAAGTCTGTTTAACGCGTTCTAGCGCAAATGAATTGACTTTTTCTGTTATTTTGTCTTAAAATTTAGGATTGAACTAATATTTTTGTAAATCCCATTTAGCATTACATTATATCCGTATTTGAACTATCTTTGAATCCTCATTTTTAGTAATTTATGTTTCTTAATTTTACAAAATTTTCAGCTAATTTAAACCCCAATTATTTCCCAAAGTTTATATTTTTGTGTCTTTGCTGTCAATAGCCCTATTTTTTAATCATTGGATTTATTTTTGGATTTATTTTATTTTGTTGACAAAATCCATATTTTGTTTTTAATTTTCAAAATTTATGATTTTTATCAGAATCTAATACTTATTCCCCAATATAATGTGCAATAAAATTATTAAGTGGGTTATTTTGTAAAACGCAACGCAAGGCGTTTGATTTATGTGTAAATTGTTATTGTTACAAAAACAATTTGTATGGAAAACAACGCAACGCAAGGCGTTGTGTATTACAAAATAACCCCCTAAATTTTGTAAAAATGTGAACACAGCAAAACGGATTTAAAAAATAAATGAATCCGTTTTGGATTTAGCTTAATTTTATTCCAGAAATTACTTTTTCGCAAAATTTAAATTTTTTCTTTCACATTATATTAGGGAATAAGTGTTAGATTTGTATAAAAATATAAAATTTTGAAATTTAGAAAACAAAATGTGAATTTTTTAACAAAATAAAATAAATCCAGTGATTAAAAAAAAGGCCAAATATCACAAAAAGATGGCGCTATATTTTCATAATTTTTTATTGTATAATCACAAAATTGCTTATATCGCGGAAACTAAGCGAGATAGAGCAAAATGGACAAAAATTCGATACTTTGAACTTATCAATCTTTATAAGCCACCTATACTCCCAAAAATAAATATGAGCCTGCCTCGGGACAGATCCGCAGAGCCCAAAAACCAAGACTGTAAGCGACATTTTGGCAGACATTTGCAGTTAAACCAGGTACTATTCTGCTGGCGCAAATACAGGTACTGTTTCCTGTTAGCAGAATTTCGAAATGTTTGTACGGGTTTTTTTTTTGTGAGTGTAGCTTTATTTCTGTGAGTTTAGCGAATGTCCGTATTGTTCAGATATCTACCTCGTGGCGCAATGTAAAAGTAAATTATATCCTAATAATTTTTTTCTGAGGTTGGTAACACCAAAAAATACACTGGCCAACGATGAAAAAACTTTTTCAATAACTTTAGCTAATTTCTGTGTAATTTTTTTTCTGTGATTCCGAAAAAATAACAAAAAAAAGTCACACATTTCAGAATTAAAAAAAAAAAAAATGATTAAACAAAAATAAATTTTATACGCCAAAATGTTTAAAAAAATATTTTTACGACTTAAATATTATTAATACTACAAGTTAATACATTTACTACAAGTTACTACACTTACTACAAGTTACTACATTTAATACAGCTGGAAAAAATCAATACAAAAAGTAAATAAAACTTTCCAATTGTAGTAAAAGTAGTAAGAAATTCGAGTAAACGAACACTGAATATTAAATATTATATTATTTTTTATTATAATAATTTTATATTTTTGAATTATTTTTTCTTTAAAAAGTGTTAAATTGTAATTTATTTCGCCAACTCGCCTCTATAATGGCCCGAGGAATAATATCTGTATTTTATAACAAAATATGAATAAAGTTGTTTAATAAAAAAAAATATTTTTAAGTTGGCAATATATTCTAGTGTTATAAGGTTAGCAATAATATTGTTACGAATTTGGATTGGTCTAGTTTAGAAAACTATGGAATTTTCTGTAAGAAAATATCCCGTGAAACGGCATGTGCTGAACACGTCAATTTGGTAACACTACATTTAAGTATACACCACAGCCTATAATGTTAACTGCCATAAATAATGTCAAGTGCAATAATCATAGACATTGGAAGATTCTAGCATGTTCTACAGCCACGACCATTAGACTATAAAAGACCGAATGTTACGAAGGCAAAGGAAGTTGCGCATTAAAATTTGTGGAGTGAAGTTGTACTTTAACAATTGTGCTGCTAAGTTGCGCATTAGAGTTGGTATCAAGGTTGGCAACCGAAACGAATAACGGTATTGGTATCGATTTTTTATTTGTTTCGATATTGGTGTCGGTAACGGTATTTCATTTGTATCGGTATTGGTATTACCGATACCGAAACATCAATACCGATGCGTACCGGTATTACCGAAGAATTGTTTTTCACAATAATTATGTGTTGTTTTAAAATAACACAATGTTGATAAACCAAATTAAAAAGATAATAGCAATACGCCTGCCAGCAATACGATTTTTTATTAAAAACACTGATAGAATTTAATTAACTTTAAATTTTACATATTTTGTATGAAAAAATTTATTATTTATTTTGTGAAAAACGTAAAAAAAAAATTATTTTATTAGAAACCGATTCAATACCGGTACGACACCGGTATTAAGGAAAAAGGTGTTTGAATACCGGTATTTTTTATATTGAGAGTTTCGGTATCGGTATCGATTATCAATTTGAAAGGGGTTTTGAACGGTATTATAAAGGTATCGGTTGCCAACCTTGGTTGGTATAGTTAATTGCGCTTTAGACTGTGTATAGTGAGTTGCGCATAGAGTTTCTGTGTGTGTTATATTGTTGTATTTAAAGTAATACAGTGTTAAATAAACAAGTATATAAGCTAAAAACTTATCTAAGAGAGGGTGTTATTTTATTTGCAAAGAGCACCAACCCGGTTTATCTAAAATAGATAAATGTACGTTTTAGAAGGTAAACGTAACAATTGGTGTCAGCAGTGGGATTGGTTATTTTGCTTGTAATAGAAAAGCACCCGGTTTACTTAAAGAAATAAACCAACGTTTTTAAAAGGTAAAAACATCGGAGAAAAAGCTATGCAAGAAATTTTACAGAGAAAAGAGCGACAAAATACAAAAAAATAAGTATCTAATATTTAGTAATTTTAGTAATACAATATTTTTGTAAGTGAAAATAAAAATAAAATAGAAAACTTAATTTTTAATTTTTATTTAACAAATTTTTTCCCTATTTTCTTGAATATTCCCAGGAAATTTTTTTAATATCGGTAGCCAACCACACCAATTCTACAACTGGTTCCACTGCAACCGATTCCATGGAACTGGTTCCGGAACCAGTTCCTGGGATCCTATATGGAAGGTGTGGGTGACGTACTAGATCAACTGGTTCCACTTTGGAGCTATAGAAGTCAATATTTAAACCTATTTCCGATTTTAGGTAAAAACGTAAGGTAAAATCGAAATTTCTTACCGTTTTTCCTTTTTTTTCATTTTATAGAGAAATTTTGACACAAGTCCATTTCGAATTTCGGATTCAAATATTGGTGGGCTTTCAACCAGACTGTTGTAGGGTATCAAATAATCGGAAGCCAGACGTTAACTTTTTTACTCGTTTTCTATGGGCTCGACTCACTGTGGGTCGGTTTTAACACTGATGATTTTTGTTTGATATTGACCCCAAGGCAATCGCTTTTATAGCTCCAGAGTAGAACCAGTTCCCGAGAAACTAGTTTTATAAAGTATTCTACATAAGTTGTACCATCAGTGGAATGGGTTTCGGAACGTGTTCCATGGAATCGGTTCTATTTAGTAGAACGAGTTATAGAATTGGTGTGGTTGGCAACCGATCGTATAAATTTTCCCTGAAAGTATGTTAAGACAACCGTAGTTATCTCTAGGAACACTGAAAACTGGTAATATAAACTGAATATTCTCCGACATATTCGCCAAGACCAACACAAGTGTCATCAGATTTTATACTACTACTATTAACGAGTTATAGAATTGGTGTGGTTGGCAACCGATCGTATAAATTTTCCCTGAAAGTATGTTAAGGCAATCGTAGTTATCTCTAGGAACACTGAAAACTGGTAATATAAACTGAATATTCTCCGACATATTCGCCAAGACCAACACAAGTGTCATCAGATTTTATACTACTACTATTAATAGCAGTTAGAACTTTTCATTGCAATATATAGTTTTCACCGATCGCTGTTGGCATTGTGGTGTAATGGTTAGCGCATTGGACTATTACACATAAGGTTGCTGGTTCGATCAGCAGCGACGGCAACATCAATTCGGTAAAATAATGTGTATGAGTTTTCTATCTCTCGCACATATCGCAATGTCCTCCTTCGGTGTTCCCATAGCACTAACCCCACCGAAGTAAAATAACATGAAAGTCTATTAACTAAAAAAAAGAGTTTCAGTAAAGTTCGTCAACTCTATATCAGATGGCGCGTAACAACAATTCGAGCAATTACAGTGTTGCCATATTTGAAGCCCTTAAACTTTCAACACCGTTCATCTCTTTTCCAACCTCTTTCGAAAGAGAGCCACACGTTAATTAATAGGAAGAATTTCCTGCCCTGTTCTTAAAAAAAAGACGAATTATTTCAAATGCGTTCGCCAGCTTTCGGGAAGTATTCTTGGTAAAAATAGCACGCGAACGCTCCGAAAAAATGATAACACACAATGAAAGAAGCGTTCGTTAATGCTGGCGAATTCGTTTAAAATAATTTATCTCGGAGAACACGTCGGAAAACAGTTAATTTTTACTTCAAAATTTCCATACTCCTTGGATAAGTTTTTGTGAAAAATCAACAGCACTGTCATCCACGAGATGGAAGAGAATTGCGAAAATATGTTCAGGCCTTATGCTCCACTGATAGTGAAAGGTATTAAGAAGAGTATGTGAACCATCATTTCGAATTAAATATTAGTATTTTATGTCATATTAAATTATAATTTTAATTCTACTATAACCACATAACTTCTTTTAACAAATTAAATCGCAAAATACATTTTTAAATCCTTTTTAATTATTTTCTGTATATACTCGTAACTCAGTTATTTTTACCAAAAAACGTTGCTTTCTTATTTACGAGTATATATTTTAATCTTTGTTATATTAAAAACATTTATCCTGTTTATTTATGTTAAAAAAGATACAAGTATAGAAACCTACATAAAAATATAAATACACTACCCACATAAGGAGATTATTTACATTAAAAAAAAAAATTCATAAATGTTCATAAGAAGTCTAATGAAAAAAAATATTCCCACATTTACGCATGACCTCATAAATAAATATTACAAAACAAAAAAAATATTTATAATCATGAAATATATAACATTTGTAAATGTTAAACTTTCAACTCTGAGGCAATGGGAAGGATAACTCAAACTAAACTTGATTTTTTACCGATATTCCACAAGTGATATCTGATTTTAAAACTTTAAGAGTCTTAAGTTGGGCGCCAACTATATTAAGAAAATATTAATCAAGACAATTCTGGATTACTTAAAAGGAAAATTTCATGAATCAAAATCCTTGCGGCTTAAGAGAACGATCCCAGGTGATACGCAGGATAATTCCCGTGGCGGCACTGATCGGTCCTTGGTTGGGGTTTTTTTGAAAGGGACACGTCACTTTAACATGGCGTTTTCATTGGAGGGGAACAAATAATCACAAATTTTACACCTTTTGACATGTTACCGAACTAACCCAAAAGGATCTGATACAGAATCAGTCATGTTTTTTACAATTTGTGAGTTGTCACCGAACTAACCCCAAAAACATGTCACCGCTCCCATCCAAAAGAATGTATAGCAGAACTAACGAAAATGGTCTGAGCCAGAATCAATCATATTTTAAAATTTTATGTCATATTTGCTCTGGGGACATTTTTTTTATCCACAGTTTACTATGAAGACATTTGGTTAGTTTGGGGACTGTGCACAAACTCTTTCTAGGTCTTGCGCATACTTTAAAGATATTTTTGAATAATATACCGCATAGTTTAGGGGCTTTTTTGGAGACGTCCCCGAACTATACGCTGTACATACCTAAAAATTGTGGAACGATTTGTATATATATCCATTAAACTGCTAATAAAACAAGCTTTCAAAGATTTCACGCTTTTATTCAAAGCTTTTGTTACAAACTAAGCTTTAAAATAAAATACTTATTCTTGCTAAGCATTCATTCCCCTATTTTCGGCTACGCAGGAATTCAAAATTACACTTACTTGATACTAAAAAGCCACAGACAATATATAAGATCAAAAAACATTATGATCCACGTATCGATGATCATAAATTGACAGGTCTTGCTCAACATTTTTTTTACAATACAATTTTAAATAAATCATTTCAAAAAACTTCTTTATTTATTATACAGAAATAATTTGACGTTCTTTTAACAGGTCTTAAAAAACACAAAATGGTAACTTTTGATTGTCAACTTATGACCCTCCATATAAAAAATATACATACACAGTATTTACATGCATTACGATAAAATTCATTTAAAAATTATGCACATTTTTCATATGCAACATAACAACAGCTGTTATCCATGTCTTAAACAGAATATTAACAGCAGCATTATAAAACACCAACAACAACAACAAGGAAATCCCTGACAAAAAATTGTCATCTGAAAATGTTAAGAATTTTCTGCAAAACTACAAATCACTTTAAACTAAACCGCCTTTAAGAAGGCGTGTAATTGTTTGTCACTTTTATGAAAATATTGTATGCACTCAACTAAGAATTGCCACCTTTTTTGGTAAAAAAAACACCTACAGAGTTGTATTTTTTGAAAAGGGAGACAGTAAAATGTTAAAGATTTTTGTGATTTAATATATAAAATATATAATAAAGGCGTTTAGACAGAGCATTTGTATATTTAGCTTTAGATGTAAAATATTTCATCTGTGTAAATATTAGGGCGCCCAACGTAGGGCCTAAATAAGAAAAAAGGCAGGTCTTCGTTACTGGTCGCATGTTGTAGGAAGGTAAACTAAATTTTAATAAAAAGTGTCTATATATTTGCGACCTGTAGCATAGGAAAAAACATAAGAATCAATTTTTGAGGGACCTTTATATGGACCTAGGTTCCAAACATAAATCGATTTTAACTAAAATCAACAGACTTCGTCTTTGGGCCGATAAGAGTCGGCGTACAAAATGTTCGATTATTTGTCACCTGTGGAGTGCGAATAAGCATATTAGCCACTTTTTGTTGGACCTTTATATGGGTACTAGGTCTAAATAACCGAAAGCTGAATAGAAAATAAAACTATGAATTAGTTACATTGCATTCAAGGCCTTACTTGGTTTAGATGGCTAACCTGTCGAACTTTAATATAGTTACGTTTGTAATGTAGGAATGCATGGGTTCGATTGCTACAGCCGACGGGTTGTTGAAAAATTATCATATAGAGCCCATCTGACAATAAAATATAAACAATAACACAATTTAATGGAAAATCACTGATGAAGCCTGTCCATAGCAAAAGGCAGAAACTAGATTTAGTTTGATTTGTAAATTAATGTGTCTATAATTTTTAGAGAAAATTTCACTTTAAATTTATTTTTATCGGGATAAAAATTAATTGCTTTAGAAGGATTATATGCGCTAAAGTCCCAAAACTTCTTTATCAAATTGTAGCCTTATCCCTATAAGGATTTCATTCCCGCCTAAGGAAATCGTTAGGAGACAACGTTCCTAGAATTTCTAAAAATATTTGTTTGTCAATGAGAATTTTTTGTTCTCCTTCAGTAAAGTTATTTAACATTTTAAACATCAAAGAAAATTCAAAAACGACAATAAAAAATTACCACAAGTTGCTTTGTCATCTTTCAAAATACTATTCTGTTATTTTGACAGGTTTAGAAATGTAGCAACATCTATTCATTTAACCGATGTTAACCAAACTCAAAAGACTTGGGACGATGTAAGTCGATGTAGAAAATTTCAGCAAAATATCGAAATATTTGCGACCATGGACAGACAGACGGACGGACATCGTTGAATCGACTTAAGTAATTCTGAGTCGATCGGTATACTAAGATGTGGGTCTAAACACAATAGTTTTTATTCTGAGAAACAACAGCAGACATCAGTAGGAGGAATAGAGTAAAAAAAGAGTTCAATTTTTAAAATAACCTTCTTAAGAGATTAATCAGATCTGGGTTGACAACGACAATTGCTTTTTCAAATATTTTGTATGGGAAGCAACATGTCGCTACGCCGATCAGCAATTTTTACACTCTAGAATTTTGGTTTACAGACTAACTTTTTTGACAGATGCTATGACTTATGGTATAATGTAAACCCCGCTTTACATGAACTAATATAATAAAATGCAAGCCGCCAGTTAGTAGCCGTCCTCACGCCGAGATCATTTTGTGTTAGCCGCAGCTCAAATTCCGGAATTTTTACAATTGCAAGAATATGTGTTAATTCGTCCAAAATTACAACGCTATTGATATTTTTTAAACGGTTTTTGTTAAACAGAATTTTATATAAACATATATTGTGCAATATTTTTCATTATATCTGAGAAATCAGCGATTAAAATTCAGAATAAAACGTTGTATTTTAGAAACTTTCAATTGAAAGTTTCCACTATATGTGGCAAACAATTCAAAAATGTTAAAACTAATTAAAGATCCTAAAATGTAATTCACAATTGGGGCCCATCTACACTCTAATCAATTTTTATTTAAATTTACCCAACTTATAGTAGGAAAATGGACTCTTACCAAGTATAAATATGATAAATTTACTCCCAGTGCGTAAATGAAAAAAATAAAACATGATGCATTAGTTAATTACACACAAAATATGTAAATTTTTATTGAAAATGCGTAAAAAAATTCAAAAAAAGGTGTATAATATTACCATGTTTGTGTGTAAATAAACAAAAAAAAATAAAAATAAAATAAACGAAAAAAAGAAAAAATAAATTTTTTTTAAATATTTTATTAACAATTAATGTTATAATATTTAAGCCTACTACAAGCTTGGTATTATGGGGAGATTTTTCTCTCGAAACACATTAGTTTCTGAGTACTTTTTCTTATAGGAAAAGCCTTGAATTCTGATATTTTTTTCTTAAAGAATATCATATTATGAGACATTTTTCCTATAGAAAAAAATATTGCCTTAGGAAAAGCCTTTGATTCTCTGTACTTTTTTCTACAGGAAAAGCACCCGCTTCATAACATTTTTCCCATAGAAAAACCTTAGGTTGTGAGAACTTTCTTCAGAGGTAAATATCTCAGATGCAGAAAACTTTTTGCCATAGGTAAAAATTCTTAGAAAGTGAGGGATATCCTTTAGAAAGAAGTCCTCACAATTCGAGGGTTTTTCGGAAAAAAAATAGTTCCCGAAATCAGTAGTTTTTTTATAAGAAAAGTCCTCAGTATCCACGGAAAACTGCTCTGAATTGGAGGGTTTTTCTTTGCGAAAAAGTGCTTAGAATTTAAGAATTTTTCTATAGGAAAAAGTCGGCAGAACCGGGGGGTTGTTCAGAAGAAAATGTCATTACAATCTCAGGCTTTTAGAAGAAGTTCTCAGCATCTCCATATAAAAATTCCTAAAAATCTGAGGTACATATTTTTTGATAATTTGTTTCTATAGCCCACAGAGAATTCTTCAGTTTCTGATTGCTTTTTCTTCTGGCTTAATAATGTTTTCCAAAACCACTAGATTTCCTTTAAAATCTTGTTTAAAGTAGATTTATATCTCAGCCTAAACGCTTTATAAGCAGAAATTTTAAGTAACATTTTCAGAAGATCTTCCCTCTTTTTTTATTTAACTCCTTGTTGAATTCAATCCTCCATATGGAATAGTAGTTTCTTATTGTTTTGGCATTCATTTTATATGTTTGTATATGAAGTCATTTAAGTAATTTCCAACTAGTGAGATATGTTTTTATGTTTTTATTTGTATTGTGAATATGTGTAGAGTTGTTACAATGTGTCTGGCGCCTCATAAATTTTCCGGAAAAAAGTTTATGTTAAGTTTGTTCTACTTTTTTTTATTCTTACAAGACAAAAAAAAACACATTAAAATAGAAAATATTTTGTTATTTTGGCAAAAGGTCAAAGTTAGTAAAGATATAAAATAAGAAAGGAAGCAGTTAGATGAAAACATTAAAACAGAAATTTTTGTGCAAATATAAATTTTTTTTTTTTAAAAGGAATTAGAATTTTAAATTACAGAAAATTTTGGGAAAATAATGAAACCAATTAAAGTTTTACAATAAAATTTTTAATTATACAATAAAAAAAACACAAATTTAAAGATTTTTTTTAGTAATTTTTTATTTAAGCCGGCACATTGGGCGCCATTTAGAAAACTTGTATAAAAATTAAAACAAAATAAATAAATAAATAAATCCATAATACTGTGAAATAGGATAGTCTCTTTGATACTTGTCTCACTATAAAAATTCTTTAATTGATAGAACATAAATGTAAATTTGATTAATTTTCTTTCAAAGCCAAATAGACAACTACTAAAAACTTTAATTCAAATTTATCAGTTAAACAGAATATAGTGAATTTTTTTTGGCTATTTAATTTAACTCAAAATAACTTCATTATACAGAAAATAGGCGTACATTTTGAGTAGTCTTAGTTTTTTATATATAAATAATACAAGTTTAGATATTCCCCATATTTTCATCGAATCACTGCTAAATTTTGTTGTATTTGCAATATATTTATTACAAAATTCTTTAATTCTGTTTAAATCTCTGCTGATTAAGTTTCCTTTTTCTTCTATATAATATTTACAACTACTTAACAGTTCCTTGCTATGATATTTTTTTTTTCTAACCGAATGAAAAGTTATATTTTATACTGTAGTAATCTACTTAAAACAAAAATTTTTAAGGTTTTATATTTTTTTATTTATTTTGATAAAAAAAAAAAAATAAATATCTTAAACCAAAATAGCAAAAATACTTTTTAACGTATTTTTTACAAAAGCAAAAAGAGATAAACATCTTTTAGAAATGTTATTTTCATAAAGTTGTGTATTACTGGGATAAAACTTTTTCATAAAGCAGAATATTACGCAAATCTCTACACTTAACACAGAAAGGATAAAAAAAAAATTACTAAAGGCAAACTAAACTTTTTTTCTCAGTTTGAATTACAACTACGCATAGTTATAATATAATTTCTGTTTGGCAAAAATAAAATAATAAAACATTTGATGTTTTTACTGTTTTTTTCCAAGTTGAAAATATTAAAAACTGCCAAAAGCTATATAGTGCAATGTTGTAACTTTTTTTTAAAAAAAATTCAAGAATTTTTTAAGAAATTTTATTTTAAATGCCTTTGGAATAACCCCTAAGACTATTATTAATAAGACTTTTAAATGACGCCCAACGAGAGGAATTCGTTAAATAATAAAGCGCCAAAAAATCAACATGTTTCATTGCAGCATAAATTCAGAAAATCACAGTGAAAAGTGGAAACAATTTAAAGTTGAATATCAATCCAATCTTAGTATTGCTATAATAACAATCGGTTGCCAAGCACACCACTTCTGCAACTGTTGCCACTTGAACCGATTAAACTAGCTGACCCTGTAGATATGTTCTTTGTTAGTTTGATTTCAAAACTGTTTCTATTTAATTTAATCTTGATCTGTTAGATCTACATTTTTTTCTGTTTGAAAATTTAAGCTTTTATATTGGCCATTTTGAATTTTTAAATTCGTAAAGGTTCCATGGTGAAAAGTTAAAAGTGAATCCGTTTATTTCAATTCAAATGACTTTTTTAGTAGTGTTTAGTATTAAACTATGCCAAGAGTTCTCGGGAAACAACCGTGACATTAGAACCACTAGTCTATTTGCACTTGTATGTTAAGTCCAGTTTTATTTTGCCGTTTAGTTAAACTATCTCTATATATAAAAGAATAACGTTACTGACTGACTGAATGACTGACTGACTCAAAAGGGGAAAAGTTCCCCTCTTAACGGCCTGGCCAAACCGCTGGAGCTAGGAAGTTGAAATTGATGATTCCTCCTCTATAGTAGACATCCACTAAAACGGAATTTTTGGAAATTCCTACAGGGAGGGGCAAATGGGGGGGGGGGAATACTCCCCCTTGGCGGCCTGCCCAAACTACTGGAACTAGGAAGTTAAAATTCGATAAGTAGATTCCACCTCCAGCGTAGACAACCGCTAAGAAGTTATTCTTGGAAATTCCTACCAGGAGGGGCAAAAAGGGGACAAAAAAAGTACCTTTTTATAAAAAAGTACGTTTTTCGAAAAAGTACCTTTTTCCAAAAAGTACCGTTTTGCAAAAAAGTGCCTTTTTCAAAAAGTACCGTTTTGCAAAAAAGTATCTTTTTCCAAAAAAAAGTACCTGCTTCCAAAAAAGTACCTTTTTCCAAAAAAAGTACCTTTTTCAAAGAAAAGTACCTTTTCCAAAAAGTACCTTTTTCAAAAAGTACCGTTTTGCAAAAAAGTACCTTTTTCCAAAAAAGTACCTTTTTCCAAAAAAGAACCATTTTCCAAAAAAGTAGCATTTTCCAAAAAATACCATTTTCCAAAAAAGTACAATTTTCACAAAAAAGTACCTTTCTCCAAAAAAGTACAATTTTCAAAAAACAAAAGTACTATTTCCAAAAAGGAACCTTTTTCCAAAAAAAAGTACATTTTTCCAAAAAACATGCAATTTCCTTACCTTTTTCAAAAAAAGTATATTTTGTCAATATCTTTGGAATGTCTCCCTTTTGACGGTCTGCCCAAACTGCTGGAAAAAGGTAGCTGAAATTCGAAATGTAAGTTCCTTCTGTGTAGATATCCGTTAAGACGGGATTTTTATAAATCCTATCATGAGGCGCGATAAGGGAAAAAGTCTTCCCCTTGACGGTCTGCCCAAACCTTTTTGGCTAGAAACCTAAAATTTGAAATATGTATTCCATGAAGTAGGGCTAACTCATGACAAGGAACTTTTTCGATATTGGAACATGAACATGGTTGCCGAAAAGATGCGCCTCTATCGTAGACACCCGCGAGGACGGAATTTTTGGAAATTTCTACAGGTTAAAACCCCTTTGGCTAGAAACCTGAAATTTAAATTGTATGTTCCTGTGGTATGAGCTAATTTATTAAGAAGGTACCTTTTGGAATTTTGGACTGGGGCTTTATAAAATGGGGGCTCAAAAAGGGAAAGTGACCATTTAACGGCCTGTCCAAACTGGAACTAGGACGCTAAAATTCGGTATATTGGTTCCTTCCCCAGAGTAGACGTCCGCCAAGTCGGCATTTATGAAAATTACAAAAAGAAAAAAATGTCCCCCTTGACGGCCTGCCCATACTGCTAGAACTAGGAAGCTGAAATACAGTGTGTAGATTCCTTCTCCAGCTTAGACGCTCCCTAAGTCGGGATTTTAGGAAATTCCTACCGGAAGGGGCACAAATAGTAAAATTCTCCCCTTTGATGGCCTGCCAAAACCCCACTGGCTAGAAATCGGAAATCTTATACATGTGCCTTGGAGTACGGGCTCACTTATAGGGCAGGTACTTTTTGGAATTTTGTACAGGCACACTGCAAAAATGGGGGTTCAAAAAGGGAAAAGAGCCCCCTTAAAGGCCTGCCTAAACCGATGGAGGTAGGAGGTTGAAATTTGGGATGAGGGTTCCTCCTTTATTGTGGATATCCAATAAGACGGGATTTTTGTATATTTTTACAGGTAGGGTCAAAAACAGGAAGTCTTTCTCTTGGCGGCCTGGCCAAAGTGCTGGAACTAGGGAGCTGAAATTCGGTAGGCGTCCGCTAAGACGGGAAATTACTGCCGGGAGGTGTAAAATGTGAAAAAGTCTCCTCCTTGACGGCCTGGCCAAACTGCCTGGAAGCTGAAAGTCTATATGTAAGTTCGTCCTCCAACGCAGACGTACGCTAAGACGGCATTTCTGGAAACTCATACCGGGAGGTGTAAAAAGGAAATAAATTTTCCCTTGATTGCCTGCCCGAACCCCTCTGGCTTGAAACCTGAAATTTATAAAATACGTTCCTTGGGTACAAGGTACTTTTGTAACTTTGGACAGGGACGTGGTAAAAATGGGGGTTAAAAAGGGGAAAATTTCGCCCCTTAAGGCCTGACTCTTTGTCTAGAAACCCAAAACTTAAAGAACGAGTTTATTTGGAACTCAAAAATTAAGAATCAAAATGGGAAACGAGTGGAATTGAAACACAACACAAGTTGAATGAAATTTAAATGAACTTGGAACGAGTGGAATTGAAACAATAGGCAATGGGAATGGAATGGAATATGGAACAAAATGGAGTAGGGAGCGAGATAGCATGGAATGGGGAACGAGTCGAATCGAAACACAACATTTAAAAAAAGGAATGGAACGGAGCAAGTGCAAAGAAATGGAATGGAAAGAGGAACGACTGATATTGAAACACAAAACAGTAGGAACGAAATGAAATGAAATGGTGTACGAAATGGAATAATTAAAATTGTTAAACGAAATGGAACGGGGAACGAGTGAAATTGAAACAGTAGATAACTGGAGGGAAATGGAATTTCAATGAAGTACTGGAGGTTGGCACTTGAAATTTCGAATTTTGATTACCTTTAACTCAGACATTCATCCACTGAGGCAGAATTATATACATATATTTGGGTATTTTTGCGGGGGGAGGAGGAACAAAAAGGGGTAAAGAACCCCTTTTAATTACCTGTGCAAACACTTTAAGCAATGAATATGATACTTGGCATTGAAACATGCTCTACAAAAAGGTTAAAGAAATTTATTAAAAGAGAAAAGAAACCTTAAAAAAAAGTATAAAATTTATATATGCCGATATTTAAACTTCCGTTAAAAATCATCGGTGGATGAAACCAACTAAATTTGTGAATTTACTTAAAATGCCAGGTCCACTTTTAAAAAACTGGAATTAAATAAACTTTAAGCCACGCTAACAACGTAGCCGGCTTTTCTCGCTAGTTACATATAAATTAAATAATTGTGTTTTTGCCACAAATTTTGGTTCTTTTTGGTTAAGACTAAATATAGTTATTACCATTTTGGCGCCCAATGTGGGACACCGATCATGGTTCCCATACAAAAATTACATTTTATTAGGCTTGAACTTTTTATTGTTAAAATTTTATTTTTTTTTCATTTATTATACTTTTATTTTCTAGGGTTAGAGGGATTTGATAACTCAATGTCTTTTTTTGAAGATCCCCTACACAGCTTATTTACTTTTCTTAAATTTCATAATCCAATTCATGCGAAAAATCCTTTTAAACTAATAAATATCTTCAATAAAGTTTGTTTAATTTAAAATGTATTTTTCGTGTAAAAAATCCTGTTAAATCTTTTTTATATTAACGAATATTTAAAATTTTTTCCAACCATTTGCGTTTCCTTTTTTTCCATATTCTGTTTTTAAAGTGAGATTGTTTGGTTGCAAATATTGTATATTATATTCTTTGGTTGTTATTTTTTTTTTTTTTGGTTTTTTTTTTGTTTTGTATAAATCATAAAAAATTGTATATATTTAATATGTTGCATGTTCATTTGTTAAGAGTAGATTTTTATGAAACCCAGGAACATTTTCTTATAGAAACGGTTCTCCGACACATCGTTTTAAGAAATGATTCGATGAAGTGATGCGATTTCATAGAACTGGATTGAGATTTTGTTCGACAAGAATCGTGTTTAGTTTGAAGTAAAATATTCGTCTGCATTTGCCTTAATTTCTAACAAAACTCAACGGTTTTAGAAAGGATAAATTCATATCTACAGGGTGGAAAAACCTTTAGGAGCTAGTTAAAGAAAAACATCTCTGTTGTGTTTTGTCTTGAAATCAATCAGTTTTTCTCTTTCATATAGAAGTGGGTTAACCGGTTCTAGGCCTATCAATTTTTATTTTGCTTTTAGTTCTCTGAAATTTTGCTGGGTTATTCAATGAGTATTGTTAAATTTCTGGTTTTTTTTTTTTTGGTATTCAGGCATTAATACCAAAAGCATTTACGGTTCAATTGTTACATTTTATTCAGTGCTTATTGAATGCAAAATATAAAACAAAAAAATGTATGACAGAATGCAGGGAAACTATTTAAAAATGCGTTTAGACTACACTTCTTACTAAAACCACAACTTGAATTTATTTAACACCAACAGCTAATTCATGCGCTTAAAGTTTTTATTTAAAAGCGAATAAATTTTTATTAAAATCTTTAGCACAGTTTGTGGATTATAATAAAATCCAATAAAATTCTTCATTGAAGTTTTTAAAATACAACTCCGCAATTGCTTGATAAATAAATACTAAAATGCAACTCTATAGCTTTTTGAGCCACAAACTATTGTGATTGATTTGCTGTTAATGTAAACGCCTTATTTAACAAAATTTCCATACAGATTGTATATTACACGGAGATAATTTTTTGTTATATAGCACAATATGAACAAAATATATTAAGTATTGCTTTATTTTTGTTTTGAAATGAATAAATAAATCATGGTTTTTTGGTGAATAAGTTTTTGTTTTCAAATACAATGAATGCAACTTAAAAAAAGTAGAACTGAAATTAATCGAAAAAATTCAAATGTACCCTACAAACGCTTTCTTAAAAAAATATTACAATATGTATGAAAAGAATTATGCTTTAAAATTCAAGTTTTAAAATTTTGAGAATAGTTCTTTATAACGCCTATGCTAAGTCCTATTTTTTAACTTATTAAAAAATCTTCTAAAAGCTTTACGAAGTTATGGCGTTGTTTTAAATCCTACAAATTTATCTATAAAAAGCTCTTGTATTTATTAAGAAAAGTTTTAGCTCTTTTTCCTAAGTCCATATTATCTTTCTTTAACATTTTTTTTAACAGAATTTAGTATACCTTTCTTTTGATATAGGGTATCATAAATTGTAATAGTCATACTAATGGTATTTACATATTTTTGTGGCATTTGTGGTAGAACAACATTGTAAAGCCAATGGAAATTTTATTTGTATTTGATAAGCCAGTTTTTGTGTGATTTTTTCAATACAATTTTTTTTCTAAAATTGCCAATTTTTTTGTAATTTTAATTTCAATTTTTTTAAGTTGTTAAATTTTTTCGTCTGCACTAATGCAATATGAACAGTTAATTTTATATTGAAAAAAAAAATTTTTGCAATATTATTATGAGGTTTGCGTGTTAAATTTATTATTTTTATTTGTTAATTATTTAACTGGAAATGTGGTAAACAATAACTTAAATATTATGTATGCGGAATTGCTAAAACAGAAAAGTTTAAATATTTAAATATTTATTGAAAGTGATACAGCTGTTTAAAGCAAAATACTTTGTATAAATAAAATAAAAAATTGTTTTAAATATTATAAAAGTTTAATATTTAAACTAAAGCACCCAAAGCTTTTATGCACTTCGGTTACTTAATAATTGACGACCACAATTTGTTTTCTTTGCATAACGTTTTATTAAATTCAATAAAATATTAGTTTGTTTTACTGCAATAAAGGTGACCAGAGTAGAAATAACTAAAAAAAATACTTTTTTAACTCTACTATTTTCTTGAGCTTAAGGTTTGGTTTTTATTTATAAAAAGTTTTTTATTTTCGATATTTCGCTACTTCAATGTGTAGCATCTTCAGGAAATAATGCTACACATTGGAGTAGCGAAATATCGAAAATAAAAAACTTTTTATAAATAAAAACCAAACCTTAAGCTCAAGAAAATAGTAGAGTTAAAAATTAAAAAAGAAGGTTAAATATACAAAAAGAATCTAAAAAAAATACATTAAAAAAATTTTAGCGCCCAAAATAGCACCCACAATTTTGTGTGTTTTTTATTTACTTTTTATTTGTATATATAATTATTGACTAAATTTAAACAAATATTAGTTAGTTATTGAAATCAAGGTGACCAGAGTAGGAAAACTAAAAACTTACAATAATACATAAATGGCGCTTAACATAGGGCCCACAATTTTTTGTGTTTTGCAATCACTTTTTATTTAAATATATATAACTGTTACACTAAATTTAATCAATAATAGTTTTTTTATTAAAATCCAGCTGACCAGACTATTAAAAACTTCAGAAAATGTAAAAGAAACAATTGTGGCGCCCAATGTGGGACTTACAATTTGAAACTGATGCATTAATTTTACTTCTATAAAAGTAGATTTTTTTTAATAAATTTAGTCACGATAAAGATTGTTATTTCAATAAAGGTGACCAGGCAGTTAAGATTGAAAATTAAAATTAAAACAAATGGCGCCCTACATGAGAGTTAAAATTTCGAATTAATGCATTGATTTTACTTCTCTGCACAGATTTTAAAATAAATTTAATAAAATAAAGGATTGACCAGACTATTAAAAACTTCAGAAAATGTAAAAGAAATATTTGTGGCGCCCAACGTTGGACTTACAATTTGAAATTGATGCATTAATTTTACTTCTATAGAAGTAGATTTTTTTAAATAAATTTAGTCACGATAAAGATTGTTATTTCAATAAAGGTGACTAGACTGGTAAGATTAAAAATAAAATCTTTCTGGCACCCAACGTGAGACTTACAATTTCGAGTTAAATGCATACATTTACATATCTATGAAAATTCTTTAATAAATTGAATCAACTAAAAGAATGCTATTGAAATAAAGGCGGCCAGACTGTTGTAAAATTTATAAATTTAAATGGCGCTCAACTGGGTTCAAATTTTTTTTGTTTAATTAACTTCTCTATCTAGATTTTTAACTAAATTTTTGTTTGTTTTGGCGCACAACATGAAAGCCACAATTTCGACTTTTGCATAAAAATTTTCTATTCTTTACATTATTTGTTTAACTTAGTTTTATAATTTTTTTTCTCGTTTTTGAAACTACGGTGACCAGATTGTTTAGAACTAAAAATGAAAGAAAAATGGCGCCCAACCTTTGATTTCGTTTTTTTGAAGATATATTCTTGATGTATATATCAGAATATAATTTCAAGGTTGACCAGGTTGTCAAGATTACAAAAAAAAAAAAAAAATGGCGCCAAACATGAGATCAAAATTTTTGAAGATTTTAGTTTTTGAAAATATGTTCTTGATGTATATATCAGAATATAATTTCAAGGTTGACCAGGTCGTCAAGATTACAAAAAAAAAAAAAAAATGGCGCCCAACATGAGATCAAAATTTTTGAAGATTTTACTTCTCTATGTAGATTTTTAATCAAATATAAGTTTGCTTCTGAAATAAAGATGAATAAACCGTTAGAATAAAAAAAAAACTTTTTTTAAATAAATCGCACCTACTATGGGACCCGAAACTTTGACTATTGCACTAGATTTTCTTTACCTTATATTATTTGTTTACCTTAGTTTCATTATTTTTTGCTCGTTTTTAAACTAAGGTGACCAGATTCATTCAAACTTAAAAAAATTAATTTGGCGCCCAACGTTTTATTTTGTTTTGTGGAAGATTATTCTTGAGGTGTAAATCAAAACAAAATTTCGAGTTTTTGCATTAATAATTCGTTTTTATGAGCAATTTTTTATTAAATTTCATTAAATATAATTTTTTCAAAAAAAGGTGACCAGGCTACTTAGAACTAAAAAAAGTTTATAAAAAATGGAGTCCAATGTCAGACCAACAGTTTCAGGTTTTTGCATCATTGTTAATTTTCTATGTAGAATTTTTTTTTATTAAATTTAGTCAAATATATTTTGCTATTATATATAAAGGTGACCAGGTCGTTACAATCTAAATCGATATTTTTAAATTAATGGCGCCCATCATAAGACAATTAATTTTGACTTTTAAACAAAATTTTATTTTCTTTACATTATGTTCTCAACAAAATTTTATTAATTGACCAAAAAACCATTTTCAAAAATGTTCGTCCTGCTAATTTCATCATCATTTTTAACTAATTTTTAGTAACTAATTTTTAGTATCTAATTTTTAGTAACTAATTTTTAGTAACATATGGAATTATATATCGACATATATGATCAGCTGTACCCATATAAGCACATATACGGGTCCATGTATGATCATATATGTTCATATACGATCCCATTTTTACCTGGCCGTTAGTATCTTAGATTGTATACGTTGTATAATTTTTATATTTAAATTACTGTCCCTACAAATTAATGCTAATTTTGAAATTAAATTTGTACAAGATTTTTTACAAATATTTTACTCATTCTCCTTTACGATTTCACATCAAAATTGTAAAATATATTTCCTTACATATATTCTATACTTATAATTTTTCTTAACCCTGATAAATCGCCGACAAAAATTAGACAATTTAAAAATAAAAAAATTGGGGGTTTGAGCTGAGTTTTACATGGCATCAATGATTTTTTAAAATTCTCGATTTTAAAAATTGAATTTCTGACAAAAATCAACTAAAACTGCCCCAATGTGCAGCGTTAAATATTCATTAAAATTCTAAAATTAACTGGACCAACAAATGACTATATAAATCACTAAAAATTTAAAGCAATTTATTTATTATTACCACAGAAAAACATAAAAATTATTAGAAAATCATAAATTCCTGTTAGTGAGACCTAAACAACTTAACAGGTTAATTTAACACAGTTAAATGCACAAGCAATAACTTAAAAAAAAACCATTAAAAAATTGAAACCATTTGTGGAAATTCAATACTCTCTAAACAATATAAATTCAATAAAAATTCAATTTTCAAAAAATAAAATAATAATATCGTTTTTCTATTTAGTTCTAGCAAATTATATTCATGACCAAACATGAAAACACTACAAATTGCAGTTTATAAAAATAATAGACTAAAATAGAAAAATCTCTCACTTTAGTATAAAATTGTTTAGTTAAAGCAAACTAGTGATGCATAAAAATAAAGTGCTAAAAATTTTATAAATGTTTTTAGTTTACATATATCCCTAAAAATTGTGTTGATATAGGGATGCATATTGTACTCCAGTCCATTCATTCATTACGAAAATAATACAGATGATGATGATAATAATACTCGATTTAAGATAACATTAAATAAAAACCAAAATTGTTTTGCAGTCACGCGCAAAACCAATCTAATAATGATGTGCTAATACACAAAGTGCTTTGTAAAAATTTATTTAGTGAAAAAAAGGAAAATGTATTACTGCAACATACCGCAATTGGTGTAACAACTTTTTTTTAAAAAATATATAATATATATTTAGCACAACAATGGAAAAGTTTTTAGAGAATTGTAATAGTAAAGGGGATTAGCTGCAAATAAAAACACAAAAATAAATACAAAAATACTCCAGAAAAAGTAAGTACAGGGTTTTAAAGCACCTTAAAGGGACAACCCGAATTAAAACCTTAAAGAAATTGATTTTTTTTTTACAAATCGATAGTACTTTTCCACAAAAAACAGCATAAATCACACAGAGAAAAGATATAGCTACAATATTATCATGGCTATAACAATATGTTCCCTACATCTAGAGTTGGTTATTGTAATCAAATTATTATTGCATAAATCATACTTTACTAATGAAATTGTCGCCTATAAACATTTTATAGTTAAAAGCTCCATTTTTTTGGTTATTATATTATTCTCTCGTCTACAGTCATATATTATCTGGATAATCATATTCCCGTCTTCCGTTAACAATCATATTATTATCTGAATTGAGAGAGAGAGAGAGTCAGTATATTTTCTTTTATGAGCATCATCGCTCAGTTAGAGTCATACTTGTTTGAGATTTTGTGAGAAGCAGTCAAATAAAATAATGTTAATTTTCAAATTTTGCCATTGTTTATTTTGACATTTTGAAAATTTTGGTTCATTTTGACTTTAAATGCACATAAGGATTAATTTTTCTTTAAAGATGTAAATTTTAAACTGCGGAGAATAATTTAAGAGAAATTTTTTCAAAATATTTATATACGTTTTAATAAAATATTTCTATAAATTTAATAAACCCAAAATATGCAAAAATTTTACATCAACCTTCGATTTTGGTAAAAAAATTTTTTTTGATTGTTGGTTTGATCACAACATACACTTTGTAGAAAAAAGTTTTTCATGTAGAGTCAATTTAAAATACTTTGATCAATTGATACATAAACAAACCACTGACAAGTCCTTGGATGAGACGAAATTACGGCGGTCTAGTAATTCCCTTGTAAATATCTAATAAATTTGTAAATAAAAAGTTTTTCTTCTTCCTCCTGTAATTGGGAGCTTTGAAATATTCTTTAGTAATTAATTCTAACATCAATTATGATTATATATTTTATCATTAGAGGGTTGTCTGTTCGATTCCTGTAGTGAAAATTAAACAATTTAAAATACTTTGATCAATTGACATATAAACTAACTACTAACTGGCCCTTGGATAGAACGAAACTACGGTAGTCTGGTATTTTCCTTGTGTCTGTTAAAGTTTTCATTAAAAATGTTTTCTTCTTTTTCCCGCAAAAAAGTACTTTAGTGATCCTTATGATTTCGGTCAAAATACTCTGAATTTTCTTTATTGGAATTCAACAATAATTAGGCAACAGCTATCACCTTCTGAACCAAATCGTGACAAACAAGTAAAAAATTAAAATTTTTTACTAACAAAAATTTAGCTCAAATATAATTAAAATTCTGTATTTGTAACAGTTTTATTTTTGCTGTTCCTATCTTACTAAAAGATAGCAAAAGTAATCTGCTAATTTCAGCAGTTTTTTCTCCAAGGTTATTTTGGTAGTTTTAACTAAACTTTTTACAGACTTTGTTCTATTTTACAGACTAGCAGGTCATTGTTGTATTTTTCCGATTTCGGACTATATTGATATTAACTACAATTATATATATTGACACTTCAACAGTAATGAAGGTATTAGCGCCCAACGTGGGATGCAAACTACACAGTAGAGTGGGCCGAAGTTGAAAAATGTTCGATTCTAAAGTTGTAGCACTGCAAAAAAGTTGTGAACAAAATCGGGAAAAAATTAAATTTCGAAAATTGGTAAATGTTTTCCTTTGCCGGTAAGCGATATTAATTTCCAAATTCCGAAAAATCATCTAAATATCTAACAAACTCAAAAAATGTTGTTGGTAGAATCTACTGAAAATGACAGTTAAATCATAGGTATATGCTGTTTGAAAACCGACAAAAGTAATTTACCTTTAAAATAGCTAAATATGTAGTTATATTTAACTATTGAAAAATAACAAACAAAAGCATTAAAAATAATAACAATGTCGTAAAATTAACTGACAAATTTTTACTACAAAAATTTTAAAACAACTGACAAAATAGGTAAAAACTACTATTTTTTACAGTTAATTCCTTTTACATTATAAAAAAAATTTTTTTCTATCGATTATAATAAATGTGTAATTGTTGCACAGTACTTGAAATATGAAGTAAGAATTCTAAACCATTCTCCAGTTATTACCTTTTATGCTTTGATTTTTATTTGAAAACTAAAATTAATAATAACCAGGGCAAGTTTAAAATGGCACAAAAAAAGTTGAAATTGGCAGGCAAAATGGCACGAAAAAATAGTAAAATTGGCACAAAAAACGCAAAAATGGCACGCTTATTCCAAAAATTTTAAAAGATAATAGTTGGCTTAGTGTTTTTCTGAATGTTTTTAACAAAAATAAAGTAATGAAGGAATTTACCGTTGAACTGCTAAAGCGCATTCGCCGTATATTAGTATGATTTAAAAAAAAAATCTGGAATTTTATTAAATATTAAATATGATTCCCTTGTGTCTGTTAAAATTTTCAATAAAAATGTTTTCTTCTTCTTCCTATAAATCAACTCTAAAAAAATATCGTTTTTTTTAATTTTTTACAAAAATTATTTACAAAGATTGAGTGTTTACTGAATTTTATAGCATTTTTATAATGAAAAGTCTTTTTTTTTTTTGGCAAAAATGGCAAATATGACATTTAATGGCAAATGCCAAAAAAACTTGCCCTAATAATAACAAATGTAAACTAAACAGAAATTTTAAAAAATCAACTCAATTTTTTATTTTTGAAATAACGAACAAAAATAACTGTATACTGTAAAAATACTGTTTTGGTAGTGAGTTATTATGATATTAAAACAACTGCTTTAAATAACTGTTACGAAATTATAGTACTTTTCGTTAATTTTTTTTTTTCTTAAATAACTGTCATGATAGTTGTTTTAAATTTTTCTATAGAAACCAACTGTAACTATAGTAAAAACAACAACGAATGATTACTACTCAAACAACTGTCATATAGTAACTGTAAATGTTTTTTGAGTGCAGTTATTTTATCGACATTTCGAATTTATTTTGAAAATTTTTAATAATAAAGATTGTGTTATGATAAGAGGCTGTAATCGAACGTTATTAGATTTTAAATTCTCAACTTCAGAAGTGCATTTGTTAACCCGAAAAGGAATACATTAACCGATTGGCACAACTTCGAAATAGAAAATTTTCCATTTTCGGCCAACACTACTACACAGACTTAGGGTTTTTAATTTTGACGTCTAACTGATCATGTATTTTTTAACAGAGTACACACAAATGGCACCCAACTTAAAAAAAATTCTCCATAAATGTAGGTATAAATTTTTCTTACGATTTCTCTATAGAAAAAGCTCTTGGGATCAGAATATTTATTAAGATTTTTGTATAATTTTTAATAAAATATAAAACTATGCTAGGGTGAAAAATGTCCATATATGAACATTTATGGTTCAACCATATATGTATGGATCCGAAAAATGAGGTAACACCTAAGTATATGTTAATATATGGACATATATGAACATATACATTTATTAAATATATGCGAATACATGCGAACGTTGCTGTCCTTTATTATAAGGTTGTACGATAGATATAAATTTATGTATGACACTCAAATTAGGCGCTACATATGCTCCTTTTTTTATTCATGGCATTAAATATAATTCCATATTTATCCAAATATGAGTTCCTTTTACATATATGGAAAAATGTATTCTTCGAAATATGTTCATATACAAGTCCCTTTTGCATAAATTGAATAACATATACTTTCATATTTGTCCATATACGAGTGCCATTTCCATATATGAAATAACAGATGCTTCCATATATGTCTGTATATGAAATTTTTTCCATATATGGAATCACATATACTTCCATATATGTTCATATAAAATCCATATTTGTTCACAAAAAATCCATATTTGTTCATATGTGTCCATACATAAATCATATATGAACATGTTTGAGCGTATATGAACATTTTTCACCGGGATATTTCAAAGAATACATATTTCCATATATGTAAAAGGAACTCATATTTGGATAAATATGGAATTATATTTAATGCCATGAATAAAAAAGGAACATATGTAGCGCCTAATTTGAATGTCATACATAAATTTATATCTATCGTACAACCTTATAATAACCCTACGGGAAATTTTAACAAACTGTCACCGAACTGGCCCCTTTATATGAAATAGACTGGTCACTTTTACATGGCGTTGTCATAGGAGGGGGAAATTTACCCCTTGTGACATGTCACAATACAAATCCTAGGACAGGTTACTGAACTCTCATAAAAAACAAAGTTCAGGGACCTGTCCTGGGATTTGTCTTGTGACATGTCACAAGGGGTCAATTTCCCCCTCCAATGACAACGCCATGTAAAAGTGACCAGTCTATTTCATATAAAGGGGCCAGTTCGGTGACAGTTTGATAAAATTTCCCGTAGGGAAAGGACAGCAACGTTCGCATGTATTCGCATATATTTAATAAATGTATATACTTAGGTGTTACCTCATTTTTCGGATCCATACATATATGGTTGAACAATAAATGTTCATATATGGACATTTTTCACCGGGTTGTTTTGTTTCAGTACCATTAAGGTACCAAATTTTCATATTTTTCAAGTTGTAGGTTGCCTTAAAAATCTTTTTACATTACTATAAAATTACCTGAAGTGGCGTAGTATTCTGTTATTAAATTTTTATTGCAATAGTTATTTTTTGTAATAGAAATTCAGAAAAACATACCTAGAAAGAGAAGAATAAAAAAAAATTAATTATAAATTTGCTAAAAAAAATAATATAAATATAAGGTGGTGTTTCAAATGACGTTTTGTTCCAGACGAACGAAAATACAATAGAAAAATGCATGCAAAATAAAAATACATGTAGTCACTCATTCGTCTGATAACGAACTTCTTCCATAAACTTCCATAAACCCCATATATTTAACAATTTCTATATACCGAAAAAAATATATCGGTAATTTAATAGAACCCAGCTGAAAATGGGATCTTATATGAACATATATGGTCATATATTGCCTCGTATATGATCATATATGGCCATATCTGATAATATATGTCCATATATACTACAATATATGACCACATATGGTCTTACATGTGACCATATATGTTCGAGTACAAAATTTGAGTGTATATGGTCGTCTATGAACACTTATGTTCATATATAATCATATACGGTAATAGCAGTAAGCTTTATGACTTAATCTATATAAATTGAATGTCCCTAATGTTAAATATATACATTTCCTTAATAGAAATTTTATTATAATATTGTTATAAAATACTTTCATTTTTATTTCAATTTTAAATGTCAAAATTGTACATTTGGCAATTTAATAAATATGTACATTAATGTCATCTAACATACAAGATTGTTATACTACATATAATAGTAAAAACAAACTTCTATACTTTATTTTATTTTGTTTGCAAATAAAAAGAGTCATTTAAAAAATATAACAAACATGTGAATGAAATTAAGGTTTTACATACATAAATACTTTACATATGTTAAAGTTTTAAAAATATAGATGACAAGATATATGAATGTTTTTTTTTACATATCGTTCCTTCTTTACAAAATTTTCCATTACTAAAAAGAGGAAGTAAGATATGACAAAAAATAAACTTGTTTTCATTAAGATAAAATAAAGTGTCTTTTGCTAAAAAAAAATTAAAAGAAAAACTGGAAAAATTGCTCTATAAAAATAATAAATTCCTGGTATAAATGGAAAATGAAAGCTAATAAAAAGTAAAGGAACGAAAAATGTCAGATGTATATTAAATGTGCTTTTGACATACCAACTCTAACACGCAGTTTTAAAAATTATGAATATACATATGTGCACTGAAAAAAGTTTGTCGGTAGAATCTACCGAAAATGACTGTTATAAACAAAAATATATGCAGTTAAAAAGTCGACAAAGGCATTTACGTTTAAAATAACTAAAAATGTAGTAATTTTTAACTGTTAAAAAATTACTAACAAAACAACTAAAAATATCGTAAAATTAACAGATAAATTTTTATTACAGAACAAACTGATAAAATAGGTAAAAAGTACTATTTTTTTACAGTTAATTTTTTTCATATTATAAAAGTATATTTTAATAAAGACAAACAAAATTTTTTTCTTTCGATTTTAAAAAAAATGTGCAGTTCATTTGCATTTAGAGTGAAAATTCCAAACGTTTCTCCAGTTATTGCCTTTTTATGCATTGTAGATACAATTTTCTGATTTTTATTTTTCTGAGAATATATCTGTAATAACAAATATAAACTAAACAAGAATTGTAAAAATTCAACGAAATTCTTTATTTTTAAATAACTGACAAAAATAACTGTTTACTGTACAGATACTTTTATATTATAAAATAATGCAAAAGGTAATGATATATCATTTTTGGTAATGTAGATAGTAATGAGGTGTCATTACCAATATTTTGCTGGATATACATATTTATAAAACTTTAATTTAATATAATTTACTATACTTTTAAATAGCTCTTCCTGATCTTTAATTTATTGTAATTTATGTACAATTTCCAAACAATTTGTAAAAGCCTTAAAAATTCTGGATTATATCTTAAATTTGCAGTTCAGTTAAATTTGTAAAAATAGCAAAAAAAATCTGCTAAAATTAGCAGATTTTTTTTTTGCTAAATACTAGCTAAATAAGAGCCGAAAAAATAAAACTGTTAAATTTACAGAACTCAAGTTATATTTGAGTTAACTTTTAGTTAAGCGAAAATGACAAATTATACTGTAAAATCTACAGAAATGTTTACTAAATATTGGTAGACTATTTTTGCTATTTTAAGCCTACTAATATTTAGCAAAATTTTCTGCACATTTTACAGTATAATTTGTCATTTTCAATTAACTAAAAGTTAACTTCAATATAACTGAAATACTGTAAATTTAATAGTTTTATTTTTGCTCTTCTTTTTTAACTAGTATTTAGCAGAAAAGTTAAACAAGAAAATCGGCTAATTACAGCAATCTGCAGTCATTTTTAACCATGTTTTAATAGCTTTTCCTGCTTGTTTTACAGTTTATTTCTATGAGTATAGCAAACAGGACCTTGTGAAAATGAATTGTAAAGTTTCAGATTTTTGTCATAAAGGATCTGCACAAGTAATTAAAGGGGATTATTTACTCTTTTTTCCCCTGCCCGTAAAAATTTACAAATATATATATAATCCTGCCTCAGTTGATGTGTATGTTGGAGATAGAGTCGCATGAAAAATTTCAATCATCAGCCATTCAAATTCCATTTCATTAAAATTGTCTAATGTTGCGATTTCACTCGTTACCCGTTCCATTCTATTTCGTTCGCCGGTTAATTGCATTTCGTTTTCATAGTCCAGTGTTTCAAATTAAGTCATTGCTAAGTGTCTACTATTCCAATTCCACTCGGTCCTCGTTCCATTACATTTCTCAATTTTAAAGTTCCCATTCCAATCGTTCCCCGTTTAGTTCCTATTGTCTTGCGTTCAATATCAATCGTTCCTCCTTTGAAACCATTTCTTTTCATCCGCTCAGTTCCATTCCGTTTTTTAACTTTAATATTTTGATTTCACTCGGTCCTCATTCCATGCCATTTTGTTCCCCGTTGCATTTTGCTCCCTATTCCGTTCCACTTCGTTCATTTCATTATTTAGTGTTTAAACTTCAATCGTTCTCCGTTCCATTTCATTTCACTTGTGTAGTGGTTCAATTCCACTCGTCGGTAAGTCAGCGCAAACTCCAAAGAACACATATTTTAAATTTCAAAGTTCTAGCCGAACGGGTTTGGGCAACCCGTAAAGGGGGAAACTTTTCCTCTTTTTACCCCCCATGGTAAGAATTTCCGAAAACGCCGGATCAGGAACCTAAGCTTCCTAGTTCCAGTATTTTGAGCAGGCCGTCAAGGAGCAGACTTTTCCCCTTTTTGCCCCCCTGTAAGAAGTTCCAAAAATCCCATCTTAGCGGATGTTTACGAAAGAAGAGGCACCGTCACATCAAATTTTAACTTCCTAGCTTTAGCAGTTTGGGCAGGTCGTTAAGAGGGGCACTTTTTCTCTCCTGACCTATTTTTACCACGTTCCTGTCCGAAATTCCACAAAATACTTTATATATTATAAGTTAGACACAGCATCAACGAACACATATTTTAAATTTCAGGTTTCTAGCAAAAGGGGCAGGGAGAGACTTTTCGCCTTTTTGCCTCTACCGGTTATAATTAAAAAAAGGCATCTTAGCGGACGTCTACGCCAAAGCAGGAACCTATATAATAAATTTCAGCTTCCTAGTTCAAGTAGTTTAGGCAGGCCGGCAAGGGGCAATTTTTACTTCTCTTGCCCTTTTCTGCAGGAACTTGCAAAAAGCCCATTCTAGTCGATGTTTCCGACAGAGGGGGAACCCCATTTTTACAAGGTTCAGGTTCAAAATTCTAAAAAGTACATTTACCTACAGAGAACATATATTTTAATTTGCAGGTTTGGGCAAGGCGCTAAGGTGGAATCTTCCCCATTTTTGCCCCTCTTCTTTGGAATTTCTACGAATCCCGTTAGTGTATATTTACTGGTTTTTTAAAAGTAATTCTGAACAACTTCAAAAAAAGCACTTCTTTCATTGCTTCCAAACTAACTGTTAGTAGATTTCTAAAGCTTTTTTACAAGTAATTCTTAATTACATCTAAAAATCAATATTTTTTTATAAATCATCTCGTTATGCGCTGCCCGTATAAACCTCTCAATAAATTCCACATTTTATGCTAGAAAAATTCGTATTCATACAGTCAGTTTATTAACCTTTATACAAGTTCCAACGAAAAGAAGTTGTAGTTAAGTCATTCACTTCCATGTAATTTTTTCAACATTAAACGTACATTAACCAACTTTTTCGCACTTTATAAACTATCAACTGAATTGACATTTTATGTTTCTTCACTATGCTAAATAACCTCTCTATCTTCCTTCCTGTCACACTATTCTCCCCACTCATTTACTTAAGATTACACAAAGCGACACTTGTCATTTTACTGTATATATTGAGTTATAGGCAAAAAAAAACGACATCAAATTCCAAATTCTTTAAGACCAAGTTACTATGAGTGTAGAAAAAATCTAAATATTAGCATAAAAGAAAAATATGCTTAGATTGGAGAATAGCACGAGTAAATAGGAAAATAAGTAGGGGAATAATAATAGAAAAAATGAAAACATTTTTATAGTAAAACAGTCAAGAGGAAAATTGCATTATAAAGAAGTTGTTAAGTGTCTTTCTTATGTTTTTTTTATGTATTTAAAACCTCTTCTTATTTTGCTGTTGTGTCAGTTACCAGTTTATGGATAGTTGTTGGAATACTCGTAGATAGAAAAAGCAGAAGAACAAGTAGTATTTAGTTTTTTCTTTTTTTTTAATATTTGTTTCCAAAAGAAGCTTTTTGATAGTGTTAGACAGACAGTTTAACCTATTTTTGTTGTTATCGTTTGTGTACTTATTTTAAATATAAGTTAAGTTAAACTTCAGAAAGGGGGTGTGAAAATTATAGGTAATAGAGTAATCGAATAACGAGTAATTACGGGAACAGAGTAGTAACTTAATTTTATGCACATTGGATCAATTACCGGGTAGCTTTCATTGAGCTTTAAGGCACTACTTTTTTCATATAAATGCCAATACTTTGTTAGTATCCCAGCAAAACAAGAAATACAAAAGCAGTAGCAAAAGCACTACAATTAATGATCTAGATGTCCTTCTTCTTTAACTGCAACATTAATGATTTTAACATTGAATTGTCATTGGAGAGGAGTACTTCAAATTCAACATTTTTCCAGTACTTTTTCAACGAGTGCAAAGGAAACTATTTTTCATCAATAGAAAGTTTAAAAAAAGAAGTTTCCAGAAAAGTTTTTTTCAGTACTATTTTCACAAGTGCCTAAAAAGCAATTTTTCATCATTTTTATTTAATAAATCCCCAGCAAAAAAAGAGATGCCGGAGCAGTAGAAAAAGCACTACAATTGATGATCTAGATTTAATTCTTCTTTGACATAAACATTAATGATTTGAACATTGAGTTGTCATAGGAGAGGAGTACTCCCAATTCACAATTTTTTCAGTACTTTTTGAACGAATTCAAAGGAATCTTTTTTTCACCAATTAAAAGTTCAAAAAAATTCTAAGCAAAAAAAAATATTTTGTTGTTGTTGTTTTTTCTTTGATATTTTAAATGTTTAATAACGCTCCTAGACGAGAACTAGAAATTCTCATTGAGTTTGTAATTTAACTTAACAAATATTTCCGCTGACGATTTCCTTAGGCAAGAATGAAATCCGGATAGGGACATGCCTACAAGGGATTATTTTTCACAATTTATTAAATACGTTTGGGATTTTAGCATATTTAATTCCTTTTATTTTACCAAAGTTTTTTATTGCCGCCACCGGGTATCGAACTTGCGACATCGCCATTGCTAATCTAACGCTCTACCGCTGAGCCATTCTTTGATATGAAAGTTGACTGCCATAAAAAACACTACTTTGTCATTGCAAGATATTGTGCATTATCTTCAATAAAAGTACTTATTTAACAAATGCAAAAGCTGCACTGCAATTCTCTACTTTATTCAAAACTATTTTTACCAGTGCCCAAAAAGCAATTTTTTCTCATTTTTATTTTATATATTTTTACAAATTAAAAAATATTGAATTTAAACAATGTAATAATAAATTTTTAAAAAGAATACGATAAAAAAATATGTTTTTAAATATTGGTCTCGCCAATAATGAAATAAACTGTATCAAAATCACTTTTTAGGCCATTTTTAGAGTAATAATGCTTTAGCAGCAATAATTAAGTGTTTTTTTTTTAAGTAATTCTGAACTACTTCTAAAAAAGCTCGAAAAATATACAAACGAGTACTTTGGAAGCAATAAAAGAAGTGATTTTTTTTAAGGTTGTTCAGAATTAAATCTAAAAATGCAGTAAAAATCAATTAACGTCTACTTTTGAAGCAGTGAAAGAAGTGGTTTGTAAAGCATGACTTCCAATTGAATTAGAGCTTTCATTAAGCTTTTAAAAATCTAAATCTACACTATTCGAGCTTTTACTGAGCTTTTTATATGCCAGTATCTAAGATTTTGCTGATCTTTAATTATTAAAAATACCTAATGACTGCAGCATAAGCTTTTAACACATTTTAGGGAAAACTGACAAATATAAGATTTTGATAATGGCAAAAGCTTTTAATAATTTCCAGAGGAAATTAAATTAGTGATACTCAAAAGGATAATTGAATAGCAATTTTAAGAATTTTAGAATTTTTAAGGAGATACTAACAAGTGAAACGAATTATGAACAATGAAAGCTTTTATGGAGCTTTTAACAAGTATATAAAGAATATCAGACACTAAGTTTTTGTTGAGCTTTTATAAACAAATACCTAGTGACTGTAATACAAGCTTTTAATAAATTTCAGAGAAAACTGATAAAAATAAATGTTTGATTATGGGAAAAGCTTTCAATAATTTTTGGAGGAAAATAATAAAAAAAAAAGTAATTAGTGATATTGAAAAGTATGGGTGAATACAAATTATAAAATTTTTAAGGGGTTACTGGAAAATGAAACAAATTATGAACTATACGAGCTTTTACTGAGCTTTTTATAAGCACACAAAGGATCTAAGCTTTTACTGAGCTTTTATAAAAAAATACTTTATGAATGTAACAAAGGGTTTCAATTTTAGAGACAATTGATTCAAATTAACATTTAAAGCTTTAAACTAGTCTTATTTATATTATTAATTATTCTTATATTAACTTATATTTATTTATCGAATATCCTTTTTAAAATACAATCAATTCGTTACCATCACTAAGTATTATTTTTCAAACCAGGAATGAATATAAATTCCATATAAAAAATAATACATATTTGTAGAAAACTTAAATCATGATTAGACGTTTATATTTAATAGGAAATAATACAGAGAAAAAGAAAGCTATGGAAAGAGAAATTAGAATAGTTCTAGTAAAAGAACATGTCTGTTATTTTACATAAACAAATGTCAAAGTACGTTTAAGTGTACCAACCATATTTGGAAATGAAAAAAGAAAAAAAAAATGAATAAGGAAATACAAAGTTAAAAGGATGACTGACTTAGTATTATCAAGGAGCATATAATCTCAAGAGTATGCATGCATCTCAATCTCTGTTAACTGGCACTGTCTGACATTTCAAGAAGTTTCAATAGCAAGTGATATGGACAAGGTTTATGGTAAAATTTTAAAAAATGGTTCAATAGATATACAAAATATGAAATATATAAAAAAGAAAACTAAACCCATTAACTGCAATTTAACTTCTTGAAATCTCAGACAGAGCCAGTGTACGAGCGGTTAACAATAGTTGAGCGACTTGCATAGAGCTTGGTATTATCAAGTTTTTTTTTTTTACAAATAGAAATTTTTCATTTAGCCTTTGGTAGGTTAAATGGTTGTAAAGTATTTAACAAGTGTTTTTCAAACTGCCAATTAAACCAAACTAAACAAAAAGGAAATGGGAAGTAATTAAAAAATAATTATTAGAAATTTTATCCAAGATTTTTTGTAGAAAGAAAAATAAAAGCTTTTAATCAAAGTTTAAATTACTATTAAACATTATGCAGTAACAGTTAAGTGTAATAAATTTTATTAAGGAGTTACCAACTGTATTATGCTAAAAGCTTTTAAGGAAATCATAGTAAATGCATTCAGATAAACACTAAATAATTTTGGGAAAATGGAAATCTTAAGATTTACAATAAAGTGTTGCCAACCTTTTTATACTACCCTTAATCATCTTATTTTATATAAACCCAGCTAATTTAAGAAAAGCATTTCCATTAATTTTAACTTTTTTATAACATTTTCTTTACACTTATCTTTTACCTTTTCCCTAATTACCACATCATTAAGTTTTCGAAACGTAATCGATTCAATAAAAATGCTTTTTAAATTAACCGCCAAAAAATATTTTTCTTTTATCCATTATTCAGACAATTTATAATGTAGAAGGTATTATTCAACACTCAAGCATTTGTCGTTTTAGGAAAAAACAAGAAAATTTATTCCATGTAAAAAAAAAAAAGTTGTCAGCACATTGAGTTCCAATACAGGATATAAAAACCGATAACATATTAAAACATATTTTATAACAACACACATACATATAACAACAACAACATAAATATAAATTTCTATAGTGAAGCAGTGTGGTATTTTGAAGGTATGCTTAGCAAGGTTGTCAATTTAGCCATTTTCCGGCTAAAACTTGCAATTTTTTTCATTTAGATAATAAAAAAAATGGCTAGATTGCATCTACCCGGAAGATTTTGAGATTGTTTTCTTACAAGCCGTTTTATAACATGGGCCTTTCTACTTTTGTTTAATGGTTTAAGTTTTAAATTAGAAATTTGAGCTTTCAAACTTTTTGCGTAAAAAAGCTTTTTATATATTTCCATTACAGGATTTTAATAAATTTTTTAATCAATTTTCAATGTTTTATAAAATTTACAGGCATAAAAATAAAAATGTATAAAATATCAATATACAGTCAAAGGAGCAGGGCTATAAATTCCAACATAGGGGATTGGGAGGTACGGATGGTGGTCGCAGGGGGCACTGCACAAGGGGGGAAGGGTCATTTCTCCTCTTCTTGTAATCGTGTGATGAATGGAATCCTCGACTCTTTGGAGAGAACGGCGACGAAGGTTGTGGCATACGCTGACGACGTTGTACTATTGATCAGGGGAAAATTTCTCCAGATGGTCAGTGATAGCATGGAGTCGGCGCATATGGACACCGACAAAGGAGAGCGGTCTGGGAGTCAATCTGGCGAAAACCGAACTTTTTTTGTTCATAAGGAAGTATAAACTGGAGAGGTTCGGTTTTCCGTAAGGCGACTCTTCAACTCTCGAAGGCGGCGAAGTATCTGGGGGTCAGTCTGGACTCTAAACTTTCCTAGAAAAGGAATAGCGGGGAAGGAATGAAAAAGGCACTTTGTGCTTTCTATACGTGCAGGAGGACTTTTGGGAAGAGGTGGGGTCTACAGCCGTATATCATCCACAGGATGCACGCGGCGATTATTAGACCGATCTTGACCTATGGAGCACTGGTGTGGTGGAGGGCGGTAGACACGGGGTCATATCTCCCCACTCTCGCAAGGGTGCAGGGACTGGCATGTATGGGTATCATGATGCTTGGCATCCCACCACTGGATATTTATATCAGGAGAATGGCGGCCAAGGCAGCGCTCAGACTAAGAGAGATGCAGGAGCAGAGCCAACGCACCGGGGGCTACAGTGCATAAGATTGGTGGTGCGCGACTGGACCGTGAAACGGACTGCATTTTACCGACCACGACTTCCGGTGGACTTTTGAAGTGATTTTACCGACCAGGGAGGACTGAGCCGCTGATTCCGTTATCCGTGTATACAGACGGTTCGAAAATGAACATGGGGACAGGGTCGGGAGTTTATTCCAGTGAACTAGATACTCGAGTCTAAACGCGCCTCCCGGACGATTGTATTATTTTCTAGGCGGAGGTTTACGCAATTGATGATAATGGAACGGGATATGGGTCCATCATCGATCAGCATCATTGTGGACTGTCTTGTTGCCCTGAAGGCCCTGGAATCCGATACTAATACATCGGGGTGTGTGGGTCACTGTATTGAGTCCCTCAACCGGATTCATCGGCACTCAATCAGACGGGTATGGGTCCCAGGACTCTGGTGTTGCGGGGAACGAGCTGGCTGATAAGTGTGCGAGGAACGGTTCCGAGTCGATTGGGCGCCCGGTACAGACGGAAATCATGGTTCTTTGGTGGAGCTTTTCGGTCGTTCTGGCGGGCTCCCATACAACCTAACCTAACATAGAGTCAACTTAAAAATGCGGGATTTTTGCAATTTTACCATGGGTTTACTTAAAAATGCGAGATTTTTGCAAAATTTGGGCATTTATTTTGAAACACTGGTACAAGGTATTATTCAACATCTTGGCCATCGCTAGCTATGACCTTTTCCCATCTTTCTAGCAACATATGGATTCCGCGTCAAAAGAACTGCTCAGTTTTTGAGGCCAAGAACGAAAAGCCAATTCCGGATACCCTGTTCTGAAGAGAAGCGTGTTACATTGAGAGCGTTCTGCATTGATCTAAACAAATGGTAGTCGGACGGGGCAAGGTCTGGACTATAAGGCGGGTGAAGCAAAACTTCCCAACCACTCTTTTCTAAATAGTTTTTAACCCGTCTTGCAACATGTGGCCGAGTGTTGTCATGATGGAATATTACGGCTTCGTAGCATTTTCCGGGCGTTTTTGGCCAATATTCACTTTAAACGAATCAATTGTGTTCGCTACAGGTCCTCTGTGATCGACTGGCCCGATTTCTGGCCTTCCGGTTCCACCAAATTCAGAGCAATACCTTGGTGGCATGTATATTCGGCTTTGACGTTGATTTAAATGGTTGGCCGGGCTTCATATACGACTTCTTGCACTTCGGGTTGTCGTAGTGGATCCCTTTTGCATCGCCTTTTTCATTATTCGACGCAAAAATTATTTCTTTTTATGGCGTTCAAGCAGCATTTCGGACATGCAACATCGTCTTTCAACGTCTCTCGGCTTTAAGTCGTGTGGTACCCAATTTCCTTACTTTTGGATGAATCCTGCTGCTGGAAAACCTTTTGAAATTACTGCTTGAGGGACACCCAATGATTTTGCAAATTCTTCTTGAGTTTGACAACAATCTTCAACGAGTAGTGCCTCCAAGTCATCGGTCTTTGTCTTCCGTGTCAAAATCAACACTTCTGAACTGCACAAACCATCTCTCGCACGTTGAAATCGATCGAACATATTCAGGATAAGCTTCAATGAGCAATCGTTGGGTTTCAACAGCACTTTTTTTGAAATTGAAGAAGTAAAGCACAACTTCCCGCAAATGATGCTTGGTTGACACAAAATTCGACATTTTCGAAGCAAAAAAAACTTTGTTGTTTACACTATTTCGTTAAATGACTAAGTGAGAATAAACGACAGATCTTTATTCTCCAAAATGCCATATAAGTTATTATGGACACAAACAAACCATGTGTAAAAGATACGCCATCTGCTGTGATTACCTCATTTTTAATTAATACACCCAATTAATAACTGTAATTGCAGTTTATAATTTAAAACAGTTATTTTTCATATCATAACACTATGGAACATTTTTGGGATTATTGTCTGGGGGGTGAGAAATTCCAAGTCAGGGTGATGGTACTAGGTCAGTATAGTAAAACCCTCAAAGGGTTTGGCGTTCGTATGTGTCATTTTTTTTTATGACCTTTTAAATTTTTTCCTTATCTTGATGTTTTTTCGCTTAGTTGTAACTCGAGAACCACTTGTCCGATTTTGATGAAACAAATTTAGAAAAATTTAGAATTACAATTTCTTTAATCCGTTCATATAACATTTTTCTTTATAATCAACAGTTTTGCCGGTAAAAATAAATTTGTGGAGAAAAAAAAATATTTTTTTGCCTAAAAATTAAAATTTTTTATGAATTTAAAAAAAAAAAATTTTAATTTTTAGGCAAAAAAATATTTTTTTTTCTCCACAAATTTATTTTTACCGGCAAAACTGTTGATTATAAAGAAAAATGTTATATGAACGGATTAAAGAAATTGTAATTCTTAATTTTTCTAAATTTGTTTCATCAAAATCGGACAAGTGGTTCTCGAGTTACAACTAAGCGAAAAAACATCAAGATAAGGAAAAAATTTAAAAGGTCATAAAAAAAAATGACACATACGAACGCCAAACCCTTTGAGGGTTTTACTATACTGACCTAGTACCATCACCCTGACTTGGAATTTCTCACCCCCCAGATTGGCTGTTGTACTGTGTAATAAACAACTACCAAAGCTCATTTTGTTAGTTATTTAAAAAATAAAAAATTTCGTTGATTTTTTAAAATTCTTTTCTAGTTAATATTTGTTATTATTGATATATTATTACACTGATAATAATCCATGCATAAATATACAAAATTATTGTCAAAACAACGAAAAATTTTGTAAAATTAACCATTTTTCATTTATTTTGCAAAAATTGTCGTTATTTTGACATTTTTTCGTATTTTTATACATGGATTATTATCAGTGTAGTTTGCAATTAAACATCGGAAAATTTTATTATGTCTAAAATGCATAAAAACGTAACAACTAGAGCACAGTTTGGAATTTTTCACTTAAAATTTCAAGTACCATGAAGCAATAACACATGTTTTTTTATAATCGAAAGAAAAAAAAATTATTTTTTTTATTAAAATATATTTTTTATAATATGAAAAAAATTAACTGTTATAAAACAGTAGTTTTTATCAATTTTGTCAGTTGTTTTAAAAATTTTGTAGTAAAAATTTGTCAGTTAATTTTACGACATTGTTAGTTATTTTAAATGAATTTGTAGTTATTTTTCAAAAGTTAAAAATTACTGCATTTTTAGTTATTAAGTTTTACTTTTGTTTTAACTGTCATTTTCAGTAGATTCTACCCATAAACCTTTTTGAGTGTTTATTGATAAAAATTCTAAAGCAATAAACATTTAAAAATTTTGTGTTTTATGTTAACAATCAAGTTTTTTTAAAGGAAACAAAATTTTAATAATTTTTAGCAACCAGAGTACCGATTCCGAATGATTTGTGAAGCTGTAAAGCGGTAAAAATTATTTTTCACTTATTTAAAAGTAATGATAAAAACTGACAATTTTTATCACTTCACCGCTTGCAAACTATTCAGAATCGGTACTCTGAACACCTAAAACTTTTAGATTTCTAAATAAAAAATTAACTTTATACATTTGTTGAGGATTTAGCGATTTTAGAGATTTTTATTTTGAATTCTATCGGTTTTTTTTTGTCGTGGAGTTGGCAACATTGTTGTTTGTATGAGTATATAGATTGTATATATGAATATATATTGTCAATGGATATTGTGTACTGGTTTTCTGTTCAATAAATATACTAAATTGTATGTTGTTCCGTATGTTCTAAATTCCAAACGTGTATACCATTTTGATGACATAGTAGCTTAGCGTTTATTTTTTATTGTTGTTTTTGTTCTGTAACAGAAAAATAACATACAGCATCTCTTTGTAACAGGGTTTCTTAAATGATGGTTGTCAAGTAAATAATAATATTTCGAATAGCATCTCTATTCAGCATCAGGGCTTATATTGAGTGTTTACGCACAAAAAATTTCAATAAACCTAAGCTAGGCTTGTTTACTCGTGTCTGATTTAAATACAGACGATGAGTAAACAAGCATAACTTAAGATTTTTTTTTGTGTAAATATTCAATATACGCCCTGATAATGAATAGCGATGCTAATCGAAATATTGGTAAATAAGAAAGTTTTATATAAATAAATTAAAAGACTTATAAAAGCAATTAAGATTTCGAGCTTTATTACTCGTATTTAGGTAAATTAACAATATAGAGAAAAAGTCGAATAAAATATAAATTTTATTATAATTGAATTCTGGTACGAATAGCGGATGATGAATAGTGATGCTAATCGAAATATTGGCAAATAGGAAAGTTTTATATAAATAATAAAACTTATGAAAAGAATTTAGTTCTTGAGCTTCACTATTTAGGAAATTTAAAAATATAGGAAAAAGGTGGAATAAAATACAAATTTTATTATAATTTTTAATTCTGGTTCGAAGGACCAATTTTTAGTTTTTGTTTTTTTTATTGCTGAATATAAAAGTTTAGCAATCCCTGTCTTTGTACAATAAATAACTAAATGCCAATATATGAACTTTTTGTATTTGTAAAATGTTATGTATGTACGGACGTTGGTTGTTGTTGTAGATTTTCTATATATTGTACAATATATATATATATACACTAGGCTGGGTCGATTTGTGGGGAGGCAAAAAAATCGCCCATGACTCAATGAAAATCGTATTCTAGGGATCAAAATAAGAAACTTTGCCGAAGGAACCATACCTCTAAAACGAATTCTACTACCCCCAACTGTTGACTTTTGTCCCGTAGGGTCAAGTTTTGAAAAATCCCACTTTGACCCATTTAGAGTGCCCCAATCGAGTCCAAATGTATGACCGACCCCCACTAACTTTGGAGGGCCGATCCACCCATGCTAGTGGTACACCCCCTGGAACTCCCCTGGGGGGTTCCCCATACAAACATTTTAAAAAATCACCATTTTTGGCACTTTATTTTATTATTTTTTATTTATTTTATTTATTTTTATTATTTTATTTATTTTTTCTCTTTAGAAATTTATTTAGTCAGAACATATGTAAATGAAAAAATTAATTTAACTTAGTAATAGAAAAGAAAATAAAAAAAATTACTGTTTGAAGTCTTTTTTGCTTTCAAGTCTGGGCATTTTTTCTTTTCTATTACTAAGTTAAATTAATTTTTTCATTTACATATGTTCTGACTAAATAAATTTCTAAAGAGAAAAAATAAATAAAATAATAAAAATAAATAAAATAAATAAAAAATAATAAAATAAAGTTACAAAAATGGTGATTTTTTAAAATGTTTGTATGGGGAACCCCCCAGGGGAGTTCCAGGGGGTGTGCCACTGGCATGGGTGGATCGGCCCTCCAAAGTTAGTGGGGGTCGGTCATACATTTGGACTCGATTGGGGCACTCTAAATGGGTCAAAGTGGGATTTTTCAAAACTTGACCCTACGGGACAAAAGTCAACAGTTGGGGGTAGTAGAATTCGTTTTAGAGGTATGGTTCCTTCGGCAAAGTTTCTTATTTTGATCCCTAGAATACGATTTTCACTGAGGCATGGGCGATTATTAAATCGACCCGCCCTAATATACACTGAAGATACAACTTAAAATACGACTACAACAAATAATCATTAAGGCATTTACACATGTATCATCAATAGAAGAGTGAAACGATGAGGAGTGGGGCAAAGCTTTAACATATAAAGTGTATAGTGCAAATTAAAGAGGGCACCATTTCCACCACTACCTCTTAATAATGATGATGCTTCCATACTCACTTCACATCAGATGTATGTAATTGCAGCAGCAAAGTTTTTTTTTTTTTTGTTGAACAACTGATGCTGCGGTATAAAGAAACGACCTTTTATAGAAACCGCTTTATTCAACAAATAAAGTCTTTTCATGTAAGTATTGTGTGCATTCAAGCATTTTAGATGCTTTTGTGACTTTATATCGGTGAGTGTAATGATCATGATCAATGACATTTTGACAATTGTTCAATGTACATTCATTTTTGTTTGTTGAAAAATACGTAGTATCTTTGAGGTATAAATAAATGTTTTTATATCGCATGCAGGTTAAATTTGTTAAACATGAAACCATGTAATTACATGAAAAGACATGAAAGAAAATTGTTTATAATTGAAAGCGTTAACTATTTAGTAAAAAAAAATGTATTGGAAAATCTTAAATGATATCATTAAATAAGGTACTAAGGAAATGTACATAGGAAATTTGTATTAAAATTGCAAACTTTAAACAATGTTGCCCTTGTTTTAACTGTCTTTATATGAAGTCTTTTTTATAATTTAATTTACAGTTAATTCGATTTTTATATAAAAAAAAAAAATAGTAAAAATGGCATTAAAATGCACTTTACAGTTTTTTTTCGGTAAAACTGTAAAGTGGGATAAAAACATTTTACTAAATTTTCTAGTAATTTTTTTTTAAGTGTATGTCTATTTCGATCTATTTTTTATCTGTATTTCTTATGTGATTAAAATATAGTAAAGAAATTTTATACCTTGAATCTAGTAATATTTTTACTAAAATAAAGTAAATTCTACCAGAGAGAATATATTTAGTGATGAGTTGCCCAACTAAAAACAGTATCCAACAACTAAATCGCCAACCAAATCAACGACGCAGTTTACATGGTAATTCGGAGTAAGTGAAAACACATCAACCAAAACAAGCTGCTTCGTATGAAGTTTTTCTTTTTTGGGATAAAAACTTTTTAGGTGTTTTGTATAAATGCTTATTTGTATATAGACAGATACAGATACAGTTAGTAGAAATATTAGTAAAACGTGTTTATCACACTTTACAAAAAAATCTTCAAACGAAGCTGCTTCTTGGTTTGGTTGGTGGTTTTTGACTCACTCCGAGTTACCCTGTAAACTGCTTTGTTGGCTTCATTGATGATTTGATAGTTGATAATTTTTTTTTTTTTTAGTTTGGCAACTCCTTATTGAATATACACGTCTGAATTCTACTGCATTTTATAAAAACTTTAACTAAATAAAAATGGATGTCACTATAGTGCAATTTCTCTCAAAACAATAGAGTAGTATTTTGCAAGATGATAAAGCAAATTGTGGTAATTTTTTGTTGTTTTTGTTGTTTTCTTGATATTTTAAATGTTGAATAACGCTTCTAGACGAGAACAATAAATTCTCATTGAGTTTGTAATTTAACCTAATAAATATTTCTATAAATTCTAAAAACGTCGTCCCCGGACAATTTACTTAGGCAGGAATGAAATTGGAAAAGGGACATGCCGTCAATAAATTATTTTTCACAATTTGTTAAATAAGTTTTGAGGTATTAGCACAGTTAGTATTAAAACCCGTTTTTCAAACTCGAAATTAATAATTTTTTTCTATTTTTACTATTTACTATTTTTTATAATATTTTTTACTTTTTTCACTAAAATCTAACAAAAGAATTTATCGCAAAAACTTTGTAATTGATTTCTTTCATTCTATTTTAGGAACTAATTAATTTTACACTCAAAAAAAAAAAAAAAGTTAGTAGAAAAATTAGTAAAATGTCTTGTATATCAAGTGTACTAGTTTTCAGCAATTTTTTTGCTGAAATTGCATTTTCAGCAAAAGTTATAGTTATATTCTTTTAGCACTAAATTAATTTTGAACTAATGTTTTGCTAATTTATTTTGCTATAAAAATTGGGCTGATAACCGCATTTATAGCGTGGAAGACAACCAGATAGACAAGAAGTAGATGTCGCAGCTTGTCTGGATGTAGTACAGACAACGGAAATGATAAAAAAAAAAAGCAACTCTACACAATTTCTATATTTAAATTTTCAGCAAATAAATTAACTAAAGTAAAATTTCGCAACAAGTTCTTTGAGTTTTTTTCAGTCTACTAATATTCAGCAAAAAGTTTAGTGATTTTAGCAAGGATTTTTTTCATTTGCAATCGACTAAGTGTTAGCAAAACTTTTGCTGAAGATTACTATTTCTTTGGTGAAAATTAGCTCGCTAATTTTCAGCAAACCTTTTGCTGAAATTACCAATTTTTTCCAAGCACGCTTCTGACTAAAAATTTGCTGACACAGCAACATTTTTTGCTGACTTTACTGACTTTTTTTTTGAGTGTACACTAAAAATTAGTTTGGAAATTTTTACATCAAATCTATAGGGTGTATAACTTAAAAATGCGGGTTTCACAACAGATGGCGTATCTTTTACACATGATTTGTGTCTTCAGTAACTTATACCGCATTTTGGAGGGTAAACATCTGTCATTTATTCTCACTTATTTAGTCATTGAACGAAATAGTGTAAACAACAAAGTTCTTTTTTGCTTCGAAAATGTCGAATTTTGTGCCAACAAAGCATCATTTGCGGGAAGTTTTGCTTTACTTCTTAAATTTGAAGAAAGTGCAGCTGAAGCTCATCGATTGCACAGCGAAGCTTGTCCTGAATATGTTCCATCGATTTCAACGTGCGAGAGATGGTTTGTGTGGTTTCAGAAGTGGTGGTTGTGACACAGAAGACAAAGACCGCCCAGATCATCCAAAAAAGCTCGTGAATTGGAGGCAATACTCAATGAAGATAGTTATCAAACTCAAGAAGAACTTGCAAAATCAATCAAGCAATAATTTGAAAACGTTTGCAAGCAGCAGCATTCATTCAAAAGTAAGGAAATTTGGTATGGAATGCCATAAAAAGAAGTAATCTTTGAATCGAATCATTACTGGCGTTGATAAATGGATCCATTACGACAAACCGAAATGCAAGAAATCGCATGTGTAGGCCGGCCAACCAGCCAAAGCCAAATATCCATGGCGCCAAAGTTATGCTCTGTATTTGGTGGGACTAGAAGGGTCCCATCTATTATGAGCTGCTGAAATCGGGCCAGACGGTCACAAGGGATCTGTACCGAACACAATTGATTCGTTTGAAGCGAGCATTGTCCTAAAAACGACCGGAATATATGAAGAGGGTATATTCCACCATGACAACGCTCGGCCACATGTTGCAAGACCGATTAAAAACTATTTAGAAAATAGTGGTTGGGAAGTTTTGCCGCCTTATGCTCCAGACCAGACCCCGTCCGACTACCATTTGTTTCGATCGATGCAGAACGCTCTCACTAGAAACGCCCAAAATTTGCCAAAAATACCGCATTTTTAAGTTATACACCAGCATAAAGTTTTTCCAAATATTTTTTAGATTCATAACCTAAAATAAAAATTTTCAATCAAAGAATGCCGTAAAGATACAGTGCTGTAAAATATAATAGAAACAATTAAAGTTTTTTTTAATTTTATTCTCGTTGCCTTTATTTTTAAAGATCAAAATAGTGGCTAAATTTGCCCCTAAAGGCGAGGAGATGGTTCAGAAAATTGTACAGAATTTTAACGTAATATTGGTTTTTTTTTAAGTGGGCGTGGCTTTTAACGAAAAATTAGCCATATCGACCTTTTATCAAATTACATAGTAAAATTTAGAGAGTACTGATCGGTTCTGTACAAACTGTATATTTTGGAAATCCTATTAAATCTCCTTAAGTCTTGCATTATTTTTATCTACAAATAGTCGCCAGACTTAAAATGTTAGAACCTCAAACATGACCAAATATTTCTTTGTTTTTAGCGATTTTAAAAGAAAGTTAACAACATTAAAATTTTTTAATAAATTTACTAATGTTTAGTAAAGTTTTTGCTGATTTCAACAGTTTTATTTCTATATTCATTTTGCGGAAATGTTACTAATACTTAGTAAAATTAACAAATTTGTTCTATAACATTAATTTTACTAATATTTAGTAAAAAATTTGCCTGACTTTAGCAAATCGATTTCCATTAAGATTTTAAAAAAATCTAACTAAATTTTAGTAATTTACAAAATTTTCCTACTACTTTCACTTTACTAATAATTCCAGACACGTTTTGCTAAAATCAGCTAAACAGTCTGCTGGCATAATATTAATTTTTCTGTAAAACTACAGTTTTTTCTGTAATTTTTAAAGACTTTTTTTAATTGAGTGTAGTAGAATTACTGCGTTTTATTATTTAAAACTTATTTATATAAAACTTTTCCAAAAAATCTATAACTTGATTTTTCTATTCCTGTTTAGAACAACTTGGAACAACTTTATTAAGCATAATTTTTACAATTCCTTTATTGGTTTACTATCTTAACTAACTTTAGTTAAGTAATGTAAACTTTTCCTTTCATAATTCCTAATAATATATAGTTTTTATTATAAATGTGTTAACAATTTTCAAAAACTAACAACTACTTAAATTATTTAAACCAATTATTTTAATTCTTTAATGTTTTTTTTTCCACATTTTATTATTCAACAAAGTTAACAATTTTGAAAACTTTTTTTCTTGCTTAGAATTAGAATTAAGTTTAGAATCTTAAAAAATTATAACTAAACTTTTTGTTTGTATATTTTCTCACTTCTGCTATGAAAACAACGCAACATTTTAATAGAATTTTATGACAAAAGTTTTCTTTGCTAAGAAGATAAACTGAACATAAATCTAAATTTTAATATTATTTTATAATAGATATATAATATAGATGTAGTTGTAGGTATTTGGAGTTATAAAGTTGAGTATATACTTAAAAAAAGAAAGTTTTTAATTGTTGAACATTTATTATAGATAATTTTAGTAATAAATGAGAATAAGTTATGAAATAAAATCAGTTAAGTGTATTGGAGGATTAAACCTGAATGGATGGGGTTTAAAAATAAAGACAAATTTCTTTACCACTGCTAACTTTAATGTGTTTTAAGATTTTAATTAAACTAATATGGTTCGAAGGACCAATATGGAAAAAACATTAATTTACACTGGATTTTAATGATTCATCATATTTACTTGATTAACTTTAAGTTATAAATAAATTTTTAAAATATATAAAGCAAATTCAAATTTTTCAAAAAAGTTAAGTTCGAAGGACCAATTTAGCAAATTAATAAAATCCATTTATATTTGTTTCTCATAAAATTAAATTCTAATGCTTAGACAGACGTACCTCAGTAATTTTTTAATCTATGAATAAAAAGATTTCCCGTGGTAAACTTTATATTCCAAATTCAAATTTTTCAAAAAAGTTAAGTTCGAAGGACCAATTTAGCAAATTAATAAAATCCATTTATATTTGTTTCTCATAAAATTAAATTCTAATGCTTAGACAGACGTACCTCAGTAATTTTTTAATCTATGAATAAAAAGATTTCCCGTGGTAAACTTTATATTCCTATTCGGTGCGAACAACCTATTTTTAGTGCTTTAAGAATAGAATTCAATAAAAACACCATTTGTATATTAAATTAATATCAGTGATTTTAGCTCTCTTAAACATATAAAAATAAATAATTTTCTTTTAATTTACAAACAATTTTTCATATTTTTTTAAAACAATTCTCTAGTTGCAAATTCCAACATTTTTTTCAACTTTATTTTATGCATTGCTGCAGGTTTTGCTTCAACACAAGGCTCATTACATAAAAGTTTATTCAAATATCAACTTGACAATATTTTTGACATTTAACTTACCTACACATTTTTTTTATAAATGAATAAAATTTATACAGTTTTGCAAAGTATGAACAAATCAACACTTTTAAAAATATGAATTACAGAAAAGGAAGATGCAGCTGCATTATCTTCACCAACATCATTATCATCATGAAGAATGAATATAACAGTTTCAACAGCCTGTAAATGTCATTTGCATTTTGACATTTAAACTGAAGAAGAAAAAAATTTAAGAAAAAAATACTAAAAGGTAAAATGTAATAAATAAAGGTAAAATTTCTGTAGATGTATTTTGAAAAAATTGTTTTTTAAATGTAAGAATTATTTTAACCCTTTTAAGACTTTAGAAAAATGACTGGAAAACTCTTAAAATTTTGTTAAAATTTTAAGCTTTTTGCTGAATATTAAGAAAAAGCTTAAGGTTCAAAGGACCAATAGTAATAATAAAAAAATAGTTGGTCAAGCCCGACCGCAATACGAATTGGGTCATATTCCAAGAAGTGGCCTATATTTCGGGAAGGGACTTGATTATTATTATAAAAGCGGACACGGTGTAGTAAACATAATGAAAACTTGTGAATCAAATTGCCGCAAAAGTTCATTTAAGCAAATATCCAGAAGGTTTATGGAGTGGGGTCGAGGTCTAAATCTATTCCAATTTAGAGACTGGTTTATGGCTCTATATAACATTCGCAGCCCAAATAACAACCAGATATATACGGGTTCGAGTGTCTAAATATCATTTAAGCCCAACCCGTGTAAAAAAGTTTAGATCTGATCAGATATTTTTGGATCTAAATAGATATGATTGAATCTAATTAGATCCTGTACCAGGTCTAATCAAATATGATCAGATATTGCATATGTGATAATACCTTATGGCAAGATCTGATCAGATCTAGTGCCAAATCTGTTCAAATCTAAAGTGATCTGGACAATTGCACCAGATATGCCTAGATCTGATCAGATCTAATTAGATCTCAAATTTGTCCTCAATTTTGAGATCTAATTAGATCTGGTAAGATATACTAAGATCTGGCTAGATATGCCTAGATCTGATCAGATCTAATTAGATCTCAAATTTGTCCCCAATTAGATCTCAAATTTGTCTCCAATTTTGAGATCTAATTAGATCTGGTAAGATCTACTGAGATCTGGCCAGTTCTGATCTTTTTTACACGGGAATCGAGATAGGATCCTTCTATGGTCCTGAAGATCTGAATATGGACCGATTTTAATCAATTTAAATAGGGTTTGTCCTTGGGAAAAGGAAAGCTCATGTGCCAAATTTCATCACATACCTTTGTATTTGGGAAAATACCGGTCTTATGGGTTTCCTACTCTGTGGTATGTCGCAAGCCATCTTCGCTAAGAAAAGTTTTTCTTAGTTGTGTAACAATAAACAACACTCCTTTGAATGAGATCGAAGGACAATAATAGAGACAATTTTGTTCAGTAAACTCTATGAAATCAGCAAAAAATATTGATTTCTTTATTTAATTGAATTGAAAGGAATGTGATAGAACTAAATTTAAAAACCAGTAAAGCAGGTAAAATCAAAATTTCTTACGGTGTTATAGTTTTTTTTTATGATTTTATAGACAAATTTTGAATTCGAAAAATTATGAATAAAATTTATCAATTGTTTAATTAGAAAAAAAAAAATTATTTTTTAAATAAAAATTAAAAACCAACATTTATTAATTGTGTTTAAACATTTATAAATAATACTAAAGATTATCACAATATTAGTTAATTTTTTACATCCGTCCGAAGGACCATATACAAGTTTTCTATATTGAAAAAACCCTTTTAAAGTGGTAGACTTTCTTATACGATTTAGAGAGCCTAAAAGGACAAGTTCAATAATGAGTCATAATTAATTAATTTAATAAATAACAAAACTATTACAAAACTTGTAAATTTTACTTAATGGTTTGAAGCTTTTTTAAAGCTTTTAACACTATAGCTTTGTAATGAAATTTTTATACAGAAATCTTAATTAATTACTCTTTTACAACACTCAGACAAACAAAATTGAAATTTTGTAAAAAATTAATAAAAGTACTAATTTGAAGGACCATTGAAAGTTATCAAAATAATAAGAAAAAAAAAATTTAAAAGAAAAAAATACTGAAAACATTTTAACATTTGAGTTTTTTAATAAATTTTTTTGTACAGAAGTGTATAATTAATTTTTGATAACTCTTTTATAACACACACAAACAAAATTGAAATTAAAAAAAAAATACTAAAATTACTAACTCGAAGGACCATTAAAAGTACTTAAAACAAAAAAATGTAATCGAAAAAAATACTGAAAAATTATATTGTAAGACAGTGAAATTATTAAAAGTCTAAAGAGAATAAGAACAACTGTTAAACAAAATTAAAATTGTACCTAAAGAAATTTTCTTATTGAAAAATTTTAATTTTTTGCCTCTCATCTTTTTCGACTCTAATTTCAATTCATAACTTAACTGACATTGCATTAAATTAAGAACTTTTCTTTCTAAACTTTCATTTAATCATGATTTAACACTTTTCTTAGAACTTATAACATTTTTCCTTATTTTAATATTATTTTTTTTTTGTTCTTTCTATGACTAAACAACACTGGAGAATTATGTTGAATAAATTGAAATGACAAACTTTACTTTCACAATTTATAAAAAAAAAATATGACATTTAAATTAACTTTTACCATTCATTCACTTTTACATGGCGATTATTAAAAGCGATGTGGTATGAATAAAGATATAAAAAGCATTAAACTTTTGATTACAATAATTAAGTTAATTAACAAATGTTTTAGGATCTTTTCATTTTTTAATGACCCTTTAAGTGCGTTAGTTTAAATGAAGATTAAATTTTCTAATTAATAAGGTTAAGTTGATGTTATTAGAAATTTTAAAAGATATTTAGATATTAAAAAAAAAAACAAACAAAATATTTATACATAAGATTTTTCGGTTCTAAGTACCAAAACTGTGATTCAAAAGTAAAACTATAACAAATTATTTATTTTTAGTGATAATTTACCTGTAATAACTTCGAATCATAAATAAAAACTGTTTAATTTTAATTAAGTATTATAAACTTGGGACTAAAGTGACTTTTTTTATACGGTTCGAAGGACCATAGCGGAGAAAATATGTAAACTCAGCTTAATAAAGTGCCATTTTCAGATTTACCATATATTTAATCCTTTAATTCCCAGTGGAACATAGGGCCGCTTTATTTACCATCTCCAATGTGAACGATATTCACCATAATTATCATACCTTATAGTTTAGAACAATGAAGCATACATTTAGGAGCCGTTTCCAACGTCTAGTTGAGTGATATGCTTTTCATAAATATAATAAAGCTTTTCCTTAAATTCCATTTAAACTCTTTATAATTTTCTGTAATTTTCTTTAATTTTCATAATTTTTCTTCCACAATTTTCCTAAAAGCAATAAACTTTACTTCCTTAAAATATATGTCACCTACATGTTGATTAAAAACAAAAGCAATACCCTATTTTCATCTATCAATTCCTTTCAACTTGATGTGAATGGAGTAGAGTAAAGCTAAAGAACAAATATAAGTAGACTTTATATTAAAAAAAAGTTCTATAAATAATTTCTGACATATTTTTTAGTCCTTATAATTTCCATACAAAACATGTCTCTGCATCAAATCCATATGAAAAGTGTTGCCTACTTTAAAGGGTTCTATATAAACAATAATTGTTGCCTATTTAAAGGAGAGGTTTTACTCTTTCACAAACTAACAGCAAAACTGAATGATTTACAAAAAAAACAATAAATTTTATTATAGTGTAATCACTACTACCACAAGAGGACTTTATAAACCAGCAAAATTTTTAACAAGGAAAATGAGCCCAGCAACTTTTAAATTATTTTTAAAAGCTTAAGGTTCGAAGCACCATAAAGAAACTAAATTTTTTGGTATAAAAATTTATTTAAGTTACTTTATCAATGAAATAATTATGAAATATAATAAACTTTAGGAATTTTAAAATTAAATCGGAAACAAAACAGAAGACATAAAGCAGATTCAAGTTCGAAGTACCAAAATCAACTAAATTGGTTATTAGGACCGGTTCGAAGGACCATATTTGATAAAGTTCTGTGTATTAAAAGTACTAAAAGTAGAAGAAACTCACAATCTATAAAAACATACTCTTTAATCCTAACTTCAAAAACCATCATAAACATATAAGAAATGAAAAAAGCTGCATTATTTCGCTTTGAAGTACCATTAAAAAAAATTACTTAAAAAAAGCTCTAAAATTAAAGGTTTAAATGTTATATAAAAATGTTATTTCAAAATTTCTGCCAAATTTGACTGGGTTCTCAAACTGAATATTAAGCAAGAAAAACAGAAACAAAAGCCTTTAATGATTTGTGTTGTCGGAAACCATAACTTTTCATATGCAACAACCAACTAACATGACAGTTTTAGTGCAGTTGTTGTTTTTTTTTTTGCTACTTTGGTTTGCTCCGAGTTGGTTGGCGTTTTCTGTTGGTTTGTTTTTTGGCATTAAAGTAGAACAAACAAAAACATTTTGAAAATTTTATGATGAACAGTTTATAAAATATGTTGTTGAGGTTTGGGTTGGATTTACTGGGTTTTGTCTGTTATAATATTATTAACTTTTACTTTTTGAACTACTTTGGCTAGAGTGAGTTTGGATATGAGTGATTTAACTTTTAACAAGCGCTTTTACTTTTTGTTTAACTTTTTGCTTATCAAAAGAATTTTATTGCTAGATGTTTTTGTGACATGTTTTTTGATCAGTTTTTCTGATTGAAAATAAATTGCAAATGTTGAGCACCTAAAGGAAGTAAATATTTTCCGGTGGCATGAAATATATGTCAGACATGAGGAGAACTACAAATTTGTTGTTCAAAAAATAAATTGTTTAAATTTGTTGCCAAAATAAATTTTTTTTAACCAGTTCGAGGACCATAGACAAGTTTAAAAGGGATTGAACAGCCAACACAGAAATAAGCCGCGAAATTTCTATGTTCTGGGAGCATAAAGTTTAGAGTAACAATAACACAAAAATAAATTAAATGAATTAAAAAGAAAACCTTGGGCCTGTTCGGAAATTCATCACTGCTTTGTACGTGATGCATAGCGAGTTCGTACAAGCATCAGCTGGCAACACTGCAACTGTCAGAAGTTCGAAAATGCATCATCAAAACAGATAATTAGCAAATTAATAGGTGTGTTTGTTTACTTTTTGGGTAAAGTTCGGTAAAATGAGAGTAAGCGCAAAATCCTCTCACAAAATTACCTAATAGTACGGGAACGCAAGAAAACACTTTTCTAGCCCAAAAATGTATTTAAAAGAATAATGTGAAAATGCGTAGAATTTCAGTTTGCAAAATTGCACAAATACACATATTTATTTGCATTTTAAAATTGTTTTTGATTTTATTCAATTAATTCTTATAAAAAAGAAGTTTCTTTTGTGTATTTCTTTATTTAATTAAAATTTTAAATTTATTTTCACAATTGTTTTTTTTTTTGTTTATATTTGCATCAGCTGTTCTTTTTATAAGTTACCAAAGAGGGTTAAAATGTCCCGCAAAAATATTTGTCATGACATTCTACTATAAGTCTCTGAAGACATCAAAGTTGAAAATTTAACTTCAATGCCAGAAAAAGGTCATAACCTAAAATGTATTTAAGGGTTAATCTCGTACTTATTCAGAATTGGCGCTCAAATGTACAACAAACTTGGATTTTAGGGGGAAACCATCTGAATCTTCCATTTTAGGTATAGCATGTGTTCAGCGAACTTATCTAAAACACCAGGAGGAACATTTTAACCCTCTAGCTCTTCAATTAAAGGAAATTTTTAGCCCCTTTTTAAAGAGGGACAAAAAGACCCGAAAGTTGAAAAGTTAGAGGGTTAAAATGTTCTACAAAAAATTTCCTTGTAGTGTTTTACATCAGTTTGCTGAACACATCCTACACCTAAAATGGAAGATTCACATGGTTTCCCCCTAAAATCCTGGTTTGTTGGACATTTGAACGGCAATATTTGAAAATATACTGAAAAAAATATTAAAGCGATGTATTAAAATCAGACTTTCGTTAAAGAATCATATCCTAAAGATATATTTTAAAGAAGATTTAGGTGCCTATTCCCAACTCATAGTCACAACTTTCCATACAAATCAATAATGAAATTCAAAAAATTCAAATTTTATTTGTCAAAGTTATGATTGTGTCGATACCCGCGGCCAGATTGCCGCAGTAGAAAGCGTTCGAAATTGTTAAAAAAAATCACGTTTTTATAGTGCACGAATAACTATTGTTACAACTTTAACTCATATTTGTAATAAAGGAACGAAATGCTTCACCTCTAACCTAATTTTATTCTTTTTAATGTTTTAAATAACAATAATTGCTATCGAATAAAACTCTATCACAACTGCAGTAATTTGCCCACAGGTCTTAATTTTTTCTGAGGTTTTCGAATAAAAATTTGAATAAATATAATTTATTGCGACTTTGCAACAACAAACAGAAAGAGAGTAAAGTCACAACAAATTGCCATTTTTTCATGAATGTTCCTTAATGTATGGGCCGCTTAAGAGTCATAGACTTATTATTAACAGACATGTTAATAATAAAGTTCTAAGTCATACGTACTTTATAAAGTTATAGGCGGTTTATAGCAAAAATTTGTTTTGTTAACCTGCCTTGATTTTATAAAATGGTTATGAAATACGACTACATATTTTTAGCCGCTAAAATAAAAAAACTCGTTTAAAAAATAATTTAATAAGCTTAAATTTAAAATTGTTTCACCAATAATGGATATTCGGGGGGTAAAAAAAAACCTAGTGTCTTCAAATGCTATAAAAAATGCCATAAAATTTAGGAATTACACATAAAACAACAATAAAATTATTTTCGTTGTTGTTGCTTTGTGTTATTTTTAAATTTCTTTGCATATTTCATTGCATTTGTAGACACTAGGTAAAGTTCCAACAATTATGGTTACATTTTAAAATTTGGCAACCCTGTACTAACCTTAAATAAAGCTGCATTTTACTACGACAATATTAAACAATTTAGTAAAACACTGATTCTAATTAGACTTTATTATATTAGAAATTTCTTTTTTCAATTTAAATAAACAAAAAAACCTTTTTAATTTAATAATTGGACACACAAAATAATGCACAATAGCCCGATTTGAACTTTTCACCAATTTCATTTTATTTAACACGAACACTTGCAAATTTAAAGAAAATTTTTTCATTTTACATTTTATGCTTTTATTTCCATTCACAAATAAATTCATTTTATATTTTATTAATTTTACATTCTATAAGATTTATTCTTTATTTTGATATAACTTTTTAGTTATTTTATAAATATTTAACAATTTATTTTAAATTATAAACTTCAGCAACACGTAAAATTAACATTTTTAGCAACCGACACGAAGAGAAACTAAAACAAAAACAGAGATGCTACCATAAAATGGCCGAGTAAAAATAAACCATAGAATGAACACAGAGTCGTTACAACAACAAAAGTAATAACGTACTTTTGTATTTGAATTTTTTTCATTTCGTTTTTATTTTTTTCTGTTCCTTGAAGAGATACAAGTCGAATGACGCAAAGTCGATGCGCCGCCAATGCTATATTTGCTAAGTGTTTCAGTATAAAAATGAATAGTTGAAAGCAAAAGTATTTAATGTTTTGTAAGGAGTCTTGGCGGCGCCATTAACTGATTTCTCATAGTTTTTATTCGTCGAATACACGAACAAAAATCGTTTTCAGCTTTTAATATTTCTTTCAATTAAAAATAAATTGTGTATTGCATTTTTTTAGTTTTTCAAAGTTATTAAAATGTATTATTTATTAATTTTTTATTACATAAACACCTGCAAATTGTTGACACTTTTCCTGCAAACCTAAATATTGTTCTGCAAATATGGGAGGAAAATTTTACCTTAATTTAGATTTCGGCGAAATATATAATTTTAATTGGATTTCCGTTGAAATCTGCTTTTAACTCGATTTCGATCATAATGTAAATTAACTATAAGCCAACACACAGAAAAAAACAGGGACAGTATTACCTAAGAGCTATGTAATTATAAAACTACATAATTTCTAAGTTAGTTTTACAAAGTTCTAGTAACAATATGCATATTTCTTTGTAAAATATATACAATCCTTGCAAAATATATACATGTGTAGCGGAAAATATCCGAAAAATTACATATATTTTGCTAGAAAATTGTAAAACTTACTTCGAACTTATGTAGTTGTATAATTACATAGCACTTAGATAAAGTTCCACCTGTTTTTTTTTCTGCGTGTATGTACATATATATATTTTTATTTTCAAATTGTTGCTTTGAAGTTTATTTTGAAGCTTCTTTTGCAGAGACTTCTAAAAATTTGGAAGTACTTTTGCTTTCTCAAATCTGAAATTGCCGTCGTCTATTTCAAATAAAGCCCTTTGAATTTTCATAATAGGTTTTTTTTTTTAAACAAATGAAATTTAAACATTTAAACAGGCGGCCCCTTTGCACAAAATCTGTTTTAGTACACGGACTTCTCCGGAACGCGAAATAGAGCAATTATATTAAGTTCCCTCCCCTACCTTTACTAATAAACACATAATTCATATGTTGGCATTTATTGTTTTTGATATTTTATCAAATAAAAATGCCAAAATTTCAAATATTTTCATGAAAAATATTTTTGTTTACATTTAAAAGAGAAAAGTCACGAAATTTCAAGACTTGGCAGCATTTCTGTAACTGCTTATTTTTTAAGAAGCTTAATTTATATCTACTTTAAATTTTTATAAAAACTTACCCCTGAATTCATAAACGCTTTGTAAATTTATAGGAGTTTTATTGAACAAATTTTGTATGAGAATGATGTTTTGTAAACCTGCTATAACTTTACAAAGCGTTTATGAATTGAAGGGGTAAATTTGTATGGAATATTTATATAAAATTCGAAAAAAACAAACTTAATGTTCCCAATGTTTTAAATTTTGATTCGTTTTAAATTTTGATTCGTTTTCAATTTTGATTGGTTTTAAATTTTGATTCGTTTTCAAATATTTTCGGAATTGTTGAACGAAATTTGAAGCTTGATATGAAGTTTTATTAATTGAAAATTTCAAATTCATTACCTAGCGTCTTGACGTGACATTGATTTGTTTGCCCAAAAACTAATCATCAGCAGAATAACGGGAAAAAATGTGTCCATTTGTTTTGGGTGGAGACTTTCTTATTGACTCCCCTTCTTCACCATCGGTGGAGCCTGTGGGTGGAGCAATAAAAGAATAAACTTGTTAAAAAAAAGAAAAACGCAGGACGGAAGATAATAGCTGTGTTCGGGTACTCAACAACAAACTTTTTCGGGCTTCAAATATGGATTTTCGCGTTCGTTTACTTTTGTGAATTTTTGTCATTTCGTGAGAGTATTTCTTGTTAACTCTCATTTTACCGAACTTTACATAAAAAGTAAAGAAACAGACCTATTGACTCCCCTTCTTCACCATCGGTGGAGCAATAAAAGAATAAACATGTAAATTGTTCAAAAAAGAAAAACGCAGGAGGGAACATATTAAGAACACGAAACTACCCAATCAGAAAAATACAAACGGGAAAGCGATGGCAAAGCACTTTAACAGGTGGTACAAGTACTGGCAAAAAGTGCTTTCCCATTCCCAAAATAATAACATCATTAGACAAAAGGACCGGCTGTTCAAAAAGCGACGGAAAAGCACTGGATAAACAAAATTTTTGAACGTTGGCAAAACGCTGGCAAAACCAATAAATAGGTGGTCTGGAAATATATTTTCGAAAATAAAATTTAAAAAAAGTTCATATGTATTTTTTTTGGTCCTGCCGTGATTTGAACCCAGGCCTTCAGATTGGCAGACGATTGCTCTACCCACTGAGCTAACGAGACATTTAATATTTGATAGCTAAACACATAAATAAGTGATAATCGCTGGCCAACTACTGGCTGTGCGAAAAAGCTAGCACTGGCAAACAGTTTTTTTGAACTAATATGCCAGCGTTGGGAGAGCAAAAAAAAAGTTGGTCTTAAAGGAGCTTTTTCACAAACATAAAAATTGATTTTATAGAACAAAAAAAATTTTAAACTAAAAAAAATCCAAAAAAGAATTTTTGCATGCAACCGGATTTGAACTCGGAACCTCCTGACTACAAACCTTTTTTAATGAAGCGTCAGCATTTTTATAAAATCATTGCTCTACCAGTGAATTGGTTTTTGTACCACTGGTAGCATTGGCTAGGTAGCACTGGATAACCACTGGTTGCAAACCTTGGCATATCACTCTTAGACCATTCTTTGCCAGTGCTCTTTTTTATAAACCACCGAAATTTTTGTAAAACAAATGCTGGAAAAACGCTTTTTGCAAGAGCTGGCAAAGCGTCCCAAATGAGTGGTCTCCCAGTCATTTATTTTCAACACCATGGTTACCCAGTGGTATGCCAGTGCTTAATTTTTTGTACCACTGGCGATTTCTGATTGGGTAGTAATTTAGAAAAAGTCTAGGAAAACAAGCAGCTACCAGAATATAGGAAATTCCACAAAATTCTTAAGTTATTGTTAATTAAGGGCGTGTGCGAACAGGCTAAATTGTAACTAAACTAAAATACTTTTGATAAAAATGTTGGTAACGCAATTTATACTATATGCTTCTTGAACTAAATCATTTGAAAGCATTTTCTAAATGGTCTGTCAAAGAGAAATTTATATTTTCAAAATTAAACATATTTTTTTAAATAGTTGTGTAAAATTAATTTTGTTTGGAATATTTGCTGATATAAAAACATCAATTTGTGCGAAAATTAAAGAAATTTGCCAGTCCTTTTTACAAAACTAAATAGAATGTCAAAATTGGTTGCAGCACACATTTTTTCTAAACTTTTTAATCAGGTATGTAGTTTTGGAAAATTAATTTAGTTTAGTTCCAATTTAGCGACACCGCACACGCCCTAAATATGTAAATAGAATACCTAATCAATTTTTGCCTAAAACTGTATTTGATAAAATTAAACCAAGGTGTCGCACAGTGAGGAAATTAAACCTAAACGATTTAAGGTTCGTGATACGTTTATGCTAAGGGCTAGTTTAGGGACGGATTCGACCGATTCTCAGGAGAACGATTCTCCGGTGGAAACACAACAACGGTACCACTTTGATTATATGCTCGTTGTTGGCAGTGTTGCCAACAAATTTTCAAAATAAATGGCTACATCAGAACCAAAAATCGCTAGAAAATCACTAGATTTATAAACAGTACAAGAATTTAGCGATTTTATCGCTAGATTGTCAAAAAATGGTACTTAAAGGAGTTTTTTACTCAAAAATGTCTTTAATATGTTCATAAGACGTGTTATAAACTTGTAAATAATAAAAATTTTTATGATTAAGCTGCAAATAATGAATCCCGATTTTCATTGAATTAATATTAGTATTGAAAATATTCAAAATATATTCAAAAGAGTGCATTCTACGGTGAAAAACTACATAACCATATTTTATCGAAATGTGTATTTTTTCGAAAGTTTTTTTACTAAAATCGTTTAAGAAGTTGTTTTTTTACAATAAAAGAATATCAATATGCGAATTTTCCAATATTTTTCAACATAAAACTGATTTTTATAAATTATATTACGGCTGATAAAAAATCGCAAGATTTTTGGCTGATAGCTACAGGACAATTTTTACCGCTAGGGGCGAAATAAAATCGCTAGATCTGACGAGAAAATCGCCGTTATGGCAACACTGGTTGTTGGTACCTCTTTAAATTATATGCTCGTTGCATATACCGCCATTCATCAGTGGACTTAAATGTTGGAATGTGCAAAATTTGTAGGAGCAAAGTAAGTTAATCTCAGATGTTTCTCCTTTAACAAATTTGGCAGATTCTGAGACACTTTTATAGAAAAATGTTTAGATTCCAAATATTTTTTGGTAAAAAATATCAGTATTTGGAGCAATATTCTAAATAATAAGACATTTTTCTAAAGAAAAAATCGTTACAGAAAAATCTCAAGGTTCGAGAAATTTTTTGTATAGGAAAATTCTCAGAATCTAGAAAAGTTTTTTAAAGAAATATTCCCTGTTCGCTGTAAGTCGCCGAGGAAGAAGGTTATTTCGTGACCTATATTACTTTTCAATAGGGAATAACGGGTGATTGGTTTTGTTTTGCGATACTCTAAGGCGTGTCTCGGCATGGCGTTGGACTGTGTAGTCTAACCACATGCAACCTTTCAAATTCGTTTGGATGCATCGTTTACTCCGCTGTTGCTATGGTAATAGTTGTTGTGTGCGTATGTATTTCTAGAAGAATTGTTATTTTTCTTGTGTATTGGGACTAGGGATGCCAATCGGGATTGATATTTGAAAATCCCGGGATTCGGGATTTTGTATGAAATTTCAGGACTACGGGATCCCGGGATTTTACGGGATTTCGGGATTTAAATTTTCCTTTATTTGTAAAAATTTTTATGTTATGTAACTAATTTTTTTATAGAATAAAGCGTTTTATAATTATTTAATAGTTGTTAATTAATAATGTGGTACATTTTATTAATATTGAAACATCTCAGTCAGAAATTGACAGTGGTACAAAAAATCAAGTACTTGCATACCACTGGGTAACCGCGATGTTAAAAATAAATAACTGGCAGAACACTCATTTGGGACGCTTTGCCAGCGTTTGCAAAAATCGTTTTGCCAGTATTTGTTTTACAAAACATCACGGCAGGGCAAAAAAAGATACATATAAACTTTTTTTAAATTTTATTTTGGAAAACATATTTCAAAACCACCTATTTATTGGTTTTGGCAGCGTTTTGCCAAAGTATTTTTCTGGCTGGGATAATATATGAAGGCCTGTCATTAAGTACACTTACGCCCAGTATTTTTTAAGCAGATTTTAAAACAGATTCGTTGCGATAACCTTGCCCACTAAATCGTGTAATTACAGCAACAAAGTTATTTGGTTATCGTTATCAAATGTTTTCATGGAAGAATTCAAACTTACAGTCCCAGCCAAAACTTACAGTCCCAGTTTCAGAAATCGAACTTCGCTTGGAAGAATAACAAACAAACTTGATTTTTCGCATGTATTACTCAAAAACTTAATATTGTTTACCAAAATTTCAAATTTTTCTGCAAAGTCTTTGCATAGTTTACTCGAATAATCTACTTAATTTATAATTTTACCAATACCTTGGAATCAATTTCTTGTCAATATGAGAAAATTCAAGAAAAAACGTAGGTAATCTAAAATTGCTCACTTTGTTTATTTGCGTTTATATTAATATTAAAAAATAACAAAATCCCGGGATTTTTGAGAAATAATCCCGGGATTCGGGATTTTGCCAATCCCGAAAATCCCGGGATTTCGGGATTCGGGATTTCCCGTTTGGCATCCCTAATTGGGACATCATCACGCTGAACCTCCATTGTGAAGGCAATGTTTGTGCATGTGTTGCTGCTGTTCCTGATGCATTTTAATTTTGTGGGATAACCTGGCTGATGGCAACTTTAAACATAAATATAATTCTGGATTGTTCTGGCAGTGGTGCCAACCTTAAACCTAAATACAAATTGAATTATAAATAACTACAACAACCTGGCTGACGCCATTTTGGATTAATTACATATAATTTTGGAATTGATTAAATACTACTTGGAGGGATAACCTGAACGTATGCGCTTGGCAGCTGTTCATTTGATTTATTGTATTTAAAAAAAAGAAAAAAGAAATATTCTCAAATTCTAAAATATTTTTTCTATATAAAAATTCTCATATTATGAGACATTTTCATAGAAAATTTCTGTGAAATTTTTTATAAAAAAATTATGAGAATCTGATAATTTTTGATATGGAAAAATTCTCTAAATCTAAGACATTTATCTTATAGAAAAAATTTCAGAATCGGAGATATAAAAATTATCACAATTTAAATAATTTTTTGTATAAAAAAAATCTCAGATTCTGATACATTTTTGTATAGAAATTTTCAGATTCTAGGAAATTTTTTATGTAGAAAAATTATTAGCTTCCTGATAATTATTCATATGAAGAAAAACGAAATTCTGGGAAATTTCTTTCGTGCCTATAGACTATAGTATAGAGACTCTCCTAGAAACAAAATTTTTTGGTATAGAAAAATTCTCAGAATTTAAAACATATTTGTGCAAAGAAATTCTAAATTTTCTGGAAATTTTTTTTTAATTCTCAAAATATTAAACATATTTTTTCATAAAGGTTTTTGTAAATTTTTTTCCTTCCGTTTAATAATAATGTACATAAATTTCATAAATTAAAAAAAATATATTTATATATCTAAGTAGAAAAGGAGTCTTCTTGCTTCTAAGCCAAATGTAAATAATATAAATATTATAAGAAATAAATTGAATTGAAAAAAAAAATATATTTTTGTATGGAAAGATTTTGAGAATCTAAAACATATTTTTATAGAAAAATCCTTAGAATTTGAGATATTTTTATATAGAACAATTCTTGTATTAGAAATTTATTGTATAAAAAATTTTTCAGAATCTAAGACAAATTTTTCATAGAAAAATTCTTTAGAATCTAAAACATTTTTTGTAAAGAAAAATAATTAAGATATAAGACAAGTTTTTATATACGAAAATTCTCTGAAGAGTCTGCAGAGTTTTCATTTGAAAACATATTTGTAATTTTCTTAAGACTCTTAATTTAAAATGTTCTTATGCCTGAAATCTCGTTTCAGAGTTGCCAATTATTTAAAAGTTCAACATAGAAAGCAGTATTTCAGATTTTTAGCTTCTAAGCATTGCTAACTATTGAAACTGAACAGTTCTTACTAACATAAATTGTTCTAAAACTGTATGTTTTAATTTTGTTTAGTATTGCCAACTACTGCTATTAAATGTACTGTCTTTTGCTTACTTTTTTCTTAAACAATATTTTCAAATTTCCTTGTACATTACTCATATTTTTTTCAAATTTTGTTGGTATTTCCCTAGTGGCTTTGAGAAAAATTTATGTATTATTTTAAAATATTTCATTTTACTAAATTTAACAGAAAATCTATTTAGAGATTGTATTTCTAGTATAATGACGAAATTTTGGCGTGTGTCGCAAAAAACCAACAAACATACGGAACAAAATTTTGTGTATTTATTTTATTAGGAGTATATCAATAGAAAGAGTCTCTAGAAAATTTTAATAAACTAAATTTTAAACCAAAAGCAAAATATAAACATTCTTTAATAGTGATGTGGTATAAAACCAACAATATTTTAGGTCATTAGATTATTTTTTTAGAAAAAATAAATATGATATACTTAAAATTTTTATATTATTATATTTTAAAATTTATGGGTTTTTTAAGTTTAAGAAATATATTGGAATTGGAAATTTTCTAAAGGTCAGTTCGGGCATATATTTCTTTTAAAGTATAATTATTCTTAACTTTTGATTTCTAATTAAAACTAAATAAAAAAATATTTACATGTAACTAAAATGTGCGTGTTTTTTTTATAAAAAAAAATTTAAAAATAAATTAGTCTACTTTATGCTTAAATACCCCTTAAATAAGTACTTATGGTTGGTTTTTAACAAAGAGACTAGATTTTTTTTGCGGTTATTTTTAGTTTTTCAGGCTTTTTTCAGGCACATTTTCCTCTTGCTAAATCTATTTATTTGAAGATTGTCACTAAACAACAAATTAATGAAGTAGAAATATTTTCAAACGGAAAAACTGTTTAGATTATAACACCCTATAAAATCCATATAGGGGAAAATAATATTATTGTGTATTCAAATATATTTATAGTCATGTACTTGTAAAGAAAATATTTATAGGAATTTAATATAAAAAGGGGGAACTGAAACTATTTATGGTTAAAACAAAAATAAATAAAATTTGTAAAGGATTTTTTTTTTGTAAGGAAAAGATATTTTTGAAAATATTATATCGAAGACAAATATTTAGACAGATTCTAAAAAGAATTTTTTGGTAAGACTGGGAATTTATAATTAAATTAAATGTTTAAAATATTTAAACAACATTAAAATTGGCAACACTTTAAAAATTCATGATAAGAATTCATAAATTGAAGTTATTTTTAAAAACAATTCTTAAGAAAATATAAAAATATTCCAAAAATTTAATTTGTAATTGTATGAAATCATTAGTTGCCAACGCTAAAAATATTAAAACCACGAAATTTCGCACTCAAGATATTTTAAAGTATGAACTTATTTAATTTTTTTTAAATATTATCGCAATAAAAATTTTATAAATATTAAATCCATTAAATATTTAAAGGCATTTGTACATTAAATCGAACAAAAAAACATTTAAAAATAATGAAAACTTTTCTACAATTTCTAATTGTAATTAATATATTTTATTGCAAGGAATTAATGAATTTTTAAAACAGGTTTATTACTTTAAATTTATCTTAATTGTTTTCTGAAATGCAGAAAATTTGAAGAAAAATAAAAACCAAGGTTGGCAACATCAAAAATGTTTAGAATAGCAAAACTATAATCTTTAATGTTTGATCTAAACTAATTCAAGGAATTTTGAAACAAAAGTCCTAAATAGAGTTTGAAATTGTGTGTAATAAGTAAAAAAAGGTTGATTATACTTCCAATAATAATATCAATAGTTGGCAACCTTTAACATTTGACTATAACCTGCAGACCTTCTAAAAAGAGGAGTATTAAAAAGAATTAGATTATTATAAAATTGTATTAAAACAACACTGAAATTTTTGTTTTATAATCAAAAGTTGGCAACAGTAAAAATCTTATTTTTTAAATTCAAGATCTGTGGACATAAGAATATTTATAGCATGAAATAAAAAAAATAAGTGCAACATTTAAAACCATAACATTAATTGAATAATTAATAGTTGGCAACACTAAAATATTTTTTACATCAGAGATTATCAGAATAAGTGAAAATTGAAGCACCTATCATAGGAAAATGTGAGTTTCCAAAATTAAGAACAAATCGTAACATTTGCATTTTAGCAAAAAAAAAAAAAAAAACGTTGGCAACGCTTTATAAATTTAGAAAATTTGGGATCATATAATTCAAGGAATTTGAAAAAATAAGCTGCGTTAAAATTGTAAATATTTTTGTGATAATATTAAATACGTAAAATGTATATTTAATGATTAAGAGTTGGCAACACTAAAAATCTTTATATAAAACACAAAACTCTAAAGATATAGATATATTTAAAATATAAAATAAAAACATTTTTAAGCTAAAATTTCAAATAAAAAGTTATATAAAAAATAAAAAATTACACGTTGGCAACACTAAAATGTTTTTTATATCTGAATTTACAGATAAATTGAAAGCAAAATTCATAAGAGAATTAAGACACTGTTTACAAATTTAAGAAAAACCTCACAACATTTGCATTTTAACATAAAATAGTTGGCAACGCTTTATAAATTAAAATAAAAAAATTTCAAAATGCAAAGATTTTTAACATATAAGTTGCATGACAAATTGAAAACAATCATGCGAGAAATGGCAAAATTGAAAAAAGTAGAGTATATTTATATTTTAAGGCCATTAATTAGCAACACCAAAAGCATGTATATTTAATTTAAATACCTTTAAATGTACATAGCTGTATAAAAATGTGATAGAAATAAAATAAAAACCATTTTAAAGCCAACACTTTAAACTCCTAACCACATAGAGTGTGAAAAATTAATAGTTGGCAACTCAAAAATATTTCTTTTAATAGATTTTCAAAAAAAATAAATTTGTTTAGAATATAAAAATATTTAAAATATGAAATAATTCTTCTTTTAGCAAAAGGTTTTAAAACTTAATCATATAAGATGTGAAAAAAACTAATATTTGGCAACACTAAAATATTTTTATATCAGAAAATTACAGATCTAGAGAAAAAAACTTAAAGCACAATTCATAAGAGCATTAAGAGACTCTGATTAAAAATTTAAGAAAAACTCATACCACTTGTATGTTAACATAAAATAGTTGGCAACGCTTTGTATATTTATATGAAGTAATATTTAAAGCATTTATATATCATTAGAATATTTAATGATTGATTCACAAGTTCTATGAAATTTAATAATATCCATAAATGTAAATGATATAGTTGGCAACACATAAACATAAAAATCCAAGACTTTAAAAATTAAAGAATTTAAAAATTAAAGAATTTAAAAATATAAAACAACCTAAAAATTTAAAAATTGATTAAACATTTTGAGGAAAACTGATAATATTTATATTTCAAACTAAATAGTTGGCAACGCATAAAAACATAAAATCCAATAATTTAAGATTTAAAGAATTTAATAGTAGTAGAAACCTACACAGTCATTCAAACTCTAAGTTTTAGGAAAATAACCATTTTTATTTACTAGTTGGCAACGCATAACACTTTTAAATCATGTTTTTAAATTAATACAATTTTAGAATGTGCTGTGAAATATTTGTAAAAACAATAAAACTTTCTTTCGAAAATTATTAATATTTTGAACTTTCTGTAAATAGTTGGCAACACTAACATTTAAAAATTCAGATATACTAAATGCAAGTTAATTTTAAGCACGAATTATAAAAAATCTTAAATTTGTATTAAAAAAGTCAAGAAAATTTAATTATATTTCTGTTGAAAGCAACATAGTTGGCAACTCGAATTATATTATAGTAAGATTTTACCAGTTTAAAGAGTTTTTTTTTATTTAAGTCATAAGAGGATTGGAGAATATTTGCTAATGCAAGTAATTTATGCCAAATTTTGATATTTGTATTTCAAACATCTAAAAAATTTTAAACTTTTGTCATTTAAAATTTTTTATGCCGGTGCGAAGGACTATTAACAAATTTTTAAAACAATTTGTGTTTAAATTGCTTACAAAAGGTTATAATAAGTTTAAATCATGAAATTTTTCAAAAAATTATGGCATATTATTAAGGGCGAAAGATATTGTATAATAACGGTTCGAAGGACCATAAATTTAATTTTTCTGACTGGGTATTTTCATAATCAAAGGGATTCTGTATTTTTTAAAGATAGAATCCCTGGAAAGATTTAGATTTGAATTGCTCAGAAAAGTTATAAATTGAATAAAGCACTTCATTAATAGCAAAAAAAAAAATTAATAGTACGGTTCGACGGACCATAAATTTTATTTTCATTGTATTAACGTAAGATTTTAATATTCGTATTCCAAAACTGTAACAGATTTAGAAGATTTTGAGATCGTTCGGAGCACCATTAACAAATTTTTGTAAATATTGAAGCTTTACAAAAAAATCACTTTTTTTAAAAACCATCCGCTATTTTGATTTTTGAAAATCTGCTATCAGATTCAAATTCAGTGATATTTTTAATCAAATTACTAAACATCTCAAAATCGTCCACCATATCGGGTTCGCCATTTAGAATTTTAAAAATCTAATGACAGATTGAAGTTTAGCGATCCAAAAAATTTTCAACTGCCCGTCCTGTCTTTTTAAACTAAATTTCTTTCAACTTCTTAACTGTCATCTTGTTTTTTGAATTTAAAATTAAATGTGCTTTGTTTATAGACAGAACTTTTAATTATATTATTTCAAATTATTTTGTTTACTTTAATAAATCATTTATTTATTTGCATTTTTGTATACTCTTTGTATCGGTTCTTATTTGTCACGAAATGCTAATAAACTTTTCAAAATAAAGTGGTAAAAATTTGTATAAACAAATTTTGTATAAATTTTATATGAGTGGTCTTTATTTGTAAACAAAATTAGCTAAATTGTAGTAGAGGTGTCGTATAATGTTTATAAAGAAATTGTAATTTATTCACTAGTGATGTTTATTTTTAAATTTTAAGTTTGAAATAGGTTAAAGGAATTGTTTAATAGAAATATTTCCGTTACTTTTTAACATAAACGATACATTTTATTGATGAAAATATTCAACGAATAAGAAAAGATGCTAATTTATATAGAGTTAAAAACACAAACAAATTTAGGATAAAATAAAAATTTCAACTCACTGAGCTAAGCGCTAAACACTTTTTTTCTTTAAGTTTATTTAAATTAGATTTTCTGTTTTAGGGTGGCGCTCAACTTAGGGCCTACTTTTTATATAATTATTTTATATACTTTTTTATATTTGAATCTAAGATTCTTAGAATTTTTTAGTCTTTTCATTTATAAATCGACCTAGATAGAAATTATGTTTTTTTTATAAGCTTTTGATAAATTTCAGGAAATGGCGCCCATTTCATGGACATAAAGCTTAACATAAACCTAATTATAATTTGAAGTTTTTAAACTTTACAAATTCTATTTGTAATTTTCCTTTTAAATTCGTTCATCATAAAGAATTTCCGAAAAAAATTAAATATCTTAAATTGAGGTGTTAACATTATGTTTAAAACAATTAAAATCATTCCATGTTTTCCGTTACGTGTCAAAACATGAATGTTGAAGAGAATTTTTGTGAATTATACATCCACGACCACCAAAATTTAAAATAAATGACAATGACACTTAATGTGTTTGACAATTAATTTGACATTTAAAACAGCGCTCACACAAAAACAGTTGTCGTTTTTTTTTCAAAACACTCCAACAAAATAAACATTTGTTGTGTTATGTTCTCCATGTTTAGATGAGAAAAACATTTCAATAATATAAATTACTTAAATGTTATAATAAAAAAATCCCTTTTTAAACAAATTTTGGGGTAGACCAGATTTTGAAGATTTATATGAAAACTATTAATTGACTATTTGTTTTCTAACAGTTTGTCTTAATATTAATATCCAGGGAATTAAGATTGTGGGGATATATGTGGATTTTAATACAACAAAAGGTGGGAACATTTCGAAAGTTTTATAATATTTTATATTTAAAGTAAGAATGGCAATCGCAACGAATAACGATTACAATAAACGCAAAGGTTTTAAGTTGTTTATGATTTTAGGTATAAGTAACGATTACAGTTTTTAGGAAATAACGATTTCGCTTTTGGGTTTCTATTAAAATCTAGTTTTCATCAATAGCTGTGTTTGTGCGGAATTCCTATCATTGATATCTCGAACAATTTTGACAGTATAAAGCCGGAATACGTTGAAAAACTGTCAAAATCGTTCTAGATAACACTGATAGAGAGTCACACAAATACAGCTAATATCGATTACAACCTGTATCAGTTACATTTACGGTTTTGGAAAATAATAATTGCGATATTATAAACGGTGACGATTTTTAGTCAGTTGCGGTTTTATATTAGCTGCGATAGCTGTCCTTGATATAACTATAAATATATAAGGGTAAGATATTGATAAGATATTTTCAAATTGTTAAAAAAAAAAAAATTATTGACAGCAAGACCTAATTTTTTATTATATATTTTGGTATCAGTTATCATTACGTTTTTGGAAACTTGCGGTTACGGTATTTGAAACTGTTAATAGGTTTCATTATAAATGGGTTTTCAAAGGTTACGGTTTGTTATTTTCGTTATAATAACTATATCGGTTAAGCCTTTAAAGGAATAACCAAGGAACATATACACAAACCAGGAAGTACAAACTGACTTTTTGACGTCTTGTTTGACGTGGCGTACAAATTAGCATGCCGTTCGGGAACGCTTTTTGTAAAATTTACGGTAAATTTTTTAACATATTTAAAGAGGCATCCGAGAGCGACCCTGTTAATCACATGTCGCTTCTTTCATTGTGTTATATTTTTTCAGTAGCGTTCGCGAAATAATTTTTACGAACTGCAATGGCGAACTGCGTGATAGTTTTTTCGCCGCACCGAATAAGACGGCAAACAGTCACCCAGCAAAAAAAATTGCAAGCAAAAAATTACAAACTACTTCTTTCAATGCTTCACAAGTATCCATTAATATATTTTTACTGTTTTTTTAGAAGTTATTCTGAACAACTTCAAAAAATCACTTCTTTCATTGCTGCCAAAGTATCCGTTATTAGATTTTTACAGCTTTTTTAGAATTACTTCTGAATTACATCCAAAAAATCACTTAAGTATTGCTTCTAAAAAGCAAGGTTGGTTACCGTTTTAGTTTTAATATAACGGTAATTATCAACCACGCCGAAACCAACCACCATATGAACGTTTTAAAACGCTGATATCATTAACAGTAATTGTCTTTATATTTACCCGCTTTTATTTCGATATTTTGTTGGTTCAATTGCGTAATATTTGCATATTACCGTTATAATACCGCTAAAATGCCAAAATAGCAATTTATAACGGTAATTTGGGAATAATAAGAAATTGAACCGGCAAACCAAGAAAATAAAAACGCCAAAATATGAAGAAAATTGCCCCATCCTCGATATCAGGAGGATATAAAATATTCAAATTAATTTTAGTATCGCCATTGTAGATAATTACCGTTATTTTAAAAATGAAATGGTAACCAACCCTGCTAAAAAGTAATTGCTCTAAAAGTGATCGTAAAAAGTGATTTTGGTATCATTTAGCATTTTCAAACAGAGGGTACCGGGTTCGATTCCCGGCGGGACCAATATTTTTTTATTTTTTTAAAATTTTTTTTTATTCTATTAATTTTTTTTTTAATACTTATAATTTATTTGTTTAAATTCAATCGTGAGGTCGCAAGTTCGATACCCTGTGGCGGCAATAAAAAAACTTTTGTAAATAAAAAAAAATATAATTTTTTTTTGTAAAAAATTTTTTTTTAAACTTTAATTGCACTGGTTCAAAAGGTACTGCAAAAATGTTGAAGTGACAACTCAATGTTAAAATCATTAGTGTTTATGTTAAAAAAGAAGTACATCTAGATCATCAATTGTAGTGCTTTTTCTACTGCTACGGCATCTCTTTTTTTGCTGGGCAGTTTCTATTTTCTACTTCATACGTTTCTTGGAATAATGGTTTTAGTTACAGTTATGATTTTTGGTAAATAACGGTTACGATTTCAGAAACCGTTGCGGGTTTTAAATTTATAGAAAAAAATCTAAAAAGAAAATTTTGCTGGACAAGTTTTAATGAAAATAATGAAATTTTCTTCACAAAGTAAATAAAAAATTTCTGAAAATTTATGAAAAAGCTCCATATATTTTATGAATAAGGTTTTTTTTAAACTTTTTCATTGAGTGTATGAAACTTTTAATAAATAAAATGAAAATTTTCACAATATTTGATGAAAATTTTCTTAATTCAATGAAAAGTTTCAATGGACGAGTTGCAGTGAAAATATTTATATATATCAATTGAAATTCAGAAAACATATTTTAAAATTTAGAAAAACATCAGTCGTAATTCAAAAAATATCAGTTGATATTGGAATTCAGAAAATATAAACTGAAATTCAGGAATCATCAATTGTAAATCAGAAAATATTAATTTAAATTTAGAACATGGATGGTAACCGAAACAATGCGGTTATCGGTAAGGGTAACGCTATTTTAGATTATTTCTGTAACGGTATTTTAAGGGTAACGCTATTTCATTTATTTTGATATCGGTATTTAAGGATAACGGGTTTTTTTAGTTTATTTCGGTAACGGTATTTTAAGGATAACGGGTTTTTTTATTATTTCGGTAATGGTATTTTAAGGCTAACGGTATTTCAGTTATTTCGGTAACGGTATTTTAAGGATAACGATAGTCAGTTATTTCGATGCATCCAGCAATTTTTTTTTTACCAAAAACAAACGATATTAAAAACAGAATCCATTTACCAATTTAAAGTACGAAAAATACTCAATAACCACGTGCAATTACCAAAAGCAGAAAATTAAAAATATAGGTAACAGTATTTTAGCGTTAACGGTATTTCGTTTATTTCGGTAACGGTATTTTAAGGGTATCGATATTTCATTTATTTCGGTATCGATATTTTAAGGATAACGGTATTTCAGTTATTTCGCTAACGGTATTGTAGGGATAACGGTATTGTAAGGATAACGGTATTTCGGTAACGGTATTTTAGGGGTAACGGTAGTCAGTCGGAAGGGTTTTGAATCGATAACGGTATTTTAGCGGTATTGCCTGCCAACCCCGATTTAGAAATTATCAATTGAAATTGAGAAAATATCAGTCGAAATTTAGAAATCATCAGTTGAACTTAAGAAAATGTCAATTAAAATTCAGAAAACATAACATGGATTTCAATTCATGATTTCTGAAAATAATATTTAGAAAAATATTTCACAAATTTTACAGTACAATTTGTTATTTTCAATTAACTGTAAGTTAACTTAAATATAACTTAAATTCTGTAAATTTAACAGTTTTATTTTTGTTGTTCTTATTTTACTAGTATTTAGCAAAAAATCTGCTAATTTAAAAGTTTATTCTGCAGCATAATTTTTAGCTAATTTTAAGTTGTTTTTTCTGCTACTTTTATAGATTTATTTCTATGAGTGTAGATTTAAGGTTGTTTCACGTGCATATATCTAAAATTCTTCTTAAGAAACTGTTAAGTACTAACATTATTAAAGGAAAGTAAATAATTGGCACTTAATGTATATCGGCGAACCTCGATTTGCGATCGCCTGTTTCGCAAATTTGGTTTGAAAAATTGAAAGATGTGTTTTGAAAACAACACAACGTGGTGGAAATATTTACTGCCCTCCACATTTACGCCAATCGGGGTTCGACTATATTTGTTGTCTTTAAAATTGAGTGATTTGTATCTGTATTTATTTTTGACGTCAATTAACCATGTTTTGAAAGCAATTTGTTTATCCAATAAAACAAGTTCATAAATGATTATTAAATTTATATTTAATACCATTTTTGTGGTTTTTATATAAATTTTTTAAACTTTGTATAGAATTTTCTATCAAAAACTTGCTCACCACCTTTTCTATTTGAGTTTTTAACTGACAGCTGTCAAAATATGTTGTCATTTAATATTTAATTTCCTTTTTAGTTTGCAATTTTCAAATTTTATATGTAATTGTTTTTTTTACATACATACATACATAAAATTGACATTGCTCTAGTTCTTTGGTAAAACCTACTTTTTTTGTAGTAAATTTTTTTAATTGTCATCAATATTGTTTTACATTGCTTTTAGCTATTAATTGTGTTTTAGGTTACAATTATCTAAAAAGAGGGGGCATATAATTTCATTCATTCAATGCATATATGTACAAGGTTACAATTACAAAGAACGTTTTTTTTTTTTAACAAATGTTTTGCAAAATAAAATGGTTTTATATACAATGGATATCGTGTATAAAAAGCAAGTTGGCAGATCAATTTCCTTGTGAAACTAGGTACGGCAACACTAATTAGGAGATTTGTTAAAGCAAATACAGTGTTGCCATTTAAAAGGAAAGAGAAGTATTAAAATTATGATGAGGTTTCTAAAAGACATTCGTTGTCACACGAATGATTGACTACATGTATTTTGTTTTTGTATTGCATGTATTTTCGTTCGTGTGACGCAAAACGTCATCTAGAAACACCACCTATAGTGAGCTATGTTATAAAAGGTTTGTAATTTAAATAAAAACTCAATATTGATAACACTATGATTGCTTACTAATATATATACATTATGTGTTGGCAACACTGTACGACCTGTTATGCAGCTTAGCTATAATTGCGTGAAGTTTACAATCATAATTAGACTAAAATATAGCTTTACAAAAACTAGTGTATTAATAAAACTTGAAAGATTACAAAAATGTATATAAATTTATTGAATTAATAAATAAAGGGCCAGTTTTATAGTCAGAATTAGATAAGATCGATTTTTTCTTAAATATTTCTATAAAAAAATGTTTATGAAAAAAATCGTGCTTGGTTCTGACTATGAAATTGGCTCATTAAATTATGGAAAATAAATTATTCCCCATATAAATAATTCCATAAAATTAGAACATAAAATTTTTGGTGAATATAATAAATACGTGACTATTAAAAGTAATTAACTAAACTGCGATTTTGTTTAAATGCTTATAACTACATATTAATATAGTTCCGAATTAGTATAAAACACGCATAAAATAAATTTTTTGTGATTTATACGAGAACCGTTAACTAAAGCCATAAAAAATTATTATAATAATTTAGATTTTCTTAAACTATAATTATTTTGTTTATGACTCCTACACTTGAGTTAAGGAGAATTTGTCAATTGTTTTAACAAGCAAAATCTGTTTATAAAAATGTTAATTATGGCGTGTTAGGGTAATAAAAAATATACCCCAAATTAAATCGAAATAACCAGAAATTACATATAATACAAAATCATAAAACTCTATTTTAACTGCTTAACCAAAAAAAAAAAAAAAAATATTTCCTTTGACAATTAGTTTATATTAAGGCAATTAAAATAACAGTAGGTTGTCAAATTTGATGAAATAAAAGGAAATGACATAAGTTGAAGCGAATCAAAGTTTGAACTTTATTGTAAGAAAAATAACAACACTCACAAAAGTTTGTCGGTAGAATCTACTGAAAATGACAGTTAAAACAAAGGTATATGCAATTAAAAAGGCGACAAAGATATTTATCTTTAAAATAACTAAAACTTTTGTTATTTTTAACTGTTGAAAAATAACTAACAAATGCATTAAAAATAACTGCCAATGTCGTAAAATTAACTGATAAATTTTTACTATAAAAATTTCAAAATAACTGACAAAATCGGTAAAAAACTACTGTTTTTTACAGTCAATTCTTTTTTGTTTATAAAAGTACATTTTAATAAAAAAAATATTTTTTTTTATTTGGATTACAAAATTATATGTAATTACTTCAGCCTATTTAAATTTTCAAGTAAAAATTCCAAACCGTTCTCCAGTTATTATGCTTTTATGCATTGGAGATACAAGTTTCTGATTTTTATTTGCAAACTAGAAATATATCAATAATAACAAATATAAACTAAACAAGAATTTTTAAAATTAAAAAAAAATTCAACGAAATTTTTTATTTTTTAAATAACTAACAAAAACTACTGTTTACTGTAAAAATACTATTTTGATAGTTGTTCATTATGATATTAAAAATAACTGATTTAAACAACTATTACGAAATCACAGTACTTTTCGTCAGTTGTTTTCTTAAATAACCGTCATAAAAGTTGTTTTGCATTTTTCTATAGAAAAACAACTGTAATTACTGTTAAAAACAACAACTATTGATTATTACACAAACAACATGACAGTAACTGTCAAACTTTTTTGAGTGAACTACTTACCACCCAAAGATATACAAATCGTTTTGTCTTAAAATATTTTTACATACCTGTAAAGAAAAGAAAATACATAAAAATTATTAAAGTTCATTAAATTTGTTCGAAATTAGTATATTTATTTTAAATCTAAGAAGTTGCCTACTAAATTTCCATGTCCCTAAGTTGTGTTATAGTAAATATTTTCTTTCACATTCCTAAAAATGTTTAAAATATTTTAACCCATGGAATTCTTATTTGGTTTGTAGTTTGCATTGTATAAGTATTTTAGTTTCGTAAATTAAAATTTAATAAATTTCACATTAAAAAAAAATATATGAAACTGGTTACCTAAATTTTAGGGGAAGAAAACTAGAAAATATATATTTGAAAGCTTATACTCAATGAGAATTACAAATTAATAAATAATATTATATAAAAAATTTTTTGATTATTTATTTTGAATATTTACTTAATACGAGCATAATCTATGAACTAAAAATAAGTTTATTCTGCATTAGCATAAGTTGAAGGGTCTTAAAATCTAAGAAAAATTGACTTTGAAGAACTGAAGGTTATTTTACTGAACTTAAGAACAAGTTTGTACTAAATTTAAGTAAAATATTTACTAAACTTTAGTAAAATTCCAGAAAATTTAAAACAAAATTTACTGCATTGTAATAAAAATTTACGTACTTTAAGTTAATTGTTTTAACTTGTTTTTAAGAACAAAAAAAAAAAAATTCCAAAATCCCCAAATCATCCCCAAATTTCTTTAAATTTATTTCAGATGACCTAACATTTGCGAAAAAATTTCTGAGTGCAACAGAGCTATGAACTATAAAGATTCAACAAAATTCGCCTACTTTTCATCAGATGGAGCGCAACAACTGTTCTAAGATTTAGCATGCCCCGCAACTACAATGTTGTCTTATGTGAATCCCTTCATCTTTAACCAGCTTTTATTTCTTCTCTTATCCCCTTTCCAAAGAAAGCAACACATTAATTAATACAAAGAATTTCCGTAGTGTTACTTCTCTAAAAAAAAGATGGAGTTGGTTATCCAAATTATAAAAAAAATGCATAAGATCGGTTTAGCGTTGCCAATTTGGGAGTTATTTGGTATAGAGTTTCCCATTTGCTGCATCTTGATATTTTCTGTCAGAGTACAGCAGTTAATCGTGATTACACCAAACACTGTAAATGATGGCAACTCTATAAACTGAGCAGCTGCTAATTTCCCACTGATTTTGATAATTCACGCCATCTCAGTGACAGTTATCAACAACTTTTGCCACCTCTGTAGCTTTTTTTCTGTGGACTGACCAGTCCCAGCAAAATATTGGTAATGATACCTCATTGCTGTCTGCATTACCAATAATGATATCTCATTATCTTTTGCATTATTTTGTAATATAAAATAATGACTTCCTAATAACGGCCTATTGTAGTCGTTGCTTTTAAATATAAAATAATGACTTACTCGCAATAGTTTAAATATTACTTTTTGCAAAGTTAAATTTTATACATTTATATTTATTACATGTAAATATGTTTTGTGTAAAATTTTTATGACGAGTTCTAAAATTACACACTAGAAAAAACTTTAATTTCTCTGAATGTATTTCCTGAAGCTAATAGTATTTGTGTAACTCCTTATTTTTAAGAATCAAGTAAGCAGTCGGATAAGCACTTATAATTCAACTTTTTGTAAGCATGTTTGTAACCACTTATTATTCAGAATCTCATAAACCGTGACTACTTATAAAAACGACCACGCCAAACAAAAATAAAGAGTTTAGACGCCAAAAAATAAGTTGTGCGGAGCTACGAATTTCTATTATTTAACCACTTATTTGGTAATGAAAGATTTTGCTGGGGTACTATCAATATAATTATTTATTTTTTTATTTAATTAAACTACCAACTTAAGAATTTTGGTTTATTACATTTTCATATTAATTTAAGTGTTGAAATATTTTTTTGAAAACACCTCTGGCAACATGAATTTTTGCAAAACAAACTATAACTAACGGTAAATGACCGGAAGTTTAAAACTTGTTGCCGTTTTTATTATTTATTTTCTGCTCATATCAACTTAAATAAAAATCAAGCATGAATATGCATGCCTCCATGGATAATTTGTGTAGTATGTAAGTATAACCCAAATGAACAGTAAATATTTTGTGTAAAAGCGCCACCCATGAATAAACACATGAGACTAGAACAATTATGAACGAAAACAAAGAGGTAATGTTAAAAATTATTACAAAAAAAAAATTATAAAAAAACCAACTAAAATTACAAAAGCAACTAAAATTAAACAAAGAAATAATAATAAACATTGGCTTGGCTGAATTTTTTGTGTAGTTTTTGTTTATAATAAAAACAGGTGGTGTTTGTTCAACCCTGTTTAATAGGTTATAATGTGTAATGTAAATTATAAAAAAATATAAGTTTACAAAATCACAGAAGCATAAAATTTTCATAATTGTTTTTTTTTTCTTTTTTCTTAGAGAATAAGCAATTCAACAAAACTAAACTTGTTAAAATTCACACACAATTTTAGTTCAGTATTATTTGGTAATTTGATATTATTAAGTTACAAAACTTCTTTTAAAACTTCGTTTTTTTAATATGATTTTTTGTATTCTTTGCTTTTTCGAAAGGAAGTTGCAATTAAGTTTAAATTTTTTACTAAAAGAATTGTTTTTTTTTAAATGGGAAATTTGCATTCAGGAAATTACTTTTTAAAACTATATACAATATACATATATATTTAAAATGAGGGATTTAAATTGAAATCACATAATGTAATTTCATATTAAATAAATTAATAAGAAAAATTAAGAAGCATATAACATTTTAAATATTTTAAAATGATTGTAATTGTGTCCTCTTATTGAATTGTGTATGTTAAATTACTCCTTGGTTTGGCAACACCAATTGCTAACTATGGAATTGTTAGTTTCACGTAAAATTCAAGCAATGTTGATGCCAAAATTTTATAAATGAAAAAAGCTCTAAAAATCTTTAAAGCTGCCCATACATTAAGGAACATTGAGTAGGGAACAAAAAATATCAAAAAATTTTGTAAACACGAATTGCCCGAATGTCAACACGACACTATGTATGGGCCGCTTAAGAGATTAACACAAACAATGCTTATAGCTCGTTTAGACAGTGAAATTAATCTATTTGATTAAAGTCAATCCAAGTTTTTAATCTTCATCGTTTACACAGGCATTTTTTGATAGTTAAAAGATTAACTTGCAAGTTACAAGTTTAACTCTGTCAGTTTAAAATACCAAGATTGCGACAATAGCGATCCGGCAAATGATAAATATGGAAAGTTTCGGCATTAGAGATTAATCACAACTGCGTCGATTGTCGACCGACGACAGCAAAAGTCGTCACGATTAATTTAAATTCAGCGACAATCGACCGTCGACATTTTTTGACGTTTAGAAAAAAAGTAAAGAAAAACAAGAATATTTTTGTATTTGTTTCGCTACAATTCTTAATCAATTCAATTGGTTTTGAATTAATTCTTATTGTTTTACATTTTATTGTATTTAATTTTGCTTTTTTGCGCTAAATTATGAATTTTTATTTTCAATTATATTTCTGCTGTCAAAAAAATAAATTTTGTGTAAACAAAGTACGAATTTTTTAAACTCTAATACGAATTTCAACAACTCTGTTCTAATGGCAACCATTAATAAGTTAAAAATATGGCAACAATTTGACAAATATTTTGAGTGTGTGTTAGTGTGTCGTCACGAAAATAGAATAGATTCTATTACGACGACAAATTGACTTACGACATGGCAACATTTTGCTTCCCATACAAAATATATGAAAAAGCAATTCTGGTTGTCGTTGTCGACCCAATTCTGATTAATCTCTTAGCAACATACGAGTATTTGTCGACAGTGCCAAAATAATGAGGGTAGTCACGATGGTGTTTTGCGCACAATGCAAAAATTCAAAGTTTGCATCGTCATAACTGCTCAAGGCTGAGAAAATGCAAATAACAGCATGAGCTTATTTGCTTCGTGGGCAAATCACGATCGTGAATACCCTTAATATTATGGCAGCCTCTCAACGTTAAATTTTATCTGACTTTGTGTATGTGCTTTCTATTATTGCCAACCGTCATTATAAAAAAAAACACAGCGTTGCATATAATTAGTAAAATGAATACGGAATAATTAGTAAATGGGTACGGGTTAGAAATAGTACCCAGATTAAAAGTTGGACTAACTGTTAATCAAAAAGATTAATATAAGGTTTAATCGACTTGTTTAGTGCTGGATTAAGCAGTTAATCCGAATTGTACGAGATTAACTTTTGTGTCTAAATGGGTTATATACGGGGTATTAGCCATCATAAATTATAAACATTGTATATTTACATGAAAAGAATGAGTTGCCAACCTTGAGTTTTAAAAGTGTTGGCTATTATAAAAATATTTATTTTGTTTAAATTTACTACTATTTTCTTTACACTTTTAATTATAGATGTAAAACATATATTTACCGCAATTTTATATAAAAGTCTTACTAAACTAAAGTGTTGCCAAATTAAAGTGTTGCAAATTAAAGTTTATTAAGCTGAGTTGCCAATTAATTTTGTTATGTTTAATTAATATTTTTTTTAAATTTTGCATAATAAATGTAACACATATTTATTATTGTCAAAAGTTGCGGTGTTGCCAACTTTGAGTTAGAAAAAGTTCGCAACTAAAGAAATATTTTTAAAGTGTTTATTTACAGGAAGAAGAAGAAAGTATTTTTATTGAATAATTTAACGGACACAAGAGAATTACCAGACTGCCATAGTTTCGTTAGTATGTAAATTGTTAAATCGTCTCCATACGAAAAACTTTTTTCAACAAAGTATATGACGTGACCGGGAATCGAACCTGCAACAGTTAGGCTTAGACTCGTAGAATCACTAAGTACGAAATTACTTTAATGAAATTGGGTACAATCCTTCACAGGGGTCCAACAACAAAACATATTGATTCTAGATAGGATTGGTCCATATTTGGAGCTATCGCCCATACACAGAGAGAAAAAATCATAGTTAAACCAACATATGCGAACAACATATGTGTACATCATATTTTTTTAGGAACATTTTTAAATTAAATATGAATCCTATTAAAGTAAAAATGATTCTAGTTAAAATTAACTTTTTCGTACTTAAATTAATATGCAACCATTTTAGAGTTTGTTTTCGCATTTTAAAAATAAGTAGAAATATATTTAAATTCAAATTAAAACAAACTTAGTTTGATTTCAAAGCTGTTTCTATTAAATTTAACGTTGTTACTGCTTGATTTAACATTTCTTTTCTGTGTGTATGGATTTTGTTTCCGATTTTGTTTTAAATACACCCAAAATCAAAATTTCCAACCGATTTTCTAATTTTTTATTATTTTATAGACGAATTTTGCTACCAGTCCACTTCTACCCATTCGAATTTCGGTTTCAAAATTAGTTGGCTTTCAACTAGACTGGTGTAGGGTATCATATAGTCGGCATGCCCGACTTTAACTTGTTCACCCGTTTTATTCTAAGATATTTTTCAGAAAGCGATTCTTTGAGGTGTAGTTATTAAAATTTCTTTTGCGTCAGTTCTGTGATAGGTTCTTTTGCTTCAGTTCTGTGACAGGTTCTTCTGCGTTAGTTTGGTGATAGGTAGGATCTTTTCGAAAGTACCAGCAACAGTAATGTGACTGTTCCTTTCGCGTCAGTTATGTGACAGGTTCATTTGCGAAAGTACGGTGACGGGTTCTTTGGCGTCAGTCTTGTGACAGGTTGTTTTGTTTCAATCCCCGGACTGGTTCTTTTTATATAACAGAACCGGTCCAAGGACCGGTCACGTGATGTGTGACCCCGAAGTTTCTTTTCCCACGGGGTCAACAACAAAGTCAGATCCACAGAACACCTTATATTGCATCACCATTAGGTTTCACAGCTGATTCTTTTTGTATGGAGTTTGACCTAGTTAGTAACTGGTTATTTTCCTCCAAACTAAAAATGATTCCATTAAAGGAATTAAACATGCTAAAATCCCAAAACTTATTTAACCAATTGTGATAAATAGTTTGTTGAGGGCATGTCCCTATCCGGATTTCATTCTTGCCTAAGGAACGACGTTTTTAGAATTTCTAGAAATATTAGGTAAAATTGCAAACTCAATGAGAATTTCTTGTTCTCGTCTAGAAGCGTCATTCAACATTTAAAATAGCAAAGAAAAAATAATAACAACAATAAAAAAATTCACCACCATTTGCTTTGTCATCTTCCAAAATACAACTATATTGCTTTAGGTTGCTTTAGAATCGGCTACACAACCAGTTATGGAACTGATTCTGGGTTTACCATCATTGAACCGATGGTAAAAGAACCTGTTCGAGTATAGATTTCAAAGTAACCGGTTCTAAATAATTTTGATGGGATAGAGTAGTTATTAGACTTTGGGCAGATTTATGTCACTACCAAATATAATTGACACAGACCCTTTTTTTACATCTGTTATTATATGGTACATTATATTTATTAAGGCACATCTAAACGGGATAAAAACCTCGCGAGACTTTATGAAAATACAGCTCTGTATAAGTCTAAGAAATGTAATCTCTAGACCATTGACAAGTGCTGTCATACACAATTTCTTTAATTAGTTACAATTTTTAAAATGTCTTATAACATTATTGAATATTTCAGTTTTTTAAATTCACCTTTTGGTATTTTGAAAATATTCTTTGAAATACAACATTTTATTAAAACCAAATACTTGACAACTAGAGATGGTACTTTTACGATAAAAATTAGTGCCAACAATATTAGAGATGACAAATTTAGCGCAAACTCTACGAGATTTGTATACCGTGTAGTTGTGCATTTACAATGTTAATTGAAATTCGCTTTCTGGAATTTGATACGATTTCTAGAATATAGCGCAAGTCGTACGTACTTTGGTGCAGGGTTGCATATAGTCAGCTTGCTAGACTTTAGTTATTTTTTATTTTTTTGTTTTACTTGTTTATTTTACTTTTAAAGTGTGCGCTAATATAGCATTGATGCTCAGAATTGTATATTTAGGGGAAATTGCTGAGTTGCCAATTTGAGTTGAGCAAGAAGAGTTGCCATTTTTTTTTGTTATATAAGACAAATATATTCCTTACATTATAAACATTAATGCAAATTATAATCATTAGGTTATGATTTTATCACCAATGATAGTGTTGCCAACCATGATTTTTTTCAAGAGTTGCCAGTTAAAGAAATATTTGTTTTGTTAACATTGTATAGGTTTCCTTTGAATTTTGAGTCACTGATATAAAATATAAATTTACCTAAAAGTGTTGCCAACCTTGACATTATTAAGCTGAGTTGCCAATTCACGAACTACTTGTTATAAATAATTTTTTTTTAGATTTTCTTTGAATTTTTTATAATTTCCTTATTATATGTTAACATCTTTGTTTTAATTTAAATTATAAATTAACATAAATCTTACAAATTTATCACCAGCTCATAAATTTAACAGATTTATTTAGTATCAAAGCCAAATTTTTATGAATCATATTTATTAAACCAAACTTTTATGTTGTTCAAAACAACAACAAAAAAACCTCCCAAAACAAAGCAGCATAATGATATTTTCCACCGAACAGAAGAAGATTTATGAACCTTTTTCAGTTAATGACCTTTTTTTGTTTAAAAAAAAACTACTTTCAGCAGAAAAATAATTTTACTTTAGAAATATTTTTTGGCTTTTAAAATGAATGTGCATCAGCCAGCAAAACGCATGCATATAAAACAATCAGAGAGAAAAAAAGATACAATTTCAAATGAAATTTAATGGATTTTTAGCATTAACACCAGCATCATCATCAGCATCCAACATCACCTTCATATAACAATTATTATTACAAAGATTGAAAACAACAAAAGATTTTTTACACTAAAGTATGTACGAGTAATTATAGGGTGGCAATAAAATATGTGGAGAAATATGTTTTTTCTTTGAAGTATAACGAAATTCGAGCAGATTGTTGTTCCACTTTGTTTGAAACTCACATGGTGAAAATTTGATACAAAAAGAATAAATCCAAGCCGTGCATTTTTGAGCTCAACGTTTCGGATTTTTTTAACAATTTGAAACACCATGTTAGTTTTAAACTAAGTGGCACAATTAGAGCTATCCGATCTGGCTTAAATTTTCAATATATTTAACAGTTTTAGTTTTATTCATTGCCACCCTAATGAGTATATTAAGCTGCTGAATGCATCCCAAAATCTCCCTTTTTTTTGTTAATATTGGTATCCAAGGTAAAAAAGAACAAGCCCCAGGTATCATTAATCTTTGGCTTGTTCATGTTGTTAAAGAATACAAAAAAAAAAAAAAAATAATCCACGAAAAACGATGAATTGGTATGAAGAAAAACAAAGAATTTGTAATAAAACGTTAAAACAAAATGCATTTTCAGCAGTTTTTTGGAGTTTTTGTTTTAATTTTAAATATTTTTCTTTTTGAAATAAAATTCGGATGGAATGAGTAATGACTGATGTTATTAATAAGACAAATTTAACAAGAATTTATTTTTCAATGGAGTTTTCACAGTTTTTAAATATTTTTTAAATGTTTTAAGCCGATTAAGTAAAAGAGTTTTAAATGAAGTATTTTGAATTCAATTTCAAATGCATTTGAACGAATTTTACATACACTGGTAAACTCATTGTCTGGGATATCTAACAAGATTATTTAAACGAAACACAAAAATCGATAATAATTGCTTAAATACACTAGAAAAAAAGGCTTACCAAATGTTAAGTAATTTCACAAAATTTAAAGACATTTGCGAATGATTTGTCCCCAAAAACATTTTAACTTAAATTAAGTATAAAAAAACTAATAAAATCAATTGACAGCATTGTCGTTAAATTAAGTAAATTTTAAGTTTTTAAAATTTAAGAAAAATTTACCTGGTTTTAAGATATTTATACAATAGCAAATTTAAGTTCAAATTTATATCAAAGTTAAGTTACAAATGTATTAAATTTTAGTAAAATTCAAAAAAACAAATTAAGACGAAATTTACTAAATTTAAGTACAAATTTACTTAATTGAAGTAAAAAATATATTCTAAATTTTTTAAGATAATTAATTGTGCTTAAAAAATCTCAAATTGTGCTAATAAAAATCCCAAAACTTTTTAAAAAATTATGAAAAATAATCGGTTGAAGGCATGTCCCTATCCTGATTTAATTTCTGCCGAAAGGAAATCGTCAGGGGACCACGTTTTTAGAATTTCTTGAAATATTTGTTAAGTGAAATTACAAACTCAATAAGAATTTTTTCTCTTCTAAGAGCATTATTAAACATTGGAAATATCAAAGAAAAACAAAAACAACAACAAAAAATTAAACACAAATCGCTTTGTCATCGTCCAAAATACTACTCTGTTGTTTTGACAAATCTAGCAATCTAGTGATATCTATTTATGCATAACTAACCATAGAAAATCATGTTTTGAAATCCCAAAAGTTCACTAACAAGTTGTGAAAAATAATCTGTTAAAGACATGTCCCCATTCGGATTCCATTCTTGCCGAAGGAAATCGTCAGAGGACACCGTCTTCGAATTGGAACGGTTTTTGTTCACAATGTTATACACAGAAAAAATTATTGCCAATAAAACTTCAGTTAAAAGTTCATTTTCAATTAAAAGTTTAATCATATTAATTAAATTTTTTTATTGAATCTGAGTATAGTCACTAAAATATTTAGTTCGCTATAAGTACTATTGACAACATATATAAAAAAAACTTAATATGCTTTGCGTAAAATCATAATATTTTGTGTTATTCATATTTTGATTCTTATTGCAGATATAAAAATTACAAAAATGTGTCAAAATTCACTTAAAAACATAAGAAAATTTATTAATATATGTTAATAATATTTTTAATATTACGAATTTTAATAAAAGCACCCTAAGTTAATTTAATTTTAATTAATTTTAACGATTTTTGATTTTTTTTTGTAAATTGGCAAGTTTTTGTGAATCTTAGTGTTTTTTTCAATTCTAGCGATTTTTTAAATTCTAACGATTTTTTAATTTCAGTGTTCAGGTTTTATTTCAACGATTTAGTCTTAGTTTTCGGTCTTTTTAATTTATAAAAAACTTAATTTTCGATAACAGCGATTTTTTAAAACTTGTTGAGTTTTTTTAGATGTTATAATTTTTGGAATTTAAACGATTTCTCTCAATTTTTAGCGATTATTTCAAATTCAAGGAATTTTTTTTTTTTTTCAATTGTGGCGATTTTTTAAATTTTAGCATTCCCGTTTTTATTTTGGTGATTTTTTTTTAAAATTTTACACGCTTTTTTAATTAAAAAATTTTGTTTTTCCAATTTTAGCTTTTTTTCGATTCTAGGGATTATTTCGAACTTTAACTTAAACGATTTCTTTCAATTTCCAGCGATTATTTCCAATTGTAAAAATTTTTTTCAATTCTGATGATGTTTTTAAATTTTAGCGTTCCTATTTTTATGTCGGTGATTTCGGTTTTAAATTTTGCAAACTGTTTTAATTAAAAAAATTTAGTGTTTTCAATTTTAGCGATTTTTTCGATTCTAGTGACTTCTTTCATACTCGCCGGGTTGTTAAATTTTAGCTTTTTTATGTATTTTAATTTAATTCATTAAATTTCTAGCGATTATTTATTTCTAATTGAAGGGATTTATTTCAATTTAATTTAATAGATTTTTTAAGCGATTTCTTTATTCAATCGATTTATTTGAATTTCTAGCGATTATTTCTAATTCAACCGGTTTGTCAATTTCAGTGGTATTTAATTTTAGCGTTCCTTTTTTTATTGCAGCGATATTTTTTTTAAATTTTGGCGATTTTATCGATTTAATAAATTTATTATTTTATGGAATGAACGGTTTTTGGGCTGTTCAATTTTAAACATAGTGTTGGTAAATATACACATTTTTTGCTGATTTTTACGCACTAGATAATACATTTTTAAACATTTTATGCTCATATTTACCCTGAAAATAATCTCTTTTCCAGAAAAATTTATAAAATTTATAAATTAATTTTAAAATTTTATTTATTGTGGGCAGATTATTATTCATTATTTTATTTTATTTAATTTTTACGCACTTTCAATGTAAATTTACACATTCTATTTGTTTCACATACACATAATGTGTTAGTAAAAATCTATCAGAAATCTTCAAATTCGTAGAAAAAAAGTGAAAAAAACGCAGAAATCGTTAGTAGTCCCTCATATCAATAAAACCCCAAAAAAATGTTAAATAAAAAACATAAATTTGAAGTCAATCAAAAGTTTCAAAAATCGATAAACAGTTTCTAAATCGCTGAAATTATTAGAATTAGGAAAAATCTATGAAATCATGAAATAATTTATAAAATCGGGTGATAACCAAAATATAGAGAAAATAAATACAATCGTTAATAATCTTAGAAAACTATAAAAATTGATAGAACAATTGATTTTTTTAAACAATATATGTGACCTTCTCCGAGAAAAGGGACCTAGTGTGTCAAAAAACGGGTTTGGACTTAAGAGTGGATTCTGGTACCTAAAAGGGTGTAGAATAAGATGAAATGAGTTAGAAAAAAACTCCCTTTTCTCGGAGAAGGTCACATATGATTTTTCAGATAATTTATGATTTTGTTTTTATACCTAAAATACCCGTCGCAATATCTTAATACCCGTAGGCTCTAGTCTAAACTAATAAAGTTTCCTTATTGCCCTTCAAATTCTTCTATTTAAATAATTTTCACATCTCAAATTTTAGCTATTTCTCGATGATTTATGTAGCATGAGTTTTTCTTCATTTCATTCTCATTCTTCTGTTTTTCAAATAAATATTTTAATGTATTTTGTTTTCTTGAATGATGCTGCTGCAATAATAATCATCAATAAGTTTCCAATACATTTGTTTTGGAAATTATGTATGCAATACAAATAAATATTTGAAAACAGAGATGGGGTTAAAATTACAAAGTTTGCAAGCCATAAAAATAAATGTGTTTATTTTGAAAAGAAGAATAACAAGTGGTCAGTAAAATAATAAAAAATAAATGTGGTTAAGTTTTTGTTATTTGGAAGTTTATTAAAGCATTTAACAAATGGATAGTAAATAATTTGAGATATTAAAAAATTGTTGCAGGAAATTTAAAGAAATACTTAAACAGATGTAAATTATTGTTAATTAAATTTCAAGGACTTTAAAAAAAAAATTTTTTTTTTGATTTTATGATTTTTTTAAAACTTAACGAAACCTTTTTAGAAATCTAAGCTTCCCAATATAACTTATTTGGTACTTTTCGTAACCTTATCAGTGCTTATGTCTTAATATGACCTGAACTCAAATTTAACGAAACTTTTTAAAGCTGAACGCAACTATTTGTGAATAAAATTAATAAGTTTCTTATGAATAATAACACAATTTACTACAAAATTTCTAAAATATTAGATTTCCTTTAAACTTTTGCTGCATTAGTCAATTTTTAAAACTTAACGAAACCTTTTCTGGGAAACTAGGCATTCCAAAACTAACTCCTTTAGAGGTTTGGTCATATATTCAAAGCTAATCTCTTAAAATTGTGTTAATTGAAACTCAACGAAACTTTTAAAAACTTAACGAAACTTAATATTACTATTATAATGAAATTTTTATAAATTATAAAAATATGTACTATATTAACATACAAATTTCACTGTTCGTTAGAAATCGTTTTGATTTTAAAATTTTTTAAAACTTAACGAAACTTTTTATAAACTTTTTTTTATAATTTTTGTAGCCCTATCGCAGCTTATGTCTAAATATGACCTTATCTCAAACTTAATGAAACTTTTTAAAACTGAACGAAACTGCTTGTAAATAAAACTCACCAATTTTTTATAAATTATAACAATATTTACTATAAAAGCTCTAAAATATTACTTTTTTTTTAAATTTTCTTAAATTTTTCGATTTTTAAAACTTAACAAAACTTTTTCTGGTAAACGAAGCACATCAAAATTTACATATTTATATATTTGGTCACGAAATGGAAGCCTATGTCTAAAAACAGTCTTAATTTAAATTTAACAAAACTTTTAAAAACTTAACGAAACTTATTATTACTAAAATGATAAAATTTTGAAAGACTATAATTTTTGACAGACTAAAATAACTCCAAAAATTTGACTTTTCCTTAAAAATTGTTTTAATTTTATCAATTTTTCTAACTTAACGAAAATTTTTATCAAAAACTTAACTTCATAGTACAATTTGTTTTATACTATTCGTAACCTTATCATAGTTTATGTCTAAATATGACATTTTTTTCAAATTTAACGAAACTTTTAAAACTTAACGAAACTCTTAAATTTATATTTTTGAATAGCTCTATTACGGCTTGTTAAGAATTTTATAAAACAACCTTTTAAATATAAATTATTTCCTTTCTCTATAATTAAATCTTGAAAGGCCTTTCTTTTTTCTCTGATTTGTATTCAGTAAATTGTTTTGAATTTCCAATTGAGTGAATGTTTTCGTAACACAAAACAGTCACGACATTTACACAAAAAAAAAACCAGACTATGACTTGAATGACGAATATTATTATTGACATGAAGAAAAGCTGTAGAACGAAAGAAAAAAAGTCAGTTTATGCAATAAAAGGATTTGAATGATTGAATGCAACAGTATAACAATAGACTCTGTTGACTACTCTCTAGCTAACCATATACAATTTTAATAGAATATTGAAATTGAGGAAAAACAACAGGAAAACCTATAACTAAAAAAAACTATAGTTTGTCTACCCAATACACACAGAACGTGCAGGGAAAACTGATTAACTAGCTTCTAAAAGGAATACAATAGAAAAAAAATTAATACTTGTTAACATGAATTCTAAACATAAACCAAAAAAGAAAAAAAAAATTACATAAAATAATTGTACAGGTTTTGTTTACCAAAAAGGGGGGCTTATAATGAAAAAGAAAAAAAATATTAAGACCCTTTTTAAGTAACAAACAATAGTGATGTTTATAGACCTTTTTGTTTTGTTATATGTCAAAAAAAAGTTGACTTCACTTAAAAAGGTAATGAAAAATACGAAAGAAAATTATAAACTGACTACAACGACTAATATGATGAGCTTTACTAAGGGTTACAAACAAAGTGGTCCTTCTTAATATTTAAAGAAACAAGAAATGGTGCTCCGAAAACAAAATAACTTTCAAAAGAAAATGTCGTATTGGGCCTTCGAACCCAAAACAATTTCTTTAATATTCACAGGTTATGGTCCTTCGAACCTTTAAACAACTTCCATAGAAGGCTCTTTTTGGGTTCTCGAACGTTCAGTGTAACAAAATAGTAGTACTTCGAAGTTCAAAAGTATTAGATATTGTACTGTTTTCAAGGCCAACACATAATGGTCCTTAGAACCTCGAAATTAAGAAATTAATTGTGGTGCTTCGAGCCCTAATAATTCTCATACTACCCCTTCTCATAGGCCAGTTATGGTCTAATTTCTTTGTTATTAATTTCAATCAAACAAACCCGAATATATAATAAAAGAAAATATGGTCCTTCGAATCGCAAATGATTAGGGACCATGTAAGAAAATGCTACAGTACATAAAAACAGTATTGTATTTAAAACGTTTGGCCTTCGGAGGACCATAGAATTCTTCCTCTTGTCGCCAATCTTATCATCAATCAACTATACCTCAATTAAGATGTAGGGCTTAAAGAATTGTGTGAAAAAAGATATTACAATTAAAAAAAAAAAATAAAAATTTTTTGCTGTGCTGTCTATCTTAAAAAAAAATAAAGGTGTTGTTGTCCACCAAAAGGTAAAAGATTAGCCAATGAAGCCTTAATAATCTTAGAGAACAGTTAAATAGCAAAACAAATACACATATCATTGACCTTAACGAAGATAGATGAGTAGTATAGTACAGTATATTGTAAAACGCTTCGCTAACCTGCCACTTGGTACTACAACTTTGTACAAGTGAACTCAATGTTTGTTGTAAATTTTCAAGTGATGCTTCAGAAGGTGACATTGCATTATTGTCCGTACAAGTTAAATGAAAAAAGTAATGTAATGTGTTTTTACTGTTAAATCTTACTTAATCCAATTAGAAAAGTGTTGGTCATGCGGGTTACAAAAAAAGGGTTAAAAAACACATAAAAAAACTGGAAACAAAAGAGAGAAAATATACCAGTAATTTTTAATTAAATGTTAAAAAAGTGTATAAACAATAAATCAGACAATATTAAAGAAAATTTATTTAAATTTAAAATGATTAAATATTGATAATTTTACAATTTTTGGATATTTAAGTAAAAGAAAAAACATTTTCGAGAGATTTTTTTTACAAATTTTGAGATGACGAAATTTAGTGGAGAGGTTACTGGCGAATATTTCACTTTTTGCAATATCTTTATTATGTATTTGAATTCCTTTTAAGGGCAGTTTTTTAAAAGAAAAGTTTCGTTAAGTTTTTAAATTTTTTTTAAGCCTAAACTAAGACCATTATAGAGCATAGGCTTTAAAAGCATTTCAAACTATACAAAGAAAATAATTTTATTTTGTATAGTATTTGAGAAAAAGTTTCGTTAAGTTTTAAAAATCAATAAAAATTAAAATTCTAAAAAGAAAATTAATATTTTTAATGATTTTAGCATATTTTTAGTCATTTCTGAAAAGAAAGTAATAGAAATTGTTGATTTTTAAGTTTCGTTAAGTTTAAAAAATCAATAGAATTACAAATTTTAAAGGCAAAAATAATATTTTCCATTTTCTGTGGAAGATTTGGATATTTTTTTTTAAGAAAGTGTCTAAAATTTCGAATTCAAAAGTTTCGTTAAGTTTTTAAAGTTTCGCAAAGTTTAAGTTAAGACCATATTTAGATAAAACCTTTAAAGAATTTCTCATATATGTTAAGAAAATTACTAAAAACTTAAAAGTTTTTGAGAAAAGGTTTCGTTAAGTTTGAAAAATCTGCAAAATTTCTAATTTGTGTTAGCAGTTTACAATTTTATGAGATTTCTAGTAAATTTTGCACATTTTTTTAAGAAAATTGTTCAAGTGGATTAAGGTTTTTAAAAAAAAGTTTCGTTAAGTTTTAAAAATCATTAAAAATATAACATTTAAAAGCAATAAGAATATTTTTCAATATCTATGGTGGATTTGAACATTTTTTACAGAAAGAGCTTAACATTTTGAATTCAAAAGTTTCGTTAAGTTTTCAAGTTTGCTTAAAGTTTAAGTTAAGACCATATTTAGACAATAGCTTTGAGGATGCTTTCACATATGTTTAAAAAAAAAAGTGTCGTTAAGTTTTAAAAATCATTAAAAATATAACATTTAAAAGCAATAAGAATATTTTTCAATATCTATGGTGGATTTGAACATTTTTTAAAGACAGAGCTTAACATTTTGAATTCAAGAGTTTCGTTAAGTTTTCAAGTTTTCCCAAAGTTTAAGTTAAGACCATATTTAGACAATAGCTTTGAGGATGCTTTCACATATGTTTAGAAAATAATTATGTCATATGTAGTTTTTATGAAACTATTTCTTTAAGTTTTAAAAATCAATAAAATTTCCAAGTTTTGTTACTGAAATCCAATTTTACAAGATTTGCAGTAATATTTAAGGTTTCGTTAAGTTTTTTTAAAGTTCGTTAAGCATAAATGAAGACCATATTTGAGCATAAGCTGACTATATTTAGAAAAGCCTCTGAAGGAGCTTTTAAATATGTTTAGAAAATGATTAGGTAATGTGTAGTTTTTGAGAAAAAGTTTCGTAAAGTTTTAAAAACTAGAAAAATTTCTAATTTTTGTCAGCGATTTAGAATTTTGCGAGATTTGCAGTAAATTTTGACAATTTCTTTTAAAGAAAATTGTTCACATTTAGATTTTAAGGTTTCGTTAAGTTTTTTTTAACGTTCGTTAAGTATAAACTAAGATTATATTTAAACATTAGCGTTGAATATTCTTTCAAATACCAAAGAACATAATACTATGGGGTTCAGTTTTTTTAAAATAAAGTTTCGTTAAGTTTTAAACATCATTAAAATCATAAAATCTAAAATCTAAAAAAACATTTTTCAATTTGCATGGTAGATTTGGATATTTCAGTCATTATAATTTTTATTCAAAAGTTTCGTTAAGGTTTTAAGGTTTTGAAAAGTTTAAGTAAAGACAATATTTGGGCAACAGCTTTGAAGATTCCTTCATTTATGTTAAAATAATAAAGGCATTTACAATTTTGAAAAAAAGTTTTAGAAATCAGCAAAATTTCACATTTTTAATTTTATGGCATTCAGTTTATGAGAAAAAGTTTCGTTAAGTTTTAAAAATCAGTACAATTAAAAATTTTAGAGGAAACATTAAAGTTTTTCAATATTATGGATGATTTTGATGGTTTATTAACGAAAGTGTTACAAATTTAAAACTCTATGGGATTCAGTATTTAAGAAAAAGTTTAGTTAAGTTTTTAAAATGAGGAAAATTTAAAATTATTAAAAGAAAAAGTTAAGTTTCTCAATTTTTATGGCAGATTTTGATATTTTATTTACAAAAGTGTTAAAAATTTTAAATTTCTAAATTTCGTTAAGTTTTTAAAAGTTTCGTTAAGTTTGAGTTCAGCTTATATTTGAGTATTAGCTTTAAAAATGCTACCAAATGCATAAAAAAGTTTCATTAAGTTCTCAAACTTTGAGAATTTTACAATTTCAATTAAACATAGGTTGCATGGCGATCTTAACAGGTAATATTGTCAGTAATTTCCAATATAATTGCTAAAATTTCGATTCTATACTTTCGTTAAGTTTTTAAAAGTTGTGTAAAGTTTAACTTAAGGCCAGTTTGGAGACTAGCTGAAAATGTATAAAAATATATTAAGCAAAAAATTATATTCTGTGTTGAGTTTGTAATAAAAAAGTTTCGTTAAGTTTTGAAATTCAGTTAAATTAATAATTTCAATTATACATTCACAATTTTACATTTTTTATTACAAATTTTGCCACATCCTTCTTTTAAAAAATTATACAAATTCCGATTTTCCAGTTTCGTTAAGTTTTTAAAATTTTGCTAAGTTTAAGTTAGGCCTATATTTTAGTATAAGCCTTAAAAATATTGCAAAGTATGCAAACAAAATCATTTTGTGGAGTTAAGTTTTTAATAAGAAGTTTCGTTAAGTTTTAAAAATCCGTAAAATTAACAATTTGAAATATACACTAACAATTTCATATTTTTTATAGTGAATTTTGTCCATCTGTTTTATGAAAATTATAAAAAAATTTCTTTTCAAGCTTCGTTAAGTTTGAGTTTGGCTTATGTTTTAGTATAAGCCTTAAATATATTGTAAAATATGCAAACAAAATAATTAGGTGGAGTTAAGTTTGTAATAAAAAGATTCGTTAAGTTTTAAAAATCAGTAAAATTAACTATTTTAGATATACATTAAAAATTTCACAATTTTTATAGCAAATTTTATCCATTTCTTTTAAGAAAAGTATTAAAATTTTTATTTTCAAGCTTCGGTAAGTTTTTAATTGCTTCGTTAAGTTTTTGTTAGGTTTATATTTTATTGTATGCTTTAAAATTATGCCAAAATATACAAACAAAATAATTCTGTTGAGTTTAGTTTGTGATAAAAAGTTTCGTTAAGTTTATAAAACAAGCAAAATTAATTATTCTACTAGACATTTACAATTTTATGATATTTTTAAGATAAAATTTTGCATATAAATAAAATTTGTATTTGATAAATTTTTATCTACTTATACTTTTTATCACATGAATATAATTTAAACGTTTCATAAAAAATATAATAAAAGCTTTCATAGGACGAAATTTTCATTGCAATCATTGCATTATAAAAAATATTAAAATATATACAAGTTTTTTTTGTGTTAATTTTATTCTTAATTATCTGAATATTTATATTTCTTAAGTTCTTTACCACTTGTTTATTTATTCACTGTAAAATTTCATAATAAGTAATTTTCTTTTAAAAAACAACTGCAAGTATTTCTCTTTCCTTTATTAACTATTTATATTTTATCATTTGTTTTTTTTTTATTTATCTTAAGGTTAAGTTGCATTTTCCTTAAAAAATAAATAAATAAAAATTCCTTAAAAAAAGTAAATAGTTTGCTCTAATAAATTACAATAATAACAAGTATAATTTACTCTATATTACTCTTGGTTGCCATAAAACACTATACTATAGTTACAGTATCGAAAACACCAGTGAATTCAAAACGCTATGGAAACTTAAGAGGATAAAAAATAGAAAAAAATTACAATTAAGCACTTTAGGTTTATGTTTTCATAAGTAACCCAAGGCACTGTAGTATGCTAGAAAAATATGCCAAAAAAAAGTAAAAAAAAAAATAGTTAATAAAGAATAAAAGAACAGGAAGTAGTAAAAGTGTAAGAAGAATTTTCATGCTCTAAAGGACCGGGATAAGCATAAACAACAGCTTCTAAGGATATTTAAGTAAATAAATGAATGGAAATTTTGAATTTTTTATAAGCAGGAACCAAACTAAAGGAAAAACACTATTGATAGACATGAAACAAGTAAGTGGTAGGGCTGATCGGGGCTTTAAATATTAAAAAGATTTTAAAACAGCGATTCAAAAGAAATGGTCCTTCGAACTAGATTTTATTGTAGGAAAAAGTTTTTATTGGAAGCTTTATTATAACAAACCTTTGCGTTTTTAAATTAATGTTTTTCTAGCATAAATTTACAAAGAATTTTTAGGAAGCGAAAGTTCTAAAAATCATGAAGATATGACAAATTGTTGCGCGCACATCTTTTTAACAACGATGATTTTCAAATGGTCCTTTGAACCAGACTTGAAGATCTGATTATTGTGAAATATTTTTGTGGAACATTTTAACCTTCTAATTCTTCAACTTACGGGTCTTTTTGGTCACTTTTTAAAAAGGGGCCAAAAAACGTCCCTTTAATTGAAGAGTTAGAGGGTTAAAATGTTCCACAAAAATGTTCCACGCAGATTCACAATAAACATTTGAAAAAAGGGGCGAAACTTTAACCCCAGCTAAAATAAAATTCCGATGTGATCTTTCAAAATGCTGACACACGTTTATTTTTTGCTCTCCTCTACCACAATCCATTGTCAGAACCCGTTATTTTGGAAAAGGTGCGAAATTGTTGTACGGTGTAATAGGATGCAAGCAATTGACTGCTTAAAAATTTGCGGCATTTGTATTGTAATAACGAACTTTAAAACCTGTAATTTTTCGAAGAGAGTATATGGTCCTTCGGACCGTATTTTCTGTACAGGGTTTCATTAGCCGTCATGCCCAACTTTAACTTTTTTGCTTCATTTAAAATATATATTTTTGTAAATAAAATGTGGCTCCTTATATCTGAGTTGTTGTAGAAAAAAACTCTTTAAAAATATGGTCCTTCGAACCTTTTTGTGAAAAAAAATTTATAAGAGTGACTTCTTTCTTCTAAATGGTAAACATGGTTCTCGAAGTTTAACTTGTTTAAGAAACTGGTCTTTCAAAATTTTAGTGTTAAGCACCGTTTGCGTTTCACGTGAAAAAACTGTTATACTCTATATAAAAAAAAATAATTTTCACGACAATGAGTTTCACGTGAAAATTATGTAGACTTTGTTTTCACTCAAATTTAATATACATATGTACAAGACTATTATTTTTCTTGTGAAAAAGTGGCATCTTTTGATTGTGTCTTTAGAATAAAATAAAAAAATTGTTAATTTTTAGAATTTTAATAAACTTATGAGGCCTTTTAATTTCGATTGAAATTTTTTCACGTGAAAAACAACTTACGGTGCTTTATGGCAAAATATAGTCGCCTAAAATTAACTATTTCTTTGGAAAAATCTTGAGATTTTTATTTAAAAAACATGTTGTCTTTAGAAAATTATTTTCTTTTATAGAAAAGTCAGCCAAACTCATGAAAAGTAGAGAATTTTTAGAAAAACTAGTACCATTTTTGAAATCTGTAAGTCAGAATTGCCTAAATAACTGGTTGTGGAATTCCACAAAGTTCCAAAAAAAGGGATTTTTAAGTCCTCGATTTGCTCAAAAACGGTATGGGATAGAAAAATTTGGAATTAGGAGGCCAAATTCCTTCGAGTCCAACTATTTTTATTACGTGGAGGTTGTGATATGCTGCAGCGGTTCTTTTGCTATAAATGTTAATACTAGAAATTAATTTTTGTAGCAAAAGTTATTCAGTGTTTAGAGTTTCCTTATATTTTAGTTAGAAAAATGGTATTTCAAACCCGATTTTTAAGATATTATATGGAAGAAAAGTAGATAAGAAATCTTAATATTTTCTAAGGCAGAAAGTGTTGTGTATTAATTCTTTTTTAAAAGTATTTTCTGCACATAAAAATTAAAAACAAGCTTCAATTACGAAATTACTAATATCAATTAATATTTTAATTGATTTTTCACCTACCCCTAAACTGTTGGTATTAACAATTCAACAATTCGAAGATTTAACTATTTCAATTAAATATTTGTTTAAAAACAAATTTTTTTTAAAACAAATCTTTAACTTTTTAACTCAAGTCCAAATTCTAATATGATATTGTCATATTAGATTTTTATTTGTTGTTTCAAAAAGGGTTGATCATTTTCATGATAGAGTAGAGTGATGTCTACGAAACAATTGTATTGTCTACCATGAAAATGATCAACCCTTTTTGAAACAACAAATAAAAATCTAATATGACAATATCATATTAGAATTTGGACTTGAGGTAGAAGAATATTCTAACTAAATATATGAAAATATAGAAAGTCCGAAAAAACAATTTTTGTATTTTTAATGCAAAAATTAAGATAATTGTTGATAAATCTTTAACTAGATATTTTGGTTTAATATTTCTTTATGTGTATAGATTTTATTTGGAAAAATTATCCTTTAAAGCCAAATTTTTTTTTAATGTGTGGAGGAAGAATTACAAAAAATTCGAACGTAATTTGCTATAGGAAATATATGTGTCATAACTTTCCAGATCATGCTGCTTATTTGCAAGAAAATGGTCCTTCGAACCTGAGTGTGTCTATAAAAGTATAAGGAAAAAACAAAATAGAGAAGCAATATTACGATAAATCGGATTAAATTTTCTGTAGGAAACAATATTTATTGTTAGAAATATGTATATAGTACTGTTTGAAAAAATGGTCCTTCGAACCTAAGTTTTCCCAAAAATTTATATAGAGAATAAATATTTTCAATCGAGTGGAATTTCCTGTAGAAAAATCTTTACTGTTAGCAATACATAATGCCGTTTCTGAAGCGTTTTAGTTAGATAAAAATGGTCCTTCGAACCTATTAATTTTGTTAAAAAGAGCAAATGCTGGAGCAATTGTCTTTCGAAAGTTATTTTATGTTATTTCGATAAAAATAACAGTATATTCGAGACGGACTATTTAGGAAATTATTATTTTAAGTGTAGTTTAATGCCTAAGTTAACTTCAGCAAAATTTTTACCTGGTTTGGCTTTTTTAATAATGAATAACATACCTAGAAAGAGAAGAAAAAGAAAAGAGGTTAATAAAAAGTTGTGAAATATAAAATCTATTTATCTAAAATATAAAAATGAGTTATAAAATTAAATTCTGGCATGCCGCCTATACGATACCGCACCACACCACTCTAGCTAAAGTAGTGTGACCTTTGAGAAAAAAAATTAAAAACAAAGGGACTTTAGTGAAAATTTTCAATATATAAATACACAATTAAAGAGTCGGTAAAAAAATTTCGATTCTTCCTGACGTTAGCAGTATTTAGGTAAAACTCATGAATATAGCCCATACTATGAGCACTAGGTCCGAAGATGTACCAATTCTTATGATCTATGCTTATTTCACGGATATCATTTTGCAAATATGAAAAAGGTACTAATGATTTTATCGGCTATAGTCGCATTAAAATCCATTTAAGGGAACACAGACGGTCTAGGTCTTTACATCCCAGCTAGAAATTGTGTCTTAAAGACAATGTCAGCAGCTCCATTGAGGTGACAAGTCAGAAGGTGCAGACATTTACCAAAGACGTCTTACATACATATCTGCACTTTTTTTCTCTTTCGAAAATGACAGTGATCATTAACCGACTAATTTAAATCATTTTCGTTAAGTTCTTTAAACATTCAAAGTAGAGTTTCTATTAAAACTTAGCATGAAAATAATTTAAAATAATGTTTCTTTACCTAATGTTTTTAATTCAAACTTTAGAATTGTATCTCTATTAAATATAATTATCATATTTCATCTGCTGATGATATTAATTTTTTTTTAATTGCCATTATCTTACAAATTCTTAAAAACTGCTAATGAGGTTTAGTTTCTTAAGATATCTAATTTAGTCTTTTTTTTTTTTTTTTTTTTTAATTTTCAACCTAAAGTGCAGAAATTTTCTAATACACAATACATTTTAACCGGTAACAGAAATATAATCTACCGAAAAAAATTCTCATAATTACAAATGAACCAAACCAACATATTATATTTACAAAAAAAAAACCAAAATCTCTATATGAGTTTGTTTTCTACTCCATTACAAACTAAGCTCCCTCCAAATAACTCAGAAAAATGCAACAACAGCCAAAAAAAAAAAAAAAAAATTAACTTGAATAATAAAAGATTATAATACAAATTCCTTATAATTATCATTAGCATTGCAACATAGTTTAAACAAATGAGCTGGTTTTTTGTTTAAAGCTACTTTAATTTCATGGCTTGTAAAATAAAATAACTATAAAAAGAAATACAAATAACATAAGAAGTAGTACACAAAATAAGATAAATTGTTTAAAGAATCTGAAAAAAAACTCCACAAAAAAGATCAAGTTTAATGATTAACTGTAATGAGAACACTTTATAGTTTAAGTAGCCATATGCCCCAGAACTAACAATGAAATACAAATAAAAAATTATTCCAAAACAACATCAGCATTTTTTTTAATGGGAAAATACATAGAAAATTGTAGCTTTTTATAATGAAAACAATTTATTTAAAAATAAGTATCCGAAAATGACCAGCATACTTAATTTTTTTTTACAAATTTATATTGGCGTAAAGCATTTTCTTGTTAAATTTGTTAAAATATTCAAGTTAATTAATTAAAAATGAAGGTCTGTTATATGTATAAGAAGTTACAATAAAATAATGTAGATATTTTTGAAACGCACAGTTTGCCTTAAATGGGAATTTTGAAATACAACATAAAACACGATACTTAGAAAATAGACCATGAAATGATTAAAAAACTAAATTAATAGAAATAAAACAGAAAATTCAAAAAAAAAAAAAAAAACTTATAAAATATCCCTGAAAATTTTCGGTTTCCATAATGGCACCCAACGTAGAGCCCAATTTTCTTAATTGCTTGAGTTATGTACTTAAAATTATGCAAAATATTGCCAAAGAAATATGATTACAAAATAATATGTTATTACTTGAGCCTACTTGAAATTTGAAGTAAAAATCCCAAACGGTTCTCCAGTTATTATGCTTTTATGCACAGGAGATACAATACGATTTTTTGGTTTTTATTTGCAACCTAACCCCTAAATTCATACACGCTTTGAAAAATTATAGGACGTTTACTGAACAAATTTTGTATGAAAATTACGTTTTGTAAAGCTGCTATAACTTTACAAAGTATTTATGAATTGAGGGATAAAAATATATCAATAATAACAAATATAAACTAAATAAGAATTTTTAAAAAAAATCAACGAAATTTTTTAAATAACTAACAAAAATAACTGTTTACAGTAAAAATACTGTATTGGTAGTTATTTTTTTATAATATAAAAATAACTGCTTTAAATAACTGTTATGTAATACTGTTCCCAGAAAGTCCAAACTAACTAAAGTTTACTAATTTAACATATTTAAACTTGATTAATAAATATTTTGACATAGTTTAAACCATAAACTTGATAAATTTGTATATTTTCGTGGAATTAATAACTTAACGAAACTTTTTGCTGACTAAACTAAACTTACCAAATTTATAAAAAAGTATTTATTTTGACACAGAAAGCTTTCTTAACCATAGCCAGGTATTTTATAAACTTAACGAAACTTTTTAAAAACTTATCGAAAGTCAAAAATCTAGAAAATGTACCAGCTTAGACATTTTTAAAATGATTTATCAATATTTTGACAAAAGTCACTCCCCAAACTTCAAAAATTTGTACATTTTCATGTAATTTAAAATATTTTCAGCTAAATTAAAAATGATTTATCAATATTTTAACATAATGCACTCCACAGACTTAACGATATTTCAAACTATATAAAATTTACTAATTTAGCATCTTGAAATATGATTCATCAATATTTTAACAAATTTAAAGCCTTAATATATATAAATTTGCATATTTTCATAGAATCTGAAACTTAACGAAACCGTTTTATCTAAATTAAACTTACTAAACTTGTAAAAAAGAATTTATTTTCACACAAGAAGCTATTTTAACCATAGCCAGGTATTTTTATGAACTTACCGAAAGTTTTTGAAAACTTAACGAAAGTAAAAAATATAGAAAATTTACTAACCTAGCCATATTCAAAATGATTTATCAATATTTTAACAAAATTCAGTCCGAAAACTTTATAAATTTGTATATTTTCATGTAATTAAAAACTTAACGAAATATTTTCAGCTAAATTAAATGTAACAAATTTATAAAATGTATTTATTTTTATTACAGAAAACTATTTAAGCAAAGCCAAGTGTTTTTAAAGACTTAACGAAACTTTTTGAAAACTTAACGAAAGTCTATAGTATCTAAAATTTACTAATTTAATATCTTCAAATGTGACTAATCAATGTTTTATCAATTTTAAGCCGCAAACTTCATAAATTTGTACTTTTTGATATAATTTTTAACTTAACGAAACCTTTTTAACTTAATTAGACTTACCAAATTTATAAAAAAGTATGTATTTTTACAAAAAAAGTGATTCCAATAAAAATTAGGTGTTTTTAAAAACTTAACGAAACTTTTTGAAAATTTAACGAAAGTAAAATATATAAAAAATTTACTAACTTAGAAATATCAAAAATGATTCATCAATATTTTAACGAAATACACTCCACAAACTTTATAAATTTGTACATTTCCATGTAAACGAAGTTTTTTTTAAAACTTAACGAAAGTCAAGAATATAAAAATTTTACTAGTTTAGCATAACAACAATTATTTACTAATATTTCAATAAAATTTGAACAATAAACTTAATAATTGGCCATATTTTTTATAGAATTTAAAACTCAACGAAATTCTTCTTGAGCTTTATTAAGCTTTAAGCTTATTTAAAGTATTTTTTATCACTTTCTGAAATTCGAAAATATCTTAAATTTATTAATTTCACATCATACAAGTTATTTTAACTATTCTTTTCAAAAAATTAAAACATAAACTTAATACATACAAATATGTATTTGGTATATTTTTATTGAATTTAAAACTTAACGAAACTTGTTAAGCTTTACTAAGCTTACGAAATTTATAAAACTATATATTTTTGTTGCAGAAATCTTTGGAAAAATAATTCAGGTATTTTTTATAACTTAACGAAACTTTTTAAAAACTTGACGAAAGTCGAAAATATTTAAAATTTACTTATTTACTTATTTAATACTAATTTCGACATTTTTCAAATAATGAAAATTATAAAATTAATAAATTTGGTATATTTTTATAGAATTTGAAACTTAACGAAACTTTTTTAGCTAAACTAAGCTTACCAAAACTATAAAAATGATGTATTTCTACTGCAGCAAGTAATATAAACCCAAACCAGATATTTTTTACAACTTAACGAAAGTTTTTGAAAATTTAACGAAACCTAAAAATATATAAAATTCACTTATTTAGCACTAAAACAGTAGTTTTGTAAAATTTTAAGTTTTTTTTAACCCTAAACTTAGGTAAATTTTATAGTTTTGATAAATATAGATAAAAAATTGAAAATATTTAAGTTGGAAACGCGGCATAGTTAAAAAATCTCTTCTATTTTTTGTATGTAGATCGGCAAAAAGATAATTTTTTATCAAGCGCTCACAAATATTAATATCTATTATCCTAAACAAATACATGGCTTTTATGGTTTTTTGTTTGTTGAGGTTTCAAATTGTTTTAAATCTTAATCTGTAATTACCTCAAATTGTTGTGCATTTAGATTATTATTGGTTTTTCCTTCGTGGTTTTACTTAAACCATCTGCTATTAAATATTACACAAATTCGAATATTTGTTATTCTTTTAGAAAATCGTCTACAAATCCTAAATAATATATAATCTTTATAATACTATAAATAAACAAAACATTACTAATTGCCATCGATATTTACAACCATCATTATCATCAGCATGCTCGTAGTCTTCTTATTAAACAAACGTTGATCCTGCATTTCTTCATTATTTGCTGTTATTAAGATATGTCTGTGAAACATGCAACATTATTTTCAACAAATATTGTATTTGTCCATAAAAAGAAAAAAAAAAACGTAACATGATGAGTGGCATTAAAGTTAATCCCTGCAATGACAATATTGTGTTGTTGAATTTCTTTTACATTCAAAATTCATAGAATTGTTGCTGTTCTAGTTAAAAAGAAATGTTTCTTCATAAGGTTTGTTAGTGATAAGAGGGTGGTTTTTCTTTTTCCACTGTTGTATTTGTTGTATAACATACAATGGTATAATTGGAAAAATTCAAAATTCAGGAAAAATTATTATTATTGTTGTTATTATGTTATTTTTTCCTTTATTGTAGCTTTCAAACTACATAAGGCGCTTATTTACGAAAAAAGGGACACTTAATGTTCTTTTTGGGATTTTGAGCTTAATAAAAAAAGGAATATTTGAGTTTATTATAATTGATAATAACACGCATACAACTTAATTATAATTTATAAAGAAAACAGACAAAAGGTAAAGATTTTATTTGTCAAAGAAAAATTTGTTTATTGATAAAGTTGGCAATTCTAGTTCCATTTATTTAGTTGGTAATGCGAGTAGGCAACTTAGCATTTTCTGTTGTTTACAATTCAATGGGTTATTTTATAAATGCTATAAATAAGAGTGGGCCTTTGTTGGGCGCCAAATTGCGATAGTTTCCAAATTTTTACAAAAAACATAGATAAATGTCATTAATTTAACTGTCTTTCAACTCTCATTTAATTTCCTTTGTGTAAATGATATGGGTCAAAAATTAAAGCAACCAATTTCGGCTTTGAATTTTACTTCATATTTTGTACATGTAACAAACAAGTGTGACCCAAGTTGTGCGCCATTTCACAACCAGTCCTTTCCTTTTACTGTTTTTTTTATATAGTTCTTTCGTATAAATTAAATTGGCGACACAACTGTAAGTGGGGATTTGTGCTTGTGTTGGTCGTGAAAGGTATTTTTAACAGTGCTTATTTAGCATAAATCATAAAAGCAGTGGTTAGGTTGAGGTCCCTAGGAGGTCATAAGGCAGATTGCGTCTCCCCCACGACCACATGTAAAACCCTGAGACAGAACACATACACATCCCGCAGAATATGTAAGTCATCGATACAGATATTGTCCGGACACTCGCTTATCAGATGCTGCACTGTCGCCTGCTCTTTCTCATTCCCACAGCAGCTACAGTAATCCCAGAGTAGTGACCCTAACGCTCAGCCATTTGACCTATTGCGCAGTAGCTTGTGAGAATTCCTATAAGCTAAGCAAAATCAAGTGGAATTTCTTTCTCACTGGATTAGTCAATAGTCACAAGGTCCGAGGTAGCTTTCAATCGACCAATTCCGTCCACATCACCCTCGTCTTGCTATTCGATATATCCTCATTCACGCCGATCAGCTACACCAAAGTGTAGTGCAGCCTTCCACACACCTCAACCTAATTGTAGTGGATTTCAAGGCTTTGAAAGCGGCAAAACTGCTAATAAATAATGCAAATAATCATAGGGCATGAAAAAGCACAGAAAAGGATAACAGGAATAATTACACAGTGGTAGGGGTTATTAAATATCTTGCTTTAAACTTTTTGATCAATAAAATCCTTGACTCATTGGAGAGATAGGAAATAAAGGTTGTCGTATCTGCTGCTGACGTTATTCTAAATATTCATCGGTCGAAAACGTCCTCGAAAGATCAAATATATTATAAAATCAGCGCTTGTAAAACTCTCATCATGGCCAAGGATAATGTCCTGTGAAAAACCCTCTACAGAAGTTTGATATTACACTCAATTCAATCTTGAATCTCAAATTTTCTGAATAATGATTACCTGAAGTAGGGACAGAAAAGACTTTCTATACCAGTAAGAAGACTGTCGCATATCATCCATTGAATGTAGATGTTATTTATAAAACCAAAATTAATCTGAGAAATGCTGGTGTAGTGAAGGGCTTTGATTGACTCTTTAAGCGCTATAAAAGTCATGCTCGCCATCTCCTCGTTAAATACATATATAGGATCATGGCAGCCTAAGATTAAGGGAGATGCCTGTAGATTAAGATGGATGTAATTGCTGAGAAAATTATTTTATTGGCACAGTGCTAAACTGTTTGGGGCAGATGGTACACAAATCAATTTGGATTCGTTTTATTTTCCACCGATCAGAAAAACATAGGAAGACTGGGCACACAATATTCTCTACTTATAAAACAAATACTACACTCAGAAGTCCAGATCTAGTTTTATAACTGGTTTTAGGACAGTAACACCTTACATTAAGGCTTTCAGGGATCAGTTCCAAAACCTCGTTCACTAAACCGGTTGTAAAATAACCCGTGCTGGAGTAGTTTCAGAGGTAACCGGTTCTAAAAAATTAAGCTGTGAAGGAGAGTATACCTTATACAGTTCCGAAAAGCCTAGACACCCGCTGTTATTTTACATTTCCCATAAATAGAAATGATGTAGTGGAACCCTAATATCGCCTATGAGTAAAAAGGCCACATTGGGTCTGAGAACAGAAGAAGTCATAGGGAGCTAAATTGGAAATGATGAGAAATGAGAAATTTTCATTCGAATGTGTTTTTGGTCAACTGTTAACAAATGCGGCACCCATCTTGCACAAAGCTTTTTCATCTGTAATTCTTGATGCAAAATAAAATGTACTCGATCATTTGAGATGCCTTTAGCATTACGTATTTCACGCACTTTCACTCATCGATCGCCTAATACCATATTATGGATTTAAGCTATGATTTCTGGCACTGTTGCAGTTTTTGGACGTCCACTTCGTGGTTCATCTTCAATGCTTGTACGACCACGTTTAAATTCAGCAACCCAATTTTTTACTGTTGCATATGAAGGAGCACTTTCACCTAACACATTCACCATATCATTATGAATTTCTTGTCTCGATAAATCTTACTTATGTAAGTATTTAATCACACCACGAATTTCTAATTTTTCCATTATAAAAAAATCACTGAAGCGCCTTTTTTGATATTTACGTTGAGATCAGCAAGAACACTTTTAACAAATCGAGCACGAAAGAATATCTTTGGCATAGTATATGATACTCCTTCTAGTTCAGGCAGTGGTTGTACGCTTTCCGGCAGGAATTAATTACCTGCAACATCGTCCCCATATCTCATCTTTAAAATTACCGAAGTCGCTGGAAAAATGAGTTAGGAAATTCCCAGATATTTTCAGAAAAATCGTAAAGCTTATCTTGGAATACTTTCCTTGTGATAAGTTTTTTCGTGAATTGAGGGACTAGATATTGGGAACTAAAACTTAACCCAATACTAGATTTAGTACAAATTTTATAATTATTAGAGTTTTAGGATGTGCATCTTCAAAAATTTTATTTCTATTAAGTCCCTTGTTGAACATTAATTTTTTCCGTTTTATTTTTTCTGGAGTCAGTTGACAATAATAATAAAAATTTGACGCATGTTTCTGCTGTCATTGTTTTGAGAACAAAAACATAACAATTACTTGTAACGCGTGTCAATTTATTAGTTTGTTATGAGAATAATACACAAAATATGACAAAAAAAAAAAAAAAAACAAACTGTGGAAAACACTTTTCAAAATAGGGGAGATATATATTTAGTTAGAGAAAGGAAAACAGTAAATAGGGAAAACCATTATTTATTATTGCCAACAACAAATTAACTATAACTAAAACAAGGTGAGGAATGGCCATAGGGTGAGTAAATTTGAAAATTGCAATTTTGTATAAGGGTGAGTTAAAAATGCAACTCTGTTAAGTGTTATACCCATAACATAATGTGCATCTCTTTTTTTACTTTTATGATTTATACACAAATCAAAAGGTACAAGTCATATGATTCATTAATTTTATGATTTATTAATTAGGTTATGGACACTATTGTTTTTGCCATTACAACGCGAACAATTAACATGTTTTATAAACAAAAACAATTATAGGCATTACAGAAACAACAGAGTATTTTTTACACTGATATATTGATAATAAATAATGTTTAAAAAAAAAAATGTTTTCAAATGTTTTTTTGAGTGCTAACAAATTACAAAACTTCTGTTTTGGATGTAATTAGTAAAGACTGGTTGTGTTTGAAATCTAAAAGATTTAAAGAGCTTGTTTTATTTTCTAATAATATTTTGTCTACTTTTCATTATGATCTAATCCATCTGTTTCCACTTTAAGACATCATTCTTTTCTTATTTTGAAATTGATATTATTTTGAGTTTTTTACAGTTGCCGTATCTGACTGCTTGTTTGAGTATGAATGATGCCATTTACAGAGGAGATTGTTGAATTTATGATATTTTAAAGATTAAAACAATCTACACAGCTGGAGATGTTATAACAAAAAAATATATATAAATTAATTAAAAATAGTGTTAATTAAAATAACACTCAAAAGTAGATTAAAACATAACAACTCAAAGCAAAGGAGGCTAAAGGCATAAAGAGAGGGGTTTACTTTTACACTTTTAAAAAAGAAAAAATGTTAACTAGATTTATATTTCAAGTATTAAACCTATAGATAATTTTTGACAAACTTTTTGATAGAAAAGAGACTTGTTAAATTTTTGGCGCCAAACGTAAACCCTTAAAATTAAGTAACAGTAAATGAGTTTTGGCACTCAGTAAGAACATACTAAATTTATGGCGCCCAACGTAAAGCCTTAAAATTAAGTAACAGTAAATGAGTTTTTGGCGCCCAACATGGGGTTTGGTAGTTTAAAAAACTTAAAAAGATGCTAGATCGGTCAAAACAACATAATAATATTTTGGAAGATGATGTGGTAAACAAATTTCATTTTTTTTTTAATATTTTAAATGTTGAATAACGCTCCTAGACAAAATATTTCTAGAAATTCGAAAAATTTCGTCCCCTGACGATTTCCTTAGGCAAGAATGAATTGCACAAGTTTTTAGATTTTAGCACATTTAATTCCTTCAATGCAATTTGTGTTTATCCTAATGAAAATAACTTTGAAATAACTTAATAAGACTGCTACAATGTGGGGCCTTAACATGAACTAGCAGTAGATGAATTTTTTGGTGGTCAACATAGGGATCAGTAGTTAAAAACAGTTAATAAGACGGTGGCAACTAAAAACTATTTTTCTTCATATTGGGCGCCATTTAGAAAAATTGTTTTTTTTCTAAATTGTGCCTAATAGTTGTAAACATAAAAGAGATAAGTGAAAAATAACTAAAAATGGATTAAATGTTAAAATTTTTTTATAATAATTTCTGAAACAAAACAGGTCAACTTGGAGCCCATTCTAGGACCCCGTTAAATCATAAAATGTACAGAGAAGGTATTGAAGAGAAATTTACTTATAAAATATACTTATACAACATTTAAAATATCACAGAAAAAAAAACAAAAACAACCACAAAAATTGTTTTACCACAATTTGCTTTGTCATATTCCAAAATACTACTCTGTTGTCTTTTCAGATCTAGCATCTTAATCAACTAATAAGTGTTTTAAATTACTAGACTTCATGCTGAGCATGAAAAACTCATTTACTGTTAGTTAATTTTAAGGCCCTTCGTTGGGCGCCAAATATTTACCAAGTCTCTTTTGTATCAAAAAGTTTGTCAAAAATTATCTATAGGTTATAGCTTTGTATTATTAACGCTAGTTAATATATTTCTTCTAAAATTAAACACACAAGGCAAAAGATGTAAAGTAAATGGTCCTAAAGGGTAACCCAAAGTTATTGGTCTGGTAATTTAAAATTTTTTCTTAATATTTCTACCCTTCTTTTACTTATAACATTCTTTCCCTTTTTCTTTTTCTATTGCAAAAGGGTGGGTGAGTTGTGTTATCTATTTCATAAACTTGTGCCATAGTTTATATTAAACTGCATTTTTATTAATTTGATTTTTCCGTTAAATTTAGTTCTATATTAACAGCAGGCTTTTAGTTAAATAAAAACTATTTGCTGTTTGCTAAAAACCAAATATTTTATCATCTCCATTTCCGTTGTTCTGATAGGAAACGAAATAAAGTGACAAATATTTATCTATACAAAAACTTTTTTTGTTTTTTGTTTTCCTTTTTGGAAAGGGGATGGAAATTGTTATTTTTATTACTTAGTCTAGAGTTTTTAGTAAAATAAAGTGATCATAATGTTTATAGCTGTCCTATAAATCAATTTATGGTTATTAAAGCTACAAAAATTTTTTTTCTTAAATAACTTTTATATGCTATTTTGAAATAAGGTCTTCTTAAAAGGAAATTAAAGCCAAGGGAGGGTGTTATAAGACATGGATAACGTACTAAACAAATGAAGTCATCATTGGAAAATTTTTAACATAAAACTTTTTATTTTAAAGTGCTCCCCTTGTTCTTTTATAAAAGAAAAAACCAAAACAATGATGTCATTAGGATTTTTTTTTTAAAAAATTTCATTTGCTGTTTAAGTAAAATTTTAAAGGGCCTTTTTTCAAACTTAAATTTCTTTTGTGGATATTTTTTTTTTTTGATTTTGTTTTGGCAATTTTTGGTATTTTAGCACTTTGGCAAATTGAAAAATTCTATGTGCATTGTATTTGATTTATGACCAACATTTATAGCAATTGCAGTAATATTTTTTATTTTGGAGTTCATGACTTTACAAAACAAGAAATCCTTTTTAATGCGAAAGAGGAGGTTTTAAGGAATTTCAACGAATATCTATAAACTCTACAAATGCAATTGTTATTTTCAATTTTATTAAAAATTAAATTTAATTTAGTTTCACAGTTAAAATTTTGCCAAACTTATTAAAATTAAGGAGAATGAAAAAAACATGAATTTAATCCTGGTACCTGCTCAGCCGTCTTTTAAACAAATAAAGTCAAATTTAGTTGAAAAGCTAAAATTAAGTCTGAAAATGTTATGATTTTATTCCTTATGAAACATAAAATTTGGTACCTGCTCAGGCGCCGTTTAAACAAATACATTCAAATTTAGTTGAAAAGCTCAAATTAAGTCAAATTTATTCAAATTTAACAAAATACGAGTACATAAAAATTTTTATATTAGTTTTTAAAAAAGTTTAATTTGGTACCTATTCAGGCGTCTTTTAAACAAAGAGTTTAAAATTTAGTTAGAAAGCTCAAACTAAGTAAAATATAATAAAGTTGTACAAAATACATAAAAAATTTTATTATATTAGTCCCTTAAAGCTGTAAATTGGCCACCTGCTCAGGCGTCTTTTTAACAAATAAAATCAAATTTAGTTGAAAAGATCAAGTAAAGCTAAATTTATTAAAGTTAAACAAAATATGTAAAAAATTTAGTGTGTTGGTCCTTAAAAACCATCAAATTTGGTACCTGCTCAGGCGCCTTTTTAAACAAATTAAATCAAATTTAGTTTAAAACCTAAAATTTGATCAAGCTTATTAAAATTAAACAAATTATAACTAATTTTATAATTTCAGTCCTTAAAAACTTTTTGCACCTGCTCAGGCGCCTTTTAAACAAATAAAATCAAATTTAGTTAAAAAGCTCAAATTTAGTAAAAATTATTAAAATTTAACAAAATAAATAAACGTTTTTTTGAAATTAGTTCAGGTGCCTTTTAAACAAATAAAGTAAAATTTAGTTCAAAAGCTCCAATTAAGTCAAATTTATAAAAATTAAACAAAATAAATAAAAAACGAGTAAAAAGGTTAAAGTCGGGCATGCCGACTATACAATACCCTACACCAGTCTGGTTAAAAGCCAACTAATGTTTGGATCCGAAATTCGAATGGGTTAAAATGGGGCTTGTGTCAAAATTTTCTATAATGTGAGTCAGCGCACCAAATTTCATTAAAATATCTTAATATTTGCGACCTGCAGTTTGTAACCAAGCCAATTTTAGGTGGGACCCTTATATGGGCACTAGGGCCAACATAGGTCTGTGTACCAAATTTCATCAAAATATCTTAATATTTCCGACCTGCAGCGTATAAACAATATAATTTTGGTGGGACCCTTATATGGGCACTAGGTCTAAACATGGACCGGTGTTAACCAAAATCAATAGGCTTCGTCCTTGGGCTGACATAGGTCGGTGTACCAAATTTCATCAAAATATCTTAATATTTGCGACCTGCAGCGTATAAACAGTATAATTTTGGTAGGACCCTTATATGGGCACTAGGTCTAAACATGGACCGATGTTCACCAAAATCAAACTTGTTCGTCCTTGGGCCAACATAGGTCTGCGTACCAAATTTCATCAAAATATCTTAATATTTGCGACCTGTAGAGTGCGCACAAGATTGCATGGACAGACAGACGGACGGACGGACAGACGGACATCGCTAAATCGAAATAAAAAAAAAACTGAGTCGATCGGTATACTATAAGGTGGGTCTGGGACCAATATTTTTTGGTGTTACAAACATCAGCACAAACTTATAATACCCTGACCACATAGTGGTGTAGGGTATAATCACATGTGGTACCTGCTCAGGCACCTTTTTAACAAATGAAGACAAATTTAGTTAAAAAGCCATATTTTAGTTAAGTTTATTAAAATTTAACAAAATGCATAAAAATTTTTATGAAATTAGTTTTTAAAAAACTTAAAATTTGGTACCTGTTCAGGCGCCTTTTTAAACAAATCAAGAAAAATTAAGTTGAAAAGCTCAAGTTTATTCAGACTTATTAAAATTAAGCAAAATGTTAAAAAAAATGAACTCACTTAGTTCTTAACTGTTTCAGGACCATAAAATTTCTGCGGAAGCGATTTTGAAGTTTTTGCTATTTTATTATCTCTGACTTTATAGTAGTTATGTAGAAAAAATTGATCCCCAGAACTCCCTATTTTGTCTTGGCAAAAATAACTACATTTGGCGACCATGCAGTTTCGTACAAGGCGATTTTTATTTTATTTTATTTTCACAATCTACATACAATTAAATAATAGCTATACTGCGAAAAATTGGACCCATAGACCCCTTCCTTGCCCTTCATTTCACTTGTCTAAAATTGTGCTTTTTAAAAAATTATATTTAACCAACTTTTAAGGCTCTTAAGGGGAAATTAACCGCCTAAGTTTTGACTTATTTCTGGCACTGAAGTTAAATTTTCGACTTTGATGTCTTCAGAGACTTATTGTAGAATCTCATGAGAAATATTTTTTCGGAACATTTTAACCCTCTAACTCTTCAACTTACTGGTCTTTTTTGTCCCCTTTTAAAATGGAGCCAAAAAAGTCCTTTTAATTGAAGAGTTAGAGGGTTAAAATGTTTCAAAAAAATGTTCCTGGTAGAATTTTACATAAGTTCGCTAAACACATCCTATACCTAATATGGAAGATTCACATGGTTTCATATGCCGATTCCCAATAAACATTTGCAAAATGAGGGAAATTAAACCCCCCCTCCCCCCCCCAAAAAATAGGGCCAGTCGTAAACTTTTAAAACGTTAATACACGTGTATATTTTGTTTGTCCCCTCTGCCAGAATCAGTTGTCAGAACCTTGTTATTTTTGAAAAAATTTGATTTCGTTGTATTTCTGACTGGGCATTTTTCACGAAGTTATAGCTTTTCAACAATTTTAGTGATTTCAACGTTCTCACACCTCTGATATTATTGCTTTTAAGCGATATTAGTCGATTTTCTCCGACTTGGCTGTATTCAAATGCAGCGATTTTAATATTCTGGCGATTTTTTCTTATTTCACCGATTTTGTCGATTTTTTTAGAGTAGTTTGACCGAAGTTATAGCTTTTTAACAATTTTAGTGATATTTTTTATATCCATGTTCTCACGCCTCTGATATTATTACTTTTAAGCGATACTGGAGATTTTTCTTCGACTATACTTGTTTTAAAATTTTTAATATATTTTTTTGATTTTTCGAATAACGTCTTATTTATTTACGAACATTTTTAAGTTAGACATGAACCTCATTGAAGTAAATATGATTTTAGTTAAAATAAACGTTTTCGCATTTAATTTAGTATCTCAATATTAAAGATTTCGTTTTCGCGTATTAAAAATAAATGGAAACATATTTAAATTAAAAAGAAAGCAAACTTCATTTTATTGCAAAGTTGTTTATATTTATGTTAATGTTTTTAATGCTTGTTATAACATTTCTTTTCGTATAGCAGTTATTTAGTTTCGAGAAAATCTTGCAAAATTGATGACAGCAATAAAAAAATTTATGTATTTCTTTTGGCGCCCCATGTGTGGTCTATTAAATTTTTTAATTTGCAAACTTATTACAGCCAAAGCAAAATTTAACAATTTAACATTAGCAGTGATAATTTGAGGACTTATCCAAATTTTTATTGGAAAATTATTATTAGAAATTTAAACAAGATTATTTGGCGCCCAACCTGGGATCCAGTGGTTTTCCTAATCTCCGAGTATAAACCAGAAAAAGCGATATTTTAGGAATTTTAAAATATAAATAAGAATTTGAAGTCTGGTCTAGAATTTCAAATATAAAATTTTGACAACTTTTTAAACCAGGGTTGTCAAATACATATTGCAAAATGTAATTTTTAATACTTGTTTTCACAGTATGTTTTCAGAAAACTATTTAAAAGTACTGATATTTTAATAGTTACAAACACTTTTATAAACCTAATATAACACTTATTTTTCTGTAAAAATTGTACAACGAAAATTGGTTTTCAAACAATTAAATGTCATTTATAGTTTTTTTTTTTGTCTACTCATCCATCCATCCGTCGGTTTGTCTGTCAATCTTCTATGTCTCTGTTTGTTTTTTATTTAACTACAAATGTGGTGATAAAAATTCATTTGCTACTTTCCAAAAAAAGAGAAAAAAAAAAAACAGAAATGTGTTTGTAAAAATAACGATGTACTTCAGATTATGGTTTACCACCCTTATTTTGAAATGCATTTGTATATTATCTTTTTTTTTATTTTTGATGTTACAAAAAGCTTTAATTGACATTTTATGTAAACAAAAAATTGTTAAATTCATAAAAAAAACATAATACATTAAATGCAAATGTATAAGCTTCAATATCTCAAATATAAACATAATCAAATACATATTATGGTAAAATCTGCAGCTGTGTTTAACTTTAAAATATCCCTCCCCACAATACAAAATTTTAAAAATAATTATACATGATATAATAAGAGATAATCTAAACATTTATCAATTTTAATAAGAGTATTAAATAAAAAAATACAAAAAAAAACACCAAACCATACATGTAATATGAAATTTCTATAACAGAAGTTTCCAAAAATTTCCAAAAAATTACTTTCAAATATTTTAATAGTATTATACTAAAGGATTTCTTGGTCTGCTTTACATGGTTATTAATTAAAAAAAGATGTTTTTAATAAATATTAAATTATGTTAATCAAAAATATGTTAAATACCAGACCAAAACAAATTGAAGTCATATAACGAGGGGTGTTATGTATTAAAGAAAATAGGATGGTCTTTGTATTAAAATTCTTTGAAATATGTTATAGTTTGGTAAGGAATTTAAGTATAATTTCCCCATAAAAATATGAAGTGTTTTGGTACGTAATTAAAGTAAAATGTCTAGAATTACAAAAAAAAGGAAAAAAATGAACATTAATTAAGAGCTAAGGGTCTAATTGCACGGTAAATTAATTGAGCTATAAAATGGCGCCCAACGTTGATGGCTTAATTCTAAATTAGAAACTTGTTTTTTAATAAAATATTTAAATTTTAGCCAAAAAGTGCTCTTTAGACCTAGATGATAACAATTTTCAAAGTTTGTGGTGAATTTGTGTAAAGTGAAGTCCAACAACTTGTGGCATTAATTACTGTCAGCCAGAGTGAAAAAAATATTGAAAAATATGTTTATTTTTAAATTACGCTGAAAGATCAGGTCAAACACTTTTTACTCTGGTACTAAAATTTGAAAAACTATTATACTTCTATTCATTTTCATAAATATACAGTGCAACACTATTTCCGGGTTTCGCTTAATCCTATACCAAATGAATATTAGTTGAGTATAGTAAATACCCCTAATGGTTTGGCGCTGTATTGGTACATGCAAGTTACATGGCCGTTTTAAGTTTTAATTTTTTTTATTTTTGCCAACACTGTATGAATAAGACGCTAAACACAGTATAGAAGTTCTTCTTAGCTTTGTTCTGTTTTCGGATGTTGAAGGAAAAGGGACAAGGAAATTTTTTGAAGAATTTTTTTATAGCACATTTTAACTCTATATCTAACTTGTTATGGGTCATTTAAGTCCCAATTTAAAAAAATACCAAAAAAAGTCCTCAAAGTCGAGTGTCTTAAAATACGAGGGGTACAATTTATATTTCGGGATCTGGCAACACTAATGTCAATAGCTAAATTCTGGCAACACCATAATATATTTTGACATTTTTTAGCATAAACGTAGTCACAAGGTTTTGATGTACAAGTGCTACATGTTTTGTTTACAGTGATTTAAGAAAATCAATTTGGCCAAAATATGGAAATTTCAAGAGAAGGTTTTCGTTGGATTATTTTTCACAACTTTCGATGTGGATTATCTCAACAAGAATGTGTCGATGAACTCAGTTCTTTGTATGGCGATAAATCACAATCAAAAACCACAGTATATCGCTGGTATAGTGAATACTATAAACTAAACTAAACATCGATGCAGTGCGTGAACTGATAATGCAAGATCGTCATGTGACATATCATGAGATAGAAGCATCCTTGCACATTAGTTCCACTTCAATACATTCGATTTTACATGAACACTTAGTTATAAAAAAAATTGCTCGCGTCGATTGGTGTAAGGGAATGATTAAAAAGTTCGACCGTGGTGCTCCAAAAGACGTGTATAAAATCGTGATAGGTGATGAATCATGGATATATGCGTATAAGCCGGAAACAAAACAGCAATCGACCGTGTGGGTATTCCAAGACGAATGAAATCCAACGAAAAATGTGCGTGGAAGCAAATAGTCGCCTGTCTCTTCGGCCGAATGGGTCATGTGGCCACTGTTCCACTTGAGCAACGTATGACGGTAAATTCAGAGTGGTGTACGATCATTTGTTTGCCGGAAGTCTTCGGAGAAGTATCTTAAAACCAACCGCCAAAGTCGAATTATTCTCTATCATGACAATGCGAGCTCTCACACATCTTGTCAAACAGGTGAAGTTTTGAGAAGTCAAAACATCGAATTGATGATTCATCCTCAATACAGTCCTGATTTGGCGCCTAATGACTTCTTCTTGTTCCCGAATATCAAAGCTAAACTGCGTGGTCAACGATTTACGAGCGCCGAAGAAGCAGTTAAAGCGTTCAAAAACCATGTTTTGGAGTTGTCTCAAGAGGAGTGGAAAAACTGCTATGACAAATGGTTTAAACGAATGCAAAAGTGTATTGATCATCAAGGGGAATATGTTGAAAAACAATAAAGTCATTTGCATTTAAGAATGTTTGTTATTATTTGCTATTACCGAAATATAAATAGTACCCCTCGTATTCTACGAATACGTCGGGCTAAAAATTTCAATAAGAAAATTTGATTATGTAAGTCAAAATAAATTTAGAATAACTTTAAGGCTGTTTTTTTTGGATATATTTCACACATTACTGGCCAAAAGATGTAATTTTTAAACGGTCATATAACGTGACTGTACCCACATGCGCCAAAGCCGGGCATTTTGGGGGTTAAAATGTTCTACAAATATGTCGGGCTGAACATTTCACTAACAAAATTTTATTGTGGACATCGGAACTCAAAATTAAGCTATGAATAAATTTAAGGCTGTACTTTGCAACTCATGTCATATAGTGTTGGCCAAAAAATGCAAATTTTAACGGTCATATAGCGAGACTGTACCCACATAGCGCCAAACCCTTTGGGGGGTTTAAAAAACCTACCCAATAAATTCATCTGGTAGAGAAATCGCCGATGCTCTGGACTAAAATTTTTGGACAACCATGGAACTGCTTGATAAGTAACCGAGCTGGTTCCGGAACCAGTTTCACGGATCTTATATAAAAGGTATGACCTTATATGAAAGGTTACAGCACTGGTTCTAGGGCAACCGGTTCTACTTTGGAGCTATTAAAGCGGTTGCTTTTGGGGCAATTTCAAACAAAAATCAATGGTGTTAGAATTGACAGTAGAAGGGGTTGTAAAGGAATAGTAGCTATGAAACAACAGATTCTTTGGAACAGAAAATGTTGCTGGATTCCAGGGAGGTACTTGCAAGTCTCAGGTCCTACGGTTGAGCGCCATAATATGGTAAGACGATTGATTTAATTTCTTAGAGATATCTGTTGAAATTGTGGCCATTTTTTTTAAGTTTGTATTTTTAATGTAGTAAAATTTAAAATTGTTTTACTGTTGGGCGCCATTAATTATTTTCATTTGACATTTTTGTGAAATTTTGGGAATAGTCTTACAAAAATTAAGAAACATTTTACACTCTTCTTGCGTAAACTTCCGCTGGGCGCAATTTTACAACCGCTCAGTTGAATGCTAATTGTATTTAGACAAAAATTTTGCAAAAATTAAATATATTTGTAAGCATATACAGCATCTATCACACGATCTATCAATTTAGTCATGGTATGCAGCATTTTAAAGCTGCTGTAAACCATTTTAGTTCTCTTCAACTTAACTTTTAAAGTTAATATCCTTATTGTAACACCTGTACATATTTCTATATTACTTTATAAACTTCATTCACTGTCATTTCTCAATTACAAAGCCACAAAGAAAAAAAATTTAAATTTAGAAAAAAATTTGTTTTGTAATGTAATGAATTTCCTTTATGATTTTGTAATTGAAAGTAAAGCTACTTCAAGCGAATTGTATTGTATCTCTTTTATATATTTTTTGTAACTTTTCTATGTCATCATCATCCTCGTCTAAGCCATTGTAATTATAATCATGGGAACCATAATATATTTTCTCATCATATATTATACATGACTAAGGTAACTTTATTAAGATTTTTAATACTGCTTTTTTCCTGTTTTTTCCATCTATCATTACAAAAAAGTGACCGTATTTCCGTTGTTTGTACTTCCAAGCAACTAAAGTCTGTAATAAAATATTAACCTTTTCATTAGTTGTCAGTAGTTTTTAATTACTTCTTTATGGTTTTGGCTTTAGAAAATATAAAATTCACTTTAAATATAAGACAAATATGAAATGAAAGTTATATTTTCCTAAATATGTTTATAGTTTATAAACCCTTCATAAAAAGAAGATTTTTTATTATAGCCATATTTTTGAAAGGTAAATTCTGTCTAAGATTTTATGATTCTAGTAACCAAGTTTTTAATTTCATTTTTTTTTTGTGTTAACAATTTACTTTTGCTACTATCACTACTAACCTGTTTTTGTAGGTTAACATGAAAATTAATTGCTTAACATTATTTATAAGTTGAAAATAAGGCGACTTGAAAGAAAAACATAGTGTGGAATAGATAAAGAAATGAGTACAAACGCCTCTAGACATAAATTAAGTTGGTTACAAAATTTTATGGAAATTCTACTAAAATCTAACATATAATTTTAAAGATTAACTAAACTAGATTAGTAAATCTAAAAGATATTGTTTCAAAATTATTGGCTCCTCGTTTTTGTTTTCATTGGCAGCAATGAGGAATAGTTGGATAATAAGGAAAACTCCCTTATTTCTTCCTGGTACGCCCTATGAATGTTCAAATTTAAAAAATGGGTTACAAAAGAGGTTCAAATTGTAACGAAATTAATTTAAACCAAATGAGAATTGTAAATTAACCTAAAGGTATCTCACATTAGCCCACCACTTTGTAAAATAAAAGTTTTTTGGGTATTTAAAATATGGGTAAAAAAAATATGCAATCGAATTAAATTCGTAAATTTCCCAATATTACTGAAACAGAAGTTTTTTCAATTTTTCTTTCATCTAGAACTGTAAGTGTCTATTGAAAATTATAGAATAATACTCCATACAAATGGCGCCCAATTTGAGGCCCTAATCTGATATACTGAGTTTTAACCGATGTTTGTAACCAAAAATAACAGGCGTAGACCGTTTAGTATATCGATCGACTCAGAATTACTTTCAGAGACGACAACTTTCGCGTTGTCCGTTTGACCATCTCTACATGTATCCAGGTAATCGAATCATAGGTCGCAATTCTGAACATAATGGGATGAAATTTGGTACATTATATTGGCCCAAGGACAAATCCTAATCAAATTGGTAGAAATCAGGTTTGACCTAGTCACAGCGTTTTAAAAGGCCGAAAAAAACGCTAAATTTCGAAATTTTTATTGTTTTTTTCGTGGTTTTTATACGCAATCCTACTACGTGGACAGATTATAATAAGTTTGTGCTAGTGTTTGTAACAGAAAAAAATACTAGACCTAGTAACACCTTTTAATATACCGATCGACTTCGAATCACTTTTTGTTTTGATTTAATGATGTCCGTCTGTCTGTCCATCTAATTTTATCTGAATTTACGTCGCAAAAACAAAGATATTTTGATGAAATTTAGTACACCGACTTTTATAGGCCCAAGGACGTACCGTATTGATTTTGGTTTAAATTGGCCTTTGTTTAGACCTACTGCCCATATAAAGGTCCACCCATAATTGGCTTGTTCGCACGCTAGAGGTCACAAATAACATACGAAAATATTTTAATGAAATTTGGTACAGTGAATCACGTGGGCTGATAGACAAAGCATACTGATTTTATTTAGAATGCCTTATTAATTTTTTACTTGTTTCATTCTTTGATACAAAAATATCAAACACATAATTTTAATATCATTGCACACACAAATTCGCAATTTATTCAAATTCGCAAATGGCGCCCAAGCAGGGAAAATTCTTGTAGAAATGAAAAAAAAAATCCCAAACGATAAAAACAATGAACATTTTTGACAAATTTACACTAAAATTCTCTTAAACTTTTTAAATTCAATGTAATGAACTAAACTTTAGCAGATTTAAATAAAATTCAGTAAATTTTCTACAATTTAATAAATTAAGTTGTTTAGATGACGCAGAGCAGGAATATTTCCAATAAATATAAAATTTTTTTTAAATCAACACAAAATATTAAAAATCTTAACACACTTATAAGAAAAATTCAGTTAATTTCGGTGAAATAAAATAAATGAACTGTCTTTTAGAAGATGTAAAGAAAATTTAGGAAAACTTGTTCAATTTAATAAACTCAGTTATGTTAAATGGCGCCTAAGCAGGGATAAGTCCAGGAAAATTGTAAAAAAGGTTCCCATCAACCCTATTTCTTAATATTTTCGTAAATTTACAGTAAAATTCTATTAATTTTACTGAATGTTATGAAATTAACAAAATTTTATTAGACCTAAATCAAATTTAATTAATATTTTTCACTTTAATAAACTGAGTTGAATTTTATCATGAATTTTAATTAGTGTGCATTAAAATGCAATCAAAATTTTTGAATTTTATCAAGCGAACTAATTTTAATACGATTTAATAAATTTTTATCTAGCTTGTTCAATTTGATAAACTCTATTTTCCTTTAACGGCGCCCGAGCAGGGATAATTATAATGAAATTGTAAATATTCCAACATAAACACAAATTACTAAAAATTTTAATGAATTTGACTCAGAATGGAGAAAAATTTATTGGACTTTAACAAGTGAACTTAATTTTTATAGATTTAATGAAAATTTTTTGTTGTTTTAAATGGCGCCTAAGCAGGGATAATTACAGTGAAAATTTAAATATGCCAACATTAACAAAAACTATTAGAAATTTTAATAAATTTACACTAAAAAGCATTTTATAAATTCAGTTATTTTAAATGACGCTCAAGAAGGGATAATTACAGTGCAAATTTAAATATACCAACATCAAAAGAAGCTATTATAAATTTCCCTTAAAAAGAAATTAATTGAATTTTATCTAGGTAACTTAATTTTGGTACATTTATTTAAAATTTTGTGAAATTTGTGCAATTTAATAAGATTATTTTTTTCGAAAGGCGCCCGAGCAGGGATAAATACAGTGAAAATCTATTCATTCCAACCTCAATAGAAACTACTATAGTTTTTTCATAAATTTACTTTAAAATGCAGTTAAATTTATTGAATTTTATAAAATGAATTAAATTTTTGTATAATTAAGTAAAATTTAGTCAAATTTGTTAAATTTAATAAATTCAATTGTTTTAAACGGCGCCCAAGCGGGGATAATTGCATTAAAAATTTAAATATTCCAACATCAACACAAGCTATTATAAGTTTTCATAAATTTGCGTTAGAAAGCAGTGATATTAATTGAATTTTTACAAAGTGAAATAAATTTTTGTACATTTGAATAAAATTTTTGTCAAATTTGTTCAACTTAATAATTTCAGTTTTTTAAACGGGATAATTACAGTGGAAATCTATTCATTCTCAATAGAAACTATTATAGTTTTTAATATATTCATATTAATAAAATTTACTTAATTTTGTCAAATGAACTAACTTTTTGTAGAATTAAATAAAATTTAGTCAAACTTGTTCACTATAATAAATTTAGTTGTTCTAAACGGCGCCCAAGCAGAGGTGATTATAGAGAAAATTTTAAAAATTTCAACATTAAAAAAATTGCCAAATTTATATTAAAACGCAGTAAAATTTATTGAATTTAATCAAGTGAATTAAGTTTTTGTAAAATTAAATAAAATTTAGTAAAACTTGTTCAATTTTATAGAACCAGTTGCTTACAACGCAGACCGAACGGGAACAAAATTTCGGGTCTAAATATGAAAATTCTCGAGTCAACATTAACTATAAAAACAATTATAAACTTACAATACAATACATTATGAAATTTGCCCTGTGTCAACTCCTCTCCAATATATACGCAAGCTGCTTTAACGTAAAAACCATACGTCAGTTTGGTAACATTTGCGAAAAAGGAGACACGGAGGAGATCGGAAGATAAACAAAAATCTAAAAAAGAATGTTTTTATGTGTCTGTGCTTGATCACTTCTTATTAAAAACAATTAAAGAAAGCGGATTAGAAAAGAAAACTATGAATTAGTTACATTGCATTCAAGGCCTTACTTGGGTGAGATGGCTAACCGGTCGCACCTTAGTATAGTTACGTTTGTAATGTGGGAATATGCACAGGTTCGATTCCTACAGCCGACGGGTTGTTGAAAAATTATCGTATGGAGACAATCTGCCATTAAAAATATATACAATAATAGAAATTTAATAGAAAATCACTGATGAAGCCAGTCCATAGAAAAAAGGCAGAAACTAGATATAGTCTGTTTATTTAAATTTATTTTTATCGGGATATACATTAATTGTCCTATCCGGATTTCATTCTTGCCTAAGGAAATCGTCAGGGGACGACGTTTTTAGAATTTCTGAAAATATTTGTTAAGTTGAATTACAAACTCAATGGGAATTTCTTGTTCTCGTCTAGTCTGATTTATAACTTTTAGAGGAAAAGGTTTATTCTTCTCAAACTTATTAAATTACAATATATTAAATTATATTAAATTTATGAACTAAGTTCTACTTTATTAACTAAGTCTTAGTTTAATTTAACTAATTTTAGTACGGCACCGTTCTAAACAATACTGTAAGGTAGGTAGGATTATTTAGCTAAAAACAAGTTAAATAAAATTAAAATTTAAATATTTTTTTCTTTCTAAGTGAATACCCTTGATATTGTAACGTCTATTTAAACTAGTTTTAACTATTAATTAAATAATGATAATGTATTATAAGTTTTTATTATTTTATCTTATCTTATGAAGCTATTTGGACTTGAAAAACATCATAAAATTTGTGTTTACTTTTCTGGTAATTTTTGTCTTCCTTGAAAGCAGAAACTATTATGATGAAAAATTGAGATAAAAAAACAGATTTTATGATTTGAGAACTATAGCTAATTGAAATTTAGTTCAAATACTTTTAGGCTGCAGAAAAACAAATATTGTCAAAAAAAGGTTTAGATAAATTAAATATGACTCTGAAAGAAGATAAGAGAATGAAATATTTCTGTTAAATTCCAAAAATTTTATCTAGATTTTTCTTAAATTATTATATGTAATAATTATATTATTAGGAAGCGTGTTGTGAAAGTTAAGGTGTTAATCTTTAAATTAAGTAATTTTATAATGACTTATAATAATATTATAATGTAATAGAAGAAATATAATTAGAAAAAGCTTCATCATCAAAACTAAACTTGTTTTTCATTGATATAATCTAAGTTTAACTTTCAGTATAGAAAACAATTTTTTGGCCCGTTTGGGCGCCATAGGTAACTATTTTATTTTGAAAATTTCTCATCGAATTTTCAATTATCATTTCAATGTAAACTATTTTATGGTAAAACTAGTTTTCAAAAGCAAATACCGACTAAATAAAAATGACAAATTGTTGCTGTCCCTGCTTGGGCGCCATTAATATATTTTTTTTTGGAATGTTGTTGCTAATAAGGGCGCCTGAGCAGGGACAGCAAAAATTAATTATTTATTTAGTTGATACTTTCTATTGAAATCAAGTTTTATAATAATTTCTTTTAGAATAAAAAATTAATTTTTTGTGTGTTGCATTTTAAGAATTAATTTATTTTTTTTAAGGTCATTAGTTGAATTCCCATTAATTTCCTTAATTTTAAGTTTCTTTAAAATCCATTAAAAATTTGAATAAATTTCACTTACCTATTAATAAAATATTTAAAAATAACATGACCGCAACTGTTGCCGCTAAGGGGTTAATATGTAATTTGCCTATAGGCCCCATGTTGTGTGTGGTTTGGATTCTGTGTGCGTTGCTGCTTGTTCTATTTAGTCTATAGTTTTCGTAGAGATTGATGTTTGTTTTGTTTTTCTTTTTAAATAAATTTTTTTAGCTTTTTTTTATTTATAAACTAAATTGCAAGTATTTACTTTATTTGTTTTATAAAATTAACTTCAGCACAATTTATTTTGTTACTTTAATGAAATTTGTGTTTTAAATTCACTAAAAAAAATTGAGTTTAACACAAAAATCTAAAAAAAAAATGTAATACAAACAATTTATTTAAATTACTTTTATAGATTTTTATTTGATTATAGCCATTTGTTAGCTGAAATGAGAAAAAAGAATAAAAAAAATGCAATTGATTAATTGTGGTTGGTAAAAAATGCATTAAAAAAATAATTTAAAGGCAAATGTTTAATAAACGTTGAAATAAGTAAAAAATATGGCAACTCTGTTATTAAAAATATCGCAACTCTGTTATACAAATTTTTTAAAATTTTATTTAAGACAAATGTGTGATATTTTCTAGCAATCAAAAATCACTAAATTTAAGGTAATTTCTATCAGAATTTATAAAAATATATTAGAAATTCACAAATAGTGAAATAGTGGTAAAGGCGCCCGAGCAAGGACAATTATTTTAGATTTATATACTTTGATACCAAAGTTTTATATGAAAATTTTTACAAAATTTTGTGAATTTCTGTTAATTTCTATCATAATTACTAAAAATTTATTAGGAAATGGCGAAATAGCGAAATAATGGAAATGGCGGCCAAGCAGGGGTAATAATTGTAGATTGTAGACGCCAAATAATCAATTTACTCTAAATTTAGTGAACTTCCTTTAATTCTTTTCAGAATTACTGAAAAAGTATTAGAAATTGGCCAAATTGTGAAGTGTTTTGAATGGCGCCCAATCATGAACCATAATTTTATATTTTTAGACTTCTGTTATATAATTCAGCAACAAATAATCAATTTATTAAATATTTAAAGAAAATGAAATAAGTTTTGTGGAATTTAAGCATATTTTCCAAATTATAAGAGTCTAGAAATATTATTAAAGTTTAAAAATATAAATTTATATAAATTAACTAAAACTGAGTAAAAATTTTCTGAAATTAAGTTTAAAGAATGCTAGTTTGCAGAAATTCATAATATATCCCCTAAAATCTTCAAAAATTCTAAAACTCAAGAGCAAAATACCAAGAAAATATTTAAGAAATTAACATTTTGCATACAAACTCTTATTTCTTTTCTACATCCAACAAATATTGCATTCTACAGCAAAAATACTTATATACTACATATGTAATACTACAGGTGGTAATGGAAATCATATGGTGGTTTTTGTGGCAAGTGGTAAAAGGTAGCATCTAAAAGAAAAAAAAAACACGTTTGTGGAATGCTTAATGATGCAACAACTAAAAACCCCTGACAAAACATTAACAAAACGTCGACAACATACGTTTGTAGTGTTGAAGTTATGCTGGCAAACAAAAGGATATTCTTTAAATACTTCTTGTGTCACAACCACGTTGATTACGGAATAGAAAATATGTGTGAAAATTATGCTTAAAGAATTTTTAAATTATAAAAATATATTTTCTTTAGAAAAAGATAATTATCTTTTGGATAATAATGAGTTTTGTTAATGAATATTTATGGATAAATACATTTTGTTGTTATCAAGAATAGTAATCAATATAAATTGAAAAAATATGTTACCTTAGACAAAGTTTTAATAATAAACCGGTGACATATGGTGGAAAATTTTGCAATGATAATAGAACCTGTATAAGATACGAAATTTTAATAAGTTTTCTAATATTTTTATACCCTACACCACTATGTGGTCAGGGTATTATAAGTTTGTGCTGATGTTTGTAACACCAAAAAATATTGGTCGTAGACCCACCTTATAGTATACCGATCGGTTCAGATTTTTTTTTTATTTCGATTTAACGATGTCCGTCTGTCCGTCCGTCCGTCCGTCTGTCTGTCTGTCCATGCAATCTTGTGCGCACTCTACAGGTCGTAGCTATTAAGATATTTTGATGAAATTTGGTACGCAGACCTATGTTGGCCCAAGGACGAACAAGTTTGATTTTTTTGAACATCGGTCCATGTTTAGACCTAGTGCCCATATAAGGGTCCTACCAAAATTATATTGTTTATACGCTGCAGGTCGTAAATATTAAGATATTTTGACGAAATTTGGTACACAGACCTATGTTAGCCCAATAACGCAGCCTATTTATTTTGGTGAACATCGGTCCATGTTTAGACCTAGTGCCCATATAAGGGTCCTACCAAAATTATACTGTTTATACGCTGCAGGTCGTAAATATTAAGATATTTTGATGAAATTTGGTACACAGCCCTACATTGGCCCAATAACGCAGCCTATTGATTTTGGTGAACATCGGTCCATGTTTAGACCTAGTGCCCATATAAGGGTCCTACCAAAATTATACTGTTTATACGCTGCAGGTCGTAAATATTAAGATATTTTGATGAAATTTGGTACACAGACCTATATTGGCCCAATAACGCAGCCTATTGATTTTGGTGAACATCGGTCCATGTTTAGACCTAGTGCCCATATAAGGATCCTACCAAAATTATACTGTTTATACGCTGCAGGTCGTAAATATTAAGATATTTTGATGAAATTTGGTACACAGACCTACATTAGCCAAATAACGCAGCCTATTGATTTTGGTGAACATCGGTCTATGTTTAGACCTAGTGCCCATATAAGGGTCCTACCAAAATTATAATGTTTATACGCTGCAAGTCGCAAATATTAAGATATATTGATGAAATTTGGTACACAGACCTATATTGGCCCAATAACGCAGCCTATTGATTTTGGTGAACATCGGTCTATGTTTAGACCTAGTGCCCATATAAGGGTCCTACCAAAATTATACTGTTTATACGCTGCAGGTATTAATATTAAGATATTTTGATGAAATTTGGTACATAGACCTATGTTGGCCCAAGGACGAAGCCTATTGATTTTGGCGAACATCGGTCCATGTTTAGAACTAGTGCCCATATAAGGGTCCCCCCAAAATTATATTGTTTATACGCTGCAGGTCGCAAATATTAAGATATTTTGATGAAATTTGGTACATAGACCTATGTTGGCCCAAGGACGAAGCCTATTGATTTTGGTGAACATCGGTCCATGTTTAGAACTAGTGCCCATATAAGGGTCCCCCCAAAACTGGCTTGGTTACAAACTGCAGGTCACAAATATAAAGATATTTTAATGAAATTTGATGCGCTGACTCACATTATAGAAAATTTTGACACAAGCCCCATTTTAACCCATTCGAATTTCGGATCCAAACAATACACCAGAGTGGTGTAGGGTATTGTATAGTCGGCATGCCCGACTTTAACCTTTTTACTCGTTTAATATAAGTACTGATGTCATTTAATTGGCAAGTTGAAAGTTTGAAAAAAGTTGTATGTTTTGTACTAAAATATTTTGGAGTCACGCAAATATTTATAAAATTATATACAGAAAAAAACCAAATTTTAGCACAAACTGTAAAGTATGGTACCTGATTAGGAGCCACAATATTAATATAAGTGGTTTTTATCAACTCAAAAATATTTTTCTTAGGAAACATTAAGCATTCATTCAGTATTTCGCAACATTTTCTATAAAAATTCTCACAAAATATACATATGGATGTTTAAACTGGCACTGCCGAATTGGCGATGAGGTAAAATAAATTCTTGATTTCCGAATTAAATTATATGATCATTTAATAAATTTTAAATCAAAAATTTTTTAATCGAAGATTTTTTTTTAAATTATAACAGAAATTTTGTCCCAAATGCAAACTAATTAAATGTCTCTGCCCAGGCGCCATTAAGAAAAATAACAATTAACTAATTTCAATACAGTTTCTTCATTAAAAAAATTGATATTCTTTACTTTAACAAAATCACTTTTTTCTAACATCTATACAATTTTTAATAAACATTATAATTGGCGAAAGGTTGATAGAAATTTGTAAATTTTAATCTAAATGTTTCTCGTGCTTGATAAAATAAATCAATGACTTAGTAAAAATGCCAAATTTCGATACAAATTTTAATTATGGTCCCTGCTCAGGCGCCAGGGCATTATTAAAAGTTTTTTTATTTTCCGAACATTGTTTTGCTGCCACAATATTAAGAACTGTTCATAAATCAATATATTTTTCATAAAAAAATAATTATATACGTGTCCAACCCTAGAAAAATTTCTTTAAGCCAGCACAGCCGGATTGGCGATGAGGTTAAATAATTTGAATTGACACAATTATTTTGTAGTATATTTATATATTTTCAAGATAAATTCACTCAAAATAAAAATTAATTGATTAAAGGATTTTTTTTAAGTTTTAAATTTTTGTCTTTGCTGGGCGCCATTAAGGAAACAAATTTTTAAATATTTTATAAAAAATTGTTTACTGCAATAAACGTGTATGCAAAGTTCGAAATGTTCTCAAAAAATAAACGAAAGGGTGTAATTCCTTTTAAGATGTTGCTAAATTATAATTCCAGCTTTGGCGGCTCTTAGTAACCATTTTTATCACACAAAATCTCGGGAAAAATCCAAAATTCCAGATTAGTGTATAAATAAAATTATATCTGTTCTTTATTTTAATGGAACAGTTTACTTGAATTTTGTTTGCTGTGAGCAAAAGTTGTAATTTTTTTATTCAAACTATTTCTGCTCTTCGTAATGTAATTTAAATTCTAAGTTAGAATGTTTTAGCAAGTTTTTGTTAAAGCAATTATTTTTTATTTCTAACTATTCCAAAAATACAACGCAATAAAACAATCCCTTTAATAAAAACAAAAATTAATTTTTCAACCTGCGCGCCATTTAAAATCAACTTTTAACATTTTTTATCACCAAAATCACGAAATAAGTCAAAGGCTGAGACCTTGGATCTTTTTCTCTGTCACATATTAAATTTTTAGCAAAATCCTACAGTAAATGTTCATTGCTTGTGGGAAAGAGAATTTATTTAACTCAAAATTATTTTGCCGCAGTGTTTTTTATAATTCTGGTTTAAATTCCTTTTTTTTTGGCAAAATTTACTGCGTTGAATTTTTAACTTAAATTTAGACTCACATACTCACAAAAGCAAAGAAATTAAGCAATTTCATTTATAAACACTAAAATTATTGTTCCTGCGTGGACGCCATTTCCTTTAAACTCTTGGGGTTTTACCAACAAAATCCTAAAAAGTATCCCAGAATCCTGATTTTTTTTCTGCCATATAACATATGACACTGTAATGGCAAGCGAATTTTGGATTTTATTCCCATTGTATCATTTTAAATTTTCTTTTTTTCCTCAAAATTATTTTTTTTACCTCGTGACAATATCAAATTCCTAATTAATACCTTTTAAGTAAAATTTTTTGGCTGCAATAAATAAATATTAATTAATTTAGTTAAGACTCATGTTTTCTATAGTGAATAACACAATATGATTTCTTTAACAAAAATTAAAACTCATGTCTCTGCCTGGGCGCCGTTTTAAGTTAACCTGGTTTTGCTTAATTAAACTATTTTCTTTTGTTGCTTTTTTATGCTTTTTTTGTCAACCGTTTTTCACCTGATATGTAATTTTTATGTTTATTTTGTTCCAAGTTTAATTTATTTGTGTAAATTTTAATTTACTGCCCCTGCCTGGCGCTACTTTGAATTATTCCAATGTGTGAAATTTAAATAAACGTTGGTATAATAAATTAAGTTTTATAATTTTAAACCCTTTAAATTAACTAAAAAAACAACTTTTATTAAAACTTGCTTTTCTGTAACTGAAAATAACTGTCACTGTGTGGGCCCATTTTATGTCATTCTGATTTTATTATAAATCTGTTTTTCTTTTTCTGAAATCAAGAGTTTTCAATTAAGACACTTTTTCATAATTAAAAATAACTCCCCCTCTCTGGGCGCTATTTTACGTGAACCGAGTTTTACTGTAAAGCAATTTTTCTATTTTTTTTTTAATTTAATCACACTTAAGATATAACAATTCGATTTATTTAGAAAAACTTGTATTTTTACTCTTTTGTCTCTCGCTCAACGAACTAAAACATCAAATTTTATAAAGATGCGCTTTTTATAATTGAAAATAATTGTCCCTGCCTGGGCGCCATTTAATGTAAAAACTACTTTTTCTATAATGCAATTTTAATTTTCGTAAATTTAGACATTTAATTAAAAAAATTTTTATAATGGCCCTCAAATTATTAAAATGCGATTTATAAAGAAAAAATTGTTATCTTACTGTCCGTGCATGGGCGCCAAATATTATTTTAGCAGGGTTCTTTAAAATTAAACAAACATTTTCAACATAAAATTTCTATATTAAACTAACAAAATTTCTATATTAAACCGACAATAAAAAAAAATAAAACAGCGAATTATCTTTTCTAAAAACTATTTACTTCAGCGCCATTTAACATCAACTTGGGTTTGCTTTAGAGCTTATTATTTGTTTTTTCTTTTATAAATTTGGCGTCTTCTTGCCCGTTACTTTAAATGCGTTCAAAAAATAAAAATGTGATGAATGTATAAATACTTTATATAACTGTACGTGGCTGGGCGCCAAATAGCATTCAACTAGTTATATGAATTTAATTTTGTTATTTGTGTAAATGTACACACAGAAAAAAACAGGGGAAATATTACCTAAGAGCTATGTAATCATACAACTACATAATTTTCAAGTCAGTTTTACAAAAGTTCTAGTACACTCTAAAAATTACTTGTAAAATTACTGCTATAAAATATGTAAATTTTCATGTAAAATTACTGAAAATGCGTAACTTTAGGCATAAAGTATCTGCAAAACTTTTTTACGCTTTTTTGTAAATAAAGTTACATTCAAAGTATAGTATTTTGTATGTTGATAAACATATTTTTATTAGAATAAGCATTATCTCTTTATGTTTACATATATTGTGTGTAAAATTTGTTTTAGACACAAAGTATGTAATCGTACTTAATTTAAAGAAGTAATGTTGAAATTGTCAAAATTTTATTTAAAAAATAAGAAAAAGTTGCAAACCGATTCAACAGATTTTAGTTTTAATAAATTGCTGCAAAAAACATGAAAAAATTGTAAAGAAAAATCAAGGTCGATTAAAACAAATTGTGCGGGTAATAGTATAATTAATAAAGTCCGAAATCAATTAATTGAAAACGTATAAATGTAATATTTGAAAAACAGCATTTGAAAAATAGCGAAATCTTAATGCTAACATACGGTTAATATTTTACTTCCAGTTTGGAACGACCTTTGAAGAAGTTTCAAATCTAATTCCCACAAATACACCATTCATTGCTTGTCTTCGTAAGTACATATTTATGCATATTTTCATTATTTATCTTAAAAATAATTTATTTTGTTCTCATTTTAGGAAATCGACAATATGACCAAGGCATATATTTTATTGAAATGGAAATAGTGGTTTACGAAAAGGCAGATGTTGTTAAGCAGTTAGCTGAAGTCACCAATTTTTATTTTATATTAACACTTTATATACTCTACAAATTTTTCAAACACTTTAATTTTTGTTCAGAATTTTCTAAAATTTCATCCTCCAACTGTACTTGGTGCAAAAAAAACATAAACCCTTTCCAAAAAATTAATACGCTGATAAAAACAAAATTCATTATTTACATTATTTTTAAATTTAATGTTACATATCGTCGGCTTACCTGCAAGTAGTGCTATGTGTTTTTAATAGATTTTCAGGAGAGCGAAAAAACTGTTAAAAATATTCTTTTAAGATATTTTATTGACATCATATGCCTTAATGATGATTTAAGTGAATGAGGTCGTGAATCATTAAGGCATATGATGCCAATAAAATATCTTAAAAGGCAATTTTTAACAGTTTTTTCACTCTCCTCAAAACTAGTTAAAAAAACACATAGCACTACTTGCAGGTAAGCCGACGATATACATAATTAGCTGTGTTTTCGACTTAACTATATCTGTTAACTCAGAAAATAAACTCAAAGAACACAAAAACGTGTTTGTGTCGAAAGCTGACACTTTTCGTATGCACGTTAACTTTCTAAGTGGATAATTATCAACGCTGTAAGCATACGTTCGATTATACTGCAACTATTATAAACATTAAAGGTCATACGCATAATAACATTTTGAATTTATAAATGGCTTATAAAAGAAATTTTTCATACAAAATTCATTTTATAACGCGTTTATAGATTTTAATCTCTTCAACGTAGATCTGCTATAAATACTTAAATGAGCGAAAATGCAGCTTATTATTTTATTTAGTAAACCCACATTAGTTCTTTTATTGTTTTTAAATGTTAGAAAATTTACATTTGCAATTTCGAATAAAACATCCTTTAAAAATATATTTTTTTATTTAAATCCTTTAAATGGAAGTGGGAATCATTTGGGTTGTGTAATATAAAGCAACAAGGATGTATATATACAAATTTTACGTGTGGTTGTAAGCATTTCATCTGTATCTTTACATATTTTTGAATGCCATTTTAAGCACAAACAATGTAATTTTACATGATATTCGTATGTTCCTAAACATTTTTTAAGCACATAAATAGGTACGATTACATACTTTATGCCTAATTAATGTACACACAATGTATGGAAATATTTGAATTTAGGCACAAAAATGTATTTTTACTGAAATTATAGTAGGAGAAAAAATACCTACTATAAAAGGGGTAAAGTTACATGAATTTTTATTAGAGTGTAAAATATCCACATTTTTTTGTAAAATATATACATGTGCAGTGGAAAATATCTGAAAAATAACATATATTTTGCTAGAAGTTTGTAAAATCTACACACAGAAAAAAACTGGGGGAATATTACCTAAGAGCTATGTAATTATACAACCAGAATTAGTAAAACACTAAATTTGTAAAAATTAAAATATTTTGTAAAATCTAAAAATTATTATTTTTATAGAGAAATCAGCTTAAGTAAATATTATTTCAAGTTTCATAAAAGTTGAAACTGGTATAACGAAATAAAACACCGATTTAATAAAATATGAGACCAATATTTTAAAATTATTGTCCCTGCCTAGGCGCCATTCATAATAAAACACAAATTCGATTTCTGGTAACGAATTGTTAATGCTGTCATTTCACTAACGTTATTGGTACTTAGAATATAAATAGGTTCTAGATAGAAAAATGTGTTCCGTTTTTTATAACTTTGAAATAGAAACGGCCCGTTTTTGTGAGCCATTTTTAAAAATCCGGTTTCGTTTTCTCGCATATTAGCATTATTCTAGTTATATTTATTTAATGTAGCTATTCCTTTGGCTGAAGTAAATTCTAATATAATTTTACGTAATAAAGCACTAAATTTTTTAAAAATTCAAATATTTTTTAAAATCTAAAAATTAGAATTTTTGCCTTGGCGCCATTTAACATTAATCTGGGTCTACTTGTTGTAGGAAAATTAGCTTTAGTCAATTTTTATACAAGTTTCGTAAAAGTTCAAACCGCAAGAATGAAATAAAACACAAAATAAGTAAAATATTAGAACATTTTCTAGGATTATAGTCCCTGCCTAGGCGCAATTTACAAAAAACTCCGATATCGGTTCTAGTCATGTGCTGCTAATGCCACAAATTCTTTTACTCATTTATACTTAAAATATAATTCGATGATAAATAAAAGATTGTGTTTTTTATAAAAAAAATACTTTGAAATAGACACGGTCCATGTTTGGGCGCCAAAATTAAATATCTAGATTTGGCATTTTCGCATAGTTTAGCTGTAGTAACCACAGTGTAGTTAATTGAGACTCAATATAAAGCGATTATACATTAATGGTTTAGATAAAATGCGAATTCTAGCAAAATTTACTTCCTGGGCGCCATTTTCATTAGTATAGGGGGTTTTTTGCGAAAATATTAATTTTTAGTTTATTTCAGTTAAGTTTCCACAAAATCTGTTGTATAGTGTAATTTTTTTGTTTTTCAACTGATAAGCAAAAAAACTGTAAAGAGAGTGAGAGCTAAAAGCTATGGTTGACTAAACAACCACAATTGGAATGCACGTTACTAACGTAGACTCTACCTACCTGCCAAAAAAAAACAGGTATTGAAAAAAATATATAGACAATTCCAATTGCACACACTGAACACATTAAGTCATTTAGTCATTTTCGAAGTAAAAAAAAAGAAATACCGAATAATACCTGAAAGTGCTAACTGAAGTGAGTTTAATCTCTTTTGAGAAAAATATCAGAATATCAGACCAAAAAAAAAACTCTCATTCACATGTATCTTATATATCTACTTCTAAGTAAATATAACCTGTACTTGTATTTTAACAAAGCAAAATTGAGTTTAAGCATATTTGATAATCAAGTCATAAACAATAAATAATTTTGTTTATCTGTTATTTGCTAGATTTCATATAATTGTGTCATATTGTAAGAAATTTTCTCATGTCTGTTTAAAATAAATATAATTATTAATTAAGTTTAACTGTACATAAACACCCTGTATAGTTTCTAGTCATTTTATTTTAATAAGTTTTTAGTTAAAAGCGTTTTAAAATTCTGTGTTGTGAGTCATGACGTCTAGAGTCTTTGTCATTTATTATGGAATGAGTTTTATTAAAATTATGCTTCAACTACTTATGGTTAAAAAGAAAATTGAAATTGATTTTTTTTTTATTATTATTTGTAAACAGTTTTTAATTATGAAATTCAAAACCTGTTTGAAAACAAAGAAACAAATATTTGTGAGAATATAATTTTTTATAATGAAAGACCATGAAATACGAGTATTCTATAATTTAATAATAAAATATTTTAAAAAGTGTTCATCGCCTTTCAAAACTAGGAGATTATTTGTGAAAACTTTAAATTGTTAACGCTGATTGGGCGCCATTAAAAAAACAATAAACTTTCCAATAAAACGAAAAAAAGTAGAAAATAATGTTGGGGATTTAGCGAATACAATAAAACTGGCCTGCACATTAAAAAATTGGATCAATTCGAATTGGCGCCCAGGCAGGGACTATAAATACAAAATTTTGTAAAAAATGGTTAAAAAGAAAATTGGAATTGATTTTTTTTTGAATATTTGTAAACAATTTTTAATTATGAAATTCAAAACCTGTTTGAAAACAAAGAAACAAATATTTGTGAGAATATAATTTTTTATAATGAAAGACCATGAAATACGAGTATTCTATAATTTAATAATAAAATATTTTAAAAAGTGTTCATCGCCTTCTAAAACTAGGAGATTATTTGTGAAAACTTTAAATTGTTAACGCTGATTGGGCGCCATTAAAAAAAACAATAAACTTATCAATAAAACGAAAAAAAGTAGAAAATATGGTTGGGGATTTAGCGAATACAATAAAAATGGTCTGTACATTAAAAAATTGGATCAATTGGAATTGCCGCCCAGGCAGGGACTATAAATAAAATATTTTGTAAAAAATGGTTAAAAAGAAAATTGAAATTGATTTCTTTTTATTATTATTTGTAAACATTTTTAAATTATGAAATTCAAAACCTGTTTAAAAACAAAGAAAGAAATATTTGTGAGAATATAATTTTTTATAATGAAAGACCATTTAATACGAGTATTCTATAATTTAATAATAACATATTTTAAGAAGTGTTCATCGACTTTAAAAAGTAAGAGATTTTTTGTGAAAACTTTAATTTGTTAATGCTGATTGGGCGCCATTAAAAAAAGTACAAAATAATGTTGGGGATTTAGCGAATACAATAAAACTGGTTTGCACATTAAAAAATTGGATCAGTTTTCTAACAAAAAAATTTCGAATAATTTGGAATCTAATTTTTAGACAAAAATGCACTGCAGCGGCCATTTGTATTTTAGACCCCTTAAAGAGGGCCGAAAAATAAAAATTTGTTTTATACAAAAAAAAAAAATGGTACTCAAATAAAAAGAAAGTTTCTAACGACTTAAAAAATTATTTTATTTTTATGGTCGATAACTGGATCCTAACAGTTGTCCTAACTGGATCCAAATTTTGGTCTCAAAATTAAATAAAATAAAGTAATTTTAGTTGCCACTGGAACTGTTAAGTTCATTTGGTCCAAAAATTATTTGAAATAAAATAAAAACAACACTGTAATGTAAAAATACATTATGAAATTTGCCCTGTGGCAACCCGTCTCCAATATATAAGCAAGCTGCCTGCTCTTGAACGTAAAAACCATACGTCAGTTTGGCCAAAGATTATACATTTTATAGATTGACCATACTACTCACGGTTCTCTCGATAATTAGCGAACTCGATCCAAACTCGGGCAAAGAGAACAATGCATACGAAAACCTATTTATAAAAATACGACCAAATACATAGAGCGAGGTTTGAGGTTTTTGGCAAAACATTTGCGAAAAAGGAGACACTGAGGTGATTGGAAGATAACCAAAAATCTAATAGAATGTTTGTATGTGTCTGTGTTTGATCACTTCTGAGTAATAGTAAAAGAAAGTTGAATAGGAAAGAAAACTATCAATTAGTTACATTGCATTCAAGGCCTTACTTGAGTGAGATGGCTAAGCGGTCGCACCTTAGTATATTTACGTTTGTTATGTAGGTTCGATTCCTACAGCTGACGGGTTGTTGAAAACTTATCATATAGAGAAAATCTGACAATATAATATAAAAAATAATACAATATAATGGAAAATCACTGAGAAAGCCTTTAGATAGAAAAAGGCAGAAACTAGATCTAGTCTAATTTGAAAATTAATGGGTTTATGATTTTTAGAGAAAACTCCAAACCTAATAAATTAAACTGATTTTAGTACAGTGTTGTTTTAAAATTATATAGATTTTAGTTGTTAGTGGAACTGCTAAGCGTAATATTTATTGCGAGGCAGGAAAATTATTTTTTTTTAAATCGAAAGATTTTTTCAAAAAAGTTTTAGTGTACGTAAACTTTTTGAAAAAATTCGCGATTTTTTAAAAAACTTCTTATTTTTTAATAATATATTCATAGAGCTTTGAAAAATATCATGATTTTTGTAATCTTGGCGAAATTTGCTTTCATTTAAGTACATTTTTTAAATATAAAAAAAGTTGACCATGGGTCCTCGCCGCCACTAATTAAAAATCTCGAATCGGAGACATTTTTTTTCTCCAACAAGCGGGACGCTAAATTAGTTCTTAAAAAAAGATATTTGAGTACGAAAATTACCATACATTTTTAGCTAGGTAGTTTGTTACTCTCCTAAACAGCTTTGTGTTCAAAATAATCAAAATAGGTCTGGCGGTTCAAAAGTTGTGACTGAAAATGTGAGGCCACCTCAAATATTTCCATACAAATTTTTCATTTCAATACAAATTTCAGTACATTTTAAACCGGGTGCCCCGCTTGTTGGATTTTTAAACTAGCACAGTGTTATCAATTTCGTTTTTTTTTATTTCGGAGGTGGTCATGAATTTAGTTTCTTGTTCTTCTTATGCCCGCTGAAGTGCAGTTTATCCCATTTTTGCCCCCTAAATATACAATTTGGTCCCCTATATTTAGAATCGATAGTTTTTTAAAATTCTGTTCCCTCTAATTTATATCAAAATTTCATCGAAATCTGAGGATGTTAAATTTTTCCATTTCCAATATTTATGAATCGCTTTTATCAACATCTAGTTAAGCTACTAACTGAGGTGTGATCGAAATGGGTTAAAAAACAAGCAAGTTATTTCTTTTAAAATAAAAAGAACACTTTTAAGTTCTTTTTGTATATTTCTCTTATTTGTTTTGCTCAGATTTCTATGTTACTTTTTATAAAGTTTATTTTTAGTTTTTTGTTTAGTAACAAAATTAAACAAAAAAACTACAAAATAAAATGCGGCAAAATCCAGTTGCAAAGGCCAAGAGACTCTATAAATGTTTTTATACCCTACAACACTACATAGAGAGGTTATAAAGAGTTTATGCTGATGTTTGTATTAGAAAAAAATAATACACCTGAGGGCACATTTTAGTATACCGATCGACTCAGAATAACCTTTTGAGCAATGTCCGTCCGTCCGTTCGTGTAAACCTGGTCACACATTTAGAAATATTTTTTGCACATGAGCAGCTTCTTCTTGCGCAAGGGCCAACCCTATCGAAATTGTATAGAATCGGTACATATTCAGAATTTCTTCACGTAGAAAGGTCCTAACTCAATTGGAGTTAAATAATATTTCGAAACACAATACTGCAGATATCTGCCATTAGAAGGAGTATTTTCTGAATTATTTAGAATCTGCACATATTGAGATCTACCTACTATAGAAGGATTCTATATGAATTTGTCTTTAATGGCATTTGGTTACACAAAACCTTGTTGTTATTTGGGTTATCAATGTTGTGATAACCATAACCATAGAAAATCAGACCACATTTGGACCTAGTCTCTATTAAAGCTACCATCCCGGTATTTTCCTAGATAAACTTTTTAGCATTTTCATTTAAAATGTTCACTACATTTACTGCACAGTTAATTTTTCAGCGCATATAATAAATATCAAGTCTATTCTCGAAATTGGATCTGCTTTTAGGAATATAATCCGAATCGTACTGAGGTGTAGGGTATTTCATGTTCGGGATTGACTGACCATAATTTTTTTTACTTTTTACTTTGTTTTTATGTATTAAAGATGAGGAGTGACTAGTGAATGAGTAGAGTCAATAAACGACAAACAGAAAAAATTAGAAAAAAACAAAAAAAATTGACACCAATACACAAACAACATAAATATTACACAAAAATAATGAATAAAATATACAAAATGAATTAAAAAAAAATTGTGTAAATTTTTGTTTATAAATTAAGCAGAATAAATTGTTTTTATGCATGAGAATAAAACGATATTAAATTTTTATCGTTTTTTTTTTCTATAACGATATTATTTTGGGTGCGTATGAGTAATATTTTTGTTTATAATTTAATATTACTCATACGTTAGAAGTACAATCAAAGTATAATCATGAATGAAAGATTTGGCAAAAATTTTTGCAGATTTTACAGTACAATTTGCAATTTTCAATTAACTAAAATTTAACTTAAATATAACTAAAATATATCCAGCATAAAACCTCCCATACGTTGAAAAAAATTATATATTTCGATATATTTCATTAAAAAAACTCTCAGGTTCCGATAAATTTGTTTTATGGAAAAACCCTGGGAATATGTTCGTCATTGTAACTGTTTAAACTATATTTTTAATTTTTTTTTTTAAGATTTACTGTTTTTATTTATGGGCGGTTAACCGGTTTAAACGATTTTTTCACAAACAGTTAACCGAAACCCGCTTTTTTTTTTAAAGGAATGTATGAAATTTTTAATAAATAATCGACCATTTCACTTTTGGGTGTAAGTAAAAATTTCATAAATTTTTTTTCTTAATTTCATTCGATATTTAAGTAAATTATGATTGAATATAAGTCATTTAAACCTAGAAGTTTAAATTCGAATCGGATAAAATATCAAAATGCAGTAAAATGTCGATGTAAATTTCACTTTGAAATCACTTCGAAATTCAGAATATAACTGAATATGAAATTTTAAATAAAATTGTATGAACAATTTAATGAAAAGTTTCAATAGATGAATTCCAGCGAAACTTCAATGAATTAATATAAAAATTCATAAATAGCATGCAGAGAAGCCTCTCAGTGAACTAAAGGATTTTTGGCTCTTGGAATGTTTTAAGGGTAAAATGCGGCTGGGGAGTTTCAAAAAATCGATTTTCGGGCGCCATTTTAGGAGGTAGGAGGAGGAGGGGGGAGGGGGGCAAACATTTTATATATTTTTTCTAATTTGAGGACTGTTAACAAGAATCTGAAGTCAAAATAATAATAGGTACATCCACCAACAAAAAGTCGGTAGTGAAAAGTTAAAAAAAACCGAAAAATTAAAATTTTATTAGTAAAGTGTTGTTTTTTCAAACGCGTCGTATAAATCAAATGCAATTAATATTGTAGTTAATATGAATTTTTAGGTAGGTTTGAGGTTAAGAAGAAGAATAAACATTTTTTCAAAGTTATAAACACATTATTAATTTGCAAATCAGACTAGATCTAGTTTCTGCCTTTTTTTATGGACAGACTTCATCAGTGATTTTCCATTAAAGTGTATTATTGTTTATATTTTATTGCAGATTGTCTCTATATGAACTTTCAGAAGTGATCAAACAGACATACAAACATTCTACTTTAGATATTTTGTTTATCTTCTTATCTCCTCCTTGTCACCTTTTTCGCAAATGTTTAATGGAAAATCACTGATAAAGTCTGTCCATAAAAAATGTCAGAAACTAGATCTAGTCTGATTTGCAAATTAGTAATGTGTTTATAACTTTTAAAAAATTTTTATTCTTCTTCTTAACCTCAAACCAACTTACTTAAAATTTTATTAATTTTTGAAAATTTTAGCCAAAAAAATTTTTTTAATGTTAGCTATATCCAAAGTTTTGTGGATGATATAAAAATGAAACTTTTTGATGAAAAATTACAATTTGGGAAGTGATATAGTTTAATTGCGGCGCAGGCAAAATTTTTATTGTTTTTTTAAATGTCTAAATTTTTAATGCGTTCATAGATTATTGAAAAAGAATTCATAGAAATTGAAAAATAATTTTTGAAGTCGTGGGAACATTTTCTATCAATTGAGTACCATTTTACCATACAAGAAAATTTCATAATTTTCAGTGCCTCATCTTAAGGGACTAAAATGGCCCTAGTTAGGGCTACGTTTTATGGTTAAAAAAAGAATAAAATTTTTGTAATCCTCAGAAAAATTCCATTAATTTGAGTTCCCACACTTATATGTTACTATGTTCCCCCGGTTTTTGCCCCCACGGGTCTCCCGGGTCCGAGCCCCTCCCAAAATTAATTTCGTTTGTTTTTTCTTCTTTAATTCTAGAGGCGATCATATTTTTTATTTATTTTTTTGACGAAACCCCATAAACTGCAGTTTAGAAAAAAAATAGCTGCTTTAAATAACTGTTACAAAATTACAATAATTTTCGGTAGTTGTTTCTAAATAACTTTTAGAATAGTTGCTTTGTATTTTTCTATAGAAAAAACTACTGATTACTGCACAAACAATTGTCATGTGGCAACTGTCACACTTTTTTGAGTGTATAATTAGTTTTGAACCATTTTCATATCTCCTTTTTATCTTCTTAATGATAGATAAAACCGCTGGAAAAGTGACATGTTCGGTTCGTATGTTTACTCTATCACATCATAATTTCTGTGAAATTGGTAGGTGACCCCGGAGATACCTTCCTTGTTAGAGTAATAATTTATTACAATTTTATAATTACTTTTTATGGAACTCCAATAAATCTATAGTTTCTAACAAATACATAAATATTTTATATTCTTTAAGAAAAACTGTTATCTAGTGTAATTGTACTCATTTTTATCTAAACTTAAAGTACCTAATTGTTAAGATTTATAAACTTTTGTTAAAACTACAAATATTTTTTTATTGTAACTTTTTTCCAATTTCATAAATTCCAATTCTGCTTATTTATTGTTATTTTCATAATTTTTTATATAAATAATTTATATTTTGTTAACACTAACCGTTTTCAAATGTGTAAATTTCCGTGAAAAACCAGCACGTGAATATTTTGAAATATTTTTTTTTTGTTTGTTCTCTGTAGACCGTGACACACTGCCAACTTTTGTTGTTGTTGTTGTTTTTTTGTGGTAAGAAGTAGAAAAAAATAAAATTAAAACACTTTAAAAGTATATTTTTGTTATAATTTATAAACAAATTTTCCAAAATTTTCTTTTATTTTTAAATCGTGTTTTGTTTTTTCTTTAATAAATTCGTTTTTTTATTAAATTAATTTAATAACTTTTTTACTTTGTTAAGATTTCTCTTTTATCTCATTCTATATATTTCATTATAAATTTTTCTTTTATTCTTTAACTTTTTTTTTCTATTTTGTTAACCACTATTCTTTCGGATCAAACGTTCTTAACACGTTCGTTATCGTTAAACAACTAACTTATTGTTATATGAACGTTAATACTCAAACCCTGTGGTAGAGAAAGAGTCGTATCTTTTTTGTGATTATTACCGTTTAATTCAAAACGAAAAAAACGCGCCAATACACATCACTGACTGCTACTTCGTTTTCTAGTGTTTTCGATTGCTCTTTTCTTGGTCGTTTGAATTTTTGTTTCGAAGTATTTACACCACTCCCGGTTTTGAAAAGTTGTTTTGTTTTGGCCTTTTTATTATAATTAATTTTCAAAAAACGCCACCGTTATTTGTTGTTAACGCTCTGGTGTTTTAATAAGAACTGAATTTTTCAAAATTTACTTTTGTTGTTTTGAACAACACAACAATAGTTTCAGTAACTCGCAAACACACACATTCGCATACATAAAGTTTCTCAGTAAATATGTGGTTATTTTGTTTATTTCCGGAGAACGGTTTATATGAGAGAAGCAACTATGTTAAATGTTGAATAAAATCTTATTGGAAGTTGCTGCAGCAACATGTTGAAAACAGAAGTTTAAGCAACAAAATGAAATATTCAAAAGAAAAATGAATGAATGCACAGTGGGACTTTTATAAAAAATATAAATCATATTTGTGAGGTTATTTTAGTAATTATCTGAGCCTGTGCTCATTGTTGAATTAAAAATCAATTTTTTTCGAGTACGTATAAAAAACTCTGAAAACACAAATTTCAAGTGATATTTTCCGAATTTCAAATGATATTTTCGGAGTTTCAAATGATATTTTCTGAATTTAAAATGATATTTATTTTCTGAATTTCAAGTGGAAAGTCTGAATATTAATTGATATTTTCTGAATTTAAAATTGAACTTCAAATGAAATTTTGAATTTCAATTAATATTTTCTGGATTGCAATTGCTAAAGTTTCCAAAAATTATTTATAAAAAATTAAGAATATCGTTAGCTCTAAATAATTGTTATACTAATTTAGGGTTGCCACATCGCCTGGAATGGCCTGGATTATCAAGATTTTTCATGTTAAGAAAATTTTTTTGGAGATGAAAATAAAAAAAAATATAAAAGAATGTCTCGCTTGAATAAAGGCATTAAATCCCTTTTGAAAAATTTGCAGAAGTCGGAAAAAACATTTGGGAACCTTAATAAATTAATCTAACCTTAACCTTAAAGCTCCGTACAAATATCATACTAAGAAGATCTAAAATATTGCTCTTCATGGTAGAACAACTGAACTAATTTTTTGTATTTCGGGGACCTCGGAAAACGACTTTTTGAAAAATACCCGATCAAAATACATTTCAACGTTTTGATAAATTTGTTAAATATTGGCTCAAAAAGCGCGTTTTCAAAAAATCGAATTTAACTTATTCGACCGAGACGATTCTGTAGCCCTTTTTGTGAATTTTATCCCGTAAAGTTTCAAATAAATTTTACTTATACTTAAACCTGTCAAGCAAACAAATGTGTTTTTGTAAGTATTTTGGCCTGGTTAACTCGAAAATACATGATGAAACAAACATTTTAAACAATCCAAAAAATTTTCAAAAATATTTATCGAATCGCTAATTAAGTAATATTAGAGCTTGAAAGAACTAATTATTTATGAAATGCACTCCTTAAACATGTCATTAAAAATATTAAGGAAAATTTGTAAATAAGAAAACCCTAGAAATAAATTCCTGTGCATGAAATCAAAGAATTAAAATTTAGCGACTGAGTTTCATGGGCAAAACATTAAGAATTAAAATTAAATAATTCTCTAAATATAATTAATTCAACTATTAGCCAATGAATTAATTTCTTACTTAACGAATTCCTCTTGAATTGATATTATTGCGCACTTAAATCCCTCAAGGAATTATTTATTTCGCTTACTGCCCTAGAAGAGTTAACATCTTATTTTCATTGCCTGAAGGAATCACCTTTTTTTATTTAATTTCATGAATTAGTGCCCAGAGGAACTTAATTTTTCACCAAGATTATAAAATTAAAATAAGTATTGATTTAACTCAAATGGTTTTTTTTTTTTAAGTGTCAATGAATTAGTTAAATTATATAAGAATCTTATAATAATTATTATTTTTTAATTTTATAGTTAAGTTCTTCTGGATATTTATTGAAAATTTTTAAATCTTGGAATTAAAAGAAAAAGTTAATTCCTTCAGGGAATTAAGCGGAAAATTAAATTCCTTAAGGGAATTAAGTGAAAATTTTAATTCCTTCAGGGAATTAAGTGCATAATTAAATTTAACTAGATTTTAATGAATTTTTTGGAGAATGAGTTCATTATATTTTATAAGGGAATCAGAAAAAATAAATTTATTTCCACAAGAGAATCGAATAAAAAAGTATTCACTCTATTCCTTAAATTTTACCAGGGAATTCATAACCAGTTCACAAAAACGAAATTTGGGAATTAGTTCCCTCTTAGTTCTACAGTCTCTATCTTTACAAAGAAATTAAAGTACATATATAAAAAAAAATCTTAGATAAATTCTGAATAGCTAAATATTTTTAAATTATCAAGTTATTTTTTTGAAATCAAGCTATTTTTCCACGTGTGTCAAATTTTTTTGGATTTTGCAATGTGGCAACCTTATACTAATTACAGCGATTTCGATCAAACTACTGTCGCAGCATAAACGCAAAAATAGCTCTGGCACAAACCTACCAAATTTTTGTCTGCAAAATGTAAAAACTTTTATAATTTATACCAAAAATTTTAAATAGAGATGATCTTTTCAATTTATTGGCAAACATATTTTTATGTTAAATACTCACGAGTGATAGGATTTTGTTTTTACAAATTTTTTTTTATTGTCAATATCTTTGGACATACTTATGTATGTATATGTAAGTGATTTGTATAAACATTTTGACAACAGGTGTCTTGTGAGTATTTTTTAAAAAACGCAAACATTAACATAAATTTCCACAATTCTCTGTTTTTAAATTTTTGCTAAAATTACTCTATTCTCTGAAACATAACAAGATTTACTGCAAAAAAGAGATGAAGTTTTTTTCTTTTCTGTATTTTCGAATTTCCAATTGGAATAAACCGGAAAAATTATGTAAAATTGTATATATATATTTGTAATGTTTTTAGAAGTAATGCAACAATGTTGCTAAACATTAATATATAAAACAAAATGTTGCTTAAAGGAAGAATTGCTAAAGAAACAAAAACAATGTTGCTAAAGTCTTAGGCAACATTGAATTTAAACAAAGAAAGTTGGTGAAACAAACGTTTAGGAGCTGGTTACATATATTATTAGAAATGTAAAAAGACGTTAAAAATGTTTCTGAAAAAGTTATAGCAGAGGTGCCAGCCACCGACTTCGCCATCGCGAACTATTTTTATATAAGCCGCATTCGATCCTATCGCCTTTAAATGGCTGGCAGCTAAGCCGTTTGACAAATACAAAGAGACTAAAAATCATATTTTAAAAAAATATTCTTCATATCCAGTCTTGAGTTAGAGCATTAATGGGAATTTTCTAATTAAACAACATTTTCAGATGTCCTTAACTTTACAATTAAAAAACATCTCTAAACCACAAAAAAAAAAAAAAAAAAATCGATGACATTAATCCTTTAATTATGTGTGGAAAAGCGCCAAAAATTGTTTAAATTTAAAAATCTACAAATTTTGAAAAAATCAGCAAATTTTGCAGAAATTAACAAATTTTTATGAAATCTGCAAAGTTTAAGGAATCGTCAACTTAGAAATTTAAAAAAAAATCGTAAAATTAAGAAAAAATCTTCGAAAATTGAATAACTCGCCTGAGTTCTTTATTGCTTAATTTTCCTCACAGGAAGCCAATTGAGTTTGGTTAAGTTGATTTTGTTTCAGTTTGGCCTCTACAAGAGTAAGTTCCTTTGCAAAATTAGGCAGAACCTTTTCCAAAGTACCCTCATTAAATGTAGTTGCGTTGCCAACGAGGGTACTCAAAGTATTAAGCTGAGGGTGAATTCCTGAGGAGGAATTTTTCTCTTTATCTGCACGATTAGGCTGCGATTGAGATTTTGTATAATTGTTGTTGTTGTTAAGATATATGTATAAAGGTCACACGCCTTTTTATACTGTAGAGATAATTCATTCATAAAATCTTCCTCTTCATTATCTTTTTCAATTATATATTCTTCATATGATTCATTTAGCTTGCACCACTTTCTTTCTAATTCTTCGAGTTTCACATCAAAAAACCCAAATTGTGTGATTTTCTATACACGTCCTTTCGTAGTTCGTGCGGAAGACCGCTAGCTGCTGCAGGTCAAACCTACACCTTTTTTCAGATGCTGTCATTATTGCATTAAAGGAATTAAATATGCTAAAATCCCAAACGTATTTTACAAATTGTGCAAAATAATCTGTTGGAGGCATGTCCCTATACGGATTTCATTCTTGCCTAAAGAACTCGTCAGGGGACGATGTTTTTAGAACTGCTGGAAATATTTATTAAGATAAATTACAAACTCAATGAGAATTTCTTGTTCTCGTCTAGGAGCGTTATTAAACATTCAAAATATCAAAGAAAAAACAAAAACAACAAAGAATTGACCACAATTTGCTTTGTCATCTTCCAACATACTACTCTGTTGTTTTGACAGATCTAGCAATTATTGAATACTCAAACCTAAAAAAACCCTATCGACCAAAATTAAACTGGAGATATTTTCTGTGAGCTTTTTCGAAAAATTAATAAATGAGGAAATTTTTCTCCAATAAAAAAAATTTTCACAGTTGGAAAAACACACCACTCTAATTTGCAAAATGTCTCTCCAATGTAAATTTTTTTTTTCAATATTTATATGTAAATTTGAGCCACTCTAATATATGAAAATTTCTTCCAAGACATTTTTTTTTGATTATTTGTAAAATCGCACCACTGCAATTTTTTTTTTCAAAAAAAATTTTCTTTGTTAATTGCGGAATCGATTTACTCTAATTGTGAAAATTTTCTTTCGAAGAAGAATTTTTGAATTTTGTAAATTTCGTTCCACACTAATTTGTAAAATTTTTCTCCAAAAAAAGTTTTTTAGGTATTTATAAATTTGAAACACTGCAATTTTAAAAATTTTTTCTTCAAAAAAAATTTTTTTATCACTATTAATTCAAACCAGTGTTGCCAAGTCTTTTTTTACAAATCCCCCTAAGTTGTCCAAAAAACTCCCTAAATTTGCTCTACCGCTAAAAACTTCCCCCTAAAATAAATTTTCTCAAAATTTAACAATTTTCTATGTTTTTATTTCAAATTATTTTTAATAAATGCAAATAATTGATTTTTTTGTTCTTAAAATAAAAAAAAACTTCGTTATATTTTAGCTGGTTTTCTTTTCTTTCCTACTCGCAGTCTAAAATTTTTCAACTTCAAAAATATCTAGAAAATAAAAATTTTTGTGAAAAACTATCAACAATTTGGCAAAACCAATCATCGAACTCTAAAATTCATTTGCTTTTTAAGTCAAAACTACCCCTAAAATGATTTTCTTACCCCCCAAATTTCCCCCTAACAAATTAGTACCCCCTAAAACACCCCTAAGCGGTTGAAAACCCCCTAAATTTAGGGGGAAAACCCCCAACTTGGCAACACTGATTCAAACCACAATAATTTGTGATAATTATAAAAACGCACCTAAATTTTTTTTATTACTTAAAAACACGTAACATTCTAACTTGCGAAAAAATTTTAAATTTTGTTTACACAATTATTCACCATATTTTTTTAAAATTTAATTAACTCACCCGCACTTCTAAATTTTTCCCCACTTTACTTTCTTGTTTTGCAAAAATGACGTCACCACCCCTAATTCACATGGTTTCAATTGAAAATATAATTTACAAATTTAATGTTGTCGAAATTTTTGTTTTCTTTTTCACAACACTTTTTTGTTTATTTAGTTTTTTTAGTCTCACCTTTATAATTTTATTTGTAATTTTCCTCCAGAGCTTTTCAAACTTTTTTCATATTTGAAACTTCACTGCACTAAAACACACTAGAATATTCCTCTTTTTATTCTTTTCGTTAAGGAAACTATCGATTGCAATTAAACAAAGTGGTTGGCGTACGCCCATACTTTTTTGTTCTACAAAAATGACGTCACCGATCAGCATCGCCTTTTGGTTTTTATGAGTTCGTTGTTTTTGATTAGTACACTACCAAATTTTTGTTATTGTTATTGACACGTCACTCGTTGATGTAGTTGCTGTTGTTGTTTCAAATGCCATCATACAATTTAGTTGTTGTTTTTGATACACTGGCGTTTCGTTGGAGCACGTTGATTTTTTTTATTATTGGTTTGTTATATTTTATGCAGTTTTATTCTGTTTTATTAAACTTTGCACTTTATTAATTAGTTTTATTTCTTTTAAGAAATTTAAGTCAAAAAACGAAACCACCTCTAATTCCTATGGTGTCAATTGAAAATATAATTTGCAAATTTAATGTTGTCGAAATTTTTGTTTTCTTTTTCACCACACTTTTTTGTTTATTTCGTTTTTTAATCGCAAATTTTATAATTTTAAATTTAAGAATTTTTGTAAATTTGTAAGTTTCAACTTTCTTTTATGAGAAAAAAATGTTGCACAAAAAAAACTAATTAACGCAGTACAGAATTAACGCAGAACTTATAAAAAAATAATCCAGGGAAGAGTAATCCGAATTTGAAAATATTTCCCATCAAAAAGATTCCTTTGAACCTAGGTAGTATTCATTTTGTACTTATACGAGTAAGGACGGATTACTGAATGTCCAGTTAAAATTTAGCCGACAGTTAAATTAAAGTTTTATATGCGAAACAACAACAAATGTGTCAGTTAAAGTCCCAGTTAGTAGCTAACTGGACATTCAGTAATCCGGCCTAAGCTATAGAACCTAAGGGTTTTTCTAAAGATATGTCTCAAGATAGCGGCCAATAAAGTTAAGGTACCGAAGCACCTTAGCTGCTTACAGGTGAACCTTCAGCATGCCAAGTCGGCATCGGACGTCGCCAACGAAAGGTTAACCACCGACTCCCTGGATGTGGTTTTCATTGAGGAGCTTTAGGTGCATGATGGAGCCATCAAAGGGCTAAACGCGAATCATAGTAAGTTGATTTACGTTGATGCGGCCATACTTGTGATGAGCGGCATAACATTCTTTTAAATTTCAGAGTTTGTAATGGGAGACAATATAAATATAGCGAAAAGGGGCAACGAATCGACTTTTGGGAATGCTATTAGGACAGAAGTCTTGGATCTTACTCTTACTAGTTCCAATCTTTCTTTTGCCATCTCTAACTGGCATGTATCCGAGGAACTATCAATGTCTGATCATCAGACCCTGGTCTTTGATATTGTTAGTGCTGTGAAATCGTGCCAGGTTTACCATAATCCCAGATGCACGAACTGAGAAAATTTCCGCTAACATTTGGAAAACGATGACAGTCTCTCTAAAGAGCTCAAGTAGGATTGATTATGAGGCATCTGAAATTCAATCGAGTCTTGCTTCGGCTTACGTTGCGATTTGCCCTCCGAAGATCAGGAAGACGAAGAGGGAAGTTCTATTGAGGAATAATGGCCTAAAAGGAAGATTTTTCAACAGGGCCAAGGAAACAGGTGACTGTGTCACCTAAAATAGTGCATTTATTGAATATAATAAGGGTCCACGTGGTGCAGCTACTGTGAGAGGATTTCTGATCTTCCAGAAGCTGTGCGACTTGTAAAGGTCTTTTTACAGGATTATACAAATGGTCTCAGCACTCTCAGGAGACCCGATGTTTCCTACACTGAATCTCCTGATGCAACCTGCGACCTCCTGCTGGACACGCGCTTCCCAGGCCACGTGGCCTCCGGCGGGTCTCTTGAGATTCAAAGAATCCCAAACCTGACGGGAAGGTGTGTACGTCTGGCGGGTGCTGTCTTCCAGGAGGAAAAGGTGAAATGGGTGATAAATGCATTTGGGTCCTTTAAATCGCCAGGACTGGATGTATATATCCTTGTCTGATACAGAGGGGGATGGATATAACTGCGCCATAACTAGTTAGGATATTTAGATCTAGCGTTTTACTGGGGATGTTAAAGGGGTCACCTTGCAGGGAGGTTAAAGGGGTCTTTATTCCAATCGAAGGGGGAAAGTCCGAACAACTCACTAAATCCCACAGGCCAATTAGCCTCAGTCGTTTTCTATTTAAGACGATAGAGAAGGTTTAGGACCATTATGTCAGGGACATTTAGCTAAGAAGTAAACCGATACACGAGCTGCAGTTGTCCATCATGTTGTCACGATGATAGAGACGGCACTTGAGGCAAAGAACATTGCCCTTTGTGCTTTTGTTGGTATACAGGGCGTCCTACGATGCAATTAAGGTGTCCATGGTGAGAAAGTGCATCTCTGCCATGATTATCAGTTGTACCATGGAGATGCTCAGCTCTAGGAGGATCACGTTTGGCATGGGGACTACTTGCAGAACCGTGAATGCGACCAGAGAATGTCCTCAGGGCGGTGTTTTGTCGACATTACTAGGGACATTGGTAATTGATGAGTTGCTCGAGGGGCTGAACGACTTGGGCTTCAGGACCTATGGCTACGCCGATGTTCTAGTAATCTCCGTTGTCATCTCTGATCGTATGCAGCAGGCTCTGAACTTTACTCATTCATGGTGTCGGGAAAACGGGTTGACTATCAACCCGGCGAAGACGATCCTGATACCGTTCCTAGGAAGAAGAAAGGTTAACCTGTCTAGGCCTGTTGTTGGGGGTGAGACAATATGCTTCTCTGGCAGTGTAAAATACCTGGGGTAACTCTTGATAAATCTCTTATCTGGAATGATCATCTTGACTCTGTGTCCAAAAAGGCCACCAGGACATGTTATGCCTTTCAAAGGATCTTTGGTAAGACATAAGGCCACATATGGTCTACCTGTCATTCTATAGTATTGTTTACCTATGATCACCTCTGCTGCCCTGGCATGGTAGCCAAAGGTTGAGCAGTCAACGGCAAGGAATATTCTCAAGAAGGTTTATCGGCTCGCGTGTACTGGCATCGCAGTGATGTTCAGAACATGCCCGACGGATGCCATTGGGATCATGCTGTATATTCCGCCATTGCATATCTCCGTAATGCAGGCTGCCGGAGGGTTAGAGGACATGAAGAGTGGTCACCTAAAGGATCACATGAGGATCGCTAGGATCCTTATAGACGATCCAGTAGTAAGGGTTACAGACAGGATAATTCCGGAACATATTTTCGTCAGGCATTTTGACATTATGTTATTTGACAGGAGTATGTGGACCAACTGATCTTGGGAGCTCAGGTATGGTACATTGATGGCTCGAAACAGGCGAATATGGACACGGGTGCAGGTGTTTTCGGACCCGGGTACCAACGTGCTCTACCCAGGGGCAAATATCCTATTCAAGCGAGGGGCACGGTTAGATCCCGCATCTACGCTCTTTCTGACAGCCAGGCTGCACTAAAGGCTCTAAGAGCCTACGAGGTATCATCTGGACTGGTCTTAGAATGCATGTGGACTCTCAATGAATTTGGCAAACTTCACTGCGAATGTCCGAGGCTCTATGATAGGAGACTTAGTTAGGTTCCTAGGTGACAGTTTCTTGTCGCCTTCTGATATTTGGAATATATCTAATAGAATTATTGGCTTCATCGGTAGCTTGAATCTTTAGGGGAACTCTAGGCAGCACAAAAGACCTATACTGGTCGCAGTGCGCTATATTTCTTGATCTAATCTAAACTAAGTCTCAATGCGCCTGATTATGTAAGGCGTTGGCGTATTAAGTAAAAAAGTCTCCATAAGTCGAATTTAAATTAAATTTAAAATCGAAATTAACAAAAAGTGAAAATTTCCTGGCGAATCTAATACAATTTTAGTAAAATATAAGTCTTAATTGACTGATAAATATTGCAAAAATATTTGTTATAACGACTTTACTGTAAAAACGCCTAAAAACGTCTACACCTTACATAATCAGGGGGAATAATTAACGCCTTCTTATGGAAAAAGTCTTTTGAATCTAATCTGAACCAATTTTTAAAATATAATAACTGGTTTGATAAAATTTTGATAAAATTAACTGCAACTGCAGTTAAAAACGAAAACTCCTATTGTATTTAAAGTTAACTGATATTGCAGTTATTTGTTTTTTTTTTCTAAAGAGAAGGAAATTTTTCCTATTAATTAACGTGTTGCTTCCTTTGGAAAGGGGATAGAGAAGGAGTGAAAGATGAAGGGCTTCAAATATGGCAACACTGTAATTGAGCGAGATGTTGAATCTTAGAACAGTTGTTGCGCGCTATCTGATGAAGAGTTGGAGAACTTTGTTGAAGCTTTTCAGTTTATATTATTTTACTTCGGTGGGGTTAAGTTCCATGGGAACAGCGAAGGAGGACGCTGTGATATGTACGAAGGATAGAAAAAATTCGTACATATTAGTATTTTTCATAAATTGGATATTGCCTTGGTTGGGGATCGAACCCGCAACCTAACGTGTAACAGTCCAACGCGCTAACCATTACACCACAGCGCCCACAACTAACTAATATTGCCGTTAAAAATACTAAAATTGCAGTGTACACTTTTTTTACTGCAATTGCTGTTCATTTTACCGACATAATTCTGTAGAGAAAGCGCCATAATACATTTGGCAAAGCACCACTTTTGACCTCTTTGCTCATTTTGGGGGTAAAAATTTTACACCAACTCAAATTAATATTCTAACTTTAAAATTTATTTCCTATTTAAACTACAGGGGTGTGGCACTTTGGTGGTACATTTAAATGACTTTTTGGTTTGTTTTTATAGTTTAGTTTTTGCTAAATATTTGGCAAACGAAAATGATGACACATTGTTGTTGGCTAAATAAATGAGAAAGTAAAAGTCTTTTTTTTTTGCGAAACAATAGCAATTTAATGGTATTTTTCTTTTACAACAACATTAAAACGGAAATGTAAATAAACAATAGGCGTTTATTTTTGGGAAAACACCTACAAAACACAAGGGGTCAATTTTAACTGCAATAATGTAATAGATATTTTTGATGAAATTGAAAAATTAAATGGATCAAATAACGAGTTCTTTTTTCAATGCAATTGCATTTGTGATAAAAGGAAATTAGGGGTTTGAAATGGAAATTTAAAACTATAATATTTATCATTAAAAATGTTGTTTACTTATTACTGAGAAAATATTTAAAATTCTTTTAAATTCTTCTAAATTAGTTTTGTTTTAATGCAACATATTTAAGTTATTTCAAATTTTATTATTTATTTTTATTCCTGGAATATTTTTAGTTAATTCTAGCAATTTTCTTTTCAAAATATCACTTTCACTTCTATTTCACTTACCTGATTAATATTGTTATTAAAAATACAAACAAATATCTTCGTTACAGAGACTTTTGACAGCTTGGCAGCTGAGTGATATACTGACATTGTAACAGATACCTGTAAGAATGATTTGAAAGAGAAATACAGTTTTTAGTACAGTTTATTAGATGTATGGGATTTAAATTATTAAGCATTAATAAAATTATGAAATTTAAAAGAAAATGAATTAGAGTTAAATTGAAGAATACAAAATTTTTAGAGAATCCTAGACTCAGAGAATCCTTTTAAGTAGAAAATTCTTTCAGTTCTACATAGAAAATACTGTAGGCACCAACAATGGGAATTTGTAAAAGCATTCACATTTTCTTTTAAATTGAAATTTTATTCCCAACAATTTTTTTGTTTGAAATATTTGTAACTCGTTTGTAAATTGTTATCTTTCATATAAAAATTGTTTAAAAATAAAAATTCAAAGTTACAAAAAGAAAATGAAATTTTTTTTGGATTTACAAATTTCTTTGTTGGTGCCTTTTTAAAGAGTTTTTTTTTTGTATTTACAAATTTAGTATGAGAGAGGTGTTTAAAAATTTAATTAGAATTTTGTAAATTCTTTCTGTGTATAATCGTTTTTCTGGGTACTTTTTAGCAGATTTTTGTAATAAATAAAGAAATTAAATTAAAAATAAGAAAAAGAAACAGATTTCAGTTTGTTTCGTGGTTTTCTGCTATAAGTCGTTTATAAGTCATTGTGCGTGGTCGACTTTATTAAAATAAAATTTTGGGGGGTACTCTTATATGGGCACTAGGTTTAAACATGGACCGATTTCAACCAAATAGGCGTCGTCCTTGGGCCGACGTAAGTCGGTGTACAAAATTTCATCAAAATATCTTAATATTTGTGACCTGTAGAGTGTTCACAAGAATGCATGGACAGACAGACAGACAAACGGACGGACGGACAGACGGACATCGTTAAATCGAAATAAAAAGTGATTCTGAACCGATCGGTATACTATAAGGTGGGTCTAGGACCAATATTTTTGGGTGTTACAAACATCAACACAAACTTATAATACCCTCTCCACGTAGTGGTGTAGGGTATAATAAAATATTTTATTAACAATAAATGTTATAATAATGTTTAAGGCTAATACAAGCTTCATATTCTGAGGAGATTTTTCTTGAAATACATTAGATTCTGAGTATTATTTTTCCCAATGAAAAAGCCTCAGTTTCTTCGTAGTTTTTTGTATAGAAAAATCTTAAAATTCTGATCCCTTTTTCCTAAAGAACAACATTTTACGAAAACTTTTTCCTATAGAGAGAACTTTTTCTTCTTTTTTCTACAGCAAAAACTCATCAGATTTAGATCAAATTTTTCCTTTAGAAAAAATCACATATTTTGAGGACTTTCTTATATAGAAATGGCTCAGATTCAGCAAACTTTTTGTGATAGGAAAAATACTTAAAACGAGAGAGATATTCTGTGGAAAGACTTTCTCAGTATCCAGAAAAACTGCTCAGAATTTAAGCGTTTTTCTTTAGGAAAAAGTCTTCAGAATCTTAGGGGTATTTCTAAAGAAACAAATTCTGAGGGCTATCTGAGGGTTTTTTTTTTTTTTTTGAAAAAAGTTTGTCGGAGTTTTTCTGCAGGAAAAAGTCATCAGAATCTATAGGAAAAAGTCTGCAGGTTCTGAGGTTTGTTTCCGGGAAAATTTAATTAAAATCTCAGGCTTTGCATTTAAAACAAAGTTCTCAGAAACTCAGAGTTTTCCTATAGAAATCTGTTAAAATTTTGAAGTACATATTTTCTGATGCTTTGTTTCTATAGCCCATAGAGAATTTCTTCAGTTTCTCATCACTTTCTCCTATTGGAAAAAGCCTAATATTTTGAGTAATTTTTCCTGTATTATTATTGTATATGAAAGTGTGTATAAAGTAATTTTACGCATTTTGTGTGTATATTTACTAATTATGCATTATATTAAACAAAAATTTACTCATTTTATAGTAGTGAACTAAGCAGAATTTTTTAGAGTGTAAATGTCTTTAACTCAAACATGAAATCTCTGCTTCTTTACGGCTGTGAAATGTGAAACAATTACCCTCCTGACTACGGCCCTGACTTTAGTTATACTACTCACTTAACTAAGTATTCAAATTTCATTGTTAATGTAACATCTATTTGATTGAATAAGTTCTCCCTTGTTTAAATTTGTTCAATAACCAATTTCCTTAAAACGTTTCACTGAAATGAAGACTCATACCCTCTTATGACTTTTGCATACACATTAAGTCAAACTGGTCTGACCAAATAACCATAACAAATCAAAGTTGTTGCACTCTGGTCACACACACCATATACAAATTGACAGGGCGTAACAAAATGCTTCATTGAGAAAAACAACAACAAAAACACACCCTTGAAAAAAAGAGGAAAATCTATAAATGGAAAATTTAATAAATGAAATCTTAAACCTTTAACAATTTCAAAAAGAATTTCAATTAATAAAATTGATATGAAAAGAACGTTTTTATTGAAATTAAAATTTTCATTTTAAATTAAAATTCTCATTTTAAATTAAAATCGGAAAATACAACAATTCATCATATAACCCGCTTTTGAAATTTAAAACAACTATTTAGAAAATCTTTTAAACTCATACATATGACAACTCATTATTGAAGGGAATCATTATTTAAATTAACCAAAAAGTTGTTTGAAAATCGGAAAATAGCAATGACTTTAGTTTTTGTTTTTTTTAATTAAATTAAAAACCATTTAATATGATTAACCCTGTGATTGACCCTTTTAGATTTTACCAAATTGTGTACAAAAGCAGCAAACAACAACAACAATAATAGAAAGTACCAGTTTTCAATTTCATTTTGAAAAATTAACACATCTTAAAATACACCGAAAGAGACAGTAGCACAGAAAAACAAAAAGATAGACATACGGAAAGTCCAGGGATGGAAAATTCTTATTATAATGTTTATTATTTTAGTACTTTGTTGCTCACAAAAGTTCCGCGGTATTTCCGCAACCGAGTTAGTACTTTTATCAATAAACTTACAACATCTTTATTAGGAAAAAAAAAAAAAAATTAAATTTAGTAGGTTTGAGGTTAAGAAGAAAAATAAACATTTTTTCAAAAGTTATAAACACATTAATTTGCAAATCAGACTAGATCTATTTTTATTCACAATTTTAGAAGTTTAAATAGAAAAATTGTGCCAAAATTCACGGTAAGGTGTGTGCCATTAAAAAGTGTAACACATAAAATGTTGAATAAAAGATGACTAGAATAAGTTGGAATTAAAGGTAAAACTATTTGTTGTTGCATTTTTATTGCAAACTTATATTATGTGTAAATGATGCACATTTGTTTTTTTACTTATTTTACGGATTATATTTATATTTTCAAATTTGTTATTGAAAATGTGTTTATTGTTTTTAAAATATTCTTCTTTATGATCTTCTTCTTCACACTTTTGCATGCGTTCGAACCATTTGTCATAACATTTTTTTCCATTCCGCGTGAGAGACCTCCAAAAACTGATTTTGAATGCATATACGGCTTCTTCTGCCGACGAAAATCATATTCCACGTAGTTTGTCTTTTAACACAGATTTTAGTGGAATATACATTTTTATTGTTGTAACATATTTTCTGGTTTTCTTGATTTTTATTATAAATTAAAAATCATTATTAGATTTCACTTTTTTGTTTACATTTTCTTCATTATTGAGTATGCTCAGTGAATTACTGTTAGCAGTAATGCCAGACGCGACGATTTTACGTCATTTTGACGATTTTTTTTAGTGATAATTTACCAAATTACAATTTCTTAATAAAAGTACAATAATTTTGACGCTTTCTGAAAATTTCAAAATTTTTAGGAAATTTTAAGCTTAAAGTCGCAAATTATTCTTTCATAACCGTGTTTTTAAATATTCAAAAAAATCTTCGAGCCTGTAAATTTTTTGGTAAAAATTCTATATAATTTCTGCAATAACAGATTTTTAACAAATTTTAAGAAAACTGTGGAGAAAAGCGTCTAAAAAAGTTGCATTTAAATGTCGCTAAAAATAAATAAAATAATTTTTTTTTATAAATTATCCTGTCAAATTGAAGTAATAAGCTGGCACTTGCAACAAACATCATCGGTTTTACAATGATTAGCTAAGCTAGAATGCTAGAATTCTGAAAGTTCAGATTTTAAAAGGATTTATTAAACTAACAATTTCTCGGATTTGAATTTATTTATTTTTTCTAAAGTACCATAGAGTTTGAAAAAAATATTTTTTTGTTAATGGTTAATGTTAAGCACCACTTCCAAAAATCCATTTTTCCATCCCTGAGACTGAGCAGACAATTACATACGTAGAAAATATACTGGCTTAGACTATAATTCTATATGCTAGGCTGACATCACATACTCATATCCTTTTTTAATTGAATTGAACTTTTAGACTCTACAACCAAGCAACTCAAAACTCCTCTATCATTATTTATAGACACACAACATAATTATGGTCATACCGGCATTTCATAGACAACAAACACACTCACACACACACACACACACGGGAAGCACAACATAGAGTTCAAAATTGTGACACCCTGCTGTGTGGCAAAACATTTAACACGAGCCAAATTGAAAACAAAAAGTAAAAGGGAAGGAGTTCTTTTGCAGGAAGGAAATGCGTATCATTTAAACATCATGTTGTTTGTCAAATATTTTCCAAAACTAACCATTGCTTTAGTATCAACATTTTAACCCTCTAATGTACGTGGCAAAATTTAGAATTTTTTTAATTAATGTAATTGAGTAATTTCGATAAGAAATATAATTTATTACATTTACAGTTAACTAATATATTAAACATATGGTTCGATTTAAAAGCAATAAAGAGTCAATTTCGAAATTTGGCGAAATTAAAAAAAAAAAAAAATTGTTTTAAGAAGTAACGAATTTTCAAAAAATTTTTAAAACTGAATTTATTAACTAATTGAGCTGGTTGACATAAAATGTCTTATTATTTCATATACATATGTCACGGATATTTCGTTAATCATTAAATGAGATCATCAGGGTTTATGTAAACAGTATATCTAAAATTCCTTTTGACGGCCTGGACGAACCCTTTTGGTTAGAAACTTGAAATTTTTAATACAATATGTATTCCTTGGATTATGGGCTAACTTACCGACAAGCTACTTTTTTTTTAAAAATGGGGTGGGGGGGATCAATAGAGGAAAAGTGCCCCCCTTAATGCCTGCCCTCAACTCTTTGGCTAGCAACCTGAAATTTAAAGTACGAGTGTATTTGGAGCACTAAAATTGAGAAACGAAATGGAACGGGAAGCGAATGGCATTGAAACACTACACAAGTGTCCTGCAGACAAGCCACTTGGCTTCGCGGGACTAGTAAAATTAATTTGTACAAACAAAAAAAATTTTTTAAATAAATCTTGAAAAAAAAATGGAATTGAATGGGGAACGAGTGAAATTGAAACTCTAGACGATTTAAATAGAATGGAACGGAGCAAGAACAAATAAATAGAATGGAAAGAGGAATGATTTAAAACACAAGACAGTGGGAACGAAATGGCATTGGAACACTTAAATTGGGAAATGAAATGGAATGCAACGTGGAATTATTGGAATTGAATTGAAATGCGATGGAATGGTGAACGAAATGGAATGGATCTGGGAACGAGTGGAATTGAAACAATAGACAGGAGAAATGGAATGGAGCAGGGAACGATATTGAATGGAATGTGGAACGAAATGGAATTGAACGGAGAGCATGGCATGGAATTAAGGACGAGTAGAATTGAAAGATTAAAGTTAGAAAACTGCATAAATCGCAGCAGGTGCAAAAAAATGGAATGGAAATAGGAACGACTAACATGGACACTCACTGAGGCAGTATTATAAATAGGGAAATTGCTACGGGGAGGGCCAAATGGGATAATGAACCTCCTTTAATTACCTGTGCAAACCCTATCAGCCAGAAATTTTAAACTTAGTATTGAAACATACTTTAGAAAAAGAATGCCGGTAGCGAAGTATTTGCCTCGCATGTTATCTATTGATACAGTGGTGGAAAAACTTTCCAATTGAATTTCTGAATTCCCTTGAACTGCCAGGTCTAATAATAAAAACGAGTAAAAAAGTTAAAGTCGGGCATGCCGACTATATAATACCCTACACCAGTCTGATTTAAAGCCAACTAATGTTTGGATCCGAAATTTGAATGGGTTAAAACGGACTTGTGTCAAAATTTTCTATAAAATCATAAAAAAAGAGAAAATCAAAAATATAGCCCATATGGGCGTTAGGTCCAAATATGGACCGATCCTATTTAGAATCAATAGGCTTTTTCCTTGGGACCATGTGAGTCAACGAACCAAATTTCATTGAAATATCTTCGTATTTGCGACATGCAGCGTGTAACCAAGCCAATTTTGGGGGGACCCTTATATGGGCACCAGGTCTAAACATGGACCGATTTTAACCAAAATCAATAGGCTTCGTCCTTGGACCAACATAGGTCTGTGTATCAAATTTCATTGAAATACCTTCGTATTTGCGACTTGCAGCGTGTAAAAAAGAAAATTTTGGGGGGTACCCTTATATGGGCACTAGGTCTAAACATGGACCGATTTAAACCAAAATCAACAGGCGTCGTTGTTGAGCCGACGTAGGTCTGTGTACCAAATTTCATTGAAATGTCTTCGTATTTGCGACCTGCAGCGTGTAAAATAGGAAATTTTGTGGGTACCCTTACATGGGCACTAGGTCTAAACATGGACCGATTTCAACCAACAACAATAGGCTCCGTTCTTGGCCCGATATTGAATCTGTGTACCAAATTTCATTGAAATATCTTCGTATTTGCGACCTGCAGCGTGTAAAAAAGACAATTTTGGGGGGTACCCTTACATGGGCACTAGGTCTAAACATGGACCGATTTCAACCAAAATGAATAGGCGTCGTCCTCGGGCCGACATAAGTCGGTGTACCAAATTTCATCAAAATATCTTAATATTTGCGACCTGTAGAGTGTTCACAAGAATGCATGGACAGACAGACAGGCGGACGGACGGACAGACAGACGGACATCGTTAAATCGACATCGTTAATAAAAATTCTGAGCCGATCGGTATACTATAAGGTGGGTCTAGGACCAATATTTTTTGGTGTTACAAACATCAGCACAAACTTATAATACCCTCTCCACGTAGTGGTGTAGGGTATAACAAGCAAAACAAGAAAATTTAAAGAATTTGAGAAAACTTTCTTCCATTGCCCAGTTCTCATAAGGAAGCTCTCCTTAACTTAACTCTCCTATTAAACTTTAAATATTTATGTGGTAGAGGGCAAAAAACTTTATGGTTTACAGCTGGGGTTTCAGTCAGTCTGTCTAGTTTCGCCAAAGGTCTGGAGAGGTCGAAAGAAATCGGAGAATAATTCCGAGGTTAATAACACAGTAAAACACGAAAAAAATTACGATTTTCTGGCAATGGATTCTGGTAGAGGAAACCAAAAAAAATATATATCTGTGTCGGCGTTTTTAAAGATCACATCGGAATTTTATTTTAGGGGGAGTTCCCCGCTGTTTCAAATATTTATTGTGAATCGACATAGGAAACCATATGAATATTCCATTTTAGGTATAGGATGTGTTCCGCGAACTTTTGTAAAATACTACAAGCAACATTTTTGTGGAACATTTTAACCCTCTAACTCTTCAATTAAAGGGACTTCTTTGGCCCCTTTTAAGAAAGGCACAAAAAAGGCCCATAAGTTGAGGAGCTAGAGGGTTAAAATCTTCCACAAAAATATTTCTCGTAGTGTTTTACATAAGTTCGCTGAACGCATCCTATACCTAAAATGAAATATTCACATGGTTTCCCCCTAAAATCCAGGTTTGTTGGACATTTGAGCGCCAATTCTGAATAAGTACAAAATTAACCCTTAAACACATTTTAAGTTTTGACTTATTTCTGGCAATGAAATTGAATTTACAACTTTGATGTATTCAGAGACTTAAAGTAGAATTTCATGACAAATATTTTTGGGGAACATTTTAACCCTCTTACTCTTCAATTAAAGGGACTTTTTTGACCCCTTTTTAGAAATGGACAAAAAAGCCCCGTAAGTTGAAGAATTAGACGGTTAAAATGTTTCGCAAAAATATTTGTCATGAAATTCTACTTTAAGTATGAAGGCATCAAAGTTGGAAATTTTACTTCTATGCCAGAAATAATATTAAATAAAATTTAAAATATTTCTTACTTAAAAAAAAATTAACGCCGCCACCGGTTATCGAGCTTGCAATCCCAAGATTGCTTGTCTAGCCCTTCACCGCTGAGCTATTCTTGGATACCCAGCAAAAAAAGAGTAGAAAAAGCACTACAATTAATGATCTATATGTACTTCTTTTTTAACAGAAACACTACTGATTTTAATGTTGTTTCATAGAGGAGTACTCCCAATTCAACATTCTTTCAGTACCTTTTGAACAACTGCAAAGGAAACTCTGTAGCTCTCAACCTCGGAGTCGACTGGCAAAAAAACAGCACTTTGTCATAGCGAGATATTATCGTATTCTCTTCAATAAGAGTACTTATTCAACAAGCGCAAAAGATGCACTAAAATTCAGTACTTTATTTTAGCACTCTTTTCACAGGTGTTTAAGAAGCGATTTTTCATTATTTTAATTTTATATATATAGTAAAAATTAGATATTTTTTAAAATGAAAAAATAAATATTAACAAAAAAATATTTCTATCACCAGCAATCAAATAATAAATTTTTATCAAAATCACTTTTTAGGATCACTTTTAGAGCAATAAGGCTTTAGAAGCAATACTTAAGTGATTTTTTGAATATTGTTCAGAATTACTTCTAAAGAAGCTGTAAAAGTTTACTAAAGGATTCTTCGGAAGCCATGAGAGAAGTGTTTTTTAGCTGTTTAGAATTACTTCTAAAAAAACTGTAAAAATACTCGCACACTAACGGATACTTTTGAAGCAATAAAGAAGTGGTTTGTAAAGCATGAAAATGCCGATGAAAAAAAATTTAGAATTTAAAATATGCAGGTGCTTGTGCAAATTTAAATGTAAATGATATTTTTAGAAAACATATGATTTTCTTTCGTTGATTCTACATAAATAGATGTCACGACATTGCTGGATCTGTCAAAACAGAGTAGTAATTTGGAAGATGACAAAGCAAATTGTGGTAGAAAATTATTGTAGCTATTTTTGTGAATTTCTCTGATATTTTAATTATTGAATAACACTCCTAGACGAGAATAAGAAATTCTCAATGAGTTTGTAATTTAACCCAGCAAATATTTTTAGAAATTCTAAAAACTTCGTACCCTGTCGATTTCCGTAGGCAAGATTTTACCACATTTAAATCTTTTAGTGAAATTTATTTAAATTTAATTTAAATTTAGTTCAAAAACGGAATTTGACAATAAACTCCTGCGAAACTCTGACTATAACTAATTTCAATTACAGTTTATTTAAATGAATATGTTTTCACATTTTAACAATTTTTATTTGGTTTTGAAACATTTTTATTACATTCAAATAGAATTGTAATTCCTGAAAATGTGCATGCTGCAGAAATAAAGAAAACGATTGTCTAAATGTCAGTATTGGTAACAAATAAAGAAGGGCGTGTGTCCCTCTGTCAATGTTGTGCAATAAAAATTCAATGCAATTTTCCAAAATATTCAATAACGACAATAAAAGGAAGTGGAACACCAAAACCAAACCAATAGCAGCAGTGGCAACGAGACACACGCAGAACGAAAATGTATTATTTCGGTTATAAAAATTTGTTGTTTTTTTTTTTTTTTGTTATTCTTTTTAACGTATGAAGCGTAACAATATCAATTTATTAACTGACACAAACATACAATAAAATACAATAACCCGATACGAGTAGTAGGGTGGTAATTAAATAGTAAGTAAAAAAGGAAATTTTGACAAAGTTGTTCAGTATTTCGGGGTGCTTAGAAGTGTATTAATAGGTGATAAAAGAGTTAAATTTTAAGATGAAAAGCTCATTACCATGACAATATTTATGTTTTTAGTTAGAAATCTTAAAAGTTATCGTACCTTATATTGGGCGCCATTATTGTAGTAAAAAGTTCCTTTTTTATAAAGTTGTTTAATATGTCGGGGTAATTAGAGATAAATCCATAAAAATGTAGAATTTTAGAACAAAAAGTTCACTAACACGATAATATTTAGATTTGCAGCAGAAATCTTAAAAGTTATCGTGCCTTACATTGGGCGCCAGTTTGGAGGTAAATAGAAAAAAAAGAAATTTTGACAAAGTTGTTCAATATTTCAGGGTACTAAAAGACAAGTCCATAAAAATGTTGACTTTTAGGATGAAAATTTCATTATCACGATACTATTTATGTTTGTAGTAGAAATCTTTAAAGTTATTGGGTGCCATTTTTGTGTTATTTGGTAAAAAAAGGAAATTTTGAAAAAGTTGTTCAATATTTCGGGGAACTTAGAGATATAACAATTGAAAATAAATCCTTAAAAATGTTTTTTTTTATCACGGTCCACATTGGGCGCCATTAATGTGTTGGTTATACCAAAATTTCGAGATTGTAAAACCAAATTTAAATAATTGCCACCTTATTAAATATCACAACACATACACTTTAAAATACTGCAGTTTTGTCTATGTTCTGTATTTTACACTTTTGTCATAGTATGTTTGAATGGACGGAGGGACGAAAACCGCCAGCAATAACAATATCTGTGGAGTTGCTGCAACAACTACAGATGTGTAAGTAATATAAGAAATACATGAAAATGAATAAAAATGTTAATAAAAAATTGTTTTATTCACAAACACGCACACTGAAATACTTTCAAGCACACACATACAGACACTCACACACTACACTTGTTATGTTTGCTGTATTGTCGTGTGAGTTTGTTGTATGGGTTTCTATATTTATAAGTGTGAATAAGATAAAAATTATCAGCTTAACTAAAAACTAGTAGCTTAGGTACTCAAGAAAATAATGTTGGTACAAACAAATCATACAAATCACACAAAATTTTCGGACTTCAGACAATTTTTCTGACTTGCAGTATTAGAACATATCAAGAAATCTAAAGATTTAAAACATTTTGTGAATGATACACTAGTTTCCTTATTAAGATCAGGGCAATTGTGGTGTTTTCATTTAATTTAATGAAAATCTTACAAATTTTCAGACTACTTAAAACCTTAATCCTCAAAATAACGGCAAGATCTTAAAACTCAGAATCGAAGAGTAGAAATTTAGTGTTTTCTGATGAGAATAAAGATTTTCTAAACAATCATATTCTATATGCTGTTCCCAGAAAAGTTCATTCAAGAAAAGGTGAAGTCACTGCTACTTTTATCATGTTGTTCTTAAACGAAAACTAGACTTTATTGCCCTGCTTTTGAAGATTTTATTATTTTCAATTACTAACATTTTTTTCATGAGTGTTTATTACACTACTATTTTAAACTGCAATCGATATAGTTGTTAATCTTACTGTGGTTGTTATTCTATGTCGATTTGATGTTGTTGTTGTTATTATTATTGTTATCCTTTACCAATTGCAATTTTATACACTTCACAAATCCTTGTTTTCTAATAGACTGCACAAAACAGGATTCATTTCAAAATACAAGAATAAAAAAGTATGTAATCTTGAAATTTTATTGTATCTATGTTTAGCTGGCAATAAAATTTTTCTGGTTTAAATTAATAATGCGTGTTTTTATTAAATAATAACTGAATACTATGGGTGGTAGTTAATATTTTGTAATAAATAACAACATATCCTTTTTAATATTTTGAGCATTACAAAAGTATGAATTATGGTATAAATACCATCTTCTAGGTTTTTAAAACTGGAAGCGTTTTTTCCAGTTAATATTGATTCTATTTCTGTGATAATATGAAATCAATTTTTATCTTTCAACACTGTATAACAAATTTAAGCGAGAGTTGGTGCAGAAGTAATAGAGTATTTTAGTGTTTTGTAAGAATTAAATTTTTATGTATCTTTCAAGCAATTTTTCACACTTTTTCCGTAATTTTTCTTACATTTTTATGCTAGTTTATGATTTATGTTGTTAAACATGCAATATAGTCGTTAAATATAATTAGATTAACCTGTTCACGGTTTATGACGTACAAATACATCACACATATGGTCTAAAATCATAAATTTCTACAAAAATGCTCCACATAAAGTACACACAGGGTGGCTCAAAAACAATCAGCCGATATTGTTTTGCTAAATCTTTAAAATAAAACGACATAATTAAATTAGATTTTTTTTTCTTTGAAAGAGAAACTATACTCAAGAAGTTCTTCCTATTATTAACGTGCTGTTTTCTTAAGAAAGAGGATAGAGAAGAGATGGAAGGTGCTGAAAGATGGAGGGCTTCAAATATAGCAACACTGTAATTGTAATTGCGCGTGATATTGATTCTTAGAACAGTTGTTTATTTGGACCTCTAAATTTTTTCTTATTAATTTTTGAAGTTTATATCCATCAAGGGGGCGCCCCTATTATTAATGATGATTTGGGCTCCCTTTTTCTATACTTTCCATTATTCTTCTTATCGCATATTCTCCTTGACGGCTTCCAGAGTCTGTAGCGCCGTACACCGTCCAATCTAAATTATTTTTGCTAGGAGGTTTAAAAAAAAAATTTTTTTTTGCCGAACGTAGGGTTCGCCATTTTACATTTTTCGTTATATCTTTGGCATTTACAGTGGGATCTTAAAGTATGATACATCGATGTTTTTCTGTCGAAGGGACCAATGTTTTGCTTTTAGGGCCATTGACCTCAAGTATCCCATTCTAGTATTTATCCACCAGATCTCCATTGCTACGACCCTAATGTACAACCTTAATGCCAGAAAATTAAAGCTCTAAAAAAATCATTAAACTTTTGCAAATGAAGTTTTTCGATAAACCCAGTAGAATTTATTTTATTTTTTTGTTGTCGAACGTAGGGGTCGCCTTTAAAATTGTTTTTTCATTGGATTTTTCCTTTATAGCAAAACTCTGGTCTCCTCGAGGCAAAAAATCGATATATCACACTTTAAAATCCAACTTTAAATGCCAAAGCTATAACGAAAAATTAAAAAAGGCAACCCCTACGTTCGGGGAAAAAAAATTATTTTTTGAAAGCGCCTTCCAAAAATACTTCATATTGGAGGTTCTACGGCGAACTTTTTTTTTTTGAGGTACGGTCTAATGCACACACCTTTCTCATCTTAAAATTTCGGTCAAAATTCTGCCACCCAATATTTTATAGTCGTAAATGAAGGAGCAGACTACCCAAGGTCAGTAGCAGTTCCAGCTTTCAATTTTTAGGGGGGAATTTAAAAATTTTGTTTATTAATTATACGTCACGTATAGGGTTTGGGATTTCCCGGACTTTTTTATTTCCCGGGAAACGGGAATGAAAAAATTTAATTCCCGGGATTCCCGGGAATCCCGGGAAATATTTTTGAACAAAATTGTTAATGAAAACCCCCTATATAAGTAATTTTTGTTAAAAAAAAAACACTATTTCAGTACAAATTCGGTCTGTGTAGTGAGAATTCAAAGTAAAAATATCAGAATGTTGAACATTTTATTTCACATAAATTACTCTAAGCACTGCCAAATGAATTGCATGATTCCAGCAGAAAACACCTACTATTGGACTGTCGGAAACAAACCGTTTCATCACACTTGGCCCATTAGATATGGTGGCCACAATGTTATTTTCTAAAGACAAATAAAACTCTTCTAGTCTTATTTCTACAATTCTTCTTATTTCATCAGCATTACATCTTCCTGATATATGTATAAACCAACCCCAGGTTATAAAATGAATTATTTCCGTTTATACATATGTTCAAATATCTCTTTTTTGATATTCTTGTCCATTCATCTAAAAATATAGTAAATCTCCCATTGTTAGAAATATTGCTCGATATTTCTTTTATCATGATATCTTTTACATGATTGTAGTAATTTAATATAATGTTCTTTATATCGGTTTCATTTTTTTGCAATGCCAGGTTTTTATTATAAAAACTTTCTCGAATAAACGAAGATCTAGTTATGGTGCGGATTGACTGCGGCTAATTTGGAACCATTTCAGGAAATGTTTGCCATACCATAAAACCTTTAATGCCTATTCAGCTTACACTTTTTTCTTTGGGTACTTTGCTAATTTTAGCTGAAACGTTGTTCTTGTTGTTGTTTTCTTCAAGAGAAGTTGCATGACCATCAATTTTTTTTTTTTTTTGTGAACCAAATTTAGATATCGGATAACCAAATTTAGATACCACCGTTAACCATTAGTCTTTTCTTTTCATATTTATTAATGAAAACGTTACTTATAAAATTATTGACCCTTAATATAAAGAAGTATTTTAAATTTAAAGTCGACTTTATTTTTAATCAAACGGTTTTGTTCATTTTGTGTATGAAAACCTTACAAAAATATTTATATTTTCAAATATTTTGATTGGTTAAAAATAAATTAACCAATCAGAATGCTCCAAAAATAAACCAAGTCAAGGTATACTGCCACCCAATATTTTAACTAAAGTCGACTTTACCTAAATTATACATTTGAAAAATTTAGATACTAAGGGCGATTATTTGTAAGAAACAAAACTTTTTTTATATTTCTTTTAAACATTTTATCAAGTTTTTAGGTTTTACTACTTAAATTTTGAATAAGTTATGCGAAAAATCTTTATTAGTTGAAATGCTCCTAATTACTTGGCAAAGATTTTATTTCTGTGTCAAATAAATGTATTCCCTTTTAAAAGATTTTAACAATAGCTGTATTTTCGTTCATACCTATCAACGTTAAGTATTTATAGCAAATCTACGTTAAACTGATTGGAGTATCAAATTTTTTTAAATAGATATTATTTATAATAGTTCCGGTATAATCGAACGTGCGTCAGCAAAACTTTTCAGGTAGTAACGCCAAGAAGTTACGCTAGGTGTGAAAATGTATAAACGTTGAGTTTTCAACGTTGATAATTATCCACGTTGTAAGTTAACGTGTATACGAAAAGTAATATGTTAGTTTTCGTCTAAAAAACGTTTTTATGCACTTTGTGCTTTTTTGAAAGTTAACGGATATAGTTAAGTCGAAAATACAGCTAATGACATTTTTGTTTTGGTATTTAAAATGTTTTTTATGACTAAAATTAAAAAATCCTATTCGAAACAAAAACAATTTAAAAAATTTAATATTTTAAAATTTCCCGTTTTCCCGGGAAAAATATATTATTTTCCCGGGAATTCCCGGCAAACTTTTCCCGAGATTTCCCGGGAATTCCCGCCCGGGAATTCCCGAACCCCAAACCCTAGTCACGTATAATCAATAGGGTTGCTATATCAGTCGAAACTTTATAATTAACCACCTGTTAACCCATTTTTGCTCCCTAACTGTTCCACCGAGAATTTTGTGACTACCTTTGTACTGACTACTTTTATGTGAAAAAAAATACATGTTACATTTTACAAAATTCGAAATTCGCCTTAAACAGAAATTGAGTAATTTTTCGGAAGCAACGAAAACCTTTTGTAATTTTTTTAGGACAAACTATTATGGGCCAAAACTAAGAATTAATGTTTTATAAAATTAAATTTAAGTAAAAAAATTTTTAAACAAAATTTCTTATATAAGTTGCATTTAAGGCAAAAATCGTTTTTCGTTCTGATTATCAAAATATTCCTTTTACTGAATGGGGTTAAAAAATTAAAATTATGCTTTTATTTTTTAAATAGGTACACTCAAAAAAATAAGTTATTAGAAAAATTAGTAATACGTCTTGTATATCAAGTGTACTAGTTTTCAGCAATTTTTTTTGCTGAAATTCCGTTTTCAGCAAAAATTTTAGTTATATTTTTTTAGCACTAAACTAATTTTGAACTAATGTTTTACTAATTTATTTTGCTACAAAAATTGTGCTGATAACCGCATTCATAGCGTGGACGACAACCAGATAGACAAGATGTAGATGTTGCAGCTTGTCTGGAAACGGAAATGAGAAAAAAAGAAAAACAACTCTACACATATTCTATATTTAAATTTTCAGCAAATAAATTAACTAAAGTAAAATTTCGCTACAAGCTTTTTGAGTTTTTTCAGTCTACTAATATTCAGCAAAAGGTTTAGTGATTTTAGCAAGGATTTGTTTCATTTGCAGTCGACTAAGTGTTAGCAAAATTTTTGCTGAAGATTACTATTGTTTTGGTAAAAATCAGCTCGCTGATTTTCAGCAAACCTTTTGCTGAAATTACCAACTTTTTTGCAAGCACACTCCTGACTAAAAACTTGCTGACACAGAAACATTTTTTGTTGACTTTACTGACTTTCTTTTGAGTGTAGTATATATTTCTATTGGAAGCATTTCATCTCTCACCATCTTTTATCTGTCCTCTATCTTCTTTCCAAAGAAGGTTGTAACGACAGAAGTCGCACCGCTCGTTTCTGTCTACACACCTTTGGAATTTTTCAGGCTACAACTACTAATAACGAACTCAGCTGCCAAAAAGGCTATAAAAGGCAGCACATCAAAGAAATCTGGATCAGTTGCTGGCAGCCGCCAACGGGTTCACAAAGTATTCCTAATTATCCTTTCTCTTTCTAGGTCTTGGAGACTCATCCTGACAAGGACGTGTGCCGTGCGTGGGCCACATCCTTTGACATCCTTCGAGGTCCTGCGAATATCCTTCAATGTCCTGCGAATATCCTTCGAGGTCCTGTGAATATCCTTCGAGGTCCTGCGAAGATCCTTCGAGGTCCTGCAAATATCCTTCGAGGCCCTGCGAATATCCTTCGAGGTCCTGCGAAGATCCTTCGAGGTCCTGCGAAGATCCTTCGAGGTCCTGCGAATATCCTTCGAGGTCCTGCGAAGATCCTTCTAGATCCTGCGAAGATCCTTCGAGGTCCTGCGAAGATCCTTCGAGGTCCTCTGAAGATCCTTCGAGATCCTGCGAAGATCCTTCAAGGTCCTACGAAGATCCCTCGAGGTCCTGCGAATATCCTTTGAGGTCCTGCGAAGATCCTTCGAGATCATGCGAATATCCTTCAAGGTCCTGCGAAGACCCTTCGAGGTCCTGCGAAGATCATTTGAGGTCCTGCACGCATCCTTCGAGGTTCTGCGAAGATCCTTTGAGGTCCTGCCTACATCCTTCGAGGTCCTACGAAGATACTTTGAGGTCCTGCATACATCCGTCGAGGTCCTGCAAAGGTACTTAGAGGTCTGGAAAAGATACTTAGAGGTCTGGAGAAGATACTTTGAGGTCCTTTGCAGCACCACCTCCTTGTTCAGCGTCGAGTGTGTGCCGGGTGTTGGTGACCTCCCCTCTCCAGCTTCGAGTGTGTGCCGAGCGTTGGTCACCTCCTTTTCCAGCGTCGAGTGTGTGCCGAGCGTTGCGCACCTCCTTTTTCAGCGTCGAGTGTGTGCCGAGCGTTGGTCATCTCCTTTTCCAGCGTCGAGTGTGTGTCGAGCGTTGGTCACCTCTCTTTCCCAGCGTCGAGTGTGTGCTGAGCGTTGATCACCTCCCGAGAAATCGTTCATACAGGTCCTACGGTGGACCCGTCTAAACCCCTGGTACTCATTCTTCCACGACTCCGACGAAACCATGCAAGGTAGCATATTAATTAATGTACGAATTTCTTGAGTTTTTCATCTCCTTAAAAAAATGAAAGAATTGCAAAAGCAAGAATATCTGAGGAAATCCTAAAATTTATTCTGAACCTTCAGCACTACACTAAGAGAATTATCTGCATGATATTAATGAATTTGTGCATAAAGCCAATGAAGTTTCACTGGAAGTCGACCATTGAAACTTTTCATTGAATTAATGGAATTTTTCATAAAATGTTGTGACAAATTTCATTTTATTTATTAAAAGTTTCATACACTCAATGAAAAAGTTTAATTAAAACGGGGTTTATAAAATATATAAAGCTTTTTCATCAAATTTAAAAAAATGTTCATTTACTTTGTGAATAAAACTTCATTGGCTTACTGCAAAATTAAAAAAAAAACTCGTCCAGCTAAATTCCGTCTGTGTATTTTTCTCGGTATATATATTGGGAGAGTATTTGCCAAATATTTAGTATCTTATAACATGTGTAATTTTAAGATTATAGGGATTTAGTTTTATGAAAAATATTTCGGATTCTGAGGACTGTTTATATCATAAAAAAATCTCTTAAAATTTCTGAAAAAATTTCAGGATTCTAACAGCAATTTATTACGATAACTTTAAGATTTTGAGAAATTCATCTCTAATATTTAAAAGATCCTTTTATAGAAATATTACTCGAATTGTGAGGACTCTTCCGTAGAAAATCACTTTGATTTCCAGGATATTTATTTTAAAGAACTCGTTTAATTCTGGAAACTTTGCAGTACAGGAAATCCTCCTGATTCTTAAAATAGATATTCCTATATAAAAATCCTCTATGAATTTCTACATTTAATTAAAGGAGTTATACTGGAATTCGTCCATTGAAAATTTTAATTTATTTAGGGCGAGCAACTTATTTCCAACATAACCAAGGTTAAACACTAACCACAGATATTTCCATATAAATTTTCAATTCATAACTTTGATTAAGAATTGAAAATTTTAAAATAAGTTAACAGGTCTTAATGCATTTTTCATAAAGTTTTAACAGCAATTTCATATTATTTATTAAAAATATCATAAAGTTTCATAAAAATTATGAAATTTTTAATAAAATTTAAGAAATTTTTCTTTCACTTCGTGAGAAAAACTTCTTAGTTTAGTAAAAATTTTCATTAAAACTTGAATTTCTCTCTGTGTAGAATTAATGCTTTATCTAAGCATTTCTTGTTATAGGAACCAAGAGGCTTGATAGAATTTGCAAACTTAATCTCCGTAGATTTCAAGACTATAAATAATTTTTAACATTTTATAGTTAAATTCTACGTCATTGAGTTTTTTTTTTTAGCGAAACTATAGTTTATTGAAATGTCTTGTGTGTAGAAAACCCTCAGATCTCAATCAAATTCTCATTAAAAAAATTATAATCATATTTTGAAGTTTTAATATACATTCGATAGTTTCAAAAGAGAAACAATTGTAGAGTCTGCTCAAAAACATTAATATTCTAAAACTAATTAGAATTAAAAACATTAAAGAATCGTGATTCGCAGTGAATTCTCTTTGTAAAAACGCAATAAAAACTTAAAACGGTTAAAAATCAGGCGAGTTATTACAATATCTCCCTGCAAGTGATGTGTCGCAGACTAATTAATCAAGAAATTCGGGTCCAAATTTTAAAATTTATAAAAATAATCTACTACAGAAACATTTTTTTATTCTAATAAAACTAAATCCAGGGAACTCAGATAAGAGATATTTTTTATATTGTGTTATGTTAACTTGTATTGAATTAGTGCCAAAGAAGTCAGAATTTTTAAACACTGTTTTCAAATCTACAATTTAAATTTTTTTTAAAGAAATGTAAAAAATAAGCATTTTAGAGATTAAAAACTACAAAATTGTAAGAATTCCCTTTTTCATTTGGCTGGGGCAGAGATTTTATTTCCACGGAATTCGAGAAAACAGAGATTTTTGGCACTTATTTAGATTTTAGGTAAGTTTTTTTGTCCTTCTTCTAATTCCACAAGAGTTTGGCCGAAATATAACAACACAAGATGAAATATTTCAATGCAGGAAATTGTGGCAAAATAGATCTAAAATGCCCCTGTGTAAGGTCGAATTTTAGATTTTAATTTTTTTTAAACATAAAAATATAACAGGTATTCCTGAGAGGAATAACCGCTAATGTGAAAAGATAAATTAAGTTCCCATTTTATAATTTTATAGTTGAAACTTAATTACGGGCCATTTCAACAGCCGACTAATTTTAAAAAGCACCAAATCTGATTGTTATTCCACATTTTATATGGTATTCCTTCATCCTTACCTGGAATATTACAAAAGATGTAATAATTGTAATAATAAATACTCAAAGTTGACAATAGTCTTTTTATTTTCCTACAATCTTTTTTAAACTTCCATATATCAAAAAATTTCTTTTGTATCAAGAAAATTCTTTAAAAATGGTTATTTTAAATTCATTAATAAAGAATTACTTATACCTCTTTGTGCTCATACATATTGAATTGAGAATTATTAAAAATCAATTTATCAGTAGCTTAACTTTTGAAACCTTGAAAAGTTGTTTCCATAATGAAATTCCTTTTGTGCAGAGAGCAACAAAAGCGAAGACTGGCAATAACAATAAAATGCCATTAATCATATAACTATAATTCCTCGTAGAGTCTAGTTGAAGGAAAACAATGTATTCAAGAAATCATTCAACGAAACAGTGAGAGTTATTGTGTGGTGTTACAAATGCTTATACAGAAAAAAAGGATATGTTTCCTATATATGATATGATGACTGAAAGTATGACATACAATGAACAAATTTGACAGATTCAAAAGAAAAAAAAAGAAAAAAACGAACAAGTCAAATTACTCGCAAATGTGAAATGAGACTTTATGGCTGAAAAAAGATTTTTAAAAATATTGAAAAAGCAAAAGGAATGCAACAGTTTATGGCGGATAAATATATTTTAAGGATTCTCACATTAAAGAGTCTCATAAAATTAACAATCTTAAAAGCACACAGCGATGATATCAGGTCAGAAAATTTCGACGTTGAAGAAACACGTTCGATTTTAATTTTATAATGGGGTGAACTAAATTTAAACTGACTTAATGTTGGGCGCCATTCACCCTAACCGACACAAAATCTTAGAAAATGTTGCACTCTTTTGCATGAAAAAGATATAAAATTAAGTGGATTAATCTGCGAAAAGATTACAATGAAATTATTCGACAGCATAATCTAAGGAAAATTTGTAAAAGCCCTATGTTCCGATAGGAGTTAAGTGGAAAGCTAAATTAGAACTAATTACGTTAATATTTTTAATAACCATGTGAAAATCGAAATATATATGAACATACATGATCATACATAGACTAGTATATGATCATGCATGGGCATACATGATCATATACGTCCATTCATAGTTCAATGTATGACCATACACAATCTCATATATTTCCATATATCTTTGGATCCGAAATTTGAGGGTATATGACCAAACATGTTCATATATGACCATATATGCTCACGTATGATTCATGCATGCTCATATATGACCATATACCTCCATATACCTTCAAATTTCGGATCCGAAGATATATGGAAATATATGAGATCATGTATGGTCATACATTGAAATACAGGTTGGTTGAAAAGTTCCTGCGCTCACCAAGAGATGGCACTGCTAGCAAGTTGCAAGTCATTCTGTCAATTCATTCTTTGTTTACAAGCCATTTGAAGTTAACGTGTCATTGATTTTTTTTAATATGGAAAAAATTGAATATCGTGCAGTCATTAGATTCTTTGTTTTGAAGGGTTTAAAAGCAAAGGAAATTTATGAATTTAACTTGGTCGTACTAGCCTTGAAGACGATCCACGCCAAGGACCACCAAAAACTGCAACCACAGCAGAAATCATTGAGCAAGTACCTAATATGGTTAGTGAAGATTCAAGTTTGACTAAGCGTGAAATTTCTAATGCCATAGGCATCTCAGACGAACGAGTACTCCATATTTTACATGAAGAATTACATATGAAAAAACTGTTTGGAAAGTTAGTGCCGCACACATTAACAATTCAACAAAAACTGGATCGAAAACAAATTTCTCAGCGTAATTTGGAGCGTTTTAAGCAGAATAAAATCGACTTCTTGCGTCGTTTTATAACTATGGATGAGACTTGGATCTACCACCATGATCCTAAATTGAAACAATAACGTTTACACTGGACTGAAGGTGGTTGTTCAGCTTCAAAGCAGGTGAAGTCGCAACGATCAGCAAAGAAGATTATGGCATCAGTTTTTTGGGATGCAAAAGGAATTTTGTTGATTGATTATCTGCAGAAAGGTAAAACAATCAACTCTGAATATTATTGCAGCCTTTTGGATCAGATGGATGAAAAAATTCGTGAGAAAAGACCTGGTTTAAAGAAGAAAAAAATCATTTTTCATCAAGACAATGCACCTGTTCACAAAAGTGTTTTGACGATGGCTAAATTCAAAGAATTAAAGTACGAATTGCTTGAACATCCACCGTATTCACCAGATTTGGCTCCCAGTGACTACTATCTCTTCTGAAATCTCAAACAATTCCTTCGTGGAAAGCATTTTTCGTCGAATGAAGAGGCCATAGCAGACGTAGACGGTTATTTTGCAGAGCTTCCGGAAAACCATTATAAGGATGGGATAAAATTATTGGAAGATAATTGGAACAAGTGTATTGAGCTTCTAGGAGATTATATTGAATAAAAAAATATATTTCGTAACAAAAACATTATTCTTTCATTTCGAGCGCAGAAACTTTTCAACCAACCGTATGCATGGACGTATATGATAATGTATCTCCATGCACATTTCATAGCTATCCCTAGAAAATTCTACATATCTTCCAAAAAAGCCAAAGAATTTCTGATGTTCAGTTTCTCGAATTAAATCATAGAAAACAGAGTTTTTATTCTCTTGAATAAAAGATTATTTACTAACAAGGATAAGCCTTTTTATAGTCGGTAGTCTAACTACAAATCGTATCACGATCAAGTCGTGTAGCGTAAACTGCACCTTTGGTTGTGACCTAATGAAACTTGGGAAGTCTGCGTTCACAACTTTTAGCACAATTGATTTATGATTAGATTTTTCTTAGCAAATACTTTACTTAGCAAAGTTAACTCTTTTCTATATACCCTACGGGGAAAGGGACCGGTCCCAGATGACACGCAGGATAGGCCCCAAGGGGGCGGAGACCGGTCGTTGATCGGTCTTTTTGTTTGAAAGAGACATATCACTTTAACATGGCGTTGTCATTGGAAATGACCAATTGCCACAGTTTAGACACCTTGTGATAGTAAGGTGGTGTGTATAAAAATAGCTTTTCAAATAAACTAATAAAAAATTAAGAATTAAAAATAATCTACTTGGCGTCCCAGTAGCGCTCGATAACACAACTTTTCGTTTCTGTTCAAATAAAAAAGAGAAAGAAAAAACAAACACACATACAGCAAATAAAAAAAACATGGAAAATAAAAAAATAGAAAAGAAAACAATATTAACACACACCACACACACATATAGTGGAAGTGCCTTCAGTATGCCTCCGATTGACCAGTCACGGGATAGGTCCCTTAATGGCAGTTGACTTGTTTTTTTCCGTTGGCCATAATTAAATTAAAAAATCAATTAAAAATTAGAAATTTACCTCAAAAACTCTGATAATATAAATAAAAATTTAACAAATTCCCCTTAAGTTAAAAAGAAAAGTCAAACGAAATACCAATTGTTAAAACTAAAACAGCTTTAACATTAAAAAAACCTTGAAAATACAAAACTTAAAATTTCTTAGCAAAACATTATAGAAATTTAAAATAAGAGCTAAAATAAGCAAATCGTGAAAAAATAGAGTTAAAAATAAATAAAAGAGTTAAATAAACAAAAAATATTTTTAAAAATATGTCGCGAATTTTCTTTTTTATTTCGGTATCGGTCAAGTTTTTTTAAAAGCAACAGTGAAAATAACGGATCAGAAAATACTTAGAAAATTAATTCATTTTCTTTTGTTCATATTTTTACTAATTTAGTAATATGCCTTCGGTTGACCGGTCACGGGATAGGTTCTTGGAGGGCAATTGACTCCTCATTCCCCGTAGGGTAGCTATACTTTTTAAACCCACTGGACCGCAGATACCAGCTAACAATCTTGTCGCGACATGGTGGCTTAAAATCTCAAGTGTTTGTATTCTTGTATGAAGTTGAGGGCAAAAAGTTTGTCTCTTACAGTTCACTTCCTTTATCTTCATCTGCACGTACCGAAAACTAAAGGGCACGACTTAAAGTTGCCCATTCCCCTTACAATTTTCCAGATCCTGTTATTATCCTACTAATCCTTCTTCTCTTTCAGTCTTTCATATATCCTCATCCTATATCCTCCACTTATAAGGTTAAGGTGCTAGCATGTCGAGAATCAGATTGACTAGTCAGTCGTAAAATATGTCTAGACCCCAAAAGGTCCCCTCCGATGTCAGAACACGGGTGGGTTGTAATGTTTTGCTTAGTCCATGTACGCCACCACTGCTTGCTACCGTTCATCCCCTTATGTGCCTACTCGTAGGACCAAAAATTAACTACTACTACAATTTAACAAAACACAAACTAACAACAACGACAAAGGTTGCAACACTGGTTTTTAGGTTGATCTTATGAGGAATATCTACTCACCTCGAGTCAGGAGATAGTAGTCAACTCCCTAGTTAATAAGGGCCCCATCAATAGTACTCCAGTATCTCACCAGCCAACATAGTAATCTAAATAAATAATATCCCAGCTTGGACAGGGTGTTAATACAGGTGATCCGTGCAAGCGCAAGTGAAAGAAGAATTCTTCATGCGACATGATGAGGTTCCGATATTCGAGAGCAAGATTCATTCTTGACAAGATTGCCATGAACGCGTTTAATGGGACCGTCCATGAGCACGACGAATAGAATCGCGTCAAGTACCAGTCGCTAAACTGCCGGGGACCATTAGGGGTGGAATGTAGGTAGTGCTAGTATCTATATAAGGCGAGGGCGTAGACAGTGAATTTGTACAACTGCGACACTAGGATCTGGGGCATACTAAATTTCTCATCAGCAGGAGTAGTAGAGACGTCTGGAGGCTGACTGATAACTGGCTGTTAGGCAGGCCCTGTAACATACTCGAACTCGGACTTTGAAGTATCTTAACATTCGCGGCGTTAATAGAGTCTTGTCGATTTATATGAAAAAATTCTAGAATTCTTAAAGATTTTTATAGAAAAAAGACCTCAAAAACTAAAACTTTTTATCTGGACCCAAATTCCATAAAGATTTTCGACGTTAGGGGTGATAGTTAACACGTTGGACTATTAAACAAGGCTGCGAGTTCGATCCCCAGCGACGGCAACATTAATTTAGAAAATAATATGTATAAGATTTCTAGCCCTCATGCAATCGTAGCGTGCTCCTTCGGGGTTTCCATAGCACTTAACGCCACCTAAGTAAAATAATATAACAGGGCTTTAAACTAAAAAGCTTCAATAAAGTTCGCCAATTCTCATTGAGATGGCGCCCAACGACTATACTAACATTCAATATCTCGCCCAGTTACAGTGTTGCCATATTTGCAGCCCTTCATCTTTCACCGCATTTCATCTCTCCTCTATCCCCTTTTCAAAGAAAGCAGCGCGTTTATTAATAGGACGAAGTTCCGGAGAGTTGCTTCTCTTTGTAAGAAAAAAAAAAAAGGAAAAGATGTGTTAAAAGATCCTTTTGAAAAGATGTTGCTACAACCTATCCCGGTTGCTATAAAGAATTTAAGTTTTTACAAGTAAATTAAAATTATCTGGATTGTGTAGATTTTAAGTTATAGGGCAGATTATATAGAGTATATACATATATAAAACTTATTCAAGTGACTTAGAAATTGTAATTAAGAAAATTAAAGAGTATCAATAGCAGTTTGAAAAACGTAATTTATTTCTGCTTACTTATTGATATATTTCATAATATATTCCACAAGAAACCCCTGATAAGATTTAATTACAATTTCTACTTATTGTATTGTGAGAATAAACTTATCATAAGCTGTTAATTAACTTATAGGCTGATGCCATATATGTAATACAATTACAGTTATAAAGTAGCTATAGAAGTAAGCAATGTCATGAGTGAGTTCATCCAGTATGTGCCAAGAAAATCCAATAATGATTTCATTATGAAAATGTCAAAACCACACGTGTATTTAATTTTGTTATTACTACTTTCCAACTTATTATATTGTCTTCCTTATAGAACTTCCCATTCATTAAATAATATATTTCCTACTCATAGAAGGCTTTGATAGACTACTTCCTTAAAAGACGAAAAAGAATAATTTTTGATCAAAATTTCACTTTCATTTTAAGCCTTAGAACAATAGAATAGAATTTTATTTCACAACATATGTTGTTAACAAAAGGAAACTTATCTCTCATATATATGTAGAAAATTCAATACTTACAACATTTATACTGTTCCACTATGTGCTAAGAATTGACAATTGACAGCCGGAAGAAAGAAACCCCCCAAATGACAACTTTATTTTTTGTTTTCTTTTTTTTTTTGTATTGAAATCCTTAAACAAAAGTCATTTTTATAGTGTAAGGATATATATTTTGTGACAATGTGTTGACTTGTTTTGTACTGTAGTCAATTTGAAAAAAATTCTAATGAATGTGTCAAAATATGTAATACAAACCAACTGAAACTACGTACTACTAGTGCTAACTCATATGTAATGTAAGTGATACTTTAATGAATGGTTATGTATGTTAATTTGAAACTCTCTTATATATGACACAAAAATAATATTTTATTGTGCTATAAATGTAGTTCCTAAAAACGATATATTGTATTCCATGCATATCTTCCTCTTCTCCTACTTTCAGTAACAAACACTTTTTTCACACTTATTTAAATATTTTTTGTTTAGGTATAGAACGTACGACCAAAACATTCTCATGAGTTACTTTCACTGACAGCAAATGTCAAATTGTAAGAGTTCTATGTTATCTGTGCTACATACTTTTTTTTGTTTTTTATTCGTTTCAATATTTTCAATTCTCCTCTTTTATTGGAAAATTTCTCAAAAGAATTTGTTAAGAAAATTCACTTTTTATTTTCAAAAATTTATTTTTTTTCAATTTATAATTCTAGACAATGTTACAGTAGACTGATATGTCATAGCCTGACACTTAATCAAGCATCTGTAAAAGTGGCTAAAAATAAGAATATAAAGTTTCTCGTTCATCCTTTAACCAAAGAGAGTAAATTGACCAGGCAGTAGTCATGTGTTACTAAACATTACACTTGTCTATGCATTTTATATGTAAACTACCGAGTGAGATGCCACTTTTAGGTGGCAACACTCCCCACATCAACAAACTTTGGTTTATCTTGCCTTTAAATGTATTTGCTTTATCAAGAGTTGCCAGCTGGGCTGAAATTAATTGTCTAAGCAAGAAAAAGGTACTGTTTCTTTAGTTTCGTCTCTTATTATGTATTCAAATTCCTAGACAATAGCAGTTCTCTCTTAGAGGAGTTTCCTGGAAAGTATCAAGAAGACTGAATCCCTTCGAAAGTATTTAAAGTAAAAGTATGAATATTATTTTACCAAATCTAAACTAATTTAAGACCAACTTTGAGGCCGATTTCAATTAAAGTTATTTGTGTGACAGAAGAAATATCCTCTCATTTTCCCACAGTTTTTTCGATGCGTTAATGCTAAATGCAGGGGTACAAGATGGCTATTATGATTTATTTTCCTTTGATCGTAGCCCAAGCAAGAGACAGATTATGAATGAAAAGAGGCAGATTGTGAATGATACACTAAATCGCAGCCTTTTGACAATCTCTGGGTGGGGTCCTAAGAACAGGGGTCTGACATGCTTCTGAATTGGGCAATAACGCTTTTTATTGCAACAGATGGCGTTGACTGCTGTTTTGTTTTTCTGGCAATACTGCTCTGTTTAGTGGAGATCAGTGTTGCCCGAAAGGTTTTAGCTCATTGCCATTTTTAAAGTTGAAATCCCCAATATCAATACCCAATTCATTTTAATTTAAACAAAAACCCAATTTAAAAGAAATAAATAAAAGCTAAATTAGCATCGCTATTAAGTCCAGAATATTATTAAGAAACGACTCAGCAAAGAAAATAAAATTGAATATTTTACAAAGAAATATTTCTTGTTCACTCGAACTTTAAAGGCCGCAAATCTTTGTCAAAATTATGAAAGTAAAAAATTTTTTATTATAAGAAATACACAATCACAATTAAGTTGAAATGTTACTTTTTCAAAATAAAAGTCGTAAATTAAATTTTCGAGAGAAAAAATTCTACACAATTTTCACACGAAACTCATTATGGTGAAAAAAAATTTTTTTCCGAAAATTTGTATGGAATTTGACATAAATAGATACGAGTAGTTTTCAAAAACTAATATATTTTCAAAAACTAATTTAGTTTTCAAAAACTAATTTCAGTATTTTCAAAGCAGAAATTTGTTTGATTAATTATTGAGCTTGGTTGCTTTTCAAGATTTATAAATATTTAGAGAAAATTTCTTCAATAATTCAAATATTCTATAGACATTTTTAAATACTTTAACAGACGCAATTTGATCGACTTTAATTTAAAATAAAACGCATATAATTTATCCGAAAATTCTTTTTGTTTTCGGTCCGAAGTCGAAAACTCTAATTTGGGTCCCCAAAATCCCAAAAAAAAATTTCAGAAAATTTCCTACATGTTAGCGACATCTACAGTTTGTTTAAAAAGTTATCGGTGTCACATCTCTATATTATATATTTCTGCGTAAGAATCTGCTCGATTTTAATGCACGAAAAACCAATGTTGGACCACAATACTTCAACGTCCTCTGTTCAAATGTTTAGTAACGATATTGAGAAATAGAAAAAGGCATGATGTCTATTGGAATAAGCACGTTTTTTGAAGCGTAGAAAGAAGTACTCTAGTGTCCAGGTATTTTTAAACAGCCCCTGTAAAAAAGTTTAAGCATAAAACGCTTTTTTGGAGGGACCTTTATAGGGGCAATAGGTCTCAACATGGGCCAATGCTAACCAAAATTAATACACACAGAAAACAGATTCGACGCCGACAACCGATTTTGTTGAAAATCGAATGGTTGAGTTGCATCAAAAGAATATTTTAGTTGGGACTACCGATTTATACCTGATACGACTGAAATTCCCTTGTCACAGTTAAATTAGTCCTGTCTCAATTGGTTTTCTGTTGTCAGAACTGAAAACTCGGCTACCAGAACCGAACCATTCGATTAGCTACAAAAGAGTTGTCTGTACTGAATCTGTTTTTTGAGTGTAAGCTTTGTCCTTGTGCGAAAAAGTTAATTTTAGAGGCAGTTTTATATGGGCACTACCTCCAAACCGGAGGGACGTCTCGAGACTGATGGCCGTGCTGACCGGACAGTGGTCTGAAGGCATGTTCCTATCCAGATTTCATTCTTGCCTAAGAAAATCATCAGGGATGACGTTTTTAGAAATTCTAGAAATATAAGTAGATTAAATTACAGTTATTTTTTTAGTTATTTTAAAAATAAATTAGTTTTCAGTGGTTTTAAAAATAAATAAATGCTTTTGTCGCCTGCATATACCTTGGGTGTATAACATAAAAATGCGGGATTCACAATAGATGGCGCATCTTATAATTATGGTTTGTGTCTTTAATAATTTATATGGCATTTTGGAGGGTAAACATCTGTCACTTATTCTCACTTAGTCATTGAACGGAATAACGTAAACAACAAAGTTTTTTTTTGCTTCCAAAATGTCGAATTTTGTGCCAACAAAGCAACATTTGAGGGAAGTTTTGTGTTACTTCTTCAATTTGAAAAAAAAGCAGCTGCATAACATCGATTGCTCACCGAAGCTTATTCTGAATATGTTCCATCGATTTCAACGTGCTAGAGATGGTTTGTGTGGTTTAGAAGTGGTAATTTTGACATGAAAGGCAAAGACCACCACCCAGGACAGCCAAAAAAGTTCGAAGATGATGAATTGGAGGCATTACTCGATGAAGATTGTTGTTAAACTCAAGAAGAACTTGCTAAATCATTGGAAGTCACTCAAGCAGCAATTTCAAAACGTTTGAAAGCAGCTGGATGCATCCAAAAGCAAGGAAAATGGGTACCACTAAGAAGTATATATAACTAGGATATACAAGCGCTTTCGGATCGCACATCGGACCGGACATCGGACAAAAAATTATGGCGTTGTCAGAGAATATTATGGTGTTATCTAAAAAGATCACAATTTTCTGTCCGATGAGCGATCCGATGTGCGATTGTATCTCCTAGTTATATATGTTTCTTGGTACCACACGAGTTAAAGCCCAGAGACGTTAGAAGACAATTTTGCATGTTCGAAATGCTGCCATAAAAAGAAGTAGTTTTTGCATCTAAGCATTACTGGCGATGAAAAATGGATCCCTTACGACAACCCGAAGCGCAAGAAATCGTTTGTGAAGCACCGTCAACCAGCCAAATCAACGCCAAAGGCCATTATCCATGTTGCCAAGGTAATGCTCTGTATTTGGTAGGACCAGAAGGGTCCCATCTATTGTGAACTGCTGCGGACCTGTACTGAACACAATTGATTCGTTTAGGCGAGCAGTGGCCGAAAAATGCTTGGAATATGCGATCATATATAAAACCGTAATATTCCATCATGACAACGCTCGGCCACATGTTGAAAGACCAGTTAAAAATTATTTAGAAAATAGTGGTTAGGAAGTTTTGCCTGACCCGCCTTATAGTCCAGAACTTGTCCCGTCTGATTACCATTTGTTTCGATCGATGCAGAACGTTCTCACTGGAATACACTTCACTTCAGAATAGGGTATTCGAAATTGGCTTGATTTGTTCTTGGCCTCAAAAAACGAGCAGTTTTTTTTTTTTTTTGGCGTGGAATCCATATGTTGCCAGAAAGATGGGAAAACTTCATAGCTAACGATGGCTAATACTTGTTTCACAAAAAATGCCCAAAATTTCCAAAAAAAAAAAAAATCCCAATAATTGTCATTTTCAGTAGAAATTTTTTAGAGTGCATGTCCGTTAGACTGTCCCTTAAAATAGCGATTTGTCGATTTTCGTTCATTACACCCCCAGTTTTATTGGAAATAATCCCAAATGGAAGGGCGTTATTCTGTAAATTTCCTAGTGGGGCGTTTTTGGCCAAAGGTTTAAAAATTAACCCCATATGGATCACGTTAGACGAAATAATTATTTTTATCCAGTTGAGATTTTTTTTTATAAATTTGATGGCTTTACAATCTCGTAGTCATAATTAATATTAAGTTCCATGGGTCTTTTCTGACTCCAGGCCACTAAGGTTTAAATTTTTTTTAAAGAAATGAAAAGATAATTATATTCTAACCAAATCTAAGCGCTGTTTTTCTGAAAACCATGTAAAATTTGATGAAAACATTAAAATTTTTTAAATTTTTGACAAAATGAGCACTTTTTGTAAAATGTCCTGGAAAGCAGTCGCTCCAAACACAAACTCGAATTATAATTTTTCCAATTTATTTTTTTTCTTTCATATCAACTATTATGTGGTACAAATAGCAATCGACATCTCCAAATTAGGCATTTTAAAAAATCTTTCAAATTAATTTAAAAAAAACACGTTTTTGCATTTTTATCAAATTCGTGGGTCATTTTGGATTCCAGGCTAAATTGGGTTAATGATACCCGATGAAGTCAAAATTCCATGTCTGAATCACTTTGACTATATTAAATGAATAAATGGAATAAAAAATAATTTTTTTTTCGAAATTTCGAATTTTGGGAATTTTTAATAGTAATACACTTTTTTTCCAAAAGGGGCCATTTTAGTCCAACTTTCGGCACGGGTTAACGCTTTCCAAAAAAAAAATCGATTTCTTCCATTTGGGACCATTTCCAATAAAACTGGGGGGTGTAATGACAAATCTATTTTTAAGGGACACTCTAATGTTCATGGAATATTGTAATGTCAAGGAAAATCTATCACTGTTTCCATCTACATTTTAATGATTAAAATGAGAGCTTGTTTTTTTTTATACATAACAACTATTACAAAATAAAAATTCTTCCTGATAAAAAATTCTGTCACAAACTACATCTTGTTTGAAATAAAATCCATCAACAAAGTCATTTAAATCACCAAAAAAAAACTTCATTTTCACCCAAAAAGAAAAAACAAATACAAGATAAAATTACATCAACCTTAAAACTACAGCTGCATTAATTAAGTTTTTACTACAACAATGTCAAACAAACAAATGTCAGGCAACTATTAACAAGGTAGTTGGCAACACAATCTCCCCATACACAAAACTGGGGTAGTGGCAATGCAAACAACAATGACCAATATGCCCATATATTGGTTTGAAAATGAAACTGTTATGGGTAAAATGGACAAACATAATAGGAAAAAAGCATATATAGACTCAAATCTGCAAGAAAAACTATAACGGAAATAATAAACCACAGAGAGGGAGGGAGAATAGGAAAAATGTGTAATAATGTTAAGGTTACTTTGGGAGGAGGTTTATAATATAAACCATAGCATACCTGGGCGACAAAACAAAAATGCAGTTAATACTGGGATTAGCAAAAAAAAAAAAAACAAATATTGTATTTAGAAAAAAAGAAAGTAAAACAGAATTACGAATTTCAATTTTAAACTAGAAATAAATGAAAATCAAAATAATAGAATTGAAACTTATATGGAGAGGCAGAAGTTTAAAGAAATTAATTGAGAAAACTAAATATTCCTAAAACTTTTATAGAAATGATTATGAAATGTGTTTGGTAACTACAAAAAAAAAAAACTGATCGTCAGCTTATTATTGGTTTGACCCATACGCCAAAAAGTTTTTTTTTTTTTTTTTTTTTTTTTTTTTTTTTTTACATTCATATAAAATGTGCAGGTACACCAATATTCGATACTGAATATCTCAGATATTTTAGTAGATATTGTGAAACGGGTTGCGAAATCAGAAAGAGGATAATTATTTTATATGCAAACCATTCCTAACTCAATTTTCTCGAAAATGGTCAGTAGGTCAAACCAATAATAAGCTGAAGTGATGTTGAACTTATTTTTTATGCTCTTTCTTAATATTTTTTTTTTTTTTTAATTTAAAGAGAAATGTTTTGAAATTTTTATGAATTTTCTAAAACCTTAAAGAATTTATCATATAAATTCTCTGTTGTAAACGGAAAAAGAAAAACATTTTCATTGTAATATAGTAAAATAGGAAAATTGGCTCCCCAAAAATGTTTCTTTTTTCTGCTGGCATATTTAGACACACTCGGGCACACAGCTGGTTTGTATTTGCATCCTGCAAATACAAATACCCCTCCTTTAGCATATAAACAACATGTACGAGTATATCAACTAGCAACAATAGCAACAACAAAAACGGCTATTGTTTTGTAGGGCTCTTGTTATGAATGAGAGAAGAATGTCTGTGTTGTAATATGATACCTTAAAATTACTTTATAACATTACACAGGACAACACAATATAAGAGAGCATACAATGTAACTTTAGATGCAATATACAGGCTAGTTTCTTTCTTTAGTTGCTTGTATTTTTTGTTCTTTCCTTGGATCCCAACCAAACAACCAACTATCCCAAGCTACCCAACCCAATTATCAATTCAAAAAACCCATACGCGTGTTGGGTATTGTATTACCATAGATGGTACTCTATTGGACAAACAACAACAATAGCACAAAACATTAAACAATGGAATTCTAAATAATATTAGTATATATATGTAGATGGCTAGATAAGTATTAAGACTAAATAGGAAGAATGAAATTTAAATTAAAAAATTATATTAAGAAACGATTTTACTTACAAAAAAAGTATACGAAGCTAAACTTTATGTTCAGGCTTGTCGGATAGTTTTTTCCATTATCCCCAAATAAATCTAAAAAAATCCCCAACTAAAAAATTTTTTTAAAAATGTAATAAGAGTTTATTTTACTCAAATTAACGTTTTCCGCATAATAACTGTACATGAATGGATATTACCACATTGCTAGATCTGTCAAAACAACAGAGTAGTATATTGGAAGATGACAAAGCAAATTGTGGTCAATTTTGTTTTTCTTTGATATTTTAAATGTTTAATAACTCTCCTAGACGAGAACAAGAAATTCTCATTGAGTTTGTAATTTAATTTAACAAATATTTTTAGAAATTCTAAAAATGTCGTCCCCTGATGATTTTTTTTAGGCAAGAATGAAATCCGGATAGGGATATGCCTTCAACAAATTATTTTTCACAATTTGTTAAATAAGATTTGGGATTTTAGCGCATTTAATTCCTTTAATGCAAAAAAATAAATAAAAAATAAAAATATAAAAAAAAAACTCTACAATTAAATATACACAAATTTCACTAACAATAAAAACTGATTTTAATAACTCTAAGATTGTTTTTGTATAAATATCTAGAAAAATCCTCAGAATACAGGGAATTTTACGGTGAATTTCTTCGTTTTTAATTCAGTTATTTCTGTTTATTACTTTTGATATAATTTCCTTTCCTTCCACATGAAAATAAATAAATTTTTGGAAATTGTTTATAACTTTTTAAGTTTACTACTTTTTACTTTAACACATCGGCTTAAAAATCCGTAGGATGACAAATAGGTGGAGCCACTAATGAAAAATCCATATAATTTTTTGGAACTACCAACCTTTAGATGATACCTGTCAAAATTTAATGACAATTCGTGCATAGGTGAACAAGTTATAGCTGTTTTAGTGACGCTACTTTTGCGATTTTGAAAACATCATTGCTTTTTAATGGGGAAAAAAACACCGTTCAAGCCAAAGCTTGGCTTGAATACAGAAGTGTTATTCGGACTCTTCTCCATGGAGAAAAATGGTAGAAAAGTGGTTTGCTGACTTTAAACGTGGTCGTACAAACACCGAAGACGCCGAAAATATATCAAAAAAATTCACAAAATCGTTTTGGCAGACCATAAAGTGGAGTTGCAGGAGATAGTTGATAACCAAAAGACATCGAAGGCACGTGTCGGCTTTATTTTGCATGAACTTTTGTCCATGAGAAAGCTGTTTTGGAAATGGGTGTTGCGTTTGCTCACAGTACACCAAAAACAACGTGTCAATGATTCTGAGAACTGTTTGCAGCTCTTTCGGCGAGATAAAAAGGACTTTTTGTATCGGAATATAATAATAGACGAAACTTGAATCTGCCGCTTCACTCCACAGTCGAATTGGCAGTCAGCTGATTGGACAGCAACTTTCGAACCTCGCCCGAAGAAGCCAAAGTCGCAACAGTCAGTTGGTAAAGTTATAGCATTAAGTATTTTGGAATGCGGCTGGAATTTGTATATTGATTATCTTGAAAAAGGCCAGACTATCAATAGCGATCGCTTCATGGCCTAACTGGTGCATTTGAAGAAGGAAATCGCAAAAAAAAAACGGTTTCATATAAAGAAGAAAGAGTGCTCTTTCACCATGACAATGCGCCGTGTCACAAGTCGTTGGCTAACATGGCCAAATTCCACGATTTTACACTTTCAATTTCGTACCCAGATTTGGCTGCCAGCGATTTTTACCTGTTTTCAGACTGCCAAAAAATGCTCGCTGGAAAGAGATTTGTTTCGATTGAAGAGGTCGAAACGAAGGCCTATTTTGAAGCCAAAGATAAATCATTCCAGAAAAAACGTATCGAAATGTTAGCAGCGTCTAAGAGAGGAGACCAAATTGGGAAGGCATGTATACTCCTATTATGGGAGGACAACGACCTGGGATTGCTTGTTTCCTGTATAGACTGCAATTGTGGGAGGACAACGACCTAAGGTAGGACAATGACTTGGGATGGCACGCTTTTTTTGTTGTCCTCCTTCGATTATAGGAGGACAACGACCTGGGACGGTACGTTTCCTTTATTGAGCTGCGTCTAAGGTAGGATAACCACCTCGGACGGCACTTCTATTAGTCTACTGAGAGCGTCTAAGGGAGGACATAGATCTGGAGCAGCATGCTCCCTTTGTTGTAAAATTAGGTCAAAGAATCTCCAAGCACCTTCAAGTTTATCCGCAGGACGTCCAAGAAAATTTCCAAGACCTTCAAGGATGTCCGCAAGGGATGTTCACAGGATGTTCACAGGATAAGTGCAGGTCACTCAAGGATATTCGCAAAACCTTATTGGAAGGAGCTTCAAGGATGTTTGTAGAACCCTCAAGAGTATTTGAAGGACGTCAATGATGTTTGCGAAACGTTCAAAGCTGTTGGCATGAACTTCAGTGATGTAGAAGTTACCTAGGATGGCACGCTTCCAGTACAGAATCTGAAGGAGAAGTGAGCTTACCTTGTTTACGCGTTCATGTGCACAGCCAACTTTAATTTTTTACTTTGTTCATACGATATTATAAATAATTACGAAATTATTTTCCAAAGTGCTCATTTACAGAAAGAAGTTTTCTTTTTTTACCTGTAAATTAAATTAAAAATGCACAGTGGAGTTATCAGCCTGTCACAGTTTCATCCAATCCAAGGACTCATCAGTGGTTAATGTATTTGTCAATTGTTCAAAGTATTTTAAATTGTTAAATTATTTCTTTATAAAAAACATTTCTCTAAAATATGTAGGAGATTGATAGAGGATTAAAATACCTTTAATTTAAGGTATATATCAGTATATATGGGGAGTATGGGAGTGTGTAAGGCAAACTGGTTAAAGCGTTCCTTAGTAAGACTTGTCATCCTTAAAATTGACAAGTTAAGGTAAAGTGTTCCCACTATCCTTAGTAAGTCACTCCAAGTCGACTCGTAGGTCAGCGTGCTGATCCCATTCCTACGGCAGTGGCCTCCTCGTGGTACTCCCTGGGACCACCTCTGTTGAGATGGAAGCGAATTCGAGCGACGGTCTGTAGCATGTCCGAATGGTCACTTAGGGAGAATAAAGTGACGTCTCGGGAAGTAGGCATTTTTGCTAAGTTTGCTACTGACTTTCACCAAGCCAGGCTGGTGGCTTAGCTGGCAGCCCCAGCACCAGCCTAGGAGAGCTATAGGCCAATCACTTATTCTCCCCGAAATTGAAATGATTACTGAAACCTATGCAAATGTAAATGATAATATCAATATTAATTCGAACCCCCCGTTGACGACTATTGGAATGAAAAAAAGGACACGATTTGGATCTTGGAACGTTCGCAGTATGCTAGAGACTACTAAGATCGCGCAAATCGAGCATGAGTTCAACAACTACAACATGCTTACTATGGGATTGAGCGAGGTACGTTGGCCAGATAGCGGTGAACATATAACATCTAGCGGTTTAACATTAGTTTATTCTGGCAAAGCATCCGGTCAACCTAGAGCAAGTGGTGTTGGTTTTCTTTTCTCGAAAGAGGCAAAGAACGCTCTCATTGAATGGCAACCACACACTGACAGAATAATTGTAGCAAGGTTTAGAACACGTGCAAGAAACCTAAGCTGCATTCAATGCTATGCTCCAACGGAAGGCGCTGAACCTGAAGAAAAAGACAGCTTTTATAGTAAGTTGACAAATGTGATTAATAGTATCAGTCATGGTGATATTAAAATGCTAATGGGTGACTTTAACGCGCAGGTTGGTTGTGACAACACAAGCAGAGAGAGCGTGATGGGCAAGCATGGTATCGGCCGCATGACGGACAACGGAGAAAGGCTTGTTGAACTATGCGATAATTTTAACTTGGTTTTGGGTGGTACGTTATTCCCCCACAAGAATATCCACAAAGTTACTTGGGTGTCTCCGGATAATATAACCGAAAATCAGATCGACCATTTTGCGATAAGCAGGATGTGGAGAGGGTCACTTCAGGACGTGAGGAACAAGAGAGGCGCTGATGTTGGTAGTGATCATCACCTGATGGTAGCTGAAGTCCAGTTTAAGTTAAAAGCTGTAAAACGAAAGCAGCCCTCAGCAGAAGAAGATTTGATCTACGAAAATTAACAACCCGGAGGTCTCTCTTAAGTTTTCCAACGCTTTGAGGAACAGGGCAGTTACTCTTTCAATTTCTCCCCAACAAAATATGGATGTATATTGGAAAGATTTAAAATCAACATTTATTGAGACGACTGAAAGTGTAATAGGATATGCTGGAAAAACCAACAAGCCCTGGATATCCGATAATACATGGCAAATAATAGAATCTAGAAAGCAAGCAAAAATGATGCTAAAACTCCACAATCCAAGCAAGACGAACAACGTAAATATCTAGAGGAGAACCGGAAAGTTAAACGTAGTGCAAGGGAGGATAAGCGAAAGTGGGCTGATAATTTAGCCAAAGATGCACAAATAGCCAGTGAAACAGGTCGATCCAAAGACCTGTACCGTATCACGAAGGAGATTTCCGGTCATAGCCACCACAATATTAAACCCCTGAGGAATGATCAGGGCGAATTGATCTATGCCAAAGATCAACAGTTGGAGTTGTGGGAGAATTATTACACTAAACTGTTGTCGGTCAATCCGACTGAATCTACTACAACAATATGTGATTGCGAGCCAATGCATCATATAAATAACGTACGAAACGATATAAACATCGCAACACCCTCATCCGAGGAAATAACAGCTGCAATTAAACGTCTGAAGTCCGGTAAATCTGCAGGCCCTGATGGAATACCTCCCGAGATTCTGAAAATAGAGAGCAACCAAACAGCGACGTTACTGGAACCCTTAATTTCAAATTTGTGGTTAAACGAGAAAATTCCTGATGATTTCAAGGAAGGCCTTATAATTAAACTTCCAAAAAAAGGAAACTTGCAAGATTGCTCCAACTGGAGGGGTATTACTCTTTTAAATATCGTGAACAAAATCTTAGCCCACATCCTGCACAATCGCATTTCATCCATTATCGAACCACAGCTTAGACGAGAACAAGCAGGCTTTAGACCAAACAGGTCATGCATTGATCACATCAACAGCTTGAGGATAATTGTGGAACAGTCGGTTGAATGACGCTCACCCCTTTACCTAGTGTTCGTTGACTTCAAACGTGCATTTGACACATTACAACACAATGCGATATGGGAAGCTCTAAGATGCAACAACGAATTTTGTTACATACTCCATGAGGGTTCAGCAAGCAAACCCATCAGAGTAAACGTAGGTGTTCGTCAAGGCTGTGTTTTGTCTCCACTACTGTTTAATATAGTACTTGACGTAGTTATGAACCACTGTATGGATATGCATCATGGTATTTCGTGGGGCCTTCATGATAGGTTAGATGATATTGATTATGATGATGACGTCTGTCTTCTATCCCACCGCTTCTCTAGCATGCAAACAAAGATTCAAGCCTTTGCTACACGTGCGGCCAAAGCGGGCTTACAAATTAACATCAACAAAACTAAATCAATGCGCATGAATTCTTCATGCGACACGAACTTACAGCTTTCGGGCCAACCCATTGATGATGTTGAAATCTTCTGTTATCTGGGGAGTATAATTTCTAAAAGAGGGGGCAGCAAAGAAGATATACAGAATAGACTGTGCAGGGCAAAGCAAGCATACGGCATGCTTAATAAATTCTGGAGATCGCAAAATGTCTCCAATCACACCAAGATCAAGGTTTTTAATAGCAACGTGAAATCTGTGCTTCTGTATGGCTGTGAAACCTGGAATATTTCGAGTCGTGAAATGAGTTGTATGCAAGCTTTTGTAAACCGCTGCCTCAGGCGTATACATAGGATATTCTGGCCTGCCACGATATCAAATCGGGATTTGTGGAACTTAACCAATCAAATTCCTTTAAGTATGAATATCCGATTGCGTAAATTTAGTTGGCTAGGGCACACAATGAGAAAGCCAGCGGATGATTTAACTCGACAGTCCATTGAATATAAACCCCAAGGATCCAGGAGACCTGGCAGACCTGCGAACACTTGGGGGCGCCAAATGGAGAACGAGTTGCATGAGAATGGTGTGTCCCTGTGTGAGATGAAAATGATGTCTACCGATAGAATACAATGGAGAACATTTGTTGCGGCCCTATGTTCCACTGGGAATTAAAGGATTAAATATATATCAGTATATATCGTTACTAATTTGGATTAGTCCAGTATAGAAAACTCGGGAATTTTCTAGAAGAATATATCCCAAAAACGGGATTTACTAAAACCTTTAATCTGGCAGCACTATATTTAAATATAATGTTAGTACTCTAAGTGTTTCCGAAATTCTCTACCACAACGAAAGTAAAACTATATAAGGCTGCCATATGTCATTTAGTTAAACTGTTGATTATTACCGATTATGTAATTCAGTCGGGCTTTAATAAATCGTTGTGTTAAAATCACTATAATTTGTGTGAGTATTATATTGTTGTATTTAAAGTAATAAAGCTTTCGATAAATAAGTGTTTAAGCTATTTCAAACTAAGGAGATTATAAATAAAAAGAGTATAAGCTCAATAACACAAACTGTAAGAGTTAATTTATTTGATATGAACACCAGCCCGGTTTATCTAAACGAGATAAACGAACGTTTTTATAAGTTAAAACGTAACAATTTGTGTCAGAAGTGAGATTGTTTATTTTGATTGCAATAGAAAGAAAAGAACCCGGTTTATTTAAAGGAAATAAACCAACGTCCCTAATTCTTATTGGATTTTTTGAAAAAATATTAAAAAAAATTAGTTTTTTCGACATTCACAAAGAAATTTAAAATATTTAGAAACTGAAGTTTAAAAATCGGAAGTTCCAGAGTTGTGCTAAATTTTGTATAGTCAAATACAATGCAAGAATTTTGAAAATCGGTTAAGAATTGTGGCCTGAAATGTTATTTGCTATAAAAAAAGTGGTTTGGAGCAAATTTTCTCTCGCAGCAATAATCGCTTACGTTAAAGAATGTAACTGTGCAGACAATAAGTGATTTTTATAAATATTTTGTCCGAAAAGGAAGTAAGAAATATGTTTTCCTAAAAAAAATTTTTCACTTTGTGCCAAAATTTTAAATTTTCAGTTAAAAATGCAAATCAAATACAATTTGGCTAAAACTGGACAAAAATATTCTTCACATCTATCCACAACTTTGGTACTCTGGCTCTAAACGAAACTTCTGCAAAGGACGAATTCGATTCAGCCTTCTTTAAGCTATATTGGCAGCAAGCCTTTAGTCTATATTTCATAGCTAAATTCATAAATGTTATATAAATTTATAGCAGGCTTACAAAACAACTTTGTAAAGCATTTATAATTTCTCAAACAACCCTCGGATATTGTGTGTAGTGTATTTGCTCTATGTTTGTTTTTCTATTTGGGAATCCCTACCGTTTAATGTGTTGCACATCTTAAGTTACCTTATGTCCCACATGGACGATATATTAAACTTTACATTGTAGTGTTATTTACAATGGGATTTCTTTATTTTGAAACATTTTTATTTTCGATGTCACTGGTGATAATTCCTAAAGTGATAATGGAAAAATTGAAGATGTGAATGTAGTTTATTTAAATAAGTCACAAAACTTAGATATTTTATAACTGATGATATGATGTGACTTGGAAATAGTGTTATATTTTGAAGTGCTTATGCATAATAATTTGAAAACCTTATAACACGTATACAAAATGAATTTTGTATGAAAAATTTGATTTGTAAGTCATTTACAAATGTGATTATGCATATGACTCTTAAATTATAACTTGAAGAGGAATTATAATCGCAACTGGATATTTTTTGAATCACAAATTTTTGGTTTTATGTAAGATTTAACAGTAAAGTTTACTATTTTGGGTTTCCGAAAAAAATATTATAGCCAACGCCGGCTTTTTACTTTACTTTTTATATAGAATCTCTAGGAAATTCAGTTCTGAGGTCTTTGAATTCATGCTTTCCTTCAAACACTTGTTCTTATATTCCACTTCAACAAAAAAAAAAAAAAAAAAAAAAAAATCCAAACAAAAAGGTGAATGACCTCCTAAACCCATTACTTCTCTAATAAATATTCTACATACAATATGGTGTCTAACTACAACAACAAAAAATATCCTTTTGTACACTTGTCTACATGTCCTGACACTTACATTTTAAAACTACATACAACAAATAACCCATTTCATGGTGATGATGAGGGTCATTATTTTATAACAAAAGCATAAAAACTTATTTTATATGTCAACACTTAACGTTGACAAAATATACAGGATCATATAAAGACAAAAAAAAAGGGGAACACAAAGCTGACGAAAAAAGGATAACATCATTTTTTTCATATAAATGAATATAATAAAAAATAAATAACAACATTGAAAACATAAAAATTGTCCAAAAAAGAAGACAATATAAACCAAAGAGTTGCTTAGTTGTTAAGGGTTACCAAAACAATATCAAATAAGGACAAGGCGTGAGTATGTGATAGTGACACTTTTTTCATTATAGCATGACTGAGGAGAAAAAAAAAGAAGATTCATGGAAATGGGGTGAAAGTGAAAATCCTGTATGACACAAATGTGTATCTTATACTCACATATGTATAATGCTATTAGAAACATGCCTACACCCACCTACTCAATATATAAATTTTTGTTTTTCAATGCTTTTCTTTTTATTTTTTAAATTATTGCAGTAGTGTCTAGTTTTTAAAGAAAAGTTTCTTGAAAACAAATTTATTGCGAAAAAGTGTTTGGTTTAAATAATGTCTAAACTAAAGGACCCATTTGGAAATAGAAATATGACAGGACTTGCATATGAGATGGAGACACACAAATGCAAGTGCATGCCACTGAAACTACACCACTACGTGGGCAGGGTGGAATAAGTTTGTGCTGATATCTGTAACCGGTCGACTCAGAGTCACTTTTGTTTCGATTTAACAATGTCCATATGTCCATATATCTTTGTGCACAGGCTTCGAGTACAAGTCGCAAATTTTAAGATATTTTACTTAAGTAGGTTTGAGGTAGGAAGAAGAATAAAGATTTTTTCAAAGTTATAGACACATTATTAATGTGCAAATCAGACTAGATTTAGTTTTTGCCTTTTTTTATGGACAGGCTTCATCAGTGATTTTCCATTAAATTTTATTATTGTTTATATTTTATTGTCAGATTGTCTCCATATAATAATTTACTCTCAGAAGTGATCAAACAGACATACGAATGTTTGTACTTTAGATTTTTTTTTTTTTTTTTTTTTTTATAAATGGGGATGCTTCTGAAGAAAAAAGTTATCAGAATCTGAGGTTTATAGAAGACTTTTTTTATAAATGTTTAGATTCTAAGGATTTTCATAACAGAAGCGCTTGGTATTACATTTTTTCTATCAAAAACGGGATCTGGTTCTGAAATCTGAAACTTCTTCCAAAGGAGCATGTGGTTAGTATCTGAGGCTTTTTTTATAGGATAAGTACATATCTTATATTTTAAGGCTTTTTCAACAAGAAAAAGTGATTTGAAACTAATGAATTTTCTATACATTTCGTTAGTTTCATCATCCGAAAATTTCATGAAATTTGAAGAGTTTTTCTTATAGAAAAACTGTTGAGTTCTGATAACTTTTTTTTTAGAGAAAAAGCCTAAGATTGTGATTACTTTTTCCTGTAAAGGAATACCCCGATTTTGAGGACTTTTTCCTAAATAAAAACACCCAGATTCTGAACGCATTGCTACGGAAAACTGTTAGATTCTGAGAATTTTACTCCCATAGATTTTGACGAGAAAAATCTGATTCTGATTTTTTTTTAAGACAAGCAACACTCAGGAAATTCTTCCAATTAATTAACGTGCTGCTTTTTTTGGAAAGGCGATAGAGAAGAAGTGAAAGGTGGTGAAAGATGAAGGGCTTAAAATATGGCAACACTGTAATTGCGCGAGATGTTGAATCTTAGACCACTTTTCCGCGCCATCTGATGAAGAGTTGGCGTCTTGCATTCATTCGCTTATTTATTTTACTAATAATAAATTTTTATATTTTCGAATTCCATAAATGCCGGTAGGTACCATAGGAGAATCTTGATTGTAGTAGGTTAGTTGGGAACTCGATAACTCAAATCATTTGTTGTAGTTGTAGTTAGTATATAATCAGGGATGTAATAGGCAGAGAGGTACCAGGAATTCTTCATTCAAAGTAGAATTATTAATCGAAATCCACTCTTGGAATTCTACAGTTAGACTAGGCTTACTCAGACAAGGTTTAATACACATGCTGTGTGAACCAGTAGAGCGAGAAAGAGATTTTGAAAGAAGGGGCTGACTTAAAAATTTAAGTAGCATATATATCTCTATCTGCCATGGCGAACTTTTTAATGGAATTTGAATGGTTTTAATCTTTATGCTAATGTGAAGACGAACTACAAATAATTTAACTCCTCTAGAAATTCATAATTTTGTTGCTTTAGGATCAGCGCTAACTCTTCTTCCATGCACACAATTGAAAAAGGAGACACGGAGGAGGTTGGAAAATAAACAAAAAATCTAAAAGTAGAATGCTTGTATGTGTCTATTTGGCGGCCCTATGTTCCACTGGGAATTAAAGGATTAAATATATATATATATATATATATATATATATATATATATATATATATATATATATATATATATATATATGTGTCTGTTTGAACACTTCTGAAAATAAAAAGCAATAACAGAAAGCTGAATAAGAAAGAAAACTATGAATTAGCCACACTGCATTCGAGGACTTGCTTGGCTTAGATGCCCAGGAAATTTTTTTATAATCGGTAGCCAACCACAGCAATTCTGCAACTGGTTCCACTGCAACCGATTCTATGGAACTGGTTCCGGAACCAGTTCCAAGGATCTTATATGGAAGGTATGAAGGACGTAGAATGAGTTCTAGAACTAAGGCAAACGGTTCCACTTTGGAGATATAGAAGTGGTTGCTTTTGGGACAATTTCAAACAAAAATAATCGGTGTTAGAATTTACAGTAGAAGGGGTTGTAAATGGAAAGTAGCTATTCCACAACCGATTCTTTGGAACAGAAAATTTTCATGGGTGGCTAAGGTGCCGAACATTGTAATGTAGGAATAGGCATAGGTTCAATTCCCACAGGCGACCGGTAGTTGAAAAATTGTCATATAGAGACAATCTGATAATAAAATATAAGCAATAATACAATTTAATACAAAATCACTGATGAAGCCTGTCCATAGAAAATGGCAGAAACTAGATCTACTCTGATTTGCAAATTAATGTGTTTATAATTTTTAGAGAAAAAGGTTTATTCTTCTTCTTAACCTCAAACCTACTAAAGAAAGAACATCATGTTATTAAAGTTTAAGGACATCATATTTTAATTACATTGCGTTATGTTCGTAACATAATTCTGATGATTATAATATGTTCCTAATTGATTATAAAATGATTTTCAGTGATCATACTGTGATCAGTTAAAATCGTGTTTGTGGTTACTAGAATCATACCAAATCACTTCGAGCATATTTTTCTCTGCGTGTGGAGGAACTGTGATCCCTTTAAGAAAAATTTTCCATTGGGTCAGTTTAACAAGAATACTTTACAAGGGGATTCTGTTTGTCTAAAACATAAATATTAATATTGCAGTGTTGTCGAATGGGGTTGGGCGCCATTTTCGCATATCTCAGTTGTTATGCTGTTAAAGAGCAAGTACTTCCATCAGTCTATTTGTTTTCCACTTTACGTTTTCCTTTTATTGTTGTTCATTTTTCATACTTCTACTTTTTTATAAATAAGCTCTTTTTGTTGTTGTTAGTAATTTTTCATTATTTTTATGATGTTTTTCTATTTTCTTATATCCCTTTGTTTTGTAAGGTATTTAGTTGGAATTTTTCTATAGAGGTTTTATAGAGAAAAAAAAAAAAGAAATCAACGATAGAGAGTAAATCCCTGATACGTGTGGTTTACAGTTTTTCATAGGCTTATTGTAGAAAAAAAATAAAACTAAACTGGAATGTTGTAATAACCAGTATATTATATTTATTAAATGGTCGAGTTAAGTGGATTTAATAAGCTGCATATACGAGTACAATAAAGATAAGAAACATGAGACAGGAATGCTGGATACATTAATGATCATTTAGAAAGCAAATATAAATAAGTTAGGAGACTTATAGATTGTATACTACAAGAAAAGAGCTTTTAAACATGCGGAAAATTGATTTAAATATTCGAGCAGGTAAGAAATTAAGTTCTATATATATAAGACGTCTACTGTCACTGTGTGGTCTATTAAATCCCAATTTAAAGGGGATATTTATAGGAGGACTTGATTTAAATTTTAACAGATTCTAACCAATTTCAATAGAGTTCGTCTCTTTTAATAGTTACACAGCCAATTTTACTGAAAAGTCCTTAATATTACTGCGCAGTATGGTGTTCCATTACTGTTTCAGTTATTTCCAAGCGACAGATATTTTCCTTTACCTTAAATATCTTTCTGTTTTTTTTTACATGGAACTGCTAAACTTATCACAACCCCTTAAATTACAAATTTCTTATTATTTGGTCCTTCGAACCCGGTCAACAATAAATTCTGACACGTTATACAAAGAAAATATTGCATGGAATAAGGAAATTATTATTGCTATTAGCGCGAATATATTAATTATGATATAATATTTTAGAAAAATCTATTATTTGAAATATAATCTTACAAAAATTTATTTGGTCCTTCGAACCAGATACATAAAAATTTTTATTTAAGAATTCTCTACCAAAATGTTGATTAACAATTTCATTTTAATATCGTTAAAACATAAATATAGTTTAGAGTGCAAAAAGTTTGTGGGTTCTTCGAACCGTATTAATTACTTACTTATTCTTTGGTCCTTCGAACCGGGTCAGCAATAAGTTTTGATGCCTAAAAATAAAAAAAGAAATTTTGATCAAAATAAGAAAATTATTGTTATTAGCAGAGAGAAAAAAAATGTAACTGTAATGTTTTCGAGAAGTCTAATATTATGTCCCAATCTTATAAAGTTTTTCTTGGTCCTTCGAACCTCAAACATTCACATTTTTAATACAAGCCTCTATATCAAAATTTTAACATTATTCTACATTCTAGAGTCAAATAAATATACACTTAGTTAAGAAACCGAAAATTTTTGTTGGTACTACAAACCACTCCAACTAATTTTTTTATAATTTGGTCCTTCGAACCGGGTCAACAACAATTTTTGATATTTAAAAAAATATCAACAAATATTAGGAACTCATCGTTCTTCTCAGTGCAGCTATAATAAATTTACATTAATATTCTGTAAAAAATTAATAATGTGTCCCTAGTTTACACAATTTCTCTTGGCCCTTCGAAGAGTTATAAGTTCTAATGAAAGAATTCTATACAAAATCGTACTATTCATCTTTATTTTAAAGACACCTAAACATAAATTTTATTACGTAGCCCAAGTTTTTTGTTAGTCCTTCGATCGACATAAATTACAACTTCTGTTATAAGGATTTTATTTAAAAAAAATAATTTTCATTTTTTGTTTCAAGTCTTCAAGCTAAACCTAAGAGTTTAAACTCTTCCTTCGTCGTCTATAAACAACAGAAAAGTGAAAGGCATTATAAAAACTTAATTCGTTTAATGCAAACTTTAACTCTTTATAATGTTTGCCATAAATGAAAAATTCTCATTTTATATAATCCTTACAAGCCATTGAGTTAAATTTTTTTGCTCATATTACATGTAGACTAATTAACATCTGCATTCCTTTGTAGAAAAATCTCGCACATAATTAACACTTATGATAATGCCATACCATAAAGCATTAAAAATATGGTAGACATAATAAATTTTTTATAACTACAAGCAGTTTTTGTTTAACTACAAAAGTCAAACAGAAAAAGTAAAAAAAATGAACAAAAACTTAGGATATTCCAACATGCAGACAGAAATATTTTCATGGGTACTAAACACAATTGAGACGAAAGGCAACAGATGAAAACATCTGTCCGTTAGTTTAAGCTTTCCCACAACATATTTTAGGAATCCTAAGACTTTTCTATAGAAAAACCCTCAGATTCCGACAACTTTTTTTGTTGCAAAAGCCATCAGGTTCTGAGAACTTTTTTTTAAAAACCCGCAGATTCTGAGGACTTCGTCCCATAAAAAACCCTCAGATTATTAGGACATTTTGCTATAGAAAAACCCTAAGATTCTGGGACTTTTTCCTATAGAAGAACCGTCAGATCGTGAAGACTTTTTCGTACAAAAAAACCCTAAAATTATGAGGGCTTTTTCTTACAGCAAAATCTCATTTTATTAAAACTTTTTTGTACCGAAAAAATCTAAGTTTCTGAGAACTTTTTGCAATAGAAAAACCATCAGATTCTGAGAAATTTTTTACATAGAAAAACCCTCACCTTCTGAGAATTTTTTCCCTTGTAAAAACGCTCAGGTTCTAAAGACTTTTCTATAGAAAAACCCTCATATTCTCTTTTTTCCTATAGAAGAACCCTGAGATTGTTATAAATTTTTTCTACTTTTTCATATAGACAAACCCTCAATTTCTGAGAACTTTTTCCTTTAGAAAAACTCTCAGATTATGAGGATCCGCCTAAGACAATTGAACTAATCTATAAAAAAAAAAAATTAACTTGAAATGTAGCACAACAAAATTTTAACTGAATTGAAATGTAGCTGAAACTGAACAGAAATATTACCACAACTATACTGAAATTTACATACACCTGAATAAAAATCAAACTTAATGTAAGTTTATTTAATCTGAAAAATTTATTCGAAACTGAACTAAATCTTTACGTTTTCTGAAACTAAATCAAAATCTGCCATCTAAATTATATCCCAAATTTAAACGTAAGTTAACACATTCCTAGTAATTGTTTTCTGATTCGCATAGTGCGACTGACAAGGGAAGTCTTCCAATGAAAAAACGCCGATCCAAATGAAACTCGGGAATATGTTAGAGAAAAAACACCTAAGGTTGATGGATTTTTTATGTGCCATCTCCGATGTGAAGGGGTAAGTAAATTGGTACCTTTTCGACAATAAAAAAAAAAAAAAAAAAATAAACAAAAATTTACGATATTTCAACATACCGACAGGAAATGTTTTCAAGGGGACTACAACAAATTGAGAAGAAAGGCAGTCAATAATAATCAAGAAACTGAACTAAACTTAACCTAAACTAAAATCGAACTAAAATTTAATTAAAGCTGAACTAAAGCTAAACTAAAACTAAATTAAAACTAAAACTAAACTAAATCTAAACTTAAACTAAAACTAAACTAAAACTAAACTCAAACTAAACTAAAACTAAACTATAACTAAACTAAAACTAAACTAAAACTAAACTAAAACTAAAATAAAACTAAACTAAAACTAAACTAAAACTAAAATAAAACTAAACTAAAACTAAACTAAAACTAAACTAAAACTAATCTAAAACTAAACTAAAACTAAACTAAAACTAAACTAAAACTAAACTAAACTTAATTAAAACTAAACTAAAACTAAACCAAAACTAAACTAAACTAAAACTAAACTAAAACTAAACTAAATCGAAACTAAAACTAAACTAAAACCAAACTAAAACTAAACTAAAACTAAACTAAAACTAAACTAAAACTAAACTAAAACTAAACTAAAACTAAACTAAAGTAAACTAAACTAAACTAAAACTAAACTAAAACTAAACTAAAACTAAACTAAAACTAAACTAAAACTAAACTAAAACTAAACTAAAACTAAACTAAAACTAAACTAAAACTAAACTAAAACTAAACTAAAACTAAAACTAAACTAAAACTAAACTAAACTAAACTAAAACTAAAACTAAACTAAAACTAAACTAAAACTAAACTAAAACTAAACTAAAACTAAACTAAAACTAAACTAAAACTAAACTAAAACTAAACTAGAACTAAACTAAAACTTAACTTAAATTGAAATTAATGGGACATAAAGTGAACTTAAAATTTATTTGCAACTGAACTGAATATATACGCCTGCCGCCTCAACAAAGTCTTGGCCTTAAACGTAAGTTAATAAATTTCCAGTAATTGTTTTCTGATTCGAGCAGTGCGACTGACAAAGGCATTTAGGATATAGAATTGAAACCTAAAATTGTCCTTTTTTTATGTGCCATCTCCGCCGTCTAGGGATCGGTCGACAGATCGAACAACTAATTTAAAAACAAAAATGTAAGATATTTCAACATACCGACAGGAAATGTTTTCAAAGGGACCAAACAAAATTAACGAACTCAGCTGCCAAAAAGGATATAAAAGGCAGCACATCAAAGAAATCTGGATCAGTTGCTGGCAGCCGCCAACGGGTTCACAAGGTATTACTAATTATCTTTTCTCTTTTTAGGTCTTGGAGACTCATCCTGACAAGGACTTGTGCCGTGCGTGGGCCGCATCCTTCGAGGTCCTGCGAATATCCTTCGAGGTCCTGCGAAAATCCTTCAAGGTCCTGCCAATATCCTTCGAGGTCCTGCCAATATCTTTCGAGGTCCTGCGAAGATCCTTCGAGGTCCTCCGAATATCCTTCGAGGTCCTGCGAATATCCTTCGAGGTCCTGCGAATATCCTTCGAGGTCCTGCGAAGATCCTTTGAGGTCCTGCACACATCCTTTGACTCCCTTCGAGGTCCTGCGAAGATCATTTGAGGCCCTGCACGCATCCTTCGAGGTCCTGCGAAGATCCTGAGGTCCTGCCTACTTCCTTCGAGGTCCTACGAAGATCCTTTGAGGTCCTTCATACATCCGTCCTGCGAAGAAACTTAGTAGTTCGGCGAAGATACTTTGAGGTCTTTTGCACCACCCCTTTTCCAGGGTCGAGTGTGTGCGGAGCGTTGATCACCTCCCGAGAAAATCCGTGCAGACAGATCCCGTGGGCCCTACAGTGGACCCGTCAACACCCCAGGTGCTCAGTCTTCCCCACTCCGACGAAACTAGGTCGTCACTCTCCCTCCGAGGTCCCTCTCTTTTCCCGTCCCGTTAGTCCTAAGTATTTTGTATGTAGATATAGGTCAATAAATTGAATTTTATAACGTTTGAAACCACGCCTTTCAATTTCTGTCACTGAATCAAACAAATTTCTGTGACGATCCCTACCCCCGCGAGCTTACCCCAGCTAACGGAGGAAACTCGTCGTTACAAGCTTAAGTTAAACTGAACTTAAACTGGAATAAAAGTGAACTTATTTTAAACTGAAATAAATCCCATATCTAGAGGTAATTTGAACAAAAATTTCAAAAAATAAACAAAATAATACGATATTTCAATATACCGACAGGAAATGTTTTCAAGGGAAATAAAAGAAATTGGAACAAAAGGCCGTAGGTAATAATCAACAAAATGAATTAAAACTTAAACTAAACCGAAAAACTAAATTTAATATAAAGTGAGCTTAATTAGTTTATCCTGCTTAAATTAACAGAAATATTTGCTAAAAAAATAGATTTTTACTTGCATTAAAAAAATCTAAAAAAAAAACTTTGATAATTTTGCATTATTATGACAAATTATACTGTAAAATCTGAAGGAAATTTTTCAAAATATAATTAAACTAAAAATAGCAAATATAAACTGTTATATCTATAAATTTTTTGTTATTTGTAAGTTAAATTAGTTTAATGAAAATAGCTGTTTAACCTGTTAAAATCAACAGAAAGATTTGCTAAAAAAATTGATTTTTACTTGCATTAAAAAAATCAAAAAAAAATTTTGATAATTTTGCATTTTTATGACAAATTATGGTGAAAAATGTTCAGAAAATTTTTCAAAAAGTAAGTAGGCTAAAAATAGCAAACATAAACTGTTATATCTATAAATTTTTTTTTTGTTAATTTTAAGTTAAATTAGCTCAATGCTCAACAGAAATATTTGTTAAAAGAAATAGATTTTTACTTTGAAAATTTTTTTTGTTGAAAATTTTGAATTTTTTACGATTTTTTAGTCTACCAATTATTTACCAAACATTTTTACTGATTTTAGCAGGTTAATTTGTTATCTTCTATTAACCAAAATTTAACTCAATTTATAAATAAAATTCTGAATATGTAACAATTTCATTTTTGCTGTTCCTATCTAACAAAGCCATTTTTAAATAATTTTTAGTAGTTTTAATTAAAAGTTTTACTGGCTATAAAACTGCTCCTTACACTCATAGGAAAAAGCCCTTACAAATAGTTTAAAATTCTGGTAAGATAACAGAAAATAGCACCTGTAATTACGCCTGCAAAATTTTTAATGAAGAGCTAAACTTTAAACACTGTTTAATACAAAGACAATTTTAGTTTAATTAGCTAAAAAAATTGAGCTAAATTTAACAAAAATCTTGCTTAATTTAACTAAAAATTTTTCGCTAAAATATACATAATCATTTGAGAATAATTGTGGTTAAAATTGGCTGGAAAATTTTCAAAATTAAGCAAAACAAATTACTAAAAATTATCATGCAAAATTAGTTCAAATACAAAAGAAATTAATTTCTATACTAAATTGGTATTACAAAAAATATTAGTTAAATCATAAATTTTGAGACAAAATAACATAAAAATTAGTTCAATTAAATCAGCAAGCGTTTAACATATTTTTGTACTAACTTTTTTTATGAGTGTAGTTTTGGACTCTATCACATATTCGAGTTTTATTCAAATCGGTTTTTAGGCGCTAGAAGATTTTCTTTGTGTTTGCCTGTGTCTATGTATTGAGTAAGTGTGCGGCTTGTGGAATATGTGTGAAATTTTCAACAACATCACGTGACCACAGAAACCTTTAACTCTGGACTCTTCTTTTACATCTTTTCTTCTTTTTCCGAAAAAATTATATCTACAATGGAATTTGCTTAAACACATTTAAGTTCTTTACCTAAAAGGCCTTAATGTGCCATGTGGTCAATATTTAGCGTTGACTACTACGAGGACGACGATGTTGATGATGATGGGATACAACAGGGAGCAACATATGTTATACTTTCATATGAAAGTAAATCTAAGGTTTCCTTAGAACAAAAAATAAAAGCACAAAGTGCAAAAATTTACACATTTAAACTCACACAAGTAGTTAGACATACGGTATGTGGTTTATTTTTTTTTTTGGTAGGTTTCATATCCTTTTTAATGTCCTGCTGTGTGTTAATGTATGTTGGTGTTGTGTGTGGTGGTATGAAAACATAATGGCATTTTGTAATTATATTTGGGTAACAAGTAGAGTGCGTAGGTTGAAGGTGTTACAATTTTTCCTTTGTTTTTTTTTTTTTTTTTTGAAAAAATGAGAATCAACATGCTTTTGTTGTGGTTTTTCTTCATTCCTCTTTTACCAAAAACAAAACGGGTGTGGGGTAAACCGTCCATTAAGTTAATACACAGATTTTTCGAGCAATTTCTAGCAGAGTAATTGAATTGTTAGAGTTATACTTAACATATTTAGTTTGATTTACCAAGGCGACATGTCAATTCTTATTCAAAATTGTGTATGCAATATTCTAAAATATAGTTTTAAATCATTTTGATTAATTTGGTCGTTTGATCGTTCAAATACTGAATATTTAAAAAATGTTTTGAAATATTTTATTAAAAAAATATGAAATAATAGTGAATTAAGAGAGTTCATATTTTACCAGCATGTTTTAATTTTCTTTGCTCGACTTCACGAACAAATAAAAAAAGAGAAGGTTGAGCGAAGAAGAGTTTTCCAATAAGTAACTCATTATAACTTCCTTGTTTCAATAACTTTGTCCATTTTCATTTGTGTCTTTTAGTTTTCATGATTCAGGCGTTATTCCAAAGAAAATCTCTTTTCTCTCTAGGAGGCTTAGTTTTTGAGAAAAATGAGATCGCAAAGAGATTTTCTTTGGAATAACGCCTGAATCTTGAAAACTAAAAGACATAAATGAAAACGGACAACGTTTTTGGAACAAGGAAGTCATAATGAGTTACTTATTGGAAAATAAATGCAAAAATTGTTTAAATAAAAGTTTAATCGTTAATATCTCGAAAACTATGAAAAATGATTACAACAGAGATCAAAATCCACCCCCAATACCGTGACACCGAAACTAAATATTGACCTACATTGCTTGATTTTAAGATCGCGTTTATCTCGATAACTAAGCCTCCTGGAGAGAAAAGGGCTTTTATTTGGAATATCGTTCGTAAATTTGAAACTAAGTGAGATAACTGGTAACGGACAGCGGTTTTAGAACAAGAAAATCACAATGAATTATCTGTGAAAAAATAAATGCAGAAAATAAATTTTGGCATTTTTTTTATTTTGTTCATTTTTTAAAACCCGGACGATTTTTTTAAATTTTGTTAATTTTTCCAATTTTGGCGATTTTTTTCTTCTAATTTTTGACGATTTTTACAAATTTTGACGATTTCTTTCAATTTTGTCGATTTTTGCAATTTTGAAATTTTTTTTTTATAATTTCTGACGATTTTTCAAAATTTTTACGATGTGTTTCAATTTTGTCAATTTTTCCAATTTTGGCGATTTTTTTTTATAATTTTTGATGATTTTTTTTTAATTATGGCGATTTTTTCTAATTTTTGACAATGTTTTAAAATTTTAATGATTTTTTCAAATTTTAACATTCTTTTTGTCAATATTGGCGATTTTTACTACACTCAAAAAAAAAAGTCAGTAAAGTCAGCAAAAAATGTTGCTGTGTCAGCAAATTTTTAGTCAGGAGCGTGCTTGCAAAAAAGTTGGTAATTTCAGCAAAAGGTTTGCTGAAAATCAGCGAGCTGATTTTTACCAAAAAAATAGTAATCTTCAGCAAAAGTTTTGCTAACATTTAGTCGACTGCAAATGAAAAAAATCCTTGCTAAAATCACTAAACTTTTTGCTGAATATTAGTAGACTGAAAAAACTCAAAAAACTTGTAGCTAAGTTTTTCTTTAGTTAATTTATTTGCTGAAAATTTAAATATAGAACATGTGTAGAGTTGTTTTTCTCTTTTTGTCATTTCCGTTTCCAGACAAGCTGCGACATCTACATCTTGTCTATCTGGTTGTCGTCCACGCTATGCATGCGGTTATCAGCACAATTTTTGTAGCAAATTAAATTAGTAAAACATTAGTTCAAAATTAGTTTAGTGCTAAAAAAATATAACTAGAATTTTTGCTGAAAACGGAATTTCAGCAAAAAAATTGCTGAAAACTAGTACACTTTATATACAAGACGTTTTACTAATTTTTCTATTAACTTATTTTTTTGAGTGTACTTATCAGGGATTTCTCATATTTTGACGATTTTAGTTTGAAAATTAATGTGTTTATAATTTTTAGACAAAAAGGTTTATTCTTCTTCTTAACCTGAAACCTGTTAAATTAAAATTGAAAATGCATATTAATTACAGCTGCCTATATGACGTTTAAACAACACTGTACTAAAAATACAATCACAATAACTTTACCGTAAAAGTTCATTAGTTGTTTAAAAAGTAAATCAGTAAATTTAGTAGGTGTGAGGTTAAGAAGAAGAATAAACCTTTTTCTCTAAAAATTATAAACACATTAATTTGCAAATCAGACTAGATCTAGTTTCTGCCCTTTTTTATGGACATGCTTCACATTTGCGAAAAAGGAGACACGGAGGAGATTGGAAGTAGAATGTTTGTATGTGTCTGTTTGATCACTTCTGAAAGTAGAAAAAAAAAAAAAATAATAACAGAAAGCTGAATAGGAAAGAAAAACTACACTCACAATATATTTTCCATAACCGATTGAGGTTTATTTGAAAAGTAATAGGTAAAGTTTGTTTTCAATTGAATAATCAATTAAAATACATGGAAACATATTGTTTAACTTTTTTTATCAATCAATAAAAAACAAACTACAAAAAAACACGTATCATCTGTAGGGGTTGATATTTTCAATCAAATATTCTATTTTTAGTTTTCTGTTTTTAGAAAAAATAATTTAAATAATTTCGTTGTTTTCTGTTTTAAAACAAAAAATTCTAATATTTTTGGTTTTCTATTTTGTTAAAATAGTTTGTTTATATATGCACTTATGAAAAACTTACTGAAAAATATTGACTTACAAGAGAATAGTCAATATTCGTATCAAAGAATAGCTCAGTGGTAGAGGGCTAGATAAGCAATCTTGAGGTCACAAGTTCGACACCCGGTGGTGTCAATAAAAAATTTTAAAGAATATTATATTTTTGCCAATTTTCTTCTAATTTAAATTGATGAAATAGAATTTCCTTTAAACTCGATCAATTAAAATTTTAATTAATATAATCAATTTCGTAATTAATAGTCGTTTTAAGTTTTTCTGTTAACATTATTAAATTTCTGTTAAAAAAAGGTGCTAGATCATTAATTGTAGTGTTTTTCTACTGCTTTGGATCTCTTTTTTTTTTTTTGCTGTGTATATATCCGTATTTAAGTTAAAATTTTAAGCCAAATTCTTGGCAAATTAAGGAATTTCTTAATGTGTATTTTTTATTTTTTTATTTGCCAAAAACTTTGCTGAATTTTCTGTTTTTTCACCAAAATCATAGGGATTCTTTTTACTGGCAATTATATTGTATATTCCCAAACTAACACCCCATTTGATGGTTAAGTCATTCCCTTTGGCTTTAATTGATTCCTCTTTCTCATTTAAAAAAATTTAGAACATACGTCAGAAATTTAAGTGTAAACAAACAACACATTGTTTTGACAGTTTTATATTACTGTGTTGTCCTTCAAACTAACTGTCAGAAACCTTTGGAAAAAAAAACTTGTTTAAATATTAAGTAAATATTGGCAGATTTCATTACTTTTCCGATGATAAGTTCGGTTTGTTGAGTCTTTTTTTCAAAATGTGTAACATAATCTTAAACAAACATTTTAGTGAAATATACGTGAATTGTAAATAAAAAAAAAAAATAAACAATTTTTAATGAAATTATGCAAATTTTTTGTAAATCCCATAAAGAATAAATGCCCACGGGATATGACAGCAGCAGACAGAACCACTGATGTTAATTTTTGTTTGTTTTTAACAGTAACAGATGGATTTTACAAAAAATCATTATTTGTTTTTTTTTTCAGTGAAACTAAATGGGTATTGGAATTAAATGAGAAAGGATTTAAAAAAAAAAACCAAAGCAACACAACATGTTGTTCGTGTTGTTTGCTATATAGTATAAGGCAAGTATAAAGAGAAAACATTTAACATTTTCGAAAATATTTTAATTTTTTATTAAATTTTAGTAAAATTTTAGTAAATTTTCCTTCGAATTTGTGTGTATTTTTTAATCTATTTTAGAAATAGATATTTGTCTTCATAGTGACCTCAAAAGCCCAATTTATCTACCTACGGGCACATTTCCAAAAATAGCCTCAACTAAACCCCCTGCTGCTCCACTTTCCTCACTGTTAAGCCTAGAGGCTTCGGGACTTAAAACCGAAAAAGCCTTGGCACCAGCAAATTGATCATTAGACACATTTGCAATCTTACTTCTTTTATTACCGATACCCGATTGAGAAAGATTATCTTGGACTGCAAATTAAAACACAGAAGAGAAACAAATGTGGAATTTAAAAACAATATAAACAAATCTATTAAATTTAATTTATTTAATAAATAATCAAGCTCGAGATCAGTTTTAAATAAGATTATTCTATATTTTTGGCTTTCGATATTTCGCTAACCACTGGTTAATACCTTCTGGAAATAAAAGTAACAATAATCAAAAAAATAAATAAACGAAAAAGAACGTCTTTTCGTCTTTCAGAGTGCAATATTAAATATTTATATCGTTTATTTATATTTCCATTATTCTCACTCATATTAACCAGAGGATAGCGAAATATCGAAAGAAAAAATTAAGGAATAATCTAATTTAAAATTGATCTCAAGCTTGATTATTTATTAATAAATTAAATTATAACAAAAAAGTCGACAAAAATAATTGAATTAATTTATTATCAAATCTATTAAATTTGTCTCCCATTACTTACTCTCTTGCCGCACAAGTACGGCATCTCCATCCGGTCTACCCAATACCAAAGTTAAACTTAGGCAAATGATTAAAGTTATAGTAAATAAGCCTATGTTGACTGGTTTACGTGTAAAAGTAAATACGTTTATCTCAATCGAAATGTGTGGGTTTTTATAGAAAAATATTTTTTAAAACTGTATTTCAATACTTAAGCACGTATTTTTTTTTTAAACTATTAAGGTTGGATTACTTAATGTTCAGTTAGCTACTAACTGGGACTTTAACTGACACATTTGTTGTTTTTTCTTTCATCACCTTTCACTTACTCTCTATCCCCTTTCCAAAGGAAGCAACACGTTAACTAATAGGAAGAATTTCCTGAGTGTTGCTCTCAAAAAAAAAAAAAAATTAAAATTTAACTGTGGGATAAATTTTAACTGCCCTACGGGCAATGAGGAGTCAATTGGCCTCCAAGGACATATCCCGTGACCGGTCAACCGAAGGCATATTACTAAATTAGTACAAATATGAACAAAAGAAAATGAATTAATTTTCTAAGTATTTTCTGATCCGTTATTTTCACTGTTGCTTTTAAAAAAACTTTACCGATACCGAAATAAAAAACAAAATTCTCGGCATATTTTTAAAAATATTTTTTATTTATTTTACTCTTTTATTTATTTTTAACTTTATTTTTTCACGATTTGCTTATTTGAGCTCTTATTTTAAATATCTATAATGTTTTGCTAAGAAATTTTAAGTTTTGTATTTTCAACGTTTTTTTAATGTTAAAGCGGTTTTAGTTTTAACAATTGGTATTTCATTTAACTTTTCTTTTTAACTTAAGGGCAATTTTTAAAATTTTTATTTATATTATCAGAGTTTTTTCTAATTTTTAATTGATTTTTTAATTTAATTATGGCCAACGCAAAAAACAAGTCAACTGCCATTAAGGGACCTATCCCATGACCGGTCAATCGGGGCCATATTCAAGGCACTTCCACCATATTTGTGTGTGTGTTAATGTTGTTTTCTTTTCTATTTTTTTCTTTGCCATGTTTTTTTTATTTGCTGTGTGTGTGTTTGTTTTTTCTTTCTCTTTTTTATTTGAACAGAAACGAAAAACATAACTAACCATCAGCCAGCCATCACGCATAAGCAACGTTAGCTCAGACGGTAGAGCGTTTGCCTTACAAGCAGAAGGTTGTGTTATCGAGCCCTACTTCGACGCCAAGTAGATTATTTTTAATTCTTAATTTTTTATTAGTTTATTTGAAAAGCTATTTTTAGACACACCACCTTACTGCCACAATGTGTCTAAACTGTGGCAATTGGTCATTTCCAATGACAACGCCATGTTAAAGTGATATGTTTCTTTCAAACAAAAAGACCGATCAACGACCGGTATCCGCCCCCTTGGGACCTATCCTGCGTGTCATCTGGGACCGTTCCCTTTCCCCGTAGGGTGGACATTCAGTAAACGCGGCTTGAAATTTATAATAAAACTGTATAAGTACAATTTACACGAGTTTTATTGAAAACGTGTTTATTAAAAAGGTTTTCTAATAGCAATTAAATGCCTCACTTGAATAAGGACGTAAAATCGAATTTCTCGAGAAAGCGATTTTTTTTGGTTACCCAGCTAAAAATCGACATATATGAATCCATACAGGTTGAATGTACATATGTTCGTTCATACTCATAAACATGCATATATGTCCATTAGACCGTACCCAAAAAAAAAAAAAAAATTCGCCGTGCACCTTCCAATATAAAAAATTTTTGCAAGGCAATTTCAAAAAACGAACGTAGGGGTCGCCTTTTTTAATTTTTCGTTATAGCTTCGGCATTTAAAGTGTGATATATAGTTTTTTTTGCCTCGAGGAGATCAGTGTTTTGCTATAAAGGAAAAATCCAATTAAAAAAAAATTAAAAAAGGCGACCCCTACGTTCGGCAACCAATAAATAAAAAAAAAATTCTACTGGGTCTATTGAAAAACTTCCTTAGCAAAAGTATAATGATTTTTTGCGAGCTTTAATATTCTGACATTAGGTTGGTAGCAACTGAGATCTGGTGGGTAACTACTAGAACGGGATACTTGAGGTCAATTTCCCTTTGAGCAAAACACTGGTCTCCTGGAGAGAAAAACATTGATGTATCATACTTTAAGATCCCTAAGATGGCGACCCCTACGTTCGGCAAAAATTTGGGCGCCTCGAAAATGATTTTTTTGATATGTCGTAGTGGAACTTTTTTTTCCTCATGCCAAAAGCTATCGAAAAATCGATGGCACAATATCGATTGCTAAATCGACCCTCCCTAATGGACATACTTACATTCAACCTGTATGGATTCATATATGTCGATTTTTAGCTGGGTATTAACAAATTTTGTCAAAATTTTTGACTTGCATTTTGTCCGCTAATTTTTTGATGGGTGCATTTCAGTGGTTCGCGAAACTTATAGAATTTAAACTTTGATGTATTTTGAACAAATTCCTAAAGTTGCATTTATATCTGCTTCCAAATCTTAACTAAAATCGAGATTTTTATAAAATCCTCGTGTTATTTCCCGCGCTTCTCGCAAGTTCGCTCGATTTGTAAGAAATCTTATGAAAACTTCGCTTATATGGAAACTTTTACAGAATACAATACAACATTAGCAACAAAAAAAAAAACAAGGCAAAGTATGAGTTAACATATTTTTATTGATGTTTTAGAAGTAATTTTGAACAACATCCAAAAAAATCACTTACTTCTTCTAAGTAATCCTAAGAAGTGAGTTGGATACAGTTTATGTTCAAACAGTTGATCACGGGTCTGACCAATATTTTTTTACCCCTAAATTCATAAACGCTTTGTTAAATTATAGGACGTTTATTGAAAAAATTTTGTATGAAAATGACGTTTTGTAAACCTGCTATAACTTTACAAAGCATTTATGAATTGAGGGGTTAATATTTATATTTAAATTGTTTAAATTCAATATTTTTTTAATTTTTCAATTTTTAAAAACAAATAATACTTATTGTAACAATGTGACGTTTAATAGGGAAGTAGTAGTTGTCATATAAAAAACAGATCTAGTGGATTATAGTACCAAATAAGGCAAATAAAATAAAACTAAAATGCCAATTTTTTTTTTTTTTTAATTTTATTTTTAGCATATTTAATTCCTAAAATGCCAATTTTTGAAAATTAAATTGATCATAGAAGACACAAATAAATAAAAAAAAATTGTTTTTTCTCGGGGTATCGGTAGAGGATTAAAATACCTCACGTAGTTCACCTCCTTGTTGTGCACCCTGGGTAACGCTTCCTGAACTCCTGCCATGGGAAGCCAAACATCTCGTTAGCTTATTCTTGGTTTGATCTACTGACCATTTTTGAAAAAATTGAGTGAGGAATGGAGTGGAGGTAAACTAATACAAAAAAGCTTAAAATTTAGTTAAAACTACTAACAATTAGTTAAAAAATGATGCTGCAGAAAAAACTGCTAAAATTAGCAGATTATTTTTGCTATATATCAGTAATATAGGAACAAACAGCAAAAATAAAACTGTTAAATGTAAAGAATTTTATTAAAGGAATTAAATATGCTAAAATCCCAAACGTATTTTACAAATTGTGAAAAATAATCTGTTGGAGGCATGTCCCTATCCGGATTTCATTCTTGCCTAAGGAACTCGTCAGGGGACGATGTTTTTAGAACTTCTGGAAATATTTGTTAAGTTAAATTACAAACTCAATGAGAATTTCTTGTTCTCGTCTAGGAGCGTTATTAAACATTAAAAATATCAAAGAAAAAACAAAAACAACAGCAAAGAATTTATCACAATTTGCTTTGTCATCTTCCAATATACTGCTCTGTTGTTTTGACAGATCTAGCAATGTTGTGACATCCATTCATGTATAAACTCCAATAGTTATATTTGAGTTAAATTTTTGTAAATGGAAAATAACAAATTAACCTGCTAAAATCAGCAAAAAATTTTGCTAAATAATTAGTAACCCAAAGAATAAAAAAAAAATTTAATTTTCGAAGTTTTCTTTCGATTCTTTTTTAAATGCAAATAAAAATCGAGCCTTTTGAAAACAGCAGTTTACGATTTTTTTAGCAAATATTTCTGCAGATTTTAGCAGTCTAGACTAATATTTGCATTCAACGAAATTTAGCTTAAAAATAGCAAAAATTTTATAGATATAACAGTTTATTTTTGTTATTTTTAGTCTACTATTATTTGGAAAAATTTTCTGCAGATTTTAAAGTACAATTTGTTATTTTCAATTAACTAAAAGTTAGCTTAAATATAACTAAAATTCTGTAAATTTAACAGTTTTAATTTTGCTGTTCTTATTTTACTAGTGTTTAGCAGAAAAATCTGCTAATTTTAGCAGTTTTTTCTGCAGCATCATTTTTAATTAATTTTTAGTAACTTTTTCTGCTATTTGTACAGATTTATTTCTATGAGTGTTTAGTTTGTCAAACCTAAAAAGACATTGTAATATTAAGCAAAGCTTCGATTTATTTACATATTTATCTCTTTAAACATTTATCTAAGCGTCTTTGAAAATTTGTCATTAATTTAATGTAGTCAGCCAAGAAACGTTGGCACATATTTTTCCTAGTTAATGAAATAAACAATTGAACTAAAGCAGCTATTATTGGTAAACTAGGTCTTTAGTTCAATTGAGTGAATAGTTCAATTGAACTAGTTGGACACAACCGATGATATAACAGATATAACAAAAACAATTTATCCAAATTTATGCAACTTATGTAAAATACTTCGGGGAACATTTTTGTGTAACATTTTAGCCCTCTAACTCTTCAGCTTACGGGTCTTTTTTGACACTTTTTAGAAAGGGGCCAAAAAAGTCCCTTTAATTGAAGAGTTAGAGGGTTAAAATGTTCCACAAAAATATTCCTCGTAGTGTTTTACATAAGTTCGCTGAACACATGCTATACCTAAAATGGACATGGATTCCTATGCCGATTCATAATAAACATTTGAAAAACGGGGGAAACTTTAACCCCCCCTGAAATAAAATTCCGATGTGATCTTTCAAATGGCCAACACACGTATACATTTTTTTTTTGATCTCCTCTACCTGAATCCATTTTCAGAACCCCGTAATTTTGAAAAAGTTCGAAATTGTTGTATAGTGTTATTTATTAAATCTGCATGGAAAGAGGCAATTCCAAAAATATACAAATGAAATTGAAAGGCCATTGAACATATCATGGCAAATACAAGATTTTGAATTAATTCTCCAACATATTGATTTTTTAACTGTGTAAATGATTCAATAACAAAAGTAAATTCAACAAAAATTTTTAATTACACTCAAAAATGTTTGTCGGTGGTAGAATCTACTGAAAATGGCAGTTAAAACAAAGGCATATTTAGTTAAAAAGTACTAAATATCTAGTTATTTTTAACTGTTGACAAATAACTAACAATTGCATTAGATATAACAATTTAAAAAAATTAACTGACAAATTTTTACTACAAAAATTCTAAAACAAATGACAAAATAGACAAAAACTACTGTTTTTCACAGTTAATTTTTTTGATATTATAAAAGCATATTTTAATAATAAAAAAACAATATTTTTCTATTCTATTATAAAAAAATGTATTATGAATTCGTCGTACGAAGTAAAAAAATTCCAAACAATTCTCCAGTTATTTCGGTTTTATGCATTGGAGGTTAGGGTGCTTCGAATTTTAACGCTCTCAAGGCCCCAGAGAAGTTTAAGTAATCAAAAAAGAGTTAGAAAAGTCTTCATCTTAGAGTCCCTAAATTTAAATTTACGGCTATAGGTGAACAAAAGTGTAAAATTTTAAAATAAAAAAAATCAAATTTAATACCATAGAACGCGATACATCAAATCTATTAAATATTTTGGCGATAATTACGAATATGGCATTTTGGCAAGCTACAGGCCCTAGCTGCGAAGATATTTTAAGACAATTTTGTACACTGATTCATATGGTTCCATGGACAAAGCTTATCGATATTGTTTAGAATCGGTACATGTTTAGACCCAGTGCCCATATAAAGGTTCCCCAAAAACGGGCAAATTCGCAAGCTAAAGGTTGCAAATATTAAGATATTTTGATGAAATTTGGTGTACCGACTTACAACCTGTTGATTTTTGTTAAAATCGATTCATGTTGAGACTTAATGCCCACATAAAAGTCCCCCCAAAATTGGCTTTATCGCAAGCTACAGGCTACAACTACGAAGATATTGTAATAAAATTTGGTACATGGATTCATATGGCCCCATAGAGAAAGCATATCTATTTTATTTATAATCAGTCCATGTTTAGACCCAGTGCCTGTATATAGGTCTTGCACGCTACAGGTCACAAATATTACGATATTCTGATGAATGGGACATCGACTTATACCGGTTCTGGGGCGAAGTCTATAAATTTTAGTTAAAATCGGTACATGTTTAGACCTAGTGCCCATATAAAAGTCCCCTAAGGATTAAATCTATTGATTATGGTTAAAATCGGTCCATGGGTACTAGGTCTAACCATATGAATTTCCGCCAAAATTTAATTTTTCGCACGCTACAGGTCGCAAATATTAAGATATTTTGATGAAATTAGGTGCACTGACTTACATATGTCGGTCCACGGACGATATAAGGCGGATGATTTTGTCCAAAATCGGTCCATGGTTAGAACTAGTCCCCATAAAATATCTTTTTAATATTTTATTGGTACTCTCACTGCCTATTGATGCTATATAGGATCGTTCCATAATTGGATCTATCGCCCATATGGACTATATTTCTGATTTTCTCTTAAATAGACCTAACATTAGGTAAAATCAAAATTTTTTACCATTTTTCTAGTTTCATATCATTTTATAGACAACTTCGAATTTTGGATAACAACAGTAATTGGCTTTCAACCAATCTGGTGTAGGGTATCATATATTCGGCGTGCCCAAATTTAAGTTTTTACCTCGTTTTTGTTTATAAACAAGAATTAAAAAAAAAAATTAACGAAATTAATTTTTTTTTAAATAACTAACAAAAATAACTATCATTAGTTTGAGCAGATATTATCCAGCCTCTAGTGTCTCCCCTGTTTGCAAGAACAAAATTTTGAAAAACTAATACGCCAGGTTTTTATTTAAATAAATAAAAAATAAAAACATCGAACTAGAGGCTGAATAATATCTGCACTCACCAATTTGCGAATAAAGATCGAACAAACAAGTCTTGTTTTCTTTGACAACAAAATAATCAATTTTAAAATAACTATCTATTGTAAAAATACTGTTTTGTTAGTTGTTTATAATGACATTAAAAATAACTGCTTTAAACAACTTTTATATTAGGAAATCAATGTACTTTTCGTCTGTGGTTTTCATATTAGTTGTTTTATAATTTTCCTTAGAAAAATAAATGTAGTTAAGGTTAAAAACAACAACCAATGATTACTACACAAACTACTGCCATTTAGTGTATGGAAATTTGAAAAATATTTATTTTTTTCTTTTTTTGTGTGTAACCCGTACAGACAACGTTTTTTTTAGAGAAGCAACACTCTGGAAATTCTTCCTATTTATTACCGTGTTGCTGTCTTTGGAAAGGTGATAGAAAAAAGATGAAAGGTTGTGAAAGATGAAGGGTTTCAAATCTGGCTCCGTTATGGCACCTTTTGGACCATTTTATAATTCAGAATAGAGTTTAGGAGGGCCAAATTCCTAAGTCACATTTACACGCGAGATAAAATTGCTGAAGATAGAGCAAAAACACCTCTAAATGTCTCTATTGTGAATGATTTAAGCTATTTAGGGTTGCTTTTTGCTCTATCTCGTGTGGTTTTCTCTCGCATGTACATTTGCCTTTAGAAAACAAGTTTTATTTGAATTCTGCATAAAAACCACGTAGACAAATTATAATATAGTTATTTTATAAATACAGTTAAAAATAACCACAACTAGAAGTGACTAAATGAATAACTAATATTAAGTTATTCTCAAAATTTTCTGAGTGTACTAAAACGTAGGACACCATTTACAGAAATTTTGAACGAGAAACGGGTTTGTACATAAATATTTTAAAGCTTTTATTCTTAGACCTAGTAACTTGTTTACTACATGGAAAAAAATCGCTCTGGGTTTAAAGTCTTAAAACTGTAAATAAAACTATAAAAATCATTACGGTTTTACGGTCATTAGAATTTCACCTTTTCGCTATATTTTCAAAAAGTATTGTCTCATAATTCGATAAGGAAAAATATTCTTAATCCATGTAGATGGGGATTTTTTTAAGTGGATTTTTACCGATATCGTATGTTCGCAAAAGTACGAACAACATACTGGGTTTTATTTAAAAAATTGAATTTGAAATACGTTTTAACGATTTTTTACAGCTTTATTTCAAGAAATAGTTAATTTTAAATACATTTTCTATGCAAAATATTATGAATATCTAATTTTGATTTCTGTTGAAATATATCTTATTTGGTAATATTTTTAGGTTTTTTTTTATTTTCATTCGGCATCATAATTTACAATTTAAACCCTTGGCATTCCATTTTATTCTTTAGAAAGCAATTTCTGAGGATCAGGAACTCCTCCTGATGCTGATTCACCAGCAGAACTAATAGTACCAACTGTTGTATTAACTGGTTTATCTGCAGGAGACCCTTCTAAAAATTTTTCGAAGAATTCTACGATTATTTCTGCAATTGATCCTTCCGGAACCGAACTAAGAGTGCCAGTTGTTGTATTAACTGCACCAGTAACAGCACCAGCAGGATTATCTCCAGTACCGAGATCTTTAAAAATAATTAAATTAGTAAGTTTATAAAAATAGGTTCACCTTTTGCAAAAAAAAACCTTTGAGGTTTTAAGAAAATCTAAAAGCTTTAGTTCCGCTTTATATTACATAATGACTGCAGAAACTAATTCTCTAAATTTTACTTACTTGGAAGCTGGGGTTTACTGAAACCTAAAGTAAAACTTAGGCAGATGTATAAAATTATTGTAAAAAAGCGCATATTTACTTATTGAAATTTTTAATGAAATGCTGATATTTTAGTGGTCATACAGAGTTTTTATAGCAAAGTTTAGTTAATGTATTTAAAATCAGTTTGTAGCACTAGAGCACGTACATTTTGAAAAGAATTTTCTGTTTGTTTAATGAAATAATTTATATTATTTTGAAATATTGTAATAAATTTACAATACTTGCGGTTAAGGGTATTAGAAAAAAAGCACATAATTTATCCAGTATTTCATTTTAATATTGAGAAATTTCCATTTAATAATTAAAATATTTCAACACAATAATTCAAAGATTATAAGGAGCAGGGCAGCGACTTTCATGCAGTCGAAAATGAAAAATATGCACTTTAAAAAAAAGTTTGATACTTACTGCATGACGGTTGCCAGTAGTTGTTGTTTTTAACTGTAATTATAGTTGTTTTGCTATAGAAAAATACAACTACTATGACATTTATTTAAAAACCAACTAAAGAAAAGTACGATATTTCGTAACAGTGGTTTAAAACAGTTACTTTGAGAATTATAATAAAATAATAACTGATTAATATAATAAACAACTATCAAGACAGTATTTTTGCACTAATTTTTGTTAGTTATTAAAAAACTAAAAAAAAACTTTCAGTTTTTGAAAATTCTTGTTCAGTTTACATTTATTGTTATTCATATGTTCTTAGTTTGCAAATAAAAATCAGAAAATTTAATTTTATCTACAATTCATAAAAACATATAATAACTGGAGAACCGTTTGGTATTTTAAATTCAAAGAAAGAAAAATTTATTTTTTTTATTAAAATACACTTTTATAATATCAACAAAATTATCTTTAAAAAACTACAGTTTTTTTTAACAATATTGTCAGTTGTTTTAAAAATGTTGTAGTAAAAAGTTGTCAGCTAATTTTACGACATTTATATATAATTATGCACTTCAATACCAAAAATATTAACTGCAAAAAAACAGTAGTTTTTTTTCAATTTTGTCAGTTATTTTAAAATTTTTGTAGTAAAAATGGAGAACAGTATGAAATTTTTACTTCAATTTTCAATCGAAAAGTTAAAATTATAATTTTTTATATTTTAATATAACAATAATATTATTAAAGATATCAAAAAATTAACTGTAAAAAAACAGTAATTTTTAACAATTTTATTAGTTGTTTTAAAATTTTTGTAGTAAAAATTTTTCAGTTAATTTTATGACATTGTTAGTTATTTTTAATGCATTTGGTGATTATTTTTCAACAGTCAAAATATTTAGTTATTTTTAAAGTAATAAACTTTGTCGATAGTTATGTTAAACGTAAATAACTTTGACAGGGTATAGTAAGTTTGTAACACCCAAAAAATACTGGACATAGACCCACCCTTTAGTATACCGATCGATTCAGAATCACGCTTTGTTTCGCATTAACGATGTCCGTCTGTCCGTCCGTCAGACAGACAAATGTATTCTTGTGCCCACGCTAAGACATTTTGATGAAATTTGGTACACCGACATGGCCCGAGGACGAAGATGATTGATTTTTGTTGATTCCGGTCCGCGTTTAGACCTAAGGGGCAATTCTGTAACTTTTTAACGACAAAATTCGGTAGTTAAATTGACAAGTTTTCATAGTAAACTTGTGCCCATATAAAGGAAATTACGAAGACATTTTAATGGAATTTGATATACTGATTTAAACCATACATGGGAATTTTTCATTACTATTGAAATTTCATTAAAATTAGTTGCCACTAATGACAATGAAAAAAATTTCATTATCATTTAATGATAATGAAATATTTTGCATTAGAAAAAACATTACTAATGGTAATGAAATCACACTAATGTAAAAAAAAACTACTTACAATTGATTAAAAAACCATTTGTTGACAAAAATCTTAATATATAAAATAAGCTACAATCAGGGATGGAAAAGCCCTCAAGCGAGCCAAAAATATAAACATTTTTCTAACAAGCTAAAAAGCGGAACGCACATGCACATCTCGATGTGCGAATACAAATTCGCACATGTGCAAGTGCAGACTGGTACTTGCACATTACACATCAAGATGTGTATGTGCAAAATGTGCACACATGTGCTCGCACATGGATGCAAAAAATCGCTGAAATTAAAAAAAAGTTTCAAATACCAGAAAAAATCGCCAAAAAAAAAGCAAAAATTAGAAAAAATCGCCAAAATTTGAAAAAATGCCAAAATTGAAAATTTTTGTAAAAATTATGAAAAAATCGTCATAACTTGAAAAAATCGTCAATATTTGAAAAAATTGCCCAAATAGTCAAAATTAAAAAAAAAAATCGTCAAAAATTAGACAAAATCGCCAAAATTGCCAAAATCGTCAAAAAAATTACCAAAATCGTCAAAATTTCAAAAAATCGTCAAAAATTGAAAAAATCGGAAAAATTACCAAAATTTAAAAATTTTGAAAAAATCGTCATAACTTGAAAAAATCGTCAATATTTGAAAAAATTGTCCAAATAGTCAAAATTTAAAAAAATCGTCAAAAATTAGACAAAATCGCCAAAATTGCAAAATATCGTAAAAATTTTGAAAAAATTGTCAATATTTGAAAAAAATTACCAAAATCGTCAAAATTTCAAAAAGTCGTCAAAAATTGAAAAAAATCGGAAATATTTGAAAAATTTTGAAAAAATCGTCATAACTTGAAAAAATCGTCAATATTTTAAAAAATTGCCCAAATAGTCAAAATTAAAAAAAAAAATTGTCAAAAATTAGACAAAATCGCCAAAATTGCAAAATATCAATTGTCAATATTTGAAAAAATTACCAAAATCTTCAAAACTTCAAAAAGTCGTCAAAAATTGAAAAAAATTGCCAGAATTAAAAACTTGTAAAAATTTGTCAAAATCGACAAAAATTAGAAAAAATCGCCAAAATTCAAAAACAGTCTAGGTATTAAAAACCGAAATTTCCAAAATTTATTTCTCGCATTTATTTTTCCTTGTGGCAAAACCGTTGTCCCTTTTCATCTAACTCATTTAGTTTTCGAGATATTCCAAAAAAAGCCCTTTTCTCTCTACGAGGCTTAGTTTTCGAGAAAAACGCGATTTTAAAATCTAGCAATGCAAGTCAAAATCTAGTTTCGCTATCGGGGTATTGGTGGTGGGTTTTTACCTTTGGTGCAGTCATTTTTCCTCTAGCTCTTCTAGTTTTAGAGATATGGACGATTAAAATTTTATTTAAGCGATTTTCGCATTTATTTTTCCACAGATGACTCACTATGACTTTCTTGTTCCAAAACCGTTGTCCGTTTTCATTTAACTCATTTAGTTTTCGAGATACGGGGGTTATTCCAAAAAAAGCCCTTTTCTCTCTACGAGGCTTAGTTTTCGAGAAAAACGCGATTTTAAAATCTAGCAATGCAAGTCAAAATCTAGTTTCGCTATCGGGGTATTGGTGGTGGGTTTTTACCTTTGGTGCAGTCATTTTTCCTCTAGCTCTTCTAGTTTTAGAGATATGGACGATTAAAATTTTATTTAAGCGATTTTCGCATTTATTTTTCCACAGATGACTCACTATGACTTTCTTGTTCCAAAACCGTTGTCCGTTTTCATTTAACTCATTTAGTTTTCGAGATACGGGGGTTATTCCAAAAAAAGCCCTTTTCTCTCTACGAGGCTTAGTTTTCGAGAAAAACGCGATTTTAAAATCTAGCAATGCAAGTCAAAATCTAGTTTCGCTATCGGGGTATTGGTGGTGGGTTTTTACCTTTGGTGCAGTCATTTTTCCTCTAGCTCTTCTAGTTTTCGAGATAGGTACGATTAAAATTTTATTTAAGCGATTTTCACATTTATTTTTACACAGATGACTCACTATGACTTTCTTGTTCCAAAACCATTGTCCGTTTTCATTTAACTCATTTAGTTTTCGAGATACGGGGGATATTTCAAATAAAAGCCCTTTTCTCTTTACGAGGCTTAGTTTTCGAGAAAAACGCGATTTAAAAATCTAGCAATGCAAGTCAAAATCTAGTTTCGCTATCGGGGTATTGGTAATGAGTTTTGACCTTTGGTGCAGTAATTTTTCCGGCTGTAAACGCCAAAGATATAACGAAAAAAGGGCGACCCCTACGTTCGGCGAAAATTTTTTTTTTTTTTAAACCTCCTGGCAAAAATATTTCATATTGGAGGGTGTACTGCGCACTTTTTTTTTTTGCCTGTAAGGTGGTACGCTCTAATGTACACATTACCATTTATTAAATGTCTTTCTACAAAATCTGATACTGTAAACCCCTTCTTTATTGTTATGAAATTATTTTTCTTTTATTTGGTTTTAATTATGATTTAACTTATACGCGTTCATTTTGGTTTTTTCTGATTTATTCTACATCAAGATAATCGTAGTTAATCCGAACGAATATGAATGAATGGTATGAACACGACCAATGATTAAATCAACGATGCAACAAAAATCACTTGGTTTGATTGATTGATTTAAAATCAGCAGCGAATATGTGTATTTGAGTATATTCGGCTGTTGAACGCAAACGAATGTTTATTCGGGTGTTGATTTTGTATGATAGTTTTGCAATCAGCAGTTGCAGTTCTCTGATATACACCCAGAAAACAGATTCGTGGTTACAATATAATTTTTCAGTTGTGAATTAAAATTGTATGCCAAATATACACACCAGTGTTCTAAGTTATGTACTGCTAATGAAATGTCCTCATACCCATACTTAATTTTGTGTTCACAGCTCTTGTCATCTAATTCATTGCTAATCTCCCACAACTATTAAACAGTACACTAAACGGATTCCAAACTAGGGGAATTCAGGTAAACAGCGATAAAATAATCCAAGTAATTTATACCAATAAAAATATCACAAATCATCAATCCTTAATAATAAATAACTCACCAATTCCCCCATACACTGGAACTAAATAATTTGGGATGAGTCTAGTCACCAAACTTATATGGAAAAATCATAGATTACATAGATCTCTTACTCTTTGACATTCGCTGTAAGTGCACATATCTCATGAGAATGTGTCAAAATTTGAATACAAAACAACAACAACTTTTTGGGTTAACTATTAATTAACACTAAAACCTTCAGTATGAGATCCATCGTAAGGAATATGACACTAGGTTGGACTTTCAATCAACATATATTCATTATGATTTAAAACACGAATTAAAGGTTGAATTCTTTAGAAGCAATGGCAAAAAACTTGTCAATGAAACTAATGTTATATTAAGAAATTTTAATTTAATTAATTCATTCCTTCGCAGCCCTTTCCTGCACTCTTGTTTTATAACTTAAACACGTATTTTTCTAAACAATTTTTAAAATTACAATGAAGTCATTTAATTTCAAATTTACGCGAGAGTTTTACACAAAAACGTGTTTATTCAAAGGAAACCATTTCTAAGCAATTACAAGATAAGAACAATTTTATTTTGGAAATTTTTCATATAAAAAGCTGTAATTTGTTAAACAAATTAATATTATTTCGAAAGTCAGCAGTTTTACAAGTTCACAATTTTTTTTAACAAAATGCGGTTTTCTCTACTTGTTTGTGTATTGGCTTTGGCGTTAGCCGTATGCTGGGCTAAACCTTTGGATGATAAAGTTATAACAAAACAAACAAGTTAGTATGGAGTTTTGAAACAAAAACGGGTTAAAATATTTGACAGATGTTGCAGAAATTTCTAAAAATTTCAGACTGTCATTAGTGAAAAGTAACTTCAATCTTGCTTACGAGAAGTTCGAAAATAAGTCATTAGCTATTAGCTTACTTGTTCATGAAATGGATTTGTAAGCGATAGAGTATGACTAATTTGCTATGTCTTTTGGCATGTCTTTGTAAGGGCAAAGGAAGTGGTACTTGTATTTTTTTTTTTTTTTTTTTTTTTTTTGGTAATGCAGTCGATAAATCATAAGAATCTTTTCCAAAACTTTTTATATTACATTTACACTTGACCAAAATCTAGTTGATTTTGAAAAATATTTGTATTTATTTGTGAAATTCCATACAAATTTTGAACCAAAAATCAGAAGTTTTTTTTAAAGTTACTAGTTTTTGGTTGTATTATAAATTCGGCTTTATATTAAATTTCTAATCAAATATGTTTCTTTTCGTATATTTCTTTTACAGTTTCTTCGGATACTCTTCAACAAGGTGTTGGAAATAGTAAATCTACTGGAGTAGATGTTGCTAACGTTCAAACTGTTCTTGGTGGAATTGGTAAAGGTTTAGGTAACGATGAATCTAGTAAACATCTCTTGGGTTAGTGTTTGGAAAATTCTTGCGAATACATAACGAAAATAAAACAGCAATAAATACTAATGTATTTCAAAAATTTATAATTATTATTTTTTTTTTTAAAGAGAAGCAACACCGAGGAAATTCTTCCTATTAATTAATGTGTTGCTTCCTTTGGAAAGGGGATAAAGAAGAAATGAAAGGTGGTGAAAGAAGAAGGGCTTCAGATATTTAGTGAAAATGAACGAAAACGGTCCAGCGGATGAAAAGTAATGACCGAATATGTAAAAGAATCTTAAAATGTTCAAACAAATTGAAAGATTAACAAAAATCTAAAAATAGAAGGTTTGTCTATGTTCAAGTTGATCACATGGGAATTCAAAAAAAAAAAAAAAAAAACAACAGTGACAAAACGTTGAATATTAAAGAAAACTAGAAATTACTAACATTGCATTCTAAGCCTTACTTGGGTGAGATCGCTAAGCGCTTGCACCCTAATATAGTTACTAGACTGGCCCTTATATGAAAAGTTGCTATGAATCCCGCTCCCCGAAGCCTATTTTATGAGGTTACTGGAAAAATTAATTCAGAAAAAATTTCAGCTTAATCGAAGAATTTATAATTCATTCCTGGGCCTTCAAAATTTTGAAATACAATTTACAAGGGGGAAAAATTATTTTTTTGGATTTTTTTATTGCAAATACTTGCTTTTAAATAACTGTATTTCTAGAAAATGTTAATAGAATCGTAATTAAGATAGAAATACCTTCCTAGCAAGGCATACAAATCCAAAATCGTTTTTAAAATATTTAAGTAATTGCAATTCGTCCAGACCATTGTAGTGATAAATTAGGAAAATCGTAAAAAATTTAATATTTTTTTTCAAAAACTTACAATATTATACTCAAGTTTCATTTATAAGATCTAAAAATATTCGTTATAAATTTTTGTCTCTCTTGGATTATGGTTTTTGTTTTGTAAATTTACAAAACTCTAATTTTGAGTTTTTTACAATTTTGTTCAACAAAATATTGGGCTTATAACTTCAAAATACGAAATTCACAACAGATGGTGTATTTTTTATACATGGTTTGTGTCTTTGATAATTTATATGTTTTCTTCAAGGGTAAACATCTGTCATTTATTCTCACTTAGTCATTGAACAAAATACAAAGGCAGTACGAAATGTTCTTAGCCTGACATAGAGATGGCGGTATAAACAGCAAAAAGTTTTGTGTAATGGAAACTTTCATTCGTCAAATTTTATTTCGATCTGTCAACTCATTCGTATAGTAACAGGTGTTCAAAAAAGGCGCTTCAGTGATTTTTGGTAATGGAAAAATTAGAAATTCGTGGTGTGATTAAATATTTACATATGAAAGGTTTATCGGAACAAGAAATTCATAATGATATGGTGAATGTGTTAGGTGACAGTGCTCCTTCATATGCAACAGCAAAAAATTGGGTTGCTGAATTTAAACGTGATCGTGCAAGCATTGAAGATGAACCACGAAGTGGACGTCCAAAAACTGCAACAACTCCAGAAATCATAGCTAAAGTCCATGATATGTTATAAGACAGTCGACGAGTGAAAGGGCGTGAAATAGGTTATGCCATATGCATCTCCTATAATCGAGTACATTTTATTTTGCATCAAGAATTACAGATGAAAAAGCTTTCTGCAAGATTGTTGACCAAAAACGCATTCGAATGAAAATTTCTTGCTGTACGTAGGGGTCGCCTTTTTCAGTTTTTCGTTATAGCTTCGGGATTTAAAGTCGGATTTCAAAGTGTGATATATTGATTTTTTGCCTCGAGGAGACCAGTGCTTTACTATAAAGGAAAAATCCAATGAAAAAAAACAAAAAATTAAAAAGGCGACCCCTACGTTCGGCAACCAAAATATACATATAAAAAAAATTTCTACTGGGTTTATCGAAAAACTTCCTTAGCAAAAGTTTAATGATTTTTTTGCGAGCTTTAATTTTCTGACATTAGGCCGGTACATTAGGGTGGTAGCAACTGAGATCTGGTGGGTAACTACTAGAAAGGGATATTTGAGGTCAATGGATGTGTTCAGCGAACTTATGTAAAACACTACGAGGAACATTTTTGTGGAACATATTAACCCTCTAGCTCTTCAAATTACGGGTCTTTTTTGTCCCTTTTTAAAAAGGGCTCAAAAAATTCCTTTTCCTTGAAGAGTTAGAGGGTTAGAATGTTCCACAAAAATGTTCTTCGTAGTGTTTTACAAAAGTCCACTGAACACATCCTATACCTAAAATGGAAGGTTCACATGGTTTGAATACTAAACACTCTTAAATGCGTGAAATTTGTGTGAAAATCATGAATTTAGGCAATTCAAAAATTCTATTTGTTTGTGGTAAAAAATAGTAATTAATTTTTTAATGATCTATTACACTATGCGACAGTCAAAATCGGGATGGGATGAAACCAACGGGAAATGTTATATCGGTCAAAAACAAGTTATACGTGTCCCGGCGTTTCGCTGGGTCACCCCTAGGAATCGAGATATATCTTTGTTTTGACATAACTCGAGAACCACTAGTCCGATTTTGCTCAAACAATTTTAAAAAAATTAAAAATTACAATTCCTTTAATCTGTTCATATAACGTTTTTCTATATACTCAACAGTTTTGCCGGTAAAAATAAATGTTTGTTACCGCTACCATAAAAATCAATAACCTTTTGTTTATTACTTTTTTTTAATATTTTAGGCAAAAAATATTTTTTTCTTCATACATTTATTTTTACCGGCAAAACTGTTGAGTAAAACTTAAGTAATTTTTGGATTTTCAACAAAAAAAATGTGTTTTTCGGAGCAATAAAAAATAATTGTTTTGTTAACATATGTGACCTTCTCCGAGAAAAGGGACCTAGTGTGTCAAAAAACGGGAACTTGGGAAAATCGATAAAAATGAGAAAAACATTAAAATTTTTCATTTTTATCGATTTTCCCAAGTTCCCGTTTTTTGACACCTAGGTCACTTTTCTCGGAGAAGGTCACATATACTAAAATCCATATTTTAATTTAACTACAAATATATTGAAGTAATTAAAAAACAAATCTTCGAATAAGTTTTTAAAAAAATGTATTTTTGAGAATTATTTTAGTGAAACAAATAAAACCCATTTTTCTGTTAAGTCATTTTTGCATAAAATCCTCTGAGTTTAGCGCCCTCTCTTGGTGGCAAAAACAATCACACCAAATATTTTTTTTCACATTTGTTTGAGTTACTTTCTAATCTTTAAAAAAATTCTTCTTTAATCACAATTTAAACCAAACATTTTTTTTTATTTTTGTCCATGGGACGAAGCATTCTGCGTCGACTGTAGGAATTGAACCTGTGCCTATTCCTACATTACAAACGTAACTAGACTAAGGTGCGACCGCTTTGCCAATTCACCCAAGTAAGGCTTTGAATGCAATGTAACTAATTCATAGTTTGTTTTCCTATTCCGCGTTCTGTTATGTTTTCTACACAGAAGTGATCAAAAATAGACATACACAAACATTCTGCTTTTAGATTTTTGTTTATCTTCCAATCTCCTCCGTGTCTCCTTTTTTCGTAAATATTGCCAAACTGACGTATGGTTTTTACGTTCAAGATCTGGCAGCTTGTATATAAATTGGAGGCGGGTTGCCGCAGGCCAAATTTAATAATGTATTTTAGTACAGTGTTAATTTAACGTCACATAGACAGCTGCAATTATTAAGCATTTTTTAATTTTAATTTAGTAGGATTAAGAAGAATAAACCTTTTTCTGTAAAAATTTTACATTTTTAACAAGTCTCCATTTTTTTTCGCCCACCTTTAGCGAAGGAAACCCTAATAAATATACATATTTTTAAGTGTGACCTGGCAATGCCTCAATCATCATTATTGTTATTTAAAATTAAAACTGTTGCCTACTTTTCGGCGAAATATTTTAATTGAATTTAATTATGTTTTGAGTTTTTGTGTGAAAATAATGGTTTTATAAGCAAATAAATATTTTTCACAATATCATATAACATTTTGTTAGCTGTAAAAGCATATCGAACAATATGTTTTATAATTTTCTTATAAAAATTTCTTAGCAATAGAAACAACAACAAAAACGTCTAATTTTACTTAAAAAAAAGAAATCTTAAAGATCTAATCAATCATTTTGAAGTGAATGACATATCCTTTGAAGACTAACAAAGAACTGGATCATTTACCTATTGTTACAAAGAACAACTCTTAACTAATAACCGATATATATGTACATAGTCCATATAATTTGCTAATAATTTTTTAACAGATTATATTACAGGTGGTTTGACATTCTCAAAAAATGAAAACGTTTAAAATATCTTTTTTAGGGGGTCTTAAAAATTTTAAATTGTTTTGTCAAGTATAGAAAAAAAATCTTAGATTAAAATCTTTGCTTTATTCATTGAAATCTTTGTTTTCAAAACCACTTTAAATAACAATTTAATACAATTTTCAGCTTATATTGATTAATTTTTTAGATCTTAAAATTCCCTCAATGAACGTGTTATTTTTTTCTTATATAAAATCTGTGCTTTCAAAAGATTTTTCCCCTGTTCCCTAAAATATCAAATTATTTAAAATGTATCAAATTTCATTATGTATTGAATGGAAAAAAAATCTTTAGATTTTAAAGTTATGATTTCAATTATATTAAAGCATTTGTGGTTTAATTTCAGGGTTTCTTTTTTTTTTTTGAATTTCCTATATTGTTTTGTATTTTTGAAGTTTTTATTACACAATAGAGATTTTTGGTAGATCCTTATACTTCATCTACTTGTCTAGTTTTAAGGGTTGCTACTTTTAAGGGTTTCCTTTTTTAGAGACATATTTTATATATTGAGTGTTTTTTAAAAAAGGTTTTTTTTATTTGTTTGTTTGTAGTATTATAAAATTTTTTTGCGGATATTTGTTTAGATTACAAGTAAATTACATTAATATGATAATAGGATTACAAAAATGATATAAGATATTTTAGTGTTCAACAAAATATACATATAAGTTTAATATTAGAAAAGTTTTTAAAGAAAACACTTGAAAGACTTTAACTTTGTTATAATAAAAAACATTTTTATATTTGTTGCTTATAAAACACGAAATAATGGTGTTAAAAAAAAATTTTTTTTTAAGTTTAATTAGGAACTTTTAAAGCAATATGACTGCTTACCAGATGTTTATTTCAAATATTTCTAATTAGTAATTCCTTTTTAAAATGTATTTCATTGTTTTGTTGTTGAAATATAAAAACTTCTAAAAAAATCTTGACTTTGACATAATTTTGACATTTTGAAATTTTTTAATATGAAAAATTTCAGATACTTGAAAATATGTTTAGTGATTGATTGAGTGAACACATTTTTTTTTATAAAATTAATTTCCTAAAATTAAGACTTTAAGACAACTTTTTAATCACACGGGTATTTGATTTTGTACTATTGTATTTTTTCCAGAATATATTGGATTTGATAATTTTTTTTTGAAGAGAAGCAACACTCAGGAAATTTTTCCTATTAATTAACGTGTTGGAAAAGAGATAGAGAATAGAACTGGTAAAAATATGAGTAGTGGGTATCGAGTATCGAGTATTTGTCTTTTTTTTGGGTACTCGATACTCAAAATTGCTACTCGATATTTTCAGAGTTGCATTTTGGACAGACAAAATATATAAAAATGTGACTCGGCTAAAATATTTATTTACCACAAAAATGTGACTCTGCTAAAATATTTGTCATAAAATTACAACTCTGCTAAAAGAAAAAATCAGAAGTAACATATTTAAAATAATATGTTAAAAAATTATGAAAAACGCTATGAATAGTTGGTGAAAAAGTTTAAAAATATGTTTATAAATTTAAATATTGAATTAGCATAAACATTTTCAAAGAATTTTACCAAAAAAATTAAAAAAAATTTCAAATTTAAAAACCGTTAAAAGTATCGAGTAGTATCGAGTATCCAAATCAAAAATTTCGAGTAGTACCCAGTATTGAAAAGTAACCGAATTTACCAGCACTAATAGAGAAGGTATAAAAGATTCTGGACTTCAAATATGGCAACACTGCAACTGCACGATGGAGAGTTGGTAAACTTTGTTTCGGTGTTGCCACTTTTTAAATAATTATTCAAAAACGGTACCATTTACACATTCGTTGGATAATTTTTGAATAATGACATTTTTGTGTAGTTTTTTTAGTCGTCAGCAGGAAAAATCTGATTAAAAAATAATTAATACATCCCATGTGGAAATCGAAATATATATGAACATACATTGACTAGTATATGATCATGCGTGGGCATATATAATCATATACATGCATACATAGTTCAATGTATGATCATACATCATATTATATATTTCCATATATCTTCGGATCCGAAATTTGAGGGTATATGGCCATATATGATCACATATGAGCATACATGAAACATATATGAGCATATATGGCCATATATGAACATGTACGGTCATATACCCTTAAATTTCGAATCCAAAGATATATGGAAATATATGAGAAGATGTATGGTCATACACTGAACTATGTGTTGACGTATATGATCATGAATGCCCATCATGATATAAGTTATATATGAGATAAGTTACAAACTATGAATACTTAAAGCAATCTTGTTTAAATTGGATTTCGGTAAGTTTAAGCTATAAGCTTATTTTTTTATATAAACAGTTTTTGATTAATTTATTAACTGTGATAAAAACTAAGAATAAATTTATAGACTTGAAAAAATTTTAAGAAATTTCGACCAGTTTCGGCCACAAAAATTTATTTAAAACTAACCATTTTATGCATATATTTAGTTTTAGATTTTATTGAAATAAAAAATTTGAAAAGTTTCTTATATTTAGACTTCGAACAATTTGGACAATAATTTCTTTTAGTAAAGTTATTTGTCAATTTATAAATTGTGATGGAACCTAGAAGATAATTTTTTGACTTTATTAACTTACGGATAAAATTATAAGATTTTCAGTCATAAAAACCTGGATTATAAATATTTTCAAAATTTGTGATTTTTTTCAATTCTTTTAAAATTAAATATTCGGCCAATTTTAGCTATACCAAAATTGCTGTAAATGTCCTGTTCTGTCTGAATGTAAAATTTTTACTGAATTTCCCCTGTTTCAGCAAAAATGTTATTTTGTTTTCGGCTATAAATATCTATGTTATAATTTCAGAATCTGTGAAATAAACTTGTTTTAACCGTAATCATAAATTTAATGATTTTTTTTCATTTCTTTTTAAATTAAAAATTTTCAGCCAATTTCGGCCATAAAAAATTACGGCAAATGTCATATTCTGTGTAAAAAATTAAATAAAATTTATATATTTTCAACATTTTAAACATTTGTTACCCACTTTTGGATTCGGGCTGTTTTAGCTAAAAAATTTCAATATTGTAAGCAATTTTTACTCACTTCTGGATTCGGCTAATTTTTTCCATTATTTATAAATTTAATTTAACTTTAATTTTAAGAAAATGTAAACCAAACCACCATTTGTTTATTTTAAAAATCTTTACTTAATTTGCAATTCGGCCAGTTTCGGCTCTAATTTTCTTTGCTATATTGCTAGTTTTAGTTCAATTTATAAGTTGTCTTAATAGCTTAAATAGAATACTAAGATTTAAATGGTTTGTAAATAAAATTTATAGACTTTCGGCTATAAAAAAGCTGTATTATATATATAGACCTTGTGTAATAAACTTGTTTTAACTGAATTTATTGTAAATTAAATGATTGTTATCTTTTTCTTACAATTACAAAATTTCGACCAGTTTCGGTTATAAGAAAACTGCTCGAAATTTCATATTCTCTGTAAAAATTTAAATTAAAGTAATGTATTTTTAATATTTAAAACAATTATTACTCAATTTTGAATTCGGCCTGTTTCGGCTAAACATTTTTTTCTGAAAACTTTATATTTAATTTAACTATTGAACGAACTTAAACAAAACCACTATTTGCACATTTAACTTTTTAATTTCAATTAATAAAATTTTATTCAATTTAAAATTCGGCCAGTTTCGGCTTTAATTTTTTTTGTTGCTACACTGCTAGTTTTAGTTCAGTTTGTGAGTTGTGTTAAAATCTCGAATAGAAAGTTAAGATTTATATAGTTTGTAGATAAAATTTAAAGATGTTCGGCTATAAAAATCTGTATTTCATATACAGACTTTGTGTATTTAAACGTGTTTTAACGGTATTTATCGTATATTAAATGATTTTTGTAATTTTTCTTACAATTAAAAATTTTCGGCCAGTTTCGGTTATAACAAAATTGCTAGAAATCTCATAGTCTCTGTAAAAATTTAAATAAAATTAATGTATTTTCAATACTAAAAAAAAATTTAATAACTTTTCGATTCGGCCTGCTTTGGCTGTGCATTTTTTTTTTAATTTTAGATTTAATTTAACTTTTATCTTGAAACAACTTAAATAAAACCACTATTTGTACATTTAATTTTTTAAGTTTAATTAATTTAGTTTATTACTAAAATTTTATTCAGTTAAAAATTCGGCCAGTTTCGGCTTTAATTTTTTTTTTTTTGGCTATACTGCTAGTTTTAGTTCAGTTTATAAGTTGCGTTAAAAGCTCGAATAGAAAGTTAAGATTTAAATAGTTTGTAGATAAAATTTAAAGATGTTCGGCTATAAAAATCTGTATTTCATATACAGACTTTGTGTATTTAAACGTGTTTTAACGGTATTTATCGTATATTAAACGATTTTTGTAATTTTTCTTACAATTAAAAATGTTCGGCCAGTTTCGGTTATAACAAAATTGCTAGAAATCTCATATTCTCTGTAAAAATTTAAATAAAAGTTATGTATTTTCAATATTAAAAAAAAATTTAATAACTTTTCGATTCGGCCTGCTTCGGCTGAGCATTTTTTTTTTATATTTTAGATTTAATTTAACTTTTATCTTGAAACAACTTAAATAAAATCACTATTTGTACATTTAATTTTTTAAGTTTAATTTATTTAGTTTATTACTAAAATTTTATTCAGTTAAAAATTCGGCCAGTTTCGGCTTTAATTTTTTTTTTTGCTATACTGCTAGTTTTAGTTCAGTTTATAAGTTGTGTTAAAAGCTCGAATAGAAAGTTAAGATTTAAATAGTTTGTAGATAAAATTTTAAGATTTTCGGCTATAAAAAGCTGTATTTTATATAAAGATTTTGTGTAATAAACTTGTTTTAATGGTATTTATCGTATATTAAACGATTTTTGTCATTTTTCTTACAATTAAAAATTTTCGGCCAGTTTCGGTTATAACAAAATTCTACATTATTTCAAATACTTTGTTATAAATCCAAAGCCAGTAAGTTTAAATTAATATTTCAAACAAGTTTTATTCCAAAACAAATTCGGCTATGCATTTTTTAAATTAATTATTTTTCTAAAACTTTTGTTTTCAGAAAACAAAAAGAAAACTAAGCCAGCATTGTTTTAATTTTAAATTAAATTTGAAATTTTCCTGGGAACTGTAAACAATACAACATTCAAATATATTTCCAAAAATTTGTGTGAAACAAAAATAAGCTCATTAACACACAACATAAACTACCACAAAAATAACATCATTACCATCCTCATCAAGAGCTCAAATAACATAACTAACAGCAAAACAAACAACAAAGTTGTAAACAATAGTTATCATTTTAGTCGAAGAGGAGCAGTGAAGAAGATAATTTGATTTAACATTAATAAACTTAAGGCTTAACTTTACTCGTGTCGTTTAGAACACATGGTAACCCTTATCATGGCAACACACAACCCTGTATATATATTTGTTGATTATCATATTAATTAGTTAACTTTTTAGCGGTTTTATCAACAACAACAATGGTATTATAAGATGACATTATGTCTCTTTTCTACTTTCCCACCCCACCCAGGTATTTGTTTTCTTTTTTTTTGGCAGACACGTGTCCTTTATAAAGTGAATACATCCAAGTGTTGTGTGTTTTGTTGGTGACAATATGTTCTGCCACTTTGTGTTTCCTTTTTTTTTTAATAATCTTTTTTTGTTAGATAAAACTAAACTTTTTTTTGGGTTTGTTGTGTTGTTTCTATTTAGGAGTATTTTATTACATTTTAATGAATTTACGTCTGGTCCATTATAAAATGTTTGTCACTCATTTGAGAATTTTATTTCACTTACAGTTTTTGTTGGTTTTTCTATGTGAATGTACAAAATAATACGTGTAAGTTGTGGATTGGGTTCTCAGCAGAAATTTTCTCAAATAAGGGAAGTTACCCAAACGAACTAATCAAATAATTTTTAACTGCACTAAAGTTAAATATGGCCTTTGGAATTTTATACTGTAATGTCCGAAAATATTTTTTTTGGGCTTTGCTTCTCCATTTTTCTGTCATATGTTGGTTTTTAATTTATCATCAAAAATAAAGTGTCATAATTTTTGATGAATTTATGTTTTTCTTTTATATATATTTTGAGTTGTATACATTACCACAATGACGTTGACTGACTAGACTTAAGGGAATTTTCATTTTACCTTGATAGTGAATTTTTCCCTGAAAATTTATTTATAACAACACTTAAAAAAATTTGACTATAATTTTACTAAACTTATTTTGATTTTTTTATTTGTAATAAAATCAGTGATAATTAAACATTTTTTTGCAAAAGAATTAGTAAATTTATTAAAATTTGAACAGAATTTTAATTGAAAGGGGTGCGAAATTAAAATACTTATTACGGATAAAAATAGTTTATAAATAGAATTAAAGTCTTTGTAAATACAATTAAGCTTATAATTGAAATTGAGACTACAATTGATTTTGTAAATGCAAAAATTTAAATAATTGTTTAAATAATTATAAAATTCGTTTAATTTAATTTATGCTTGTGTATAATAGTATTCTGTCGTTCATGAACGGACTAGTTCAATTGGACGATTCACCATTTTAATGATATGAACTGATCAACGTTGTTCGACAATTGCTTGTATCTCTTTACAATAAATTGTCTGATCTTGAAATGGGTTCTTAGGAAATAATAATATTTTTGTTCAAAATCAGGGAAAAAAAAACAGTAAAATTTTATAAAAAGAAAGAAGAAAAAATTCACCAAAATCAATTTTTTTATTTTTAATAAAGTTTTAGATTTTCTAATGCCTTTAGAGTAGAAACACAATAACGGATACTGGTCATTAGCGATTAATTACAATTAAACTGCCATTAAAAAAACAGCTTCTGTGCTATAAAACAGACTTTAAATATTGCAACTTTGAAATTTTCATCATGAACATAGAGGATTTTTAGGCAAAATTTAATCAGTAGCCGAATGAATCTTTACGCTTCATACAAAATATATGGAAATTTTTTTCCACTTTTAAGCACAGTAAGTTATTTCGTTTTCACGTGAAAAAACTATTATACTCCATATAAAAAAAATTATTTTTCACGACAACCAGTTTCACATGAAAATTGTGTAGACTTTGTTTTCACGCAAATTTATGATACAATACTATTATTTTTCCTGTAAAAAAGTGACAATTTGTGTTTATTATGGTTGTGTCTTTCTAATAATAATAAATAAAAAATATTCATTTTCAGAATTTAAATTAACTTTTGAGGCCTTTTATGTTCGAGTGAAATTTTTTCACATGAAAAACAACTTACGGTGCTTTAACGAACTAGTTCAGTGACTCGAATTGAGGATAGCTGTATTTTGTCACATACCTATCAACGTTAAGTATCTAAAGCAAATACACTTAACCGATTAAAGTATAGAACAATTTTAAACAGTTAATGTTTATAATATTTGCGGTATAATCGAAAGTATTACGTACTAAAAAACTTTTTAGGAAGCAACGCGAAAAAGTTATGTCAGATGTGAAAATGTATAAAAGTTGATTTTCAACGTTGATAATTATCCGCATTGAAAGTTAACGTGCATAGTAGACCGTACCTCAAAAAAAAAAGTTCGCCGTACACCCTCCAATATGAAATATTTGTGCAAGGCAATTGCAAAAAAAAAAAATTTTTTTACCGAACGTAGGGATCGCCTTTTTCAATTTTTCTTTATAGTTTCGGCATTTAAAGTCAGATTTTAAAGTGTGATATATCGATTTTTTGCCTCGAGGAGACCAGTGTTTTGCTATAAAGGAAAAATCCAATGAAAAAAAATTTAAAAAGGCGACCCCTACGTTGGGCAACCAATATATAAAAAAATTTCTACTGGGTTAATCGAAAAACTTTCTTAGCAAAAGTTTAATGATTTTTTGCGAGCTTTAATTTTCTGACATTAGGGTGGTACATTAGGGTGGTAGCAACTGAGTTCTGGTGGGTAACTACTAGAACCGGATACTTGAGGTCAATGGCCCTTAGAGCAAAACACTGGTCTCCTCGAGAGAAAAACATCGATGTATCATACTTTAAGATCCGACTGTAAATGCCAAAGATATAACGAAAAATGTAAAATGGCGAACCCTACGTTCGGCAAAAAAAAAATTTTTTTTTGAAACTCCTTGCAAAAATACTTCATATTGGAGGGTGTACGGCGCACATTTTTTTTTGCCTGTAAGGTGGTACGCTCTAGTGCAGGGGTGGCAAGACTTTTTTCGCTGCGTGCCAGAAACGGACAAATTTTTTTTGTAAAAGTTTTCAGCGTGCCATCTTAATTTTAATTGTCTTTTAAAGTCCTTTTTTGAAAATTTTTAAAATTTGGAAAATTTCTTTTAAAAATATCATCGCAGATGTACAAATTTATTACCACTACGGATAACCCCCATGAATTAACTCCAAAAGGGAAAAATTAAATAACATCCAAGAAATGACGTAAAAATGTTTGAGAGTTATTTAATTTTTTTGGGTTTAATTGAGATGATTTCATTATGAAAAAATCCCCAATGAAATAAAACTAAAGTAGTGTGGTCATTATTGCCTTTTAATTATTTTGGGGGGGTTAATCTATTGTTGGTGGTTATTTAATTTTGTTAAGAAAAGCTAAATTTTTGGGCGCCATCAATTAAATATTTAGGTACGTAAGAAACTAGTTGAAAACTGTTACTCAGGCAAAAATTTTGATTTAGTTAAAATAAATCGAGCGCTTTTTATTTATAGCGAACATTATGGATTTGAACAGAAAAATTTCTATTTCATATGAAATGGCTCTGCGAAACACGATCAAAACACAATTTTAAATTCCAACAAAGGAAGTTATTTCATTATGAAACTTATTTTCAGCCTTTATTTCACTGAGGGTTATTTCGTAGCACCTATTTTCGCTCTAAAAAAAAGTTAATTTTTTAGATCCAATTTTATTATATATTATTATTATTTTTGTGCAATTTTCTGGTACTGTTTATCTCACCGATTATGAAATATTTTCTTATCGAAACATTTAAGCTTCTTTCAATCTAGTATTTTAGAAATTTTCCCAGAATTTTCTGATAATCGGATTTGCGAGTTCTGTATTAACCATATTTCTGTAAACAAAAAAATGGTTTCAATACAGAATTTTAATTATTTTAAAAGACGATTTAATAGCTCTATGAAAAATTTCACCATTATGAAGTAAAATCACACATTTTTGTAGCGAAATTTAACATTTAACGAATTTTTTGCTAGACTTCTAATAGTTTAAATTTTTTGAAAATATCCAACAAAACGTCGCGTGCCACTTAAAATCCACTCGCGTGCCACTACTGACACGCGTGTCATAGTTTTGCCAGCCCTGCTCTAGTGCATAGGAAAAGTAATGTGTTGTTTTTGTCTCAAACACGTTTTTGTAAACTTTGAATTTGAATGAAAACACAACTGATAATGACTGAGTCAGCAAAGAACTTGTTGAGTTTCAATAAAAAAAATGAAGTTTGATCGAAAGAAAACTTGGAAATTTCTCATATCAAGAAAATTAGAAATACAATTAAAGTAACTATTTTGGTACCTTTTTAACAAGGGACAGAAAAGACCCTTTAAGTTGAAGAGTTAGAGGATTAAAATGTTCCAGAAAAATGTTCCTCGCAGTGTTTTACAAAGGTATGGTGAACACATCCTATACCTAAAATGAAATATTCACATGGTTTCCTGCTAAAATCCAGATTTTTAGGACATTTGAGCGCCAATTCTGAATAAGTACGAAATTAACCCTTAAACACATTTTAAGTTTTTACTTATTACTGGCACTTAAGTTAAATTTTCAATGCCGGTGTCTTCAAAGACTTATAGTAGAATTTCATGACAAATATTTTTGCGGAACATTTTAGCCCTGTAACTCTGCAATTAAAAGGACTTTTTGTCCCCTTTTTAAAAAGGGACATAAACGGCCCGTAAGTTGGAGAGTTAGAGGGTTAAAATATTCCGCAAAAATATTTGTCATGAAATTCTACTCTAAGTTTCTGAAGATATTAAAGTTGAAAATTTAAGTTTAATACAAGAAATAAGTCAAAATTTAAAATGTGTTTAAGAGTTAATTTCTTGACTATTCCGTTTTGGCGCCCAATAGAACACCCATATGTGCAAAAGTGTTATTTTATCACCTCCCCACGCACTTTCCGGTAGATTGGGTGTAAAACATAATATCCCCGCAAAAATTTATCTTCTCGGATTAAAACAGGCCAGTCAGCCGCGGCTTTTAGCTCTAAAAAATAGGCTAAAATTAGTTCAAAGATTCTTTGCGCTATAATTCTTAAAGTAAAGGTTTTATACAGTTTTGACGTATCAGTGACGCGTCATTGTGATTTAAGTGGTTAAAGTCAAAGTGTTTTAAGTGGTTAAAAACAAATTTTGACTTTAACCACTTAAATCACCATAACGCGTCTTTAATACATCAAAAGTGTATATGAGAAAAATGTTAGCCACTTCATTGCCTGTAAATATGGCCATTGAGTATTTTTCTTTAAAACCTATACTTTAGGAGTTATAGCGCAAAGAAGCTTTGAACTAATTGTAGCCCATTTTCAGGGCTAAAAGCCGCGCGTGACTGTCCTGTTTTAATCCGAGAGGACCAATTTTTGCGGGGATATTACTTTTTACCCCCAATCTACTGGAAAATACGTGAGGAGATTTTCTAAATTTAGAGAATTGCGTCGGTAAAATTAACTGCAATTGCAGTTAAAAAACTATACACTGCAATTGCATTTAAATTAACTACAATAACAATTGTTTCTAATTGCAGTTTTAGTTAGAATAACTTCAATATCAGTTAATTTTAAATTCAATTATAGTGTACACTTTATTAACTGCAATTGCAGTTAATTTTTGTGACAAAATTCTCTGAGTTTAGTTATTCTTACTAACTATATGCAAAAGACGATAACAATTTCAAGTTTAGAGAATAAAAATCATTTATTATAAAATTATAAACTTAAATTATTTTTAGTTAAAATTTTCAATATATGAATCCTTTATCATCCTGGAATTTAAAACAGAATGTCTTAAAACAAATACGCCTTTTAGGACTGACAGTAGTAGTAGAAACTGAAGGAAAATAAGGAGTAGTAAGTTCAAAATTTCGGCTATTTACAAAAGATTCAGTTGACGAAGTACTATCAGCAAGAATATTGTACTCGTAGTTTTGTTTAGGAATAACAAGATTACTGCTCGAGATTGTTTTAATGTCAATAACTGGTACATCATCCCTATAATTCTCATCACTTTCACTGAACAGATTTCTGAATAGGCGACCATGGTTGAGATTATTAGCATTACTAGAGCTGCTTCCCATAGAAACTTTACCCCGAAAACTAGTATTAGATTTATTGAAGTTAGATTTTGAGTTGGAAGCGGGAATATTGTTAGTTCCAACGAGATTATTATTCAATTGAACAGGAATGATATCAAATTTTAAAGAATTGCTGTTGGATCTGCTACGAAGATTATTAGATTGAACTGGAATATTGTTAACTTGGCCAGGATTTTTGTAGAATGAAATAGGAATATTTTTATTGTGGCTGATATTAAATCCACCAATAATATTATTGTATTGAACTGCAACATTGCTGGCGGGATTAGTATTGTATTGACTAGAAATAGCGCTATTTTGTTTAGGATTAGTTGTGGATATAAAACAAAACTTGTTGGCTGAATTTTCATGGGATCCCCTTGGAAGATTATTGAAATACTGACGAATACTTTTACGTCGGTTAGGATTAATAATGGAAAAATCAAAATCAGAAATTTCACCATTTTTTATTGCAGTACTTAAGGCTCGAATTTTACTCAAAAGAGTTATTTCTGCAGTAGTTAAAGACGTAAAATTCAAAACCGTAGGCGATGATGAAATATCAGTGGTAGTAGTGGGAGCATTTGTAGTCGTTGTGGTTGTAGTACTTGGTGTAGTAGTTAATGTTGTAGTCGATGAAGATGATACAGCTGTTGCTCTTTTATATTGCATTGTAGCTCTTATCGTACTACTAGCCAATCGCTCTCTCAATTGCAGTGGCTGATTGTGGTTATGATTCATTAAATTTTTTACAAAACTTATAAGGGTTTGTAAAACTTTTACATCATTTTCATACAAGACCACCGTTGAATTTTTACAACTTTTGCTATAGGGACACTCATTGTAATTTTCAAATAATGGATGCGTCTGACACACCATGGCCAATGCAATAAATATCAAAACTTTATATTGATTCATGTTCCTCAGTGAATTTTTGTTTTTTCTTTTTTTTTCTGTATTTTACAACGTTTTTCGCTGCTGTTGTAATAAATGAATGAATGTTGTTTTTAGAACTGATGATGTTAGTGATTTTTTTTTAATTTATATGAATTAAACATTCTTTTTTTACGTGCTTAAACAATTTTTTTTTTTTTAATGTTGAACGAATTGTTTTATGTCCAACGATGTTATCTTGGTATGATAAGATTTGTTTAATAAAATTTTGTAAAAAGAAAGTTCCGTTTGTTGTTGGTTTGTATTTATTATTAAATGGACGGAAGTAATATTTGTTAATAGTTTTTCACATTTCGATTTTTTGCAAATAAATAACTGAGCATTTGAGTAGGAGAATACATATAACTTTGATAATCAAAGTGAATAATTGGTCTTATAAATTAAAAAAAATAATTTATTGAATTTGTTAAGAGCTGCAGACATTGTGGTTTTCCACACCATGATTTCATGTCTCTAACGAATAAGATCATCGGTCGAATTTCAATATCATTATTTGCTAAGTTTATTTGTATATGAAAATTTATTGAGCTTGCCGACTGATAGAACCATCACTAAATGCTATTAACCAACAACAGAGACAGTACACTCAAAAAAGTTTGACAGTTAATACATTCCGAGTAAAAAAGTTCATATATAACAATATATTTTTTAAATTCTTTTCGTTTATTTAACCTTCTTTTTAAATTTTTAACTCTACTATTTTCTTGAGCTTAAGGTTTGGTTTTTATTTTTAAAAAATTTTTTATTTTCGATATTTCGCTACTCCAATGTGTAGCATCTTCAGGAAATAAAAAAATTTTTTTATTTCTTGAAGATGCTACAGGAAATAAAAAAATTTTTTTATTTCCTGAAGATGCTACACATTGGAGTAGCGAAATATCGAAAATAAAAAATTTTTTAAAAATAAAAACCAAACCTTAAGCTCAAGAAAATAGTAGAGTTAAAAATATATTTTTTATTTTGTTTTGAAATTAAAGTCTTATAAAATTCTGAAAGTTAATCGATTTGGCAAGTGAAATGGCTTTGCATCTACATGTATTCATATATTGTAATATCTTTAAAATATTTCCCGAAATTTTCTTATGTATAACCATATAAAATCATATACAGTGGGGAGTATTATTGAGTACATGTCAGTACTTTAGGAAACTTACAAGTGCAGCCATAAAAATATCAGACAAGGGGACTAAAGTATACTTTTCTGAAAGCAAAAGGTTCGCTTAATCTAAATCTGGCCTCAGAAATGACCTTCCATATCAGACTTTCGAGCTATATAAACGTGAAAAACTTAACCTTTAATTTATATAGCTCTAAAGTCTGATATGGAAGGTCATTTCTGAGGCCAGATTTAGATTAAGCGAACCTTTTGCTTTCAGAAAAGTATACTTTAGTCCCCTTGTCTGATATTTTTATGCCTGCACTTGTAAGTTTCCTTAATATATCTAATTATATCTTATCTGAATAAGTACGAAATTAACCCTTAAACACATTTTAAGTTTTTACTTATTACTGGCGCTTAAGTTAAATTTTCAATGCTAATGTCTTCAGAGACTTATAGTAGAATTTCATGACAAATATTTTTGCGGAACATTCTAACCCTCTAACTCTTAAATGAAAGAGAATTTTTTGGCCCCTTTTTAAAAAGGGACAAAAACGACCGGTAAGTTGAAGAGTTAGAGGGTTAAAATGTTCCACAAAAATGTTCCTCGTAGTTTTCTACATAAGTTCGCTGAACACATTCTATACCTAAAATGGAAGATTCCCATGGTTTCTCCCTAAAATCCAAGTTTTTGGGACATTTGAGCGCCAATTCTGAATAAGAACGAAATTAACCCTTAAACACATTTTAAGTTTTTACTTATTACTGGCACTTAAGTTAAATTTTCAATGCTAATGTCTTCAGAGACTTACAGAAGAATTTCATGACAAATATTTTTGCGGAACATTTTAACCCTCTAATTCTTCAATAAAGGGAATTTTTTGGCCCCTTTTTAAAAAGGGACAAAAACGACCCGTAAAATGAAGAGTTAGAGGCTTAAAATGTTCCACAAAAATGTTTCCCGTATTGTTCTACATAAGTTCGCTGAACACATATACCTAAAATGGAAGTTTCCCATGGTTTCTCCCTAAAATCCAAGTTTTTGGGACATTTGAGCGCCAATTCTGAATAAGTACGAAATTAACCCTTAAACACATTTTAAGTTTTTACTTATTACTGGCACTTAAGTTAAATTTTCAATGCTAATGTCTTCAGAGACTTACAGTAGAATTTCATGACAAATATTTTTGCGGAACATTTTAACCCTCTAACTCTTAAATGAAAGGGAATTTTTTGGGCTCTTTTTAAAAAAGGGACAAAAAAGACCCGTAAGTTGAAGAGTAAGAGGCTTAAAATGTTCCACAAAAATGTTCCCCGTATTGTTCTACATAAGTTCGCTGAACACATTCTATACCTAAAATGGAAGATTCCCATGGTTTCTCCCTAAAATCCAAGTTTTTGGGACATTTGAGCGCCAATTCTGAATAAGTACGAAATTAACCCTTAAACACATTTTAAGTTTTTACTTATTACTGGCAATTAAGTTAAATTTTCAATGCTAATGTCTTCAGAGACTTACGGTAGAATATCATGACAAATATTTATGCGGAACATTTTAACCCTCTAACTCTTCAACTTACGGGTCGTTTTTGTCCTTTTTAAAAATTGGCCCCTTTTTAAAAAGGACAAAAACGACCTATCTCTTCAATTAAAGTCCCTTTAATTGAAGAGATAGAAGGTTAAAATGTTCCACAAAAATATTCCTCGTAGTGTTTTACATAAGTTCGCTGAACATACCGTATGCCTAAAATGGAGGATTCACATGGTTTTCTATTTTAATCCTATTTAATTTTTTTAGAAAAATCATTTTAAGCGTTTAAAACCCATTTTTGTGAAAGGCATTTTTTTTTATTAATGAATCGATTTTACTTAAATTTGGCACAAATATGGCTTGAACTTATATCAATTCACGTGCTAAATTTCATCGCAATCAGGTTTTATAAAGCTTTTAAAATAAAGGATATATGGCAGGACTAAAAGTCCTTGCTTCGATTTTGATAAAAATTGACATAAACGTTTCCAGTGTTAGGTGCATCTCAATAGATACTTTTTGTAATTTTACGTCCATTTACGTAGCTAATATAATATTTTTAAATTTCAGGACCTATGGTAGGTGGGCGTGTCCTTGGCCCGATATTTCCAAAAATTAAAATTTTTCTTAACTAAGGGTTTCTATGTCAGTATACCAAATTTCAAAACTCTGTCTCCACTCCTTCTATTTTTGTCCAATCGTTATGTGGGATTAAAGCACTGTGCGTCGTCCCCTGACGATTTCCTTAGGCAAGAACTATTTTTCACAATTTGCCAAATAAGTTTTCGGATTTTAGCACATTTAATTCATTTAATGCAATTATTGTTTATCCCGATAAAAATAAATTTGAAAAAAAATCTTCATATAATCCAGATTGCAAAACATTTGCTAAGTCATCTTAATTTAAAATATTTTCTGAGTAAATTTTTGATAAAATATTATGTTATCTAAAATCAGAAAAATTTCAAAGTTCGAAAGGAAAAATATTTTTTATGTCAGTTTTACAATTCAAACATAATTTAAAACCAAACATATTTTGGGTATAAATCTTGAAATCCAATTGTATTAAATAGTATATAACTATATCAGATTATATATAATAAGATTCAATTAGATGTGCCCAATTTTGGGATGCAATTACATCAGAGTATATCCAATCAGAGTATATCTCATACTCGCATATTTTCATTCTCACACTCTCTTCAATGTTGCCATATTTTCAAAAAATAATCCCATTATTTGGTGATGTTCGGAGATGGTAAAGTTGGAACGATTGAACGTTTATTTTGAAAAATCCTTGTTTTATTAAAATAAAAAAAAAATTTAAAAATTTTCTATATCGAAACAAAAACCTCATTTTCCATTACTGGTGTTCTTCACACTTACACTGCATTATGTATTTATTTCTATACATCTACAATACAAAGAAATAATAAAATAATCAAATGTAATAAAACAATTATTTTTACAATATACTGTAAAAACGAAAAAACAAAATTCTTAACAGAAGTTGTAACGGCATGCTGTTAATTTTAACAGGTTGCATACTAGCACTGTTCGAATATGCGTATATTAAAATAAAAGAGAAGCATGCAATAGCCCTGATAATTATACTACACTTTACTCTTATTCATCTCTCATAACTTTATAAATTGCTAATCTACTTAAATGTTTTTTTTTTTTAATTAAACAGATAATTTTCCCATGAAGCAAAACTTCCATCAAAAAATACTACGTTGATAACTTTATAATTGTGAAAACAATTGTCTTAAAACCACGTACTTAAAAATAATCAAAACTAGAAAATAATTTAAATACAGCAACTAATCAACAAGTGTGTTTAAATATGCATCTAAATATTAAACATGGTTGGTATTAAGTTAACAAGAACGGTTCTTATAAATTACAATGAAGCTATTAAAATTCAAACAGTTTAAAGAGAAACTTAAAAGTTTAAGTGATTGAAATGTAAAAAAACAAAACAATTGTGTTCTTTGTAATTTGAAAATAATATTTTAAATTTGAAAATTCCCTGAAAATGTTGGGATATTTTTTAAAATTGTGTCTAGTGATAATTTTGATTACTACTACTGTTAATTGTATGCCGCAATTTTCACGCATAAATGCTGGGTTGCTTGAGGAGTTTTTGAGTAGCCCAGAAATTTTTGATGCCTCTTCAGCTATAAATCAGTATCTAACGAATCCAGCTAAACGAAATGTTGATATTAATGAAGATGTTGGTAAGAATAATTACAAATTCTATGGGATTAAAAAAAAAACAAAAATTGACCGAGACAGACATTCTATGGAACCATTTGGATAAATCCTTTTCAATGTCGTCAAAATTTCAAAAACGCGCTGTGTTATTAATAATTTTCATTTTCAATAAATCAAAATAATGTATAACTTATCTGATTTTGAAGACCCACATCTTCAATAGCTTTTGTCGGATTCTAATAATTCAAAAAATATGTTGATGGAATTAGAAATTTGGCATTTGTAATATTTAGAAATTTTGACAAGTAGGGACCAAAAGGGAAAGTTCCCCTTTAATGACCTGTGAAAACAATTCAGAAATTTTAAAATTGGTATACTCCACAAAAAGTCTAAACAAATTTATTAAAAAAAAATCATTGCCCATGTGAAAATCGAAATATTTATGAACGTACATGATCATACATGGACTAGTATATGATCATGCATGGGCATACTTGATCATATCCGTCCATGCATAGTTCAATGCATGACCATACATTATCTCATATATTTCCATATATCTTCGGATCCGAAATTTGAGGGTTGACAACTTTAGGAATGTACACCACCCTTACCCTTCTCAAGTTAAGTTAAACATAATTAAAAGAATATACAAACAATAATAGAAAGCTGAATAGCAATGAAAAACTATGAATTAGTTACATTGCAGTTAAGACCTTACTTGAGTGAGATGGCTAAGCGGTCGCACCTTAGCATAGTTATGTGTGTATTGTAGGAATAGCCACATGATCGATTCCTACAGCCAACGGATTGTTGAAAAATTATCATATGGAAAATCTGACAATAAAATATAAACAATAATAAAATTTAATGGAAAATCACTGATGAAGCCTGTCCAAAGAAAAAGGCAGAAACTAGATCTAGTCTGATTTCAAAATTAATGTGTTTATAATTTTTGGAGAAAAAGGTTTATTCTTCTTCTTAACCTCAAACCTACTAAAAGAGAAAGAATGGGTCTATTTATCGCGACCAGCCAGATAGTGATCAAGTTTCGACCATTCTAAAGCATTTTGGCCTAATACCAATAATGATTCAGAGTGGTGGGAAGTTTCCAATTGTTCTACGGTAAAAAGCTTCCAGTTGCCCTGGAAAGTCCCTACGAAGTAATTATTTCCTTGCCACTATCCAAATTGTGCGAAGGCGGAGACTATTGAAGAATTACGTTAGTTGACGCATCCATGCTTCCTCAAAAATAAATTTTGAACAGAATTTCTAGAGACTTTTCGGACGATTCGCACTAAAAACCGTGACCACTCTTTACATAAGCAAGATAAGCAAGATTTGAGTGTCATTTGGAGAGAACTTTTCTTAGTCTGGCAGTGTCCCTAGTTTTTTCAATCGATTGGCAAGAACTTCCTCCACAGGTTCTTTTTAGCAGCTGAGATGGGTTTAGTATATCGCGGTATGGCTACCAAGATTTACTGATAGCTCGCACTGAAAGTTCTCTGCGTTTGCTTGAATAGCTCAGAGAGCTCCTTACTCTACCATGGAGGGTAACACCTCTTCGCCATAGTTTGAGGATAGGAAACTTTTAAAGACACATCAATTTTCTTGAGCGTAAGGTTTGTTTTTGATATACAAAAAGTTCTTTATTTTCGATATTTCGCTACTCCGTTCTTCAGGGAATAACAAATTTGTTATTCCCTGAAGATGCTACACAACGGAGTAGCGAAATATCGAAAATAAAGAACTTTTTATATAAAAAAAAACAAACCTTACGCTCAAGAAAATTGGGAAGTTAAAAATTAAAAAAGAAGGTTAAATAAACGACAATAATTATTTATTTTTGTAATTTATTATTTATTTTTTTGTATTTTTCAGTGGATCAGTCTTCAAATTTGTCCGGTGTGGCAAATCGTAAATCTGATATTGCTCAAATACCCATTGCAGGCAATACACCATTAAAAGTTATAGATAAAAATAAACAAATTGACACTGGACCTGGCGGAATAGAAAATTTTGATAGGAGTAACCAAATTAGTAAGTTTAAATACAGTTACAGCTGGGTTTTATAAACCGGGGTTTTATAAAGCAATCAAATAATTTATAATATTTCATACTACAGATGATATTATTAATTACCAAAAATTTTGTACGATTAATTGAAACAATTCAAAATAAATGAAATTTAAAAATAAATGAAATTTTAAAACAAATCTTTAACTAGGTAATTGAGGCTAATAATTTTTTGTGTGTAGGTACCTCTATTTCAAAATGATTTTTATGATTTCTATATAAAATTCGTATAGAAATAATAAAATCAATTGGAAACAAAGGTGGTATTAAACCCGTTGCAATAAAAATTATATCTGGAAATGATAGCCAGCGTAAAATACTGGAAATTAAGTGTAAATCAAGCTTAATTCCAGTCACATTTCAAGTAAAAGCTTGAATTGTATTTGAATTACACTTAAATTTAATATGTTTTTTCTACATATGTTTTTCTACATAAGTAAATTTATTTTATTTTTCAGCGGATCAGTCTTCAAGATTGGTGGGTGCAAACAATGTCGATTCAAATGTAGCTCAAATTCCTATAGCAGCCGATGCTCCATTAAAAGCTATTGCACAAAACAAGCAAATCTCTGAAGGTCCTGGTGGCATTGAAAATTCTAGACGCTCAAATCAAATAGGTAAAAAATTTCAAAATTTTATATCAAAGATCTTGAAAAGTTACGGATTTTCTGTAGAGAAAACAAAGGGCTCATTTATTCCTGAGGATGCCATCCGCTGGATGGAGAAGTATATTTAAAATAAAATGAAACATTTTTATTGAACATCTAAGACCTCGAGCTTGACTATTAGTTTAATTAAAGTTAACATAAATTTTTTTTTCTAATTTTAGCCGATCAAAGCACGTTCATAACAGGAATCGATAATAGTAAATTTAGTGGTGTTCAAGCACCTATCGCTGCTGCGGCACCGGCTAATGTCTTAACAAAAAATTTCCAACAAGTCACAAATGGTGAAGGTGGCGATATAACTAATGAAGATATAAGTAATCAGTTTTGTAAGTGCTTCTATTATCATAAAAGTTTAAAAAATGTAAATAGAGAATGTAAAAATCCAGGAAGAAGAATCTCTGAGTTAAACACAGGGAAAATATATTCCTACTCACACGGACCTTAATTCCATTATTTTCCTAATTTTCTCTTTATTAGTTGATCAAAGTTCCCAGTTAGTGGGTGCTGGCAACAGTGAATCCAGTTTAGCTCAAGCCCCTGTAGGAGCCCAACTTCCCGTTAATATTTTAGCACAAAATGAACAAGTAATTGCCGGTTCTGATGGTAGTATCAAAAATATTGATTTTAAAAAGCAAGAAGGTAAGTTTTATTAATCAATGATTGAATATGAAATGATTTTAAAATAATGATAATTTAAAATTTTTTCTTAGTGGATCAAAGTTCTGTACTTAAGGGTAAAGATTTAAGTAAAACTGATTTATTAAAAGTTCCGGTATTAATTGGAGGTGCTTTAAATATTTTGAATAGTAATAAACAAAGTATTGAAGGAGGTGGTAATACAGGTAAGTTTGCAGAAGATAGAAAAATGTACATGATTCATAGCACAAATTATACCAGATGTGAATCAGCTGATTTGGGCAATATGGCCGACAGAAAGTGAGCAAAACAAAACGCAAAAATTTAAGAAAAACACAAAAGATAAAGCACAATAATCCAAAAAGAGACAGATACATACAAAAAATGCGCAATACAAAATGTATAGAGATTTTATATTGTTATCTCCCTCTTGACTTGACTTCCATGTAAACAAAACCATACGGTTCGAGAATACTTTTTTGACACCTGTCATTACCCTACGGGAAATTTTAACAAACTGTTACTGAACTCTCATAAAAAATAAAGTTCAGGGACCTGTCCTGGGATTTGTCTTGTGATATGTCACAAGGGGTCAATTTCCCCCTCCTATGACAACGCCATGTAAAAGTGACCAGTCTATTTCATATAAAGGGGCCAGTTCGGTGACAGTTTGTTAAAATTTCCCGTAGGGTAGTTTCACATCTGGTATTAGTTCATAGATAGAAATCCCATTTTATTTTATATAGAGGGATAGTATATATGGACTCATAGAAATAAACCTGTAAAATTAGCAGAAAAAAATAGATGTTTTGAGTATTATTCGATCTTTGAAATTAACCATGACCATTAAATATTTGAGCCGAGGTCTTTGCAGTTTTTTATAAAATATCTTTATTTATTTTAGAATGCCAATATTTCGTTATTCTTTAAATGACATCATCAGGGTTTCATGTAAAAAACAACAAATATTAAAAACACATTATAGTTTTTAAACTTCAACATTATATTTTAACCCCTCAATTCATAAATGCTTTGTAAAGTTATAGCAGGTTTACAAAACGTCATTTTCATACAAAAATTTGTTCATTAAACCTCCTATAACTTTACAAAGTGTTTATGAATTTAGGGGTAAATGTTTACATAAAACCCTGATGATGTCATTCAAAGAATGACGAAATATTGGTATTATGAAATAAAAAAAGATATTTTATAAAAAACTACAAAGACCTCGAGCTAAACTATTTAATAATCATAATTAACAGAGAAAAAGCTACTAATAATTAGTTAACTTTATCACTACCCTTTTACACTACAGTGGCTAAAGGGACATTTTTGGACCGCTTTTTAATAAGGGACAAAAAAGACCCGTAAGTAGCAGAGTTAGAGGGCTAAAATGTTCCACAAAAATGTTCCTCGTAGTGTATACACAAGTTCGCTAAACACATCTTATACCTAAAATGAAAAATTCACATGGTTTCCCACTAAAATCCAGGTTTGTTGGACATTTGAGCGCCAATTGTGAATAAGTACGAGATTAACCCTTTAAATACATTTTAAATTTTGACTAATTTCTGGCATTGAAGTTCAATTTTCAACTTTAATGTCTTCATGGCAAATATTTTTGCGGAACAATTTAACCCTCTAATTCTTTAGCTTACGGGTCTTTTTTGTCCCTTTCTACAAAGGGCGAAAAAGTCCCTTTTTTAAAAAGTGGCCAAAAAAGTCCTTTTAATTGAAGAGTTAGAGTGTTAAAATGTTCCACAAAAATTTTCCTCGTAATGTTTTACATAAGTTCGCTGAACACATCCTATATCTAAAATGGAAGATTCACATAGTTTCCTATGCCGATTCACAATAAATATTTGCAGATGTGGGGTAATTTTAACCCCCCAAAAAACATAGGGCCAGACGTAAACTTTTAAAACACCGATACACGTGTATTTTTTTTTGTCCCCTCTGTCAGAATCAGTTGTCAGAATTAGGATTTCTAATACCAAATCGGTATTGAGAAACACCCCCTCACTTAAATATTTAAGTGAGGGAGTAATTCGTATTTTTTCGGCATTCGGCCTACTTTGAGTTTGATACGAATTTCCCCGCATATCTACATTTTTAAAGTCTTGCAGTATTTTTTTTCAGGCCGCTAGCATTTTCAACGGTTTCGGCATAGGTTCTTTTAGATCCGTGCTATTTTTACCAGTCAAACGGTAGCGACAGGTGCTCGCATTACAACTGACCCCTATTTTTCCACAGGGAAGTTAATTCAACAACAACTTAATGTACGAGTAATATTTCATTAATTCAATGAATAAATTTTAATGTAATCAATTCATGAATATTTTCAAAGAAAATTCTATCAGTGTATGACTTATAATTCTATGGGGTAATTTTAAAAACTAAAGCATACTGTTAGGCTAAAAGAAAAATTAAGTTCAAATAATCAGAGTTGGGATTTATTAATTTTTTATTAAATACTATGACACATAATTTATTGATATCCCTTTACTTTACTTTCTTTCAGGTGGTACAAATCAACCTGGTGGTATTACAAATTTTATAGGAAAACAACAAACAAGTAAGTTGTTCTATTTAAAATTTTCCTGTATTGAAATACTTTTACTATTAAAACAACGTTCGTCTAATTACAGTTGATGAAAGTGACACTTTAGAAGGAGAAAATATACGTAAAACTGATGGTTTGGTACTAGCACCCGAAGGATTATTAACGTTGTCTGGCTTAAATAGTAATTCACAAAATACAGCCGGTGGTTCGATAGACAATAATGAAGTTAACTCTCAAAAACGTAAGAATAATATAAAATAAAATTCAAGATTAATTTTCATTAAAAACGAAACTTTAATTTTAGTCAATTCGGCTACCAAAATAACTGGTTCAGATATTCAAAAATTTCAAATTGGTCAAGTGGCGCCGCAATTAAATATTGTCTCCAAATTGTTAAATAGCAATCAACAAGCTACAGGTGGTGAAAACGGAGGCAGGGGTGATATATTCGATAATACCTTAAATGAACAAGATAGTAAGTTTTTTTTTTTTTGGAAGACTTTCAATTTAATGAAATATTTTATTAACATTTTTATTTCTTTTTTATTCAGTTTCTAATCAAATGTTGATCAACGGCAGCAATACGAATGTCGTCAAACTTTTAGATATAAGTCCACAAATTTTACTTGATCTAGGATTATCAGAATTTACAGAGCAAGAAACTGGTGGACCTGGTTCAGCTGTACATAAAGATATAACAAAACAAAAATGTTAGTAGTTTTTGTATGTACAAAAGTATTATTTTGAGTGTAATAAATTTCATTAGAAACCTCAATTTTTTATTACATTGCAGCCAATAGTTCTATTACAATGATCGGTGATAATAATTCCGTTTTCCGCGGAGCTGTCGTTGATCCTCAAGCTGCTGTAAAATTACGTCTATTTCAACTTGTTAAACAAACAACTGGCTTAATTTCGGGTAAATTGACCGACGAAGATTGTGAGGCTCTAAAAGATGATGAAATTACACAAGAACGTATGTATTTACGATATATTATATGGACACATTTTAGTGAATTTGGTACATTTTTATTTATTTATAGAAATAAATGATATTAATCAAGTTGGAGAAAATAATACCGTTACAACTTTGGCAAAAGTTGGTGGTCAAACGGCAATTGACGGTGATGTAGCTGTAAGGATTATACAAAAAATTAGATGTAATAATAGAATAACAACAGTTGAACCGCCCACTGAACCACCTACAGAACCGCCCACTGAACCGCCCACTGAACCGCCTACTGAACCGCCCACTGAACCGCCCACTGAACCACCTACAGAACCGCCCACTGAACCGCCCACTGAACCGCCTACTGAACCGCCTACTGAACCGCCTACTGAACCGCCTACCGAACCGCCTACTGAACCGCCCACTGAACCGCCCACTGAACCGCCTACTGAACCGCCCACTGAACCACCTACTCAACCGCCCACTGAACCGCCCACTGAACCGCCCACTGAACCGCCCACTGAACCGCCTACTGAACCGCCCACTGAACCACCTACAGAACCGCCCACTGAACCGCCTACTGAACCGCCCACTGAACCGCCTACTGAGCCGCCCACCGAACCGCCCACTGAACCACCCACTGAACCACCTACAGAACCGCCCACTGAACCGCCCACTGAACCGCCTACTGAACCGCCCACCGAACCGCCTACTGAACCGCCCACTGAACCGCCCACTGAACCGCCCACTGAACCGCCCACTGAACCGCCTACTGAACCGCCTACTGAACCACCCACTGAACCACCTACTAAACCTCCTACGAAGCCCACAACTCCTTCTCGTCGTTGTTATCGTAAGTATTGCCGCAAATGGAGAAAAATAGGTTACCTCTGCGACGGTCCTAGAAGCGAATACTATAATTCAAACCTAAGTTTTTCCTAGTAGTTAAGCGTGTTATCGTCTAAACTTAACTCAACATTTCAAATGATTTTTTTTTTAGAATGTGTATCACAATCGCTGTCAGTGCTCAAAAATAATTTAATGATCTTAAAACTCTGAAAACCATTTATTAACTTTTCAATTTCCTTTTATAGTTGTGTATTGAAAAAATTTTATTTTAGGAGTGGAAATTGCTCTATTTCCCTCCCCATAAATTCACTTATGTCCTTAACTGTTATAAATATTGTATTTAAGTAATTACAATTATAATAACACTTAAATAAAAAAGTTTTACAAATACTACGTCACAGTTATTTGTGTGGTAATCAGTAGTAGTTGTTTTTAACTGTAATTACAATTATTTGTATGTGGAAAAAATACAAAACAACTATGTTGATAGTTAACAGAAACAAAATAAAGAAAACAGTTGTTTAAAGCAGTTGTTAAAATAAGTTATTACAATAATAAACAACTACCAAAATAGTATTTTTACAGTAAAGCACCGTTAGTTGGTTTTCACGTGAAAAATTTCACTTCAACTTAAAAGGCCTCAAAAGTTAATTTAAATTCTAAAACTGAACCATTTTTTAATTTTGTTAGAAAGAATAAGAAAATATTAGTCTGGTATATTAAATTTGCGTGAAAATCAAGCTACATAATTTTCACTTGAAACTCATTATCGCGAAAAATCATTTTTGTTTTATATAAAGTATAATGGTTTTTTACGAGAAATCGAAACAACTTAATTTGCTTTAACAGTTATTTGTGTTAGTTATATTAAAAGTAAAAAAAAAATGTTGTTGAATTTTTTAAAATTTGTGTTTATTTTATATTTGTTATTATTTATATTATATTCTTAGTTTGCAAATAAAAATCAGAAAATGTTATTGTATCTCCAAGGCATAAAAACCTAATAACTAGGTAACCATTTGGAATGTTTACTTCTAATAGGCCGAAGTAGTTACAAATTTTTTTGTAATCGAAAGCAAAATATTGTTTTTTTGTTTCTATTAAAATATATTTTTATAATAATGTACAAAAAAATAACTGTAAAAACCAGTAGTTTTTACCAATTTTCACAGTTGTTTTAAAATTTTTGTAGTAAAAATTTGTCAATTAATTTTACTACATTATTAGTTATTTTTAATAAATTTGTTAGTTATTTTTCAATAATTAAAAATAACTTTAAATATATAAGTAGCTGAGATGCAAAACTCGTTCGTTACAAATTAGTTTTGCATCTCAGCTACTCATATAATAAATAACTCCGTCGCCTTTTAATTTTGTAGTAAAACTTTGTCAGTTAATTTTACGACATTTTTAGTTATTTTTTATGTATTTGTTAGTTATATTTCAATAATTAAAAGTGACTTTATTCTAAATTATTTTGATTATTATCACTGCATATTCCTTTGTTTTAACTATTTTTTCAGTAGATTCTACCCACCAACTTTTTTAAGTGCATGCTAAATAATTTAGGTATAATTTGTTTTAATTATTTTAGGGCCATTTTTATATTCAGCATTAAGTGCGATTCTGCACCTAAATTTTACTAAAGTTCTTAATGCTGATTGTAAAACTGGCCTTAGATTTAAGTTATTAAACTTTTTTAAAATAATAAAAATTTTGTAAAAAAAAAAATATTCCGGCATTTTTATTTTGTAGTACAATTTTTATTTGAATTAAAAAAAAGGAAAAAAAACTTCGAAAATTTAAAATTTTTTTGTGATTTTTTAGGCTACTAATTATTTAGCAAATTTTTTTGCTGATTTTAGCAGATTAATTTGCTATTTTTCATTAACAAAAATTTAACTCAAATATAATTAGAATTCTGTATATTTAACAAATTTATATTTGCTGTTGCTATATTACTAATATATAGCAAAAATAATCTGCTAGTTTTAGCAGTTTTTTCTTCAGCATAATTTTTAACTAATTTTTAGTAACTTTTTCTGCTATTTTTACAGATTTATTTTTATGAGTGTAGTAAATATGTGTGAATTTTAGCGTGAAGCTTCGATAGGGTAACATGCTAGTTTGTCTTGATTCTTTTATCCAGCATCACAGACATACGCAATAATAGAAACAAAATTTATTAATGCCTCGATTAAATATGCCAATTATAGGATAGGGTACAATAAAATTATAAAATGACCGTAAGTTATATTAGATTTTAGTCAGGTGACATGGGACTTTTGGAGCATAATTTTCCCTCCCATGGAATATTGCTAAACACCTATGGCAACCCTTAAGCTCGTAGTTTAAAGTACGATTTGCCCCTAAAAATAGATTCTCTAATTAATTTAACCACATGATTTTAAATTTAACATTCCTCTATGTATTAAGATCTAGCAATTCATATTTTAATTATAATAAACTCATTAGGAAAATAGAAAATATTCTAATTATAAGTAGAATTAAGATTTGAATTAAGTTCAAATATTATCTTAGAATTAGCTGTTAAATAAATTTCATTATTTCTAATTTAAAGTTATTCATCCGATAATTGAGGGTTAAGTGTAAATAACCACATCTTTAAGTATATAACAAAATGAAATGTGATGTTTATATCGGTGTTGCCACATTACGGGTAATTACCCAAATCGCGGATAGCTTTTGCCTTCGTAGGTAATTGCTTTCATGTGTACTTTTTGGGTAATCGGATAAATTACACAATTAAAAAAGATTTTGAATTTTTTAGTTAATTGAATAAAATAAAATTAACTACGACAGTTCCAATTCAAATAGATTGAATTTGATTTTTCAGATAATACATTTAAAAAAAAGTTAGAAGTTCTGCTGTAATTTATTATATTCCTTTAATGTTTCCTCCACATAAATTAATTGATTTTCAAAAGTGCTGTTTTGTAGGAAGGAAAAAGAATTTTATTGAAAAATTTAATAGACTCAGGGTAAATAACGGATTTTTTTGGATATAGTTATAATAAGCTTTCTAAGCACACATTAATTATAATATTATAATTTTTATATCGCTCACATTTCGAAATCATAATTTATTCTTATTGGAGAACTTTTAAAGTTCCACAACGTCTATTCTTTCTCAAAAATATATCATTAACGCTTCTAATTTAGCACCTTTTCTCTGAGAAAATAACGCCTCGAGAAATGGGAGAGTTGTAATAGCCAAAAAAGTTAATTTTAATAAGTTTTTAGATGATGTTTCAGGTTTTAACTCTTAAAATTATAAAAAAAATAAGAACTCTATAAAAGGATACCTGCAGGAGAAACTGCTAAAACTAGCAGAAATGATTTGATAAACATTAGTAAGGCAAAAACAGCAAGAACAAAATTTTAGCTATGTGTTAGTTAAATGCAAATAACAATTAATCCTAATAAAATCAGCAACAAATTTTGCTTATTTTTAGTCGACTAAAAACATATTTATTTTTTTATTTTTTGTAGATTTTTTTAATATGAATAACAATTTAACTCACTGAAATTAAAATTCAACTATTAAGCAATTATTCCCAATAAGCAATTTTGCTGGAAATCAACTATAATTCCAGTCATACACTCGATTTTCAAGCCTTGAATTATACATGAATTGCACTGTAATTCAATAGCATCTACCAGCAAAAAGGAAGCTTGAATTCCAGTCGAACATATCAGTGTAAATCAACTTTAATTCCAGCCTTGAATTTTAATGTTTTTAAAGCCTAATTTAAAGCTATATTCAAGTGCAATTTAAGTCTGAAATATATTATTAATAAAAGGCTGTTTAGTAAATACCACAAAATTTTTGTCAAAGTAAAATTTTATTGATTTGCTATAAATATAATATTAATTTGCATAAAGAATACGATTTTAAAAACTCATACCATGAAAAACTTAAAAAATATTTCTAAAATAAAATTTTACAGCGAAATGTAAGAGTGAGAGACTATGATAGATAGATTGGATAGATGTAGGGGAAGAAACAAACAAGCTTAATGCACTTAAGAATTTGTACACCCATTTTTAAAGTTATTCTATCCTTAAATAATTCCCCCGGATGTGTGTGCGGTTTCCAATCGGCCCAGTGCCATCTACAAAGTTATAATTAAAAAATATAATGTATGAGTACGCACATATTTACTTTTATCTTGATTTTATATTTCTCACCTATCAATTTTTACCTTGAATTAGCGAAAAAGGCACAAGTTCTTAATATTATTTCTTATTGTTTTTGAAATTATTTGCAGAAAATTTTGAAAATTATTTTCCTTTTGTTTAAAACGTAATGACATATTTTTCAAACCAAACCTAATTGAACTTGAATTTTACTTGAAAAAAAAGTCATTAAATAAAGCTCAATTTCAGCAAAAACAAAAGCACTTGAATTTTTAGTTTTTGTGTGTTTATTGGGTTATTATTATTATTATTTCTTTTTTATTGTAGATTTTAGTTGCTCTGAAGATTGTTACAATAAGTGTTATTTTTTATTTAAACCAGGAAAATTGTTACCTGCATTCAACTAAATTTAATTAAAATATACCTAAAATTTGGATATACAACAGCTTTTGTGTGCTGTTTTTTGTCTACTAATATTCAGAAAAAGGTTTTTCAGATTTCTGTATTGTACTAAAATATAACTAAAATTTTGTAGATTTAACAGATTTTTTTTTTTACTAATATTTAGTTGGTTATGTTTATTCATTATTTGTACAGGTTTATTTCTATAACTGTGTATAATTTCATAATTTTTGGGTAATTTTGTTTAAACTTGCGGGTTATTTTGAATTCCCATTGTGGCAACGCTGTTTTATATAGTCTTTGAACTTAATGAATATCAAAAAGAAGAACATATTTGAAAAAAAGGAATGTGAGATGGTTTGCATCTTGGCTGAATTCGCCGCACTCACATAAATTCACTAAGGTGGTGTTCCTAGATGACGTTTTGCCTCACACGAACGAAAATACAATAACAAAATACATGCAATACAAAAACAAAATATATGTAGTCACTCATTCGTATGAGAACGAACGTCTTCTAGAAACCCCATGTAAATCAAAAATTATAATAGATTTTTTTCTTACTAATATTTAGTTGGTTATGTTTATTCATTATTTGTACAGGTTTATTTCTATAAGTGTGTATAATTTCAATAATTTTTGGGTAATTTTGTTTAAACTTGCGGGTTATTTTGAATTCCCATTGTGGCAACGCTGTTTTATATAGTCTTTGAATTAATGAATATCAAAAAGAAGAACATATGTGAAAAAAAAGGAATGTGAGATGGTTTGCATCTTGGCTGAATTCGCCGCACTCACATAAATTCACTAAGGTGGTGTTCCTAGATGACGTTTTGCCTCACACGAACGAAAATACAATAACAAAATACATGCAATACAAAAACAAAATATATGTAGTCACTCATTCGTATGAGAACGAACGTCTTCTAGAAACCCCATGTAAATCAAAAATTATTTTTGTAAAAATGAATGGAAACAATATAATACATACTGCAATATTTTAAAAATTTATAAAAATTTAATTTTTGTTTAAACTTACAATTTATTGTATTCCATCGCTGTTGTCATGAAAAGCCTGATGATTTTGGTGTATACTCTTGGGAATAATTTAATTTAACGCGTTATTGTTCTGTTTAAATATTCTTTGCTGTAATTACAAAACCAATTATGAATAAAAAATTTTACTTTATATGGATAAAAAAAAATCACTTTTTTCAAGAAATATTGTTAATTATTTATCCTTATAATATACACTTCACTTTTCTACACTTTATTATTTAAAATATAATTTATATTAACGAAAATATAATATTTAATAATTTATTTTTAGGACGGACAAACGCAGACAGACAGTTGAAGAAACAGACCGACGAAAACTAATTGCTTTTTCTGCTTTTAACTTATAGTGCTTGCAATAATTCTATTTAGCAATAAGTAATCAATATGAAAGAGTGGGGTGAATCACTGATGCCAACTTGGTGCTTTTCTAATTGGATTTATGCTGCATTTACAGTTGCCTAGAAAAATTATTTTGAGCTTGTTTGCGTATATATAAATGATATGATACCGTATAATATGATACACGAACTAGATTTCAAAATCTACATCTTGTATGATATTTTACAGTATTATATGATCGAAATACAGACCAAAATAAGATTTCGAGGCAAATGTAAATGCAGTATAATTCTAACTAGAAAAGCACCAAGTTGGCATCAGTGGGGTGAATAGTTAGTGAGAGATAAATAAAATAAATAATTTATTTATTTCTTATTTAAGTTATTCTTTATTTATTTAAAATAAATAAAGAATAACTTAAATAAGAAAATGAGTAAGATCGAAAAATAGGATAACCATTTGAATCAGGGATGATAAATGGGATTTTTAAAATAGTACCAACCAGCTTAAAAAATAGTACTTTTTCTACCTCTATAGTACCAACAATGTTTTTTCATTTAATTTTTTTTTTTTAATATGAATTAACAAATAAAAACTGATACAAAATAAAGAGTTCTGTCAATATTATTGATAAATTTTTCAAAAATCAACCAATCAGAACAAAGTATTTAATAATAAAATGTTCTTATTGGTTGATTTTTGAAAAATTTATCAATAATATTGAAAGTGTATGCCCTACTTAACTCATACACCAATAGAAAAAAGTAAAATTTTTAGTTAAAAAGTTAGAAAAACTGTTGAAAGTATCAGATTATTTTATTTTAGTATAGGATCAGTAGCAACTAAACTGTTAAATATACACAAAATTTTAGTTATATTTGAGTTAAATTTTAGTTAACAGAAAATAACTACTTAATCTGCGAAATTCAAAAAGAAATTTTGCTGAGTAATTATTAGACTTAAAAAACACAAAAAATTTTAAATTTCCAGTTTTTTTCGATATTTTTTAATGCGAATAAATATCTAAAATTCTGAAATCAGCAGTTTTCTATATTTTTAGCAACCATTTCTGTTGATTTTAGCAGGAACTAAACTTAAATAAAAAATAACAAAAATTTTGTAGATATAACAGTTTGTTTCTGCTATTTTTAGTGTACTAATATTAGTATTTTCTGCAGATTTTCCAGTAATATTTGTTATTTTCAATGAACTAAAAGTTAACTCAAATTTAAATAAAATATCGTACGTAACTTTAATAGTTTTATTTTTACTGTTCTTAACTTAGTAGTATTTTGCACAAAAATATACTAATCTGAGCGCTTTTTGTAAAGGAAACACTGGGTATCCAACTATTGAATGTGAAAAAGCGCATCATAATGTGATAATTACTTGTGAAAAGGAGAAAAAAACAATAGGATTAAGAGAGGAAACATTCTAATTGAAAAATTAATTTCTCAAGTATTAGTTAATTCTGGCTCTTCTGATTACAAAATATACATTGTATACGCTGTGATTGAAAAAACTTCAATTAGCCACACTCAGCGCTATGCCGACCGTGCCGACCGTGGTGTAACTTGTTAAGAGGTGATGCTACTAGGCATAGCCTGTGCAGAGGGCTGCCGGTTTAATCCCCGGTCATGGCAATACACAAAAAGTTTTTCATATAGGGACAAATTAACAATTAAAAATTACTTTGATCAGTTGACACATAAACTAACCACTGACGAGTCTTTGGGTGAGACGAAACTGCGGCAGTCTGGTGATGTCTGTTAAATTTTTCAATAAAAATATTTTCTTCTTTTCCTATAAATCAACTCTAGAAAATTCTTTAGTAATTAATTCTAATATTAATTACACGCTGAAAAAAAATCGCCCTGCAGGAAACATATTTGCTGGTGATATATATATGTTTGGAAGAACTGTCAAAATATATTTGCCGTGTTTTTAATATAATATGTTTGCCAGAAAATATAATATTTTTGCCTGTAAACATATGTATGTTTGAATCATATGAAATACATCTACTCGCAAATATATAAATGTTTGCAGGCAAACATATATATATTTATCATTATTATATTTGCACTCCACAATTATAATAACGATAAAATAAAAATGCAAATATATTTTTGTTTAAGTGGGAAAATATGACTAACATTCAAACATTACAGTGTTTGCCTGGAGACATACGTATTATAACGATAAATATAAAATAATTGGAAACACACCTCAAACATAAGTATAGTAGTTTATAAACATATATATAATTGCCTGTAAATATATCCAACAATCTCTTTTTTCTGCTTGTACGATTGTCCTATGCGACGGTTACAAACACTTAACTCAGAAAAACATCAGATTTTGAGTTTTTTCTATATAAAAATAAACAAAATTTCAGGTTTTTCTATAAAAAAAAGTCCTCAGAATCTAATGTTTTTTTTCTTTTTGAAAATATGTTAAGAATCTTAAATTTTTCTCTCTGAAAATTTTTTGGAAATTTAGGTATTTTCCTATTTCAAAAAGTTATCGGAATCTAAGGTTTCTTTTTATAGGAAAAAGTCCAGACTTGTTTTTTATAGAAAAAAGTCTTAACAATTTATTTTATATTTTGTAGTAAATAAGTGTGAATTTTAGCGTGAAACTTGGATAGGGAGGAATGCTAGTTTGTCTTCCGGCTATCATCAGTCTGGGTGTGGTTCTTTTATCCAGCATCACAGTCATATTAAATAATAAAAAAATTTATTCATGCCTAGATTAAATATGCCAGTTATAGGGTACAATAAAATTATAAAATGACCGTAATTTATATCAGATTTAAGTCAGGTAACATTGACTTTTGGAGCATAATTTTTCCTCCCATGAAATATTTCTAAACACCTATGGCAACGCTAATGCTTGTAGTTTAAAGTGAGTTGCCACTAAAATAGATCCTCTAATTAGTAGAGATGAGCGATATTTTCATACCGGTGATTTAATCACAGTTATTGATAAATTATTGGTAACGGCAGTGATCAAATATTTCAAGTCGCAGTTACTAGGAATGTCGTTCTTTTAATATTTTTGTACTATTCTTTCTTGCAAACTTCATTGTGCACAGTAATACATGTTTTTTTTCAATAAGAGTGACTTGCTTTCACACTCTTCTGAATAAAATGTCTCCTTCTATCATGTCTTTGTTACCGGTCGCAACTATTCTTCTTTTAAGGCCCAGTTTTTAGGAAGTGGATTATCTTTAAACTTAGTTTAACGCAGTTTGTAACTGGAATTCTGCTTTTAAAATGTGGTTTATTTTGTTTTATTTCAATAAAGAAATAAATTATCTCGAGAAAAAGTTTTTCCGGCAAATTTTTTTTAATAAACTTTGAAATGGCTGACAAAATTCGTTTTCGGTTTAACTAAACCAAGTTTAACTGACATCTTAAAAACTCGCCATAAATATTATTTCGTTTATTTATCATAAAATCGCAGTCTTTTCCATAGAAAAACCGTGATCACGATCACAGTTTAAAAGAACAACGATTTGAACATTTCACGATTTCACTGAGGACAATGTTACTGGAAAATCGCCGGATCGCCCATCTTTATTACAAACCCGTGATCACGGCCACTGTTTAAAAGAACGGTGATTTGAAAATCACGATCACTGGTAGCAGCGTTATTCAAAAATCACCGGATCGTTCATCTCTACTAATTAGTAATTTATTCATTCTATTAAGATCTACCAATTCATATTTTAATTATAATAAACTCATTAGGAAAATAGAAAATATTATAATTATAAGTAGTATTAAGATTTGATTTAAGTTAAAATATTATCTTAGTATTAGCTGTCAAATATATTTCATTATATCTAATTGAAAATTGTGGATCCGATAATTAAGGTTTAAGTGTAAATAATCAAATCTTTAAGTATATAACAAGTTGAAATTTTTTTATATAATCATTGAAGTTAATGAATATCAAAAAGCAAAACAAATGTGAGATGGTTTGCGTCTTGGCTGAATTCGCCGCGCTCACATAAATCGACTAAATCAAATTTTTTTTTTGTAAAAATGAATAGAAACAATATAGGCATTGCAATATTTGTTAATTTTTGTTAAACTTACAATCGCTGTTGTAATGAACGACATCTTTACGATGTCTTTTAGATATTCTTTCCTCTAATTACAAAAACAATTAGTAAAAAAATGTATTTTATATGGATAAAAACTCACGTTTTTCACGAAACATTGTTAATTATTTATTTTTATAATATACACTTCACTCTTCTACAGTTTATAATGTAAAATATAATTTATATTAACGAAAATATAATATTTAATAATTTATTTTTAAGACGGACAAACACGCACAAACGGATGAGGAAACAGACCGACGAAGACTAATGCTTTTTTACTCGTTTGCTTCCAACTAATATTTGCTTGCAATAATTCTATTAAGCAATAAGTAATCAATGTGAAAGAGTGGGATGAATAGTTAGTGAGATATTAAACTTAGAAATAAAGAATCATAAGAATAAAATATTCTTTAAAAGAATAACTTAAAAAAGAAATGAGTAAGGATGAAAAATATGATAATAATTTGGATCAGGGATGAGAAATAAGATTTTCGTTTCGGTATCTAACAAACACTGATGCCAACTTGGTGCTTTTCTAGTTAGAATTATACTGCATTTACATTTGCCTCGAAATCTTATTTTGGTCTGTATTTCGATCATATGATACTGTATAATATCATACAAGATGTAGATTTTGAAATCTAGTTCGTGTATCATATTATACGGTATCATATCATTTATATATACGCAAACCAGCTCAAAATAAGTTTTCTAGGCAACTGTAAATGCAGCATAAATCCAATTAGAAAAGCACCAAGTTGGCATCAGTGCTAACAAATGTTTGAAGAGTACTAATGCCAACTTGGTGCTTTTCTAGTTAGAATTATACTGCATTTACATTTGCCTCGAAATCTTATTTTGGTCTGTATTTCGATCATGTGATACTGTATAATATCATACAAGATGTAGATTTTGAAATCTAGTTCGTGTATCATATTAATCGGTATCATATCATTTATATGTACGCAAACCAGCTCAAAATAAGTTTTCTAGGCAACTGTAAATGCAGCATAAATCCAATTAGAAAAGCACCAAGTTGGCATAAGTGATGGCCATGGCACTTTACTTTATTTAAAAAATGTGTAGACTTTGTTTTCACGCAAATTTAATGTTCAAGACTATTATTTTTCTTGTGAAAAAGTAACTTTTGAGGCATTTTAAGTTCGAGTGAAAATTTTCCACGTGAAAAACAACTTAAAATAAAAATCCTAAAAATGTTGTTTATTTTAAATTTGGAAAATAAAACTCTCAAAATTTAGAGAATTTTATTTTTAACAAGAGTTTGAATAATTCTTGGAATAGTTTTTTCAATAATTCAAAATGAAAAAAAATAGAAACCTAAATACTTAAAAAAAAGTTTAAGACCTACTAACTCCCCAATCAGAAAAATACAAACGGGAAAGCGGTGGCAAAACACTTTAAAAGGTGGTACAAGTACTGGCAAAAAGTGCTTTCCCATTACCAAAATGATAACATCATTAAACAAAAGGGCCGGCTGTTCAAAAAGCGCCGGGAAAGCACTGGATGAACAACGTTAACGTTGGCAAAACGCTGGCAAAACTAATAAATAGGTGGTCTGTAAATATTTTTTACAAAATAAAATTTAAAAAAAAGTTCATATGTATTTTTTTTGGTCCTGCCGTGATTTAAACCCAGGCCGTCAGATTGACAGAAGATTGCTCTACCCACTGAGCTAACGAGACATATATCACTTGGTGGCTAAACGCATAAATGAGTGATAACAGCTGGACAACTACTGGCTGTGCTAAAATGCTAGTACATACACACAAATTATTTTGAAGGTAAAATTAACTAAAAATACAATTTAAAACGAATAAATTTCAGTTAAAACCCGGTCTACTCATATTTTCATTTAATTGAACAATTTTTTTTATTTGTTTTTGACTATCAATAATTGACTATAAGAAACCGTAAAATCAACTTAAAGTTAATTTATTTTTGAATTTATTTTTACTATAAAAATAACAAGCGAAATGGTGCGAAGAACTAAATTTATATTTGATTTTACTAAAAAAAATTAAAATAAACACAATTCAAATAATTGTATTGTTGTTTTTTTTATTTTAAACAACTTTTACTACAAAATACCTTTCTTTGGTTCATTTTTTTTTAGTTTTACTTTAAAACAATAAAAATTGACTAGAAAATTTGACTGTTACGAAATATGCGTATTTTCATTTAGTTAAATTTTTAAATAACTTGTGAAAAAAGTTAAAAATTATTTTTCTTCTACGAACAACTGTTATTATTTTTAAAAACAACTCAACGGAAAAAATTCAGAAACAACTAACAAAAAGTGACAGCGTTGGGAGAGCAAAAAAAAGTTGGTCACAAAAAAAATTAATTTTATAAAACAAAAAACTTTTTAAATTAAAAAAAATCAAAAATAAAATTTTTCCCTGCAACCCGATTTGAACTCGGAACCTCCTGAATACAAATCTTTTTTAATGAAGCACCATCATTTTTAAAAAAAATCATTGACCTACCAGTGAATTGATTTTTGTACAGCTGCAATTTCTTATTAGGTATCACTGGATAACCACTGGTTGCAAACGTTGGCATAGCTCTCTAAGCCCATACTTTGCCAGTGGTTTTCTTTTATAAACCACCGAAATTTTTGTAAAACAAATACTGGCAAAACGCTTTTTGCAAACGCCGGCAAAGCGTACCAAGTGAGTGTTCTCCCAGTCATTTATTTTTAACATCGTAGTTGCCCAGTGGTATGCCAGTGCTTGATTTTTTGTACCACTGGCGATTCCTGACTGGGTTATCTATTAATAAACTGAGTTTAATGCTTAACCATATTTATAAATGTCAAATTTAATTATTGGTAACTCATTACATTCAGCGTAGAAGTAATTTAAAGGGTAAGGAGAAATGAGATCTAAGTAATGCATGTAATAATGACCAGTCATTACCGAAGTTTTGCTGGGTAAGGTAAGGGCCGGAAATGTAATATTTTGTGCAAGTTTGACAATGGGTCATATGAATAAAATTACTTCGAAGTAATTAATTTGGGCTTATGAATGGCTTTTAACTCCAAATTTAACAATTGGCTGGTAGAATAGCATGAAATGTAAACGAAAATTAAAAAATTAAATTTCTAGTCTACTCCCAAACAGACTAGATTTGTGGAGTAATTGCTTAAAAAACCCTGTATTTCCCCCTATTAGTAATATCTATTTTTTATTCATATGAACCATTGTTCGGACAAATTTTCTATATGGGTGATATCAAAAAATGTGATAAAAACCGTGTAACCACCGAATTTCTAATGCATGGATTACATTTGAGTTACATATTTCGATATATATCAGCGCATTGTCACCTATTTTACAAAATTTATAACAATCTGACCAATTTTTGATTAATACATAAAATTTGTGACCAATTTTATAGGCCAAATGTAAACTCCGTAACAAGTAATTCATAAGGTTTTTTAACTTTAATAGCTTATATTTTAATAACCAATAAAGCTAAACACTAACTGTAAGAATTTTTATGAAGAGGAAAAGTGGTGTTTTTAATAAAAATTAATACATTTTACAAACTTTTTCGTATATCTTAGCTATCACGACTTCAACTCTGTAACGATTTTTCGTCATAATTTTTAATAAAAATGCATATAATTTTGGAGTTATCTATTATTTATATTCCGAAAAGTATAATGTTATTTACACTCAAATGATCGTTGGACTGTAAGTAATCATCCAGTATAACAGACTTGAAGCTTTTCTGCAGCATGTAACATTCTCGAGATGAAAAAAGATGTCTTTAATAAGATTTGAAAAAATGTTGTAAACTCCGTTTCTAATTTTTACACCAAACTATTTAACGAGTAAGAAAAACAATGTCATATTTGGATTCACCTTGTAGGCATCATGCGATTTTGTTTCGGAAAAAAAATTCTGACAAAGCGTTTCTGAAAGAAAACGAAAAAAGTAACCAAATATAAACTCCGTAACTGTTAACTCCGTAACCACAATTGTTTGCATCAGGTTCCATTCAAATAAATGTAGATAAATGTTTAAAGTATTTTAAAATAACTATAAACAGAGGTGATTCAACTAATATTTATGCGTCAAAAGACGATTCAACTAATAATTTAGCGTCAAATCAAAAAAAGTTATCAGTTTTTTTCCCTAAGCTGCTGGAGCGAAAAACGATTGATTTTGCATTTCATTGGTTTTGAATCGATATTTCGAGTCATTACTGATATTCGTTTGACAAATTAAATTTGTTTCACACAATTTAAGAATTTTTTGATTTTTAATATACCTATTATTTTGTAACTGCGCAACCGCTGTTTGGATTTTAAAAATTTTTATATTTTTGAAAAGCATTTAAAAGGGCCAAAAATACAAAATTAAAAAAAAAATTAAAATTTTTTTCGCGGAATGGATTGTATTTTTATTCGCGAAACCGCCAATTTGATAAACAAAAACTATATATCATTGGAAAGCAAGTTGAAAACCCAAATACGAAAAACTAATAAATTGAAGAAATTTCGTACCCAATTTTTTTTGTTATATCTTTTGCTTGCAGAAATGTAAACTCCGTTACAACAAAAAAAAATTAAAATTGTGCAAAAAAAGTTATTGCGACAACTTGTAGAAGAGATTTTTTGCAATTAGGTTTATAATGACTAAACTTACTGATTCCATTAAGGAAAAACCGAAATATTAACATTTTTTGCTTCTCACAAATTTGGCCAAAAATTTATCACATTTTTTGATTTCATCCATATATAAAATATTTTAGTACCGTGAGGGTCGAAAAAGTACAATTTCTCTATGTGGTTGGTACAAAATGTAAAAATCCATTTTCCATCCCTGGTACCACTTGTGTTATTCTAGGCTCTTTCTTATTCTCTCTCTCCCTCTCTATCTCATTCTGTCACTCTCTTTATCACACTAATAAAACTAGTTGTGTTTCCCTTTCCTTGTATTTTGCATTTCCCTTTCCTCTCAACTAATATTTCCCATTCCACACAATATTGTACTATTGAGTACGATATAGATCAAATTTCATTTCGTTTCATTTGAGTATTTAGTATTGTTAGTATTTAATATTGTTAGTATTTAGTATTGTTAATATACATATAAGATTGTTAGTATAAGAACAAAGTTAAAATTAAAGAGCCATAAGAAGTTATACATAAAATTTAATTTAAAATGAGTCTTAAGCTACATTCACAGTGATGGATTACTCCACTCTACAGAGTGAATTTTGTTCCTTTCTCTTTCGCACTTATATATTTTTTGTATCATGCCATCTCTATTTTAGTACACTCCACTCTGCAGAGTGGTGTACTCCATCACTGTGAATGTAGCTTTAAACTGGAAATTGAAAAATAAAGACTTCGCACGAGGGGGCAAAACAGGGATTTAGCTGGCATAAAGTCCAATTTTAAAGTCTGAATTTACAAATAAAAAAGTCGCATTTATATGAACTTAGCCCTGTTTTTATTTTTGTTTTTAATCTAACTGGCTTGTAGGTGCGTTCTCAAAGTTCAAATTTAGAATTAAATAAAAAGTAGCCTCTAATGCCTGCAATTTCAATATCTAATTAAACCCATAAATGGTTTCTTGTTAAAAAATTTTCTTTTGCTTCATTAAATATGTTGCTATTCCATCTTTTTTTACTAGTCTAGAATATATGTGAAGGTCACACAAGCGTATTATATAATATAATCTTTTTGAAGCAAAAAAAAAACAAAAAATTATGTTTTATAGTCTGCGCTTAACAAACGCAAGCGTCGGCAAGTGAAAATGCATATGCATATTAACGCCAAGGCGTGCCAAGAGGCCCTTTTTTGAGATTTTTTACTGCTTCCACAATTTTTTAATTTTTTTTTTTTTAATATTTAATCTTGTTATATTCCGGCCAAAATCATGTGGAGTTAAAAAAAGACAAACGAAAAACTTGCATAAAAACTAAATAAATGCCAAAAATCGCTGTTTTCTAGAAATCCGTTGAAATAATTTTTCTGCCCTAGCCAAACCAAATGAAGAAATTCCTAAAATTGTTGTACTTTTTAATATCTTATATGTTCCTAATAAAACCTTGAAGTCCAATCATTGACTTTTTAAAATTTCTTTAAAAAAACTTAGAATTGTAGATTTGAAAACAGTTACCCAAAAACTCGTCATTGGTTAGTTTTTTTGTCAGTTGATATGAACAACTTTTTGTATATGTTATGACCAGAGAAGACAAAATTGCTGTTTTTGCTTTTTATGATTTTTATTGCTTGTTTTACTCATATTTGCTTCTTTTTGATTTTTTTGGATTTTCCGTTTTTTAGCTTTAAAATAGCTTTTTCTTAAGATTTTTGAGCTTTTAATTGCTTTTTTTAAGACTTTTTGTCCAAAAATACTTTTTTTGCTTACAAAAAAATATTTTTTCTCTTAACTTTGAATTAAAAAATAAAAAAACTTTTGTTTTTCTAAGTTTTTTTACTTTTGCTTTTTTCTTGCTTTTTTTACAATATTTTGTTTTCCTTTAAACACATCGGATTTTGCTTTTTTCTGTCTTCTCTGGTTATGACCGACAATAAAACCGACAACCCTCTACACAGGCTTTGACTCGTAGTATCACCTCAACGAGGTACACCACGGTCGGCATAGCGATGAGTGTGGCTAATTGGAGTTTTGCCAATCACACACGCAGAGAAAAGATATGATTGCAATATGATCACAGCTACCAAACTATGGTCACTACTGCCATACATGGCTGTTGCAATCAAATTATTAATGTATTAATCATACTTTACAAATGATATGGTCGCCTATAATCATTTTATAGTTAAAATCTCTCTTTTTGTCGGTTATCATATTATTTCTCTCGTCTACAATCATATATTATCTGGACAATCATATTCCTCTCTTCGAATTGCAATCATATTATTATCTGAGTTGAGAGAGATCATGTTCACGATCATTGGTATAGTTTTGACAAACATGAGATGATCAGTATATTTTTTGAAGAGCGTCATCTATCAGTTCGCGTCAGTCTTGTTTAAGATTTTGTGAAAAGAAGTTGTAAGAAGCACTAAAATAAATAATGTATTACCCGTGTAAAAAAGATCAGATCTGGCCAGATCTCAGCACATCTTACCAGATCTAATTAGATCTCAAAATTGGGGACAAATTTGAGATCTAATTAGATCTGATCAGATCTAGGCATATCTGGCCAGATCTTCGTAGATCTTACTAGATCTAATCAGATCTCAAAATTGGGGACAAATTTGAGATCTAATTAGATCTGATCAGATCTAGGCATATCTTGCGCATTTGTCTAGATCACTTTAGATTTGAACAAATTTGGCACTAGATCTTATCAGATCTTGCCATAAGGTATTATCACATTTGCCATATCTGATCATATTTGATGTGATCTGGTACAGGATCTAATTAGATTGAATCATATCTATTGAGAACCAAAAAGATCTGGTCAGATCTACACTTTTTTACACGGGTATATATGAATTAAAAAAAACTAAAAAAATTGAAAAATATCTTATTGGTATTCATTTTAATAGCGACATTGATTTTGGAAGAAAGAAATCGCTCCACCCAAGAAGTTTAGAGAGATATAGATTGTCAAGCAATCCTCAAATAAAATTATTGTTTATTATGCATGTTTGTGTTTAGTACTATAAATTAAGTGAAAAAAATTAAGTGAAAAAAGTTTATTAATTTTTTTAATTTTTTTCAGAGCGTGTGATAGATTTTAGTTTTGTGCGAAAACTAAATTGAAAAAAGGGAAAAATTTAAAAAAAAAATGTAATATTTTCGTACTGATCATATTATATTCCTGGTAATCATAATATGATCCCAAATGATCACAACATTTTCTTCATTACCATAATATGATCATGAAGAAAATATTATGATCATTAGGAATATAATATGATCTCTGAGAACATGTTATGATCATTTCGGATGCATTGTAAAATTGTATTTCTAACAATATTTTTCTACGCGCTGTTATCAGATGTTTCCATAATTTATTTTTAGTTATATATAAGAGATAACTAAAATATAATTTAAATTATTTAAGTTTGTAAATTAGGTATTAAATATACTATTGTGAATAAAATAAATCGTACACAGCTTTTTCACTCACCTTCAAGAGAATACTGGCAAAAAGCTATAGGGATCATAGTATGGTACACAGGAATATAATATGATAATATTGGGATCAGTTTATAATCATAATGTAGTAATTAAGGGATTAAGATATTATGATAGAACTTCGAATATGGTCATCCCAACCATGTTTTTTCTTTGCGTGCACAATGTATATTTGTAATCAGAAGATTTTTTTTCAATTAATCAAATTTTTTAAAAATTGAAAATCGAGTTTTAAGAATGATGGCATACTTAATTTTTTTTTCTTGGTCTCGGTTTAAAACGGGTTAACGTTATCAGAGAAAGTTATTACTTTTTATCTGGGTAATTATGAATAAACTTTATATAAAAAATTTTTTTAGCGGTAATTAATTTCATAGGCACATTTTTTTTATATTTTTTTAATTTTCACCATGTTTTCTTTTTTTTTTTTTTAAAGAGAAGCAACACTCAGAAAATTCTTCCTATTAATTAACGAGTTGCTTTCTTTGGAAATGGGATAGAGAGGAAGTAAGAGATGGTGGAAGATGAAGGGCTTTAAATATGGCAACACTGTAATTATGCGAGATGTTGAATCTTAGAACAGTTGCTGCGCGCCATCTGATGAATAGTTGGCGAAATTTGTTGAAGCTTTTACATCTCGATCCGGGAGAATAGTGGCGACATGAGGAACCCTAATCTGCAACACTATTTAAGGGTATGGATAAAACCCCTGAAGGCTTTGGCGCTGTGTGGCTGCAGTAAAATTATGTAGCCGTTTAAAGTTTTAGAAAAGGCTTAGAAAACGATCCTAAAATTCAGAGTTATTTCTGACTTTAGATGTGAAAAAATGAAATTTTATTACTAAAATTTGCAGCCAAACATAGTCGCAGAATATTTTGACCCTTAAACACTCGATTTTTGGGCAATTTTTTGGTATTTCTTGAACAAAAGACTTAAATGACCCATTACAATTAAAATATATATAAAGTAGAAATGTTCTACAAAAAATCTGTGCCAGTGTGAACAGCTTGTAACACCATTTAGCACGGTTTGTTGCCTTTTGTTTTCTTTATTCTGCATTTTATCTCATTTCAAATAGCACACAAAACGCTTACCGTCGTACCAAACATGTATGTTGCCAATAAATAAAAATATTTTCAAGCATAATGATGGTTACAATTACGCTAATACTTATCGCTTGCTAAGCCAAACAAAAAAAAAATGCATAAGACACGTTTATTACAAAGAATATTGACTGCCACGAATTTATGTTTTAAAAAAATACTACATAATTTATATAAAAAGCTTAGAATAAAAAAAAATTAAATAGTTCTTAAAACGATTCCAAATCGAATAACAATTTACTAGCAAATATGTTCTTAAAAATAATTGTGTTAACAATTTTAATAACAAGTAGTTTTGAAAAAATCAAAACAGAGAAATTTCCACATCAAGAATCAGAACTATGGGATAGTAGTGGCGAAAGCGAAGGAACTAAAGAATTTTCTTCAAAAGATTTACTGGTAAAGGATAATAAAGAAGAAATGGAAACCAAAGATGAGGATGTAACGATGTCAATGTCCGAGGAATTTTTGGAGTATAATGGAAATTATAAAAAAAGTAAATTTTAAATAATATTATTAAAAAAAATATAGACGATTTACAATTTGTTATTCTTTAACAGAAACTCAACTTCCAAATTTAGCCACTAGGGGAAATAATATACCAATTAAATTATCAGATGCTAAAAATCGATCAAATGTGGATGAAACCGTTAGATCATCATCATTTCTAGATAAATTTAAACGACAAATAAGTGAGTTTTAGTTGAAAAATTTTAAGAAATAAAATATTTTTTATATCCATGAGGGCGGGGATACTGAAGATGGGTGTTGTAGTGAAACCAAGAAGGGTATAAGACTAGGAGATGCAATCGCTAATGGATCATACATAGAGCCGGACATCGGGCAAAACAAGTGCTTAAATGACGGTATGATGCCATTATGGCACCAGCAGAAAAATTAAAAATTTGAATAAAGACACAAAAATCTATAAATTTTGAAAAAAAAAAATTAAATAAAAATATGGATATATCAGAAATTAAAAAAATTGCAATAATTTATGAAATATGTGAAATTTAAAATTTTTCAGAATTTTGAAAAAACATTAATTTTTGCTTATTTTTTATTTTCTATATTTTTTGATATTTTTTACTATTATTTTTTTTTCTTAATTCTATTAATTTTTTTTTAATTTTTAATTTATTTAAGCTTTTGCCTCATTTTTCTACGACTGTCTGGCAACGCCATAAGGTTCTGTCCGATATGCAGTTCTAGGTGAAACCCACATTCCTTTCTGCTAGATCTTATTGAACTTTTTGATTCAATTTAATTGTCTGTAATTTACTTGTAAATTTTATAATTTTCTTTTTTAAATTTAAAGAAAATGTGATAATATGATTTCAAATCGAACGAAACTCATTCATTTAAAAAAATATATCTTCTTTAGCTGTTCAACAAATTGTAAATGGCAACAACAATCCTGATAACTCTTTTGACGATTTATCTCTATCACTGTCTGAGGAATCGAGGGAATCTAATAGTTCAGAGATATTTTCCGATAAATTTAAACGACATATACGTAAGTTTTTTTTTAAAAAAACCCCCAAAAACTTATTAAAATTTATTTATTTTCCAAGCCATTGTAGAATCACACTCTGGCAATACTGATATAAAAGGAAATAGTAATCGTTTTCTTTGTTTATTGAATTTACCGGTAAAACTAAATGTATTGGCCAATGTTTTGAGTGTACTAAACCAAGAAGTTGTGGGTACTGAAGGAAATACAACAGGTATGACATGTGTTAAATTACTTAGAGTTAATAGGCTTGTTCGTTTACTTACTACAAGTTACTACTTTTACTACAGTTGGAAAAATTCAATACAAAAAGTAAGCAAAACTTTCCAATTGTAGTAAAAATAGTAAAAAATTCGAGTAAACGAACACTCTGAATGTTGAAACAAATTACAAGAGTTCCTCAAAGTACACACTCAAATAAATTCGTCGGTAGAATCTACTGAAGGTTACAGTTAAAACAAAGGTAATATAGATTAGGGCTCACTGAATTTTTTATTTTTTATTTTTCAAATCTTTTTTGTGAAATATGTACTTTTTATGAAATTTCTTTTTTTTTTGACAATTTTCTTAGATTTCTAAATTATTATTTGGATGTCGCAACAGCGCGTTTTTTAAAAATTTTTGTGTATATGGAATTTGCAAAAGTGTTATTTTTTTCACCTCCCCACGCACTTTCCAGTAAATTGGGCATAAAAAATAATATTCCAGCAAAAACAGGCTAGTCAGCCACTGCTTTTAGCCCTAAAAATGGACTACAATTAATTCAAAGCTACTTTCCGCTATAACTCTTAAAGTAAAGATTTTACAGAAAAATACTAAATAAGCATTTATACAGGAAATAATATGGCTAGCATTTTTCTCATACACATTTTTGACGTATCGATGACGCGTCATGGTTATTTAAGTGGTTAAGTCATAATTTGTGTTTAACCATATAAATCACTTTGATTTTAACCACATAAATCACCATATCACGCCATCTATACATAAAAAATGTGTATGAGAAAAATGCTAGCCACATTATTCCCTGGAGATATGCTTATTTAGTATTTTTCTGTAAAACCTTTACTTTAGGAGTTATGCGCAAATAAACTTTGAACTAATTTTAGTCCATTTTCAGGGTTAAAAGCCGCGGGTGACTGTCCTGTTTTAATCCGAGAAGATCAATTTTTTGCGGGAATATTATTTTTTACGTCCAATCTACCAGAAAGTGCATGGGGAAGTGAAAAATATCACTTTTGCATATATGGGTGCTCTATTGGGCGCCAATCTGAATAAGCACGAAATTAACTCTTTTAAATATATTTTAAGTTCTGACTTATTTGTGGCATTGAACCTCAATTTTAAACTTTGATGTCTTCAGAGACTTAAAGTAGAATTTTATGAGAAATATTTTTGCGGAACATTTTAATCCTCTAACTCTACAACTTACGGGTCGTTTATGGCCGTTTCGAAAAGGGGCAAAAAGTCTGGTGATCCCCTTGTGTCTATTAAATTTTTCAATAAAAATATTTTCTTCTTCTTCCTATAAATCAACTCTAGTAAAAGTCCCTTTTGTGCTCAGAATCTAACATGTTTCCATGGGGAAATCTCTTCTTTTATTTTGTTGGGTGCCATTACAATTTTATTAGTTAAATTTACGCACAAAAATGGTAAAATTCCACATTAGACCGTACCACCTTACAGGCAACAAAAAAAGTGCGCGGTACACCTTCGAATATAAAATATTTTTGCAAGGCAATTTCGATTTTTTTTGTTGCCGGACGTAGGGGTTGCTTTTTTGAATGTTCTTTAATCGGATTTTTTATTTATTGCAAAACATCTCCTCGAGGCAAAAAAATTGATATATCACACTTTAAGATCCGACTGTAAATGCCGAAAATGTAACGAAAAATTTAAAAAAAGCAACCCCTACGTTCGGCAAAAAAAATCGAAATTGCCTTGCAAAAATATTTTATAGTCGAGATACCGCTGTGTTGTCTGTAAGGTGGTACGGTTTAATGTACAATTTTACCATTTTTGTGCGTAAATTTGACTAATAAAATTGTAATGGCGCCCAAAAACTAAAAGAAGATATTTCCCCATGGAAACATGTTAGATTCTGAGCACTTTCTGCCATTGAAAGATTCTGAGAACTTTTTTCAATAGAAAAAGCCTGAAATTCTGTGCAATTTTTCCTAAATAAATATTAGATTATCGGGACATTTTTCTATGGAAAAATCTATTTTCTCTAAGCAACTCTTTAGATTCTGTGTTATTTTTTCTATAGAAAAACCATTAGTTTCAGAAAGTTCACATTTTGAGGACTTTCTTCTATAGAAATGTGTCAGATCCAGCAAGCTTTTTACTATAAGTATACTCACAATATTTTATCCTTAAAAACATCCTAAAATATTAATTGAAAACACATTAAAAAAAATTACTACTGATTTTTCATTATATTCAAACCATTTTGCTATTTATTTTCAAACATTGTTTAAACAATACATAAAAGAAATAAAAATAATTGAAAAGTCTATTAAAACAATCATCAATTTTTAACTGACAAAACGTAAAAAAAACGATTTTGTGGTTTGTTTTTTCATATTTGAATTTTTTTTTTTTTTTTGTTTAATTTTCAAAACACTACACCATACACAACACACACGTTCATATTTTTATTGGCTATGTTTGTGGGTATGATTAAAGAATTTCTTGTAATTTGAATTTAAATAATTTTGTATATAAACAAACTATTTTAACTAAAAGAAAACCGAAATTTTTTATTTTAAAACAGAAAACAGCGAAATTATTTAAATTATTTTTTCTAAAAATAGAAATCTAAAAATATAATATTTGACTGAAAATAACAACTTCTACAGACGATACATATTTTTTCTAGTTTTTTTTTTATTGATTAATAAAAAAAAGTTAAACAATATGTTTCAATGTATGTATTTTAAATGATTCTTCAATTGAAAACAAACTTTACCTATTACTTTTTAAATAAACCTCAATCGGTTATGGGAAATATATTCTGAGTGTAAAAATCCATAGAACCTGAGGGATATTCGTGGGTTTTTCTAAAGGAAAAAATTCTTGAAATTTGAAATTTTCTTACAGAAAACTACTCGAAATCTGGAGATTTTCTTATAAATATGCTTAGAAATGAAAGGATTTTCTTTAGAAAAGGATCCTTAGATTATTAGAGGTTTCCTATAGAAAAAAGTTCTCAGAGTCAGCGATTTTTTTCGGAAGATTTTCACTGGAAAGACAGAATCTGAAAAGCTTTCTATAAGAAAAGTCTTCTGGATCGGAAGGTGTTTTAGAGGTCATAGCGAAGGATTTCACAGGAAAAAATCATCAGAATCTGAGGCTTTTTCTTCAAGTTTTCAGATAGTAAAAGTCTACTACATCTGTGGGATAAACGTTCCAATTTTATATTCCGGAAGTTTTGCATACGAAAAGGATCCTTAGAATATTAGAAAAAACTCTTTCTTTCTTTAGAAAAAAGTTCTCAGAGTCCTAGCAATTTTTTTTCGGAAGATTTTCTTTTGGAAAAAGTCAAAATCTGAGAAGCTTTCTATAAGAAAAAGTCTTCAGGATCGGAGGTGTTTTAGAGATCATAGCGAGTTTTTTTCGGAAGGATTTCATAGGCGAAAATCATCAGAATCTGAGGCTTTTTTCAAGTTTGCAGATAGAAAAAGTCTACCAAATCTGTGGGATAAACTTTCCGTTTTTCTATTCCTGTAGTTTTCCATAGGAATGTGTTCAGTATCTGAGCGTCTTTGTGTAGAAAAACTTTTCAGAATCTGAGAAGTTTTCTATAGGAAAAGTCTTCCGAATCTGAGGGTGTTTTGTAGGTCAAAGCGAAATTTTCTGAAAAAGTCATCAGATTCTAAGGCTTTTTTTTATTCAAGATTTTTCAGATAGGAAAAGTCTTCTAAACGTTCTCATATCTGGTTGCTTTCTGTAGGAGAAAACTTTTCAGAGTCTTTTTGTAGGAAAAATTCTTCAGAATCTGAAGGTATTGTAGATGAAAAAGTCACGACAATCTGAGATTTTAAGTTTAGAAACAGTTCTCAGAATCCTTGAATTTCTGACCACTTTTCCTATTGAAAAAAGCCTCAGCTCATTATGATCATTAGGATCATATTATGATCATTACTTATATCAACCATAACATTATGCTCTTTTCTCTGCATGCAGGATTTTGGTATTTTGTGACAGTTAAGAGAACATTTTTATACCTTTAGTTAACCCTAGATTATTTTTAATTTTTAAAACTTTCATTTACTAACGATTTCTTGACATAATGGAACATTTTTTTACACTCAAAAAAATAATTTAGTAGAAAAAATAGTAAAACGTCTTGTATAGCAAGTGTACTAGTTTTCAGTAATTTTTTTTATATTTTTTTTGCACTAAACTAATTTTGAACTAATGTATTACTTATTTATTTTGCTGAGATTACTATTTTTGGTAAAAATCAGCTCGCTGCTTTTCAGCAAACTACTTTTGCTGTGTTTGAGGTTAAGAAGAAGAATAAAAATTTTTTCAAAAGTTATAAACACATTATTAATTTGCAAATCAGACTAGATCTAGTTTCTGAAGTTTTTTTTTTGAGTGTAGCATTAATAGACCCAGGAATATATTATAAGTTTTATCTTCTAAAGATCCTTAGATTTTACTCGTATTTTATTTAAAAATAAAATTTTATTAACAACATTTTCTCTAAATATAGATGCGGGTGATTTTTCTATAACCGGAAATAATAAACGAGTTTTAAATTTGGTGGATTTGCCCGTGGATGTTAAAGCTCTCCTGAATATTTTAAGTACAGTGAATCAAACCGGTGACTCAAACACCGGTGGCTCTAAAGAAGGAAATACAAACCAACCGAAATTATTGGCTGGTTTATTAGGGGGAGAAGAAGGAAATGGAAACCTACTAGAAGATCTATTAGGTCGGGACAAGAATAATGGGTTAGTTAAAAGTTTATTGGGAGATGGCTTAGGACATACCTTAGAAGATTTATTGGCTGGTTTACTGGAAAATGATGCTGAATTGGGTGGTATATTAGGCAGTGACCAAGAAAGTGGTTTCTTGGGTCCCTTGTTGGAAAATTTACTAGAAGCCGTAGGCAGTATAGTTGAGAATTTATTAGAATTATTAATAGCTTTACTAGAGGCACTTTTAAAGAGTTTATCACATACGGCTCTTAAAGAAAACCTATCGGGAGCAACAGCAAACTTAACACAAAATATAAACACTCCAATGGGTAAGTAGTTGCTATAAAAATCTTCTTTATTTAAGAAATTTTTTTATATTTTTGTTTACTTTTAGGCAATAATAACCAAGTTTTATCTTTAATCAATGCTCCCATAAAAATCCAAGCTTTCATTAATATTTTAAATTCTTTAAAACGACAAATTGCTCAACAAACTAATCCAAATATTACGACAAATTCATTGTTAGAAGAAGGTGCATCAATATCAGAATTAAGTAAGGAAAATTCAAATTTCAAGTTATAGAAATAAACTAAGATAGAAAAAGCTTTATCGTGCTTATTAAAAAAATCCATAATTTTCAGTCAATTAAATAGTTAATTATATTTATTAAATATTATGTTGTATTAATTAAAATATTTATCATATGATTCATGAAATTATATGATAATATTTTAAAATCCGGCTTTTCTATCAACGTTTTTTTTTTTGAAACGAAGAAGTTAATCACAACTGGGTCCATAACGGCGGCGAGAATTTCTTTTTCGTACACTCATAAAAAAGTCCGTACAAATAGGTCAAAATTGTGCTGGCGCAAATACATGTACTATATCCTGTTATTTTAGCAGAATTTTAACCTATTTGTACAGAAAAATTAGTTCAATTTAATCAGAACGCGTTTAACAGACTTTTGTACTAACTTTTTTTAATGAGTGTATATTTTGTATGGGAAGGAAAATGACGCTTCGTAATGGAATCTATTCTATTTTCAACACGCAACATACTAACACACACTCATAATATTTGTCAAAGTATTGCCATATTTTTACCTAAATAAGTGTTGCCTTATCAGAACAGAGTTGCAGAAATACGTATCAGAGTTGCAAAAAAATCGTACTTTGTTTACAAAAAATTATTTTTTTTGACAGAAGGAAAATAATTGAAAACAAAAATACGGAATTTTCATCAAGAAAGCGAAATTAAATAGAGTAAAATGAAAAAAAAAAATTTTGGCAAAACAAATACAACAAAATTTTTGTTTTGCTTTCCTTTTTGCTAAACTTAGAAAAATGTCAACCATCGCGACGACTTTTGTTTTCGTTAGTCGACTCAGTTGTGATTAGGGTTTATGTCCCGGGAATTCCCGGGACGGGATTCCCGGGAATCCCGCCCTTTTTTCAATCCCGCAATCCCGGGAATTTTGTGCGGGATTTCCCGGGATTTTTTTTATTCTTTTACAGAAGTTTTAATTATTAAATATTGCAATTTTGGAAGCTAAATAAATTTAAATTTAAAGCATTGATTTCAAATTAGTTTAAATAAGAAATACTTGATATTAAAAAATGAGATTTAAAATTTAATAAACTGAATTAGTATAAAAAAGATATTATTTAGGCCAAATTGTGTTTGGATGTATGTAAGTTGAGTTAGGTTAAGTTAAACCGAAAAGAAATACTCGAACTTCAGAAAAAAATTTTTTTCTTTAAAATAGTGATCTTTGTTCAAATAAAGCAATATATACAACACTTCAACACCCGTATCTGAGTTCCAAATACCTCCAAAAAAAACACCAGGCATTAACAAGTTAGTAATATTTGGAATGGAGTATTTTGAGGTTTTTTCACTTCAAATAAGTTTATTTAAATTTCAACTGCTATTCCCTTATTTCAATTGTATTTTTTAAATATTATGCAGATGCTTTTTATTTTGGATTTCTGTATATGTGACGCGCAAAATAGAAAGGGACCTAAGTGTAAAAACCGGTTTTGTTCAGGAGAGCCATTTTAAAGATTTAAATACGTGTATCTTTGGTGTACCATCACTGAGCGTGTTGGTATTGGTCTCATTTGAAAGCGACACATCTCATGACGTCAGGAACGTGTTGGTCAACCTTGAAAACGCGCGTAGGTCGTCCCTACCTCTTGTTTTGTGTAGTTGTTTTTTACTGTTTTCTACCTAGCGCGCTGTTTCCATGAGTTTGATATCAATTTTGCTCGCGGTTTTTCGAATCCAGCTTTATTTTCTGAAATTATTAATTGTGAATTATAATAAATACTCATTTATAATTCTTTTAAATCGTGAATATCACTCTGTTAGTACGAACATTTTTTCAGAATCGTCGACTTCACTTTCATAAAACGCGCATATCTCTGGGAGGGAACACTTTTGGGGCATGGGATCGGTCTCATTCGATGCTCAGATGTTGTCCACATCAAAAAAAAAAAAATGATTTTTTTACCCTTAGGTCCCTTTCTCTATGCGCTGTCACATATGTAAATTTAAAATACAACTATCCAAATTAAATAATTCCTTTTTAAATAGTTGCGGCATAAAAAATTTCTATTCAAAAGATACCAATTAAAGTCAAGCAACTATTTAATGAATGTTTTTCGTTCAATTTGAGATCAAATATTATCACATTTTCCTTTAAATTATTTTGAAATCGAAAGAAAGATGATAAAATTTTTACAAGTAAATTCGATAGAATACGTATTTTCGAATCCTGCTACAAACCAATCCTCAATATTCTGTGCCTTTATGGGTTAATAATTAATGATGAACTATTTATTAAATTGAAACAAATAAGCAAATTGAAACAAGTCAATTAAACTAACATCAACGAAATTCTTTCAATGTTATTTTTATCCAGCTGCTTCCTATAGAGTTCATTTCTGATCGTCAACCTATGAAGCACAGATTTATGAACGACAACGAACCGTTAAGATGAATAAAATATTATTTAATAATATTCTATGTAGTATCGTTTTTATGAAAAATCTTTAAGAGAATTTGCGTAATAATTTGTGTGAAGAATACTCACTTTTAAACTTTTTTATAAAATAATTTTATACGAATACTTCTGAAAATCTGCACAGAAAAAAAATCTTTAGAAGTACAAATTTTTGGATTCCATATTTAGGACACACTTAAGCAAAAAATATATTTTTGTTCTGACTACAAAACTGGTCCGACACAAGTTTGCACCCATTAACAATTGCAATATATCCTGAAAGAAGGGAAAAAATTAAAATATCCGTGTCTTTCACTTTTTCTATATCAATTCGTTTTTCCGCTCTAATTAATATTTAGTTAACATATTTCATTTTAAAATTAAGACCGCCTTCCATATAAATATATTACCTAAATATTAATTCGCGATTTAAACTATTAAACGAATTGATCTAGAAAAAGTGGAAGTCATGCATACTTTATATTTAGCCTTCCTTTCAGAATATATTAAGTAGATTTTATCATGGGTACAACCAAAAGACGAACTTTGTCTGACGGTGTTTTAATAGAAATCGAGTTTTTCAAGTATGACATATATCGGATTTATTTATTTTGTAACGAGCGGGAATTCCCGGGATCCCGGGAAATTCAGGAAAAAATCCCGCTGTCCCGGGAAATGAAAAAGTCCGGGAAAAGAAAAACCCTAGTTGTGATTAATCTCAAACATTGTGCTATGATTGATACATACTTTTTCTCTTTCTTTCATTACAAGCTGACGATGATACTCTCATCCAGGGAAATAATAACAGCGCGGCTAATTTATTAAACCTGCCACCAGATGCTAATTTCAGTCTGAATCACTTACGTGTAGTAACACAATTATTAAATCCACTTTCAATCACCTCGACTCCACCAACCATACCAACTACAACAGCTGTAACAGCCACAACTAATCCCAATGAAATTTGTTTCGATATACCCATAGACCGTAAGTAAAATAACAAAGTTGCTCTATATTCAATAAATTTTCAAATATTTTCGTTTCAGAATCCGACTCTGCCATTATAAATACCAATCCAAAACTTCATTTAGTCTTAAATCTGTTGAGTCAAATAAATCAGTCTGGTAGCTCTCTACCTTTGAAGGTTCACTCTCAACGCATTTGCATACCGTTACCCTCTACACCGACACCAACTACAGTTGCTACAACAACAACAACAACAGTTAAGCCTACTACCACCACAACTCCAGCACCTTATTTACCTACTACGGAAATACCTTGTTTTAAGAGTGTATACTCTAAATGGCTGCCAAAAGCGGTTTATATCCCGGGATTTCCCGTCTTTTTTCCAATCCCACAATTCCGGCAATTTTATGCGGGTTTCCTTGGATTTTTTTAATGAATTTTTAGCTTGTATGTAACAATTTTGAAAGCTTTATTTAAAACATTGATTTTTTTAAAATTAATTTAGATAAAAATATTTAATATTTAATAAACTGAATTAGTTACAAAAATACTACTTAAGCTGAATTTTTTGGATGTCAGATGAACTTAGTTAGGTTAAACTGAAAACATATTTGACATATCATTACCAAGATTACCAACAACAATTCAATCCAATACAACATTTGAACATCAGTATTTCAGTTCCAAACAACTCCAAAAAATTCGGCATTAAAATTGAAAAATTAGTCACATTTTCGTGTTTTTAATTAATATTTTGATTTTTTTTTTACTTCAAATAATTTTATTTAAATTTCCATTGCTATTCCTTTATTTAAATTGCAGTTTTAAATTCTATTTATTTTTAAAATATTTTTAACTCCACAATTTCCTTACGCTTAAGGTTCGTTTTTTATATATAAAAAGTTTTTTATTTTCGATATTTCGCTACTCCATTGTGTAGCATCTTCAGGAAATAACAAATTATAAACAATTTGAAAATTTGAAAAACTTTGAATAGTTTTGAAAAGTGAAATTTTTTAATTCCATACTTAAGAAATATTTAAGCAAAAATTCGATCTAATTCTGACTATAAAACTGGCCCTATGTTTCAATTCCTACAGCCGACAGGTTGTTGAAAAAAAAATTATCATATAGAGACAATCTGACAATAAAAATATAAACAATAATACAATTTAATGGAAAATTACTGATGAAGCCTGTCCACACAGGCAGAAACTAGATCTAGTCTGATTTGCAAATTATTAATGTGTTTATAACTTTGAAAAATGTTTATTCTTCTTCTTAACCTCAATCCTACTTAACTAAAAGTAATTACTATTTAGATTCTCCCATTTCGGGAAATGAAAAAGTCGGGGAAAAGAAAACCCCTACTGCCAACTAGAGATTATAAATATTTAACGAAAAGGGATGAATATCCAAAATATACTTTAATGTACTTATACTTCTTAAGTCTTAAAATTTGAATTTTAAAGTCCTTAGATCACGTAAAAGAATTTTTTTTTTCAGAAAACTATTAGAATCGAATATTTCATATATAAAAATTCTTAGCTTCTAGGCTTTTTTCTACATAAAACCACACAAATACTGCTGAGTGTTACCCCTTTTGAAGCATACATTTTTCCTATGAAAAAATCTTGCCCAAAGAAACCCTTTCAGAGAAGTTTTATATTGAAAACAGTGGCTATTTTATAGACAATAGTTTTCTTATTTAGAAAAACGTAAGAATTTGAAGATTTCTCTGTAACGAAAATTCCTTCGAATCTAATAGTTTCCGATTGAAAGAAGTTCCCCGAATATCAGGGTTTTTCTATATTGTTACGGTTTTACCTTCTAAAAACGTTGATTCATTTATCTAACCGGGTTCTTTTCTATTGCAAGCAAAATAACCAATCCCGCTGATGACACCAATTGTTACGCTTAACTTCTAAAACCTTCGTTTATCTCCTTTAGCTAAACCGGGTTGGTGCTCTTTGTAATTAAAATAACACAACCTCTTTTTTTTTTTTTTTTTTACTCTAGACCAACACTTAGGGGATGCCCTCTACTAATGCAACGCATTGTGTTGATATTAGGAAAATATATTATGGGAAGTAGGAACTAGGGAGTAGTGTTTATGAACGTTTGACTTGAATTTCTCTTTGTTTGATTTTTAAGCTTATGCACTTATTTATTTAACACTTATTACTTTACAACTGTATAGCACACAGGTGTACCAATAATTTTTAATACAAAGATTTATCAACCCGGCTGAATTACACAATCGCTAATAATCAACTGACTTTACAAAGCTAAAACGCAATTAACAAACTTAATAGCTCAAATGTTATAGCGCAACTTCACTCCACGAATGTTAAAGCGCAAATTCGTTTTCCTTCGTAACGTTCGGGCTTTTATAGTTTAATAGTCGTGAATGAATAACATAGTAGAAAATTCCAGTGCTTCTAAAATTATAACACTTATGTTATTCATAACAGAGAGAGAGAGCAGCTTAGTTAATCCAGTCGCTTGGAATAGTTTTCTTCCAAAATTCCAGAACCTTTCATACTAATCCTTTCAGGCTAATCCAATTTCATAACAATATTATAAAATCTTCAGAATTTAAGGGATTTCTTTTAGAAAAAAGCTTCGGAATGAGAACATTTTTAAGAATCTGGATGCAATGGCTTGCTCTAATAAAAATTATTGAGAAACGGAGGTTTCCTGTGAAAAAATCCTCTCAGAATTTAAGAAGTTTTCTGTAGCAAAAAGCCATTAAAACCTGACGGTTTCCCTAAATATAAAATTCCTCAGAATCCAAGGGCTTCTGTGTGATAAAAGTGTTCAGAATCTGTAAGAAAATCCCTTCAGAATGTAAGGTGTTTTTTTCTTTCAAAAAGGCCTTAGATTCTAAGAGATTTTCCATGTAAAAAATCTTCAGAATCTGAGGTTTTTTCAGCTAAAAATCTCAGAATTTTAGGAGTTATCTAAAGAAAAAAATTTTAAGATTCTGCCATTTTTCTATGGAAGACATTCCTTAGATTCCAATAGTTTTTATATTTAAAAAAGTCCTTAGAATGTTAGGATTGTTCTATGGAAAATCGTCGGTATAAGATAAGGGGGTTCCTATTGAAAAAACTTCTCTGAATTCAAAATTGTTCTATGGAAATGTCCAAGTCATAATCTGGTGACTTTTTCGTATACCGAATCTAAGGACGTTTTTCTACAGATTTGAGGACTCTTATTTTATAGAATAATAAACAGAATTTGATGACATTTTGCTGTATAAAAATGCTCAGAATCTGAGAAAGTGTTCTATAGAGAACCTTTAGATTACAAAGACTTTTCCTATAGAAACACTGTAAAAATCCGGGAACTATGTGCTAAAGAAAAACCTGCAGAACCTAAAAAATTTTCCTATAAAAACTATGAACGTTTTCCTATAAGAGATCATAAGACAAATCCTTAGACTCTAAGGAGTTTTTGTAATAAAAAAATCTTCAGAATCTAAGAAGTTTATCTAATAGGAAAACGCTCAGAATCTAGTGATCTTTTTTTTAGGATTTAACTAAAGAAAAAAAATTGTAAGATTCTGCCGTTTTTTCTATGGGAAACAGTCCCATAGAAGGGTTTTTTTCAAGAGTTTTTATATTAAAAAAAGTCCTTCGAATGTTAGGATTGTTCTATGGAAAACCGTCTGTATAAGATAAGGGGGTCCAAGTCATAATCAGGTGACTTTTTCGTATACCGAATTTAAGGACGTTTTTCTATAGATTTGAGGACTCTTTTTATTTTATATAAAAATACACGGAATTTGATGACATTTGCTGTATAAAAATTATTCTATAGAGAACTTTTAGATTACAAGGACTTTTTCTATAGAAATACTGAAAAAATCTGGGAACTTTGTCCTAAAGAAAAACCTTCAGAATCTAATAAATTTTCCTATAAGAAAACTCTTAAAAACTATGGATAGAAAATAATAGAAAAACGCTCAGAATCTAGTGATCCTTTTTGTATAGAATACTTAGATTTTGAAGACTTTCTCCTATAGAAAAACTCTCAGATTATTATGGATTTTTACTATTTGAAAACCCTCAGATTCTGAAAACTATTTCCTTTAAAAAAAAACTCTCAGATATTAAGGAATTTTTCCTATAGAAAAACTCTCGGTTACAGAGAACTTTTTGCTATAGAAAAACCCTCAGATTGTGAGTACTATTTCCTACAGAAAAGTGAGGAGTTTTTTCTTATAAAATATCCTCAGAGTTTGAGGACTTTTTCCCACATAAAAGCCCTCAGGATCAAAAGAGTTTTCTATACAACGATCCACATATAACGTCGAAACAGTAACAACAGAGGATAAAAATAGCACTGCTAACATTTCATTTATGTTAGTCTAACTGAGTTTCGCAGTCAACATAAGTAGATCATTATCAATTATTAACCCATAAAGGCATGGATACTGAATATCGGGACGCGAAAATATGTATTTTATTCTGCTGGCTTTATAGAATTTTTTCAATTTTTATTCTCTGTAATTTATTTGTGTGATCTCAAATCTAACAAAAAACATTCATTTACCAAATAAAAGATACACTATACATAACTGCATACAAAAAAAAATTCACAATAAATGCCCACAATTTGCCAAAAATTCCTCATTTCTAAGTCATACACCCATAATTTTTATTTGAAAATTAGTACAATTTTGGGGATATTCTTTTCTAGTATTGAAAAAACATCAAAAGAATTTAAATTTGAAAACCCGGTTGAAAATCCGATTTTTGTATTGAACATTTAAGTCGCATATGCCGACCTTTTTGACAGTAACTTACAACTATGCCTATGACTATTTACATCGCTTTTATACTACCCGGGTACCCTGGAATATTCATTCAACATATTATTTTAAGTTTAAGAATAATTTCATTAAATTTCTATTAGACTTGTGTAAGTTATTCAATTATTATATTCAACTTACATTATGTGATATCCCTAAAGTATGCAACAGTTTTATGCATAATACTTAGCCTAACAATATGCTGAGCAAAAGGTTTATTCTTCTTCTTAACCTCAAACCTACTAAATATGCTGCTATAGTTGAACACCCCTTTATAGTTTCTTTATTATGCAAATATTTAAATCAAATTTTATTTTAATTTTGTTCCTTATTTCTACTTTCAACAAAATTACAAGTATATATGTAAATATATATAAACTATTGTTTGCTTAGAAATGACAAAAATAAAGTAGAATTTACTCAAATTGTACACACTTCCAAATTTACTTTAAATAGAAAAAAATGAACAAAAATATACAAAAGCTTAAATAATGTTACAAAAGAGAAGGAACAAATTTTGAAGAAAAGATAAGAAAAATATTGTCATTTGTCTACAACGTGTCTGGCATAACAAATTTTGTACTTTTTCTTTTATATAATAAGGGTAGATTTGTACATAAATTGATGCCATTTTGAAATATATATTTTTCTTTTTTTTTTGTAATTTTTGTAAAGCTGGGGAATAGAAATTCTCAAGTAATTTAAAATAAATATTTTTTTTTGTTTAAATAAAAATTTTTAAAATTATTTGCAAATTGAAAAAAGGAAGGAAATTTAAGAAAATTATGTAAATTTTTGCTACAATTTGGTTTCTTAAGCCTGTAAGTAGGCAATAGCTTAATATTGTAAAAAGTTATGATGGAAAAGAGGTTTGTAAGAAACAAAGATTTAAAATTATTTTATCTAGCTTTTATGATTTTTAAAACGAGATTTTTTACCTTTAATAATGCGCCGTCTTTATGTTTAAAACTGGATTTACTGTTCTATTTTTCCCTTTTGAATAGTAAGCTACAGCATACTTTTAGGTGTTTGCAAAAAAAAATATATATAATTTTTTTTTTGCTGTGAAAAACCAAAATAATAAACATAAAATCTAATTCAGTGCATCTTTTTTTTAAAAAATATACTTTTTTATGATTTCACTCCCTCTTTTTTGAAGTTATTTTTTTCTACACTTTTTGTAGACTGCGAGTACCATTGTTAGTACATATTCCATGCACTATACACACACTTTTAAATAAACTTCTATTAAATGACTCCCCTTACAACATTAACTACACCCTGTGGTCCATTTTATATTAACATCTCCTTTTTTTTCTACATACATTACATTTTACACTGCATTTATATAACATTTGTGGCTTTTATGGTAAATTATCATTACAAAATGAGAAAATGAAATAAAATAATGTGGAAACGGAAGTAAATTTGACACACACACATACACACACTCGCCGCATTAATAAAATATTTATAAACTTAAAATAAAAACACACTCATAGTATAACATTTGCACACACACACACACAGTCACGATTTAACATTATCAACACCACCATCACCAACAACAAATGTACACCCTCAATATCATCAAATAGATACAAACATAAAAAAATCTTCGTATTGGTGGAAAGTAAGTAAAAAAAACCGAAAAGAAACCTGTAAATTACATTACAGGAAAAGAAAAAAATTACAAAAAAACAAGCACGTATTATAATTTTTAATAAATATACATTACTACATATACAATTCACAACATACATTTATGCATGTTGTATTTTATATGTATGTGTTGTACCATCGACTTAAAAATTCATAGACAAAGTCAAATATTTTATGTATAATATGTTTCTGAACATCATTCAAAAATGTGCTTTTAGTTTTATAGATTTTTATAGACTATCACCATAATTCCCAACATGGGAACTAATTCTTCAACTTACGGGGCTTTTTTGTCTCTTTCTAAAATGGGGTCTAAAAAGTCCCTTTAATTGAAGAGTAAGAGGGTTAAAATATTCCACAAAAATATTTGTCATGAAATTCTACTATAAGTCTGTGAAGACCTCAAAGTTGAAAATTTAACTTCAATGCCAGAAATAGGCCAAAACTTATAATGTGTTTAAGGGTTAATCATCTACGTATTAAGAATTGTTGCTCAAAAGTCCAACAAACCAGGATTTTAGAGGGAAACCATGTGAATCTTCCATTTTAGGTATAGGATGTGTTCATGCTTATTATGTAAAATATTATGTAAAATACTACGGGGAATATTTTTGTGGAACAAAAAAAAAAAAAAAATGTTCCATGCACATGTTCTGCGTACTGTTTTACATAAGGTTATTGAACACATTCTATACCTAAAATGGAAGATTCACATAGTTTTCTATGCCGATTCACAATAAACATTTGAGAAAGGGGAAACATTTTAACCCTCCTCCCCCTAAAATAAAATTCCGATATGATCGTTCAAAATGCCGACACATGCATACTTTTTTTTTTTGGTCTCCTCTATCAGAATCCATTGTCAGGACACCATAATATTTTTTCGTGTTGTACTTTGTTATTCTTTTAAAAGGTGCTGGGATATTAAGTAATTTTGCAAGCAAAAATTGTAAGAATATTAACTGATAGAATTATTTCTCTGAAAGAAATTCTCTAGAATTAAAATTCTTCTATAAGAAAAAGTCCACATAATCTCAAAAAATTTTCCATAATAAAAATTCCTCAAACATAAGATTTTCCTTAAAGGAAAAGTTCCTAGAATCTGAGAATTTTCCTATAAGAATTTAGAATTTTTGGGAATTTGTTAAATCAAAATATTTTTGACTTACAAAACTCTTTAAGATCTTATAATTTTTTTATTAAAAAATTTTTTTTTCTGAATTTGGGAATTTTTAAAAACAAAATATTTTTCTATAACAAACATCTTCGGGATCTTAGGAATTTTTTCATAAAAAAATTTTCAAAATCTAAAGACTTTTTCTTATAGAAAAATCCTTTTATTCTGGGGACTTTTTCTTATAGAAAATTTCTCAGATTCTTAAGACTTCTTATTATAGAAAATTTTGAGATTCTGATGAACATTGAAAAAAACTTAATTATTTGAAAAACAAAAAAGTCCCTAGAATCTAACAATATTTCTATAAGAGAAATTCTTCAGAACTTAAAAATTTGTCTACAATAAAATTTAACCAGCATTTAAGAATTTGTTCCTTTGGAGAATCTTTGAAATGTGGGAATTTTTCTATTAGGGAAACTCTTCAGAAACTGGGAATTTTTCTATAGTAAATAGTGTTTAGAATCTCAGGATTTGTCCGCAATAAAAAGACCGCAGAATATTGAATTTGCCTTTAACAAAAATTGCTTAGAATCTAAGAATTTTTCTATAAGAAAAAGTGCTAAGAATCTGGAAATATTTCTATAACAAAAAGTTTTTAAAAACGGGAAATTTTTCTATAAGAAGAAGTCCTCAGAATCTTTAAATTTTTTCTGTAAGAAAAAGTCCCCAGAATCTGGAAATTTTTGTAATAGAAAAATTCCTCACAATCTAAGAATTTTTCTATAAAAAATAGTCTCCAAAATCTAAGAATTTTTCTCAAAGAAAAAGTCCCCAGAATCTAGAAATTTTTGTAATAAAAAAAGTCCTCAGAATCTAAAAATTTTTATATAAAAAATAGTCTCCAAAATCTAAGAATTTTTCTAAAAGAAAAAGTCCCCAGAATCTGGAAATTTTTGTAATAAAAAAAGTCCTCAGAATGGAGAAATTTTTCTATAAAAAAAAGTCCTCAGAATCTGAGAATTTTCCTACAAGAAAAAGTCCTCAGAATTTAGAAATTTTTCTACAAGAAAAAGTACTCAGATTGTGAAAATTTTTCGTTCAGAAAAAGTACTTAGGACCTGATGATTTTCTTTAAGAAAAAGTCCTCTATAGTCCTCCTATAGAAAAAACCTCAGATTTTTATGAATATTCAGAAAGTTTTCAGAATTTGAAAATCAAAAACAAAAAAGTCCCTAGATTCTAACAATTTTTCTGTAAGAGAAACCCTCCAGAACCTGAAAATTTGTCTAGAATTAAATTTACCCAGCATCTAGGAATGTGTCTCTTTGAAAAAACTTTGTAAGGTTAGAATTTTTCTATTAGGGAAACTCTTCAGAATGTGGGAACTTTTCTATAATAAAAAGTCCTGAGAATCTGGGAACTTTTCCGTAGTAAAAACACCTTAGAAAGTGGGAAAAATTTTTTTTAACAAACGGTTCTTAGAATCTGAGAATGCCTTTACAAAAAAATGCTTGCAATCTGAGAATATTTCCAACCTGAGATCCTGGAGACTTTTTATTATAGAAAATTGTCAGATTCTGAGGAGTTTTTCTTATAGAAATATTTTCAGATTCTGAGGACTTTTTTTATAGAAAATTTTAAAAAAAAATTTTTTTTTAAGAAAAATTCTCCAAAATCTGAGAATCTTTTTATAAAAAAAAGTCCCTAGAATCTCAGAATTTTTCATTAAGAAAAACTCCTGTGAATCTAAGAACTTTTCTATAACAAAAAGTCTCCACGATCTAAGAATTTTTCTGAAAGAGAAAGTACTCAGAATCTGAGAATTTTTCTAAATGAAAAACTCCTCAGAATCTAAAAATGTGCTCTGTAACAAAAATTCCTCAGAATTTAAGAATTTTTCTATGAGAACAAATTCTTACAATCAAAGGATTTTTCTGTAATAACAACTTTTCACAATTTGAGCATTTTTCTAGAATGTTTCAACAAAGAAAATTTTCTACCTTCTAAGAATTCTTCTAAAAGATAAAGTCTTCAGAGTCTGACAATTTTTCTAAAAGTAAAACTCCTCAGAATCTGAAGACTTTTCTATAAGAATAAGTCCTTAGAATTTAAGAACTTTCTAACGATTTTTCTATAATAAAAAGTTGTCACAATTTGAGGTTTTTTTATATAAGAAAAAGTATTCAGAACCTGATATATACAAAAAAATCTCAGAATCTGAGTATTTTTCTATAAGAAAAAGTCCTCAAAATCTGGTAATTTTTCTATACGAGAAGTCCTCACAATCTGTAAATTTTTCTGTAAGAAAAAGTCGTCTATATCTGAGAATTATGCTATAAGAAAGTCATCAAAATCTGAGAATTATTCTATAACAAAAAGTCCTCAGAATCTGTGATTTTTTTTATGAGGAAAACTCCTCAGCAACTAAGAATGTTTTAACAAGAAAAAATTACTACATTCTAAGAATTTTTCTAAAAGCTAAATCTTCAGAATTTGAGAATTTTTCTAAAAGAAAAAGTCTTTAGAATCTGAAAATTTGTCCATAAGAAATAGTCCTCAGAAGTTAAGAATTTTTCTATGAGAACAAATTCTGAAAATTTAAGGATTTTTCTATAATAAATAGTTCCCACAATTTGAAATTTTTTTTATAAGAAAAACTCTTCAGTACCTGATATAAGAAACACTTCTCTTTTTCTGTAAGGAAAAGTTTTCAAAATCTGTGAATTTTTCTATAAGAAGAAGTTCTAAGAATCTGTGAATTTTTATAATACGAAAAGTTCACAAATATATTTTTGCTACAGAATAAAAGTGTCTCTACAGCGAAAAACTCTCAAAATCTTATAATTTTTCTAAAAGGAAAAGTCTTTACATTCAGAGAATTTTTTGAAAAAAACTATAAAATTTTAGAATAAGCTTAGGGGATAAAAGTTTTTGAAACTTTAGAGTGCGACATGACCCAAAAAAGGTAGGAAACCACTGGAATATCCCATGTGTGCGTGCGTGTTTTGTATATGTATAAGTTATAATAATAAAAATGAAAAACATGTTGCACATTTTTAGGGTTACCAGCTGAATGTGCCGTTTAAATGGCTCAACAAATAATTTATAGGTAAATTACGCATTTGATGTCGAAGAAAACAATAAAAAAAAAACAATTTATTTAACAGAAAAAAGTTTTAGTTTTCGAACTTAAATAAAACAAGTAAAAACTTTGGCTTTACCGAATTTTCTTATACACTCTACAGTATTTTTTGCTACGGGGAAAGGGACCGGGCCAAGGTGACACGCAGTATAGCTTCCAAGGTGCCAGGTGCCGATCCTTGAAAGGTTTAATTTATTGTAAATTACAATTTCGCTCTTCTACTTCAATCGTTCTTTGAAAATTTCTTCCAATCTTCTTCTGGTCACCTTAATTGCATATCAAACATAAGCTTATTCATCACACAACTACCAATACAATAATGTTGGCTATATTCACATAACTTTTTTGTTATGTGTATCATGTTTATTAGTTTTAAAAATTATATGTACATAACAACCACTTTCACCTTCGTTTTTCACTGCTAAACAACTTTTATTTTTATCCAAAAAGATATGAAAACAAATAAAATAAACTTGTATATTAAAATTCTCAACACGTGGTAAATTCATACTTTTACATTTAAGAGGGAAGGGAAAGTATAAAACGTAGTAGTCTATAGTAAAAACAACAGTTTTCCATGAATATTTATGCTTAGGAAAAAATTTTGTTTTGAACTTTAAACTTGTTTTTTTGTCTATTTATTTTGCTGACATTAATCATGGCGTATTTAAAGCAACATCAAAAGATTGTCTTTAGAGCCAAATTTTAAACAAATTTTCTAATAAACACGTTTTATTTGAGGGTTTTATGAAATTTTAATTTCCCTACAAGTTCATAAAGAAGTTATGATTATAACACCTTTTGATAACTTTGTTTGTGTTTTTTGGGAATACCAAATAATCTACCCCCTGAGGTCGAAAAGTTTTTTGTTGGGGATAATATTATTTACGCTAATTTATAATTACACTACATAAATCTTTTATGGAACATTAACAAAGACATGAAAAACATAGCAAGGATTTGGAAAGAAATTTTTGCTGAAAAGGGCCTTAGAGTGTTAACACTAAAACGGTAAATAGATTGTTGTTTTTTATAGTCTTATACTAAGGCCAATCTTATACTGTAGTCTTGCATTCTAGTCTTATACATAATGAAGTTTTATACTAACTACTAGTATAACTATTTTGTACTGTAGTCTTATAGTGTAGTCTTATACTGTGGTTTTACACTGTAGTCTTATTGTGTAATTTTATACTGTAGTCCTATAATCTAGTCTTATACTGTAGACTTATATTGTAGTCTTATACTGTGGTTTTATACTGTTGCCTTATATGACAGTCTTATATTTTAGTCTGATACTGTAATCTTATACTGTATTCTAATACTGTAGTGCTATACTGTAGTCTCATAATGCAATCTCATGCGGTAGTTTTATACTGTACTTTTATACTGGAGTTTTATACTGTAGTCTTATACGATATTCTTATAATGTAATCCTATACTGCATTCTTATACTGCAGTCTTATACAGTAGTCTTATACTGTAGCCTTTAACTGTGGTTTTATACTGTAGTCTTATACGATAGTCTTATAATGTAATCTTATACTGTAGTCTTATACTGCAGTCTTATACAGTAGTCTTATACTGTAGCCTTTAACTGTGGTTTTATACTGCAGCCTTATACGGTAGTCTTATACAACACTCTTATACTGAGACTGAATTTTATGCCTAGATCTCGGATTAAAGCAAAGGTTGTATTTATTTTTATCGTAATTAAGTGAAAGCAATAATTTGTGTCCCAAAAGTTATAGACCTAACAGCTTCATTTCATTCTACCTGAAGACGTTGGGGACAATCTTTGAACTGCATGTCAGGGACATTATGAGGCTGAGATTTTGCCAACCAACAAGCTTATATGAGGGACAAATCTGATGAGATGACGCTATATTCAGTTGTCTCACAGATCGAGAAAGCACTTCATTAGAATGAATCTGCTTTGGGGGTCTTCTTTGAAATCGCTTTCAATAACGAGTCAACGGATGAAATATTAAAGAGTATAGCAAGAACCGCAGCTGTAGTGCAGGCTGTGAATTGGATAGGTGATCTTTTAAGCTACAGGATAATATCTGTAGAATTTGATTAAGCTTACATGGGGATGATGACACACAGGGGAACTCCATAGGGAAGAGTTATATCTCCACTAATGTGGAGATCATAAATGAGCTTCTGCAATAGCTTTAGGGCTACCGCAACTGTGTATGCAGATATTATCGCCGTTATCCTCACTAGATATTATTAGTTCTAAGATGGAAACCACACTGTTGGGTCTAAGCGGTAAGTGTGGTCCTGATAAATCGGACTTGATTCGCTTTACTAACACGACCAAGATAGATTTGCGGACCACGCTTAGGTTCGCTGATAACAACCTCGTCTTAAAACACCATACAAAATACGTGTGGGTGATATTGGACATCATGTTGTCGTGGAAGCGCAATGTTGAGGAAAGGGTCAAAAATATCACAACTGCGCTCTATGCATGCAGATACATATTGTCACGTTATCTCACAAATTGAATTTAAACCACAGATTCTATGATAATTCTTCTTTCGCAGCAGAAATTCTACTTCCTCTACCTGCTTCTTAAGTTTTATAGCTTGCAGTAGTGAGTTAAGAAAGGCAATAGAGTTTTGTCTACCACATTTTATCGCCTTACGAAAGCACGAAAAAATTGCAATGATAACCAAATTTACTTGTTAAAAGCATTGTATGAATTTTGTATCCGAAGTAAAAAAATTTAGCAGGGATATGAACTATAGAGCTACAAAAAGTTGGCCAACTCTTCATTACATGGCGCCCAACAACTGCTCTAAAATGTAACATCTCGCACAATTACAGTGTGGCTAGTGGCTTTGCGTGACTACGGGTGAATATGAATGGTTAGCAGGCCATAATTCTGGCCACATTTAACCTTTGATTCTTTCAAGGATTGTTCTGTGATAAAGGAGGTAGTCGAGGTTTTCTGTCGAGAAAAGGGTATGGAGAAGTCATATTGATCTTCCCATGACTGCACTATTTTTCAGGCAGAAGTTGTTTAAGATGGTTCATACTCTAATTTATACATTAACATTTATGTAACGACTAAGGTGATCTCCGACAATCTGGTGTACTCATCAATTGTCCAAGAGCACAAGGACTCTTCCTAAACTTTGGACCAACAGAATTGTATACATCTATTGTGTTCGTCTTCACTGAGTTATATGAGATTGTGTACAGACTGGCAAAATGCGAGGTCCAGTTACCTGGTAAAAGGGCAATTGATATTCGTGTGCTACTTTGGTTGTTGAAACGGGATGTAGACTTAATAAGAAAGAGTAAAACTGGGGTGGTTTGGAGAAATACCAAAATGTGCAAATTGCTGAAAAGTTTGAGGAGATCATGTGGTCGTACCTAGGAATATTTTCTGTTTCAAAGAATAGTTTGCATAATAGCTTCTTTTCTTAGTAACTCTATCTACTGTCAGTTCTAACACCGATGAGTTTTGTTTTAAAATGTCACAAAAGCAACTAAAGGGTGTTTTTCTTATAGATGTAGAACTTTAAATTGAAATAAAATAATGTGATCACATTATTTCAAATCAGTCATGTTCTGAAACTTTATTAGAAAGAGATTTTATGCCATTAATGTCTGAATATAATGTCGGGCATGTTGCTCGCAGTGGCTGGCGCATACATGGCATAACCGTTTCGAGAAATAACGCGTTTTTGAAAGGTTTCCTTGAATAAGTCGATTCTTAGATCAGCTATATGGCATCTGAAGACGTCCTGTTGGTAAAACGTGGCTTCATTCAATATTTCGTTCAATTGGTGCACGAAATAATCAGCAATTATGGCTCTATAGCGCCCGCCATTGACGGAATTATTCTCGGCACTCTCTTTTTTAAAGAATTAATCAACGATACCACCGGCCCATAAAGAACACCACACCATGAGTTTTTGTCGATGTAACAGTGCCTCGTGAATTCATCTGGATTCTCTTCATCACAAATGCGGCAATTTTTCTTATTGACATGCCCATTTAGCCAAATATGAGCCTCATCACTGAACAGAATAGTGCGGTAAAACATTGGGTTGAATTCTAGTTGATTTTGTGCCCATGTACCGAACATTTGGCGGCAATGTTGGTCATTCCGCTTTAATTCCAGCACCAGCTGGTTCTTATAAAGTCGTAAGCCGAGATCTTTAAGTAAAATTTTTATTAAAGTGGATGCATACAGCTCCAATTGATGCGCGCGATGGGAAATGGACTCATTTGGCTTCTCCTCAATACTTTGCTCTAAAGCAGCAAGTGTTTCTTCGTTTCTTATCATATACATGGTACGAAAACGATCCATCGTTATTCGAATTAGTCACTCGGAAGGACGATTATGTCGACCGTAAAATGGACGTAACGCAAGGTCGGTAGTAAAATGTAAAGTGAACCATGATTTTCGAAAGGAATTTGCACAGATTGCAAGTGTTGTTCTGGCATTAATCTGTTCATGATAAAGTGGCAACCCAAATTGAGCACAATTTATAACAGCTTTGCCACATGTGACCGTTTAATCTTTATCGGGAAATGGAACTTCTAAGAAAAACCCTTTACTTCTACATCTCCAAAGTAGGCTCGATGCTCTAGAATCAGTTAGGGAACTAGGATTGATTCCTCGTCAGTTACATCTTACTTACAAGGTCCGTGGAATGGGTTAATGAACTAGTTCCATAGAATCTCTTCTTGTGGAAGCAGTTAAAGAATAAGTAAGACTGACAACCGATTAAAAAAAAAAAATTTACTGGAAAGTATGACGACACTTATGCTATTATCAACGATTGTAAACTTCTGGTTTGGATACTGAAGGGCCACTGCTAGACAGCGATTCTTGACTAGAGGGCGGGAAAGCTGATGAGTGAGAATTTAAAGTTTTATGGGGAACCGAGGTATAGAAAGACCATATCATTCGATTTACAGCAAAATGTCTATGCATTTGGCTATAAGTCTGTAATCTTATACTAAGAGTTATATATTATACTAAAAATGTAGTCTTATACTAATATTTTAGTCTTATACTGTTAACAGTGGTATACTAATTCATTTGTCATATACTTAGTTAACAGTCTTATAGTATAACAAAAATCTGAAACTATCGCCCAAGACTTATACTGACCATACGGTCTTATACTATAATCAAAGTCTTACAGTAAAGCTTATACTAAGTAATATACTAAGTATTATACTAGGTCTTATACTAAAACTACAATTTCCTATTTCTAAAGGAACTTTCTTTCTTTTGAACTTTATCCATCCCCGATTTTGCCACGTTTCATTAAGAACTCCCCTATAAGATTATAATATTATACTAAGACTGTGCTATTATACTAAGACTGTATTCTTAAGCTAAGATTGTAGTCTTATACCGCAAACAGTCGTATACTAACGCATTGTCAGGAGTATTATAGTATAACAAAAATTTTGATACTAGCGCCAAACACTTATATTGAGTATACGTTATTTTACTGTAACCAAAATCTTTTTTTAAAGTCTTATACTAAAACTACAAAAGTTCCTGCAATTTATTATTTTTCAAGGGCCCTTTTCTCTTTTGGGCTTTATCCAGCTTCCATTTTGCCAAGTTTCATTAAGAGCTGCCCTATAAAATTATAATCTTATACTAAGACTGTGCTACTACACTAAGACTGTATTCTTATACAAACATGGCAGTCTTATACTGCTAACAGTCGTTTACTAATGCATTGGTCTTATACTAAGTCAACAATCTTATAGTATTACAAAAATTTCATACTAGCGCCAAACACTTATATGGAGGATATGTTCTTATACTATAACCAAAGTCTTATACTAAGTCTTATACCAAAACTACGAAAATTCCTACAGTTTATAATTTCTCAATGGCCCTTTTCTCTTTTGGGCCTTATCCAGCCTCCATTTTGCCACATTTCATTAACAACCCCCCAACTCATGGTTCATAACTCTACTCAGTCTATAATTTCCATATTTTCTACAACAATATTAGCATTAGTGTTGATATTTTTATAGTCTTTATTTTTCTATAAACAATGTTTATCAACCGAAACCGACAAAGATACAAAACAAATTATCATTTACCTCAAGTTACCATTATTAACATTGTGGCTTTCAATATTTTTCTCGTTTCTTTTTCCATAAAATCTTATAATATTATACAGTCGTGTCTAGATATTCCCATTATAATATCAAAGGGAATTCAAAGACAATAACTAACAGATTTAACGAGATGTAAAGCCAATTAAAATATACTTTTTTCTAAATTCTTATTAGATTTTTATAAACATTATTTTGGATAGGAGAAAATGGCAGTAGAAAATATTATAAGCATGGAAATATTAGGTATACCTGTTTGAGGCAAAATAGCTTTTGAGATGAGTTAATAACAGAAGAGATTTTTTATTTAGAATTCATATAAATTTATGTTGTATATACTTTTAAAAATGATTCAAGTGAATACGATTAGTAATCGATTTGGATTTATAGTTTAAGTAACTTTTAGAAACTTCCTAATGCTAGCTTTGAATTAAAAGTGAATTTTGATTATAAAATATTAAAATTTTATCAGGCTCTCCTTTAAATTTTATTAAATATTCCAAATTAAAGCATAAAAATTAAAGACGTTTATGTGCTGAATTCAGAATTTGTGAGACAAAAAGACTGGGTAGGCGTTAATTAAGTGTCTTCTACAAATTTTCAATATTTAATTCTAATCGAAACTTGATGTCCTCTTTCCTGTTCAAACAACTGTAAAATCCTTAGAATCATAAAGTCTCTATATATGGCGCCCAACCCTGATTTTTTTTCTATCCTAATGCTAGAAAACATAATATGTAATTTTTTGTGTATCCAATTTGAATATTTAAATATTGTATATATGTAAGATAATTTGTTACCTTTTTTAATTTACACATGAGTTAATGTTATGTGTTTGTGCACTTTGATTTTATATTTCCATTAGAGTTGTTTTGTAATAATTTCAGGGCAGCCAAGTAATTACGCGCAAACTTAAACACATTTTAAATAATATATTAAAATAAAATCTAAAACACCAAAATAAACTAAAACTGTGATGAATTTATTAAAGTGAATAACTACCCAGCCAATATGCTTCTGAAAGCTCAAAAATTATGACTCATAAAAGTTTCTAAAATTTAATGAATTTCAGAGCGTTCAAATTTTAGATTTATAATTGAAATATAATTTATTCTTAATTATAAAATTATTTAAAAATTTTTTTGAAATTTTTTTCAATACTCATGAATTTCTGAAAACTTAATCATAAATGACTTATAAAACTCTCAGAATTTCTAAAATTTCAAATAATGCTCATATTTAGGAGTATTTTATGAGTCATTAAAGAATTCTTAGAAAAAGGCTTCTTCGGTACCCAGCAAACAAAGATGATCATTAATGACTCAGAAATGAGCTCCAAAAACATAAACATTTTTTCACTTTTTCCTATGAAAGTGGTCCGTCCAAAAGAGCCCCCTGTGTAATCAGAAATGACTCAGAAAAAAGGATGTTTAAAATCGAAATTTTCCTCATAAATTTAAATAATTTTGGAATCTTTTTTGAGTCCGAAAAATGAACCCTCATTTTGAGACAGCTTTTTAGACTTTTCAGACTCCAATTACACACTGTGTGTATCTAAAATTGAATGAAAATAACTACAAAAACCAAAGTCTACTTTTAGGCTGCTATGTATAAAATTGAACTGAATTTAAAGATGCTATAGAAAAAATACTTTGAACTTATTCAAACATTGTCTCATGTAATTGTGTGTAAAAAGACCGGAAGTTTAAAAACAGTGCATAATCATAATAAAAAACAAAGCTTTTTCAAAGAATTTAACAAAAACAAATAGACAGGATAAGGACAAATAAAAAAAAAGAAGGATAAAATGAAACACTGCATTACTGCACACAAATATACATACACAGCATACACACACTAATTTTAACAGAAACATGTCAAACAAAAAAAAATATTTTTTTGAATTGTATTGTATTTGTTGTTGTTGTTGGTCTCTCTCTCTTTCTACCACATCCACATATAAATTACTTCATGTATGTAAAGTATTTTTCCCAAAGGATAAGTGGCGCGTGAAATTACAAACGTTAAAGTTTCCTTTTGTTACCCTCCATTCTTTTTTTTTTTTAATATAAATACAAATTTTTTCATTGTTGTTGATGAGTACAAAGGTGTTTTAAAATATACGGTATAGACAATGAAGAGCATTTATGGATGAATAATAACTTAGAATACTGTTCTACCTGAAGTCCAAATTCTACCTACGGCAATATCATGCCATATTATATTTTATTTGTTGTTTCAAAAAGGTTGACCATTTTCTTAATAGACAATAAAATTGTTTCATGGGTATCACCCCAGTCTTCAGTTTTCCGCAATAACAAAATTATGATTGGAACACACAAACCGAGCATTACATAACGTTCAAAAATTCAACTGAACGAAAATTTTGTACTTTTGACATGAATATTCTGAGTCATCAACCAGTCATAAATCAACACTTTTTGAAAAGCAGCATTTCCGAAAAAAACCATTTTTGTATTTTTTAATGTAAAAATTAAAGCAATTAATGAATAATAACTTTGACATGATAGGCAGAGATTTTAAAAAAACCTCGAGGAAGTCGGTTTATTTAATGTGAAACTATCTATAGTTGATTAGTTCGCTTTTGGTAGTGGAAGTTTTTATTTATTTCGAACTAATTATTAGATTCAGAACAAACACTGATGTCTTCCGAAATAGATTCAGTGCAAACACTGATATTTTGGTTGAATTATCAGTTTTACTAAAAGTTTGGTAGTCACTTAAGTACGACCAACCAACATTCGTCCATTATTGATCGCCACTGTATGTGTTTATGCGAATGTTGTTGTATTTTTTATGGTTGTTATTGTCAAACATCATAGGTATAAAGGTGAACACAATAGCTAGTATTATATAAAAATTGTAGATGATTGAGTTGGAGAAATGGTTTACCAGTGATGGAGAGGTGAAAGGGAAGTGAATTTAGTGTTTATTTGTATGGTGCAAACAGGGACGTATAGAAGGGAAAACTAAACAAATTGGGGGAAAAAAGGAACCATTATATCGAGACTCATGGAATGATTAGGGAAGCAGTTTTTCATATGCAGCAAATTTCTTATGCGGCAGGGAAAACGTAAATAGATATTTTGTTCTAAACAATATTAGTTCTACTAAAGTATGAATTTTCTATGTGAACCGATATGCTGCCAACTTGCCAATGGCTATGTTTACTTTAAGTAGGCACTTCCTGAATGAAGTCACTTATCCTGGCAGAATACTTGCTATTTTAAAAGTTGAAAGTTAAAAGTTTGCAGCTGGTCGGATTTATGTTGTGTATATGCAAAATAAACCACAAGGGTTGCAGTATTCCCAATGATGTATTTGGTTTGAAAAGTTAATCTGTTAAAAATGGATTAACAGATTAATTTAGTGCAACTTTAAGCAACCAACCCAACTCTGGTTTCTAAAACCTTTATAAATACTCCCTATTTCAAAAGGGGGCTAAAAAAGCCCCTTTAATTGAAGAATAAGAGGGTTAAGATGTTCCGCAAAAATATTTGTCATAAAATTCTACAATAAGTCTCTGAAGACATCAAAGTTGAAAATTTAACTTCAACGACAGAAATATGTCAAAACTTATAATGTCTTTAAGGGTTAATCTCGTACTTATTCAGGATTGGAGCTCAAATGTCTAATAAACCTGGATTTTAGGGGGACACCATGTGAATCTTCGATTTTAGGTATAGGATGTGTTTAGCAAACTTAGGTAAAACACTACGAGGAAAATTTTTATGGAACATTTTAACCCTATAACTCTTCAACTTACGGGTATTTTTTGTACCTTTTTAAAAAGGGGCCAAAAAAGTCCCTTTAATTCAAGAGTTAGAGGGTTAAAATGTTCCACAAAAATGTTCCTCGCTTAACATATTCTATACCTAAAATCGAATATTCACATGGTTTTCTATGCCGATTCACAATACATATTTTAAAATAAAATTACGATGTGATCTTTGCGAACGCAGACACACGTGTATGTTTTTTGTCTCCTCTGCCAGAATTCATTGTCAGAACACCGTAATTTTATTTTCGTGTTGTACTGTGTTATTAAATAATTTAGGTCGAGGTCTTGGTAGTTTCTTAAAAAATAAAGAAATAGTTCAACTATTTAATAATCAGCGTCAATCTAAAAGGCCGAATTATACTTTAACATTTATTGTATTTATTTGTATTTAAAAAGCTTTAGTTAGACAAGCCGGAGTTGGGCATACCCCAAAGAAGAAAAGAAAATCCTTAAGGCCTGTCACACAAAAAAAAAACTTTTATCAGCGAAGCCTGTATACTAGACCGTACGTCCAATTTAAATTATTTTTGCAAGGATTCAAAAAAAAATTTTTTGCCGAACGTAGGGGTCGCCATTTTACATTTTTCGTTATATCTTTGGTATTTACAGTCGTATCTTAAAGTATGATACATCGATGTTTTTCTCTCGAGGGGACTAATGTTTTAATCTAAGGATCATTGACCGCAAGTATCCCGTTCTAGTATCTACCCACCAGATCTCAGTTGCTACCACCCTAATGTACCATCCTAATGTCAGAAAATTAAAGCTCACAAAAAATCATTTAACTTGTGCTAAGGAAATTTTTCGATAAATCCAGCTGATTTTTTTTTTTTTTATTTTGGTTGCCGAACGTAGGGTACGCCTTTTTAAATTTTTTTTCATTGGTTTTGTCCTTTATAGCAAAGCACTGGTCTCCTGGAGTTGAAAAATCGATATATCGCACTTTAAAATCGGACTTTAAATGCCGAAGCTGTAAGGAAAAATTAAACGAGTAAAAAGTTAAAGCCGGGCATGCCAACTATATAATACCCTACACCAGTCTGATTTAAAGCCAACTTCTGCTTGAACCCGAAATTTGAATGGGTTAAAACAGACTTGTGTCAAAATTTTCTATAAAATCATAAAAGAAGAGAAAATCGAAAATATAGCCCATATGGGCGATAGGTCCAAATATGGACCGATCCTATTTAGAATCAATAAGCTTTTTTCTTGGGACCATGTGAGTCAACGAACCAAATTTCATTGAAATATCTTCGTATTTGCGACCTGCAGCATGTAAACAAGCCAATTTTTGGGGGGTACCCTTACATGGGCACTAGGTCTAAACATGGACCGATTTCAACCAAAATCAATAAGCATCGTCCTTGGGCGGTCATAGGTCTCCGTACCAAATTTCATTGAAATATCTTCGTATTTGCGACCTGCAACATGTAAACAAGCCAATTTTGGGGGGTACCCTTATATGGGCACTAGGTCTAAACATGAAGCGATTGCAACCAAAATTAATAGGCTCCGTTCTTGGGCCAACATAGGTGTGTGTATCAAATTTCATTGAAATATCTTCGTATTTGCGACCTGCAGCGTGTAAAAAAGAAAATTTTGGGGGTACCCTTATATGGGCACTAGCTCTAAATATGGGCCGATTTTAACCAAAATCAATAAGCATCGTCCTTGGGCGGTCATAGGTCTCCGTACCAAATTTCATTGAAATATCTTCGTATTTGCGAACTGCAGCGTTGGGGTGTACCCTTATATGGGCACTAGGTCTAAACATGGACCGATTTCAACCAAAATCAATAAGCGTCGTCCTTGTGCCGACGTAAGTTGGTGTACAAAATTTCATCAAAATATCTTAATATTTGCGACCTGTAGTGTTCACAAGAATGCATGGACAGACAGACAGACGGACGAACAGACGGACATCGTTAAATCGAAATAAAAAGTGATTCTAAGCCGATCGGTATACTATAAGGTGGGTCTAGGAAAGTCGACCCCTACGTTCAGGAAAAAATTTTTTTTGGAATAGCCTTGCAAACATGCGCGGTTACAGCAATTAATATAAGGGGAAAAATCATACGCCTCAGTGGCCAACTCAATGTATTTGTCTACTGTGGCGTATGATTTTCCCCCTTATATTAATTGCTGGAACCGCGCATGCTTGCAAAAATACTTTATATTTAATGGTGTACGGTGCACTTTTTTCTTTTTGCTTGTAAGGTGGTACGGCCTACTGTATACCCCAGAGCAGAAAATTCGTAAATTCGGCCACCCACAAGAGCTCAAAATTCTGCTAAAATAACAGGAAATAGTACCTGAATTTGCGCTAGCAGAATTTTCATTGAAATTAAAAATCATGGTCTGCTAAATTCAGGTAAGCTAAATTTTATATACTACTAAATATACGGACAATTTCAGTTAAATTAGGTAGGACATTTGAGCTGAATTCAGCAGAAATTTTACTTGATTTAACTACAAATTTCTGTTAAAATGTCGCTTAAAATTTCGACTTCCGGGATCTGACCCTAGACGGGCCCATATTTATTATTGGGAGTATATGTGTCTAATAAGAGTTACTTCATAGGTACAGACTGACGAATTTTTGTCCATTTTTCTCTATCTCGCTTAGTTTCCGAGATACAAACTATTTCACGATCTTATAATAAATAAATTAAAATATAGCGCCATCTCTATGTAATATTGATATCAGAGACACAAAAATATAATAATTAGAAAATAATCGTGGTTTAAATTAGCTGAAAAATTTGTAAAGTTAATAAACACAAATTACTAAAAATTAGCATGCAAAGTTAGTTCAAATACTGCTGAAAGTAGTTGTAATGCTAAATTAGATTTACAAAAAATATTAGTTCAATCCTAAATTCTAAGACAAAATAACAGGAAAATTAGTTCAATAGAATCAGAACGCGTTTAACAAACGTTTGTACTAACTTTTTTTTATGAGTGTAGCAAACATGTCAGTAAACATAATACAGAATTCGAAAATATTATGGGGATTATGTCGCTTATTCTGGGCTTTATGTCCATTTACTTCTGGGGATTACAACCGAAACCGGTTTGGTAATCCAAAGAACGGAAATTGATCACAATGTTCGTTGGGTTTATGTCATGTCACCACAGCTCATGAAGGTAATCCAAAATTTCAGAAAAGATTATCTGCCGCCTACTCTCCTCCTCAGCACAATAACACCCGATTTGGATTCCTCGAATATCTAAAATCTCTTAGTCATCGATTCATTGCAAGAGTAGACTTTATTTCCATAGGAAAATGTGGGGATCAATGTTAACTTTAGCAAAAGTTCAACAACAACTTCAACCAATAAATAGAATAATACAAAAGTAACCTTCTGAGCACTGGAGAATCTACACTAAAAGAAAAAAGTCTGTAAAAAATTTAGTTAAAACTACTAAAAATTATTTAAAAATGATGCTGCAGAAAAAACTGCTAAAATTAGCAGATTATTTTTTGCTATATAATAGTAATATAGGAACAGCGATAATAAAACTGTTAAATGTACAGAATTTTAGTTATATTTGGGTTAAATTTTTGTGTTAATGGAAAATAGCAAATTAACCTGCTAAAATCAGCAAAAAATTTTCATAAATAATTAGTAGCCTAAAACATCACAAAAAATTAATAAAATTTTCGAAGTTTTTTTCGATTTTTTTTTTAAGTGGAAATAAAAATCAAATCTTTTGAAAAAGAGGAAATTTTATTGTGGTGTTACCTAAAGTTTTCGGGTTCTCAAGCAGTCCCTATACACAACTGAAATACCTCAGCCGATGACAAAATTTTAGAAAATTTTAGAAAAACTCAGTTCTTAGTCCTCACTTTAAAACTGGTCCTTAGTAAAATAACAATTTAAACCAATATTTACGAAACGAATTTTGTTAAGATCTTATCTGTGAGTTATTTTCTACGTCCCTGCCAATGTTTGCCTAATCTTTTCTTATTTTCCCACCAAAGGTATTTCCTCTCTTTTTTATTATTTTACAAATATTATGTATGGTTTTTTTTTTTTTGTTATTTGTTGAACTTTTTGTCTAAACTTTTTACAATTTTTTTATTTTAGGGGTTATAACACACAAAACAATGCCTGCCTTCATGCTTTTTGATATACCTTAAGGAGTTTAAAGTTTGTATTTATGTATATTTTGTTCTCTATGTTCTATTTTTGTGTTAGTGTGAAAGCCGTGAAAATTGTCACCAAAGTAAAATGTGAAACAAAATGTCAAGCCATTGTTAGGTGTCATGAATTGTAAATATATACAATGATACAAACATAACGACTTTTAAACACACACATATACGAACATAGTGGCTTTTAAAAGATTTTTATAGCATACTTTAGGGAGTCAACTAGTAAGTACAGAGTGAGTTTAGGGTAGGTAGCATGAACAGGAAAAAAGTGTTGTACTTTTTTTCATCAGAATTTTTTTGTTTTGTTCGATTATTATTTACCATTTTTTTTTTACAAAAAATAACATTGTTGAGTGTCATTGTTATTTACGGTTTTTAATTTTTCATTTTATGTTGATACAAAAAAAATCTACAAGAAAGATTATTACAACAAGAAAAAAAAGTCATATATTTTTATGGTAAAAAACAAATTACAAAATATTGTATTAAAAAAATTTAAAATGTAAAAGTTTATTGGGGTCATTTTGTAAAACGAAACTTTGCTTTCGTTTGAACGTTTTTTTATTTTTAATTTTTTTAAATTTTGTAAAACTCAAAAAAAATATGTATATTTTCTTTTTTTCAATCTGGCAATGTTATAATCGAAGACAAACTCCTTAATAAATCGGTATTTTATAAGAAGTAAGTAAACGTTTGCAAACGAATATTATGCCATATTCAAACGAACAGAAATAGTTGTCGTTTCCTATTAAAAAGTTAAAGTTTTTGCATAAAAAGTTAGGTAATTGCAATTTTTGGAATAAAAATTGTATAAGTATGGGTTTAAAAATATGATGTAGTTAAATGTGATACTCCTATATTTTTTATTCTCAATAAAAAATAATTCTTTTAGGGTCATATGCATAATCACTTTTTAAATTTATAAACGGCTTATAAAACAAATTTTTGACACCAAAATCGTTATAAAAAATCAAATTATTATGCATAAGCACTTAAATTTATATGCAAATTAGTGAAAATTTGGGCAATTTTAAAAATATCTGATTTTAGATTCGCTAAGACACGATTTAAAAAAAATTTTCTTTATATATAAACTTCTACGTTTGAGACCAAATGAAACAAACTGAGGGGTCTTAAAACTAAAAACTAGCAATTCGGAACTTAAGGGCCATCTTAACAAACCATACTTTGTACTCTTTGCTATCCGCTAATGGAAGGTTCTTCTTATTTAGGTTGATTTTCTGTACAATATAAAATTTTTCTTAAATATATTTGTTTCATATTATTAGGAAAAAATGTCCAAAAATATATCATAAAAACAAAAAAACTACTAATAAAAAAAATTGCCCCACACAGGATTCGATACCTGGACCCTAAAAATATTAGAACTAAAAATAACAACTCATTTACCAATCAGGCTAAACAGACTTGGAAAACTCTATGAACAAATTTTTATTTAAGTAATTTGTAATTTCATGTCACATATATTATTTTTTTTGTCTGGCAATAAGAACTCACAAATGGCAACAAACGCAAACTACTACCCGTTTTATAAAATACCAAATATTTTCGTTTACGTTTCAAACGAAAACGAAAAAACGTTTTTCATTCGAGTTACAAAATGACCCCATAAATATATCATTGGTAATAAGTTGCTATTACTACCCAGTAGTTATGCAGCACATTATACGTAAGACATTACATTTTAGTTATGAAATAATGCAATGGTAAGGGGTATGGTATTACCAGGTAATGTGTTCTGTAATACCAACATATTACCAAGGTTTTGCTGGATATTTCTGTTCGTTTGAATATGGCATAATATTCGTTTGCAAACGTTTACTTACTTCTTATAAAATACCGTTTTATTAAGGAGTGTGTCTGCTCTATATTGAATGCATAAGAATGAAATAAAAAACACAGCACATCTTCTGTTCTTATTTAACTTATTAATTCAGCTATGCACAGATACGTTTACGTCTGGCTGATCCAGGCTTTATTTAGGTTGATTTTCTGTACAATATAAAATTTTTTTAAATATATTTGTTTCATATTATTAGGAAAAATGTCAAAAATATATCATAAAAAAAACTACTAATAAAAAAAATTGCCCCACACAGGATTCGATACCTGGACCCTAAAAATATTAGAACTAAAAATAACAACTCATTTACCAATCAGGCTAAACAGACTTGGAAAACTCTATAAATAAATTTTTATTTAAATAATTTGTAATTTCATGTCACAAATATTATTTTTTTTGTCTGGCAATAATAACTCGCAAATGGCAACAAACGCAAACTACTACCCGTTTTATAAAATACCAAATATTTTCGTTTACGTTTCAAACGAAAACGAAAAAACGTTTTTCATTCGAGTTACAAAATGACCCCATATGTTTTCATTATATGTTTAGCTATAGGACGAAAAATGGGGGTTAAGGATTTGAAAGGTTAATGGGGAAAGGAGGAGGGTACTAAAATAAACTTGGAAATCGGTTTAAAAATATTAATATATTTATAGATATAACAAATGGCATTTTAGATTATTCTTGCCTTTACTAACTTGCAACTTTTCATTCAAAATAAAGTTTAAGTCATTAAATATCAAAGCCTACTCTTGGGATGAATTTTAAAACAAAAAGTATAGCCTATTTTTAGGCCCATGTTTAGGTGTATAATTAAAAACTACCCAGGAAAATTTTCTGTTCTAAAGAATCGGTTATAGAATAGCTACTTTTTATTCACAACCCCTTCTACTGTCGATTCTAACACCGAATCTTTTTGTTTGAAATTGTCCCAAAAGCAACCCCTTCTATAGCTCCAAAGTGGAACCGGTTGCTCTAGAATCAGTTCTGGAACTGATTCTACGTCACCCACACCTTCCATATAGGATCCCAGGAACTGGTTCAGGAACCATGGAACCATTCCATGGAATCGATTGCAGTGCAACCAGTTGTAGAATGGGTGTGGTTGGCTACCGATTGTAAAAAAATTTACGGGGTATAATTACCTACTATTACAATATCTAATCAATTAACTTTACACTTAATAAAATTGAAAACACTAAATATCCAAGCCTACTTCTAGGATGCGTAAAATATATAGTACAGCATACTTTTACATTTCATTTATATTTAAAAATCATGTAATCTCATGTTTTTACTATTTTTAATCAATTAACTTTATTCTTAATGTTGCAACATCTTTAGGTACTTAAAAACCATTAACATTTCCATTTTATATATTATTCAATATTATTCGTAAGTTAGTACAACTTAAACTAAGACTACTACATTTCTACACATACATCTACAAACTCTTATACTATTATTTCACAATATATATATATATATATGGAAGCCATTAAAATATCGTCCATGTTTTGTATCATCAAGTGTACTAATACAATTACACAGACTTGTCATTTAGCATTAGTTCATGTTACAACATGAAAGTTGTACTTGTTACAAGTCGAAAATCCCCACTTAAGAAAACTTTTACACAAAATTTATGTCTAAATTGGTTGAAAATGTACTAACACATACACATTTTTAATACATATACCATATAACAAATTGTTATACCCTACCCTAAGTTGTATGTTATTCGACTTTTTTAATAATTAACAAGTACAACACAAAAAAAAATTACGGGGTTCTGACAATGGATTCTAGTAGAGCAGCCAAAAAAAAAATATACGTGTATCGGGGTTTTGAAAGATCATATCGGAATTTTATTTTAGGGGGGATTAAAATTTCCATTCTTTTTCAAATGTTTAATTTCAATCGGCATAGGAAACCATGTGAATCTTCAATTTTAGATACAGGATGGGTTCAGCGAACTTATGTAAAACACTACGACGAACATTTTTGTGGAACATTTTAACCCTATAACTCTTCAACTAAAGGGACTTTTTTGGCCCCTTTTTGAAAAGGAACAAAAAATACCCTTAAGATGAAGAGTTAGAGGGTTAAATTGTTCCACAAAAGTGTTCCTGATAGTGTTTTACATAAGTTCTCTGAACACATCCTACACCTAAAATGGAAGATTCACATAGTTTCCCCTAAAATTCAGATTTGTGGTAATTACATTTTAAGTTTTGACTTATTTCTGGCATTGAAGTTAAATTTTCAAACTTGCCGTCTTCAGAGACTTATAGTAGAATTTCATGATAAATATTTTTGCGGAACATTTTAAATCTTCAACTCTTCAACTGAGGGATCTTTTTTGGCCCCTCTTTAACAAAAAAGATTTAATTGCAGAGTTAGAGGGTTAAAATGATCCACAAAAATGTTCCTCGTAGTGTTTTACATAAGTTTGCTGAACACATCTTATACCTGGTTTGCTCTTTCTTAGGGATTCCTTTTTCCTTCCCGGAATTTTATCCACTTTGGTTAGGGTATCATATAGACGATGTGCCTGACATTAGTTTTCCTTTTTTTACTTATTTATATCTATTTTAGTATATAAATGTTAGTAGGAGTGTTGTACAGCACTAATACGATTATGTTGTAAATTTAATAACAGAAAAGGTGTCTTAAATTGATAACCGGAAAGAGAGGAAAACAAAAAAATATGTTATTTGTTTGACTAAGTAGTTTTTCCTAAAGGAAAATTACACACATTTAACAGGAAGTTAAGAGTTTTGAAAACTTGTTTTAAAGTCACTATGGAAAACAAGCGAAATAGGAGATTTTTATTATACAAAATTTAAATTGATGTATGCATTTTAAGTTATAATAAAAGCTTTAAATATGTTATATTTTCCATATAATGTCAAAGCTAAAAGTAGACTTTGAATTCTTTAAAAGCGTTTAAGTTTTGTACTGAATCCATCGCGTCTCTAACAAATTTTGTGGGATATAAAAGTTTACCCACATATGCTTAGGAAATAAATTAAAACAATTTTACTGTTTTGGGTTAACGCCCAAAAAATGCTCATTAGTGCGATATCTGATTAGATTAGATTAGATATGAAGGCACTACGCACCGCGACCAATATATATCTTTTGTGCTGCCTAGAGTTCCCTATAGATTCAGGCTACTAGTAAAGCCAATAATCCTGTTAGGAGAATTTCCCCCAAACGTCCGAAGATGACACAAAGTGGTCACCCAGAAATCTGAGTCTCCTGTCGCACAGTCTCGGACACTCGCAGAGAACATTCTCCGATGTCTCATTTTCTAGCTCACAAAACCTGCAAACATCAGTGTCTGACCGGCCCTGTTTGTGAAACTGGTACCTGAGCCCACAGTGCCCAGTTAAGTATCCCGTCAGGGTCCTAAGGTTACCCCTGTCAAGTGACAATAGTCGCTTTGATACTCCGCTGGGCAGGGAAATAAATCTTTTTGCCTGTCTTTGGCCTGTAGAAGTTTCCCAATGTTTTGCAAACTCAGTCTCTCCCCACTGCCTGAGTCTTTCCCTAGCATTCGTTGAGAATTTCCACACACTCCATGACCAGACCAGATGATACCCCGTAAGCTCCAAGAGCCTTTAGTGCAGCCTGGCTGTCAGAAAGAATGTAGATGCGGGATATAACCGTGCCTTTCCGCAGGCACTCTCTCACACATACGCAGATGGCGAAAATCTCCGCCTGAAAAACGGAGGGGTACTTGCCTATTGGTAGAGCACGTTGGAATCTGTGTCCAAAGACACCTGCCCCCGTGTCACCATTAGCTTGTTTCGAGCCATCAGTGAACCATATCTGAGCCCCCTCTTCGGGCTTCCAAGTCCGACTGGTCCACATATGCCTGTCAAATGACATGATGTCAAAATACCTGGCAAAGATTTGCCCTGGGATCATTTTATCCGCGACCCTTAAGATTGGGTCGTCTATAAAGATCCCGGCGATCTTCATGTGTCCCTTTAGGTCCCCGCTCCTCATGTCCCCGACCCCCCGGAGACGAAGTGAGACCAAGCTTGAGCCTCCTTCACGGAGATATGCAATGGTGGAATACCCAACATGGCCCCAATGGCATCCGTTGGGCACGATCCCCCAGCCCCCGTAATGCCAGTACACACCAGCCGATACAACTTCTTCAGAGTATCCTTTGCCTTTGACTGCTCAACCTTTGGCCACCATGCTAAGGCAGCATAAGCGATCATAGGTTTTACAATGGTGTCGAATGACCAGTAAACCATGTGTGGCCTTAGACCCCATGTTCTCCCAAAGAGCCTTTGACAGGCATAATATGCCCTGGTGGCCTTCTTGGTTACGGTGTCCAGATGATCATTCCACGTAAGCGATCTGTCTAGAGTCACCCTTAAATATTTCACACTATCCGAGAAGCCTATCGTTTTCTCCCCAACAACAGGTTCGGTCAGGTTGACCCTTCTTCTCCTTGTGAACGGTACCAGGATCGTCTTCGTTGAGTTGATAGTCAACCCCTTTTCCCGACACCATGAGTGAGTAAAGTTCAGAGCCTGCTGCATACGATCAGATATGGTCCTGTCATCCCAGCCGACAACGGATATGACAAGATCATCGGCGTAGCCATAGGTCCTGAAGCCAAGGTCGTTCAGACCCTCAAGCAACTCATCAATGACCAGTAAAGGCGATAGTACACCGCCCTGAGGACATCCTCTGGTCGCATTCACGGTTCTACTAGTAGAGCCTATGCCGAACGTGATCTCCCTTGAGTTGAGCATCTCTAATTTCCAATTCATAATCATTGGAGATATGCCCTTTCTCATCATAGATAGCCCGATCGCATCGTAGGACGTATTGTCAAAAGCACCCTGTATATCAATAAAAGCACAGAGGGCAATGTTCCTTGCCTCCAGTGCCTTCTCTATCATCGTGACAACATGATGGATAGCACTTTCTGTAGACTTACCCCGTTGATACGCGAACTGAAGCTCGTGTATCGGCTTACGCCGCGATATCTGATTCTCCTACTATATATGAAAAGACGCTTAAACAAATTGTGGTTTTTAGAAAGTTATTCGAGAGAGATTAACCAACTCAAAATGTGGCCAAAATTCAATAAAATCAGACTGCGTATCTCTGGTGACTATTTGTTATAAAAAAGTTAAATAAATTATACCGATTCTAGAACTCGAGACCTAACTGATTGGGGTGTAGAGTTTCAAGACCACCAAAAGATGGATAAAAACCCTAATAATTTACAATAGGCATTTAGGATTTTTTTTCGGGAACTTTAATGTCGATATTTTTACACAATGTACCAAAATAAAATATTGTTACATTTTAACTTTTTAAAAAAGTTGGTTTATTTCCTTTAAATAAACCGGGTTGGTGCTCTTAGTGAATAAAAATAACACACCCTTTTGTTTCTTTATCGAGATTTTACACTTATTTATTTAACACGCAATTAACAAGCTCTAGTACTTCACTTAACAGCACAAATGTTAAATAACAACTTCACGCTACAAATGTTAATGCGCAACTTCCTCTTCCTTTGAAACGTTCGGTCTTTTATAGTTTAATAGTCATCGGTTGCAGAACATGCTAGAATCTTCCAGTGTCTATGATTATAACACTTAACATTATTTATGGCATTTAACCTTATAGCATATGCTGAGATGTATACTTAAATGTACTGTTATGTTATCAGATTGACGTGTTTAGTAAATCCAGTTTCTCGGGATATTTTCTTACAGAAAATAGCAGAATTTTCTATACCCAAATAATCAAATTTCGTGCTATTACTGCTTTACTAGTACTAAAAGAGCTTTAGTCCAAGCAGCAAAAATAACATAGAGAAAAGTAATAGCTTTGTTGTGATTTTCGTTGTGATATGAAATAAATAAACTTAAACATTATAACCTAGAAAGAACCCCATAAAGATAATCTAATGATAGTGCTTGGTTGCACTTGAAAATGCATTAATTTTCAACTATTGGTTCTGGAAAAGTTTTTTTCATAAGTTTTTTCTCTATTTGTTTTAAAATAAATTGCAAATTCTATTTGGAATTTGTCATATTTGATCTTAAAACTGAACGAAAATAACATTCATTGTAACAGACTTCAGATCAACTAAAATCTACGGTAAAATAAATTGTTTTCTAATAAATTTTTAAAGAAACGTGTACCAATGCTGTCGGCAAAGGCTCCAGCTGGACCAGTCATTTTGGTATACTTGAAAGGCAACGCTAAATTTTATGTTGCTTAAAAAGATTCCGATTCACAATATTTTTTCTTTTCAGGCTTGAGAAACTTGACTCTTTAGAATCAGGAAATTTCATCGGTAGTACATTTGTGCTTAATCGAAACCTTTTAAATAATACCACCATTTTCGAATTAACTTAATTTAAAAGTAACAAAATATGTTGATATTTTATGATACAAAAATTGTTTTTCCTTCTTGAGAAAGTGCTCAGAATATGAAGTCTTTTCAATTGAAAAAAGTGGTCAGAAATTGACAAATTTTCTATGGGTTTTAGAAAAAAATCATCAGAAATATATACCTCAGATTTTTAAGAATTTTGTAAGGAAAACTCTGAGATTCTGAAAACTTTTTCTAATAGACAAAGCCTCAGATGGTAATAACCCTTTCTGCTAAAAAAAAACCTTCAGATTCTAAGGAATTTTTGTTATAGGAAAATTCTTAGATTTTTTTCTTACACAAAAACCCTGATAACTTAAAAAAAAAAACAAACTTGAGATTTGCCTAAGAACTTTCTCCTATAGAAAAATACTGCAATTCTGATAACTTTTTGCTATAGAAAACCCTAAGATTCTAAGGACTTTTTCTTTAAGAAAAACGCCCCAATTCTTAGGATTTTATCTGGATTTAAGGAATTTTTTATTCCAGAAAAACCCTTGAATTCTTAGGATTTCTTCCAATAGAATATCCCTCAGTTTCTAGGAATTTTTCCTATGGTAGAAAGTTCGCTGGCTCTAAAACATTTCCATAGAAAAAAGAATCCAAAATTTGAGGTTTTTGCTATTGAAAAATTAATCTGATGTTTTTTCTGTAAGAAAAAGAACAAAGAATTGAAGACTTTTCCTATGGAAATAGTTTTCCTATAGGAAAAAGTTCACATAATATGATGCTTTTTAGGGAAAAGTGCCCAGATGTAAATAGGAGTTTTCCTATAGGGAAAAGTACTTAAAATCGTAAAATTTTTCAATGGGAAAAAGTGCTCAAAATCTAATGTGTTAGGAGAAAAAAAATCTCCGAGGCTTCCATTAAACTTAAATATTACTATAATATCTATTGTTAATAAAATATTCTATAAATAATTTTATTCCTTCACAGCAAAAACAAAATTGGAAATCATACTTTACAAACCACTTTTTTATTGCTTTAAAAGTATCCATAAGTGTATTTTTACTGCTTTTTTAAAAGTAATTCTGAAGAACTTCAACGTATATTTTAGTATATTTCTGCAGATTTCTATTAATAAACTATTCTAAAAATAATTTTATTCCTTCAAAGCGAAAAGAAGAAAGAAGAAAGTCATGCTTAGAAACTACTTTTTTCATTGCTTCAAAATTATCCGTAAGTGTATTTTTACTGCGTTTTTAGAAGTAATTCGGAACAACATAAAAAAATCACTTCTTTTATTGCTTCCAGCGTATCCGTTGGTATTTTTTACAGTTTTTTTTTTAGAAGTAATTCTGAACTACATCTAAAAAATCACTTAAGTATTGCTTCTAAAGCATTATTGCTTTAAAAGTGGTCCTAAAAAGTGATTTTCATATTTCCAAATAGATGATTCCTGGCGGGAGCAATACTTTTTTAATTTTTTTTACGTATTTTTTAACATTTGTAATTAATTTTTTTAAATTATTCAATACATTTTTAATTAAAAAAATTTTTAAAAATATATAAAATAAAAATCATGAAAAATTGCTTTTTAAGCGCCTGTGAAAATAGTACTGGAAAAAACACTAAATTGCAGTGCACCTTTCGCACTTATTTAACAAGTATTTTTTTGAAAAGAATAAGACACAATTACGCAATTCACAGTTCGTACACACATAATAATCCATGCATAAAAATACGAAAATAATGTCAAAACAACAAAAACTTTCGTAAAATAAACCATTTTTCGTATATTTTACGAATTTTTTTGTTATTTTGACATGTTTTCGTAATTTTATGCATGGATTATTATCAGTGTACTATTTTAAATAGTAAATTAGCATTTAGCATAAATTTGAGATTTATGGATTAAACTTCAAAAATCATGCTATTTTATAACCTGCTAATGTAAGCACTTAAACTGTGAATTCCTTTAATATCTTGCAATGACAAAGTTGTGTTTTTATGTTAGTCAATTTTCATATCAGAGAATAGCTCAGCGGTAGAGAGTTAGACAAGCAATCTTGAGGTCACAAATTCAATACCCGTTGGCGGTAATTTTTTTTTAATATGGTAACCCATCTCCAATATATACGCAAGCTGCCTGCTTTTGAACGTAAAAACCATATGTCAGTTTCGCAACATTTTGGAAAAAAGCGACACGGACGAGATTGGAAGATATCACTTCTGAGTAAAATCAACAACAGAAAGCTGAATAGGAAGGAAAACTATGAATTAGTTAACCTGCATTCAAGGCCTTACTTGGGTGAGATTGCTAAGCGGTCGCACCTTAGTATAGTTACGTTTTTAATGTAGGAATAGGCACATGTTCGATTCCTTCAGCCGACGGTTTGTTGAAAAATGATCATATAGAGACAATCTGACAATAAAATATACATAATAATACAATTCAATAGAAAATCACTGATGAAGCCTGTCCATAGAAAAAAGCAGAAACTAAATCTAGTCTGATTTGAAAATTGATGTGTTTATAATTTTTAAAGAAAAATGTTTAGCCTCAAACCTACTAAATTAAAATTGATAAAATGCATATTAATTGCAATATTAATTGCAGCTGTCTATATGACGTCAAAAAAATACTAAAAGAATATAATTTTTCTTTACCGTTGAAAAAGAGTTTCCTTTGCACTAGTTCAAAAATTACTGAAAAAATGTTAAAGTGGAAGTACTGCTCTGCAATGATAACTGCATGTTAAAATCATTTGTGTTTCGGTTAAAAAAGAAGCGCATCTAGATCATTAATTTTAGTGCTTGTTCTACTGCTTTGGCATATTTTTTTTTGTTGGGTTTATTTTTGGGCGCCATTTCTTGTTTTTTAGGTAAATTTACACACGAAAATAGTAAAGTTACACATATTCTTTTTTCATTTTTATGCATTTTTTAATGTAAATTTACACATTTTGTGTATAATACGCATATTATGTACTTAAATTTTTCATTTAAGCACTGGGGAATAAATTTACTTTATTTATAGTAAGAGTCCAGTTTCCTACTTTAAATTGGGTAAGTTTAAACAAAAAACAAATTAATGTGTATGAAATTCTTTGAGTTAGTGAGAAAAAAATATTAAATGTGACTGCAAATAGGAAATTGAATTTTTTTTCGAGCAGTTTTAATGATAAAATTAAATTTTTTAATATTGATACTGTTCGACTTCGTCATATTTATTATAATTTTAGCACTTTAATTGTCTTTTAAACTATACTTTAATTAAATTCTGTTGAAATTTACCCAACTTATAGCAGGAAATTGAACACCTACTATAAGTGTGGTAAATGTGCTTTATGTGTATAATTATATTTTAATTGGTGTACAAATAATGTGTAATTTTACATTGAAATTGGGTGCAAATCAAATGAAATTTTCAAATTCTTGTTTAAATTTACTTAATTTTTGCGCAAAAAAGCATGTCTTGCATGTAAATGTACTCACAAAATGTGTAAAAATGAACAAAAGATGCTTAAAAATCCTTAAAAAATGCGTAAAAATCCCTCATAAATGCGTATAATTACTCCAGCGTTGGCGTTAAAGTTAGACCACCCAAAAATATTTTTTTTTAAAACATTAAATCAAGTTTAAATACATATTTTATTAATAATGAGTTGTATACTTAAATAAATAAATTAAATGAAAGAGATTTTAAATACAAATAAATGTTTAAAAATGTTTGAAAATTTAAAATAAATCTAAATTACATAAAATAAAATATAAATATCTGTGACATTTTCACATAATCCTTTATGTGGAAATCGTCGTTTTAAGATTTTAAGTTATTAAAAGATAACATGGAGCGATAGAATTATATAGCCATTGGTAAAAGGCATGTTCCTATCTGAATTTTATTCTTGCCTTAGGAAAACGTCAGGGGACGATATTTTTAGAATTTCTAGCAATATTTGTTCAATTTAGTTACAAACTCAATGAGAATTTCTTATTCTCATCTGGAAGCGTTGTTAAATATTTAAGATATCAAAGAAAGGAAAAAAATAACTAAAAAATTTTCCACAATTTGCTTTGTCATCTTCCAAAATACTACAATACCATGTTTTTTTTATAGATCTATTAGTATAGTGACATCTATTTGTGTGTAACCGAAAGAAAATCATATGTTTTCTGCAAGTGTAGTTCCATTTAAAGTTGTAAAAGCACTTGTATGTTCGTTTTTTCAAATTTAATTTTAACGGGAAAAAATATTATGTAATTGCATTAAAGGAATTAAACTTATTAAAATTGAAATTATTAAAATCCCAAAACTTATTTAACAAATTGTAAAAAATAATCTGTTGAAGACATGTCCCTATCCGGGTTTCATTCTTGCCTAAGTAAATTGTCATGGGACGAGGTTTTTAGAATTTCTGGAAATATTTGTTAAAATAAATTACAAACTCAATGAGAATTTCTGGTTCCCGTCTAGAAGCGTCGTTAAATATTTCAAATATCAATTAAAAATTTTTTGTTTTCTGGAAATAGCAGCTGAAGTATTTTACAATAAATATTACCGTTCATATTATGACCGAAAGCAAAAATTACTTAATTTTCTATAGCCCCTAAATGTATGCTTTAGATTTTTTTAAATGTAAAATTTAAATAAAACAGACGTTTATTTAAATATATTGATTTTAGATTTTTTAAATAAATTTTCGACCTAAAATTTTGTTAAAATATTCAAATTATATATTTTGAATACCATTTTCTATTTAATATTTTCCTTCTCATGCTAAAATGCCTTGATTATACAAAAGGATTGTTTTTGTGGATAATTCTTATGTACATTTTTCTCTCTCTATTTTATAAAAAAAAGTCTGCCAATTTAAAATAAATAAATTTTTTTTTGTTAAAATTTTCATGTTTGTAGTTTTAATTCCTGTACAAACATAAAAAAAAAACAAATCTGTCGTCTGCCAGCAATTGTCATATAAATCTAATATTTAATTTTTTTTCTACTTTTTCTCCATTTCCAACTCAGTGAATACTGGAAATCCGTTTTTTTTTTGTTATATTGTGCTTCTAACCAGATTTTGTTATGGAAGATTTCACTTGGTTTGAAGTAAATACAAGTAATGGAAATGTGTTAAAAACAATGCCAGAAATAATGCTTGAGCAGTGAAAGCATTGTTTCATCTAGGTTATTATAATCTTTTCCCATTTTTACAGTTTTTTTTTTGTTTTCTTTTTTGATATTTTCCTTTAGAGAGTAATTTATATTCTTTTTGTAATCTTTAATTTAAGATGAACAGGTATTTTGGTGAAATTTTTTTCAAAAAGGTTTTAGTGAAGGAATTATGGCAAATTAAATAGTAAACTTTGATTAATATAACAAGCCTAAATTTATGCTATAGTTTTGGTGATAATATTTTTACAGGTTTTATGAATGTTAGAGGAAATAACAACATTTGGAAATAAAATTTATGGTTTTATTAAATTATAGAGGTTATGTTTTAGGAACTTGTGTATATATCAGATGATTTTTAAAGTTTTTATATTTTTAACTCTTGAGCTCGTCACCTGATTTAGTTAATTTTGTATTGAAAACTGTTGGGAAAATTGTTCATTTTGTTATTCATTTAGTAAATTTTATATTCAAAACTTTTATAAAAATTATTCATTTTCATCTTCCTTTAAAACAAAAGCTAAATAATTTAGTCTCTTGAAATAAAAATGTCGAAATTAATTTAATTTAACTCAGAGCAAGTTAAAAGTTTTATTTAAATATCTATAACACTTCACCCCTAAAAGCCTACTTTAGTTAGTTTAAAATAAAGAAATTATCTATTTTTTTATATCATAGCATACTTTAAGGCTTTCTAAAAACAAAATTCTTTTCAATTTCAACCATTCACAATTACTTAACAATTCTTTATACCACGAACATGTAGCGAGAAGAAAAAAAAATATAAATTTAATTACAACTCATACCCCATTGTCTAAAAAGCTATAAATTTTCTCACCTACCATGTTTAAGGCGAAATAATTTTTCTCATTTTTTTTTATAATTTTAACATTTACACTTCTGCTAACAAAACCAAACCAACAGAAATGGCAAAGAAAAAAAAAACTATGAACATGAAAATACAATGGCATTTATGCCTGCTTGGCTGCCTGTTGAAGCAAATTTACAATACTTTTATATTCTCAAACATTTTAATATAGGGGTATCTATCTATCTATATATATAAATTGTACAAACTCCTGTCATTTCCTGTGCTCCTTACTGTTCCCGTAAGTATTTCTGGTATTTTCTCAATATTGCCTTTAACAACGCCAACATACAATTCAATGTGTCAAGTTAAAATTAAATTGCAATTTGTGGCTTAATTTATACTTATAAAAGAGAAATGTTTGGAACTATGAAAATATCTATGTTAGAATGCGTTTCAATTTAAGTAGAAGTTAGAGAAAAGAAAACAAATGTTACTATTTTGTTGTAACATTTAAATTTAAATTTGTTTTTTAAATAAAGGCTTTAAAAATCGACAAGATAAGAACAACAGAAAGAGAAGTATACTTTTAGCAGCGAATATATAAATAAAAATGAAGCATATGTTAGGGGTTCTATATAAAAAATAAAACAAAAGGCTACACAAGGGGCATAAATGTAATATAAATAGTTTCTATTTTTAGAACTTTAACAGAAAATGCAGAAGAAATATTGAACACATAACAAATATAATTTTCAATGAATTTATTTGAACTAAATTAAGTTTTGAAAAATTTATTAATGAAAAACAAATATTTGTATAAATTATAAAAACGTTGTCCTTAGGCAAAAATGAAATTCGGTTAGGGACATGCCTTCAACAGATTATGTTTTACAATTTGTTAAATAATTTTAAGGGATTTTAGCACATTTAATTCCTTTAATGCAATTAAAATTAATATGCCGATAAAAATAAATTTAAGAAAACTAATATGCAAGTGCGTAAACAAATTTAAATGACACTTTAGAAAATATATTATTTTCTATTGTTGTTTTGTTCATTAATGGATGTCACTTTATTGCTAGATCTGTTAAAACAACAGATTAATATAATGGAAGATGACAAAGTAAATTGTGGTAAAATTTTTTGTCGTTGTTTTTTCTTTGATATTTTAAATGTTTAACAAGAAACTCTCATTGAGTTTGTAATTTAAATTAACAAATATTTCTAGAAATTCAAAAAACGTATTACGTGTATTGTACACTCATAGAAATAAATCTGTAAAATTCGCAGAAAAAGTTACTAAAAATTTGTTAAAAATGATGCTACCCATGTGAAAATCGAAATATATATGAACATACATGATCATACATTGACTTGTATATGATCATGCATGGACATACATAGTTCTATGTATGACCATACATGATCTCATATATTTCCATATATCTTTGGATCCGAAATTTGAGGGTATATGACAATACATGTTCATATATGACCATATATGATCACATATGAGTCATATATACTCATATATGATCATATATGACCATATACATCCATATACCCTCAAATTTCGGATCCAAAGATATATGGAAATATATGACATCATATATGGTCATACATTGAACTATGCATAGTCATATATGATCACGTATGTCCATGTATGATCATATACAAGTCAATGTATGATCATGTATGTTCATATATATTTCGATTTTCACATGGGTACAGAAAAAACTGCTAAAATTAGCCGATTTTTTGCTAAATACTAGCAAAATAAGAACAGCAAAATTAAAACTGCTAAATTTACAGAATTTTAGTTATATTTAAGTTAACTTTTTGTTAATTGAAAATAACAAATTGTATTGTTAAATCTACAGAAAATTTTGTTAAATATTAGTACACTAAAAATAGCAAAAGTAAACTGTTATATCTACAAAATGTTTTCTATTTTTAAGCTAAATTTAGTTGAATGCAAACAGCAGTCTCTTCTGCTAAAATCAGCGGAAATAATTGCTAAAAGAATTGGAAACTGCTATTTTCAAAAGGCTCGATTTTTATATGCACTTAACAAAAATCGAAAAAACTTCTAAAATTTAAAATTGTTTTTGGTTTTTTGTTTAAATTTTTTATTTAGCAAAATTTCTACATGTTTATTTCTATAAGTGTGGGTAATTTCATAATTCTTGGGTAATTTTGTCCAAACTTGCGGGTAATTTTGAATTCCTATTGTGGCAACGCTGTATTGTAGTAATATCCCAGCAAAAAACCTGCTTCGCTAGATGCAGCTTTGTAAGGGAATAAATAAAATTAATCCCTTACAAAGCTGCTTACGGAAGGCATGATTTTTCCATACAAAGGGCCCGCTTGGAAGCACGTTGTTTTTGTGAGAAAAAGCGCATTATTCGCTGCTCAAAAATTGCAGTAAATTCATGTTTTTCGTAAGTGCATTTAACCGAAAATAAATTCATGCACTTTTTTTGGAAAAAGTGCTTTTTTTGCTGCTGAAAAGATGCAGTAAATTCATGATTTTCATTGAGCGCATTTAAACGCGTCTTCTTATGAAAATAAATGCATTCATTTGCCGACTTCAAAATGCAGACTGACTCATGTTTATGTGGCGTCTATACATTAAACTCTACTAAAGAAGGGTAAAACACGATTGAGATGACTCAGATTTCGTGCGCATTAATCTTTGGATAACTTACATTTTATTTTACTCCCTTACAACCTGCTTCGTCGTAAGGGAATAGCGTAGCAATATAATTTTTTAAATAACTTGCTTACGATTTGCTTCTTTTAAGGCAGTTTTGCAGGGTATACAATCAAATTTCAAAATTTTTTGTGTATTGTATACGCATAAAGTGGCGCAACTCTGTAAAGCAGAATTTGTAGCGCGTTTTGAAGCGCTTCGTATTTTTACTGCTTCCAAAATACTAAAAATTTTTTGCTGGGATGTTAGTTTTCGTCTTAAACGCGTTTTTATGCACTTTGTGTTTTTTTTATGAGTTAACGGATATAGTTAAGTCGAAAACACAGCTATAGTCATTGAACTTAATGAATATCACCAAAAATATATAATTTTTGATATCACAAAACAACTTTGAAAAAAAGCGAACAGGAAGGAGATGGTTTGCTGAATTCGCCGCACTCACAAATTGTTTTTGTAAAAATTAATGGAAACAATATAATACGGCAATATTTTAAATATACAATCAGTGTTGCCACAAGTAAAGCAAAAAATTACACAGCTGTAGATCAAAAATTATCCAAAACTGCATGAAATTACACAAAAAATATATTTTTCATATTATTTCAAAATAAAGTCTCCTGGGCACAGTGGAGAAGAATACAAATATTTTCGCCATTTCTTACCGACTGATATGAAATTTCACACTGTAAGTTTTGGATGGCCGAAACTGCAAGAGCTATGCCATTCGACTCCAAAGTTTTGCCATTTTTCTATTTACAAACCGATTTTTAAGACGTAAAATTTCTATCATCTACAAAGTGCAAGTTATTTGCATTTTTGCTATAACCTGTTCCGTATTTTTGCATTCTGCAAAAACATATCCAGGCCAATTTTCAGAAAATATTATAACAAATTATTCTATTAACTAAAGGTAATTTCAATGCAATATCTTTTTCAGGATTAAAATAGCGTGCTTTTAATTTTGAATATTACAAAAATGGTATTTTATCCATATTAAAAGTTTCTTTCAGAACAAAGTATTTATGTTTTTCAGAAAGGCTTCAGAAAGCTGGAGTAGATCCTCCATGGCGTCCGTAATGTGATGGCATAAGTCCTGTTCAACCCCAGCTTTAAATGTCGGCAAGACAGGAACAATTTTAAAAATATTTATATTCGTATTTCTAAAATTTTGAAATTTCTTTACAGCATGTGTATCAACATATTTTCTTTTAAAAAATAAAAATATAAAATTTTTTCAAAACTTTCATACGATTCTGTTGAAATCGGAAACATGTTGGATTTAAAGAATTCTAAAATATTCTGATTCGGCTCCACCTCGCTGCGTTAGCAAAATTTTTGTATGGTCAAAGTCCAGTATCAAGATAACTACAACAAACAAATTTTCAGACATTAGAAAGTCACAATCATAACAAACTCAAACTTTCCCACCCTTTCGCTAAATTTTTAAATGTTCTTGAAAACTAAGAGAATTTTTAAAAGAAGCTTGACAATTATTTTCGCAAACAATAAATAAAAGGCAGTGCTTTAAACAAAACAAAAAAATACATAACACCATTTTTTATTTCTTCTAAATTGGGTTTAGTGTTGAAAAAATCTACAAAAGTAATTCACCAGAAAATGGAGATTTGTGGTAAATATTTCACTGACAAACTCGTTTCGTCTAAATGTCGACTAATTTTTATTAATTTATTAAAAAGCTCCGGGACTTTTAAAAATTTCTATAAAAAGTGAAATTACACAAAAACTACACAAAAATGTCATTATTCAAAAATTATCCAACGAATGTGTAAACAGTCCCGTTTTTGAATAATTATTCAAAAAGTGGCAACACTTTATACAATTGATACAATATATAAAAATTAAATTTTTGTTTAAACTTACAATTTGTTGTTGTACTCCATCCCTGTTGTCATGAAAGGCCTTTAATGCAACTGATGATTTTGGTGTATACTCTTGGGAGTAATTTAGTTTAACGCGTAATTGTTCTGTTTACAATGTCTTTTAAATATTCTTTGCTGTAATTACAAAAACATGAATAAAAAAATTTACTTTATATGGATAAAAAAAAATCACTTTTTTAAAGAAATATTGTTAACTATTTATCTTTATAATATACACTTCACTTTTCTGCAGTTAATAATGTAAAATTTAATTTATATTAACGAAAATATAATATTTAATTTCTTTTTAGGACGAACAATAGCAGACAAACGGATAAAGGAAAAGACCGACTTTTAACTAATAGTGCTTGCAATAATTTTATTAAGCAGTAAGTAATCAATATGAAAGAGTGGGATGAATAGTTAGTGAGAAGCTAAACTAAGCGCTACCAACTTTGATGATTTGTCTCCATTTTGACGATTTTTGAAGTGAAATTTAATGGAATGACGATTGACGATTTTGCAAAATTTAATGTGTTAAATATGACGATTTTTCAAGAATTAAATAATTTTTATAGTTTATTCCAACAGACTCGTTGATAATTTTGAATTTTACTAAGTCAGTGTTTTTCTTGAACATATTTACATATTTTAGACCGAAAGAAACATAAATTTTAAACAATTCCAATGTTCCAATTCCGGATAAGAAGTAGGAGAGCATAATGTAATGTGAAAAGTACAACAATTTCGAAAAACCCCTCAAAAATTTAAGTTAATTGTTTTCTATTCCAATAGAGTGTCCAGGACCATCAAAATAAGCCAACACATATATTCTTGGTACATTTTGAAGCAGGATCAGTTTTCCACTTTAACCCACAGCAAAGCTTGAAAAGATAATTATTTTTTGAATCAATTCGCATAAAAATTTATTCATTTTATGAATGAGTGAATAATTTATAATAATTTTAAATCAATGATTTGATATTGTATAAAGTGCTCTAATTTATATGGATTCAATTTTGATTCGATGAATAATTTATTTTAAGATATAATTCGCGAGTTATAAAGCAAATCAGAGCTTTGAAGAATTGATTAAAAAGAATTAAGTATTTTCAAAGATAATTAAGAAAAGCTGATTTATAAATTCACGAATCAAAAAAAAATATAAAGATAATTCGCAGGATTTATTTTTATATTTTTTGATTTGTAAATTGATGTCAAATTTTTAATTCATTTGTAGGACTCTATACCATTTCAAAACTTTGATTTATTAGGAAAAAAAAATTAGTTTTGTATTTAAAATTATTACAACTAACAACTAGCGTTTTTGGTTTAGTTAAACTGGAAATGAATTTAGTCGTATCGGGCAAGCCAGCAACGTTGTTAGCGTAAATATCTTAAAGTTTAAAATTTAATTTATTTTGGATAGGAAGTAAATATGTTATGAAAAAAAATAATGTATAAATCTTCTTAAGTTCGAAATTTTTTCAAAGAAATCAACATATTATTCGACAATTAAAAATAATAATTTTTATTCTTTTTTTAAAAATTGAATTATTACTGATGATTGAATTATTTATTTTTTTAGAGGTCTGAATCAAATGAATAATATTTAGTTGAAACGAATCAATTCGTTTTATTCTACGAAAAGAATCACCAAAAATCAAATTGATTCTTTGAATAAGATATTGATTGAATAAAGTAGGCAGTAATTCAATTAACTGAAATCAGTCGTACAAAATTAAATTAGATTTATAAATTGAATTAAGAAATTATGTTTTAAATGGTCTGGAGGTCAGTAATAAAGAACTAATTATTGGGACACATTTTTATCTAAAAATATGAAATTTTTTACAAACAAAGTAATGTAAAATTTTATAAGAAAACTCTTTCCTTTGGCCATGCACAGCTCCAGCATTTAATATATGTAAGTGGAAAAATCATACGCCACCGTAGCTAAAAAAAAAACAACAAACACATTGACTTGGGCACTGTGGCATATTATGTTTCCCCTTATATTAATTGCTGGAGTCGCGCATACCTTTGCCATTAAAATATAAGGACACTGAACCAAAAACAGCGGTGAAATCAACTAAAATCCATGTTAAATTGATCACTGTAGAGTAGAGCATACCACCTTACAGGCAAGAAAAAAAGTGCACCGTACACCCTCCAATATGAAGTATTTTTGCAAGGAGGTTTAAAAAAAATTTTTTTTTATTTTTTTGCCGAACTTAGGGGTCGCCATTTTACATTTTTCTTTATATCTTTGGCATTTACAGTCGGATCATAAAGTATGATACATCGATGTTTTTCTGTCGAGGAGACCAGTGTTTTGCTGTAAGGGCCATTGACCTCAAGTATCCCGTTTTAGTAGTTACCTACCAGATCTCAGTTGCTACCACCCGAACGTACAACCCTAATGTCAGAAAATTAAATCTCGCAAAAAATCATTAAACTTTTGCTAAGGAAGTTTTTTCGATAAACCCAGTAGAAATTTTTTTTATATATTGGTTGCCGAAAGTAGGGTTCGCCTTTTTAAATTTTTTTTCATTGGATTTTTCCTTTATAGCAAAACACTGGTCTCCTCGAGGCAAAAAAATCGATATATCACACTTTTGACTTTAAGTGCCGAAGCTATAACGGCAAAAAAAAAATTTTTTGAAATAGCCTTCCAAAAATGATTCATATTGGAGGGTGTGCGGCGAACTTTGTTTTTGAGGTACGGTCTACTGTACAGCTAACAAAACCTGTCCGTCAATTTAACACATTGTTTGGTAAATTTATATTTTAAAGTTTAACTATTTGATGTGGTGTTCTTTTGACAAAATATCATCAAATGTATTAATAAAAATTAGTTATGTTAACAATTATGTTCCATCAAATTGAATAATTATTTTGTTGTTTTACCAATGAATTTTATTCATTTTATTCAACAGTGCATGATATTTATTTCATATTTTATCAATTCATTATTAAATGAATTGATATATTTTTTAGTAAGGTTAGTACAGTACTAAAGACACTTTAGTACACTCAAAAAAAAGTCAGTAAAGTCAGCAAAAAATGTTGCTGTGTCAGCAAATGTTTAGTCAGGAGCGTGTTTGCAAAAAAGTTGGTATTTTCAGCAAAAGTGTTTTCTGAAAATCAACGAGCTGATTTTTACCAAAAAAATAGTAATCTCAGCAAAAGTTTTGCTAACACTTAGTCGATTGTAAATGAAAAAAAAATCCTTGCTAAAATCACTAAACTTTTTGCTGAATATTAGTACACTCATAAAAAAATTCCCGTACAAATAGGTCAAAATTGTGCTAGCGCAAATACATGTACTATTTCCTGCAATTTTAGCAGAATTTTGACCTATTTGTACGGGCTTTTTAAAAGAAAGTAACAGAAAAATTAGTTCAATTTATTTAGAACGCGTTTAACAGACTTTTGTACTAACTTTTTTTATCAAAAAATTTGTAGAGAAATTTTGCTTTAGTTAATTTATTTGCTGAAAATTTAAATATAGAAATTGTGTAGAGTTGTTTTTTTAATTATCATTTCCGTTGTCTGTACTACATCCAGACAAGCTGCGACATCTACATCTTGTCTATATGGTTGTCGTCCACGCTATAATTGCGGTTATCAGCACAATTTTTGGTAGCAAAATAAATTAGTAAAACATTAGTTCAAAATTAGTTTAGTAGTAAAAAACTATAACTAAATCTTTTTCTGAAAACGGAATTTCAGCAAAAAAATTGCTGAAAACTAGTAAACTTGATATACAAGACATTATACCAATTTTTATACTAACTTATTTTTTGAGTGTATCTTAAAATGTCTTCCCCGGTTTTTGGGAAATTTTTTGGTATTTCTTGAACAAAAGAATTAACCCTCTAACCGGCCTAAGCTTTTTTGCAATGAAATTTATACCATGTGTTCCTCACGAAAAATAAACAATAAGTTCTTCAACAAAATTTTTTTCGTTGCCTACTTTAGGCGATATGGGCAAAATAGTGGTGAATCTCGAAAACTAGCGCATAAAAATTACTAGGTTTAAGCACAAATTATTTCCCTTACCAAGATGTAATTGCAATAAAAAAATGACATTTTTTGTGCTGCTACTTAAGAGGATGTAGAGATTTTCGTTTTTCGAAAAATGCGAAATTGAGCGAAAACGCACCAAAACTTCAATATATATTATTTAAACTTATAAGCTTTGCTATGTATACCAAATATATTCTTTTTACCAAATTTCAGAAAAATCCGTCCATTCGTTTTCAAGTTAAGGCGATATCCTTTAAAGGAATCCTGTGTGTCCTTGTAAGGAATTTGAATAGCTTAAGCTTCAATCTTACTTTATGGTCATTATCAATTGTTTTAGTCGCTTTAAATATGTTGTTAGGATTTTTGAAAATTTTGGTTGTTTTTAAATATTTAATTTTTGAAATTTTACGAAATTTTATCTTTGACACTTTCTCGCTTCCAAACCGTGCATTGTATACAAAAAAAATCTTCACAAAAAATTTAATAAATTTTGTTTTCTGTTGAAAAAGAATAATTTCTTATTATAAAATACTCTTTTGGCACATTTCTGGTTAATTTAATATACACCGCTTGTAGGCGGGCTTGCCGGTTAGCGGGTTAAATGGCCCATAAAAATTAAAATATAGAGAGTTATAATTTTCAAAAAAAATATCTGCCCAGTGTCAACAGGTTATCGTACCATTTAGCACGGTCGATTGTCGACCGACGACAGCAAAAGTCGTCGCGATTAATTTAAATTCAGCGACAGTCGACCGTCGACATTTGTTGACGTTTAGAGAAGAAGGAAAGCAAATCAAGAATATGTTTATATTTGTTTCGCCACAATTCTTCATCAATTCAATTGGTTTTGCATTAATTCTTGTTTTTTTACATTTTATTGTATTTAATTTTGCTTTTTTGCGGTAAATTATTTATTTTTATTTTCAATTATATTTCTTCTGTCAAAAAAAAATAAATTTTTTATAAACAAAGTTTAGAATATTTGCAACTCTAATACGAACTTCTACAACTCTGTTCTAATGGCAACCATTAATTAGTTAAAAATGTGGCAACAATTTCACAAATATTTTAAGTGTGTGTTAGTGTGTCGTCTATGAAAATAAAATAGATTCTATTACGACGACAAATCACCGGACGACACGGCGACATTTTGCTTCCCATACAAAATATATGAAAAAGCACATGTCGTTGCCGACCCAGTTCTGATTAATCTCTTATTCTGCATTTTATCTCATTTCAAATAGCACACAAAACACTAACCGTCATATCAAACATGTATGTATGTTGACAATAAATAAAAATATTTTCAAACATAATGATGATAATAATAATGCTAATACTTATCGCTTTCTAAGCGAAACAAAAAAAAAAAAAAAAAAAAAATGAATTAGACACGTTTGTTTTAAAGAACTAATTTCTATAAAAAGCTTAGACTGAAAAAAAAAACTTAAATAGTTATTAAAACGATTTCAAATCGAATAACAAATCCAATTTTATTAGCAAATATGTTGTTAAAAGTTATTGTGTTAACAATTTTAATAACAAGTGTTTTTGAAAAAATCAAAACGGAGAAATTTCCATATCAAGCATCACAATTATGGCATAGTATTGGAGAAAGCGAAGAAACTAAAGAATTTTCTTCAAAAGAATATTATTTACTGGTAAAGGGTAATAAAGAAGAAATGGAAATGAAAGACGAGGATGTATCGATATCAATGTCCGAGGAAGTTAAGGAGTATAATGGAAATTACCAAAAAGGTAAGTTTTAACTAAAATTATTACAAAAAAAAAATAAACGATTTACAATTAGTTAGTTTTTAATAGAAAATCAACTTCCAAATTTAGCCACTAGGGGAAATAATATACCAAATGAATTTTCAGATGCTAAAACTCGATCAAATGAAGATGAATCCTTTAGAGCTCCGTCATTTCTAGATAAATTTAAACGACAAATAAGTGAGTGTTAATTGAATTGAATTTAAGAAATAAAAAACCATTTTTAATATCCATGATAAGGGCAGGGACACTGAAGATGGGTGTTGTAGTGAAACCAAGAAGGGTATAAGACTAGGAGATGCAAGTGCAAGTGCTTAAATGACGATATAATGCCACAAATAATTAAAAATGTAAATAAAGAGGCGAAAAAAAGATCTCTAAATTATGAGAGAAAAAAAAGTAAAAAAGTATCAGAAATTAAAAAGTGCAATAATTTACAAAATATGTGAAATATAAAATTTCTGAGAATGAAATTCAAATATTAATTTTTGTTTATTTTTTATTTTTGATATTTTTTATTACCATTTTTTTTTTCTTAATTATAACATTTTTTTTTTAATTTTTAATTGCTGCCAATTCACTTCCACTTTTTCATCATTTTTCGATCGATTGTCTGAAAACGCCATAAGATTCGACCCGATGTGTGATCCGATAGTAATTGCATCTCCCAGTCTTATTGGCCGAAAATACGCACTCCATACTGCTGGCTCTTATCGAAATTACTTTTAAATTTTATTTGAAAAATAATTTAAGGAAAATGTGATAATATGATCTCAGATCGAACGAAAATCATTTATTTAATAATTTTGAAACCTATCTTCTTTAGCTGTTCAACAAATTATAAATGGCAATGGCAACAATCCTGACAATTCTTTTGAAGACATATCTCTATCAGTGTCTGAGGAATCGAAGGAATCTAATAGTTCTGAGATATTTTCTGATAAATTTAAACGACATATACGTAAGTTTTGAAAAGAATCGCCAAAAACTTATTAAAATTTAATTAATTTCCAATCTATTGCAGAATCACAAGCTGGCAATACTGATATAAAAGGAAATAGTAATCGTGTTTTTAGTTTATTGAATTTACCAGTAAAATTAAATGTTTTGGCCAATGTTTTGAGTGTACTAAACGAAGAAGTTGTGGGTACTGAAGGAAATACAACAGGTATGACATAAAGATTTTAATGTAAAAGATTTTAATGTAAAAAAAATCGAAAAATTCTCAAAAGCTCGCACAGTTTAAACAAAGATTATATACCACATCGGCTGAAAAGTCCGTAGGATAACCAATATAAGTGGAATGTCTGGTTGATCACTTCTGAGAGTAAATTATCATATAGAGACAATAAAATATCAACAATAATACAATTTAATGGAAAATCACTGATGAAGCCTGTCCATAAAAAAAGCAGAAACTAGATCTAGTCTGATTTTCAAATTAATAATGTGTCTATAACTTTGAAAAAATGTTTATTCTTCTTCTTAAACTCAAACCTACTTAAAATAAGATTTGTTTTTTTTTCAAAATTCGACTTTATTCATCAACATATTGTCCTTCAAGAGCGATATAATCACTCCAACGCCTTTTTTAACATTTCGATACCTTTTTTATAGAATGATTTATCTTTGGCCTCAAAATAGGACACTGTTTCGGCAATCACCTCTTCATTCGAACCAAATCTCTTTCCAGCCAGCACTTTTCTGAAGTCTGAAAACAGGTAAAAGTCGCTGGGAGCCAAATCTGGGTGCGAAAGCAATTGAAAGTGTAATTCGTGCAATTGGCCACGGTAGCCAACGACTTGTGACACGGCGCACTATGCTTCGTCCCATGAACAAAATAAAAAAAAAAAAATTTGTCTCAAATTGTGATTAAAGAAGGATTTTATTAAAGATAAGAAAGTAACTCAAACAAATGTGAAAAAAAATATTTGATGTGATTGCTTTTGCCGCTAAGAGAGGGCGCTAAACTCAGAGAATTTTATGCAAAAATGACTTAACAGAAAAAGGGTTTCTAATTGTTTCACGAAAATAATTCTCAAAAATACATTTTTTTCAAAACTTGTTCGAAAATTTCTTTTTTAATTACTTCAATATATTTGTAGTTTAATTAAAATATGGATTTTAGTATATGTTTACAAAACAATTATTTTTTATTGCTCCGAAAAACACATTTTTTTTTTTTTGTTGCAAATCCAAAAATTACTTAAGTTTGATGGAGTATAAAAAAAAATTATATAAAATTAGATATTTTTTTCCCCTTTTTTTGTAAGTTTATACTGTTATATAATAGATCATTAAAAACTTAGTTACTATTTTTTACCACAAATTAAAAAAAAAATTGATTTTTTGAGAAGCCTAAATTCATAATTTTTACACAAATTTCACGCATTTAAGAGTGTTTAGTATTCAAACCATGTGAAGCTTCCATTTTAGGTATAGGATGTGTTGAGCGGCCTTATGCAAAACACTACGAGGGACAATTTTGTGGAACATTCTAACCCTCTAACTCTTCAATGCAACGAATTTTTTGGCACCTTTTTAAAAAGAGACAAAAAAGACCCGTAAGTTGAAGAGTTAGAGGGTTAAAATGTTCCACAAAAATGTTCCTCGTAGAGTTTTACATAAGTTCGCTGAACACATCCTATACCTAAAATTGAAGATTCCCATGGTTTCTCCCTAAACTCCAGGTTTGTGGGACATTTAAGCAGCAATTCTGAATAAGTACGAAATTAACCCTTAAACACATTTTAAGTTTTTACTTATTACTGGCACTTAAGTTAAATTTTCAATGCTGATGTCTTCAAAGACTAGTAGAATTTCATGACAAATATTTTTGCGAAAAATTTTAACCCTCTAACTCTTCAACTTACGGGTCGTTTTTGTCGGTTTTAAAAAGGGGCCAAAAAAGTCCCTTTAATTGAAGAGTTAGAAGGTTAAAATGTTCCACAAAAATATTCCTCGTAGTATTTTACATAAGTTCGCTGAACATATCCTATGCTTAAAATGGAAGATTCACTTGGTTTCCTATTTTAATCCTATTTAATTTTTTTTTGTTTTAGAAAAATCATTTTATGCTTTTAAAACCCATTTTTTGTGAAAGGGTTTTTTTATTTTATTTATGAATCGATTTTATCCAAATTTGCCACAAATATGGCTTGGCCTTATATCAATTCACGTGCTAAATTTGCAGGTTTTATAAAGATTTTAAAATAAAGGATATATGGCAGGACTAAGAGTCCTTGCTTCGATTTTGATAAAAATTGCCACAAACGTTTCCAATTTTATGTGCATCTCAATGGATACTTTTTTGTAAATTTACGTCCATTTATGTAGCTTATATAATATTTTTAAATTTCAGGACCTATGGGAGGTGGGCGTGTCCTTGACCCGATATTTCCAAAAATTAAATTTTTTCTTAACTAAGGGGTTCTATGTCAGTATACCAAATTTCAAATCTCTGTCTCGACTCCTCCTTCTATTTTTGACCAATCGTTATATGGGATCAAAGCACCGTGCGGCGCATTTTTGGAGCCTTTTTTTCGATTTCCTCTTTCAAAAGCACCAGTTGGGCCATGTAGCGATCGCTATTGATGGTCTGGCCTTTTTCAAGATAATCAGTGAATTCCAGCCGCATCCCAAAATACTGATGCCATAACTTTAACAGCTAACTGTAGCGATTTTGTCTTCTTCGGACAAATTCGACTCTGGAGTGAAGTGGCAGATCCAAGTTCAGATTTTTATAAAAAATGTTTTTTCTATAGGAAACATTTTTTGAATCTAATAATGTTTCCATCCTTTTTTTTCTATAGGATAAGCCTTAGATGCTATGTTATTTTTCCTATAGAAAAACCATTAGGTTCAGGAAATTTTTCGATAGAAAAATGAAAAACATAGATTTTGAGGACTTTCTTCTATAGAAAGGTTTCAGATACAGCGACCTTTTTCCTAGAAGTAAGAGTCCATGTAAACTGAGGGCTGTTCTATAGAAAGGTGTCCTCAAATTTCGAGGTTTTGCTATACGAAAAAGTTCTAGAAATCTGGAGTTTTTTTTACAGAAAGACTCCCCAGAATCTGTAGATTTTTTTTATTTTATTTTTTATTTATTTTTTTATTTTTTTTAAAGTGAAGCAACACTAAGGAAATTCTTCCTATTAATTAACGTGTTGCTTGCTTTGGAAAGGGGATAGAGCAGAAGTGAAAGGTGGTGAAAGATGAAGGGCTTCAAATATGGCAACACTGTAATTGCGCGAGATGTTGAATCTTAGAACAGTTGTTGGGCGCCATCCAGTGGTGAGTTGGCCTACTTTGTTGAAGCTTTTTAGTTCATAGCCCTGTTATATTATTTTACTTCGGTGGGGTTAACTGCTATGGGAACACCGAAGGAGGACGCTGAAATATGTAAGAGGGATAGAAAAAACTCATACATATTATTATTTTTCATAAATCGATATTGCCTTGGTTGGGGCTCGAACCCGCAACCTTATGTGTAACAGTCCAACGCGCTAACCATTACACCACAGCGCCCAAAAGTACTCTGAAATGGGAGAAATTTCGTTAGAAAAATGTCCTCAGACTATTAGGGATTTTCTGTAGGAAATAGTTCTCAGAGTCATAGCGATTTTTCTCGAAAGATTTTCACAGGAAAAAGTCATCAGAATGAGAGGCTTTTTTTAAAGTTTTCAGTTAGGAAAAGTCCTTTGAATTTGTTGGATAAACGTTCTCATAATCTAATAGAGTTTTCTGTAGGAATGTGTTCAGAACCTGAGTGCCTTCCTGTAGAAAAGAAATTCTCAGCATCTGAGAAGCTTTCTGTAGGAAAAATTCTTTACAATCTAAAGGTATTTTAAAGGTTGTAGCGACTTTTTTCGGAAGGTATTCACACGGAAATGTAACCAGATTCTGATACTTTTTTGAAGTTTTCAGCTAGGAAGTTCCTTTAATCTGTGCGATAAACGTATTTATAATCTGGTACTTTTCTGTAGGAATATGTTCAGAATCTGAGCGTATTCCTGTAACTTCTCAGAATTTGAGAAGCTTTATATAGGAAAAAGTATTCACAATCTAAAGATGTTTTAGAGGAAAAAGTCGTCAAAATCTGAGAGTTCATTTGCTCTCCGAAACCTTAAATTTTTCTAGAAAAAAAACTCCTCAAAATCTGTTGTATTTGCTGACGATTTATTTCTAAAGCCCATAGAGAATTTGTAAGTTTCGGACCACTTTACCTATTGAAAAAGCCCTAGATAATTATCAATATTAGGATCATATTATGACCATTAGCATCATATTATGATGAATCATATCACGGTGCACTTAAACTATTATAATGTGTTGCTCTTTTCTCTGCGTGCAGGTTTTTGTGCCATTTTATGACATTTGAGGGAACATTTTTATACATTTAGTTAACCCTGGCTTATTTTTAGATATTAACGATTTATTGACATAATGGGACATTTTGGTGTCATTAATAGACCCAAGAATATAATCTTCAAAACTACTTTGACTCTTCTTGCAGTTTACTTAAAAATAAAATTCTTGTCGTTTATTTAACCTTCTTTTTCTATTTTTAACTGTACAATTTTCTTGAGCTTAAGGTTTGTTTTTTTTATATAAAAAGTTTTTTATTTTCAATATTTCGCCACTCCAATGTGTAGCATCTTCAGGAAATAACAATTAAATTAACAATTTATAAACAATTTGAAAGTTTGAAAAAATTTTAAAACATTTGTCAAATATAAATTATTTGTATAATAATTATAATTTATATTTGACAAATGTTTTCAAATTTTTTCAACATATATGATTTTTTGGACATATATGATAAGCTATACGCATATATGATCATATACGAACACATATATGATCATATATATTCATATACGATCCACTTTTAACTTGAAATAACATAATTTTTTTAATTTTAGGTGCTGGTGGTTCCTCAATAACTGGAAATAATAACCAAGGCTTAAATTTGGTAGATTTGCCCGTGGATGTTAAAGCTGTTCTGAATATTTTAAGTAAAGTGAATCAAACCGGCGAATCAAACACCGATGGCCCTATAGAAGGAAATACAAACCAACAGGGATTGTTGGGTGGTTTATTGGGTGGTTTAATAGGAGGCGGTGTAGTAGAAGGAAATGGAAATCTACTAGGAGGTGTACTAGGTGGGGATAAGAATAATGGTTTAGTTGAAGGATTATTGGGGGATGGCTTAGGAAATACTTTAGATGATTTATTAGCTGGTTTACTGGGAAATGATGCTGAACTGGGAAGTTTATTGGGTGGTATCTTGGGTACAGACCAAACAAATAGTTTATTGGGTCCCTTGTTGGAAAATTTACTAGGGGCCGTAGGTAGTATAGTAGAGAATTTATTAGAATTATTAACAGCTTTACTAGAGGCTCTTTTAAATGGTTTATCAAAAACGGGAGCAACACAAAATATAAATAGTCCAATAGGTAAGTAGTTATTATAAATCTCAATTTAAGAAATTTTATTGTTATTTTTTTTTTTTTACTTTTAGGCAGTAATAACCAAATTTTTTCTTTAATCAATGCTCCCATAAAAATCGAAGCTTTCATTAATATTTTAAGTTCTTTAAAACGACAAATTGTTCAACAAACTAATCCGAATATTACGACAAATTCACTATTAGGAGGGGGTTCATCACTACCAGGATTAAGTAAGGAAAATTCAAATTTCAAGTTATAAAAATAAACTAAGATAGAAAAAAGCTTTACCGTGCTTGTTAAAAAATTTTATAATTTTCAGTCAATTAAATAGTTAATAATATTTATTAAATATTTTGTAGTATTAATTAAAACTTATATCGTATTAATTATATGATTCATTTAATTGTATGATAAAACATTTTATTATTAGGCTTTTCTATCAATGGTTTTTAGAAACAAAGAGGATAATCACAACAACAATAATGGCGAGAATTTCTTTTTCATATATTTTGTATGGGAAGGAAGATGAGGCATCGTAATAGAATCTATTCTATTTTCACGGCAACACACTAAGCCATACACAAAATATTTGTCAAATTATTGCCATATTTTTTTACTTTACCTTTTGGAACAGAGTTGCAGAAATTCGTATCAGAGTTGCAAAAAATCGTACTTTGTTTACAAAAAATTTATTTTTTTGCCAGAAGAAATATAAAAAATAAAAACACTGAATTTTTTTTTTATCAAAAAAGCAAAATTAAATACAAAAGACTGAAGTTTTTTTTTTTTGCAAAGCAAATAGAATCAAATTTTAGTCTGGCTTTCCTTTTTTCTAAACATCAAAAAATGTCCACGATCGATTGTCATTTAATTTAAATCAGTGGTCAACTGAGAGCGTAAAATTTATTCAGTAGCATGGTAGCTTTCAACAAAGCAGGTTGATGTCGCTTTGTTTAAGAAATTTTAGAAAAATATTCCACTCTTAAAATTTTACAAGAACAGGAAATTTATTATGAATTATTTTTTTTTCTTTAGTGAATTAAAATTTACTAACTAATGGAATACTTTTTTAAGAATAAATAATTTATATACAAAAAAATAAATATTTTTTAAACAATGTGTATAATAAAATTTATTATGAATTATTTAAAAAAATTAAATTACTATAAATTATTTTTTTTTTTATTTCTTTAATTCATTCATTATTACATTTCTTCATTAATTCATGTTCTTAATATACAAATATAAATTTAAAAATGATAAACTAATTTCTCACAGTGTAGAAACACAATACATTTACATTCTCTCTTTGTGCCGACCACTGATTTAAATTCATCGTGATGATTTTTGTTGTTGTTAGCTGTGATTAATGTCATATGATTAATATATACTCTTTTTTTCTCTCTTTCATTTTAAGCTGACGTTGATACTCTCATCCAGAGAAATAATAGTAGCGCATCTAATTTATTAAACCTGGCACCAGATGCTAATGTAAATCTGAATCTCCTAAGTGAAGTAACACAATTATTAAACCCGGGCCAAAATGGTAATGCAAATAATAATAATAATGGAAATAATAGTGGCAGTGGATTAGCTAATCCTAATGAAATTTGTTTCGATATACCCATCGACCGTAAGTTAAGCAAGAAATTTTTCATTTCCTCTAAAATTTTTAATAAAAAATAAAACTCTTTTAGAATCTGGTACCTCTAATGTGGGCAATAATAATGGATTTTCGGGTCTTGTAAATATTAAACCTACAATAAATTTGGACTTAAATCTTTTAAGTAAATTAACACAGACCGGCGGTTCGATTCCCAGCCATATACCAACACAAAGAATATGTATAACACGTCCAACTACTCCGGCTACTCTAACGATACCAACTACAACAGCTGTGACACCCACAACTAAACCAAATGAAATTTGTTTCGATATACCCATAGACTGTAAGTTTGTTTAGGATATACATAAGCCTAATAATACTGGAATTTCCTATAACTATTTTTTTTGTTTACAGCATCAGGCAATAATAATCGTATTTCCAGTCTAATTAATATAGAACCTAAAATAAATTTAGACTTAAATATTTTAAGTAAATTAACACAGACTGGAGGTTCAATTCCCTCTAACATACCAACGCAAAGAATTTGTATACCACTTCCAATCACCCCGACACCACCACCAATCATACCAACTACAACAGCTGTGACACCCACAACTAATCCCAATGAAATTTGCTTCGATATACCCATACATCGTAAGTAAAATAACAAAGTTACTCTATATTCAATAAATTTCTAATATTTTCCTTTCAGAATCCGGCTCTGGCATTATAAATATCGATCCAAAACTTAATTTAGTCTTAAATCTATTGAGTCAAATCAATCAGTCTGGTAGCTCTCTACCCTTGAAAGTTCAAACTCAACGCATCTGCATACCGTTACCCCCTACACCGACAACAACTACAGTTAAGCCTACTACCACCACAACTCCAGCACCTTATTTACCTATTACGGAATTACTTTGTTTAAAGAGAGTTTGCTCTCAATGGTTGCCAACTAGGGATTATAAATATTTAACGAAAAGGGATGAATACCCAAAATATACTTTTACTTATGCTTATTAGGGGTTTTCATATAACCTCGTATTCTAACCGTAAACGGTCTGGTAAATCTGGTATGTTTATGAGTTTAATGTTAAACTCCATAGATACAAAATATGGTTTGTTTTTATACAAGGTTTACAAAGAATTTACGCGTTATAATGAGTACCCTATTAAGTCTTAAAATTTTGATAAAATATATCTATTTAATAAATAAATAATTTCGAACAAGGCTTTTAAGATTTAATAAATATATATTTTTGTTTTGAGGAGAAATAACACTGAAGAAATTATTAATTAAAGTGTTACTTTCTTTCGATAGGGGACAGAGAAGAGATAAAAGGTGGTGCAAAAAGAAGGGCTTCAAATATGGCAACACTGTAATTGCGTGAGATGTTGAATTTTAGAGCAGTTGTTTGGCGCCATTTTTTGAAGAGTTGGCGAACTTTGTTGAAGTTTTTTAGTTCATACCCCTTTTACATTATTTTACTTCGTGGCGGTTAAGTGCTATGCGAACACCGAAGGAGGGCCCTGCGATATGTATGAGGGATAGAAAAATCACATATATTATTTTTTCTAAATTGATACTGCGGTCGCTGGGGATCGAACCACAGCGCCCACAAATATTTAACGGCCATCTATTGAGACATGTTGATAATTTTTAAATTTGCGGAATAAAATTTAGGTTCCTTTAATAGACCCACAGTTATTTTCGGACTTGGTTAATAGATAATTGTTTTTCTTTTGTAGCCCCATCATCATTTTCGGATATTTAAGGGACGCACTATGCTTCGTCCCATGGACGAATATCAAAAAAAAAATTTTGTCTCAAATTGTGATTAAAGAAGGATTTTTTTAAAAATAAGAAAGTAACTCAAACAAATGGGAAAAAAAATATTTGGTGTGATTGCATTAGCCGCCAAGAGAGGGCGCTAAACTCAGAGAATTTTATGCAAAAATGACTTAACAGAAAAATGGGTTTTAATTGTTTCACGAAAATAATTCTCAAAAATACAATTTTTTAAAAACTTGTTCCAAGATTTATTTTTTAATTACTTCAATATATTTGTAGTTATATTAAAATATGGATTTTAGCATACATATGTTTACAAAACAATTATTTTTTATTGCTACGAAAAACACATTTTTTTTTTGTTGAAAATCCAAAAATTACTTAAGTTTGATGGAATACAAAAAAAAAATTATATAAAATTAGTTATTTTTTTTTTTACTTTTATTGTAAGTTTATACTGTTGTATAATAGATCATTAAAAAATTAGTTACTATTTTTTACCACAAATTAAAAAAAAAATGGATTTTTTGAAATGCCTAAATTTATGATTTTTACACAAATTTCGCGCATTTAAGAGTGTTTAGTATTCAAACCATGTGAACCTTCCATTTTAGGTGTAGGATGTGTTAAGCGGACTTTTGTAAAACACTACGAGGAACATTTTTGTGGAACATTCTGACCCTCTAACTCTTCAATGAAAGGGAATTTTTTGGCCCCTTTTTAAAAAGAGACAAAAAAGACCCGTAAGTTGAAGAGTTAAAGGGTTAAAATGTACCACAAAAATATTCCTCGTAGTGTTTTACATAAGTTCGCTGAACACATCCTATACCTAAAATCGAAGATTCCCATGGTTTCTCCCTAAAATCCAGGTTTGTGGGACATTTTAGCGCCAATTCTGAATAAGTACGAAATTAACCCTTAAACACATTTTAAGTTTTTACTTATTACTGGCACTTAAGTTAAATTTTCAATGCTGATGTCTTCAAAGACTTATAGTAGAATTGCATGACAAATATTTTTACGGAACATTTTAACCCTCTAACTCTTAAACTTACGGGTCGTTTTTGTCCGTTTTAAAAAGGGGCAAAAAAGGTGCCTTTAATTGAAGAGCTAGAAGGTTAAAATGTTCCACAAAAGTATTCCTCGTAGTATTTTACATAAGTTCGCTGAAGATACCGTATGTCTAAAATGGAGGATTCACATGATTTCCTATTTTAATCCTATTTAATTTTTTTGTTTTAGAAAAATCATTTTAAGCGTTTAAAACCCATTTTTTGCGAAAGGCATTTTTATTTTTTTTATTAATAAATCGATTTTATCCAAATTTGGACAAATATAGCTTGACCTTATATCAATTCACGTGCTAAATTTCATCGCAAGCGGATAATTTTTGCAGGTTTTATAAAGATTTAAAAATAAAGGATATAAGGCAGGACTAAGAGTCCTTGCTTCGATTTTGATAAAAATTCACACAAACGTTTCCAGTTTTCTGTTCATCTCAATGGATACTTTTTGTAATTTTACGTCCATTTATGTAGCTAATATAATATTTTTAAATTTCAGGAACTATGGGAGGTGGGCGTGTCCTTGGACCGATATTTCCAAAAATTTAAATTTTTCTTAACTAAGGGGTTTTATGGCAGTATACCAAATTTCAAAACTCTGTATCCATTCCTTCTATTTTTGTCCAATCGTTATATGGGATCAAAGCACTGTGGGACGTTTTGGTTGTATAGTCCCAGTTTTTTAAAAAATTTAGTTTGGCTTAAAAAATATCTTGATTTTTTTCTCATTTTCGTAAACTAGATGCCACAATTCTAATTCTAAAATCAACACTTTGAGGATTTATATGAAAACAAAACTACCCATGTGAAAATCGAAATATATATGAACATACATGATCATGCATTGACATGTATATGATCATACATGGGTATACATGATCATATACGTCCATACGTAGGTCAATGTATGACCATACATCATCTCATATATTTCCATATATCTTCGGATCCGAAATTTGAGGGTATATGGAGGTTTATGGCCATATATGATCATATATGAGCATACATGAATCATATGTGAGCATATATGGTCATATATGAACATGTACTGTCATATACCCTCAAATTTCGGATCCGAAGATATATGGAAATATATGAGATGATGTATGGTCATACATTGACCCACGTATGGACGTATATGATCATGTATGCCCATGCATGATCATATACTAGTGAATGTATGATCATGTATATTCATATATATTTCGATTTTCACATGGGTATTATATTATTTATTTGAATTTAAAAGTCCTTAGATCATGTAAAAGAATCTTTTTTCAGAAAACTATTAGAATCGAATATTTCCCATATAAAAACTCCTAGATTCTAGGCTTTTTCATACATAAAACCACTAAAAAACTGATGAGTGTTTCCCCTTTTGAATCATAAATTTTTTTATATGAGAAAACGATTTTGAAAAATCTTGCCCAAAGAAACCCCTTCAGAGAAGTTTTATATTGAAAAAAGTCCTCATGGAACATCTATGGAAAAAAGTTCCTAAAGCTTTTTTAAAGCAAAATGTTATTGGAAACAGGGGCTATTTTATAGACAATAGTTTTCTTATTTAGAAAAACGTAAGAATTTGAAGATTTCTCTGTAAGGACAATTCCTACGAATCTAATAGTTTTCCTATTGAAATAAGTTCCCCGAATATTAGGGTTTTTCTATATTGTTACGGTTTTACCTGCTAAAAACGTTGATTTATTTACTTTAACCGCGTTCTTTTCTATTGCAAGATAAATAACCAATCCCGCTAATGACTCCAATTGTTACGTTTACCTACTAAAACGTTCGTTTATCTCCTTTAGTTAAACCGGGTTGGTGCTCTTTGTAATTAAAATAACACACTCTCTTTTTTTTACTCTAGACCAACACTTAGGGGATGCTCCCTACTAATGCAAAGCAGTGTGTTGATATTAGAAAAATATATTATGGGAAGGAGGAAATAGGGATTAGTGTTTATGAACGTTTGACTTGAATTTATCTTTGTTTGATTTTTAAGCTTATACATTCATTTATTTGATCACTTATGAAACTAAAAAACAATAACAGAAAGCTGAATAGGAAAGAAAACTATTAATTAGCATCACTATAACCAAGCCCTTAGTGGGTGAGATGGCTAAGCTATCGAACTCTAGTATAGCTACATTTGTAATGTAGAAGTGCATGGGTTCGATTCCTACAGCAGACAGGTTGTTGAAAAAATTGTTGTGTTTGCTATTTTTAGTCTCCACACACTTAAACTTATCAGGGTGTTTTTAGAGTTTCCAATTTCCGATAATGATTAAATGGTCAAAAATTGGTCAGATCTGGCAGCACTATTGTAAATTGCCTCAGTTTGGTTGCCATTTCATCATGAACAGACTAATGCCAGAAAACGCTTGCAAATTTATGAAAATCATGGTTCAGTAATCTCGGAATTTTTCAATACCCGATGAAGAATTTTCCAATATTATTACACGTGTAATAGAGATCAGATTTGTCTAAGATCTGATAGCAAATCTGGCCAGATTTTCTAATATCTAGCCATAAAAATCATCCAATTTTCCATATCACTTTAGATATGAAAAGATCGGGCACTAGATCTGATAAGATATGGCCAGATAGTGTACCACATATGACATTTTTGCTCATGTCTGATTTGATCAGATCTAATCTTTTTTACACTCGCATATATAATTATATATAGTCACATATATAATTCCATATCACTTCGTATCTTATTCGATCTGAAAAATAGCAAACATAATCGTATCTTATGGTATCCCCTGGGATTTATTATTAATCCGAAAAATGGGTTCAGCAAACTTGATTAAATTATATATAATTTTGATACAATTTAATAAAGCTTGATCCATTTCTAGGAAATTGTTGTTAGTCCCGAATTAATATTTTTCCAACATTTCAAAAAAATAATGAAAATTTAAATACAAATCAATGGATGGGAACATTGAACGAGTTTTCATTTTCACTAATATATAAATCAGATAAATTTCTATCCGAAAAATGCCACGATTTCATATTATTGGTTTTAGCTAATGCCCGTGTAAAAAATTTTAGATCTGACTAGATCTTTTTGGTTCTCAATAGATATGATTCAATCTAATTAGATCCTGTACCAGATCACATCAAATATGATCAGATATGGCATATGTGATAATACCTTATGGCAAGATCTGATAAGATCTAGTGCCAAATTTGTTCAAATCTAAAGTGATCTGGACAAATGCGCAAGATATGCCTAGATCTGATCAGATCTAATTAGATCTCAAATTTGTCCCCAATTTTGAGATCTGATTAGATCAGGTAAGATCTACGAAGATCTGGCCAGATATGCCTAGATCTGATCAGATCTAATTAGATCTCTAATTTGTCCCCAATTTTGAGATCTAATTAGATCTGGTAAGATGTGCTGAGATCTGGCCAGATCTGATCTTTTTTACACGGGTGGTACTCGTAACGTTATTTTAAATTTAAAATACTTTCAATAACAATTTTTAAGACCTTTTTACTAAGTTTTGTAATTAAGTTTATAATTTTTAACCATTTTCCTATAAAGCAACAGAATTGTATGTTAAAACTCAAAATTATAGACAAATTGCATTAATCTGTATGAAATATATGTAACTCTGAAAATATCGAATAGCTTTTTTTGGTATGGACTATCAAAAACTAAATTACATAGACACTGGCTTACGTGACACTTTCTACTCTTTTTTTACCAGCACTATTATATTGTAATGTTTTTGGCGCGTATGTTTTTATTCTATCCCGGAAAGTAAATCATATTGAACGATTAGCAAACCCTATAGACAATTTTGCTAGTGTTTTTAGTAAACAAAACTCAAATAAATGGCAAAAGACTATCATAGAAAATAAATAGAACTAAAGAAATTCAATTGAGTTTATTATTTTCAAATTAATTTCTAAAAAAAGAATTGCTAAAAGGCATAAGAAATGGTAAGAAAACATGGCAATGATTTATTGTTTTAAGAAATAACAGAAAAGATGACAAAAATCAAATATTTAATTGGAAAATTCCAATTTAAATTCCACAAAAAAAAAGAAAAAATTCTAGATGTTAATTGAAATTAAATAAGAAATAAAAATTTACTAAAAATTAATTTTAAATTTAAACCTTATAGCATTTTTTACTATTTTCCTCTCACTAATAAATGGTTCACATTATTTAAAGCATACTTCTAGGTGTTAATACAATTTTAAATTTAAAGCATACTTATGTGGTTTTCGTTGCCAGCAAGAACAAATACGCATTATTTTGCAAACCCTAAAAATTTGTTTATCAACATTTTTGCCTTTGTATAAAAAAAAACACATTTACTTTCTATGGTTTGATTAGAGTTTCTTGTGGTTTTTTTAACATATTACAGAAAACCATCTAAACAAAAAAATACATTAATTCATTGATCATTCATGTAGAAAATTAGAAAAATGTCAGTTATGATATGAATCCACAAACAACAAAATCAAATGAAATGAAACATTTTGTATATTACTGAGAAAAAGAAATTGAAACTGAAATTGAAATGCAACGAATACTAAAGAGCAGAAATGTTAAGAGGAATTATTAAGGAATTTAAAGAAAATGAGTAAAAAAAATTAAAGTCCGTCATGCCGACTATATGATACCCTACACCAATCGAGCTGAAAGGCAACTACACTCATAACAATACATGTACAAAAATACGAAATTCTTGTCAAAACAACGAAATCTTTCGTAAAATGAACCATTTTTCATTTATTTTACAAAAATTTTCGTTATTTTGACATTTTTTTTTGTATTCTTATGCATGGAATCCAAGTTCGAATAAGTTAAAATGGACTTGTATCAATATTGGTCTATAATATAACAAAAAATTTTAAAAACCGTTAGAAATTTTGATTTTACCTAATGTTAGGTAGGGGCGTGTACCTTGGTACTTTTGAGAATTCGATATCTCTAAAATTAATATAGATGAGAAAAATCTTTAAACGCAGAAATAACACAAAAATATTTGTCATGAAATTCTACTACAAGTCTCTGAAAGAGACTTTAAAGTTGAAAATTTAACTTCAATGTCTGAAGTACGTCGAAACTTAAAATGTGTTTAAGGGTTTATCTCGTATTTATTCAGAATTGGCGCTCAAATGGCTAACAAACCTAGATTTTAGGGGGAAACTATGTGAATCTTTCATTTTAGGTATAGGATGTGTTCAGTGAACTTATGTAAAACACTACAAGGAACATTTTTGTGGAACATTTTAATCCTTAAACCAGAATCCATTGTCAGAACCCCGTAATTTTGGAAAAAGTTGAAAATTGTTGTATGAATTTAAATTTTAAATAATTAGTTCATGTTAAACCAAAATGCTGTAACAAAACTTCGTTCATATAATCATAAGAATATTTATCAAAAATTAGCTGATAATAATCCTAGATTATTTAACTGAAATTAATAATAATCTATGATTATTTAATAAAAATTAGTTCATGGGAAAACACGATTATTTAAGAAATCTTAGTTCATTATAAAGCACGATTATTTAAGAAAAATTGTTTTATATTATGCCGCGATTTTCAAACAAAAACTGAAACTGACTTCTGTATTTCAATTGATATTCTCTGAATTTTAGTTAAAGATTTCTGAATTGCAAAAAGTGTATTGAGTGTTTCACAGAATGTTTTAAATGCATTCATGAAGGCCTTTAGTTCATATAACAGTTTATCTAAAACCACGATTATTATTCTTAAGTAAGTTTACATTATTAGTTAACCGAAGGATTAGTTCATATATTAGGGTACCAAAAACCACGGTTATTACACTAAAATTAGTTCATATACAATATTACCTAAAACTACGACTATTGTTCTTAAATTAGTTCATATATTAGTTTCCCTAAAACTACGATTATTGTTCTTAAATTAGTTCATGTATGAGTTTACTTAAAATCACGATTATTGTTTTTAAATTAGTTCATATATTAGTTTATTAAAACCACGATTATTGTTCTTTAATTAATTCATATATTATCTAAAACAAATATTATAGTTCTTAAATTAGTTCACACATTAATTAATCTAAAACCACGATTATTTTTCTTAGTCCTTAAATTAGTTCATATATGTGTTAATTCTAAACCACGATTATTGTTCTTAAATTATTTTAAATATTAGTTACACCGAAAAAATTGTTTACCAAATATTAGGTCATTTGAACTAAATTTAAAGAAATTTGGGAATGATTTGGCTTCAAGGAAATTTTAACTTATATCTAGTACACAATTTTCTTAAAAATAAGTTAAAACAATTTACTTAAATTAAGTACATTTTTTTTTAAATAGAGTAAATACTGTCTTAATTTTTTTGAAAATTTTACTAAAATTTAGTATGTATTTTACTTAAATTTAGTGTAAACTTGTACTTAAATTTAGTAAAAATGTCTTAAAAAGAAGTCAGTTGTTCTTAAATTTAAGAACGCTTTGAACTTGTGCTAACACAGAATAAACTTATTTTTAGTTCATATATTATGCTCGTATTAAGTCAGAATATCCAAAAAAAAGGAAAAAATTTCCATGTATTATTTATTAATTTTTAATTCTCATTACGAATAAATATTCAAATATTTAAGTATTTTAGTTTCAGTACCAAAAATCTACATAATCAATTTCATGTATTGTTTTTATGAAAGCGTTAACGAAAATAATTTTAATATTTATTTTTTCGTTAATACAAATGTGTGTGAAATTTATTACATAAATTAATTTCACAAGACTAAAACACACTTATATAATACAAACTTCAAACCAAATAAGAATTTTTTAGTTTATAAAATATTTTTAGGAATATGAAAGAATATATTTACTAGAATTTAAGAAGTTTAGTATACTTGGTTTAAAGAAGTTAAAATGTTTAAACTAAATTTAAGGAAGTTCATTATTTGGATTTAGTTTATCATACAATTTTAAATTTAATAATTTTTAGTTCAACCAAATTCCTAAGATTTAAGATTTTTAACTAAAAATAAATAAATTTTTTAACAGTTTTAAGAAATTTTAACCTAATTCAAGAAAACAAATTTAAGGAAAAAGTTTTATTATTTTTGAGTTAATCAAAAATTTTTAATAAATCAAAATCAAATAAAATTTGCATTATTTGAAACCAATTTTACTTATTGGAAAGAAATTTAACTTGTTTTTTATTAATAAAGCATATACATTGTTTTAGTAAAGTGAAAACTTAATTTTAGTTCAAACATTTTTTTGAGTGTAATCTTAAACCACGATTATTGTTCTAAAATTAATTCCTACATTAGTAAATCTAAAAATTTAGTTCATAATAAACCACGATTATTTTACATAAATAATAAATCACAATTATTTACCAAAATTAGTTCATATAAAACCAATATTATTAAGCAAAAATTTAGTTCATAAAAGCTCAAGATTACTTAACAAATACTAGTTCATATTAAACCCCTATTGATTAATAAAACTTTGCTCAAATTAAATCACGATTATTTAACAAATATTAGCCAATATATATGCAAGCTGCCTGCTCTTGAACGCAAAAACCATACGTCAGCTTGGAAACATTTGCGAAAATGTAGACACGAAGGAGATTGGAAGATAAATAAAATTCTAACAGCAAGATGTTTGTATGTGGCTGTGTTTGATCACTTCTGAGTAAAAACAAAAACAGAAAGCTGAATAAGAAAGAAAAGTATGAATTAGTTATATTGCATTCAAGGCCTTACTTGGGTGAGATGGCTAAGCGGTCACATCTTAGTATAGTATTACGTTTGTAATGTAGAAATAGGCACAGGTTCGATTCCTATAGCCGACGGGTTGTTGAAAAATTATCATATAGAGACAATCTCACAATAAAATATAAACAATAATTCAATTTAATGCAAAATCACTGAAGAAGCCCGTCCACAGAAAAAGGCAGAAACTAGATGATCTAGTCTGATTTGGAAATTAATGTCTTTATAATTTTTAGAGAAAAAAGTTTATTCTTCTTCTTAACCTCAAACCTACTAAACGACTATAATTGAACAAAATTTAGTTCTTATAAAACCACGATTATTTAATACAAAAAAGTTCATATATTTAGTTCATAACACACCACGATAATTTAATGAAAATTAGTTTATATAAAACCACTATAATTTAAAGAAAAATAGTTCTTAAAAAAACACTGCAATTGCACAAATATTAGTTCATCATAACTTAACAGAATTTAGTTCATATAATAACAAAATTATTTAACAAACATTAGTTCATATTCAGCCACAATTATTTAATAAAAATTAGTTCATATATTTCAGGGCTGGCAAAACTATGTCAGTAGTGTCAATAGTGGCACGCGAGAGGTTTTAGGTGGCACGCGACGTTTTGTTGGATATTTTCAAAAAATTTAAACTTAAATTTCGTTACAAAAATGTGAAATTTAACTCCATAATGGTAAAATTTTTCATAGAGCTTGTAAATCGTCTTTTAAAATTAATAAAACTCTGTATTGCCATCATATTTTGTTTAAAGAAATATGGTTAATAAAGAACTCGCAAATTCGATTATCAGAAAATTCTGGGGAAATCTGAAAAATTCTAGATTAAAAGAAGTTTAAATAATGTTTTGATGAGAAAATGCCTCATAACTAGAGAAATAAAACGTATTAGAAAATTGCACAAAATTGGATTTAAAAAATTAAGTTTTTTTAAAGGGAAAATAGGTCTTACCAAATGACCCTCAATGAAATAAAAGCTGAAAATAAGTTTCATAATGTCGAAATTTGAAATTGGGTTTTGATGGTGTTTCGAAGAGCCATTTCATCTGAAATAGAAATTTCTCTGCTCAAATCCATAATATGCGATTTTTCATTATTATGTTGATAAAAACTGCGCGATTTATTTAACAAAATCAAATTTTTGCCCGAAGCACATTTTTCAACTAGTTTCTTACGTCCTTAAATATTTGATGGCGCCCAATAATTTAACTTTTTTTTAACAAAATGAAATAACCCTCCAAAAAAATGAAAAGGCAATAATGTTCAAACTGTTTTAATTTTATTTCATTGGGGATTTTTTTCATAATGAAATAATCTCAACATTTAAAGGTTAAATAAACCCCCAAAAATTAAATAACGGTCAAACATTTTTACGTCATTTCTTGGATGTTATTTAATTTTTCCCTTTGGGGTTATTTCATGGGGCTTATCCGTAGCGCTGATAAATATGTGCATCTGCGATGATATTTTTAAGAGAAATTTTCTAAATTTTAAAAATTAAAAAAAAAGAACTTAAAAGACAACTAAAATTAAGGTGGCACGCGAGAAATTCTTACAAAAAAAAATTTGTCCGTTTCTGGCACGCAGCGAAAAAAGTCTTGCCACCCCTGATATATTTGCTAGCAATAAATTTAAATTTTATTTATAGAAAAATTTACACCTTCAAGCCTTATTAAATTTATTTTAAGCATTATAGCATACTTTTGGCAAAGAGTATATACTTTATAGAGAAACTATGCCACTCACGGTGCTCTCGATAGTTAGCGAATTCCTGCAAAAAGAAAACCTATTTAAATATAAAAAATGCGACCAACTAAATTGAGCAAGGGTTGAGTGAGTCGAGATGGCAAGATACCCTTCTAGTTAACTTTGAGTTTTAGTAACCCAGCCAGCAATTTCGGAGCGCTCATAAATAAGATTTTTAAATGGCTCAAAAATATGATTATTGTTTTTTTGAAAACACTCTTTTTTTTGGTAGAAAATATGAACCCTCAGGAAACAATCCAAAAAATTGTCTATACAATCTACAAAGCTGTCTCAAAACGAGGGTTAATTTTTCGGACTCAATGAAGAATCCAAAATTTAATGGAAAATCACTGATGAAGCCTGTCCATAAAAAAAGCAGAAACTAGATTTAGTCTGATTTGCAAATTGATAATGTGTTTATAACTTTGAAAAAATGTTTATTCTTCTTCCCAACCTCAAAATTTATGAAGAAAATTTCAATTTTATACGTTCTTTTTTCTGAGTCATTTCTAAGTACGCTCTTTTGGACATACCACTTTCATAGGAAAAAGTGGAAAAATGTTTATATTTTTGGAGCTCATTTCTGAGTCATTAATGATCATCTTTGTTTGCTGGGAACCAAAGTATCAAAGTTTTGTTTTTTCTTACAATGCCATTGCTTTCTTTTTTTCTATAAAAACCAAAAGAAACCATTTAAAACTGCTGTCTATACCTTTTCCAATGTTGCAAAATTTTTTTTTTTTTAAATCCTTAAAACAATTGATTTATTGTTATTTCCCCAAGTTCCTTTTTATGTTACATTTTATTTCCGGTTTTAAAGTTTTTATTTTATTTTGTTTAAAATGGTTTTTTTAAGCACTATTGTTATAAAAAAAAACATTCCCTTAAGGGTTCAATACAATTTTGTTTGGTTTGATTTTTCTTTGCTATTGAAGTTTCTACCCTTTTTTTTCTTATACGGCTCGAATGTTTTCGTATGGGGGTTTGTTTTTTTTTTCTTTTGTGGTTAAGGTTGAAACAAAAAACTAGGATCTTCCATGTGTCATGTTGGTGTTGTGTAATTTGAGTAAGAGTCTGTGGCTTTATGGGGCAATATGATAAGGTTTTACCAAGTTTTGTTTTTTGTGTTTCTTTGGCAAATAGCTGTCTCTGGAGTTGGTGGAGTAGTCGGTGGTATAAAAAGTAGTAAATCTAGTGATTGTGTGTGGTTATTATGTGATGTTGTTTGCACTAATTTGCATTTATTGCTTGGTTGAATATTTGATCAAAATTTTTGATTTGTTTTCAGGAAATATTTATTGATTTTTTCCTTTACACACAATCTTAGTTAAGATAAGAGAGTTTCTGGCACAAGTCTGGAATGGTGTTTACAGATATAAAATTTTTTATTCACATACAATTTTATTACTTCTTGTGTTATAAAATGTATATGAATAGTCAAAAACTTGTGCATATTCTACTAATCTACTTTGCAAAGCACTAAAAACAAATTTAAAGAAACTCAATGTCATTTTAAAATTGTGTGTAATTTAAGTTTCATAATTCATTTCAACACAACAGGTGTTGTCACTTGTCATTCAAAATATTTGTAGCATAAAATCTGTGAAGAGGGAAGGTTTCCATAAACTAAAATTAAGAACTAAGTTTATGTATTAGATCATAAAAAATCATGATTATTATTCTTAAAAGAGTTCAAATACTTGTTCATATATTTATCCAAAGAACACTACTACTATTCTTTATTAAATATCCTCAATATTAGTTCATTTATTAATTAGATTGTGGTTTAAACATTTATTGTTGTTAAAATAGTTCGTATATTAGTTTATCTGAAATCATATATACACTCACAATATATTTTCCATAACCGATTGAGGTTTATTTGAAAAGTAATAGGTAAAGTTTGTTTTCAATTGAAGAATCAATTAAAATACAAGGAAACATATTGTTTAACTTTTTTTAAAAGTCAATAAAAAGCAAACTACAAAAAAATACGTCTGGTCTGTAGGAGCTGATATTTTCAGTCAAATGTTATATTTTTATTAAAGGAATTAAATATGCTAAAATCCCAAAAGTATTTAACAAATTGTGAAAAATAATCCGTTGTAGGCATGTCCCTATCCGGATTTCATTCTTGCCTAGGGAAATCGTCAGGGGACGACGTTTTTAGAATTTCTGGAAATATTTGTCAAGTTAAATTACAAAACTCAATGAGAATTTCTTGTTCTCGTCTAGGAGCGTTATTAAACATTTAAAATATCAAAGAAAAAACAAAAACAAAAAAATTTCCACAATCTGCTTTGTCATCTTCCAATGTATTACTCAATGTAGTGACTTCCATTCATGTATAAACAACAATTGTTATATTTTTAGTTTTCTATTTTTAGAAAAAATAATTTAAATAATTTCGTTGTGTTCTGTTTTAAAACATCAAATATTTTCGGTTTTCTTTTTTGTTAAAATTGTTTGTTTATATACAAAATTAATTCAATTAAAATTACAAGAAATTCTTTACTCATACACACAAATATAGCCAATAAAAAAATATGAACGTGTGTGTTGTGTGTGTAGTGTTCTAATTTGACACAATTAGATCTAATTTGATGAAATAAGATATGGTTTGATACAATTTTATCCGGATTTTGTCCTCATCCAAATGTATCAAATATAATATAATCATATCCAACTAGATATAATGGTATATAATTCGATACAATTATACATAATTATATGAGGCATATGTAGCTGTATATAGGTCTATATATAAATGGATATTGTAATATGTTGCACTATATATTGTGCAATATATAACAAGATATAGTTATATATTTAGGATATAATTTCGTAAAATTTTATATAATTATATCTTAGTATATATGCTCCAATATAGAATTATACAAAATTTGATATGATAATATATGACTATATCAAAACTTTTTTACTTGGGTAAACAATGTTTGAAAATAGATAGCAAAATGATTTGAATATAATGAAAATTCAGTAGTCCTTTTTTAATTGTGCTTTTAATTAATTTAATATGTAATTTAGGTTGTTTGTAATAATAAAATATTGTGAGTGTATAATCATAAGAATCTTTCATGTAGACACCTTACGCACCTTAGTTGTCATAAAATAGAAATACAGCTTTAAGACTTCTTTGAAGAGTCACTAAAAATACGCCAATCGGCTGGGTTGTACTGTATGCTCATTACATCAAGCCTACAATGTCGTTATAAATAACAAATATGTTCGTTTCGTTTACTGTAAAGTATGGCAGAAATTTAAGATGACCTGTTCTGAAACTCGAAACTTTAAGTCAGAGCTCGACCAAATGAAGACTTTTCAAGTCGGCTGCTAATATTTCTGTGATAGCCCGAATTTTCTCAACAAAGCATTTAAATGCTCTTGTGACATTAATTATGGGATTGATGTTGTACATTCGAATTGTACAAAATTAGAGATGATGATATATCTTGTATTACCTTTACTTCACAGCATCCAGCCGTTGTAACAATTTCGGCAGATATATTTTGGCACCCATGGCTCATGTGGAAAAACTTGCAGTTCAAAATAAAATTTGTATATATCCTCCAATTTACTACTGAAAAATAAAATATTGTATTCCTTAAGGGTATGCTTGCCGCAGACATAGCAAAAGCAGTCAAGTTTTTTACAAACAGTCAGGCATTTTTATTCTTACAAATTCACAAAAAACGAAAAAGATTAAATTCCCTTATAGCAATTTTGAGTGGCAAAAAGATAATGACAAAAAGAATGAAGAACAAAAACATAAGTAACAAAACTGAAGTTATAGTGACATAGATACAAAAGTATTCGGTAGTTGAGTGTCAAACCTTCTCATCAGAGATAGAATGGATGATCTATATCCCAGAAAAATTTTCTGTTCCAAAGAATTGGTTGTAGAATAGCTACTTTTCATTCACAACCCCCTCTACTGTCGATTCTAACCACCGATTCTTTTTGTTTGAAATTGTCCCAAAAGCAACCCCTTCTATAGCTCCAAAGTGGAACCGGTTGCTCTAGAATCAGTTCTGGAACTAGTTATGGAACTGATTCTACGTCACCCACACCTTCCATATAGGATCCCAGGAACTGGTTCCGGAACCAGTTCCATGGAATCGGTTGCAGTGGAACCAGTTGTAGAATGGGTGTGGTTGGCTACCGATTGTAAAAAATTTTCCTGGGATGTAAATGTGAACAATAACTAAATTAACCATTAATGGGCAATTTTGAATTTGACTGGTTTTTGCTGTTTGTGTTAAGTTTTGGGCTTTGGTGTGTTTTGACATATGTAGTAGAATTTTATGGCCAACATTTTTGTAGAACATTTCATCCCCGCCCTCCCCCTTTTTGGGGTGTTTTTTACGATTGGTTTGAATAGAGCCAAAAATTACCGTTATGTGGGGGAGTTGTAGGTTTAATATGTTCCACAAAAATATTTGTGTTAATATTTTCTACCAAGTTGCTGAACACACCCAACACCTCAGATGTAAAGAACACATAGTTTCATATACCGATATGCTGCACCAACAGGCCAAAAGGGGGAAATTTAACCCCATTAAAATAAAATTCCGATTGTTTTTAACAGCTTTAGTTGAATCGGGTATATTGATTTACGTCTTCTTATCGGTTTTAAATTAAAAATAATACGAAATATTCAGGATTGAAATTTGAAAAACTAGCGATTTGAAACCGATCAATGCCGCCACCGGGTATTGAAATTGTTTCCTCAGAATTGCTATGCCAAGGTTTGCGACTAGTGGTTATCCAGTGCTAACAAGTCAGAAATTGCCAGAGTTGCAATCATCAATTCACTGGCAGAGCAATGATTTTATAAAAATGCTGACGCTTCGTTAAAAAAGGTTTGTAGTCAGAAGGTTTGGAGTTCAAATTAAAAAAATTTTTTTAAATTTTTTTTTAATTTATAAATTTTTTTTTTTATAAAATCAATTTTTTTGTTTGTGGAAAAGCTTCTTTAAGACCAACTTTTTTTTGCTCTCCCAACGCTTGTAACGTTGCAAATTACCACCCCAATTTGGCTACTTACCAGAGCTTCGAAGAATTAATTCCCTAATTCCCTTTTTATACCCTACACCACTATGTGGTCAGGGTATTATAAGTTTGTGCTGATGTTTGTAACACCAAAAAATATTGGTCGTAGACCCACCTTATAGTATACCGATCGGTTCAGAATTTTTTTTTATTTCGATTTAACGATGTCCGTCTGTCCGTCCGTCCGTCCGTCTGTCTGTCTGTCCATGCAATCTTGTGCGCACTCTACAGGTCGCAAATATTAAGATATTTTGATGAAATTTGGTACGCAGACCTATGTTGGCCCAAGGACGAACAAGTTTGATTTTGGTGAACATCGGTCCATGTTTAGACCTAGTGCCCATATAAGGGTCCTACCAAAATTATATTGTTTGTACGCTGCAGGTCGTAAATATTAAGATATTTTGACGACATTTGGTACACAGACCTACATTGGCCCAATAACGCAGCCTATTGATTTTGGTGAACATCGGTCCATGTTTAGACCTAGTGCCCATATAAGGGTCCTACCAAAATTATACTATTTATACGCTGCAGGTCGTAAATATTAAGATATTTTGATGAAATTTGATACACAGACCTACATTGGCCCAATAACGCAGCCTATTGATTTTGGTGAACATCGGTCCATGTTTAGACCTAGTGCCCATATAAGGGTCCCACCAAAATTATATTGTTTATACGCTGCAGGTCACATATATTAAGATATTTTGATGAAATTTGGTACATAGACCTATGTTGGCCCAAGGACGAAGCCTATTGATTTTGGTGAACATCGGTCCATGTTTAGAACTAGTGCCCATATAAGGGTCCCCCCAAAATTGGATGGGTTACAAACTGCAGGTCGCAAATATTAAGATATTTTAATGAAATTTGGTGCGCTGACTCACATTATAGAAAATTTTGACACAAGCCCCATTTTATCCCATTCGAATTTCGGATCCAAACAATACACCAGACTGGTGTAGGGTATTGTATAGTCGGCATGCCCGACTTTAACCTTTTTACTCGTTTTGCACTGAATTTATATTTTGGGAATGAATTCCCTGACCAAACTTAAGGAATTGAATGAATTCCTTTTTTTTCATTCGATTTATCTTAAAGGAATTCATTAATTTTTTTCTAATGCCTTCATAAAATTTAATGAATTCATTCAACAAGGAATTCATTCAATTCTAGTTAATTCAACTTTTGGTCAAGGAATTCATTCAATTCTAGTTAATTCAACTTTTAGTCAAGGAATTCATTCAAGTTAATTCATTTTTTGGTCAAGGAATTTATTCAATTCTAGTTAATTCAACTTTTAGTCAAGGAATTCATTCAATTCTAGTTAATTCAACTTTTAGTCAAGGAATTAAATTTATTTCGTTTAATTCCCTTGGAATTAAATTTTTTTCGTTTAATTCCCTGAATTAAGTTTCAATTCCCAGGGAATTAAACAAAAAAAATTTAATTCCTTAGGGAATTAAACGAAATACATTTAATTCCTTGACTAAAAGTTGAATTAACTAGAATTGAATGAATTCCTTGACTAAAAGTTGAATTAACTAGAATTGAATAAATTCCTTGACCAAAAGTTGAATTAACTAGAATTAAATGAATTCCTTGACCAAAATTTGAATTAACTAGAATTGAAAGTTGAATTAAGTGCACAGTTGAATGAATTCCTTAGCCAAAAGTTGAATTAACTAGAATTGAATGAATTCCTTGACTTCAAATTAAATTAACTAGTGTTGAATGAATTCTTTAGTGAATGAATTCTTTAAATCGAATTCTTAGTGTTTTGGTCAGGGACTTCATTCTATAAATTTGAATTCTTTGAATTCATTCGCAGAATTAATTCCTGCTTATGTTTTATTAATAAATTCATTCCTTGAATTAAAGAATTGAATTAAATTTTTGGGAATTCATTCCAAAAAGGAATTAATTCTTTAAAGCTCTGCTACTTACATAATTGTAATTTAATTCAGTGTGAATGCACTTTATCGATAATATATATTTTTGCGCAGTGTGAATACGATATGGCTACTGCTTGTATTCTTTATATGGGTTCGTATGTATGTTGTTTACGTACTGCATACAAGTTAGTTTGTGTGTATGTTAAAGCACACATTATTGTTTATTATTTTATATATTTTGGTACTTTGCTTTTTAGCCACATGTAATTCTCATTTTGTTAATTTTTTAGTTGTTGCTACACACACGTGGTGGTTAATCCGAACTACAATAGTGCGATACTGGCCAGTACCGAGCTAAACTTTTGGAAAGACTATAAACTTCGGTTGGTTGTCTCATAAATAATTTCACAGCCTTCGCGGTCTGTTCTAATTTTACAGTCTTCGCGGTCTGTTCTAATTTTTATCACCACTGCCTGGGTGATCTGAAGGAAACGCGACTCCCCCGCCTAGGAGTTGGCCAACCCGAAGATACCCGAACCGAGTCCGACAACGAGCACCTGCCGATCCAGTAACCAAGTCGGAAGCGACTATCTGCCGAACCGATATCTGAGTCCGAAACGACTACCTGCAGAACCGACACCCGAGTCGAAGGACGACCGCCTGCCGAAGCAATAGCCGACCAGTGCCTTGCAGATAAGTTGTTTGCCGAACCGAGTGAAGTCGAGTGGAGAAAATTGGTGTTGCCATTTGTGAAATATATTGTATTTGAATTTAGTTATTAAATTAAGACAATTTTATAAACATCGATTGTTTTGTTACTTAAGGTTTTCGAGTCCTCAAGTAGACATTTTGGGAATGAGAAAACATTTTTTACCAGTACTTGTACCAACTGTTAAATTACTTTGCCATGCCTTTCCCGTTTGTGTTTTTCTGACTGAGTATGTACATTTCCTAATGAAACATTCCCGGCTTATGGCAAATTATAAATGATTTTTTTTTAGAAAAACGTATAATATATGTGTAGGATCCTTCCCTCAACCAAAATTAAGTTTTGGAACATGGTGGGAATTAGTATGTAGTTTAAAAAATAATCTGTATTTCTGATTATTGAAAAAATTTCAACTAAAAACTTCATTGCGTTGGGTGAGAAAACTGTCATGTTTCTTCATACTCTGCTGTATTTCTATTTGAACACAGCAAAAACAGTAGGTATTCAGCGATCCAAATAAGAGTCCCAATCCTATTCTGTCACAATCTTCGTCGAACCGGGCGTGTGACTCAATATCGGACAGATTAATGTTAGCGCCATCACAGAGTCTAGAATTGAGAAAAAACATAATAACAAAATAGAAAAATATTGTTCTGTCCGCTGTGGGGTCCCACAGGGATTACATGACCTAAACTTATAGTCTTCTTGCAACTACTATCACTGCTTTAAAATCTTCCGGTATTTAAAGATTTTCTTTTCTATCTGGCATTTTCAAAATCTGCTATTGTCACAAAAAAAGTAATTCGTAAGCATCACACTGTAAAATTTTATGCTCACATCACAATGCATTTAAGTTACTGGCTGCAAAAAAATGACTCATGAATATATCTCCAAAAAACCTAAAGATTGCAATTTTGCTGTATTCAATGGTCTACAATTTAGTTCCAGAAAAAATAATACTTTTTTTTGTACTTTTCTCCTGAATACTTTTTTTTCATTCTTGATTGACTGTTTTCATCACTGCTATGGAGTTTTTAAAATACACAAAATGTCAATTCAGCATTTATGTACATATATTTGACAAATTTTCGCTTATACATTTTTTTTTTTGTTGTAGTCCTTGTACTGTATTTTGTTATAGTTTAGGTTTTTCTCTGCATCCTGTCTCAAAGGACTCGTTAGGTTTATTAAATTTTTAAATGCATTTGGCAACTTTAGTACATCATCATTGCTATGTATGTCATCATCAAGCCAGCCAACATAACTTTTTGCTACAAATGAAAGATTAGTGGTAGAGTTTGGAATGTGGAAACTGTACAATGTATAAAACAATGATGAGTATTTCCTATTTTCTTTTTGTTTGTGAGCAACAAAATTTAGAGGACGGAAGGATTATACAAAAAAAAAGGAAGATAAACCAATAAAATGGTTTTTTGAAACAATTTAACAAACTGATACAGTTATTTTGAAGAAAATATCATTAAATGTTGTTGCATCACCAATCGAGTGGATGTTATCTTAAAGAGTGGAGGTTATCTTAAAGGCTGATGCTTTGGATAAACTACGAGTATAGACGTTACTTACAGAAATCACCTGAAAGAAAAATATAAACTTCTCAGGTGAAAATGGGATCGTATATAGACATATATTATCACATATGGGCTGATGTGTAGAGTTGATATGGTGTCACAGAGTAAAAAAATGTTAATGTTTTTGTTCATAAATTGTCAGCTTTATTTGCAAGGATACTTTTTTTTATTATTAAAAACATTTTAAATATGATGTGATCAGATGAATATTGATAGTTTTTTTCTGAGTTTAGATTTTTATAATATTCCTCCAGGTTTTATAAAAATTTTCTTCAATTGTTCCACCTTAAATTTTTATTTATTTCCCGGGTTTCTGGTTAACAAACAAAATCTACTATGAAAGCATTTCAGTTTTGTCTTGTTATTTTCAAAACTTTAAATAAATTTGTTTTTTTTTTTTTTTTTAAATAAAGCATGGCAACCATGATACATCCTCTTTAATTTTATTGATTTTTCACGACCATTTCCACTTTACTTAGCCATGTTATTTATGTATAATAGAGCAAACATGAAGTACATAGGAATGTGCAAAAGTTTTAATTTTTCTGCTCTCCACTCATTTTCCTTTAAATTGGGCATAACAAATAATATTCCTGCAAAAATTGGTCCTTTTTAATGCAAACAGGCCTTGACTTTTAGTCTTAAAAAATGGGCTAAAATTAGATCAAAGTCGAAGTTTTACAGAAAAACGCAATGAGCACTTCTATAATTAAGCACACTCACAATATTTTTTTTTTGTTTGAATTTTCAAAACCATACCACACAACACACACGTTCATATTTTTATTGGCTATGTTTTATTTATTGGCTATATGAGTAAAGAATTTCTTGTAATTTGAATTGAAATAATTTTGTATATTAACAAACTATTTTAACAAAAAAGAAAACCGAAAATATTTGAATTTTTTGTTTTAAAACAGAAAACAAAGAAATTATTAAAATTATTTTTTCTAAAAATAGATAACTAAAAATAAAACATTTGACTGAAAATATCAACTCCTACAGACGATACATATTTTTTTGGGGTTTGTTTTTTATTGACTGATAAAAAAAGTTAAACAATATGCTTCAATGTATTTTTATTGATTCTTCAACTGCAAACAAACTGTACCTTTTACTTTTCAAACAAACCTCAATCGGTTATGGAAAATATATTGTGAGTGCACTTTTGATCTATTAATGATCAGTAAAAGCCAAAACTTGTGTCAAACTAAGGTCAAAACTTGTGTCAAACAAAATTCAAAGTAGGCACATTTAGTGATAAATGAACCGGGGCTGTTTGAAAAATATATTTGACACAAATTTTGAATTTGATCTTCCAAAAAAGCATGAAAGCATGAAACATCAATGGCGTGATAGATCGCAAGTGTTTATAATAAAAATGTAATGTGTTTTAATCTAATACCCTCACTTTAGGAGCAATAGAGCTTAGCACTAATGTTAATCTATTTTCATGGCTAAAAATCGAGGGCGATTGTCTTGTTTGCATTGAAGAATACTTATTTTGGAAGGGATATTATATTTGACGCCCAATTTGCGGGCTAAAGTGCGGGATTTGGAGAAAATTTAACTTCTCCACATTTTCGTGCTCTAGTGCACAATGTACAAAGCTCACATAAAACCGGTGGTAAAAGTGTTGGTATGATTAAAATCATTGACATTAAATTGTGTATACGTACCAATTGAGGTAACATGAAACTGTGCTGTGTAACTATATCATGCACTTCATTTGCATTCAAATTGATTATATTGAAGTGTATATAAAACATGATAGCAGGAATGGGAAATATTCAAGGAAATAACTTAGGAAGTAGTAAGTGCTAACTTAAGTGCAATAAGCGAAATGAATACTGAGACGGAGGAACATATATTTTGTGTATGTCCTAGGCTTAGTGGAAAAATACTCCTATTTCTTGGAGGTTACCAAAAATCTCCTTTATTTAATCCTAATCCAACCTAATCTAATCCTAATCGAATCTTATCTTATCTAATCCAATCTTATCTAATATAACGGAAATCGAGTGTTTAATTCGGGCATTATAGGGACGAAATTACCGGAGATTTTGCCTATTTTTCACTTTCCAATACCCAGGAATTTTCCCTTATAAGTCCCAGGAATTAAAAAAAACACTAGGCAACCATATAACTTTGCTTGAAAATCCGCAAAATAGCTAAAAAAATCAGCAAGTCTTGGAAAATATTTATGTATTTTGAAATTTTAACGCAGATCTTTAAATATGTCCTGAAGCTTTTTTTTTTTTTGCTGGAAGAAATCAAATATTATTATTATATTATGCTTTTCAAACAAAAAGTAGTTTTTGCTATTTAAATTTGAGTAGAATTTTTTTTTGATTTTTTGAATATTCCGTTTTTAGCTTTAAAATAACATGTTTTTAAGATTTTTGAGCTTAAATTGCTTTTTAAAAATTTTTCCACAAAAAGGCTTTTTTCGCTCCCAACTAAATATTTTTCTAAATTTCATTTTGTAAACAAAAGACTCCGAAAATATATTTTTGCGAATATGTACCCAGTGTAGAAACGGTAATGACATATCATTATTTTTTGGACTACCAGTAATGACACCCCCTTACCTTCTGCATTATTTTAAAACATATAATAATGAGTTACTGATAATAACTTATTTTTATCATTATTTCAAATAGAAAATAATTTTTTAGATTTTTTGAAAATTTTTTGAAATCTATTTTTAGACTCAATATTTTTTAAACACTGGTAAGGATATAAGTAACCACATATTTTTTGATTTTTTGTATGTTGGCGAGTAAGCTTACTTGTGTGCAGCAGGTCAATTATGTTTTTATCTATTAAATATTACATGTCGATATAGCTCAGATGGTAGAGCAGTTGACTGGCAATCTGTAGTCCCAGGTTCGATTCCCGCACCAGCAAATTTTATTAAAAAAAAAAAAATACAATAAAAAATATTTTTTTTTATATAAATTTATTTTTTTGAAAATCTATTTTTAGACTCATTATTTTTGTCAGTACTGGTAAGCACATAGGTAACGATATATTTTTTGATTTTTCGTATGCTGGTGTGTAACGACAACTCATTATTTTTCACGACATCGCCATATAAAGGTAATAAGAAATGTAATAACAAAAGTAACTAGTTACCATTACCAAGTGTGTAGTTACATAACCACATATCTGGTAATGATTTTCTACACTGGGTACTTAATAAAATCTGGTAATTTTATCAGCTTTTTCTGGAAGGTAGTTTTTAACTAATTTTTTGTTGGCTTTTTCTGCTATTTTTATAGGTTTATTTCTATGAGTGTACATATGCGATAATGCATAGATAAGCGAAGACTACTGTTAACTCTACAGTACTGTACAGTACAGTACTGTAAATTTAGAAATTTCATTATATATTTTAGTGAATACTAAATTTCTTTTATTATTAAAATTTACTTTCCCTAGAGTACATTTTACATTTTGAAAGATTTTAAATTTTGTTTAAAAAAAAACAAAATAAATTTAACATTTTCGTATAGAAAACCATAATCTGGCCAGTGTTTGGGGATTTACAAAATGTATGTACATTAGTGCTGCCAAAAGAATGAGTAGTGGGTAGCGAGTATCGCGTATTTGGCTTCTTATTGAGTACACAATATTTAAAAGTAACTACTCGATATTTTCAGAGTTACATTTTGGATAGAAAAAAAGACACAAAAATGCGACTTCGCTAAACAATTTAGCATAAAAATACAACTCCGCTAGGAGAAAAAATCAAAATTTTAAAGAAAAAAATTGAAAAATTATAACAAACACATTTGAATAATGAATAACAAAAGTTTAAAGAAATAGTAAGCGTGTTCGTTTGCTTACTACAAGTTACTACTTTTACTACAGCTGGAAAAAATCAATACAAAAAGTAAACAAAACTTTCCAATTGTAGTAAAAGTAGTAAGAATTTTGAGTAAACGAACACACTGAGTATAATTTTAAAATCTAAATATTCAATAAACGCCATAATTTTCAATGAAATTATTTTTTACGAAATTTATAAAATAAATTTCATATTTAAAAGCCGTTAAAAGTATCGAATATTGAAAAGTAACCGAATTTACCAGCACTAGTATGTACATTAGGATGTCCCTTAATTTTCTATTTGTCGATTTTCATTTATTACAAACCCCAGTTTCTGTTCTAATTTTTTCAAAATGGAAGAATTTGACATTTTTTTTTTTTTTTTGTAAAAAGTTAACCCTTGCCGAATCGCGGCCGAAAATGGCCATGTTTGTAAAAAGAGCATTTACATAAAAAATTGCCTTTTATAATGAAATTTTGAAAAAATGGCTCTTTTTATTTAATTTATTTATGGAATATACTTAAACTTCTTTAGATACTAAACTTTGGTTTCGTCGGATGTCATAAACCCACTTTAGCTTGGAACCGATAATGACCCATAAATGTAATAGGAATCCAAAAACGTCTTTTTTTTAAATTATTTAAAAAAAAATTTTAAAATGCTTAATTTGGAAATATCAGTGGCTATTTTTAAAATATAATAATTATAATTAAAAAAAGAAAATATATTAAAAAAATAATAATAGTGTTTTGAGTGTGGAGTGAAAAAATAGCATTTGTAATAAAAAAGCTATTTTTTCAAAAAATGGGCTACATTCGACCGCGATTCAGGGCGCGTTAACGTTTTCAAAAAAGAAAAAAATTTAACAAGTTCTTCCATTTTGAACTAACTAGAATAAAACTGGGTAGTGTAATGAATGAAAATCGACAAATCGCATTTTAAGAGACAGACTAATGTACATATTTTTAATTTTGTATACAAATGTCTGAGTGTGTGGGTATATTAACATATGTATGAGTATTTTGGGAGTAACTTTAAAAATATATATACACTCAGAAAAAAAGGTGTATAATTTTCAAAAATTAGATTAAAAGTTGACAAAATTTCCTGATAACTATAGAACTACAAAATGATAATAAGAAATTTGTCAAAAAGTTTTTATAATTGTTTAAAGAGATATTTCTATAAATATTATGAAGTTTTTGGTTTACAGAAATAAATTCTAATAGTTTTGTGTTGGAGAACACTAATATAAAGAAATTTCTTTATTATTTTTTTTCTTGACAGAGTCACTCGCAAATGTATGTTTTTATTTCACAGTAATTGATCAGTTGTATATCTTTTCTTTAATTAATAAAAAGAATACTACATTTTAAGTTTTAATAATGCAAATTATTACACAATTACACTGTTTTTATACATTTTCTATGTTTTTCTTTTATTAGCTTTGTTTGTTTGTGATGCCGTAAAGCAGTAAAAAAATATGGCATCGTCTGAGATGTTATAAAATAGTCCCCTTAACATGGTTCATTAACATAAGTGGTTCACAATTAACATTAACATCATGTTGGTGGCCATGTTAACTGATTTATTTTACAGTACTGCAGCATTTTCATCTTCATAATTGTTGTCAGTTCAAGACAAAGGGAACTTCACATAAACTGGCTTGTTTTTTAAATAACACTACTTTTTTTCTGCGTGTACTATACATGCATATTTTTCCCCATCTATAACCACAAAAAAACACTGATGAGGGTCAATTTTCCATTAATAGATAATACATGATTATTATATTTATGTTTGTTTGAGTGTATTTGTATGTAGATTGTCAATAAATTTTAATATTTTGTTATGGTTTGAGGTTTCAGAACAACACAATATATGAAATTATTTTCAAAATGAAAAATCTACATACAAAAGTATTTGGTTTAGGATAAATGAAGTGAAGGGTTTCGGTTTTGTTATAATGAAAATTTTATTCCTTTTTTTTTTGGTGTTTAATAATAGACATAAAGTTTTATAATATTTGAAGTAGTGCGTAACTTGTTAAAAGCTATGGGGAATTCATAATTATATTTATTGATTCAATAGGGGAATTAAAAAAAAAAAAAGAATTTAGTCAAACAAAAATTGAGAATTTTTAACAAAAATTAAAAAAAAAAAAAACAAAACCTTAAGCTCAAAAAAATTGTGCAGTCAAAACAAAAAAAAAAAAGTTTTTTGTAATGAACTAAAGGCAGCGATTAAAAATAATATTAAACTCTTTAATTTTTGTAAAGAAAAATTCTGTTTTTATATAGAATAAGTATGTTTGATGAAAGGAAAGGTTTTGTAAAGAAAATACTCAGCCTGTTCGTATGCTTAAAAGCTTTACTATTTTAAATTTACTAGCTGTAGTAAAAATAGTAAATTGTAGTAAACATAAAATTAATAGAAATGAGTAAAAAAATTCTTTTTAGACATGTTGACTATATAATATCCTACATTGTTCTGGTTGAAAGTCAACTAATTTTTTAATCCAAAATTTTAAAAAATTAGAAAATCAGTAGGAAGTTTTGATGTCATCTAACTTTTTAAAGTTTTCCAGCTGTAGTAAAAATAGTAAATGATGTTTTGATACGAATTAGATGAAATGGTCTATTGTCAAAAGTTTTCTCTATAGTTAAGAAAAAAAAAAAAGTAAATTAGTGCTCAATTTATGCTTAAATTAAAAAACAAAATATATATCTTGTTGTAACAAAAATTTTCCAGCAATAGTTAAAATAGTAAAATGTAGTAAATAAATGAAAACTATCACCTACATAACCTATTAGTTTACTTTAAAGTTTTACTACTCGAAATTGTCTAGCTGTAGTAAAAATAGTAAATTATGGCAAATAAATACTTGATTGCTTAATGCTTTTACAGCAACTGAAAACGCTTAAAAAAGTGAAAGTCGGCCATGCTGACTATATGGTGCCCTACACCAGTGTTGATGAATTCGAATAATGTTTGAATCCGAAAATGCAAAAAATAATAAAACCAGTGCCTAAGTTTTGCGTAAATTTAAAAAACAAAAATTGTTTTCTCGTTGTATAAAAATTTTCCACTTGTAGTTAAAATAGTAAATAAATGAAAAATACATGATACTTAGCATGATAAAAAATACATAATGCTTAAAAACTTTACTAATTGACATTTTCTAGCTGTAGTTAAAATAGTAAATTGTAGTAAATAATTATAATCGTTACTACTGTTTGTTTTGTGACGCTCTGTGCTCCAGTGGGAGTTAGATGAATATACATATTACTACTGTAATGCAAATGCAAACGAGTAAAAAAATGCTAAAGTCGGGCATGCCGACTATATTATACCCTACACCAGTGTAGTTGAAAGTTATCTAATATTTTCCAGCTGTAGTTGAAATAGTAAAATACAGTAAATGAAATGAAATATATCACCCACTTAACTTGTTAGTTTACTTTAAAGCTTTACTACTTGAAATTTTCTAGCTGTAGTAAAAATAGTAAATTATAACAAATAAATATTATATTCCTTAATGCTATTACAGCAAGTGAAAACGGGAAAAAGTGGAAATTGGCCATGCTGACTACTCGTATATGATACTCTCCACTATTCTGGTTGAAAATCAACTAATGTTTGGATCCGAAATTTGAATGGCTTCATATAGACTTGTGTCAAAATTTGTCTCAAAAATTTTGAAAAATTAGAAAATTAGTAGAAAATTTTGATTTTAACTAACTTTTGCTTAAATTGGAAACATTTTAAATTGAATACATTGTTGTATTGAAATTTTCCAGCTGTAGAAAAAATAGTAAAATGTAGTAAATAAATAAAAAATATCACCTACTTAACCTATTCGTTTACTTGAAAGTTATACTGCTTGAAATTTTTTAGCTGCAATAAAAATAATAAAATATAGTAAATAATTTTAGTCGTATAGTATCATATACCCTAAACCAGTGTGGTTGACAATCAACTAATGTTTGTATCCGATTAGTTTGAAATGGACTTGTCTAAAAATTTATCTATTAAATTAAAAAAAAAAAAATAGAAAATCTGTAAGAAATTTTGATTTTGCGTAACTTTTGTTTAAATTAAAAAAATTGTTTTCTTGTTGTATAAAAAATTTCCATTTGTAGTTAAAATAAATAAATGAAAAATATCACCTACTTAACCTGTTAGTTCACTTGAAAGTTTTACTATGTGAAATTTTATAGCTGTAGTAAAAATAGTAAATTGTAGTAAATAATTATTGCCCATGTGAGACATGAGCATACCAAATTTCAATGAAATATCTTTATATTTTTTTTGGCGGTTCTTCATAATAGCTTTAGGTTTAAATTTGGATCGATTCTAGCCAAAATCTTATCAATGGGACCATATAATTCAGTTTACCAATTTTCATTGAAATTGGCTTTCTTCTTGAACCGATATAAGTCTGTGTACCAAATTACATGGACTGACAGTCGGACGTATGGACAACCAGACATGGCTAAACTGAATTCAAAAGTGCTTCTGAGTCGGTCGTATAATTGGCCTAACTGTTCTGTTTTCAACCCCATACTTTTAAATGACATATTCCTTTACTGAATAAAGATTATTCAAAGGTTTAAAAACCATCACATAATTCAATATCTTTATCTCGTTATCCAAAGTTGTCAAACATTTTTTTGAAAACCCGATTTTTGCCCTTTTTTGATGGGACTTTTTTCAAAAATTATTTAAAAATATAAAAAGACAAACATTTTATATTTTTGAATGATGTGTTTATAAAGAAATAAGAAACATTATTCCTGTGCTTAAACTTAGTTCCTCAATTGTATACACTCATAGAAATAAACCTGCAAAAATAGCAGAAAAATCTACTAAAAATTAGTTAAAAATTATCTTGCTAAATACTAGTAAAATAAGAACAGTAAAATTAAAATTGTTAAATTTACAGAATTTTAGTTATATTTGGGTTAACAGAAAAAACTGTTAATATTAGTGGATTTTTTTGCTAAATACTAGTAAAATAAGAACAGTAAAATTAAAATTGTTAAATTTACAGAATTTTAGTTATATTTGAATTAACTTTTAGTTAATTCAAAATGACAATTGGAAAATTTGTCACAGTTTTTGTATTGAAATTTAGCAGCGGTAGTAAAAATAGTAAATTATAGTAAATTTTTCAGACGTTTTACTACTGTTACTATAGAGTGAAAATTTTCTTAACTTTTAATACTGAATTTTAAAAAAATTAGCAAATAGGATAAATAGTTAATTATAGACAAATTAGTAAATTATAGTAAATATAGGCACTATAGAAAATACTCTGTTTGATTACTTAAAAATTGTACTACTTTAACTACAATTGGAATATTTTATTATATATTTATTTTTCAAATTTCCAGCACTAGTAAAAATAGTAAATTTTGTTAATTAAAGATTCGCTTGTTTTAAAGAGTTACTACTTTTACTACAATTGAAATATTTTGTTTACTATTTGGACTGAAATTTTGTTTCTTTAATAAAAATAGTAAATTATAGAAAATAATCGAACAATAGAAAAAACTTAGCCTGCTCATTTATTCAAAGGTTTATTACTTTTACCACACCTGTAACATTTTTTACACTTTTTTTATTGAAATTTTATAGCTGTAGTAAAAATAGTAAATTATAGTAAATTTTCACAGATGTTTTACTACTTTTACTGCAGTTTAAAAGTTTTCTTAACGTTTAATATTGACATTTTCTAGCTTTATAAATAATTTTAAATTGTAGAAAAAATAGTAAATTATAGTGAATAACAATATAAAATAATGAGCCTGTGTGCTTGCTTAAAATTTTTTTACAGTTTTTGTATTGAAATTTAACAGCGGTAGTAAAAATAGTAAATTATAGTAAATTTTTCAGACGTTTTACTACTGTTACCATAGAGTGAAAATTTTCTTAACTTTTAATACAGAATTTCCTGAATTATTATAGGATAAATAGTTAATTATAGACAAATTAGTAAATTATAGTAAATAGATGCACTATAAAAAATACTGAGCCTATTCGATTACTCAAACATGTTACAACTTTAACTACAATTGGAATATTTTATTATGTATTTGTTTTTCAAATATCCAGCACTAGTAAAAATAGTAAATTTTGTTAATTAAAGATAAGTCTATTCGCTTATTTTAAAGAGTTACTACTTTTACTACAATTGAAATATTTTGTTTACTATTTGGACTGAAATTTTCTTTCTTCAATAAAAATAGTAAATTATAGAAAATAATCGAACAATAGAAAAAACTTAGCCTGCTCATTTATTTAAAGGTTTATTACTTTTACCACACCTGTAACATTTTTTACACTTTTTTTATTGAAATTTTACAGCTGTAGTAAAAGTAGTAAATTATAGTAAATTTTTTCAGATGTTTTACTACTTTTACTGCAGTTTAAAAATTTTCTTAACGTTTAATATTGACATTTTCTAGCTTTATAAAAAATTTTAAATTGTAGAAAAAATAGTAAATTATAGTGAATAACAATATAAAATAATGAGACTGTGTGCTTGCTTAAAAATTTTACTATTTTAACTAAAATGAGAATATTATGTATATATTTAATATTGAAAATTTCTTGCTGTAGTAATAACAGTAAATTTTAGTAAATAAAACTTAGCCTAATCGTTTACTCCAAAGAGTTACTACTACAATTGCAAAATTGTGTTTACTTTTACTATTATTTAAAAGACCATAGGAAAATTCTCAGCTTATTTGTTTATTCATTATTCTTACTACCTTGACTACAAAGATTTTTATTAATTTCTTGTATGAAATTTTATGAAAATTTTTAAAATTTTTGTATTCACATTTTCTAGCTGTAGTAAAAATAGTAAATTGTTGTAAGTATTATTCAGCTTATTCGTTTGCTGTAATATTTTTTTTACTACTTTTACTATTTACAATTAGAAAATGTTACTATTTTTTTTTTGAAATCTTCTAGCTGTAAGAAAAATAGTAATTTTTAAGCAAAAAAATTATTGTAAAACAGTTGGTTTTATTACACTTAGGAAACGGCTCTATTATAATAAATCCTTCTTATTTTTCTTAATTCTTTTTATACTTAAAATTTTGCTCTTTCCTCATTATCACAATTTCTTTAATCTTCCTTTGTCATATTTTAAATTTTATATGTATTAAAATAATTTAGAAAATAATATTAAAAAAAAAACAAAAATTCCCTTTAAAACACAGAAACTCAATTAAAATTTGTCAGTCATTAAAACCACTTGAGTATTTAAAAGATAAAAGTTTATTTTTTGGCTAAGAAAAATTTCCTTTAGTGTCCTTTGGTGTTGGCAAAGATGATTTAAGTATAGTATAAAATAGAAGTGGAAGAACAATAAGTGAAAATGACCATAGGGCTTTATAAATTATCATCACAGTTTAGCAAAACTACCCTTAATAAATAACCACTTAACACGAAAACAATTTCAAATAGCAAATTTTATTGTCCGCAATTTTCTCAAAACTCATGCTAAACATTTTAGAATTGTGTGATTTCATTAATTATCGAAGTGTTTTTGAATAATACGCCACTGCTATTGACATCTCCACTCAAACAATCGATGAATCAATGTAGACATCAGGGAAGGGAAAAGGGATTTTAAATTTTTTATCAGCCAGCTCATGAAATTATATTTTTCCGATGTTCACTAAGACTTAAATCATTTAACAAAAAACATCTAACAAGGAAACTACATAGTCGTGTTACCCGCAGATGTTACAAGGGGTCCCACAACCCTTCATGAACCACACACCCCTATTATATTTGTATCTTAAGATAAAAATATAACTAAAATTTTTGTATATTATTTTAGTATTTAAATAATATACTTAAATATATTAGTATTATTTTTACACTAATAGAAAATAGTCTGTAAAAAATTTAGTTAAACTACTAAAAATTAGTTAAAAATGTCTTTGCAGAAAAAACTGCTGAAATTAGTAGATTATTTTTGCTATATATTAGTAAGATAGGAACAGCAAAAATAAAACTGTTAAATATACAAAATTTTAGTTATATTTGAGTTAAATTTCAGTTAATAGAAAATAACAAATTAATCTGCTAAAATTAGAAAAAAATTTTCTTAAATAATTAGTAGCCTAAAAATCACTAAAAATTGTTAAATTTTCAAAGTTTCGGTTTCGATTTATTTAAATGGAAATAAAAATCGAGCCTTTTGAAAACAGCAGTTTACAATTTTTTTTTAGCAAATAATTCTGTTGTTTTGACAGAATAGATTGCTATTTGCATTCAACTAAATTTCTTCCCAGAACAATGGGATATTCGAAATAACCGAAACAGTCGTTTTGATAAGTTTTCTGATGATATTTTTAACTTTTTTTTAAGTTCAAATGGTAGTAAATTGAAGTCAAGAGTATATTGATATTTCTTGGGTAATTTGCTGTACAATTTTTGGGTGATTTTTAATCTTCATTGTGGCAACGCTGGACATCACTGTTTTCTCTTTTTAATGAATATCACAATATTCTCTCCACGACTGAACACAATAATTGTTCATGTATATATCAATATCACTAAATAATGTAAGTAAAACAAAAATTTTACTATAATTATAAATAAAATTAAAAAAATAGATTAGTTGTTTAATTACTTTGTGAAAAATAGAAAATATAATGAAAGTATTTTTCCAAATATTCCAAATTTTTTTAAAAATAATTGTAATAGTTTTCTATATTAGAATCAGCATAAATGTATCAGTTTCAATTCTGCTTTTTAATTCTTTTATTAATATTATTGATTTTTTTCAATAATTTTTCTCTTTAGAAATGTTTAATAATAAGATTTACAAAATTGGAATCCCAGCAAACAAAGATGATCATTAATGACTTAGAAATGAGCTGCAAAAACATAAACATTTTTGCACTTTTTCCTATGAAAGTGGTCCGTCCAAAAGAGCCCCCTGTGTACTCAGAAATGACTCAGAAAAAAGAACGTATAAAATCGAAATTTTCTTCATAAATTTAAATAATTTTGGAATCTTCTTTGAGTCCGAAAAATGAACCCTCGTTTTGAGACAGCTTTTTAGATTGTAGAGACAACTTTTTGGATTGTTTTCTGAGGGTTCATATTTTCTACCAAAAAAAGATGATTTTCAAAAAAACAATAATCATTTCTATGAGTCATTTAAAAATCTTAATTATGAGCGCTCCGAATTTGCTGGCTGGGTAGTTGTTTAATTACTTTGTGAAAAATAGAAAATATAATGAAAGTATTTTTCCAAATATTCCAAATTTTAATATTCTGCTTTTTAATTCTTATATTAGGCGTGTTCGTTTACTTACTACAAGTTACTGCTTTTACTACAGCTGGAAAAATTCAATACAAAAAGTAAACAAAACTTTCCAATTGTAGTAAAAGTAGTAAGAATTTCGAGTAAACGAACACACTGATTAATATTATTGATTTTTTTAAATAATTTTTCTTTTTAGAAATGTTAAATAATAAGATTTACAAAATTGGAATCCCAGCAAACAAAGTTGATCATTAATGACTCAGAAATGAGCTCCAAAAACATAAACATTTTTCCACTTTTTCCTATGAAAGTGGTCCGTCCAAAAGAGCCCCCTGTGTACTCAGAAATGACTCAGAAAAAAGAACGTATAAAATCGAATTTTTCTTCATAAATTTAAATAATTTTGGAATCTTCTTTGAGTCCGAAAAATGAACCCTCGTTTTGAGACAGCTTTTTAGATTGTATAGACAACTTTTTGGATTGTTTTCTGAGGGTTCATATTTTCTACCAGAAAAAGATGATTTTCAAAAAAACAATAATCATTTCTATGAGTCATTTAAAAATCTTATTTATGAGCGCTCCGAAATTGCTGGCTGGGATGTAAAGCATACGACAAGACCTATGCAGGTTTTAAATATTGCCAATTGAAAGCAATTGCAAGAAATAAAATTGCATTAAATATGCATGTGAAGTTGTTGAAAAAACCAATGAATAATATAACGGTAAAGAGGAAATTTATGAGAAAGTTCGTTGAAGAGAGTAATATTACAATTTGGTACAGTTTTTCGATAAGAAAGAGTTTTGATTAATGGTTTACTATTTACTACAAAATATTGCATTACTTGCACACAGAAAAAATTCTAAAATGAAGCAGAAACAATATTAAATTAAATAGAAATCGCTTTGAAATCAAACTAAGTTTATTTTCTTTCTAATTTAAATATATTTCTACTTATTCTTAAAATGAGAAAATAAAATCTAAAATGTTTATACATTAATTTAAGTATGAACAAGTTTATTTTAAATAGCATCATATTTACTTTAGTAAGATTCATACTTAATTTAAAAACGTTCTTAAAAAAATGTGAAGTTAATCTGCATATGATACAATAGTTGATTAAACTACAGGATTACAACTTATTTTGTAGTTGTTGGTAAACAAGAGTGGAAGTAGATACACTAAAAAAGTTTGTCGCTGGAATCTACTGAAAATGACAGTTAAAACAAAGGTATGTATATGAAGTTGAAAAGGCGACAAAGTTGTTTACCTTTAAAATAACTAAAAATGTAGTTATTATCAACTGTCGAAAAATAACTGAAAAATGTATTATATATACATTATATTCCCATCGTTCCTATACTATACACTGGTCTCCTCGAGGCAAAAAAATCGATATATCGCACTTTAAAATCCGGCATTAAATATCGAAGCTATAACGAAAAATTAAAAAAGGCGATCCCTACGTGGGGCAAAAAAATTTTTTTTTTTTGGAATTGCCCTACAAAAATACTTTATATTCGAAGGTGTACCGCGCACTTTTTTTTTGCCTTTAAGGTGGTACGGTCTAATGAACATATATGATGATCAAAGAAGACAAAATTGCTGTTTTTGCTTTTTATTGCTTGTTTTACTCATATTTGCTTGTTTTTGCTTTTTTTGGATTTTTCGTTTTTTAGCTTTAAAATAGCTTTTTCTTAAGATTTTCGATCTTTGAATTGCTTTTTTAAAACTTTTTGCCTAAAAATTCTTTTTTTTGCTCACAAAAAAATATTTTTTTTCTTAACTTTGAATTATTTTTTTTTTTGAAAACAGTTGTTTTTGCAAGTTTTTTTACTTTTGCTTTTTTTTTGCTTTTTTTGCAACATTTTTTTTGCTTTAAACATATCGAAATTTGCTTATTTCTATCTTCTCTGCTGATGATATACGATTACATAACCTCAAATGGTACTTTGGTGAAAATGGGATCGTATATGAACAAATATGGTTGTACATGAGCTCATATATGATTATATATGGATATATATGATTATATATGGATATATGTGATTATATATGGGTACATATGATCATATATGCGCTCATATATGGTATCACATCATATGAACATATATGATCATATATGATATCTGTATGTATGTATCTGTATGGTCTCATATATGATATGTGGTCATATATGAGACCATATATGGTCATATATGAGACTATATATGGACATATATGAGCCTATATGTGGACATATATGATCAGTTATACTCATATATGGTCATATATGAACCCATATATGACCATACATATTCATATACGAACCTAATCCCACGTTCCCACCTGGCTGAATACAAATTTTAAACTTTTTACAAATAAAATAAAGCTTTTTCTTTATCATTTTAGTATTTTAGTCGGCTTAATTAAAATTTCTCTTTTCCAGCATGATATTATCATTAAATATATGATTTTAGCTGATAATATGTTAAAAGCTGTACCATTTCCCTCAGGTGATTATATGATTCAATTGAAAGTATTGGCCTATAATGATTTAAAAGCCAAAGTTAATATTTATGTCCTTAAAGTAGAGTAATGTAAAAAGAAAAATTTGAATTCTTTACACAAAACAAATAAATTATTTTGTTTATTTAACTAAATAAACAAATTCATAAATATACCTTTGGTCTGATTTAATTACGAGCATAATCACATTTCTGTCTATGAAATTTATTGAAGTATAAAATTTGCTGATTTTATAGTTTTATTTTATATATTTTTTTTTATTTTTGAATAAAACTGTATCTGGTATTTAAAAACGAAAATAAACATCAACCCTATGTAAGTAATGTAATTAGATGATGGAAAATCTTTGCCCCTGGCAATACTTTTCAGTCAATATAAAATTAACCCTCTAATGAACAAAATGCTGATTTGCACACAAAAAAGGTAAGTTTTTTTAGGTTTTTTTTATAAAATATCCCTCTATATTTTATAATACCGATATTTTGTCACTCTTAGAATGACATCGTCAGGGTTTATATAAACAACAACAAATATTAAAGACACTTAAAAATATTGCCGCTGTACACCACGCATATCAATTAATATTGTGTTGTTGAGAGTTTTTAAATATTACAAATTTTAAATTTAACGTTGAGATGCGTGCTGTGCAGCGGCAACAATTTTAAGTATTTTTAATATTTATTGTTGTTCACATAAACCCTGTTATATTGTTCAACGAATAACGAAATATCAGTACTATAAAATTATAAATATAAAGAAGAATATTTTTTAAAAAACTACAACGACCTCGAGCTCAATTTGTTTTGTAATTATAATCAATTTCAAAGGTCGAATTACAATTCAACATTAAATTTTTAAAGTATTTTTCAAATAAAAGCTTAAAAATATTAAAATTGAATCATCAAATTTAGAACAAAATGGCATCGATTTGTAGTTGCATATTTTGTCAAAAATGCATGTTTTTTGCATATTTTGACTTTAAATGCATATTTGGTGTCTTTTTAATGCATATGCATAATGCATTATTTTTCATTTTTAGGAGCATTTTTTATTATGTAAAAAAATATTAAAAATTGATACGTTTTCAATCAAAATAAACATTCTTAAAACCTTATTGACCTATGTAAAATCTTCGAGTTCTATGTCTGTTTGCAAAATTTTTCTTATATTTTTAATGCATATTTTTCTTTTTAGCCGCATATTTTAGGCGCATATTTTCCATTTTTAAGTGCATGAAATTCCTTGCCCTATTTATTAGTAATATCTATTTTTTATTCATACGAGCCGAATAAAATTTTCATTTAGTGTGTGATGGGGTTTTTTTTTGTTCCGCTCAAGATCATAAAGTTTAAAAATAAAAAAAAAAAATTTTATATTTCATGTTTTTTTTAAAACTGTTTATTTTATTTCGATATTTCGATCAGCTTAGCTGTTCGTCTTCAGGGAAAAATGTAATTATCTACCAATAAAGTGCGGAAATGATAGCATCCTTAATCGTTTACATTACTTTATCAAATTTATGATTTAATTTTCTTATCAGTTAAAAATTATATAAAATTCGAATTAAGTTTTCAAAACAAGCCGTTGATCTTTTGATCTATAAATAACCATTATTTTAAAATGCAACCGTGGAATTTTATAAAATATATGAACTTATAAACTTATAGGAAAACATGTTCACTATTTGTAATTTTAATACAATTTGCTATTGCAAGACCCTTCTACATTTACAATATATTAAAAATATGTATATCATCCCAGGGTTAACTTCACTATTTCATGTCCTGATTTGCTTTTCTTTTTTTTTTTTTTAGTTAAAATAAACAAATGCAAATGAGTTGATATAAGAGAATTGTGTAAGTCAATAGCTGGATTTGATTGAGAAATCCTATAAATATTGTCTAAATGTGGAAAGGGAAAATTTGTTTGGTTTGTTTTTGGTCATAAACACAGACATTAGCATAAGTAGTTTCATTAGCATTAATTTCACTGAATTTGCTTAAAGGAAAAATTAAAAAAATCTGTAATGTCAGCAGCAAACATATCAGAAAGGGAAAAAGTGGCGCATACAGTGTGATACATAATAGGAATGGATTTGTTTTGGGTTGAGACACTAAACCAATAAGCGTGTCTAGAAAGTTAAACAATGCATAGAATGTGAAAGGATTTGAATTGGAAATTGATAAATAATAAAATAGAATGGAAAGTAGAATTGAAAATAATTTAAATTAGTAAAAAATCTTTAAAGTTTTTTTATAAAATTATACTACACAGAAAAAACAGTAGGCACCAACAATGGGAATTTGTAAAAGCAATCACATTTTCTTTTAAAATGAAATTTTTTTTTTGAAATATTTGTTATCTTTCATATAAAAATTATTTAAAAATAAAAATTCAAAGTTACAAAAAAAAAGATTTTTTTTTTTTTTTGGATTTACAATATTCTTTGTTGGAGTCTTTTTAAAAAAAATTTTTTTTGTATTTACAAATTTGGTATGAGAAAGGTGTTTAAAAATTTAATTAGTATTTTGTAAATTCTTTGTGGGTATTTTCTGATTTGCAAATTAATGTGTTTATAATTTTTAGAGAATAAGGTTTATTCTTCTTCTTAACTTCAAACCTAATAAAGAGAATAGATGATGTTTGCCCTAAAAGATGCCATATAAGTTATTAAAGATACAAACCATGTGTAAAAGGTATGCCATCTGTTGTGAATCCTGCATTTTTAAGTTATGCTGTTCAACCAACTTGTTCTAATATGAATTCCCTCGCCCTGTTAATAATAATTAATTGTTGTACAATTCATTGAAATCGTCTAAAGTAGTATTTAATTAGACAACAAAACTACAATTTTCAATTTAATTATGATTGCAAAATAATTTATTTTTGTTACGAATATGTTCCGCAATAATATTTGTCATAAAATTCTACTATAAGCCATTGAAGACATCAAAGTAGAAAATTTAACTTCAATGCCAGAAATAAATTAAAACTTAAAATGTGTTTTAGGGTTAATCTCGTACTTATTCATAATTGGCGCTCATATGTCCAACAAATATCGATTTTATGGGGGAAATCATGTGAATCTTCCATTCTAGGTATATGATATGTTTAGCGAACTTAGGTAAAACACTACGAGGAATATTTTTGCGGAACATTTTAACCCTATAACTATTCAACTTATGGGTGTTTCTTGTTCCTTTTTAAAAAGGGGCCAAAAAAGTACCTTTAATTGATGAGTTAAAGGGTTAAGATGTTCCACAAAAATGTTTCTCGTACTGTTTAACATAAGTTAGCTGAACACATCCTATACCTAAAATGGAAGATTCACATGGTTTTCCCATAAACTCTAGGTCTGTCAAACATTTGGGCGCCAATTTTGAATAAGTACGAAATAAATCCTTAAACACATTCTAAGTTTTGACTTATTTCCGGCATTGAAATTAAATTTCAACTTTGAAGTCTTCAGAGGCTTATAGTAGAATTTCATGACAAATATTTTTGCGGAACATTTTAACCCTCTAACTCTGCAATTAAAGGGACTTTTTTGAACACTTTTTGAAAAGGGATAAAAAAAGCCCCGTAATTTGTTGCGTTAGAGGGTTAAAATGTTCCACAAAAATATGTCATGAAATTCTACTATAAGTCTCTGAAGACATCAAAGTAGAAAATTTAACTTCAATGCCAGAAATAAGTCAAAACTTAAAATGTGTTTAAGGGTTAATCTCGTACATATTCATAATTGGCGCCCAAATGTCCAACAAACCTCGATTTTAGGGGGAAACCATGTGAATCTTCCATTTTAGGTATAGCATATAGCTTATGTAAAACACTTCGAGGAACATCTTAACCCTGTAGCTCTTCAAATTATGGGTCTTTCTTGTTCCTTTTTAAAAAAGGGCCAAAAAGGCCTTCAATTGAAGAGTTAAAGGGTTAAGATGTTCCACAAAAATGTTTCTCGTACTGTTTAACATAAGTTCGCTGAACACATCCTATACCTAAAATGGAAGATTCACATGGTTTTCCCCTAAAATATAGGTTTGTCAAACATTTGGGCGCCAATTCTGAATAAGTACGAAATAAATCCTTAAACACATTCTAAGTTTTGACTTATTTCTGGCATTGAAATTAAATTTCAACTTTGATGTCTTCAGAGGCTTATAGTAGAATTTCATGACAAATATTTTTGCGGAACATTTTAATTCTCGATCTCTGCAATTAAAGGGACTTTTTGACCCCTTTTTGAAAAGGGACAAAAAAAGCCCCGTAATTTGTTGCGTTAGAGGGTTAAAATGTTCCACAAAAATATGTCATGAAGTTCTACTATAAGTCTCTGAAGACATCAAAGTAGAAAATTTAACTTCAATGCCAGAAATAAGTCAAAACTTCAACTGTATTTAAGGGTTAATCTCGTACTTATTCATAATTGGCGCCCAAATGTCCAACAAACCTCGATTTTAGGGGGAAACCATGTGAATCTTCCATTTTAGGTATAGGATATGTTTAGCGAACATAGGTAAAACACTACGAGGAATATTTTTGTGGAACATTTTAACCCTATAACTCTTCATCTTATGGGTCTTTCTTGTTCCTTTTTAAAAAGGGGCCAAAAAAGTACCTTTAATTGATGAGCTAAAGGGTTAAGATGTTCCACAAAAATGTTTCTCGTACTGTTTAACATAAGTTTGTTGAACACACCCTATACCTAAAATGAAAGATTCACATGGCTTTCCCCTAAAATATAGGTTTGTCAAACATTTGGGCGCCAATTCTGAATAAGTACGAAATAAATCCTTAAACACATTCTAAGTTTTGACTTATTTCTGGCATTGAAATTAAATTTCAACTTTGATGTCTTCAGAGGTTTATAGTAGAATTTTATGACAAATATTTTTTCGGAATATTTTAACCCTCTTACTCTTCAATTAACGGGGCTATTTTGACCCCTTTTTGAAAAAGGACAAAAAAGCCCCGTAATTTGATGCGTTAGAGGGTTAAAATGTTCCGCAATAATATTTGCCATGGAGTTCTACTATAAGTCTCTAAACACATCAAAGTATATAAACATAAAATGTTAAATAAAGTAGAATTGAACAATAATGAAGTGACGCTCACAGTACATCAACAATTCAATGGCCTGCACTAATGACTGTTATTAAAATTCACCATATATTTTTTTAAATATTATATATTTAGCTATTTAATCCATTAAAACGAAATTAATTTTTAATCGAGCTTTCAAATCGTTTCCTATATAAGCATCGAACTTTAATTGATAATCATTGGCTGGAAATGGTACAAGTTTCAACATATCTTTATTTAAAATAAAATTCTTAAATATCAAATCATGCTTTAATGGAAAAAAAAGAAAAATATTTGAAATTTTGTTTAATATTTTATAATTAAATTTAATAAACTTACATCATAGGGACACGAATGATTAACATTTGTGTAGGGTTGAGCAACATCAAATAAAATTTTCCAAAATAAATATTTATTGCGATTTCGAATAAATTTACAAAAATCTATAGTATTATTGTAGAAATATGGACGATAGTCGAAACTTTTACGCAAAAGTTGCGCATTAATCTGAAAAGAAAACTTAAAGATTTTAAAAAGGTATTGATTACTTTGAGATGGCATTATCATAGCAGGCAATTGGCGAACTAAACAAAGAATTAGTCGCAAAATAAAAGAAACTTTCGGCATGTGCTTAATAAGGTCTTTAACCTATTAAAAGTGCTCAATTGCCAGTTAAAAAAGACAGCTATCTTGTGTATTAGCACTTCTTGTAAATTTTCCCTTCCATCATTTGATGAAAAACTTACTTTTATATTATCGACTGGAGGTTGGAGTAATTTTACATGAATATTTATTGAAACTTTGTTACGAGCCACAACTTTTAAACGACATTGTTTAATAGCGATATATTTTTTATCTAAATTTTCACACTCCACGTTAGTAAATTTAAACGAATTGTCACTATAAACACAACTTAAAATTATAAATATTAAAAATTTTGAAATATAGCACATGTTTCTAACAACAACTTCAAAAGGAATTAAAAAAAAAACCATAATACAAAAAAGCTATTTTGCAATCATAATTACATTTTAAATCGTAGTGTTGATTTGTAATCAAATAACAATTTCGACGAATTTTTGAATGAATTAAATACACAAAATCAGTTTTTATTTTTATGACTCACAAGGAAGTTCTTCCGATGCGGATAAGCCGTTTCTTAATGAATCTTTGTTCCGCAAAAATATTTATCATGAAATTCTACTATAAGTCCTTGAAGACTTTAAAGCTGAAAATTTAAGTTCAATGCCAGAAATAAGACAAAATTTAAAATGCGTTTAAGGGTTAATGTGTTAAAAGGTTAACTAATGTTGGAAATGGTATAAGTGGAAAATCAATTATTCGTTCACTTCACTCTATATCTCTCTATTTCTTAAATTTCATGATATGGAACATTTGAACAAAATTGGCATAAATTTGTGTGTAGCTAAGATCGGGCAACTGCAACCATAAGTTCCTGGGTTCGATTCCTAACTCGGGCGACCAACAAATTATTTCCCTGTATTTTATTGGAAATTTTATTAATAACCTGTGTACAATTTCAGTTTGAAAAGTCTCATAAAAGTGCCCTTAGGCCTTCTGAAATCATAACTACATATATGGGGGAATCTTCTTTGCCGATGAAGTCTCTTTCTAAGCGATCTTTTGTGACAAATGAAAGACTACTAACTATGAGCATTAGAGCGTACCACCTTACAGGCAAAAAAAAAGTGCGCCGTACACCCTCCAATAGAAGTATTTTTGTAAGGTTTCAAAAAAAAAATTTTTTTTTCCGAACGTAGGGGTCGCCATTTTACATTTTTCGTTATATCTTTGGCATTTACAGTCGGATATTAAAGTGTGATACATCGATATTTTTTTCTCGAGGAGACCAGTGTTTTGCTCTAAGTGCCATTGACCTCAAGTATCCCGTTCTAGTAGTTACCTACCAGATCTCAGTTGCTACCACCCTAATGTCGGGGGTCAAGGGAAATTATTTCCAAATGCCAACCTCACCCACAGTCCACCTTGGACATGGTGTCCCCTGTTAACGCTGACGAGGCTCTGACGACCGAGTATAGGCGGTATAACCCGGTTCCCACGGCAATCGGACTATGTGCCGAAACGATTCGGATGTATTCGAATCTTCGAATTTATCCGAGCAAGGATTGCCACTCCGGCTTTAAATGAGAATTATTAACTACAAATTCTCATTTTAAAGCCGTTACAACAACAACAACAACCACCCTAATGTCAGAAAATTAAAGCTCGTAAAAAATCATTAAACTTTTGCTAAGGAAGTTTTTCGATAAACCCAGTATAAATTTTTTTTATATATTGGTTGCCGAACGTAGGGGTCGCCTTTTTAAATTTTTTTTCATTGGATTTTTCCTTTATAGCAAAACACTGGTCTCCACGAGGCAAAAAAATCGATATATCACACTTTAAAATCCGACTTTAAATGCCGAAGCTATAACGAAAAATTAAAAAAGGCGACTCCTACGTTCGGCAAAGAAAAAAAAAATTTATTTTTTTTGGAAAACGCCTTCCAAAAATACTTCATATTGGAGGGTGTACGGCGAACTTTTTTTTTTGAGGTACGATCTAATGTACAGTAGACCGTACCTCAAAAAAAAGTGCTACAGTTTAGCCATCTCACCCAAGTAAGGCCTTGAATGCAATGTAGCTAACTCATAAAAGTAAAATGTTTATACATATATTATTCTTTCGAGAATTGTGGAATGAAGTCCAGCGAATCAAACAGTTATGTCGGCAAAAGTAAGAGAATAAATTGATATTTTGTGATACAAAAAAATGCTTTTGTCCATTAGAAAAAACGGAGAAAATGTATTTTTAATATCAGAAAGTGCTTAATATCTGTCGATTTTCCTATTGTATTTTTTCTATCAAAAAAGTCATCTGGTTTTAAAATCCTGCTTCTATTAAAAGGTGTAGAATCTGAAGCTTTGTATAAAAGAAATTTGCTCATAATCTGAGGCTATTGCTACATGAAAAAGATCTGAAAATCCAACTGTTTCTGAATAGGAAAAAGTAGTTAGAAACCCTGAATACTCTATTTATTTTCAAAAAAAATTATCAAAAGATCCCATAAATTTTAAATTCCAAGAACTTTTTCTACAGAAAAAGCCCATAAGATCCTAAGGACTTCTTCCTATAGAAAAATTCTTAAATTCTAAGGACTTTTCGCTAAAAAAAAAAATTCCTCAGGTTCTGAACACATTCCTAGAGAAAACGGTTAAATTCTGAGAACTTTTGTACCTGAGATAATTTCTTCCTGTAAAAACCATTCTATTCCTTTCTGAGGATAGAATCTAAGGTATTTCATGTAGCAAAAAGTATTGAGGCTTTTGCTATTAGAAAAAGTGCACGGAATCTTATGTTTTCCTCAGAATCTGAATCAGAATATTTTAAAAATGATTTTATTCATTCCTTTATTTATTTATTTATTTTTATGGGCGATATAGCGTTTTGGTAAATTTACTCAGAAAAATGGTAAATTTCAAACAATTTGTAAAAAAAAAGTTTTACACATTTTTAGTGTAAATTTACAAATTTAGTGTGTAATTAACTTACGCGTTATCTGTGTAATTTTTTTTATTGTTTTTATTTATGCACTCGAAGTAAATTTACTACCCAAGATATGTGGTTATGTAATTACATACCTGGTAATGGTAACTAAACTCGTAGAAATAAATCTGTAAAAATAGCAGAAAAAGTTACTAAAAATTAGTTAAAAATGATGCTGCAGAAAAAACTGTTGAAATTAGCAGATTTTTTTTTTGCTAAATACTTGTAAAATAAGAACAACAAAATTAAAACTGTTAAATTTACAGAATTTTAGTTATATTTGTTAACTTTTAGTTAATTGAAAATAACAAACTCTACTGTAAAATCTGCAGAAAATTTTGCTAAATATTAGTAGACTAAAAATAGCAAAAATATACTAATACATCTACAAAATTTTTGTTATTTGGCTAAATTTAGTTGAATGCAAATAACAGTTTATACTGCTAAAACTGCAGAAATATTTTTAAAAAATCAGAAAAAATTGTAAACTGCTGTTTTCAAAAGACTCGGTTTTTATTTGCATTAAAAAAAAAATCAAAAAAAAAACTTCGGAAATTTAAAAAATTTTTTTTTTGATTTTTTAAACTAATAATTATTTAGCAAAATTTTTTGCTGATTTTAGCAGATTAATTTGCTATTTTCCATTAACAAAAATTTAACTTAAATATAACTTAAATTCTGTACATTTAACAGTTTTATATTTGCTGTTCCTATATTACTAATATATAGCAAAAATAATCTGCTAATTTTAGCAGCTTTTTCTGCAGCATGATTTTTAACTAATTTTTAGTAGTTTTAACAAAATTTTTTACATACTTTTTGCTAATAGTGTAGTTACTTTTATTATTACATTTCTTATTATATTTGTAAGGCGATGTTGCGAAAAATAATGAGTTACCCAGTGTAGAAACGGTAATGACATATCATTATTTTTTGGACTACCAGTAATGACACATATAATAATGAGTTACTGATAATGACTTATTTTTGTCATTATTTCAAATAGAAAATAATATTTTAGATTTTTTTGAAAATTTTTTGAAATCTATTTTTAGACTCAATATATATATAATATATATATATATAAGGATATATGTAACCACATATTTTTTTGATTTTTTGTATGTTGGCGAGAAAGCTTACTTGTGTGCAGCAGGTCAATTGTGTTTTTATCTACTAAATATTACATGTCGATATAGCTCAGATGGTAGAGCTGTTGACTGGCAATCTGTAGACCCAGGTTCGATTCCCGCACCAGCAAATTTTATTAAAAAAAAAAAAAAAATACAATAAAAAATATTTTTTTTTATATAATTTATTTTTTAGAAAATCTATTTTTAGACTCATTATTTTTGTCAGTACTGGTAAGCACATAGGTAACGATATATTTTTTGATTTTTCGTATGCTGGTGTGTAACGACAACTCATTATCTTTCGCGACATCGCCATAGAAAGGTAATAAGAAATGTAATAACAAAAGTAACTAGTTACCATTACCAAGTATGTAGTTACATAACCAGATATCTGGTAATGATTTTCTACACTGGGTATGATTTTAAAAAATCAAAAATATATCGTTACCTATAAGCTTACCAGTAATGGCAAAAATAATGAGTCTAAAAATAGATTTTAAAAAAAATAATTTGTAAAAAAAATTTTTTTTATTGTAAAGTTTTATTTAATAAAATTTTCTCGTGGGGGAATCGAACCTGGGAATCCAGATTGTCAGTCAATAGATCTACCATGTGAGCTATCTCGATATGTAAAAAAAAAGTCAGCTTACTCGCCAACATACAAAAAATCAAAAAATATATGGTTACACATATCCTTAACAATGTTGAAAAATATTGAGTCTAAAAATAGATTTCAAAAAATTATGTTTGAAATAATGATAAAAATAAGTCGTTATTGCTAACTAGTTGTTAGTAATCTATTAATATATATTTTAAATAATGCAGAAAGTAAGTCGGTGTCATTACTGGTAGTCCAAAAATAATGATCTGTTATTACCGTTTCTACAGTGGATATAGTCGGAGTTCTGTTTCCTACTATAAGTTGTGGGCGCTGTGGTGTAATGATTAACGCGTTGGACTGTCATACGTGAGGTTGCGGGTTCGAGCCCCAACCAAGGCAACATAAATTTATGAAAAATTGTAATATGTATGGGTTTTTTTTTATCCCTCATACATATCGCAGCGTCCTCCTTCGGTGTTCTCATAGCACTTAACCCCACCGAAGTAAAATAATATAACAGGGCTATGAACTAAAAAGCTTCAACAAAGTTCGCCAACTCACAGATGGCGCCCAACAACTGTTCTAAGATTCAACATCTCGCGCAATTACAGTGTTGCCATATTTGAAGCCCTTCATCTTTCACCACCTCTCACTTCTTCTCTATCCCCTTTCCAAAGGAAGCAACACGTTAATTAATAGGAAGAATTTCCTAAGTGTAGCTTCTCTTAAAAAAAAAAAAAAAAAAAAAAATTAGATTGTAGTGTAAAAAGAAGTAATTTATGCCGAATTTTGTTTCCATTTTACCTTTCGTAATTATTATTTCTTTCGAATTTTGCCAAAATGGTTTAGGCCAAAAACGTCGTGCCGTAACACTCTATTACACATTGGGTTGAAGTGTTTTAAAATTCAATTAATTATTCGATTTTAATCATAACAATTATAACAATTCTTGTATAATTAAATAATATCATCTAAATTAATTTTTAATTGCACGCAAAAAAAAAAAACAAATTTTGAATTATGGTTAAATTGAAATTTTCGGCAGCAATAATTTTTGTTTTTGTTTTGTTCTGTTTAACTCTTTTCTTAAACATGAACGTTTCGGAATTTTCAACAGTTCTAACAATTATAATTTTTAGTTGCTTTTATAGTAACAATTCTTATGTAATTAAATTCACAAATTTGGAATGTGAAAATTTTGATAAAAAGATATTCGATGTAAAACAATGTCGTCTGAATGTTGTGGGTCGTAATAAAATTGCTCTGAATATTTATGTAAAATTACTTCAACCTCCAATCGATAATTTAAAAGTAAGTACCTACGGGAATAAAATAATAAAGTGTGTTTTCACTTTTGAGTGGCGTTGTCATAAAAAGGGGAAGTTCGCCCTCTGTGTGACATGTCACCAAACTGTGTTTTCAGGGACAGTTCAGTGACATGTCTAGCACAATGTCACGTAAAAGCTACAATTTCTTTTCATATAACGGCCACTATGTACAAAAATTTCGGTAGATGTAATTTAGTGTTAATACACTGAAAATAATGTCAATTATTCATTTCAGGTTAATGCACAATTTCTACGTAAAAGTTTTGATTATCGTCCCTATCTCTACAATAATACTGTTGATTTTTGTGAATTTATGCGAAAGCAAAAGAAATATTTATTTTGGAAACTTATATTTGATACTGGTAAATCATATTCAAATATCAATCATACGTGCCCATATAATGTAAGTTCTTTGTATTAAATATTTATTTTTTTAGTTTCTAACATAATTTTATTTTTTTCTTCCATTAAAGCACGATTTGATTCTTAAAGATTATATTGTAAATTCAGATAAGGTCAAACTTATACAATTTCCTGCCGGTGATTATAAAATGAAGTTTAATGTCTATATTTCGAATAACTTAAAAGGTCGAATAACCGTTAGTTATTTAATATTGAATTAAAAAGTTAAATACTATGAGCGTCAAAAGAAATTGTACACGTTGGTTTATTATATTTACAGTTTCAATTCACTCTTGTGCTATTCTGCATTATTTTAGATTTTATAATTTTTTAATTAAATAATTTTTTAATTATATATTTTCTTCTCTCTTAATTTATATAAAAACAAAAATCATACAAAAACAAGAAATCTTCACATTCACAGCCTCAAAAGAAACTGTACACCTTGTGCATCAATTATAATAAAGAATTTTAATTGTAAAAAATCTCCGTTATTTTTAGTGATTTGTTTTATTTTCACATTCTAGATGATATTAACCTAATTATAATTATTCTTGTCGTTTATTTAACCTTCTTTTTTTATTTTTAACTCCACAAATTTCTTGAGCTTAAGGTTTGTTTTTTTATATAAGTTTTCTATTTTCAATATTTCGTTACTCCATTGTGTAGCATCTTCAGGAAATAACAATTAAATTAACAAATTATAAATTAACAAATTTTTAATTTAATTGTTATTTCCTGAAGATGCTACACAATGGAGTAGCGAAATATTGAAAATAGAAAACTTTTTTTTATATATAAAAACCAACCTTAAGCTCAAGGAAATTGTGGAGTTATAAATATAATTATAATAATAATTAAAATAATTATTAATTGTCGACTTGATCAGTTCAAATCAGAAGATTTTTGCGCAACCAACTTTATTTTAAAAATGGGTAAACAAAACTTCCTGGATGTTCGTGAACTTGTGGTAAAATAGTATAAAGAAAGAAAAATATTAAGTGAAATTGGTTAAATGATGGAAGGAATCCACAATACTCTAAAACACATAATTGATGAGTATAAAAATTTTTTAAATTTACAAAAGCTGCCCAAATCTGGAAGGCCAAACAAACTAAATGGGATTGAAATACGATCCATTGTACGAAAAATAAAAAAATCCAACCTTAACGAGCTTTTCAAATATCCGAGAACATTATTTGATGGTCAGTTGTCAACTTTAGCACAAGCAAAATGTGAGACTTTTACTATAGCAAAAAGTCCTTTGAATTTTATATCCGTTCTATAGCAAAATGTTCTCACAATCTAAGATTTTTTATAAACGAAAAAATCCTTAAAATCTTAGATGCACATTATGGGAAAATTCCTAGACTTTTTTTTAAGTATAAAGGCTTTGTAATCCTAGATATTTTTTTAAGAAAAAATTCTCAGAAATTGAGACTTTTTGTATAGTAAAATATTTTCAGTATTGGACGTTTTTTAAATAGGAAAAAGTCCTAACAATCTAATACATTTTCTGTAGAAAAAATTATACAGAATCTGGGAACTTTTTTCTATAGAAAAATTCTAAAATTCTGAAGACGTTTCTCTTGTAGAAAATGTCTGTAATTCTGAGGACTTCTTGCCACAGAAAGGTCTCAGATTTTAAGGATATTTTCCTATAGAAAAATTCTCAGATTTTAAGAATTTTTTTTGTACAAAAAAAATTCTAGATTCTGAGCGCTTTTTCTAAAGAATTATTTCAGTTTCTAAATTTTTTCTATAAAAAAATAAACAAAATTTCAGGTATTTCTATAAAAAAAAGTCCTCAGAATCTAATGTTTTTTCTTTTTGAAAATATGTTAAGAATCTTAAATTTTTCTCTCTGAAAATTTGAGTTTTTTTCCTAATTCAAAAAGTTATCGGAATCTAAGGTCTCTTTTTATAGGAAAAAGTCATGAGTCTTTTTTCCTATAGAAAAAAGTCTTTAAAATATATTTTAGATTTTGTAGTAAATAAGTGTGAATTTTAGCGTGAAGCTTGGATAGGGAGGAATGCTAGTTTGTCTTCCAGCTATCATCAGTCTGGGAGTTGTTCTTTTATCTAGCATCACAGCCATATGGAATAATAGAAAAAAAATCTATTCATGCCTCGATTAAATATGCCAGTTATAGGGTACAATAAAATTATAAAATGACCGTAATTTATATCAGATTTTAGTCAGGTGACATTGACTTTTGCAGCATAATTTTTCCTCCCCTGGAATATTTCTAAACAATTATGGCAACCCTAATGCTCGTAGTTTAAAGTGAGTTGCCACTAAAATAGATCCTCTAATTAGTAATTTATTCACATGATTTTAAATTTAACATTCCTCTATTTATTAAGATCTACCAATTCATATTTTAATTATAATAAACTCATTAGGAAAATAGAAAATATTATAATTATAAGTAGAATTAAGATTTGATTTAAGTTAAAATATTATCTTAGTATTAGCTGTCAAATATATTTCATTATTTCTAATTTAAAATTATGGATCCGGTAATTAAGGGTTAGGTGTAAATAACCAAATCTTAAAGTATATAACAAGTTGAAATTTTTTTATATAATCATTGAAGGTAATGAATATCAAAAAGCAAAACATATGTGAAAAAAGATAATGTGATATGGTTTGCGTCTTGACTGAATTCGCCGCGCTCACTCAAAAATTGTTTTTGTAAAAATGAATGGAACCAATATATGTATGTAGGTACATACTGCAATATTTTAAAAATGCATATATAAAAATTTAGGTGGTGTTTCTAGATGACGCTTTGCCTCACACGAACGAAAATACAATAACAAAATACATGCAATACAAAAACAAAATACATGTAGTCACTCATTCGTATGAGAACGAAGGTCTTCTAGAAACCCCATGTTAATTTTTGTTTAAACTTACAATTTGTTGTACGCCATCGCTGTTGTCATGAAAGGCCTTTAATGCAAATAAAAAAATCACTTTTTTCACGAAATATGGTTAATTATTTATTTTTATAATATGCACTTCACTTTTCTACAGTTTTTAATGTAAAATATAATTTATAATAAAGAAAATATAATATTTAACAATTTCTTTTTAGGACGGACAAACACGCACAAACGGATGAGGAAACAGACCGACGAAGACTAAGTGGTTATTTCTACTTTTAACTAATAGTGTTTGCAATAATTCTATTAAGCAATAAGTAATCAATGTGAAAGAGTGGGATGAATAGTTAGTGAGATGTTAAACTTAGATATAAAGAATCATAAGAATAAAATATTCTTTAAAAGAATAACTTAAATAAAAAAATGAGTAAGGATGCAAAATATGACAACAATTTGGATCAGGGATGGGAAATAAGATTTTCGTTTCGGTATCAAAAAAATGTTTGAAGAGCACTAATGCCAACTTGGTGATTTTCTAGTTAGAATTATACTGCATTTACATTTGCCTCGAAATTTTATTTGGGTCTGTACTTCGATCATATGATACTGTATAATATCATACAAGATGTAGATTTTGAAATCTAGTTCGTGTATCATATTATACGGTATCATATCATTTATATGTACGCAAATCAGCTCAAAATAAGCCTAAATCCTAAATCCAATTAGAAAAGCAACAAGTTGGCATCAGTGAATATAAACGCACACTGATGCCAACTTGGTGCTTTTCTAATTGGATTTATGCTGCATTTACATTTGCCTAGAAAACTTATTTTGAGCTGGTTTGCGTACATATAAATGATATGATACCGATTAATATGATACACGAACTAGATTTCAAAATCTAGATCTTGTATGATATTATACAGTATCATATGATCGAAATACAAACCAAAATAAGATTTCGAGGCATATGTAAATGCAGTATAATTCTAACTAGAAAAGCACCAAGTTGGCATCAGTGTAAACGCAGCGTATATCTAATTAGAAAAGCACCAATTTGGCATCCGTGTTGAAGAGTACTATTTTCACCCTCAGAGCAGCGTTGCCAGAAAAGTTTGTGGTCATATCCCCATTTGACAATATGAAATCCACAAAACAAATTTCTAAATTCCCAAATTTCTGCCCATATTGTTTTTAATACGAATTTGAAGTAAAAACTGTTAATATTATAAATAATGATTTTCAATCAGAGCTTTGAAGAATTAATTCCTTTTTGAATGAATTCACTACTAATCGAATTCAATTTTCTCTAGAATTGAATGAATTCCTTTTCTTAAGTAATTCACTGAATTCATTCAACTGAATGCGTTCATCAAATAACAAACTCAAAGAATTAATTCAATTGCAATAGTTCTTTTTATTAAATCAAATGAATTAATTCACCGGTGAACGCGTTCAATTTTATAAATCGAACGGAAAAAAAGTGAATTAATTCCTTACTGAATTAATTCACCACTGAATTCATTCAATTTCATTCAGTGAATTAAAAAAAATAAAATTACATTCAGTGAATTAAAAAAAAATAATAAGTTCACTGAATGGAAAAAAATAAAATAAGTTCACTGAATTAAAAAAAAATAAAATAAGTTCACTGAATTCAAAGTCTGTTTTCTACCGTTCAGTAGAAGAAAACAATAATGTACAAATAAAAGTTTTAAATAAGCAATTTTACAGCGTGTGCTAGTAACAAATTAGAAACCGGATGCTGTTTATCAACCCACATGATTCAAAAATAAAGCCTTTTACTATTAAAAATAAAAACTTTACAGATATAGATAAATTTGGAAAAAAAATATAACTATATAACAAGTTTGAAAAATTAATAGTTATATTTTTTTACAAATTTATCTATATCTGTAAAGTTTTTATTTTTAATAGTAAAATGCTTTATTTTTGAATCATGTGGGTTGATAAACAGCATCCGGTTTCTAATTTGTTACTAGCACACGCTGTAAAATTGCTTATTTAAAACTTTTATTTGTACATTATTGTTTTCTTCTACTGAACGGCAGAAAACAGGCTTTGAATTCAGTGAACTTATTTTATTTTTTTTCTAATTCAGTGAACTTATTTTATTTTTTTTTCAATTCAGTGAACTTATTATTTTTTTTTTAATTCACTGAATGTAATTTTATTTTTTTTTACTTCACTGAATGAAAACGAAATTGAATGAATTCAGTGGTGAATTAATTGAGTAAGGAATTAGTTCACTTTTTTTCCGTTCGATTTATAAAATTGAACGTGTTCACCGGTGAATTAATTCATTTGATTTAATAAAAAGAACTATTGCAATTGAATTAATTCGTAACAAAATAAATCGAACGAAAGCAAATATGAATTAATTCCATTCAATATATGGTGCTTAGTGAATTAATTCATCGAATTTTTAATTCAGAATTGAAAAATTGAATTAAGGAATTAATTCTTCAAAGCTCTGTTTTCAATCCTTTAGAAAAACAAACAAAAATTGTATTAAATTCATTTACTTGCACAAAAAAATCTACAAAAATCATAAAAAATTAATAAAGGGGGTATCGACTCTAGGAAAAATTTTGTTTTTATATTTTATTTGGATAGAGCATACTCTTCAGTATATGCTCAAAAAATATCAATAAAAAATTCGAAGAAATAAAATTTCCACATGTTTTTTTGTAATATATATTTTAGTCACAAAGTAATAATCTATGCATTAAATTTGTACACAAAATTTTTTTGGGAGCGTTTTTTATCATTGTCTTTATTAGCGATCTTATTTCGCATAAAACAGTAGAACAAAAAGGAAAAAACTACATCTAAAGATGCAAGAATTTCACGCAGTCTTTAAAGAAAAGCCAATGACGATTCCTCGATGGTGGGCGAAGGCACGTTATATGAGGCAGGTACTGATGGATTTTTATAAGCCACAAAAGTAATCAATGTATATAAAAAAAAGAAAAACAAATACAAAACTAATTAAAAAATGTAAAAAATAAAAGATTTTGACCGAAATGAAATGTCTAATAAATTCTCTACCATCGTTTTTAAGAATATTTGGGTTAATATATAAAATACTCTTTGTCCGATTCTTCTCAAATTTGGTGCATATGTAGAAAACTGCGAGGTATAAGTTTTGTTCATACACAGTTTTTTGAAATTTTGCAGTTTTCTTAACATAAAATTAATTTTAAACTTTAAACGCGTTTTCCCACAAACCTGAGTTCAAAACCGGCTGCCACTGTACAGCCAAGGCGGGTTAACCGATTTCGATCTGGATTTTTTTCATTCATAGGCAACAAAAAACTCTAGTCCTTATCGTGGCCTTTTTTTAATTTTTGTCAAATGAATTTTATATGCCCAAGCAAATGTGTTTTTTCTTGCCTTTTTTTGGATTTTTAAGCTTATGTGGCAACTTTGTTAAAAAAAATATTTTTAAATAAAAATGGGACTAGGACTAGAGAATTTATGTGGGATTAAGATTCACTTTACATTTGTATTTTCTGATAATTAATGAAGGCTGCACAGTGGCAGCTGATTTTGCTTTTTTATAAACAAGCCAGTAATGAGGTGGCAACTCTGGCAATTTTGGCTGGGGAAATATAAAACAGATATTTTTTAAAAATACTAAAATAACATGATTTTTAAATAAAGAAATAAAATATTAAAAATATTGTTAATTGAATTTTTGACAACCGTTCAAATATGCCTTTTAAAATGCTGTTACAGTATTTAACCCCCTTAAATCGAAACAAAAAGTGATTCTGAGTCGATCGGTATACTAAAAGGTGGGTCTTACAAACATCAGCATAAACTTATTATACCCTGTTCACGTAGTGGTGTAGGGTATAATTAAAATGACAGTTTCACTGAGTCCACCACTAATAAAAGATTTAAGGACAAAACTGTGCAAGTTAATTTTCTTTTACTTCTATTTACTTTTCTAACAAATTATAACTTTGAGAATTTTTCTATGAAAACGCTTGGCGAAATTGCCACATACATATATACATTTATTTCATTAAAAATATGTAAGAGTATCAAATATGTCGCGGTAGTACTGCGGTACTTTTTTAAATCAAATAGTTAAAAAAAAAATTACGATCTTATCAACTTTTCCATCCCTGAAGTGAAATAAATGAACGAAATAGGTTTTCTCATATAAAACCAAGTAGAGAGTACCAAGTAGCCAAATGAGCAATCGCACTATATTCTAACCATCAGTGTTGGGAAAAAAGGAGAACATTTGCTATGCAATGTTTACATTGCATAAATTAAGATTTACAAAGATTAAATGGAGATTAAAATATCGTTAAAAATAGAAAATATATGTATTTTTCAAAAAACATAAAATATTGAATTAAATAATAAAGCAAATTAGTAAAATTAATTTGAAAATATAAAAGTCTAACGTGCGTCAGATTCTTTTGACGCTCAGTCGAATTTATTTTATAGAAAATACAGCTGCACTAGGGTCGACCTTAGTGCGCAAAAAATTTATTGTTACATTAATTTAAATACAGACTTTGGAATTAGTGTTGGGATATAATAGAAATTAAATCAATATCACTTACAAATACCAATTAAATTCAAATTATAGTTATCGTTCTATTTATGATTTTAATTATAATAATTGTTTTGCAATTTTACTATTTATTTTTACTTCAAACATTTGTTCACCATGAATAACTTTGCTTTATTTATGGTGATAATAAATATTTTAAATAATTTTTGTTTCAGCAATACAACTCTTTTAAGATTTACAAATGTAAAGTGTAAAATTTTCGATAATAATTCAACTGCTATAGAACACTGTCGTCTAAGGGTTATCGGACGTGATCAAATAGGACTCCATATACATATCAACTTATTACAAGTTCCAGTGGATAACATAACTGTAAGTATTGCATTTTATAGACCGAAATTAGTATACAAAATAATTTAGCTTTCACTAATTTCTTCTTAGTTAAGTGCCCAACTTTTTTATAAAAGTAATGAATATCGTCCATTTCTTAATAATACTACTTTTGATTTTTGTAAGTTTCTGAAAAATGGCAACAAATATTTATTTTGGAAAGCTGTAGTAGAAATTGCTAAACCTTATACCAGTCTTAATCACTCGTGTCCATATGATGTAAGTTGAGTTTTCTATTAATTAAAATTTGTTGCGGTATATTTAAATACTGTAACAAACTTGGCAGAAAGTTCTTATATTTTCGCTTATGTGGTATTTAATATTAAGGTCATAAGTTTTTCTTAATGTCTCATAAGCTTTAACTTTATGTCACTTCAATTTTATTTTTTTAAAAAGCTTTTGAAGTTTTATATAAATTCTTTTTTATTTTAGCATGATTTTGTTATTAAAGGTTTTGCTTTGGATGAATATGCAATGGCTGCAATACCATTTCCTTCCGGTGATTATTTGGTGCTATATCACTTTTACTTTTACAATGATTTAAAATTTCGTATTAGACTTTATTTATCCCTAAAAAACTAAAACACTCACAATATTTTGTTAGTTAACTACACAGTATACCTGCGTCGGCGTTTTAAAAGATCACATCGGAATTTTATTTTAAGGGGGATTAAAATTTCTCACCTTTTGCAAATGTTTATTGTGAATCGGCTTAAGAAACCATGTGAATATTAAATTTTAGTTATAGGATAAGTTCAGCAAACTTTTGTAAAACACTACCAGGAACATTTATGTGGAACAGTTTAACCCTCTAACTCTTCAATTAATATTCTTTAATTAATTAAAGGGACTTTTTGGCACCATTTTGAAAAGGGACAAAAAATACCCTTAAGATGAAGAGCTAGAGGGTTAAATTGTTCCACAAAAATGTTCCCCTTAGCGTTCTGCATAATTTCTCTAAACACATCCTATACCTAAAGTGGAAGATTCACATAGTTTCCCTAAAATCCAGATTTGTGGTAAGTACAAAATTAACCCTTAAACACATTTTAAGTTTTGACTTATTTCTGGCATTAAAGTTAAATTTTCAAACTTGCTATCTTCAGAGACTTATAGTAGAATTTCATTTCAAATATTTTTGCGGAACATTTTAAATCTCTAGCTCTTCAACGGAGGGGTCTTTTTTGTCCCCTTTTAAAGAGGGGCCAAAAAAGACCATTTAATTGCAGAGTTAGAGGGTCAAAATGTTCCACAAAAATATTCCTCGAAATGTTTTACATAAGTTTGCTGTACACATGCTATACCTTAAATGGATGATTCGCATAGTTTCCTATGCCGATTCACAATAAACATTTGCCAGACGTAAACTTTTAAAACGCTACACATGAGTATTTTTTTGGTCCCCTCTGCCAGAATCAGTTGGCAAAACCTAAATATAACACACAATTCAAAATTTCACAAAATTGGCTTTTTTCCATAAATACCCATAACTAAAGGGTACCCAGGAAAATTTTCTGTTCCAAAGAATCTGTTGTAGAATAGCTACTTTTCATTCACAACCCCTTCTACTGTCGATTCTAACACCGATTCTTTTTGTTTGAAATTGTCACAAAGGCAACCCCTTCTATAGCTCCAAAGTGGAATCGGTTGCTCTAGAATCAGTTCTGGAACTAGTTCTGGAACTGATTCTACGTCACCCACACCTTCCATATAGGATCCAAGGAACTGGTTCCGGAACCAGTTCTATGGAATCGGTTGCAGTGGAACCAGTTGTAGAATGGGTGTGGTTGGGTACCGATTGTAAAAAATTTTCCTGGGTATTTTTAAGCCCGATAGGACTTACGAAAGGGCTAACTGTCAAACCAACTGTCTTACTGTGCGCACTTTTTGACATTTATGATCAGTACGAGTATGCTCTGGCAAATAATTTTGAATATATTGGAGCCCCAGGAAAATTTTCTGTTCCAAAGAATCGGTTGTACAATAGCTGCTTTTCATTCACAACCCCTTCTACTGTCGATTCTAACACCGATTCTTTTTGTTTGAAATTGTCCCAAAAGCAACCCCTTCTATGGCTCCAAAGTAGAACCGGTTGCTCTAGAATCAGTTCTGGAACTAGTTCTGGAACTGATTCTACGTCACCCACACCTTCCATATAGGATCCCAGGAACTGGTTCCGGAACCAGTTCCATGGAATCGGTTGCAGTGGAACCAGTTGTAGAATGGGTGTGGTTGGCTACCGATTGTAAAAAATTTTCCTGGGGAAAAATTTAATTGAATACAAATTGGGGCTGCCGGTTCAATCCCCGGTCATGGCAATACACAAAAAGTTTTTCATATAGAGCCAAATTAACAATTAAAAATTACTTTGAACAGTTGACACATAAACTAACCAATGACGGTGAGACGAAACTGCGGCAGTCTGGTGATTCCCTTGTGCCTGTTAAATTTTTCAATATAAATGGTTTCTTCTTCCTATAAATCAGCTCTAGAAAATTGATTTAATTCAAATTTGAATAAATCGCATTCTAACTTAATTCAATTTAAATCATTGACTTAAAGTGCTAATCAATTATTAACTAATTCATAAAATTAATAAAATTTTATGGCAGCTTATTAAAAAAAAAAAAAATATCTTTTTAAATACTTGGACATTAATCGTATTAATCGTAGTCTCAGGCATAATAATATATTTATTCGTGTCAATGTTACGGAAAATGTGTAAAAGGGTAAATTTGAACTTTTCGTTGAAATTGTGGGAAAATTGACCTTTCAGTTGGCCTCCAAAATCATATGATTTGACACCTCTCGATTATTCCTTGTGGGGCCATGTGAATTCACTAGTTTATGCTGATAAACCAGCAAAAATTGACGCCTTGGAGGCCAAAATTGTTCGTGTTATTCGTGACAAACGGCCAGAAATACTCGAAAAAGCGGCCCAAAATTGGACGTCCAGAATGCGCTTCGTCAAGAACAGCCGCGGTGGCCATATTCCCAAAATCATTTTCAAATATTAATGCCATGTTTTGATCTTTGGAGAAATGTATTTAACCTTTGGATTAAAATTGAAATAAAATTTCCAATATTTTTTAGCAAAACTCAGAACTAGTTCTGAATTTAGTGAAAATTCGGCCAAATTTTCGTTATATTATTTTTTTATTTACAAAAACTTAACTAATGTTTTTCTCTCAATCCCGAAAATTTTATTGTGTTGCTCGGCTTCGTTTTTGAGAAGATATTCGTTTGCCTACCTGAAATATTCAATAAAAAAGTAAATATATGTTCTATAATTAGTTAGGACACCAGTACGTATAACAGGGATGGGAAAGTTGTTACGATCGTAGTTTTTTTTGATGCTATTTGATTCAAAAAAGTACCGTTGTACTCCCGGGTCGCATTTGATACTCTTGCATCGTCGTTACTCAAGGCTAAGAAAATACAAATAACAGTCTGAGCTTTTCGGCATCATGTGCAAATCACGATCGTGAATACACTCTTTACTTTATTGCCATCAATAGCTTTTTGTAAATTCATTTTTAAAAAATCAACTGACTGTTTAAAGGCCCAACCATATTAAGCGAAGTTAAATAAAGGAAAAGAGCCATTCCATACAAATGTTTTGAAGTAGCTTAAGTCAACTTTTGAAAAGTTCCATCTCGATTAAGGCACGTTTACTGACACATTTGTTGTTGTTTGTCATATAAAGTTTTAATTTAACTGCCGGCATAATTTTAACTGGACATTCAGTAATCGGGTCTAATTTTTTTTAATTTCCAATCGAAACTCATGGTACCCAACTTTATCAAATTAAAAACATTTCAAAAATTTTATTAAAATAAAGACAAAATGAATACAAAATAAAAGCAAAGCATATAAAAATTAAAAAAAAAAATCTTAAAAATTTGTACAATAGAAATATGCAAAGATCAGCGAATATGCCGAATTTTGTTGGCTTTTTTTTGGAAAATTAACGTAAAAATAAAAAACTCAAAAATATTTTAATTTTGTTATTTTAATTAATTTTTGTAGATAATTGTGTAAAAGAGTTCCTAAATTAACCTACAAACATTCATTTGCATAAAATTTGCTGCCCTGGTAATATTTATTCGAGTTGTATCGAAACATCGATAAAAAGCGTAAATCCAGAGTTTATGAATTTTTTGTTATTACCAGAGAAGACAAAATTGCTTTTTTTGCTTTTTATGCTTTTTTATTGCTTGTTTTACTCATATTTGCTTCTTTTTGCTTTTTTTTGGATTTTCCGTTTTTCAGCTTTGAAATAGCTTTTTCTTAAGATTTTTTTAGCTTTGAATTGCTTTTTTAAGACTTTTTGCCCAAAAATACTTTTTTTGCTCACAAAAAAATATTTTTTCTCTCAACTTTGAATTGTTTCTAAAAACCGATTTTTCCAAGTTTTTTTATTTTTGCTTTTGTCTTGCTTTTTTACAATATTTTTTTTTGCTTTAAACATACCGGATTTAGCTTTTTTCTGTCTTTTCTGGTTATTACAATAATCAAACTTTACTTTGTTTTTCAATTAGTGTATTCGACCTTTTTGAATATAATTTTATTCGGTTTATTTAGAAATTTCTAAAACCGGCTTTTAAGGTCTTATTTTCTCAGTGCAAATAAAAGATTAGTTTACTTCATTGTTTTTATCCAACGTTTCACTGGGGATTTTCCATCATCTTCAGGGATAAGTTTTATTAAATCTTTTTGTAAAATTTCACATTTAGCAATTTTAATTAATAATGTTTTTAATACACAACGATATTAAATACAAAACTTAGCTTAAATAAAAATAATCAAAGAAAAAACAAATAAAATAATATCACAGCAGAATCTAAAAACTAAGTATCACATTTGGAATAAAATGGGAACTAACAAAAAAATTACTATACTTATTCCTAACCTCCTCTACATTGCAGTGTAGAGGATATTAAATAAAACGAGCAAAAATATTTTTTTAGTACACTCGTGGTCGAAAAAGTACTCATCAAACAATTTTTTGATACCGCAATAAAAATCTCATTTCCCATCCCTGACGTATAATCGATATCGTATTTATTTTAATTTCAGAAAAATTCAAACTAGAGTGTGTTCTTTTATATAGTTTTTATGTAAATTTTCACACTTTATTGTGCTATTTTGCTTTCTGACTTTAAAATGTAATTAGTTATTTTTTTGCTACAATTTACCTTTTTAATCCGCTATTAAAAAATTAATTTTAAATCGGAGTTTCATATCATTTAGTTTATAAACAACGAACTTGAATTGATAATCACCAGCGGGAAATGGTAAAAGTTTCATCATATCATTGGTTACAACAAAATTTCTAACAATTAAATCGTGCTTAAATTTTAAAATAAAATATAATAAATTTTCTTGTTTTCTTAATATCGTTCAAACAATTAAATATACTTACGTTATACGGACATGTATGATTAATACTTGTATATGACTTAACACCATCATAGATAATTTTCCAAAATATATATTTATATTGTTTCCGAAGAAATTCACAAACATCAATGGTATTATTGTATAAATATGGACGATAATCAAAACTTTTGCGCAAGAGTTGTGCATTAAGCTACAATGAAATAATATTTTAATTAAATTTTGACAATTAACATTAGCAGAAAATTACGATAACTTACATTAAGATTATCGATAGGTGGCTGTAGTAATTTTACATTTATATTGATTGCAATTTTATTACGTCCCACAACATTTAGACGACACTGTTTTACTTCGCTAAGTTTTTTATCAATAGTTTCACACTCAATATTTGTAATCTTGACATTGAATGTATTATTGCCATAAACACAGACTAAAATTATAAATATTGATAGCCTCGAAATAGCCATGCTGAACAAATGCTAGAGACAAAATATTAAAATTAATTTGCAGAAAAATACAACTCAACATTAGTGCAACTGAGTTATTTTATTTTCATAATTAAGGAAAAATAATACTCGATCGATTAGAGTATAATTGATATTGTGCTGAGGTTTGTAATTACCAAAAATATTGGACGTGCGCACACAACAAACAAATCAATTTCTTAAGGCAAACATAGACGTTCAATATTATTGATCAATGTTTTTAAAATCAACCAATCAGAACAAAGTATTTAAAAATAAAATTTTCTGATTGATGGATTTTTGAAAAATTTATCAATAATATTGAACGTGTATGCCCTACTTTAAGCTAGCCATACACTAAGCAATATCATTGCAAATATTATTGGCAATATTATCGTCGTTTTGCCCTACACCATACAATAGAATGTGCAATATTCTTGCACAAGAAATTACACAATAAGACCTACACATTACAAAAAAAATTTAATTTAATTTTTTTTTTTTTTTTTTTTTTTTTTTTTTTAAGAGGAGCAACAAATTCTTCCTATTAATTAACGTGGGAAAGGGTATAGAGAAGAAGTGAAAGGTGGTGAAAGATGAAGGGCTTCAAATATCGCAACACTGTAATCGCGCGAGATGTTGAATTTTTATAACGAACTTTGTTGAAGCTTTTAAGTTCATAGCCCTGTTATATTATTTTACTTCGGTGGGGTTAAGTGCTATGGGAACACCGAAGGAGGACGCTGCGATATGTATGAGGGATAGAAAAAACTCATACCTATTATTATTTTTCATAAATTGATGCTGCCTTGGTTGGGGCTCGAACCCACAACACCACAGCGCCCACAATATATATCCAATATATTGTACAACCTTCCAATATGACATCCACACTGGCAATTTGTTTCACAATAAAAAAAAGTTGCACAAGAATATTGCGTAGTGTATGGCCAGCTTTAGTCGATTTGGCGATGTCCCTCCACATGTCTATAAAGCGAATAACCTTCTTAATCAAATAATGGATCCCAATTCTGAAGTCAATTGGACAAAATGTAACAGCAGTTCGTATATTGTTTGCTACTGCATGAGCTTTCAACTTGACCCAAGAAAAAATATTATAAATCGGAATTCCCTTCGACAGCCCGGTACACAAAATCGTCAACATATTGCTGTGTTTTTAAAAGAAAACCCAGAAGTATCCAATTTGAAATAAGAATTATATTTCTGTAAAATCTGTAATGAGTATATACACAGAAAAAACAGTAGGCACTAACAATGGGAATTTGTAGAAGAAATCAAATTTGCTTTTAAATTGAAATTTTATTTCCAACAATTTTTTTGTTTGAAATATTTGTTACTCGTTTTTAAATTATTATCTTTCATATAAAAATTGTTTAAAAATAAAAATTCAAAGTTACAAAAACAAAAAGAATTTTTTTTTTGGATTTACAAATTTTTTGTTGGTGCCTTTTTAAAAAGTTTTTTTTTGTATTTACAAATTTGGTATGAGAAAGGTGTTTAAAAATTTAATTAGAATTTTGTAAATTCTTTCTGTGTACGATGTGCACTAGGATAAAATGTTGGTGGACTTGCAAGGCGGCGGGAAAAATGTTGACCAACTTTCTGGTATCATTACATATGATGGGAGCAGCCCTTGGGCGTGCCAAAAATACCGTCCGGAAAAGAAAAGGCAAACGTATTGGGGGGGCCGCTCACGGGCTTTTACTTGAGTGGAAAATCGCTGACCGCGTTTAAGCTATCCAATTCCGCATCACTATTGGTTGAGCAAATACTGCAGCGAGACCTTTTCTATCTGCCATGCAGACATCATATTTATGAGCTGCAATTGAAAGAAGTGTTCGAAGCCAAATTAGGCAAAACGTTGGGCCAGGAGTGCCAATGTTTGCACGTTTCAAAGAGCAATGGGAAAAAATTTAAGACAAACCATACAGTCCTGGCTTAGAAGATGATGGAATCGCAACCAAAATATCAGTTCAAGTCCAAATTAGGATAAAAACGAAAAACAGCCCAGAGAAGACTACAATAAAGTTCTTGAAATCGTTTTATAGTTCCTTGGTGAAAATATTTCCAATAATCATTTCAGCCCACCAGGACCCAACATTCATGCTCGATGGATGGCGAAAGGCAAATACTGCCCTAAAATGTTTTTGTTACGAAAATATCTCGTTTTGAACCAAAAAGAAGTGAAGCATTATTTGATCTGACCATCCCCTCTGAAATCAAGCTGAAAATGGCGAATGCAATTCGTGTATTTGAAGAAGAGAAAGGGATATACGAGGAAGAGTTATCTGACGATTAGTTGGATGAATCATCCGACAAAGACAGTGAGAATGAAGGAGACGTGTATGATATCGAAGAAGAAGAAAACGAATATGATTTGGAGGATAACGGCGGGATAATAGGGGTCGGTCTTACATTTTATCGCTCTAGGAGGCACCGTGTGAATAGTGGTAACTGATTTCATAAAAAAATAAAAACATTTTATGGGGACAACCTTAATGGTTGAAGACAGAGGGTAGGTATGTTCCGAGAAAATGTTGGGGTTGAAAGAATGTTGAGGGTCTATCATATATGTGAGTCCTCTAGGGGCAGTTAGAGTGGTGATAGGGGGTAGGGATGTACAGAAAACATGTTGGGAGGGGGGAGGGAAATGAATGAATAGGGGAGACTCCGGGCAGTTGTGGGGCTTTATGTGAATTTGAACCCTTCACCACCACCTTTGAACCCGATGAGCAGCCATTTGACACCACCCCACCTTACCCGGTTTTTGGCTCATGCATTTTTTTCGAATTTCCCAAAACTAGCGCTCACTTATCGAAATAGAAAAATCGTGCAGTATTTCGATATCGTCACAGCTTCAAGTTGAATGTTTTTGATCATCGTGAATTCTCCTTTTGTCCAGGAATGATGATGGTGTCATCATGGTGCTATTAAATTGCCAGTGATGCTTATGCGAAGCTATAAAGAATATGCAATTGAAAGAACTGTAAGGAACCTCCGTTTATCCGGGTTAATGCCAGGATAGCTCAGTGGCGTCCAGGTTTTAACATTAAATTTTTCCTTTAATAAAGTTAGAACTTTGTTCTATGTATTTTTTTTCACAGTTTGATTATTTGTTCTTTATTTATTGCTATACAACTTTGTTGTCTTATTTTATTCTATACCGCCCCTGCTGCAACCGTCTCTTAGCTTTCATCTGACGTATTCCTTCGTTGCTGGTTCTTCTCCCTCTAACTCTGCTAGGTGAGTATTTTGCTCTGGCGTGATCGAATACTGTAATTTATTTTCCTACTGACCTGGCCTTGCTGCATATTTAATGCGCACTATTCTATCTGGATGTAAACCAGCCCCTGTCACTACTATCTACTAGGCTTGAGTCGCAGATGTAATCCGCTCAATATTTCCTTCGGGTGTAATCCAGACCCTGTCACTACTATCTCCCAGGCTTGTATGGCAAACCCTGTCACTACTATCTCTTAGGTTCTTTCGCAAAAGTAATCCGCGCTATACTTTTCCGAATGTAATACAAAGCCTGTCACTTCTATCTTCCAGGCTTGTGTTGCATACGTAATCCGCTCCACACTTTTTCCGGATGTAATCCAGACCCTGTCACTACGATCTCCTAGACTTGTATTTCTTTTCCACCACTTGCTTTGCTGCATCGAGATTTTCAATTCTTTGCTTCACTAGGTTGACTATCTTCACTTTCACTAAAAGATATTATTACTTGTAGTTAATTCACAAAAGAGTGGACTTGGGCATTCTAGTTCGTATTGATGATCGATCTTTCTAGTTAAATTTGTTGTCAGGTTCCAGTTCGCTCTTTTAGTTCAATTTCTCTTTGACAATTCCATTCAATCGTTCAGAAAACACGTTCGCTTAGCAATTTCTTTTTGTTAACAAAGATATAAAATATCAGACAAGTTAAGAATTTAAGAAAAATGCTTAATTTAAAATTTTTCTTTAATAAATTAAAAAGAAATAAAATTATCCCCGACCAAAGGTTATAAAATGAATGATTGAACTAAAATAATGACTAGTAGTGAACTAGGTATTTCATTCAATTGAGTGATCAGTTCAATTGAACTAGTTAGATCACAACCAATACAAGTCTACCAAAGTCGCTAATACACAAAAGAGCTCCTGTTCACTTCACAGTAATACACAAAACAGCTGTTCACTGCCGGTAATACACAAAAGAGCTGCTCACTCCACTGCCGGTAATACACAAAAGGAAATACTTGTTCACCTTGCTGTAGACCTCACAATACTTTATCCCAATGTCTGAATGCAGCCTCCTTTTATATTTCCTGTTGCAGCATCTGCGTACTTTTGTCGCAGCTAAAAGGTTCTTCAATAAGAGCGCTACAAAAGTTTTTTTTAAATAAAACAAAAACTGTTTTGGATATCAATGAAATTCTTTATTCTTGTGAAAGTACGTTCGATGCCATTATGTATGGTAATCGATCTCTTTTGCATGGCCACCACGGGCACGCTTGCAGAAGTCCAGACGCTGATCACAATTTTCGACGGTTTTCAAGTATAAATCGGCCGATATTCGTACGAAGTTCATCAATCGTCGCTGGCTTGTTGGCATATACCATAGATTTGACGTAGCCCCACAGGAAATAGTCCAACGGCGTCAAATCGCACGACCGAGGCGGCCAAGCGACTGGACCATTTCGTGAGATAACACGTTCTCCAAACTTGGTTTGCAATAAATTGATTGTGACATTCGCTGTGTGGCTTGTGGCGCCGGTAGGTACGTGTGGATTGTTGTCTAACCAATAACGTATATTTTGTTTATTGACGAAGCCATTCATTATGACGACCATAAATTGGACGTAGCGCTCTTAACGTTTAGGCCACTGACTCCGAATGTCGGTAGTAAATTTTAACAGTTTCGACTCGTTGTTGGCTCGTATATCCTTCCACCATGAAATGGCAAACCTTACTGAAGAGAAATGTCAAAAGAGCGGCAAGAAATATGGCATCGTTTGCTGTCCCTGTCTTTCTACTTTTGTAGCGTCCCTGTTGAAGAACCCTTTACCTTTGTTTAGTTCGTAAACAAAATGAATTACACCAAAGGCCGCTATTTCACTCCTTGTTTCTATTTTCACCTTATTCTTCTTGCCTGTTTTCTCTCTTCATTTCTATCTCCTACCTGTTCTTTCTTCATTGCTTTCTGCTGCTTGTTCTTCATAATTAGGGTTATTCAAAATTGCTTGATGCCAGATGTATTCCCATAGAGTAAGAATACTATAGAGGGACGCTTAACCTCACGCCCCCAACAAAATTTTATGCAGATTGCAAAGGTTCGGTAACGGGCTCCGCAATGAGAGAATTTCCTTCACTTTTGAGTAAATTTCCCAGATTTCAAAGCAAGTTTGTCTGCAAGAAAGCAACATATTAATTAATAGGAAAAGGTTTCACAGTTTTGCCTCGCTTAAAAAAAAAACGGGCGTTTCCTATAGTGCGATTTCTTCGATAGTAATTTCTCAGATTCTCAATAAAGTCTTAATAACTTTCCTTTTTTCACCTTTCTCAATTCCCTTTTATAAGTATTTAAAGTACTCCTATTTCTGTATTCAATCCATAATTCGCCTTTGTTGTTTTTACTGGCCCTGTTGGAAGACTTTCTAAAGTTTTTGAATAGTTGCTTCAGGTCTTGATTCCATCTGGTTTGGATTTTTCTAGTCTTCGATTTGCTTCTTCATTCAATTTATAAACTACAATTGGAGGACTTACTGATAAACCTAGATTTGGTTATCTGTTGTTTCTAGAAATACAAAAGTTTGACATGTAAAATTTCAAGACCCCAAAAACTAATGATAATTTTTTGCGTTTATCTCGAAACTTGTCGAGCTGATATTTATGTAAATTACCAAATCAGAAAATTGAATAACTGGCCCCAACAAAACAGCATATAGTTTGGAGCAGCGATCACTTCCGATATTGGAGAAATAGGAATTTGAAGTTTTTAAACCCGTTTTTTATAGAATTATACCCTGCACCAAAAATACTAGACAGAGACGCACTTTTTGTTATATATATATAATTATATATTTCATTATACTTATTACTTAGAAACTTCCTTCCCGAAATTTGACCCGCTTCCTGGAATATGACTCAGATCGTATTGGGTTATAGGGTTTTATATAGTCTGCATGACCAACTTTAATCCTCTTACTTATTTAAGTATGATTTTATTGTTCGAAATTTGTTTATAGACAATCATATGATTAAACTTATACAATTTCCCGCTGGTGATTATCAAATCCCGTTCGTAGTTTATATGGTTAATGAGCTAAAACTGCAGTTTAGTTTAATAATGGATTAAGTAGCTATATACATATATGAAATTTTAAAAACATACTACCCTCTAATATATATTTTATATGAAAACAAGAACATTTTTTAGAATTTTGTTTAATAAAATGTGTTTTTTTTTTTTGATAGTTTTTTATACGAACATTAACTGACCATAAAGCTTAGATGACACTTGCTAGTTTCAGTATTAATATATCCAAAATAGAAGAGAGCACGAATTTCCTTATGTGAGAAATAATGTGTGTGCAGAGAACAACTATATCGAAAAACTATCAATTTGTCAAAAAAAATGATCTATATCTCGAAAACTAAGCAACATAGAGCAAAACGAGCAAAATATTTGCTCTTTGGAGTGTCGTTACATGCCCTTACATCCTATGGACTAGGCCCTGGGAGGGTCCCGAGACCCTAAATTTGAACAAATTTTATGCCTCACAAGGAAAGATTCCCAAAGCGGACCAGCAGATCTTAATGAGTTTCGGATATGTTATAGAGGAGAACAATTTAAAGGACTTATATTTTTTTTAGCTGCCCAACCTCTTATTTAAGGGTTAAAAAAGGGGTCAAAAAAGACCCAAGTTTTGTTTTTTTTTCATTTTATTTCATATTTCTTCCAAAGTATAGGTAAATTTCAATAATAGAATAGTTTTTGTAAATTTTTTTCCTTCCGTTTAATAATAATGTACATAAATTTCATAAATTAAAAAAATATATTTATATATCTTAGTAGAAAAGGAACGAAGTTCCTAAACTCTTTGCTTCTAAGTCAAATGTAAATAATATAAATATTATAAGAAATAAATTGAAAAAAAAAAAAAAAGAATTCAAAACTTTAAATATGTTTAATTAATTAATTTCATACTTATTCGCAAATAAAGGGACTTTTTTGGCCTCGTTTTAAAAAGGGACACAAAAGACCCGTAAGTTGCAGAGTAAAAGGGTTAAAATGTTCCTCAGAAATGTCCCCAGTAGGGTTTTACAAAAGTTCGCTGAACACATCCTATACCGAAAATGGAAGATTTATATGGTTTCCTCTTAGAATCCAGCTTTGTGGCACATAAGAGTGCTAATTCTGAAAAAGTGTGAAATTAACCCTTAAACATATTTTTAGTTTTGTCTTATTTTCAGCATTGAAATTAAATTTGAGACTTTTATGTCTTCAGAGACCTATAGTAAAATTTCATGGCAAATATTTTTGTGGAATATTTTGGCCCGCTAATGCTTCAACTAAAAGGATTTTTTGGTTCCTATTTAAAAAGGGACATAAACGACCTCTAAGTTGAATAGTTAGAGGATTAAAATGTTGCGCCAAAATATTTGCCATGAAATTCTCCTATAATTCTATGAAGACATCAAAGTATAAAATTTAGATTCAATGCCAGAAATAAGACAAAACTTAAAATATGTTTAAAAGTTATTTTAGTGCTTATAGAGATATGGCGCCCAATACAACACCCATATGTGCAAAAGTGTTATTTTTTCACCTCCCCTTGCATTTTCTATTAGATTGGGCGTAAAAAATAATATCCCCGCGAAAATTGATACTCTCGGTTTAAAACAGGCCAGCCACCCACCCGTGGCTTTAAACTCTAAAAATGGACTAAAATTAGTTCAAAGCTTCTTTGCGCTATAACTCTGAAAATAAAGGTTTCACAGAAAAATATTATATAAGCATATCTACGGGCAATAATGTGGCTAGCATTTTTCTCATACTCAGTTTTGTTGTATAAATGACGCTTCATGGTGATTTAAGTGGTTAAAATCAAAATGATTTAAGTGGTTAAACACAAATTTTGATTTTAACCACTTAAATCACCATGAAGCGTCATTAATACAACAAAACTGAGTATGAGAAAAATGCTAGCCACATTATTGCCCGTAGATATGCTTATATAATATTTTTCTGTGAAACCTTTATTTTCAGAGTTATAGCGCAAAGAAGCTTTGAACAAATTTTAGTTAAGTGCTACTAAATACGTCACGAAAATTAGAAAATTTTCAAAATTCGGGACAATCTACTATGCAGTTATTATTGGGCTATACACAAATAGAATCCAGGTCAATCAGTACCACTTAAAAATACTAATTAAATTCAAATTATAAACCGTTTAAATTTAAATGAAATTTTTAAATTATATATCGTTTAAATTCAAATTTTATATTGCTGTTTAATTATTGATTTGAATTAAAATATTTTTGCAATTTCGCTATTTATTTATACTTAAAACATTTCTTCACCATGAATAACTTTGCTTTATTTATTGTGACAATAAATATTTTAAATATTTTTAATTTTAGCAATTCAATACTTTTAAGATTTACAAATGTAAAGTGTAAAATTTTCGATAACAATTCAACTGCTATAGAACACTGTCGTCTAAGGGTTATTGGACGTGATAAAATAGGACTCCATATACATATTAAATTATTAGAAATTCCAGTGGATAATATAACCGTAAGTATTGCAATTTATAGACTGAATATATTTAGTATACAAAATAATTTAGCTTTCACTAATTTCTTCTTAGTTAAGTGCCCAACTTTTTTATAAAAGTAATGAATATCGTCCATTTCTTTATAACGCTACTTTTGATTTTTGCAAGTTTCTGAAAAATGGCAACAAATATTTATTTTGGAAAGCTATAGCAGATATTGCTTCCCCTTATAGCAATTTTAATCACTCATGTCCATATAATGTAAGTTGAGTTTTTTTATTATTTAAAATTTGTTGCGGTATATTTAAATACTGTAACAAACTTGGCAGAAAGTTCTTATGTTTTCGCTTATGTGGTATTTAATATTAAGGTCAGATTTTTATATTTATGTCTCATAAGCTTTAACTGCAATACAATTTCACTTCAATTTTATTTGTTTAAAAAGCTTTTGAAATTTTATATAAATTCTTTTTTATTTTAGCATGATTTGGTTATTAAAGATTTTGCTTTGGATGAATATGCAATGGCTGCATTACCATTTCCTTCCGGTGATTATTTGTTGCTATATCATTTTTACTTTTATAATGATTTAAAATTTCGTATTAGACTTTATTTATCCCTAAAAAATTAAAACACTCACAATATTTTGTTAGACAACTACACAGTATAACGCGAAAAAAAAATACGGTGTTCTAGCAATGGATTCTGGTAGAGGAGACAAAAAAAAATATACGTGTGTCGGCACACATCGGAACTTCATTTTAGGGGGGGTTAAAATTTTCCGCCTTTCTCAAATGTTTATTGTGAATCGGCATAGGAAACCTTGTGAATGTTCCATTTTAGGTATAAGATGTGTTCAGCGAACTTATGTAAAACACTACGAGAAACATTTTTGTGGAATATTTTAACCCTCTAACTCTTCATTTAAAGGGACTTTTTTGACCCCTTTTCAGAAAGGGGCAAAAAAGCCCCGTAGTAGAAGAGTTAGAGGGTTAAAATGTTCAACAAAAATGTTCCTCGTAGTGTTTTACATAAGTTCTCTGAACACACCCTATACCTAAAATGGAAGATTCACATGGTTTCCAACTAAAGTCCAGGTTTGTTGACATTTTAGCCACAATTCTGAATAAGTATTAAATTAACCCTTAAACACATTTAAGTTTTGTGTTATTTATGTCATTGAACTTAAATTTGGTACTTTGATGTCTTCAGCGACTTATAGTAGAATGTCATGGCAAATATTTTTGTACAACATTTTAACCCCCTAACTCTAAAACTAAAGGGACTTTTTTGGCCCCTTTTTAAAAAGGGCCAACCAAGACCCGTAATTTATATAAACAAACAAATATTTATTTATAACAATTAATTTGCTTATCTAGCAAAATTTGTAATTTATATAAAATATTCAAAAACCTAATTGCCTGAAAATAAAATGTTTATTTAACAATTGAATTATGACTTCCAATTTTAAATTATACTTTAAAGTGCAAATTGGTGTAAATTCTTTCTTTTATAACGTTTCAATGATTTGAATAATTAACAAAACAAAATGTAATCATTTTCTAAATAAATCATTTACATAAAAGTTTAATAACTTTTCAAGGTAAACTGTCAACAAACAGATGTAAAAAAATTTTGATTTATTGACACAACAGCGGAAAATTTGTTGGAAAACGATAATAAGAAATTATTATGAAAAACAAATTACAAAAAATAGCTTGAAAGAGTCAGAAAAATATCATTATTCTTGTTAAATAAAAAAAAAAAAAAAAATGCTTCAAGTGACACATTTTTCTTTTCTTTCTTTTTTCTAAAAAAAAAACACCAACAAATTTCCATTGAGAATTAATGTCTTTACAGATTTTTCCACTTCATTTTTCTTTTTCTTAGAGCATTATATTAGAAAGCCCTTAAATGTGTAAAGTATTAATTTCAATCAAATAAATCTTAACATTTATCAAAATAAGAGTTAGGAAATTATATACACAAGACTATCTATTATTAACAATTTACTTTGATTTAGATAAAAAAAAAACATCCAGCAAAAACCCCTTAAAGTAGGCTTTCGAAAACAACAAGAATATTGATAAATATTGCTTAAGTTTTTGTAGTCTAACTTAAGGGTGATTTTTTTTAATATTTTTTGTTTAATATTTATAGGAAATTTCCTTAAATTTGTTTCTTTTTATATATTTTGCAAAATTTACTTTAGTATTTTCTGTTTTAAAAGGACTCTATACAAATGACCATTTATCAGCAAATCCTTCTTGTGCTTAATGGACCCCTTTTTTGTAATAAACAAACAAGACAAGTTAAAAAATATAAAAACATTTTTATATAACTTGACATAACACTCAGACAGTTTTTGGAAAAGTTGTCAGACATATGCAATACAACCAAATTATTAAGTTTTTTTTTTTTTTTTTTTACAGAAAAAAAGTTTTTACTTCTAGACTGATAAACAGGAAATTTAGTTCATGGAAAATATAAGTTTTGTCGAGATGAATGTTTGAAATAAATTTGCTGAAAAGAAAAGAAGAGAATAGCATTTAGGAATTAGGTTTAAACAAGATAGAAACTGAAATGTAGATAAATTCGCCTAAAAATAGGCAACAAATTTTGTATATATTAATACCTTGGAGTAGGCGCAGCTTAAAACGATTTGTAAATAAACATATATCAAGCTAAACATTATGATTTTAATGAAACTTCAATATGTTGTAGAAATTAAAATTTTAAGTTACATCCATCTTGAGTTTTAAGCCAAATTGAAAATTTAACTGGCCACAATGGGGTCAGTGGTATAGGCTACAAGTATAAAATTAATTATACAAAATGCGATTAGTAGTGTCCTTCTTTGGACCTAGTGCCCATATGAACCATATTCCCGACGTTCTCACAATATTTTTTTTTTTTTTTTTTTTTTTTTTAAGAGAAGCAACACTCAGGAAATTCTTCTTATTAATTAACGTGTTGCTTCCTTTGGAAAGGGGATAGAGAAGAAGTGAAAGATGGTGAAAGATGAAGGGCTTCAAATATGGCAACACTGTAATTGCGCCAGATGTTGAATTTTAGAACAGTTGTTGCGCGCTATCTGATGTTGAGTTGGCGAACTTTGTTGAAGCTTTTGAGTTCATAGCAGACCTTCGAAGAATTAATTCCCTAATTCCCTTTTTTTGAACTGAATTTATATTTTGGGAATGAATTCCCTGACCAAACTTAAGGAATTGAATGAATTCCTTTTTTTTTTATTCGATTTATATTAAAGGAATTCATTAATTTTTTTCTAATGCCTTCATAAAATTTTATGAATTCATTCAACAAGGAATTCATTCAAGTCTAGTTAATTCAACTTTTGGTTAAGGAATTCATTCAATTCTAGTTAATTCAACTTTTGGCTAAGGAATTCATTCAACTGTGCACTTAATTCAACTTTTGATCAAGGAATTCATTCAATTCTAGTTAATTCAACTTTTGGTCAAGGAATTCATTCAAGTTCAACTTTTAGTCAAGGAATTCATTCAATTCTAGTTAATTCAACTTTTAGTCAAGGAATTAAATTTATTTCGTTTAATTCCCTAGGAATTGAAACTTAATTAAGGGAATTAAACGAAAAAAATTTAATTCCTAGGGAATTAAATGAAAAAAACTTAATTCCTTAGGGAATTAAACGAAATAAATTTAATTCCTTGACTAAAAGTTGAATTAACTAGAATTGAATGAATTCCATGACTAAAAGTTGAATTAACTAGAATTGAATGAATTCCTTGACCAAAAGTTGAACTTGAATGAATTCCTTGACCAAAAGTTGATTTAACTAGAATTGAATGAACTCCTTGACCAAAAGTTGAATTAACTAGAATTGAGTGAATTCCTTGATCAAAAGTTGAATTAAGTGCACAGTTGAATGAATTCCTTAGCCAAAAGTTGAATTAACTAGAATTGAATGAATTCTTCGACTTCAAATTGAATTAAATAGTGTTGAATGAATTCTTTAGTGAATGAATTATTTAATTTTAATTCTTCACGCTTTGGTCAGGGAATTCATTCTATAAATTTAAATTCTTTGAATTCATTCACAGGAATTAATTCCTGCTTATGTCTTATTGATGAATTCATTCCTTGAATTAAAGAATTGAATTAAATTTTTGGGAATTCATTCCAAAAAGGAATTAATTCTTTAAAGCTCTGGTTCATAGCTCTGTTATATTATTTTGCTTCGGTGGGGTTAAGTGCTATGGGAACTCCGAAGGAGGACGCTGCGATATATATGAGGGATAGAAAAAACTCATACATATTACTATTTTTCATAAATTGATGTTGCCTTGGTTGGGCCTCGAACCCGCAACCTCACGTGTAACAGTCCAACGCGCTAACCAGTACACCACAGCGCTCCTGTGGCAAAAATCCAAATTTCTTGTTGATTTTTTTACTAATTCATAGAAAATTTTTATTACAAATTCATTACAACTTCGGGCCCAACGACTTATAGAATTTTAACCAGATGTTGTGGAATATTTAAATTTTCTTATTTGTTTCTTAAATATAAAACAAATTTCGTAAAAAAAAATGAACATAAACAGTTTAATATGAAATTTGATTCTTTCAATTTGTATTAAAAATTTATAAATATTGATTTAAATCACAACATTAATCATTTCATTTTCAAAAATCTTAATATTAAATGATTTTATTAAACAAATATATTCCCCAAAATGGTTACGTAAAATTTTTAAGAATTCAAATATAAGTTATAGTTTAAGTATTTAATAGAGAACATACATGGGATTAATTAATTTGGCGATTGCATTAATATTAACCAGCAAAAAATACTGCATACCCAGAAGCAGTTTGGGAGGGCGTTATTTAATCACCGTGCGCTTCCTAAACTAATTTCAGAAGACATGATTTTTGTTCGCTATGTCCCTCTTGGTATGTCTCCTTTTCGCAGGTGAATTACGCTTCTCTCATGGCACTGAAGGAGCAATAAAAGCAGGCCTTCCTAAGAAATGAAATGCGCATTTTTTTCAACTTCGAGATCCGCTGAAATAATGTGTATTTTATAAAATTTAAAGCACTTTACTGATTTCTTCAAAGAAGCAGTGAAATATTTGCTTCAGTAATGCACTTATAAAATGTATTATTTTCATTCGCTTCCTAATGCCAGTAATATACATATTTTGAAAGAGCTTCTTTTGAGCTCAAAAATAAAGCATTCGTTTTAGTTATGTCAGCAAAAAAATAGATGCCGAAGCAGTAGAAAAGGCACTACAATTGATGATCTAGATGTACTTCTTTTTTAACATAAACACTAATGATTTTAACATTGAGTTGTCATAGGAGAGGAGTACTCCCACTTTAAAAAAATTTTTTTTTAATAATAAATACAGCATTTATTTACTTCAAATTACATAACCGAAGCCCTGGGGCCGTATATGATTAATAAAAGCTACTACAGTATTTTTTTCAGTACTTTTTGAACGACTGCAAAGGAAGCTCTTTTTCACCAAAAATAAAAAGTAAAAAAAAATTGTTTGCAAAAAAAATCTTGAGTTCGAACTTGCGACCTCAAGATTGCTAGTCTAACGCTCTACCGCTGAGCTATTCTTTAATATGAAAGTCGACTGGTATAAAAACGCCACTTCGTTACAGCGAGATATTGTTGCTAATTCTCTTCAATTAAAGTACCTATTGAACAAGTGTAAAAGGTACACTCCAATTCAATATTGTTTTCAATACTATTTTTACAGGTGTATTAAAAGCAATTTCTCACCATTTTTTCATAAATACGTATTTTTAAAAATTTTTAAATTAAAAAAATATTGAATTTAAACAAATTAATTATAAATATTAAAAAAAATTAGTAGAATAAAAAAAAATAAAAAAAAAATAAAAACAAAAATAAAAAATAAAATAAAAAAAAATAAAAAAAAAAAAATAAAAAAAAATAAAAAATAAAAAAATATTGGTCTCGCCGGGAATCGAACCCGCGATCCTCTGTTTGGAAACGCCTCCTCAATAAAAGTACTTATTGAACAAGTGTAAAAGGTACACTCCAATTCAATATTGTTTTCAGTACTATTTTTACAGGTGTATTAAAAGCAATTTCTCACCATTTTTATATACATACGTATTTTTAAAAATTTTTAAATTAAAAAAATATTGAATTTAAGCAAATTAATTATAAATATTAAAAAAAAATTAGTAAAATAAAAAAAAAAAAAAAAAAAAAAATATTGGTCTCGCCGGGAATCGAACCCGCGATCCTCTGTTTGGAAATGATACCAAAATCAGTTTTTACGATCACTTTTAGAGCAATTACTCTTTAAAAGCAATACTAAAGTAATTTTGTGGATGTTGTTTAGAAGTAATTCTAAAAAAGCTGTAAAAATATACTAACGGATACTTTGGAAGCAATGAAAGAAGTAAGTTTTTGAAGTTGTTCAGAATAACTTCTAAAAAAGCAGTAAAACTACACTAACCGATACTTGTGAAGCAGTGAAAGAAGTAGTTTGTAAAGCATTACATCCAATTTTTTTTTTTGAGTAAATAATACAAATGTAGAAGTTACGAATGACATGTAATAGAAAATATAGAAACCAGGCCCAACCAGGAAGTCTGGTTAAGCCCGATTCTCCCACAGAATGCAGGGAGAATACTACAGAGATCATAGTATGATTTGTAGAACTATAATGTGATAATATTCGCATCATTTTGAAATCATAAAGTGATAGTTTTAGTATCATATTATGATAAAAAAGAGTAATAGTATCATTGCTACAACTATTTAATAATATAATCAATGTTGGTAATGATAGAAAAAATTTCTAACATATTCCCCAATTCAAAGATGGGGACTACATAGGTTTTACGATATTTCACCAAGTTTTCATAAGTCAACATATTTCATTGCCATTAAATAATGTGTAAGAATATATGATATTGCTTTAATTAATTCTTGAAAGGCGTATTTCAAATGTTTGCCATAATACTTACGAAATTTCAATAGTAATACAAAATTCCCAAGTATGTTAGAGACATATACATAACTCAAACAACAAATCCTTAAAGTATACATATCATATCATTGCAATATAAATATTTACAAGATTTGTTTATATACAACAGGCAATTAGATTTATTTGTAGATCTGAATATTTGATGAAAATATGTATAAATGTAAATGATACTATTTTAAAATAACAAATAAATTATTAAATAAATGAACAAATAACATCAAAGTATTAAGTAAAATGAAGCCTATAAATATGCTACAAATTTTAAATTTATTTAGAATTCATAACTAGGCCAATCAAAAAGCAGCATTTATGAATTAAAAATAACCCCATAAAGTATGCAATATTGAATTTTAAATATCCACTACAGGTTTTTAGGTGATTTATAGCACTTACTTAAAATGTCCTATGACATTTTGTAGGATTTACAATATATTAAAAAACGGTTATTTTTGGTTGTCGTGGTAGGTTGATTGGCTTAAGTGGCAGCTCACACTAAGCGAGCAGCAAGTAGAGTAATAGACGACTCCGATTTGAAAAACACTCCACTCGGAGGGTGATGATATCAAGAGAGCTAGAATCAACCTGAAGTAATGAGATATATAATCAGATCACCTAGCCCAATCCTTGATATCTCAGATTATTCGTCCTCCATATGTTTTCCAAAAATCTTGGGCCTAGCGCCGATCAGTGCTGCACAATCACAATGTTTTATATACCGTCTTTTACGCTCCAGTTGTTTCGCAACTGCGTCACTTTGTATTTAACCCTAGTGTGAGCTTATCCATACGCCAACTAATATTCCTATGACCCGTCAACACAGCGATCAGTCTCGAAATGTCGTGCCCTAAGAAGGCATATAGTCCGCTTCAGGTCATACTCCGGCCACGTCTCACAGTGCTTGGTCCCCATATAACGATTGGACAAAAATAAAAGGAGTGGAGACAGAGTTTTGAAATTTCGTATACTGACATAGAACCCCTTAGGTCCTGAAATTTAAAAATAATATATTAGCTACATAAATGGACGTAAAATTACAAAAAGCATCCATTGAGATGCACATAAAACTGGAAACGTTTGTGTCAGGGAATTCTTCCTATTAATTAACGTGTTGCTTCCTTTGGAAAGGGGATAGAGAAGAAGTGAAAGGTGGTGAAAGATGAAGGGCTTCAAATATGGTCTTTATCAAAATCGATCCAAGGACTCTTAGTCCTGCCATATATCATTTATTTTAAAATCTTTAAAAAACCTGCAAAAATTATTCGATTGCGATGAAATTTAGCACGTGCATTGATATAAAACACTACGAGAAATATTTTTGTGGAACATTTTAACCTTCTATCTCTTCAATTAAAGGGACTTTTTTGGCCCCTTTTTAAAAAGGGACAAAAACGAAGAGTTAGAGGGTTAAAATGTTGCGCAAAAATATTTGTCATGAAATTCTACTATAAGTCTCCGAAGGCCAGTAATAAGTAAAAACTTAAAATGTGTTTAAGGGTTAATTTCGTACTTATTCAGAATTGGAGGTCAACTCTCCCACAAACCTGGATTTTAGGGAGAAACCATGGGAATCTTTCATTTTAGGTATAGGATGTGATCAGCGAACTTATGGAACATTTTAACCCTCTAACTCAGGTAAAAATAAGTATCGGACATACTATAGCTGTGTACATCCACACTGCCATCCTTGGGCTCAACCCTATTTAGATCCAAATATTTTCCAAGAAGTGTAAAAAGCCACGGTTGCTTTCTTTACCCTGTGTTCCATGTTAACTTTCCATGAAAGTTTCGCATCCCTGATAGTGCTCAGATACCTTGCAGTATCTGTTAAAGAGATCCCACAACCCAATAACCGCAGAGATCCGAAGACCGGAATCTTGGCCCTTCTAGTAAAAAGTACCAGTTGCTTTTTGCTTGCGTTCACTCCCAGACTAGTACCTGTAGCCCAGGCACTTAGTTAATCAAAGCCGCAGGTCATTATATCACTTATCACATCCAAACCTGATACCAATATCACGTCATTGGCATATACAACAACCTTTAACCCCCAGTTGTCAAGTTCCCAGTTTATAACCGAAAGCCAAGTTGAGAGAGGTTTCCCAGGTGCAACACGATATCTCGCTACCCCTAGATATGCGCTGACAATCCTGGTGTCCAACATGGTTGGTTGATTCTAGTGGCAGCTCACTCCCTCATGACTTTCAAGTATAATCAAAAGCGACTTCATTTTGACAGTTCACACCACTCTTAAGGAGAACTAGACCCAACCCTTAAGGTTTAAATAACGGATAAGATCACCTAATTTAAGTCCTGATATCACTAACAGTTTGTCTAGTGATCCTCCTCAGCTGGTATGCCAAAACAACGGCATCGTATATACCGCGCCCGTCCGAGACTGTTATCCTGTCTACCTATCACTCAGTGACCAGTCAGCATGGGTGTCAGTCTCGAGACATTTTTCTTACTCCTGCTAAGGACATATTTAGTACGCCACAGATTTTAGCCGGCCCACATAAGTCTCGCGGTGCTACAAGTGCCTTGTGGTGGTAGTGCTTGAAGATTACACCCTTATTGCACCCATGCCTTTGCTAAGTCTTCTGCCCGCTCATTACCGTATAAGTTCCTGTGACCTAGGGGTCATAACAATGTAATCAGGAACGGATAACTTATCCTAGACAGGTCCTCCCTACATTGCCAGCTGAGAATAGGAAATACGGTTTAGCAGCTCAAGGACAGGAGCGCCGACCGGCTACCAACGCAGAAACCAACGGTTCCCTGAGCCCCAAATGTACGCAAGAGCTTACAGACTTCCTTGATGGCCAGAATATTCGCCATACAGACATTAGTATGATCAGATAAGCTGAACCCTGCATGACGCATTCACTAGAGAAACCCACAGAGCCTACTCCACAACTTATATTTGAACCGTCGATGTATACCCTAATGACAAATCCCTCCGTTGGCTCCCTTCTGTCTGTTTTTGACGATCCTTCGAGTTTCTGTCTAATATGAAATTTATTTATTCTTTCCAATGGCTTCAGTAGAAAAGACGAGACACTAATTCGCCTCAGGCCCTTTGTACTCTAGTGATCTCTCTTGCCATCTTTGGGAATAAAAATCACTCTTAACCTTCTCCAGTAAAGTGGAGCATAGTTGAGAGAAAGACAACATCTGTGTATTGAGACCAGCCAGGAAATGATCACATTTCTATCACTCTTTCAATTGCCCAGGAATGCCTCTCGACTTACAGGGATGTCTCCCCGGGGCAATTATATCCTTCTCACTTTCCAGATTTCCCCAAAGGGGTGAATATTGCGCAATTCCGTTAATCGACGCATCTATGCATCCTGGAAAATTAATGTCGAGGAGAAGCCTCAGAGATTCTTCAAACGATTTCGATCAAGAGCAGTTATTACTCTTTACATAAGCAGGATTTGTGTGTCCCTTGTCAAGAACTTTGCTCAGTCTGGCAATGTGCCTAGTTTTGTCGATCGATTGATAGAACTCCCTGAGATGGTTTTCCTGTATGGTGTAAGTTTATCGCGGTATGGCTGCCATGAGTTACTAATATAGCCAAAACAGGGAGCTCATTATTTTACCATGGAGGGTAACTCTTATTCGCACTAGTGTGAGGGCAAAAAAACTTTGAACGTCACATCTATGGCCAAAAATTTCTCTGATTACTAGTTTCCGGTCCTTTCCTAAGTTTACCTTAAAGGATTCTATTGAAAATAATCCAGACAGTTCTTGTAGGATCTCTTAAGCTTACCTTTACCTGAGAATGCCTGCCAATATTGAAGAATATCCAGGTATGACCCAAAAAGGATCTTTTATCGGACACTCTAAAATTTCTGACTGCATGCTAGGAGTTGTCCGAGGTCAATGCCAAATCCTGTACCTATAGTGAGCCATATAGCATGTGCCCAAAAAGATATTTCGAACGACGGCAACCTCAACCCTCGCCACTCTAAGGTCTGCAGTGCTAAGCTAAGGGCAAAGAAAGATATTAATATTTTTGTAGACAAGATCTAGGCTTAGGTTGTCCAATTCATATCTCGGTATAAGAAATTTTTTATATAAGAACACTGTCTGAGAATCTGAAATTTTTTAGATAGAGAAAAAGAACGGGAAGATAAATATATTTTTAATGGAAAACTGCATTAAAATTTAACAAATATTCTGAGGAAATATTTCATAGGTATCAAACTTTTTTCTGTGAGAAAATGCTCCAGGATTTAAAACTATTTCTATATGAAAATTTTCTCATAAACATAAAAAATTTCCTTGAATTTTTTTAAAGACTTATATATGGCGTCGAATTTTACTGCTAACAAGCCGCTAGATTTGATGTATTTGTTCATCTAAACTTTAGCTCCATTTACTTTATTTTGGAAGATGACATAGCAAATTGTGATAAAAAATTTTTTTGTTGTTTTATTTTCTTCGATATTTTAAATGTTGAATAACGTTTCTGGATGAGAACAAGAAGTTCTCATTGAGTTTGTAATTTAACCCAGCCACTATTTACTTCTAGAAATTCTAAAAACTTCGTCCCCAGACAATTTCCTTAGGACATGCCTTCAACAGATTAATTTTCACAATTTGTTTAATAAGTTTTGGGATTTTAATGCAATTAATGTTTATGGATTTGGAACAGAAGTTCAATTATTAATATCAATCTTTTTATAATTTCTATTTTCGTTTCCATCTAAAATAACTAAAAACTTTTAGAAAAAGGCCTCTCCAAAAATAGCCACTATTGCAAAAAAAAAAAAGATAAAATGTAATCAAAAAATCTAAGGCCAGAAAAACTTTTTCATAATAATATTTAACAAATAAAGTTGCACGAAAAAAATATGGCTACTTAAACAAAAAGGATGACCACTAATACTGCATTGCATACTTTTTGGCGTAGACATAGAATTGAATAAAAAAAAAAAATAAGTAAAAGTTTTTTAACTTTTAGCAATATGCTGCAATGACAGCATAATGTCAGAAAAAATATATAACAAAAAAAGTTTTTTGATTAACTTAATTGCAATTTCTCTGTTTTATTTTCTCTCTCCCCTTTTTTTGGAAGAAACTTTTATCATTTATATATAGTTAACTAACTATAGAATTGACCCCTAAAATTGAGCTTTTCATTTTGCAGAAAATTTTCTTAAAATGAAAGGAAATAAATGTCTGAGAGTATTTTTTCCAAGAAGTTTAACATATAAGAAAACAAGAAAGTGAAAGGCATAAAGAAAATTACAAAAGTTTTTTTTTTTTTTTTTGGTATAATTTTTTGCTTTCTTTAATTTTTTTGTTACATGTTTTTCATCTTAAGGGAGTTTGCTAAAGTTTAACCTTATCCTAGTTTCAACTCATTCTTATTTTTGTTAAAAGATATCATAATAGTTTTGAGTCTTCTCTGATTAACTTGGGGACTTTTCCCCCTACTTTTTTCTCTTCAAAACAACCATATAAATTTTTATACTTCAATTATAATTATAAGACGCCTTATAGTATGCTTTAATTTTAGTTTTATTATATTTTTTCATCAGTCTTCATGTTTTTATACGAATTTTTCTTGTTTTTGTTATGTTTTCATTAAATATTTTGTTTGGCTTTTCATGTTTTTTTCAGTTTACTTTCACTATTTGTTTGCTGTAGTAAAAGTAAAATAAGTAAAAGTAAAATAAAAAAATGTTGGCATACTTTAAGGGGGAACATTTTATATTTTTCTTGTTATACTGTTTTTTGGTAGCAAGTAAAATTAATTGTTTTGCGTAAAAATGTTTTCTTTTCATTTATAGTTTTGTTTGGGGATTTTTTTTTGTTTAATTGGGGGTGGGGAGAATGGAAGGAGGTCTCAAAGAGGTCAGTTAAAAGCAAACGTGGCAGATTTAATTGTCCAGTTGATATGTGTAAATTGTTGCTAAGGGAAAAATGTATATATAACATGGCTAAAAACACATGCACATATACAACTTACTCTCATTAATTTCTGCAGGAAGCCAAATGGGAAATATGTGATTACATGGCATTCATAATTAGTTAAAGTGAAATGCCTACATGTAGGCAACAGTTTGTTAAAGGACTTTTTATAAAAACAAAGCAAATATATAAATATATGATATTTTAGATAATTATATAAATTGTTTTCCTATAAAAATTAAGTGCTTTTAACACCAATCGACTATGTCACTGAAATATAGCATGCTTTTAGGGGTTTAAGAAATAACATGAAAATTATTAATAAAGCACTTAAGATTTGATTTGAAAGTATTATTTTTATTAGATAAATAATCAATTCTTAGGCAGAAGTACTGCATGTCTTATTAAAATTTCAGAAATAGTTAGCTCGCCATTTATATATAGAAAATAAGTACAAATGTGTTAAGTCCCAGTTCGCAGATAACGGGAAATTATAAAACTGAGAATTAAAAATTAATATTTATTTGCAAAGCTATATTCTTTTTAAAATGCTATAACGAATTAATATATGACAAATTTTTTGAAAATAAATGACATATTGATCAACGAATGAAAATATATTAAAAAATCTCATAAACCTTAGTAATTCATTTTTGGCGCCAACCGTAAAATTCTTGGAATTTTTAGAATTTCACAAGAAATAGATAAAAAAAATGGTTAACAAAATTTTATACAGTTATAGATCCTCGAAAAGGCTTGGCCTGCAATCAATCGAAAATTAATGAAAAATATTGCTATAATCAGCGAAAGAGTAGATTGGATTGAAAGTTTGATTGAGAAGATCATTGATGAAGATGAGAAAATGAGAGGGAGAAAGAACCGAACCTTGCGGTACCCCTGAATTAGGGTAAAATCATTGGATGAGACCCAATGTATAACAACACGTATAGTGCGATCTCTGAGAAAGCTCGAAATAAATCGAGAGAAGTTATTAGCGACACCAAAAGCAATAAGCTTTGATAATAGTGTGTCGTGCCACACACGATCGAACGGCTTGAAAATATCCAGAGCAACCACTTTACTTGCACCAAACTCGTGAATAGATTGATTCCAACGATCCGAAAGGAATGCTAACAGGTCTCCCGTAGACCGACCTCTACGAAATCCATTCTATCCATCACTTAAAAGCGAATTGAACTCTAGATAGTTGACCAGATGGTAATTAAGCATGTTCTCCATCACCTTCGAGAGCGCTGAGAAAATTGCGATTGGGCGATAGTTACATTGAGTTACATCCAGTGACTTATTTACAATGAGATCCTCAAGAACCCTCTTAACTGCACTAGCTCGAAAGAATATTTTAGGCATAGAACACGATAACTTTTCGTGTTCAGGAAGTGGTTGTTCCATAATTACAGAAATGGATTTCTGTGAGGTTGCTCTTGCGATCGTGAATATGTATTAGCATATTTTCTGGACACGCAAGGAGCGTTCAACATCGTCATGATGATCGATAATTGGTGTCTTGGAGAGTATTGGCACTGATCCGACGATAACCTTGTGGAGGATAACATGCTCAAGAGTAGAGCGATAAATTCGACTGTAGGGGTGGGTACAAAAGCACTGCAAAGGGATGTAATTTCTCCACCTTTATGGGATCTTGTGATCAATGGAATCCGGAACTCCATAGATCGTTTCTTCAAACGATCAATGCTCTCATGCAATCATCGCTTGTCAGACTATCCACATGAGCAAAAAGGAACGGTATGGGAGTCAATCCGGAGGAAGCTGAACTTGTTTTGTTGTACAGTGTTGTTTTAACGTTATATAGACAGTTACAATTTATTAATTGTAATTAATATGCATTTTATCAATTTCGATTTCAGTAGGTTTGAGGTTTAGAAGAACAATAAACTTTTTTCTCTAAAAATTATAAACATATTAATTTGCAAATCAGACTAAATCTAGTTTCTGCCTTTTTCTATGTACAGGCTTCATCAGTGATTTTCCAATAAATTGTATTATTGTTTATATTTGATTGTCAGATTGTCTCTCTATGATAATTATTCAACATCCAGTCGGCAGTAGCAATCGAACTTGTGCTTATGCCTACATTACAAATGTAACTATACGAAAGCTTAGCCATCTCACCCAAGTAAGGCCTTAAATGCAGTGTAACTAATTCGTAGTTGTCTTTCCTATTCCACTTTCTATTATTGTTTTTTACTCAGAAGTGATCAAACACAGACACATACAAACATTCTACTTTTAGATTTTTTTTATCTTCCATCTCCTCCGTGTCTCTTTTTGCGCAAATGTTGGCAACTTGTTGAACTTTTTTGGAGAAATTTGATCACTCTTTTGTCCCGGTTAAAAAGGGACAAAAAAGACCCGTAAGTTGAAGAGTTAGAGGAGTAAAATATTCCACAGAAATATTCCTCGTTGTATTTTACATAAGTTCGCTGAACATATCCTATACCTAAAATGGAAGGTTCACATGCTTTCCAACTAAAATCCAGGTTTGTGGAACAGTTGGGCGCCAAACCTGAATAAGTACGAAATTAACCGTTAACCATTAAAGTTTTTGCTTTTTACTGGCATTGAGACTTTTAGAGACTTATAGTAGAATTTCATGACAAATATTTTTGTGGAACATTTTAACACTCTAACTCTACAATTAAAGGCACTTTTTGGCTCTTTTTAGAAAAGGGACATAAACGGCCCGTAAGTTGAAGAGTTAGAGGGTAAAATATTTTTCCTGAAATTCTGCTATAAGTCTCTAAAGATATAAAGTTTAAAATTTAGGCTAAATGCAATAAATAAGTCAAAACTTCAAATATGTTTAAAAGTTAATTTCGTCTTTATTCCGAATTGGCGCTCATTAGAGCACCCATATGTGCAAAAATGTTATTCTTTTACCTCCCCACGCGATTTCCGGTAGATTGGGCGTAAAAAAATAATATCCCCACGAAAATTGATCCTCTCGGATCAAAACGTGCCAGTCACCCGCTGCTTTTGTTAGCCCTAAAAATGGAATAAAATTAGTACAAAGCTGCTTTGCGCTATAACTTTTGTATTAGGATGTAATACAAAAATAACAAGCAATCGTTGTAAAAGTTCTTTGCTTTCGTTCTAATGACTATATATAGAATTAAAAACTTGAAGAAAACACAACATACAAACATTTGCTTTACTACTAAAGGAACTTTAATTAAAGAAACAACTGTAATATAGAGAAAAATAATATATTTGTAAAGAACATATGATTTTCGTTGTAAAAACAAAAATAACTAGTAAAATGTTTGAGTTGATGATTCTCAATACGGATTTTACTTGGGAGTTTATGTTTATAGAGAGAACCCCATAAAGACAATCTGACGATAATACTTGGTAGTACTTGAAAATGCATTAATTTTCAACCATTAGTTCTAGGAAAGTTGTTTTCATAAATTGTTTCTTTATTTGTTTTAAAACAAATTGTGAATTCTATTGGGAATTTGTCATATTTAATCTTAAAACCGAACAAAAATAACACTCGTGTAAAAATTTGTTATTGTTGCTACCGCGTATCCATATTGCGATTTCAAAATTGCTATTCCAGCATACTTTTGCTGACTTATTTTTTGCTATGAATGTTGACTGACAGAAAAACACCACTTTATCATTCCGAGATATTGTGTCTTATTCTTTTTAATAAAATTACTTATTAAACAAATGCAAATAGAGCACGGCAATTCTATATTTTTGCAGTACTTTTTTCACAAGTACAATATTTTACCATTTTTATTTTACTTATTTTAAAAAAAGAAAAATTTAAAACATTGAATTTATAAAAATTATTTATAAATATCAAAAATCTAAAAAAATATTTCTTCCGCCAGGATTGGAACCAGCGATCAACTGTTTGGATACAATGGATCCAAAGTACTTCTTAGGATCATTTTTAGGGCAATAATACTTTAGAAGTAATTATTCAGTAATTTTTTTCAATGCTGTTCACAATTACTTCTAAAAAAAAGCTGTAAAAATATACTATTAGAATCTTTGGAAGCAATAAAAGAAGGGAGTTTTTCTTGAAGTTGTTCAAAATTACTACTGACACAGCAGTAAAATTGCACTAACGGATACTTGGAAAGCAATGAAGGAAGTTCTTTTTGGTTGGTTTGTTAATATAATTTTCACTATATTAGAAAATAAATACCAATTGAATTTATTAGTATTTGACACTTTTTCAATATTTATATTTTATTTATCCAATTCATCTGTAATCTCTCAACTAAAAAAAAAAAAAAAAAAAAATATGTAAATTTTAGCCTTGAACAATTTGTATATAAATTTTGTAGAAAAATGACAAAATTGTAATAAAAAACAAATCAATTCAATTTAAATGCAAATTTGTTTACTCTAACAACCACAAAAATCAGCAACAACAACAAGTGGCGGAAAACGGAAATGAAAATTGCTCTTGAAATAAAATGAAAAATGTTGTTTTAATTAAAAGTAAAATTAGAAAAATGCTGAAAATAAATTAACATAAAATATGTGTAGTGTAAAATTTACATAAAAATTATTTCCAAAAACAAAACAGAAACAAATTTCTCTAAAATAAAGTGACATCTTTTTGAATAATCAAATATGTCAAAGTAATTACATTTACATGATGGCAAAAAATCTGTAACATATTTGTTTAATAAATATTGTGTTAGAGTGAACTAAAAGTCAATAACCTTTTTTTGTCTTCTTCAAACAATAACTAGAAAATTGCAGTCATTGAACAATTACAACATAATTTTTTTTTTGCCTGATGTGTTAGTCAATAGCAGGGGTGTTAATGTGTATTAACATTTAACATTACAGTACAGAATAAATTGACATGCTCCTAGGAATACAACACTGCAGTGTGAATTGTTTAGCAAAGTTAGTTTACATGAATGAGGGTGTCTTTTACATACCCTGCGGATTTTGTTGTAGTTTTTGTCTGCAAACATATCAGTTTCCTAGAGTTTTTTTTTTTTTAAAAGCAATTGCAATCGATTTTGTTAAATTATGTAGAAAGTTTCGAAAGTTGTTATGTTTATTGCCTTACAGTGATTTTCAAATATGTTTACATTTTTGATACAGTTTTTTATATACGAATAATGCAGTTTTTTAGTATAAATCAAGTTATTTTTGTATTATTAAGTGTTTTTCTTGGTTTGACGTTCGTTGTTTTTATTTTTCTAATTTTCTGAGACGTTTGCCATTATTTTTTGTTTTGTTTATTTAACAAAAATAGCCAAAAATGTCAAAGTCAATGTTAACCACACATATGTTATGAAATTTCAAAACTTTCATGGTAGTTACAAATTGAGTTGTCCAAATTGAATTTGAAGTTTTGACAATTCTCAAAAACAGGACATATATATTTGAAAAATTATTAAATCGCAATTTATATTTAATGCTGCAAAACTTATAAATAAAAATTAAAGCCTGAAATATTGAATGTCCCGTTCACACTTAACAAATATTGTAAATTAAAATTTTGTTAAAAAATCGCTATATTTAAAAAAAAAAGTAAAAAAAAATAGCTCAAAAAAATCGTCAAAATTAAAAAAAAATGGTACGAGTACAATTAAAAAGATATGCAATATAAAAAAAGCGCTAATATTAAAAAAATCGTCACATTACAAAAAATTCTGAAATTAGGAAAAAACCCACAAAAAAACCATAACACCAAAAAAAAATTATAATTTTTAAGAAAATCCCCAAAATTTTAAAAAATCCAGAAAAAATCGCTAAAATTAGAAAAAAATCGCTAATATTAAAAAAAAAAAAATAATCAACAGCACCAAAAAAAATCGTAGGAAAAAGAAAAAAAAAATGCAAGTAAAATTGAAAAAAATCTGCAAAATTAAAAAAATCGCTAATATTGAAAAAAATCGTCACATTAAAAAAAAAAAATACTGCAATTAGGAAAAACACCCGCCAAAACACAAAAACTTATAAAAAAATATAATTTTTAATAAAATTGTCAAAATTTAAACAACGCTAAAATTATAAAAAAAATCGCTAATATTAAAAAAATAAAAAGCAACTCCAAAAAAATCGTAAAAAAAGAAAAAGAAATTGCAAGTACAATTGAAAAAAATCTGCAAAATTAAAAAAATCGCTAATAATGAAAAAAAGTCGTTCCATTAAAAAAATTCTGAAATTAGGAAAAACACACGCCAAATTAAAAACATTTTAAAAAAATATATAATTTTTAACAAAATGGTCCATAAAAAATCCCTAAAATTAAAAAAAATCGCTAATAAATATTAAAAAAAAAAAAAAAAAATAAAAAGCAACTCCAAAAAAATCGTAAAAATAAAAAAAAATCTCTAGTAATTGAAAAAATCTGCAAAACTAAAAAAAAAAAAAAATTGTCCATATTGAAAAAAAAAACGCTGAAATTAGGAAAGAAACCCGCCAAGAAAATTATAATATCGAAAAAAAAAAAAAATAGAAATGAGTGTTATTTTTGTTCGGTTTTAAGATCAAATATAACAAATTCCAAATAGAATGCACAATTTATTTTACAACAAATAGAGAAAAAACTTATGAAAAAACTTTGCTAGAACTAATGATTGACAATTAATGCATTTTCAAGTACTACCAAGCACTATCATCAGATTGTCTTCATGGGGTTCTCTCTAGATTATAATTTAGATTTGAGTTTTTGTATTTCTGTAAACCCCCATTTCAATAATGAATTGAGAAATAAATTCAAACATTTTTATTAGTTAAATATATATTACAATGAAAATCATATGTTTTTTACAAAGCTATTATTTTTCTCTATGTTATAGTTGTTGCTTTAACCAGAGTTCCTTTAGTAGTAAAGCAAATGTTTATATGTCGAATTTAACATTCAATAACACTCAATCTTCAGATTCACTAAAACTCTACGGTAAAAATTTGCAAATTTTAACAAAATCGCCAAAAATTTTAAAAACCGACAAAATTAAAAAGAAAACCGCCACAACTTAAAAAAAATTGTTAGTATTTAATTGAAAAAAATAAAAAGAAAACTAATAAAAAAATCGTAAAAATTAAAAAAAAATCGCTAATATTGAAAAAAATCGCCACAATTGAGAAAAATCGGCAAAATTAAAAAACCGCAGATATTAGCAAAGAAAATCGCTAAATAAAAAACTTTAAGTCTACAAAATAAACAAATGTAAAATTTAAAAAATCGTTAAACTTAAAAGCAATCGCCAAAATTAAAAAAAAAATTGCCAAATTATTGTAAAAAACCAGCTAAAATTAAAAAATTCGACAAAATTTTAAAGTTACCAGAATTCAAATAAAAATATGTCAAATTAAATAAAGTCCCTAAAAAAATGTTAAATTTAGGAAAAATCGCCAACATTAAAAAAACGCTAAAATTAAAAGAAATAAAAACAATACTATACCCCAAATAAAAAAAATTAAAACTGAAAACAAAAATCGTCACAATTGAAAAAATCGACAAAATTAAAAAAAAATCGCTAAAATAAAAATATTTAAATCTACAAAATTGAAAAAAAGAAACACCAACTTTAATAAGAATAGCTAAAATTAAAAACAATTCCCAAAATTGAAGAATTCATTAAAATAATAAAATCGTTGTTATTGAAAAAGTCGCCAAAATAAAAGAGAAATCTAAGAAGTCACTAGGATTAATAAAATGAATTAATTTTTTAATTAATTAAAAATCGACAAATTGAAAAATAAATTTTAAAAAAGACGTTAAAATTAGAAAAGTCGCTAAAATTTTATAGAAATAAAAAAAATCTCCAGAATCTACAATCGAAAAAAACGAAAAAATTTTAAAAATCATTCCAAAAAATCATAGACATTGCAATAACAATCACCAATTAAAAAAAATGCCAAAATTCCTAAAATCGCTAGAATTAAAAAAATATATATATAATAATTTAGCGATTTTTTAAACAAATTTTTTTTTTTGTAAATTATTGTAACTTTAGAAAAATTCTTTAGTAGTTCATTATATGGTAACATTAATTACGATTTTCCTATGTGATGCTTAGAAAGATTTAACTAAAAACAATTTAAAATTTGCCAAAGCGCAACAACATCAGCCATCAACACTTGGTATCTAACTATTGAATGTGAATAAAGCGCATCATATGATGTGATAGTTACTTGAGAAAAGGAGATAAAAATAGGATAAATGGAGGACACATTCTTCAGATTACAAAACATACATTGTGTAGGCAGTGATTGACAAAACTTCAATAAGCCACACTCATCGCTGTGCCGACCGTGGTGTGTCTCGTTAAGAGGTGATGCTACGAGTGATAGCCTGTGTAGAGGCTTTCCGGTTCGATTCCCGGTAATAGCATATATAAAAAATGTTCATATAGAGACAAATTAGTAATTAAAATTATTGTACTTTGATCAATTTGACATATAAACTAACCACTGACGAGTCTTTTGGTCTGGTGATTCCATTGTGTCTGTTAAATTATTCAATAAAAATATTTTCTTTTTCTTCTTGCCGTAAATGGGCTTTAGAAAAAATAATATTGAAAAAAATAGCTAAATTAAAAAAATTTAATACTCCAAAATTGAAAAAACTCCAAAAATTTAAAAAGTAATTAAAAAATAGTTAAAAACAATCGCCGACATTAAAAAAATCTCTGACATTAAAAAAAAAAAAAAATCTGACATTAAAAAAAATCGTCAAAATTAAAAAAAATACTGCCAAAATTACAAAAAATTACTAGAATTAACAAAAAAAAAATGCCAGATTGAAAAAAAAAATTGTGAAAAAAGGCAAATTTAGAAAAAATAGCGAAAATTTAAGAAATCGAGAAAATTTGAAATCAACAACAACAATCGCCCAAAACTAAAAAAAATCTTCAAAATTTAAACAAAAATCCTCAAAATAGAAAGTAATCCCTAAATTAAAAAATATAAATCTCTAAAATTGAAAAACCGCCAAATTTAAATCGTCAAGATATATAGCCAAAATTAAAAAAAAATCGCTAAAATTAAAATAAAAATTGACAAAATTTAAAAAAATCACTGGTGTTTAAAAAAAAATCGCAAAATCGTTAAAAGAAAGTAAAATTAGAAAAAATCGCGAAATTTTAAAAAAAAATCGTCAAAATAGAAAGTGATTTCTAAATTAAAAAATATAAATCTCCAAAATTGGAAAAACGCCAAATTTAACAAAAAATCGTGAAAAAAATAATAGTCAAAAGTGAAAAAAATCTCTAAAATTAAAATAAAAATTGATAAAAAAAAATCGCTAAATCGCTAAAAGAAGGTAAAGTTAAACAAAATCGCAAAAATTTTAAAAATCGCTGAAATTTAAAAGGCATAAAAACAATCCCCATAATTAAGAAAATCGTCAAAATTGAAAACAAAAATTGTCACAATGGAAAACAAGCGGCAAAATTTAAAAAATCGTTAAATAAAAATATTTAAATCTCCAAAATTGAAAAAACGCCAAATTTAAAAAAAAAATCTTTAAACAACAATCGCCAAAATTAAAAAAAAAAACGCAAAAATAAGAAAATCGACAAAATTTAAAAAAGTAATTGCCAACATTAAAAAAAAAATCTTGGAAAAGGGCAAAATTAGAAAAATAGAGAAAATTTAAGAAATCTATAAAATGTGAAAGCAATAGAAACAATTCCCTAAATAAAAAATTTTCAAAATTGAAAACAAAAATCGTCAAAATAGAAAGTGATCTCTAAATAAAATATATAAATTTCCAAAATTATAAAACGCCAAATTTAAATCGTCAAAAATAATAGCCAAAATTTAAAAAAAAATCGCTAAAATTAAAATAAAAATTTGCAAAATTTAAAAAATCACTGGTGTTTAAAAAAACCGCAAAATCGCTAAAAGAAGGTAAAATTAGAAAAAATCGCGAAATTTAAAAAAATCGTCAAAATAGAAAGTGATCTCTAAATTAAAAAAAATAAATCTCCAAAATTGAAAAAACGCCAAATTTAATAAAAAATCGTGAAAAAAATAATAGCCAAAAGTGAAAAAAAATCCCAAAAATTCAAGTAAAAATAGACAAAATTTTAAAAAACACTAATATTAAAAAAAAATCGCAAAATCGCTAAAATAAGGTAAAATTAGACAAAATCGCAAAAATTTTAAAAAATCGCTGAAATTTAAAAGGAATAAAAAAATCCCCAAAATTAAAAAAATCGTCAAAATTGAAAACAAAAATTGTCACAATTGAAAACAATTGGCAAATTTAGAAAATCGCTAAACAAAAATATTTAAATCTACAAAATTAAAAAAAAAACGCCAAATTAAAAAAAAAAGTCTTTAAACAAAATCGCCAAAATTAAAAAAAAAAAAACAAAAAAAAAATTTAAAAAGAAATTAATTAATTAATTAACAACATTAAAGAAAAAAAAATCGTTAAAAAAGCAAAATTAGAAAAAATTAGATAAATAAGAATTTTGCAAAATTGAAAACAAAAATCGTTAAAATAGATAGTAATCTGTAAACTAAAAAATATAGATCTCCAAAATTGAAAAAAAACGCCTCATTTAAATCGTTAAAAAACAATAGTCAAAATTGAAAAAAATCGCTAAAATTAAAACAAAAATTGACAAAATTTAAAAAAATCACTGGTGTTTAAAAACAAAAAAAATACCGCAAAATCGCTAAAAGAAAGTAAAATTAAAAAATCGCTGAGATTTAAAAGGAATAAAAACAATCACCAAAATTAAAAAAATCGTCAAAATTGAAAACAAAAATTGTCACTATTGAAAACAAGCGGAAAAATTTTTTAAATCGCTAAATAAAAATATATAAATTTCCAAAATTGAAAAAAAAACGACAACCTTTAAAAAAAAATTATTAACAGAGACCCAAAATAACTGTTATATTTCTAAAAAAGTCACCACCCAAATTTATTTAATTATAATATTTCAATAATGCACTATATTTTATAAATCATATTGCACAAAAAAATCACAAAGTTTGGCAAAGATTTTAATTTTTTCAATTTTTATATTTTACTCTATAAATTTCTGTTGTTTTTTGATTTTTATTTTAAAACTTTTTATAAAAGTTACAGAATGATTTTTTTGAAAAAATTAAGCACTAACTTTTTTATTTGATAATAAAATAAAAATTAAAAATTGACCTAAATTGAATGCCGGAAGTTGCTGGAATATACATATTTACTCACTTTAAATCATTGTTCAATCTTTTATTAACACTAGTTGACATCATCAGGATATTATAATTGGTGAAGTCATTGGTTCCATGGCTTTTGATTTATATTCTTAATTGTTATTTTTTGATAAAGAAAAAAAAATCACAAAATAACTTTTATTATTTTTGAAAAAATAAAAATCGTGTTTGGATTGTTTTTGTTTGAATTAAAAATATAAATCAAACAGAGCAAATAAACAGAAAATTAAAAATACTCAAACAAGAAATAATTGTAAAACAATCACTTTTTTGAATAAAAGTTATAACTGTTACGTCCCTGATTATTAACCTTTTTTGCAACAACAAATAAAATCTAATATGACAATACCATATTCGAATTTGGACTTGAGGTAGAACAATATTCTAACTAAATATATGAAAATATAGAAAGTGGGAAAAAAAATTGTTGTATTTTTTAATGCATAAATTAAAACAAGTTGTTGAGTTTAAAAAAAATCTATAAAAAACAATCTTTAAAATTGAAAAAATCGCCAAAATAAATTTGCGAAAAAGATGACACGGAGGAGATTAGAAGATAAACAAAATATCTAAAAGTGTGATCACTTCTGAAAGTAAAAACAATAATAGAAAGCTGAAGAGGAAAGAAAACTATGAATTAGCTACACTACATTCAAGGACTTACTTGGGTTAGATGGCTAAGCTGTCGAACTTCAGTATAGTTACGTTTGTAGTGTAGGAATATGCGATTCCTACAGCCGACGTGTTGTTGAAAAATTATCATATAGAGACAATCTGACAATAAAATATAAACAATAATACAATTTAATGGAAAATCACTCATGAAGCCTGTCCATAGAAGAAGGTTGAAACTAGATCTAGTCTGATTTGCAAATTAATGTGTTTGTATTTTTTAGAGAAAAAAGGTTTATTCTTCTTCTTCTTCTTAACCTTAAACCTACTAAAATAAAAAAAAAATTTGTGAAAAAATTCACAAAATTTAAAAAAGTAATTGTCAACATTACATAAATCATTAGAATTAATAATAAAAATCGACAAATTGAAACAAAAATTAAAAATAAGTTAAAATTAAAAAAAAAACATGCTAAAATTTTAAAGAAATAAAAACAATCCCCAAAAATGTCAATCCCTAATAGTGCAAAAATCGTCACAATTAAAAAACAAAAAACGTTGAAATTATAAAAAAAAAAAATTAAATCTTCAAAATCACCGAAACTAAAAACAAGTCATTAAAATTAAAAATTTTAAAAATCGCCCGAAAAAACGCCACAATTAAAAATAAATCGTTTAAATTTTTGCATTCAACTAAATTTAACTCAAAAAAATAAAAATATTATGGAAATAAGAGTTTGTTTTTTCATTTTTAGTCTACTAATATTTAGCAAAATTTTCTGCAGATTTTACAGTATAATTCGTCATTTTGAGTTAACTAAAAGTTAACTCAAAAAAGTTTCCAAAACTTGTAATTTGATAACGAGAGCCTATACAGACAATCTGACAAAAAAAAAACAATAATACAATTTAATGGAAAATCACTGATGAAGCCTGCCCATAAAAAGGCAGAAACTAGATGTAGTCTGATTTGCAAATTAATAATGTGTCTATAACTTTGAAAAAATGTTTATTCTTCTTCTTAACCTCAAACCTACTTAACTAAAATTTATTTAGTTCAATTTATTTTTTAGAATGGCTTTTAATTTGTAAGTTCAGTAAAATTCATTTATTAAAAAAATTATTAAATAAAATTTAGAAAATTTGCATTTAGTTTAGTTATTTTCTCAACTAAAATATCTATAACCATCATCACAATTATCAGTTTGACGACATTTACATGGTCGTGACGGTGCCGATTCATAAAATTCTGTTTCATCCGATTTTGGTAGTAGTGGGTGCAGTTTATGAGCAATAGTTTTAGCATTTCGTTTATCTTCAAAGAAATTCAATAAAAGATCTTCAAATTTATCTTCTTTTTTATCAAACAATTTTGGTTTATCAACCAATTTTGCTGTTTCGTCTACTAGTTTATCAAACAAAGTCGGTTTCTCATCATATTTTTCCTTTTTAATTATTAATTTATTAAATAATGTAGGTTTACCAAATATATCATATTCGCCGCTTTCAGATTTCAAAACGAATTTGGGTAATATGGCATGAACTGTAAAAGGAACGAATCAGATTAAGAAATTATGAGTTTTTAAAAAGATTTCATAACGTACATACCACTTGTTAAAGCCATTATAAAAATTATAAAATATTTCATTGTTATTTAATATTTAAGAATTTTTTATATATATAAATTTTATATTTTAATGTCTCAGCTCGGTTCTTGGTTCATTGACTTCTAACCACAATTGCTTAAGTTGCAATAATATATTTTTTTTATTTTATATTATTGCATTTATACTGTTTTTATTATTGTTTAAGCTTTTAATTACTTTTAATATCATTTTCTTTACAAATACCATTTATCACGTTTTGGTCACGTTTTGAAATTATACCAAAATATTGTTTACTATTGGGTATTTATTTTCCGCATTTAAGAAATTGTTTATTTTTATAGAGAAAATGTATTTAAATACGGGTATTCACTTAAAGTGGCATACTATTGATAAGTAATAGGACTTATAATATTTTTTTAGTTTAATAAATAAAATAGGAAATTCTATAGAGATCTTTTCAGATTTTTACTTACAATTTTTTAGTCTCGCCACTGATTTAGCTATTATTCTCGGAAACTCCATCCACATATTAGAGATTTGATCGCTGGAAGAAAAAGGAAATGTCTGAAGTTATAAAATTTCCTATTATTAAAATATTTTAGATTCTGATCAACATAATCTAGAAACTAGAAAAAACAGAAAAATAAAAATGCCCTGCTGGCAGTCCGTCTCCGATATACACAAATTGCCTGCAATTGTACGTAAAAACCATACGTCAGTGTGGCAACATTTGCGAAAAAGGTGACAAGGAGGAGTTAAGAAGATAAACAAAAAATCTAAAGTAGAATGTTTGTGTGTCTGTTTGATCACTTTTGAGAGTAAAAAACAATAACAGAAAGCTGAAAAGGAAAGAAAAACTATGAATTAGCGACACTATGAGCAAGGCCTTACATGGGTGAGATGGCTAAGCTGTCGAACTCTAAAATAGTTACGTTTGTAATGTGGGAGTGCATGGGTTCTATTCCTACAGCCGACGGGTTGTTGAAAAAAAAAAAATTGTCATATAGAGACTATCTGACGATAAAATATAAACAATAATACAAAATCACTGATGAAGCCTGTCCATTAGACCGTACCTCAAAAAAAAAAAGTTCGCCGTACACCCTCCAATATGAAGTATTTTTGCAAGGCAATTTCAAAAAAAATTTTTTTTTTTTTTGGCCGAACGTAGGGGTCGCCTTTTTCAATTTTTCGTTATAGCTTCGCCATTTAAAATCGGATTTTAAAGTGTGATATATCGAGGAGACCAGTGTTTTGCTATAAAGGAAAAATCCAATGAAAAAAAATTTAAAAAGGCGACCCCTACGTTCGGCAACCAATATATAAAAAAAAATCTACTGGGTTTATCGAAAAACTTCCTTAGCAAAAGTTTAATGATTTTTTGAGAGCTTTAACTTTCTGACATTAGGGTGGTACATTAGGGTGGTAGCAACTGAGATCTGCCCGGGAAATCTACGGGGAAAGGGAGCGGTCCCAGATGACACGCAGGATAGGTCCCAAGGGGGCGGAGACCGGTCGCTGATCGGTCTTTTTGTTTGGAAGAGACATATCACTTTAACATGGCGTTGTCATTGGAAATGACCAATTGCCACAGTTTAGACACATTGTGGCAGTAAGGTGGTGTGTCTAAAAATAGCTTTTCAAATAAACTAATAAAAAATTAAGAATTAAAAATAATCTACTTGGCGTCAAAGTAGGGCTCGATAACACAACCTTCTGCTTGTAAGGCAAACGCTCTACCGTCTGAGCTAACGTTGCTTATGCGTGATGGCTGGCTGATGGTTAGTTATGTTTTTCGTTTCTGTTCAAATAAAAAAGAGAAAGAAAAAACAAACACACACACAGCAAATAAAAAAAACATGGCAAAGAAAAAAATAGAAAAGAAAACAACATTAACACACACACAAATATGGTGGAAGTGCCTTGAATATGCCCCCGATTGACCGGTCATGGGATAGGTCCCTTAATGGCAGTTGACTTGTTTTTTTCGTTGGCCAAAATTAAATTAAAAAATCAATTAAAAATTAGAAAATTGCCTCAAAACCTCTGATAATATAAATAAAAATATAAAAAATTCCCCTTAAGTTACAAAGAAAAGTTAAATGAAATACCAATTGTTAAAACTAAAACAGCTTTAACATTAAAAAGACGTTGAAAATACAAAACTTAAAATTTCTTAGCAAAACATTATAGAAATTTAAAATAAGAGCTAAAATAAGCAAATCATGAAAAAATAAAGTTAAAAATAAATAAAAGAGTAAAATAAATAAAAAATATCTTTAAAAATATGCCGCGAATTTTGCTTTTATTTCGGTATCGGTCAAGTTTTTTTAAAAGCAACAGTGAAAATAACGGATCAGAAAATACTTAGAAAATTAATTCATTTTCTTTTGTTCATATTTGTACTAATTTAGTAATATGCTTTGGTTGACCGGTCACGGGGTAGGTCCTTGGAGGGCAATTGACTCCTCATTCCCCGTAGGGTGGTGGCTAAGAACTAGAACGGGATACTTGAGGTCAATGGCCCTCGAAATAAAAACACTGGTCTCCTCGAGAGAAAAACATCGATGTATCATACTTTAAGATCCGACTGTAAATGCCAAAGATATAACGAAAAATGTAAAATGGCGACCCCTACGTTCGGCAAAAAATTAAAAATTTTTTTTTTGAAACCTCCTTGCAAAAATACTTCATATTGGAGGGTGTACGGCGAACTTTTTTTTTTTTTGCCTGTAAGGTGGTACGCTCTACTGTCCATAAAAAAAGGCAGAAAGTAGATCTAGTCTGATTTGCAAATTATTAATGTGTTTATAACTTTGAAAAAATGTTTATTCTTCTTCTTAACCTCAAACCCACATAATTTTTTCAATTTATTAGCAAAAAATTTCTACTTAAAAAATATCACAGTAGTTGAGAATTCTTCATTCATGAATCTTCTTCTGAAGCTTGTGAATCTTCCATTTTAGGTATAGGATGTATTCAGCGAATTTATGTAAAACACTACGGGAAACATTTCTGTGGAACATTTTAACCCTCTAACTCTTCAACTTACGGGTCCTTTTTGAACCTTTTTAAAACTGGGCCAAAAAAGTTTCTTTAATTGAAGAGTTAGAGCGTTAATTAGTTCCACAAAAATGTACCTCGTAGTGTTTTACATAAGTTCGCTGAACACATATATGTCGCCTTGCAAAAAAGTCCGCATGCTATAAAAGCTACAAGCAAATTACCTCAAGAAATAAGTTTATAAGTCGGAAATAATAGATCAACCTTAAATTTTAATAAAAAAAATTAAATAAATGTGTTTTAACTAAAACTCATATTAAGTGAATACCCCTAACAAAAGATATAACAGAAAAGTACTTATGGCGTAGCAAATTGGAAATTGCAATAAATACATTATTTATTGCAATATTGAAATCTCATTTTCTAAAAATATTAGAAACTTAAATTACACGTATTTAGCAATTATAAAAATTTGAAAAAAAGTGTGTTTGCTTACAACCACAACAATCTCATTATTATGGCTTACAAGTAGTAGCAATAAAAAAATATAATTCTTTTTATTGAAACCTGCAAGAAACCATATTATTTTATTTTTATTAACTGTAATTCACATAAAAAGGTAAACAATAAGTAACCAAACTCCCTAACTACAGACTGTCTAGAAAGTTTATTTAATAAACCTTTGCCACAATGCCAATTTTTCTTGCAGTGGAAATTGTTTTTGTGCTTGCTATGAGTGTAAGTAAGTAATGCCTTAAAAACGATGAGTAATATTTTACAAACAACTTTAAAGCCTGCCGCCTTTTGGGATGCGTATGTTGGGTGTTGGCGTATGCGTAATACCCACAACGACTGATGAAGAAAACATAAGTGAAATTGATTGAATTGTAAATTGATTGACGTTTGACAGTAGAAATTGATTTACGTAATATTGTATGAAAATAAATTGAAGACAAAAAAGGGCAATAACATATATTTTATTGCAAAAATAAAACCGGGGATGATTTTTGCTATTCTTTGTAAAATAATAAATATTCATGCTGGGCTGTTTGGATTTAAAAAGCAATAACAATTTTTGGGGCATAAGGAAATTGTTAAAGAAAATTCATACAAAAAGACTAATCGGTTAAGTCAACAATTTGTCAATATGCTATAAGAAAGGAACAGTGAAATGTAAAAGCTTCAGAGCAAAAATAAATGGAATGACTTCTAAATGAATCACTTCCTTTATTACATTAAAAAGAATTACCCCTTAGGAAGGGGTTTTAAACCACATCTAAAGCTGCAATAAAGATATGCTAGTCAGAAGTTCTTTTTTATAGGTAATAAGAAGTTAATATACGGTTCGTTGTAATTCAAAAATCTGTGGTTATCATACACAGAGTTGAATTGAATTAGCTGAGATACCTTAAGAAAAGAGGATAAAAATAGCATTGTTAGATTTCGTTGATATTAGTCTAAGTTGAGTTGTTAACATATTCGATTTGCTTTCAAATGTAACATAAGTAGACAATTATCAATTATTAACCCATTCCAGGCGAATGACATTGATGCTGGCTTTGTAGCGAAAGGCGAAAATACGTATTCTGTCTGTCTGGCCTTATCGAATTCTTTCAAAATTGTTTATTCTTTGTAATTTAATTGTGAAAATTGTATCATTTTTCTTTAATTTGAAAAATAATTTAAAACAGAAAGTGATATTAATTTTTTTTTTTTAATTTTGTCCACTCAATTTTTAAAACATTTAGGGCGAGTAACTTATTTCCAACTTAACCATGGTTAAATTTTAACCACAGATATTTTCATATAAATTTGACATTCATAACTATGGTTAAGCACTAAACTCAGTTTATTTTGAGATAAGTTAACAGGTCTTAAAAATTTTTTTTTTTTTTAATTTCCTATATTAATTTTTATCAAATTGTATGAAAATATAAAAATTTCAAATAAAAATTAAATTTTTTAAATATTTTTTGTTAAAATACATAATGATAAAGGTCAGATGGCGCGCAACAACTGTTCTAAAATTCAACATCTCGCGCAATTACAGTGTTGCCATATTTGAAGCCCTTCATCTTTCACCACCTTTCACTTCTTCTCTATCTCCTTTCCAAAGGCAGCAACACGTTAATTAATAGGAAGAATTTCCTGAGTGTTGCTTCTCTTTAAAAAAAAAAAAATATATTTTAAAAAATAATTTTGTTTTGTATGTAAAAAATTGTAATTTAAGAATCTCCATTTTGATAAAATTCTTACTAAATATATTTATTATTACATGAATAGAAAAAGAAAAAATCCTTAAACATTTTAGTTAGAACTACTAAAAATTACTTAAAAATTAGCTTCCAGAAAAAACTATTTTTTGTCTACTAATATGTGACCTTCTCCGAGAAAAGCGACCTAGTGTGTGAAAATGAAATTTTAAACCAAAAATTTAAAAAAAAATTAAATTTTAATGTTTTTCTCATTTTTATCGATTTTCCCAAGTTCGTTTTGTACGTTTTTATGGTGTAACTACATTTTTATCAGAAATCTAACTCATTTCATCTTATTCAACACCCTTTTAGGTACCAGAATCCACTCTTAAGTCCAAACCCGTTTTTTAACACACGAGGTCCCTTTTTTCTGCAACTAAAAGTTAATTCAAATGTAACTAAAATTTTGTAAATTTAAAAGTTTTATTTTTCCTGTTCTTATCTTGGTAGCATTTATCAAAAAAATCTGTAAAATCAGCAGTTTTTTCTGCAAGGTCATTTCTAATAAATTTCTAGTAGCCTTTTCTGGTATTTTTACGGATTTATTTCTATTTCTATTAAGAATTAATATTTTTTATAAAAAATAACTCTTTTAAAAAACAACGTTATGTATTTTTCCAATATGTTATATTGTTATTTTTGTTAATAAAAAATGAGAGAAATAAAGATAACAACACTTTACTGAACACGACTGTTAAAAGTCAGCTATCATGTATACCAAGCGATAGCACAGCGGCTAGAGCGTCTGCTTGAAATGACAACAAGTCTGGGTTCAAACACCACACGTGGCATGATGATTTTTTTTTATTCAAATACAAAGAAGTGAAATAGAACTTCCTTATCATTGGTTCAAATATACATCATTTGTTCTGAAAAAGAACAACTTCCTTTCTATGACAAGCCAATATTAAATAGGAAGATCAAAAATAAAACTCTTAAATATACAGAATTTTAGTTAAATTTTAGTTAATAGAAAATAACAGTTTAAACTGCTTCTGAAATCAGCAGTTTACTACTTTTTTAAACAAATATTTCTGTTGATTTTAACTGCACAGACTTTTATTTGCATTCAACAAAATTTTTATAGATATACGATTTTTTTTGCTAGTTTTTTAAACTACTAATATTTAGTAAAATTTTCTGCAGATTTTACAGTATAATTTGTCATTTCCAATTGACTAAAAGTTCGTTCAAAAAAACTTGCTGTCCCTATCTTACTAATATTTAACAAAAATAAATTTCTAATTTCAGCAGTTTTTTGCAAGGAAAATTTAAACTAATTTTTAGTATCTTTTTCTGCTGTTTTTACAGATTTATTTTCTATGCGTGTGCCACAGCACGATTTCAGTCATATTTTGGGAAGCAGGTCAAATTCTTGGAAGGAAATTTTAATTAACGGTGCAATATAGTGTAATATGTATATTAGAGCACCCATGAAATATGTATATGGAATTTGCAAAAGTGTTATTTTTGACACCTCCCCACGCATTTTCTAGTAGATTGGGCATAAAAAATAATATGCCCATAACTCGGAAACTAAGCGAGATAGAGCAAAACGGACAAAATGTTTGCTCCATTGGAATGCCCTTATATGCCGGGGAGGGTTCCGAGACCCTAAATTTGAATAAATTCTACGACTCAGTGTAATTACAAATAAAACTGTAGTTTTATAAGTTTTTTACTTAAATTTAGATTTGTTAAATTTTACAAAAAAGTGTTAAAATCAACAAATTTTATTTTAAGCTAAAAAAAAAGTAATAAATTTTGTTAAAGTAACAAATTTTGGTGTTCAGCCAACAGACTTATTATTTTGAGTGTATTAACTGACCTGAAGTAAAATTTCACCGAACTAACCCAAAAGCAACTGGCATAGAATGAATGATATATTATACATTTTGTGACATGTCACCGAACTAACCTAAAGGGAATTGACAAAGAACCTGCAAAAATTGGTCCTTTCGCATTAAAACAGGCCAGTCACCCGCGGCTTTTAGCCCTAAAAATGGACTAAAATTAATTCAGAGCTTCTTTGCGCTATAACTCTTAAAGTAAAGGTTTTATTGAAAAATACTAAATAGGCATATCTACAGGAAATAATATGCCTAGCATTTTCCTCATACACATTTTTGACGTATCGATGACTCATCATGGCGATTTAGGTGGTTAAGGCCAAATTTGTGTAACCATATAAATCACTTTGATTTTAACCTCATAAATCACCATGATGCGTCATTGATATGTCAAAAATGTGTATGAGAAAAATGCTAGCCACATTATTGCCTGCAGATATGCTTATGTAGTATTTTTCTGTAAAATCTTTAATTTAAGAGTTATGAGCAAATAAACTTGGAAGTAATTTTAGTCCATTTTTAGGGCTAAAAGCCGCGGGTGACTGGCCTGTTTTAATCCGAGAGGATCAATTTTCATGGGGATATTACGTTTTACACCCAATCTACCAGAAAGTGCGTGGGGAGATGAGAAAATATCACTTTTGCACAAATGGGTGCTCTGTTGAGCGCTTTCAGATTGGCACGAAATTAACTATTAAACATATTTTAAGTTCTGACTTATTTCTGGCATTGAACCTCAATTTTAAACTTTAATGTCTTCAGAGACTTATAATAGAATTTTATGACAAATATTTTTGCGGAACATTTTAACCCTCTAACTCTTCAACTTACGGGTCGTTTGTGGCCCTTTTGAAAAGGGTCAAAACGTTCCATGAATTGAGGAGTTAGAGGGTTAAAATGTTCCACAAAAATATTTGTCATAAAATTCTACTATAAGTCTCTGAAGACATCAAGGTTGAAAATTTAAGTTCAATGCCAGAAATAAGTCAAAACTTAAAATGTATTTAAGAGTTAGTTTCGTGCGTATTCAAAATTGACGCCCAATAGAGCATCAATATGTGCAAAAGTGTTATTGTTTCGTATTTAGACACAATTGCCGCTCAAATACTCACAAACCTAAATTTTAGAAGGAAACCATGAAAAAATAACACTTTTGCACATATGGGTGCTGTAATGTATATAATAATAGGTGTAAAAAGAAGTGTTTATAGCTCAAGTATTTTTGGTAGCACCATTATACCCTATAAAAAAAGAGATGCAAAAGCTGTAGAACAAGCATTTCAATTAATGATCTAGATGTACTTATTCTTTAAAAGAAACACTAATGCTTTTAATATTAAGTTGTCGTAGGAGGGGAGTACTACCACTTCAAAATTGTTTCAGTACTTTTTGAACCAGTATAAAAACAAAACTCAATTCCATCAGTTGAAGGTAAAAAAAACTAACCATCACAAAAAATTTGGATGCAATGCTTTACAAACTACTTCTTTCACAGCTTCACAAGTATCCGTTATTGTATTTTTACTGTTTTTTAGCAGTTATTCTGAACAACTTAAAAAAATCACTTCTTTCATTGCTTCCCAAGTATCCGTTAGTATATTTTTACAGCTTTTTTTTGGAATTACTTCTAAACAACATCCAAAAAATCACTTAAGTACTACTTCTAAAGATTAATTGCTCTAAAAGTGATCCTAAAAAGTGCTTTCGGTATCATTTGGCATTTCGAAACAGAGGGTCGCGGGTTCAAGTCCCGGCGGGACCAATAGTTTTTTTTTATTTTTTTTTTTATTTCAAAATTTTTTTTTAATATTTATAATTTATTTGTTTAACTTCGATATTTTTTTAATTTAAAAATTTTTAAAAATATGTTTATGTAAAAAAATTATGAAAAATTGCTTTTTATGCACCTGTAAAAATAGTATTGAAAACAATATTGAATTGGAGTGCACCTTTCACACTTGTTTAATAAGTACTTTTATTAAAGAGAATAAGGAACAATATCTCGCAGTAACAAAGTGGTGTTTTTATGCCAGTCAACTTTCATATCAAAGAATAGCTCAGCGCTAGAGTGCTAGACTAGCAATCGTGAGATCGGAAGTTCGGTGGCGGCAATAAAAAAATTTTATAAAATACAAAAAAAATATAATTTTTTTTCTAATAAATTTTTTTTTTTAATTTTAATAGGTGAAAAAGAGCTTCCTTTGCACTCGTTCAAAAAGTACTGAAAAAATGTTGAAGTGGAAGTACTCCTCTCCTATGACAACTCAATGCTAAAATCATTAGTGTTTATGTTAAAAAAGAAGTACATCTAGATCATCAATTGTAGTGCTTTTTATACTGCTTCGGCATCTCTTTTTTTGCTGGGATATTATTATATATTTTACTATAGTTTCTGCACCGTTAATTTCCTCTCCTGGAATTTCATAATTTTCTCGGTTTTTGACCCGAATTTTGTTTTGTTGGCTTTCATGTAGTCAGCATGCCCGACTTGAACTTTTTTACTTGGTATTTCATTTAATGAAGAGTCAATTGCCCTCCAAGAACCTATCCCGTGACCGGTCAACGAAAGGCATATTACTAAATTAGTACAAGTATGACCAAAAGAATGAATTAATTTTCTAAGAATTTTCTGATCCGTTATTTTGACTGTTGCTTTTAAAAAACTTGACCGATACCGAAATAGAAAACAAAATTTCCGGCATATTTTTAAAAATAATTTTTATTTATTTTACTCTTAAAAAAAAAAACTCCGTTATTTTGACTGTTGCTTTTAAAAAACTTGACCGACACCGAAATAGAAAACAAAATTTCCGGCATATTTTTAAAAATATTTTTTATTTATTTTACTTTAAAAAAAAAACTCTTATTTATACTTAACTTTATTTTTTAATCCGGCCATATGGAGTAAAAGGAACAAATATATATATATTATTTTTTTACGATTTGCTTATTTTAGCTCTTAATTTAAATTTCAATAATTTTTTGCAAAGAAATTTTAAGTTTTGTATTTTTAAAGTTTTTTAATGTTAAAGCTGTTTTAGTTTTAATAATTGGTATTTCATTTAATTTTCTTTTTAATTTAAGGGGAATTTTAACATTTTTATTTATATTATCAGAGTTTTTGAGGTTATTTTCTAATCATTAATTGATTTTATTAATTGAATTATGACCAACTTAAAAAACTAGTCAACTGCCATTAAAGGACCTATCCCATGACCGGTCAATCGGGGGCATATTCAAGGCAGTTCCACTATATTTGTGTGTGTGTTAATGTTGTTTTCTCTTCTATTTTTTTCTTTTCCATTTTTTTTATTTGCTTGTAGTGTTTGTTTTTTCTTTTTCTTTTTTATTTGAACAGAAACGAAAAATATATAACTTAACCATCAGCCAGCCATCACGCACAAGCAACATTAGCTCAGACGGTAGAGCGTTTGCTTTACAAGCAGAAGGTTGTGTTATCGAGCCCTACTTCGACGCCAAGTTGATTATTTTTAATTCTTAATTTTTTTATAAGTTTATTTGAAAAGTTATTTTTAGACACACCACCTTACTGTCACAAAGTGTCGAAACTGTGGCAATTGGTCATTTCCAATGACAACGCCATGTTAAAGTGACGTGTCTCTTTCAAACAAAAAGGCCGATCAAGGACCGGTCCCTGCCCCCTTGGGACCTATCCTGCGTGTCACTTTGGACCGGTCTCTTTCCCCATAGGGTTGTTTTATATGTATTTTGTTTTGAATCAAATAATTCTCTTTGGAATACTCATCTTTATATCTTGGCTATAAAGTTCAATGTATCATTGTCTAAATATACAATGTATTAAGTCTTAAAAACACATATTAGCAACTCATTAACACATCTATTTCATTATGTTTATTTGTTTGTTAATGTGTGTGTCTTTGAGTTTTTTTTTAAAAACTTAATGAAAATTTATCCTTGTTTGTCACATTTCCTTTTTCAAACACATGAGAATCTAAAATAAATACTAATATTGTTTTTATTGTAAAAATATTTACTTAAAAACACATTTTTGTACATCTAATATAGTTAATAATGCCACAAGTTTCAGCAGTTTTAAACCCCTCGCAGAGATACAATCTAAAATTAAATACCAACAACACACAACTAATACATAGAAGAGTTTGAAATGTGTTAGTGTAAAAGTTTAGACTGCATTAGTTAAAGCCATATCTTATAATATCAATGCAGAGCACACATGCATACATATATAAACACACATAGACTTACTCACAAATTTATAGCTTAGAAACCCATACACGCAAATAGCAACTCGTTAGTAAAACTTATGAAGAAAACTTTAACGAGTTTTGTGCGTGTATTTGTTTATGAGCATGTGTGTGTGTGTGTGTGTGTGTTTGTTGCTTTGGGGTATAATTAGTTAAGATTTAAACATCAACAGCATCAGCAACATCAAGAACTACAATAGAAATAGTTAATACACAAACACATGTTAACGTTATCAATGGCTAAACAACTACAACCACAATAGTTTTACGTTATCGAGAAACATTATTGTATGAAATAAATAATATTAATTGAGTTCTAAAGACAACACAAGAGAGTGAGTAATATTAAAAAGGAATGTGCTTTCAAAACAGTTGGAAATACATAATAATAAATTAAATGTTTTGTTAATAAAAACCAATTAAATTGGATTTTTAATCAAAAGAATATTTTATGTTTATTGAAAAGTATTTAGTAAGGGTTGCTTTTATAATTATAGTTAAGATATTGAGGGCCGGTTTAATTGTGAACACTTTTTAAGTTTTTTTTTTTAACTAAAGTGTGCTATTTGGACCCGTTAAAAAATAAATCAATTTCTTTAGCTGAATGCTCTTAGAACAAGTATCCCAATCGTTTGTAATGCTCAAAATACTTTAAAATCTCTGAAAAAAACTTTAACACAAGTATTAGATTTTACTTAATTCTTCGCTATATTGTATCCATATGGATACAGTAACTTTGGGTGGATCTGGCAACCTCCAAATGAGAGAAAAGATTTGGATTTTAATTGATGAGTTTTTTTAAAATCTTATAGATCATTTACAATAAAAATTTCTAAATAATAATCAGCACTTGGTTGCCATATTTCCTTTTTTTTTTCTTTTTTTTTTTTTTTTTATTTTCGGATTTTTTTCTTTAAAGAAAAAAAGAATTTTTTCCATTTTTTTTTTGCCAATTTTTGTTCTTTAATTATTAAAAAATATAGGAAATGACTATTTTCTAAATTTCTTAGGCTGGTTTTATTGGGAGAGCTTATAGGAATATTCAAAAATTGTTTCCCAGCAATATATTTTTTTCAAAATTTGACTGATCTGTACATGAAATTTGCGTCTATATAAAATGGCAAATTTACAAATATATATCTGTTTCCTAATTTTGATACAAAATTTGAACTACTTACACCAGGGCTGTCATATAAAAATTGTAAAAAGTGGCCAAAAATTGCGATTTTCTTCGAAAACTTCTCAAAAATGATATAGAAAAAGGCATCGATTTATATTTCCACAAAGTTTGATATAAAATTATTCAGACAAATAAAATCTGTAGCGAAAGGGTTAATGCGTCAAAAACCATTTGACTAAGAAATTCAATGACATCATTTTTGTTTTCTGAGAAATTTTCTAATACAAATAATAGAAATACATATTAATGACAATATTTATTGCATTTGGTCTATACGACGCGTTTGAAAAAAGAAGACTTTACTATAAAAAATAAAAATGCCCTGATGGCTGTCCGTCTCCAATATACACAAATTGCCTGCACTTGTACGTACAAACCATACGTCAATGTGGCAATATTTGTGAAAAGGTGACACGGAGGAAATAAGAAGATAAACAGAGAAAATCTGAAGTAGAATGTTTGTATATGTCTGTTTTATCACTTCTGAAATTATTCATATGGGTGATATCAAAAAATGTGATAAAAACCGTGTAACCACCGAATTTCTAATGCATGGATTACATTTGAGTTACATATTTCGATATATATCAGCGCATTGTCACCTGTTTTACAAAATTTATAACAATCTGACCAATTTTTGGTTAATACATAAAATTTGTGACCAATTTTATAGGCCAAATGTAAACTCCGTAACAAGTAACTCATAAGGTTTTTTAACTTTTGTTTGCATCAGGTTTCATTCAAATAAATGTAGATAAATGTTTAAAATAACCATAAACAGAGGTGAGTCAACTAATATTTATGCGTAGAAAGACGATTCAACTAATAATTTTGCGTCAAATCAAAAAAAGTTATCAGTTTTTTACCCTAAGCTGCTGGAGCGAAAAACGATTGATTTTGCATTTCATTGGTTTTGAATCGATATTAGTTTTACAAATTAAATTTGTTTCACACAATTTAATAATTTTTTGATCGGGAAATGTTATGTTTTTAACAGCAACCGCTGTTTGGATTTTAAAAAATTTTATATTTTTGAAAAGCATTTAAAAGGACCAAAAATACAAAATTAAAAAAAAAAAATTTTTTTTCGCGGAATAAATTCTATTTTTATTCGCGAAACCGCTAATTTGATAAACACAAATTATATATCATTGGAAAGCAAGTTGAAAACCCAAATACGAAAAACTAATAAATTGAAGAAAATTCGTACGCAATTTTTTTTTTTTTGTTATATATTTTGCTTGCAGAAATGTAAACTCCGTTACAACAAAAAAAATTAAAAGTGTGCAAAAAAAGTTATTGCGACAACTTGTAGAAGAGATTTTTTGCAATTAGGTTTATAATGACTAAACTTACTGATTCCGTTAAGAAAAAACCGAAATATTAGCACTTTTTGCTTCTCACAAATTTGGCCCAAAAATTTATCACATTTTTTGATTTCACCCATATAGAGACAATCTGACAATGAAAATATAAACAATAATACAATTTAATGGAAGATCACTGATGAAGCCTGTCCATAAAAAGGCAGAAACTAGATCTAGTCTGATTTGCAAATTTAATGTGTTTATAACTTTTGAGGAAGGTTTGTTCTTCTTCTTAACCTCAAACCTACTAAACGAAATTTTTTTATTCTTTAAACTTAAGGAAATCCATATATGAATTTTTAGAGCATTTTCAAAACTTCATTCAGTTTTTTGAAAATATTGTTAAACAAATATATCAAATTTAAAAACTACACTTAAGGGTTTTATTAAGAATATAATAGCAAATAAAAATTGTGACGTTAAAACCATACATCAGTGTGGCAACATTTGCGAAAAAGGAGACACGGAGGAGATTGGAAGATAAACAAAAACCTAAAAAGTAGCATGTTTGTATGTGTCTGTTTGATCACTGCTGAAAGTAAGAAAACCATAACAGAAAGCTGAATAGGAAAGAAAAACTATGAATAAGCTACATTGCATTCAAGGCCTTACTTGGGTTAGATGGCTAAGCTGTCGAACTTTAGTATAGTTACATTTGTAATGTGAAAATAGGCACAGGTTCGATTCCTACAGCCGACGGCTTGTTGAAAAATTATCATATAGAGACAATCTGACAATAAAATATAAACAATGATAAAAATTTAATTAAAAATCACTGATGAAGCCTGTCCATAGAAAAAGGCAGAAACTAGATCTAGTCTGATTTGTAAATTAATGTGTTTATAATTTTTGGAGAAAAAGGTTTATTTTTCTTCTTAACCTCAAACCTATTTAAATTGTAAATATTATACATATTTTTCTTTGAGCTTAGCGGTGGCCGCTATTTTTTTTTTTCATTATTATTATTTTACTTGTACCATCATCATTACAATTAAAAATATATATATTAAATATCTACAATTTCTGAGATTTTACTAAAGTATTGTAACAAGTAAATAGCTTTTTATTCTAAAATTAAACACAAATATAAATATTTTACGTTTTAAGGAAAAAATGATTGGGAAAAACCTTTTGGTTGTTTAAGAAATTTTGTCATTAACTTTTTCTAGCATCTTTATTTCAGAAGTTGTAGAAGGAAACTAATTAAATTTGAAAATTTCTTATAAGATCAAAATTTGAAGACCTGTTGCTGTCTCCGAATCTGATTGTAAATTTCTCAATGACAGTTTTGAACATTTCTTGTTCAAAATTTTAATGTAAATGGGCAGTAAAATATCGCCTTGGAAGATTAAAAAATTTATAAAGTATCACCTTATTTTTTCGGTTAAGCTTCGACTTCCGGCTAAGGAGGGGGCATGTTGTTTGAAAGTCAATTTTTTGTCAAAAATTACTCCCAAATATTTGATGTAGTCGAGTAAAGGAATTTCAGACCCCTAAATAACGAGTGTTGCTTGTGGATTCTTTTTGGAGACTTGTTGAAAGGAAAAATAATAGCTTGAGTTTTGCTTTGATTAATTTTTTTTTCCATTTCTTGAAGTATTTTCCAGCGTGTAGTAAAGCTATTTTCGTATTTTTAACAATCGCATAAAATGCTTCAGATCGATTTCTTTGAGTTTTGAAGTCCGATGTGTATATAGCATACAAAGTTGGAGACAAAATTGACCTTTGAGGGATAAGATAGTAAAGCTTTACTATTCATTTAATATATTGGGTAACAAAATTTGTTGAGTTTAAAATACAATACCGTTATGCCATACGGAGTCGAAAGCTTTGCCTATATCAAGAAAAACAACTCGAGTTCTTTTACGTTGATTTTTGTTGGTGGTTATCATTATTAATATTTTTTTTAAGCTGATGAATCGTAGAATGTTCCGCTATTTAATTTCAACGAATTTGTAGAAAAAAAGATATTTTTTTCAAATATTTGGATCAAAGGGCAAAAGTTGTTTACTGAATATTGCTAAATTCAAATTAATACATTTGAGATTACTTTAACCCAAATGATAAGGATTATATTCTGAAAATTTAGCAAAATCTAACAACGTCCCTCGTTTTCCGCCTGGGGTAAAAATTGAAACTTGAAACTTGTAACTTGAAAATATTGTAACAACTTAACCTGCTAAGAGCAGCAAAATATTTTGCTAAACACTTAAACTAAAAAATCAAAAAAAAAAATTTTTTAAAATTTGTTTTTCTATGCACATAAAAATTTAATGCACATAAAAATCTAACCTCCTGAAATCAGCAAATATTTCTGTTGATTTTAACTGGATAGACTGCTATTTGCAGTCAACTAAATTTAACTTAAAAATTACAAAAAATTTGTAGATATACCAGTTTGTTTTTACTATTTTTAGTCTACTAATATTAAGCAAACTTTTCTGCGAAATCTACAGTATAATTTGTCATTTTCAATTAACCAATAGTTAACTCAATAATAACTAAAATTCTGCAAATTAAGCTAACTTATTTTTGCTATTCTTGATTTCCTGAAATTTAGCAAAAAAAAAAAAAAAGATTCTAATTTTAGCAGTTTTTCTGTAAGGTAATTTTTAACTAATTTTTAGTAGGTTTTTCTGCTATTTTTACAGATTTATTTCTATAAGTGTAGTATTTACCTCTTTTAATCGCACATTGTAATTTTTACACGAGTAAACTTTCTGGCACATATTCCAAATTATCTTTTATTTTAGCAATTCAAAAATATTTCATTCAAACCTATTATTAACCTTATTCCACGTCACTGCAAATTATCAATTATAATTCTTAAAACCAAGACGTGACTTTATTGAAACGAATTAACCTAATTTGTTGTTGAACACCCAAGTCTCAACAAAGTTGATATAAATTCAACAGCAAATTAAGAAATGAATTTATTAAACCATTAAGTTAACAATAAAACAAAACTTCTAAAACACGGATCGTTGATCAAGGAAGTATAAACAGGCCGTTCTCTGATATGTTCGCTGGGATAAATTATTTAAAACTTGTTCAGCAGCGCTGGTGAACACTTATTGACAACCGTGGCGTAAAAACTATCCCATGAACGCTACGGAAAAACTATCTCCTGAAAATGGGATCGTATATGAGCATATATGATCATATATGAGCTCGTATATGATCACTTATGGCAATAGCTGATCATATATATTCATATATAGTAAAATATATGAACATATATGGTCTCATATATGACCATATATGTTCGGATCCGAAATTTGTCGGTATATTGTCGTATATGATCATATAAGATCACATACGCGCATATATGACTAATATTTCGGATCCGAAGATATATGGGCATATATAATGCCATATATGATCGTATATGGAACTATATATGGATATATGTGATCAGCTATAGCCATATATGATTATATACTAGCCATATATGATCATATATAACCCCATTTTTTCTAACTTTTGTATTAAAAAATTCTCTGAATATGACAAAAATATAAAATCTAAGACATATAATAAACGAGTAAAAAGGTTAAAGTCGGGCATGCCGACTATACAATACCCTACACCAGTCTGGGTAAAAGCCAACTAACGTTTCGATCCGAAATTCGAATGGGTTAAAATGGGGCTCGTGTCAAAATTTTCTATAATGTGAGTCAGCGCACCAAATTTCATTAAAATATCTTAATATTTGCGACCTGCAGTTTGTAACCAAGCCAATTTTGGGGGGACCCTTATATGGGCACTAGTTCTAAACATGGACCGATGTTCACCAAAATCAATAGGCTGCGTTATTGGGCCAATATAGGTCTGTATACCAAATTTCATCAAAATATCTTAATATTTGCGACCTGCAGCGTATAAACAGTATAATTTTGGTAGGACCCTTATATGGGCACTAGGTCTAAACATGGACCGATGTTCACCAAAATCAATAGGCTGCGTTATTGGGCCAATATAGGTCTGTATACCAAATTTCATCAAAATATCTTAATATTTGCGACCTGCAGCGTATAAACAGTATAATTTTGGGAGGACCCTTATATGGGCACTAGGTCTAAACATGCACCGATGTTCACCAAAATCAATAGGCTGCGTTATTGGGCTAACGTAGGTCTGTGTACCAAATTTCGTCAAAATATCTTAATATTTACGACCTGCAGCGTATAAACAATATAATTTTGGTAGGACCCTTATATGGGCACTAGGTCTAAACATGGACCGACGTTCACCAAAATCAAACTTGTTCGTCCTTGGGCCAACATAGGTCTGCGTACCAAATTTCATCAAAATATCTTAATATTTGCGACCTGTAGAGTGCGCACAAGATTGCATGGACAGCCAGACAGACGGACGGACGGACATCGTTAAATCGAAATAAAAAAAAATTCTGAACCGATCGGTATACTATAAGGTGGGTCTACGACCAATATTTTTTGGTGTTACAAACATCAGCACAAACTTATAATACCCTGACCACATAGTGGTGTAGGGTATAAATATACAACCCAAATTCTATTGCCACCATTGATTTTCTGTATCTGCCAAACGATTGGTTCTCAGACGCTTGATTACTTCAAATTTTCGAATTACTTTCCTTTTTGATATTCTGCAAAACATAAAGAAATCTATAATATCATGTATTACCACCACTACCAATTCCGACAATACCCCCTCCCACTGCACCCTTAATACATCATCTTAATAAAGTGTACGTAATGCATAAAAGATGAACCGTAAATAGACAAAGAAGACACTTGACAAAGGCAGCACGCAGACATATAATAACTAACTACAACAAAAATTTCTAACATTTTTTGGATACATGCAGCAGCTAGACTGTAAGCTTTTTTTATAAAAATATATTGTAAATTATAGTTGATGTTGAGCCATAGTGTGGTTCGTGAATTCATCCTTTGGGGATGTTTTAAAAAGATGTGGGAAAGTTTTTAGCTAAATCGGAATTGAGTTTCGACTTGTGCCTTTCATCTGAAAATTTCGTACAAAGTAAAATTTTTTAAAGCTTATTTACAGCAAGAAGAAGAAGAAAACATTTTTAATTAAAAATTTAACAGACACAAGAGAATCATCAGACTGCTGCAGTTTCGTCGCACCCAAAGACTCGTCAGTGGTTAGTTTTTGTGTCAGTTTATCAAAGGAATTTTAATTATTAATTTTTCTCTATATGAAAAACTTTTTTGTGTATGCAATGGCCGGGAATCGAACCGGCAGCCTATTTACAGGCTATGACTCATAGCATCACCTCTTAACGAGATACACCACGGTCGGCACAGCGATGAGTGTGGCTGATTGATGTTTTGTCAACCACAGCCTAAACAAAGTATTTTGTTTTTCTAAATCCTAATTTTTTCTTATAAGGAGAAGAAATAAAAAATATTTTAGGCAAAATGTGAAGTTTCCAAAACTAATTTAAGGCTCAAAATCATTCAAAGTATTAATAATTCATTTTTTGCCCAAACAATTCGCTGTGGAGGCTGCAAATTTTGTTCAATGCACAAACTATTATTTGTTTATAGTAACAACTATAACATGGAGAAAAATAATAGCTTTGTAAAAAACATGTGATTTTAATTGTAATAAAAAATAACTAAGTAAAAATGTTTGAGTTTAGTTCTTATAAAATTCTTTATTTTGAGTTAACGTAAATACAAAAAACTGAAAAAATCTACATTATAACCTAGAGAGAAATCCATAAAGACAATCTGATGAAAGTGCTTGGTAGCACTTGAAAATGCATTAATTGTGAATCATTGGTTCTAGGAAAGCCTTTTCATAAGTTTTTCCTCTGTTTGTTGTGAATTTGAAATTGTGAATTCTATTTGGAATTTGTTATATTAGAACTTTAACCGAACAAAAATAACACTCATTGTAAAAATTCAATTTCGAAAAAATACCTACATTTTTTTTTGGAAATTACAGATTTTCAGATAAAAACCCTAGGTTGAAAATAAAATTCAAAATCACTCAAAATGGTAAAAATTTACTTTCTGTCCGAAAAGTTTGCTGGATTTTTACTTTTTTTTTGTAATTAGTAAGAGACAGTGAAGAAATATTTTTCGTAAAAATTTAGAATCGGAAAAAAAATTTTCAAAATGTTAGATGAAAAGCGGACTTCGTAGATCAATTCCTATTTGGCTAAAATTTTTCACAAATATCTTTTACATCTGTCAATAACTTTCCTTTAAATACCGCATTTGATCCACCCTATTGAGTAATTCCAACAAATTTCGACCGAATTGTAGTCGTTTTTTTTTTTGAAATGGTTTAAATGTTTAGATGTTATTAAACAAAATTAGCGCATGGATTGTTTACGGTTCTATAAAAACTGTGATGTATTTACCCAAGTAAAAAATTTATCTATAAACACATGTGACTTTATCTATTTAAAAATTAAAATATTTGTCAAAAATTCAAAATAACCGCATAAAAAAATGTTAATACAATGCAGTAGTTTTTGTAGTTTGTTAAAAAAAAAACTGTCAAAAACATTGGAAAATTTTTCTCTGTAATTGTAGTTAAAATACCTACAACTGCATTACTACACAAAGAACTGTCATTTAGTAACTACAGAACTTTTCTGAGTTTATATGCAAAGCCCGGGTCGAAATTTCTTGGAATATCTGTTATTATTGTATATGTGAATATATTTTGAAGAAAATAGGATTAACTTGTCATACACAATTGAATTTAATTTTCTATACAACCAAAAACAAAACACACACACATATACCCATACTAACAAATTTGCTAAAGCCCACATACATACACTTGAACATATATGTATTGACTATGCCACAGTCTAGTCAGTCTATAAGCAACAACATCAAACAATTTTATATTGTTGTTAGTTGTTGGTGTTATTTTATTAATTTGTGTGTGGTAGCATCATCATACCAATTGCAAAATATAGAAACCCAAACATTGATGATAAACATTCATGTGCAAAGTGTTTTAATAAATGTGCATAAAATGCAGAAATATATTCATATATGCATAATATATGTGTAAATAGCCCAGCAAAATTTATAGAAAGTTCAAAAGGATGTTCGTTTTTACGGCAGGTGTTTAGATAAGAATTCGTTTTATAAAGAAAATTAAATGAAATTTAGCTATGTGGTAGATAAAGCTATCTCGGGGAATTGGAGGAAAGTAAAGCTGCCATTTTATAGAACTTCTTATACGGTAACATGTTGAAAATTTCCGGAATTTGAAATAAGAACTACAAAACATTAATTTTTTTCTCTGAAAAAGAGGTTTTTAGATATATTATTTTATTATTTGAGCATTTACATTTAATTTAGTAGGTTTGAGGTTAAGAAGAAGAATAAACCTTTTTCTCTAAAACTTAAAACACATTAATTTGCAAATCAGACTAGATCTAGTTTCGGCCTTTTTCTATGGACAGGCTTCATCAGTGATTTTCCATTAAATTTTAGTATTGTTTATAGTTTATTGTCAGATTGTCTCTATATGATTACACTATGCGACAGTCAAAATCGGGATGGGATGAAACCAACGGGAAATGTTATATCGGTCAAAAACAAGTTATACGTGTCCCGGCGTTTCGCTGGGTCACCCCTAGGAATCGAGATATATCTTTTTTTGACATAACTCGAGAACCACTAGTCCGATGTTGCTCAAAAAATTTAAAAAAAATTAAGAATTACAATTCCTTTAATCTGTTCATATAACGTTTTTCTATACACTCAACAGTTTTGCCGGTAAAAATAAATGTTTGTTACCGCTACCATAAAAATCAATAACCTTTTGTTTATTACTTTTTTTAATATTTTAGGCAAAAAATATTTTTTTCTTCATACATTTATTTTTACCGGCAAAACTGTTGAGTATATAGAAAAACGTTATATGAACAGATTAAAGGAATTGTAATTTTTATTTTTTTTGAAATTGTTTGAGCAAAATCGGACTAGTGGTTCTCGAGTTATGTCAAAAAAAGACCACCAAAGGTCAAATCGATATATCTCGATTCCTAGGGGTGACCCAGCGAAACGCCGGGACATGTATAACTTCTTTTTTACCGATATAACTTTCCCCGGTAGTTTGAACCCTTCCCGATCACTGACCCCCCACCAATTGTCTCACAGTGTAATTTTTCAACAACCCGTCGGCTGTAGGAATCGAAACTGTGCCTGTTTCTATATTACAAACGTAACTATACTAAAGTGCTACAGTTTCACCCAATTAAGGCCTTGAATGCAATGTAGCTAATTCATAGTTTTCACTTTCAGAAGTGTTTAATACAAACATTCTACTTTTAGATTTTTGTTCATCTTCCAATCTCCTCCGTGTCTCCTTTTTCGCCAATGTTGCCACCTTGATGTATGGTTTTTACATTAAAGAGCAGGCAATTTGTGTATATTGAAGACGGACTGCCAACAGGGCATTTTTATAATACATTTTAGTACAGTACGTTTTAACCTCATATACACCAGCTGCAATTAATATTGTAATTAATATGCATTTTATCAATTTTGATTTAGTAGGTTTGAGGTTAAGAAGAAGAAGAAGAAAATAAATAACTATTAGGAATTTTTTTTTACAGAAAACCCCTATGATTTACAAAATTTTTCCTTAAGAAACCCGCTTAGGTTCTGAGGTTTTCTTTCGCAGAATAGAACCCTCTGATTGTAAAGAATTTTTATATAAAAACTTTCAGGTTCTGCGCATTTCAGATTCTGATCATTTTGGATTCTGAAAACTTTTTGCTTCAAAATAACCCACAGAATTTATGGACTTTTTCTACAGAAAACCTTTCGGCTACCAAAAATTTTTTGAACATAAAAACCATTCCATAATGGGGACTTTTTCCTACAGAAACTTTCCGGAATTCCGAGGACTTTTTCTCATATAAAAATAGTAAGATTCTGAAGCCTTTTTTCTATAGAAATCCCCTTTAATTGTGGGGACTGTTTTCTACAGAAAACCCCTCAGACTATGGGGAGATTTTTCTACAGAAAACCCTACAAATTTGAAGGTTTTTTTTCTATAGAAATACACTCAGATTTTGAGAACCGTTTTCTATAGAAAAATCCACAGATTGCGATGACTCTTTTATTTATAAAAATCCCTCTAATTGTAATGATTTTTCCCTACAGAAAAATCCTCAGACACTAAAGACTTTTGCCCTATTGAAAAATATTAAAATGCTTGGAACTTTTTCCTACAGAACTACTTTCAGCTTCTGAAAACCTTCTTGTATAGAAAAACCCTCAAATTCTAAAGACCTTTTTCTACAGGAAACCTCTCAGATTGTGAAGACTTTTTATGTAGAAAACCACTTTGGATTCTGAAGACTTAATTCTGAAATTTTTCAAGTCCTGTGTAATTTTTCCTAAATAAAATTCCTTGCATTCTAAGGCTTTTTTCTTATAGAGAAAACCTAAGATTCTTAGGAATTTTTTCTACAGAAAAAGGTTTCCTAAATAAAAATAATCAGATTCTCAAGCCCTTTTACTACAGAGACGTTTTGAGAACTTTTAAAAGTCCTTAGACAATTAATTTTTTTAACTGTCGATAAATTTTGTTTAAAACACCGCATTTTATTTTATAGATTGTTCTTATTTATTGGACATTAAATCTTGACTTTCCGGATCACAATTTTTTAGAATATTAATTTTAAAAGGACTGTCAATTCCTTGAATAATATATTCATGCCTTTGATTGCATCTCCCGTATTTATCCCAAGATAGCTAAATCTGCTTATCCAAACAGATTAATTCTCTCACAAAATATGTTTCCCAATTTAGGCGGAAATTTTTACAAATTGAATAAATTTAATACGTATATATGCCTTGAAATATTTCACATACTCATTTTTCAAAATATTGTTATGAAATGCGATTAGCCTAGTATGTAAAGTTCTGGAATTTTGGAAGAAAACTATCACAAGAGACGGGATTTACTAAACCGTTCTAACTGTCAGCACTGCACTTAAGAATAATCAGTATAATGTTAAGTAATTGCTCTCTGTTATGCATAACATAAGTGTTATAATTTTAAAAGAAATAAAATGTTCTACCAAGTTCTACATTCACGAGAGTTAAACTATAAAAGGCCGATGTTATGAAGGAAAAGGAAGTCGCGCATTGCGATTTTTCTATTGAGACTGTATATAGTTAGTGACGCTCTAGTAAATCGTTGTATTAAAATCATAGAGTTTGTGTGTGTGTGTTACACGGTTTTGTGTTTAAAGGGAAAAATACACATTTTTTTTTTTTTTCTATAGAGAAGCAACACTATGGAAATTCTTCCTATTAATTAACGTGTTGCTTCCTTTGGAAAGGGGATAGAGAAGAAGTGAAAGGTGGTGAAAGATGAAGGGCTTCAAATATGGCAACACTGTAATTGAGCGAGATGTTGAATCTTAGAACAGTTGTTGGGCGCCATCTGTTGAAGAGTTTGCGAACTTTTTTGAAGCTTTTTAGTTCATAGCCCTGTTATATTATATTACTTCGGTGAGGTTAAGTGCTATGGGAACACCGAAGGAGGACGCTGCGATATATATGAGGGATAGAAAAAACTCATACATATTACTATTTTTCATAAATTGATGTTGCCTTGGTTGGGGCTCGAACCCGCAACCTCAAGTGTAACAGTCCAACGCGCTAAACATTACACAACAGCGCCCACAATATTGTTATTATATTATTGATCAATCTTTCACAAATCAACCAATAAGAAAAGTTTATTTATAAATACTTTCTGAATACTTTCTGAGACTGATCAATAATATTGAACGTATATTCTTGCCTTAAAGAGATAAGTGTTAAATAAATAAGTGTATAAGCTTAAAGTTCAAACTAAACACTGCTGTGTTATTTTAACTGCTAAGAGCACCAACCCGGTTTATCTAAAGGATATTAACGAACGTTTTAGAAGGTAAACACAACAATTGGTGTCAACGGTGGGACTGGTTATTTTGATTGCAATAGAAAAGAATCCGGTTTATTTAAAGGAATGGAAAAAGTAAACACGTAACAATATTTTATACCAACAATTTTAATTTTTAAATTAAATTTTTGAATTAGAAATTATTTGAGAAGTAATATAATTATTTGGCAACTCTTTTATCATTTTCAAGTGGTAAATATTAAATATGTGTTGGGATTAACCGTACATGTGAAGAGAATATTTTATTTTACATGACGGAAAAAGAGTGGGGCTACTTTGGAAAAATTGTGCTTATAATCAAGAACAACTCAGAAAGAATTTAATAAGTACTTTTGTGTAATGAGCGCTCAAAAAACGGTAGATATTGAGTACTCAATACCCAAATACTCAGTACTTCTAAAACTCTAGTATGATATGCATAACGTCTATGTTTTTGCCAAGTTGTTTACAAAAGTGTCAAAAAAAGGTCTTTGGAAAAAATTCGTTTAATCCGCCGCAGCTATCTCGAAAATTGAAAAATCGGAGTTTTTGACTTTCTTGAATACCTTTCTTTTTTAGTTTAGTCTAAACTAAATTAAAATTTACATATTTATTATAACTTATTATAACCCCTAATTCCTCTATATAAGTATATTGAAATCTATTTTAATTACTGAGAAAATTATTATCATGATATTACTAAATTGTTCCATTAAAAGTTTTCATTAAATTAATGCGATTTTTTTTTTATAAAATTCTATAAAAATTTCTGTTGGGATACTCAAATATACAACACATCATTGTCATGTATAGATGAGTTAAACTCTTACTCACACTAATATTTATTCACTCACACTTGTACATTGGTATTTGAAAATTACTATATTATTTTGTTGTTATTGTATTTTTTTCCCCAGTAAGTTTGAGTGTTTGAGTATAATTCATGATATGACAAGTGTAATGCATAAAATTGCATGCCATTGGGGAAACATTTATCATATGCATCTCAATGTACATTCCTGTATAGACGTTGTGGCCTGTATATGTATTATGCAGTAGGTAATAGGAGTATGTTCTCTTTTTTGTGTTCCTTTATGCAGTATAAGGATAATTTGTCAAAATTTTTGTATAAAATCATAAACTGGGAAATATTTTTTAAGTTTAATCAAATATGAACATGCACATAAGGTCCTTTTGGTATATTTAAGTTTTTAGTTAGAGAAAATTTAAAAAGGTTAAAGAATTATTAAATTAAATTATGAAATATTTATTAAAGTTACTTGTTTAAGATGATTTACTGGAAAAATTCAATAAATAATAATAGGCAGGGTCTTGCAAGCGTTCACTTAGTTGTCGACATTGATAAAAATTTTTTTAATCAAACAGTACTTTTCTGCTTTCTGCATCTACCCGTAAAATTTTTCTAAAATCTCACCCGATGATTAATATACGAGTACCTGACCCTAGTGGTTTAGGCTTACTTATTATGGGGCTCCTTTTCATTTTGATATAAATAATATAAAATGTTATTGTCTACCAGTGACAATAACAATTGACCACCCATGATATTGAATTTAACTGGTATATGGCTCTGCTACCGAACATATTGCTTTAATCCCTGTTTTATCTTATTTTTCAGATGGATATTTTTTTTTTTTTTTTTTTTTTTTTTTTTTAAAGAGAAGCAACACTCAGGAAATTCTTCCTATTAATTAACGTGTTGCTTTCTTTGGAAAGGGGATAGAGAAGAAGTGAAAGGTGGTGACAGATGAAGGGCTTCAAATATGGCAACACTGTAATTGCGCGAGATGTTGAATTTTAGAACAGTTGTTGCGCGCCAAAATATGAACAAAAATAAGAAAGAAAAGATCGATGCAGATCTATCCTTAGTAGGCAAAGAGGCTTTATGACCAAATGATGCTGAGGAAAATTTAGCCAACAGAAGACGCTGAACCGATGAATGGGTAGATTGCAACTGAGGACCTCTCGGGTCCAACTATAGAGACCAATACCAACATCACAAAGGATGAGGAGGACAAACTTCTAAGCTGTCAGCCCAAGATTGCTGCAACAGAAGAAGTTCCAGGCGAAAAGTCGAAACCAGCGACTGAGAGAGTAAGGCTCTACGGGGCTGTTCGTAAATGTCTGAGGATATACCTGGTAAAGAAATTGTCCTACAGGCAGCGCGGAAACTTTATCTGTTACCCATGCGTGAAGCTCATAAGGAGGTCAAAGAACTCTCAGGCATCAGAAAGAGGGTGCGATCAGATGGCTCAACACAACCTGGTTCTCAAAAGGAAGGTCTGGAGACTATTCAACAGGGCCAAGGAAACAAGTGACTGGGTCACCTACAAGACGGCTCTAACTGAATACAATTGGGAATTACGTAGATCTGAAAGGTCCACATGGATGATCTCTGATTTCCGGAAGCTTTGCGACTTCAGAAGGCCCTTTCACAGGATCACACAAATGGTCTTTGCACTCTTGGGAGACGGTTCCTACACTGGATCTTCTGATGAAACCTGTGACGTATTGTTAAACATGCACTTCCCAGGCTGCGTAGCATCCGGCAGGTCTGTTGCGATTCAAAGAATCCCAAACCTGACGGGGAGGTATGTACGCCTAACTGGTGCCGGCTTTCAAGAGGGCAGGGTGAAATGGGTGATAAGTGGATTTTCATCCTTAAAGTCGCCGGGTATCGAAGGGATCTACCCGTATCTAATGCAGAGAGAATATTTAGATCCAGTTGGGATATTTAGATGCAGTCTTTTGCTGGGTCATATACCGACAAATTGGAGGGGGGTAAAATGGTCTTCATTCCAAAGGCAGGGGGAAATTCAAAAAGCTGCCTAAATCGTACAGACCAATTAGCCTTAGCTCGTTTCTCCTTAAGACAATGGAGAAAGTCTTGGACCCTTATATTCGGGACAGTTCCCATATAAACGGGATAAGTCTACTGAAAGTGCTATCCATCATATTGTCACATTGATAGAGAAGGCACTGGAGGCAAGGAACACTGCCCTCTGTGCTTTTATTGGTATACAGGTCGCATTTGACAACATGTCCTACGATACGATCAGGTTGTCAATGTTGATAAAAGGCATCTCTTCAAGGATTATAAATTGGACCTTGGAGATGCTCAATCCTAGGGAATGACGTTCAGTATAGTGTCTCTAGTAAGACCGTGAATGCGACCAGAGGATGTTCTCAGGGCGGTGTACTGGTGCCATTGCTATGGACACTGGTCATTGATGAATTGCTTGAGGGTTTGAACGACCTGGGCTTCAGAACCTATGGCTACGATGATGATTTAGTCATCGCCGTTGTCGGCTGGGATGACAGGACCATCTCTGATCGCATAAAGCAGGCTCTGAAAAAGGGTTGACTATTAACCCGGCGAAGACGATCCTGATACCAATCACAAGGACCGGATCTGTTGTTGGAGGAAAAATAATAGGCTTCTCGGACAATGTGAAATACTTAGGGGTGACTCTGGATAAATCCCTTACCTGGATTGATCATCTCGACTCCATGACCAAGAAGGGCATATTATGCCTGAGGCTCTTTGGGAAAAAATGGGCTCTAAGACCACACATCGTAAAACATATGATCACTTATGCTGCCTTAGCATGGTAGCCAAAGTTTGAGCAGGGCAAGGGATATTCTAAAGAAGCTGTATGGGTTTGTGTGTACTAGCATTACGGGGGCCGGGAGAACCTGCCCGACGGATGCCATTGGGGCCATGTTGGGTATTCCACCATTGCATATTTCCATCATGGAGGCTGCCAGCATGGGCTAGCTTCGTCCCCGGGAGGTCGGGCACATGAAGAGCGGGGACCTAAAGGGTCACATGAGGGTCGCCGGGATCTTTATGTACGAACCAATCTTAAGGGTCGCTGACAAAATGATCCCGGAGCAGATTTTCATCAAATATTTTGACAGGCTAATGTTGGCACGGGGGCAGGTGTCTTTGGGCCCGGGTTCCAACGTGCTCTAACAATGAGTAAATACCCCTCCGTCTTTCAGGCGGAGATTTTCGCCATATGCGTATGTGTGAGAGAGTGCACGGTTAGATCCCGCATATGCATTCTTTCTGACAGCCAGGCTGCGCTAAAGGCTCTAGGAGTTTGCGGGGTAACATCTGGTCTGGTCATGGAGTGTATGGTAGGGTGGGCCGATTTGTAAGGACAAAAATTTGTCGATATTGTGCCATCGATTTTTCGAAAGCTTTTGGCATGAGGAAAAAAAATTTCCACTACGACATATCAAAAAACTCATTTCGAGGCGCCCAAATGTCGACAAAAACTCCAAAAAAAATTTTTTATAAAAAATGATATTGCCATCGTTTTAAGCGTACAATTTTACCATGGATAGGATATATTTAAAAAAATTTGACAGCGGCGAATTTTTTTTAACATACCTACTAAAAAAACCTTAAAAATTAACGCGTTAAAAATATCGATTTTTCGACAAAAACTCGTCCAAAACCTCAAGAAAATTTTTTTTGGAAAAACTGCTATCGCCATCGTTTTTAGCGTACTATTTTACTTTGGAAAGGTAATTAAAAAAAAAACTAAATCAGCCGATTTTTTTATTACCTACTAAAAAAAACCTTAAAAATAAAACCTGAGAAAAAGTAAAAAAATTTAAATTTGGGCACCTCGAAAATGATTTTTTTTATATGTCGTAGTGGAACTTTTTTTCCTCATGCCAAAAGCTATCAAAAAATCGATGGCACAATATCGATTGCTAAATCGACCCACCCTAGTGTTTGGGGAATTCTCAACGAACTCGGTAGAAACAACTCCCTTACACTGGGGTGGATTTCTGGTCATGAAGGGCACGAGGACAACGAAAGGGCTGATGGTCTAGCCAATTGCGAAGCCCGTCTACCCTTCATTTCGAATACCCGGGTGTGGAGAGAGTCTGAGTCTGCTAGGCATTGAGAAACTTCTACTGGCCAAAGATAGGCCAAGAAATTTATTTCCTTGTTCGGCAGAGTATCAAAGCGACTATTTCACTCGACAGGGGTAACCTTGGGTAACCCTGACAAGATACTTAACTGAGCACTGTGGGCTCAGGTACCAGCTTTACAAACAGGGTCGGTTGGACCCTGATGTTTGCAGGTTTTGTGAGCTGGAAGGTGAGACATCGGAGCATATCCTCTGCGAATGTCCGAGACTGTGTGACAGCAGACTCAGGTTTCTGGGTGACCGTTTCGTGTCATCTTCTGACGTTTGGGAAAATTCTCCTAATAGATTATTGGCTTTATTGGTAGCATGATTCTCTAGGGAACTGTAGGCAGCACGAAAGATCTATATTGGTCGCGGTGCGTAGAGCCGTCATATCTAATCTAATCTCCTAGTTATATATGCTTCTTGGATTCAGTTAAATGCAGGTTGATTATGGTTAAAATCAGTCCATCATTCCTAGTGCCCATAGGCTCTCTTTAAAGTTCCCCCAAAATTTATTTGTTCACATGCTATTGGTCTGATTCACACGAGCCCATTAATAAAGCCTATTGATCTTGTTTGGAATGGGTCTGTGGTTAGCCCTAGGGTATGTTCGCAGCTACAAGTGGCAAAAATTTAGATATTTCGATGAAATTTGGTACACCGACTTATATCGGCCCAACGATGAAGCCTATTGATTTTCGTTAAACACTTCAAAAAACTTAAAAACCATTGGTCCCGCCAGGAATCGAACACGCAATCATCTGTTTGGAAATTTACTGTATCAAAATCGCTATCTAGGACTAATTTTAGATCAATAATTCTTTAGAAGCAATAATTAAGTGATTTTTTGGTTATTGTTCACAATTACTTCTAAACAAGCTGTAAAAATATACTAACGAATATTTTGGAAGCAGTCAAAGAAGTGTTTTTCTAAAGTTGTTCACATTTACTTTTAAAAAAGCAGTAAAAGTACACCTGCAGATAATTTTGAAGCAATGAAAGAAGTGGTTTGTAAAGTACAGTACATTCAGCAGTTTTATTTTTGTTGTTCTTATTAATATTTAGGAGGAAAATCTGTTGATTTTAGCAGTTTTTTCTGCAAGGCTATTTTTAGCTATTTCTCAGTACATTGATTTAGGGACAATTTTTACAGACTTTTGTTTTCATAGTATATCTTAGTGAAAGATATAATTTATGTGTTAGTTAATCCAATTCTTTTTCAGAAGTTATTTTTAAATAAGTTTTCTACTTCTTCGTCCATTAGTTAAGCGATAGAACGAAATTAAGGAAAGTCTACCTTGTTTTCGTACTAAACACTTAGGTTTAGGATTGCAAACAACAATTCCCGTACTCTATGTTAATAACTAAACATATTTTCTACAGCATACTTTAAGGAGTTGTACCAAAAAAATATATAAAGCCTACTTTAGGGATGTGGCAATATTATCATTCAACATATGCGTTTAAAGATATTTCTTTTCACATTTTCCAAACATTTCTATTTCTTGTTCGATTTTTGTATACTTATGTAGAAAATCTATAATGGAAAATCATTTGACTTAAATACACAACATGTGTATTTTAGTCTTCATTATTAAAATGTTAGCAAATACATAATGAAATTTATTCGAAACGAACATATGTAAGCCTACATTTATACTTAGTATACTTTTTATATACACACACAAACACATTTTAATAGACCAACACTAACGCACACACACTTGCACATATTCATATATGAACAACATAACATTAAATCTCCTTTTTTACGTTTTATGTGTTTTTGGTTTTGCATTTGTGTCATTTATTTCGACAAAAATACAGGCCATCTAAAAGTTGTCGACAAAAAAAAAAGGAATTTGAACACATGTTAAGAAATGTTTTAGAAAATTTCTCACGTTTTTACTATAATTACGAATCAAAATACGTGACATGAGTAACAAAGAAACACCAATACATGAAAACATATATATTTATAAACAGATACCAGGTACCAAAAGTATATGGAAGCTTTTTTCAACCGAAACTTTAAGATTTTACCAAGATTTTATTAAATGCAAATAGGTTTTTAAATAAAGAACAGCTGTTGCAATGACGAAGATTGATTTACCGGCAACTAGATTGACAGACGAACAATTTGACTCTATCCAAAGAGCTGTACTGTACAAGATAGCGGAGCTGAGAAAAGGTACCATCAAGCTCCGAAGTGCCGAAGGCCCAATTGTTTGTGGGATATCCCTGACAAACAGGACACGTCCAATAACCTGATTCTTGGTTTGGTTGAGGGTCAGAACTGTGAACTTTCGGGTGTTGAAGAGGGTCATTAAGGGTGGTATAGTGGAATTAACCCTTTCTATTGACCCGATCTCAGCTGACTTACTCAGGCGAAAGAACCAGAGGGTGAAATTTAGATATGGAACAGCGCTGGTAAGACCTACTGGAAAACAAAAGGTTGTCGGCCGCGACATATACAACCAGGTAAAGGCAAGCACCTCAGTAACTGCGGCTAAATCCGACACAAGAGTATCTAAGGACTCAACGTCGCATGAAAAACCGGGCTGCTCGAAAAATCTTGCCAAACCTAATAGTTCTGCTGTGCCCAATGCCAAAAAGTCGGCCAAACTTATGGCTCCCAGCAGGCGCATAAAGTATAGCAGAAAGGTGGCAAAGCGTGCTGGCAAACTTGCTCGTAAATGATGACTGCCACAAGAGGCAGAACGCCAATTCATCTTAGGTGCTTACAAGTGAACCTTCACCATGCCAAAGCGGCATATGACGTTGCCAACAGAAGGTTCACCGTCGACGCTCTGGATGTAGTGTTAATTCAGGAGCTGTGATTCCAAACACAGTCGGCCTAGAGCGGCCATCCTTGTGGGGACAACCTAACATTTCTTCCAATTTCAGAGTTTATCTTGGTAGATCTGGTTGCGATCTGGGCAAAAGTGCATTCCAATCAATGAAATCAGATCCTGAAAATCATCGTCATTAGTTAAAAATATGTAAATGCAAATAATTTTATCACCATTGCTATCAATGCATCAAGTTCGTTAACTCACTATCACATGACGCCCAACAGCTGTTCTAAGGTGAAAAATCTCGTGCAATTACAATGTTGCCGTATTTTAAGCCCTTTATCTTTCACCACCTTGCATCTATTCTATATCCCCTTTCAAAGAAAATAACACGTTAATTATTAGGAAGAATTTCCAGAGTGTTTCTTTTCTTAAAAAAAAAAAAACAATATGAATTAATTATTTAATTAGTCCATTCAGTTAATTATTTAGTCTCATGTGTGGTTTTAAATTATTACAAATTCAAACGGCTTTTTCACTTCAAACTGGTACCGTTTGCAATTAAATACTTGCAGTAAATTTAACTGTGATTAGGCATATCTTTTTAAACAGCTGAAGAAAATTAAAGAGTATAGATTTTCTTCATACTTTTTGTTCATATGGTATTAAAGATGATGTATTTGTAAAGAACTAAATAATACCTAACAAATGTTGATGATGATGAAAATTAACAATTTCAATGAAAGAATGTTAAAATATAGTATAACAAAAATAAATGATTATACTAAAATAGGACTACAAACTAAAAATAGGGAAAAATTATCAACTACCGAATACTCCTTAGTTAGTATTTCTTCTTATATGACATACTAAACAGTTGCCTTAATATTTCGTGCAACATTTATTTGGAGAAACAATAAGAAATTATGGGTTTTGTTAAGATGTTACGAAAACAACCTAAAAGTATGCTATTATTTGTTAGTACTAAAATATCCTGAAAGTATGCTATAAATAGAGATTTTTATGAATATTTACTATAAATATTAGTAATAAGTAATTGTGATATGTATTTAGCAGTTTTTGTGATTTAATGATGATTACTAATTTGATGTTATTACTGGCTGAAGATAATAATGAGAAAATTTAAGAAAAGTTTTATAAATTATGAAGAAAATATAGTAGATTTCATTATAGGAGAGATTTATGGTTGTAATTTTTAAAATTATTCAGACAATTTAATATTTTTTTTTTTAATAATTTCGTATATGCATCTTCTATACAATATTCAAACAAATTTAAAAATTGCACGAAATAATCATAATATATTTCCAATGATCATAATATGATCACAATGATTACAAAATTTTCGAGATGACCAGAATATGATCACTGGGAAAATACTGTAAACATTAGTATTATGTTATGATCAGCATGATTTAAAATTATTTTTTTTTTACTCTTTCTTAAAACTAATAACACCATTAAATCATAAATAACTATTGTAAAAGTCTTAATAATGGCCTGTGACAAGCAAACATTGAATAAAATTCAACTGAATTTACTTTTTTACAATAATTTTCTTTTAACAATTTCTTACATTCATCTTCTCCTCCTTGACTTTATTAATCTTTTCATTTTAATTGACTTTTTAATAACAAACGACTCCCCACAAATATAAAATAAAATTTTTGTTTTAATCCCAAAAAAAAACCCCCCAAAGTACAATTCATTATTATTTTAGTCATATAAATTAAATAAGCATGATTATTGTATTTTGTGGACCAAAATTTCTGTTGAATTGTTTAAATACAACTATTTTCAAAGGTTTCCTGTAATTAACATTTAACAAAGTAACCCAAAATACAGGAAATTTTAACCAAAAATAGCCAAAACAACAACCAGTCGTGCGTGAGCAAGAAATGACAAAACGGTAAAGAAATAACTGTTATCAGGGATGGAAAATTCAGTGTTAGAATTTTAATGTTGTTACTTTGGCAGTCATGACGATTAACGCTTTTTGAAAAGTGCGTTATTATACTATAAAGAAGATTCTAAACGTTCAAATCCCGATGTTTCTAATATCGAAACTGATGGCCCTTTGAACCATATGCTGTCAATTAAGTCAAACATTCTAACTTCTGAATTGGTATGCGTAAATATCGGCTAGACAGTTTCGCAGATAAATCCAAAATTGCAATGTGAATTTTTTGGAGTTATTGGAGTAGTACTTGAAAGTGCTTGGTAGCACTTTCAAGTACTACCAAGCACTATCATCAGATTGTATTTATGTAGATTTAAGTTTTTGTATTTATATAACCTAAATTCTCAATTAAATTATGAAATAAGAAATAAATTCAAAAATTTTTACTAGTTATTTACTTATACAATGAAAATATCATGTTTATTACAAAGTTATTATTTTTCTTTATGTTAACCAAAGTTCCTTTAGTAGTAAAACAAACATTTTTCATAAAATGTTGTGAAAATATTAATTTTATTTATTATAAGTTTCATTAAGCCTGGATTCATATTATATAAGCAGCTTTTTCATCAAATTTATGCAAATTTTCCTTAAAAAAAAAAAAAAAAAAAATTGCGACAAAGGAGACACGAAGGAGATTGTAAGCTAAATAAAAATCTAAAAGTAAAATGTTTGTATGTGTCGGTTTGATCACTTCTGAAAGTAAAAAACAATAACAGAAAGCTGAATAGGAAAGAAAACTATGAATTAGCTACATGGCATTCAAGGCCTTACTTAGCTTAGATGGCTAAGCTGTCGAACTTTAGTATATTTACGCTTGTTATGTAGGAATAGGCACAGGTTCGTTTCCTACAGCCGACGGGTTGTTGAAAAATTATCATATAAAGACAATCTGACAATAAAATATAAACAATAATACAATTTAATGGAAAATCACTCATGTAGCCTGTCCATAGAAAAAGACTGAAACTAGAACCAGTCTGATTTGCAAATTAATGTTTTAAAAAAATTTAAGAGAAAAAGGTTTATTCTTCTTCTTAACCTCAAAGCTATTAAAAGAAAACTTCATTAGTTTGCTGGAAAATTTCATTAAAACTCGTCGAATATACGTATTTTGTCTTGCTGGCCTTATCGAATTCTTTCAAAATGTTTTATTCTTTGGAATTTGCTTGTGAAAATTGTATCATCTTTCTTTAATTTAAAAAATAATTTAAAACAGGAAGTGATATTAATTTGTGATCTAAAAATCGAACTTAAAACATTCATTTAAAAATTTTCAATTTAATAAAAATAAATTTAGGTAAATTAGAGTATTTCTAATTTTATTTTCGAATAAATTTAAAATTGAAAAATCCAAATTTACACTTAATATCACTTTTATTGTTCACTATTAAGATATTGTTCTAGATGTCTATCTGTGAGGGATAAAATATTGTTTGGCTGCCTTTTTTTCTCCAGGCAGAAAGGAATGAAAATATAAAAGAACTGAAAATAAATAAATATAATAATATTTTTAATTCTCCCGTTAATAAATTTATATATTATATTATAAAACTTATCTTATTATTTTAATTATTTTTATTATTACACTAATAGAAAAAAGTCCGTAAAAAATTTAGTTAAAACTACTAAAAATTTGTTAAAAAATATGCTGCAAAAAAAACTGCAGATTATTTTTGCCATATATTAGTAATATAGGAACAGCAAAAATAAAACTGTTAAATATACAGAATTTTAGCTTAATTTTTGTAAATAAAGAATAGCTAATTAACCTGCTAAAATCAGCAAAAAATTTTGCTAAATAATTAGTAGTTTTAAAAATCACCAAAAAATTTTAAATTTTCAAAGTTTTTTTTCGATATTTTTTTTTATGCAAATAAAAATCGAGCATTTTGAAAACAGCAGTTTACAATTTTTTTTAGCAAATATTTCTGCTGATTTTAGCAGAATAGACTGCTAATTGCATTCAACTAAATTTAGCTTAAAAATAGCAAAAATTTTGTAGATATAACAGTTTATTTTTGCTATTTTTGGACTACAAATATTTAGCAAGATTTTCTGCAGATTTTACAGTACAATTTGCTATTTTCAGTTAAGTAAAAGTTAGCCTAAACATAACTAAAATTCTGTAAATTTAACAATTTTAATTTTGCTGTTCTCATTTTGCTAGTATTTAGTAAAAAAATCTGCTAATTTTTGCAGTTTTTTCTGCAGCATCATTTTGAAGTAATTTTTAGTAACTTTTTCTGAAATTTTTACAGATTTATTTCTATGAGTGTATATTACCTTTACCGTATTACGCGCCTTCACTCTTTAGCGTTGTTTTATAAATTTTATGCAAGAGAAAACATGTTCTTCTGTAATTATTTCACTAGAAATTTCTAAACAAAAGCTTCGTACACACACTCTTGTTTGCTTCGTACACACACACTTGAAAATTTAAGTATTTCTAAACAAATTCAAAACAACTGCATAAAATAAATGTTACTACAATGTAGTAGTTATTGAAGTTTGTTCAAAACAATAACTGCCAAAAACTTAAAAAAATTTTCCTCTAAGTAAATTAACTGCAATTGTAGTTAAAATAACTAAAACCGCATTACTACACAAATAACTGTCAGAAAAAACAAAAAACAACAACAGAAAATGTTCCACAATTTGCTTTGTCATCTTCAAATGTTCTACTCTGTTGTTTTGACAGATCTAGCAATGTAGTGACATCCATTCATGTAGAAACAACAATAGAAGACAATGTTTTCTAAAGTTAAACGTTAAACGAAAGTACCATTTGAAAATCAAATTTCCCATCCCTGACTAGGACTCAAAACAGTAGACAAGCGAAATCAGCATTTTTTTGTTTATTTGTTATTATTAACAAACAAAAGTTTTATTTTGAAAGCCACAATACAATGGTTTATAACTAAAAGGATGCATTAAATTTTGGGCGTGATGATGATGAAGATGAATAGACGGATGACAATCATGTTGTTACTGGTTACTAGATGATGATGAGTAGGTTTATTTATTTGTATTGCGAACGTGTTTGCATTAACACGTGTGTGTGTGTGGGACAGAGTACTCGTATAAGTCAATGTATTGGTATAGAGCTTATTATTATAAAAACGAACCCCTTCTTTAGTCTTCATACAAACACACACCCACAAAAAAGTACACAAAACACACAATAAATGTCAAATTGAAATTGACATGCTGTGACAGTTAGTCAGTCAGTATTTAACAAATAGTCAGACATATTTATATATGCAGACACATTTGTGCGTGTCTGCATCATTGAAGTGTAGTAGCATACCGAAAAAATGAAAAGTACTCTTAACATTAATAATAAACATACGCAAAAATTCATACATTTAAACTGTTATTGTGTGGTTTTTGCAATATATTTTTTTTACTACCAACATGAAAGCACACTACAGTAAATTCAAAAAATGTTAACAGGTGTAGTAGTGGTAGGTGTAAATGTGTTAGCGTCTGGCTAAAGAATATCATATACATATACCTTTGTATGCTCAATGACAAACATGACCATGACTTTTTAATTATATTATAAATATAAAAATGGCAATATTTATATTTTGTTGCATACTTAAAGGCTTAAATAAAAATTCAATGTTTTTCATCATGTTGCCACATGTTAGGGCTTTATGGTCAGCAATTATTAAAGAGTATTTAAAGGATGAAAAAAATGACATTCGAAATTTAACATTTGTTTCACTGAAATATAAATGTTTTAAGATAAGACAAATTATATTGAAAGAAAAACAGGAGTATTTAATAGTTCTGAATTTGGAATTGTTAAGAATTATGAAAAGGGCACTGTGGTGTAATGGTTAGCGCGTTGGACTGTTACACGTGAGGTTGCGAGTTCGAGCCCCAACCAAGGCAACATCAATTTATGAAAAATAATAATATGTATGAGTTTTTTCTATCCCTCATACATATCGCAGCGTCCTCCTTCGGTGTTCCCATAGCACTTAACCCCACCGAAGAAAAATAATATAACAGGGCTATGAACTAAAAAGCTTCAACAAAGTTCGCCAACTCACCGTCAGATGGCGCGCAACAACTGTTCTAAAAATTCAACATCTCGCGCAATTACAGTGTTGCCATATTTGAAGCCCTTCATCTTTCACCATCTTTCACTTCTTCTCTATCCCCTTTCCAAAGGAAGCAACACGTTAATTAATAGGAAGAAATTCCTGAGTGTTGTTTCTCTTAAAAAAAAATAAATAAATAAATAAAAATATATTGCATCAATTAGCGCTTTCTTTTCATCACCTGGACTTAGATTTTTTTATAGAAAAAAAAAATTAAGTAAAAAAAAAAAAAAAATTTTTTTTTGGATTACAATGAAATAAATACAATTGACATATTTTTTGAAGAAATGGAGGAATCAGCAAAAATGAAATGTATAGATATTAATTTCTATTCCATTCTGGTTAGTATACAAATAAAATAGAACGAAATGGATTGGAATGGAACGGAACGGAGAACAAGTGAAATTGGGACACTAAATACAGGGATCGAAATGGAATGGTAGAAAATTTGTATTATCGGAATGTATTATTTGTACTAGCACATACATTAATAAAAAAAATTGAGTCACCCTGTAGCTAATTCATAAAATGGATTCCTCGGTAACCCTCCCGGACCTACTTTATATGAACAATATAACAAAATATTTGTTCCATAGGAATATTAATACACTCCTATAAGACAAATAGACCAGGTCCGGAAGGAGAAAGCTTCCGAAGAATCCATTTTTATACAATAGTCACAGGGTGACATTTCTAATTTTTGTTTTTAGCAATTTATAAATTACAACAATACTGACTGGAATGGGGAATGTGTTAAATTGAAACACTTGCCACAGGCAACCAAATGGAGTAAAGCGGGGAACGACATTCATATTATCAGGATGTGTATTAAATTCAATTTTATCATATAAACTGAAAAAAATTTAAATTTGAGTGTAGTTTGACTAAAATATTTATTAAATTTTTCTTCAGTTTTCCTCCTTGTATTTTCTTTGGCAAATTAATAATAATACCTTTCAATAAATATAATTATATCCGCTAAACTCCCAAGTGCTATCTATATTAAATAATAAAAAAAAATAAAATCATAAGGAAATCTATTAAAAGAATCAATTTCGTAAAGGGCATAAAGAATTGATGACGACCCCTTTAAATAATATCCAATAAATGGCAGACAATATATATATGAAATATAAATACGATTTACTTACTTAATAATTTCCTGTTCAATGAACAATTTTTGTGTAACAATAAAGATACAAATTTTACTTCTTACTTCCCAAAAAAAAGCAGGACATACTTATGCCAAATACATAAAAACAGTCGTTGAACTACAGCATGGATAATACTCTCTCTCAACACTTTTTATATACAACAATCGAAATGAAATGACACAAAAGGTCTAACAGAAAAAGAAGCGTATAATACAACATCATGAAAATTATGATGTATGAAATGAATATGGCTAAATTATTTATAAAAGATTTGTGTAGAAATGGAATTGATGTATGAAGGCTAAAAATTTTATAGAAAAGGAAATTCTATGATCGAACGATTGATACACATTTCCTTTCAATTATTTTTAACGAAGGCGCGTTCATAGAAAATAATAACAGTAGTAAAAGGCATATATAAATCAATATACTCCAAAAGAGCAGTATGTATTTGTGTAATACCAGGAAAATTAAAACAAATTATAGAGGTTGTTGTAGGGGGGCAACGAATTTTTAATATTCTTCACTATATTTTTGAACACAGGGAAGAGTTTGAGCTGACTTGAGTTTAAGATGCTCTTGAACGTAAAACCCATACGTCAGTGTGGCAACATTTGCGAAAAGGAGACACGGAGGAGATTAGAAGATAATCAAATCGAAAGTAGAATGTTTGTATGTGTCTGTTTGATCACTTTTGAAAAGCAAAAAACAATAACAGAAAGCTCAATAGAAAAGAAAAACTATGAATTAGCTACACTACATTCAACGCCTTACGTGGTTTAGATGGCTGAGCTGTCGAACTTTAGTATAGTTACGCTTGCAATGTAGAAATAGGCACAGGTTCTATTCCTACAGCCGATAGGTTGTTGAAAAATTATCATATAGAAATCTAACAATAAAATATAAACAATAATACAATTTAATGGAAAATCACTGATGAAGCCTGTCCATAGGAAAAAGGCAGAAACTAGATCTAGTCTGATTTGCAAATTAATAACTTTTAGAGAAAAGGTTTATTCTTCCTCTTAACTTCAAACCTACTAAAAATAAAAAAAATAAAAAAAAATAAATAAAAAAGAAAAAATAAATAAATAAATATATAAATAAAAAAAAAGGATGAGTTTTAATTGAGTTAAGTTTGCGCTGAGATTGAGTTGCAATGAGTTTTAGTTGAGTTAAGTCTGTGCTGAGAGATTTCGTTGAACTTAAGTTGAGTTTGAGATAAGTTGAGTTTAAGTTGAGTTTGCATTGAGTTAAACCCGATTTTGAATTGGGCTTGGATTAAGTCTAAGTTGAGTTTAAGTTAAGACAGAGTTGAGTTTAAGTTAAGTTTGAGCCAGTGTTGCCAATTTGGGGGTTTTCCCCCTAGATATAGGCGGTTTTCAACTGCTTAGGGGAATTTTAGGGGTACCAATTTGGTAGGGGGAAATTTCGGGGGTAAGAAAATCATTTTAGGGTAGTTTTGCATTAAAGAACAATTAAATTTTAAAGTCAGATGATTGGTTTTGCCAAATTGTCGATAGTTTTTCACATAAATTTTTATTTTCTTTTAGCCTACATATTTTTGAAGTTGAAAAATTTTAGACTGTGACTAGGAAAGCAAAGAAAACCATCTCAAATATGACGAAGTTTTTTTATTTTAACAACAAAAAAATCAATTATTTGCAATTATTAAAAATAATTTGAATTAAAAACTTATAAAATTATTGAATTGTGGTAAAATTTATTTTAGGGGGATGTTTTTTAGTGGTAGATCAAATTTATAGGGTTTTTTTGGACAACTTAGGGGTATTTGTAAAAAAATACTTGGCAAGACTGGTTTAAGCTAAGTTTTAATTGAGTTTTAGTTAATTTGGGCTGGATTTAAGTCGCGTTTGTGTTGAGATTCAGTAGGATTTGTTTATGGTTAAAGTCGGGTTCGATTTGTGTTTGAGTTTCTACTAATCCGCGGGCAACATACTCAGGAGCAGGGCAATAAACTCGAACATAGGTGATGGTGGGACGTGGAAGGTGGTCAGAAAGGAGTGTGATTTCTCCTCTTCAATGGAATCCTCGACTCGACGGTGAGAAAGAGGCAAAGTTTGTAGCATATGTTGACGAAGTTGTGCTACTCATCAGGGAGACATTTCTTCAAACGATCACTGACCTCACGAAATCAGTACTTATGATGCTATCTACATGGCCAAAGTATTACGGTCTGGGAATCAAACCGCTGAAAACCGAACTTGTTTTGTTCACAAGGAGATACACTCTGCAGAAGTTTAATTAAACTCTGCTGCAGGAGGCCACTTTCAACTGTTGAGGAATGCGAACTAAATAGGTGTCATTTTGTAATCTAAACTTTCCTGTAAGAGGAATACTAGGGAGAGAATATAAAAATGTATTTTATGCTTTTTTTGTTTTGGCAGAAGGACTTTTTGGAAGCGGTATATCATCCACAGTATGTACACGCTGATTATAAGGTAGATATTGAACCTATGGAGCACTGGCATTGTGGGAAGGGGGTGAACACGAAGTCATATCTCTCCAATCTCATAAGGATGTAAGGACTGGCTTGTCTGTGTATCACGGCGGCTGCCCGTTTAACACCTAAGTTGAGCACTTAATGTCACAGTGCCATTCTGCATTCCCGAGGACTTTTGATGTGAATGTACCGACCAGATAGGATTGGGCCACTAACTCCGTTATCCGGCTTGGTGAAATGTCGATGTATATGTACGATTTCAAGATGGAGACGGATATCTGGTCGCGAGTTTATTCCGACATTCGCTACTCCATTCGACTTCCAGACGATTGCACCGTTTTCCAAACGGAGGTCTACACAACTGACATCGCCATAAGGATAACAATAGGAAGAGATATGGATCCATCATCCGTTCTCATCTTTGTGGACACTCTTGCTGCTTGAAAAGCCCTGCAATCCGATATGATTGAATGTGGGTGTGTGGTGTTCTGAATCCACCGACTTTCCAGATTTGTTGGCAGTTGGTCAGGCTGACTTGCGGTCAGGGACACATTAGGGTCGTAGAGAACAAGTTGACTGATGAGTGTGTGAGGAATGGCTCTGGGTCGGTAGAGGGCCTGATAAAGACTGATGTCATGGTTCCTTTGGTGGAGCTGTTCGTTGTGATAGATGACATATCGGATAGGAAGAGGAGTACGAGGTAGACGGCCTTTACCGATTGTAGGATATCTTGGACCTTACAGTCGCTGCCTAATCAAGCGACAAGAAGGATTATTAATGGTTTTGTTAAGAAAACGATCAGTATGCTAATAATATTCTTAAAGGATACTTCGAGATAGGCCGAATGGCTGTGTGCGCCGATTACTTCCGTGCGGATTACAGTAGGGGCTATTGGGACGAGTGGGAGGAGGATACAGCGCAGCATTTGCTTTGTGATTTTTCGGGACTAGAGGATCTGCGACTTAGAAATCTGGGACTAGGTTATTTCTTTCGACCTGAAAAGTCTGCGGTATGTTCCTCTGTCTGGTATCGCGTACTATCTTAGGGGATGGTTTTAAGTGTTATCCGATCGTGATTGCTTTCCATGTGGATGAGCAGAGACTGAGGGAATCGCGATGGACTTTATGGCCTCCGAATGAACTCGCCGCTCATATTAAACTTAATCAAATTTCAAGATGAGTAGAGTTTAAGCTTAGATGAGTTTGGTTTGTGTTGCGCTGAGTTCAAACTGGACTCATATTCAAAATTTAAATCACTCCCTACTCAAAATAAACTTAAACCCAACTCAAAGCATACTAAAACTCAATTTCAACTCAACTTAAAGACTACTCAAACAATCTAAACTTAAATCAACCCCTACTCAATCTCAACTAAAAGGCAAACTCGATGCCAATTGAACTCAACTTAAACTCAAACTGAAATCAAGTCAAATTCAACTCTCACTTAACTCAAATCAATTCAAACACAACGCAAACTATGCTCAAATCAACGCAAACTCAACTAAAACATAATTCAACTTAATTTAAACTCAACTCAAAATCAACTCAAACTCCACTCAAACTCTACTCATACTCAAAGCAAACTTAACTCAAATACAACTGAAATTCAACTCGAACCCAACTAATCTAAAACGCAGCTCAAGCTTAACAACCCAAATTAAAATCAAACCCTTCTCAATCGCAACTCAAACCCAACGAAAATTTAACTCAACTCGAACATAACTAAATTCAATTTAAACCGAACCCATATTTAATTTAGCTTAAGGTTAAGTTTGAGTTCAGTTTATGTAGAGCTAGGTGTGGGTGAAGTTGGAGTTGAGTTTGGGTTGCGTTTGAGTTAAGTTTGAGTTCAGTTTTCGTTGAGTTTGAGATGTATTTAAAACCTAATGTATTTTTTGATTCCTCTCCACAAAATTTCTTAATAATTTCACCAACCCTGTTGTATGCTGTAGGCCCTGAACCATGTGATAATTTTTATCAGCTGTATTAAAGTGGATTTAAAAAAGCTTGTAGCAAAAAATTATAATAAGTTCTATGTAGATGATTTATCACAACATCTCCGTATTGGAAACAATAATTAAAAAAAAAAAAAAAAACACATTGAGTGTTTATTATTATGGTCTTCAAATTTCATAAATGATCTGTTGTTGTTATTGCCGACATTCAAGTTGATTGATGAGCCAATACAATTTTCCATTTTTCATAGTATTTTTTTTAAGGAAAACAACATTAAATGAAAACATTAATGAAAGAAAAGCTCATCAAAAATATCACTACAATATCTCAGTAATGGAAATTTTATTGAAAAAAATAGATTTTAATCAAGACAAATTTTATGACAACATACTCGTATAACATTAATTTGTGATGAAATATTAAAATCAGTCATAATTTTATTATAAAATGAAACGAAAATGTATTTTTTATAACTTAAAAAAGTTATATGAATTTGTATGTATTTTAGCCGGAAAGTAGGCAATATTTTATAAAGAAGAAGGTAAATCCTGAAAGTATGCTATAGATATTTTCTTTTTAAGTAAATCAGGTATTTTTCGGTATAAAATTTAAATTGGGGAAAATATTCTTTAATTTTTTTTAAGGAAATTTTCAATACTTTAAACAGAAACTTTCGGCATTTTTGGAGTTTGAAACCATTGTAAGAATTTTCTCCACTAAATCCTTTTCAATCTTCATGTTTTCTAGTAAGAAAAACTTTACATTTCCCCTCTAAGAACACTTCGGCCTCCATTGCAAACCACTTTAAATTTGAGCATAACTACTTCATACCGTCTTACTTTACATTTTTATCATTTTAGTTGTGACTTTTCTAGACTTTATCGAGACTTTAAACCCAAAAAGCATTTCAAATTATCAACTTATCAAAGAGGTAAACAGAAACGTTCTAATAAAGTTTTGCTTTTTGACTAACAGCAATAACAACAGTAACAAAAATCGCTTGAGAAAAAGTTTTCGGCAACCAACAAAGTACTTCCATTGCTAAAAGTACTTATGCTTTTAAAGTAACGAGGGTACAGTGATAATAAATAAAATTTCTCCCCTTTTTCAAATGTTTTTTGTGAATCGGCATAAAAAACCATGTGAATCTTCCATTTTAGGTACAGGATATATTCAGCGAACTTATGTAAAACATTGTGGGGAATATTTCTGTTGAACATTTTAACCCTCTAACTCTACAATAAAAGGGACTTTTTGGTCCCCTTTTTTAAAAGGGACAAAAAAAGACCCGTATGTGAAAGAGTTAGAGGGTTAAAATATTCCACAAAAATGTTTCTCGAAATATTTTACTTAAGTTCGCGGAACACATCCTATACCAAATGGTTTGTTGGACATTTGAGAGCCAATTCTGGATAAGTAAGAGATTAACCCTTAAACACATTTTAAGTTTTGACTTATTTCTGGCATTGAAGTTAAATCTTCAAATTTGATATCTTCATAGACTTATAATAGAATTTGATGACAAAAATTTTTGAGGAACATTTTAACCCTCTAACTCTTCAACTTACGGGCTTTTTTGACACTTTTCAAAATGGGGTCAAAAATGTCCATTTAATTGAAGAGTAAAAGGGTTAAAGTGTTCCGCAAAAATATTTGTCATGAAATTCTGCTATAAGTGTCTGAAGACATCAAAGTTGATAACTTAAATTCACTGCCTGAAATAAGTCAAAACTTAAAATGTGTTTAAGGGTTAATCTTGTACTTGTTCAGAATTGGCGCTCAAGTGTTCAACAAACCTGGATTTTAGTGAGAAACCATGGGAATATTCCATTTTAGGTAGAGCGTGTGTTCAGTGAACTTATGTAAAATACTACGAGAAATAGTTTTGTAGAATATTTTAACCCTCTAACTCTACAATTAAAAGGACTTTTTTGGCCCATTTTTAAAAAGAGACAAACAAGACCCGTAAGTTGAAGAGCTAGAGGGTTAAAATGTTCCACAAAAAAGTTCCTAGTAGTGTTTTACATAAGTTTGTTAAACACATCCTACACCTAAAATGGAAGATTCACATGGTTTGTTGGACATTTGAGCGCCAATTTTGAATAAGTACGTGATAAACCCTTAAACACCTTTTAAGTTTTGACTTATTTCAGGCATTGAAGTTAATTTCTCAACTTTAATGTCTTCAAAGACTTATAGCAGAATTTTATGGCAAATATTTTTGTGGAACATTTTAACCCTCTAACTCTTGAATTAAAGGGACTTTTTTGAGCTCATTTGAAAAAGGCACAAAAAAGCCCCGTTGATTTTTAACTGAGTTTGAGTGCAGTTTGATTCAAGTTGAGTTGATTTGTGTTTGTTTTATAATTTTTCAAGTTCAGTAATTTATTAATTCCTCCACTTTTAACCGTATTTTGTACTTTTCCTTTTATAAAAACTTTTATAAAAAAAAAACAAAACTATTGTCTAACATACATTTTCTATTTCGTTCTACCTGTCTTTTATAAAAGGTTGTAAAACAACCGTATTTTAGAGAAAAAGTTTACAGTTACACTATAAAGACCCTAGAAAAAAGTTAAACTTAAATTTAAACTAAAAAAAAAATATAAATTTACAATAAGCTTAACTTTCTCGATACCAGACACAACTTTCGATCAAATATCAAAAGTACTTACTAAAAAGACTTTATTACTTATTCTCTATTTGAAAACATGTCTAATAAAGGAAAGATGTATTTCAATAGAATTGAACAATTTTCATATATTTTTAATACAATTTTCAATTTTTTTAAAGTAAAATTTTCAATTACAAAGTGATGGTCATAAATTGTTATTTTGTTTAATATAAAGTAGCATTTCTTTAAAATTAATTTTAGCTTATAAAAAAATCTTCTTATTTTTTATGTTACTTTGTTATAAATTGTCCATTATGAGCTATCAACTTGTGACCATTGATATTTTACTTTAATTTAAATTAGATCACATGTCATTTTCCAGTGTCACGTTTAAAATACGTGTTGTTCTAATTTTCTTCTTCTTCAACTTTCAGCAAGGCTGTTATTTTGGGCGTTTTTCCTGTTTCTTTTTTTTGTTTTTAACTGGGTATTTCTAGTTTTTTTTATTTTGTTTTAATTTTAAGTCAAACATGTGTTTAGAATATAAATACATCTTATTAAAATATAGTTTGTAGTTAACGTTATAGTTTTCGCAGATTTTACATCATCAGCATGTGAGGAGAGCAAAGAATATATGACACAGTGTTAAGGATTGCCAACACTGAAAAATTTTATAAAAAAACTTGGTGTTTCAGTTTAACTCTTTAAAGACCTACCACAATTCTATACTCAACATAGTTCTGGAAAATGTTTCGATAAATTTAGTAAAGTTTCCTTAATAAAACTTTATGAAATTCAAATTACTGTTGAACCCGGATTTAAGCTTGTCTTGGAAAAGATATACAACGATTCGCCTGCACCCTAATTTTATTACAATGAATTTTAAACGATATCTTTTAAAATCTAGAGAACATTTAAGTTCAAATTGTAAGATGAAATTTATCGTATTTAATTAATGGAACTAGTGTCGCGACTTACGCCAGTCCCAGAAGTACGTAAATAATGGTTTGACTGTATTCTTTCTGTGTTTTTTTGTCTTTCATGTAGGCAGCTCTATTTTTTACCCGCCCTACATTGTGTGATATGTCTTGATGAGTCTAATATCTGTGGATGACAAAAACATCTTAAGAGAAATAAGTTTCCTTAAGTTTATTTCTTTAAGAAAAAACTTTGTCAAAACATATGGTTTCATAGAATTTTTTTTAATGAAAATCAAATAATAATTAACAGCAACAAAAACTGAAAATTTAAAGTTTTCTTTTTAAAAACAAGTCAGTAAAGTTGATTTTGACATCATAAAAAAAATCACATTATATGGGTGCACATGTGGTGTAAAACACTGAAAGAAAAATTATTTGAACTGGAATAAGAAACAGTTTCCTTATTTTTAGTTATGCCAAATAAAATTGGAGAGTTTGATAAAGTCTTAATATGGGTTAAAGATAAAAGCTGAACCCGTTTTCGATTAAAATAAAAGTAGAAAGGCCGGTCTTTATATGTACCGGCGCACGGTGGTACATTTGCAGAGAAGGCGGTCAAAAATCCATAACTTTTGAAGGAGTTGACGTATTTTACTGCAGTTTTTTTTTCCTAGAAAGAGGAAAATTTTGGCTTTAATTCACGGTATCGATCGCAGAAATCGAGTAGTAAACAAAATTATATATTACGGGTTAAACTAGATAACACCCGTTAAAGGAATTAAATATGCTCAAATCCCAAACGTATTTAACAAATTGTGAAAAATAATCCGTTGTAGGCATGTCCCTATCCGGATTTAATTCTTGCCTAAGGAAATCGTCAGGGGACGACGTTTATAGAATTTCTGGAAATATTTGTAAATTACAAACTCAATGAGAATTTCTTGTTCTCGTCTAGTAGCGTTATTAAATATTTAAAATATCAAAGAAAAAACCACAACAAAAATTTTAACACAATTTGCTTTGTCATCTTCGCAAAATTTTAGTGCAATACTCAAATTTTTTAACAACTATGGGCTGGTACTTTTCTTAAAAGTAGACAAAGCAAAACACTATCATTTTTCTATATTTTTCCATTTATACACTCAAAAAAATAAGTTAGTAAAAAAATTAGTAAAATTAAATTCTTTTGTTGAAATCGTGTTTTTATATAATAAAACAACAAAAATGTTTCATTATGAAAAAAAATATATATAAATATAGCAGACTTTTCATTATCTTTTTTAGATTTTTTTAATTTTATTAAAATACAGCAAAAACACTCTTGGATTTAATTTAGTAAATATCCATATCTTAATCAAATAAGGGTTAGCAAAATATTTGCTAAATTTACCGATACTGAACACAAAATGGTAAGAAGATCTTCAGTAGTAAAACATCTAGACATTTTTCGAAGGCAAACAGTCTCTGTTTACAGAAAGTATATCACGGTATTCGGGTAAAATATTGCAATTTTTTCATTGGTTCATTTTCGTAACTCCATATACAGCAGTGGCACGCGAGTGGATTTTAAGTGGCACTTGACGTTTTGTTGGATATTTTCAAAAAATTTAAACTATTAGAATACCAACAAAAAATTCAGTTAAATGTTAAATTTCGCTACAAAAATATGTGATTTAACTCCATAATGGTGAAATTTTTCATAGAGCTTGTAAATCGTCTTTTAAAATTAATAAAACTCTGTATTGCCACCACTTTTTGTTTACAGAAATATGGTTAATACAGAACTCGCAAATTCGTTTATCAGAAAATTCTGGGAAAATTTATAAAATTCTAGATTGAAAGAAGTTTAAATGTTTCGATGAGAAAATGCCTAATAAATAAAAAGTACCATAAAATTGCACAAAAATAGAAAAGGGAAAATAGATGCTCCGAAATAACCTTCAATGGAATAAAGGTTGAACATAAGTTTCATAATGAAATAAGCCCCTCTGTTGGAATTTGAAATTGGGCTTTGATCGTATGTCGCAGAGCAATTTCATCTGAAATAGAAATTTCTTTGTACAAATCCATAATATTCGCTTTTTATTCTATATTATGATGAAAAAAAACTGCGCGATTTATTTTAACAAAATAAAATTTTTGCCCGAAGCACATTTTTCAACTAGTTTCTAACGTACTAGTTTCTTACGTGTTAATGGCGCCCAATAATTTAACCTTTTTTTAGTAAAATGATATATCCAACAAAAATGGAATAACGGCCCAAAAAATGAAAAGGCAAAAATGTTCAAACTGTTTCAATTTTATTTCATTGAGGATTTTTCGTAATGAACTAATCTTAATATTTAAAGATTAAATAAAGCCCCAAAAATTAAATAACCATCAAACAATTTTAAGTCATTTCTTGGATGTTATTTAATTTTTCCCTTTGGGGGTTATCCATAGCGCTGATAAATACGTACATATGCGATGATATTTAAATTTTCCAAATTTTAAACATTTTTAAAAAAGGACTTTTGAAAGACAACTAAATTTAAGGTGGCACACGAGAAATTTTTACAAAAAAAATTTGCCCGTTTCTGGCACGCAGCGAAAAAAGTCTTGCCACCCCTGTTGTAGGGGATTAAATCTAAATTTGGGTTTTTACCGTTAACAGATGTAACCATAAACTTTTTCTTGATTGCCATCTCCCATAGTAATATGATTTACCTGTATTCACACATCTGCATACCAGATGTTAAGCACTATGTCCCTAATTCGTAGAATGCAATTAAACATAATTTACATGTGTGAACAATCACTAAAACAAAAATTTGTATCATTTGTATTGTTTTCTTAAGAAAATGCAAATTAATTCTGTATCATCAAAAAATGTATACCCTCTAACAATTTATTAAATGAATAATTAAATAAAATTTACCCGAAGTTAATAATGCTGAAAAAAATATGAACATTTGAACTGTGGAAGAATCTAAAAAATTTATAACTTTACAAAAAACATGAAAAGGGTATTTTGAATCAACCTGTTCACTGTGAAATGGTAAAAAATTAACCTAGATTTTTTGGCTCCATAGGTTCCAAGGTGTTAAATTCGGTTACAAAAAAAAAAATCTTTTTGGCCGCCTTCTCTAAATATGTATCAGTGTGCGGCGGGAAGTCACTACACCTTATTTGAGTTTCAACAAACAAGTTGAATTGAAAAAACAAAACAAAATTAAAAATTTGTCACATCGATAAAATATTTAATTTTTTCACTCAAATAATAATTATGATTTTCTTTCAGTGTTCTCAGTTTTTTTTTTGAGCAACTGTTTCGTAATCTAAATCTTTTCTAACAAATGCTGTGTACTTTTTAAGTTCTTAACTCACAATGTCCTGAGTCACCAAACAGCAGCAGCATTCTTTGTGTTATCAACAAAAATATGCCTAAAAGTATGTTACACCCGAGAAAAGCAAAACAAACCTAAAAACATGCATCAACGTAACATATTTTGTTTTCTTTCTTTACATTTTGCAACCGTTTTTTTATATTTTCCTAAGTATTTAGTCAAAATAAGTAATGCAAAAGAAAAAGTTTATTTGTTTCTTTTATAGAAAAACAAAAAACTTTAAAAAAAAAATTCATAACACGTCCTGGCGCTATAATTATTTTGTACGTGCAGTTTATGTGGCATAGAAAAAATGTATGAATGAATGAAACAAATACAAAAAAAAATTATTTGAAGTTTCCTGTTGAACACATGTTGTTTGTGAAAGAGTTCTATATACATTTTTGATTGTAAGTGATGACTAGCAAACATTTTTAGAAAAATGTTTTTTTAAGTTTAATAACAAACGCTATACAAGAGCATAAAAAAACCTTTTGATTTATAAATTATTTTCCAATCAACTTTGCTGTGCTTAATAGAAATTTAAAAAGAAATAAAATTTTCAACTGTTTTTGAGGAATGCAGATTTTTATAGTTATAGGGTCAAATGCATAACCACTTTTAAAATTTATAAGTGACTTATCAAACAAAGTTTCCATACAAAATTAATTTTATAAATTTATTATAAGGTTTTCAAATTATTATGCATAGGCACTTTAGTCGTTGTCATCTTTTTTAAAATTATTTGCTTAATTTTCCTAGAAACATATAGACTTTAAAATCATAGTTTATGTTTTAAAGATAATAGATATTCATAAATTCATGCGCGGTTCCAGAAATTAATATAAGGGGGAAAATCATACGCCACCGTAGACAAATACATTGAGTTGGACACTGAGGCGTATGATTTTTCCCCTTATATTAATTGCTGGAACCGCGCATGTATAAATTAGTCGTGCAAAAGTGTTATTTTTTCAGCTGCCCGCACAGTAAAAATAAGAGCTGTGCAAAAATTAGGTTTCTGCGGTGTAAACCGGCCAGGCCGTTTATGTCCACAAAATTACCTGAAATTAATTAATGGATTTATCGATCTATAACTGTTAAACTAGATGCTTCCGGTAATTAAGTTACATCGCTGTTGTTTACACAATGAAAAGGCAAGCATTTTCTTTATACAAACTTTTAACCCTCTCATGACCGTTAGTGGTGTTTTAGGCGGTAAACCTCAAAATTTGTTTCAAAAGTGAATTTTGAATGTCTGTCATTTAATTTTGGGTATCTGCAAATATGTATACTCTTCATTTTATAATAGGAAATTTAGTATAGATTAAAACAAAAATAATCTTTTTTTAAATATTTCGTCCATTCCACTACAGAAAGGCCAAAAACTGTTTGCTGAGTTATAGATTTATTACATATGTATGTATATGCACTAGGAAACCCTGTGAATCTTCCATTTTAGGTACAAGACGTGTTCAGCAAACTTATGTAAAACACTGCGAGGTACATTTTTGTGGAACTATTTAACCCTCTAACTCTTTAATTAAAGGAACTTTCTGGGCCCCATTTTAAAAAGGCACAAAAAAGACCCATAAGTTGAAGAGCTAGAGGATTAAAATGTTCCACAGAAATGTTGCCTGTAGTAATTTACCTAAGTTCGCTGAACACGTTCTATAACTAAAATGGAAGATTTACATGGTTTTCTCCTAAAATCCAGGTTTGTGGGACATTTGAGCGCCAAATCTGAATAAGTGCGAAATTAACCATTAAACATATTTTAAGTTTTGGCTTATTTCTGGCATTGAAGTTAAATTTGCAACTTTGATGTCTTCAGAGACTAATAATAGAATTTCATGACAAATATTTTTGTGGAACATTTTAACCCTGTAACTCTTTAATTAAAGGGGTTTTTTGGTACATTTTTAAACGGGGACATAAACGACCCATAAGTTGTAGAGTTAGTGGGTTATTCCACAAAAATATTTGCATTAAAATTCTACTATAGCTCTCTGAAGATATCAAAGTTTAAAATTTAGGTTCAATTACAGAAATAAGACAAAACTTAAAATGTTTTTAAGAGTTAATTTCGTGCTAATTCAGATTTGGCGCCCAATAGAGCACCCATATTTGCAAAAGTGATATTTTTCACCACCCCACACACTTTCCGGTAGATTAGGCGTAAAAAATGATATCTCCCCGAAAACTTAGCGTCTCGACTTAAAACAGGCCATTCACCCGCGGTTTTTGGCCCTAAAAATGGACTAAAATCAGTTCAAAACTCCTTTGCGCTAAAACTCTTAAAGTACAGATTTTACAGAAAAATACTAAATGGGCATATCTACAGGCAATAATGCGGCTAGCATTTTTTTCATACACACTTTGGACTTATCAATGAAGTGTCATGGTGATTTAAGTCGTTAAAATCCAAAAGAGTTAAGGGGTTAAACACAAGTTTTTATTTTAACCACTTAAATCACCATGAAGCGTCAATGATACGTCAAAAATGTGTATGAGAAAAATGCTAACCACTTGATTGTCTGTAGATATATTTTACTGTAAAACCTTTATAGCACAAAGAAACTTTGAACTAATTTTAGTCCATTTTTTGGGCTAAAAGCCGCGTGTGACTGGCCTGTTTTAATTCGAGAGGACCAATTTTTGCGGGGATATTATTTCCTACGCCCAATCTACCGAAAAATTCGTGAGTAGGTGAAAAATAACACTTTTGCACATGCCATATACTTCATAGAAGCTCTAGTGTACATTAGACCGTACCTCAAAAAAAAGTTCGTCATACACCGTCCAATCTAAATTATTTTTGCAAGGAGGTTTCAAAAAAAAAAATTTTTTTTATTTTTTTCCCGATCGAAATTTTACAATTTTCTTTATATCTTTGGCATTTGCAGTCGGATCTTAAAGTATGATACATCAGTGTTTTTCTCTCTAGGGGACCAATGTTTTGCTCTAGGGACTATTGACCTCAAGTAGCCCGTTCTAGTATTTAGCCACCAGACCTCAGTTGCTACCATCCTAAAAACAGAAAATTAAAGCTCGCATAAAATCATTAAACTTTTGCTAAGGAAGTTTTTCGATAAACCCAGCAGAAACTTTTTTAATTTTTTTGGTTGCGTTTATAATTTTTGTTTTTTCATTGGATTTTTTCTTTATAGCAAAAAAAAAAACGGAATATCCGACCCCTACGTTTTTTTTTTTGGAATTGCCTTGCAAAAATACTGGCTAAAGAGCAGTTTATGGGGTTTCGTCAAAAAAAAAATCAAAAAAATATGACCTCCTCTGAAATTAAAAAAGAAAAAAACCGAAATTAATTTTGGGTGGGGCTAAGCCCCGGAAGGCCCGTGAGGGGCAAAAAAACGGGGGGACATAGTAACATTTAAGCGTGGGTACTCAAATTCAAGTAAATTGTCCCACGATTCCAAAAATGTTATTTTTTTTTGCTTATCCATAAAACGTAGCCCTAACTAGAGCCATTTTAGTCCTTTAAGAGGGGGCCCAAAATTATAATGTTTTGTTGTATGGTAAAATTGTACTCAAGTGATCGGAAAAATTCGCACGATTACTAAAATTACTTATAAAATTAAAGAAAAAACTCATTTTAGTCCCTTAAGAAGGGGCCGACTTTCGAATAGCGCGATTTTTAGAAACAAATTTTTCCCTACGCGCCATTTTACTAACATATTTATCTAAAAAATTGTACATTTTTTGGAAAAATTACGCGATTTTTCCATTAATTTTTGGAAGGCCTAAAATTTTAAAAAATTGCTCTAATTGGATTCACGTTCGACGGATTTGAAAAAAAACCTCATTTTACAGTTTTCGATTATATTAATTTTTCACTTATTTCGACCCGCCCTAGTGGTCGAAAAATGGCTCCAGGCAGGGCAACGTTTTGTGGATAAAAGAAAAAAATACATTTTTGGAATCGTTAGACAATTTTCTTTAATTTGAGTACCCACACTTACATGTTACTACCTTCCCCCGTTTTTTGCCCCCTCCCGGGGCCAAGCCCTCCCAAAATTAATTTCGGTGTTTTTCTTTTTTAATTCCAGAGGGAGTCATATTTTTTTTTTTTGACGAACCCCCATAAACTGCACTTTTGCCAAAATACTTTATATTTGAAGGTGTACCGCGTACTTTTGGTTTTTTGCCTGTAAAGTGGTACGGTCTACTGTCCATGTGTTCTTTTGCACACTCTACATGTAGCAAATATTAAGATATTTTTATAAAGTTTCGTACATCGACCAATTTTGGGCCAAGGTCAACGCATGTTGCTTTTGTTTAAACTCAGTCCATATTTCAACCATATAAAAGTTCCCCCAAAATTGGATTATTCGCACTCTACAATTCACAAATACGAAATTATTGTTGCGTTTTTTACCTTTTAAAAACGTTGGTTTATTTTCGTTAACAAAAAATAACCAATCGCAACGCTGGCACCAATTGTTGCGTTTTACCTTATAAAAACGTTCGTTTATCTCCTTTAGATAAACCGGGTTGGTGCTCTAGTAAATAAAATAACTCTTACACTTTGTTTGGTTGAGCTTATACTATTCTTTATATACACTCCCCTTAGTTTGATTTAGCTTTACACTTATTTATTAAACGCTGTATTGGTTTAAATACAACATCATAACACTCACACTAGCACTCTAGTGATTTTAAGACAACGATTTGTTAAAGCCCGACTGAATTACACAATCACTAATAATCAGCTGAATAGCTAAATGACATATGATAGACAATTCAGGAAACACCTAACACAACTAACATTATACTTAAATGTACTGTTGCCAGATTGGCGATTTTAGTAAATTCGGTTTTTGGGATATTTTCTTCAAGAAAATTCCAGAGGTTGCTATACTAATCTAATTCAAATTCGTAATAATATTTTTAAGGAAATTTGGTAAACTGAAACACATGCGCTCATAGACAAAGTCTGTCGATTTTATGCATAATCGGTCTAGGTTTAGACGCAGTGCCCGTATAATGAGAATATTCACACGCTAAATTTGAATTTTGTGACCAAATATTAGTTGGATTTTAACCACACTGGTATAGGGTAACATATAGACAAATTTGACGCAAGTCTAGTTCAGCCCATTCGAATTTCGTGTCGAAACATAAGTTGGATTTTAACCACACTGGTCGGCATGCCCTATTTAAAACTTTTTTACTCGTTCCTCAGTAGATGTATATGTAAATGCAGAATTTTGTATAAAATTACATATTTTCAAATTAATATTTTATGTGAATCTATAATGCTACTTTCAGTTTTCACTGGGTTGCATCTGTTGTTGCTGTACTCTTTTTTTTTTAGTAAAATGTTTTTATTCCACTGAAATGTCAACACGTGTGTAAATATGTGTACATTTTAAGTTAAGATGTGATCTTATGTTTGGTATTTTTGTTAAGAAAGTATAAGAAAAACAACTTGGAATTAAGGCTGATTAGGAAGAAGTGCAGTATAAACTGTAGTAAAATTAAAAAAAAAAAAATTAATATAAATTATATTTAATCGTGTTGATATGTTAGTTTTCTTAAGAAATAGATAGACCATCAACAACACATGAAAATGATATTTTAAATTATTTTTTATTTATATTAAAGAAAATTAAGCAATGATGTATTAAAATGTAGAGAAATTAAAAATAGTTTAAATAAATTAAAGTCACCAGTGAACATTCCTTAAAGATTTCTTCCCCTCAGTGCCAAAATTTATAAATTTTCTTTGGATGATAGAACAAAGAAAAAAGCAGTATGTCTTTGAAATTGACTTTAAAAACCTTAAATATTCAGCTAAAGCCCAATTTGCACTACAACCAAAATTTTCTGGTTTCTAAAATCTTTTGGTTTTTGATAATTTCTATGGAATTTGATCAAAAAAATAAAAGTAGTTTTTAAAAACTAATAGCTTTCGGTTAAGAATACGTATTATCAGCGAAAATTTCTAAATTTACCGAAAAAACATGAAAATTTTACATGTGTCCACACTACTTGCAGCAAGTTCATTTTTAAAATGTCCTCGAAGGCATAGGTTGTCACTAAATAGCACTCCAGTATTGCCAAGTATACAATATTCTAACAAAGCTGGGAAAAAATTTGTTCTTAACAATTTTTTTTTTTTCAAAAATTTTTAAAATTGATATTTTATATTACCATTTATGCCGTTGTGTTCTTTTTTATTTTTTTGTTACAAATAAATTCAAAATCAGTTGCATTACAACTTTTAATTTACCAAATACTTCTAAATTAATAGAAAACATTACTAGGCAACACTGTTTTCTTTATTCTGTCATTTCACTTGCAGCAAGTGTCAAAAATCCACTGTCTACAAAATTTGCTTGCAAGTTGAGCCGCAAGTCGTATAAGTGTGATTGTATTAGTAAAAAAGTGTGAGTATATTGAGTTTTTCGAACTTGCACTTGCATGTGGAAACGGGGGGTACAATAGCACTTTTTAATATATTTGAGTCAAACCCACTCAAGCTTGTGAAGCAGTGTGTAAAACATAATCAAACCTTTTTGTAGTTATCCCAAGTATCTTCGAAATGACAAAATATAATTAAATCTTTTTATGTTATCTTAATTAAAGACTACAAAACCATAACCAGAGGCTTAGTTTAAGCAAAAAGCTCTTCCATACCCTGTTTTTATGCTCTCAACATAAGCTGACATTTATCTAAAAGTCAATTTATATATTGTATTTAACGTTTTAAAACCACCACCAGACTCTTTTGAGTCTCTAATAAGATTTCGCGTTTTTACATTTTTTTTTTATGAATAATTACATTACAATTGTAATTCAATTTAATGCCATTTCATATACATTAGAATACAACAAAAGATAAATTTTAGCCTAGACATGTACAATGACATGTTTTAGGGCAAACAAAAATCTAAAAGACAGAAATTAAGTTTAAAAGTGAAGGTGTGTAAAGTGTTAAGGGGGAATATTTAAATCAGTATAGTCTGCTTTAAAGTTATGTATACACAAAATGGTGGTTACAAATCGGTACTAAACCCTATACAAGGGCAGTGAAATTAAAAAAAATCAATGATATATAATACTATTTCAATCTAACAATACAAACAAAATGGCGCCCAATTTAAGACCCTAACTATGAGTTTTAAGAACTTGATTAATAAATCTAAGTAATTTTTTTAAGAGTCCCAAATCGATTTTTTTTAAAGTTTTATTAGTAGCAAAAGTTAACAAATAATGTTGATAGTTCTATTTAGTTTATATCTGCCATTTGAGTGTTAATCTATGTAGTAGTCCTGGTAATCCAAATGTAACGTTATTTGCATAAGAATATGTTTTGAAATTTTATTGTATTAAGGTTTTTGGTAGTTTGGTAAAATCCAGGCAAACAATCAGGTATGATGATGTGTTACAATTTAAGAAGGGGTTGCTAAGCTGTTGGAGTGTATAGAACAACCCCGTTCATGGGGTGGTTGCTGGCATTGCGATGAATGTTTGTTTTTTGTTCATATTTTATATTGTTTTTATAGACAAACTGTAATTAAATGTAAATTGAGAATAAATTATAAAAGTTTATTTTGATTAAAAAGTTTTTGCTGTATTCGAAATTGTTGCAAGAGGGAGTGTAGAGGTATTTAAAAAGAGTAGTATCATTAATTTTATTGTGAACAACAAAATAAGGATTAAAATATAACATTTGATTAAAAGGAGTGAAAAAGTAAAAGTCAGGCATGTCAACTATATGATACGGTAAAATAGTCTGGTTAAAAGGCATAAATGGAATGTTTTGAAATGGACTTGTATTAAAAATGTTCTATAAAATATTAAAAAAAATAATAGTAAGGGTTAAAATGTTCCGCAAAAATATTTGTCATAAAATTCTACAATAAGAATTTGAAGACATCAAAGTTTAAAATTTAGGTTCAATGCCAGAAATAAGACAAAACTTAAAACGTGTTTAAGGGTTTATCTCGTATTTATTCAGAATTGGCGCTCAAATGCCCAACAAACCTGGATTTTAGGGGGAAACCATGTGATTCTTCCATTTTAGGTATAGCATGTGTTCAGCGGACTTATGTAAAACACTACGAGGAAAATTATTGTGGAACCTTTTGAACCTCTGACTCTTCAATTAAAGGGACTTTCTTGTGCTTTTTTAAACTCAGACCAAAAAAGTCCCTTTAGTTGAGGAGTTAGAGGGTTAAAACGTTCCACAAAAATATTCCTTGTAGTGTTTTTCTTAAGTTCGCTGAACACATCCTATACCCAAAATGGAAGATTGACATGGTTTCCTATGAAAAAGGTGGGAAACTTTAAGCCCCCTAAAATAAAATTCCCACGTGATCTTTCAAAACGCCGACACACGTCTATTTTTCTTTTTTGGTATACCTATTGTCAGAAACCCGTAATTTTGGAAAAAGTTCGAAATTGTTGTACAGTGATATTAAAACATCAAAATTTCGGAACATCATAATAATATTAAAATATGAAAATAAATAATATGTTAAATTTTATCAAAATATTAAAATCAGAGGCAATTAGTTATAGAGATAGGTAATCAAAACATACACTACTCACCGGTATAGGGCGCTGAAATTTAGTATTAGCTGATTAACTATTTAGTATCAGTTTAGTATCAGCTAAGCCTATATTTGAAAACTCAAAAACTGCTGAAAACTGCTCAAAATAAAGAAAAAAAAAAAAACAATCGCGGAATATATTCAAATAATAAAATTTGAGATATCGGTTTGTTTTTTGTTATTATGTTAATTAAAATAAAAAAAAGAAAATTGTCAATTTTTTGAGCACAATGCCATCTAGTGATGACGATGTTTTTATAATTTTTTTTTTTGGTGATGCCATACCCCTGATTGTAATATAAAATTTTATCGAAATATTGAAATATGTAAATATCAAAATACCAAAATAAAAAAAAAATCTTGATATTCCAATTATCGAATTCAAAATATTAAAATATCAAATTATGGAAATAACAACCCAGTAAGAAATCGCCAGTGGTACAAAAAATAAAGCACTGGCATACTACTGGGTAAGCACGGTGTTAAAAATAAATGACTGACGGCATGGGAGAACACTCATTTGGGACGCTTTGCCAGCGTTTGCAAAAAGCGTTTTGCCAGTATTTGTCTTATAAAAATTTCGCTGGTTTATAAACAAAAACCATTGGCAAAGAATGGGATTAGAGTGATATGCGCAGTTTCGCAACCAGTGGTTATCCAGTGCTGCCTAGTCAGAAATTGCCAGCGGTACAAAAATCAATTCACTGGTACAGCAGTGATTTTATAAAAATGCTGACGCTTCGTTAAAAAAGGTTCCGAGTTCAAATCCGGTTACAAGTAAAACATTTTTTTTTTATTGTTTTTAATTTAAAAATTTTTTTGTTTTATACAATCAATTTTTTTAGTTTGTGGGAAAGCTGCTTTAAGACCAACTTTTTGTTGCTCTTCCAATGATGGCATATTAGTCTCAAAAAATTGTTTGCCAGTAATAGCATTTTAGCACAGCCAGTAGTTGTCCATTTATGTGTTTAGCCACCAAGTATTATATGAATATTTCACTTGCCAAATCGATTAACTCCACTTTGAGAATTTTATAAAACTTTAATTTCAAAACACTTTCTTGACTCCTAACTGTAAAATATTCAAAACAAATTTCTCTGATAATAAATATTACTCTACTAAATGACAAAATTTATAATTTAACAAGACTTTAAAAATTTCTCATTTTTTTCGTTGAGATTCATTCATTTTTCTTTATGGGGTTAATCGATTTGGCAAGTGAAGCATTCATATGTCTCGCTAACTCAGCGGGCAGAGCAATCTGAGGGCATGGATTCAAATTACGGCAGGACCAAAAAAAATACATACATATGAACCTTTTTAAAATTTTATTTTGGAAAATATATTTCCAGACCACCTATTTATTGGTTATGCCAGCGTTTTGCCAACGTTCGAAAATGTTGTTGTTCCAGTGCTTTTTCGGCGCTTTTCGAACAGCCGGTCCTTTTGTCTAATGATGTTATCATTTTGGGTATGGGAAAGCACTTTTCGCCAATACTTGTACCATCTGTTAAAGTGCTTTGCCATCGCTTTTCCGTTTGTATTTTTCTGACTGGGAAGATATCAAAAGGATATACAGAAAATCCTTCCCAATTTTATAGCTATAAACTAGAACAAAAATAACCGGCTGGTTTTAAAACTAGTTCACTAATTCTTTATTTATGCACTCAAAAAAGTTTGTCGATTAAATCCACTAAACTTGATAGTTAAAACAACTGTATCTGCAGTTAAAAAGGCGACACAGTTATTTATATTTAAAATAACAAGTAGTTATTTTTAACCGCTGAAAAATAACTAGGATATGTACTAAAAATAACTAGCAATGTCGCAAAATTAACTGACAAATATTTCCAAAAAAAATTTAGAACAACTTACAAAAATAGGTAAAAACTACTGTCGGTTAAATCTACTAAAATTGATAGTTAAAACAACTGCATCTGCAGTTAAAAAGTCAACAACGTTATTTTTCTTCGAAATAACTAGAAATATAGTTATTTTTAAATTGCTGAAAAATAACTAGGAAATGTATTAAAAATTACTAGCAATGTCGTAAAATTAACTGACAAATATTACCAAAAAAAAATAGAACAACTGATAAAAATAGGCAAAAACTACTGTTTTTAAGTAAATTGTTTGTAACTGCCGCAAAAGGACCATAGAAAAAATTTAACAGATAGTTTCGTCTCACCCAAAAACTTGTCAGTGGTTAGTGTATGTTTTAATCAAATTATATTTAATTGTTAAATTTTCTCTACACCAGTGGTCGGCACAAAGAGAGAATGTGAATGTATTGTGTTTCCACACTGTGAGAAATTAGTTTATAATTTTCAAATTTATATTTGTATATTAAGAAAATGAAATAATGAAGAAACGTAATAATGAATGAATGAATGCATGAATGAATTAAAGAAATAAAAAAAAAATAATTTATAGTAATTTAAGTTTTTAAAATAATTCATAATAAATTTTATTGTACACATTATTTAAAAAATATTTATTTTTTTATATATAAATTATTTATTCTTAAAAAAGTATTCCATTAGTTGGTAAATTTTAATGCACTTAAGAAATAAAAATAATTCATAATAAATTTCCTGTTCTTGTAAAATTTTAAGAGTGTAATATTGTTCTACAATTTCTTAAACAAAGCGACGTCAACCTGCTTTGTTGAAAGCTACCATGCTACTGAATAAATTGTACGCTCTTAGTTGAGAGTTTTGTTGCCATTCGTATTGTGTACGTGTGAAAAGCCGATTATGATCGGCCACTGGTGGCTACACACATAATAATCCATGCATAAAATTACGAAAAAAATGTCAAAATAACAAAAAATTTCGTAAAATATACGAAAAATGGTTTATATTACGAACGTTTTTGTTGCTTTGACATGAATTTCGTATTTTTATGCATGGATTATTATGTGTGTATGAGTGCCGACCACTGCTCTATACTAAAAACTTTTGTTGTGTGCCATGACTGGGAATCGAACCGGCAACCCTCTATACAGGCTATGACTCGTAGCATCAACTCTTAATGAGATATACCACGGTCAGCACAGCAATGATACGAAGCCGGTACTAAATAATTGCTCAGATAATATTAAATTTTAGCTCCCACTACCGAAAAGTAGTGAAGTATTTCTATTTGAATTATATTAAAGCAATATTTTTCTTGTAACATAAATTTTAAACATTTTGGTTTCACGAATTTCCAAATTTTTTGGGTTGCTGTTGGTTTTAATTCCTCTTAATTAGTAGAGAATATAGAGTAATGTGAGAAGTTATTCTGTTACCATAGAGTGTCAGGACTCTCAAAATAGCAAAACAAATATTATTGGTATATTTAGAAGATCCGTTTTCCACTTTACCTCAAATCACCCTACTGAAATAGTAAGTAATAAAAAAATAATTATTGAGACACATTTTTAAATACAAATGTGAAATTGTTACAATGAATTTAATACTAAGGGATTTTTAAGTAAACTTTTTGCATTTTTGATTCAAATATAAGGAGTTTTTTTCAATTGACGGTTTTCTGATGATTTCTCACCAAATATGTCGATTTTTCACCAAAATGGGTTGGCAGCACTGATCGCAGTTTACACAATCAGGTTTGCCAGATACTTTTTTCGTTGTCCCCAAACAAATTTAAAAATATCCCCAAAAAATCCCTAACTAATAAAAATGTCGAAAAAGGTAGTAGAGCTTATTTAATTTGCTTAAAATAAACATTATCCTAATAAAAACTACAATTAAAATAAATAAAAACTACAAAAAATTCTTGGACTACTTTTGTATAAATGTCTAGAAAAATTCTCAGAATTTAGGGACTTTTACGAAGAAAACGTACAATTTTTATTAAATTATTTAAACAAACCAATCGAACCCTAAACATATTTTAATTTGAAATTTTCAAGAATTTAAGGCATTTTTAAAGAATTTTTAGATTTGGATTTTCCAAGTTTGCCTGTTTAATACAATAGAATTTTATCCATAATCGATATGACGTTTTTTCACATAAACAATATTTTAGATTCTGGGACATTAATTATATAAAACTCTAAGGCAAAAAGGATTTATTTGTGTTAAACAGCTTCAAATTAATATAGAAAATTCATAAAAGGGTGAATTTGTTACTTTTTTAAATTATGCGAACAATTTTGACTTATGTTTTGTGAAAATTATACAAATTTAATATAATCTTGAAAATTTGTAAATCCCCGAAACAGTTTTTAAATAACCAAAAAAACCCCCTGTCCAAATGAAAATTTTTGTCCCCAAAAAAACCCAAATCTGGCTAGCCTGCTACCATCCGCTAAATATCCTTACTAGAAATCAGACAGACATTGAATACAATATTTGACGCTGATAATATTCCACGAGAACATTAGATATAATTTTGACCCCCCCCCCCCTAATTGCCTACCCTACCTTGGTAACCAATCCTAAGTCCTAAAGGCTACGAAACTGCGGCAGTCTGGTCTTTCCCAAAGTTTCTTTTTTACAGTTAATTTTATTGATGTTATAAAAGTAAGTTTTAATAAAAAAAGAACAATTTTTTTCTTACGATTATAAAAAAAAATGTATAAAATGTATTTTAAATTTGATGTTAAAATTTCAAACAGTTTTCCAGTCCAGTTATTGGCTAAGTTTTTTTTTTAAAGAGAATTAATACTCAAGAAATTCTTCCTATTAATTAAAGTGTTGCTTTCTTTGGAAAGGGGATAGAGAAGAAGTGAAAGGTGGTGAAAGATGAAGGGCTTCAAGTATGGCAACACTGTAATTGCGCGAGATGATGAATCAGCCATCTGCTGAAGAGTTGACGAACTTTGTTGAAGCTTTTAGTTCATAGCCCTGTTACAATATTTTACTTTGGTGCGGTTAAGTGGGTACACCGAAGGAGGACGCTACGATACGTATGAGGGATAGAAAAAACTCAAACAAATTACTATTTTTCATAAATTGATGTTGCCTTGATTGGGGGTCCAGTCATCAATTAGTAGAAGAATATCATGTTCTTACAGCACAGCTTCAGTCATAAATTGGCAAAAGAATATCATTTTCTTACAGTGCAGAATACGTTTTGAATGCAATTATTTAAATGAAAATTTTAAAATTTATTGCATATTATTAAGATTTTGCATAAATAAAGAAAAATTGCCTAGTTTAAGGCTTTTTATTTTATTTATAAATTAAGAAAATTTATTTCACTTTTTATAAGAATTTATAATAATAATTTGCTCATTTCACCTAGTCTACCATTTAACCTTTATGTTATGAAAATTACATTATTAATATTTAAATATAAATTTATGCTTTAATTTTTCATCTTTGTAAGCTTCCAAAAATGAACACACCTCCCTTCTTCAAACAATACACAACACATTTGCTGTGAAAGTGTTAATGGTCTACCATATCTAAAGGTGTTGGTGTTCTATTGCACGTTTTCCACCAGTTCAACCTTAGCTAATTTTTATTAATGTTAGCAATTCATAAAATTAGCAGGTCCTTTGAAAATAAACTTCTTTTACAATTTGTAGTGAAGCAAGCAACACAAAAAAAGGCAATAAAAGGGTTCAAGGCAATTAAATGTGAAAAATTATGAAAAATTGTTTGCCGCATATAAAAAATGTTGTTAAGAAGTTTCATAATTTCAAGGTAATGGCAAAATCTTCTTTTTTGTGTTCTATAATTTTCTTACAGCAGACAAGGGAGGTAAGAAGCTTTTATGTTTTTGGTGTTCCTAAAAGTTTTTATTATATTTTCTTTAGTGTCTCTGTATACTCATTTACAATTTGTTTTAGTATATTTATACTTTTATAAACATTTTTGTTGCTCTTTCGTGATTAATAAGAGTTTTTTTTAATTGAATCATAAAATAATGTTAAAATTATAGACAGTGTTTGTAATTAAAAATGAAAATTTGCTAAAAACATAAATTATACATTGCACTTAATCAGATTAAATTTCATAAACTCGAGTAAGTAGTTTTGAAAAGAGCAGATTATAAACAAAGAAATAATGCAATACACAAAATTTTAAAAGGGTTTTTAAAGATTTTCTATGCGTTCAAGCAATCTTATACACGGCGTATGATAATAATGGAGGCACCTACAAAACCGCTGATATGGCAGCTGTAACTAAAATTTAAACACAAACGTTTCCACAAAAAAAAAAATTAATAACTTAGTAATGTTGCATAACTATAGACGGAATTCCAGAAAAATTGATTTTAAAGTTAAAAACATTTGCATAAAAAATAAAATAAAATAGTTTAATGTTAGATTTAATGGTAGATACGGCTCTTATCCGAAAACTATTAAAAGTTTTTACTAAATCTTTTAGTAACAAAACTTTATTTCTATCTCATTTGTATGAAAGCAATTAGAATTGAATCAACCAGTTAATATATTAATTTTTTTGGTTTAGGATTCATTGCCGCCATCTTGGATCCGCCATTTTAAATAAAACTTTTTTTAACTTCTGATTCTTTATCTGCGACCTTAAAAATTGCAAGAAGAGTAATTTATTTTCGAACATATAAGAGTTTTAAATTTATGGCTGCCATATTGGATCCGTCATGTTGAATTTTTAAAATTTGATTTCAGATTCGTTATTTGATACCCAAAAATTACCCCCCTTTTGAAATTTTAAGTAAATCAGACGACATAAAAAATTTAATGAAAAAAATTGTTTGTGTGCAATATTGGATCCGCCATTTTGAATTTCAAAATTCTAATTTCAGATTTGTAATCAGCGGCCGCTAGACCTATATAATTGATTATCTTAAGTCCAATATATTAAAAACTAACTCATGGCCTCCATCTTGAATACGCCATTTTGAATATAATTTTTTTTATTTCAGATTCGTGATAGTCTCATATATTCAATATTCTAGTATTGGTCAAAATTCTAAGATATTGGCCCACAGTGCACTGGCAATTCCTGAGCAGTGTTGTCAGTTTAGGGGATTTATCCCCAAACTGGGGATTTTTGTTCGTCAATGGGGATAAAATTTTCCGTTTGGGGATCTGGGGATTTATTGGGGATGACAAACAATTTAAGGGGATTTTTCGGGGTTAATATATTATTGCTTTTTTATATATTTATGAACTTAAATCTGATAATTTCTAAATATTTATATATTTCTTTTAAAAATTATGATAAAAGTGAATGATTTAGACAAATTTGTGTCTGGCAAGCTCATGTGCGTACAAACCTTAATACCTTTTGATGAAAATTTTAATTCCTTTTGGTGCCAAAGTATTTAAGGTTATTCAAATGTAATATGAGTTATAATAAGCTTTTGTTAAATTAAATATATACTTTACAAATTATTCAATTGTCAAAAATCCAAACCATCTGCTGAAATACTAAAACTTTTTAATACAGTACCAAACAAAACAAAATGTCTGAATGTGGCGAATCAGAAAATTTTAATTCGGAAATATTTAAAATGAAAAATAAAAAAAAATTGTATACATTTTTTTTTTTATTTAAATTTAATTTAAATAAAAAAAAATGTAATTATTATTTGTTACACGTACAAAGTTATTGAATTTGAGTTCATCACTTACCGAAAAAACTATAAAAATATGCTATTATTATATTAATTTTTTTTAAAAAGTAAACGAATACGAATTATTTACAGAAAATAAAAATTGGGGATTTTTGGGGATGAGAAGACTGGCAACACTGTTTCTAATTGAGTTACATTTACTCTATTGGTATGCGTTACGTATGAGTTATAATAATTATATATGTACAATTATAACACTCATACGACACGGTAGCCAATGAATGTATGATACTTTTGTTTGGTACTTTTTAACAGTTGTTTTGTATATTTCCATAAGACAATTACACGGAAAGAATTTACAAAATTCTAATTAAATTTTTAAACACCTTGCTCATACCAAATTTGTAAATACAAAAAATAAACTTTTTAAAAAGGCACCAACAAAGAAATTTTTAAATCCAAAAAAAATTTTCTTTTCTTTTTTGTAACTTTGAATTTTTATTTTTAAACAATTTTTATAAGATAAAGATAACGATTTACAAACGAGTTACAAATATTTAAAAAAAAAAAAAATTCTTGGGAATAAAATTTCAATTTAAAAGAAAATGTGATTGCTTTTACAAATTTCCATTGTTGGTGTTTAAACAACAGTTTAAACAACAACTACTGATTATTGCACAAACAAATGTCATGTAGTAACTGTCAACATTTTTTGGGTGTAGGTACTTGTAATCGTAAGCAATTTTCCGTTGTTTTAAGTACTCACACTTAATACTTAGCTGATATATAAGTTATTTTATAACCCCAGAGTGTCTTGTTAACTGAATGTAGAGGAAGCCACATATCATGGATCATGAAACAAAATGCATTTTTGGAATTCTGGGAAAATTCAATTGTATTTCAGAAACTATCAATTGATATTCATATTGATGAAGTGAATTTTAGATATTATTAATTGTATTTCTGAAATAATCATATGTATGTATTTCGGAAATTATACTTTAATAACTATGACATACAAACACAAGCAATGATTTCTGAAATATATATTTTTTTTTATAGAAGCAATACTCAGGAAAGAGAAGAGATAAAAGGTGAAAGATGAAGGGCTTCAAATATGGCAACACTGTAATTGTGAGAGTTGTTGAATTTTATAACAATAGCTGCGCACCATCTGATGGTGAGTTGGCGAACTTTGTTGAAGCTGTTTAGTTGATAGCCCGGTTAAATTATTTTACTGCGGTGGGGTTAAGTGCTATGGGAGTACCAAAGTTGGACGCTGCGATATGTATGAGGGATAGAAAAATCATAGATATTAATTTTCCAAATTGATATTGTGGTCGCTGGGGACCGAACCTGCAATCTCATGTGTAACAATCCAACGCGCTAAGCATTACACCATAGCTGAAATATTTTAATACTTCTATATTTTGATATTATTGTAGTATATTTTTACATTTTGATATTTTAGTATTTTGATACAGAGACTATTAATTATAGAGATAGGAAATCAAAACTTATACTACTCACATGTAGGGGGCGCTGAAATTTAGAGCACTTGAGCAACTATTTAGTATCACTTTAGTATCAGCTGAGCTTATATTTAAAAACTCAAAAATTGTTGAAAACTGCGCAAAATAAGAAAAAATCAAGCGAAAAATATGTTCAAATAATAAAATTTGAGAATTCCTTTTTTTATTTGCTTTTTTTGTTTGTTATTATTTCAATTTAAATAAAAAAAGAAAATTGTCAATTTTTTGAACAAAGTTCCATCTAGTGATAACGATATCGTTATAACTTTTGTTTTTGGTGACGACATACCCCTGTTTTGATATTTTGTTAATTTGATATTTTAATATTTTGTTACTTCAAGATTTAATATTTTGATATTTTAATATTTTAGTATTTTGATATTTTAGTATTTTAGTGTTTTGATATTTTAACATTTTAATATTTTAACATTTGGATATCCTAAATGTTAGCGACGTCTACAGTTTGTTTAAAAATTTATCGATGTTATATCTCTATATTATATATCTCTGATTAAAATATATCACGAAGTTTACGAAGAAGTATAAACCTTTTTCTCTTAAAATTATAAATACATTAATTTACAAATCAGACTAGAACTAGTTTCTGCATTTTGCTTTGGACAGGCTACATCAGTGATTTACCATTAAATTGTATTATTGTTTATATTTTATTGTCAGATTGTCTCTATATAATACTTTTTCAATAACCTGTCGGTTGTAGGAATCGAACCTGGGCCTATTACTACATTACAAACATAACTATACTAAGGTGCGACCGATTAGCCATCTTACCCAAGTAAGGCCTTGACTGCAATGTAACTAATTCATAGTTCTTTCCTATTCAGCTTTCTGTTGTTGTTTTTTACTCAGAAGTAATCAAGCACAGACACTTAAAAACATTCTACTTCTAGATTATTGTTTATCTTCCAATCTCCTCCGTGTCTCCTTTTTCGCAAGTGTTGCCACAGAGAATTTGTGTATACTGGAGACGGACAGCCATGGGGCCTTTTTGTAATATATTTTATTTCAATGTTTTTGTGTTAAATGTTACCCAATAAACATTTGGAAGATATATTACCTAGAAGATATTACAGTTATATCATCAATTTATCCCTTAGAAGACAATCAAAGTAGTATTTTGAACTTATCTTCTATTTAGCTGCCGGAAAGTATATACGCGATATTGAAAAAAAGTCAAAGAAATCTATTTTTGTTTCATTAAACAAAAAAATATATATATGCACTTCACTAGAAAATTATTAAAAATTAGAGAAATATGAAAAATCAGCTAACTAGTGACTACTTCTGCAAATAGTAAGGTAAACTTAAATTTTATTTTATTTATTTAATACTAGCGGGCGCAGCCCGCTACGTTGTTAGCGTGCCTTAAAGTTTAGAATTAAATTTCTTTTAGATAAAATAAAACAATATTTACTGTTAAGGTAAAATATTTGTTAAGGTAAATTTATTGTAATGTTTATGTACAAACACTATTTTTTGCCTCTTCATTTTTATATAAATAAATCATTTAGTATACCAACACGTGAGTTTGTAACAACTAATTGTCTGTTGTTCAACCATCGGCGTAGATAATTCGTATTCGTGGTTGGGTGGGGTGATGGCTTTGCCCGCTATCTTTAATATTATAAAATGCTTTCCAACCCTTTATACCAAATTTCAACTTCTTACCTCCAGGGGTTAGGGCAGGCACTTTTCCAATTTGTGAGACTGTTTCTGGGGAGACTTTTCCCCTTTTTACCCGTTCCGGTAGGAAATTCCAAAAATCCCGTCTTAGCGCATGTCTATGCCGAATATCAAGAAAACTTGTTTTAGTGGAGATATCCGTGGGGGGAGGAAAAAAAGAACTTTTTTTGAAATTATATTTTTTTAAAGATACTTTGTTTATACAAAATACTTTATTTGTACTTTTTTTGAAAAAGGTACTTTTTTTGGAAAAAGGTACTTTTTTTTGGAAAAGGTACATTTTTTGGAAAAACGTACTTTTTTGGAAAATGGTACTTTTTTTGGAAAAAGGTACTTTTTTTGTCAAAAAGGTACTTTTTTTTGGAAAAAGGTACCTTTTTCGGAAAAAGGTACTTTTTTTTGGAAAAGGGTACTTTTTTTGGAAAAAGGTACTTTTTTGGAAAAAGGTACTCTTTTTGGAAAAAGGTACTTTTTTTGTAAAAAGGTACTTTTTTTTGGAAAAAGGTACCTTTTTTGGAAAAAGGTACTTTTTTTTGGAAAAAGGTACTTTTTTTTTGTAAAAATGTACTTTTTTGGAAAAAGGTACTTTTTTTTGGAAAAAGGTACTTTTTTTGGAAAAGGGTACTTTTTTGTAAAAAGGTACTTTTTTTGTAAAAAGGTACTTTTTTTTTGGAAAAAGGTACTTTTTTTGGAAAAAGGTACTTTTTTGGAAAAAGGTACTTTTTTTTTTGGAAAAAGGTACTTTTTTTATCCCCTTTTTGCCCCTCCCGATAAAAATTTCCAAAATTGCCGTCTCAACGGACGTCTACACCGGTCGAGGAACCTACATACCAAATTTCAACTTCATAGCTCCAGCAGTTTTGCCTCTCCCCGTAAAAATTTCCAAAATTCCGTCTTGGTGGATGTCTACGATAGTGGAGGAACCTTTATACCAAATTTCAACTTCCCACCTGCGGTTTTGGCAGGCCGTCAACGGGGACTTTTTCCCCTTTTTAGCCCCCATTTTTACAACGTCCCTGTCCAAAATTCTAGAAAGTACTTTCCAGAAAAGTTAGCCCCTACTCCAAGGAACACATATCTTAAATTTCAGCTTTCTAGCCAAAGGGGTTTTGGCAGGCCGTCAAGGGGGAGACTTCCCCCCTTTTTGCCCGTTCCGGTAGGAATTTCCAAAAATCCCGTCTTAGCGGACGTCTACGCCGAAAGAGGAACCTACATACCAAAATTCAACTTCCTAGCTTCAGCGATTTGGGCTGGGCGATGTTGAGTCAGTCAGTCAGTCAATCAGTCAGTCACATTATTCTTTTATATATGTGACAGCGCATAGAGAAAGGGACCTAAGGGTAAAAAAATCAATTTTTTTTTGTTTTTTGTGGACAACATCTGAGCATCGAATGAGACCGATCCCATGCTCTCCTGACCTTAGGTCCCTTTCTATCCTTAGGTCCCTTTCTATTTTGCGCGTCACATATAGAGATATATTGAAAAAAAAAATTAATTTCAGCATTGTCTTTTCAGATCATAACATATTTTAAGGGAAGCAAAATAAATTCGAACCCACGGATGACTGGATGACTTTTAAATCGAAGTACAATAATTTTAAGAGGATTTTCTGTATTTCACTTGTGCTTTTATTTTTTTAATAAAAAGTGAAAAAATATATAAAAATTTATTTTTATCTTCTGGGTGGTTATCTGGGGATATCATCTTTTTATTATCTTCCAGATGATACATCGACGATATTTGCTTTACTATTTTTTATCTTCCAGCAGATAATCTAGCAATATTGCCTATTTATCTTCTAGAAGAATTGCTTTCATATTGCTGCATAGTATTGTATTCTGGACACATTTTCAACCATATGGGGTATCTTCCGCAATACGAAGGCGATTGTTGCCGGTATAATACGATTGGGGAATCGTATTCGTATTGCCATATTTACTGGGTTTTGTTTATTAAACACTAAAGTGTTTAGTGTTATAAATGAAGTAAAAAGTGATGAAATAAATAGTTATTTGTTTTTTTTTAAACTCACTTGGAAAAAAAATATTCTCCAAGAGTTTTTCTAATAAGAAGTGTAACAGATTTTGGTTCTGTAATAAAGTATAAAGTGCATAAAATTATCATAATATATTCCTAATATTCATAATATTATTATAAATGATCAAAGAGAATTTCTACATTACCATAATATGATCACTGGGGATATATTATGATTTTCAGAAAAATATTGTGATCATTAAAAGCATATTATGATCTTTTGGGATGCATTGCGAAATTGTAATTCTAACAAAATTATTCTACGCTATTATATCACATGTTTTCATAGTTTAGTTTTTTACTCATGTGGAAAAAAATTGTTCAAGAGCGGGTTATAATATAAAAAAATATAAAAATTGCCCGAAATTAATATAATTTATTTCTAATGATCATAATATGACTCATAAAATGATCACAAAATTTTCTGAATTACCATAATATGATTACTGAGATAATATTATGATTTAAAAAAAAAAAAATATTGTGATAATTAGAGTTATAGTATGATACTTTCGGATGCATTGTGAAATTGTATCTTTAAACATATTTTTCTGCGCGCTGATAACAAATATTTTGATAATTCATTTTTATGGATATGTAAGTGATAACTAAAATTAATTTAAATGTGTAAATTAATCATTGAATAAATATATGAACCATTCGATTGGCAACAAATTGACTTATCAGAGCCGAATCTGTTTTCTGGGTGTAATGATTCAATTAAAAAATATGCTTTTAGCATTTATTTTCTAAAAAAAAAGTGTTACTTAAAACTTTTAACAAAACTTCCTTTTTGTCTTTTGTTGTCCACAAAATTACTTATTACTTAAAATTAAATAATATATATATTTTTGTCAAATACCCTAAAACTGGACTTCATTAAATAGTTGGAACTAAACAATAGGTACACATACAAATGCGGTTTGTTTAAAACTAATACATATTTTCATATACAGCGTTTAGATTAGAGAAAGATTTGTTAAAAAAAATTATTTAGTTACATAAGCAAGTAAATAGTCGCCAGCAGGAATCAGACTCTATTTATTTTTGTAAAAAATTTTATTTAAATCTTAGTGACAGTCTAACCACCTTAAAACTTTTGTTTAAAGAGTTTTTTAGTAAGTTGCCTGATTTTGTTCTAGTTTCAAAAAATATTTTTTAAAGTCCCTTGTATTGCTACTAATGCAGTTGCTGTTGTATTATGTACACTCACATAATAGTTAAGTAATTTGACAGTAATTAATTATAATTTTTAAGTGTATTGCAGGTTTACTAATTTTTAACTGAAATTTTTTAAATATTTAATTATTTTTTTTTTATTCTCGAAATTAGAAGCAATTTTAGTTTATTTACTGCCGTATTTATTTGAGTGTATAACTGGCATGCATTTGTTGTGTGGCCTCAAAGTTTATAATGAATTTTGCCCTTTAACTATGCTATTGTTTTTTTTTTATAAATTTATTATGCTTTTATGCTGAAGTGTAAACTCGGAAAATAAAGTTTTTCTTTGGAGTTTTTTTTATGTGAAATTTTCATTAGTTTTTTTTTTAAGAGTAAATTAATTTGCGTAAACTTTTTGTATGCTAAGGCAAACTTACACATTATTATCTAATAATCTACAGGGTTATTGTTTAAAGGGCAAATTAAACTGGAATTTTTGTGTTTTAAATGAAACCAAAATGAAGCAAAGTCTCATTATTAGCTGATATTTAAAGAGTGGAATAGTTTAGCTACATAAAGCGCTGCCAACTTTGATGATTTGTCTCCATTTTGAGGATTTTTTAAGTGAAATTTTATGAAATGACAATTGACTATTTTATGAAATTTGATGTATGGAATATGAGAATTGTTTAGAAATTAAATAATTCATGACATTAATTAATATAATTTAATAAAAAAAATTTTCGTAGAATCAAGGAAAAATTTCATAATGTATATAATATTTAATTAAAAGTATGAAATTATTCATAACTTTTCTTTCATAAAATTTCATAATTTAATTAAAAAAATTCTCTGAATTTCATAAATGAGTTCTTCATAGATTTAATGAAAATATTCATTATATATATGTATATATAAAATTATTCAATAGTATTTCCTTTTTTTTTAATTTTTTTTATAAAATATCGTCAATTCATTAATTTTAAAAAATTTTCATACAATTAGATTTTTATACTAAACATTTAATTCTCAAATACAAGAGTTTTATGTAGCCATAAGGCCGAGTTTTAGTGATGTGCATTAATTTCTATACTGAGAGAATTATCTTTTATAATTTTTACTTTTTAATTATTTTTTTATTTTTAATTTTGTACTATGAAATTTTTTTACTTTTTGAAATTTTTCATTGGACGAATTCCAGTGACAATTTTCATTGAAACTATGAACAAATTCATTACTGAAGTGATGATAATTCTCTCAGTGCAGGTTGACAAGGACAGCTAGAATTGCATTTTGATATATTTTGCATGGAAAGCAAAATGTCGTCATGTCATCCGGCGATTTGTTATCGTAAAAGAATTTTTGTCAAATTGTTGGCATATTTTTACCTAAATAAGTGTTGCCTATCAGAACAGAGTTATTGAAATTCGTATCAGAGCTGCAAAAATTAGTACTTTATTTACTGGAGATTTATTTATTTGACAGAAGAAATATAGTTGAAAATTAACATATGCAAGTTTGTGGGCACATATGCAAGTTTGTGGGCACTGTGGTGTAATGGTTAGCGGGTTGGACTGTTACACGTGGGGTTGCGGGTTTGAGCCCCAACCAAGGCAACATCAATTTATGAAAAATAGTAATATGTATGGGTTTTTTCTATCCCTCATACATATCGCAGCGTCCTCCTTCGGTGTTCCCATAGCACTTGAACCCACCGAAGTAAAATAATATAACAGGGCCATGAACTAAAAAGCTTCAACAAAGTTCGCCAACTCACCATCAGATGGCGCGCAACAAATGTTCAAAAATTTAAAATCTCGCGCAATTTCAGTGTTGCCATATTTGAAGCGCTTCATCTTTCACCACCTTTCACTTCTTCTCTATCCCCTTTCCAAAGAAAGCAACACGTTAATTAATAGGAAGAATTTCCTTTAAAAAAAAAAAAAAAAAAAAAAAAAGATAAAATTAAATGCAATTAAATGAAAAACTATAAGACAACCACCCAGCAAAAAAAAGAGATGCCGAAGTAATAGAAAAGCAGTACAATTCATGATCTAGATGTACTTTTTTTTTTAACATAAACACCAATGATTTTAACATTGAGTTAGCAGAGCAGTACTTCCACTTCAACATTTTTTCAGTGCTTTTTGAACGAGTGCAAAAAAGCTCTTTTTCACCAATTAAAAATTCTTCGCAAAAAATTATATTTTTATTACTTTACAAAAGTTTTTCATTGCCTCGAATTTGCGAACTCATGATTGCTAGCCTCGCTCGCTACCGCTGAGCTGTTTTTTGATATAAAAGTTGACTGGCCTAAAAACACCTCGTAAAGCACATTACAGTAGACGCTCGCAAATTAGAGCTTTCAGTAATTCGAACGTCCAGAAATTAGAATCAATGTTTGCAATACATTAAACGCTCTGAAATTCGAATTTAAAATTCTAATTTCTGAGGGTTTGTTTTTGTTTTTGGTTATTTGAATACACAGGAAATCCCCAATTTATTTTTATTCTGTTTGAATAAAGTAAAACTAAAAAGGGGAATCACCAAATTATATATGTTTTTCCCTATTTGTTTTTTTTTTTTGTCGCATTTATGTACATTTTTGGGTAGTTTATTTGTGAAATTTGATACGCGTGTACATATTATTTGGCAGTCTCTATTAAATAATGAAAGTGTATCATTTAAAATGTTAAATAAACGTAAAAAAACACTTTTTCATTGGAAACGAAATGAAAAAAACGTCCAGAAATTAGAATAATTCAGAAATTAGAATTGCCTCAAAAACAAAGCGGTTCTAATTTGCGAGCGTCTACTGTACTAGGTATTGTGGTTTATTCTCTTCAATAATAATACTTTTTAAACAAGTGCAAAAGGTGCACTCCACCTTTTAATATTTCAATCAGTAATCAGTAATATTTTCATAAGCGCATAAAAAGTAATTTTTCATCGTTTTTATTTTATATATTTTTAAAAATTGAAAAAATAAAAAAATATTGAATTTAAACAAATTAATCATAAATATTAAAAAAAAAAAAAAATAAAAAACATTAAACAACTTTTTTTTCAAATATTGGTGCCTCCAGAAATGGAACCCGCTATTTGTTTAGAAATACCAAAATCACTTTTTAGGATCACTTTTAGAGCAAGTTGTTCAGAAGTAATGCCAAAACAGCTGTAAAAATATAATATCGGATACTTGGGAAGCAGTGAAAGAAGTGATTTTTTTAAGTTGTTTAGAATTACTTCTACAAAAGCAGTAAAAATACACTAACGCATACTTGTTAAGCAGTGAAAGAAGTAGTTTGTAAAGCATTGCAATCTTTTTGATGGGCAATTGAATTGGTGAAGAATTATGGCAAAATAAATACAACCATAGACTTGTTTTGCTTTCTTTTTTTTTTAGCGCCAAAAAATTTCAACGGTCGCTCAACTTCTTGCCATCAAGCGCTTGCTTGTAGGCGTTGCAGAGTATGAAACGTGAGTAAAAAGGTTAAATTTTCTATAATTCCAAATTATAATTGAAAAAATAATTCAAATGCGAAAATTTTATTTGATTATACCCACAGAAAGATATTAATTCAAATTCATAAATTTTATTTGCATTTACACTCATTAGTTCAAATACAAAAATTTATTTGTTCAAATTATTAAATTTAATATATTTGACACTCACTAGACAAATTGTAGATGCGAATATAGAAGAAAAATAGAAGACAAATATTTTGAATTGTAATTAAATGAATAATAAAAATTAAAAAAAAAAAAAAAAAAAAAAAATTTTGTATACTGTAAAATTTGGTGTTGTCTGCAATTACTCAAAAATTTTTTTCCATTAAGTTTAAATATATATATATAATTTTTTTTATTTCATTATTCCAAGAATATTTTTTTTATTTTTTTTTTATAGTACACTCACAATACATTGTTAGTTGTATTATTTTATTAACATTCTTTTAATTAAAAATTTCTTTGACATTTTGTAATTTATTTTAAATAAAACATTGAGCTGGTAAATATGCAATTTTTAAAGATATATAGCAAATATGGAATGACTAAACTGGATTTATTGCCATCCCTGGAGGGTGAGTTTTGACTTCGACTAGTTTCCATAGGGAATCGATTTAACTCCTCACAATTTCTCTTTCTTTCCTTTTTCTTATATTTACTATCCTTAATTTGCAAGCACTTGAACGTAAAAACCATACGTCAGTGTGGCAAATTTGCTAAAAAGGTGACACGGAGGAGATAAGAAGATAAACAGAAAAATCTAAAGTAGAATATTTCTGAAAGTAATAAACAATAACAGAAAGCTGAATAGGAAAGAAACTATGAATAAGCTACGCTACTTGCAAGGCCTTAGGTGGGTTAGATGGCTAAGCTGTCGACCTCTAGTAAGTATAGTTACGTTTGTAATGCAGGAATGCATGGGTTCGATTCCTACAGCCGACGACGCACTATGCTTCGTCCCATGGACAAAAATCAAAAAAAAAATTTTGTCTTAAATTGTGATTAAAGAAGGATTTTCTTAAAGTTAGGAAAGTAATTTAAACAAATGTGAAAAAAAATATTTGGTGTGAGTGCTTTTACCGCCAAGAGAGGGCGCTAAACTCAGAGAATTTTATGCAAAAATGACTTAACAGAAAAAGGGGTTTTAATTGTTTTACGAAAATAATTCTCAAAAATACATTTTTTTAAAAACTTGTTCGAAGATTTATTTTTAATTACTTTAATATATTTGTAGTTAAATTAAAATATGGATTTTAGTATATGTTTACAAAACAATTATTTTTTATTACTCCGAAAAACACATGTTTTTTTGTTGAAAAGCCACAAATTACTTAAGTTTGATATATAAAATTAGATTTTTTTTTCCTTTTTTTGTAAGTTTATACTGTTATATAACAGATCATTAAAAAATTAGTTACTATTTTTTACCACAAATTAAAAAAAAAATGGATTTTTTGAAATGCCTAAATTCATGATTTTTGCATAAATTTCAGGCATTTAAGAGTGTTTAGTATTTAAACCATGTGAACCTACCATTTTAGATTTTGGATGTATTGAGCGGACTTTTGTAAAACACTACCAGGAACATTTTTGTGGAACATTCTAACCCTCTAACTCTTCAATGAAAGGGAATTTTTTGGCCCTTTTTTAAAATGCGACCAAAAAGACCCGCACTGTGCCACGGGTTGTTGAAAAAATTATCATATAGACAATATATAGACAATAAAATATAAACAATAATACAATTTATTGAATAATCACTGATGCAGCCTGTCCATAGAAAAAAGGCAGAAACTAGATCTAGTCTGATTTGCAAGTTAATGTGTTTATAACTTTTGAAAAAATGTTTATTCTTCTTCTTAACCTCTAAAGTAAAATCTCAATATTAATAATAAAAATAATAAAAATTAGTTTTTTTTAATAACTTATTTTTAATAACTTAAACGATGATCATATACGAGCCCACATATGATCATATATAATATACGATACCATTTTCACTTGGGTAACTACTAATATATAGTCAGTCAGCAAACAAAAAAATTTTATTGTTGTTTTTATTTTGATTATTATTAAATGTTTGATAACGCTTTAACTTAACAAATATTTACAGAAATTTTAAAAACGTCATCCCCTGACGATTTCCTTAGGCAAGAATGAAATCCGGATAGGGACATGCCAACAACGGATTATTTTTCACAATTTGTTAAATACGTTTGGGATTTTAGCACATTTAATTCCTTTAAAGCAAACAAAGTATTGTGAGTGTTTTAATTTTTTAGGGATACATAAACTTTAAGACGAAATTTTAAATCATTATAAAAGTAAATATTATATAGAAGCAAATAATCACTGGAAGGAAATGGTATTGCAGCCATTCCATATTCATCTAAAGCAAAATCTTTAATAACGAAATCATGCTGAAATAAAAAAATATGTATATTAACAAAAAATTTTTCAATTACAGTTTAATAAAATAAATTCAAATGCAAAACACCAACAAAAATCCTTCAGTTAGCCTTTAAGAAAACAAAAAAGTTTTTTGTGAGTAAGCAGGTAAAACTTTAAAAGGTTTTTAAAAAAATTTAATTTGAAGTGAAATAACAATTGTAAGAAAGTACTGTAGTTAAAGCTTATTCAGCATTATGACTTATGACCTTAACCTTAAATATCAGATAATCTTGGATGTAAGTAGGTACTTTCAACCAAGTTTGTTACCGTAAACAAATATACCGCTACAAATCTTAAAAATATTGAAACTCAACTTACATCATATGGACACGAATGATTAACATTAGTATAGGGTTTGGCTAGATCGAATATAGTTTTCCAAAATAAGTACTTGTTGCCATTTTTCATAAATTTACAAAAATCAAAAGTAGCATTATAAAGAAATGGACGATATTCATTGCTTTTATATAAAAGTTGGGCACTTAACTATTTAAAGAAAGAAAATGGTAAATGCTAAATTAGTTTGTATATAATTTTCAGTCAATAAATTGCCATACTTACGGTTATATTATCCACTGGAATTTGTAATAGATTTATATGTAGATGGGCTCCTATTTTATCACGTCCCATAACTCTTAAACGACAGTGTTTTATAGCAATTGAATTGTTATCGAAAATTTCACACTTCATATTTGTAAATCTTAATTTAATTGAATTGCTGAAACTAAGGTTATTAAAAATATTTATCACTATAAATAAAACGAAGTTATTCATAGTGAACAAAAGTTTTAAACACAAATAAATAGCGAAATTGGAAAAAAAATGATTTAATTCAAAGCAATAACTAAACAACAATATAAAATCTCAATTTAAACGACAAGTAATTTTAACTTTAATTTAAATAATGTATAATTTGAATTTAATTGGTATATTTAAAAGGAATTTATTGTACTAAATTATATTTATTATGTATATTAGGTTGTCCCGAATTTCGAAAATTTTCGTATTATAGAAAAAATGCAAAACAAATTTTTCAAGGTACTTAAAGTTTGCTATCCGAGTTTGAAGCTGGCCTTCGTAGTCTATGTTTTTAAAATTATGGACAGCATTTAACCGATTAATCGTTATTCGATTAAGTCGATTAAAAATTGTTCGAGTAATTTAAAATGTCTTAAATTCGAATAACGAATGATTCCAATGATTTAATGCAGTTGATTATTAGAGTTTGTGTGTGTGTGTGTGTGTAATATTGTTGTATTTAAGATAATACAGCGTTAAATAAATAAGTGTAAAGCTAAATCAAACTAAAGAGAGCGTGTTAAATTTATTTACTAAGAGCACCAACCCGGTTTTTACAAAGGCGATATACTTACATTTTATAAGCTAAATGTAACTTTTGGTGTCAGCGATGGGATTGGTTATTTTGATTGCAATAGAAAAGAACATGGTTTATTTAACGAAAATAAAGCAACGTTTTTAAAAGGTAAAATGTAACAACCCAGCAAAAAAAATTGCAAGTAGTGCTTTACAAACTTTTTCTTTCAATGCTTTACAAGTATCCGTTGGTGTATTTTTACTGCTTTTTTATAAGTTATTCTGAACAACTTCAAAAAATCACTTCTTTCATTGCTTCTCAAGTATCCGTTACTACATTTTTACAGCTTTTTTATAATTACTTCTGAACAACTTCAAAAAATCACTTCTTTCATTGCTTCTCAAGTATCCGTTACTACATTTTTACAGCTTCTTTAGAATTACTTCTGGACCACATCCAAAAAATCACTTAAGTATTGCTTCTAAAGAGTAATTGCTCTATAAGTGATCATAAAAAGTGATTTTGGTATCACTTGGCATTTCCAAAGAGAGGGTCCCGGGTTCGATTCCCGGCGGCACCAATATTTCTTTATTTTTGAATTTTTTTTTTATTCTATTAATTTTTATTTTTAATATTTATAATTAATTTCTTTAAATTCAATATTTTTTTAATTTTAAAATTTTTAAAAATATATATACATATATATAAAAAAAATTGTGAGAAATTTAATTTTATGTAGCTGTAAAAATAGTATTGAAATAAATATTGAATTGGAGTGCACCTTTTACACTTGTTTAATAAGTACTTTTATTGAAGAGAATAAGGAACAATATCTCGCATTAACAAAGTGGTGTTTTTATGCCAGTCAACTTTCATATCAAAGAATAGCTCAGCGGCAGAGCTCAGCGACTAGCAATTGTAAGATCGCAAGTTCGATACCCGGTGGTGGCAATAAAAAAACTATTGTAAAATAAAAAAATATAATTTTTTTTTTGTGAAAAAATTTTTTTTTAACTTAAAATTGGTGAAAAAAGCTTGCTTTGCACTCGTTCAAAAAGTACTAAAAAAATGTTAAAGTCGGAGTACTCCTCTTTATGTTAAAAAAGAAGTACATCTAGATCATCAATTGCAGTGCTTTTTCTACTGCTTCGGCATCTCTTTTTTCGCTGGGCTTATATTAAACCTAATGGGTTTATTAATAAAATATTTCAAAAATGATTTCACTATTTTTTTTTTTTTTTTTTTTTTTTGTTAAAAGAGAAGCAACACTCAGGAAAGTCTTCCTATTAATTAACGTGTTGCTTCCTTTGGAAAGGGGATAGAGAAGAAGTGAAATGTGGTGAAAGATGAAGGGCTTCAAATATGGCAACACTGTAATTGCGCGAGATGTTGAATTTAAGAACAGTTGTTGCGCGCCATCTGATGGTGAGTTGGCGAACTTTGTTGAAGCTTTTTAGTTCATAGCCCTGTTATATTATTTTACTTCGGTGGCGTTAAGTGCTATGGGAACACCGAAGGAGGACGCTGCGATATGTATGAGGGATAGAAAAAACTCATACATATTACTATTTTTCATAAATTGATATTGCCTTGGTTGGGGCTCGAACCCGCAACCTCACGTGTAACAGTCCAACGCGCTAACCATTACACCACAGCGCCCACAATATATGGTAATAATATGGTAAATTTACTCACAAAAATGGTAAAATTACGTGTAATTTCTTAATGTTTTTTACACATTTTCAGTGTAAATTTACAAATCTTGTATGTAATTAACTTATGCATCACATGTGTATTTTTTTTTTTTTTTTACGCACTGGGAGTAAATTTACCATATTTATATTAGGAGTTCAGTTTCCTACTATAAGTTGAGTAAATTTAAATAAAAATTCATTAGAGTGTAAAGTATAATTTTGTGTTGCTAAGATTTTTAATAATAAGTTCGGATTTTTTAGGTCTACATACAAAAATAGTACCAAAACGCCGACATACGTATATTTTTAACTCTTAAACTTAAGAGGGTTTTTTGTCCCTCTCTAAAATGGGGTCATTAAAGTCCATTTAATTGAAGAGTAAGTGGGTTCAAATGTTCCGCAAGAATATTTATCATGAAATTCTACTATAAGCCTCTGTAGATATCAAAGTTGTAAATTTAACTTCAGTGCCAGAAATAAGTCACAACTTAAAATATGTTTAAGGGTTAATCCAGTGCTTACTTAGAATTGGCGCCCAAATAATCAAAAAAAAACCTAGATTTTAGGGGGAAACTTCCATTTTAGGTATAGGATGTATTCAGCAAACTTATGTAAAACATTACGAGGTACATTTTTGTGGAATATTTTAACCCTTTTACTCTTCAACTTACGGGTCTTTTTTGTCCCTTTTTAAAATCGGACCAAAAAAGTCCCTTTAATCGAAGAGTTAGAGGGTTAAAATCTTCCACAAAAATGTTCCTCGTAATGTTTTACATAAGTTCGCTGAATACATCCTATAGGTCAAATGGAAGATTCACATGGTTTCCTATGCCGATTCACAATAAACATTTGAAAAAGAGGGGAAATAAAATTCCGTTGTGATCTTGCAAAACACACTTGTTTTTTTTTTTTTGGACTCCTTTTTTTTTGGAATCCATTATCAGAACACCGTAGTTTTTTTCTGTTTGACTGTGCAATTTGACTTGATACCTTATAAAAATTTTTATTCAGTTAATTATTTTTTTTTAATACTTTCTTGTAATTCTTATAAAAATATAACAACAAAACTTACTTTTAATATATGATAAACATCAACAATATTTCAAAATTTTATACAGCAAAATCTCCCTTTATATATATATTATAATTTTAATAAAGTTTAACAATATTTTTACATTTAATTTTGGTATTTTATATTAAGAACTATACATCATGTTGGGATTTGTAATAGAAAAGTTATTGTTTGCTATAAAATTTTTTTATTTTATTCAAAATCTGTAGCATACATATTTGAAATAAAAATAAATTTGTTTGCCACAAAGCCTTAAAATATGCTTTAAATAATTTAAATTTAAAATATTATATGCAACACTTACCTACCTTATATAATAAGAAAAAAGAAACAATATTAAAAAAATATATATGGGGCATTTTTTGTAAGCCGAAAAACAACAGCTGTTCAAAATTTTGCTCGACATATTATTGCTTAAAATGAAGGCAAGCATCTTTACTTTAAACGTTGAGTAGCGTAATATGGAGTTAATGATGGTTGAGCCACTACATAGGGTTGAAATACTAAATTTAGAGACGCTGAAAACATGTTAAGATGATTTCGAATCTGGCATTGAATTTTTTAAATTAAAAATGGCGAATCCAATATGACGGACAATTTTAACATGTTTCATAATTTTCTTTTAAAATGCTACTTCTAAACATGTTTAAAGATTCTCTGAAAATAATATCGCGCATTCTTCGTAGCTCTACCATCATTACCTCCATATTGCGCCACTCGACTTTTGGAAGTAGAAATACTATACTTTGTTCCCTGATACAACTTTAGGCCATGAGGGCTCCCATTCACAAAAAACTCCCCATATAATTGAAATTTATAAAAAATAGATTGCATTTATGAAAGCATAAAATATACTTTTGCCTGAGGTGCCTACAGGTATGCAATAGTTTATTTTTAATATATATTTTTGAAAACTATATTACTTTATTTTTTTTTTTTTTTTTTTTGTTATTGCAAAACTGTGTAGCATAAAACTATGAGAACTTGTTCTAAGAAAATATATAATAACAAATCAAAATTTCTCCCCTTGAACTTAAAAGTATGCAATATTCTTATAACACTTTATAAATACAATAAATGCTAGATGTTAGCATATCTTTAAGGCATTTGTATATGATTTAATATAAATTTATTTATAAACAAATTTCCTTTTTATTTTTCATAAATATTTTCTGTATAAAAAAAAGACTTCCATGTATTTTCGCATACTAGGGAGGCATCTTTATAATTTAGAAGTGTTGATGTGGGTTAAAATATCAATAGAAAAGACTAAAATATCAATAAAAGTGCCCTTAGATCTTCTGAAATCATAGCTGTATGCATAGTAGTAGTCCCACTCATTAAAAAATTTAGAGCTTGTCCTTGTCTCTATGTACAAGTAAAATTACAAACAATTTATTTTTTCAAATGACAGAAAAAGAGTAAAGCTACTATATTATACTATGGATATATAAGGGTTTTTTCTTTATCGATGATCCCTATTTCTGAGCGTTCTTTTATGACTCATAAAAGGTTACTAGATATGAGCATTATTGGAAATTTCAGAATTTCTGAGCCTTTCATGATTCAGTTTTAAGTCATTTATGAGCAATGAAAAAATTTCCAAAATTTTTTAAATAGTCTCATAAATAAGAGTAAGTTATGTTTCTTTTCTGACTATAAAATCTGAACGCTGGGTAGTTATTAATTTTTAAATTTTTAAAAAATAAAGATTACCTACATTTTTCCAAATAAATAGCAAAATGATGATATTTATTTGTAATCATGGAGAATATATGGAAAAGGTTTTTAGCCACTATCCTAATGGAATGCATTTTTTGATGGACTCTTTGCGTTTTACTGTGTTAATTAAAAATAACTCTAATTTACTTAACTCACTACTAAAGTGAAAAAATTATAGAGAATTAATTCACATCGATTTATGCAGTTAAGAAGAAATTTATTTTAGCTGTGTTTAGTTTGCTCTAGGTGTGTTTAGTATACCCTAGCTGTGTTTAGTGATCTCCATTATTAAATATGCCCAATCAGCAACAAGCAGCTATATAGAAACTCAAATACAATTAGTAACTTTGGTATTAGTAACTCAGGTATTTCTTTTTCTGAGTTCGGTAAATTTTTCAAGTAGGAAGGAAGTACTGGATTAGACACTGTTCTCTAACATCTCCTTGCCTTCGGTCAGAAATTAGAGAGTATCCGATAGTAGATCATTCTCGGATTGTAACAGTATACTTTTCGATATGACAGGTATGCTTAGTAGGGTGGGTCAATTTAGCAATCGATATTGTGCCATCGATTTTTCGATAGCTTTTGACATGAAAAAAATTTTTTTTCACTACGATATATCAAAAAAATCATTTTCGAGGCACCCATATTTCTATTTTTTAAAATTTTCTAATAAATGCTTGATTAGCGCCATCTTGCGGTGGCTTTTTGAAACAACTAATGAAGTTGTAAACAATATAATATTACAACCTTTTCAGAAAGGTATAATTTATGAAAATCGGATAAAAAATGTGGCAACTAGAGGTAAAAATAGTAAAAATTTCCTGCCCTAGACTAGAGCGAAGAAAGTTACCCTCGATGGTGGAGTGAGAAACTTTTAAACCAGCTGCGGTTAAAATGAACTCGGCTAAGACGAATTCTCGGTTAATATGAACTAAATTGAAATTCTCAACGTTTTCGCAACAATCTCAATAAAAAAAAAACCTCTGTTTTACGAGCTCGTACGCGATTAAAACGAATTATTTCTGCTGATGCCACAAACAAATTTTCTTTATAATTTTTTTGTATTTTGAAAATTTTTAAATCGAATGCATTTTTTCTTAAATATATCTGAACAGATTTCCGATGTATATTTAGAAATCTGTTGGATTTCTGTTTGGCGAGACCAAGACAGCAAAAAGACTTGATTCCTTTAAAATACACGAATAAGTACAAATGGATAGTACTCACTAATAATAGAAAAAGAAACATTTTGATTATTTTAAATAAATATACCTTTTATTTATTTCTCAAAGAGATTGCCGAGTGGTAGTTTGCGTAAAAAACTACTTTTTCGCCTTTTTCTCGTGTCAAATATAACACTTTGTCCTGTCTTGCCATTTAGGAAGTGCTCAGAAGTCTAAGTCGATTAGGACGTCCTCAATATCATGAGAGGGTGATCGATCCTTGACAATATCACAAATAATTTATTTTAGAAATAAAATTCTTGAAATGGTTTTTGGGAATTTTAAATATTTTGTGGATAATTAAAAATGTTTAAATATATTTTACGCCTGTTCAGACGAACCTCGTTTACACAGAACTACCCCCGTATTCAAAATGAAAAAGCATATGCTAACTAACTAGCTGCCAGCTTTCCCTTATGGGAATTTGTGTGTAAAAAAGATAACAGCAAATTAATTAGCATACACTTTATCATTTTGAATACGGTGCCTAATTCTTCTGATTCCCAGTCGTTCGTACTAAGCTAGTTTTACTAGTGGCAGCCATGCCGCGGTAAACTGAAAGCTTACAAGTCAGCTATCTTCGCTGCTTAAAGGAACTCATTGATCGAGCTCTGCCAATCGATCGACTTAAATAAGATCTTGCCAAAGGACACACAAATCCTGCTTATGAAAAAAGGAGTGATGGCTCTTTTTCGGAATGGTCTGAAATCGTCTACCTTTATTTTCCAGGATGCATGGATGTGTCCACTAATGGAACTGATTAATATTCTCCTCCTTTGGACATTATGGATAGTGGGAAGGATATAATTAGCTCTGTCAATCGATTGACTAAACTGAGATCTTGAGAGGGAACACAGGAATCCCGCTTATATAAAGAGAAGTGACGGTATCGTCTGAAGACTCTCTCCACGCATGGGTCGACTAACTACAAATAAATAAAATTGCTGAATATTCTCACCCTTTTGACAATATGAATAGTGAGAAGGATATATTTACCCAGAAGAGACTTTCCTCGACAATTGGAAGCTTCCTACTGTCGCGACGATCGATGCGTGATGATTCTCTGGCTGCTCGCAATATACAGACTCTTTCTTTCTCTCAACTATGTTCCACTTAGCTGGAAAAGGCTAAGGGTGGTCTTCATTCCTAAAGTCGGCAACAGAGGACACGAGAATGGTTAAAAATATATGTGAATTATTCTGTCATTGAAGACAGAAACTTGAGGGATCGTCAAAAGTCCATTGGAGTTAATTTCCATATCTCAAAGGTCTGTCTACTGAGACTGCTATTCGCAAGGTAGTGGAAGTAGTGGTGAGAATTCTGGAATATCAACAGTTTACGATGGTGCGTTCTTGGATATAGAAGAAGCCTCCAAAAACGCAATTACTAATGCAATTCATACCCTGCAAAAAATAGACATGATTTTAAAAGCACTGCAGTACTAGAAGCACGTTTTATAGCGCTTCTATCATCTCTCCCTTTCAAAAATGCACTAAACGAAGGCAGAGTTTTTGTAAAAGTCATGTCATATAACCGCAATAAAAGAAGCTGCTTCCAAAAATGTAGTAAAAAGTTGCACTTCGTTTATTGCGGGTATATAACATGAGTTTTGTTCGCGATGTCCCACTTAGAAGCAATAAATTACAACAAAAATACATTAACATCAAAAACTCTGCCTTCTTTTAGTGCATTTTTGGAAGGCAGCGAAGAGAGTAGCGCTAAAATATGCGCTTCTTGTTCTGCATTGCTTCTAAAATCGTGTCTATTTTTTGCTGGGTAAGGTCTTAGTGGATCTGGGTGTTGAGAGTTTCTGCAGACAATGTTGGACACCAGGATTGTCAGCATGTCTGGGGGCAGCGAGTTGTTACTAAGTATTGGACTTGGAACATCTCAGGGCGGGGTGTTCTGTCCATTGATATGGCTTCTGGTTAGAAATTCAATCCTTATGGAACTTGACAAATGGGGAGAAAAAGCAGATGACGTAGTGATATTGGTATTAAGTTTCTTTCTAGATCTGATAGGTGATATCATGAGCAGCAGTTGGATTTGTGAAGTCTCTGGGCTACAGGTAGTGGTCTGGGAGTGAATTCGAACAAAACAGTATCGGTACTTTTCACTAGAAGGACCACGATTCCGATCTACAGACATTTGCGGTTACGGGGTTGTAAGCTCGCTTTATCGCATAATTCAAATTATCTGGGTATTATGCTTGATGCAAAACCCTCGTGGAAACTTAACATAAAACACAGGGTTTTTTCACCCACGTGTCGTTTTACACTTGTTGGAAGATGGGTGCATTTTCGGATAAAGAAGGAGCCTTCAATAGCGTAAGTACTAACGCAATCTACAAGGCCCTAGTGAATCTGGGTTTCAGAGTTTCCTCAGCAACTGTATAGTGACCATTTAGGACACCAGAATTATTAGCGCATATCTAGGGAGTATCGAGATTTCAAGACGAGTTGGACCTGAAACACCTCAGGGTGTTGTGCTCTTTCCATTGCTATGGCTTCTGGTTATCAACTCGGTCCTCATAGAACTCTACAACTAGGGAGTAAAAGCCTATGTGGATGACGTGGTGGTATTTGGTATCAGGTTTGTCTCTTTGAATTTACTTAGTGCATGGGCTATATGTAGTGGTCTGGGAGCAAATCCAAGCAAACCAGAAATCCTACTTTTCACAAGGAAGAGGAAAATTCTGATCTTCAGTCTTCCGCGGCTAATGGGCTGTGAGCTCTCTTTATTGGACAGTGCAAGGTATATGCGAATTATCCTTGATGCGAAACTTTTATGGAAACATAACATCGAATACAAGCTGAAAAAGCTATGGTAGCTTTATAAACTAAAGGAAGATGTTCAGTTGTAAATGAAGGTTGAGCCCAGGGATGATGCTGTGGATGTTCACGGCTATAGTACTACCGATATTTATATATGGCTCGCTTGTATGGTGTACGACCACTGACAACGGGTATATTAGGACTCAGCTTTACAGGGTGCAATTTCCGGCATGTATTGATGTTACTGGAGCGCTTCGTATGTTTCCTTTGGAGACATGTAACACCATGCTTCATTCCCATTGATTTGCATATTGGGGCAACGATTGTCTGCTACGAGTTCTTGGAGGCCAAGACCATTGCGACATGCCAAAGTTTTTGATGTTTTGCCCCGCATCTGAACGAATCATCTTACTGTTTCACTCCGAGAATGGACTACGACAAGTTAATTGAGGATACATTCCATTCTAGAAGGGAATGAGAAATTAATGGCTGTAGTATTACTGGCCATTTTTATATTGAGCTCTACACTGACGGCTCTAAGATGAGCTGCGGTATTGGATTCGGTATTTACTAAGAGGGGTTGGATATTGCGGACTCTTAAGATGATACTACTGTTTTTTAGGCGGAAGTGCTAGAAATTGAGGAGGCATATAAGTCGCTCCTTTAAAAGGGAGTATGCTGGAACATTATCATTGTGGTCGCCAGCGAGGCGGCAGTCATAGGTTAAGGCCCTTACTTGACAACCTTCACCCTTTTTGAACAGTGCGGGGATGATAGGCCAAAAGTAGTCTTTCCAACATCACTCTTATATGGGTCACGGGGTATAGGGACTTCTATGGGGATTTACAGACAGACCCTCTGGCAAAGGCAGATTCTGCGTTGGATGTGTCCTTAACTCGCATACACTCCTGTTCACCTAGGTAGTGGTGAACAGTAGAACAGACCGCGAAGACTGTGATACTAGAACAGACTGCGAAGTCCGCGATATTGGAACAGACCGCTAAGGCTGTGATATTAGAAGAGACCGCGAAGGCTGTGATATTAGAACAGACCTTAAAGGCTGTGATATTAGTACAGACTGCGAAGTCTATAAAATTAGAACAGATCGCGAAGATTGTGATATTATTTAGGAAACAACCCACTGAAGTTTATAGTATTTCAAAAAATTTAGCTCGGTACTGGCCAGGTTTCGGGCTATGGCAGTTCCTATCAACCACCCCGAGTGTTAGGATCCTGGACTACATATTCGAATTAAAAAATTAACCAAATGAGAATTATATGTGGCCAAAAAGCAAAGTAAAATATATAAAATAATAAACAATAGTGTATGCTTTCACATACACACAAACTAACTTCTATGCAGTACGTAAACAACATCCATACGAATAAAGAATATAAGCAGTACTCATATCGTATTCACACTGCGTAAAAATAAATATTATCGGTAAAGTGTGTTCCCACTGAATTGAATTGCAATTATGTAAGCAGCCAAATAGGAGTGGTAATTTGAGGCGTAAGAGAGATATTCTGAGACTTACTGCCGTGTTAACCGGTCATACAAATATTGGTCGTCATGCGTATATGCGCGGACTACACTACAATACACAGTGGCGCAATTAGGAAACACCTGGAGAGGAAGAGCCGGTATACCAACTTCTTTTGTGACTGTGCAGCAATTGTAGACGCTAGGCACCGAAATTTTGGAAAGCATATGCTGAACAAATTGTCTGAGATATCAGATACTGGGCTAGTTAATCTGATTAGATATACCAATACGTCGGGTTCCATCTACCACATTTCAAATCAGCAACCTTTGAGTGGTGTGATTTTTCAAAACAGAGTCCTCTAGCACCCTACTTGTTGCTCAGCCATTGTGAGCTGCCATTTAAACCAACCAGCCAGTCAAGTGAAAGTAAAATAATATCTTTCGCAGTCTTTCCAAAAATGATTTTTTACAAAAATGATAATTTATCTCTGTGAGTTTTAAATTTAAAAAATTTTAATTTAGTAGGTTTGAGGTTAAGAAGAAAAATAAACATTTTTTCTCTACAAGTTATAAACACATTAATTTGCAAATCAGACTAGATCTAGTTTCTGTCTTTTTTTCTATGGACAGGCTTCATCAGTGATTTTCCATTAAATTGTATTTATGTTTATATTTTATTGTCAGATTTTCTAAGGATGATAATTTTTCAACAACTCTTCGGCTATAGGAATCGAACACATACATTCCTACATTACAAACGTAACTATACTAAAGTTCTACAGCTTAGCCATCTAAACCAAGTAAGGCCTTGAATGTAGTGTAGTTAATTCATAGTTTTCTTTTCTATTCAGCTTTCTGTTATTGTTTTTTACTTTCAGAAGTGATCAAACAGACACATACAAACTTTAGATTTTTTGTTTATCTTCTATCTTTAATTTTAAAAAATTTGTATTCTAAAAAAATATTTTCCCTGCTAATTTTTCAATATATAATATTTTATGCTTGTTAGATTTCTATGCTATAAAACCATATGTGTCTGTAAGTTTATATCATGCATATTTTTAAGGAAACAAATTTCTTATGTATATAGTATTTTTTTCTTCATTTTTTGTATAAATAGATACAATTTTATTTATATTTTCTAGTCTTTGCACCTTGTTTGCTTACAATTTTTATATGTTTTTTCTGTGAGTTTTCCTTGTGATATTTTTTTAGTACACATTAGACTGGTTCATGAAATATTTACTTGAAATAATCCTTACATATGTAATGTTTTAGTTTAAGTTGAGCTATAATTTACATATTGTCAAAATGAATTTGAAAAAAGGCAATATATTAAACATATTTTGTATAGATTTCTTTGTTGAAGTATTTAAGATTTTGTTGAAGAAAAAGATTTAATATTTTAAGATTTTATAATAAATAATTCTATAAAGCCTAGAAGTATGCTTTTAATATATTTTAATTTGCTATTTTCTCAAATCCATTGAGAATTGTTCACAAAATTACTGAAACAAACTGCAAATTCTTTCTTACTGCTCATGGACATAATTGATTGAAATGCATTTATTCCCACTCAGGGAAAATATATTATTTTTACAATATGATCAACTCCACATATCTGTATTTTCTACTGTCGCAATTGATTGTTGCAATCAAATTATTATTGCATAAATCCTAATATACTAATGATATGGCCAGCTATAATCATTTTTTAGCTAAAATCTCTCTTTTGTCTCTTATCATATTACTCTCATATCTACAAATATATAGTATTTGAATTATCATATTACTCTCTTCTAATTACCATCATATTATTATCTGAATTGTGGGAAATCATATTATAATCTGCATTGTGGGAAATCATTTTAATAATAATCAAAATCATTAAATATTTATTTTTTAGATCGTTAGGGGTTCAAACCATTGATCATTATCAGTTATATGAAAAAAAAAAAATACCTAATGAATCAATGGTTAAGTCTCCCGTATGATATAAAATGCTAAAGATTGTTCTTTATGACTGTTGACAACATCAACTATAACATCTCATATTGTTGAAGTATTACTTTGTTGTATTTCAACCAACTGATTGATCGGCCTGGATCCACTTCAAAATGGCCTTTAAACTAACATACCTTATAACTAGGAAGAATACAATTTTTTATTAACATCCGTCGACTTTATGACCTCCGATGTAAATAAAAGTACTGCATACTTTTAGGTTTTGTATATCATTAAAGGTAAATAGGAAAATCACAGAATTTCATCTATCTTCCAATCACAATTATTCACCAAATTAAGTTTGTTTTTAAACTTAAAGTCAACCAAATAAACCACAACTTTTTGTTCTGCTTTACTAAAATAACTTACAAAAAAAAAATTTCTTAGCATATTTTGTGGCTGTCTAGAAAGTTTTTTTACCCTCTTACACACTACGACTTTTAGCATAACAAACAAGTTACAATTTTTTTTTTCTAAACTTCCCTTCAAATTGTGTGATTTGAAAGGCAAAGCAAAAAAAAATAGAAAAATCAGACGTGAAAATTTCTCTATCAATGATTTACAAGCAACACTTGACACAATAAAGCAGAAATTTAAAACGAAACTTTACAACAATTGCAACATAATTGCCGCGACTTTATGGTATTTTGTGTAAACTTCAAAAGAAGAAGATGTGATTTTTACTACTACCACTAGTATTTGTGTAATGCTGGCTGGCATCGCAGCTATTGTTGTCTGGCACGTGTCATTTGTATAGGAAAAGGGAAGAATACGAGCATAAGAAAATACAACAAAAAAGGATCATCTTTATTAAGCATAATATTGCATGTATTGAACATCAAGTTGATTTTCATTTTACTTAAACCATATTCATAAAATATGCACGAGTTCCACTTGAAACTACTTAAGCTCCAAATTCATCCCAAGCAAATAACACGACAAGCATTGGAAGTACTTACTCATCTCATTTCGTTGTAGATCCGTTAAGCTTTGTTAAATATATGTTTAAACATAATTTTGTGGTATTGTAAAATCAATATTATTTGTGAAACAGTAAACTCTACTCTATAAAGCAGAAGTATTTAGAAAAGTTTGTCATGTCGTTTGTAATTAATGGAAATATCGGATCTAGTGTTCCTTTGAAAGGACGAAGTCAGGTCTAATAATTAGTTGGTAATTTAAGATTTTCTAGTAGAGTGTTGCGTTTATTTCTGAGCAGTTTCCCAGGAAAATTTTCTGTTCCAAAGAATCGGTTGTAGAATAGCTACTTGTCATTCACAACCCCTTCTACTGTCGATTCTAACACCGATTCTTTTTGTTTGAAATTGTCCCAAAAGCAACCCCTTCTATGGCTCCAAAGTGGAACCGGTTGCTCTAGAATCAGTTCTGGAACTTGTTCTGGAACTGATTCTACGTCACCCACACCTTCCATATAGGATCCCAGGAACTGGTTCCGGAACCAGTTCCATGGAATCGGTTGCAGTGGAACCAGTTGTAGAATGGGTGTGGTTGGCTACCGATTGTAAAAAATTTTCCTGGGTTAGTATTAAAAATTAGCAAAATCTTAAAAGTTATGACCGATTAGGAGTTTATACAATCTTCTAAGATAACTTCAGATATTTTAAATATCGTATAAATTTTATTTTTGCACATTTTTTCTCAGCACTTTGTTTAGAGTTCTCTCCCAGGAAAATTTTCTGTTCCAAAGAATCGGTTGTACAATCGCTACTTTTCGTTCACAACCCCTTCTACTGTCGATTCTAACACCAATTCTTTTTGTTTGAAATTGTCCCAAAAGCAACCCCTTCTATAGCTCCAAACTGGAACCGGTTGCTCTAGAATCAGTTCTGGAACTAGTTCTGGAATTGATTCTACGTCACCCACACCTTCCACTGGTTCCAGAACCAGTTCCATGGAATCGGTTGCAGTGGAACCAGTTGTAGAATGGGTGTGGTTGGCTACCGATTGTAAAAAATTTTCCTGGGCTGTTTCTGAACTCAAAAGATTCAAAAGTTATAAGGGAAAATGTGAAAAACATTTTTCCTAAGTTTTTTATGTTTTTTTATATATTCAAAAAAATGTTTGCCCTTTTTTTTCAAAAACTTTCATATCCGCAACATTATTTCGCGGCAAAAAAAATTGGAAGAAATGCTTTACAAACTACTTCTTTCACTGCTTCAGAAGTGTCCGTTAGTGAATTTTTACTGATTTTTTAGAAGTTATTCTGAACAACTTCAAAAAATTCCTTTTTCATTGCTTCCAAAGTATTCGTTAGTACCCAGGAAAATATTCTGTTCCATAGAATCGGTTGTAGAATAGCTACTTTTCATTTACAACCCCTTATACTGTCGATTTTAACACCGATTCTTTTTGTTTGAAATTGTCCCAAAAGCAACCCCCCTTTTATTGAAGAGAATAAGGAACAATATCTCGCAGTAACAAAGTGGTGTTTTTATGCCAGCCACCTTTCATATCAAAGCAGAGCTCAGCGGTAGAGCGCTAGGCTAGCAATCATGAGGTCGCAAATTCGATACCCGGTGGCAAAAAAAAAACTTTTGTTAAATAAAAAAAATATAATTTTTGCGAATTTTTTTTTTTTTAATTTTATTTAGTAAAAAAGAGTAAAAATGTTGAAGTGGGAGTACTCCTCTCCTATGACAACTCAATGTTAAAATCATTAGTGTTTATGTTAAAAAAGAAGTACATCCAGATCATCAATTGTAGTGCTTTTTCTACTGCTTCGACATATCTTTTTTTGCTGTGTATTACTATTATTTTTTTTTACTTAATTTTCGCAACAATTTCTCTGTAGTTTTTAATCGACTTTGGCTTCAATTTTTCCTAAGTGTCTCCTGATTTTTTCCGTAGTATCTTGAGGCCGAAAAGATCGAAGAATTACGAAAATATTATTGGTTTTTTGTGTTTTTTTTTTATTATTTGGAATAGAATTGTTGAATGATTCGTACAGATTCGGAAAATAGAACTCGATACCTAACTGCTATATCATCTTTTGGGCAACTGTCCCGCCTAAAAAGCTAAAATTTTGACCCCACATATAAACATCGAAATATATATGATATGGTCATATATGATAATTAAAGGTCAGCATATATTATTTGTGTAAGATCATGTATCATCCTATATTCACTCAACTTTCGGATCCAAAGATATATGGTTGTACATTTGAACATACATGACACATATGTTCTTATATTGATATATGCATAGAATATGTATGTGATCATGTATGGTCATATATTACATGGGCGTATATGATCATGTATATGGGCGTATTAGATCATGTATGGCCATATATAAAAATTGGCCAGAACATATATGTTCATATATATTTTGATTTTTACAGGGGGTATACCATTTCAAGACTGCCCATGTGATAAATCGAAATACAATTGAGCATACATTATCATACATTGACTTGTATATAACCATGCATGAGCATACGTGATCATATACGTACAAACAAAGTTCAATGTATGACCATGCGTGATATCATACATTTCTATAATTTTTCGGATCCGAAGTTTGGGGGTATACGGTCATATATGATAATATATGCTCATATATGATTTATGTAAAATCACGTATTATCATATATGCCCATTAGACCGTACGACCTTACAGCCAAAAAAAAAAAAAAAAAGTGCGCGGTACACCTTCAAATATAAAGTATTTTTGCAAGCCAATTCAAAAAAAAAATTTTTTACCGAACGTAGGGATCGCCTTTTTTAATGTTTCGTTATAGCTTCGGCATTTAAAGTCCGATTTTAAAGTGTGATATATCGACTTTTTTGACACGAGGAGACCAGCGTTTTGCTATAAAGGAAAAATCCAATGAAAAAAAATTTAAAAAGGCGTACCCCACGTTCGGCAACCAAAATATAAAAAAAAAATTAGCTGGATTTATCGAAAAACTTCCTTAGCAAAAGTTTAATGATTTTTTGCGAGCTTTAATTTTTTGATACATTAGGGTGTACATTAGGGTTCTAGCAACTGAGATCTGGTGGGTAACTACTCGAACGGGATACTTAAGGTCAATGGGCCTTAGAGCAAAACATTTGTCCTCTCGAGAGAAAAAAATCGATGTATCATACTTTAAGATCCGACTGTAAATTCCAAAGATATAGCGAAAAATGTAAAATGGCGACCCCTACATTCGGGAAAAAATTTTTTTTTGAAACCTTGCAAAAATATTTTATATTAGACGCTGTACGGCGAACTTTTTCTTTGAGGTACGGTTTAATGCCCATATATCCCCAATTTTTGGATCCGAAGATATGTGGTCATATCATGATCTTATGTTTGGCCATATATAAAAATATACAAATTCATTTGTAATCATAAATATTCAAATATTTTCGATTTTTACGTAGGATGGAAAATTTTCAGACTCTCAACAAAACCCGAAAAATTCACTCTCGCCATTTTGGGAAACTCTTTCGGAAACTCTTGTGCCAATATTTATTTAACAGACTAATTTGGAAACTAGAATATCTAACCTAGCAGCAAATATATATGTTGAAGAGCCCCGATATAGTACTGGTAATTGCAGAAATCGCTATTTGAAATTTTTAAACGCGTTTTAGCGAAATTATTTATACTCCAGACTATGTGGTATAGGGTATAATAATACTAAAAATATTTGACCGAACCCCGCTTTTTATTACACCTATTATTATATATTTCTCTATATTTATTGTGCCGTTAATTTAAATTGGATAAGCTGAATTAGTGCTTTCCGAAATCTACGCAAAATCGTATTTGGTACAGTATGGTATTTGTATTAATTTGTATTTATTTTAATTTGCATTTCCACAACACTTTTCTCTTCAATACTTTTTTTATTAATTTTTTGGCGGAAACACATTTTCCGCGACTATGTTTCTTGAACACTTATGTATCCTCAAAATTTTCACAACGAATTGTTTTACCTAACAATCTTATATCTGCAAAATTTGTCTCCAATTTTTTTTTAAATAAATTTTTTTTTTTTTTATTTATTCCGCGAATTTATTTTCCCATCGATGAGTTCAAAAGTTATGAGGTAAATTTGCAATGCTTAATATTCAGGCATGTGATGAATATCGAAAACGATCTGATTTTAAATGGTTAATATTTTACGATCTGTACAATACCAATTATTTTTTATTTCCTAATTAAGTTGTTCTAAACCAAATAAACCGATAAATAATAATTTGAAGCCAATTTTATTTTCGCGAAACTAATTATTCTAGATTGAAAAACTGTTCGTTTTCGATTTTCGTCATACCCCTGATTGTTACGAATTTAAATTAGTCTAGTATAGAAAACTCTGGAATTTTTTGGAAGAAAATATCCCAGGAAACGGGTTTTACTAAAGATGTCAATCTGGCAAAGTAACACTACATTTAAGTATACACCTCTGCATATGCTATAAGGTTAAATGCTATAAATAATGTTAAGCCTCTAGCATGTTCTACAACCAACGATCATTAAACTAGAAAATACCCAACTTTGCGAAGGAAGTGGAAGTTCCGTATTAACATTTGTGAAGTGAAGTCGTGCTTTAAAATTTGTGCTGTTAAGTTGTGTACTAGAGTTTGTTAATTGCGTCTTAGCATTGTATAGTCAGTTAATCATTAGAGTTTGTGTGTGTGTAATATTGTTGTACTTAAAGTAGTAGAGTGCTAATATATAAGTGTAAAGCTAAGTCAAACTAACAGGTTAATAAGAGAAAAAAGGTTTTTTCTTCTTATTAACCTCAAACCTACTAAAATATTTTTTTTTTTTTATTTTTCTTTTTTTATAGATCTATTAAGAAGTAATACTGATAAATAGACTGTTGGTCAGCGCGAATAAAGAAAAAATTATTGTGATAATGACAAATAAATATTTAGTCAGGGCGAGTTAAGAATAAATGCCTGTAATGATGACAAATACGCAACTTCTCAGCGTAACTAAAAAAAAAAAAAAGTACAAAAGTGCCGTCATGTCTTTAAGACGTCTTTGGTAAATGTCTACGCCTGCTGACTTGCCACTTAAACGGCGCTGCTGACATTGTCTTTGAGACACATTTTCCAGCTTGGTAGAGGTGGCAAAAGTGTAAATACCCAATTGGTAAATACCCGGTAAAATTGGGTAAAAATCAGTGAAATAATTTTATTCCATTATTTCTGGTAAATTTACTCACAAAAAGAGTAAAATTAGAAAAGTTTTCTTAAAATGTTTTGCTTATTTTTAGTGTAAATTTACACATTTAGTGTGTAATTAACTTATGCATCATTTGTGTAATTTTTCATTCACGCATTTGAAGTAAAGTTACCATCTTTTTAGTAGGAGTCCAGTTTTCTACTATAAGTTAAGTAAATATAACAAAATTAATAAGAGTGCACCAGTCATCAGACAAGTCCAGCTTAAACCAGTTACCGTAAAGGTACTTTAATAGCAATTGAGTGGTGCGTACTACTTTCCGGACCAGTACTTTAAGTATAAGTGGAATCTAATAATTATTATAATCTTACTATTTTTGTTTAATAATATTGTATAGATTTCTGCATAATATTGTGTAGGGTATCTAGCTGAATTTAATACTTTTACTTCATTACTTTAAGCTTCATGTGTGGGCGTTGGAATTTCAACCTCTTGCCTTCATCATTATCTACCAAATTCACTGTTAAGTTAATGGAGTGTGTTTTGGAGTATGTGTTGAAAATTTCATTGTATTGAAATTTTTACAGGAAATTTTAACTTAACTAACAATAAGTGTTTATATATGATTAAAGTCTTCTATAGCATACCGTAAAGGGGTTATTTTTTGGTATTTTTTGCATTACCATGAAGTAGTCAACTTCCATATTTGTATGTATTTAGTTTATTTTATCAATGAATATTGCCTTACTTTGTATCGAGGGTTGTTTTAAAGTGTTTGACGGTATGGATTTCCAAATAAAGGAAGCCAATCAATTGTTATTTTTTTTTTTTTTACTAAATTGAGGGTATTGTATTAGTATAATATGGTAATAAATTGTCAAAAGAATTTTAAAAGGAAAATTAAATCTGCATACTTCTGGGAGGAAAAGTTAATCACAGTCGTTTGTATAGAATCTAAAATATTGGCTACATTTAAAATGGATTTAGTGGTAAGAGTATTTAAACTAAAAGTTATTGAAAACATGGGGTATGGTTTAATAAATACTCGTATGGATTCTCAAGGCAGTTAAAAATTAAGAAATGTTGTCCACTTTTGGAAGATTAGGAAGATCTTTAATATGTCTTTAAAATACTCATTAAATTTTCCTTCTTCTTTAAATTGTATAGCCTACTTTTAGCTGTTGTTTATTTTTTTTTCTGCTAAATTCCAAATTTCATAGCCTTTTTTAAGGGTTTTTTTTAATATTATAATGCTGTAATTTGCAAACATTGAATTTTTGTTAAAATTCTTATAAAAATTTATTACAAAATTTTATAGATTTTAGTAAATTTTTTTTATTACAAAAACACCTGTTATAGGTAAAAAAAAAAGAAAAACTCGTAAATTTCCAAAGAAAAAAACTTTTTTATGTCAACCATTTTCTTGATACATATAAAATTTATGACATTCCTGTTCAAATATCTCTTTCAAATGGTTTTCTACTCTTCCCTTAACAGCCTCTTACGCCTTCCTTATTGAATTGTTTGGTTTAATATTGCTTTCTTACCGTATTGTTGGTTTTTTTTTTTTTTTTTTTTTTTTTGGTTCTTGGTAGTTATTATTTCTTTAACAATTTACCACAAATTGATGAGGTTTGCTTTAGAATTGCCTTTTGTAAGCAATTTGTTAAACACAAATAAATAACATAGCGTGTTTTTTTTTTGTATTCCTTAGAATTTGCTATCCCCAAAAGCTTTGATGAATATTTGTTTACTTTATGTTTAACAATTTTTATTTTATATTTTATTTAGTATGACTAAATTGTCTTATTTTTTATGGTGTGAGTAATTTTATGATTCATCAAGATGTTGCATGTTGAGTAGGGGAATTTTTGTTTGGAATACCCTACACTAAGAAATAAAGAATAAAACTTTTATTATAACAAAAAACTCACAATTTGAAAGAATAAAAAATCCTGTAGATTCTAAGGGCCTATATTAGAGTGAACAGTTTAGTAAAATTTAACTCTTTGATGAGATTTAAAATTTTAAAGTGTTTTGAGCATTACTAACTATTGACATGGTCATTCTAAGACCATCTAGCTTAGAAAATCTAAGTTGTCTATAAGGAATGTGCTAATAAATGTCTTATGCGTTGTATTGTGCTATTAAAAACAGAGTTATTAAAATTTTATTGGGTGTATAACTTAAAAATTCACAACAGATGACGAATCTTTTACGGATGGTTTGTGTCTTTAATAACTTATACGGCATTTTGGAGGGTAAACTTCTGTCATTTATTCTGACTCCGTCATTGAACGAAATTAAGCAATTTAGTAGGTTTTAGGCTAAGAAGAAGAATAAACCTTTTCTCTAAAAATTATTAACACATTAATTTGCAAATTAGACTAGATCTAGTTTCTGCCTTTTTCTATGGACAGGCTTCCTCAGTAATGTTCCATTAAATTGTATTATTGTTTATTTTTTATTATCAGATTGTCTCTATATGATAATTTTTCAAAAACCCATCGGCTGTAAGAATCGAACCTGTGCCTATTCCTACATTACAAACGTAACTTTACTAAGGTGCGACCGCTAAGTCATCTCACCCAAGTAAGGTCTTGAATGCAATGTAACTAATTCCCAGTTTTCTTTCCTATTCAGTTTTCTGTTATTTTTTTTTTTACTCAGAAGTGATCAAACACAGGCACATACAAACATTCTTTTTTTAGATTTTTTGTTTATCTTCCAATCTCCTCCGTGTCTCCTTTTTCACAAATGTTGCCTCAATGACGTATGGTTTTTATGTTCAAGAGCAGGCTATTTGTGTATATTGGAGACGGATGGCCACGGGGCAATTCGTATTGGAATTAATATGAATTTTATCAATTTTAATTTAGTAGGTTTGAGGTGAAGAAGAAGAATAAACCTTTGTCTCTAAAAATTATAAACATATTAATTTGCATATTAGAGTAGATCTAGTTTCTTCCTTTTTTTATATGACAGGCGTCATCAGTGATTTTACAGTAAACTGTATTAATGTTTATATTTTATTGTCAGATTGTCTCTATATGATAATTTTCTCAGCAATTTTTTTTTTTTTTTTGGTTCGAAAATGTCGAATTTTGTGCCAAAAAATCATCATCTACGGCAAGGTTTGCTTTACTTTTTCAGTTTGAAAGAAAGTGCAGCTGAAGCACATCTCTTGTTCATCGAAGCTTATCCTGATTGTATTCCAAAGATTTGAACGTGCGGGAGATGGTTTGTGATGGAAGTGGACATTATTCGATGAAAATTATTGTCAAACTCAAACAAAAAAGAACTTGCCGCATTTTTAAGTTATACACCAAAATGGACAACAATATATGAAAGCACGCAGAGAAGAAATATCTCTGAGCATGATCCCAGCAAAAAGAGAGATAAAAAAGCAGTAGAAACAGCACTACAATTAATGATCTAGGTGTACTTATAGTTAACAGAAGCACAGGTCAAAGATGAAAAATACTTTCTCAATAACTTTAGCTAATATCTATGTAATTTGGTGTGCTGATTCCGAAAAAAATAAAAAAACCAATTTCTCACATTTCAATATTAAATAAAAATAAAATTTTTAAACCAAAACGTAAAACAAATATTTTTACCACATAAATATTTTTAAGTTGGCAATATATTCTAGTGTTATAAGGTTAGCAATAATATTGTTACGAATTTGGATTGGTCTAGTATAGAAAACTATGGAATTTTCTGGAAGAAATTATCCCGAGAAATGTGATGTACTGAACACGTCAATCTGGTAACACTTCATTTAAATATACACCACAGTTAAATGCCATAAAGTTAAGTGTTATAATCATAGAAGCTTCTAGCATGTTCTACAGCCATGACCATTAGACTATAAAAGACCAAACATTATGAAGGAAAAGAAGTTGCGCATTATCATTTGTGAAGTGATGTTGTACTTTAGCATTTGTGCTGTTAAGTTGCGCATTAGAGTTGGTATAGTTAACTGCTCTTTAGAGTGTGTATAGTGAGTTGCGCATAGAGTTTGTGTGTGTGTTAAATTGTTGTATTTAAAGTTATACAGTGCTAAAAAAAACAAGTATGTAAGCTCAAAATTTATCTAAGAGAGGGTGTTATTTTATTTGCAAATATCACCAACCCTGTTTATCTAAAGGAGATAAATGTACGTTTTGGAAGGTGTCAGCGGTGGAGTTAGTTATTTTGCTTGCAATAGAAAATAAACCGGTTTACTTAAAAAATAAACCAACGTTTTTAATAGGCAAAAACATCGTAGAAAAACTATACAAGAAACTTTACAGAGAAAAGAGAGAGAAAATACAAAAACATATTCAATAATTTTAGTAATATAATATTTTTGTAAGTTAAAATTGTAACCTGATAGAAAATTAAATTTTTAGTTTAAGATCAAATATTACAAATTCCAAATAGAATTTTTAATTTTTATTTTACAACCAATAGAGAAAAAACTTATGAAAAAAACTTTCCTAGACCCAATGGTTGACAATTAATGCATTTTCAAGTGACACCAAATCACTATCACTATTATAAATTCTATTTGGAATTTGTAACATTTGATCTTAAACCCAACAAAAATAGCACTCATTGTAACAATCTTCAGATCAACTAAAAATCTACAATAAAATTTAATTTTTATTTAAAAAAAGTTTACCTATTTTTGAGAGAATTGTGGGTGATAAAAAAAATTAATATCGAAAGGTAAATTAGTTTAAAAAGTTTTTACAAACATTTTTTTCGTTGGCTTGTATTATCATTTTAACATTGAGTTGTCCTACGAAAGGAGTACTCCCAATTCAAAATATTTTTTTTCCACCAACTAAAGGCTAAAAAAAAAATTATTCGCAAAAAAAATATATTTTTTTTTATTTTACAAGATTTTTTTATTGCCGCCACCGGGTATTGAACTTGCGCCCTCATGATTGCTGGTCTAGCTCTCTGTCGCTGAGCTATTCTTTGATATGAAAGTGGACTGGCATAAAATCACCACTTTGTTAATGCGACATATTGTTCCTTATTCTCTTCAATAAAAGTACTTATTAGACAAGTGTAAAAGGTGCACTCCAATTCAATATTGTTTTCAGTACTATTTTTTATATATACCTATTTTTAAAAATTAAAAAATACTGAATTTAAACGAATTAATTCTAAATATTAAAAAAAAAAATATTAAAATAAAAAAAAATTAATAAAATAAAAAAAAATAAATAAAATAAAAAAAAATTTTAAAAAAATAAAAAAAAATATTGGTCCCGCTGGGAATAGAACCCGCGACCCTGTGTTTGGAAATACGAAATGATACCAAAATCACTTTTTAGGATCACTTTTAGAGCAATTACTCTTTAGAAGCAATACTCGAGTGATTTTTTGGATGTTGTGCAGAAGTAGTTCCAGAAAAGCTGTAAAAATAAATTAACGGATACTTTGGAAGCAATGAAAGAAGTGATTTTTAGAAGTTGTTCAGAATAACTTTTAAAAAAGCAGTAAAAATACTCTAACAGATACTTGTGAAGCAGTGAAAGAAGTAGTTTGTAAAGCATTACTTCCAATTTTTTTTTTTTTTTTTGCTTCTAACCAGAAATGTTTATGGTATCATATAGTCGGCATGCATGACTTTAACAAGTTTTCCCATAATATGCTCAGTATTATTGAACATTTAAGGGCTATTTTTGTTAACAAAAGTTCGCGAAAAAAATTTAAAAAATACACCACGAGGGCCAACTTTAAACTCGTGTAGCGTACTATAAGTAGCCTAGGTATTTTTCGCATAATCATCTAGTTATTAACACGCATCATTTGAATGCTACTATGTAAGAATTTCGGGACAACCTATAAATATATTTCAATATATGATCATATATGGTCTCACTAAAAAAAATTATATGACTTTTGCTATTATATATAATTATATCCGAAAAATGAGAACATATAATTGTATCAAATTAGATCGTATTGTGGCAATATATAGATCTAGTTTGACACAATTAGATCTAATTTGATGGAATTATATATGGTTTGGTACAATTTTATCCCGATTTTGTTCCTATCCAAATGTATCAAATATAATGTAATCATATCCAACTAGATATAATGGCATATAATTCGATACAATTATAAATAATTATATGAGGCATATGTAACTATATATGGTCTACATATAATTGGATATTGTAATATGTATATTTAGGATATAGTTTCGTAAAATTGTATATAATTATATCTTGGTATATATGTTCCAATATATAATTATACAAAATTTTATATGATAAAATATGACTATATCAAAACTTTGATCATATATTTCCATACATAGTTCCATATATGATCATATATGGAGCTGTGTATGGACATCGTATCATATATGTCCATATATAGTTCATATACGATCATATATGGTATACTATATAACCATATATGTTCGGATCCGAAATTTGTGGGTAAATGGCCGTATATGATCATATATGACCATATGTTAATCATATATGCGCATATATGATCAAATATGATCAGATACGGAACTATATATGGACCTATATGATTAGCTATAACCACATATGATCATATACGAGACAATATATGATCATATATATTCATATAAAATCACATTTTCATTGGGTGCCGAAATTTTATCCATATATGCTTAAAAATGATATGACATTTACGACCATATATTACACCATATCCCATTTTCGCTTGGGTTGGGCCAAAAAATGTAAACTATATAATCGAGATTAGGGTGACTAATGTTTGTATTTGCTTGAACAACTTCGTTCCATGTTTACATTTTAGTTTCATCAAAAGTTTTCTTTTTCGAATTACTTTTTTAGGAAAGAACTTTATTACACATATTTTGATGAATTCCTTTTGATTTGTTTATATATTTTTAGTTGTATCCTTTTATTTTATTAGATTTTGCTATACCTCATGTATAAATGTCATTATAATCCTTTGGGAATACTGTAGAATATCGAAACGGTAGCTGAGCTCATAAAAGATTTACTACTGATGTACTTATAGATTTTTTTTTTGGTAAAATAAAATACAATTTGTGGTTTCTGTGGTTGATTAGTGAAAAAATATTACTGTTTTTAGAATAGGATTATAGTAAATAATACTTTAATCAATATTCTTTTTTTAGGATGATTTAAATATAAGAAGAAAATTGTATTTTTGATATTTGTGGTCAAGATTGAGGAATTCTCTTTTTTGAGAAGAAATCATATATTTTGTGGCCCTTAACTAAGGTTATTATGTCACTTTCGTTATAAGCTTAGTTTATTCAATTAAAATTTAGCAGATTTTCTTTCATTAACTTACTACAGTCTTTTGAGATTGATTTACTTTTTCTTTTTATTAAAATAACTATTTAGGTACTATTGCAAACTTCAATCTATGTTTGCTTTTAGGCATTTTAAAATAATATTTTACTTATCATATTATGTGCATAGTATGCCAGATATTTTCAAATATATTTTGGTTTGTAGTCATCAATATTTGTATGATGTTTATTAGACATTGCTATGTATGCCAGTTGTTTGAGGTTTATTAGATATATAGCATAGTTTTAGGATAATTACAAACAATAATTGTTTGCATACATACAGGCTATATGTGCAATACCAAATCATTTTCATAGGATTAGTAATAATTTAAAATCTATTTTAGGAAACATCTAAAGCAATGAACTCAACTTTGCCTAAATGATTCAGTATGTGTGTGTAAAACGAAATAATTTTTCTTTGAAAATCTTTAATAAGTGCTTGGTAAAGGATGCTTTGAAGTTATTTTAATTGTTATGGAATCTTTTCATTTGATGTGTAGGTAACAAAAAGTATAGATTTCTGTTTACCTTAATATGAAAATTAATCAAATATTGCCTAATATCAATTCTAATAATCATTTTTAAAAAAAGTGTAGCATAAGCAAAAGGATTTTGTACGAATTTTCGATGTATTCTAAAATGTATGCCTTCTTTTTTCATCAATTTTTTTTAATTTCATGGCCTACATTGGGGATAGTTGCAAAACAAAGAAAACTTTGAAAGGAAGCTATAAGTTGTTTAAGGTAGATATTACTTTGCAAAAGCAAGCAAAAGGGTAAGGTGAAATATTAATTAAATTTTTCTCTAATTTTGTGATAAAGTAGATCTCAAATGTTTGATATTTTTTAATTTTCCAAATGATGAAAAATAGATTTTTATGCACACAAATGAAACTATATGTAATATTGCCTAAAACTATAGGGTGCTATCATCTATTTGAAAAGGCAACATAGAGTTTGCCATCTTTTACAGCAATATTGCAATAAAAAATAGGTAAATTCTATTTGATTTTTATTTTCGAAAAATCACCTATTATTTTTGTTAAATTAACTTAGACACAATGGTGTATTACCAATTTTAACATAGGCAAAATATGCACCCCTATTGATAGTACCCATTTGAAAATCGAAATATATACGAACATACATGATCATACATTAATTTGTATATGCTCATGCATTGGCATAGTCCATACATAGTTCAATGTATGACCATACATGATGTCATATATTTCCATATATCTTTGGATCCGAAATCTAAGGGTATACGAAGGTATATGGCCATATATAATCATATATGAGCATATATAAATCATGTACGAGCATATATGGTCATATATGAATATGCACGGTCATATATGTAACCTCAAATTTCGGATCCGAAGATATATGGAAATATATGAGATCATTTATGGTCATACATTGAACTAGACATGAATGCATATGACTATGTATGCCAATGCATGATCATATACAAATCAATGTATGATCATGTATGTTCGTATATATTTCAATTTTCACATGGTTATGCAAATTTCAATTCCACAGTATCTGAGTGGAAAAAATTATTTAAAATCTAAATGTTTTTCTATAGGAAAGAGTCCTCGGAATCTGAAGGTTTTCTATAAGAAAAAGTCCTCAGAATCAAAAGGGTTTTCCGTAGAAAAAATTCCACAGAATCTTAGAGAGTTTTTACAAGAAAAACTCCTTATAATTTAAGGGTTTTTCTATAGGCAAAAGTCCCCAGAATCAAAGGGTTTTTCTATACTAAAAATTCTTTAAAATCTAAGAGTTTTTTTGTAGGAACAAATCTTCAGAATCTGAGGGATTTTCTATAATGAAAAGTCCTCATAATCTGAAGGCTTTTCTACAGGAAAAATTCCTTAAAATATGATGGTTTTTCTATAGGAAAAAGTTCTCTTAATGTAGAGATTTTCCTTTAGGAAAAAGTCATTAGAATCTGAGCATTTTTCTATAAGAAAAAGTCTCTACAATCTAAGGATTTTTCTATAAGAAAAAATCAACAGAATCTGAGAGGTTTTGTATAGGAAAATGTCCTTAGAATTTAAGGGTTTTTGTATAGGAAAAAGAACTCAGAATCTGATGATTTTCTATAGGGAAAAATTCCGCAGAATCTGAAGCTTTTCCCAAGTGAAAATATCTGAAGAATCTAAGGGCTTTTCTATTGCAAGGAAGCCCTCATAATCTGGGGGATTTTCTATAAGAATTAGTCATCAGAATATGAGGATTTTTCTGTAGGAATTATTTCGCAGAATTTCAGGTTTCCTCTATAGAAAAATGTCTTTAGAATAAAAATTTCAAAATGCACTACTTTTTTTAACAGAGACACTAATGATTTAACAGTGAGTCGTCTTAGAAGGTGAGTACTCCCACTTCAACAATTTTTCAGTACATTCTAAACAGAGCTTTGAAGACTTAATTCGTTTTTGAATGAATTCAGTAACAAACAAATTCAATTTTCTTTAGAATTGAATGAATTCCTTTTCTTAAGTAATTCACTGAATTCGTTAAACTGAACGCGTTCAACAAAAAACAAATTTAAAGAATTAATTCAATTGCTATAACTCTTTTTATTAAATCATGTTAATTAAATCCTTACTGAATTAGTTAACCACTGAAATCGTTCAATTTCATTTTTATTCAGTGAATTAAAAAAGAAAAAAAACATATGTTCAGTGAATTGAGAAAAAAATTACATTCACTGAATTGAAAACCAAAAAAATATGTTCACTGAATTGAAAAACGAAAAATTAAGATCATTAATGTTCAGCCATTTCTTATCTGTTACCATGAAAGATGAAAAAATTCCACAATTCCCAGAACACTGTGAAAATTTTCCAAAAATGGGATGTTTTACTCGAATTTACAAGCTGAATTATTTCTAAAATATTTTGAAAACACTCCACTGTGTACTTAACGGCAGAAAGCAGCTTTTGAATTCAGTGAACATAATTTTTTGTTTTTCAATTCAGTGAACATAATTGTTTTTTTTTTTAATTCACTGAACGTAATTTTTTTTTAAATTCACTGAATGAAAACTGAAATTGAATAAATTCAGGGGTGGCATTAATTCAGTAAAGAATTAATTCACTTTTTATCCATTCGATTTATAAAATTTAACGCGTTCACCAGTGAATTAATTCATTTGATTTAATAAAAAGAACTATAGCAATTGAACTAATTCGTAACAAGAGAAATCGAACGAAAACAAATATGAATTAATTCCATTCAATATATAGTCTTTTGTGAATTAATTCATTGTATTTGTAATTCAGGACCCAAAAACTGAATTAAAGAATTAATTCTTCAAAGCTCTGATTTTGAAGAATTAATTGCAAAGGAAATTCGTTTTTATCAATAGAAATTAAAAAAAGTAGCAAAAAGAAAATAATTAATTACTTTTTTGTTCAGAATTACTTCAGAAGGAGCAGTAAAAGTGTTGATGTACTTTTACTGCTTTGGAAGCAATGAAAAAAAAATGTTTTTGCTGAATAATTGTAGTGATTTTGCTACTGCTTTGGTAGCTCTTCTTTTGCTTGGAAAAATCTTAAATCAAAAGAATAATAAATCCACAAACGAGAAGTCGATAGAGAAGTGGTTAACCGAAGTTTATATTTAAGCTTGATTTTAGTACAAATTTATCATCTTTAAACCTGTATTTAAACATGATTTTGACCACATATAAATTCACAATCAAACTTAAATTTTAACATAAAATAAAATCGCCATCTAACTTAAATTTTTAAATTATTTAAAATAAAAAAACAGAAAGTGATATTAATTTATGATCTAGAGTCAAACTAAAAGGAACATTCATTTACTTAAAATAAAAAACTCAATCATTTTTGTCTTCCAATTTTGACAAAATAAATTAACAAAGGTTTAATCTAATAAAAAATATAGAAGAAAATACTATTGCTTGCTTTTAGGCAAATAATTTAAAATAAAACTGCAGCATATTTTAATGGCTAATTGTTAACAATTTAATGAAAAATAACTTTAAAATTAAAAAAAACTGTTGCATACTTTTGGGCAAATAATTTGTTATACAACTGCAGCCTAACTTTAGGCTTATTGTATGCAATTTAATGAAGAATAACTTTAATTGAAAATAAAAATTAAAAATTAATTTTGAGCAGAAAATTTTATAAGTTTTCCTTCACTTCATAATTATGTAGTTTTATATACCTAAATACTTATTTACTTAATACAACTATTAAGTAAATAAGCTTAACTTATTTTTGTGGCTCTTCGTAAAATTATCGAATAAATTTAATCAAAGTAATAATAAAGTTTTTGCTATTTTCTCTCTATTCATCTTCACCAAATTTTATATGCTTTTAATAGCATGACCACTTGTATTTATTTGTAATAATCCAAGTTTGTAGACTTATCTCTCCCTTCTCTCTCTTTTTAATGGTCATAATTTGTTCATAAAGTTTTTATGTAACATATATTTTTGTTAATTTGTTTTTTGTAAATCCTTCAGCCCATAATGTCTGTTCAGCTAGGGTAACACTGAGCAACACTTTTTTAAGCGTTAGATAATTCCAACAATAAACGAAGGTAGTGGGTTAGTGGAGTAAAATCACCAAAAGCTATAGCTGGTAGGCAAAAGTTTATGAAAGTTTTAAACATTTATATTAAAATATTCCTTCCTTCTTGTCTTAAAACAAAAAACTATTTAGCACCGTTTTATCGACTTATTTCATACATTTTTTTGGCAAAAACCATACGATAACATAAAAGTTCTACCTACCCAGAAAAAAAAGTGACGAAAAAGAAGTAGTTAAAGCACTGCAACTGTTGAATAAGGAGTTGTTCTTTTTCGGGTTTTTCACCGATGAATTTAACATTGGTTTGTCATAGGAAGGAAGTTGTTCTTTTTAAAAACAAATTATGTATATTTGAACCAATAATAAGGAAGTTCTTTTTCACTTATTTTTATTTTAATTTAATTTAAAAAAAAAAAGAAAATCCTCATGCAGCGTGCGGGGTTTAAACCCACACTTGTTGTCATTTCAAGCAGATGCTCAAACGCCTGTGCTATCGCTTGTTATACATGATCGCTGACTTTTAGCAGTGTTGTTCAGTAAATTGTTGTTATCTTCATTTCTTTAATTTTTTATTAACAAAAATATATAACATATTGGAAAAATATATAAAGTTGTTTTTTTAAAGTGTTATTTTTTTATAAAAAATAATACACTCATAGAAAGAAATAAAGCTGTAAAAATAGGAGAAAAACTACTAAAAATTATTTAATTAAAAATGACCTTGCAAAAAAACTACTGATATAAGCAGATTTGTTTTTGTTAAATACTGGTAAGATAAGTATAGGAAAAATAAAACTCTTAAATTTACAAAATTTTAATTACATTAAAGTAACTTTTAGTTAACTAAAAATAACAAATTACGTAGATAAAATCCGCAAAAACATTTGCAATGGTCTACTAATATAGACCAAATATAGTTTTTTTTGCAAGTTAATTTTTAACTTATTTTTACTAGTTCTAACTAAAATGTTTACAGGATTTTTCTTTTTCTGTTAGTGTAATAATAAGGCGCTGTGCGAGTTGGCTAAATTTGTTCTAAACTAAATACAAATTGACAAAAGGGTTTAAAATTTCTTTGAAAATTAATTTAAAAAATTTTCTAATTTCAAAAAAACTTGTAAACCTGAATTTAGTTTAGAATTAGTTAAGCCAGTTCGCACCCACCCTAAATATACATATTTATTAAAAATTTTATCAAAATGGATTTTTTTAATTACAATTTTTTAAATACAAACAAAATTGTAATATTTTAACTTTTTCGTATTTAAAAAAAAAATTTTTTTTGAAGAATTACATTTTTATTTAGAATTTTTGCATTTTTGCATTTCCATAAAATTTCGTTAAAAATTAATAGAAAAATAAAAAAAAAATTAAATCATTTCAAAAGTTAATTGAGTGTACAAAAATAAAAAAAAATAAAATTTTACAGTGAAAACTACAAAAAGTTGTTAATTGTGTAAAAAAAGTCGCAAAACATTTTTTACACCTGGTAGGATTCGAACCCGCAACCCTCTAAATAAAAAAAGAACTTCTGATGTAATGAAGGAAGTGATTCATTTAGAAGTCATTCCAGTACCTACTTTCATTTGGCTTTGGAATTTTCCACCCCCTTAGATCATGATTTTAAATTTGTGTCATAGTGTAATATAAAGTATTAAGGTTTAAAAGTTTTTATACTGCACTTTCGGCTTTTTTTATATGTTCTTAATGCTACAAGTTATTTTCTAATTGTTGGTTATACATATCTATAGCAATTAGTTTTCTTTTTTTTTTTGTTGTTTTAATAAGAAACTTTAATAATATAATTATTATTTATATTTCATTTGGTTTTCAGGGTCATGATTAGATATTGAGGCTGTGATAGAAAGAGAAAGTTTGTGAAAGTTTCTTTAGTCACATATGCATATATTGAATCATTTTATATTAAAACAGAATTCCTCAGAACAAAATGAGAATCAGAGAATAAAAAAGAATTTAAAAAAATCGAAATTTAAGGTTATTTTTGAAATGGTTCTAAATATAGCTCAAATTTAAGCCCAGCAATATGTCAAAATCGACTTTTCGCTAAAAAAAAACTTTTTTATTGTTGAAAATAGTTTTTTGAGTTCCCGGAAATAATTGTTGTTCCACGACTTTTTCATATTTGGCCTATCCAAAATTTTACCGTTATTTTTCAGTTGCATAAAAAAAATCGCCAATTAGATGCCCCAAACCTAGAGTTTGCTGTTCGGTTTTAACCGAAACCGAAACCGCGGTTTTTGAGGCCTCAAAACCGAAACCGAAAACCGACAAAAATCAGTCGGTTTTTAGCAAATACTTAAAGCAATTAAAATAATTAAATAAATTACATATTATTGAGCCTAGAATTTCGAAAAGGGTTCAGCTCTTATTTTACAAAATTCTGTATTTAATTGTAACAATTTCTCCACTAAATATTACTTTAAAAATTTTTTGCTTTTACTACTACAAATAATATAAGCTGATGATTATAATTTTAGAAAAAAAAAAACCACCAAAAGTCATGTAGTTTAAGAGATATTGAGTATCACGTATTATTTTCAAAAAGTTTTATTTCGTAGTCCGCGAAATTTATTGTATAAAATTTCAACTTTATATTGTTTTAAACAAATTGCTAAATTCCAAATTTAAACTCTTTAAATACAGTTTAATCTGCCGAAAAAAGAATAAAAAATTTAAATTTATAACGCTTTCTGCGTTTTTCCCCCAGCAATGGTGTTATTGCCTTTATTCGAGTGAGATTTTCAATCGAATTTTAATAAGTATCTTGAATGTATTAAAATATTTAATTGTTATACATAAATATTAAATTATTTTAAAACAATTCTATTAATATCACAAGAAAACCGAAAAATAACCGAAACCGCGGTTTTTATAATTTTGAAAAACCGAAACCGCGGTTTTCAAATTTTTCGGTTTTTAGCAAACTCTACCCAAACCTCGAAATATGATTTTACAATGTTCTAACAATTTGTCTAGAAAGCTTAATTCTTTATTTTTTGTAAACATTTGATTTTATAGTCCACAATGGGGCATAATTATGGGCCACAATAAGACGTAAATATGCTTGTATTTTCAACAAACAATTAGGCTTCATTGTGATTTCATTTTTAGTTCACAATTATATCTAGTGCGTTTAGACACAAAAGTTAATTATAAATAAAAGTAGGATTAACTGCTTAATCAAGCATTAAATAACACCACTAAAACATATTTTAATCTTTTTAGTTAACAGTTAATCTCATCAGGATAATAGAAAATAATATAATTATAAGTAGAATTAAGATTTGATTTAAGTTTAAAAAATTATCTTACACTAATAAAAAAAAATCCCGTACAAATAGCTCAAATTTGTGCTGGCGCAAATACATGTACTATTTCCTGTTATTTTATCAGAATTTTTACCTATTTGTACGGGATTTTTTAGATAAAAATAACAGAAAATTTAGTTCAATTTAATCAGAACGCGTTTAACAGACTTTTGAACTAACTTTTTTTTATGAGTGTAGCATTAGCTGCCAATTATATTTCTAATTTAAAGATATTTATCCGATAATTAAGGCTTAAGTGTAAATAACCAAATCTTTGAGTATATAATAAGAACATAATGAATATCAAAAAAGCAACACAAATATGAAAAAGCAGACCAGAAAAAGCGAATGTGAGATGGTATGCGTCTTGGCTGAATTCGCCGCGCTCACATAAATCCACTAAACAATGGTGTCAGATGTGACGATTTTACGTCATTTTGACGATTTTTTTAGTCAAAATTTTACAAATGACGATTGACGATTTTTGAATAAAAACTCCACATGTTTTGACGATTTAGGAAAATTGCTTACTTTTGAACGAATTTTAAGCAACATTATAAAGAAAAAGCGTTTAAAAAACCGGAAATTGTTCTTTTCGAATCGTCTTTTTGGAATTCGCAATATTCAGAAATTTCTATATTTATTTTAAAAGCATTTTTACAAACATACATGTTTTCTCTTTCTTTTAAGTCTCATAACTCCTATAAAATTTTCATTATGAAAGAGAAAACATACATGTTTGTTAAAATGCTTTTAAAATAAAAAGAGAAATTTCTGAAATACATTTGGAAAAATTTGAAATGCAATTAGAATTTTATTAAAAACATTTGGAAGATATCTTCCAAGTAGATAATAAAGCGATATCTTCTATTTTCCATTTGAATGAAAATAATCAAGCAGTATTTTGAAATTGTCTTCCTTTTATAATTTGGAAGATATTTTGGAGATACATATTTGGAAAAACCAATTCCAAAATTGTGTTTTTTTCATAATTTTTTTATGATAATATTGCGGCTATATCACTTTTTTATCATCTGGAAGATAAACACAATTCGTTTAAAATTTTTGAAAATGTTGAAAAAAATAATACAAAATTTCTACAAAAAACAATTTTAAGAAATAAGAGAAATATGGGAAACAAATTCGTTGAAAAATGAGGATGAGTGCGCGGAAACAACCGGGTATGATGGCAACAAGATAATTAATGTTTTTGTCAATGGATTATGTATGCAGATATTCTTTTTCAGACTTAAATTTAATAATAAAAAATATAAATCGTTTAGTTTGTTAATTTAGGAGTTAATTTGGCGGTATCACCTATTTATCTTCCAGGTGATTAATTAGCGATATCGCCGATTTATCATTCAGAAGTATCGCTTTCGTATTGCTTGGGGGTATCGCTATAGAGAGGACATTTACTCCGAAAAGGGGGATCTTCCTCAATAAGAATATGATTACTGCCGCAATAGTTTTTCTTCCAGGCGATACGATTGCGAAACATTTTCGTATTTTAATGTTTGCAGGGAAATAGAGTCTTTTTACATACATTTGGAAATTTCTGAAATACAATTTTTGGATAATTTTGAAACACTTTAGACAATTTTAAAATACATTTGGACAATTTTAAAATATATTTGGACAATTTTAAATATATTTGGACAATTTTAAAACATTTTTGAAATATATTTGGAATTTTTTTAAATAAAACTGAAAATGGTGTAGTGTTTTTATGATATTTAACTGATGACGATTTCTTGACGATTTTACATAAAAATGTTGACGATTTTGACGATTTATTTTTACATTTTTGACGATTTTAGATCAAAAAGGTCTAACACCACTGCCACTAAATCACAAATTGTTTTTGTAAAAATGAATGGTAACAATATAATATTGCAAATTTTAAAACACATTTGTATATAAAAATTTTATTTTTTTTAACTTACAATTTGTTGCACTACATCGCTGATGTCATCATGATTTTGGTGTATGCTCTTGGGAGTAATTTAGTTTAATGCGTTATTCTTCTCTTTCTCAGATATTATTTGCTTTAATTACAAAAACAAATTAATAAAAAAATTTACTTTATATGGATAAAAAACACTTTTTTTTAAGAAATATTGTTAATTATTTATCTTTATAATATACACTTCACTATTCGACACTTTATAATGTAAAATATAATTTATATTAACGAAAATATAATATTTAATAACTTATTTTTTAGGACGGACAAACGCACACAAACGGATGAGGAAACAGACCGACGAAGACTAAAATTGCTTTTTTATACTTTTAATAATAATTCTATTATTATTCTTGCAATAATTCTATTAAGCAATAAGTTGCCAATATGAAAGAGTGGGATGAATAGTTAGTCAGATGTTCAACTTTAGATAAAGTAATAAAGAATAACTTAAATTAGAATAGAGTAAAGATGAAAAATATGATAATAATTTGGATCAAGTAAAGATGAAAAAAAAAACTGACACTGAACTGAAACACTGATGGTATTTGAGAAATTGTGTTTCGTGCCAAAATAGTGACAAAAAAGTACCAAAACAGCATCAGTTGTGCCATAACTTTATTTTTACACTTTCTAATATTAGAATTATTTAAGGCAGAGCCTGGTTGCTGTCAATCACGCAAATTTTGACAAAGATATCGACTGAAAATTTTTAGGACTTTACGAAGTCTAACAAAAGCTTATTCACAAAAAACTTATTGTCTTATTAAGTGATGGATTTCTGTTGTTGTTTTGCTCGTTAATTTGTTTCATTGGACTGTAATTAAATTCAAAAGATTTTTGTTAATACAATCCTTAAAAAATTTTTCCATTAGATTTCAATACAAAAATCGAGTTTTAAAAATTTGTTTGGTCTACTAAAAGTCTATAGTTGGTCTCATTCGTGATACAATCGTTCACCCCAAATTTGTTGGACAATGTCATATCATATGTTATTCAATCAATATTAAAGTCAAAGACCCAATTTAATTTTTTCTAGGAGCGTTATTAAACATTTAAAATATTAAAGAAAAAACAAAAACAACAACAAAATATTTACCACAATTTGCTTTGTCATCTTCCAATATACCACTCTGTTGTTTTGACAGATATAGTAATGTTAAAATTCGTGAATTAAATCATAAAACAAACTATTCAAAACTGAATCAATAAAAATTAGACTTGGGGCCAGTTTTATAATTATACTTAAGGGAAATTTTTGTTATCGAATTTTTTTATATTTTATTTGGATGGAGCATACTTTTCTCTATAGCTAGCTGCTATAGTCCTCGAAAAAGAATTAAATAATAAAAAATTACTTTTAGAAAAAAGTTCATACAAGATGTCTGCCTGTCCGTCTGTCTATCTTTCTGACTGCCTGTCTGTTCAATTTATGCTACAGTTCGCAAAATATTGTATAAATATACACTCTTGTACCTTAGAAGAAATGGAATTTGTTTGCATAATTTGAAAACTTTATAACACGTTTATAAAATGAATTTTATATGAAAATTTTATTTTTAGACTGAGGAAAAACTACCTAGTTTTTGGCTCTTGATAGCTTTTAGTTGTCAAAATGCATATATAAAAAAACATTCAAAAACTAGTTCTCCACGAAAACTAGGTAGTTTTTTTCTCAGTATAAATTCCATAAAAAAAGAGGAATGTGTTCCATTATAGAATTTAAAATAATACTCTTTTTTGTAAAAATAGAAGCCATTGGAAGAAAGTGCTGTTCTTTTACTTTTAAGAAGGTTTATATGTATAATATACATACTATATTATAGTACCATGTTTATAATTATTTTTTATATTGTTATTTATATGTTCATAAATATTTACATCACCATAAATTTTTAAAAAGTAAAAATATGCGTTTTTATTCCAAAAAAATTTACGAAATTTCAGCTAAAATAATATAAATATTCGGTAGGGACAACCTCGTACTGTAAATAATTCGGTTGTGGCAACCGAATTTCCATATAAAGGTCGGTTGCAGCAACCGAATATAAATAAAAATTCGGTTGTGGCAACCGAATTTCCCCACAATTCGGTTGTGGCAACCTCGCAAATTCGGTTGCGGCAACCTCACAAATTCGGTTGGAAAAAAATTCGGTTGCCACAACCGAATTGTTATGTGAGTGTTCAGCAGATTATTTTTCAGAATTTGTTAAATGCGTTTAGCACATTTAATTCATTTAATGCAATTAATGTAAGTCCCGATAAAAATAAATTGTAGATAAATAAACCATTTTAATGATTTATTAATTCGTTTGATTTTATTAAAAGAGTCAACAAAAATCAAATTGGGTCTTTGACTTTAATATTGATTGAATAATATAGGACATGACATTGTCCAACAAATTTGGGGTGACCGATTGTATCTCGAATGAGACCAACTGTAGACTTTCAGTAGACCAAACAAATTTTTAAAACTCGATTTTTGTATTGATATCTCATGTAAAAATTTTTTAAGCATGTATTCACAAAAATCTTTTGAACTTAATTACAGTTCAATAAGTCATTTAATAAGACAATAAGTTTTTTGTGAATAAGCTTGTTAGACTTCGTAACCAGGCTCTATCTTAAATAATTCTAATATTAGAAAGTGTAAAAATAAAGTTATGGCACAACTGATGCTGTTTTGGTACTTTTTGCCATTATTTTGGCACGAAACACAATTTCTCAAATACCATCAGTGTTTCAGTTGAGTGTCAATTTTTTTTTCGTCTCTGCTTGATCCAAATTATTATCATATTTTTCATCCTTACTCATTTCTTATTTAAGTTATTCTTTATTTCTTAAGTTTAACATCTTACTAACTTGCATCCCATTCTATCATATTGATTTCTTATTGCTTAATAGAATTATTGCAATCAATATTAGTTAAAAACAGAAACAAGCAATTAGTCTTCGTCGGTCTGTTTCCTGATCCGTTTGTGCGCGTTTGTCCGTCCTAAAAAGTATTAAATATTATATTTTCTTTAATATAAATTATAATCTGTAGAAAAGTGAAGTGTTTATTATAAAGATAAATAATTAACAATACTTCTTGAAAAACAGTGATTTTTTTTATCCATATAAAGTAAAATTTTTTATTAATGTTTTCGTAATTAGATCAAAGAATATCTAAAAAAACGTTAAGTTAAGAGACCAATAACGCGTTAAATTAACATGGGGTTTCTAGAAGACGTTCGTTCTCATACGAATGAGTGACTACATATATTTTGTTTTTGTATTGCATGTATTTTGTTATTGTATTTTCGTTCGTGTGAGGCAAAACGTCATCTAGAAACACCACCTAAATTATTCGCATGAGCATACACCAAAATCAACATGGCCGCAGCGATGGAGTACAACAAAATTGTAAGTTTAAAAAAATTAAATTTTTATGTATTTTTCAAATATTGCAGTATTAAAAGAAGCAATAGAGTAAGTAGTAAGAGTAGAGTTTCCATTAATTTTTACAAAAACAATTTTTGATTTTTTTTTTGAATAATATGAATTTTTTTTTTTAATAATATGCTGTGGTCGATTTATGTGAGCGCGGCGAATTCAGCCAAGACGCATACCATCTCACATTCGCTTTTTCACATTTGAGTTGCTTTTTGATATTCATTGAGTTCTTGTTATATACTTAAAGATTTGGTTATTTACACTTAACCCTCCATTATCGGATGAATATCTTTAAATTAGAAATAATAAAATATATTTGACAGCTAATTCTAAGATAATATGTAACCCTAAATCAAATCTTAGTTCTACTAATAATTATACTATTTTCTATTTTCCTTATCAGTTTATTATAATAGAGGAATGTTAAATTTAATATCAAGAGATTAAATTATTTAAAAGATCTATTTTAGGGGCGAATCACACTTTAAACCAGAGATGGAAAACATGGTACAATTTTACTTTTTTTGATACATTTTGACCTCCGTTGGTACCGTGGTACTACCGTAATCCATTTGGTACAATTTAAAAAATTTACAAATTTAAAATTTTTGTATTAAATGAACTTGTTGTACTTTAAAGCTGTCAACAAATATTCCTATTGCAGACGTGGACTAAAATCATTGTAACAAAAACTTATAACTGACAACTTTTGGGCCGAATGTTGCAAAAAAATGTATTATTATTTTTCCGTAAACAGCTCATCAATACGAGTCGATTAAGTGCTTCTACTACATACAATTCGAGAATTTAACCCCCCTCTTTCGTATTTTTTTTAAGTAAAAAAAATAATACATTGTTTTTTTAGGACGGGTAACTTATCTAAAAAATAACCAGAACAAAACGTTAAGGACGGGTAACTTATCTAAAAAATAACCAGAACAAAACGTTAACAACATAAATTTTCATATAAATTTGATATTCAGGTTTTTTGTCGTACAGAATAATATTCGATCGAACATACTTTTTATGTTCGGAAAAATTTTCTATATATGAAAAATGTTGGTACCGTGAGGGTCGAAAAAGTACAATTTCTTTATTTGGTTGGTACAAAATGTAAAAACTCATTTCCATCCCTGCTTTAAACTATGAGCATTAGGGTTGCCATATGTGTTTAAAAATATTTCATGGTACGGAAAAGTATGCTCTAAAAGTCAATGTCACCTGACTAAAATCTGACATAACTTGCAGTAATTTTCAGAGACATATAATATAGAGATGCAATATTGATAATTTTTTAAACAAACTGTAAATGTCGCTAGCATGTAGGAAATTTTGTCAAAGGAGGATTTTATTTTGGGAAATTTTGTCAAGTGAGGATTTTTTTATGTCAAATGAGGTTTTACAAAAATGTTAGGTAAAGGGATTTGCGCGAAAAAATATTAGTGATTTCGACTTCGTTTTGGGGACAGATTAAAAAATTTGTAAATTTTAAAAGATTTTGTTTTAGGCCCAAAATAAGAAGAATTTTGGTATAAATTATATGCGTATTATTTCAAATTAAAGTCGATCAAATTAGGTCTGTGAAATTTCTACAAAATATTTGAATTATTGAAGAAATGTTCTACAAATATTTATAAATCTTGAAATAACGAAAAGCAACCAAGCTCAATAATTAATAAAAAAATTTTCGATTTTCCAAATACTGAAATTGTTACATGCAAAGGACTCAGAAAAAATAAATTTTGTATAGCCTCAAAAAGTACCAGGGTTTTCATATAACCTCTTACGTACCTTCTGAATCGGGTAAACTCGACTTTAGCATACTTAATGTTCTAAAGAGTTTACAAGTTATATTTATTGGTTTTGCCAGCGTTTTACTAACGATCAAAAATTTTGTTCTTCCAGTGCTTTTCTGGCGCTTTTTTAACAGCCGGTCCTTTTGCCTAATGATGTTATCATTTTGGGAATGGGAAAGCACTTTTTGCCAGTACTTGTACCACCTGTTAAAGTGCTTTGCCACCGCTTTTCCGTTTTTCTGACTGGTGAGTTTCGTGTGAAAATTGTGTACAATTTTTTCTCTCGAAAATTGAATGTACGACTTTTATTTTGAAACAGTGACATTTCAGCTTAATTGTGATTTGTCTTTCGTATTATAAAATTTTTTATACTAAAGACAATTTTAAGAAAGATTTGAGGCCTTAAAAGTTCGATTGGAAAAGTAAAAACTTCTTCGTAAAATATTCAATTTTATTTACTTTGCTGAGTTATTTCTTAATAATTTTCTGGACTTAAGAGCGATGATGCCAGTGTTGTCAGTTTAGGGGATTTATCCCTATATTGGGGATTTTTTTTCGTCAATGTAGATAAAAATTTCCGTTTGTGGAGCCGGGGATTTATTGGGGATGACACGAAATTTTAGGGGATTTTTTTTATATTTTTATGAATTTAACCCTGATAATTCTAAATATTTATATATTTCTTTTAAGTATGATGATAATAGTGCATGATTTTAGGCTACACAAATTTGTGTCTGGAAAGTTAATGTGCGTACAAACCTTAATTCCTTTTGGTTAAAAATTGAATTCCTTTTGGTTCCAAAATATTTAAGGTTATTCGGATGTAATATGAGTTATAAGAAGCTCTTCTTAAATTAAATATATACTTTATATGTTATTCAATTGTCAAAAATTCAATCCATCTGCTGAAATATTAAAACTTTTTTATACAGTACCACCATACGCAACAAAATGTCTGAAGCTGATGAATCGGAAAATTTTGATTCTGAAATATTTAAAACGAAAAAATATGGCTCACATTTTTTATGCTGTTATTTGTTGTTTTTATAATTTGTTAGAATTACAAAATTTATTGAGTTTGAGTGTATAAGGTACCGAAAAGAATTAAAAAAATATGGTATTTTTACATTAATTAAAAAAAAAAAGTTAACGAATACGAATTTTTTCCAGAAAATAAAAATTGGGGATTTTTGGGGATAAAAAATTGAAAATTGGGGATTTTTGGGGATAACAATTTGAAAATTGGGGATAAAGTCTGAAAAAAAAACTGGCAACACTGAGCAATGCTAACTTAGCTCCTATTGTTTTCTTTTAAATTGAGTTTTTCTTTAAATTAAAATGAATTGGGTATAACTTTGGAGATTAAAACATTAAAAATGGGAATGAGCTGACATTTTTCGGGTAACATTGCTGCCCAATAAAATGAAACAGTATTGCCAGAAAAAAACAAAACAGAAGTCAGCACCATATGTTGCATAAAAACCCGGCATTGCCATTCATCAGGACCATGTGAGACCACTGGTAATTTTATAATTTTATTGTACCCTATAACTGGCATATTTAATCGGGGCATGAATAATGAATAATAATGAATATTAGTGCGTATGTCTGTGATGCTGGAAAAAAAACCACACCAGACTGATGATAGCCGGAAGATAAACTAGCATGCCTCCCTATCCAAGCTTCACGCTAAAATTCACACATATTTCCTACAAAATACGTAATAAGTTCATGGAAAGACTTAATTATGGTTTTAATTTATTTCAAGGAATGTCTTTATTCTGATTTTAATTTTAGTTCTTGGATGATCTGAATCGTGGTTTTAATTTTAGTTCTCGAATAGATTTGATCGTGGTTCATGGTAACTCTAAATTGTGGTTTTAATACATTCAATCGTGGTTTAAATGTGATTTTATCTTCCGAATAATTTTGTGAGTAGACTTAATCGCAATTTAAATTCATGGGTAGACTTAACAGGGATTTTATTTAAATTTCATTTGCAGCAGTCTTTACGAACAAAATATTTTAAATGTGTATTTGGGATTATTGTTTGTCTAAGATTATTTTTTTTCTACTTTGAAGGTTTCAAAATTTAGAAATTTATTCATACCACATAAATCTCACAATAAATCTTTAACTTTTGTAATCTTATTTTGTCCTAGCAACAATTTGTAAAATATATATTGTACAATTATCAAAAAGCAGCTGAAAAATAACCTTTTTCCTCTTAAATGAAATCCCATAAATAATTTCAATGTGTTGTTTAACATTATTTAGGCACTTTGTTTTGTACTATTTTTTTTTCTATATAACTATCGAATAGCACCGAATAAAGCTTTACACAATTTTTAAAAATATAAAAATTATTCATTTTACTTTTCGCTTATTTGCAATTACAATTGCAAGGTTTCACGTGCAAAACGTATATTTAAACAATTTACGTGCTGGCTACGCTGGCAACTCCTCAGAAAATACACAATGAGCTGCAAATATAAATGGGGATACCATAAAAATAACAAAATGAAATTATTTTGTTTCTTAGCAAAAAAAAAAGAAATAGAAACAGCCAAACAAAATAACATTTATTTACGAACCAATTTCAACTTACTTTGCATGCAAATATGCACTTCATTGACTTTGTGCTATAACTAAAGTAAGCAACAACATAGAAATAATATCAACAGCAGCAGCAGCAACATTTTATGTAACAATAACTATGAATTCAAACTAGGCAACAACACTTCCGTTTCCACTAGTCGTTTCTCTAAGATTTTTTTTAATACGAGTACCATGAATTTAAGAGTTATTTGTACAGGCTTTACGTGGAAATATGTACACTTGTTTATGAACAATTTTAGTTATTTTTTAAACAAAATGTATTTTATTTATTATATTGTTTTTAACCAAAAGAAAAGAAGAAAAATGCAATAACAGAACATTTTAAAAATTGCTTTAAAAAATCAGAGGAAATTCTAGACAATTGTTGAGATTTTCGTTATTTGTTACTGCAACAATGTTCTTAAGTAAACTATTGAAATCTAGGTATGCTGTCATCGTAGGTATTCATCAATACACCAATCACTCGTTTAACGAACTTTTTCGATTCCTTCATAATTGGCAATACATCAAACGAAATAAGTGATCGAAATATTGATTGCATTAGACAGAAAATGGAGTAGAAAAAATCTAGACATATTTAGGACTAACAATAAGAAGTATGTCAAACAAAAATATGAAAAGACTGGCTCTAAAAATTTTCGGTAATAAGAAGAGTCCAATATCTATCGATTGAGATATTACATTTTTCCTATTGAAAAAGTGCTCTAGTTTAAAAAGGTCAAAAATATATCAAAAACCTCTCAAAAATTATAAAAACTAAAACTTTTTTATAGAAATATATGTATGTTCAGAATCTGGGCCTATTTCAAGCAAAATTGATCAAAAACGGACGAATTCTCTATGAGCCTTAGAAACCAATCATCAGAAAATTCCACAGATTTTGTGAAGTTTTTTCTACAGAAAAACTTTAAGATACCTAGAAAATTTTCTAAAGAAAAGAATCTTAAGATTTTATTGACTTTTTTCTGTAAAAACCCTCTAAGATTCTGAAGTCTTTTTTAGATTCTAAAAACTCTCTCTTAAAGAAATACCTTTAGATTCTTTTTCAGAAACTGGCGAGTTCTCTACAGTCCTTAGAAAAAAATCATCTATATATCCCACAGTTTTGGAGAAGTTTTTTTCTTTTATAGAAAAGCTCTGAAATCCATAAAGATTTTTTCTAAAGAGAAAGCTTGTAATGGCTGTTTTCTGCAAAAAAAAAAATCCCTAAAAAAATTTGATTTTGAAAACTTTTCCTTAAGGAAAACCCGCAAAATACTTTTTCAACGAGCAAAAGTGGTCAGATACTGAATAAGTCTCTATAGGCCTTAAAACATCATCAGAAAATTCCACAGTTTTTTTTTATAGAAAAGCTCTGAGATTCTGAGCTCAGAGTATAATGGATGCTTCCTCTAAAAAAACTTCCTAAGATTCTGAGTACTTTTTCCAGTAGAAAAATTCTTAGCTTCTTAGAATTTTCCCCTAAAGAAACCCCTTAGATGCGTTTTCACCCAAAAGAAGTGGTAAGAAACTGATAAATTCTCTATTAGCCTAAGAAACAAATCATCAGAAAATCCCATATATTTTGATAAAATTTGCTGCTGTAATGAGTTCTTCCTGCTAAAACAACACCTAAGATTTTGAAAACTTTTTATCTTTAGCAAAATTCCTAGATTCTGAGAAATTTTTCCTAAAGAAAAACTCTCAGATTTTGAACATATTCCCACAGAAAACTGTCAAATTCAGTGAACTTTTGTGTCACATATTTTGAAATATTTTCCCTATAGAAACACTGTTAGATTCTGAGGCTATTTTCCTAAAGAAATGCCCTCACAACCTGACAACCTCAGATTATGATGACTTTTTCTTATAAAAACCCTCCGAATCTTAGGAGGCTTTCTTACAGAAAATTCCTCTGATTCCCTGGTGTTTTGTTTTAAAAATTCCTCTGAGTCTGAGAATTTTTTTCCCTAAAAAGAGCCCTTCACTTCTAAGCACTTTATTTTTATAGAAAAAACTCAAAATTCTGAAAAATTATTTTATAGGAATACACAAAGAATTCAAGAACCTTTTCCTATAGAAAGATTTTTTAGAATCTGGATTTTTTTCTATAAAAAAAAAGTGCTCAGAAATGGAGGGCTCTTTTTAGAGGAAAATAAAATCCACAGACTCAGAGGAATTTCATAATTTCCTGAGCACTTTTTCTTATTGAAAAAACTCCAGATTCTGAAAAGTCTTTCTTTAAGAAAACAAAGAATTCAAGAACCTTTTCCTATAGAAAGATTTTTCTATAAGAAAAAGTGCTCAGAAAGGGAGGGCTTTTTAGGAAAAACAATCCACAGACTGAGAAGAAATTATCAAATTCCGAGGACTTCTTCCCAAAGACAATCCCTCAATTTCTGAGAACTTTTTCCTATCCCAGGTGATCGTATATGAACATGTATGATTATATATGGGTTCGTATATGATCATACATGGGTGTAGCTCATCATATATATCCATATATGGTTCCACATACGATCATATATCGTATTATATATGCCCATATATGTTCGGATCCGAAATTTGAGGTATATGGTAGTATATGATGATATATGTATGTTCATATATGCGCATATATGGTTAATGTATGCTCATACATGTTCATATATGGCCATATACCCTCAAATTTCGGATTCGAACGTATATGGGCATATATGGTACGATATATGATCGTATATGGAGCCATATATGGACATATATAATTATATATATCTATGTATGATCAAATACGAGTCCATATGTGATCAAATATGTTCACATATGATCCCATTTTTACATGGGAAAAGAAACAAGTTCGCTAAATCTGAGACATTATGACAGGGTAAATACCTCAAAACCTGTGTTTTGTTCGATAAGAAAAACCCACTGAATCTGATCTTTTTCTATAGAAAAAATAATACAGAATCTAATATAGTTATTTTTCTATACGGAAATGTTGTCGTTTTCAACAAGAAGTGTCCGGTGTATAAGACTTCCGCTATAGGAAAAAGTACATACATTTTTGTGCCTTTTCTATATGAAAATGTGCTTAGCAGCTCACTTTTTGCAATAAGGAAATATCCTCAGAATCTAAGGCTTGTGTTAGGCTTAAATAATATCTCGGCTAAAAATTGTTTTAATATAATGATATATACAATAATTTGATTTATAACTTTACAATTATAAACAAATTTTATTTGTTCATAATTTGTTAATTTGTTATTTCCTGAAGATGCTACACAATGGAGTAGCGAAATATCGAAAATAAAGAACTTTTTATATATAAAAAACAAACCTCACGCTCAAGAAAATTGTGAAATTAAAAAAGAAGGTTAAATAAACGAAAAGAATAATTTGATTTAATTATATCTAATCAGGTGTGGTTAATGTGATATCATATAGAATTGTATGTAATTTCATCAATATAAATAAAATTATATAACTTAGATCTAATAATATGGGGTAATTTTCTCTATCAAATTATATAAAATTTTATATGATAAACCATATACCAATTAATATATATTTATATAAAATTTAAAGTTTCTATCCCTTTTTCAAATGTTTATTGTGAATCGACATAGGAAACAATGTGAATATTCCATTATAGGTATAGGATGAATTCAGCGAACTTATGTAAAACACTACCAGAAACATTTTTGTGGAACATTTTAACTCTCTAACTCTTCAATTAAAGGGACTTTTTTGGTCCTGTTTTAAAAAGGGGCAAAAAAGACACGTAGGTTGTTGAGTTAAAGGGTTAAAATATTGTACAAAAATGTTCGTCGTAGTGTTTTATACAACTTCAGAATTGTGACCTATAGTTTAACTACAAAGGTTTATGGACAGACGGACAACTGTAAATCGCCTCAGAAAGTGATTCTGAAACGATCGGTATTCTAAGCTCAATCAATCAATTTCTATATAAAATTTAAATCGATTTAATTTCAATTATGCTTTTCATATTATCATTATTATCTACGAAAATTGATTTACTTATGTACAGTCGATGACAATACTCATAAATTATGTAATTACGATTTCTTTTTTGTGGTTTTGTTAACATACGATCATAAATTAATCAAAAGTTAAATTTTTTGCTTTAAATTAATATGTCATTTTTATCATTAAGTAATATATTTGCAATCATGTGCTTTCCATTATGTAATGCATGTAAATATGAACTTTTGTTTGTTACAACTTTTCCCATTTTAACAACCACTAATTAAAAAGTTTTTTTTTTAACCACTGATATTAAAATTCATAAAATTGCGAAAAAAAAACAATAAAATAAAATTATGAAAAATATGAAATAATTTTAATAATTATAAAATGAGTTTCAACAGTACACAGATGGTGTGACATTTCGAAATATAGATTTCAACATTAATATGAAAGTAACCGGATTTGCGTGGGTAAATTCAAACAAATTAAAGACTGATCGGTAAAAAAAGATATTTTAAAATGTTTCAAATATGTGATGAAAATCTTAAATTGGCAAAAAGTGTTTTAAGCATTAATGTTATTAACAAATAAAAATTATTTTGTTCGGTTTTGAACGTTAAAGTTTTTGATTATGGAAGCTTTAAATTTCGTTCAATAATGTCCAAAATTACTTTCTTTCTTATTATTATCTACAGATTTAAATATATTAAAAAAAAATGTATTCTTCACTTTCTTTAACCATTTTTCCCGTTTTCCCCAAAGTCTATATTAAATCAATGTTGTTTTTATACAAATTGATTTTATTTTCTCTTTCTACGAAGTTGTTTATAATTGAATTTTTTTCAAGTTTCAATTCTACGAATCACTTGTATTTCTTCTCTTTTTTTTATTGCTTTTTACTATAAGAAATTCCTTGTAAATATTATTTTGCTTCCATGGAAAAGATTTTCTTTTTTGTAATTCATTGGTAAATAGTTTTTATTATTTTTCTTTTTATTAAGTATTTTGTAATGCAGCCATGAAATTGCAGCCAATTTACGAGACAATTAAAAAAATATTCTACATAAGTATTTAGCAGACATATAAATGTAGTTTTGAAGGGCTGCATTTATATTAAAAAGGAAGAGGTTTTATTTAAGTCTAGAATACAGTGGGTTTAATATATTTTTTTATAATAAAACTAAAATTAAAGAATGAGATTAAGTACTAAAAATATAGTTACATTCAATTTCCAACATTTCTTTTACACTTTTAAATTTCTTATATTCTGTTTCTAGTCATTGCCGTGTATCAAATTTACTATAGCAATGTGTTCTTCTTTACTATGAAAAAATTCAATATTTTTTTGGCGCCCAACATGGGCTCATACTAATTACACTGTGAGACAAATGGTAGGGGTCAGTGATCGGGAAGGGTTCAAACTACCGGGGAAAGTTATATCGGTAAAAAAGAAGTTATATGTGTCCCGGCGTTTTGCTGGGTCAACCCTAGGAATCGAGATATATCGATTTGACCTTTGGTGGTCTTTTTTTTGACATAACTCGAGAACCACTAGTCCGATTTTGCTCAAACAGTTTAAAAAAATTAAAAATTACAATTCCTTTAATCTGTTCATATGACGTTTTTCTATATACTCAACAGTTTTGCCGGTAAAAATAAATGTATGAAGAAAAAAATATTTTTTGCCTAAAATATTAAAAAAAAGTAATAAACAAAAGGTTATTGATTTTTATGGTAGCGGTAACAAACATTTATTTTTACCGGCAAAACTGTTGAGTATATAGAAAAACGTTATATGAACAGATTAAAGGAATTGTAATTTTTAATTTTTTTAAAATTGTTTGAGCAAAATCGGAGTAGTGGTTCTCGAGTTATGTCAAAAAAAAGATATATCTCGATTCCTAGCGGTGACCCAGCGAAACGCCGGGACACATATAACTTGTTTTTGACCGATATAAGATTTCCCGTTGGTTTCATCCCATCCCGATTTTGACTGTCGCATAGTGTTATATATAACAGTGGTGTTTACTGCTTTACCTTTATAGCTATATAGCTAGCCAAGCTAACGGGTATTATAAATACGTTCAGTAAAGATATGGAGTATTTTTATTTAAGATTTTTTTTTATTTAATGTTTATTTCAAATAAATTAATATTACAAAAAATAGTTTAAATCCTCAGCACCAATATTGGCATTAAAGAGGCTAAAAGGCAACTAGTGTTAATTCATTATTTAAATAAGAATATTAATTATTCCTAAGTACAACATCTATGTCGGCGAATACTTTAAGTCAGTGTTGCCACTTTTTGAATAATTATTTAAAAACGGGACTGTTTACACATTCCTTGTATAATATCTCAATAATGATTTTTTTTTCTTTAATAAATAATTCGAATATTAATAACGATTGCCCTATGCGACGGTTACAAATATTTTACTTAAGAAAATATTCAGGTTTTTGTTTAATTTTATACGGTTTCGGATAATTTTTTACCTACAGCTGTGTATTTTTTTTTTTTTTTTTGGTGGCAACACTGCTTCAAGTAATTTAATTAAATATATTCCTATTAATCTTTAACTCCACAAAACTATCCAGCCAACATATTATTGAGCGAGAAAAAAATGACATAAAAAAGATTCTAAAGTATGATCATTTTCAGAGTGCAGAAACATAAATGAATCTTATTTTTTTTTTTTTTTTTTTAATTTTATTTTATCGGGATATACATTAATTGCATCAAAGGAATTAAATATGCTAAAAATCCCAAACGTATTTAACAAATTGTGAAAAATAATCTTATATATGAGTCCATTTGAAAAATTTTTAAAATTTTTTCAATACACTCGTAAACAGCTCAGAAAATTCAAAATTTCCCATAAAGAACATGCCCATAATTAAGATGGTGTATCTACATGACTTTTTTCGTCACACGAACGAAAATACAAAAGCAAAATACATGCAATGCAATGTAGTCACTCATTCGACGAACGACGCACGTCTTTTAAAAACCCACCGTAAGAGTCTATTACGAGTCATAAAAGTGTGCTCAGAAAAAATCTTAAACGATAAAGAAAAACATCGTCATATAGTAGCTATGATTTCAGGAGGTCGTAGGGCCAATTTATGAGTCTGTTTCGACTCAAATTGCCCCATGGGTAGTTATAACAAACTTTTAGCGATATTAATTAAACAAATCTGGTTTAGGCTATAATTGGCGCCCAACGAAGGCCAATTGCAAAAACCAACATCTCTATCTCATTTAATAATCCCCAAAAGTATTTTTTAAACATTACTTTTACTAAAACACTGTTTATAACAACAAATTTTACCTCTGAATAAAACAAAAAAAAAAAAAATCATACCACATTTAGAATTTTAGAGTGTTTAGATTGACACATCATCCTTAATTCAATGACTTGAAAATCGAGTGTACATTATAGGCCTGCTGACAAGCAAACAATAAATTCCAAAAGTGATAACTCTGATTTTGTTATTACTAGATGCGACTACTATTAAGAAAACTCTCCCAATTAAGTTGAAATGTTGATGTATGGTAGAACTAATAACGGACTCGTATTTTTTATGCTTGAAGCAAACGAAAAATATTACGATTCCCCAAAATCTCTCATCAAATTTACGACTTCAGTTCATACAGACTCTGTAACAGGGTTTTGTCGTTGGCTGATGTAGTTCCGTCGTGTCCAGGTTCTATTTGAGGACCCGAAAACATTATGTAACAACACAATCTATTTTCCCTTTTTAATGTTTATAAGATTATCTTTATTTAATAATTAAATTCAAATATAATGTGTTGCACAAATGGCAACACCTTATTTATCTACTCGGGCTTAGTCAGTTCGGAAAATTACCCGTCGGCAATACACTCTTCGGCTTCAGGCAGTCGTCTGTGGACTCGGTTATATTCGGCAGGTAATCGTTTTCCGACTCGCGTATAGGTATCCTCGGATTGGCGACCTTCTCGGCGGTGGAGTCGATAGCCTAGGCAGTGGTGATATATAGAACAGACCAGGAAGGCTGTGATATTAGAACAAACCTCTAAGGCAGTGATATTAGAACAGACCGCGAAGGCTGTGATATTAAAATAGACCGCGAAGACTGTGACATCAGAAAAGACCGCCAAGGATATGATATTATTTATGAAACAACCAACCGAAGTCTATCGTCTTCCCAAAAATTTAGCTCGGTACTTGCTAAGTGTCGGGCAGTTTATATTAACCACCACGTGTATGAAGCAACCTGAACTACTTATTCGAATTAAAAAATTAACCAAATGAGAATTATATGTGGCTAAAAAGCAAAGCAAAAAAATATATAAAATAATAAACAATAATGTGTGCTTTAGCATACACACAAACTAGCTTGTATGCAGTACGTAAACAACATATGTACGTACAAACCCATATAAATAATAAAAGCAGTCCCATATCGTATTCACACTGTGTAAAAATAAATATTATCGATAAAGTGCGTTACCACTGAATTAAATTGTAATTATATAATTGACGAAATTGGAGTGGTAATTTGTGACATAACAAATCTTATCCCGCACACTGTTCTGCGTTGATGGTTAACCAAATAAGTAGTTGGTAGCAAGTATTTCAAGTACTCGTTACTAAAAAGTAGCTAGTCTATTTATTCAGAGTTGCCTTATCGATAGAAAAAAGAAACAAAAATTAGACTACGGTAAAACTTACATATAATATACTCGTACGTGGATCGAGCTCCTGAACTAGTTGCGTGGAAGCGATTTTAGTGCAGAATTACTTGCAGAATTTGTGTGGCTGGCAACCGATTATAAAAAAAATTTCCTTGAAATTTGTTAGATTTTTATGAAAAGCAAGTAAAAAGTTAAAGTCGGGCATTCCGAATATATGACCTACACCAGCATGTTTGAAGGTCGATTAATGTTTTGATTCGAAACTGAAATTTAAATTTATCGATTTTAGGGAAAATCGATAATATAATACATATGGGCTATAGTACCAAATATGGATCGGTTTTATTTAAAATCAATAGGCTTTATTCTTGGGCACATGTGAGTCAGCATACCAAATTTCATTATATTTGGATCCTGTGACATTGAAACAATCCCAATATTCACTTTTTGGGGGACGTTTTTATGAAAATTAGGTCTGAACGTAGATCGATTCCACACAAAGTCGACAGACTTTATCTTTGGTGACCTATAAATTGGCACAAGGTCCAAATTTGGAACGCTTTTTTTTTTTAAAAAAAAGCTTCTTTTTGGGCCTGTATAAGACAATGTGTCAAGTTTCATCAAAATATCTTAATATTTGTCACCTTTGGCGTGAATATAAGAATGCATGTAGAGCAGAGCTGTAAATGATTCATTTTTTTTATTTCAATTCATTACGAATTAGCTAAATTTTTAATTAATTCCTTTCACCAAGGAAAAGAATTGAATGAAAATTGAATCAGTTCGACGACAAAAACACATTTAATATTCAAGAAAAATAAATTTAAAAATTAATAATTTCATTGCAATTAATTTTTCATTTTTCTAATTAATTTGAAATAATTTAAAATCAATTCAAATGAATTGGAAATAAATTGCAATTCATTTTGCCAAATTCATTTTTGCCAAATTCATGTGAATTGATTCAAAATTCATTCAATTCGTGATTTCTGTGAAAAGAATTAATTCAAAATTTTGCTAGTTCAATGTATGAATGATTCGCGAATTAATTCAGAAATTAATGAATGATTCATTCATAGCTCTGATGGAGAGACAGACAAACATGCAGACAGACGGACATAGTCAAATCGAATCAAAAAGTCATTCCGAGTCGACCGGTATACTAATATTTGTATACCCTACACCACTATGCGGACAGGGTATAATAAGTTTGCGATGATATTTGTAATACCAAAAAAATATTGGTATCGACACACTTTTTGGTATACTGATCGACTCAAAATCACTTCTGATTTTGTCTGTCCACATATTTTATGCACACGCTACAAGTTGCAAATATTAAGACATTCTGATGGAATTCGGTACACTAACTTCTACGAGGGCAATACTAAATGTTCTTAGCCTGACATAGAGATGGTGGTATAAACAACAAAAAGCTTCATATAATGGAAACTTCCATCCGTCATATGAACACATGTTAAATTTCATTTCGATCTGTCAACTCATTTGTATAGTAACAGGTGTTAAAAAAAGGCGCTTCAGTGTTTTTTTATAATGGAAAAATTAGAAATTCGTGGTGTGATTAAATATTTACATAAGAAAGGTTTATCGGGACAAGAAATTCATAATGATTGATGGTGAATGTGTTAGGCGAAAGTGCTCCTTCATATGCAACAGTAAAAAATTGGGTTACTGAAGTAAAACGTGGTCGTACAAGCATTGAAGATGAACCACGAAATAGACGTCAAAAACGCCATGATATGATATTAGATGATCGACGAGTGAAAGTGTGTGAAATAGGTAATATCAAAGGCATCTCAAATAATCGAGTATATTTTATTTTGCAGCAAGGACTACAAATGAAAAAGCTTTCTGCAAGATGGGTGACGTATTTGTTAACAGTTGATCAAAAACGCATTCGAATGAAAATTTCTCGCTTAGTGTATTGAAATTTCAGGAGATTATATTGAAAAATAAAATAATTTAAAAAATCTAGCTCTTGTTTTTCATTGTTAAGCTAAGAACATTACGAACTACCCTCGTGTCCGTTTTCCTAAAGGGATTAAATAAAAAGTGTTTTTTGTATTTTTAGATAAAAATATAATTTTAATTTGTATGATTTTATTTAAATTGTATTTTTTTTATATTGAAATTAAATTAATTGAAAAAAATTTCGAAAAAATATGTATTTTTTTATTTAAGGGATTTTTTTTATTTAAAGATAAATAAAAATAAATGAGTTCTAAACACATAAAAAAATATGCTTTGAATTTTAACAAACTCGTTTGTTGATATGACAAATTATTTAATTGAAAAAAAAATTAACAACCAATTCAATAAACTCGTTTGTTAAAATTTGCTTTGAATTTCAATTTGCTTAAATTCAACAATCAAATAACAAATATATTGTTTGTATTTACAAAATCAATTGTAGGCTCAATTAAAAATTTTATTGTATTTAAAAAAAATTTTTATTTTATTTACAAACTAGTTTTAGCTGTATATATATTGTTATGTTTTTACCTTTTAAAAACGTTGGTTTATTTCCTTTAAATAAACCGGGTTATTTTCTATCAAAATAATCAATCCCAACGATGACACCAATTGTTATGTTTTAGCTTATAAAAACGTAAGTTTATCTCCTTTAGATAAACCGATTTGGTGCTCTTTATTAAATAAAATTACTCTTACACTTTGTTTGATTGAGCTTATACTCTTCTTTTTTTACGCTCTTTAGTTTAATTTAGCTTTGCACTTGTATATTAAACGCTATATTACACAAGAACTCTATTAATTTAAACACAACGATGTATTAAAGCCCGACTTAATTACACAATCGCTAATAATCAACTGACTTACTAAATGACATATGGCAACCTTATATAGTTTTACTTCCGTTGTGGTAGAGAATTCCGGAAACACCTAGAGCACTAGCATTATACTTAAATGTAGTGCTGCCAGATTGACGTATTTAGTAAATCCCTTCCCTTGGGCTATTTTTCTTCCCAAAATTCTAGAACTTTATATACTAGACCAATCCAATATCATAACAATACTAACCTAATTGCTTGTCCACGAATTTAGTACCAGTATAGATCTTAACTAATCCTAGGCTAATGCATAATAGCAGATTTCTTATACATATAAGATTTTAGCATATATTTGAAGAATATGTGGATCGAAAATATATTGGCAACATCATATTACAAGCTAAGTTGCCAATCAAATAAATTTATATATAATTTTCCTTTAAATCCTGCAAATTTAAGTTTAAATCTTTTTCGAGCTGAAGTCTAAATGCCCTATTATTTACATACACTCCCCAAATGCATAATATTTTTAAAGACAGAGTAAAATATGTTACCAGAGTAACTGTAGTTACTCAGGCAACCACATCCCAGCAATGTACATTCCAATATCTAAGTATGTGTGCATAGATTGGTAAACTTAAGTATAATGGGAAACAATATAACCATTAAACTTTCAACTTAATGTAACGTCGGTAAGAAGGAGTGATAGTAGTAGGCCACAAATTAGTGATACAATAGAAAGAAAAAAACCAATACAACAGCAAATGCATACATATGCATGCATACAAGTATGTGTAATAGAAATAATGGGAATCTCTACAATTTGTTAGTCGCAGTCTGCGAAAGCCTGCATAAGGAATTGAAAGTACTAAATGAAATTCTAAAGATATTTCATTTACATAATGAACAATAACTAGTCTACTGCTGCAGCTGCAACTACAGTTGAAATCACACATGGTCTGAAATCATCAGTTGCCAAAATCGGAATAGAAAATAAGGAGTTATTGTAATTTAGAGTTGTGTTCTCGTTAATAGTATAAAAATTGTGGAATGCATTAAGGAGATATGTAGATAATTCAAAGTATTGATGGAAACTGGATTTTGTGAAATTAAAAAAAAAAAAACATTAACAGAAAGCTTAATTGGAAAGAAAACTATGAATTAGTTACATTGCATTCAAGGCCTTGCTTGGGTGAGATTACTAAACTGTCGCACCTTTGTATAGTTACGCTTGTAATGTAGAAATATGCACAGATTCGATTCCTATAGCCGGCGGGTTGTTGAAGAATAATCACATAGAGACAATCTGACAATAAAAATATAAACAATTACATAATTTAATAGAAAATCACTGACGAAGCCTGTCCATATAAAAAGCCAGAAACTGGATCTAGTCTAATTTGTAAATTAATGTGTTTATAATTTTTAGAGAAAAACGTTTATACTTCTTCTTAACCTCAAACCTACTAAACAATTTTATATTAAGTTTAACTCTGATTTTATTAAAACAAAAAATATAGAAAGTGAAAATATAGTACATTAAACCTCATTTAATTGCTTTTTGAGAAGATACGCAAAAACTTTTAAATATTTAAAATTTTCAAAAAGGTGCTTTCAATCCTTTTACATATTTACTTACTTTTTGTGAAACATTCTTTTTTGGAAATTAATAATTTCAGACCATGTGTTAATTATGAAATAACTATGATCTCTCAAAGTCATTGTTATTGGAAAAGTAATTGCAGAAGTGGTTTCAGTTGTAAAAGTAGTAGTAGTTGTAATTTTAGTACTTGTTTTTATAATGCAGTTAGTAAAGGTAATGCAGTATTTTTGCCCAGCCTTAACTAAACAGAAAAACGAAATCATCTTATCAAATCTTGTTTCATTTCCAAACCTAAGTTTTAAAAACAATACCTTGTTAATTTTTGCAATCAAATCTTTGTTTGTTGATGTGAACAATAAAAGTTTGTTATGCATCAAATTTACAACAACACTTAAGGAAAGTAAGGAACAAAAGATAACCGACGATACTGATTTAAGCAGGATTGGGGTAAATTTACAAATCTCCTATTATCGGGAGAAAATAAAAAGGATATCAATAAAATTCCTTAAAAATTCTACAGAAGAAAAATCTTTCATAGAAGATAGTTGTTTTCAAAAATTATAGTGGTTGATTTAATGATTTTAGTTGTTTTAGAGGATAGTTGTTTTTATAAATTATAGTTGTTATTATAACTTAAAAAAAACTTTGATTGAGTTTTGAGAAATGTAAGCTACTTCTATAAAGTTAGTATATCCGAAAAATTATTTAAGAAATATTATAATAGAAAAGTTTTTATAAAAGATAGTAGTTTTTAAAAATTATAGAGGTTTTTTAAATGAATGTAGTTGTTTTTAAATAATAGTTGTTTTTAAATTATGGTTGTTTTTATAAATGATAGTTATAATTATAAATGGAGTTTGTTTATCCTTTGGAGTTTTTAGGAATTTTAGCTCTTACCGGCTTCAAACAGACTGGAAACTGAGCAGTTCGACGTATAAAAATGGGCAAGAAACTAATTTTTTATAATGACTTCTTAAATTTCTCTCTTAAATCTTAAAAAAAATTATTAGTTGTTGTTCTGAAAAAACTGTAGGATCAAACCGACGAAGCTACAGCCAGTATCTTGGACCGGCTAGCATATTCGTTATAGAATCAATTTTTTGCAGAAAATTTCTTTGGGTAGTTTATACAAAAAACGAGAATTTTTATAAAACACCGTAGTTTTTCTAAAACATTGTAGTTTTTACAAAATCCCGTAGTTTTTACAAAACAAAACAATTTTTACAAAACCATGGTAGTTTATATAAAACACGGCAGTTTTTACAAAATATATTAATTTTACAAATCACTAAAATTTTAAAAAGCACGATAGTTTTTACAAAACCCGATGGTTTTTACAAATAGTGGGCGCTGTGGTGTAATGGTTAGCGCGTTGGACTGTTACACGTGAGGTTGCGGGTTCGAGCCCCAACCAAGGCAACATCAATTTATGAAAAATAGTAATATGTATGAGTTTTTTCTATCCCTCCTACATATCGCAGCGTCCTCCTTCGGTATTCCCATTTACTTAACCCCACCGAAGTAAAATAATATAACAAGGCTATGAACTAAAAAGCTTCAACAAAGTTCGCCAACTCACCGTCAGATGGCGCGTAACAATTGTTCTAAAATTCAACATCTCGCGCAATTACAGTGTTGCCATATTTGAAGCCCTTCATTTTTCACAACCTTTCACTTCTTCTCTATCCCCTTTCCAAAGAAAGCAATACGTTAATTAATAGGAAGAATTTCCTGAGTTTTGCTTCTCTTTAAAAAAAAAAAAAAAAAAAAAAACACGGTAGTTTTTACGAAACGCGGTAGTTCTTACGAGATATGGTAGTTTTTACAAAACACGGTTGGTTTTACAAAAAATGGTAGATTTTGTAAAACACGGTAGTTTTTATAAAACGCTTTGGTTTTTAGAAATTCTGACAGAAATTTTGAGAGTGTTAAGAATAGACGATAGTTTTAGAAATTACGATAGTTTTCAGAAGAGTCGATAGTTTTTAGAAATTATGATAGTTGTAAGAATAGACGATGTTTTTAATAATTATGAGAGTTTTAAGAATACACGGAAGTTTTTATAAATTATGGGTGTTTTTAGAAATTATGGTACTATTTATAAAAGACGGTAGTTTTTATAAAAGTCAGTAATATTAATTAGCAAAAGAAATTCTCAAACAAATTTCGCCCAACTCTGCAGTAATTTCATAAAATTTCTTAAGAAAATTTTGTATAATTGATTTTTTTAATTTATTCCCAGTTGTTGGTAATATTAAGTATGAAGATTATACTTAATGCTCCTCTTAACTTAAAACTATGTACAATTTGTAAACTAGGCACTTGTAGTGCAAATATTTTTGCTTTTGTATGTACTTTTTTCTTTTGCCTTAATTTTCTACCATTTGGATGAAGTTTTAATTCGTAACCACACTTGAGAGTTACCTTCAAAAGCATTAATATGCTTTTGTTACTTAGAAATCCTTCAAATTCATTGAGAAATTCCCCCGTGTTGTTGAAAAGTGCTTTAACTTTCAATGAACATTGCCAGCACATACACCAACACCATGACCATTTTCAAAAACATATTGTTCGTTGAGGTATTTCATAAAGTGGTACTCATTAAAAGCATTGAAAAGTAAAGTGGTTGCAGGTTTTTTCTCACTTTTTTTTTTCAATAACAAGTGGATTTGTAATTCAATTAGATATTTTTGCTGTACTATTAAAATTCAAGAGAAATTTTTAAGGAGATCTTAGAGGAATATCGATGGGTGGCAAGAAAGAATTTTTCTAGTATGGTAAACTTTAATTTAATGTTAAATTAATAGAGGCTTTAAGCGAAAGTTAAGTTATTTCTTTAATTTTCCGAAAATAACTAAATTTTGCTTGGGGTGCTAAAATGTTTCCAGGTTTTTATTATACAAACAATTGTTTTTATTATTTATGTACGTAAAAATCCTTCTGTATGTTTAACTTTTTAATAAGACTTCTTTACTGTTAGTCAATCTCTGAAAATATGTTTTAAAATGTGGCGCCCAACATAAGATCTTAACAAACGATTAGCTAACTTTCTCAAGATTTTTGGTCTGGTCTAAAAAGCTATATTTTATTAGTATTAATTGTTGTCTCCTTTTTTATTTTCAAAAAATTTTTTTATTCATTTCTTCTAATTAATTTTAATTTTTCATCATTTAACTTTTCAACAAAAATCCTTTTACAAATCCTTGTCGTGTTTTTTTTTTTTTTTTGTAAATACTACAATATATATCTTATCTACACATAAAATCTGAATGCTATTACAAATTTTTATATTCATCATTTTAGTTTGAGTAAAAACAGAAAAAACAAAATCAAATGGCGGATAAAGTATATATAACACATAGAAAACAACTGAAACTCTATAGTGCCAGACATAATATACGGAAAATAGAATGTTATAAATGGATTGCAACGATTCATCATTTATATCATGGCTTAAACAATCTAAATAAACATATATCTTCAAATAATGCCAGTAAACAGTGGTAAAAAGGGAATTTTTTAAGGGTGGTTTTTTATAAAATGATAGTTTTGGTATAAAACGATAGTTTTTGTATAAAATAATAGTTTTTGAATAAAACGATAGTTATACCAAACACCTCTACGTGGAGAGGGTATAATAAGTTTGTGCTGATGTTTGTAACACCAAAACATATTGGACATAGACCCACCTTTTAGAATACCGATCGACTCAGAATGACTTTTTATTTTAACGCTGTCCGTCCGTCCGTTGTGCGCACTCTACAGGTCGCAAATATGAATATACTTTGATGAAATTGGGTACACCGATCTATGTCGCCCCAAGGACGAAGCCTATTGATTTTGGTTTAAATCGGACCATGTTTAAACCTGGTGCCCATATAAGGGTCCCCCTAAATTGACAGGTCGCAAATATTAAGATATTTTGATGAAATTTGTTTCGCTGACTCCCATGGTCCCAAGGACAAAGCCTATTGATTCTAGATAGAATCGGTCCATATTTGGACCTATCGCCTATATGGGCTATAGTTCCGATTTGCTCTTCTTTTATCATTTTATAGAAAATTTTTACACAAGTCCCATTTTAACCCATTCGAATTTCGGATCCAAATATTAGTTGGCTTTTAACCAGACTGGTATAGGGCATGTCCGACTTTAGCTTTTTTCTTCTTTTTTATATAAGAAGGCGATTTTTGTATAACAGGGAAATTCTTTTTTAACCGTAGTCAGGGTTGGTATGATCGGGTATTTTAAGCTGGGAAGATGTTATGATACCTACAGGACACTCGCTCTAGTTAGATTCCTTATAAAGTGATCTGGAATGGCTCACCTCTCCTAAAATCTCTCTCATAGGAATTGACTTTGTACAGCACACAGCTGACTCTCTTCTCTGAAACTTTGTTGGATGTGTCCCAGATGACATCCAGCAAATATGTTCCGGCCACAGTCAGCACCGTCGGATACCTCTCAGGACTATACTGGGGTTGCACGTTAGAGTAGGTTGAGTTGGGGAGAAAGGCTTAGGTAGATTCAGCTGGGTAGAAAGAATTCTCGCTCTTTTTTTACAATAGACTAACACTCAAACGATGCCCCTATTAATGCGAGTGTATTGTGTTGGAATTAGGAAAATAGGGTATGGGAGGGAGGAAATAGGAAGTAGAATTTGTGGACATTTGACTTGAATTCCTTTATATTGTGACTGGGAAGACTTCCGCGGGGAGTTTGTTCCACATACGGCTTGTAGGAAAATATACGAATTCTCCCTGTTGTGCGATAAACGGGACAATCGACTACAAACGGATGTGTCCTATTAGAAAGCGAGTATTATGAAAAAAAAAAACCCTGGGCCTAGGGATCAGTTCACTAATCTCTTCAGAATACTTCCCAGGGTAATATCGATAGAACAGTGATGCACAACCCACATTCCGACGATTCTCCAATGAGTCGATAGCGCTGGATACTAAACTGTCATTGATAAGCGCTGCCACTCTGCTTTGAATATTAACCAAAAGCTCCAAAATATGACTTTGAAGCTCCTGCCCATGTACAGAAGTGCTACCTATTCAAATGACCATATTTTTTTTATGTGAACTTATATTTTATTGATTCAAATTACAAAATGTGTGGAAATAATCAAAATTTGAGAATCCATTCACTTTAGCTCGATGTGGCCACCTTTTGCCTTGACTATGGCCTTCAATCGATTAAAAAATGAGTTGCATGCTGCACTAATATGATCTTGCGGTATTTTGGCCCATTTCCGTACAATGGCTATCTTCAGCACATCCATACTTCCATATTTTTTACTGCTCACTTTGCTCTCCAAAATGGCCCAGATGGAATAGTCCATCGAATATGTATCTGGCGAATTCAAAAGCCATTGTGTGGACGCAATGAAGTCTGGAAGATGGTTTTTTAACCAATTTTGTTTCACACGAGCTTTATGAGACGGTGCCGTGTCTTGTTGGAACGCCCATGGTCTACGACCGAAATGTTTCCCTATAAGAAGTAGCATTGATTTTGACACCAGGCTCAAAGAAAATGATTCGACACCGTCCAAAATTACTTCCGGTGGCAGTTCGTAGGCTCAAATTTTCGTGAGTGCGTTCAGTTAAATAAATTTTTTTTCATCAGAGAACACAATGTTTGCAAATTCTCCACGTGCAAGCGTAATAACTTCTTTGCTCTTTCGTGTCTAAATTATTTTTGCTTAGGTGGCCACATCGAGCTAAGGTGAATGAATTCTGAAATTTTGTTTATTTCCACACATTTTGTAATTTTTTTTTTTTTTTTTTTTAAAGCAACACTCAGGAAATTCTGCCTATTAATTAACGTGTTGCTTCCTTTGGAAAGGGGATAGAGAAGAAGTGAAAGGTGGTGAAAGATGAAGGGCTTCAAATATGGCAACACTGTAATTGCGCGAGATGTTTAATTTTTAAGAACAGTTGTTGCGCGACATCTGATGGTGAGTTGTGGCGAACTTTGTTGAAGCTTTTTAGTTCATAGCCCTGTTATATTATTTTACTTCGGTGGGGTTAAGTGCTATGGGAACACCGAAGGAGGACGGGATAGAAAAAACTCATACATATTATTATTTTTCATAAATTGATGTTGCCTCGGTTGGGGCTCGAAGCCGCAACCTAACGTGTAACAGTCCAACGGGCTAACGATTACACCATAGCGCCCACAAAAATTAATAAAAAATAATTTCACACAAAAAAATTATGATCCTTTGAATCTTCGGTCGGATAAAGGTGGTATAAACAGTAAGGAAATCGGTTGGAGTTAAATATTTTCTACGCAATTTCAAGAAACCAAGACACTTGAATGCTTCTTTCAATACTTCAAATACGTGTTTATTCCAACAGACATCACACTGGATTCGCATGCCCAGTACATTAAGAGTATTCGATTTCGTAATATCGACACTACTCATATATATATGTTAGACTGACGACACTGACGACCCCACAGACCTGTGGGTCAACATACAGCATTGGGTGTTACGTGCATTAAAATCGACATATTCCCAAGACCCTACTCAGAGATGTTCAAACGGTCCCAATTGAGTATGTTATTCATAATTTGCCCCCAACCTGGCCGAATCAAACGAAAATTTATGAAAAATATTGCTATCATCAGCGAAAGAGTAGATAGAATTGAAAGTTTGATCGAGAAGATCATTACTAGAGATGAAAAAAAAAAAAAGGAAAAAGAAGCGAACCTCGCTGTACCCCTGAATTAAGCTGAAACTCATTGGATGAGATCCCATCTATACGTATTGTTATATAGTAAGATCTCTGAGAAAGCTCGAAATAAATCGAGAGAACTCATTACCGACACCAAAAGCAATAAGCTTTGATACCCGTGCGCCATGCCAAACACAATCGACCGCCTTGGAAATATCCACAGCAACCACTTTAATTTCAACAAACTGGTAAATAGGTTGACTTCAACACTCCTAAAGGAATATTCCTCTGGAAGTGACCTGGGACGGCACACTTTCCTGTCCAACTTTCATCCACAATTGTGCACAGGACCTTAGGAAATGCTGCCGGATTTAAAAAAGATGTAATCCGGAGCGGCACTTTTTCTTGACCAAATCTTGCCATGGCACCTCAAAGGATGTTCCAAGATCTCCAAAGATATGACCTGGGACGGCACAATTCTTTGTTCAATTAATTACCGTGGTTATCCACACGGCCTTTTAGGATGTTTTAAGATATAATCTGGTTCGGCTTACTGCCCGGAAGAAACAAATCTATCGTTTTTTAATGACTTTAAGAAAAAGGGTGTCTCCAGCGCTCTTCCAAAAATGTAAAATTGGCGGGCCCACTTCCTTATCACAGGGTCTTCAAGGATACTCAGAGGACCTTTAGGTATCCTCACAGGACCTTTAAGGATTCTTCCAGAGCATCCAAAGATATTCGGAGGACCCTCCAGAGTCTTCGCAGGACCTTCAAAGATACTCACAGAACCTTTAGAAATATTAAGATCTTCAAGAAAATTACAGAAAACGCAAGGTTACTCATGGAAGCTTCAAGGGTATTCAGAGGGCCTCCGAGCATATAACGTGCCACGGCAATTGGGAATTGCCTTGTCAGTATAAGTCTTCAGGATGCAGGAGCTGCCTTAAACGGCGCACTTCCTTTGCAGGATCTAGAAAGAGAAAGAGCTTAGTTAGGAAATTACCTTGCGATTGTGTTCACGGTTGCAAACAATCAGATTTCTATGATGCTGCGCTTTATATATGCCTATGGGTAGCTGAGTGGGCTGGTAGTAGCTTGTAGACAGATCAAAGCGAAGCGACTTCTGTCGTTATAGTATAAAAGGATAGTATCTTAAAAACTTGGCTTAAAAAACTGAAAAGAACGCTTGTTCTTTATACAAAAAAGTAGTTTTGTTTAAACATTGTTTTTTCAACAAAATTTCTGCACAAACTACTGTTTGTAATCGTTGTCGTCATCTATTTCTACGCCAGCTTCATAATTATCACTGTTATTGTTGCTGCTGTTCTACAGATGTAAGGAGCAAGTATCATGAGTGTGTGTATGACAAAAAGTCATTGTCATAGCATTTCTTGTCATTGTTTCTATAGTTTTTTTTTTCTTTTTGCCATTAAACATGTCAGTATATGTAGACATAGATGTTAGCGTTAAGTTAGTCATACTTGTAGATATTTTCTTACATACTTTTCAGCCCTTATTTTATGACAAACCATTATTATGAAGAAAATGTAAAAAAGAAACTTTAGGCTCCTCTTTTTTTTCTAAGTTATAAACACTTTCCTTTATTCTATAGACCAACTTGGATTACATGTTAGATTTTTATAAGTTCAACGTCACTTCTACTATTTATTATAATATGGCATAAAAGACAAACTGGTGCTTTACTATAGTCTCATCAGCAGCAGCATCATCATCAGCATCGTCATACTTTGTTGCTAGTGTAGCATGAGTAAAGTCAACACAGTCATCATCACTCCTTTTATTTTTTGGGAAGTGTGTGTGTGTAGGCGAAAGTAATAACTATCATTTATTTGTTGTAATTTTTGCCTAAAGGATCAAATACAGGATGTTGTTGTAGTTGAAAAACATTGAAAGAGGAAATGATTTTGAAAATTTGCTTCAAATTGTTGCACGTTATTTAGAAGTTATATAATGTACATGAACGAGTACGTTGTAATGGTAAATTTAAAATTACAGTCAATTTAACTTGTAGTTAGATGAAAAAAAAACCCAACACGAAAATAGTGTTTTTCTTTCCAAGATGAATAATTATATATATAAAAAAAGTGGCGCCACAAGGTTAAATTTGAAATTTTCACTGAATTTAGTGCTTACGAATTCACACCTAAACTGAGAATATTTCAATTTTCTGGAGAGGAAATTTTGATTTTACTTTTTTATTCAAATAAAACAATGGCGCCCAACTGAATCTATAATAAGTTTTTGTTTTTCTTGTCAACAAGTGGTGTCATGATTTAAGGATTGAGGTCAGAATCTTATAAAATCTTCATTAATTCGAAATCATTTTATATTCATTGAAACAAAATGGCGCCCAACGCAAAACCCATATATTTCGAGATATAAGGTCCTAAACAAGGAAATTTAATTAACTTTCGGAATAATTTAGTTTTTGACATTAAATTATTAAACCCAATTTTTCTTATGTGTTGAATCCTGTGTAACAAAGTTTTTCAAAGTTTCTTAATTAAATTCTAAAATGGCGCCTATAATTAGAATTTACTATTTCAATGGGTAAAATTATTAAAATATTGTGAAAGTACGTGAGTAGTAAGATTTGTTGAAGTGTTTAAATGGCGCCCAACATGATCGCTTTTTTCTTTGTTGAATTAAGATTGCGTTTTTTACAATTTTACTTCTTTGTATATAGAAAATCAAAATTTCCCTTTTAAATCTTATTTCAAAATTCCTTACTGGGTTGTTTTTTATATATGATTCCATTTAACCGAGTGCATCATCATAAAATTCCTATAATTGTAGGCAAAAGAAACTAGAAAAAGAAATAGGGAACGATGAACTTAAACAATGCTATAGCTTCAATAATTGTCATTCATCATCATAATCATCATCAGCAACATTTTGTAGGATTCATATGCGTGCAAACATTTGAAAAAGCATGATGCACAATAACTTTAGTTCTTTGTTAGTTCTTTGATTTGCCTTAAAGCCTGCTGTTGTAGCTTCCTGTTGCTTTTTTGTTTAAATATTTTGCTCCTTTTCTGTTGAGAAACAAATAAAAACAACAAAAATAAACAGAAACGACCTCATGTTTGCCTCAGTTATTAACTCAACATGTAGTCTGTAAGTTAAAATTCCAAATAGCTTTATAACGCACAAAAGTCGTCCTTTATTTAAACCTCACACATACACTAGCACTCTCACTTGGTGAGTTGCAGAACAAATAGCATAAAAAGTACAATTTCATTGGGCGCCACTAGGACGCGACAATTTTTATAACTTTAATGAATAGCAATGAGTAAGTAGTACTTTTAAAATACATATTGTGCGTAGAAATCTCTTCATCTCGTTTTGTTAGTTGTATATCTATGAATGTCTGCCTCCATTTATACGTGTGACGCCAACATACCGGGTATTTTTTTTTAGACTCAGACATTTACTGAAACCATATTGGATTATTTAAACATTGTTGAGCTATTTTTTTGTCTATATTCATATTTAAACGGCTTCATGGTTAGATTATGGTAAGAGAATTTAAATTAGTTTTTGTTAAAAATAGAAAATCCTTAACAAAATAGTTGTGAAATAGTTTTAACAGCATTTATCCAGATTTAAAATGGATTAGAAGCATTAGATGGTAAAAGTACATTGTTAAATTCTCTTTTTTTACAATTTAGTATAGCATACTGTTTAAACAATTTTTTATCGTTAAAAACAACCTTAAATACATATTAAATTAATTGAAAACACAATTAAAAAAAGTACTACTGATTTTTCATTATACTCAAACCATTTTGTTATTTTTTTTTAAATATTGTTTAAACAATCCATAAAAGAAATAAAAATAATTGAAAAGTTTGTTAAAACAATCATTAATTTTTAACTGACAAAACGTAAAAAAAAACGATTTTGTGGTTTGTTTTTTCATATTTGACAGTTTTTTTTGTTTGAATTTTCAAAACACTACACACACAACACACACGTTCATATTTTTATTGGCTATAATTGTGTGTATGAGTAAAGAATTTCTTGTAATTTGAATTGAAATAATTTTGTATATAAAAAAACTATTTAAACAAAAACGAAAACCGAAAATATTTGAATTTTTTGTTTTAAAACAGAAAACAACGAAATTATTTAAATTATTTTTTCTAAAAATAGAAAACTAAAAATAGAATATTTGACTGAAAATAACAACTCCTACAGACGATACATAATTTTTTGTGGTTTGTTTTTTATTGACTGATAAAAAATGTTAAACAATATGTTTCAATGTAAATATTTTAATTGATTCTTCAATTGAAAACAAACTTTACCTATTACTTTTCAAATAAATTTCAATCCGTTATGGAAAATATATTGTGAGTGTATATAGAATAAATGTGCCTCATTTGCCTTTCTATTCACATATTTCAATAATGTCATTTGTTATCTGAATTTGGAAATTTGATTGCAGTTGTCATATATCTATAATACTTTTGATGTGGATTATATTGCATTCAATTTTAAAATTCACAGCCAAAGGGTACCACACACTCATACTTATTATTATTATTTATATAAGCAAAATTTAATTTTAATTCGTTTATTTAATCTATTGGCATTCATAGTTTGACTCAAACTCCAACCATTTTCTAATCGAAAATTCAATCACTGCTTGAATACAACATGACCAAAAAAAAAAAAAAAAAAAAAAAAAAAAAAAAAAAAAAAAAAAAAAAACATGAGTACATACATACAATTACAATTACCAACATCATAAATATTTCATTAAGCAATTACTAATGTTACATTAAACACACACTCTTGGTCACTTCAACACACGAATGCCCACTTAAAAAACAAACACACATTCCCATGTAACATATAGAGATGCATACACATACACTTTAAATTATAACCACTACCAAAAATATATAAAAAAAAAAATTTTATTCGTTTGGTCCAATATTCATATTATAAACACGTGTTATAAGTGGATAGATGTGTGAGTGTATAATCAAGTAAACTAGTATGTGTTGGTTGCACCACTACTACATTTTCTACAACTACACTTACATTAGTATAAAATAAACCACAAAATCATGACCAAACCAACAAACAACATAACATCCGTTACAAACCACTTTGGTATGTGCAATGAATGCAATTTTCAGTATTATTTTGTTAAACAGTCTCTGTATTTTAAACAATATGAAGGAGAAAAAAACAGTACAAACAACACCGGTACATAATGGGTCAGAGTTTACAGTTTTACAAGGAATACAAAAATTTTCTGTTGCGATAAGGGTGATTTAAACATGCTGCGAAAGATTCAATAGCGAAACTCTATTTATTACTCTTTTTAAGATATTGTTACGTTTTAACCTTTTAAAAACGTTGGATTATTTCGTTTAAATAACTAATTCTACTGCTGGCATCAATTGTTGCATTTGACCTTCAAAAACGCATATTTATCTCCTTTATATAAACCGGGTCGGTGCTTTTTGCAATTAAAAATAACACACACGTACACACTCTTTTTTTTAGTATAGGCTTATTTATTTAACGCCTTATTATTTTACAAATTATTTTACAATAATTTATTTTTAATGACAACTAATTTAGCACAACTTAACACCACAAATGCTAATGCGCGCCTCCATCTCCAAACCTAAGCGGCAGCCCTTTTATAATGTACATAATGTCTGTGATTGTAGAACGAGCTCGAAAGTTCCAGAGCCACCAAGATTAATAGCTGTGGTTGTAGACCAAATTAGAAGCTTCTAGAGATTATTCATAGGCGAAACATCAACCACTTTATTATTAATCGAGACACAAACCACTTTATTCTTAGCCGTCTCGGCAACTACTTAACAGTATAACACTTTATAACACATTATTGCATACTGTGGTATACTTAAATATAGTGTTACCAGATTGACCAGGTTAGTAAATCCCATTTCTCGGGATATTTTTTTATAAAATACCAGAACTAGACTAATCAAATTTCGTACAATATTTTTTATTGGCGCCCAACATTGAACCTGCACATTTCATTTTAAGCCGTTTCACTAAAAACATTTTTTTTATTTTTGATTACTTTAAGCGAAATATGAATGCTTATGGCCCAAATGATTTTTGAGATTTTTTTTCAGATTTTTTAAAAGGGGTATGGGGTTGCTTAAATGGATTTTATTTAAAAAAAAATGAGGTTAAGAACATCAAAATTTTTAATTTTTACAACCTTACCCCATATATGTTGTTTTTTAATTTATTGACAATTTTCTGAGATTTTTAAAAAATATTTAGAGGTGCCGACAGCTCCTTTTTTAATTTTTTACGGTCATTATACCCTACACCCCTACGTGGAGAGGGTATTAAATATTTGTGCTGATGTTTGTAACACCAAAAAATATTGGTCCTAGACCCACCTTATAGTATACCGATCGGCTCAGAATCACTTTTTATTTCGATTTAACTATGTCCATCCGTCCGTCCGTCTGTCTGTCTGTCTGTCCATACATTTAGAGTTTGCTGTTCGGTTTTAACCGAAACCGAAACCGCGGTTTTCGATGCCTCAAAACCGAAACCGAAAACCGACAAAAATAAGTCGGTTTTTAGCAAATACTTAAAACAATTAAAATAATTAATTAAATTACATAATATTGAGCCTAGAATTTCGAAAAGCGTTCATCTCTTATTTTACAAAATTCTGTATTTAATTATAATGAACAATTTCTCCATTAAATATTACTTTACATTTTTTTTGTTTTTACTACTACAGATAATATAAGCTGAGGATTATAATTTTAGTAAAAAATTGCACCAAAAGTCATGTAGTTTAATAGTGTATTTAGACTAGGCAAAAACTGGTAGTTTTTGGCCATTTTGAGTTTTTGAGCCGAAAACTGCAAAATTAATTTAGTTTTTCCACTCAATTTTCATACAAACTGAAAACCAGATTCTACCTGGGTTTTGCCAAAAACCAAGTAAAAATATCTGAAATCTGCATTTTTGATACACCCGGTATCATTTATAGTTAATTTTCGGTACACCCTGTTACAACGAATATAGGAATAAAGCAAGTGTCAAAAAAATATTTTTTAATTTTTTAAGAATATTTCTAGTTTAGTTTGAAATTGTGTGTTGTTATTCTTTTTTAAATTTATCAATAATTTTTTTACATTAACTTAAAAATAAAAAAAGGAAAAAAAGTGTGTAATAAAAAAGTGTTATGACAAAGAAAAACTAAATAACCAGTGTAAATGACTTGGCTTTTGCAATTTAGTTTTTTACAAAAACCATCTAGTTTTTGCTTAGTCTAAATTCAGTATAAGAGATATTGAGTTTCACGTATTCAGTCCAGATTTTCACCGCTTATTTTTCAAAAAGTTTTATTTCGTAGTCCGCGAAACTAATTGTATAAAATTTCAACTTTATATTGTTTTAAACAAATAGCTAAATTCCAAATTTAAACTCTTTAAATACAGTTTAATCTGCCGAAAAAAGAATAAAAAATTTTAATTTATAACGGTTTCCGCGTTTTTTCCTCGGCAATGGTGTTATTGGCTTTATTCGAGTGAGAAATTCAATCGAATTTTAATAAATATCTTGAATGTATTAAAATATTTAATTGTTATACATACATATTAAATTATTTTAAAACAATTCTATTAATATCACAAGAAAACCGAAAAATAACCGAAACCGCGGTTTTTATAATTTTGAAAAACCGAAACCGCGGTTTTCAAATTTTTCGGTTTTTAGCAAACTCTACATACATTCTTGTTTTATGTTCCTTTTATTAAAAATTAATTTTGACAGTTTCCTTAGATAAAAAAAAATATTTAGAGGCCGTTTTTCTCCAAATATGTTTCTTTATGTGAATTTTGTTGAATGTATGTTAAATAAAAAAAATGTCTGTGTATTTTTAAAAGATTCCCAGATGAAAACCAACGAAGTTGGTTGAAATAGTGGAGATTAAAATAAAATAAATTAAAAGAAATATATGTAGTTAGAATATTGTTCTACCTCAAGTCAAAATTCTAATAAGATATTGGCATATTAGATTATATTTGTTGTTTCAAAAAAGGTTGACCATTTTCATGATAGACAATACAATTGTTTCGTGGCATCAGCCCAACTCATCAGTTGTCTGCAATTAGAAAATGATGATTGAAAAGAAATAATAAAAATTAATTGTTTTCATTATTGATTTCTAATTTAAAATTATCAACCCCAAACCGAACAAATATTAAAATTCACATCAACATCAAAGTTCAACAATATATATTCAGTGTGTTCGTTTACTCGAAATTCTTACTACTTTTGCTACAATTGGAAAGTTTTGTTTACTTTTTGTATTAAATTTTTCCAGCTGTAGTAAAAGTAGTAACTTGTAGTAAGTAAATGAACACGCCTATTGTTAATATATTTTTTTTAATTTAATATTTTCCAAATGTTAATATAATAACAGCCGAATGCTAAACAGTTTAATTTAAAGTTTTTAAGCTAATTTGGCAAAAATAGTAAGCATAATTCGTTTAATAACGAACAATTTAACAATCTGTTAAAGTAGGCTCAAGCCTAAAATAAGCGTTTCATAAAGTTTGGAAAATAAAAATCTCTGTTAAAACCAAAAATATTGAGTTTTCATATATTTAAAGACTTTTTCAAGGGTCATCAACCCAAGAATATGTAGAATCTAACATTTTCTAGCCAACAAATTAGAAAAACCTGAAACAATTGCACCATTTTTGCTTTTTCCATTAAATTTTCTCAAATAGTTGTACAAATAAAATAAATTAAACAAAATAGTGATGTTGATGTAATCAAAACATATTCATCATTCGAATACATTCAGTATTCGTAGTATTAAACTGTCTTTAAAATATTATTTTGCACTATTACATAACCAAGATATCTATAAAAGTAGTTTTTATCATGTTTTGAATTATATATATATATATATTTTTTTTTTTTTGATAAAATATTCAAAACACATTATTCATCTATGATTAATGAGTCAATAGCTTACTAAATTTATGAATCACTAACAATTCATTTTAAAGTGGAGACACATTAAATAATGGTGTTGCCAAAATTATAGGAGAAATTAACAGACTGTTATTAAACGATTATGATGATATTTTTTCATAAACGTTTAATAAGAAAATGAATACTTTAGCATTTTTTTTTGTTTGTTTTAGCATTCCTTAACATAGAATTAAGAAAATTTTATGCACTAGAGACTAACCCCTAAATTCATAAACGCTTTATAAAATTATAGGAGGTTTATTGAACAAATTTTGTATGAAAATGACGTTTTGTAAACCTGCTATAACTTTATATAATAATAATTTTCTTATAATTCTAAAAAAATATTCAGAAGATCTCTGTTTTTTATTAGCTAATGTTTTTAAACGCACCTGTGCGACATCTGAAGAATTTTTTCAAACTCTAACATTTTGAATAAATTATTAACCCCCTGTTTTTATAAAGCGAACGGAATTATTCCTCCAGAGGAATGTGTGTATTTTGTTTTTGTTACAATAACAAAATACACACATTCCTCAGGCGGAATTATTCCATTCGTTTTATAAAAACAGGGGGTAAGTAACAAAAAAAATTGAAAAACCAATACGCTGCGACCTACATAATTTTTTAAAAATCTAACAAAATTGTTAAAGTTTTATTTAATTAAAAAGAACGAAATTAGAAAACTTCGCTTGTAGTAATTTCGAAATGAAAATTTCTATTTTTAATTTTAGCTACCACCTCAAATACAAGATTTCACTTTTGTGTAGTGGAAATTCTTCTTTCCTAAATATTTTAACAATGGCGCCCAACATAAAGCTGATAGGTGAACTTTTCACTTAATAACCAAAGTTTAATATTTAACAAAAATTTTGTTATACATAGAGGAAACTTCTTCTTAAAAAAATGACGACCAATGATGATCTTTAATAGGTAGACAAACGTTAGTTTTTACATAAATGTTACAAAAATTGAACTTAAAACCAAGTTTGTACACTTTGATATTTAATTTCCCAAATTGTGGTCTAAATTGAGATGCAATTTGGTGGGAATTTCGTTCACCTTTGAATAAGTACTTACTACATAAATAGTTAGCACTCAATGTCGGGCCGAAAGTAGTCAACTTCTAAATTTTAATAATACTTTCAATAATCTCTAGAAGAAATGCATTTCTTTCCAAGTAAAAAGGTATAATCCAAACAACTGCTTGTAGAACATCTTATTTTGCATTAAAATAGGTTCTAAATTATGTTCCGACATCGGTTTTTTTGTATAGAATTTGACCTATTATCAATAGATTATTTTCCTGCAAACTAGAGCAGGTTGCTTAAATCATTAAGGACATGGCATGAATTCGCTGGACATTTTTCAACCAAACTTTGGTGTTACATATATAGGCCAATGCTTCATTAAAGAATCTCTGCAATTGTTTTCGCTTATAACGCCCTCTAGTGAAACTACTAGCAACCAAAGTTAAAAGTTTAATAGAACGTGAATTCTAGAGGGTTAAAAATATTTTAGAAACTTAAATTTTGTATACTTTTACGAACAAAATACAAAAAATGTTTGCATTAACGGAATTAAATGTGCTAAAATCCCAAAACTTATTTAATAAATTGTGAAAAATAATCTGTTGAAGGCATGTCCCTATCCGAATTTAATTCTTGCCTAAGAAAATCGTCAGGGGACGACGTTTTTAGAATTTCTAGAAATATTTGTTAAGTTAAATTACAAACTCAATGAGAATGTCCTGTTGTCGTCTAGCAGCGTTTCTAAACATTTAAAATATCAAAGAAAAAAACAACAACAAAAATTTTACCACAATTTGCTTTGTCATCTTCCAATTAAAATTTTTATAGTTTTAAGTGTTTGTAACCGTCGCATAGGACAATCGTAATTAATATTAGAATTAATTACTTAAGAATTTTTTCTAGAGCTGATCTATAGGAACAAGAATAAAAAATTTTTATTGAAAAATTTAACTAGTGACCACTACTTAATTTAACCACTGACGAGTCTTTGGGTGAGACGAAACTGCGGCAGTCTGGTGATTCCCTTGTGTCTGTTAAATTTTTTATTGTTTTGGGGTTAACCGATTTGAAAATAAAATCTTTTTACCTATATTATAATAAAACTGATGTTGCACTAATGCATAGAAAAACTAATTCAAATTGGCCAAAAAATATTTGATTATAAAAAATTTTAATAAATAAAAACTGCGCGTATGGCCAGGGAATTTATTGTGATCGGGTTGGGAAAGAGGAATTTGAAGTGAAATTTTCTTCGTAGATGAGGAAAAAACTTTCTCTGGCTAATTCATCAGCCGTCTCTTTGTCTGCCCTCGAAGACCATAAAATTTCAGTTGTTCCCCTGGTTGAGAAGTTACAGATTTGCTTCTTGCACCCAAGGATAGCAGCTGATATTTTGGAGGTCGAAGAGATTGCTTGGACAACCGCCCGGTACAGCTGTAAATGAATCATTCCTTTTTGAATTAATTCGTGAATAATTCATGCACTGAATTGGCGAAATTTTTAGTTAATTCTTTTCACTAAAAATACGAATTGAATGAAATTTGAATCCATTCTTATGAATTTGGCAAAAATGAATTGCAATTCATTTCAAATTCATTTGAATTGAATTGATTTTGAATTAATTTAAATGAAATAGAAAAACAAAAAACTAATTACAATGAAACTAATAATTGCTTCTTGAATATTAAATAATATTTTAAAAAGACACTCCATGTTTACTTAGATTGTTTGCAGTTCATTTTTAATTCATTAGAATTAATTCCAAATCAATTCCAATCATTTGAATTGGAAATGAATTGCAATTTATTTTTAATTCATTTGAATTAACCCAAAATCAATTCAATTCATTTGAATTAGAAATGAATTGCAAAAAGTTCTTATTTTATTTCTTCTTCTGTCCATAGGGAGCATATGGACTCCACAAAGTTTCTCCAATTATTTTACTAGTATTAAGCAAAAATAAAATTGGTTAATTTCAGTAGCTTTTTGCAAGGTCATTTTAACTAAATTTTAGTAGATTTTTTGCTATTTTGAAAGGCTTATTTCTATGAGTGTACACCCTCCCCCTAATAAAAATTTCTAAAAATTCTGTATTAGCGGATGTCGATGTTAGATGGTGAACCACCATAATGAATTTCAACTTCCTAGCTTAGGGAGTTGGGCTGGGCGATTTTCAGGCAGTGAATCAGTGCAGTCATATGATTTTTTATTTACAGAGATTACATAAATAGACTTCAACGTTGGTACTTAGCATTTCTGCACATGGGAGGGAAATTAATAGACATCTTTGGATTTAATTTTTTTGGCGCCCAACGGGTTGACTAAACATTTCATAGTCTTGCATGCGAAAGATTGTTATCTCTTGCTTACAAAAAGGATTGAGTGAGTTGATGTTTAGATTCCTGGTTATTCTCACCCATAGTGCAGTTCTATAAAGGAGTTCAATTCTTCGAGGTAAGAGGTTTTTAATATACATCATATGACTGGCTAGAGCAAACAAGTTTTTTTTTTTTTTTGGTTTATAAAGAAAAAGCGATTGACGTTGATTAACATAAATTGTCTGGACCACTAGAATATATAGACAAACATTTGACTGCAATAGCTTCACTTATATTTAGTGGTGTGTTTGGATGTTATCATTCCACCAATTGATTCACATTCATTTATGTATACGTGTATGCAATCATGGTTTTACAAAACGCTACTCCTATCAATTTATAATGACGATGATGATGAGTTTGTTGATGATGATGGAGAGGTATTGGTGATGGTAATGAGGTTATTGTATATTGGTCTATTTGATATATATTGGATGATTGTTATGCTTGGCTGGTGGCTAACATAGCGGTGGTCTGTCTGGTTAGAGCTGTTGTTGCTAGTTTTCGTAGAGCAATAAAATTTTCTATTATAATTTATTTATGATGCTAATGATTTTTAAAAATAAGGAAATGCTTTTTTTGTGTGGTGAATTTTAATCACTTAAGGTCTTGATATGACAAATTTCTCCTACAAGGAGAATTTTGATTCCTCATCGATTGATTACTTTTGAACTAAATTTTTATTGCAAATTAGTTTCAGTTACCCTAGAATCAATAGTATATTTAGTTCAGAATAAATTTCCATTCAATAAGCTGTTTAAATGCTCTTAATTCAGAATAAGAAACTGAATACAAATTTCGTAATATTTTGTGTTGGCTACTGCCCTTAACGGGTTAAATTGTATGAATAAAACATGTTCATAGTTGCTTTACAATTCAATTTAAAACAAAAACTATTTAAAGCTTTTAATTTAATTACCACATATTAAAACTTTCACTTAATCTATGGTAAAAATTTTGTATGTTGGTTAACAATTCTGTTTTAGGAATAACCAATGGATTTCTCTATACAATTTTAAATTAACACTATTAAGTGGTCAGGTTATAATGATTACAATACTATGACAAAAAAGTTGAATAAAAAAGGTAAAAAAAACACATACTTAAACAGACTACATTTATCAATAGATTTGCTCAAAGATACGAGCAAGTCCCACTTGGCTAAGATGTTAATAGTTTAGCTCACACTTGTACTGGAAGAGTGTTTGTTCAAATACAACAATATTTAATTATAATTTCAATGATTCGAACCAATAGTCTCGAAGTTTGACAATATACTTAGTTGGTTGGGCGCCATTTTGGCTATTGAAAAATATCATTTAAAATTTTATTTAAGTGTTTTATTATCACGAAAATTTCTGTATAATTCTGCAAACTGGTTGTACCAAGTGTATTCACAAATACATAGGCATTATCATGTATAAGCATTATAATGTCCTGGTTAGATTTTGATTTAGTTTCTGACATCTTTGTTAAACAGTTGACATGAAAAATGTGTTGTATATGCGGCTTGTTTTAAAATTGTAAACATTTTGAAAATTAGATTATTTTTATTCAAGTGAGAATTAAAAATTATAAATAGGCAGAAAAGGCTTCCAACTGGTAGTAAATTGAGTAAAATAATTTCAATTATACAGTTCTATCGCTAAAGAAATCTTATTTAAATTAAATCTCTCACCAAATGAAAATGGAATCATCTAAGAACACTAGGGTTGAACTTTGTTATAAGGACGAAAAAAATGGCGACCTGGAGGGACGGGTCCCCACCCAGAAATATGCCTTTAGGTATAAAAATACACCATGCAAAAATTAAGGTGATGGTATAACGGGACCACTTGCCGCATCGGCCCTGAAATTTGAAATACGATTTACAGGCGAAAAAATTTTTGGCTTTTTTTATTTTTTGGCTCTTAAATAACTGTATTTTTGAAAAATGTAAATAGAATTATAATCTAGACTGAATTACCTTCCTGGTAATGTATAAAAATCCAAAATCGGTTGAAAAATATTTAAGTAATTGCAATTTCCTCAGCCCATTGTAGGGTTAAAATGAGATAAATTATAAAAATTGTAAAAAAATAAATTTTTTTTAAAAAATTTACAATGTTATACCCTAGTTTCATTTCTGAGATCCACAAATATTCACATATAAATTTTTGTCTCTCTTGGATTATGCTAACCTAATCCCAGGTATGGCCAAATATGGAATTTTTTTTATATTATAAATTTGCAAAATTCCAGTTTTGAGTTTTTTAAAATTTTGTTCAACAAAATATAAAAGAAAAGTGGTGAACGCACAAAGGTTTATTAAATACACATTATAGAATAATTCTAGTGAAAATTACACATATCCCTCTTTTAACTTAACAGTGACGGTGTTTTAAATTTTAAAATTTTAAGGAAAAGTGTGATTTTGGCCAATAATTTAGATAATAATATTAATTTTTATGTTTTTAGCTAGCTGTCACAAAATCACTTCCAATTTCTTTTAATTCTGGTGCAAGAGATTATTTTCGGAAAACTTTGCAAAACTCTGAAAACGTTAACCCTTTCTTTGCCAAGGTCAAAAGTGAAATTTTTGAAAATTTTACGATTTTTCCTGGAAGTTTATCAAAGCCATGTATTGTTTCTTGCGGAATTTCGTGAAAGTTGTCCAAATAACTCGGTTAACACCAAATTTTATACATAGTACCAAAAAATTAGAAATTAACCCTTATAGGCACATATGGTCGAAATGACCCCAAAATTTTAAAATTTAAAAAAGTGCCATTTGACATGAAAATCGATATACAAACCTTTAATTAAGAATTTTCTAGGGAAAAAAAACCAAAATGGTGTCAAAACCCATTTTTTATGTTTAATAACGCTGGTTGGCTTTTTTCATTGGGTTGGCAAATAAGTACGATTTTGCGAACTTCAATTTTTGGAATTTTCTCAAGACTATGATTTCCTTCTTATGTGTTATAATTTTGAAACACTTCCTTGAAGGAAACACAACTATTTAGACCTTCTTAAGATTTACTATTTAATATATATGTATTTTCTAACAATTCTTAAACATTTTGTTAAGAAAATAAAAGTTCATATTTATTTTATATTTTAACTTTAGCAAAACCCCTAAAACTAAACTAAAGAAAAACATAAACAAATCCTTTTTTTATCCTTCAACCATATAACCTTAAGGAAAGACAAACATTATTTATAAATAAGTTTTAGTTGTAGCAACAACTCTTAAATCAACTCCCTGGTTTTATGGGTAAATGAAAAGTTTTAAAGGAATAAATTCTTTTAAATGAAAAGTTTTTCAAAAGCAAAAAATTAAAGATTCACATGGTTTTCCCCTAAAATCCAGCTTAGTGGACATTTGAGCGCCAATTCTGAATAAGTACGAGATTAACCCTTAAACACATTTTAAGTTTTAACTTAGTTCTGGTTAAATTTTCAACTTTGGTATTTTCAGACATTTCAGAGTTGACTTATTTCTGGCATTTAAGTAAAATTTTTAACTTTGGTATCTTCTGAAACTTATAGTAGAATTTCTTGACAAATATTTTTGCGGAACATTTTAAACCTCTAACTCTTCAACTTATGGGGCTTTTTTGTCCCTCTATAAAAAGGGATCAAAAAAGTCCCTTTAATTGAAGAGTAAATGGGTTAAAATGTTCCGCAAAAATATTTGTCATAAAACTCTACTATAAGTCTCTAAAGACATCAAAGTTTAAAATTTTACTTAAATGCCAGAAATAAGTCAACTCTTGATTTGTTAAGACAACCGCATTTGTAGCCAATCGAATAGTTCAGTTGTGGTAGCCGAGTTGTGCCAACAGAAAACCAATTGAGACAGGACTAAATTCAGTAATATCAAGAATAATTCGTTAGTCGCAACAAAAAAATTCATTTGATGCAACTGAACCATTCGATTGGCAACAAATGGGGTTGTCAGCACCGTATCTGTTTTTTGGGTGTAATATTATGCATAACCAAACATCTAATAGTGATTGAATTCTTTATAAGGTCTGAGTGTGGGTGTAGATGTGCTAGTTAAGAGTAAGTGTCAGTGTGTGAGTTGTTTACGCACTTATAAACACGCACTTTTTAGCTTTATTCTATAAATTCAGTGACTGACTGACAACAGTAAAAGCAAAATGAACGTAGATTGTTTTAAAATTATTGAGAAAATTTTAAATTGAATAAATTAAAGGAATTAAATGAATTGATTGAAATTAATGAATTTAATAAATTGAAGAAATTCAATGAATTGAATGAATCGAATGAATTTAATAAATTGAAGAGATTTAATGAATTAAATAAATTGAATGAATTAAATAAACTAAATGAATTGAATATATTGAATGAACTAAATGAGTTGAATAAATTGAAATAATTGAATGAATTCAATGAATTTTAGAAATGGAATTAATTTCTTGAATTGAATGAATTGAGCGAATGAATGAATTGAATATATTGAATGAATTTCATGAATTGAATGAATTGGATGAATTGAATGTATTGAATGAATTTTATGAATTGAATATATTGAATTAATTTCATGAATTAAATATATTAAATGCATTGAATGAATTTAATGAATAGAATGTATGAATATATTCAAAGAATTTAATATATTTAATGAATTGATTAAATTGAATGAAATGGATAAATTTAATAAATGAGATGAATTGAATGAATTATATGAATTGAGTGAATTGAATATATTAAGGGAAATGAATGAATTGAATATATGTATTAAATGAATTGAATTAATTTAATGTATAGAATGAATGAATGTATTCAATGAACAAAATATATCAAATGAATTGAATGAATTGATTATATTGAACCAATTGAATGAATTAATTATATTGAGTGAATTGCATGAATTAAATGAATTTTATGAATTGAGTGAATTGAATATATTGAAGGAATTGGATGAATTGAATATACATACTGAATGAAATGAATTAATATAATTACTCTGTGGGAAAAGAGGGATCAGTTGAAATGCGAGCACATGTCCTGTGAACGGTAAAAACGGGACCGGTCTGAAAGAATCAACCTGTGACCTGTCTCATGACCGCTGAAAACAGGACCGGTATGAAAGGTCATTTACCATGACTAGTGAAAGTACCTTCAGGTCGCAAATAATATACACTAATAGAAAAAAGTCCGTAAAAAATTTAGTTAAAACTACTAAAAATTAGTTAAAAATGATGCCGCAGAAAAAAAACTGCTAAATTAGCAGATTATTTTTGCTATATATTAGTAATATAGATACAGCAAAAATAAAACTGTTAAATATACAGAATTTTAGTTATATTTGAGCTAAATTTCTGTAAATGGAGAATAGCAAATTAACCTGCTAAAAAAGCCTTTTGAAAAGAGCAGTTTACAATTTTTTAGCAAATATTTCTGTTGATTTTAGCAGAATATACTGCTATTTGCATTCAACTAAATTTTGCTTAAAAATAACAAAAATTTTGTAGATGTAACAGTTTGTTTTTACTATTTTTATTCTACTAATATTTAATAAAATTTTCTGCAGATTTTACAGTACAATTTGCATTTTTCAATTAACTAAAAGTTAGCCTAAATATAACTAAAATTCTGTAAATTTACCAGTTTTAATTTTGCTGTTCTCAATTTACTAGTATTTAGTAAAAAAACCTGCTAATTTTAGCTGTTTTTTCTGCAGCATCATTTTTAACTAATTTTTAGTAACTTTTTCTGCTATTTTTACAGATTTATTTCTATGAGTGTACACGCTGCTATTATTCACATGTGGTAGGTCCAAGAGCGATCCCCAGGAATCAATTTTTATGAGACAGACACAGGGTGACCCATCTTTTTCCTCAATTTATGTTATAATATAAATAGAATTTAATACACTAATGTAACATGAATAAAAATTTCCTTCCCCGTTTTATTCCATTTCGTTCCCTGCGGCACATGTTACAATTTCTCTCGTTCCCCATTTTCTTCCATATCGTTCCGATGTGCACCGATGTTCCAATCCATTATTGTATAATCCCGTTAATTGCCAAAAACAAAAATTAAAAATGTTGCCCTATTTCTGTTGGACCTGACTTATTTGTATTATAGGAGTGTATTAGTGCTCAGACGGAGCAAAAATTTTGTCGGTTTTGTGGCAAAAATTTTTTTAAATGGCCATTTGCAAGCTCGGCAATGATTACGAAATCTGTGAAGTGACATTTACTAATGCCAATTGTTTCTAATAATTGCGGCATTAGTAATCGTAATGAATTTACTACACGCAAAAAATAAAAAGTGTATTATTGCCGAAGTATTTCGGTAAAATACAACTTCAAAAGTTTTCTGCTAAGTTGCACAATTTTTTAATTAAAATATAGTATTCTTTAAGAAAAGTTACAAAAGAAAAAACTTAGGTAACTTAACATATTTTGAAGTGCCTGAAAATGGAATAGCTCAAAAACTAAGGCAAGTTGACAAAACCTAAAACTTGATAAATCTACATGTATTTTTTTTATTAATTTATAGAAAATGCTTTTGAACTTGTATTTTAGCTAAGAACTTCGATAATTATACCCTTTTTTTCCGTGTATACAATTGGAATAAGTAATGAAATCGATGTCTTTTAAAGCATTAGCATTAGTCGAAATAATAATAATGACAAAAATTTCACTACCATTATTTTCAATTTAGTGCTAATGAAACCGTCAAAACAACAGAGTAGTACATTGGAAGATGACAAAGCAAATTGTGGACATATTTTTGTTGTTGTTTTTTTTTTTTTCTTTGATATTTTAATTGTCTAATAACGCTCCTAAAGGAGAACAAGAAATTCTCATTGAGTTTGTAATTTAACTTAACAAATATTTCCAGAAATTCTAAAAACGTTGTCCCCTGACGATTTGCTTAGGCAAGATTGAAATCCGGATAGGGACATGCCTACAGCGGATTATTTTTCACAATTTGTTAAATACGTTAGGGATTTTAGCATATTTAATTCCCTTAATGCAAACCGTCAATTAATTTGTCTAAACAATTGTATATGGGTTACAAGCGGTTCATGTTTAGAACTAGTGCCCATACAAAGGATTCCCCCAAAAATTAGTTGGTTCGCACGCTATAGATCGCAAATACGAAGATATTTTTATTGAAGTTTGGTACACTGATTCATATGGGCTCATCGACAAAGCCTTTTGATTTTATTTGGAATGGGTCCGTAATTGGCATTTTCGGACGTTACAGGTGGCATATATTAAGATATTTTGATAAAATTTGATACACTAACTTATGAAGGCCCAGAATCAAAGCCTGTTAGTTTTGTTTAAATCGGTCCATGTTTGGTCCTAGTGCCCATATAAAGTTCCTCCCGAAAATTTGCTTTTTCGCACTCTACATGTTGCAAACATTAAGATAATTTAATACAATTTGCTACATTGATTCACATGTGCCTACTGATTCTGGATAGGATCGATCTATATTTGTACCTATCGCCCATATGGACTATATTTCCGATTTTCTTTTAAATACACCTAACATTAGGTAAAATCAAAATTACTTTCGTTTCCTTAATATTTTTTATCATTTTATGAACACAAATACCTTTTAACTCATTCCGAATATTAGTTGGCTTTTAACCAGACTGGTGAAGGATATCATATATTCAGCATGCCCGACTTTAACTTTTTTACCCGTTTTCTCATAAAACAGAGATCTATTCCCCTCTTTAATCACATTTTTAATTTTTTTCAGGAAAACCTTCGTTAAATTCGTATGTGCCACCATCTCATGATGTCGTTATTGTCGCACTTGTTTTGTCCGATGTCCGGCACGATGTGCTATTCGATAGGTATTGCATCTCATAGTCTTATACCCAACTTGGTTGTAGCGTATCATGATAAATTTTGTCTGTTTATCGTTGTTTTTCTTTTTTACAAATGACAGATTTTTTTGTCAGTACTGCGACTGGTTCTTTTGTGTCAGTAGTGTGACAGGTTATTTTTCTTCACTCCTGCTTTCTTTGTCGGCCCTGTGACACGTCAAAAGGGGCAATTGACCTTGTCCTAGGACAACTCCATGTAAAATTTACCGACCCTTTTCAGTGAAAGGACCGGCCACGTGATGTATTCGGTGACCAATTCCTTTTCCCACAGGTTCGTTTTCATTAATATTATCAAGCTGTATATTTATCAAATAACCCTATTTTACTGCAGACAGTTTTCAAAACAAATCCAACATCACCATCAAGTCACGTTGATTTATTTGATTTTCTAGCTGTTTGTCTGTTGTTGTTTGTAGTCATAACTTATCATGCATTTTCGTTGTATATGTTGACTCAAAGTTTTTATTTATTTATATTGAGTTGTTGGTAAATTTAAAATCAAAGGGTTCATTTTCAAGGAGGATTTGAGATTTTTTGCTGTGTTAAGGTTAATGTTGTTTAAATAAGTTTTAAACAATCAGTGTGTTCGTTTACTCGATTTTTCTTACTACTTCTACTACAATTGGAAAGTTCTGTTTACTTTTTGTATTGAATTTTTCGAGCTGTAGTAAATGTAGTACTTGTAGCATAGAGTAAGAATATTATAGAGGGACGCTTAACCTCACGACCCCAACAAAATTTTATGCAGATCACAATGGTCCGGTAACGGGCTCCCCAATGAGAGAATTTCCCTAATATTTACTATAGATTTTTTTCAAGAAATTAAAATATTAGAGTCCTTTAAATCAAATCAAAATACCCAGAGACAAGATATGGTTGCAATATAATAACGACTACAAAACTAAGTTCCCTATTGGCAATCACATTATTATTGTATAAATCATATATAAGTAGTTAAAATTATTTTATAGTTAAATCTTTCACTTATCTTATTAGTATCTCATTTACACTCATAATTTATCTGGATAATCAAATTCCTCTCTTCTTGTAACAATCATATTATAATCTAAATTGAAAGATATCATGTCAATAATAATCAAAATCTTTCTATATTTGTAGCAATCATTGATATAATTTCACTAACTATAAGATGGTCAGTATACATTAGACCGTACCACCTTACAGGCAAAGAAAAAAAATTTAGCTAAAACAACTAAAAATTAGTTAGAAATCACCTTGCGAAAAAACTGCTGAATTAGCAGATTATGTGTAAAATAGGAACAGCAAAAACAAAACTGTTAAATATACAAAACTGTAGGTATATTTCACTTAAATTTTTGTTAGTAGAAAATAAAAACTTCGCCTGCTAAAATCAGCAAACATTTTGCTAAATAATTAGTAGTCTACATAATCATAACAAAATTTAGGATTTTTAAAGTTTTCTGTAAAGTGAATTAAAGGAAAAAGTTAATTCCTTAGGGAATTAAGAGAAAAATTTAATTCCTAAGGGAATTAAACGAAAAAGTTAATTCCTTCAGGGAATTAAATGTACAAGCGAATTAATTCCTTGACCAAAAGTTGAATTAACTATAATTGAATGAATTCCTTGTTGAATGAATGCATCAAATTTTATGAAAGAATTAGAGAAAAAAATAATGAATTCCTTTAAGATAAATCGAATGAAAAAAAAGGAATTCATTTAATTCCTTAAGTTTGGTCAGGGAATTCATTCTCAAAACATAAATTCAGTACAAAAAAAAGTGAATTAGGGAATTAATTTTTCGAAGCTCTGGTACAGAATAGTATTTCCTGCAAGCTTGACCTCGATCGCACCAAAGATTATATATTTTATTGATTGACGATGCTACTCACGATTTTCTCGATAATCAGCGAACTCGGGCTAAACTCGGGCAAAGAGAAAAATGCATAAGAAAACCTATTTATAAAAAATGTGACCAAATAAATAGAGTGAGGTTTGAGCGAGATGGGGTGGATAGATACCCACTGATCGCACGTACTTTTTATATCAAAAAAAATGGTGAGGGCTAAAGGTTAAATTAGACGTGCCATAACGCCATAGCAGACAACCAAAATTCAATTGGTATCTACGGTTACGGTTATAGCGTTATGGCATGTCACCTATAATCCAATACATTGTAGCCCATAAGATTGGTTTGAACAGCTGTTTTATATGGTTATGGTTATGGCACGTCTAATTGAGCCTTAAAAAGTACAATTTTTGTAGAAGAGTTTGACATTATTCGGACAAATTTTCTATATATAAAAATTTTGGTACCGTGAGCGTCGAAAAAGTACAATTTCTTTATGTGGTTGGTACAAAATGAAAAAAACTCATTTCCATCCCTGTTCTAGAGTACATTTTTTTCTCTTCTTTACGTGATCCAAATTATTATCATATTTTTCATCCTTATCATTTCTTATTTAAAAGTTATTCTTTATTTCTTAAGTTTAACATCTGACTAACTATTTATCCCACTCTTTCATGTTGATTACTTATTGCTTAATAGAAATATTGCAAGCACTATTAGTTAAAAGCAGAAATAAACAATTAGTTTTCATCGGTCTGTTTCCTTATCCGGTTGTCCGCGTTTGTCCGTCCTAAAAATAAATTATTAAATATTAGATTTTCTTTAATATAATTTCTATTTTACATTATAAAGTGTAGAAAAGTGAAGTGTGTGTTATAAAGATAAATAATTAACAATATTTCTTGAAAAAAGTAATTTTCTTTTATACATATAAAGTAAAATTTTTTCTTAATAATTGTTTTTGTAATTTTTATGTTAAAGGCCTTTCATGGCAACGACGATGGGTACAACAAATTGTAAGTTTATTCATTTTTACAAAAACAATTTTTGTTTTAGTGGATTTATGTGAGCGCGGCGAATGCAGCCAAGACGAAAAACATCTCACATTCGCTTTTTTCACATTTGGTTTGCTTTTTTGATATTCATTGAGTAAATTGAGTTTAATGACTATTTAACAGGGATGGGAAATTAGATTTTCGTTTTGGTATCAAAAACATTTTAGAAGAGTACTTGTTTGACCCTCAGGGTACTAAAACCTATTTTTCACTATTTTTAATGTTGACAAAAAATTATATACCCACTGTAGAATCAATAATGAAGTTCCATAATTAAAAAAAAAACTTACTGCCAGCATTACTTTATAACTAGGGAATGCAAAATCCCGCACTTTTTGATTTCCCGGGAAAGCGGGAAATTTATCTTGAATTCCCGGGATGCTGGGATCCCGCGAGGGAAATAAATTAGAAAATATTTTATAATAATTTTAAAACTTTTGTAAATAAAATGTCTTAAAGACCTCAAATTTTCATGATCGCGAAAATGCTCAGGTAGTTTTTTTTTTAATTTTCGCAGTGGGAAAAAATTAATTTTATACTATAAATTATATAAGTCTAATTATATATTTTTAAAAATTTAATAAACTAAAACTAATGTTTAGACTAAAAAACTTGTCCGCAGAAAAAAAAAAATAAAAAAAAAATTAAAATAGAAAATAATTTTAGAAAATTGGAAAAAAAATTTTAAATTATGGGAACGAATTTTAACTTACTTGCAAATTTTTAAAAATTAATTCTCTAATTCTGTACAAAATAAGTGCGATTAAAAATTTTTTATACAAACGCCATTTGAGTGGTTTTAAGAGGCACTAAAAGAAACTTAAAATGTTCGATGAAGTACACAAATTAATCAGTATGTTTTACTCGAAAATCTTACTACTTAAAATGCAAGTTTTGAAATCCCGGGATTCCCGGTCCAAATTCCCGGGAATACGGGAACAGAAAAATGCTTAATTTCCCGGTAATCCCGGGACGGGCAATCCGGGGATGCATTCCCTATTTAAAACATATAATAATGAGTTACTAACAACTACATAAATAGTTACTTTTTCTATTATTTCAAAACAAAAAGTAATTTGTTACCTATAATGGTTTATTTTTATTTAGAGTTTGCTAAAAACCGAAAAATTTGGAAACCGCGGTTTCGGTTTTTCAAAATTATAAAAACCGCGGTTTCGGTTATTTTTCGGTTTTCTTGTGATATGAATAGAATTGTTTTAAAATAGTTAAATATAAAAATATTCTAACTAAATATATAATAATTAAATATGCATATAAATTAAATACTTTAATACGTTCACGATATCTTTTCAAATTCGATTTCGAAATCTTTCCGGGAGAAGAAATAAACGCGGAAACCCCTTATAAATTAATTTTTTTTCGTTTTTTGGCAACTAAAGTTATATTTTAAAAAGTTTAAATTTAAAACTTAGCAATTTGTTTAAAACAATATAAAGTTAAAATCTGAACTCAATATTTCTTAAACCACTTGACTTTTTTATGCAATTTTTTTCTAAAATTATAAGCCTCAGTTTATGTTATCCGTAATAACAAAAACAAAAAATTCTTTACAGCAATTTTTAATGAAGAAAATGTTCATTACAATTAAAAACAAAATTTTGTAAAATAGGAGCTGAGACTTTTCGAAATTTAAAATTTAATAATATGCAATTTAATTAATTATTTTAATTCGTTAAAGTATTTGTTAAAAACCGACCTATTTTTGCCGGTTTTCGGTTTCGGTTTTGAGGCTTGGAAAACCGCGGTTTCGGTTTCGATTAAAACCAAACAGCAAACTCTATTTTTATTATTATTTCAAAAATTAAAAATATCTATTTTTAGACTCAATATTTTTGCAACTCTGTTAAGTATTTATATATTGTATGTTATATCTCCACATATTTATAATTTTGTGTATGTTGGAGCTTAAGCAAAACCACTTATGTGCAGCAATGAAATATTATATATCGAGATTGCTTAGAAGATAAAGCCGTCGACTGGCAATCTGAAGACCCTGGTTCAATTCGTGGCACAAACATGTGTTATTTATAAAAAATTTAGCAATGAAAAAAAATAATTTTTTATAAAAAAAATCTATTTAAGAATCATTACTTTGTCAATACCAATATAGGTAAGCACATATTTTTTGAATTTTCGTGTGTTGGTGCGTAATTCATAACCAATAAGAAATGTAATTGGAAAGTTTGTTAGCATTTCCAGTAATGTGTTCTGTAACCCATTATTTGATAATGATGTTCTACACTAGGTACTTAAAAACTACAAATTCATAAAAAAATAACACAGAACATATACAAATTTCTACGAATTTTTTGAACAATTAAGCCTAAACCACATAAACGCAGTGTCGGCAGCAGTGCGACGTTTTGTCGAAAAAGCAGTTTTTGTATTTTCTCTATTTGCAACTGCCGAGAAATTAGAAAAGTTTATAAATAAACAAGAGCTGTTTTTAAACAAAACGCAAAAAGAAATTTTGAAAAATATTAAATAGTTTTCGCGAAAATCAAGAACAAAGTTTGCCACTGTCCACTGGCACTTTCACAATCTAGTTTGGGCTTTACACTGTCGACAAAAACTAAGTTTTTGGTTGCACCTATAAAAAAATCCAAAATAATCAGAAAGAAGGGTTCATAAAAAATACGTGTATTTTTTCAGTTTTTCAAGATCAACTTGTTGATTCTTATTCGATAAAATCACGAATTAATATTTAATTGATTTTTTTTTATGGAAGCATAAGAAGTGGTCAAGGAATACATTCGCTAAATTAAAATTTTTTGAATTCATTCACACACTCAAAATAATACGTCTGTTGGCTGAACAGAAAAATTTGTTACTTTAACAAATTATATTTCTGTTTCTTGGCTTAAAATAAATTTTGTTGATTTTAACACTTTTTTTTTTTGCTAAATTCAACAAATCTAAACCTAAGTAAAAAATTTGTAAAACTACAGTTTTATCTGTAATTATACTGAGTCGTAGAATTTATCCAAATTTAGGGTATCAGGACCTTCCCCGAGCCTAGTCCCTATCCTGTCAGGGCATATAAGGGCACTGCAATGGAGCAAAAATGTTGTCCATTTTGCTCTATCTCGCTAAATTTTTGAGATATGGGCCATTTTATGAAGTGTAAAATTTTTATTAAAACTTTCCGAGGGTCCAAGGCCATTTTTGGATAGAGATAACCCCTTTCGCTAGGATATTGTATGGCTAGGGGTAGTCGAAATTTTCATCAATTTTACTCTATCTCTCTTAATTTTCGAGATATGGGCTATTTTAAATAATCGGGAGGGAGAGAAATAGCGCCATCTTTAAAACTTCATTTACCGGATAATAATAGTAACATGAAAATATTATATTTTAACCATAAATTTTGAACAATTTAACGAATGGATCCTTAAAAATTAGTTATAAATAATTTTGAAAATTAACACTCAAAATTAGTTTAATTACTGAGGATTTTTAGTATTGTGTTAAATGAAGATAACTAAAATCTTTGCTTAAATCAGTGTTTCAACTAAATTTTTTTTAAGAATTAATCAAATCGATTTGAAACCGGTTTGACAGATTTTTCTACTGCCGTATTATTTTAAGTGCAGGAATTGGTATCAGGTTTTTTCTTACGATTATTAATAAATTCATTTTTTGAATTAAAAAATTGTATTAAGTTTTAGGGAATTCATTCCAATAAGTAATTAATTCTTTAAAGCCGTGTGTAAAAATAATATTCAGTTTCCTTAGTTCTACACATGCTCCCATACAAAAATGATAATTAACCCTTATTTAAACAATCCAACGGATTGACCTTGAAAAACTGGGCACGGGTTTATAGTTTTATCCCTTTTTTAAGAATATATTGAATCTTTTCATGGCTACACACTTGTATTGGACAGCATTTTCTATAAAAAATGAATTAAAATAACAAAACACAAATATTTAAAAAAAATTAATATTTTTAACCAAACTTAACCCTTACTTGCACGATCCCTTAATTTTTAACCATTTTTTTAAATGTGATTTCTAAAGGCGTGTACATTTCATGTGTTTTTTTATTTTACATTTACATTGTGATTATTTTAACGTGTATGAAAAAAAAATATTGTCGCCAAAATGAATTTTATTGCGAGAATACTACTTTAAATATTTAAACAAACATTTTTGAATATTACACTTTTTGTAAAAAAAGCGTGTTTTAAATTTTTCACAAATATACGAAGCAAAACCAAGATTTTTCCTATAAAGCACCGTAAGTTGTTTCAATTTCACGTGAAAAAACTGTTATACTCCATATAAAAAAAAAACAATTTTTCACGACAACGAGTTTCACGTGAAAATTGTGTAGACTTTGTTTTCACGCAAATTTAATGTACAAGACTATTATTTTTCTGGTGAAAAAGTGACGTTTTATGTTCATTGTGATTGTGGCTTTGTTCTAAAATTAAAAAATTGTTAATTTTTATAACTTAAATTGCAATTTAAAGCATTTAAAGTTCGAGTGAAATTTTTCTACGTGAAAAACAACTACCTAAAGAGCCTCAATGCCCCAAAACTGCAGTTTTGTGCATCAAGTGGGGGCCTTTTTTTTATTAAAAAACTGATAAGTTGCCAAATTGCTACACTATGCATTTAAGGGTTAAGTAAAAAAATAAGATGAAGTTTCACTGAGTCCACCACTAATAAAAGATTTAAAGACAAAACTGTGGAAGTTAATTTTCTTTTACTTTTATTTACTTTTGTAACAAATTAAAACTGAGAATTTTTCTATAAAAACGCCTGGCGAAATTGCCACATACATTATTATTTCATTAAAAATGTATCAAATATGTACGGTAATTTTTTAAATAAAATAGTATCAAAAAAAATACTATCGTATCAACTTTTCCATCCCTACTATGTATATAAAAATATTTCAACTTGTTATATACTTAAAGCTTTGTTTATTTACACTTAACCCTTAATTATCGGCTGTTATCTTTAAATTAGAAATAATGAAATATATTTGACAGCTACACTCATAAAAAAAAGTTGTTCAAAAGTCTGTTAAACGCGATCTGATTAAATTGAACTTAGTTTTCTGTTATTTTCTCTAAAAAAATCCGGGAGTACAAATAGTTAAAAATTCTGCTAAAATAACAGGAAATAGTACATGTATACGCGCCAGCACAATTTTAAGCTATTTGTACGGGATTTTTTTTTATTAGTGTAAGATAATATTTAAACTTAAATCAATAATTAAAATATGAATTGCTAGATCTTAATAAATAGAGGAATTTTAAATTTAAAATCGTGTGGTTAAATTAATTAGAGGATCTTTTTTAGGGGCATTTCACTTTAAACTACGGACATTAGGTTTGCCATAGGTGGTTAGATATATTTCATGGTAGGAAATATATCCTTTTTTCCAAAAATTATAAACACATTAATTTACAAATCAGACTAGATCTAGTTTCTGCCTTTTTCTATAGACAGTAGACAAAAAAAAGTTCGCTGCACACCCTCCAATATGAAGTATTTTTACAAGGCAATTTAAATTTTTTTTTGCCGAACGTAGGGGTCGCCTTTTTCAATTTTTCGTTATAGCTTCGGCATTTAAAGTTGGATTTTAAAGTGTCATATATCGATTTTTTTGCCTCGAGGAGACCAGCGTTTTGCTATAAAATAAAAATCCATTAAAAAAAAAAAATTTAAAAAGGCGGTCCCTACGTTCGGCTTACCAATATATAAAAAAAAATTCTACTGGGTTTATCGAAAAACTTCCTTAGCAAAAGTTTAATGATTTTTTGCGAACTTTAATTTTCTGATATTAGGATTTTACATTAGGGTGGTAGCAACTGAGATCTGGTGGGTAACTACTAGAACGGGATACTTGAGCTCAAAATGGCCTTAGAGCAAAACACTGGTCTCCTCGAGAGAAAATCATCAATGTATCATACTTTAATATCCGACTGTAAATGCCAAAGATATAACGAAAAATGTAAAATGGCGACCACTACGTTCGGCAAAAAAAAAAAAATTTTTTTTGTGAAACCTCCTTGCAAAAATACTTCATATTGGAGGGTGTACGGCGACCTTTTTTTTTTGCCTGTAAGGTGGTACGCTCTAATGGACAGGCTTCATCAGTGATTTTCCATTAAATTGTATTATAGTTTATATTTTATTGTTAGATTGTCTCTATATGATGATTTTTCAACAACCCGTCGGCTGTAGGAATCGAACCTGTGCCTCTGCCTAAATTACAAACGTAACTATACTAAAGTCCGACAGCTTAGCCATCTCACCCCAGTAAGGCCTTGAATGCAATGTAGCTAATTCATAGTTTTTCTTTCCAATTATTGTTTTTTCTGTTATTGTTTTTTGGCTTTCTTTAAGAAAATATTTATGTTCTTGTTCTAAAAAATCAATTTATTTAATTGGTTTGAAATGCTACTTTTGAAGTCTCAAGTATTTCTTTACATAAACATTAGTTGTTATAAAAATAACATACAATTCCCATTTTCATTGTAGAAAATAACGAACTTTTTTTTTTAACCAAAAACATACTGTATGTCATAAGCATGCATTTGCATGTCTGCAACAACTACTATTATACTTTGACGCAAACATAATATAAAAATTACACACACATATATAGGGCATTCTATACCAACTGTATAGATTCAGATGCATATTATCAGTGTAAAGACCATTTCCAAACATTGTTGGAAATATTACAGAGAAAAGTATGCTCTATCTAAAGAAAATACAAAAAAAAAATTTAAACATTTCTACAGTCCATAACCTCCTTAAGGATTTAATTTCAATAACACTATGCGATAGTCAAAATCGGGATGGGATGAAACCAACGGGAAATGTTATATCGGTCAAAAACAAGTTATACGTGTCCCGGCGTTTCGCTGGGTCACCCCTAGGAATCGAGATATATCTTTTTTTTGACATAACTCGAGAACCACTAGTCCGATTTTGCTCAAACAATTTTAAAAAAAATTAAAAATTACAATTCCTTTAATCTGTTCATATAACGTTTTTCTATATACTCAACAGTTTTGTCGGTAAAAATAAATGTTTGTTACCGCTACCATAAAAATCAATAACCTTTTGTTTATTACTTTTTTTTAATATTTTAGGCAAAAAATATTTTTTTCTTCATACATTTATTTTTGCCGGCAAAACTGTTGAGTATATAGAAAAACGTTATATGAACAGATTAAAGGAATTGTAATTTTTAATTTTTTTAAAATTGTTTGATCAAAATCGGACTAGTGGTTCTCGAGTTATGTCAAAAAAAAGACCACCAAAGGTCAAATCGATATATCTCGATTCCTAGGGGTGACCCAGCGAAACGACGGGACACGTTTAACTTCTTTTTTACCGATTTAACTTTCCCCGGTAGTTTGAACCCTTCCCGATCACTGACCCCTACCATTTGTCTCACAGTGTAATCAATGACATTGGTTCTAAATTTATTTTCCCAAAACGTAAAACTTGAGAAAAATCGTTAAATTAAATAAAAAAATAATATTCAAAGCGATAAATATAAACAGGCCGTTTTCATCGCCTCTTTCGAACATTAACAGTTTGTATCGAAAACTGTTAGCCTTTTCAGACGTGTGTAGTTCTTATGGCAAAATTTTTCGATGCAAATTAAGAAGAGAGTGATTTAACAGAGTAGGGAGAGTTGGGAAGTCTTTTAATTATATAGTCGTTGATATAAATAAATTCCAGACTCGCTCTATTCGATTGAGTTCCCTGTGTAAAGTGTTTTATTTCCACCCATTCCCCGTTCCATTCCATTTCCTTTCACTTTTTCAGTATTTAAATTCCCCTAGTTCACTATTTCATTTCGTTTTTTACAAGAAACATTCGCGAACACCGGCGAACGCATTTAAAATAATTCATTCCGACGAACATGTCGAAGAACAGCCAGTTAGATCTTTCTGGTTTCCAGGTTCATTGATATCTTAAGAACACTAAATACTTGAAATTTGAAACCCATAAGATATAATTTTTCTTGCAGTGGAGCAGTTCATATGGAAAGCCACATATGTACAATATACATATAATGCAAAAATATAAGAGTAAACTAGAAAGTAACTAGTCATTTTGACATAAGATTTTATATACATATTTTAACCAGAATTTGCCCACAAACTACAGTTCAAATTACAATTAGGACGATAGGAAATATGATACTGGGTTTTTACGTTTATTAACAAAAATATATGAGAAAACGAATAAAACAGTTAAAGTCGAGCCTGACGACTTTGTGACAACCTGTACCTGTCTGGTTGAAAGTCAAATACCATTTGAAAGCCAAATTTTAATAGGTTGAAATGAAACTTACGTTAAAATTTTGACTATATCGTAATAAAAAATTAGATAAAAGTTAAGAAATTTTGATTTTGCCAAATAAAAAAGTCAAAATGGGAAATATAGCCAAATGGGCGCCAGTTCCAAAAATGGACCGATGCTCTTATAAATCAATAGGCTGAAATTAAATTAAGAACATTATTTTCAGACCTAGAGAAATAATATCAAGGAATCTCCAATACCCGTTCAGAAATTTCTGGTAGATTAGTATGTTAAAAAAAATTGAAATCTCCTAAGATTTGTCCCTTGATCTTAAACAGGGGCTGTTTACTGGATCTCCATTTTGCCCTAATTTAGAGGATTGAAGTCAAAACTATGTGGAATTAAAAAGAAACGAAAAAAATTTGTCCAAAAATTAAATAAGCGACAAAAATCACAGTTTTTTCGAAATCCGCTGAAATAAAATCGCTTTTCTAGCAAAATGATAAACGAAAATCCTATAAATTTTCGAGTTTTTAATTTTTAATATATTTTTAATAAGACCCTATAGTCCAATATTTAATTTTTGGAAATTTCTTTAAAAAAAATTCAAATTTAAAAACAGTATTTAAAAATTTTAAACCAGTTATTAAAGTATAAGATGAAAATTACTTCTTATCTGGGTATCTTGGAATTAATAGAATACAAAAATGTTGTTGTAGTAGATTGTATCATTCTTGTAGATTGTATTATTCTTACTCTATGGTATCAATAAATTTTAAAATTTTGCCTAAAATTTATTGATTAAGTGGTCTGCGACACATCAGTTGTAGGGGGAAATTATAATTACTTTGTGTTTTTTCATGGATTTAGGTATTGCCTTATTGGAAACATAGTTTACGGTTAATTACGATTTTTTAAGCTTTTTGATTCAAATTTGATAAATAAATAAATTAAAAGAAACATTAAATTAAATACGATTTAAAATTTTGTTACGTTTTTACCTTTCAAAAATGTGGGGTATTTCTTTTAAAAAAGCCGGGTACTTTTTTCTGCAATCAAAATAAGCACACACTCTATTGTTTTGATATTGCGCTTATACACTTATTTATTAAACACTTTATTACTTTAAATACACAGTATAACACACACAAGTTTACAAACGATTTTTATACAAGGATTTACTAAAGCCGAACTGAACTCTACTAACGCTAATAGGCAACTCACTATACCAAGGCTAATATACAATTGACTACACAAACGCTGCCGGGTCATTTAGTTAACGACAAGTGGCAACCCTTTTTATAGTTTAACCGCCGCGGTTGAAGAACATGGTGGAAAATTCCAGTGGTACTAAAATTATAACACTTAAGGCTCCATTAGTCTTTGCGTTCCGTGACGGTTCTGTAATGTGCCGTACCGGATGGCTCTTTTGTGTAGTTAGTCTTTTCCGTAACAACGTATCAGCTGTTTAATGTTGTTTTTCTTAGCAGAGATCTACGCCAACTAGATTAATCGGTGGCGGTGGCTAAATAAAAAAATTGCAGCGGCGGCTTAAAGCTGGCTGTGAGCCAAAAGCTGATCGGCTAGCCAAATTTAAGTTGACACATACAAAACATCGGCTTAACGGTAAAAAAAGAAAATAAAAAAAAATATATACTATTTTTAGATTTTTATAGTGTAAAAAAAATTTTTGACGGCGGCGATAACAAAAATTAGACGGCGGCTAGCCTTAGCTGGTTTAAGCCATTCATCGCAGATCTCAAAATAGCAGCTGTCAACTCACTGTCACTTAACGGATAACAAAAATTCTGTTTTCAACAGGTTCATCCGGCACGGCACGTTACATTACAGACAAACTAACGACTCAAATGCTTTTTCATAGAGCAAAAACAAATCAGCTGATTCGTCACGGCACATTACGTACAAACTAATTATGCCTTTATTTTATTCATTTCATTTTTATTTTATTCACAGCCCCCAACCACACTCAGAAAAAAAAGTTACTAAAAAAAATGTATAAACAGTTTGCAATCGCACTTTACTATTTTTGTACTGATTTTTAATATAATTCTTTTAGTAATAATTTTTTCATATTCTCCAATTACAAATTAGGACTATTCTTTTACTAATTTTCGTTGCTGATTTCTATAATTGTCACCTGCTTTAAGTGTCATCATTCTATAAGTGTCACCCTTCAAAATCGTCGGAAAATTAATTCCAAAGTTTTACTTAATTTTTTGTTAATCCTCACAAAAATTTAAGGCCAAATATTGCTTTTCCATAATTTTGGAAGCGCCTGGGTATTTTATATATTATTATCATTTTTTTTTTAATTGATACCTGTAAGTGATATTTATAGAATGTTCAGTGTATTTGGAAAAAATAATTCAAAAATTGAATTTTTTGTCATAATTTTTTATGATAATATTGCAGCAATATTACCTTTTTATCATCCGGAAGAAAAGAAAATTTGTTTGAAATTTTTTTGTCATTTTGAAAGAAATGAAAAGAAAATTTGTACAAAAACAACTAATAGATACATAGGAAACAAATTCCTCGGAAAAATCAAGATTTAACACGAGGATAAAATCGGCTGCGATGAAATCAAGATAATGTGTTGGTCAATGGATTATGTATGCAGATATTCTTTTTCAGGCTTAAATTTAATAATGAAAAAAAAAAAAAAATGGTTTATTTTGTACCGAGGAGTTTATTTGGCGATTTCACCTTTTAATCTTCCAGGTGATAAATTGGTGATAAATTAGCGATATCGCCGATTTATCTTCCTAATGTATTGCCTTCGTATTGCCTGGAAGTATTGCTTTCGTGTAACAGTTGTTCCCGTTGGAGGAAACTTCCGCAATACGAAATTGATATTGCCGGCAATAAATGTTTTCTACCTGGCAATATGATCGGGGAATCTTCTTCGTATTGCCATGCTTGCCGGGACAAATTTTAACAAAAATATTATTTTCAAACAAAAAAATAAGCATTTTTATTTACAAAAAGAAATAGTTCATGGAACCTGAACGTGGTTTTCTGAACTTTTAATTGATTTTTGGTAAAAATTCAAAAAAAAACTTTAGTTGACTTTTGAAAAAAATTTTATTAAATTTTCTATTGTTTAGTAAAGTTTTTTTTGCTAATTTCAGCAGTTTTGTTTTCATTTTGCATGAATTTTACTAATATTTAGTAAAATTTACAAATTTTTTTATTAAATTAATTTTACTAATATTTAGTATAAAAATTTTTATTAAATTTAGTAATGTTTAGTAAAGTTTTTTTTATAATTTCAGCTGTTTTATTTTAAATATTTTCTATCAAATTAATTTTACTAATTCCAGTGTAGAAAATCATTACCAGATATGTGGTTATGTAACTACATACTTGGTAATGGGAACTAGTTACTTTTTTTCGCGAAAAATAATGAGTTATGCTTACACACCAGCATACGAAAAATCTAAAAATATGTCATTACCTATATGCTTACCAGTACTGAGAAAAATAATGAGTCTAAAAATAGATTTTCAAAAAAATAAATTATATAAAAAAAAATATTTTTTATTGTATCTTTTTTGTTTTAAATAAAATTTTCTGGTGCGGGAATCGAACCTGGGTCTACAGATTGCCAGTCAATAGCTCTACCATCTGAGCTATATCGACATGTAATATTTAATAGATAATAACATAATTGACATGCTGCACACAAGTAAGCTTACTCGCCAACATACAAAAAATCAAAAAATATGTGGTTACATATATCCTTACCAGTATTTAAAAAATATTGAGTCTAAAAATAGATTTCAAAAAATTTTAAAAAAAATCTAGAAAATTATTTTCTATTTTAAATAATGATAAAAATAAGTCATTATCAGTAACTCATTATTATATGTTTTTAAATAATGCAGAAGGTAAGTAGGTGTCATTACTGGTAGTCCAAAAAATAATGATATGTCATTACCGTTTCTACACTGGGATATTTAGTAAAAAATTTGGCTAATTTTAGCAAATGGATTTTCATTACGAGTTTACTAAAATATTATTAAATTTTAGTAACGTTTACCAATTTTCATAACTACCTTCATTTCACTAATATTTAATTACTAGGGCAAGGAATTTCATGAACTTAAAAATGGAAAATATGCTCCTAAAATATGCGCCTAAAATATGCGGCTAAAAAAGAAAAATATGCATTAAAAATACGAGTATAAGAAATATGCACTAAAAACTATTATTTTTGCAAAAATAATGCAATTTAAAACTAAAAAATATATTTAAGTTAGTTATTTTGCAAACAGACACAGAACTCGAAGATTTTCCATAGGTCAATAAGGTTTTTAAGAATGTTTATTTTGATTAAATCAAAATATAAAAATTTTAATTTTTTTTTTTGCAAAAATAATGCAATTTAAAACTAAAAAATATATTTAAGTTAGTTATTTTGCAAACAGACACAGAACTCGAAGATTTTCCATAGGTCAATAAGGTTTTTAAGAATGTTTATTTTGATTAAATCAAAATATAAAAATTTGAATTTTTTATATTTTTTTACGAAATAAAAAATGCTCCTAAAAATTAAAAATATGCATAACTATGCATTAAAAAGCACAAAATATGCATTAAAAAGGCACCAATTTGCATTTAAAGTCAAAATATGCATTTATGACAAAATATGCAAAAATATGCAACTACAAATCGATGCCATTTTGTTCTAAATTTGATGATTCGGATAAATATTTAGTCCATATTATTTTTGGACTATCGACAAAAAACATGCATTCCTTGCCCTAGAGATTACTATTTCTAAATGACAATCTATTCATACTACTAATTGAATGCAACCATGTTTTTTGATGTAACGACGGTTGGCAGCACTGAAAAATACACACATTAAAGTCTGATAAAAATTAACGTTAAGATGCTGCCGCAAAAATATTTTGGAGCTGTCGACAAATATACTGCTAACGCCGACGTTTTCTATGTTTACCATGTGCCGGATCGCTATGGGCGACATCTTGGTATTTTAAACTGACAGAGTTTAAGTTTTCACTATCTATTTAGTCTTTTAACTGCCTAAAAATGCATGTGTAAACGATGGAAATTAAAAAGTTGGATTAACTTTAATCAAGTGGATTAATTTCTCTGTCTAAATGCATTATAAAAAGGGATTCTGAAGGGTGGGTCTAGGTTCAGTATTTTTTGGTGTTACAAACATCAGCACAAACTTATTATACCTTATTCACGTAGTAGTATACGGAATTATAAAATATCTCTAGCTTTTCGCTTCAATTCCATATCACCTGAAAGATTGTAGAGTACTTGGTATCTACAGTAACAAAAGATCGTGTTCTTACAAGCATCATACATGTCTAAAAGTAGAGAAAAATGTTCAGTATGACGATGATGATGATGATGATGAAGCAAACTTCCTTAAAGCACAAAACATGAAAAACAGCAATGTGGAAAAGCAACAAAAAAATGGGATGAAGTACTTCATGTATGTACATATATGTGGGAGTATAGTAAGTATGCAATTAAATAAATCACACAATCCTTGTAATTTCCAACATCCTGTGGAAGATGTTTTTTTCCTCTTCATTTGCACTTTTTTTTCATATACATATGAAAAGGAAACTTTCTACATATGCATATCATCCATCTATTGCAAAAGGCATTTTGTGCACTTAATTTTTAACCATTAACTTAAAGGAATTAAATCAATAGAAATGTCGAAAAATTTAAATAATTTTTAATAAGAGACATGGGACAAGTTTTATGGTTAAAATTAAGTAGGAAAAATTTTGTGAAGTCTAAATATTTATTATAATTTAATAGAATTATGATAAATTAAAGACTTTTGTCTCAAACAAAATTGTTTACTTAAGTAAAATTTAAGAAGAAAAATCTTAATTAGTTCTGACTATAAAACGGGCCCATAATTCCATTAAATTATGATAAATATTTAGACTTCAATATGTAATTTGAATAAAAAAAATCTCGACATTTCAGTACCAATATTTTAATGCAAATCTGCAACTCTGAGATCATATTTTTCTAGAAAATATTTAAAGTTAAAAGACTTTTTGTGAAAATTCCCATCGCTGAAAAATATTAAATTTTCCCTATATGTGACGCGCAAAATAGAAAGGGACCTAAGGGTAAAAACCGGTTTTGTTCAGGAGAGCCATTTTAAAGATTTAAATACGTGTATCTTTGGTGTACCATCACTGAGCGTGTTGGTATTGGTCTCATTTGAAAGCGATACATCTCATGACGTCAGGAACGTGTTGGTCAACCTTGAAAACGCGCGTAGGTCGTCCCTACCTCTTGTTTTGTGTAGTTGGTTTTTACTGTTTTCTACCTAGCGCGCTGTTTCCATGAGTTTGATATCAATTTTGCTCGCGGTTTTTCGAATCCAGCTTTATTTTCTGAAATTATTAATTGTGAATTATAATAAATACTCATTTATAATTCTTTTAAATCGTAATATCACTCTGTTAGTACGAAAATTTTTTTAGAATCGTCGACTTCACTTTCATAAAACGCGCATATCTCTGGGAGGGAACACTTTTGGGGCATGGGATCGGTCTCATTCGATGCTCAGATGTTGTCCACATCAAAAAAAAAAAAAATTGATTTTTTTACCCTTAGGTCCCTTTCTCTATGCGCTGTCACATATTGTGATTCCAATTTGTGATTATCTTATATTTATATAAAAAATCAATTTTAATTTTAATGTAAATTTAATTAAATAATTCTTCAAGATCGAGGTCTGTCTAAAAAATCTATATATATATTTTCTACACGATTGAACACATTTCAATATCTGTTACCTTTAAGCGATATAAACGGAACTAACCCTCTTAGCTATACATTGTTCCTTTTTACCACAAAATAGTAAACTCATGTTTTTCTTTTTCCTATGCTTTCACTCCTAAAAGTATGCTTTAAGGTGCATTTATGTTAAGAAACAAAGTTTTTTTTAAATTTTTTTATTCTTCACATGTTAAAATGCATTCAAGTAAAGTGGCATCACAACTTTAGGTTGACACTTTTTGCCAGCATAAGAAAAAGGAAGTAATACAGTGTTTAGACTAGCACATTTTTAAGGTAGTAATTTATTCTCCCATATGGTTGCAGTAAAATATTGCAAAACATTTTCATAAATTCCAGTTTTCCAAAATTAAGACATGTTAAAACCTTTAAAAAAAAAAATCAAGATTTAAATAAATCCATGATTTAGTCTAAAAAAATTGGAAGGCACAAGCATTGCACTCAAATAAAAGTGAAAAAATCGCAAAAATGTTTTAAAAAATGGTGAAAAAAAAATATTTTTTGTGGTCGTGTCCCTATCGCAATTTTCTTTTTGCCTAAGGAAATCGTCAGGGCAGGAAGGTTTATAGGATTTATAGAAAAAAAATATATAAAATGCTCGAGGTCAGGTTTTATTATAAAAAATCAATATATTATCCAATATTTCGACATTCTTCGAATGTGATCTTCAGAAAATATTAGATGTTTACATAAAAACAAAAACCTTAAGAATATCGCTGTTTGTGTTTCGTCATCTATTATTGCACAGCTATTATTAAATGCTTTAATAGATGGCGATATACAAACAACGATATTTTTAAGTTTTTTGTCTTTATGTAAACATTTAATATTTCCCTGAAGATGACATTCGAAGAATTTCGAAATATCAGATAATTGGCGTTTTTTTTAATCACTGGATTTATTTTTGCATTTATTTTATTTTGTTAAAAAATCCACATTTTGTTTTTCAATTTTTAAAATTTTATATTTTTATCCAGATCTAACACTTATTCCCTTATATAATGTGAAAGAAAAAAATTTAATTTTGCGAAAATGGAATTTCTGGAATAAAATTAAGCTAAATGCAAAACGGATTTATTTATTTTTTAAATCCATTTTGGATTTAGCTTATTTCAATTCCTGTGTTCACATTTTTACAAAATTTAATGATTTTCCTGCACATTATATTGGCGAATAAGTATAAGAATTTAATAAAAATTATAAATTTTTCAAATTAAAAAACAAAGCACTAATTTTTTAACAAAATAAAATAAATCCAAAAATAAGTCCAGTGATTAAAAAAAAGGCCTAATAAAAAATGATTTACACAATAAAACAATTCATTATCAACATTTGAAATAAATACAATTTGAAAATTTCTAAAAATATTTAATAACAAAGATTTTGTAATTTTTGTACGCTTGTCCCTATTTAGATTTCATTCTTGCCTAAGGAAATCGTCAGGGGACGACGGTTTTAGAATTTTTTGAAATATTTAATAACAAAATATTTAATTTCTTTTACCGTAGATTTTAGTTGATCTGACGATTGTTACAATGAGTGTTATTTTTGTTCGGTTTAAGATCAAATATGACAAACCCCAAATAGAATTCACCATTTATTTTACAACAAACAGAGAAAAAACTTATGAAAAAAAACTTTCCTACAACCAATGTTTGACAATTAATGCATTTTCAAGTGTTACCAAGTACTCTCATTAGATTGTTTTTATGGGGTTCTCTTTAGGTTATAATGTAGATTTTAGTTTTTTGTATTTACGTTAACTTAAAGTAAAGAATTAAAATCCCAAACGTATTCAACAAATTGTGAAAAATAATCCGCTGTAGGCATGTCCCAATCCGGATTTCATTCTTGCCTAAGGAAATCGTCAGGGGACGACGTTTTTAGAATTTCTAAAAATATTTGTTAAGTTAAATTACAAACTCAATGAGATTTTCTTGTTCTCGTCTAGGAGCGTTATTAAACATTTAAAATATCAAAGAAAAAACAAAAAGAACAACAACAAAATTTTCCACAATTTGCTTTGTCATCTTTATGAGAACTAAAAAAATATTTATAGATATTCAAAATATTTAATAACAAATATTTCCAGAAATTCTAAAAACGTCGTCCCCTTACGATTTCCTTAGGCAAGAATATAATCCGTATAGGGACAAGACTACAAAAATTATTTTTCATAATTGTTTGTTTTTTTTAATGCAATTAACATTTATCCCTTTGAAAATGAATTTAAAATAATAGGTACTATTTTATTTCCAACTTTTATTTCAGACAATATCGGTTCTATTTATTGACAAAAACTCAAAGTCTTTCTTTAAGTTTCAGTCTAAACTTGGCATAAAGAATAAGACATTTTACATGTATACTTTTTAGTGTTTATGCTTGGCATAGTTCGCCCGTTGCACAATAAAATTTTTTATTTCATAGTAATTTATTTTATGTGATTATGACCAAACCGTAGGGTTAGGGGTAAAAACATATTGTTAAATTATTGTAGGAATCATGCAACTACTTAAATTAATTAATCAAATTCATTAATTCAGTTCTTTCACTGAATTCATTTAATTTATTCAATTCACTTAATTCATGCAATTCATCTAATTAATTTTTTCCAGTGGTTAGAATCATTTAATTTACTAAATTTAATTCATTCCATTCATTTTGCTCCATAGGTTTAATTTATTGAACTCATAAAATTAATCAATTCACTTAAGGCATTCAATTCATTTAATTCATTCAATTCACTCAATTCATTAAATTCATTAAATTTATTAGAATTCGTTCAATTTAATTCATTCAGTTCAATTTATTCAATTAATTTAAATCATTCAATTCATTCAAGAATTAATTAAATTAATTTTATTCATTCAATTCATTTTAGAATTATTAAATATTTTCAATTCATTAAATTAATTTTATTCATTCAATTCCTTCAAATCAGTTCTTTCAATTCATTCTTCTTCTTTATTTGCTAATTCGTTCTTCGAATTTTAGCGACCAATACAATTAAAATTTGTTAACATATTCTATATTTCGATAAAAAAAAAAATCATTATATATATATTCGTTTTATATATTCTCCAGCAGCTCCGCAAAAGCATCTCTATCTCTTGCTTCGCTCAGAAGTCTGCCCATATCTCTGACACCAGTCCATACTTGAATATTATCAATCCATGGTGTCTCTTTTCTCCCTCTAGAATTTTTTCCTTCAATATTCGCTCCATTCATTCAATTCCTTCAATTCTTTCAATCTATTCTTCATATTCAATTTAATCCATTCATTCAAACCCGTCAATTCATTAAGTTCATTCACTTCATTCAATGCCTTCAGTTTCTTCAATTTATTCAATTAATTCAATTCATCCAATTCTTACGGACTTGCTAGGCTTCTTGGTCAGCTGCCCCTGAAACTTAGACTAGAGTCGGACTACTCTACTCCAATGATCGACTACTGTAGGCCCTTTTGCGTCAGTTTCCCTTCTAGAAAGGAATAGGACAGGAGGGATCCAATGGAGGAATTCGACATCAGAGTATACATCGACGGCTCAAAGATGAGTTGTGGGGTGGGATCTGTTGTCTTCTGTGGTGAGTGCGACACACGGAGCTCCTTCAGGCTACCTGATCACGCTGGTGTCTTTCAAGTAGAGATTCTGGCTATCAGGGAAGCCTGCAGGCTCCTGTGTGCGGTCAGGGCTCATGTTTCGGAAGGTATCTTCCTTGATATCCAGCCGGCGCTTATGTAATTGAGCCCCTACATTACACCCTATATCCTCGTCAGGCAGTGCAGGGAAGAACTTCAGTTCTTTTACGGTTCATAATTAATTACAGATAAAACTATTATTTTACTAATTTTTTACGTAAAGTTAGATTTCTTAAATTTAACAAAAAATATGTTAAAATTAACAAATTTAATTCTAAACCGAAAAACATGAGTAAATTTTGTTAAATTAACAAACTTTTCTGTTGAATCAACAGACATATTATTTTGACTGTATTTTTCCAAATTTTTAAATTTATTTGCTTCTACAATTTTCTTGGTTTAAACAAATTTTTTTAATTTTAAACAAATATTTATTCTAGCCACAATCAGTCAATATTTATACCTCATAAATAATTTTGTTTTAAAAGCAATTCCTTATACAACAACAATTATATTTACTTATTATTAAATTTGCATAAAATTTCACTATGAAAATTAAATGTTAAGCGCCTTAAAATTAAACATTACCATACACGTATGATATATAATAATTTCCATAAATCAGCCTAAATGTATGCTGCTTTTTGTTGCCAAATACTAAATTGCAAATATGTTACCTACCGCTATATATATTTATAGCATTTATTTTTGGTTGATGCTAATGATTTAATTTATAAAATTTAGTTAATTAAATGATTTTATGGAAAAAATGCTGAGAGAAGCTTTGTAGCTAAACAAACATTTGGTAATTTTTTAAATTTATTTGCATATTTTTAGGCTGTTTTATGAATAAATTATGAAAATCAGAAATTTGTTCATCATAATGTAATTGTGAAAATTGCAATGTTGCAATTAGTAGTTAAAATAGAAAGAGTTGAATAATTGCTATGATTGATTTGGAATTTCCATGAGATAAATACTGACATACATAATACTGAAATGCAACCCTATATATTTATAATGATTTTTTATTGTTTAATGGTACTTTTTTAACTAATCTAAATGTGTTATTATCTAAATTATAATCACCTTCAAATGGTTTTTATATATTGTAGTTTCGTACAATTCAGTTCTTTCAAAGGAACCACAAAAATTGTCCTTTAGCCTTTTCCAGTTAGTTTTAAATACAAAAATAATTTACCTTTGGCTCAAAGCTTTTTCTACAACTTAATTTGAAATAAAACTTTCAACATTAGACAAAACCAAATAAAATTATTTAGTTTTAACTTAAAAGTAAAACTATTTGTTGTACTTTTACAAAATTATTTACTTAAGACCATAATCCTGGTCAGTAGCTCCTTTATATTGTTACAAAAACACAAATATTTTTTTTAATTATTGTAGTTATTTATAATATATTTTTATTAAGTTGGTAAATAGTTATTCTAACCTCAAAATTTTAATTTACATTTTGTGGGTATCTACTTAACCAAAAGAAATGCATTGTTTTGAAGGAGAAAAAAAAAATACCAACATTTAGTAAAGTTTGAAGTATGTATATTAAAGCATGTGCATGTTTAAGCATGCTACTTTAATGAATTCATTACAGTTACTGTTAACAATGAGTTTACAGTCTTTTGAAACTGGGCATTAGGCATTAAATCAAAAAACTTACAATATTATTTTAGGAGATGCCCCATGTTGGGCGTCATTAGTACTGTGATTAAAATAGTTATTAAAAGTCTAAATAATTCGGAAAAATCATTCTTTTATATATTCATATCTTAGACAGCTCCACCATACAGGCAAATTAAAAAAGTGCGCGGTACACCTTCGAATATGAAGTATTTTTTCAAGGCAATTGCGAAAAAAAATTTTTTTCTTTGCCGAACGTAGGGATCGCTTTTTTTAATTTTTGGTTATAGCTTCTGCATTTATTTTTTTTTTTGCCTCGAGGAGACCAGTGTTTTGCTATAAAGGAAAAGTGCAATGAAAAAAAATTTATAAATATGTACTTTCTGGAAAAAAAATTTTTTTAATCTCCTTACAAAAATAATTAACATTTGACGGTGTACGGCGAACTTTTTTTTTTTTTGTGGTGACTTAGGATTAAACGAAAAAACTATGGGAAAAATATTAAAAAAAAGATTTAAGAAATTTTTTCTATGCAAAACCGACTCACAATTTCTTTGCTGTATGCTCAATTATAGGACTAACTGTATAAGCTTATGTTTTTTGTGTTGTATTTAATATATTGTTCTTTACTGAACCATAATAATGATAATATTAAACATGCATGAGCATGTTCATACTCACATATAGATCAGATCTTCAAAAGAACTAATTCGGTTTAAAACACATAAGAGTAATTTAAAATCGCCCAAGGCTGTGAAGATAACTATGAAAGTTAAATACGTTCCACAAAACTATTAAGTTCTTAATGTTATTAACTTGTATACCTGGTTTTTTGAGTTGGTGCATGTTGACTGTAAGCTTCTACTAACAATCGATAACTTTCAGCAGCCGTTTTCTTCAAATGAAAGAAGGTTATCGGACTTCCCCGCAAAACATCTTTTTAGGCACAAAATTCGACATTATTATAGCGATTGAAAAAATGTGTGTTTACACTTTGGCGTCTATCGAATACGGAATTATAATGACAGATGTTTACCCACCAAAATACCGTATTTGTTATTATTCACACAAACCATATGTGACAGTTATGCCATATGGTTGTCCAAATCGACATTATTATTATTATTATTATTATACCTGGGTATACAAGTTAATAATGTCGATTTCGACATTATCGACATTATTAACTTGTATACAAGTTAATAATGTCGATTTCGACATTATCGACATTATTAACTTGTATACCCATGTCGATATTATTAACTTGTATATAAAATCGATTTTTTTGCTTGAAAAATGCATTTATTATAGTAACAAAATAAATTGATATATTATTCAAAGTATTGTCCATCGTTAGCCACTACTTTTCCCATCTTTGTGGTAGCATATGGATTCCGCGCCAAAAGAACTGCTCCGGTTTTGAGGTAAAGAATGAATCAATCCAATTTCTGATACCCTGTTCTGAAATGAAGCGTATTCCAGTAAGGGCGTTCTGCATCGATCGAAACAAATGGTAGTCAGAAGAGGCAAGGCCTGGGCTATAAGGCGGGTGAGCCAAAACTTTCCATCCACTGTTTTCCAAATAGATTTAGACCGGTCTTGCAACATGTGGCCGAGTGTTGTCAAGATGGCAGATTATTGACTCATGCTTGGTCGCATATTCTCGTCGTTTTTCGTTGATTGATCGTCTGACCCGATTTCAACAGCTCATAATACAAAACACCCTTCTGATCCCACCAAATACAGAGCATTACCTTGGCGCCATGGATATTCGGCTTCGGCGTTGATTTGGCTGGTTGGCCGGGCTTTACATATGACTTTTTGCTCTTGGGGTTATCGTAATGTATCCATTTTTCATCACCAGTAACAATACGATGTAAAAATTACTTCTTTTTGTAGCGTTGAAGCAGCATTTCCCACATGCAAAATCGCCTTTCAACGTCACTCGGCTTCAGTTCATATGGGACCCAATTTTCTTGCTTTTGAATAAATCCCAATGCTATTAAACGTAGGGAAATGGCTTCTTAATAATGTCGATTTTATATACAAGTTAATAATGTCGATTCGAAATATCGATTTTATATACAAGTTATTAATGTCGATGATCTGAAGTAGAAATCGTTATCCCACCTTTTCGGGTTTTGACCACATGGGCCATATGGTTCCACTATATTTTTTAAAGTAAATTTAAATTTATCCATTTTTTCAAAAATTTATATCTCCGATCTGAAGCGGTTTTGGGACATATGTGATACAATTCTGTAATCTACTATTCCTGCGCCTTAATCTAAAGTAGAAATGGTTACCCTATATTTTCCCGTTTTGACCACATGGGCCATGTGGTTCCATTATGTTTTTTAAAGTAAATTTAAATTTCTCCATTTTTTCAAAAATTTATATCTCCGATCTGGTTTTGGGACACATGTGATACAATTCCACAATCTACTATTCCTAAGCCTTCACCTGAAGTAGAAAGGGTTACCCCAACTTTTCGCGTTTTGGCCACATGGGTCATGTGGTCCCACTATATTTTTTAAAGTAAATTAAAATTTACTTTAGAAAACATTGTTTTCTATTGTTATTTATACATGAATGGATGTCACTACATTGCTAGATCTGTCAAAACAACAGAGTAGTATATTACAAGATGACAAAGCAAATTGTGTACAATTTTTTGTTGTTGTGTTTGTTTTTTCTTTGATATTTTAAATATTTAATAACGCTCCTAGACGAGAACAAGAAACTCTCATTGAGTTTGTAATTTAACTTAACAAATATTTCCCGAAATTCTAAAAACGTCGTCCCCTGACGACTTCCTTAGGCAAGAATGAAATCCGGATAGGGACATGCCTGAAACGGTTTATTTTTCACAATTTGTTAAATACGTTTGGGATTTTAGCATATTTAATTCCTTTAAAAATATAATATTTTACCGTAGATTTTTAGTGAATATTGTTACAATGAGTGTTATTTTTGTTCGGTTTTAAGATCAAATATGGCAAATTCCAAATAGAATTCACAATTCATTTGACAACAAATAGAGAAAAAAAACCTTATGAAAAAACTTTCCCAGAATCAATGTTTAACAATTAATGCATTTTGAAGTACTACCAAGCACTATCATCAGATTGTCTTTATGGGGTTCTCTTTAGGTTATAATGTAGATTTAAGGTTTTTTAACATTCAAGCTTTTTGGAATTTGTCATATTTGATCTTAAAACCGAACAAAAATAACACTCATTGTAAGAAAATATAATTTTTTTTTACGAAATTTTTTTTAACTTTCAGTTAATGAAAAATAGTTTCCTTGCTACTCTTTCAGAAAGTACTGAAAAATGTTGAAGTGGGCGTACCCCTCTTCTATAACAACTCAGTGTTAAAACCGTTAGTGTTTCTTCTAAGAAAGAACTACATCTAGATCATTAATTGTAGTGTTTTTTCTACTGCTTTGATATCTCTTTTTTTTGCTAAGTTAATTTAAACTATAATTAATTGAACGTATATTTAATGTGACGGATTAGCTGATTCAATCTAAGATAATGAGTAAAAACAGAAACAAACTGTCGGCTATACTCTTTTAATTTAGTAGGTTTGAGGTTAAGAAGAAGAATAAACCTTTTGTTCTAAAAGTTATAAACACATTAATTTTCTTTCCTATTGTTATTGTTTTTATAATTTCAGAAGTGATTAAACAGACACATACAAACATTCTACTTTAGATTTTTTTATTTATCTTCTAATGTCCTCCGTGTCCCCTTTTTCGCAAATGTTGCCACACTGACGTATGGTTTTTACGTTCAAGAGCAGGCAATTTGTTTATATTGGAAACGGACTGCCAACAGGGCATTTTTATTATGTTTTTAATACAGTGTGGTTTTTCAAACGCGTCATATAGACCAGCTGCAATTAATATTGTAACTTGTACTCTTTTAATTTATTAGATCTTCCCTAAGGAGATCCGTCACGTAACGTCTACGTTCAACTAATTCTAACTTCAATTTGTATAAGATCAATTGATAATTTTTTCAACTGATACAGCCAGACTTTAATGGTGAGTTAAAAGAAATTATTCGGCATATCTTAAGACGTTTATAGTAATTTATTACTTTAAATATTATGACTTCCTTGGGTTCAAACCGTTATGTAATTTTATTTATCAATTTTATTTTCGAGGTGTGGAAAATATTTCCCATTAACGACCATTCATCTTCGCATTTTAATTTTTGAAATTAGCAAGATCTAAAAATCTAGTTAATTTAATCACAATTTGTTATCGGTTTTGTTTTTTTTTTCTCTAACTCATTAGTTTTCAATATGTGAAAGTTTGTTTTTTAATCGAAATAATTAATTCTTTCGATTCTCTGTATGCGAATATCTGTTTATATTGTATAATTATAACTATAAATAGTGTTGTTGCTATTTATATAGTAAATAGTTTTAATAGCTTTGTATGTTTTTTAAGAGCAAAACTTTTTTTAGTACTATAATCTCGGTAAAGGTGTACAAGTATCATACGTGGGATTTTTTTATTGGCATGGAAACTATTCTCACAACCTTACAAGGGAAGTCCCCCGTTACTTCGGATATTTTGTAGAGGCGAACAATTTAAAGTACCCGTATTACTTTTAGCCGCCAATTTCATATTTAAGGGTTAAAACTGGGTTCAAAATTGGTAAATTTTTTCGTTTACTTCGTTAGCGGTCTATAGACGAATAAGCAAGCTGTATAACAAATACAGCATTTGATCATGTAATGCCTTGTTTGATGAAAATTACAAAAAACAAACACACGGAATCATCTAGATAAGCTGTACAGTAGAACGTACCACCTTACAGGCAAAAAAAAAAAAGTGCGCCGTACACCCTCCAATATGAAGTATTTTTGCAAGGAGGTTTCAAAAAAATTTTTTTTATGCCGAACGTAGGGGTCGCCATTTTACATTTTTCGTTAAATCTTTGGTATTTACAGTCGGATCTTAATGTATGATACATCGATGTTTTTCCCTCGAGGAGACCAGTGTTTTGCTTTAAGTACATTTTGACCTCAAGTATCCCGTTCTAGTAGTTACCCACCAGATCTCAGTTGCTACCACCCTAATGTACCACCCTAATGTCAGAAAATTAAAGCTCGCAAAAAATCATGAAATATTTGCTAAGGAAGTTTTTCGCTAAACACAGTAGAAATTTTTTGTATATATTGGTTGCCGAACGTAGGGGTCGCCTTTTTAAATTTTTTTAATTGGATTTTTACTATATAGCAAAACACTGGTCTCCTCGAGGCAAAAAAAATCGATATAACACACTTTAAAATCCGATTTTAAATACCAAAGCTATAACAAAAAATTAAAAAAGGCGACCCCTACGGTCGGCAAAAAAAAAAGAATTTTTTTGAAATCGCCTTCCAAAAATACATCATATTGGAGGGTGTACGGCGAACTTTTTTTTTGAGGTACGGTCTACTGTACAGTAGACCGTATCATAAAAAACAAGTTCGCCGTACACTGTCGAAATTAAATTATTTTTGAAAAAAAAAATTTTTTTGCCGAATGTAGGGGTCGTCTTTTTAAATTTTTCGTTATGTCTTTGGCATTTACAGTCGGATCGTAAAGTATGATACATCGATGTTGTTGTCACTAGGGAACCATCCGTTTTGAGCTATCTGGCTTAGTTTTCGAGATACGGGCCATTCTGAAAAATCGAAAACTAAGCGAGATAGCGCAAAACGGACAAAATTTTTGCAAGTTTCAATCCGTGTTCACGCCCCTATTATTCACAAGAGACAGGTCCGAGAGCGATTCCCAGGAATCAATTTTTATGAAACAGCCACAGGGTGACCCATTTTTTCATTTATAGGATAATAGAAATAAATACATTAAGATAATAAGACTTCCGATCCCCGTTTGATTCCATTTCATTCCCTGTGGCATATCTTTCAATTTCACTCGTTTCCCATTTCATTTCATTCCATATCGTTCCGATTTCCACAGATATTCCAATCCATTGTCGGAGTGTGTTAATTTTATTATCAACAACAAAAATTTTAAATTTCACCCTGTTTCTGTTGTAGAAAAATGGATGCCTCGGGAGCTCTCTTGAACCTGGTTTATTAACGCGGGAGCAAAAATTTTGTCGATTTTGCGATGGCAGTTTTTTTAAAATTCTTTTTATAATTAAGGCATTAATAATCGTAAAGAATTTACTATACAATTGGCATTAGTAATGAAATCGATGTATTTTAAAACATTAGCATTAGTCGAATTAATGATAATGCCAAATATTTCATTACCATTAGTTTTAATTCAATGCTAATGGAATGGTGAATTAATTTTACCAAATAATTAATTAGTCCCATGTATGAGGGTGAGTATAAAAGATGCTGAACATGCTTTTTTCTCTAATCAGTTGTTTTTTTAATTTTGAACAGACAATTCTATTAAATTTCACTGATATGGTCTCAGAACTGATTGCATTAACAAGTTTTTTTGCTATTTACATTTTTTAGTTGCTTTCATTAATATATTTTTTCAAGTGTATTTTTCATTTTTTTGTGAAATTTATGTTTTCTGAGACAAAATTAAAATTTTTTATATTAATATTTTGTACAAAAGTTTTTTTTCTAAACCACACCTAAAAGTATGCTTTAAATTTTAGTATGTGATATATTGATGTTTTTTAAGAAACTAATAACAAAACCGTCAACATAAGTTTAACCATTTCTATGGGGTTAATTAAAATTTATTTTATTATCTCGACAGAATACCCATTTTGAAAAGCTAACACCTTGGTATAACAAATATGTTTAACAACCCCACAAATTTGTGGTTTATGTTTGATAATTATAAGCACATGCCAAAAATTATGTTACAAAAAGTTTTGATGACATGAACTAAAAACCACAATACAATATGACGCTTAATATTAATAATACAAATCGACACTCACAATAATTTTGCAGTAGAAGTTCAATGGTTATTTAAAAAGTAGGTATTTTTACTAAAAAAAAAACAAACACCCAAGAAAAATTTTAAAATTTAAATTAAATATAAAATTATTTAATGTATGAAAATTTATTATTCCAATAATTTAATATACCTAAATACGGATTTTAGGTATAAGTTAAAAATATTCATTCAAAATTTTCTGTTAAAAACAAAAGGGAAATACATTATTTTAAACAACTTTTTCAGTTAATTAATAAACAATTCAAAATAAACGTCAAATTTTAATTGTTTTAAACGAAAATATGTAGTCTTTTTTAACTTATTTTCAGTTGTTTTATTATACATACGGAGCAGATTTTAAAGGAAAAAATATTATGAGTGTATAGTTCAACAACCCTAAATTTATACTATACTTTTTTTTTCTTAAAACATAAATTTTTATATTAATACAACAACATGTTGTTGTATCTATGATATGATATAATATGTGACATTCATGTTAGTTTGGTCATTTGAAAACCACCCCTTAACGCTATATTTCAAAAAGGGATAATTTCAATTTTATTTCCATATATTTTCACCTAATAAAATTACAATTTCTTGTAACAATATTTCCTTAGATAACTATAATGCATTTGCCAGTACATCCGTTTCTTATAGATAATTTCATTTTGGTTTTTTTATATACCACTATTTCCTGCGATAACCGTCATGTTTCCTTTGGGATATTATGATGACACATGTAAGCTTTTAGTTTTATGCAATTTCATAATTCCCTTAAGGCAGCATTCGGCTATATAATTATCTAACTCCGCTTAAAAGATTTTGCAATACACACGTTTCCCATTAACAATGAAATTTCAATTAAGATGTCGTTGCTTTTGTTCGGAGGATGCATAAAGTTTTTATGTAACACAAAGTGACAAATATTGTTGTTTATTTTTTTTGGGTTTGTGATTTATTTTGTAGCAAAAATTAATTAACGTTCACTTTGCTTTTTGGAAAAGTTGTAAAATGTTGTTTAAGCCCAAAAGTAGGCAGTTAAGTTTATTGGTTTTAAAGCCTAAAAGACTTGTTGTGTTTTTATATTGGAAAACAAATCATTTTTCAAAGTTATTTTTAGATAATTTAGATTTTCATGAAAATCTCAGGTTGTGTGTGCGCTTTCTTGAAATGCAGTTAAAATAACCACAAATGTAATTAAAAACTAAACTAAACTAAATATGACGAAATCTGTCAGTAGTAACATTAAAAATTTAATTTTATCCTTAAAAATGAGCGAAAAAATTTAAATTTCCTATTTGCAGTCAAATTTAAAATTGTTTTTTTTTTTTCACTAACTGCGAGAATTGCATACTCCTTATTTTATAAACTCTTTGGTAAAAATGAAAATGCTAATGTTTTTTTTTTACATCAACGAAAATTTCAAATTTTAAAAATCTTACTAATTTACGCCAATTGCATTTTAGTAGTTCAACTCTGAATTACTTAATTATTATTTTTTTTTTGTTAAAATTATTTTACAAAAACAATTAAATTCACTAGTATTTTTTTTTAAATTTTTTGGTATAATCATTTTGTTTTTACCATTTTTCGTGACAATTTCAAAATTTTTTGTGACATTTTAAACTTGTCCTGGTGATCAACAGTTTTTAAACAAACTATGCAAATTGAAAGTCCATTTTTAAAAAAAACTTTTTTAATAACTGCCAAAAAAGTAGGGAAAAATAGGTTTTAGGTTAAGGTTGAATGGGAGCCCGCTAGAACGGCGAGTTCACTCGGAGGCCATAAGGCCCATTGCGATTCCCTTAGTCTTCCCGTCATCCACATTGAAAGAAATACCACTACCCGAGAAATCTAAAACCATCGCGAACCCCTTAAAAAGTTCGCAAGATCAGACAGAGAAACATCTTAACGCGATGTTTCTCTGTCTTCTCTGCTTCCCAGACATATGAGTCGCCGCTCCTTCAGTCCCGGACATTCACAAAGCAGATGATGCACTATCCCCTCCTCCTCGTCGCCACAGCCCCTGCAGTAGTCCGCCGCCTGGGTGTAACCCCAGCGCACAGCCACTCGGCCTATCGCGCAGTGTCCCGTTAGGACTCCTACAAGCATTTCGATCGTCCGCTTGCCATCTCCAAGAAGAATCTTTGTCCTCCCCGGATCACGCAGTGGCCATAGGGTCTGAGATATCCGACAATTGGTCAGGGCTGCCCGCCTTGCCCTCATCTTCCTATCCGATATATCCCCTATCATACCAAATAGCTCCATCAGAGGAACCAGGACCTCTGTTTATACAGTCGTCAGCCAGCTCATTGCCCGCGATCCCAGCATGTCCTGGGACCCACGCCAGCCTGACCGAGTGCCGACGAATACGGTTGAGGGATACAATACAGTGCCGCACACACCCCGACCTGATAGTATCGGATTCCAGGACTCTCAAAGCAACAAGACTGTTCGCAAAGTTGTTAATGAATGATGGATCCAAATCCCGTTCCATTATCATCCGTGCGGCTACGTCAATTGCACACACTTCCACCTAGAACACGCTACAAACGCCCGGAAGTCGTATGAAGTTTCGAAGGTCCAGTTCGCCGGAATAAACTCCCGACCCTGTCCCCAATTCCAGCTTCGAACCGTCCGTGTCACCACTCCGAATAACGTAGTCGCCTTCCCAGTCTTACCTGGTCGATACAATTACCTCAAAAGTCCTCTGAAAATTCGTGATCGGTAAAATATAGTCCGTCTTACGATTCAGTAGCGCACCACTAATCCCATGCAGAATGATACTGTGCCGCAGGTGCGTTGCCTCAGTTCTTGCATTTCCCTTAATCTGAGAGCTGCCTTTGCCGCCGTGCCCCTGATATAAATATCCAGTAGTGGTATGCCAAGCACCACATCCAGACTTGCTTGGGGTGTAGAACAGGCCGCCCCGTGATACCTAGACAAGTTAGTCATTGCACATTTGCGAGAGTGGAGAGATATTAACCCATGTCCACCCCCTCCACCACACCAGTGCCCCGTAGTTCCAGATTGGTCTATTAATCGCCGCGTACTACCAGTGGGTGATATACGGCTGTAGACCCCACCTCTTCCCAAATGTCCTCCTACAGGTATACAAAGCACATAGGGCTTTCTAATTCTCTCCTCGGTATTCCTCTTCCAGGAAGGTTTAGAGTCCAGAATGACACCCAGGTACTTCGCTTCGCCCGAGAGTTGAAGAGTAGCTCCCTCCAATCTAGGGAGATTAAACCTATCCACTTTGTACTTCCTTGTAAACAAAACAAGTTCGGTTTTAGATAGATTGACTCCCAGACCGTTCTCCCTTACCCACCTGGACAGCATCGTAAGCGCCGACTCCATGAGATCACTGACCGTCTGGAGAAAATGTTTCCCCGATCAGTAGCACAACGTCCACAAATTTCTTCCCCGTTCTCTCCAACGAGTCGAGGATTCCTTTGATCACAAGATTCCACAGAAGAGAAGAAATGACCCCTCCTTGAGGAGTGCCGCTTGTGACCACCTTCCGCGCCCCATCTTCGCCTATGTTCGAGTTTATAGCCCTGCTCCTGAGCATATTGCCCACCCACAGGGTTATCTGCGGGTCAGTGCCAATACCCCCCAAGGCGCTAATGATCGATCACGTTGTTGTAAGATCCCTCCACATCCAGGAAGGACACCAACACATACTCACGGTTGTGAAGACCATCCTCAATTGTGCCGACGACCTCACTCAGAGCCGTTTCCACCAACCTCCACTTGAGGTATGCCTGTTCGGCTCTGCTAATGGAACGGAAATTGTCTGCAGAGAGAATGCTCTTCACATGAACATCTACCAGTCTTGCCAGCTTTTTCAATAAAAACCACGAGAGACTAATAGGCCTGTAGTCTTTGGCGGTGCTGTGGTTTATCTTCCCCGCTATCGGAATGAAGACCACCCTGACTTCTCTCCATCCAGAGGGTATATACACCGATGCCAGACTACCAGTAAAAATACGAAGCAGCCATGGCATAATAATGTCCATCCGGCCCTGCTTATTTGTAGGGCTTGAAAGACCGTATCGCCCAAGCAATTTTGCGTTCGTCTACCATTGACCAGATGTCTTCAGCTATCTGAATTGCAGTCGATGAGAGTGCGTCCAACGGGACATTGTACATCATCTCATCACTGCAACCCAAAAAGTGAGTTTCCATCAGGAGCTCAATGGTTTACCGACTATTTTCCGTGCAAGGCCTCATAAGGGATCCTGGTGAAAAAATAGATTAATATCGATAAATATTCCTTAAACCCAAGATCGCTGCATTCCATTTCATTCCAGATTTAATGTTCCAATTCCACTCGTTCCTCGTTTAATTATATTTCGTTTCGCTTGTCTAGTATTTCAATTCCTCATGTCCCTCATGTTAAGTGTTCCAATTCTTTTCCAATTCTAATCCTTATATGGATTTGTTCCGATTTGGAACAATTTTCCGTTTTATCCATTTCATGACATCTATAAAAGAAATCCTTTATTATATTTTCCCTGGCCAAAATCTAGATTTTTTTAATTTTATTTTATTTTTTAAACATTCTTGCTTATACATTAGACCGCACCATCTTACAGGTAAAAAAAAGTGCGCCGTACACCTTCAAATATAAAGTACTTTTGCAAGGCAATTCCAAAAAAAAAATTTTTTCCCGAACGTCGCCTTTTTTAATTTTTCGTTATGATTGATGGAAAACTCATATATATTATTTTTCGAGATTGATGTTGCCTTCGCTGACGATTGAACTCACAACCTTATGTGTAACAATCCAAAGCGCTAACCATTACACCACAACGCCCATACTAGACTAGTTATACTGCTGATTCAGTTTAATTCTCCATTCGTTTATTACACTAGAGTCAATGACTCTTTATTACAGCAATAATACAAAGAAAAAATTGTAACAATGCTCTTGATATTGTGTTAACATTCCAAAGGAAGAGGAGCTAACTTACATATCGTTAGGTGAAATGTAAAATTCTATAACTAACAAAAATTTTCTAAACCGAGTGTTTAGATGCTCATGACTTTCATTAGTTGGTTTAATTGCAAGTCTTTACAAAATTTTGAACAAAATTCGAATAAAAAATGTTTCTAATTTCCCTTGTATTTTTGGGTGCCCTGTAAATATTTCGAAAAGGGATAGAGCCATTATAAATCACTATATGGAACATAATTCCTCCACAAAATGGTATCATTTGGACCTTTCTACATTTAGCCACCTATATGTATAAAAATTTTCTTTCTGCATGGCGGCTTTTTGTTGAGACATATGACATGACAAAAACAATACTGAAATCAAGCTTAAAAACAATAATAAACAATACATAGACAAAGTGATTGTATAGGGTGAAATTTATTTTCAGCTTTCAATATCGAAAATATGGCTGTAGTGGTAAGAATAAAGCACTAAATTTTATAATTTATCATTTAAATCTGTAAAAAATGTTTGCAAAATATCTAAACTTTAACATCTTTAACACTGTGGCGCTGTGGTGTAACGGTTAGTGTGTTGGACTGTTACACACAAGGTTGCGGGTTCGATCCCCAGCAACAGCAACTTGATGGTGACTTTTCTATCCCTCAGAGGCACATATCGTAGCTTCCTTATTCGGTATTCCCATAGAGCTTAACTCCACAGAAATAAAATAACAGGACTATTAACCATAAACAACTTCAACAAAGTTCGCCAACTCTCTATCAAATGACGTGCAACAACTCTTCTAAGATTCAACATTTCGCGCCATTACAGTGTTGCCATATTTGAAGCCCTTCATCTTTCACCACCTTTCATCTCTTCTCTATCCCCTTTCCCAAAGAAAGCTACACATTATTTAATAGGAAGAATTTCCTACGTTTTGCTTCTCTTTATACAAAAAAAAACTGTATGGCAGAAAAATTTATAAATTCATTCAGAAGGCAAATTTATAATTGTCACCTTAATGTCAACATACACACTTATATATAACCATACAAACATATCCATAAAGTCATTTATATGTTTTGCGAACAGGAAAAACAACTTAAAGTTTATATACATAGACAATTCTTCTTCATTTTTATACACTACACCACTACATGGAGAGGGTATAATAAGTTTGTGCTGATATTTGTAACAACCAAAAATATTGAACATACACCCACTTTATAGTAACACCAATCGGCTCTGAATTACTTTCTGGTCAGTCAGAAATTACCAAATCACTGCACTATGATCGATTTAAAAATCGCCCAAGTGACAAGGAAAATCGTATTCTAGGGATCAAAATAAGAAACTTTGCCCGAGGAACCATACCACTAAAACGAATTCTGAATCCCCGACTTTTGATGTCCCAAATTTTGAAAAATCCCACTTTGACCCATTTAGAGTGCCCCAATCGAGTCCAAATGTATGACCGACCCCACTAACTTTGGAGGGCCGACCCACACATGCCAGTGGCACATTCCCCGGAACCCCCTGGGGGTTCCCCATACAAACATTTTTTCATGTAAAGTGCCAAAAATGGTAAATTTTTGAAATGTTTTTATGGAGAACCCCCCAGGGGGGTTCCAGGGGGTGTGCCACTGGCACATACCTCTAAAACGAATTCCGAATCCCCGACTTTTGATGTCCCAAATCCCACTTTGACCCATTTAGAGTGCCATTTAGAGGCACTCTAAATGGGTCAAAGTGGGATTTTTCAAAATTTGACCCTACGGGTCAAAAGTCGGGAATTCAGAATTCGTTTTAGAGGTATTTATTTTATCCCTAGAATACGATTTTTCTTGTCACTTGAGCGATTTTTTTGCCTCCCTACAAATCGACCCGCCCTAATGGTCTCATACCCTATTTAGACTTAAAAGTTAAACTCATAAAAGTCGGATTAACTGCCCAGCAAAAAAAATTGCAAGCAGTGCTTTACAAACTACTTCTTTCACTACTACACAAGTATAAAATCACTTCTTTCATTGCTTCTAAAGTATCCCCTAGTATATTTTTGCAGCTTTTTTAGAATTACTTCTGAACAATATCCAAAAAATCACTTAGGTATTGCTTCTAAAGAGTAATTGCTCTAAAAGTGATCGTAAAAAGTGATTTTGGTATCATTTGGCATTTTCAAACACGAGGGTCCCGGGTTCGAATCCCGGCAGGACCAAAAATTTTTTATTTTCTTTTTAATTTTTTTTTATTCTATTAATTTTTTTTTTAATATTTATAATTAATTTGTTTAAATTCAATATTTTTTAATTTTGAAATTTTTAAAAATAAGTATATGGGTGATATCAAAAAATGTGATAAAAACCGTGTAACCACCGAATTTCTAATGCATGGATTACATTTGAGTTACATATTTCGATATATATCAGCGCATTGTCACCTGTTTTACAAAATTTATAACAATCTGACCAATTTTTGGTTAATACATAAAATTTGTGACCAGTTTTATAGGCCAAATGTAAACTCCGTAACAAGTAACTCATAAGGTTTTTTAATTTTAATAGCTTATATTTTAATAACCAATAAAGCCAAACACTAACTGTAAGAATTTTTATGAAGAGGAAACGTGCCGTTTTTAATAAAAATTAATACATTTTATAAACTTTTTCGTATATCTTAGCTATCACGACTTCAACTCTGTAACGATTTTTCGTCATAATTTTTGATAAAAATGCATATACCAGAATTTTGGAGTTATCTATTATTTATATTGCGAAAAGTATAATGTTATTTATACTCAAATGATCGTTGGACTGTAAGTAATCATCCAGTATAACAGACTTGAAGCTTTTCTGCAGCATGTAACATTCTCGAGATGAAAAAGAATGTCTTTAATAAGATTTGAAAAAATTTTGTAAACTCCGTTCCTTATTTTTACACCAAACTATTTAACGAGTAAGAAAAACAATGTCATATTTGGATTCACCTTGTAGGCATCATGCGATTTTATTTACAAAAAAAAATTCTGACAAAGCGTTTCTGAAAGAAAACGAAAAAGTAACCAAATGTTAACTCCGTAACTGTAAACTCCGTAACCAAAATTGTTCAAAATATTTTAAAATAACCATAAACAGAGGTGATTCAACTAATATTTATGCGTCAAAAGACGATTCAACTAATAATTTTGCGTCAAATCAAAAAAAGTTATCAGTTTTTTACCCTAACCTGTTGGAGCGAAAAACGATTGATTTTGCATTTCATTGGTTTTGAATCGATATTTCGAGTCATTACTGACATTAGTTTGACAAATTAAATTTGTTTCACACAATTTAAGAATTTTTTGATCGTGAAATGTTATGTTTTTAATATATTATTTTGTAACTGCGCAACCGCTGTTTGGATTTTAAAAAATTTTATATTTTTGAAAAGCATTTAAAAGGAGCAAAAATACAAAATTAAAAAAAAAATAAAAAAATTTTTCGCGGAATGAATTGTATTTTTATTCGCGAAACCGCCAATTTGATAAACACAAATTATATATCATTGGAAAGCAAGTTGAAAACCCAAATACGAAAAACTAATATATTGAAGAAAATTCGTACGCAATTTTTTTTTTTGTTATATCTTTTGCTTGCAGAAATGTAAACTCCGTTACAACAAAAAAAATTAAAATTGTGCAAAAAAAGTTATTGCGACAACTTGTAGAAGAGATTTTTTGCAATTAGGTTTATAATGACTAAACTTACTGATTCCATTAAGAAAGAACCGAAATATTAACACTTTTTGCTTCTCACAAATTTGGCCCAAAAATTTATCACATTTTTCGATTTCATCCATATACAAAAAAATGTTGAGAAATTGCTTTGTATGCACCTGTAAAAATAGTACTGAGAACAAAATTGGATTGGAGTTCATCTTTTACACTTGTTTAATAAGTGCTTTTATTGAAGAGAATAAGGAACGATACATCGCAGTAACAAAGTGGTGTTTTCATGCCAGTCAACTTTCATATCAAAGAATAGCTCAGCGGTAGAGCGCTAGACTAACAATCGTGAGGTCGCAAGTTCGATACCCGGTGGCGGCAATAAAAAACTTTTGTAAAATAAAAAATATATATCTTTTTTTGTGAGGATTTTTTTTTAACTTTTAATTTGGTGAAAAAGAGCTTTCTTTGCACTCGTTCAAAAAGTACTGAAAAAATGTTGAAGTGGGAGTACTCCTCTCCTATGACAACTCAATGTTAAGATCATTAGTGTTTATGTTAAAAAAGAAATACATCTAGATCATCAATTGTAGTGCTTTTTCTACTGCTTCGGCATCTCTTTTTTTGCTGGGATATTTCAAAAACAATCAATTGAATTTCAGTTTTAGCGATTGTATTGTATTTTAGAAATTATCCATAGTATTTCAAATTTATTAATTTCCTTTCAGAAATAATTAATTCATTTTGAGTTTTGTCAATTGGATTTCAGAAATTATCAATTGCTTTTCATATTTATCAAATGTATTTCAGAAGTTATCAATTTTATCTATTCTTCAGAAATAATATAATAGATTTTTTAATGCGAATAAAAATCTATTTCTCTGAAATCTGCAGGCAGAAATTAGTAAGGCGATTTGAAGGAACATTTATTTTCCACTTCATATTCGTGTGTGGGAGGCGAAAATATTTGAAATAAGTTTTAGAGGCACACTTATAGAAAAAAGTCTGTAAAATATTTAATTGGAGCTATTAAAAATTAGTTAAAAATTACCCTGCAGAAAAAACTGCTGTAATTAGCAGATTATTTTTGCTAAATATCAGAGGGATCGGAACAGCATAAATAAAATTGTTAAATGTACAGAATTTAAGTCATGTTTGAGTTAAATTTTAGTTAATAGAACTTAACCTAATAAATCAGCAAAAAAATTTATTAAATTATTAAAAGACTAAAACGTCACAAAAAAATTAAAATTCTCAAAGTTTTTTTGTCGATTTTTTTTTTAAATGCAAATAAAATTGAGCCTTCACTATTCTTTTTGCAAATATTTCTGCTGATTTTCGCTAACAAAAGTTACCTTAAAAATAACAAAAGTTTTTTAGATACAACAGTTTTTTTTGTTGTATTTTTAGTCGACTAATATTGCACCGTTGGTTTTTCCTTTCTATATTACAAGGATTAGGTGTAGGGTATTTTATCGTCTAGCCTACCAGACTATAATTTATTTTACTTGTTTTTACTCACTCATTGCTAGAAATGAAAAACCCAATACTTATTGTAACAATAACAAGTGTAAATCCTTTCTTTCTGCTTTCTTTCCATTCTGCTTTAATTTTTACAGGAAAATGTAGGGAGTCTAAAGTCTAAAAATAACACAAAAACAAAAAAACGGAAACGTTTTGTTAAGACTATTTCTAATGTTAAGGATTACTGCTATATATCTATAAATTGTACGGATTTGGGGAGGGGGGGATCTAGTGAAGGATGTCTTGAAAAAAGTATAGAAAGAAGATTTCTGTTTTGAATAGAAGTAATGGAGGGTAATAAAAGCAGTACAAAAGTAACAGTAACAAACTATTTATAAATAACAAGAAAACAAAATTTGTTTTTTGTTTTGACGTTTTCCTTTTCTTTTTTTTTCTTCTTTGCCAATGAAAAAGGTCAATGTATGTTTATGACGTGGTAATGACTTTCAGAAAGTTAGCAAGTAAATTTATTTGTCTAAACAACCATCTTTCAAACTGAAAGTTACTTTTACAATTTAAACATACATTCAAAAAAGGAAATGTTGGTGGAAACTAAATAAAATTACAATTTAAACCAAGTTATATGCAATTTTAAAGGCAAATTTGGTATATACCTAATAATGTGGTTATTTTTTAACAGTTAACCCTCTAATGCTCTTTCTTGTGATTGCGATAAAACTTAAACTATATATTTTGCATTGAAAATCTACTATGGGGCAAAATTTACGTCCCCTACGTTCGGCAAAAAAAAAATTTTTTTTTTGAAACCTTGCAATAATGCTTCATATTGGAGGGTGTACGGTGGACTTTTTTTTTTTTTACCTGTAAGGTGGTACGCTCTATTTCCCATTATGGGTTAACTTAGTTATTGTTCACATACATATGTATGGAAGTCATCCCATCTCTGACGAGAAGGTTTGACACTCAACTACCGAATATTTTTGTATCTATGTCACTATGACTTCAGTTTTGTTGTTCTTCTTCATTCTTTTTGTCATTATCTTTTTGCCACTCAAAATTGTCATAAGGGAATTTAATCTTTTTCGTTTTTTAATTGTCCCACAAGGGAATTTGTAAAAATAAAAACGCCTGACTGTTTTGAAAAACTTGACTGCTTTTGCTATGTCTGCGGCAAGCATACACTTAAGGAATACAAGTTTCAATTTTTCAATAGTAAAGTGGAGGATATATATAAACTTAATTGGGAACTTTAAGTGTTTATAGATGAGCCATGGGTGCCAAAACATATCTACCGAAATTGCAGGTAATATAAAAAAAATGTTGGGAATCCAGAGCTCACGGGGAGATTTTCATAAATTTTTTTCTGTAAATTTTTGTTGCACATTTTTTGCGATATTTTTTATGCTTATTTTTTTCTTCTTTCTGCGAATTTTTGTTCTTTAAAACTGTTTCCGAAAAGTTTTTTTTTTGTTAAATCAAATTTATTTTTAAGTGACATGATGGAGGGTCTGAAAATATCGACTGTAATGCTTTTACTTTTTTATATTTTCTTTTAACATCTTCGATTCATTTATTACAAAAATTTTGCCAGTTGATCAGATAGTTGATAAAAATTACTAAAATGATCCAACAATGAACGAGAACAACTTTTAAACACTTGATCACATTTGGCACCAGAACGACCCATATTTTCAGCATGATAGTATTCATTATCTGAATGCGTAGATAATTTATCAACCGAAGAGGATGGTCTGCAATAAGAAATAAACAAAAAATTAAAAAGAAATTAATAAAAGTCTAAAAGATTTACTTTATTTATTAAATAATCAAGCGCGAGGACAGTTTTAAATAACGTTATTCTTTATTTTTGTTTTTCGATATTTCGCTATCCTTTGGATAACAGCTTCTGGAAATACAAATAACAATAATTAAATAGACGATACAAACGTCTAAGATGCTGGCACTCGTTTCCTTTATATTGTATAATATAATTTATTGCATCAAATAATTCTAATAAATAAATAATATTGCAATGTTAAAACATTTATAACGTTTATTTTTGATTATTTTTATTCGTATTTCCAGAAGCTGCTGTGCAGAGAATATCGAAATATGGAAAAACAAAAATAATGTATAAAATTATTTAAAACTGACCTTAAGCTTAATTATTTATTAAATAAATTAAAATACAACACAAAGGTCGATAAAACCAAATTAATTATTATTTGCAACTTACGTTAATAAAATATACAATAATTCCTGCCACATGCCATTGCCATAGTGAAAAGGTTCCTCGGCTGCCTCACAAATACTTTTCAAGACACAATCACGCCCAGTTAAACCCATTCTGTTAATAGAAGTAAGAAAAATTTTTGTTTAGAAAAATTTTGTTTGAAGTTTAAAAAATCTCAACAAAAATTTTTAAGATGAATGGGGGAAAAGTTTTTAGTTGATCTGTTATTTTAAGTAAATGAATGTTATTTTAGTTTGACTCATTTTTAATTTAAAAAATCTTCTTAAAGGAAAGTACTTCCGACATAGGTTACAATAAGCTGTAAAATAAGTTATTATTTTCTTGGGTCTAGAAGTTAGGAAAATTTCTGTTTAAGAAACCTTTGTTCTAGTTTAAATAATTTCAACAAAAGCTTTATTTAATTTTGAAATATCTTTAACGGAAAGTACTTCCATCATAGGTTGCAATAGTCTACAAAATACATTATTTTCTTGATTTTAGAAGTTAGCAAAATTTTTGGTCGAATTTAAAAAAATCTCAGCAAAAGTTTTATAATGTCGGCCACAAAATGATATTTGGTCGGCTTTCTTGGAATTTGCAGTAGTGCTGCTAAATTCGGTTAATACTCAGTACTCGATACTACTCGGTATTTTTAATTTGAATACTCGATAATTCTTTCTTTCGGTTTTTAAATTTTAAATTTTTTAATAAAATGTTTACATTGATTCAATATTTAAATTTATAAACATATTTTTAAAAAATTTTTAACAACTATTTATTAAGTTTTTCATAGTTTTTTTTACACATAATTTTAAATATTTGACTTTTGACTTTTGATTTTTTTTTTCTTTTAGCAGAGTTGTAGTTTTGTGGTAAATATTTCAGCGGTGTCACATTTTTGTGGTAAATATTTTAGCGGATTCACATTTTTGTATCTTTTTTCCTTCCAAAATGCAACTCTGAAAATATCGAGTAGTGGTTTTAAGTAACGAGTACCCAAAAAATAGACAAATACTCGATACCCACTATTTATATTTTTAGCAGGACTAATTGGGAGGCATTGTGGTGAAATTTTGATGCTGAGAAAATGTTCGCAGAGCCGAGTTAATGAGATTTTGAGTGCCAGATTTTAGGAAAACCCCGTAGCTTAGCGGTACACCAAGAGAATTATGTCGGTAAAATTAACTGCAATTATATACACTGAAATTGCATTTAAAATTAACTGATAATACAATTATTTTATCGACATAGTAGTTAAAAACAACTGCAATTGTAGTTAATTCAAATGCAATTGCAGTTAATTTTACCGACATAATTTTCTGAGTGTAAGGTTAACTGTTCGGCCGCCAATCTTTTTCCAATTTGGCCGAACAGTGAATGCGTTGCTTAAAAACAGACTGTAGTTAATTTAACTACAATTTCAGTTAAAAAAAACTGCAATTTTAGTTAATTAAAAGCAATTTAATTTTTATCGTTAATTTCAGTTCATTTTACGGACATAATTCTGTGAGTGCTCTTTCTTTCACTTACCTTTCCGCTACACCCTCTAAACTTTTATAAACACCCCATCGATAACCGCTTAAAATATGTTTATGCTTGTTGAGATCCAATTTTTTATTATTGCCATATAATTCCTGTTCACTATCCAAAATAAATCTTTCTGCTTTGGGTATTTTTTCCAATTTACGAGCAATATTAATGCCGGGGCCACGATGTTTAATTTGTTCAATTTTAGCCGGTAAATGATAATGAAAACGCCAAACTATGCCAGAGTTTATATTTTCCACAACTAAATTACTCCAGGGCACACCAAAACCAATAATCCACTATATTTAAAATTTATAGTTTTTAATATTTTGCAAGAAGTTTAAAAAAATAGTTGAATGTCTCGCTCGAATAAGGGCGTTAAATACAATTTTTCGAATAATCGTTTTTTCGCTAATACTTTAATTTAAACATAAACAAGAAGTAGAGAAAAGATTGAATTACGAAATGATGATAATATGATTCCAATGATCGTAGTATAGTCCTAATGATTATAATATTATACTAATAATCATAGTATGATCATAAATGCTGATAAAATCGCCATCAGTGATTATAATATTATGAGTACGAATCATATTTATGATCACTCAAATCATATTACGATAATTCGGTTTCCCAATCATGTTCAGCTCTATTTTTTTCTCTAAAGGAATTAAATGTACTAAAATCCCAAAGTTTATTTAACAAATTGTGAAAAATATTCTTCTGAAGGCTTGTCCCAATCCGGATTAGTCTTTAGAAATATTTGTTAGGTTAAATTGTAAACTCCATGAGAATTTTCTGTTGTCGTCTAAGAGCGTTACTAAACATTTAAAATATGAAAGAAAAAGCAACAAAAATGGAGCACAATTTGCTTTATCATCTTCCAAAATACTCCTCTGGTGTATTGACGTGTTACTTTCACCTATTTTTGTTACTATTCACATATTTTTTCAAAATTTTAATTTTAAGAAGCAGTTTGACCTGTATTTTTTTTTTTTTAATTTACTCAAGGCTCATGATTTCTAATGCTCCTTTCTGATATAAATAACACTGTACAACACGAAAAAAGAATTACGTTGTTCTGACAGTGAATTCTGGTAGAGGAGACCAAAAAAATATACGTGTTTCGGAGTTTTGAAAGATCACATCTGAATTTTATTTTAGGGGGAGTTAAAATTGCCCCTTTCTCAAACGTTAATTGTGAATCTGTATAGGAAATTATGTAAATCTTACATTTTAGGTATAGGATGTGTTCAGCAAACTTATGTAGAATACTACGAGGAACATTTTTGTGGAACATTTTAACCCCCTAACTCTGCAATTAAAGGACTTTTTGGGCCCTTTTTAAAAAGAGACAAAAAAGACCTTTAAGTTAAATAGTTGGAGGGTTAAAAAGTTCCACAAAAATGTTTTACATAAAGTCGCTGAACATATCCTATATCTAAAATGGAAGATTGACATGGTTTCCCCCTAAAATCCAGGTTTGTGAGACATTTGACGCCAATTCTGAATAAGTACGAGATTAACCCTTAAACACATTTTAAGTTTTGAATTATTTCTGGCATTAAAGTTAAATTTATCACTTTTATGTCTTCAGAAACTTATAGTGGAATTTTATGGCAAATATTTTTGAGGAACATTTTAACCCTCTTACTCTTCAATTAAAGGGACTTTTTTGACACCAGTGTAGAATGGTACAAAAAAGCCCCGTAAGTTGAAGAGTTAGAGGGTTAAAATGTTCTGCAAAAATATTTGTCATAAAATTCCACTATAAGTCTCTGAAGACATCAAAGTGATAAATTTAACTGCAATGCCAGAAATAAGTCAAAACTGAAAATGTGTTTAAGGGTTAATCGTGTACTTATTCAGAGTTGGCGCTCAAATGTCCAAACCATGTGAATCTTTCATTTAAGGTATATGATATGTTCAGCGAACTTATGTAAAACACTACGAGGAATATTTTTGTGGAACATTTTAACCCTCTAACTCTTCAATTAAAGGGATGTTTTTGGCCCTTTTTTGAAAAGGGACAAAAAAGACCCGTAAGTTGAAGAGTTTGACTGTTAAAATGTTCCACAAAAATATTCCTCGTAGTATTTTACATAAGTTCACTGAACATATCCTATACCTAAAATTGAAGATTCATATAGGGAGGAAATTTTAAACGCCCTTAAAATTAAATTCCGATATGATCTTTCAAAACGCCGATACACGTTTTTTTTTTGGTCTCCTCTACCAGAACCTCGTAATTTTTTTAAAGTTCGAAATTGTTGTACAGTGTAATATATTTACTAGTTCACTTATTTTACTTTTAAATTCAAATTTTAGATCATCTCGGTGACTTGTGTTCACGAATTGTATTACTCGATTTCCTGTAAAATTTTTCACAATGGCTTTAATGACCTTATTCGAGAGAGGCATTAATTTTTTTGTTTTTTTTTAAACCTTCATTCTTGTGCCCGTTGTAGGATATAATAACGGTAAGTTTGCCTTTATTGTCATAACAAAACATGTTAACACAAAAGATGTTAATAACATTTTAAAACTCATGTTCCTAAAAATTCTTTTAATGTTTGCTGTTAGACGTTTAATAAAAGACTAATCGTTACTAAAATATTTTTAATTATTGTTTAGTGTTTAAGAAAGTTTTTTTTTTATTAATATAATTTCTCTTCGTAACAAAAAAAAATATATGTATATTGAAAAGAAATTTGAAAAATGTTTTTAATCAACTTTTGTTTAACTGTTTGACTAATTAGCAGCTGTTTGTTAATTATTTTATATTATTAATAAACTAGTAATATAATTTGTAAATGCTGTGATATAATTTAGTTTTGATTTTTACATATTCTAAAAGTGTGGGATTTCAACAATGTTCTAATTGAAATGTAATGCAGATGGCTCCTCCAAGTGATTACTGTTAATTAACTAAAAAACTGTTTTAGATGTAAAACAGCGTAAATAAGTAATTTTAAACCAATTTAAATTTGGCATAAAGAAACTATTGTTGGAATTTAAATATCTGCCAAACGTTATCAATTTTCTAAGTGTTGAATCACAAGGAAGAGGATTTAGCTCAGAGCTTTAAAGAATGAATTCTATTTTAAATGAATTCCCTAAAAAAACCATTCGATTTCCCTCTAAATCGATTGAATCCATTTTGAAACATTAGTAGAGACTTCATTCTTTGGAATTCATTCGATCTAATTCACTTTTAAGTAGTTCAATCAATTTATCTCATTCGATTTTGTCAATAATTGAATTCAATCGTTAGGAATTCGATTTTTTACTCATTCTATTAAAAATTTGGGAATTCAATAAATCATTCGATTTTGTATCACTTAATTGAGCAATTTGAGAATTTAATCAATCACTCGATTTTGTATCATTCGATTTAAAAATTTGTGAAATTAACAAATAATTACAGTAAAATTAACGATTTCTTACAAGGGAAGGTAAAAATTCCTTCAATAAAAACTAATAACACAGTTGTTTGTTTTCAAAATTTTAATATCGAATTAAGAAAATCGAATTGCATTAAATTTAATAAGAATGCAAATTATTTACTTTTTCTTAAGATTTTATTCATTTCCTTATATTTTCTTTAGTTTTTTTGTAATGCCACTAAGTATAAATTAGATCTGGCAACATGTTTGTGAGAGCAATTGTGCAGACAACGCAGTGTTGCCAGTTTTATTAAGCAAAAAATCGTCGAAATTTATGGAAAATATCGTCAAAATCGCCATAGCGTTTTAAAAAATCATCAAAAAATCGTTTAAAATCGCCAAAATAAAATCCGTTTGTGTTATAAGAATGCTGAAAACTAACCCCTAAATTCATAAATGCTTTGTAAAATTATTGGAGGTTTATTGAACAAATTTTATATGAAAATGACTTTTTGTAAACCTGCTATAACTTTACAAAGCATTTATGAATTGAGGGGTAAATAAATAAGTGAAAATTTTCCTTTTTCAATCATTTCGCGCTTGTTCGATTAAACATATTTCATATAACATATGTAAACATAAAATTTTGCCATATTTGCCAACAAATTTCTGGCTTCAAAACACTTAAATCCACATGAATTTTACAGTCATTCTTCCCCAATTTAAAAATTGAGATTTGTTACAGTATTAGGACAGAACCCAGTGTAGAAACGGTAATGACATATCATTATTTTTTGGAGTACCAGTAATGACACCCACTTACCTTCTGCATTATTTTAAAACATATAATAATGAGTTACTGATAATGATATATTTTTATCATTATTTCAAATAGAAAATAATTTTTAAATTTTTTTTAAAATTTTTTTAAATCTATTTTTAGACTCAATATTTTGAAACACTGGTAAGGATATATGTAACCACATATTTTTTGATTTTTTGTATGTTGGCGAGTAAGCTTACTTGTGTGCAGCAGGTCAACTATGTTTTTATATATTAAATATTACATGTCGACATAGCTCAGATGGTAGAGCTGTTGACTGGCAATCTGTAGACCCAGGTTCGATTCCCGCACCAGCAAATTTTATTTAAAAAAAAAAATACAATAAAAAATATTTTTTTTTTTTTTATATAATTAATTTTTTTGAAACTCTATTTTTAGACTCATTATTTTTGTCAGTACTGGTAAGCACATAGGTAACGATATATTTTTTGATTTTTCGTATGCTGGTGTGTAACGACAACTCATTATTTTTCGCGACATCGCCATATAAAGGTAATAAGAAATGTAATAACAAAAGTAACTAGTTACCATTACCAAGTATGTAGTTACATAACCACATATCTGGTAATTATTTTCTACACTGGGAAGTTTTATACAAAAATTATCAATTTTTTTTATTTTTCTTAAAAGCTTTGTACATTTTAAAGCAAAACTGACATTTTTGCAATAAATAAAAAAATGATGATGCGCTTGAACGGATTTTTGTATTTTTTCTAAATATAATTTTAGTTAGACTTAGTGAGAGCAGATATTTGCAGAAGAAGGAACATTTTTTGTCAAGTTTTTTGCGATTTTGCGTAATTTTAAAAACGAAAGACTTGAATTAAAGATAGAAACAATATCGTATTTTTGCAATATTTTTGATGTATATCGGATTAAAAATAGTCAAATCGTTATGTGGCTATTTTTGATAGTAAAAATCGTCAAAATGACGATAAATCGTCAAACCTGGCAACACTGAGACAACGTTGTTTGAAAAAGAACAAAGCATGAACAAGAGAGGTCCACACGGGACAAATTCATGGGCGAACAAGAAATTATTCGCTGAATGAAAAAATCGATGTCTCGTCAAAACACCAAAGTGTGCGTAACACTTTGCTTCTTGTTGACCGTGTAAGGGGTGCGCAAATAAAATGCTTATTACTCGTATATATACAGATAAAAATAGTTTGTAAATACAATTAGGTGTTCACAAGGGGTGTGCCATCTGTTATATCTTTGTATTGTCCTAACAAAAAAAACAGAGTTGTTATAATTTTTAATTGAGTTTAACAACGATTTTCTATTCGGTTTTCTAACTCTCAGCACACTCACTCAAACATAGGACGCTAAACATACTTAAAAATTTTGTATCGTGCTATTCTCAAATGTTGTATTTTTTCAATTTAATTTTTCACAACTCTGTTTTTTGTTCGGACGATACAACGATTGTGAAAAACATTAATTAAACTTTTTGTAACAAACGTTGTTGCCATATCAAAATTTGTTGAAATTCAAAGCAAAATTTAAAAATCGAGGTATCAACGTTCTTCTTAGCATTTCTGTCCAGAACTTTAGATGTATTAAGTCAAACTTTATGTTTCCGAAAACTGCACGCTCCCTGCCACTTCGCGACTAAAAATATTTGAAATCGCCCTGATAGCGTCTCTACCTTTTTGGATTTGGTTTTTTTCTGGGTCCTTTACATATTCCAGGCATTCTTTTAATTGTTAGGTAGTTGTACTTGGTATTGTTATGTTACAATCGATTACTTTGAATAGTTTCCATAATTTTTTTTAGCACTTGTCTTTGAATAATAGAGTTGTGTCGTTCATGAAGGAACTAGTTCAATTGAATGATTCATCATATTAATGATATGAACTGATCATCATTGTTCGATCTTGCAACAATTGTTTGTATCTATTTCCAATAAATTGTTTAAAATTTAAATGGTTTTTAGAAAATAATAATATTTTTGTTCGAAATTAAGAAAAACCAGTCAAAGTTCATGAAAAGAACAAAAATCTTACCAAAATTAAAATTTTTATTTTCAATCACAAAACAAAAATGAACGATTTGAACCAACTAGACTCGAATTGACGATAATGACCGAGTCAGCCTATTGAGTTTCAACAAATACGTTGTTGATTTTTAACAAAGAAGTTTAATTGAAAAAAAAAACTTGGAAACTTGTCATATCAACAAAATATTTCATTGATTCAATTAAAAATGCTGGTGAAATGGAAATTAAATTTTAACAATTATTTTTGTCGCTTAAAAATTGGTGATATTTTTATCTGTGTATTAATAAAAAATTATAAAATCAATAAAAAATAATTTTTCAGTTGCATGCACAACTTTAAACACCAATCAATCAATGTGAAATATTATCACATTTGCTTTTAAAAAACGACTAAATTAACAATTTTTATCCGAGCAAACCCGGATCTCGGAACTCCAAAATCCACATTTTCCATATTTTTTCGGCTAAGTTATTCAAGGGTCGTGGAGGTTTATATAAATAAACTACAATCTAACATTGGATTTCACAGATTATTCATTCAATACAAAAGATTATGCAATAATATACAAAATTGAATTTCTTTGTATCTTCATTAAATCCAATTATGTAATATAATTGCATAAATTCATCTATTAACCTAAATTTATTATATTACATCACATACCATTCTAACTAATCAAAAAATTATTTTCTTAAAACTAAAACTAATAAATATTTAAAAATATACATATAAAATCATTCGGTTACATTTAAAATATTAACATCACTAACTTTATAGTATTTAAAAAATACTATTTCATTCATCATTTATTTTTTTTTTAACTTTCATTCGTAAAACAACCAAAAAAGCAAAAAAAAAAAAAAGGAAAAAAACAAGATTACTATTTCATTATGTGTCAATTTCTCTTCTTTACTTGATCCCAATTATTATCATATTTTTCATCTTTAGCCAAGAATACACGTTCAATATTATTGATCAAGTTTACAAAGATCAACCAATCAGAACATCTTGTTTTAACTACTTTGTTCTGATTGGTTGATTTTAAAAACATTGATCAATAATATTGAACGTGTATGTCTTTACTCATTTCTTATTTAAGTTATTCTTTTTATTTCTTAACTTTAACATCTGACTAACATCCCACTATTTCATATTGATTACTAATTGCTTAATAGAATTATTACAAGCACTATTAGGTAAAAGCAGAAATAACCAATTAGTCTTCGTCGGTCTGTTTCTTCATTTGTTCGCGTTTGTCCGTCCTAAAAAGAAATTATTATTATTATTATAAAGTGTAGAAAAGTGAAGTGTATACATATTATAAAGATAAATAATTAACAATATTTCTTGAAAGAAAAGTGTTTATTTTTTATCCATATAAAGTAAAATTTTTTATTAATAATGATGGTTTTGAAATTAGAGTAAAGAATATCTAAAATACATCGTAAAGAGAACAATAACGTGTTAAACTAAATTACTATCAACAGCATACACCAAAATCATCATGACAACAGCGATGGAGTTCAACAAATTGTAAGTTTAAACAAAAATTAAATTTTTATATATTTTTTAATTACTGCAGTATTATATTGTTTACCTTCATTTTTGCAAAAACAATTTTTGATTTAGTCGATTTATGTATATATATATTTGTTCCTTTTACTCCTGCAAGGAGCATAGGGCCGCATTATGTGAGCGCGGCGAATTCAGCCAAGACGCAAACCATCTCACATTCGCTTTTTTTACATTCGTTTTGCTTTTTGATGTTCATTAAATTCAATGAATATATCGTCACCTTAAATGCCAACGGACATAACTACACTTTTATTTTTTTTTTAAGGAGAAGCAAAAAACGTTATAAAATCGATAATAATAAAGTATTATTTGCAGTTTTTTTTAAATTTTACTTATGGTATGAAGATTTATTTATTTTTTAACAATTTTTGTTTTATTTTTATATTTTCAAGTTTTTATGTTAGTTACTTCCTTTTGACTTGCTTTTTTCTGAATTTTTTGTTATTACAATAATTAGACTTTACTTTGTTTTTCAATTGGTATAATCGAACTTTTTGAATATAATTTTATTTTGTTTATTTAAAGATTTCTAAAACTGGCTTTTGAGGTCCTATTTTCTCAATGCAAATGAAAGATTAGTTTTCTTAATTTTTTATCCAACGTTTCACTGTGGATTTTCCAGCATCTTCAGGGATAAGTTCTTTTTAAATAATCTTTTTGTGAAATTCCACATTTAGCAATATTGCTTTTAACACACAACGATATAAAATACAAAACTTAATTTAAATAAAAATAAATGTAAAAATAATCAAAGCAAAAAGTAAATAAAATATCGCAGCAGAATCTAAAAACTAGATTTTACCTCCAGCTGTGATACTAGTTATAGAAGAATTTACTATGATATTTGCTTTTCAAATTAATGTTTGTTTTATGTTGTGTAAATATAGGACAATATATTGTTAATTAAATGTAGTGAAATTGATGAAAGATTATATATTTAATAAAAAAATATCCCTGAGGATGTTGGGAATCTCCAATGAAACGTCGGAAATAAAATGAATAAATAGTCTTTTATTTACTCTTTTAACAAGTGACCTTGAAAGCCAGCTTTAGAATTTTCTAAAAACTCACAAACAATAAGTATCACAGTTGGAGTAAATAGGGAACTTAAAAAAACAAAAAATACTTATGCGTAAGCTCTTCTACCTGGCAGTGTTGAGGAAATTAATTAAAAGAAGCAAAACATATTTTTTAGTACAATTGTGGTCGAGAAAGTACTCTTCAAATAATTTTTTGATACCGAAATATAAAACTCCTTTCCCATCCCTGTTTCAACTTGTTATATACTTATAGATTCAGTGTTGCCAGTTTTTTTTTCAGACCTTATCCCCAATTTTCAATTTGTTATCCCAAATTTTTATTTTCTGTAAAAAATTCGTATTCGTTAACTTTTTTTTAAAAATTAATGTAAAGAAATAAAAAAAAACAGCCTGTGCTTAAAGATTTTGTTATTTACACTTAACCCTCAATTATCGGATGATTATCTTTAAATAAGAAATAATTAAATATATTTTATAGCTAATTCTAAGATAATATTTAAACTTAAATCAAATCTTAATTCTACTTATAAATTATACTAGTATTTTATATATGAGTTTATTATAATTAAAATATGAATTGCTAGATCTTAAATATAGGAATGTTAAATTTAAAATCCCGTGGTTAAATTAATTAGAGGATCTTTTTTAGGGGCATTTCACTTTAAACTACGAGCATTAGGGTTGCCATAGGTGTTAAGAAATATTCCATGGGAGGGAAAATTATGCTCTAAAAGGTAATGTCACCTGACTCAAATATGATATAACTTACGGTCATTTTATAGGGGGTTATTTTCTAAAACACTTCAGTAAAGTGTTGCGTTGTTTCTATAGAAATTGTTTTTGTTACAAAAACAATTTACATTGAAAGTTCCCTTCACTTCACCCAAGTGTTTTAAGAAATTAGGTAGATAATTTTATTGTAGCCTATAACTGGTACATTTAATCGAGGCATAAATAGATTTTTTCCTATATCTAAACGCATAGAATTTTAAAACTGGTACGAAACTCATCAGTAAAAAGGGGTGCTAGTATGAATTTGGAATCAGCGGTTCTGAATATATTAAAAATGCTTACCAATGTTCAAAATTCAGTGAGAAAATTTAATTTTGTTGAGATTTATTAGATAGCCCAAATCAGTCTCTAATACCGACCTTTTTTTTGCCACAATTATTGAAATACTTCACAGCTAAACGAAATTTTAATATTTAAAATTATTACCTCTTTGTTCTTTTATATTATGCACACAAAAACCACAATAAAAGTTTGGTGTTTCCCTAAATGTCACAATAAACCACAAATAAGGAAAAGTATTCCAGTGAGTTGAAAACCACAAATGAAAATTAATATTAAAATTAACAATTTAAATATTTAAACAAATACATATATATTTTATAATCAACTTCTAATTAAATACACATAAAAGAATCATTAATATATTAACAAATAAAAAACATCAATTTAATTATTAAATAACTGAGATATATTTTATGCAAAATAATAACAATTTCAATTATTTAAAAAAAAAAAAATCATAATTTATACAAATTGAAAAAAAAGAAGAAAAAAATCTACAAATGCGAAAAACATATTGACAAATTTATCTGCTACCATATAACGAAAACAAATGATTTTTTAATTGTTATTTAACATGAATGAATATTGATTAAAAATAAATAAAATTTCATAAAATAATTAAAATTTATGAAGAATAACTAAATATGAATACCACAGAACATACATACATTGTTATTTAATAGAGTTGATAGAATTATTATAAATAATAGGGAGGAGTTTATTCCACGAATTGTCGAAAATTCTATTTACCTATATAAAAAAAAAAAAAGAAAAAGATAAGATCTGAACAGATTTCATTATATCTAATAGCTAAAACAATACTTTTAATTTTAATTTTTAAAAAAATCGGCACTTGTTTTTTATTTATTGCCTTAACAATTAATAAATTTATTCAATTTTGTTTAAACGTTAATACTGACATTAAGAGCCACCTTTTTTAAACTGGAAATATATTTTATGTTTATAATTATAAACTATCTGACAACATTATTGGCATTTGAAAAAAGGTCAATCATGATTATTGAAATTGAAAAAAAAAAAAAAATGTGAAATAATATAATAATAAATTTTAATTAACAGATATGTAACAAAAAAATTGTGCTAAACATTTATATCAGGCTTTAAACTGAATAGCAAATTTTGTTTATTCTAGCATTCTTAATTCAATTTATAGCCCGTTTAGACAGAGAAATTAACCGCAATTAAAAAACAGTATTTACGCCGACCCAAACATTTTGAAATTCGTAAAACCAATTCCATGACGAAATGTTTCAAATTTACGTTTAGTTTCAATTATTTCAAGAAAAATTTTGATTTAGTAGAATTCAAATTGAGATACTTCCACTACTTGCCGGTAAAGGGAGCTAAAATTTAATATTACCCGAGCAATTATTTAGTACCGGCTTAGTTTCAGCTGATCTTATATTTGAAAACACAAAAATTGTTGAAAACTGTGCAAACTGAAAAGGAAACAAGAGCTAATATGTTTGATTAATAAATTTTGAGATATGCTTTACTTTTTTTAAACTTTTTTGTTTGTTTTTATTTAAATTTTGAATAATAAAGAAAAGTGTCAGTTTAATGAACAAAGTGCCACCTAGTGATAACGATGTCATTATAACTTCGTTTTTTGGTGATGTTTTGTTTAATAATGGAACTCTGGAATTCTCTCCCAAAAATTAATTTTAAATAATTTAAACTTTTCCTATTTTTCAATAAAATTATGTTCTTTTTCTTCACAATAAAAAAAATCATCAATTCTCATATATGAAAATTTTTAAAATCGTTAATAGTCATTTCATAAATTTTACTTCCAAAATCGTCAAAACGAAGACAAATCCTCAAAGTTGGCAGCGCTGTATACACATTTTCTTTACATTTATGTATCAGTGTTGCCAGGTTTATTAAGCACAAAATCGTCGAAAATTTTGTAAAATATCGTCAAAATCGTTATAGCGTTTTGAAAAATCATCAAAAAATTGTTTAAAATTGTCAAAATAAAATGTTTTTGTGTTATAAGAGCCCTGAAAACTTAATAAATAATGTAAAACTTATCATTTTTTAATCATTTCGCGCTTGTTCGATTAAACATATTAAATATAATATTTATAAACATCGAAATTTGCCATATGTGACCTTCGCCGAGAAAAGGGACCTAGTGTGTCAAAAAACGGGTTTCGATAAAAATAAGAATAAGTTAAATTAAAAATAAAATTTTAATGTTTTTCTCATTTTTAACGAAACCCGTTTTTTGACCCACTAGGTCCCTAGGTCCCTTTTCTCGGAGAAGATCACATATACTGAAATAGTTGTTCTAACAAAAAAGAAATACCACCAAATTTAAGGCTTCAAAATATTTTATTCATATGTATTTTACAGGCATTCTTCCTTACGTTAAAAATTAAGATTCGTTACAGTAGTAGGACAGAAGTTTTATACAAAAATTATCAGGTTTTTTGTTGTTTTTTCCCAAAAGCTTTGTACATTTTAAAATAGGCAAATAAAAGTTTACATTTTTGCAATAGATAAAAAATTTTGATGCACTTGAAGGGATTTTTGTATTTTTTTCTAAATATAATTTTAATTAGACTTTCAATATGAGTACTTTTTATCTCAAATGCTGAAATATTTTTCAAAAATCGTACGGAAGACGAAAAATTTTCTAATTTTGCAGCAGTTTTTGTTAAGCTTTTTGCGATTCTGCGATTGATTTTAAAAACTAAAAACTTAAATAAGAGATTGCAACTATATCGTATTTTTGCACATTTCTTGCTGTATTTCGTATTAAAAATCTTCATTTTGAAAAAAAATTATTAAATCGTCATTTGGCTATTTTTGAAAGTAAAAATCGTCAAAATGACTATAAATCGTCAAACCTGGCAACACTGTTTATGTAGTGTATGTGTAGAGGGCTTGTTATATATTATAGAAATACCACCAGGAATGGAAAACGTGGCTTTTATTTCGGTATAAACAAATTTTAAATATATTTCAGTTTTTTTTTATTATTTTCACTTCAGTAAAGAGCATTAAATTTAATTTAAATTTAAATTAATTACCTAATGAGTCTGAAAACAATAATAAACATGAAAAAATCAAAGATTTTATAATATAAAAATTCAATTGTATCAAATTTTCCATCTCTAAACATTACCAAATAATGGGATTATTTTTTGCAAATATGGCAACATTGAGGAGAGTGTGAGAATGTAAATATGCGAGAGAAAACGCAGAAAAATTAAATTAAGTTTCAATTTAGAGCGAATCCGTAGTTCGATAGCAAAAGTAGTGGCGATTAATTTAAATTCAGCTACAAACGACCGTCAACATTTTTTGACGTTTAGAAAAAAAAGAAAGCAAAACAAGAATATGGTTGTATTTGTTTCACCACGATTCTTTACCAATTCAATTGGTCTTACATTAATTATTATTGTTTTGCATTTAATTGCATTTAATTTGCTTTTTTGCGGTAAATTCTATATTATCATTTTCCATTATATTTCTTCTGTAAAATATAAAAAATTTTTGTAAACAAAGTACGAATTTTCGCAGCTCTCATACGACAAATCGCCGGACGACATGACAACATTTTACTTCCCACACAAAATATATGAAAAATCAATTTTCGCTGTCGTTGTCGACCCAGTTGTGATCTACTACCAGATTAATAGTTGGACCACCTTTTAATCGAATATATTAAAATATGGTTTAATCGAACGGTTTACTGCTCAATAGACCGTACCTCAAAAAAAAAAAGAAGTTCGCCGTACACCCTATTATATGAAGTATTTTTGCAAGACAATTTAAAAAAAAAATTTTTCCCGAACGTAGGGGTCGCCTTTTTAAATTTTTCGTTAGCATCGGCATTTAAAGTCGGATTTTAAAGCGTGATATATCGATTTTTTGCCTCGAGAAGAGCAGGGTTTTGCTATAAAGGAAAAATCCAATGAAAAAAAAAATTAAAAAGGCGACCCCTACGTTCGGCAACCAATACATAAAAAAAATTTCTACCGGGTTTATCAAAAAATTTCCTTAGCAAAAGTTTAATGATTTTTTGCGAGCTTTAATTTTCTGACATTAGGGTTGTACATTAGGGAGGTAGCAACTGAGATCTGGTGGGTAACTACTAGAATGTGGTACTTGAGGTCAATGGCCCTTAGAGTAAAACACTGGTCTCCTCGTGAGAAAAACATTGATGTATTATACTTTAAGATCCGACTGTAAATGCCAAAGATATAACGAAAAATGTAAAATGGCGACCCCTACGTTCGCCATTTTACATTTTTTTTGAAACCTCCTTGCAAAAATACGTCATATTGGAGGTTGTACGGCGCACTTTTTTTTTGCTTGTAAGGTGGTACGCTCTACTGCTCAATTAAGAAGTTAGAACGACTTTTTATAGATTAGCTTTTCTGTGTGAATTGGGTATCAGTCTGTGAATCTTATTAGAGATAATCGATATTTTTATTTTGTTTTTCAGGTTGTGTGATAAATTAACCCTTTCACTACCGACTTTTTGTTTGTGGATTTATCGTTATTTTGACTTCAGATTCTTGTTAAGCGTCCTCAAATTAGAAAAACTATGTAACACATTTTGCCCCCTCCCCCTTCTATTCATCAAAAATTACGTTTGTAAATCGATTTTTTTAACTTTTCATCCTCGTTTTACCCCTTGAACATCCTTTAGTTGCAATATGCCAAATTTGAAAATGAGAAATATCAGAGATTACGATATATTGCAAAAACTAAACTTCATTAACAAATACCGCGACTTCATTGCCATGTTGAACTGCTTATATACTATATAATGAAGAATTTTAAATTACTCTAAAAATAGATGATTCATGGAGTTATTGTTTTCTGGAGTCAAAAATTATTCATTTGATGCTTTTTTTTCCAAAAAACAAAATAATGTTTCAGCAAAACAAGCGCTGGGAAGTCCCCCTTTTCAAGCGTTTGTAAAGCGTCCAAACTTAGTGGTTTGCCAGTACTTCTTTTTGTAGGACCGCGGTCTACTTGTGCTTTACCAGTGGTCTACTTGTTACCACACATAATTTCTACCTGGGTGTGTTCGGATTTATGTCAAACTTGCAGCATTTATTGCCCCTTAAGCACCGTAAGTTGTTTCGATTTCACGTGAAAAAACTGTTATACTCCATATAAAAAAATGATTTTTCACGATAATGAGTTTCACGTGAAAATTGTGTAGAGTTTGTTTTCACGCAAATTTAATATACAAGACTATTATTTTTCTTGGCAAATAGTAACATTTTGTGTTTAAAGTGATTGTGTCTTTGTTATAAAAATAAAAAATTGTTCATTTTTATAAATTAAATTACAATTTGAGGTCTTTAAAGTTTGAGTGAAATTTGTCCACGTGAAAAACAACTTACGGTGCTTTATGATACTAATATAACACGGAATAACCTTTTTCAATTTTCCAAAAAGTGCACTTAAAAATGTTTGTCGGTAAAATTTACTAAAAATTATAGTTAAAACAAAGGTAGATGCAGTTAAAAAGACGACAAAAGTAATTACCTTTAAACTAACAAAATATTCAATTATTTCTAACCGTTGCACAATAATTAACAAATGCACTAAAAATAACTAACAATAACGTAAAATAACTGGCAAATTTTTACTACAAAAATTTTGAAACAACTGACAAAATTTATAAAAAAAAATAACTACTGATTTTTACAGATAATTTTCTTTATATATATGCGCATAGAGAAAGGGACCTAAGGGTAAAAAATCAATTTTTTTTTTGTGGACCACATCTGTGCATCGAATGAGACCGATCCCATGCTCTCCTAACCTTAGGTCCCTTTCTATTTTGCGCGTCACATATGCAGTTAAAAAAATGATAAGTTTTATTACTTTTAAAATGACTATAAATTTAGTTATTTTTAACTGTTGAAAAATAACCAAAAAATGCATTAAAAATGACTAACAATAATTACTACAAAAATTTTTAAACAACTGGTGAAATTTGTAGAAACTACTATTTTTACAGTTAATTTTCTATGATATTATAAAAAATATGTATGTTTTAATAAAAAGAATAATTTTTTCTTTCGGTTGCAATACTGAAGAATAAGTACTTCATCCTACTTAAAGTTTAAAGGCCACAATAACGAACGTCGTGCAGTTATTGTGTGTTTTGTGCAGATATAAGGCAATAAAATTTTCATTTTTTTTAAACTAAGAATATATCAATAATAACAAGTATAAACTAAACAAGAATTTTTAAAAATTTAACAAAATTTTTTATTTTTTAAATAACTACCAAAAATTACTGTTAAGTGCAAAAATACTATTTCAGTAGTAATTTATTACCATATTAAAAATAACTGATTTAAGCAACTGTCAATAAATACAGTTCTTTTCGTTAGTTGGTTTTTTAAATAACTATCATAATAGTTATTCTTCAGTTTCCATAGAAACACACCTGTAATTACAGTTAAAAACAACACCTACTTATTACTATACAAACAACTATTCCTGTAGTAACTGTCAAACTTTTTTTTAGTGTTATAGAATTACACGTAAATAATTTAATAATTATTTTATATAATGTAGTACATTTGTATTCTACTTCTGGTATGAATTTAAATAATTAACAAATGCACTAAAAATAACTAACAATAACGTAAAATAACTGGCAAATTTTTACTACAAAAATTTTGAAACAACTGACAAAATTTATAAAAAAAAATAACTACTGATTTTTACAGATAATTTTCTTTATATATATGCAGTTAAAAAAGTGATAAGTTTTATTACTTTTAAAATGACTATAAATTTAGTTATTTTTAACTGTTGAAAAATAACCAAAAAATGCATTAAAAATGACTAACAATAATTACTACAAAAATTTTTAAACAACTGGTGAAATTTGTAGAAACTACTATTTTTACATTTAATTTTCTTTGATATTATAAAAAATATGTATGTTTTAATAAAAAGAATAATTTTTTCTTTCGGTTGCAATACTGAAGAATAAGTACTTCATCCTACTTAAAGTTTAAAGGCCACAATAACGAACGTCGTGCAGTTATTGTGTGTTTTGTGCAGATATAAGGCAATAAAATTTTCATTTTTTTTAAACTAAGAATATATCAATAATAACAAGTATAAACTAAACAAGAATTTTTAAAAATTTAACAAAATTTTTTATTTTTTAAATAACTACCAAAAATTACTGTTAAGTGCAAAAATACTATTTCAGTAGTAATTTATTACCATATTAAAAATAACTGATTTAAGCAACTGTCAATAAATACAGTTCTTTTCGTTAGTTGGTTTTTTAAATAACTATCATAATAGTTATTCTTCAGTTTCCATAGAAACACACCTGTAATTACAGTTAAAAACAACACCTACTTATTACTACACAAACAACTATTCCTGTAGTAACTGTCAAACTTTTTTTTAGTGTTATAGAATTACACGTAAATAATTTAATAATTATTTTATATAATGTAGTACATTTGTATTCTACTTCTGGTATGAATTTAAATTTTATCTTTAATATTTATTATTATTTTTTCATAAATCTTAACCGGAAATATTTATTGCTTGTAATTGCTTCTAATGCTCTAGTGTATAGAATATTTACTAAAATACACACACTTCCAATAAATTTGCCAATTTTATGTAAAAATTTTTGAAAGTTAATGACCTGTAATAACGTATTTAACATTCAATTATTACTTATTACATTTTAATGAAATATACTAACAAAGAAGGTATCCCAATGGAATCCCTCAGATCTTAATGAGATCCAGACATGTCATAGAAGAGAAAAACTTAATATACAAGTATTTTTTAGCGGCCCAATATTATATTTAGGGGTTAAAAGTTGGGTTAAAAATTACCTAATTTTTCGTTTTTTTAAAATTTATTTCCTATAATTTTACTTTTTAACTCTCTAATATGAGATGGGGCCGCTAAAAAGAGATAGGTGTTTTTTATTTTGTTCGCCTCTATCACATATCCGAATTTCATTGAAATCGAACAGAATCGATAAGGATACCTTCCTTGTGAGTAATGTATAAGTGATAATTAAAATCTAATATATTTTATACCAAAAATTAGAAATTAATTTGAAATAAACATAATTAAATATTTGCGAATATTTTATTTTAATTGCCATAGATATTTTTTAATCTGTTTATGACTGAAATGCAATATAATGAAATATACAAATAGAAATAAATAAATAACGAAAGCTATTTTTAATAAGGTAAAGTGGGCTAACAATTTCGTGACTGCGCTCAAAAAAGCTGCTGGGTAGAATCCACTGGAAATTGCAATAAAAATAAATAAACATGCAGTTAAAAAGGCGAAAAACTAAATATGTAGTTAATTTTAACTGCTAAAAAACAACTAAAAAATCCGCTGAAAATAACTAATAATTTCTTAAAAATAACTGACAAATTTTTACAACAAAAAAAATTTGAAACAACTGATAAAATGGTTACAAAGTACCGTTTTTTATCGCTAATTTCTTCGGAATTATAAATATATAGTTTAATTAAAAATATCTATAAAAATAACTTTTTCTTTCGATTACAAAAAAAAATGGGCATTTTCCTCATAATTTAAAATTTAAAGTCAAAATTCCAAACTTAACAAGAAGTTTCAAAAGCTCTAAACTTATCTATAGTACTACTTATTCGGAAATTGTTTATTGCAATATTTAAACTAACTGCTTCGAGTACCTGTTACAACATGCAATGTTTTTCGTTTGTAATTTTTTTTTAAATTACTGTGATAATAGTTGTTTGCTAACTAACAAAACTTAACTATTTTCTGTAAAAATACTGATTTGGACGTGGTTTATTACAATATTTAAAGCAACTGCTTCTAGTAGCTGTTACGACAGGCAGTGTTTTTAGAGAGTTGTTTTTTTTGCTAATGACTGTGATAATAGTTGGTTTTTTTTAACAAACAAAACTTAACAGTTTACTACAAAAATACTGATTTGCTAGCTAGTTATTATAGTATCAAAAAGAACGTCTACAAAAAATCGTTAAGAAATACAGTATTTTTCATTAGTTGTTTTTGTGAATGACTATGATAATAGTTGTTTTACAACTAACAAAACTAAACAGTTTACTGCAGAAATACTGATTTGATAGTTGGTTATTATAATTTTAAAAATAACAGCTACAAACAACTGTAACGAAATACCGTACTTTTCATTAGTTATTTTTATGAATAACTGGGATAATAGTTTACTGCAAAAATACTGATTTGATAGTTGGTTATTATAATTTAAAAAATAACAGCTACGAACTATTATGACGAAATACAGTACTTTTCATTACTTGTTTTTTTCTTTTTGAATGACTGTGATAATAGTTGTTTTGTAATTAACAGTTTACTGCAAAAATACTGATTTGATAGTTGTTTATTATAATACTAAAAATAAATAAAAGACTGACTGTACGGTTGTTTTGTATTTTACCATAGAAGTTGTATTTTACCAAAACGTGGACGACAATGACAGCGACAATTGCCTTTTCATGAATTTTATATGGGAAGCAAAATTTCGATATGTCGTCCGGCGATTTATCGTCGGACGACATAAATCGCCGACGATAATCTTCGACACACTAATACACTCTCAAAATATTTGTCAAATTGTTGCCATATTTTTAACTGAATTAGAAGAGTTGCAGAAATTCGTATCATAGCTGAAAAAATCCGCACTTAACTAAAGTTTTATAGTTAGAACTAAGATGAATTTTTTTCTTAAATATTACTTAATATGAAATTTGCAAACAAAATTTCTTACTTTAGCAATGTTTAAGAAAAAAAAATCAATCTTAGTTCTGAATATAAAATTGGCCCTAAAAATATGCTTCTTGCTTTAAAAAAGGATGTTTGTTAATTCTCTTATACCAACAGTTTTGGATTTTGAGACATTTTTGCAGCTATGAATTCTTAGAAAAGATGAATTCTAATTATACACTGACAGAATTATCTGCATGCTATTAATGAATTTCTGCATAAAACCCATTAAATTTCACTGGAACTCGTCCATTGAAACTTTTCATTGAATTAATGGAATTTTTCATAAAATATTGTAAAAAATTGCATTTTATTTATTAAAAGTTTCATATACTCAACGAAAAAGTTTCATTAAAACTAGATTCATAAAATATATGAAGATGTTTCATCCAATTTAGGAATTTTTTCATTTACTTTATGAAGAAAACTTCATTAATTTACTGAAAAATTTCATTAAAATTTGTCCAGCAAAATTCCCTCTGTGTATTAAAAAATTTTTAGTTTCTTAAAATACTTAGATATTTTTTCAGTAAAGAATTTTCAAAAAAATAAACAATGATTTTCGTATAAAAACTACCAGCATTCTGCCTTAGCAATATTCTTAGCATTCTTTCTACAATCTCACACATATCTTTAATGATTTTTTTTAACATCAACAATAACAAATATATTAACTTACTCTCGATTTTCCTTTAAATCTACTGGAATTAACAATATTTTCCACGCGCCTAAATATATGCTTTATTTTTGTTATTTTACAACAGCCTGCAGTTTGTCTTTAAAAGCAACATGTTGTTTTCGAAATTCGAAAACGACTAAATTCTCTCTAGCATTCTCATTTTATCATAATCTCAATATATTAAAGCGCAAGTTTATTTTAAAATGTTGCCAGCAACATTTGTAAATGTTGCTGGATTTTGGTTTCTAGCAACATTTGTAAATATTGCTGTATTTTGGTTTCTAGCAACATATGATTCCTTTTGTCAACTTTTTTCTTTTCTCTTTTTTTTGCATATAAACAAATAGTGCATGCTATGAGCATTTTTTCATTCTCCTTTGCTTTCTCGTTTGTGTCGGTAAATGAGAAAAGAGGTTAAAGTTCATTGTTTCAGCAACTTTTGTGTTAGATTTTTAATAAATAAATTCCAGCACTGTTTTGTAAATTTATTACATTGTGAATGTTGTGTTTTTTGTGGCCTTGTAAGGAAACAAGGTTATCATTTGTAGGCTACATGAAATATTGAAAGAGTTAAGGCATAACTATGATTCTATGATAAAATAACTACATACTAAAATTCATATGCATAATAATTTGAAAACCTTGTAACACGTTTAAAAAAGGAATTCTGTATGAAAATTTGTTTTATAAGTCACTTATAAATTTTAGAAGTTTGTATTAATATGACCCTAATAATATAATAAAAAATTTCCCAAGCTTTTTAAATGAATTCTCGATAAGAAAAAAAAAATTAATAATAAGATAAAAAATTTAAAATTTTTACACCAATAGAAAAAATGTTGAAGTGTTGAAAATTGTTCCTAGCGAAAAACTCTTGAATTCGCACACATTTTTCATATAACAAAATTCTCAGAAAAAATGGTTTCAAATAACAAGAAGGTTTTTTAAAAAAAATCGTAAATAAATCTGGAATCGTCAATTAAAACATTTGAAGATGTTTATACCCTACGCTAACTCATGCAGGAAAAACACACTATTGAATATGTTTACAAAAAAAAACATACATATATTTCAAATATGCTTCCAATTATTTTATTTTTATCGTTATTATACACATGTCTTCAGGCAAATACTGTAATTTTTATATGTGAGAAAAATCTTCCCACCTAAAATCTTCCCACATATTTGCAATTTAAGTTTTATGTTGATTATATATGTGGGATAAAAATGCAATAATGATAAACATATATGTTAGGGGTTCTTAAAAATCGTATGGGGAAACAAGACGTAATGGGATTTGTACCACATTCTAGCGAAATATAAAAAAATAACAAATAATCATTGTAAAAAAGTTCTTTGCTTTCGTTCTAATCACTAGGCGTGTTCGTTTACTTACTACAAGTTACTACTTTTACTACAGCTGGAAAAATTAAATACAAAAAATAAACAAAACTTTCCAGTTGTAGTAAAAGTAGTAAGAATTTCGAGTAATCGAACACAGTGACTATAAATAGAATTAAAAGCTTGAATGTTAAAACACAACATAAAAAACCCTTGCTTTACTACTAAAGGAACTTTTGTTATAGCAACAACTATAACATAGAGAAAAATAATAGCTTTGTAAAAAAATATGTGATTTTTGTTGTAATACATAAAATAACTAAGTAAAAATTTTTGAGTTTACTTCTCGAAATGTTTTTTACTTTGGAGTTAACATAAATACAAAAACTAAAATTAACATTATAACCCCATATAACAGAACCCCATAAAGACATTCTGATGATAGTGCTTGGTAGCACTTGAAAATACATTAATTGTCAACCATTGGTTCCAGGAAAGTTTTTTCTCTATTTTTTGTAAAATAAATTGTAAATTTCTATTTGGAATTTGTCATATTTGATCTTAAAAACGAACAAAAATAAGACTCATTAAAATTGGATCAAGTTTAGAAGTCCCTAAAAATTGCATGTTTTTCTAACCTTTTGTATGGAGATTTACATATAAATTAAAAAAAAATTTAAATGAATTTAGTTATCACTTGAGATTACGTCCTTCAAGTTTTCTCCATAAATTCTGAATCACAATCTTATATACTTTAGGAATATGAAATAAAATCTATTACATTGTTAATTAAGAAATCATAGAGAACTATGATGCTGAGGCTAAAAAATGTGCCGCTGAATATCAGGGGATAATACTCGGGTTTTAAATCCGGCGGAAAATCCAACGTCCGCCAAATGATAAGCCATCACTTAAGCGGTCTAAGGCAGAGGGTAATCCGAGGATGGCACAATCCCGAGGGGCCAATGGGTATAGATCAAAGCTAAATTAGCGGACGCTTACAGAAAGGTTCTATAGGAGAAACCAGGTTGATCTACCTCCTGCAACAACTCTGGCAGTTATCAGGGCCATACTAAACTGGCCCCTTTTAAAGACGATCGGTCAGTGGCTCTCTATAAAGTAGCCATCAGGAAAGGTCTTTCCAGAGGTCATGCATGTATTCCAACAATCCTAGTCCATGCTGATGGTGTACCTGATATGCTTCTTTCCTCTAATCCTGATCTTCCAACTGCAAACTGAAAGATTGTTAGAATGGGAGAGTTGGATGGTGCTCAGCGTTAGACAGTAATACTTTTAAACGCCAAATCACTTCCGCACTTATCCAGGAGCAAAGGCAATGTTAGATACGGCTTTGGAAAGATACTTTTGAAAATCTAAAAGAAGTATTAGGAGGTCATCCCTATCAACACCGATACAGCAGAAGTTTCTACTGCGATAGAAGATTCTGTTACAATAGAGTCTTCTGTTGTTGGGGAGGCGGCTGGGCAGGCCTCAAAAGCGGTCAGCCCACCAACAGTCGCGTGAGATGAGGGCGTTAAATCTCTTCAAATACTGCGCTGCAGGGGCGAGGGCTAGGAAACCATCGATAATGTGGATCCTGTAGATAAACCTCCACCACTCTAAAGCAGCCTTGGCTATATTGTTGCTGCACCTATCGGAAAGCGAATTTAGGCTTCATCTTAGAGACATGGGTATATGGTGGAAAGGTTTCGCGCTCTAAAGACTCCTGATTGCAAGTTTATCGTTGATAAAAATGCAGGGACACAGAGATTCTGCATGTTGCCACAGAATAGCATTAATATATTCCTACTTTATAAGTTTAGTGGTAGAGAACTAACTAAGGCAAATATGGAGCTTGGTAGGGAAGCATACTGTCTCATATCGGTATATTTCGTCCACAACGACCAGGGCAGACAGATCTAATAAGGGAGGCTGAACTAGCTGGGCACCACGTAATGCATAATGCACTTCATGATGTGACGCTAACGCGCTTGATTCCACACATGCAAGAATTTGTACTAAACACTAACATTCTCATATGTAATAGTGGAAATGAACCTACCTTTATAATCTCGAGTAGATAAGAGGTACTGGACGTAGCTTTAGCTTCGGCCATTCTTTCAGGACAGATAAGAGGCAGAAGAATAGTTGAAGAGTACTCATTCTCTGATCATAGATATACAGAATTTACACTCGATGAAAATGGGGCGATGGAGACACTTTATAGAATATTAGTGGAAGACAAACTGGGTTCAGTATACGAGGACGTTAAGTGGTCCACTTAACTTAGTTCCTTCATCCCAGCCCCCGACCATTTGTGGATAGAATCATGGGGTGTTCAAAACATCTCTTGATACATCTTTTCTTTTGGAGAAGCCAGGGAAAGAAGAAATCCCCTTAACGGACGAATGAGCTTCAATTGAGTAGAACGTGTAGCAGGAAACTCTTCAGCAAGTTCAAGAGTTCAGAGGATAGTTAAGAGGAAAACTATGGCAGCTAAATGGGATTGGGGACATATGAAACGCCTCTTAGGCATCGAGGTTGCACAGGATTCTCCCGATCTCTTTGATTACTCTGGGCTATATTAAGAGCCTCAATTCGGAGGTGGGAAATGTGACGTTTGGATCCACTTGTTCTTTTTCTTGATACTCACTTTCCTGAAAGCTCTGTGACGATGGGACGGGGCAGATGGCATTATGCCAGCGGAAATGCAGCACGACTCTGACTTGGTAGTCCCATTCTTGTTGAGGATTTACACCAGCTGCGTTGATATGGCATATCTGTCAGTGATGTTGAGGGACACGAACATGGTTTAAATTCCACGAATGCAGACAATGTAGGTATCACATATGATCTGTAAGGACTTCAGACCCATCATTCTATCATCGTTGCTATTGAAAACACTAGAAATGTTTAAATCGTAATTGCTGGAAACCATTGGCCCCAAGATACTGTCTGCAAGCCAACATGCATACAGCAAGGGAAGATCAACGGAGACTTCTCAGCACGAGATTGTAGGTACCATCAAGAAGTCTTTTTTGGTGAAGGAGTACACCATGATATCATTATTGGTCATATAAAGGGCTTTTCATAACATCGGTCAGGAGTCTATAATTTAGACATTATTGAGTCTGAGGGTGATTGCAGCAGTTATAAAACTGACCAATAGACACGTAACGACTGAGTTGGATGGTACTCATATCTTTCTTTGAAATATTGCACTAATTCATGTACTAGGGATGTGGTGGCCTCCGCTGATGAGTGATGATATTGGTCGAGAGGAAGTTTTCTTCCACCTTAAGGTTTATTATACAGACGGCTCTGAGGAAGCTGGACCTCGGGGCAAGGGCCTGGGGACTTGGATCAATCCTTCCAAAATGGAGCTTGTAGTCTTTCTCATGGGCACAGTGTAGGATTCCAACTTTATGACAGAGCCTTGTATCTTGATATTTTTAAACACAACAATCAGAAAAGACCCTATGCTCCTTGCAGGAGTAAAAGGAACAAATATATATATATAATCAGAAAAGGGTGAAAAAGACGGTCATTACTCTGTACTCCTGTATGAGTTCTAGAATCGTTCGATGAATATAGACGGTGGTAGTTCGCCCTATTCTTTTGTATGGGGTCATAGTTTGGTTCGCGGCAATGAATAAGATGACTTAAATATTTTCAGAGGGCACTAAGTATGGCTTCTGCTAGCATTACAGGACACTACCTACTATACTAATTACAGGTGGGCTAACGAAATGACTTGTGTGATGACAAGGCATATTTGGCCCGCTCTATATTCGGGTGCACCAGGGCGCTTCTGTTACTATCCAGGATCGATATTTCCCTTATGGTGGCGGTAATAATGGCCCACTGCTTTATCGGGATACAGCACAGAGGTTGGTGTTTTCTTCACAAGACTTATGAAGGGGCTGCATGGACGAGGAGGAGGAGGAGAGCATCAAATAATTTTCTGCTCCTGGCTGGGGGAGGGGGGGGGGGCGTAGGATGCTTTCACCGGTATCACAGCGTATCTTCATGACCTCAGTGAAATCTCGGTTGCTGACAACTCGCAACTCTTTAGATTCGTAAGGAGCTCCAACTGGTTCAAGGATCTTAGTGTGCTGATTCACATGATTCCGGCTGCCAATCCAACCTAACCTAACCTTGGATACGGTTGAGCCGATATTTACGCAACGTACAAACTTGGAATTTGAAATATATATCCTAATAAGCAGCATATAGTATGGAACACAGACCGTTCCGATATTGGAGAAATTAGGATTTTGAAGGCACTAATTGTGCTGAAATCTCAAAAATTATTCAACAAATTGTGAAAAATTATCTATGGAAGGCATTCCCTATCTGGATTTCATTCTTGCCTAAGGAAATTGCTAGGTGACGACCTTTTTAGAATTTATGGAAATATTTATTAGGTTAAATTACCAACCCCATAAGAATTTCTTGTTTCCGTCTAGGTGCGTTTTTTTAACATTTAAAATATCAAAAAAAAATTTACTACAATTTGCTTTGTCATCTTCCAAAATACTGCTCTGTTATTGTGACGTGAATACTCAAATATTATTCACATATCTTGTCAAAATTTTAACAAGAAGTTTGACGGCTTATTTACAAAAAGTGCCTGAGACTCATGATTTCCATATTTCAATAATAAATTTAATATTCTTTCTGGTATCAAAAATATACTCGTATACACTAGTTTAATTATTTCACTTTGAACGCATAAATTCAGATCTTCTCACTGGCTTAAAAAAAATTAACCACAATTTGCTTTGTCATCTTCCATTTGAACTTTTTAAATGCGTTTTTATAGCATTATACCTAAAATATGTGGTATAGGACATAATAACTTTTTGCTGATGTTTGTTATACCAAAAATACTTGACCCATACCCACATTTTATTACAACTAATTATATACTTCACTATATTTAATGCACCGTTAATGGAAATTTCCATTAAATTACTTTCTGGAACATAACACAAATCGTAGTTAAGAGCAAGAGTACTGCATATATTATTTGATATAAAGTTCATAAATTTAATTTGACCATTAACTAAGCTTAGCTATCTATATTGCAAAATCAAAATATTTGTTGAACAAATTTCCAATAATTTCTTAAATGACTATCAAAAAAAATATTAAATTGAAATCTTCTACTAATTTACCAACAACATAAATTTGTAACCATATACGGAAATAATAGTTACCAACCATACAATTTATGTAATAGAACAATTAAGTTAAACTAACATAAAGACTTGCTCTGCACATGAAATTCTATAAATATAGACAATATTTAGCCTTGAACATCATTCATAACCAAATAAATTTATAGGACAAAGGTACCTTAATATAAAAACAAATAGGCTTTCATATAAACCACAATAAATACAGGAAGAGCTAGACAAAAACCAAACCAAATAAAATAAGGATATATTTAATGTTTATATTATGGAACTGATAACAAAGGAGTAAGATATTTGTTTACATAAAAATAGTTGTGATTTGGAATTACTTTACACTCATAATAAAAATAAATAAAGTATAAATAAAAATTTAAAAAGATATTTTCCTTGCCAACTTGTAAATCTACACAAAATGGGCATAAAATGTCCTTGACCACAGCCCCTAATAAATTAATATCTCTTTAACTAGACCTTGCAATTTTTTAACACAAAAATATGTCTGCAGCTATAAAGCTCAATCACAATAATTGCATTGAATTCACAATGGATTTAACTAGCACTAACACTACCCAAAGTTGTATTTTATTTATATGCAGATTTATATTTTATTCCACCACAACTACATCTAAGAGAGAGACTGGGACGACAACGACATCTTCCTTTTCATATATTTTGTATGGGAAGCAAAATGTCGCCATGTCGTCAAGCGATTTGTCATCGTAATAGAATCTATTCTATTTTCATGACGAAACACTAATACACACTCAAAATATTTGTCAAATTGTTGCCATATTTTTAACTAATTAAAGATTGCCATTAGAACAGAGTTGTTAGAAATTCGTATTAGAGCTGCAAAAATTCGTACTTTGTTTACAAAAAATTTATTTTTTTGACAGAAGAAATATAATTGAAATTTAAAATACATAATTTACCGCAAAAAAGCAAAATTAAATACAATAAAATATAAAACAACAAGAATTAGTGAAAGACAATTGAATTGGTGAAGAATTGTGGTGAAACAAATACAACTATAATCTTGTTTTGCTTTCGTTTTTTTTTTCTAAACGTCAACTAATGTCGACGGCCGATTGTCGTTGAATTTAAATTAATCGTAACGACTTTCGACCCAGTTGTGATTAAAGCCTAATGTTTTTTTAATAGAAATTCACCACTTTAACTTTGAAATATTCAAATTTCGTGCATTTTTCTATGAGTGTTTCTAATGAATTGTTGCAAATATTACATGATGTACTACTATTACAACTACAACTTAAATTGTTTCAAATATAAACAATACTTAGATGTACAAACAGAGATAGTATGAATGTACAATACATGAAAACTATTGCATACACTCATATTTGCATGTATTAGTTATTCTCCTAATACTCGACAATTGCTTGTTACTCTACTCGTACATGTTTTGTAAGTTGCACTTGGACTTAGATATTCATACTAAACACAATGGGTCAAACATTAGAGTGTTCAAATGGTGTGAATGGACGAATTAAGAAATTTCTGCTTTTGTTATGAAAAGACCATTGGCGTACCTAGACCATTTTTCTGGGGTGGGCAAGGGACCCATTTATAATCGGCTGTTTATTTGCCCATTCTCAGACTCTTAATCTTAAAAAACACTTTCGACATTATGATTATAATTTTTTCAAACAAAAAAAAAATATTTTAAAAATAACTTTTGATAAAATTTTCGTAATTTTTGACCACTTAAATTACCGAGGTGATCAGAATTTTCTGTGCTGTTACTTAGTGGATGTAGCGATTTTCGTTTTCTGGAAAATACGAAATTTAGTTCAAATTTAAGGGCTTTGCTACTAATACTAAATATATTCTTTCTGTCAAATTTCATAAAAATCCGTCTATTCGTTTCCAAGTTAAGATGATATCCTTTAGAGGTATCCTAATGGAGTCTTGTCTATCCTTGGACTAAAATAAGACTGTTTTGAAAAGCTAAAGCTTCAACCTTACTTTGTGATTGTTATTAACAGTTTTGAGTTGACTTAAATATGTTTCTAAAATTTTTGAAAATTGTGTTTGTTTTAAAATATTTTTTTTCAATTTGACGAAATTTTAAATTGGACTCTTTCTCGCCTCCAAACCGTGCAATGTAACAGAAAAATTTCTTTACAAAAAATTTAGTAAATTTTACTTTTGATCGAAATAACTTAATTTGTTATTATAAAATACTTATTTGGCGCATTTGTGGTCAATTTAGTATACCCCTCTTGGAGGCGGTTAGAGGGTTAAATAAAAACTCTTATAATCAGAACTAACATCGATTTGTTTCTTAAATATTTCTCAAGTAAGAATTTCTCAAACATTTCTTATTTAAGAAATATTTAAGACAAAAATCGAAGTTTTCGTTTTTTTTTTAGTTTTCGATTTGAAATTTGTATGGGATTTGACAATTGAAAACTAAATAAATTTGAAAACTACTAGTTTTGGGTTCAGTATGAATGAAGTATTAGTTCTGGCTTTAAAACTGACCCTTAGCTTCTAACAAATTATCGTCCTAGGAAATCAGTAGACATTTTCCCAATTAACTGATATTTAAAAAAAATAATATTGTGATACTTTTTGATATAAAAATCAAAGATACAAGAATTATAGTAAATTTTTTTTTTAATTCTGGGGTGGGCAAAAAGCAGTCTAGGGTGGGTTAAATTTTAACAATATACGTGGTACTAATGATCCTTAAATTTGAGTTGTTAAATTTTTTTAAATAAATCCCGAAATTTGTTATAAGAAACCCCACAATTTTGTTTCATATTTTTACTTGACAAGAGCTTCATTTAAATCTCAGACTTACATTTTGGATGGCCTTTAAATTAACATAAACTTTAGTACTAAACTATCTACGAATTGGTATCACTGGGAAGGATTTTCCAATAGGTTCTTTCCGATCTTATTAAAATTTCGGATATGTGATAGAGAAGAAAAAATAATAATTTGAACGTATTTTTTTAGCTTTCCAATTTCAAGTTTAGGGTCAGGGGTTCAAAAGTGAACACAAGTTTCGCTTTATTAATTTATTTCTTTCACTTTTAAGAGAAATAGAAAATTTAATACACAGTACAAGACGAAAAAAAATTACGGTGTTCTGACAATGGATTTTGGTAGAGGAGACAAAAAAATATACGAGTGTCGGCTTTTTAAAGTACCCCCCCCCCTCCCCTTTTTCAAATGTTTATTGTGAATCGGCAGAGGAACCCTTGTGAATCTTCCATTTTAGGTATAGGATGTGTTCAGTGAACTTATGTAAAACACTACGAGGTACATTTTTGTGGAACTATTTAACCCTCTAACTCTTCAATTGAAAGCATTTTTTTGGCCCCATTTTAAAAAGGGACAAAAAAGACCCGTAAATTGAAGAGTTAGAGGGTTAAACTATTCCACAGAAATGTTCCTCGTAGTATTTTACATAAGTTCGCTAAACACATCGTCTACCTAAAATGGAAGAGTCACATTGTTTTCTCTTATAATCCAGGTTTGTGGGACAGTTGGGCGCCAATTGTGAATAAGTACGAAATTAACCCTTAAACACATTTTAAGTTTTGATTTATTTCTGGCATTGAACTTAAATTTGCAATTTTAATGTCTTCGGAAACTTATAGTAGAATTTTATAACAAATATTTTTCTGGAACACTTTAACCCTCTAACTCTTCAATTAAAGGGACTTTTTGGCCCCAATTTAAAAGGGTCATAACCCAGCAGAAATTACTGCTTGCTTGGAAGCAGTTTTGTCAGGGAAAGTTGAGCAGTGAAGCGATTGCATTATTGATGATATCATGCCTGATTTTTGTTCGAGATAGCTCGCGTGAAAGCACTTATTTCGCGATCCGAAAAGGCATGAATTCATCGCTTTTAATTAGTGCTCCAGTTTTTCTTTTAAAATGTCGATAATTCATGCCTTCTCGAAAGGGCATATTATAAAGCTTTTCAACTATTTAAAATCATGCCTTCTCAAAAGCACAATATTCCTGCATATTTTTCCGTGAAGAAAAAATGCCTCTTATTTTCAGTAAAACTTCTTATTTTCATTAAAATAACTTTTTTTCTGCATTTTAGAAAATTTTGATAAAAGCACCGCAAAAATATTTAAGCACTCAAAATGTATAGCTCACTTCATGCCTTTTTGAAAAGCACAGCAAAAAGCGATGTAAAAAATTAATCAACTTAGGCCTTTCATTTGTGCTGTTTACGAAGCTATACATATTTAGCAGCGGTAAAAGTAGCAGTAAGGAAGCAGTAAACGTTTTTACTGCTTGCACATTTTTGCTAGGAAACGACCCGTAAGTTGAAGAGTTAGAGGGTTAAAATTTTCCGCAAAATTATTTGTCATGAAATTCTACTGAAGGCAGACGCTGAAGGCATCAAAGTTTAAAATTTAGTTTCGATGCCAGAAATGAGTCAAAACTTAAAATGTGTTTAAGAGTTCATTTCGTACTTATTCAGAATTGCCGCTTAACAGAGCACCCATATGTGCGAAAGTGTTATTTTTCCACCTACCCATGCACTTTCCGATAGATTGGGCGTAAAAAATAATATCCCCGCAAAAATTGCTCCTCAAGGATTAAAACAGGCCAGTCAGCCGCTGCTTTTAGCCCTAAAAATGGTCTAAAATTATTTCAAAGCTTCTTTGCGCTTTAATTAAACTCTTTAATTCCTTTAATTAAAATCTTACATTTTAGTGCTTTTTGTAGAACCACAATTAATTTATAAAAATTTAGTAACTTTTACAAAATTACGCTTAATTTATAAAATTTTAGTATTCTGAGTTTTATTTTTGTTCGGGTTTAAAATCAAATATGACAGATTCCAATTAGAACTCACAATTTATGTTACAAAAAATAGAGAAAAAAGGTATGGAAAAAAAACTTTCCTAGAACCCATGGTTGACAATTAATGCATTTTCAAGTACCACCAAGCACTTTCATTAGATTGTCTGTATAGAGTTCTCTCCTAATAATGTAGATTTAAGTTTTTGTATATAAGTAAACTCCCAAGTAAATAACGCAAGGAGAAATCAACTCAAATATTTTTACTAGTTCTTTATGTAATACAATGAAAATGACATATTTTTCTTTAAAGCTAATATTTTTTTCTATGTTGTAGTTGTTGCTTTAACCAAAGTTCCTTTAGTAGTAAAGCAAATGTTTGTATGTTATATTTAACATTCAAGGTTTTTATACTATTTATAGTCATTAGAAGGAAAGCAAAGAACTTTTACAACGAGTACTTGTTTTTATTACACCCTAACCCATCATGTCTTATTAATGACTTATTATTAACAATTTCGACTGTATCTCGTATGTGAAATATTTTAGCGTAGATTTTTAGGTGATCTGAAGATTGTTGCAATAAGTGTTATTATTATTATTTTATATTTTAGTCCTTTCTATAATCTACATTCGATTTTTTTAAATCTTATGTTTTGGGAGAATAGGCCCCATAGTGTTTCTATATAAATCTCAGTGTATCTATATAATTCCTTGTATGTATGAGGCAGTTGTGAGTATGTACAATATTTAATTCTAGTATACTGCATTTCTGATAAATGTTAGTAATACCTGTAAAATTCATGTTTTTACGATTGTATATATATTTTTCATTTATTACAATTTTTTGGTACTTTGTTGCTGAAAGAAAAAAGAATGAACGAATCAAAGAATAATTAAGATGTAAAATTTTTATTATATACCCAGATCTTTGAAGAACTAATTCCTCTTTGAATGAATTCACTACCAATCGAATTCAATTTTCTCTAGAATTGAATGCATTCCTTTTCTTAAGTAATTCACTGAATTCATTCAACTGAATGCGTTCATCAAACAACAAATTCAAAGAATTAATTCAATTGCAATAGTTTTTTTATTAAATTAAATGAATTAATTCACCGGTGAACGCGTTCAATTTTATAAATCGAACTGAAAAAAGTGAATTAATTCCTTACTGAATTAATTCACCAATGAATTCATTCAATTTCATTTTCATTCAGTGAATTAAAAAAAAATAAAATTACATTCAGTGAATTAAAAAAAAGGAATAAGTTCACTGAATTAAATAAAAAATAAAATAAGTTCACTGAATTAAAAAAAAAAATAAAATAAGTTCACTGAATTCAAAGGTTGTTTTCGGCCTTATTTGTGAATCATGTAGGTTGATAAACAGCATCCGGCTTCTAATTTGTTACTAGCACATGCTGTAAAATTGCTTATTTAAAAATTTTATTTGTACATTATTGTTTTGTTCTACTGAACGGCAGAAAACAGGCTTTGAATTCAGTGAACTTATTTTTCAATTCAGTGAACTTATTTTATTTTTTTTTCAATTCAGTGAACTTATTATTTTTTTTTTTTTTTAATTCACTGAACGTAATTTAATTTTTTTTTAATTCACTGAACGAAAATGAAATTTAACGAATTCAGTAGTGAATTAATTCAGTAAGGAATTAATTCAATTTTTTTGCGTTCGATTTATAAAATTGAACGTGTTCAATAGTGAATTAATTCATTTGATTTAATAAAAAGAACTATTGCAATTGAATTAATTCGTAACAAAATAAATCGAACGAAAGCAAATATAAATTAATTCCATTCAAAATATGGTGCTTAGTGAATTAATTCATCGAATTTTTAATTCAGAATTGAAAAATTGAATTAAGGAATTAAATCTTCAAAGCTCTGTATATAACACATCAAGTATATGAAATTCTTTCTGGAACATATACATTGTATTCTCTAGCAATTAATTTAGGAAAGGTTTTTTTTATTTGAAATTGTGTTAAAATGAGTTTTCAAATTAAGACATTTATAAATAAGCAAAAGCAATTTAAATTTAGAAAGATTTAAGTATAAAGCACAATTACATTACCTTTAAAATTTTAGTAGCTTTAAAAAAATTTTTTTTTTCTTTCAATACATTTTGTTAAAAAAATTTTAGTTATGGAAATACATTTTAAGAGGACTTACAATTTAAAGATTTCGTTTCCCTGAAATTTTTTTTCACTTTTATGCCTCATAAATTTTCAAGTGTCATCATCATAGTTTACATTTTTTTTTTGCTTCATTGTCTTTGTTAGCAAAATGAAATAAAAGAGAAACTCTCCCTTATTTTAATGTTCTAAAAGCTCTAACTAAATACTGCGGTAGCTTTTATGCTCAAAGTTTTTCCTTAAAAACAAAAGAAGAAAAATAATGAAACAATAATACAATTGTAAACGGTCTTAAGGCTTTTTGACTAACAAAAAAATATTCTAACAATAAGAAACAAAAAAGAATATGAAAATTTTACTACAGATTAAGAATGATAAAAAAAATTTTTTTACAAAAACATTTAAATTATGTAGCTGTTGTTTTTAAAAGTAACTTTGTACTTCCGTTAAAAATTGCGACAAATAAATATTTAGCAAAAAAGTAACAATATACCAAAAAAAACTCTCCCTCCCTTAAATTTATGCAATAAACCAAAAAACGAAGAAGATTATTATCTTTCAAATACTAGAGTGTACTAAAAAAAAACTACTGCTTCCTTTGACTACCAACCACTACTAAACGCAAATTAAGATTTATGACGATTGCTAAAGCCAAGTGAGCCAGAAGCATAAAAAATTGTAACAAAATTTATATAAACAATAGGGTAGCAACTTTACAAAAAAACTTAAAGTTTCAAATGTTTATTGTGAATCTTCGATTTTAGGTATAGGATGTGTTCAGCGAACTTATGTAAAACACTACGAACAACATTTTTGTGGAACACTTTAACTCTATAACTCTTCAATTAAATGGATTTTTTTGGCTCTTTTTTAAAAAGAAACAAAAAAGACCCGTAAGTTGAAGAGTTGGAAGGTAAAAATTTTCCACAAAAGTATTCCTTGTAGTGTTCTACATAAGTTTGCTGAACACATTCTATACCTAAAATAGAAGATTCATATGGTTTCCCCCTGAAAGCCAGGTTTGTTCGACATTTGGGCGCCATAACTGAATAAGTACCAGATTAAACCTTAAACACATTTTAAGTTTTGACTTATTTCTGGCATTGAAGTTAAATTCTCAAATTTGATGTCTTCAGAGACTTTAGTAGAATTTCATAGCAAATATTTTTGCGGAAACTTTTAACCCTGTAACACTTCCACTTACGAGGCTCTTATGACCCTCTCTAAAATGGGGTCAAAACAGTCCCTTTAATTGCAGAGTAAGAGGACTAAAATGTTCCGCCAAAATATTTGTCATGAAATTTTACTATAAGTCTGTGAAGACATCAAAGTTGGAAATATAACTTCAATGCCAGAAATAAGTCAAAACTTAAAATGTGTTTAAGCGTTAAACTCGTACTTATTCAGATTTGGCGCCCAAATGTCGAACAAACCTGGATTTTAGCGGGAAACTATGTGAATCTTCTATTTTAAGTATAGGATGTGTTCAACAAACTTATGTAAAATACTACGGCGAAGATTTTTGTGGAACATTTTTACCCTCTAACTCTTCAACTTATGGGTATTTTTTGTCCCTTTTTAAAAGGGGGTCAAAAAAGTCCCATTAATTGAAGAGTTAGAGGGTTAAAATGTTACACAAAAATATTTCTCGTAGTGTTTTACATAAGTTCGCTGAACACATTCTAGACCTAAAATGGAAGACTCACATGGTTTCCTATACCGATTCACAATAAAACATACGAAAAAATGGGGAAATTTTAACGCCCCTAAAATAAAAGCTGTGTTTGTGCGGCAAGCTATCAACGTTGGCTTATGTCATTTCCATACAAATTTGGCATTAATAACGTTAAGAGTTAACACTAAACGTTGGCTAATTTGTATGAGAATGACATAAGGCAACATTGAGAGCTTGCCGCACAAACACAGCTAAAATTCCGATGTGATCTTTCAAAACGCCGACAAACTTATATTTTTTTTGAACTCCTCTACCAAAATCCGTTGTCAGAACACCGTAATTGTGGATCTATTAAAGTGAATCCAAGTAATTGATAGAATCTACAAATTTTGCTATTGAGGCTTTTAAAAAGTACCCAAATCTAAGAGGAAGTACCAAAATATAAAAAACTACCAAAATTCTAAAAAAGTACCAAAATCCTGAAAATTGATTTTGTTTTATATAAAAGTACCAAAATAACAAATCCCTTGTGGTTTTACAAAAGTACCATAATCTAAAAAAGTACCAATTTTTAAAAAGTACCAAAATTTAAAAGAATTTAAGAAATTTATCGTCGATTTTGACGTTTGGTACTTTTTTATATTTTGGTACTTTTATAAAACCACGGTAAATTTCTAAGATTTTCGAAGTTTTTTTAGGAGTTTGGTACTTTTTTACATGTGGGTTCTTTTGTAGGGTTTTGGGGATTTTTTTATAATTTTGATACTTTTTTTAAAGTTTTGGTACTTTTATAAAACCACAGCAAATTTACAAGATTTTATAAATTTTTTTTAGGAATTTGGTACTTTTTTAAATGTTGGTTTTTTTAAGGTTTTGGTGATTTTGTTTTTGATTTTGATACTTTTTTTAAGGTTTTGGTACTTTTTTTTGTGATTTTGATACTTTCTAAATACCACGATTGATTTTATATGATTTTTGGTACTTTTAAAAACCACGATAGTTTTTGTATAATTTTTGGTACTTTTTAATATTATGGTTTATGCACTTATTTCTATGTATTTTGGCACCTTTCTCAGGAGTTTGGTGCTTTTATTAAACACCACAATTGATTTTTTTTTGTGATATTGGTACTTTCTAAACACCACGATTGATTTTTTATGATTTTTTTTTACTTTAAAAACCACGATTGTTATTGTGTGATTTTTGGTACTTTTGACTCCGGTACTTTTTTATATTTTCGTATTTTTTTTAAATTACTATTTAAGTTCAGTTCGCTAAAAGTTTTTCACTTTGAAGTTAACATACATATATACAAACACTAAAAATCTACATTATACCCTAGAGAGAACCCCATAAAGACAATCTGATGATAGTGATTGGTAGCACTTGAAAATGCATTAATTGTCAACCATTTTTTCTAGAAAAGTTTTTTTCGTAAGTTTTTTCTCTATTTGTTGTAAAATAAATTGTGATTCTATTTGGAATTTATCATATTTGATCTTAAAACCGAAAAAAAATAATACTCATTGTAACAAACTTCAGATCAACTAAAATCTACCGTAAAGTACTTTAAGAAATCAAAAAATACCAAATAAAGCAGATTAAAAAGTATAAATAAAAAAACCAAAGAAATCAAAAAAGTAAAAAATCCAAAGAAATCACAAAAAAAATACAAAAAATCCCAGTAATAAAAATGATTCCAAAAATTTGAGAAATCAAAAATGTGCCAAAATTATAGAAAATAAATAAGTGCCACAAATCTTACAAATAAACGAGTAAAAAGGTTAAAGTCGGGCATGCCGACTATACAATACCCTACACCAGTCTGGTATATTGTTTGGATCCGAAATTCGAATGGGTTAAAATGGGGCTTGTGTCAAAATTTTCTATAATGTGAGTCAGCGCACCAAATTTCATTAAAATATCTTAATATTTGCGACCTGCAGTTTGTAACCAAGCCAATTTTGGGGGGACCCTTATATGGGCACTACTTCTAAACATGGACCGATGTTCACCAAAATCCTTGAGCCAACATAGGTCTATGTACCAAATTTCATCAAAATATCTTAATATTTGCGACCTGCAGCGTATAAACATTATAATTTTGGTAGGACCCTTATATGGGCACTAGGTCTAAACATGGACCGATGTTCACCAAAATCAATAGGCTGCATTATTGGGCCAATATAGGTCTGTGTACCAAATTTCATCAAAATATCTTAATATTTACGACCTGCAGCATATAAATAGTATAATTTTGGTAGGACCCTTATATGGGCACTAGGTCTAAACATGGGCCGATGTTCACCAAAATCAATAGGCTGCATTATTGGGCCAATATAGGTCTGTGTACCAAATTTCATCAAAATATCTTAATATTTACGACCTGCAGCATATAAAAAGTATAATTTTGGTAGGACCCTTATATGGGCACTAGGTCTAAACATGGACCGATGTTCAAAAAAATCAAACTTGTTCGTCCTTGGGCCAACATAGGTCTGCGTACCAAATTTCATCAAAATATCTTAATAGTTGCGACCTGTAGAGTGCGCACAAGATTGCATCGACAGACAGACAGACGGACGGACGGACGGACGGACAGACGGACATCGTTAAATCGAAATAAAAAAAAATTCTGAACCGATCGGTATACTATAAGGTGGGTCTACGACCAATATTTTTTGGTGTTACAAACATCAGCACAAACTTATAATACCCTGACCACATAGTGGTGTAGGGTATAAAAAGTACCAAAAAATCATACGAATATCAGAATAGTATAAAAACAAAAAAGTAAAAAATCAAACCAAAAACCAAAGAAAGCAAGATAGTAACAAAATTCCTCAAATAATCTAAAAAGTACCAAAAATCTGAGAAAAGTACCAAAAATCGGTGAAATAACAAAAAAGTATAAAAGATGTAAGCAGAGATTTGAAGAATTAGTTCCTTTTTGAATGAATTCACTACCAATCGAATTCAATTTTCTCTAGAATTGAATGAATTCCTTTTCTTAAGTAATTCACTGAATTCCTTTTCTTAAGTAATTCACTGAATTCATTCAACTGAATGCGTTCATCAAACAACAAATTCAAAGAATTAATTCAATTGCTATAGTTCTTTTTATTAAATCAAATGAATTAATTCACCGGTGAACGCGTTCAATTTTATAAATCGAACGGAAAAAAAAGTGAATTAATTCCTTACTGAATTAATTCACCACTGAATTCATTCAATTTCATTTTCATTCAGTGAATTAAAAAAAACGAGTAAAAAGGTTAAAGTCGGGCATGCCGACTATAGAATACCCTACACCAGTCTGGGTAAAAGCCAACTAATGTCACCAAAATCAATAGGCTGCGTTATTGGGCCAATATAGGTCTGTGTACCAAATTTCATCAAAATATCTTAATATTTGCGACCTACAGCGTATAAACAGTATAATTTTGGTAGGACCCTTATATGGGCACTAGGTCTAAACATGGACCGATGTTCATCAAAATCAATAGGCTTCGTCCGTGGGCCAAAATAGGTCTGTGTACCAAATTTCGTCAAAATATCTTAATATTTACGACGTGCATCGTATAAACAATATAATTTTGGGGGGACCCTTATATGGGCACTAGGTCTAAACATAGACCGATGTTCACCAAAATCAATAGGCTTCGTCCTTCGGCTGCCATAAGTCGGTGTACCAAATTTCATCAAAATATCTTAATATTTGCGACCTGCAGCGTATAAACAATATAATTTTGGTAGGACCCTTATATGGGCACTAGGTCTAAACATGGACCGATGTTCACCAAAATCAATAGGCTTTGTCCTTGGGCCAACGTAGGTCTGTGTACCAAATTTTATCAAAATATCTTAATATTTGCGACCTGCAGCGTATAAACCATATAATTTTAGTAGGACCCTTATATGGGCACTAGGTCTAAACATGGACCGATGTTCACCAAAATCAATAGGCTGCGTTACTGGGCCAATGTAGGTCTGTATACCAAATTTTATCAAAATATCTTAATATTTACGACGTGCATCGTATAAACAATATAATTTTGGGGGACCCTTATATGGGCACTAGGTCTAAACATAGACCGATGTTCACCAAAATCAATAGGCTTCGTCCTTCGGCTGCCATAAGTCGGTGTACCAAATTTCATCAAAATATCTTAATATTTGCGACCTGCAGCGTATAAACAATATAATTTTGGTAGGACCCTTATATGGGCACTAGGTCTAAACATGGACCGATGTTCACCAAAATCAATAGGCTGCGTTATTGGGCCAATATAGGTCTGTGTACCAAATTTCATCAAAATATCTTAATATTTACGACCTGCAGCGTATAAACAGTATAATTTTGGTAGGACCCTTATATGGGCACTAGGTCTAAACATGGACCGATGTTCACCAAAATCAATAGGCTGCGTTATTGGGCCAATATAGGTCTGTGTACCAAATTTCATCAAAATATCTTAATATTTACGACCTGCAGCGTATAAACAATATAATTTTGGTAGGACCCTTATATGGGCACTAGGTCTAAACATGGACCGATGTTCAAAAAAATCAAACTTGTTCGTCCTTGGGCCAACATAGGTCTATGTACCAAATTTCATCGAAATATCTTAATAGGTGCGACCTGTAGAGTGCGTACAAGATTGCATGGACAGACAGACAGACGGACGGACGGACGGACGGACGGACGGACGGACAGACGGACATCGTTAAATCGAAATAAAAAAAAATTCTGAACCGATCGGTATACTATAAGGTGGGTCTACGACCAATATTTTTTGGTGTTACAAACATCAGCACAAACTTATAATACCCTGACCACATAGTGGTGTAGGGTATAAAAATTACATTCAGTGAATTAAAAAAAAAAATAATAAGTTCACTGAATTGAAAAAAAAATAAAATAAGTTCACTGAATTAAAAAAAAAAAATTAATAGTTATATTTTTTTCCAAATTTATCTATATCTGTAAAGTTTTTATTTTTAATAGTAAAAGGCTTTATTTTTGAATCATGTCGGTTGATAAACAGCCCCCGGTTTCTAATTTGTTACTAGCACACGCTGTAAAATTGCTTATTTAACTTTTATTTGTACATTATTGTTTTCTTCTACTGAACGGCAGAAAACAGGCTTTGAATTCAGTGAACTTATTTTATTTTTTTTTTTAATTCGGTGAACTTATTTTATTTTTTTTCAATTGCATCTGTGTGAGCTTTCTAAAATAAGTGTTGCCTCCTTATTGCTCATAGATGCTAAATTATGTAGATGTGTGTGTGTGCGTCTATGTCTTTGTATGCGTGTTTATTTTGAATTTTTTTTTTTTTAAGTTTTACGCCCAAATGATTACAAATGACTTAAATGACTTGTGTTGACATGTCAAGTGTTTTGAAACGTTCCTGGACTTTTGAATATTTTATTAGCGGAATTTGTAATGCGCCAACATGTTTCTGTTTAAAAATACCATATACATATATATTACTCTGACAAGGAGACAAGTGGACATCTCATAGTAGAATATATAAAGAGGATTATGTCGGTGTTGTGATGAAGATGAATTTTAAAAGTTTAATTTCAAAATGGTTTTTATTAATCTATAAAAATTAAATGCTATGAATTTTAAATTATGTACTCGTATAAGTAAATGTTAATATCAAAGGAAAGAAAGAAAATCTTACAAATTTTTATTAAGAAATTAGTTATTTTCTTTAGGTTGCTGTTTTTGTGAAATTAAATACTATTCCTAGGTTTGACCTTTTCGAATTTTGGCTCCTTCTTCCTTTGGTTTAGTCACATCAGCAATCTTCGAATGATGTTATAGATTTTGGGTCTTGGAAACTTGCACATTATAGTTCTTTTAATTTTTTTATTCACCCTTGATTAATTTCTTAGAATTAACTACATCGTTACATTTTTCATCTTTTTAGATTTCCGTATTTTTTTTTCAAATTTTGGTACATTTCCCACAGATACTTTTTATACCCTGCACCACTGGATATATTGGGATTGTGCTGATGTTTGTAGCTACCAAAAATAATGGACATAAATCCCCCTTATACCATATTGATGGATTCAGAATCACTTTCTGAGACGATTAAGCGATGTCCGTCCGTCTGTCCATGTAAAACGAACGACTACAGGTCGAAATTCTTGATTAATGGGACAAAATTTGGTACATTAGCCATATATTAAAGTTTTTTTTAGAACCACGGTTGATTTCTCAGAGTTTGTTTTTTTTTAGATATCGGTACTTTTCATACCGGTACTTTTTTTAGAAAAATATTTAAAAAAAACACGAACAATTTTCTAGAATTTAGTACTTTTTTAGATACCGGTACTTTTCATATATTGTGGTACCTTTTTAGACTTTGGTACTTTTTTAAAACCGCGTTTGAAAATTCTGATATTAATTTATGATCTTGAGTCAAACTGAAATAACATTAAATTTAATTTTTCAGATTTTAATAATTTTCTAAAAACTACGATTGATTTTTTTTTTATTTATTTATTTTTAATTTTTTTTTTTTTTAGTTTGGTGCTTTATTCAGATTTTGGTGCTTTTTTAGATTTTGGTACTATTTTAGATACATATTTTGATACTTTTTTTGATGTTAGTATTTTTTAGTAAATTTTTCTTAGATTTTGGTACTTTTATACTACCAGGATTGATTTACTTTTGAACCACGATTGATTTCTTAGAGTTTGGTACTCTTTTTATATTTTGGTACTTTTTATACCGGTAGTTATCTTAAATCAATTTTTTTTTTTATAAAAATAGGAATGATTTTCTAAGAATTTGGTACTTTTTTAGATACCGGTACTTTTTATATATTGTGGTACTTTTCCTAGATTTTGGTACTTTTGTAAAAAGTCTACTTTGGTACTTCTATAAAACCTCCACTTATTTCTTACAGTTAAGTACTTTTCCAAAACAAGTTTGGTGCCTTATTTGGGTTTTGGTACTTTTTTATATTTTGGTACTACATATTTTTATATTTTGATAATTTTTTAGATTTTAGTACCTTTTAGTGTAACTTTTCATAGGTTTTGGTATTTTAATACTACCACGATTGATTTACTTTTAAACCACAATTGATTTCTTAGGGTTTGGCACTTATTTTTAATATTGGTACTTTTTATACTGGTACTTTTCTAGTTATTTTATACAAACACGATTGATTTCTAAGAATTTGGTACTTTTTGCACTTTTCATACATTGTGGTAACATTCTTAAACTTTGGTACTTTTTTTAAACCACGATTGATTTCTTACGGTGGGTCTCATACTGCAGGTTTAAACGTTAGTTAATAGTTAACCCAAAAATTTGTTGTTGTTTTGTGTACATTTTTTTTTGACATTTTCTTTTGTTTATAGTTAAGTTAAAGTTAAACCTACAGTATGAGACCCACCGTTAGAGTTAAGTTATTTTTCTAAGCGTTTGATAATTTTTCAGATTTTAATACATTTCTAAAACTACGATTGATTTTTTTTCTTGAATTTGTTGCCTAATTTCGATTTTGGTGATTTTTAGATTTTGGTACTATTGTTAGATTTTGATAATTTTTTAGATATTAGTACTTTTTTATTGTAAGTTTTCTTAGACTTTGGTACTTTAATATTTACTACCACGATTGATTTATTTTTGAACCCCCACTGATTTCTCAGGGTATGGTACCTGTTTTGATTTTGGTACTTTTTATATCGGAACTTTTTTTAGATCAAATTTTTTATTAAAACAAAAATGATTTCGTACAATGTGGTACTTTTTTTGGATTTTGTTAGTTTTCTAAAACTACGATTCATTTGTTCTCCTTTTTTTTGAGTTTAGAGTCTTGATTTAGATTTTGGTACTTTTTTAAAATTTTTTTGCTATTTTCAGATTTTGATATTTTTTTTAGATTTAAGTACTTTTTTAGTGTTACTTTTCTTAGATTTTGGTATTAAAATACTACCGCGATTGATTTATTTTTGTTACTTTTTTTAGATTTTGGTAGTTTTTAAATTTTTGTACCTTTTTTAGAATTTGGGACTTTTATAAAACTTGTAACGATGAGTTTTCCTCTATTAAATGGTAAAGGGTTCGTACAGAAATTTATTTGATGCAGTGACCGAGAGAAAAAAAGCAACTAGTTGAGCTTCTTCTAAGGTATGACACCTACGTGAGACGGTATGCTTCCTTTCTCAACTACGACCACGATTGATTTCTTAGAAGCTTTGTCACTTTTATAATATTTTGGCCGCTTATTAGATTTTGGTATTTTTTTTAACACCTTTTTTTTGATACTTTTCTTATATTTTGGCACATTTCTTATATTTTGGTACTTTTACAAAGATGCGACTGATTTCCTAGAGGTTCTTACTTTTTTATTTCGTTACTTTTCTTAGATTTTGGTACATTTATTTGATTTTGTTATTTTTATAAAACAGCGATTGATTTTATAAAGGGTTTTTGCATTTCGGTACTTTTCTTATGTTTTGGTATATTTCCCAGATTTTGGTACTTTTATAAAACCGTGATTGTTTTCTTAGATGTTGGTACTTTTTAAGTAATTTTCTAAAATGTTGGTACTTTTCTTAAATTGTGGTTCATTTTTTAAATGTTCGTACTTTTGTAAAAACACTGTTGGTTTCTTTTGATATTTTAGTACTTTTGTTAGATTTTGGTACTTTTATAAAACCACGATTGCTTTCATAGAGGTTGGTGGTTTTTTATGGTTTGGTACTTTTAAATTCTGTTACTATTCTTAGATTTTAGTACTTTTATAAAACCGCGACTGATAATTTAGAGTTTGGTACTTTTTTTGCTGTTGGTACTTTTCTTAGAATTTGGTACTATTTTTAGATTTTAGCATATTCATAAAATCACGATTAATCTTTTAAGGTTTGTTTTCCTTTCAGATTTGGGTATTTTGCTTAGATTTATTGATATTATTAAACCATGATTGGTTTCTTTGTGTTTTTTTTAGAATTTGGTACTTTTTTAGATTTTGGGGCTTTTTTCAGATTTTTATACTTTTATTAAATTTTGTTACATTTATTGGACTGCGATCGATTTTTGATTTCTTGGTATCCTTTTTAAGATTATGATACATTTCTTAGACTGGTACTTTATTTAGTATTGTGTAGTCTTTGGTACTTTTTAAGATTTTGGTACTTTTCTTAGATTTTGCTACTTTAACACTAACACAGTTGTTTTCGTATGGTAGGGTACTTTTATTTAGATTTTTAGTACGTTTCTTAGATTTTAATAGTTTTATAAAAACATGGTTGATTTTTTATAGTTTGATACTTTTCTTAGATTTGGTAATTTTTTATCAAACTTCTCTAATTGTTTTGACTTTAATTATATCTCAATATTTTTTATGTATTTATTCTTTAAATCTTCCTCTTAGTATTACTCCTAAAAAACTTAATTAAATTTAATATTTTTTAAAGCTTAAATTTATAGTTCCTTTTTTCCGTTCAATATCTATATCAAACAATTACTTATTACTACATAAATGTTAAATGTTTTATAGAACTTTGTCCATACATAACGATAATCATATTTTTACAATACAATAACCTTAAATCAAGATTAAAATTAAGATTTATTGAATATATGTCTATAAAATTTTGTAATCTATTTTTCTGCTATATGAATAAATTGCTTTTTGTGACATTCTTTTGACAACAAATTATGCAGATATTGATTTTATATATTTTTTTTTCTTACTGGAATATCCTTTTATCTAACTGACTGACATAATATATTTTAATGACTTTAAAGAGCTATAAAATCTTTTAGATCTTAAAAGAATTGTGCCTTTTTTTATCGACATCAGCATCAGCATCAGAAATATATAACATCATTATAACAATAACGTCATCATGACAATAACATCATTAATATCAATTTTGTTTATGAAAATTAACATAAAATTATATTTTAGTATTAAGAGATGTCAATTCTGGGTATGTGCGCGCGTGTGTGAGTGTTTGTGTGTGAATGGATGGTTGAAATGCTTATGTGTATGAGAGTTTGTTCAAAATTATAATATTCAATACGTACTTAATTTATATTTTTGCTGTACGTTCATGTGTGTTGGAATATTCGTGTAATCAACCACACTGTAAATGATTTGCTATAAATTTGTGTTTTGTTTAAGGCATATACAAACAACTAGAGAGAGGGAAGGTCTTCCCAAATAAAAATAACAAATAAAGCAATGTAAATGACAAAGTATACTTTTTACGTATGAGCAATATGGAATTGTGTTATTAACAAATATTAATCATACGCATTAAAACACTATAACAATAAAAAATTTGGTGTTAAACAATCGAAGCTTTTCAATGACATATCTCTTTGTAGATTCTGTTATTCTTTGGCACTTTTCCTTAGTTTTAAATACATTTTTATAGATTTGATACTTCTTACAATTTTTATGGTATCCCTTAGCACGGTACTTTTTCGGAATTTGTTACTTTTAGAATTTCATCATAAATATTTTTTTCTTTTTACATTTTTATCATTTTGGTTCATTAAAAATCCCACAAATAATTTGTCAAATTTTGGTACTTTTTCTTATTATTTGCTTTTGGTACTTTTTCCGATTTTAGTACTTATCATATAATTAGGTACTAAGGTCGAATTTTGGCACTTTTTTGAATTTTGGTACTTTCTAAAATTTTTTTTCTTAGTACTTTAGTACTTTTTTGGTTTATTTTTTTTCTTTGACACTATAAATTGATTTTGGTACTTTTCAGATTTTAATAGATTTTGTTACTTTTTTGGATTGTGGTAATTTTTTAGATTTCAATAGATTGTGGTACTTTTTAAGATTTTGGTACCTTTTAAGAATTTGGTACTTTTTTTAGATTTCAGTATTTTTTTAGATTTTAATTATGGCACTTTTCTTAGATGTTAGTTCTTTTATTAACGACCAGTTTTTTCATAATCAGAGTTAAGATCGAAATAATTTGACAGATTTTTGAATTTTTTTTTATTTTTTGATTTTGGTACTTTTTCAGATTTTAATACTTTTTATATAATTTGGTACTAATGTTGGATGTTGGCACTTCTTTAGATTTTGTTACTTTTCTTAGATTTTGGTACTTTTTTAGATTTTGGTACATTTTAGATTTTAGTACTTTTTTGTTTTTTTTTTTTTCTTTGGCACTATAAATTGATTTTGGTACTTTTCAGATTTCAATAGATTTTGTTACTTTTTTGGATTGTAATACTTTTTCAGATTTCAATATATTTTGGTTCTTTTTTGGATTTTGGTACTTTTAAAGATGTTGGTACTTTTTTTTAGATTTCAGTATTTTTTTAGATTTCAATTATGTCACTTTTCTTAGATGTTAGTTTTTTTCTAAGGGCCAGTTTCATAATCAGAGTTAAGATCGATTGTTTGTTAAATATTCCTTATTAATTCGACAGATTTTGGTCCTTTTTGTTTTATAATTTTTCTAAAAATCACTTACATTTGGATTTTGGTGCTTTTCTAAGATTTTAGAATTTATTTAAAATTTTGGTACTTTTTTATATTTTGGTACTTTTTTAGTTTTTAGTACTTATCATATAATTTGGCACTAATTTTGAATATTGGCACTTTTTTGGATTATGGTACTTTTTTGATTTTGGTACTTTTCTTAGATTTTGATACTTTTTTTTAGATTTTATTACTTTTTTGTATTTTTTTCTTTGACACTATAAATTGATTTTGGTACTTTTTAAATTTAAATATATTTTGGTACTTTTTTGGTACCTATTAAGATTTTAGTATTTTTTAGATTTCAGTACTTTTTTAGATTTTAATTGTGGCACTTTTCTTAGATTTAAGTACTTTTCCTAAGGGCCCGTTTCATAATCAGAGTTAAGATTGAATTTTTCTTAAATATTCCTTGAATTAAATTTAAAAACCCAGAATTAATTCGACAGATTTTGGTGCTTTTTTGGATTATGGTACTTTTTTGATTTTGGTACTTTTCTTAGATTTTGGTACTTTTTTTAGATTTTATTACTTTTTTGTTTTTTTTTTTTCTTTGACACTATAAATTGATTTTGGTACTTTTTAAATTTAAATAGATTTTAGTACTTTTTTTGGATTCTGTTACTTTTAGTAGATTTTGGTACTTTTTAAGATTTTGGTACCTATTAAGATTTTAGTATTTTTTTAGATTTCAGTACTTATTTAGATTTTAATTGTGGCACTTTTCTTAGATTTTAGTACTTTTCCTAAGGGCCAGTTTCATAATCAGAGTTAAATTTTAATTTTTCTTAAATATTCCTTGAATTAAATTTAAAAACCCAGAATTAATTCGACAGATTTTTGTGCTTTTTGTTTTATAATTTTTCTAAAAATCAGTTACATTTGGATTTTGGTGCTTTTCTAAGATTTTAGAATTTATTTAAAATTTTGGTACTTTTTTATAGTTTGGTACTTTTTTATATTTGGTACTTTTTTAGATTTTAGTACTTTTTTTTTTTGCCACTATTATTTGATTTTGGAACCACTATTTGACTTTGGTACACTTTTAGATTTTAAAATTTTTCACAGAATTTGGTACTTACATATGTATGTTAGATTTTGGTACCATATTTTCTACACTGGGTAGTTCTGACTATAAAAATGTCACCAAGACTTTGAGATTTTTCTTAACTTTTGTTATCATTCTTAGAATTTAAAATTTCTTCATTTTTACTTTTTTAAAATTTTGATAATTTTTTCAGATTTCGGTACCTTTTCTTGATTTTGGTATTTTTCTTTGGTTTTTATGCTTTTCCTTGATTTCGGTAGCTTTCTTTGATTTTGAATACTAATTTTTGGCTTTGATTTTGGTACTTTTTTGGATTTTGGCACGTTTCTAGGACTTTCTAATATTTTATTATATTTTTAGATTGTGGTACTTTTCTTAAATTTGATTTTGCTACTTTTTCAAATTTTGGTAATTATCTTCGATTTTGACACCTTCTTTGATTTGGTACTTTTCTTAGATTTTGGCACATTTCTTTGTTTTGCTACTTTTTATAGTTTAATAGTTCGTTTAGACAGGGAAATTAATCTACTTGATTAAAGTTAAACCAACTTTTTAAAATTTATCTATAAGACGTGAATTTTTTGGCAGTTAAAAGTTTAACTCTGTCAATTTAAAACGCCGAGGTGACGCCGTTAGCGATTCGGCACATTGTCGGCAGCGCCAACATATTTTTACGGCACAGTCTTAACATTAATTTTTATCTGACTTTGTGTGTGTTACCTCAGTGTTATCAACCGTCATTATAACAAAAACAGCGTTGCGTACAATTAGTAGTATAAATACAGAGTTGTTTAGAATTAGTGATCACAAAGTTGGATTGACTGTAAATCAAAAACATTAAAATAGGGCTTAATCGATTGATTAAAAAGTTAATCCGACTTTTACGGGATTAAACTTTGTGTCTAAACTGGGTACAAGGTGCTTTTCTTTGATTTTGTTACTTTTAATAGACTTTGGTATTATTCTTTGATTTTGTTTCGCCTTTTAAATTTTGGTAGCATATTTTTTAATTTTGCAACAATCCTTTGATTTCGATATTTTTCATAAATTTAAAATTTTTTATATGAAATACTTTTTCGAATTTTGGTACTTTTAGGCTTTGGCAATTGTTTTGTTTGGTACTTTTCTTAGAGTTTGATGCTTTTTGTAGACTTTATTAACATTGTTGGAATTTTCTATGAATTTGGTAATTTCTTTTTTTTTTATTTTGTTACTTTTTTTTAGATTTTGGCACTTTTCTGCAATTTAGGTACATTTCTTAGATTTTGGTATCTTTCTTCAATTTTACTAACAGGTTTTTAATTCCTCCTCTTATATTTGATTTTGGGTATAAGATTTTTTTAATTTGAGCACTATTCTTTTATTTTATTACTTATTTGCATCTTAGTACTTTTTAAATATTGGTACTTTTCATAGACTTCGGAAGTTTTTTAAAGTTTGGTACTTTTCTTAGAGTTTTTGATATTTTCTATGATTTTAGAATTTTTCTAAAATTTTATTAGTTTTCATATATTTAGTTAGAATATTCTATATTTTATTAGTTTTCTTACATTTTTGTACTTTTCTTTGACTTTGGGCCTTTTTTTTATAAATTTTGGAAATTTTCTTTATTTTGGTACTTTTTTTTTGATTTGGTTATTTTTTTTTACTTTCCTTCGATTTAGGTACGTTTTTTTTATTTTGGTACTTTTCTTTGATATTGGTACCACATTTCTTTAATTTTAAAACTTTTTTGATTTTGATACTTTTCTTAAATTTTACTACTTGTTTATGTTTAGTACTTTTTCCAATGTTGGTACTTTTCTTAGACTTTGGGAATTTTTTCTTAGATATTGATAGATTTCGTCGATTTTACCAAATTTACTTTACTAACATTCTTAAAATTGTATATGATAGTGGAACTTTTCTTAGGTTTTGGTATTCGACTTCGCCTTTGATACATTTCTTCGATTTTGAACTGTTTCTTTTTTGTGAAACCTTTCTTTTTTATTGGTACTTTTCATTGATTTTGTTACTTTTCTTATATTTTGGAACGTTTTTTTATTGCTATGTACGTTTCTTGTATTTGAGGGCTTTTCTTTGATCTTAGTGCTATTTGTTTTTTGTTTGAGACCTTTTTTTAGAATTGATTTTGGCTTTTTTCTTTGGTTTTGATACTTTTATAAATTTTAGTACTTATTTTAGTAGCATTTTCGAATTAGAATTAAGTCCTTTTTTCAGACTTAAATTTTTTTTATTTTTTTTTTTTATTTAGATATGTTTCTTGTATTTCGGATTTTTCCTTGATCATAATACTATTTTTTTTATTTTTATTTGAGGTCATTTCTTAGAATTGATTTTGGCACTTTTATTTGATTTTGATACTTTTCTTAAATTTTATTATTTTTTTTTATATCTTAGTACTCGAATTTGGCAATTCTAAGACTTTGGTACTTTTTTAGATTCTGGTACTTTTTTAGTCTTAGGTACTTTTTTATTTTGGTACTTTTTTGTACAAACTTTTTTAGACTTTTACACCTTTCTTAAATTTTTGTACTTTATTAACACTTCTGAAATTTTCTTTGATTTTGGAACTCTTTTTCGATTGTGGTACTTTTCTTTAATTTTGGTAATTTTCTTTTATTTGGTTACTTTTCTTATATCTTGATACTTCTGTCCTTTTTAGGAACGTTCAGTGTTGCAATTTTGGTGCTTTTCAGGTATTTTTTCATGCTTTTTACCTATCCTTACCCGGTGATTTTTTAGAAATATCCGTTTTTAAATACGGGTATTTACAGTGCTTTTTCCAATTTCTGACAGTGCTTTTTGGATAACTTATATTTATGGTTTTTAATCTCGTTTTATTCCAATTTTCTTTAATTTTCTGAAAAAGTTAAAAAAATAATAAGACCTCCCAAGAAACATTTTAACAGACTCTCCGGCACGTACGGATTCATGAATCCGTAATTAATATTAAAAAAATTAATTTCGTATATTTTTGGTGAATTTTTACCCGTTTTTACAATGTTCTCAGTGCTTTTCTGCCTTCAGGAGTTGGCAACAATGGGTACGTTGGTTAGATTCTTGTTCTTCTCTTTGACTTTCGTACTACACCTTTTTTAACTTTGCTACTTTTTTTTTATTTTGTTCTTTATATATAAAATTACAAAATTTTTATTTAAAAACTACGAATTTTTTATTTTCGTATTTTTAGAAAAGCTTGAATTTTTGTACTTTATGAAAATGAAGAATTTGATTGTTTTCGAAACTTTAACAAAACCATGACTTTCATTGATTTTGGTACTTAAAAAAAAACTTATTTTTTTTTTAAATTTTCTTGTTATAACAAGAGGGAATTTATTGCTTTTCGCACTTTTACAATACAAATCCACAACATTCTTTGAATTTGGTAATTTTATAAAACCACGACTTTTTTTGGATTTTTGGTACTTTTTATGAACCTATTCTTTGGTAGTTTGATAAAACCACGGCTTTTTGATTATAGGTGGTCTTGCATATGGTCATACATGGGCATACATGATCATATGCGTCCATGCATAATTTAATATATTACCATACACGAACTCATATATTACCATATATCTTGGTATCCAAAATTTGAGGGTATGTGCCCGTATATGGTCATATATTATCATATATGTGCCGGTATAAACCATATATGAGCATACATGATCATATATCACCATATACCCTCAAATTTCGGATCCGAAGATATATATATGGTCATATACGAGATCATATATGGTCATATATTAAACTATGCATGGAGGTACATATATGATCATTTATGCCCATGTATGATCATATACAAGGCTATGTATGATCATGTATGTTCATGTATATTTCGATTTTTACATGGGTTTTCAACAATTACAAAGATCTCTGACCTTGGCACTTTTATAGAACCACAATATTTTTGGATTTTGGTATTTTTTAAGAACCATCTAAATCTTTGATTTAAGTACTTTAATAAAACCACGACTTTTTTGATTTAAGCACTTTTCAATAACTAAGAATATCTTTCAATTTGGTACTTTATTTAAAACCATAACTTTTCTGGATTTTGGTGCTTCTGAGGAACTAACAATTTCTTTGGTTTTGGTACTTTTTTTAAAACTTTTTAAATTTTTTTTGGATTGTGGTACTTTTAGAAAACCATTCAATTTTATAATTGTATTATTTTTAGATGATCCTAAATTTCTGTAATTTGAGTACATTTAAGAATCCAATAATTTTTGTGATTTTGTCACTTTCGAAAATCGGGACATTCTTTGAGTTTGATACTTAAGGGGGGTAAATACTGTAACTACAGCATTTTAAAGGGCATATTTGAACGTTTGTCAAAAATTCAATTAACAATATTTTTAATATTTTATTTTTTTATTGAAAAACCATGTTATCGTAGTATTTTTAAAAAATATCAGTTTTATATTTCCCTAGCCAAAATCGCCAGAGTTGCCACTTCATTACTGGCCTTTTTTAAAAAAGGAAAAATCGGCTGCCACTGTTCAGGCTTCATTAATTATCGGAAAATAAAAATGTAAAGTGATTCTTAATCCCACATAAATTCTCTAGTCCATATCGTGGCCCGATTTTTATTAAAAAAAAATTTTTTTAACAAAGTTGCCACACAAACTTAAAAATTCCAAAAAAGGCAACAAAAAACATATTTGATCGGGGATATAAAATTTATTTGACCAAAATTGAAAAAAAGGGCCACGTTAAGGACTAGAGTTTTTTGTTGCCTACGAAAGAAAAAAACCCGAATCGAAATCGGTTAACCCGCCTTGGCTGTACAGTGGCAGCCGATTTTGAACTCAGGGTTGTGGCAAAACGCGTTTAAAGTTTAAAATTAATTTTAAGCTAAGAAAACAGCAAAATTTCAAAAAGCCGTGTATGAACAAAATTTATATCGCACAGTTTTCTACATGTGCACCAAATTTGGGAAGAATCGGAAAAAGAGTATTTTATATATTACCCAAAATATTCTTAAAAACGATGGTAGAGAATTTATTAGACATTTCCTTTTAGTCAAAATATTTTTAGTTTGTACATTTTTTTATTTTTTATTTTTTTATTTGTTTTTTATTTTTTATAAGTTGATTACTTTTGTGGCTTATAAAAATCCATCAGTACCTGCCTCATATAATGTGGCTTCGCCCACCATCGAGGAATCGTCATTGGCTTTTCTTTAAAGACTGCATGCATTTCTTGCATCTTTGGATGTAGTTTTTTTTTCTTTTTTTTTCTGCTGTATTATGCGAAATAAGATTTTTAATAAAGGCAATGATAAAAAACGCTCCTAAAAAATTTTGTGTATAAATTTAATACATAGAATATTACTTTGTGGCCAAAATATATTTTACAAAAAAACATGTGGAAATTTTATTTCTTCGAATTTTTTATTGATATTTTCTGAGCATATACTGAAGAGTATGCTCTATCCAAATAAAATATAAAAAAAATTCCGAAACGAAATTTTTCCTTGAGTTGATACCCCCCTTAAGGGAAATTGGGAATTTTTTTGAATTTAGTTTATCTGTTTTTAATTTATGATTCTTTTTGCTATTTTTTTTTTTATTGTTGCTATTCAATCTGGGAAACCTTCCTCATACTACTACATCAGTTTATATTAAATCTCCTTGCTTATTTCAAAAATATGATATTTATAAACTATACGAGTATATACAAAAACTACATAGAATATATTTATTATATGTATGTATCCTCATTCATTCACAAAACTAACAGCAAGAACTTATCAAAAAATATAGTGAAATTTGTCAATTTTATGTTCTGATATATAGTATGAAAATTATTCAAACATCGTGCATGGCAAAAATACATATCAACAGAGACTTCATATTTTGAAGTATGAATTTTTAATATTATAAAGTGAATTTCCAAAAGAAAAAAAAAAACTTATCTTAATTTGACACATTACCATAGATAAAGTATAAAATTAAATTTAAAACACATGTCTTATTAATGGTGACAAAAAAAAATTTCAAATTGTAGATGGAAAATCAGCAGGAATAGAAATTTTACTTCTGCTACCCCCCACCTCTTCCAGCATTTCAGGATTTATATGTTCATATTGCTGTATATTGTATATAATAATAGTAGGATGGTTTAATGTTGTTGTTGTTATACGCATGTCATTTTTAGGTTGACATACCAACACAGTTTTCATTTAAGTATTTGACTTACAGGGAAGTTATCCTAAGAGGAAGAATTCATAGCGCATTCTTCTAAACTTTTACAATTTATAAGACATGTATGATCTTGAGTAAATGTTTTTTGTTATTATTTATCTTAAATTTTCAGCAAGCTTTGATATTCCTTTGAAATTTATCTATAGGTTTTGAATATGAACAAAAACTCCTGAGCTGGGCTAAAATGGCCTTAATTCGGCATGGTCAAAAATGTAGGAATTTGCGTCCATGAAATTTGTGTTCTCTATCTCTTGTTTTATATCTTTCATAAGATATATAGGCTTCTTCTATTACTTACTATAAATTACTACTTTTACTATAGTTGGATATTTTCAATGCAAAAAGTAAAAAAGCTTTTCAATTGTAGTAAAAATAGTACGAATTACGAATAAACAAATTCTTTGTATATTAGGGCTCAATCCGAGTCCTTCCCCTAAGACAACCGTATGTATGTGGTACATGTTAAAATATTTTTGCTTTCCTTTGGTATACATATCTAGGAAGTGGAGTTGTATGAAGTTCCAATATATAATTTTATTTTGTTTTAAAATGAAAAACAGAAAACCCCTGTACAAGATTTGGATTGACCAAAAAGTTGCTGGATTTTTAGAATAAGATTTTCTCCAAAACTAAGTCTCTTACAACGAATAGGCAAGTTTATTCTTCTTCTTAACCTCAAACCTACTAAAGAAGTTTAATTTGGAAAATTGCACGTATCTGAAAAATTAAATAAAAACAGAACTTATTGAATTTATAGTACACAATCTTTGAAAAAAAATATAAATCGCTTAGAAAATTTTCATTTGACCATAATTTGAAAACTAAGCAAGGTAGAACGAATCGTGTGCAGTTGAGCGCTACCAGATACGCGTAAGTCTCCAATCAGCTAGACTTTAAAATTGCAAATATCTTGAATTCTTATCGCAAAGGTGAAAAAGGGAGTTATTTTGAAACTGTGTTTAAAAAATTGTTGATAGTGCTTGGTAGCACTTGAGAATGCATTAATTGTCAACCATTGGTTCTGGGAAAGTTTTTTCGTAAGTTTTTTCTCTATTTATTGTAAAATAAATTGTAAATTCTATTAGGAATTTGTCATAGCAATCTTTAGGGCAACTAAAAATCTGGGTAAAAAAACTTCACAGACGAGGTACAGTCCAAATTATTACGTAATATTTTTTAAATTTCAACACGTTAGTCATTAATATGGCATGATGGGTTAGAGTGTAATACAAAAATAACAAGTAATCCTTCTAATCACTATAAATAGAATTAAAAGCTTGAATGTTAAATACAACATACAAACATTTGCTTTACTACTAAAGGAACTTTGGTTAAAGCAACAACTATAACATAGAGAAGAAAACAAAAACTTAAATCTATATACATTAGGGTGGACTTTATTATGTCAACTTGCGATTTAAGGCCATCCCAATATGCTTCGTCCCATGGACAAAAATCAAAAAAAAAAATTATGTCTCAAATTGTGATTAAATAATGATTTTTTTATTTTAAACATAAGAAAGTAACTTAAACAAATGTGAAAAAAAATATTTGGTGTGATTGCTTTTGCCGCCAAGAGAGGGCGCTAAACTCAGAGAATTTTATGCAAAAATGACTTAACAGAAAATAAGTTTTAATTGTTTCACGAAAATAATTCTCAAAAATAAATTTTTTTAAAAACTTGTTCGAAGATTTTTTTTTAATTACTTCAATATATTTGTAGTTAAATTAAAATATGGAATTTACAAAACAATTATTTTTTATTGCTCCGAAAAATACATTTTTTTTTTTTTGAAAATCCAAAAATTACTTAAGTTTGATGGAAAATTATAAAAAATTAGATATTTTTTTTTTATTTTTTTTGTAAGTTTATACTGTTATATAATAGATCATTAAAAAACTAATTACTATTTTTTTACCACAAATTAAAAAAAAATTGATTTTTTGAAATGCCTAAATTCATGATTTTTACACAAATTTCACGCATTTAAGAGTGTTTAGTATTCACACCATGTGAACCTTCCATTTTAGGTATAGGATGTGTTGAGCGGACTTTTGTAAAATACTACGAGAAACATTTTTGTGGAACATTCTAACCCTCTAACTCTTCAATGAAAGGGAATTTTTTGGGCACTTTTTAAAAAGGACAAAAAAGACCCGTAAGTTGAAGAGTTAGAGGGTTAAAATGTTCAACAAAAATGTTTCTCGTAGTATTTTATCTAAGTTCGCTGAACACATCCTGTACCTAAAATGGAAGATTCTCATGGTTTCTCCCTAAAATCCAGGTTTGTGGGACATTTGAGCGCCAATTCTGAATAAATACGAAATTAACCCTTAAAAACATTTCAAGTTTTTACTTATTACTGGCCTTTAAGTTATATTTTCAATGCTAATGTCTTCAGCGACTTATAGTATAATTTCATGACAAATATTTTTGCGGAACATTTTAACCCTCTAACTCTTCAACTTACGGGTTGGTTTTGTCCCTTTTTAGAAAGGGGCCAAAAAAGTCCCTTTAATTGAAGAGATAGAAGGTTAAAATGTTCCACAAAAATATTGCTCGTAGTGTTTTACATAAGTTCGCTGAACATACCGTATGCCTAAAATGGAGGATTCAGATGGTTTCCTATATTAATCCTATTTAATGTTTTTTTGTTTTAGAAAAACCATTCTAAGCGTTTAAAACCCATTTTTTGTGAAAGGCATTTTTTCTTATTAATGAATCGATTTTACCTAAATTTGGCACAAACATGGCTTCACGTGTTTAATTTCTTTGGAATCGGTTAATTTTTGCAGGTTTTATAAAGATTTTAAAATAAAGGATATATGGCAGGACTGAGAGTCCTTGGTTCGATTTTGATAAAAATTGACACAAACGTTTCCAGTTTTATGTGCATCTCAATGGATACTTTTTGTAATTTTACGTCCATTTATGTAGCTAATATATTATTGTTAAATTTCAGGACCTACAGGAGGTGGGCGTGTCCGTGGCCTGATGTTTCCAAAAATTAAAATTTTTCTTAACTAAGGGGTTCTATGTCAGTATACCAAATTTCAAAACTCTGTCTCTACTCCTTCTATTTTTGTCTAATCGTTATATGGCGACGAAGCCCCCCCCCCCCCTAGAAATGTGCCTTTGTGTACAAAAATACACCATGCAAAAAATTAAGGTGATCTTATAACAGGAACACGTGCCGCATCGGTCCTGAAGTTTGAAATACGATTTGCAAGGCGAAAAAAATCACTTTTTTGGCTTTTTCTGAAAATACTGGCTCTTAAATAACTGTATTCTTCGAAAATGTAAATAGAATCATAATCTAGACTGAATTCCCTTTGCGGTAATGTATAAAAATCCAAAATCGGTTGGAATATATTTAAGTAATTGCAATTTCCTCAGAGCATTGTAGGGTTAAAATGAGATAAATTATGAAAATCTTAAAAAATCAAATATTTCTTTCAAAAATGTACAATGTTATACTCCAGCTTGATTTCTTAGATCCACAAATATTCAGATAGAAATTTTTGTCTCTCTTGGGTTATGATAACCTAGTCCCAGGTATGGCCACAGATGGGATTTGTTTTTCTATAAATTTGCAAAACTCTAGTTTTAAGTTTTTTAAAATTTTGTTCAACAAAATATAAAAAAAAGTCGTCAACGCATAGGAGTTTATTAAATGCACCTTAGAGAATAATTCTACTGAAAATTACACATATACCTCTTTTAACTTAACAGCGACGGCGTTTTAAATTTGAATATTTAAGAAAAAAAGTGTGATTTTGGCCAATAATTTAGATAATAATATTAATTTTTGTGTTTTTAGCTAGCTGGAACAAAATTACTTCCGATTTCTTTTAATTCTAATACAAGAGATTTTTTTCCGAATATTTTGTAAATAAAGGGTTAACCGACAACGTTAACCCTTTCTTTACCAAGATCAAAAGTGAAATTTTTGAAATTTTTCGATTTTTCCTGGAAGTATATCAAAACAATGGGTGAGTTCCTAAACGTCAAAACACATTGCAGTGTTTTCGGTTTTACTACTGTTTCGATACAAAGCAAACAAGTGTGTTGCTTACTTTGTAATAAAAACATGTCAACAAAGCATCAACAACATTTGTGATGCACAGTTTGCTTTTTATATGCGCATCAATTGCGTTTACGAATGCATGACTTTGTTCAGTTGCATTGCAAATGACGTTTTGGAACTCAGCCAATGTGTTATTTCTTGCGGAATTTGGTAAAAGTTCTCCAAATAACTCTGTTAACACTAAATTTTATACATAGTAATAAAAAATTTTAAATTAACCCTTATAGGCACATGGGGTAAAAATAACCCCAAAACTTTGAAATGTAAAAAAGTGCCATTTGTTATGAAAATCAATATAAGAACCTTTAATTAAGCATTTGCTAGAAAAAAAATCAAAACTAACCTCTTTGAGAGCACGGTGTCCAACTGACCCATTTTTAATGTTAAATAACGCTGGTTGGCTGAAAAATTTATGTAGAAACCATATTACCCAAGTAAGGCCTTGAGTGCAATGTAACTAATTCATTGTTTCTTTCCTATTCAGCTTTCCGTTATTGTCTTTGTTATTGACATAATAATTTATTATTCTAAAGCGTATGATTAATGTTATTTGCAATCATAATTAATCATACGCCTAAGTTAGACAGTTTTGCATTATATTTTGAAATTATCTGCTGTCAACCAGCAACCTCATAATTCAATTCACCAGAAAAGTCTTAACAATTCTGCTCCTACAATTTTAATAATAAATCTTATCATTTCAGTCTAATTTTTTTCACAATTACCATCTAATAAATCCTTAGAAAATTGGAAATTCTCTAAACTATATAAAAAATAAATCACTTTGATCTCTGGCAGAAGAAAAAACTATTACTACTCTTAGCACATATGTACGAGTGAGTGGCAAATACGAGTATTCCCTATAAAACCTAAGTAATTTTTATAATATAAAACAAACCACCTTTAACAAAATAAATTTTTAAAACTATATTCCCTGTGGTAACTTATGGTAACTATAGAGGAAAAAAAGAAAACTAAAAATTAAATAAATCTTATGAAAATATAGTAGATCCTAAGATAGTTTATATGCTAGAGGAAAATGAAGACAACAAATACAAACAAACGAACAGAACTTGTTGAAAGATTTTTCTTTCCACACATGCTAATAAACTTGATTGTGTGCAGTCAACAAACAAAGGAAATCAAATTAACCCTAGTAAGCTCTGTTAAGAATTATATTATTTTTTTTTTAGTTTTACTCATGCGAAAATAAAAATATGATCTTTGAAAATAAATTCTATGAATACAAGGATTTAATTTTACATTGCAAACTTAACGTTTGTCAAAATTGGGCTTTATTATTATATTATTTTAAATTTCTCCGGCAACAATTGCCCCATATTGACCTTATGTTTTCATTAGGTTTAAAGGAAAACTGCATTATTTTGGATTTCAAAAAAAAAAAAGAAGAACTTAGTGATGACTTTTAGACAAGCAGGCATATACTTACCAATTTTAGTTGTTTTTCTGTATCTAAGGTAGAACGATGTTCGTGAAAAAAGCCATGTTATAAGAAAGAAAATTGAGTCTTAGGAGAATAAACGAGTTTATGCCAAGGTTTTAGTTTTGGAAGACAATTTGTTCTATGTTCTTGGCATTCTTAAGCATATGTTAAGGCATACTATATGTTGAAATCTAAGAAAATCTACGTTTTTTACTTTTTACTCTTCAATATGGGAAGAATGCTATGAAGCAGATGAAAGTCTCAAATAAGGAAAAATACTTTCCTGCCATACATTTTAAAAGAAGAATCCAAAAAATTCATTTAAAAACTTGTATGATAATTTCTTCTTTTAAAACTTTGTTATACAACAGTTTCTAGATGAATTTGTCTATCAACACTGATTTAATTCTAAAGCTCTATTAGAGTAGAGTCACAATCTTGCGGCTGTGGTTGCGGATTCCGCTGTATAGTACGAGTAATATATGTAGTTTTCATAAAGTAATTACATTTGGAATATATATCGGTTATTCCATGACAAACTGACCAAACTTGGACTTTGAAGTATCGGTATATTTTATGTTGTACACCAATAGTCGTGTATGGAAATCCTTAGTAACAAGATTTGGATACGCTGGAACCCCTAATTTTGTGAGATTCAAAAAAAATGCATGAGTAAAAAAGTGGGGGAGGTGAGCTGGGGGTAAATGGCTCCTAATCGGGGTCAAAGGTGGTGGTAAAGGGTTAAAAATCCACAAAAGCCTCACAGCTGCCCCGGAGTCACCTCTAGAGCGTTGAAATGTAAGACCGATCTCCCTTAATTTTTCTCCTCCAAGATTTTTTCCGAACATACCTACCCCCTATCTTCCCTCTATAAGAGGGCTCTCATACAAATATGAAATTTTTATAAAATTTGTACCCACCGCTCTAATTTTCCCAAGGGACTAAAATGTACAACTGACCCCCAAAATTTTTTGTATCCCTAATATTTTCTCGGAACATATCTACCCTCTATCTTTAACCCTTAAGGCGGTCCCCATACAAATTTTTATTTTTTTATATTTTTTTTTTATGAGATCAACTCCCACCGCTCCCATATTGCCTCCTAGAGGGGTGGAATGTAAGACCGACCCCCCTTAATTTTCCCCATCCAATATTTTTTCCGAACATACCTAATCTCTATCTCTACTCCCTAAGGGGGCTCCCATACAAATATGATATTTTTATAAAATTTGCTCCCACCGCTCTAACTGTTCCAAGGATGCCCCTAGAGGAGCCAAATGTATGACCGACCACCAACATTTTTTCAACTCAAACATTTTGTCGGAACATATCTACCCTTAAGGCGGGTCCCATACAATTATTTTTTTCATAACTTTTTTTATGGAATCAGCCCCTACCGCTCCCATGTTGCCTCCTAGAGGGGTCAAATGTAAGACTGACCCCAATTAATTTTTATTATCCAATATTTTGTACGAACATACCTATTCTCTATCTCTACTCCCTAAGAGGGCTCCCATACAAGAATGACATTTTTATAAAATTTGCTCCCACCGTTCTAACTGTCCCAAGGGTGCCCCTGAGGATTCAAAGCTATGACTGACCCCCAAAATTTTTTCAAACCCAACATTTTGTCGGAATATATCTACCCTCTATCTTCAACCCTTAAGGCGGTTCCCATACAATTATTTTTTTTCATAAGTTTTTTTATGAAATCAGTTCCTACCGCTCCCATGGTGCCTCTTAAAGGGGTCAACTGTAAGACTGGCCCCAATTAATTTTTCTCATCAAACATTTTTAACGAACATACCTATCCTCTATTTCTACTCCCTAAGCGGGCTCCCATACAAAAATAACATTTTTATAAAATTTGCTCCCACCAGAGGAGCCAAATGTATGACCGACCCCCAATATTTTTTCGATGCCAAAATTTTCTCCGAACATACTAGCCCTCTATCTTCAATCCTTAAGGTGGTCCCCATACAAATTTTTTTTTTAAATATTTTTTATGAAATCGAGAAGGGATTGGGAAACAACTTTTTGCCAGTACTTGTACCACCTATTAAAGTGCCTTGCCAGCGCTTTCCCGTTTGTAATTTACTCTATTGATAAACCAGGTAATATAGGGAATTAATTGAATATGCTGCTCTATAGCACTACATTTGTATGAGCACAACATATAATAAATAGTTACCTCAGTCTGATTTTGGTCTTTCTTTCGTGGAATAACATATTTATGTTCCAAATGTAATTGGTCTATAAAAACAACATATCTTACTCTACAAAAAATGAAAACCGATCCTAATTATGCACAATCTATGGGAAACTGCCAGTGGAGCGAACAAAAAAATAATTTTGCAAATTTGTTTGTCTAATGTGGATACACGTAACGTACACTCAAAAAAAAGTCAGTAAAGTCAGCAAAAAATGTTGCTGTGTCAGCAAATTTTTATTCAGGAGCATGCTTGCAAAAAAGTTGGTAATTTGAGCAAAAGTGCTTGCTGAAAATCAGTAATCTCAGCAAAAGTTTTGCTAACACTTAGTCGATTGCAAATGAAAAAAATTCTTGCTAAAATCACTAAACTTTGCTGAATATTAGCAAAATTAGCAAACTGAAAAAAACTAAACAAATTCGTTGAGAAATTTTACTTTAGTTAATTTATTTGCAGAAAATTTAAATATAGAAATTGCGTAGAGTTATTTTTTTAATTATCATTTCCGTTGTCTGTACTACATCCAGACAAGCTGCGACATCTACATATTGTCTATCCGGTTGTCAGCCACGCTATAATTTCGGTTATCAGCATGATTTTTTTTAGCAAAAAAAAAAAAAAAAATTGCTGAAAACTAGTAAACTTGATATACAAGACGTTTTTCTACTAACTTATTTTTTTGAGTGTATTTGCGGAGAGCACTTCAAATCCCAGCAAAAAAAGTTGGAAATAATGCTTTACAAACTACTTCTTTCACTGCTTCACAAGTATACGTTAGTGTATTTTTACTGCTTTTTTAGAAGTTATTGTGAACAACTTCAAAAAGTCACTTCTTTCATTGCCTCCAAAGTATCCGTTAGTATATTTTTACAGCTGTCTTCGAATCACTTCTGAACAACATCCAAAAAACCACTTAAGTATTGCTTCTAAAGAGTAATTGCTTTAAAAGTGATCGTAAAAAGTGATTTTGGTATCAAATGGCATTTCCAAACAGTGGGTCCCGGGTTCGATTCCCGGCGGGACCAATATTTTTTTTTATTTTTTTTATTTTTCTTTTTTTTATTCTAATAATTTTGTTTTTAATATTTATAATTAATTTTTTTAAATTCAATATTTTTTTAATTTAAAAATTTTTAAAAATATGTATATATAAAAAAATATTGAGAAATTGCTTTTTATGCACCTGTAAAAATAGTACTGAAAACAATATTGAATTGGAGTGAACCTTTTACACTTGTTTAATAAGTACTTTTATTGAAGAGAATAAGGAACAATATGTCGCATTACCAAAGTGGTGATTTTATGCCAGTCAACTTTCATATCAAAGAATAGCTCAGCGGTAGTGCGCTGGACTAGCAATCGTGAGGTCGCAAGTTCGATCCCCGGTAATGAAAAAACTTTTGTAAAATAAAAAAAATATAATTTGTTTTTGTAAAGAACTTTTTTTAACTTTTAATTGGTGAAAAAGAGCTTCCTTTGCACTCGTTCAAAAAATACTGAAAACATTTTGAAGTGGGAGTACTCCTCTCCTATGATAACTCAATTAATATCATTAGTGTTTATGTTAAAAAGAAGTACATCTAGGTCATCAATTGTAGTGCTTTTTCTACTGCTTCGGAATCTCTTTTTTTGCTGGGATATTCAGAAACACCACCTGGGATGTGAAATGAGGTTTTTATTTCGGTATACAAAAGTTTATTTTTAATATTTATTCAATTATTTTATTTAAGCTTTAGTACACTGATAAAAAAAGTCTATAAAATTTTTAGTAAAAACAACTAAAAATTAGTTAAAAATTACCTTTCAGAAACAACTTCGAATATTATTATTTTACTAAATTATTTTTGCAAAAATAAAACTGTTAAATATACAAAATAGGAATTTAACCTGCTAAAATCAGCAAAAAATTGTGCTAAAAAATAAGTAGACCAGAAATCACAAAAAAAATCTACAAATGGAATATTTGTATGTGTCCGTGTTTGATCACTTCTGAGTAAAAGACAATAACAGAAAGCTGAATAGGAAAGAAAACAATAACAGCATTTTTTAATCACTTGGATTTAATAAATCCAAACATTAGTTCTCAAAGTGCTCAATAGATGGAGTTAGTTTCCACATATTTTAACAGAATTATTCTATCAGACCTTATTTCACCCTAATTGTAAATGATAAATATAATGACGCAGGCTTTTATGGTAACTTGAAATTCTTTATTATATTTTATATAAAACAGCCTTTCTTTTGAGTTTCATCACTTCAGTTTACATTTGTACACAATTAAAATATTCCACCGCAATGTTTAATATTCGCTAATTGGATTTAATCAATATACTTACCGTAGGGTGAAAAATTGCTATTTCTATTTCAGCTATTTATCCATGTCCAAGATGGAAAATACGTATGCGCAGTTTTTCTTCTAATATTAAATTAAATTTTTTTTCTATTAAATTAACAGAATGTTTCATATATTTGTGTTTTTATTGTTATGTGTAAACCCAGATAAATAAATCCAATTTCTTTTTGGATTTAATAAATCCACTTTTTGTATGAAAAAATCTAAATCCAGGTGATTAAAAAATGCGCTTAATGAATTAGTTACATTGCATTCAAGACCTTACTTGAGTGAGATGGCTAAGATGTCGTCGCGCTTCAGTCTAGTTACGTTTGTAATGTGGGGATATGTTATCGCATCCCACAGCCGACGAGTTGTTGAAAAAAATTATTCAATAGAGATAATCTGACAATAAACATATAAACAATTAACAATTTAATGGAAAATCACTGATGAAGCCTGTCCATACAAAAAGGCAGAAACTAGATCTAGGCTGATTTAAAAATTAATGTTTATAATTTTTAGAGAAAAAGGTTTGTTCTTCTTTTGAAAAATATGTAAAATAAAAATCATGAAAAATTGTTTTTTATGCACCTCTGAAAATAGTACTGGAAAAAATACTGAATTGCAGTGCACATTTTGCACAATATCTCGTAATGGCAGAGTGGTGTTTTTATGCCAGTCAATAAAAATAAAAAAATTTTTGAAATAAAAAATATTCTTTTTTTTTGCCAAATTTTTTTTTAAACTTCTAATTAATGAAAAAGAGTTTTCTTTGCACTCGTTCAAAAAGTGCTGAAAAATTTCGAAGTGGAAGTAGTTCCCTCCTATAACAACTCAATATTAAAATCATTAGTGTTTTTGTTAAAAAAGAAGTACATATAGGTCAATAATTATACCCAGCAAAAATAAATGCAATGACTTCTAAAGGAATCACTTCCTTCATTACATAAAAAAAAATAGGAAGGGGTTTTAAACTACATCTAAAGCTGCAATAAATATATGCTAGTCAGAAGTTCTTTTTCATGGGTGGTAAGAAGTTAATATTTTCTATGGGGGTTGCATGGGAACGTGCTGGCACAGAAATCAGAGGGTTGCGGGTTCAAATCCCGGCAGGTCGAACAAAATTTTTCGGAACATTTTCTTACTCAGTTAGTAACTTTTTGTTGTTTTCACTGTAATTTTTTTTTTTTTTAATTTTGTCCACTCAATTTATTTTTTAAACGATTTAAAAAAAATTTTTTTTAATTTTCCATTAAATTAAATGAAAATATAAAAATTCCAAATAAAAATGTAATTTTTCAAATATTTTTTGTTAAAATAACCAAAAAGGTAAATACTAAAATTTTGCAAATATTAAAAATTGTAATTTGAAAAATCCATTTTCAGCAAATTCTTGCTAAATATATTTATTATTACATTTTTGTTAGAACTACTAAAATTTTGTTAAAAATTACCTTGCAGAAAAAACTATAATTACACTATGCGACAGTCAAAATCGGGATGGGATGAAACCAACGGGAAATGTTATATCGGTCAAAAACAAGTTATACGTGTCCCGGAGTTTCGCTGGGTCACCCCTAGGAATCAAGATATATCTTTTTTTTGACATAACTCGAGAACCACTAGTCCGATTATGCTCAAACAATTTTATATGTACTTCTTTTTTAACAAAAACACTAATGATTTTAAAATTGAGTTGTTATAGGAGGGAACTACTTCCACTTCAAATATTTTCAGCACTTTTTGAACGAAACGCCGGGACACGTATAACTTCTTTTTTACCGATATAACTTTCCCCGGTAGTTTGAACCCTTCCCGATCACTGACCCCTACCATTTGTCTCACAGTGTTATTTTTAATTAACTAGAAGTTAAATGTATCTAAAATTTTGTAAATTTAACAGTTTTATTTTTCCTGTTCTTATCTTACTAGCACTTAGCAAAAAAAAAATTGTTTTTTTTTGCAGGTAATTTTTAATTCATTTTTAATAGGTTTTTCTCCTATTTTAACAGCTTTTTATCTTTTCATGAGTGTATTAATAAAGGGTGTTTTTTTAAGCTAGATAGAACTTTAAATTGTAAAAAGTAACACAAAAAATTAAATTTTGATGAAACATTTTTTTTTATTTGTTTCAGTATACTCTGACAAATCATCATGAATAGACTCACGCTTGAACAACGCTACGAAATTATCCAAATTTACTTTGAAAATCAGTCGTCGATTCGCGCAACTTATAGACGCAAAATTGTGTTCAGCGATGAGGCGCATTTTTGGCTTAACGTGTTTGTTAATAAGCAAAATTGCCGCATATGGAGTGAGACCAATCCACAAGAGACCCTACAGACTCCATTACATCCAGAAAAATGCACCGTTTGGTGCGGTTTTCACGCTGGTGGCATCATCGGACCTTATTTCTTCAAAAATGAGGCCGGAGCTCGCGTTACGGTCAATGGAGATCGTTACCGCACCATGATCAATGATTTTTTGTTTGAAAATATGGATGACATTGATCCGGAGGAGATGTGGTTTCAACAGGATGGCGCTACGTGCCATACGGCGAACGAAATCAAAATTTGGCGATAAGTTGATTTCGAGAAATGGACCTGTCAATTGGCCTCCAAGGTCGTGCGATTTGACACCTCTCGATTATTTCCTGTGGGGCTACGTGAAGTCACTGGTTTATGCTGATAAACCAGCAACAATTGATGCCTTGGAGGACAGCATTGTTCGTGTTATTCGTGACATACGGCCAGCAGTGCTCGAAAAAGTGGCCCAAAATTGGACGTCCAGAATGCGCTTCGTCAAGAACAGCCGCGGTGCCCATATGCCCGAAATCATTTTCAAATGTTAATGTCACGTATTGATCTTTCCAATAAAAAAAAACTTTTGATTACAATTTAATTTTTTGTGTTATTTTTTACAATTTCAAGTTCTATCGGGCTTAAAAAAACACCCTATATTTTTTTTTTAAATAGCACCTTATATATTTTTCCAATATGTTATATATTTCTGTTAATAAAAAATCAAAAGAAATGAAGATAACAATACTTTACAGAACAAGACCGCTAAAAGTCAGCTATCATGTATAACAAGCGATAGCACAGGGGGTAGAGCATCTGCTTGTAATGCCAACAAGTGTTGGTTCAAGCCCCACAATACTGCATGATAATTTGCTTTTTTTTTTAATTAAATTAAAATGAAAAGAAGTGAAAAAGAACTTCCATATCATTGGTTCGAATATACATAATTTGATTTTAAAAAGAACAACTTCCTTCCTATGACAACCCAATGTCAAATTCATCGGTGAAAAACCCGAAAAAGAACAACTTCCTATTCAACAGTTGCAGTGCTTTAACTGCTTCTTTTTCCTCACTTTTTTGCTGGATAGTTTCTTTTCTAGTGCTTTTGCATCTCTTTTCTTTTCTTTTTTTTTTTTTTTTTTTTTTTTAAGTAAAGTTATAAATAAGGAAATTATTGTTTCTCTTGCTCTTCGTTAACTTCCCCTTAAAAGTCAGCCAGAATTGTTAACTTTTCTCAAGGAAATACATACATATATTGTTTTTCTATTAGAAAAGTGAAAAACTAAAGCTCAACCTCATTATTATTTTTTTTTTAACAATTTTCTATTTTTTTTTTTTTTTTTTTTTTTTTTTTTGGTTTGGCCTTTTGTAACTCTATCTAACACCTTTTACTTAGGTGTTTATTTTACATTTCTATTTTTAAAATTTTTTTTTGGTAAGCGTAAATTTTTACCTGGCTATAATAGAGATTTGCCCTCAATTTTACAATATTGGGTGTTTTTGTTATTGTTTTTGTTCAATATTTCTGGTGTTTATTTTGTAGCAATAGTTTTTTTACATATACGTGCCTTAGGTTCCAATGAAAATCTAGTTGTTTTCTTTATTATACCGTATACGGAGTGTTGTAATAATTTTGCAAAGGATTTAGTGTTGTGTTAAAATTACAACACACATACATAAACACAGACTTTTAGGATTTGATCCCTACTCAAGCATAGAAAATCCTTTAAAAGATGGTGATGTTGTAGTAAATTGTAGTAGTATAAGTTTTTGTTTTTCTCTTAAATCCTTTCACTGTTTTAATAAACGATATAAGAAAAAAAAAACTGTTACCTATAATGCATTGAAGTGTGTTTTGCAATTACATATCGCCGGTTTATTATTGATTTGAGCTAATGAAGATTTTTGAAAAAATTGAGTTATGAATGGATTACATAACATATAATATAAATATATCCTCTTTTTAATTCCGAAATTCATTTCTCGATATCTCGTATCATATCTGAGATATACATTATCGAATTTGATATACCTGCCCGTAATTCGCCATTATAATTTTTATCGATAACAAGTTTTTGGCATATGGGTCAAACTAATAATAAGCCGACGTCAAGTATGTGTTAGTTTTTGGCCTCATATGTTTTGTAGGGCTTTTAAATATTCCTTAAGCTTAATATCAACACAAATACATACAAACATTTACATACATTGATATATTCATGTAGCTTTAACCTATTTGGGTATATACTTCTTACCTTGTTCTGTTACAATTTATATATTTGTTGTAGTTGTTGATATTTTGTAAATTGTATTTAAAAGCTTATAATGTCTTGTTTAACATTGTCTTTATATACTAAAAACATATTGAGATAAGGATTGTACAAAAAGTTTTGAGCATCATGTGGTTCAAATCCCAACTATTTATATGAAAGGAACCTTTTATATCTCGTTGTTACTCCCTGTGACATATTGTAGAATCAACATGTTCTAGGACAAATCAGCGAACTCTTTGTTGGATTAGATTATTTTCTGAAGCAATATTTTTGAAATAAGAGAAACAAGAATTATTTCTACGTGCATAAAAAAATATTCAGGAAAAAATAAGAACATCGCATATCGGAAAAGCGTGGCACATTCGCTCCAAAAGTTTCCAAAAGTTATTATATGAGAAAAACTGCCTTTTTTTAATTTTAATGAAAGTTTTGATATTTTTAAATGCATTTTGAGTCAGACCGTAAATAAATTGAAAACTGCATTAATTTAGCTTTCATACGATACCTCAAAAATGATACACTGGGAGAATTGTCATCACTTCAGTAATGAATTTCTTTATAGTTTCAATGAAAATTGTCACTGGAACTCGTCCATTGAAACTTTTCATATAATCTATGAAACAGGCTTCATTAAAGTCAATATGTATGAAAAGTTTATAAAATTAATGAAACTCTTAATAAAATGAATAGGCCACTACTTCAATGAATAAATCATTCAGCCAATGAAGAGCTTCATAAAATCTATGAAAAAATTTCATTTAGTATTATTTATTATAGTTGGTTGTTGTCGCTGCTAAGCTGGAGTAGACACATAAAAAGTATTTAGCAATTGCAAAAAGCGTAATAAAATTGTAGCATATTTTACGGATGTATAAAATATATCTAATGAACAAGGCAAAGAATTTCATGCATTTATTAATTAAATGTTCGGCCTAAATGTATACATCAACAAATTTTTAATATTCAATAGAGATTCCTTGGAAATTCTAGAAGATATTAGAAATATAGCTATACATATTTTTATTTTAAAAATTTATTTAATAAATGCATGAAGTTCCTTGCCCTGCTAATGAAAGAACTCATTAAATTAAAAATTTTCATAAAATGTTATAATAAGCTTAATTCAATTAATGAAATTCCTTATTAATGTTTTGAAAAAATTAATATGATTTATAAAAAAATTTCATAGTCCAAGATTAATAATAAAAAATGAATTAAACAAAAATAAAAATTAAAAAAGATAATTCTCTCAGTATGCAAATTAATGTACCTCACTAAAACACGGCCTTAAAACTATTGTATTTAAGAATTAAATGTTTAATATAAAATTCTAATTCTATGAAAATTTTTACAAATTAATGAAATCACGATATTTTATAAATATTTATTTTAGCGAGTAGTCTGTAAGGATCATTGTTATCCATAGACTTTATAAAATAAAGAAATGAGAAATGAGAAAATTAAAAAAAAGTGAATACTATTAAATAATTTCATTTAATTTTTGTTAAATTTATGAAGATCTAATTTATGAAATTCAATGATTTTTTTTAACGAAATAATGAATTTTTATGAATGTAAAGTTATGAAAAATTTCATAATATTTCTTAACTATTATATACATAATGAAATTGTTAATTGATTCTACGAAAAAAACTATATGAAATCATTCTATCATTAATATTTTGAGGCAGATCTAAAACGATATAAAAATTCTCTACTGAAACACTAATTTTATATTCTGTAAATTCCTAAATACAGTGGTAAAAATAATTCTATGTAGAATATCGTTAGACCTTTAAAATTTAATATTTATTTCATCAAGATTCTCAAAACCCGAATTTGAAATTTCTGAAAATTTTCTTAAACAAAATCAATAAATTCTTGTCGTTTATTTAACCTTCTCCACGATTTTCTTGAGATTTTTATATATAGGGTGTTTTTTTAAGCCCGATAGAACTTGAAATTGTAAAAAATAACACAAAAAATTAAATTGTAATCAAAATTTTTTTTTTATTGGAAAGATCAATACGTGACATTAACATTTGAAAATGATTTCGGGCATATGGGCACCGCGGCTGTTCTTGACGAAGCGCATTCTGGACGTCCAATTTTGGGCCACTTTTTCGAGCACTGCTGGCCGTATGTCACGAATAACACGAACAATGCTGTCCTCCAAGGCATCAATTGTTGCTGGTTTATCAGCATAAACCAGTGACTTCACATAGCCCCACAGGAAATAATCGAGAGGTGTCAAATCGCACGACCTTGGAGGCCAATTGACAGGTCCATTTCTCGAAATCAACTTATCGCCAAATTTTGATTTCAATAAGTCGATGGTTGCGTTCGCCGTATGGCACGTAGCGCCATCCTGTTGAAACCACATCTCCTCCGGATCAATGTCATCCATATTTTCAAACAAAAAATCATTGATCATGGTGCGGTAACGATCTCCATTGACCGTAACGCGAGCTCCGGCCTCATTTTTGAAGAAATAAGGTCCGATGATGCCACCAGCGTGAAAACCGCACCAAACGGTGCATTTTTCTGGATGTAATGGAGTCTGTAGGGTCTCTTGTGGATTGGTCTCACTCCGTATGCGGCAATTTTGCTTATTAACAAACCCGTTAAGCCAAAAATGCGCCTCATCGCTGAACACAATTTTGCGTCTATAAGTTGCGCGAATCGACGACTGATTTTCAAAGTAAATTTGGATAATTTCGTAGCGTTGTTCAAGCGTGAGTCTATTCATGATGATTTGTCAGAGTATACTGAAACAAATAAAAAAAAATGTTTCATCAAAATTTAATTTTTTGTGTTACTTTTTACAATTTAAAGTTCTATCTAGCTTAAAAAAACACCCTTTACAAAAAGTTCTTTATTTTCGATATTTCTCTACTCCATTGTGTAGCATCTTCAGGAAATAACAAATTATAAACAAATTTAAATATTGATCTTTATGGCTTTGTTAAGTAAACATTTTTAATTAATTACAATTATTAAACAATTTGGCGTCAAGGTCTTTGTAGTTTTTTTTATAAAATATCTTTCTTTATTTTGTAATAACGATATTTCATTATTCTTTCAATGACATCATCAGGGCTTATGTAAACAACAAGAAATGTTAAGAATACTTAAAAATATTGCCGTTGCACAACACGCATGGCATCAAAAGAATGAGGAAATATCGGTATTATAAAATAAAGAAAGAAATTTTATAAAAAAAACACTACAAAGACCTCGAGCTCAATTATGTAATAATTATAATCAAAAAAAAAAATGCAAAATTCACATATTTCTGATCTAAATATTCGCTATTTTGTCAAATATATGTCACTATAGGCCAGAGCTGCAAATGAACCAATAATTTTTGAATTATTTCACGAATCATCCATGCATTGAATTAGCAACATTTTGAATTAATTCTTTTCACAAAAATCACGAATTGAATGAAATTTAAATCAATTCACATGAATTTCGCAAAAATGAATTGCAATTGTATTAAAGGAATTAAATGTGCTAAAATCTCAAACGCATTTAACAAATTGGGAAAAATAATCCGTTGTAGGCATGTCCCTATCCGGATTTCATTCTTGCCTAAATATTTTCTGGAAATATTTGTTAAGTTAAATTACAAACTCAATGAGAATTTCCTGTTCTTGTCTAGGAGCATTATTAAACATTCAAAATATCAAAGAAAAAACAAAAACAACAACAAAAATTTTTCAACAGTTTGCTTTGTCATCTTCCATATACTACTCTGTTATTTTGACAGATCTCACAATGTAGTGACATAAAACATTTTTTCCCCTTCCCGGGTAATGATAAATCGCCAGACAGAAACTGCCTTAGATGGAAAAAATTCATACGTACACCCAGCAAAAAAACATTGCAAGTAATGCTTTACAAACTACTTCTTTCAATGCTTCACAAGCATCCGTTAGTGTATTTGTATTGCTTTTTTAGAAGTTATTCTGAACAACTTCAAATCAAATCACTTTTTTCATTGCTTCGAAAGTATCCGTTAGTATATTTTTACAGCTTTTTTAAAATTATCATTAGTGTTTATGTTAAAAAAGAAGTACATCTAGATCATCAATTGTAGTGCTTTTTCTACTGCTTCGGCATCTCCTTTCTTGCTGGGCAGCTATCAGATGTACTCTAGACCGTGCCACCTTACAGACAAAATATAAAGTATTTTTGCAAGGCAATTGGAAAAAAATTTTTTTTTGCCGAACGTAGTGGTCGTCTTTTTTAATTTTTCGTTATAGCTTCGGCATTTAAAATCGGATTTTAAAGTGTGATACATCGATTTTTTTTTGCCTCGAGGAGACCAGTGTTTTATATTTTCTCTCTGATGAAGCTCAATAATTTACAGACGTTCAGTTTGCATAGGTCTCCTTAAATTATGTAATTTGTTTTTTTTTTCTTTGGTATATAAATATAAGTGCACCTATATTAATGCGACTATAAAAAGTATACAGTAAAATCTCCCAATATTGAGGTGTTCTCTATTGAAAGTGTCCACTGTTAGAATCTTACATTGTATAATGTACCTGTGCTTATTGGTGTTTAAACTTAATTTTACTAAAGTGTTAAAATATTCTATTTAAACTCTCTCCTGGCATTTGTAAAGTAATGAAATAATTTACATATTATAAGATTATTAAAGAAGGTTTGTGTAGTTTAACTTTACATATACATATATGAACATATATTCAAGATAATCATATTTTACCTTTTACTTTACCCTTAAATAATGTGTTAATTTGAGGTCTCAGGTGTTTTCAAAATAGAAATAACCAACAGCTAGAGGTGATTATAAAGAGGAAATTTAAGTTTAAATTGAAAAAATTGGTTAATTCTTAAAAAAAAATAGAATTTTAAATAAAAATATGGAATTTTTTTAAGTTCATAGAAAAAATCTATAAAAATGGTCAACAAATATTGGTAAAAAAAAAGACAAAAATCTATTTAAATAATGTACCTTTAAAGAGTTGTACAACGGAGGCGTATGATTATTGTTTATAAATAAAATATTAATCATACGTATCGTAAACTTCCATAAAAAGTGTATTATTACTTTTTAAATTGCAGATCAATAAACTAAACTTTATACACCCTTTACTTGTATTGTAGTTAATATTATAGTTTTCCCATAAAAACTAAACTTTTTTTATCTCTAAAATTTAAAAATATTACTAAGTGCTCTTTTTTAAACTTCCATTAACACTTGCATTTTTTTTTGAAATTTTACTCCCCTATTTATTTAGCAAAACAAAATAAAATTAAACAAAAACACATTAATTATCACGGCAGACAAAATAAAAAAAAAACTTATTATCGCCAGAAATATTAAAAAAAAAATAACTTAAATACTTTTGTAATAAAACACAATGGAAAAGAAAATTTGGCGCCTCATAAAATAAAAGCAATGGTATCAAAAGGAAAATTAACAAGCAGAATCGGTTTAGGGGTTCCTACAAATTTTGAATAGAATGAAATTTCCATTAGAAAAATTGTCTAAGTATATTTCATAACCAATTTGTCCACAGTTTTTTTAGAACGAAATTGAAATAAACTAAAAACGAAATACTTGGTCACTAGGGCGGTTCGATTAGTAGGGAGGCAAAAAAATCGCTCGAGTGACAAGCAAAATCGTATTCTAGGCAACAAAATAAGAAACTTTGCCCGAGGAACCATATTTCTAAAACGAATTCTGATGTCCCAACTTTTGACCCGTAGGTTCAAATTTTGAAAAATCCCACTTTGACCCATTTAGAGTGCCCCAATCGAGTCCAAATGTATGACCGACCCCCAATAATTTTGGAGGGCCGACTCACCCATGCCGGTGGCACACCCCCTGGAACCCCTCTGGTGGGTTCCCCATACAAACATTTCAAAAAAGCACTTTCGTATTTATTCAGAATTGGTGCTCAAATGTCCCACAAATCTGGATTTTAGGGAGAAACCATGGGAATCTTCCATTTTGGGTATAGGATGTGTTCAGCGAACTTATGTAAAACACTATGCGGAATATTTTTGTGGAACATTTTAACTCGCTAACTCTTCAACTTACGGGTCTTTTTTGTCCCTTTTTAAAAAGGGGACAAAAAATTCCCTTTCATTGAAGAGTTAGAGGGTTAGAATGTTCCACAAAAATGTTCCTCGTAGTATTTTACAAATATCCGCTCAACACATCCTACACCTAAAATGGAAGGTTCACAAAAAGAAAAAAGCCATTTCGTTGTTTTTTCATGTAAAGTGCCAAAAATTGTGATTTTTTGTATAGGGAACCCCCCAGGGGGTTTCAGGGGGTGTGCCACTGGCATGGGTGGATCGGCCACTTATGCATATTTCTTCCGCCCTCTCTATCACATATTTAAATTTTATTCAAATCACAATGAAATACTCGTTAGACTTTTCTTGTAAGAGGCTTATACCAGAGGGGCTATTCTCTAACTTTTCTGACAAAATTCGGAAGCTAAGTTGCCAAATTTTCATAATAAACTGACAACAACCGAAGTTTGTCGTTAAAAAGTTAGAGAATATCCCCTCAGGAACCTAATTTCTTTAACCTTTATACATACGATTGACCAGGTTGCAGTGAACCACACGGCACATCTTCCTTGTCAAATACTTATTTTGGCACAGAAGAACAAAAAAAACATTATTTAGGATGCCATTGTAATAGTTTATTTGTTTCTTAATGTGCATAGAGTAAAGAATTCTTATTGAAGACGATAAGAAAAGGAAATATTTTTAAAAACGAAATTTAATGCCAAAACAAATTTAAGTACTTTTTTTTTTATTTATTTCTTTCAATAAACTATTTAAATGGACAGTAATTGTGACCAGCATAATTTTAAATATATGGAATATACTAAAGAATGTCAAAATAAAACTGAGAGTAAGTTTTAATATTGTCGACGTGCCTGCAAAAAGTCCTGTGTGTATTTGAAAATTGTTTTTTTTTTTTTTTTGTAATTTTGGATTTTATTTTGAATAGATTAAAAATATTAACGCAACTAAAAATATCTTGACTTAGTACGTTTGAGGTTAAGAAGAAGAATAGAACTTTTAACTAAGAGTTATAAACAGATTAATTTGCAAATCAGACTAGATCAAGTTTCTGCCTTTTTTTCTATGGATAGTAGACTGTACCTCAAAGAAAAAGTATAAAGTATTTTTGCAAGGTTTCAAAAAAAATTTTTTTTTTGCCGAACGTCGCACATTGGGGCCAAATGAATGAAAAGTGGCGATTAATTCAAAATATGAACTTTAAAATTCATGATCGTGTTTGGTACCGGGTGAAAGTGGATAAAATTCTGCATCACTAATTGCAAAAATTATACTTTTAAGTTGTTAGCTTTAGTTGAAGTGAGCACTTAAAGTTGAATAATTGTTATTTTTTTTGTGCATATTGAAAAAAAGTGAAAATTTTGATATTTCAATTGATAATTTTTTCTATTAATACTTCTAAAAGTTAAATTTTTATAATGGAACCGTCAACTTCAGGTAGTTTACTATATAGTACATGTTTTTTTTTTTAAATAAATGTTTTAAAAATAATAAATGTTAATAAAATAAAATTAGCCCAAAAATGGGCTATTTTTGATTTATATATGGAGTTTCAACAACTTTGTTCGTGAGCTTGCGTAAAATCGTCTATATAGTGTTATAATATCAGATCTCAACTAATAAACCCCAAAATATTTTTTTGCGATTTTTTGCGATTTTTGAGTTATGCTTGTTTTTGTGAAATGACTCAAGATGCTAAAAATCCACAAATATGAAAAAAAAAAACAAAACATCAAGTTGTTTTTACTTTGATTTGTCATTATTTTCGTTATAGTAGTTGTTATTGTAGCTAAAAAAATGTGTTGTTAATTAGAGATGGGGGCGTGAGTAACTTTAATTCACGCATGCTCACGTGATTGCGTATGTTGGGTTTATTTACTATGAATAAAACTAATTAAATTATTTTACATGTGTTTATGATATTTCAATGAATTTTACTTAAACATTTGTTAATTTTAAATTATTAGAAAATTGTATATGGCACAAGTGCACTATTTTGAAAAATTGAAGGAGATCACGCTCCCATCCCTATTTATTATTGTCATTTATTTGAGTCCTACATAATAACTGTTGGTCATATACATGCATCATACGAGTAAAGTTTTAATTTTGTTTTAAGCTGGTGATATCAATCTACTAATATAATGATAATACATTTTTAAGAATTTCTATCCATCCGTAGGGTATTATTGATTCGGTACTGACACGTTTATTTATTGTTTTAGCTGTCAATGTTTTGTGATATGATGTTACATATTTAAAGTGTTGTGAAAGTATAAATTATTCGGTACAGGGTTAAAGGAATTACTTTTTGCAAATTTTAAACGAATAGAAAGAAATCTTATTAATTTTAGGAACATGTCCCAAAACAATTTTCATTCCTCGTCATGAGTTGCATAATTTTATGAGGAGTGCAGAACCTAAATCACTTCAGGATAAATTTAAACTTTTGAGATGGGAAGTAATAAAACGTGTCGACCCTTCGGATATGGTAGATTTTATGACAAGGTTTCATAATTTTTGCTCTAGCTATGAGATTCGGTGGCAAAAATGTCATAGAAAGAATGAAATTTTTGTAAAAAATAATAAGAATTGGCTGGATGCCTCAATCTCATTCAGTCAACCACCAGAACCACAACAAAAAAGAGGTCGCAATGATCTCTCATTTGAAGAGTGCAAAGAAAAAACAAAAGTTAAGAAATGTAAAGACATAAGAGATCAAATTTCTTTGCCTGTTTTGGCTTACGCCACACAAATGAGCTTGAGAGCTGCTGGAAAAATAGATGAGTCGAAAATTGTTAAGGAAATAATATCATCTCCAACAAAAGCCAAAAAATACCGAAAAAGTATAGAACAGGTACCACCACAGCAGTTAACTCCGGATGAAGCTCTGTCCGTTTTGGTAGAAGCGAAGCTAAGTCGCCACCAATATAATGTTATTAGAAAGGTTGCACCTGAGAAATTTCCATCATATAAATTGGTCCAAAGAGCTAAGAAAAAATGTTACCCAAAGGGAGAACAAATGAAAATTTCTGAAACATCAGCGCAAGTTAGCCTACAAGGAATATTGGATCATACCACTGAACGCCTTTTGTCGGTTAAAAATGCAGATTTAAATTCGTTAGACAACGAAGAAATCGAAAAAATTACTTTATACACTAAGTGGGGCTTTGACGGAAGTTCAGGGCATAGTTCTTACAAACAAGCCTTTCATGACAGTAATGCATCTGATTCTTCTGTATTTATTACGTCAATTGTACCATTAAAATTAGTTTGTAAAAACAAAATCATTTGGCATAATCCTCGACCGTCTTCAACTAGGTTTTGCAGGCCATTAAAAATTGAATTTATGAAAGAAACGGTCAACAGTATTAAAACAGAAAGAGAAAGAGTGGAGACAGAAAAAAATGCTCTTATCGATACAGTAATATCAGTTGGAGAAAGAAAGATAAAAGTGAACCACAAACTAATTCTCGTTATGATTGACGGTAAAGTGTGTAACGCGATTACAGACACAAAGTCCACACAAAAGTGCTACATATGTGGCGCTACCAGCAAGGAGTTCAACAATATTGAACAAATGATTTCTAGAGATTCCAACGTAGACTTCATGGAGTTCGGTTTGTCTGTCCTACATGGCTGGATAAGATTTTTTGAATGTCTTATTCACTTGGCATATAAACTTCCAAAAATGGCAGGCAAGAAGTGACGAAGAAAAAAAAATTATTGCTGAAACTAAAAGTCGTATTCAACGCGAATTTAAAAAGAGAACGGGATTGATCATTGATCAACCAAAACCTGGTTTTGGTAACTCTAATGACGGGAATACTGCAAGACGTTTTTTTAAGAATGCAGAAGTATCTGCTGAAATTACTAATATTGATTTAGAGTTGATCAAAAATATGCACACAATATTAATTGTAGTTTCTAGTGGTATTGAGGTCAACATTGAAAAATTTACAAACTTCGCTAATAACACTGCCAGGCTATTTGTGAAAAAATATCCATGGTAATATATGCCTCCTACTCTTCACAAATATTTTATTCATGGGCCTGAAATTATATCATTATCGCCACTGCCAATTGGTCAGCTAACCGAAGAGTCTCAGGAAGCCAGAAATAAAGATTTTAAAAGTTATAGGGAGAATTTTGCCCGTAAATGCAGTCGAGAAAAAACAATGGAAGATATCTTTAATAGATTTCTCTTAAGTTCAGATCCGTTTATAACAAGCATGAACAATAGTTCTAAAAAGAAAAAAGAGCTAATGCCAAAATCTGCATTGGAGTTGCTTGTACTTCCCAGCAATCAAAATAGCAATGATGAAGATGGAGATGAAGATGGAGATGAAGATGGAGATGAAGATGGAGATGAAGATGGAGATGAAGATGAAGATGGAGATGAAGATTAAGATTATTGTAATGAATTAATTTATGATTATGAAATTGAATGTGAAGTAAATACTAACATTGAAGGTAATAATGATTATAATAAAATATTGTTGTTTTCAAAAAGAAAAAAAAATAGAATAACCGAATTTAATTAAATTTTTTTTAAATAGTGTGTTTATGGTTATTTATCAATAAAAAAACAATTAGATTTTCAAATTTTTCATTTTTGAGCAAAATTTTAAAATTTCGAGAAAAAAGGTATGATTTTAATTTAAAAATTTTCTAATAGAAATACATATAAAATATTTATTCCTTATTATTTTTAAAAATATTACTTATTTTTCTTAAAGTACATTTAGTATGCTTTAATTTGCAATTTAATTGAATAATTTATAGCGCACCGTTCCAAAATTACAGCAAAAAATGTGAAAAAGAGGATTTTTTACAGAACACAAAATGGCCCATAAAGGGTTAAAAAATGTGTTTTTTCACTCTCTTTTTTTTTTAAATGTTGGTTTTTTATGTATTTATAAATATCCATTAATAAAAAATATTTTTTTTTTTAAATTACGACTTCTATGAATTAATCGCCACTTTTCATGCATTTGGCCCCACTGTGCGTCGTTTCGTTATATCTTTGGCATTTACAGTCGGATCTTAAAGTATGATACATCAATGTTTTTCTCTCGGGGAGACCAGTGTTTTGCTCTAACGGCATTGATCTGAAGCATCCCGTTCTAGTGGTTACCCACCAGATCTCAGTTGCTACAACCTTAATGTACAACCCTAATTAAAATTAAAGCTCGCAAAAAATCATTCAACTTTTGCTAAGGAAGTTTTTCGATAAACCCAGTAGAATTTTTTTTTATTTTTTAGATGCCGAACGTAGGGGTCGCCTTTTTAAATTTTTTTTCATTGGATTTTACCTTCTTAGCAAGGTATCTGGTCTCCTCGAGACAAAAAAATCCGACTTTAAATGCCGAAGCTATAGCGAAAAATTAAAAAAGCGACCCCTACGTTCGGCAAAAAAAAATATGATTTAATATTCTTTCTGCTTCATTTTAAAAATTTTTCTTTGGGTATAAACAAAACTAATTTATTTTTAATAGAAATATTTCGATTTAAAATTTTTTGTTGCTTAACTAAAAAATCACATAATTTAAAGAAAAATACCATAATTTACATTCCAAATTACCTTAATTTGCATTAAAAATCAAGCTAGCAGAAATATGTACCTATTGTCTCTTTCTTGTTTGAATTTGTAAATCTTTACAACAATAGTAAAGTACCACTTCTGTTGCTGCTGTAAGTGTCTCATTAACCTTAGATCAACAATAGTAATCTAATGATTTCGTTTTTATTTCATTTTTTTTGGTTCTACTAAAAGATATTATTCCTCAACAGCATAGAACATTTTATGACAATGCTTGTTAGCTAAGAAAAGATGGGAAAAAAATTACATTTGGGGGTTGCAACCAAATTGTTTGTAGTGTTTCTTTTTCAGTATATCTCGTCTTCCAATAGAGTAATACTCACTCCCCTTGTTATAGTTGTTAATGGAGCACAAACATCCAATATGTTTAACCACAAGGGAATCATAAAAGCTTTAGCCCCAACTAAACAAAAATAAATAAAAGGTAAATATCTTTAACAATAACAAAAAAAAAACCTGTTATATAAAATAATACTCGTATTATAAAAAAAAATGGCACTCAACAAATGTAAAAGTAAACTATAATAAAATAGGCCGGAAATGCGTAACTAAATAATCAAATAAAGAAAATTGAAACAATTTCCAAGAGATTTCTTTAGGATTAAAGACAAATAATAGGTTACACTTATAAAAAACTACAAAAAAATTATTTTCATTAGTTTTTTTTTCTTAAATAACTATCATAACAGTTGTTTTGCATTTTTCCGCAGAAAAACAACTGTAATTACAGTTAAAAGCAGCAACTACTGATTACTACACAAACAACTGCCAAACTTTGTTGAGTGTTTTAGAAAAGCACTCAGAATCTGAAACTTTTTTAATAGTTTTTCTTATTAAAAAAGCCTTCGGGAATAAGGCTTGTATTAGGCTTAAATATTAGAATAAAATCTTTTGTTAATAAATTATTTAGATTAACATTGATACGATATAATTTTTCCTGTAGCGGTGCAGTTGTTACTGAAAGCCTCATATTTAAATACTCTTTACAAATTCAACATAATATTTTTCTTAGTGTAAAAGAAAGTTTCCCTTAACATTTTTTATCTTTACAATTACTGCAAAAAAAAAAAAAACAAAACTAACTTTAAAAAGAATATTCTATTAAATTTTTCTAAAACTCCGGTAAGAACCATAAATAATTTTAAATCCCGTTTAACCTGAATACATTTACTTTTTTTTTCAAACATTTTTAATTTAATATCATTGTAACCACTTAATAGTTTGTAATCTCTCTATCTCACTATATATTATATTTTTGTTGCTGTTGTCCTGCCCTTACTAAATTGTGGCAATAAATATATTTTTGAAATTTTAATTTGCAGCTGTTGTGCCACATTGATGGTGGTTTAACCACAACATAAAATGAAATCTAAATTTTCATAACTACCAGTTAGTTACTTGTATGAATTATCCAATAATGCATTGTGCTATAATTTAAAATTTGCAACGGCCATTATGTAGGTTTTTTTTTTTCTTCTATTTCGATGTCATGTAATTACCACAAAACATACAAAAAATTCATAAGTTTTGTTCGAAAAATTGTTAAATTTGTTGGTATCAGATTATTTAGAATTATTTTAAATAACTACAGAATAGTTTTCGTTAACATTGTTGTATAGTTAATGACAAAAATTCTGATTATTATGTTACAAATATGTGTAATAAGCTTAAATTTGGATTAAAAATTAAATTATGAATAAAAAAAAAATATGATAAAAATTACAAAATGTTCTCGAAATTAAATTAATTTTTTTAATTAATCTTCTAAGCAACCGTTTCTTAAGTAGTTTGAGTAGCTACTTGGGTGCGTATGATTAATATTTTTCATTTAAATTTCATATCACTCATACGTTATTTTTAAAACAGTTTTAAGGCTTTAAAGAAACTAAAATAAAAAAATAAAAATACTGTAAAACGTGAAAATACAGAAAATTATCTAAAGTTTGCTGTCTTTTTCCGAGGTCCGAATATATAAAAAAAACTATTAAAGCATTTTCATTATATTTTATTGCCCAATATTTCGTTTAAATTATTTAATCATCTTCAGGGGGTATTTAAAATATTTAATAGCAATCAAAAAATACTTCATATTTCATTAATAAAGTTTTCTAAATAAAAAAAGAAGAAAGAAAAGGAGAATAAATACAAAAAAAAAAGTATTAAATGATTTTATCACTCTTTATTACCTAATATTTCGATCAAATTCTTTAATCATCTTCAGCGGGTATTTAAATTATTTAATAGCGTTCACAAAAGACTTCTTATTTCTTTAATAAACTTTTTATAAAAAAAAAGAAGAAAGAAAAGAAGAATAAATAAAAAAAACTAGTAAATGATTTTTATTGTAATTTATTGACCAATATGTCGATTAAATTCTTTAATCATCCTCACAGAATATTTAAAATATTTAATGACGATCACAAAACATTTATTTCTTGGATAAAATTTTTCTAAAAAAAAAAGAAAAAGTCTATTAAAGAAATAAAAAGTTTCTAAAAAGGAAAAAAAATTATTAAAGAAATAAATAAATAGAGGAAGCATTGAAAAATATATAATTTTATTATTTGGCTCTAAAGTCCGAATAAATTAAAAAATATTAAATGATTTCTGCTACGTTTTATTGACCAATATTTCGATTAAATTCTTTAATCATCTGCAGGGGATATTAAAATATTTAATAACGATCAGAAAACACTTCTTACTTCTCCAATAAACTTTTTCTAAAAGGAAGAAGAAATAAACGGAAGAAAAAATATTAAATAATTTTTATTATATTTTATTGTTCAATATTTCGATTAAATTTTTTAATCATCTTCAGGGGGTATTGAAAATATTTAACAACGATCACAAAGCAATTCTTATTTCTTTAATAAAAGAAGAATAAACAAAAACTAATAAATGATTTTTTATTATATTTTATTGCGCAATATTTCTATTAAATTCTTTAATCACCTTCACAGCATTATTCGAAATATTTAATAAAGTTTATTAAAGAAAGAAGAAGAGTTTTGTAATCGTTATTAAATATTTTACAAGAATTTAGTCGAAATATTGGGCAATCAAATATAATAAAAATCATTTAATAATTTTTTATTTATTCGGAAATTTTTCTGGAAAAAAGAAAAAGTTTATTAAAGAAATAAGAAGTGTGAAGATGATTAAATGTGAAGATGATTAAAAAATTTAATCGAAATATTGAGCAATAAAATATAAAAAAATCATTTTAGATGATTAAAGATGATTAATGAATTTATTATAGAAATAATAAGTGTTTTATGATCGTTATTAGATATTTTAATTACCCCCTGAAGATGATTAAATAATTTAATCAAAATATTGGACAATAAAATATAATAAAAATCATTTGTTAGTTTTTTATTTATTCGGAATTAAAAAAAAAAAAAGTTAAAGTTTATTAAAGAAATAAAAAGGATTTTGTGAATTTAATTAAAAATATTGAACAAAAAAATATAAAAAATAATTTAAGATGATTAAAGAATTTATTAAAGAAAAAATAAGTGTTTTGTGATCGTTATTAAATATTTTAATACCCTCTGAAAATGATTAAAAAATTTAATCGAAATATTGGTTAATAAAATATAATAAAAATGATTTAATAGTTTTTTATTTATTCGGAACTTTTTCTAGAAAAAAGAAAAAGTTTATTAAAGAAATAAGAAGTATTTTGTGATCGTTATTAAATATTTTAAATACCCCCTGAAGATTATTAAAGAATTTAATCGAAATATTGGGCAATAAATATAATAAAAATTATTTAGTAGTTTTTTATTTATTCGTAACTGTTTCTAGAAAAAAAGAAAAAGTTTATTAAAGAAATAAGAAGTGTTTGTGATCTCTATTAAATATTTTAATTAACCCCTAAAGCTGATTAAAGAATTTAATCGAATTTATTGGGCAATAAAATGTAATAAATATCATTTAATAGCTTTTTGTGTATTCGAAACTTTTTTTTTTTTAAGTATAAATAATTATTTTAGATGATTAAAGAATTTACTAAAGTAATAAGAAGTGTTTTTTTAAATACCTCCTGAAGATGATTAAAGAATTAAATAGAAATATTGGGCAATAAATTATAACAAAAATCCTTTAACAGTAATTTATTCGGAATTTTTCTTAATAAAAAAGAAAAAGATTATTAAAGATATAAGAAGTGTTTTGTGATCGTTATTAAATATTAAAAATACCTCCTGAAGATGATTAAAAAATTTAACCGAAATATTGAGCAATAAAAAATAACAAAAATCCTTTAATAGTTTTTTATTTATTCGGAAATTTTTATAAGAATAAAAGTAAAAAAAATTTAAAAAAGAAAAAGTTTATTAAAGACATAAGAAGGGTTTGTGATCGCTATTAAATATCTCTAATGCCCCTGATGATGATTTAAAATTTAATCAAAATATTGGGCAATAAAATAAAAAACAAAAAAATCATTTAATAGGTTTTTATATATGCGGACCTCAGATATAAACAGCAAAATTCACATAAACAATAATTGTAATAAAACACTATATATAATCCCTTTAAATACATAAAATTTTCCGATGTTTTTCATATCTCTTTTCAATAACTATTATTTTGTTTCACACATAAATTATCTCTTAAATCATAATTTCCTGTTCAACACGTTCCAGTGCAATATATTTCTCAATCAATTGGCTTTCAACAGGAAAACCCGTATTAAATTAATATGTTGTTGGAAAACGTTTTTGAAAATATGTTTTATCCTGATTTATATGAAAATTTTTATTAAAAAAATATTATAAATTTTTATCTTCGCCATATTTTTAGTTATAAAACAGAAATACCATGAAAAATTATGTAAAGAAATCTTTTAAAAACAAGCTTTAACATAATTCATTATTATACAAATGCATGTTAAACAAAGTTTTTTTTTTCTGTTCCATAAAAATTTACGTCATAATCTGAAGTCATTAAAGGTAAATTTACTACAAAATCTAAAAAGTATGGAGAAAACGCACAACACATTTTTTTAAGGCTTTAATAGTCAAAGAAAAAAATTTTATAGAAAAAAGTTACCAAAAAAAAAGGTTGTAGTTAAAAATCGGTCATGAGGATTTTCAATAGGAAATGTATTTTTTTTTTTTGTGTTTCCTAATATTTGTTAAATCTGTCAATAATCGGCAATAAGTAAGTGACACTTTACCCAGCATTAATAGTGTATTTTTACTGCTTTTTTAGAAGTACTTCTGAACAACATCCAAAAAAAAATAATACTTTCATTTCTTCAAAAGTATCCGTTACTATATTTTTACTGCTATTGTAGAAGTATTTTTGAACAACATCCAAAAACATCACTTAGGTATTGCTTCTAAAGAATGGTACAAAATATTAAGCCAGTGCTTGATATTTTGTACCACTGACAATTTCTGATGGGCTACAATTAGGGTTGCCAGACGGCCTTGATTTCGCTTGATTTACAAGAATTTTTGATGCTCGTCAAGAATCAAGAAAAAATATGTTTTGTCAAGATTTTTTAAAGCCCAACCAGAAAACAACTCAAAAATATTTTAAAAATTTTTTCAAAGTTTTTCTTAAACAATGTTTTGTAGAAAACAATTGAACATTCCATTGAAATATTATGGTAAAGCGTTTTCTTTTAGGAAAATCTATCAACACTTATACTTTCCCCTATATTCAACACCAATAATCTGACAACACTGAACAGCTGATTTGAAACAGAAACCCGTATTAACACATATTTCCCTCCTATACTCAATACTAATAACTGTACTGTACTAAAAAATGTACAGAAAGCAACATATAAAGTTAAAAAAACTGATCCCAGTAAGTAATGCTTTTTATGAAAAAGCCTTCAGTATTTTAAATAATTTATTAATAAAAGTCGAGCTGTTAATAAGAATAAATTTTGATGAAGATTGCAAAAGTTTTAAAAACTTTCCTGTTTCCTGACTGTACATAATTAGTTAAGTTTGTATCTAAAAACAATAAATATATGTGGCAAAACACGTACGTTATTAAATAATATGTAAAAAGACTGAAACCATTAAATTTTTAGTGTTATTTTTTGTTTGTTATGTTTTTTTTTTTTTTTTATTTATTTTTACTGAATTATTTTTATATCATTTTTTATAACTTTTTTTATACTTTTTATTAAAAAGAATTATATTGAATGAGGGGTATGTATAGTTGATCTTTTTATTTGGTAAATTAATGTTATTTAGTTTGACTCTAGATCATAAATTACACTATGCGACTGTCAAAATCGGGATGGGATGAAACCAACGGGAAATGTTATATCGGTCAAAAACAAGTTATACGTGTCCCGGCGTTTCGCTGGGTCACCCCTAGGAATCGAGATATATCTTTTTTTTGACATAACTCGAGAACCACTAGTCCGATTTTGCTCAAACAATTTTAAAAAAATTAAAAATTACAATTCCTTTAATCTGTTCATATAACGTTTTTCTATATACTCAATAGTTTTGCCGGTAAAAATAAATTGTTTGAGCAAAATCGGACTAGTGGTTCTCGAGTTATGTCAAAAAAAGACCACCAAAGGTCAAATCGATATATCTCGATTCCTAGGGGCGACCCAGCGAAACGCCGGGACACGTATAACTTCTTTTTTACCGATATAACTTTCCCCGGTAGTTTGAACCCTTCCCGATCACTGACCCCTACCATTTGTCTCACAGTGTTATTATTAAATAAATTTTTCAAATTAAAGAAAGAAGAAAAAAAATTATTCTTTGTAATTTTCTTGTGCAAATTGTATCGTCTTTCTTTAATTTATGACCTGGAGTCAAACTAAAGAACATTCATTTACCAAATAAAAAGATCAACTATACATACCCCTCATTCATCTTAAAAACACATGACACGGTGCAAAATATAATTTAAATAACATACATTTAAATTTAAATTTAACGGTTAGTTGTAATTCAAAAATCTGTGTTGAATAGAACCAGCTGAGATACCTTAAGAATTAAGGTTCAAAGCAACAAAGAGTAATAATCACAAAGGATAAAAATAGCATTGTTAGATTTCGTTGATGTTAGTCTAAGTTGAGTTGTTAACATATTCGATTTGCTTTTAACTTTCACATAAGTAGACGATTATCAAAATTTAACCCGTCAAGGCAAATGACACTGATGATAGCTTTGTAGCGAAAGCCGAAAATACGTATTCTGTCTTGCTGGCCTTATCGAATTCTTTCAAATTCTTTATTATTTGTAATTTACCTGTGAAAATTGTATCATTTTTCTTTAATTTGAAAAATAATTTAAAAACAGAAAGTAATATTAATTTATGAGTCAAACTAAAGAACATTCATTTATTAAAGAATTATATTTTCATAAAAAATATAAATGAAATTGAAAAACAACTACTAACGTATGTATGTTAAATTAAAAAAAAAAAATTGTCAACATTTTTTTTTCAAAATCAAGATTTTTTTGGTGAATGTGAAGCATTTTGCAACTTTGAATCTGGCAACCCTAGCTACAATACATTTATTTTATTGTCATACGTTACGTATGAGTAATAATAATTATATGTGTTCAATAATATCACTCATACGACATGGTAGCCAATGAATTTTTAGACACGGAGTACATATTTAACTTTTTTTATTTATTACACAGTACAACAACATAAGAAAAATTTGATGAATCGGGATTACAAAACATCACTGCTAATAGACTTTGGGACGGAGATCACGGAGAAATATTTGAGTAGCTGAGATGCAAAACTCGTTCGTTACACATTAAATAAATTTTGGGAAGAATCAAAAAACTTTTTGCGGCTAATTAAATTAACCAAATTAGTTGAATGCTTTTAATTCTTAAATGTTATGCTATTCTTGATTAAAAACTCAACAGTTGAAAAATCGAAAAATCTTCTCACAAAGCGCCAAAACAACCCAGTCAGAAATCGCCAGTGGTACAAAAAATCAAGCACTGGCATACCACTGGGTAATTACGGTATTAAATATAAATGACTGGTAGAACACTCAATTGGGACGCTTTGCCAGCGTTTGTGAAAAGCGTTTTACCAGTATTTGTTTTACAAAAATTTCGGTGGTTTATAAAAAAACCACTGGCAAAGAAATGGCTTAGAGTGATATGCCAAGGTTTGCAACCAGTGGTTATCCAGTGCTACCTAGCCAATGCTACCAGGCGTACAAAAATCAATTCACTAGAAAACCAATGATTTTAGAAAAATGCTGACGCTTCGTTAAAAAATGTTTGTAGTCGGAAGGTTCCGAATTCAAATCCGGTTGCAAGCAAAAAATTTTTTTGGATATTTTTTAATTTAAAATTTTGTTTGTTTTATAAAATCAATTTTTTTGTTTGTGGGAAAGCTCCTTCAAGATCAACTTTTTTTTGCCCTCCCAACACTGGCATACTAGTTACAATTGTTTGCCAGTACTAGCATTTTGGCACAGCCAGTAGTTGTCCAGCTATTATCACTCATTTATGTGTTTAGCCATTAAATATTATATGTCTCGTTAGCTCAGTGGGTAGAGCAATCGTCTGCCAATCTGACGGCCTGGGTTCAAATCACGGCAGGACCAAAAAAAATACATATGAACTTTTTTTAAATTTTATTTTGGAAAATATATTTCTAGACCACCTATTTATTGGTTTTGCCAGCGTTTTGTCAACGTTTAAAAATTTTGTTCCTCCAGTGCTTTTCCGGCGCTTTTTGAACAGCCGGTCCTTTTGTCTAATGATGTTATCATTTTGGGAATGGAAAATCACTTTTTGCCAGTACTTGTACCACCTGTTAAAGTGCTTTGCCACCGCTTTCCCGTTTGTATTTTTCTGACTGGGAACTGTCAGAATCAATTGTCCTCTTGTTTATTATTTTTGTAACGAACGAGTTTTGCATCTCAGCTACTCATTTGCAAAAACGTTTTTGTAGGAAAATTAAATTTTTTAATAAACATTTTGGAAAAAAAAATTAAAATTGATAGTGATAACGCTATTTTCTGCAACATTTTAAAATAATGAAATATACCCTTTAATTTGATATAATGCACGTTTTAACAGCTGCGATAATATTCCCTATATATGCATTTAAAGGAATATCTAATACTTGAATTTGTACCTTTAGTAAACATCCAATGTTTCTTAATTTATCAAAAAAATTTCGTCTAAATTTTTAAATCATATTAAAATTTATCAGTGGTTTAGTCAGGTATATGAATAAAGAAGAAATTTTAACAAAAAAAACTAAAAGTTAAATTTGCAAATATTTCAAAAACTAGAGCTAATTTTGAAATTTGTTGTTCATTCGTTTAAAAATAGTAACCTGTTTAAAAGTAGCATTAACTGGTAATCTAACAGATTATTATATGTTTTAATCGAAGTTTAAATTCACGCAAAGAAAAAATATGGTTGGGATGACCATATTCGAAGAGCATCATATATTTTTGGGTTTATGATTTCGACAATCATATTATGAAATACCTTTTTCTATCATAATATGATCCCTTAATTACTGCATTATGATTCCAAACTGAGCCCAATATTATCATATTATAGTCCTGTATATCATACTATGATTCCTTTAGCTTTTTTCCCAGCATTCTCTTGAAGGTGAGTGAAAAAACTGTGAACGATTTGTTTTATTTATAATAGTACATTTATTTATTCAATGACTAATTTACAAACTTAGATAATTTAAATTGATTTTGGTTATCACTTATATATAACTAAAACTAAATTATGGAAACAATTGATAACAGCGCGTAGAAAAATATTGTTAAAAATACAATTGTTCTCAGTGAAAATATTATATTCCTAATGATCATAATATTTTCCTCATGATCATATTATGGTAATGAAGAAAATTTTGTGATAATTTGGGATCATATTATGATCACCAGAAATATAATATGATCAGTACGAAAATATTATGATCATTTCGTCATGCATTTACATTTTTTTTTTGTAAATTTGCACTTTTTCAATTACAAAACTACAATTTATCACACTTCTTATTATAGATTCTCTGAAACAATATTTTGGCTACATGAGTACAAAAAATTAAAAAAAAAAAAAATTACTTTTTTTACTTAATTTATAGAACTAAACACTTTATTGCGTAATAAAAAATCATTTAATTTGAGGATTGCTGAATAATCTATTGATATCTCTCTCGACTTCTTGGGTAGGGCGAGTTCTTTCTTCCAAAAACAATGTCGCTATTAAAACAAATACCAATAAATTATTTTTCTATTTAAGTATTTTTTTTAATACATATTTATTATATTATTTATTTTAGTGCTTCTTACAACTTCTTTTCACAAAATCTTGAACAATACTGAGAGTTGACGCTCTTAAAAAATATACTGATCATCTCATGGTTGTCGAAACTATACCAATGATTGTGAATGTGATCTCTCTCAACTTAGATTATAATATGATTGTAATTCGATGAGAGGAATGTGATTGTCCAGATAATATATGATTGTAGAAGAGAGAATAATATGATAACCGAAAAAAGAGAGATTTTAACTATAAAATGAATATAGGCGACCATATCATTTCTAAAGTATGATTAATACATTAATAATTTGATTGCAACAACCATGTATGGCAGTAGTGACCATAGTTTGGTAGCTATGATCATATTGCAACCATATCTTTTCTCTGCGTGTTTGAATTCTTATTCATAAAACAAGCAGATTTTGGATTTTTAATGAATTTAAACGATTTATAAAGAATTTAAACGCCAATCTTTTCATTGAATTCTAAATTTTAAAAAAATATAAATATTTTTCTTTTTTAGTTTGTACTATATTTTGCTATCAAAAAATCTAAAAAATTTTTTAATAAAAAAGTATTTCTTTAAGAAACGTGATTTTCATTCCATTCGATATTCAATAAAATTGACTGGTGCATTATTGACTAGTGTAGTGTATACAGTTGAGTACCATTTTGTAGTTATATTTTGTTTTAAATAAACTTTATCATGCACTCTTTTATTTGAACAAATATTTTTTTTACTAAGAAAAAAAAACATCATTTTAAACTCTATTTTTATCAAAATTTGCATTGAGTTTATTACATATTGAAGCAGAGGTTGGTAAACTGAAGCACAAATTATTATAGCACAACGTTTTCTGTTTGGAAAAAATTTCTCTTGCGTTGTGGAGATAGTTTTAACCACTTAATCGAAGATTTCTGCTGGGAGTTGTTATAAAAACAATGTCTCTAAAATAAATCACTCAATCAGAAAAAAGTATTTAAAAATAAAATGTCTGATTGGTTGATTGGTTCTTGCGTCAAAAACATAATTCTGAAAAGTATCGAATTTATAAGTATGGAAATTTTATATTTGAAAAGCAGTTAATATCCCTTTGTTAAGACTTCTTCTTTAGCAAAGTTTGTTCTTCTCGGCTTGCAGGAGTTCTATAAGTTTTTTATATTATTTTTCTTTTTTCTATATTTCGTTTGGTACTGACAACTTTTTCCAAACAGCCGTTATGCTTATAAAATAGTTAATTTTTTTCGGGGAGGATTTACCAAAAATATATTTATTTGTATGTAGGCACTTATGTACATTATTTGCAGTTATTATATAGTTTTACTTTTACCAAAAACATTTTGTGTTAAAAAGGGTAAACATTTTGTGTTTAACATAAACTTTTTTTCCAGGAAAAAAAAACACTCTCTTTATGTTCCTTTATGTCATAAAAATTGAAAACTAAAAATAAACAAAACTTTATAATTGTGCAGTTGAACAGGTGGATGACAGATAAAGTAAGTAGTCAAATATTGTGGTACTTTAGGTCAACTGAAAGAAAAGTTTACCATAAATTTATAGTGACCAAAAGTTATTTCATACTCATGTTATTTAATTGCATAAAGAGAACTTAAATTTTTAAAGCTGAAAATGTATTTTAAAATTAAAAAGGAAAGTATTTCAATCTGAACTCTTCGATTTGTATGAAATATGTAATAGAGGTGAAAAAGTAACAAATGAACAGCAAAACACGCACTGAAAAATATGATTGCGGTGATCATATTCAATGAGAATCATATATTTTTGGGTTTATAATTACGACAATCATGTTAAAAAAAATATTTATTACAATCATACTTTATGTATCACAAAATATCCTTATCATAAAATAATCATTATATTATGATTCCAAAATAATCTGATTATTAACACATTATAGTCGTATATATTAATAAACTAAAATCCCTAGAGTTCCCAGCATTCTGTCGTAACTGAAATACATATTTAAATAAACTTATCATTAAATGAATTTTAGTAATAGTTATATAAAAATAATAATAAAATTATGGAAAAAAGTAACAGCAGCGCCAAGAAAAATATTGTTAAAAACACAATTACACAATATAACCAACATTATGAACAATATGCTTATAATGATCATAATATATTCTTTACAAAAATAATATTTTCCAGTGATCGTATTGTGGATCGTTTTGTGATCACTTAGTATTATATTATGATTATTAGGAAGATATTAGTAATCAATTCGTTACACAGACTACAAAACATGTTTCGTTTTCTTTCAATTCTACTTTTCTACAAAAACTAAATCTGCTACAACTCTGATTATAGAAACTTTTCTACAATATTTTGTTTACGTGAATACAAAAAACTAAAAATAATGTGGTTAGCATTCTTCTGATACACACTTTTGATGTATCAATGATGCGTCATGGTGATTTAAGTAGTTAAATTCAAAATTTGTGTTTAACGACTTAAATCACTTTGATTTTAACCACTTAAAACACCATGACGCGCCATTGATACGTCAAAAATGTGTATGAGAAAAATGCTAGCCACATTATTGCCTGTAAATATGTCTATTTAATATTTTTCTATAAAATCTTTACTTTAAGAGTTATATCGCAAAGAGACTTGGAACTAATTTTAAACCATTTTTAGGGTTAAAAACCGCGGGTGACTGGACTGTTTTAATCCGAGAGCATCAATTTTCCCGGAGATATTATTTTTTACGCCTAATCTACCGGAAAGGGCGTGAGGAGGGGAAAAAATAACTCTTTTGCACATATTGATGCTCTATTGGGCGCCATTTCTGAATACGCACGAAACTAACTCTAAACACATTTTAAATTTTGTGTTATTTCTGGCACTGAACCTAAATTTTAAACCTTGATATCTTCAAAGACTTATAGCAGAATTGCATAACAAATATTTTTGCTGAATATTTTAACCCTTTAACTCTTCAACTTACGGGTCGTTTAATTCCCTTTTTAAAATGGGGCCAAAAAGTCCCTTTTGTTCAAGAGTTAGAGGGTTGAAATGTTCCACAAAAATATTTGCCATGAACTTCTACTATAAGTCTTTGAAGACATCAAAGTTGCAAATTTAAGTTCAATGCCAGAAATAACACAAAATTTAAAATGTGTTTAAAGATTAATTTCGTACTTATTCATAATTGGCGCCCAAATATTCCACAAATCTGGATTTTAGGATAAACCATGTGAATCTTCCATTTTAGGTATAGTATGTGTTCAGCGAACTTATGTAAAATACTACGGGGAACGTTTATGTGGAACATTTTAACCTTCCAGCTCTTCAACCTTTTTAAAAACGGGGCCAAAAAAAGTACCTTTACATCGCAGAAACCTGCACAGATCTTATTTTTTACTCTTAACCCATCCGAAAATGTGCACATTTTGCATATATGCTCTAGTTCACAGACTATGACTCGCAGCATCACCTCATATCGAGATATGTTTAAACACGATCAATTAACAATTTCAAAGAACAAACTCCAGCGGTTTGAGTCATTCAAATAATATTTCGTTCCAGTTTTCTAGTGTTTCAATTCTACTCTTTCCCCGTTACATTCCATTTCGTTACCATTATCTAGTGCTTCAAATCCACTCGTTCCACATTCTGTTCCATTTTGTTCCACTTGTCTACAGTTTCAATTCCACTCGTTCTCCATTCAATTCCACTTCTGTCCCAATTTTAGTGTTCCAATTCTACCCGCTACTTATTTCATTTCGTTTCCATTGCCTTATATTTCAAAACAAATCGTACCTCGTTCAATTGCCACTCGCTCTGTTCCATTTCGTTTTCTAACTTCAGTGTTGCAATTCCACTCGTTTCCCATTCCATGCCATTTCGTTCTCCGTTGCTTACCATTTTGTCCCCTATTCCCTTTCATTTGGTTTCCAGTTCTATTTCGTTTCCACCGCTTTGTATTTCAAATCCATTCGTTCCCTGTTCCATTCCGTTTCGTGCCAATTGTCTATTGTTTCAATTTAACACGTTTCCCGTTCAATTTAATTTCGTTCCCAAATTTTAGTATTACACATCCGTTACATTTAGAATTTATGTCCCGCCATTTTTCATTCCCGCTATCACGGGAATTTTCTGGGGGATTTCCCGGGATGTTTTCGATTTTATTATTTTACATCCAATTATGCCGGATTTTATTTCTACGGGAATGGACAAAAGGGGTAAAGGATTTAAAAGTTTTATTTGCTCTCAAAAATTTTTTTTCAATCTTGACAACTGTAGCTCTATTTTGTTACAGCTATTTGTACGGTAACGGTATTTTATTTATTTTGATAACGGTACTTTATGACCAACGGCATTTCAGCTATTTTGATGGTGGCAGAATTTCATTTTTTCTTTCCATTAACATATTTATACCCTACACCACTACGTGGAGAGGGTATTGCTGATGTTTGTAACACCAAAAAATATTGGTCCTAGACCACCTTATAGTATACCGATCGGTTTAGAATTTTTTGATTTCGATTTAACGATGTCCGTCTGTCTGTCCATGCATTCTTGTGAACACTATACAGGACGCAAATATTAAGATATTTTGATGAAATTTGAAACACCGACTTATGTTGGACGACGCCTATTCATTTTGGTTGAATTCGGTCCATGTTTAGACCTAGTGCCCATATAAGGGTACCCCCAAATTTTTTTTTACACGCTGCAAGTCGCAAATACGAAGATATTTCCATGAAATTTGGTTCGTTGACTCACATGGTCCCAAGGAAAAAGCCTATTGATACTAGATAGGATCGAACCATATTTGGACCTATCGCCCATATGGGCTAAATTTTCGATTTTCTCTTCTTTTATGATTTTATAGAAAATTTTGACATAAGACTGTTTTAACCCATTCAAATTTCGGATCCAAACATTAGTTGGCTTTAAATCAGACTGGTGTAGGTTATTATATAGTCGGCATGCACGACTTTAACTTTTTTACTCGTTTTTGTTTAAATTTACCTAATTTATAGTAGGAAACTGAGCTCCTAATATAAATATGGTAAATTTATTCTCAGTGCGTAACTGAAAAAATTACACACAGAATTTGTAAATTTACTTTGAAATTGCGTAAACATTTTCCATAAAAAATGGGTAATTTTACCATTTTTGTGAGTGAATTTACCAAATTTAATACGTAATGCCGCCCAAAAATTAAGAATAAATTTAATATTAAAATATTTTATTAAAAATAGATTTTAGGGATTTTCCACGTGACTTTTCCCATTGAAAAAAGCCTCAGATTGTAAGTACTTTTTCGTATAGGAAAAGTCTTAGATTCAGTACACTTTTTCCTAACAAAAAACATCATATTATGACCAGTTTACCCTATAGAAAAATAAATATTTTTATATAAAATTCTTCAGATTCTGTCTTCCTTTTCATTAGATTTATAAGATATTTCCTATAGAAAATACCTCAGATTGTGAGGACTTTTTTCTATGAAAATATCTCAGATTTAGTGAACTTTTTACCATAAGAAAGATCCTGAGAAAGTGAGGGATATTCTGTGAGAATACATCCTCAGAATTCAAGGGGTTTTCTGGAACAAAGAGTTATCGAAATCCAGAAAAAATGCCTAGAATTGGAGCATTTTTCTTTAAGTCCTCCGAAGTTTAGGGGTTTTCTATAAGAAAAAGTCCTCTGGGATATCTAAGGCTTTTTTTGAAAAATTTGTCAGTGTTTTTCTTCGAATCTGAGAATTGTTCTATGGGAAGAAGTATTTAGAATTTGAAAATTTGTTAGAGGAAAGAGTCGCCACAATCTGAAGATTTGTCTTTAGAAATGTTTTCAGAATATCAAAGCTTTCGTATAGAAAACCGTTTAAAATCTGCGGTAAATATTTTCTAATGATTTTTTTCCAAAGCCCATAGAGGACTGTTCAGTTTCTGACCACTTTTTCCTATTGAAAGAGCTTCATATTTTTAGTACTAGATGAAAAAGAATTTTTCTATTACAAAATACCAACATATTTTCTAACTTTTATATCAAATTAATTTGAAAATTGTGGCACCACCTAAAAGGTTTGGATTAAGCACCAACGCACTACCAATGAAATTTCCTGATTCTTCAGAATCAAATTCCACAAACCTGGAAAGGAAAAGTAATGTGAATCGAAATATTTTAAACACAAACAAAATTTATGCTTACCGCTCAAGTGTAGTCCTGCTGGAAGAGTCCTGTGGTTCTGAAAAAGTTTCTATATTTAAAGGTATAAAATCTGAAACTTTGTCTAGTGGAATTTGTGTTCAGAATCTAAGACTTTTTCTATAAGAAAAAGTGCTGAAAATCTAACGCTTTTGAATAGGAAAAAATGGTCAGGAAATGTGAATTCTCATTTGTGAAGATTTTTCCTATACAAAAGCTATTGGATTCTGAGAACTTTTTCTAAAAAAAGGATATGGTTCCGATGACTTTTTACTGTAAAAAACCCCCTAAGATCCTTCTTCCTATAGAAAGATTCTTAGATTCTAAGGACCTTTCTCACAGAAGAAATTTTAGATTCTAAACACATTTCTGCAGTTCTGATAATAAGATAGAACACATTTATTTTATATATTTTATTTGGTGAATTTACACAAAAGGATGGTAAAATTACCGTTAATTTCTATGATTTTTTACGCATTTTCAATGTAAATTTACCAATTTTGTGTGTAATTTTCTTCATTTTCACACACGGAGTGAATATAACCCATTTATAGTAGGAGTCCGTTTTCCTACTATAAGTTGGGTAATTTTAAACAAAAATTAATTAGAGTGTAGAGAATAATTCTAATTCTCTAATATTGGAATGGATCGCGTTAGCCCAGACCTTTTAGTTTCAGAATTATTAAGCTGCATAAATATCGCTTCGAAAGTTGACGAATGGCGATCGTGATTTTTTAGGGTTTTTTTTTATTTTTTTGTGGGATTTTGGAGGTTTAAACATCAAACTTTTGGCTTTCTTTTCGAGTCAGGTGTCTATAGGTTAGTCTACAAATTATCGAGCTCTATTTTCCGAATTGCCACGATTCATTCAACAATTTTATAAATTTTTTTGTGGGCGCTGTGGTTTAATGGTTAGCGCATTGGACTGTTACACGTGAGGTTGCGGGTTCGAGCCCCAACCAAGGCAACATCAATTTATGAAAAATAGTAATATGTATGAGTTTTTCTATCCCACATACATATCGCAGCGTCCTCCTTCGGTGTTCCCATAGCACTTAACCCCACCGAAGTAAAATAATATAACAGGGCTATGAACTAAAAAGCTTCAACAAAGTTCGCCAACTCACCGTCAGATGGCGCGCAACAACTGTTCTAAAAATTCAACATCTCGCGCAATTACAGTGTTGCCATATTTGAAGCCCTTCATCTTTCACCACCTTTCACTTCTTCTCTATCCCCTTTCCAAAGGAAGCAACACGTTAATTAATAAGAAGAATTTCCTAAGTGTTGCTTCTCTTAAAAAAAAAAAAAAAAAAAAATCCATGAATGAAAAAATCACGAAGGAGCAATAACATTTTCATAATGTTTTGAATTTTTGTTAAAAAGCCGGGAGGAACTGGATTTAAGTATTTCGAATTTTTTGACATTGATACTTTACTCTAGAAACTTTTGATTTTTTATCCGATCAGGTGTCCAAAAGTTGGAATATTAATTAGGCCTTGAGTTTTACTTTCCGATTTGCTACAATTCATTCAACAAATGTGTATTAAAGAGTGAAAAGTCACGAAAGAGCAATAAAAATTTCATAATTTTTCCGTCAAAACGGAACGAAGTGATGTAAAGCTGGACCCGGGTTTCTTGGTTCGAAGTTTAAACTTTTTAAATACGACTTTATAGAATAATATCCAAAACTATGACTTTGACGCTTTTTTTTACCGTAAACTACTGATGACAAATATATTTTGTTTCAAGACTACTGTATCAGTAAAATTATAATAAATTTTTTTTTAAATTAAAATTTTTTCTAAATTATATTAAAGTAATTTTGCAATATAAACTATAAGATTTATGCATAAATGTTCATTAAAGCAATTATTGTTTTAGTTATATCGATAACAACCAACATAAGTTTTAGTAGAAATAATGCCGGCAGTTCGTGTTAAATATCAAGCAGCCAGCCAAACAACATCAGGTATTATATTAATAATCTCATGGCTAAAATAACATTTGTAGTTATGGCATCACTTGAGAGTCATAACAAATATTAAATTAATGTTTATAACATACACACGCACACACTCACTAGTACATATAACTAAAAAGCATACATAAATACTAAAATTCCCAACAGCCACTAAAACACTAATACTAACAGCGTAAAGGTGGTAACACTGGTTAGTTAAAGGATTTGTCATGTTGCTATATGAAAATTTTAGTAATAAAAAGGAACCACACAAACTAATTTCTGTGAATGTAAAACTGTGTGTTTGTGTGTTTCTGTGTATGTATGAATACCTCTGTACATCGACCAATAGAATATGTAAATACGTTTAACAATAATTGGCACACAGAGAGTAATGAGTTTTGAACAAAAAAAAAAAACTCCTATTTAAAACTTTAAATACGTGATCATCCTATTATAGAGAATTTAGCTATGCGGCTTATACATTGAAATAGTTTTATAAATTTCATTAAACAAAATATAATATTAAAAATATTTTTATAGCATAATTCTCTGGTTAATTATACTAAAATTTTGTATAGCATAGTTTTGGGTGTTAAAAAAATATGTTTAAATTTTAAAGTAATTTAAATTGCTGTTTAAAATAATCTCATTTTATTTAAATTATTTTTAAAACTAAGTTACAAAATCTATGCTAATTTACTTGACTTTTTACTAATAAATTATGTATATTAAAAGAAACTTTTTTAAATCTATTTTCTTGCAAAAATAACTCAATTTGTTTTACTACTACTTACTACTACAACTGACTTACATACTGAATGAATAATGCGTTAAGCTTTGGAAAAAGAAAAATCACATATTTTATACTTATGGGAAAATGTCCAAAAATAAAATTTTATAAGTAAAACAATTTAGAAAAACTGTTTTTTTCTATATCAGCAGAAACGAATTTTAGAGTCACTAACGCAAGCAGTAACACTCAAGCCGATATTGAATTTAAAAAAATAAATAAAATTTTATAAAAAAAAAAGGATTTTCATTCTTGCCTAAGGAAATCGTCAGGGGACGATCTTTTTAGAATTTCTAGAAATATTTGTTAAGTTAAATTACAAACTCAATGAGAATTTCTTGTTCTCGTCTAGGAGGGTTATTAAACATTCAAAATATCAAAAAAAAAAAAAAACAACAAAAAAGAATTTACCACAATTTGCTTTGTCATCTTCCAATATACTACTCTGTTGATTTATCGGCGGTTGCTACAGCCGCACCAGGCATTGTGGTTTGTCTTCAAAAGATTTTAATTCACATTATTTTTTTCTTTCCAGGCTTGCAAAATTTTACTTTGGCGATTGTGGAAAACTAAGGTTAGTATATTGGTACTAAGAAAAAAGAAGAGCTTAAAATATTAAGCATTTTTCAATAGGAAAAAGTGATCAGAAACTGAAGAATTCTTGGCAGGAAATATGTACCTCAGATTTTTAGAAGTATTCTATAGGAAAACTCTGAGATTCTGTGATTTCTAAATACAAAGCCCATTTCCTCTTTAGGAAAATTTCTATAGGAAAATACTTAGATTCTGAGGATTTCTTACAAAAAAAACATTTCAATTATGAGCAGATTTTCCTTAGGAATCTTCCAGTAAAAAAAAAACTCCAGATTTTGAGAACTTTTTCTTTCAAAAAACCCACGAATTTTAAGCACTTCTTTTCACTTTCTCAGATTTTTTTTCACTGAATCTGAGATAATTCTATAGAAAAAAAATCATAAAAATCTAAAGTTTGTTCTATAAGCTTTTAGGAGTTTGCTATAGAAACCCTCACAATATATTTTCCATAACCGATTGAGGTTTATTTAAAAAGTAATAACTTTTTTATAAGTCAATAAAAAACACACTACAAAAAAATACGTATCGTCTGTAGGAGTTGATATTTTCACACAAATTTTTTATTTTTAGTTTTCTATTTTTAGAAAAAATAATTTAAATAATTTCGTTGTTTTTTGTTTTAAAACAAAAAATTTAAATATTTTCGATTTTCTTTTTTGTTAAAATAGTTTGTTTGTATACAAAATTATTTCAATTCAAATTACAAGAAATTCTTTACTCATACACACAAACATAGCCAATAAAAATTTGACCAAGTATATTGTGTATGCTGTGTTTTTAAAATTCAAACAAAAAAAACTTTAAAATATGAAAAAACAAACTACAAAATCGTTTTTTTCTAACGTTTTGTCAGTTAAAAATTGAAGATTATTTTAACAGAATTTTCAAATATTTTTATTTTTTTATGAATTGTTTAAACAATGTTTGAAAATAAATAGCAAAATGGTTTGAATATAATAAAAAATCAGTAGTCCTTTTTTTTAATTGTGTTTTCAATTAATTTAATATGTATTTTAAGTTGTTTTTAAGGATAAAATATTTTGAGTGTATAGAAAAACTGAGTGTGTAATGACGTTTTCCTCTAAAGAGCCCTCAAATTCGACAAACTTTTTCCTATAGGAAAATTCTTAGATTCTGAGGAATGTTTCTTAGTTTCTAATTCTGAGCAGTTTTTTCTGAGGACTCTTCCTATAAAAATACTCCAGATTTTGAGAAGTTTTTCTTCCAAATAAACCCACGTATCCTAAGGACTTCTTTTCACAGAATATTCCTCATTTTGTAAAAAAAATTTTTTTCACTGAATCTGAGATATTTCCATAGAAGAAAGTCCCCTAAATCTGAAGTTTCTTCCATAGGCTTTCCTAACAATATAAGGCTTTTCCTAAGGAAATAGTTTTTCTAAAGGAAAAAGTTATCAGAATATGATGTTCTTTAGGAAAAAAATGCTTAGAATTTAAAGCTTTTTCTATATGGAAAAGTACTCAGAATTTCAGGATTTTTCATTGAACAAAAGTATTCAGAATCTAGTATGTTTCGAGTGAAAAATCTCCTCTGAATATAAAGCTCTTATTAGGCTTAAATATTTTTTTAAAATTTATTGTTAATAAAATATTGTAATAATAATATAATTCTTTTATTTTTGTAAATTTAATTACAAAAATTGTAAAATTACACAACTTTTTTGCAATTTGTTTACGCATTCTGAAAGTAAATTTACATAAGTTGTGTATAATTAACTTACACATCGTGGGTGTAATTCTTTTAATTTACTCACTGAGATTAAATTTTCCATATTTATAGTATGAGTACAGTAAGACGGACATCGTTAAATTGAAGCAAAAAGCGATTCTGAGTCGATCGGTATACTAAAAGGTGGGTCTAGGTCCAATGTTTTTTGGTGTTACAAACATCAGCAAAAACTTATTACAACCTCTTCACGTAGTGGTGTTGGGTAAATTTAAATATAGCAATGATCTATTGCTGGACATATTTCCTTTATAGGAATTACAAAAAAAAAAAACAAAAAAAAATCAGAGACTTCGGTCGCAGGTTACGGGAGTTTCTACAAGACGTTCAGCGTGAGACAAATGAGTTGGTACATGTATTTTGTTTCTGCATGTATTTTTCCTAGCAAACAATATTGGAAGTAATGCTTTACAAACTACTTCTTTCACTGCTTCACAAGTATCCGGTAGTGTATTTTTACTGCTTTTTTAGAAGTTATTCTGAACAACTTCAAAAAATCAATCCTTTCATTGCTTCCAAAGTATCCGTTAGTATATTTTTACAGCTCTTTTAGAATTACTTCTGAACAACATCCATAAAGTTACTTAAAATTGCTTCTAAATAGTAACTGCTCTAAAAGTTATCCTAAAAAGTGAGTTTTGTATCATTTGGCATTTCCAAACAGACGGTCGCGGGGGTCGATTCCCGGCGGGACCAATATTTCTTTATTTCTTTTTTATTTTATTAATTTTTTTTAATATTTATAATTAATTTGTTTATATGAATTTTTTTTTTAATTTCTCAATTTTTAAAAATATTTATATAAAAAAAAAAAGGTGAGAAATTGCTGTACTGAAAACAATATTGAATTGAAGTGCACCTTTTACACTTGTTTAATAAGTACTTTCATTGAAGCGAATAAGGAACAATATTTCGCAGTAACAAAGTGGTGTTTTTAGGCCTGTCAACTATCATATCAAACAATAGCTCAGCGGTAGAGCGCTAGACTAGCAATCGTGAGGTCGCAAGTTCGATACCCGGTGGCGGCAATAAAAAAAACTTTTGTAAAATAAAAAAATATATTTTTTTTTGCGAAAAATTGTTTTCTATTTTTTAATTGGTGAGAAAGAGCTTCCTTTGCACTCGTTCCAAAAGTACAGAAAAAATTTTGAAGTGGGAGTACTTCTCTGCTATGACAACTCAATGTTAAAATCATTAGTGTTTATGTTAAAAAAGAAGTACATCTAGATCATCAATTGTATTGCTTTTTTTACTGCTTCGACTTCTCTGTTTTGGCTGGTAGCCCTCACGGACAATGTTATTTTGGCAGAGGGGGTTTAAAAGGGGAAATTCCCCCCATTAACAAGTTGTCCAAACCGCTATAGTCGGAAAGTTGAAATTTGGTACGAATAATCCTCCCCTGTCGTAGACAGCTGCTAAGATGATATTTTGGAATTCTTAAAGAGAGAGATGCAATTTTCTGTTTTGCATCTAGGAAGTTGAAATTTGGTATGTAGGCTCCTCTTCTGGCGTAGACACCCGCTAAGATGTAATTTTTGGTAATGGGCTAAGCCACGTATTTTTGGAAATTCCTACGTTTAGGGTGAAAAGTCCCTCCCTTGATGGCCTGCCGAAACAGCCTTGGCTAGAAATCTTAAACCTGAAATTTTAAATATGTGTTCCCTGATTATGTTCTAATGCTCTAATAGGGTGCATTTTGGAATTTTCAGTAGGAACTTCCAATAGGGAGAAGTATCCCTTTAACGGCCTACCCAAACCTCTCTAGCTAGAAACCTGAAGTTTAATTATGAGTGAAATTGGAGTACTAAAATTGGGAAAGGAAATGGAAAGGAACGGGAAACGAGTGGAATTTAAACACTAGGCAAGTGAAATGAAACGGAATTAAACGGGGAACTAGTCGAATTGAAACACTAGACAACGGAAATGAAACGAAATGGGAGGAGAACGACCGGAATCGAAACACTAAAATTGTTAAACGAGTGGAATTAAAACACTTGCCAACTGGAACGATATGGAATAGAACGGACAGCGAGTGGAATTTAAACACTATACAATGGAAATGAAATGGAATGGAACGAGCGGACTTTAAAAACTAGAAAATTGGAAATATTTTGAAGGGAATGGACAATGCGTACAATTTAAACACTAGACAATGGGAACGAATTGGTATGAAATGGGAAATGTAATGGAATGAAAAGAGCAACGAGTGAAATTCGAGCACTAAAATTATGAAACAGAATGGAATGGACCGGGGAACAAGTGGAACTAGTACACTCTGCAAGTGGAACGCAATAGAATGGAAAGTTGAACGAATGAGATGGGGAACGAGTGGAATTAAAAGACTAAAGACAGAAAACGTAATGGAATGCAGTAAGCCTATATTTTAATGATATTTATCGATTAAAACATCCCAGTCAGAAATCGCCAGTGGTACAAAAAATCAAGCACTGGCATACCACTGGGTAACCACGGTATTAAAAATAAATGACTGGCAGAACACTCATTTGGGACGCTTTGCCAGCGTTTGCGAAAAGCGTTTTACCAGTATTTTTTTACAAAAATTTCGGTGGTTTATAAAAAAAACCACTGGCAAAGAATTGGCTTAGAGTGATATGCCAAGGTTTGCAACCAGTGGTTATCCAGTGCTACCTAGCCAATGCTACCAGGCGTACAAAAATCAATTCACTGGAAAACCAATGATTTTATAAAAATGCTGACACTTCGTTAAAAAATGTTTTTAGTCGGAAGGTTCCGAGTTCAAATCCGGTTGCAAGCAAAAAATTTTTTTTGGATTTTTTTTAATTTAAAATTTTTTTTGTTTTATAAAATAAATTTTTTTGTTTGTGGGAAAGCTCCTTGAAGACCAACTTTTTTTTGCCCTCCCAACACTGGCATACTAGTTACTAAAAATTGTTTGCCAGTACTAGCATTTTGGCACAGCCAGTAGTTGTCCAGCTATTATCACTCATTTATGTGTTTAGCCATTAAATATTATATGTCGCGTTAGCTCAGTGGGTAGAGCAATCGTCTGCCAATCTGACGGCCTGGGTTCAAATCACAGCAGCACCAAAAAAAAATACATATGAACTTTTTTTTAATTTTATTTTGGAAAATATATTTCCAGACCACCTGTTTATTGGTTTTGCCATCATTTTTTCTAATGATGTTATCATTTTGGAAATTAGAAAGCACTTTTTGCCAGTACTTGTACCCCCTGTTGAAGTGCTTTGCCACCGCTTTCCCGTTTGTATTTTTCTGACTGGGATTTTCTATGATTTAGCGATTTTTGTCAGTTTTTAAATTTTTTCGAAAATAAATTTAAAACCCCCCATCATTGATCAGTGAAGTCAAATGGCTTAATCACTATCAATAAATTAAAAAAACAATATATAGTAGAGGGCTGCCGGTTCGATCCCCGGTCATGGCAATACACAAAAAGTTTTTCATCTACAGGCAAATTAACATTTAAAATACTTTTATCAATTGAAACATAAACTAAACACTGACAAGTCTTTGGGTGAGACAAAATTGCGGCAGTCTGGTGAATCCCTTGTGCCTGTTAAATTTTTCAATAAAAATGTTTTCTTCTTCTTCCTACAAAGCTAGCTGTAAAAAAATAAATTGATACTAATTTTATTACAATTTAAATGAATGTTATGGTAAAAATCAATTAATAAGTCCACTTTATTCGTTGCCAGAAGGGAAATATATCCCAAATATACGAGTACACATAATAAAAAATTATATTTTTGGCGCTCATTCCATTACATTAATGTCGATTTCGACAGGGCGCACAGTGCTTTGATCCCATATAACGATTGGACAAAAATAGAAGTAGTGGAGAAAGAGTTTTGAAATTTGGTATACTGACATAGAACACCTTAGTTAAGAAAAATTTTAATTTTTGGAAATATCGGGCCAAGGACACGCCCACCTCCCATAGGACCTGAAATTTCAAAATATTATATTAACTACATAAATGGACGTAAAATTACAAAAATCATCCATTGAGATGCACATAAAACTGGAAACGTTTGTGTCAATTTTTATCAAAATCGAAGCAAGGACTCTTAGTCCTGCCATATATCCTTTATTTTCAAATCTTTATAAAACCTGCAAAAATTATCCGATTGCGATGAAATTTAGCACGTGAATTGACATAGGTCAAGCCATATTTGTGACAAATTTGGGTAAAATCGATCCAGTAAAAAAATGCCTTTCACAAAAAATTGGTTTTAAACGCTTAAAATGATTTAAAAAATAAAAATTAAATAGGATTAATATAGGAAACCATGTGAATCCTCCATTTAAGGCATACCGTATGTTCAGCGAACTTATGTAAAACACTATGAGGAATATTTTTGTGGAACATTTTAACCTTCTATCTCTTCAATTAAGGGGACTTTTTTGGCCCCTTTTTAAAAAGGGACAAAAACGACCCGTAAGTTGAAGAGTTAGAGGGTTAAAATATTCCGCAATAACATTTGTCATGAAATTCTACTATAAGTCTCTGAAGACATCAGCATAGAAAATTTAACTTAAGTGCCAGTAATAAGTAAAAACTTAACATATGTTTAAGGGTTAATTTCGTACTTATTCAGAATTGGCGCTCAAATGTCCCACAAACCTGGATTTTAGGGAGAAACCATGGAAATCTTCCATTTTAGGTATAGAATGTTTTCAGCGAACTTATGTAAAACACTACAAAGAAAATTTTTGTGGAACATTTTAACCCTCTAACTCTTCAACTTATGGGTCTTTTTTGTCCCTTTTTAAAAAGGGCCCAAAAAATTCCCTTTCATTGAAGAGTTAGAGGGTTAAAATGTTCCACAAAAATGTTTCTCGCAGTGTTTTACAAAAGTCCGCTCAACACATCCTATACCTAAAATGGAAAGTTCACATGGTTTGAATACTAAACTCTCTTAAATGCGTGAAGTTTGTGTAAAAATCATAAATTTAGGCATTTCAAAAAATCCATTTTTTTTAATTTGTGGTAAAAAATAGTAATTCATTTTTTAATGAGATATTATATAATAGTAAAAAATCTATTATATAAAAAAAAAAAATAATATATTTAATTTTATATAATTTTTTTTTTATACTCCATCAAACTTAAGTAATTTTTAGATTCTCAACAAAAACAAATGTGTTTTTCGGAGCAATAAAAGATAATTGTTTTGTAAACATATACTAAAATCCATATTTTAGTTTAACTGCAAATATATTGAAGTAATTAAAATACAAATCTTCGAACAAGTTTTGAAAAAAATGTATTTTTGAGAATTATTTTAGTGAAACAATTAAAACCCATTTTTCTGTTAAGTAATTTTTGCATAAAATTCTCTGAGCTTAGCGCCCTCTCTTGGCGGCAAAAGCAACCACACCAAATATTTTTTTCACATTTGTTTGAGTTACTTTCTTATCTCTAAAAAAAAATCCTTCTTTAATCACAATTTGCGACAAAATTTTTTTTTGTTTGTTTTTGTCCATGGGACGAAACATAGTGGGGCGTGGAGCAAAAAGAATCTGCTAATTTCAGCAGTTTTTTTCTGCAAGCTCATTTTTAACTAATTTTTAGGAGTTTTAATTAAAATTTTTACCGACTTTTTTCTGTTTATGTATGTCAATAATCGTTTTTAGTTCTGACTATAAAACTGGGCCTAAGTCTTTTAGGTACGTACATACAAGGCGTCGAAGCTTAAATTTTAATAACGTATAACACCACTAGAGGGCGCAATAAAAGCACAAAACTTAAAAAAACGCTTGTTGAGAAACCAGCCTTCATTCTTTTTAACAAATTTCTTAAAAAAAAAAAGTACATGGGATCACCAGAAGGTATAAAATCAGCTAATTTATTAAGTGTCATAGTATTTTATAGGGTACAACTGCACATTCTCCAAATCTATGTGTATTTTGAAATAACATTTTGTATGAAGTGGGTGTAAGAATCTCTCGTATGTTGAATAATGTGTGTATGTGAATTGTTTGCTTCCAAAAATATAATAAAAAACTGAATTAAATGCATATATTAGGGCGTCACTGTCGTCATATAAATGTTTTTAAGTCTTTAGATGTTATAATTAAGACAATTTTTTTTCTAGTTCTTAATTTAAATTTTCTATAAACTATAATCCAAAAATATTTTGTGGGAGTAAGAGTTTTATTTAATCTGTCTTCTGCAAATCTTTAAGGCAATTTACTGATATTTTGCCTTTATAGCACTGCCATATTATCAATTAAACTAATTTGTTTTATTTCCATCTCCATCTTTCGAAACTTAACCTTACTTTGATGTGATTTCCGATTTAACCTTTATATAATACATAATTTTGAATTGTATCCTTTAGACGGCTTTATTTGTAGTTATAATTAAGTATTAAAACAATCGTTCTATTCATATGAAATTTACTTAAGGATAACTACTTGTATCTAAATCTTTAAATCAAAAGATGTGAAACCCTTTGAAAATTCCTTTGGGAATGTCTAACAAACTATGTAAATATTATGGTTTTCAACCTCATATATTATAACGTTTGCCGTTAATCCTTAACTCATTGTACTTGGCGTACATTTCCACTCAATTAAATTATCTGAGGATGTTATTTCAGGCTAAAAATTTATAACCGGTGGTAAACATAAAATAACCACATATGCCCACACACGCATACAATTGAAAACGCATAGAGGTCTATGTAAATGAAATTATAATCTTTTTGCTATAAACTCTAACAACGTCTGCAATAAACTGTAACAACAACAAGTAACATTTAGAACTAAGAAATAATAAATATAAACACTAAAACGAGTATAAACTACAATAAATAAACACTCTCATACTTTGAAATTGTAGAAAACAAAAGGATAAAGTTTATATCAAATGAACAACATTAACAACAACGACGAAAAAAGAAGACATCAGTCTAAAATATGGTTAACAGAAGGTGAAACGGTGGGATAAGAAATAAATAATATGTATATAAGATTTATTAAACACCCTATTAAAGGTATTTTAAGTAAAACCCCTAGATTTGAACGCACAACTTTGGAAGTATCAGTATTGTTTCATTACTGTGTAATGCAGTCCGTTCTGACAATGGATTCTGGCTAAGCAGACCAAAAAATATACGTGTGTCGACATTTTGAAAGATCACATCGGAATTTTTATTTAGGGGTGGGTTACAAATTCTATGAGGAATATTTTTGGGGAACATTTTTACTCTCTAACTCTTCAAATAAAGGGGATTTTAAAAAAGGGACAAAAAAGACCCGTAAGCTGAAGAGTTAGAGGGTTAAAATGTTCCACAAAAATGTTCCTCGCAGAGTTCTACTTAAGTTCGCTGAACACATCCTATACCTAAAATAAAAGATTCGCATGGTTTCCCCCCAAGTCTGTTGGACATTTGAGCGCCAATTCCGAATAAGTACGAGATTAACCCTTAAACATGTTTTAAGTTTTGACTTATTTCTGGCATTGTAGTTAAATTTTCAACTTTGATGTCTTCAGAGACTTATATTAGAATTCCATGACAAATATTTTTTCGGAATATTTTAACCTTCTTACTCTTCAATAAAAGAGACTTTTTTGACCCCTTTTAATATAGGGACAAAAAGACCCGTAAGTATAATTATTACACTCGACAGAGCAAGGGACTTCATCCTCTCGAAACGCCGCACGTACATAAACTCTAAAAAAGCAAACAAGTTAGCGTTCATCAACCGCAGATTCAATTACCTATCCATGCCAACCTAAGTGCGTTCCGCGGAAAGGAAGTTCCGTGAAATCGTCAACGCAGCGGCTGCTCGCTTCATTCCAGCTGGAAGGATCGCAATAATCACACCAAATTTCCAGCTGAAACGGCAGAACTCGCAGATGAGCGGGACGAGCTTCGTTCGACCAACCCTAGCGATGTCAGGGTCGGCCAACTCAACTGAGAAATCAGCATGTCGGTCAACGACTACAAACGGAACAAATGGGTAGATTACTTGAAGTCATGTACCGGAGCCAACAAGCTATGGTCTACGGTCAAATCTCTCTCGAACCCATTCAAAAGGGATGGCAGGGTTTCGATCATGTACGCTTTTTTAGCCGGCAATTTATAGAGCACCCCCAGAGAGACGAGGCGAAAAGGAGTATCTTAGGGAAACTTCACGAACTCCGAGTCAGTGACGAGCCATTAGCTTTTACGTCATTAGACGAGCCAAACCATCTAGAACCCAACGGAATCTCCATGCTGATAATCAAGCAAGTGGACATGCCGGAAGACAAGTACCTGATAAAAGCCTTCATTTTGTCCTTATCCACCCCAGTTGTAATCGAGGTCTGGAAAATGGGCAGGGTAGTACCACTTTTAAAGCTGGGAAAGAACGCTGACCATCGCTGAGCATCCTACAGACCCATCTCCCCATTGTTACCGGTAGCGAGGACATTTGAGGCTCATTACTCCTTCCCAGCCCTGCACAACATTTTCAGCTTGCTTAACACCAGCATGAATTCCGCAAGAAACATAGTACAACCAACGAGCATATAATTAAAAGAGGTACCAACTCATCCAACCTCTGTTAAGTCACTCTCTTCATAATTTGTATCGAAAAATGTTACCATATGAATTACACATGTCTGCAAAAGCTAACAATTTTCGATACAAAATGTTAATGTTCGAAAGAGGCGATGAAAACCGCCTGGTACAACAACAGCTTTAACCGCCATTGCCACACAGATAACTAACGGTCTGAATCAGAAACGCCCTTGCAAAAAGACGGTTCTAGTGACGCTCGACCTCTTGAAGGCATTTAGTACGATCAACCAAGCGACCTTCTTCTGAAACATTGCCGAATCGAGTCTCCCAAGTGCTATGAAAAGGTGGATAGTAAACTATCTGTGTGGTCGCCAGTTGTTTGTGGAGTTTCGGAACAGAAAGCCCAAACCATGTAGGATTAAATCAAGAGTCCCTCAGGGAGGAGTTCTCTCTCCGTTATTGTTTAATTTCTACGTCTAGAAACTTCCGGCATCACCGTAAGGAGTGGAATTGATTTCGTTTGCCGACGACTGTACTTTGCTGGCGACGGGTCATGACATTGATGGCTTATGCGGTAGGCTGAACAGAAAAAATGAAAAACTAAGTTCGCCGTACACCGTCGAATCTAAATTATTTCTGCAAGGTGATTTCAATTATTTTTTTTGCCGATCGTGGAGGTCGCCTTTTTGAATTTTTCGTTATATCTTCGGCATTTACAGTCGGATCTTAAAGTGTGATACGTCGATGTTTTTGTCTCGAGGTGACTAATATTTTGCTCTAAGAGCCATTGACCTCATGTATCCCGTTCTAATATTTAATCACAAGATCTCAGTTTCTACCACCCTAATGTCAGAAAATTAAAGATCTCAAAAAATCATTAAACTTTTGTTAAGGAAGTTTTTCAATAATTCCAGCAGAATTTTTTTTTTTTTTTTTTTTTTTTGTTGACGAAATTAAATTTTTTTCATTTGATTTTTCCTTTATAGCAAAACATTGGTCTTCTCGAGGCAAAAACGAATTGATATATCACACTTTAAGATCCTACTGTAAATGCCGAAGACATAACGAAAAATAAAAAAAGGCAGGAAAGACGGGAAAAAAATTTAATTTTTCGAAATTGCCTTGCAAAAATACTTTATATTCGAAGGTGTACCGCGCACTTTTTTTCTTTTTTCCTGTAAGTTGGTAGGTCTACTGCCCAGTTATCTTCAAGATCTTACGAATTTCTTCACTGGAAGGAATATACAACTCTCCCCTGCAAAAACCTCGGAGACTCTCTTCACTACTTGCACGAAAGAAGTAAGGCTGGAACTGAATGTAGTGGTCGACGGCGTACAAATTCCGACATTTAACCATACCCAAAATTCTCGGGGTCACATTCGACAGCATGTGTCCTCAGCATACGCCACTGCAATTTGCAATTAAATGCAAAGTAGGAACTAAATCCTCAAGTCGCTAGCCGGCAGCTATTTGGGAACAGACAAAGAAATCTTGTTGGCAACCTACCAAACGATTGGTCGGTCAGTCATCAATTATGCTGCGCCAGTGTGATCACCTAGAGTCGGCGTTACCCAGTGCAGAAAACTCCAAACCTGACAAAACTCTGCCCTCAGGACTATTTATTACTGGATGCGTACAGATGTCCTCAGTACAACAACTCTATGAGGAAACGATGGTCCTTACAGTAAAGGAACACTGTCAAATGCATGCCTTAACGATAGCCATCGGGACACGGTAAATGAAATCATCAATTCTTATCGGATGAATATCGTTCTTTGAGGTCGTCCCCCACCGATCGCAGAAGACGAGGCGAAAACTCTGCCACGAAGAACGAGAGTATTCCTCGCACAATTGCGTTCGGGATGGCGTTCACGCCTCAGCTCATATTGGTCTCGGATCGAACTCACCATCTCAAACACGTATCCCTCATGCCAAAGAGGTCCGCACGATGTTAACCACCGTTTTAGCTACGCCGCTAACCCGACTCATCTGGATCACACGTCATTATGTACCCACCCGGTTGAGACGACCCGGTTCCGGGGTATGGATCTAGACGAGTCAGCAGAACTGGAAGAAGAAGATTAATGTATACATATATATCTTATTGTACGAGGGCAGTTTGAAAAGTTCTTAGCCTAACAATGAAAAACAAGAGCTAGATTTTTAAAATTATTTTATCTCCTGAAACTTCAACACACTTAAATAGTCCAACATTTTTCTACAAATTCTATACCTTGATTAAAATAATTTTCCTAAAGCTCCTCAAAATAATCGTTTACAGCTGCCATTGCATCTTCATTCGAGGTAAAACGTTTGCCAGCAAGGAATTTTTTTAGATTTGCGAACAGGTAGAAGTCGGAGGGAGCTAAATCAGGAGATTAAGGTGGATGGTCAAGCAAGTCGTACTTCAATTCGTTGAATTTTGCCATTGTTAAAACACTCTTGTGGAATGGTGCGTTGTCTTGATGAAAAATTATTTTTTTGTGTTCTAAACCACGTCGTTGTTCTCGAGTTTTCAAATTCAATTGATCCAAGAGGTTACAATAATATTCCGAATTTATTGTTTACCTTTTTGAAGATAGTCGATCAATAAAATACCTTTGTAATCCCAGAAAACGGTTTCCAAGACCTTACCAGCCGATTGAACTGTTTTTGCCATTTTTTGGTGCACTTCCACCAGCTTCAGTCCATTGTTTGGATTGTTCTTTTGTCTCTGGTGTATAGTGATGGATCCATGTTTCATCAACAGTTATAAAACGACGCTTAAAATCCATTTTATTTCGCTTAAATCGATCCAAATAAGCTTGAGAAATTTTCATTCGAATGTGTTTTTAGTCAATTGTTAACAAATGCGGCACCCATCTTGCAGAAAGCTTTTTCAACTGTAATTCTTTATGCAAATTAAAATGTACTCAATTATTTGAGATGCCTATGGCATTATTTTTTACACACACTTTCACTTGTCGATCGTCTAATACCATATCATGGACTTTGGCTATGATTTCTGGCGTTGTTGCAGTTTTTGGACGTCCACTTTGTGGTTCAGCAACCCAATCAGCAACCCGATTTTTTACTGTTGCCATGAAGGAGCACTTTCACCTAACACATTCACCATATCATTATGAATATCTTGTCCCAATTAACCTTTCTTATGTAAATATTTAATTACACCACGAATTTCTAATTTTTCCATTTAAAAAAAAAATCACTGAAGCGCCTTTTTTGAATACCTGCTACTAAACGAATAAATTGACAGATCGAAATAAAATTTAACATGTGTTCAAATGACGGATAGAAGTTTCCATTATACAAAGTTTTTTGCTGTTTATACCGCCATCTCTATGTCAGGCTAAGAACATTTCGTACTTCCCTCGTAGCCACCGTTGGTACAACAAAAACAACATAACAGGGTTATGACTAAAAAACCGAAATAAAGTTCATCAACTTTCCATTAGAAGGTGTACAGCAACTGTTTTCGGATTCGTGCAATTATTTACAGTGTTGCCATATTTGAAGCCCTTCATATTTCACCATTTTTCATTTCTTCTCTATCGCCTTTCCAAAGAAAGCAACACGCTAAATAATTATTTAATAAATATTATAATATTTAGAAATGTGTCTTGCTCCTCTTTCTGTGTTGTTTCTCATTACAAAAAAAATTACTTTGGAAAATTTTCGAAAGATCAATTAACTGGTTCGAAGAAAGATGTAATATTAAGCTTTTATCCAGACTTAAGATCTGCGATAAAGCATTTACCTAAATACAGAAATATATATTAATATATGAATATTAATTCTTTTTTAATTAAAAAAATATTTTCGAAAGTCTACGAAAAGAAATAGAAAGGATATGTTATTAGGTTTTCAAAAACTGTAATAATGAAGATTTTATGTATAACTAAAAAGAAGAACTAATTTAGAAGGTTTGAGGTTAAGAAGAAGAATAAACATTTTCTTCAAAAGTTATAAACACATTAAATTTGCAAATCAGACTAGATACAGTTTCTGCCTTTTTTATGGACAGGCTTTATCAGTGATTTTCCAAGAACGATTTGAAGAACGATTGAACTTTTGTTGAAGTTTTGAAAAGATCTTTATTTAAGCTTTTATCTACCCTATTTAAAGATCTATAACTGAGCTTTTAGCTGTAGTTTAGAAATGACTTCTTTGAAGCTGTTTTATTTAAATATAAAAACAGTTTCTAAATAGAACTAATTTGTAGATCTTTTCATAACATGCGCGGTTCCAGCAATTAATATAAGGGGAAAAATCATACGCCTCAGTGTCCAACTCAATGTATTTGTCTACGGTGGCGTATGATTTTTCCCCTTAAATTAATTGCTGGAACCGCGCATGTTTCATAATTTTTTTTTAAGCAAATTCCTGTGAATGTTTAATTTGCAACTAGCCCTTCAACAATTTTATATTCTTTTATCCCACTGCCCCCAGAGAAAAAGAGATTTACTTAAACATACACGCATGTATAAATGCATTTAAAAAAAAAACGCGATACTACAATATATTTAATGATATAACGTAAACGACGTGGAAAAATTATTATTACATTATTATTATGTCTGCTGTTGGCAATTTACCACTATACAACATAAGAATCGCGTAGCAATAGAAAGAAGAAGATGATGATGATGAAAACAAAATACGGTAGTAAAACCCCAATAGCAGATGAAAATTTTTAACAATATGTATGATGTGCAATATATTCACTGATGATGTTACCGGTTTGCTGTTGTTGGCTGTGTGCTTGTCTGTCTGTTGCTGGTGAACATGTAGCATGTTGGTTGTATTGGTAATCCTTTAGTTTAAAATACTTTTCTCTAGAAAAAAAAAAAAAAAAACAGAATGAGTGTATAAGTTAATGTGAATATGTGTAGGAGGTTGAGTGAATATATGATTCTATATGTTTGAGCGTGTATGTGGGCTTATAATAACAATAAATTTCTATCAACACTCAAGTTTAAATATACCCCTTACTGACTTTCTTTTCACCTATTTGCAACATATACCACAAATACAAACATATCGTCATATGAAGAGACACCCACACATAGAAGTTTTTATATAAATATACATTAGACTGTCTCTTAAAATACCGATTTTCGTTCATTACACCCCCCCCCCCCAGTTTTATTGGAAATGGTCCCAAATGGAAGAAATCGATTTTTTTTGGAAAATGTTAACTCGTGGACGAAAATTATTAAAAATTGCCAAAATTCGAAATTTCGAAAAAAATTATTTTTTATTCCATTTATTCATTTATACATTTAATATAGTCAAAATGATTCATACATGGAATTTTGACTTCATCGGATATTATTAACCCACTTTAGCCTGGAATCCAAAATGACACACGAATTTGATCAAAATGCAAAACCGTATATTTTTAAAATTAATTTTAAAGATTTTTTAAAATGCCTAATTTGGAGATGTCGATTGCTATTTGTACCACATAATAGTTGATTTTAAAGAAAAAAAATAAATTGGAAAAATGATAATTCGAGTTTGTGTTTGGAGCGACTGCTTTTCAGGACATTTTACAAAAATTTCTGTAAATTTCCTAGTGGTGCGTTTTTAACCAAAAGTATAAAAATTAACCCCACATGGATCACGTTACACAAAATAATTATTTTTATCCAGTTGAGATTTTTTTTATAAATTTAATGACTTTACAAGCTCGTAGTCATAATTAATATTAAGTTACATGGGTCTTTTCTGACCCCAGGTCACTAAGGGTTAATTTTTTTTTAAAGAAATGAAAAGATAATTATAATCTAACCAAATTTGAGTGCTGTTTTTCCGAAAACCGTGTAAAATTTGATGAAAATATTGAAATTTTTGACAAAATGAGCAATTTTTGTAAAATGTCCTGAAAAGCAGTCGCTCCAAACACAAACTCGAATTATCATTTTCCCAATTTATTTTTTTTTTCTTTAATATCAACTATTATGTGGTACAAATAGCAATCGACATCTCCAAATTAGGCATTTTAAAAAATCTTTAAAATTAATTTAAAAAAAATACGTTTTTGCATTTTTATCAAATTCGTGGGTCATTTTGGATTCTAGGCTAAAGTGGGTTAATGATATCCGATGAAGTCAAAATTCCATGTATGAATTATTTTGTCTATATTAAATGAATAAATGGAATAAAAAATATTTTTTTTCGAAATTTCGAATTATGGGAATTTTTAATAGTAATACACTTTTTTTTCCAAAAGGAGCCATTTTCGTCTAACTTTCGGCAAGGGTTAACGTTTTCCAAAAAAAATAAAATCGATTTCTTCCATTTGGAACCATTTCCAATAAAACTGGGGGGCGTAATGAAAAATCTATTTTTAAGGGACTCTCTAATATACATAAATAAAGTTTATTTTTTAAAAACTCTGCTTTATGAGTATGTGTTGGTGTGTGTGTGTGTGTGTGTAAGGGAATTGCTGTTTACATATGTGTTATGCATGGTTTGTAGCCACATCTTTGGGTTTTTCTTCAACAAACAATGGGTCAGAAAAGACTATTAAAATAAAGCTTTCCAGCTTCTGTGCCAAAGAATCTGTGGAAGAAAAGCTAATTTTTCTTTGTAAAACCTTCTAACATCGATGATTTTTATTTCAAATCAAGCGCTTCTAGAGCTCAAAAGTAGAACCGATTGCCTTATAAACAGTTCTGGAGCTAGTTCTAGAACTGAAGTTTTTCCAGTAAGATTTGTACTCCCTAATAGCTTTTAAATAAGCTTTCTCATAATTTTAAATTATAAACACATAAATTCTTCTTCTAAATTCTCGTGACATTAAAAAGAGTATTTATATGGTTTAAAGAACAATTTATAGTTAAGCTGTTACCCAGCCTACACAAATAATGACATTAGCTTTTATTTATATACATATACGATTAAGCTTTTTGTAGAATTTCAAAATTTTTTGGAATGTCAGTTTAAATAATCTGAAGAAATATTAAGAATTTATTTGTTTTTCTTAGTCAACAAAGACTAACGACAGAGCTTTCCTTTAGAACTAGAAATATATTCAAAAAAGCTTTTTTCTATACCCAACTGAGCTTTTGTTCAAATTTTTACTTAAGCTTTAAGCTAACTTATTTAAAAATCTCCTTATCTATTCATGATCCATAGTGTCAAGCACCCACATTTATTTACCTTTATCACATATTCCCTTAACTGTTTAACTTTTAAACCTCGAAAACCAATATGAACATTATTTCTGCTACTTCTCTATGTTTATTTGTTCTTCACTGTGCTGCTGGATGATGCGAAAACATTTTTGTTTTTCGCTATGTGTACTAGTTTTAAGTTTTCATTTTTATACAAATAATATTTATTTTTTAAACGTTCGCTTCCTGTTGTTGGTATTTTTCGTTCTTGTGGAAATTTGTTAAAAAATTTTTCAACTGCAAAATGTTACTTATAAATCGAGATTAAGTGCTACAGGGTATTGCGGGAATTGAATAATATTGTTTTTTTTTTTTTGTTTTTAATTTATAAAAGTATTTGTTTTTCTTCTTTTGTTTTCACTCAAGAACAACATGGTGAAAAATGTAGAAAATATATTAAAATATCTAAATACTTGGTAAACATATTGAGCTGCAAAAGTTATGCGATAATGGATGGAAGAGATTTTTGTTTAATCAAATTTAGGAAGATTTGAAAGGAACTAAATTAAATAAAATTTAAATTAAATTAAAGGGACTTTTTGGCCACTTTTTAAAAAGGAACCAAAAAGGGCCGTAAATTGAAGAGTTAAGGGGTTAAAATGTTCCAAAAAATTGTCCCTCGTAGTCTTTTACATAAGTTCACTGAACATATCCTATACCTAAAATGGAATATTCACACGGTTTCCCCCTAAACTCCAGGTTTGTGGGACATTTGAGCGCCAATTCGGAATAAGTATGAAATTAACCCTTAAACCCATTTAAAGTTTTGACTTATTTCTGGCATTGACGTTAAATTTTCAACTTTTATGTCTTTAGGGACTTATAGTAGAATTTCATGTAAAATATTTTTGCGGAACATTTTAATCCTCTAACTCTTCAACTTACGGGTCTTTTTTGACCCTTTTTAAAAAGCCGCCAAAAAAGTCCCTTTAGTTGAAGAGCTAAAATGTTTCACAAAAATGTTCCTCGTAGTCTTTTACACAAGTACACTGCACACATCCTATACCTAAAATAGAATATTCACAACGGTTTTTCCCTAAACTCCAGGTTTGTGGGACATTTGAGAGCCAATACTGAATAAGTACGAAATTAACCCTTAAACACATTTAAAGTGTTGACTTATTTCTGGCATTGACGTTAAATTTTTAACTTTGATGTCTTTGGGACTTATAGTAGAACTTCATTTAAAATATTTTTCCGGAACATTTTAACCCTCTAACTCTTCAACTTACGGGTCTTTTTTGTATCGTTTTAAAAAACCGCCAAAAAAGTCCCTTTAGTTGAAGAGCTAGAAGGTTAAAATGTTCCACAAAAATGTTCCTCACAGTCTTCTACACAAGTTCACTGAACATATCCTTTACCTAAAATGGAATATTCACACGGTTTTCCCCTAAAATCCAGGTTTGTGTATAAAATTAACCCTTAAACACATGTAAAGTTTTGCCTTATTTCTGGCATTGACGTTAAATTTTTAACTTTGATGTCTTTGGGACTTATAGTAGAACTTCATTTAAAATATTTTTGCGGAACATTTTAACCCTCTAACTCTTCAACTTACGGGTCTTTTTTGTACTTTTTTAAAAAACCGCCAAAAAAGTCCCTTTAGTTGAAGAGCTAGAAGGTTAAAATGTTTCACAAAAATGTTCCTCGTAGTCTTCTACACATGTTCACTGAACATATCCTATACCTAAAATGGAATATTCACACGGTTTTCCCCTAAAATCCAGGTTTGTGTATAAAATTAACCCTTAAACCCATTTAAAGTTTTGCCTTATTTCTGGCATTGACGTTAAATTTTCAACTATGATGTCTTTAGGGACTTATAGTAGAACTTCACGTAAAATATTTTTGCGGAACATTTAAATCCTCTAGCTCTTCAACTTACTGGTCGTTTTTGTCCCTTTTTAAAAAGCCGCCAAAAAATTCCCTTTAGTTGAAGAGCTACAGGGTTAAATATGGGAATGGGAAAACACATCTCGCCAGTACTTGTACCACATTTTAAAGTGCTTTTGCCATCGCTTTCCCGTTTGTATTTTTCTGACTGGGTTTATTCATAAAATATATGAAGCTTTTATATCAAATTCAAGAATTTTTTTATTTTCTTTGTGCAGAAAACTTCATTAGTTTACTGAAAAATTTTACTAAAACTTATACAGCAAAATTCTCTCTGTGTAGAAGGGGTTACAAAGGCAAAACAAGTTGTTCTACTGTTAACTCTGTTATCCTGTTAACTCCAAATACCATAATTAATTTAGTCTTCTATTATTACATATATTTAGTTAGAATATTCTTCCACCTGAAGTCCAAATTCTAATATGATATTGTCATATTAGATTTTTATTTGTTGTTTCATTTGTGAACCCCTAATGCAATAAATAAGCTTCTAATCAAGCAAACACATTTCACTTTCATAATCTTTCATTATTCTTTAAGAACATCATTTACGCATAATTTTATCAATTCATAAATTTTCAAATAAATTGATTTTATAACTCTAAAACTGATAAAAGTTAATACTCATAAAGTTTTTAATATCCCCTTTCCTAGGTAAGTGTGTGAAATGTAAACCATAATCTTACACATCATTACACAAATCCATAACATTATGTAAAAGTTTTACAACACATACAACAATATGTTTAAAACAGTGTTGTTAACTCACTATTTCAAACAACCATATTAAGGCTCGATTACTGAATGTCCAAGTAGCTTGTTTCCCATAAAAAATTTTAATTTATTAATTAGAAATTTATTAATTTAGTTCGAGGCCAATTTCCTTATTATGAATTAACATAATAAGTACTTTTTTCAAAAACTGCAATTTTTCTTCATCAGGATACTCTCCTGACAAATACTTCACAAAGTTTTTGCTTTCAAAAACCTCTACACTTTCATTAATGAAAAGACGATCGTTTCGGTGACTTTCTATGTCCCCTTCATCAATTTTCTTTAGAAAGTGGTGGCAGTAGTGCAATGCAATTTGAAGCATCAAAATCTCATATTAAATGTAGTCTGCTACATCAACAAAATGCGAATGGAGCAAATAATAAAATATGTTTTCGAAGTTTTCTGCTAAGCCTAACCAACAATAGTAATTTTAATCAATTAAAAAGGTCGAAAAAAACAATTTTTATTTTTTAAATAAAAATTAAAAACCACCATTTTCAATTTGAATTTAACTATGTGAAAAAAACTATACCTAGGTAATATTGCCTAAAATTATAGGGTGAAATCACCTATTTTCAAAGGCAATATTACTATAAAAAATTGTTAAATTTTATTTGAATTTTATAATAAAAAAAACCTATAATTTTTCTTAAATTAACTGAGAAAAATCTAAAGGTTTTTCTATAGGAAAAAGTCGTTGGAAACTGAGAGTTTTTTCTATAAGAAGAAGTACTCAGAATCTAAGGTTTTTTTTTACATTAAAACTTCCCCAGAATCTGAGGGTTTTTCTATAGGAAAAAGTCACCAGAATCTGGGGAATTTTCTATAAAAAAAAACTTTTTAGAATTTTAGGGGTTTTCTATAGAAAAAAGTTCTCAGAATCTGAGGGTTTTCCTATAGAAATTAGTACTGAGGATCTGAGGGTTTTTTTCTTTGAAAATTAGTCCTGGAAATTTGAAGGTTTTTTATTGGAAAAACTCCTCATAATATGAGGGATTTTCAACAGGAAAAGCTCCTCCTAATATATGAGGGTTTTCTAACGAAAACGTCCTCAGCATCTAAAGTATTTTCTACAGGAAAAAGTACCCAGAAGCTGAGGGATTTTCTATAGGATAAAGTGTTTAAAATCTGAGCTATTCCCTCAGGAAAAAGTCCGCAGATTCTGACGATTTTTCTAAATTAAAAAGTCTGCAGAATCTAAGCGTTTTTCTATAGGAAAAAGTCCCTGTTATGAGAGGATTTTTCTGTAGGAATTAGTCCTAAGTACTTGAAGGTTTTTCTATAGGAAAAAGTCTTCAGAATCTGGGGGTTTCTGTATAGGAAAAGTCTTTAGAATCTGTAGGAAAAAGTCATCGGAATGTGATGTTTTTTCTATAGAAGAACTCTTCTGAATTTCAGTTTTTTTTCTGAGGTATTTTTTCTATTTCCTGCAGAAAAACTTTGGTTTATGTAGAAATCCTCATTTACTTTAGAAAATCCCCCGTATTTTTAATTCTTTTTCCAATAAAAATCCCCAAGGAATCTGAGGACTGCTTTTTGTAAAATAAACCCCAAAATCGAAGGACTTTTTCGCGTAAAATTATTAAATTCTGAGTACTTTCCTGTAGAAAAGCCGTCATATTCGAAAGATTATTCCTCTCGTCAGAATCAGAGGGCTTTTTCTTCTGAAAAACCTACAGATTATGAAGAGGAGTTTTTCCAGGAAAACCCTCAGAGAAATGAAGTTTATTTCTCAGAAATGTTTTCTGTGGAGTAGCCCCGGTATTCTGAGAATTGTGCCCTACAGGAAACCCCTAAGGCTATGTAGTATTTTTCCTATAGAAGAACTATTGGATCTGAGTAATTTGTCAATAGAACACTATTTGGAGTCTTCGTACTCGTACTTTTTTCTGCATAAAAACCTTCAGAATCTAAAAATTTGTTCAAAAATAGTTTAAGAAAAATTATAGAAATTTTCTACAGAAAATCTCTTAGATTCTAGGGAGTGTTTCCTGTAGAAAAAGCTTTGAAACTGAGACCTAAGTAAAAGTTTATTATGGGTTCCAAACTTCAGGGCTAATGCGCCATGCTTGCCCAATATCCGATTATCCTAATTTTTTGGGGGCAGTAGTCTTACAGCCAAATAAATATTTCCAGGGGGTAGTCCGGTCAATAACTCAAAATTTATTTTTCCTGCATACAAGCTTGGAGAACCCTCAAAATCAAACTAAAGAGTGTGTGTTATTTTAATTGCAAAGAACACCAACTAGGTTATCTAAAAGAGGTAGGTTTTTGAAGGTAAAACGTAACGAATGGTAACAGCAGTGGAATTGTTTATTTTCATTGCAACAGAAAAGAACCCGGTTTATTTAAAGGAAATAAAAGATAAAAATGTAACAATAGTATTTATAATTTGAAATTTCCAGCCAATCAAGGCAATATACCTTTAAGTATAAGTGCCTGTAATTTCAAATCTAGTTAATTTCATACAGAAGAGATTTGACCATGTTCAAAGCACTATTTATAATTGAACTCTAATTTCAATAAAAGAGAAATTAAAACCAACAATCCTTTTAGATTTTTCAACAAAAACTGATTATTTTTAACGGCCCCTTTAAAAAAAACTTAATTTTATACACACAGAAAGAAAATTTTAAATCAAGCAGAAACAATATTAAATAGAAACAGCTTTGAAATCAAGACAAATTTGTTTTCTTTTTTATTTAAATATGTTTCCAATTATTTTTAAAATTCTAAAACCAAAACTGAAATGCCGAGATATTTATTTAAATACGAACAATTTCATTTTAACTAAAATCATATTTACTTTAATAACTTTCGTACTTAATTTAAAAATGTGCTAAAAAAAATAAGATGTTCATTCAAATATGATATAATAATTGATTTAACTATGATATTTTTCTCGATGGAGAATTGTGCACTACATTAAAAAATCAATATTTCACAAAATCGTTAAATCTCATTTAAAACCCACTAAATTGCCCACACTCCTTTCAAATTTTCAAAACGCAAACAAACTCCCAAAACTTAAGTAGTTTAAATAACTGTTGTTGCCGCATTATGATCAGGTTTTTAAAACTAAATATATATATAAAAAAACTATAAAAAATTTTTTTTTTTATATAAAACTTCTCATAAAGTTTTGGCATTGCAAATAGAAAAACACTAAAACATTATGAAAAAAAATATATATAAACCAAAAACAGAGCAAAATAAAATAAAATAAAATAAAAAATGTATAAAACTTTAAAAATGCCTACAGCACAATCACTTAAGCTTTATCCTCTTATAAAAAATAAAAAAATACAAAAAGAACGGGAAAACTAGGGATGTTTAAAGTACCTCCCTCATACTTGTTGTTATAAAACTGCTGTGGTGTCACAAACAGCAAACAACGACTACCAACAACCAACACTGCTGACAATACTATAACTAACATATAATTTTACAAACAACACTATCATTGCTTCAGTAAATATAGAGAATAAGGCTCCAGCATAAGGGCACCAACTGTGGTACCAAAGAATAGTATACTATAATTAAGTAGCAATTTAGATAGCAAAAGTATTTTCAAATATAAAAATAAAAAAATAAAGTTAAACCCAAAACTTTAATAAAACCAAAAAAAAATTGTAGCCGGTCAAGCCCGACCAGAATTCGATTTTTGGTCAAATCAAATACCTCGACGCACTATACTTCGTCCCATGGACAAAAATAACAAAAAAAAAAATTTTTTGTCTCAAATTGTGATTAAAGAAGGATTTTTTTAAAGATAAGAAAGTAACTCAAAGAAATGTGAAAAAAAATATTTGGTGTGATTGCTTTTGCCGCCAATAGAGGACGCTAAACTCAGAGAGTTTTATGCAAAAATGGGTATTAATTTTTTCACTAAAATAATTCTCAAAAATACATTTTTTTTTTCAAAACTTGTTCGAAGATTTGTTTTTTAATTACTTCACTATATTTGGAGTTAAATTAAAAAAAAAAAAAAATAAAATATGGATTATTATTGCTCCGAAAACACATTTTTGTTTTTTGTTGAAAATCCAAAAATTACTTAAGTTTGATGGAGTATAAAAAAAATTATATAAAATTAGATATTTTTTTTTCTTTTTTTTATAAGTTTATACTGTTATGTATATACTAGATCATTAAAAAATTAATTACTATTTTTTTTTTTTTTTTTTTGATGGACAGTGCATTGTGTTGGTATTAGGAAAATAGGTTATGAGGAGGAGGAAAGAGGGAGTAGTGTTTGTGAATATTTGATTTAAATTTCTCAACATTGTAAGTAATAGGGAAGACTTCTGCGGGGAGTTTATTCCACATATGGCTAGTGCGACTGATAAACGAATTCTCTCTATAATGCGTCGTGCGATCCACTGGACAATCGACTACAAACGGATGCGCTCTACTTGATAAGCGAGTATTACGAATAAAAACTTGGGCTTTGGGGACAAGTTCACTTATCTCAGCTGAGCACTTCCCATGATAATATCGATAGAACAGTGTCACACAACCCACATTCCGACGATGCTCCAATGAGTCAATAGAGCTGGATACCCTATTGTCATTGATAAGCGCCGACGCCCTCCTTTGCACACGGTCCAGAAGCTCCAAAATAGACTTCGAAGCTCCTGCCCATATATGGGAGTTGTATTCCATCTTCGGTCGGATATAGGTGGTATAAATAGTGATTAAATCGGATGGAGTGAAGTACTTCTTGCACCGACGTAAAAAACCTAGACACTTTAATGCTTCCTTCGACACTTGAAAAACATGTTTATTCCAACGGACATCACACTGAATTTTCATGCCCAGAACATCAAGAGTATCCGATTCCTCAATATCAATATCACCCATATGTACAGATGACAGTGTTGACCTCACAGCCCTATGGGTCAACATACAACATTGGGTCTTGCGTGCATTAAAGTCGACCTTATTCGCACGACCCCACTCAGAAATTGTAGAAAGGTCACGATTCAGTGTGTCATTCATAATCTGCCTTTTGCCCCCAATCTCCTCAGGGCTTGGCCTACGATCGAAGGAAAATGAATGACAAATGTTGCTGTCATCTGCGAAAGAGTAGATAGGGTTGAAAGTTCGACCAAGAAGATCATTGAGAAAGATAAGAAATAGGGAAGGAGAAAGAACAGAACCCTGCGGTACGCCTGAATTCAGCTGAAACTCGTCGGATGAGACCCCATCTATAATAACACGAATAGTGCGATCTCTGAGAAAGCTCGAAATAAAACGAGCGAAGTCATTACCCACACCAAACGCAATAAGCTTCGAAATAAGCGCCCCATGCCATACACGATCAAAGGCCTTTGAAATATCCAGAGCAACCACTTTGCTCTCACCAAAACGGTGGATGGACCGACTCCAACGCTCCGAGAGGAACGCTAACAGGTCTCCCGTAGAACGACGTCTGCGGAAGCCATACTGTCGGTCATTCCAAGCAATATAACCTGTTCAACCATTTTCGCCGCGGCATCTACGTTACCAAAAATTAAAAAACAATGGATTTTTTGAAATGCCTAAATTCATGATTTTTACACAAATTTCACGCATTTAAGATTGTTTAGTATTCAAACCATGTGAACCTTCCATTTTAGGTATAGGATGTGTTGAGCGGACTTTTGTAAAACACTACGAGAAACATTTTTGTGGAACATTCTAACCCTCTAACTCTTCAATGAAAGGGAATTTTTGAAGAGTCCCCAAAGCCGTAAGTTGAAGAGTTAGAGGGTTAAAATGTTCCTTGTAGTGTTTTACATAAGTTCGCTGAACACATCCTATACCTAAAATGGAAGATTTCCTTGGTTTCTCCCTAAAATCCAGGTTTGTGGGACATTTGAGCGCCAATTCTGAATAAGTACGAAATTAACCCTTAAACACATGTTAAGTTTTTACTTATTACTGGCACTTAAGTTAAATTATCAATGCTGATGTCTTCAGAGACTTATAGTAGAATTTCATGACAAATATTTTTGCGGAACATTTTAACCCTCTAACTCTTCAACTTACGGGTCGTTTATGTCCCTTTTTAAAAGGGCACCAAAAAAGTCCCTTTAATTGAAGAGATAGAAGGTTAAAATTTTCAACAAAAATATTCCTCGTAGTATTTTACATAAGTTCGCTGAACATACCGTATGCCTAAAATGGAGGATTCACATGGTTTCCTATATTAATCCTATTTAATTTTTTTTTTTTTAATCATTTTAAGCGTTTAAAACCCATTTTTTGTAAAAGGCATTTTTTTTATTATTAATGAATCGATTTTACCCAAATTTGGCACAAATATGGCTGGACCTTATATCAATTCACGTGCTAAATCGGATAATTTTTGCAGGTTTTATAAAGATTTTAAAATAAAGGATATATGGCAGGACTAAGAGTCCTTGGTTCGATTTTGATGAAGCCCATGTTTGAAGTCCTTCATCTTTCACCACCTTTCACTACTTCTCTAACTCCTTTCCAAAGGAAGCAACACGTTAATTAATAGGAAGAATTTCCTGAGTGTTGCATCTCTTAAAAAAAAAAAAAAAAAAAATTGACACAAACATTTCCAGTTTTATGGGCATCTCAATGGATGATTTTTGTAATTTTACGTCCATTTATGTAGCTAATATAATATTTTTAAATTTCAGGACCATTGGGAGGTGGGCGTGTCTTTGGCCCGATATTTCCAAAAATTAAAATTTTTCTTAACTAAGGTGTTTTATGTCAGTATACCACATTTCAAAACTCTATCTCCACTGCTTCTATTTATGTCCAATCGTTATATGGGATCAAAGCACTGTGCAACGGGGCCATAAACGGTGTAATAAATATAGTGAAAAATCTGAATGAAATTGCTGAAAAAAGTTTGTTTAAGGAAATAGCGGGAAGGCGGCTTTATATAAGTCAAAATGTGTTCCGATTTTCATCAAATCTAAAGGCATAAGTTTATGCTTCTATATTAGTGGTGGTAAAAATATGAGTAGTGGGTATCGAGTATCGAGTATTTGTCTTTTTTTTTGGGTACTCGATACTCAAGATTACTACTCGATATTTCCAGAGTTGCATTTTGGACAGAGAAAATATATAAAAATGTGACTCCGCTAAAATATTTACCATAAAAATGTGACTCTGCTAAAATATTTGTCACAAAATTACAACTCTGCTAAAAGAAAAAATCAAAAGTAAAATACTTAAAATACTATGTTAAAAACTATGAAAAACGCAATGAATAGTTGGTGAAAAAGTTAAAAAATATGTTTATAAATTTAAATATTGAATAACCATAAACATTTTCAAAGAATTTTACCAAAAAAATTTCAAATTTAAAAACTGTTAAAAGTATCGAGTAGTATCGAGTATCCAAATCAAAAATATCGAGTAGTATCGAGTATTGAAAAGTAACCAAATTTACCAGCACTATTCTATATAACATTCATAACCCAAATAACAACCGAATATTATGTAGTCAGGTTTTCCTTTCTAATTCCCTAAGTGTTGGAAAAACTTTCATATTGGTTACATTATTTTTTGATAACTACTATAGCAGCTGCTCTGCTTGATGATGCCACACTGAATGTTGTTTATGGTTGAGGCGAAAAAAAAACCATAAACTCACTATTTGTTGCTGGCCACATTATAGTACATGTGATTGTTGCTATTGCTGTTTTGCAAATAAATATGATAAATTAAATGGCATTTTGTATGTTCAGTGTAAATAATATAAAAAAAAAAAAAATCTGTTCTAAAAAAAAATATTGTCCTTAGGCGGCATTTAGCAGCAACAGCAAAAGCAGCAGGAGTAAGATCCATGGTAACCAATGAACAACAAATGTTTTAAAAAAAATAAAAAAAAAATAAAACAACCATCAAATCGAGAGTGTGCTAAAGATCCCGTTGGCAATTGAAACTTCAATTATGTATACAGAAATAAAACTATAAAAAAATAGAGGAGTTTTTTTTCCTTTGGTATTGTGGTGTGGAAAAACACATATAAATACATTATAGTCATTCGTTCGTATACAAATTTTATATTTATATTATTATTATTTATTTTTTTTTTTTGTGCATTACTTCTTTCTATATGAATAGACATTATCATGCATATGTTTGCATTTATTTTTTTTCTATATTTTATTTATACATATGCACCAACATAAATATGTAGGTCACAATACTAACGACCTTTTATTTGTAGTTTCTTCTTTTTTATATAATTTCTATATTATTTGGGCAAAAAAAACATTGTTGACTTTTAATGTAAGAATTTTGAGAAAATTTATATTTTAAGCAATTTAAATTAAAGAAAATTGTTATTTCTGTAAAGAAAAATCGTAACAATAGGTAATTTTATATATAAATTCATAGACACCATCACGTATGAGCAATATTTAATTAAAGTATTTAAAATGTTCATCATACGCCATGGGTGCCGTGGTGAAGTAAAAAAGAAGTAAAGTTCAATACATATAAGAAAATATAAATATTATTAAGACCTGTTAACTTATCTCAAAATAAACTGAGTTTAGTGCTTCACCATAGTTACGAGTGTGAAATTTATATGAAAATAAATATCTGTGGTTAAAATTTAACCATGGTTATGTGGAAATAAGTTATTTGCCCTAAATTGAAAATTTTATTAAATTTAAAGCTCAAAAACTAAAATTGTTTGAACAAATCTTTAATTTTAAAATCTAAAAAAAAATCCTAAATTAAATTATGACTTTAGCTTAATAAGTTTTTATAGGTTGCCTTTTATTAAGCTAAATTTAAATCATATTTTCAGTTCATTGAATTGAGTTTCTTATTTTCCTGTTTTTAAACAAATTAACTTTCTTTTGTTTTCTATATTTATATTTTTCTTATGATTCCTTCAAAGACCTTAAAAATAATTGAATTTATAAAATCTAGTCAATTTATTTTTTTCATGCCTAGATTTCAAAAAAAAGTTGTATTTAAAATTTATTTGATGTATTTACACCTAAATTAACAGCTAAAAGAAGAAACAACAACAACAAATATCACAGAAAAAACATAACAAAGTATAAACTGTCACTTGGGGCAATAAATATACCATGGATATACCAGCAAAAATACCGACATGAATATTGAATGTTGTTGATATAAAAGTGAATGTTGGCAAAAGCAATTGTTAAGATAATGTTTTAAAAGGGAGGCGCTTAGATTTAGAGATTTTAATCTATGTTAAATTAAGAAACTAAACTTGATAGTTTAAAACAATTTAGAAGCAAATCGTGGTACTAAATATTTGGTAGTTAATTAAAGAGACAATTAGTATTATTTTTAAGTAAACAAATTGTATAACAATTGTGGTATTTTCTAGAAATAAATTTAGAAAAGAATTTACGTGTTATTTTAAATAGATGAATTTCAACTTTATTTCCTAACTTTAAGGGATTAATAATCGTAGGTTTTGAAAGGGATCCATTTTGAAACCCATAGTGTTAGAGTTAATAAATCGATCGTAATAAATCGATGGATTGTGTTAATAAATCGATCGATTGTATATTTATATCGCGGTTATTCAAAGGGACCACTTAAGCTACGAGGGTTTTCAAAAGAAAACGATAGGAGCGTTAGTTTATTTTAATGTATGTGAGCGTTTCTATAATTAAACGATTGATGACGCTTGATCTTTTTCAGTGTGTGTTGGTGTGTTTGTCGATCAATACAAATAAAACCAACATGGTGCTTGTTAAGAAATTTCCAGTAAATAAAATAGTATGATAGCAAGATGTTTTCTCTTGTTTCTTTAGTCAACAAAAGAACACTAAAGAAAACAAAGGTTTACTCGTACATTAACATTAAAAAAAAATTTTTTTAATTAAAAATTTTATTAAAAAAATAAAATATGAGGTGGGTTTTGTAATATGTACTAAATTTATGTACGTGAACACTATTAAATATTATATTTCTTTTATTTCAGCCCTTTAACACTTTGATCTAAATTTTACTTGTAGGTAGGCGATAAAAATATTGGCAAGAACATAAAAGTAATATTTAGTGCAAACAGTGTTTTTCGATTGTGCAATTTATTCGAAAAAAAAATAAACAATATTTACTGCATTAAAGGAATTAAATGTGCTAAAATCTCCCCACAAAAAAAAAGTTCGCCGTACACCGTCGAATCTAAATTATTTTTAAAGGAATTAAATGTGCTAAAATCCCAAACGAATTTAACAAATTGTGAAAAATAATCCGTTGTTGGCAAGTCCCTATCCGGATTTCATTCTTGCCTAAGGAAATCATCAGGGGACGACGCACAGTTCTTTGATCCCATATAACGATTGGACAAAAATAGAAGGAGTGCAGAGAGAGTTTTTAAATTTGGTATACTGACATAGAACCACTTAGTTAAGAAAAATTTTAATTTTTGGAAATATCGGGCCAAGGACACGACCACCTCCCATAGGCCCTGAAATTTAAAAATATTATATTAGCTACATAAATGGACGTAAAATTCCAAAAAGTATCCATTGAGATGCACATAAAACTGGAAATGTTTAAGTCAATTTTTATCAATATCGAAGCAGGGACTCTTAGTCCTGCCATATATCCTTTAACTTAAAATCTTCATGCAAAAATCATCCAATTGCCATGAAATTTAGCACGTGAATTAAATTAAGGTCAAGCCATATTTGTGCCAAATTTGAGTAAAATCGATTCATTAATAAAAAAAAAGCATTTCACAAAAAATCGTTGATTTTTCTAAAACAAAAAAAAATAAATAAATAGGATTAAAATAGGAAACCATATGAATCCTCCATTTTAGGCATAGAGTATGTTCAGGGAACTTATGTAAAACACTACGAGGAATATTTTAGTGGAACATTTTAATTTTCTAACTCTTCAATTAAAGGAACTTTTTTGGCCCCTTTTTAAAACGGACAAAAACGACCCGTAAGTTGAAGAGTTAGAGGGTTAACATGTTCCGCAAAAATATTTGCCATGAAATTCTACTATAAGTCTCTGAAGACATCAGCATTGAAAATTTAACTTAAAAGCCAGTAATAAGTAAAAACATAAAATGTGTTTAAGGGTTAATTTCGTACTTATTCAGAATTGGCGCTCAGATGTCCCACAAACCTGGATTTTAGGGAGAAACCATATAGGATGTGCTCAGCGAACTTATGTAAAACACTACGAGGAACATTTTAGTGGAACATTTTAACCCTCTAACTCTTCAACTTACGGGTCATTTTTGTCCCTTTTTAAAAAGGGGCTAAAAAATTCCCTTTCATTGGAGAGTTAGAGGGTTAGAATGTTCCACAAAAATGTTACTCGTAGTGTTTTACATACGGTCGCTCAACACATCTTATACCTAAAATGGAAGGTTCTCATGGATTGAATACTAAACACTCTTAAATGCATGAAATTTGAGTAAAAATCTTAGGAATTTCAATAAACACATTTTTTTTAATTTGTGGTAAAAAATAGTAACTAATTTTTTAATGATCTTTTTTATAACAGTATAAAAAAAATATCTAATTTTATATAATTTTTTTTATACTCCATCAAACTTAAGTAATTTTTGAATTTTTAGCAAAAAAAATGTCTTTTTAGGAAAAATAAAAAAGAATTATTTTGCAAAGATATACTAAAATCTGTATTTTAATTTAACTACAAATATATTTAAGTAATTAAAAAAAAAAATCTTCGAACCAGTATTTAAAAAAATGTATTTTTAAGAATTATTTTCGTGGGAGAATGATAACCCATTTTTCTGTTCAGTAATTTTTTTTTTTTTATAAAATTCTCTGAGTCACACCAAATATTTTTTTCACATTTATTTGAGTAACTTTATTATCTTTCAAAAAATGTGTCTTTAATCTAAATTTGAGACAAAAAAAATTTTTTTTTGATTTTTGTCGAAGCGTTGTGGGACGAAGCGTTGTGCGACGTTTTTAGAATTTCTGGAAATATTTGTTAAGTTAATTTACAAACTCAATGAGAATTTCTTGTTCTCGTCTTGTTTACATTCAGTTATATTCAATTAATAACAAAGAGTGATTGCAATTTCAGCTGCATTTTTTGCAGATTTCAACTGACTCACTTTTATTTCTATTAAACGAAAATTCTTCTAAATTTTTGAATGTTAACTGAATTAGTTACCTACTTTGAATCAACTAACAAGTGCTGATTTCAACTAAGTAATTTTCATTTCAATTAAACAGCATTTCTTCCAAATTATTGTATTTGAACTAACATTTTTAGCTAAAATTTAGTTCACCCAAATTTAGCAGATCATGATTCTCAACATCATTGAAAATTTTTATGGCTATTACTATTTTCTGTTATTTTAGCAGAATTTTCAACTATTTGTACAGGCTTTTTTTATGAGTGTACCAGTCATAAAATATTTTAGGGATTTAGTTTGTTGCCAATTGTTGGAAATTTATTGGGGTTCATTTTAGAACTATTTTTAAAATTTAGTGTTAAATTATTTGGAAACCTTTAAATTGGTGAAATTATTTCCAAGTTAGTGATCGACTCGATGATGCAATTAACAGAAAGCTGAATAGGAAAGAAAAACTTTGAATTGGCTACACTGCATTCAATGCCTTGCGTGGGTGAGATGGCTAAACTGACGCACCTTAGTGTAGTTACGTTTGTAATGTAGTAATAGGCACAGGTTCGATTCCTACAGCCGACGGGTTGTTGAAAAAATGATCATATAAAAGACAATCTGACAATAAAAATATGAACAATAATACAATTTAATGGAAAATCACTGATGAAGCCTGTCCATAGAAAAAATGCAAAAACTAGATCTAGTCTGATTTGCAAATTAATGTGTTTATAAGTTTTAGAGAAAAAAGTTTATTCTTCTTCTTAACCTCAAACCTTCTATTGTAATATTTGTTATTATTGAGAAAAAAATTATCAAAATAAATAAAATAAGTACTACCAAAAATAAGCTACACCCTATTTTTTATTGTTGCTGATGGAAACTTGACGATTTTATTGTTGTTTATGCTATCATCGTTGATAAATATGAAGAAAAAAATTATATAATACCTAAACATCATTTAAGGATATTGTCTGTTACTTTCAACATAAAAATAGAAAAGAAAAAATCTGAAAAGCGGAAAAAATACTACCATGTTTTTTTTTTAATATTTATAGGCACATTTTGTTGGGAATTATGTTTGTTTGCTTTTAAAATATTAGTTTTTAGAAGAAAGAAATATTTTTTATCACAAGTTTGGATTTAGTTTTCTTACAAATAGTGCCTCGTTGTTCTAAAAAAAAAATATTTCAAAAATACAATATTTCTAATTGAATAATGTACCAAATGAGCTGAAAATAATTTGGCAGCGGCTGGTAAGGGAAAAATAACGGCGGCGGTGGTTCACGATGGCTGAATTCTGTCTCTGAACGGCTGAATTCTATCTCTGAACGTGGTAGGATAAATAACAGGTTGTCCGGAAAAATTTTATTTGTATATAATTCCATTGTCCTACCAATTTTAGTTTAAAAAAAATTGGCAGTATTTCTCAGTGCAGCAGAATATAAATTAATGAATATTCGGGCATTTCTTTTCTTTTAAATGACACAAACTAAAATATCCGTTTTTAAATGAATGCACTCAGAAAAGTTCAGCAGTCATTACATAAGAGTTTGTAGTTATTTTAGCTGCAATTTCCGTTGTTTTACTTGGAAAAATATTTATCTTTTTGACAGTTGTTTTTTGAAACAACCTACAAAAACTTATGCTATTTAGTTACATTTACATTCCGAAGTTCTTTCGATTTTGTTCAATAAATAACTATAATTTTGAAAAAATTCTCGATAACTATTGTTAACTAAACTCTAATTAAATTTGTTGTTAAAATTTTCAAAAAATATGTGTAATTTTACCGTTTTTGTGCGTAAAATTACCAAAAATTAAAAAATAAAATTATTTTTAAAATGTTTTATTAACAATAAATTTTATAATATGTTATTTAAGCCGAACCCAGCAAAAACATGGTAATGACAGGTCATTACCATACGGATTACCAAGTAATGATAGGTCATTCACTTTTGCATTACTTTAAAATACAAAATAATAATTTACTGATAATAAGTTATAGAAGTACTTATATATTCCTGCAAAGTAATCACTTACAGGGAAAAGGGTTCCAAGAGTCCGATAATTTGATGTAGGAAAAGATTTCAGACTCTAAAAGCATTTTTTTATAGGGAGAAGTGTTCTGGAACTTCAATATTTAAACAAGAAAAAGTCTTCACATTATTGGGCTTTTTCTTTAGAGAAATCTCAGAACCTAATAGTTTTTCAATAGGAAAAACTCTTTGAAATCCGTGGGATCTACTGATGAATTAGTTTTAAATTCTAGACTTTTTGAACCAGAGGTCTTATTCAGTAGGGGAAATTCAATAAGAAAAGAGACTGGAATTGCTGTTGAAAAAAGTTTTCACTACAATTGCATTTAAAATTCACAGATATTGCAGTTATTTTAACTAAAATTTCTGGTTAAAATAACTCTCGATAAAAATAAATTTGAAATAACGAATATACAAGTGCTTGTGCAAATTTAAACGTAACTGCTAATTATAGAAAACATATGATTTTCATTTATTGGTTATACATAAATAGATGTCACTAGATTGCTAGATCTGTCAAAACAACAGAGTAGTATTTTGAAAGATGGCAAAGCAAATTGTGGTAAATTATTTTTTTTTTGTTTTTTCTTTGATATCTTAAATGTTAAATGACGCTCCTAGACGAGAACAAGAAATTCTCATTGAGTTTGTGATTTAACCTAATAAATATTTATAGAAATTCTAAAACGTCGGCCCCTGACGATTTCCTTAGGCAAGAATGAAATCCGGATAGGGACATGCCTGCAATAGATTATATTTCAGAATTTGTTAAATAAGTTTTGGGATTTTAGCTCATTTAATTCATTTAACTGCCGTTTTAGTTAATTCAAATGCAATTGCAGTGTACACTCTTTTTATATTGCAATTGCAGTTAATTTCAACTACATAACTCCTTAGTGTTCCTCTTTTCTTATTGCATTTTTTCAACGAAAAAGGCCAACAATCTGAAACTATTTCTAAAGGAATATTTCTATATAAAAAGAGCTCAAAATCAATAAATGGTTTTGAGATTAATAAAATTTTTGGAACCGCCATTCTCACTTTTTGCTTTCAGATTCATATTTAACAACCACAAAATACCGCACAAAGACAATTTCATTCAAATCAGCTAATATTGTATCAGCCATTTTGAAATTTTAATCACCTATCCAAAATCCTTTAACTACAATGTATTAAAATTCGGTGTGTTGAAATTTTAAAGTTTATGGCCGCCATATTGGATCCGCCATTTTTAATTTTAAAATTCTGATTCCCGCTTTGTGTCAGTGTGATTTTTTTGTTCCAGATTCTGAATTAGCGACCCCAAATGATTTACGAAAATTTTTTAAACTTCAATATATTCAAACTTTAAAATATATGGCCGCCATATTGGATCCGCCATTTTTAATTTTTAAATTCCAAATCCAGCTTTGTGACCAGTGAATTTTTTGTTTCAGATTCTGAATTAGCGGCCCCCAATGTTTTACAAAAATGTTTTAAAATTCAATATATGTAAACTTTAAAATGTATGGCCTCAATATTGGATTCGACATTTTGCAGTTTTAAAATCTGATTCCAGATTCGCGACCAGTAACTGTTATGGCCAAAATTTAGACTTGCTGGTCCACATAGTATCGCACAAAATTCGTGGAAAAATATTCCAAAACGGTGAAATATATAATTTTAACAAATTTTTTAACATCCTCCGTTTTGGCAAGCCAATGCGGGTTCGATCCCCAACCAAGACTACATCAATTTGTGAAAAATAATAACATGTATGAGTCTTTTCTATCCCTCATACATATTGCATCGTCCTCCTTCGGTGTTCCCATAGCGCTAAACCCCACCGAAGTAAAATAATATAACAGGGCTATGAACTAAAAAAGCTTTAACAAAGTTCGCCAACTCTTCAACAAATGGCGCTCAACAACTGTTCTATTATTCACCATCTCGCGCAATTACAGTGTTGCCATATTTGAAGCACTTCATCTTTCACCACCTTTCTTCTCTATTCCCTTTCCAAAAAAAGCAACACGTGAGTTAATAGGAAGAACTTCCTTACTGTTTTTTCTCTTTAAAAAAAATACCATTTTTGAGAGAAAAAAAATGATTTGTAGGTCCTTAATCTAGATTTTTTTTTACATAATGCAAATTATGTCAGTGTTAAGAAAGAAATTTTAGGAATACAAAAAATTCTAAAGGAACGATCAAAAATGTTAAACGGGGTTGCCGTATTTTGAAAAATGTTCAAACAAAAATTTTAAAAGTGACATATAAAACATTTAATTTATCATAAAAATCATTCCATTTAGTTTAAAAATGTAATCAAGTGAGTTTATATATTTTCAAATAAAGGTTGCCATATTTTGAAAAATTTTCAAAGAAAAATTTTAAAAATTGACATATTTAAATTTAATATTAAAACATTTTAATTTAATACAAAAATCGGTTTTTAGTTTAAAAATCTAATCAATTCAATTTCAATATTTTCAAATTAACACTCACCAATTACAACCACAAATATAATCTCAAATATGCAAACACTTCTTTGAAAAAATAAAAAACACCGCATCACATTATATATCCTGTTGTTTTTTCCATTACACACACCCTTCATATCTTTTCATATTTTTTACAATAATATTCAATACAGCCAATAACCAATTAATTGAATTTCCCTGGCACTAACAGCATTAACATTTCAAATAAACGACCGACCGGCCGATCAACCAACAAACTCTAGTAATATTTACCAAACAACACTCAATTTATCAAATTGTCATTACATTTCCGATTGTATAAATTTCCGGCCTATTAAATTACCCGCAGGCTATTTTGTTTAATACGAAAAATGCAAAAAAAAACGCCTCAACCATAAGAATTTTTTAAATTAATAATATCATGAAATAAAAAAAAAAATACGTTGTATTAAACAAGATGTGGGATTATGGCAGCATACAAATTTATACAAAAGGGCTGCCAGATTTTACGGGATTTCGGCATTTTAATTATTTTTTTGTAAACAAAAAATAGCAAATTTACAATTTGCCGATTTTTATTAAATTTTATTATAAAAAAACTTCCTCAAAGCCTAAGTCTACTTGGGTGAAAAATCCTAAAATCTTAGACTTATTTTATATCTGGTTAAAATGCCGATATTTCTATATTCATCACTGTGAAAAAACAGGGAAGAAGAGCTTATAGAAATTAAATTTTAAATAAAACACATGCATACTTAGTTAACTCAAAAAACTCTGTACATAAAATCTACTGAAAATGACAGTTAAAACAAAGATATATGCATTTAAAAAGTCGACATAGGTACCTTTAAAATAACAAAAAATTATGTTATTTTTAGCCGTTGAAAAATAACCAATAATGCATTAAAAATAACTTACAATGAAGTAAAATTAACTGAAAAATGTTTACTACAAAAATTTTAAATCAACTGGCAAAATAGATAAAAAAATTGAATATTTCTAGGGATTGGGCAAAAATTACCCCTGAATTTTAAACTCAAATCATTCACAATAGAAGAATTTTGTGCAGTATTTTGTTCTATCTATAGCAATTTTCTTTCCCGCGATATAGGTAGGTGAAATTTTTACTGAAATATAGTAATTTGTTTATTGAATTTGGAAAAAATGCAACAAAAATAATTATTAATTTGAAAAGTTATTAAATTGGGAATTTTTCATGAATTTGAAAATACCAGCCCTGATAAATGTTTTTAAAATGTGGGACCTTTTAAAAATCCATATGTTTCCAGAATCTGCGAACTTTTTCTTCAAGAAACTACTTCAAAATCGGAACATATTCTTAGAAAAATTTACTTAATAGAAACTGTAATGATCATTATTTTGTGGAATACTTAATTTCGAATAAAAATAACACTATGTCCAGAAAACATAACCATTTCAATTTCAAACAATTTAATTTAAAACAGATACAAACAGTTGTCCCAAAAATAAAAGCACGAAATGAATGACTGAACGAAAAGACAGAATATTTATGAACTAGTTCATATCATTCGAAAATCGTTAAACTGAACTAGTTCGTTCATGAACGACATAATCTCTTATACACACATGTAAACGCTTTCAAAAAGGAAATATAAATTGCCGAAATTATATAAAAAATAAGAAAATATAAAATAAGAAGTGTTTTGCATTTCTAGATAAAAATATTAATTAAATTAATAAACTCAAAAAAGTCTGACAATTACTACATGCCAATTGTTTGTGTTGTAGTAATCAATAGTTGTATTTTTAACTGTAATTACAGTTACTTTTCTATGGAAAAATGCAAAACAACTGTTATAACTTGGGCAAATAACTAACGAGTAAGTAAGGGCGTTCTGCATCGATCGAAACAAATGGTAGTCAGACGAGGCAAGGTCTGGGCTATAAGGCGGGTGAGCCAAAACTTCCCATCCACTGTTTTTCAAATAGGTTTTGAGCGGTCTATAATTTCGTAACTGTTGTTTAAAGCAGTAAAAAAACAGTATTTTTTACCCATTTTTTCAGTTGTTTTACAATTTTTTTAATCAAAATTTTGCAGTTAAATGCATTTGTTAGTTATTTTTCAACAGTTAAAAATAACAATATTTGTAGTTATTTAAAAGGTAAATATTAGGGATGTGCGATTAATCGATTAATGAAACTTCCTGATTAATCAAAATTCTGATTAATCGATTTTTCAACAATTTTGATTAATCAAAAATATGATTAATCGATTAATCAGTTATTTGGATTATTCAAAATAATGATTAATTGATTAATCATGACTTTGATTAATCAAACTTATGAATAATATTTTATTTTTCTCCGCCTTTTAACGCCAGTTCAATATAGAAACATGAAACTTAATAATGGACATTGGTCAAGTCTGACCAGTCAGCAAACAATCTGTCGGATTTTCTTTATTTGGAGCTATATAAGGCATTGCCATAACAGAAAGATAAAATTGCCGTAATTTTTTTTTTTAAATATTTTTTTAATATTAATTAAAATTATTCAAGTTTTGATTAAGCAAAATTCTAATTATTCGATTAATCATAATTCTGATTAATCAAGTTTTTAATTAATCAATTAACTGATTAATCAGATTTCTGATTAATCATACTGTTTGAATAATCGATTAATCGCACATCCCTAGTAAAATTCTTTGTCGCCCTATTAACTACATATACCTTTGTTTCGACTGTCATTTTCAGTAGATTCTAACGAAAAACTTTTTTGAGTGTATGATTTTATTCAAACTGTATTTTTTTATGATTGAAATTAAAATGATAGCAAATAATTTTGGAAAACACCCCTTAAATTCTTATTAACAATAATTAAAAAATAAATAAAAATCAACAAATTCGATTTCAACAAATTTATTGGTTGATATGACAAACTACTTAATTGAAAAAACTTTAACAATCAAGTCAACAAAATCGTTTGTTAAAATGCGCTTTGCATTCCAACAAATGTGTTTGTTTGCTATTGAAATAAATTGTACAATCAAATAACAAATATATTGTCTGTATTTACAATAATCAATTGAAGGCTCAACTTCAATTAAAAATTTAATTGTATTTACAAAAAGTTTAATTTTATTTACAAATTATTTTTATATGTGTACTTAACTAGACCATGACTCTCTTTTTGGTACATAGTATTATTTAATTTTGTCGATTTTTGTCAAATTGATTTTACGATTAACATACCCATTTTGTATGAAAAGCATCTGGCAGCACTTGTACGCAACGCGTGATAACGCTGGAAGTATTTTAAAACAGCAAAAAATAATTTAACCGAATAAAAAACTGCTAAAAACGGAAATGAAACTGAAGATTTTTATTTTCTATATGGCACGTGAAATGTGAATAACACTTGGGGGTTAATTATTTTTTTAAGTAGTGGTAATATAGCGTTTTTCTATGCTGTTATAGTAACGTGTAGCGAAAGTCGTGTTTTCTGATAATAAACTTTTTAATATTCGAAAGCAAAACAATAAATATTTAGCTTTAATTTCGCTATACACTGAGAGAATTATTTGTCAAAGTGAAGAATTTTTTTATTTACTTTGTGAAGAAAACTGCGTTATTTTAAAGAAAAAATTCATTAAAATTCATATAGCATAATTCTCTCTGTGTAGTTGGCCGTTTTTCTAATTCTAATTGCATAATGGAGCAGTTTTCTAGAATGATTATAAACGTTTGCCTTTTATCAAATTGAATAATACTTTATAAAAAATATTTCCAATACAAGAATTAAATGAGCTAAAATTTCAAAACTTATTGAACAAATTGTGATAAATAATTTACTGTAAACTTGTCCCTATCGAGATTTATTTATCGTCGAAGGAATTCATCAGGGGACGAAGTTTTTAGAACTTCTAAAAATTTTTAAATTAAATTACGAACTCAATGAGAATTTCTTATGCTTGTCTAGGAACGTTATTTAACATTTTAGACATCAAAGAAAAAAACAAAAACAACAATAATAATTTACCACAATTTGTTTGTCATATAATTTTCTATTATTGGTTGTAAATAACTAAATGTCACTACATTGCGAGATCTGGCACATCAATAGAGTAGTATTTTGGAAGATGACAAAGAAAATTATGATAATTTATTATTGTTGGCCAATTTAATCTGTTTCCATTTCAATTTCAATATCATTATTTGTTAGTAAAGCTGCGTTAATGCAGACATGCAAAATCCCGAGATTTCGATACTCACCACTCTGAAAAACCAACGCAGAAAAGCTTTAGAAGTTAAATTTTTTGAAAATTGCATTTACTAGAACTAACTATGTGTGCTTTATTCAATATTGAATATCTTTCAGCTTTCCTTCATTGTTTTTTTTAAACACAACTTAACTAAAGTTGAAGAATTTTAGTACAATTTTTTAATAGCGTGTGGTGAATAAAATATTTTGTCATAAATTTTTACCAAATGCCTAGAGGCGAAGAATATTTTCTTTCACGCTACAGGTCGCAAATACGGAGATATTTTAATGAAATTTGTTACGCTGACTCACCTGTGCCCAAGGACAAATCCTTTTGATGTTAGCTGGTATCGCCCCATATTTAGACCTATCGCCCATATGGGCTATATTTCCGATTTTCTCTTAAATACACCTAACATTACACTCAACCAAAAAAGTCTGTAATGGCTACTTAAAATTTTGATGTTATTATGGGAAATTTAACTATTTTGAGCCCAGCGGTATTTTTTTGCTAATTTTAGCAACACATGTCTGCTGATCTGTAGTACAAGAAAATTAGTGGCAAAAATTGGTAGTCGCTACTAAATTTTAGCAAAATTGTTGTAAACTGCAATTCTAAATCGATTTGCTAAAATCAGTTAAAAAACTTACTAAATATCAATAATTTTAGTACAATGAAATTAGTATAAATAATTAGTTGCAGCTACTAAATTTTAGTAAATTGTTGTAAACTGTAATTTAAAATCAATCTGCTGAAATTAGCAAAAAAATGAACTAAAAAATAAAAAAACTGTAAAATCTAAAAAAAAAAATTTTTTAAATAATAATTGTTTATTTTTTCGACCTTTTTAATTAATTAATTAGAAATTTATTAACTTAATTCGAGGCCAATTTCCGCTTCTTGTATACACAAAGAAGTAAGGTAAAAATGAAGAAGACTTCGAAAACATATTTTTTTGTTTGCTTCATTCGCATTTTGTTTATGTAGCAGACTACATTTAGTATGAGATTTTGATACTTTAATTTGCATTGCAGTAATGCCACCACTTTCTAAAGAAAACTAATGAAGTGGACCTGGAAAATCCCCGAAACAATGCAACTATATTTATTCTATACATGAATGTAAATCTGAAATCAGTCTTATAAAATAAATCACCCTAGTTGCTTACAGCCAGTTTCTTAAACTTAGTTCTAATTTAGTTTAGTAATTTTTTTCTGACTTTAAGTAAAGATGGACTAAACTGTAGTAAACATGTATTTTTGTTTGAAATTTCAAACAAAATATATATTTGGCACAAAATAAATTATAATCGCATTTTTAGAATATAATTTGTACCAAAATCCTAACCTATTGTCAAGAAAAGAACTTGAAATTCTATTTTCGGCGTCCTCTAAATTTACTTAAATTTTATATAAAATTTATATTAGTGAAATAATTGGAGTAAACACAATTACACGCAAATGTGAAATCAGTCTTATAAAATATTTGCTTATAGCCAGTTTCTTAAACTTAGTTCCAATTTATTTTAGTTTAGTAATTTTTTTCTGACTTTAAGTAAAGATGGACTAAACTGTAGTAAACATGTAGTTTTGTTTGCAATTTCATACAAATTATGTATATGGCACAAAAATAAACAATAAATGCATTTTTGAAATTTAATTTGAAACAAAATCTTAACTTATTGTCAAGAAAAAGAAAGTCTTTTTTCGACGTTCTCTAAATTTACTTAAATTTTATATAAAAGTTATATTAGTAAAATAAAATAAATTTCCTTAGTTTCAGGAATCACCTTTTTAAATTAGCTTCTAATTTTAATAAAATTTACTAAAATTTCACATAAAGTATTAATTAGCACAATAAAATAATTGTCTTTATTTTTAGGAATCATTTTCTTAAATTCAGTGGCAGTTTACTTAAGTTTATTATATTATTTTCTAAATTTAGGTATGGACTGCCTTATTTGGAGTAAACATAACTACACGAAAATCTGAAATCAGTTATATAATATAAATTTGCCTAGTTGCTTACAGTGAATTTCTCAAACTTAATTCCCATTATTTTCGTTTAATATTTTTTTCTGAATTTCAGTAAAGATTGACTAAACTGTAGGAAACATGTATTATTGTTTACAATTTCATTCAAATTATGTATATGGCTCAAAAAAAAATAATAAATTCATTTTTGAAATTTAATTTGAAGCAAATCCCTAACTTATTGTCAAGAAAAAGACTTTGAAATTCTATTTTCAACGTCCACTAAATTTACTTAAATTATATATAAAGTTATATTAGCAAAATAAGATAAATTTCCTTAGTTTCAGTAATCACCTTCTCAAATTAGCTTCTAATTTTAGTTAAATTTACTAAAATTTAATTTACTAAAATTCTCTTTACTTTTGGGAATCATTTTCTTAAATTCAGTGGCAATTTAATTAAGTTTATTATATTATTTCATGAATTTAGGCATGAACTGCCTTAAATGGAATAAACATAACTGCATGCAAAACTAAAATCAGTTTTATAATATAAATTTGCCTAGTTGCTTTCGTTTAATAATTTTTTTCGAATTTAAGTAAAGATGGTCTAAACTGTAGTAAAAAAAAAACAATAACAGAAAGATGAGTAGGAAATAAAACAACGAATTAGTTACATTGCATTCAAGGCCTTAATTGGGTGAGATGGCTAAGCGGTCGCACCTAAGTATAGTTACGTTTGTGATGTAGGACTAGGCGCATGTGTTCGAATCCTAAAACCGACGGGTTTTTGAAAAAAAAGTGTGTTGGTCTAGAGTAAAACAAAATTTATGTGTTTTTCTTCTTAACCTAAAACCTACTAAAGTTTCTTAATTTCAACGCATTTTCATTTAAAATTATCGGCGCTATTCTGAGTTCTGAATCGACATAACACAATTCTAAAGTGAAAAATTTTTATCTTTTTTGCTGTTCTGTAATCCATATTCTTCGGTTTATTTCATAGAGAAAAAATTTGGTGAAATTAAAACGAATATATTTTTTCTTTTGCAACAATTAAATTATAAAAATTCATTTTGAAATTAACTTCTAAAATTTATTCGAAACAGCAAATTTGCTATATTTTTATTCCGTTTGATTTTACAAATCCACTCTAATCAAAAAGTTACGGAACTCAGAATAGGGGTGTATTTTTAATTTTGACTTTTTTCCATTCTACGTTTTTTTTCTGTTCTTAAGCACCGTAAGTTGTTTTTCACGTGGAAAAATTTCACTCGAATTTTAAATGCCTCAAATTGCAATTTAATTTTATAACAAAAACACAATCACAATAAACACAAAATGTCACTTTTTCTTAAGAAAAATAATAGTCTTGTACATTAAATTAGCGTGAAAACAAACTCTACATAATTTTCACGTGAAACTCATTGTCGTGAAAAATCATTTTTTTTTATATGGAGTATAAACAGTTTTTTCACGTGAAACTCAAACAACTTACGGTGCTTTAATAACGATTTTATTTTTTTTTTATGTTGACGTTTATTTTTGCCCATGTTTTCTTTATTTTTGTGAAACAGATCGATTATTTTTTAGCGATTTTTATTTTTAAAATGTTTGGCAACATTTAAAATATTTTCCTTATTAAGGACACTTGAAACAACACTCTCTGTTCTTGCGTGTTAACCCATTTTGAAACCCAGATTCTTTAAAGTACACCGTAGTGAATTTTGTAGTAATATTTAGTACATAAAGGCGTATGATTAATATTTTGTACATAATAATTATATATCACTCATATGTAAAAAAAATCAACAAAATTTAGTTCAACGAAATCAATAGGAATTAAATGAATACAGATTTTTTTGATATCACACAGAAAAAATAATTAACTTAAAATATCGAATTAAGCATATCATAAAAATAAAAACTGTTTTTTTATCAAATATTTAATTGAATCAATTAATATTTAAATTAATCGTATACAATTTTTAGTAATTAATAGTATCACTTGAGTGATAGGTGCAAAATCAATTAAAATTTTAATTAATATAATTAATTTCGTAATTAAAACTCGTTTTTAATTTTTTCTGTGCAGTAAACAATGGGTTAATAACATAATAAAGCTTAAAGGGTATTTTGGCGTTAATTTTTAATCAAATATACTTGTGGTGGTATTTAAAGATAAGTGTTGAAAATGAATATTGTTGACTACAAGTGAGTGTATGAATATTAAAAAAAAAATGTATATTAAAATACAGAGGGTTTAAATGTTAATTGATTTTCGTAAAATAAAGAAAATTTTAATAACACTGTTAATACGAAAAAAAAAATTCATAATAATTTTTAATAATGTTCTTGTTAAAAAAAAAAAAAAAATCAAAAGCTTTAATAGTGTTATTTGTCTTCGGTATTTTTTTCAACCATAATTATCTTTCTCCTAATCTTTGCTATATTTTTTTTTCTCCTCTCTTTACTTTAATATTTATTAATATTTTAGGGGTTTTTTTGTTAAATGTTCTCATACTTTTTTTTGTTGCCTTTGTCATTTCTTGTTAAACATTTATTTTAACTAAACTCTTTGTGCCAAAATAACCCGGCTAATCTTTACTGCAAATACAAGTTTTTGTTACAACGAAAACTGCTGCTGTGGCATCTAACAATAATAACAACAAAAATTTCAACTAAAAATTATTCTGTTACACCTGTGTTTTTTTTTTAAAGTAGAGTATGACATTTCAAAGGCAAAAACAATGGCAGGGAAATTTTAACTGGTAATAAGTGGTTGAGTAAGGCACTACATTAGCTCTCTTTGATAGAAAAAAATTAAATTTTTTGTGAACAAATTTTTCAAGAAAGAATTTTTCAAGACAAAATTTTTCAATAAAAAATTTTTCAAGAACAAATTTTTCAAGAAAGAGTCAAACTCGAAATTTTGTAAAATTTTAATTTTGGAGTGAAAAACAATTTTGAAAAAATTTTCAAAATATTAAATCTTACTAAAAAGCATTGATAATAAACCGAAAATAAGATTAGAATTTCTTCTTTGAAAATAAATTAAAGTTGGGGTCAAATCACTCAAAGAACGTTGGCAGGATATGCTTAAAGGGCATCCTTTTAACAAGAAAACTCTTGAACAGATTTTTCGGCATTTCAGTAAAAGAAATTTTCTTTATTTAATTTGCAAAAGATTAAAGAAAATTTAATTTATTAAAAGTTATAGACATTGTAACTTTCCATGTCATGATTTCATGTTTCCCCCGAATAAAATCATCGGTGGAATTTTAAATTAAAACGATAAAACGAAATTTTAAAAACGCCTTTTTCTTTCCGTACTAAACACGAATTCCTTAGTGCATTAGAGGATTAAAATTCAAATCATCCGATTTTTTGCATAGCGGAATTATCGTTCATATTTTTCTAGTTCGTCTGCCTATAAGTGCCTGCTGTAGGGTACCTAGATTCTATATAATTCTATAATATATGTATATAAAAAAAAACTTGTATGTAATACTTAACATAGAAAGCAACACAAAGAGATAAAATGTTTTATCCTAATATTTAAGGTTGGCACCATTGTGTTGTTTAAATTGCATCTAACCGTTATAAAGCACTAATGTTGTTCACTTTTTTCTCTTTTTTGTGTTCCTCTATATGTTAACTTGGATTAGTAAGTTTAGTTTGGGCTATATACATACATATAATATACTATAGTTGGCAGCGCAACAAAAAAATGCTTAAATAAATATAGTTAAGTACACTTAAACTTTAAGGGATTTAGGTATGATTTGTAAATAGAAAAAATGAAAAGAAAATTAAATTTAGAAAATATAGACAAAATATTTTTTAATAAACATAACATATTTTACAAAATATAACCTAGAATAAATATAAAAATCCTGTCATGACAATGGGATAATTTAATTTAAAATTTGCAAATTAATAAAAAAAAAACAATTTTACTTAAATCAAGTAAAAATGTAGCTAAATATTGAACTAATTTTTGTTTTTGCAAATTTACTAAAAATAAGTAATGATTTTTATTTAAAAAAATTGTACATAAGTTTTACTCATATTTTAGTAAAATTTACTTAAATTATGCTTAAATTAAAATTAAGTTTAATAAATAGTTTTTCCAAGCTTTAAGGATAATTTTATTAAATTTAGTTCTGATTTACTTTTAATATATTATTGAAATTTTATATAAGTTTTAGCAATATTTTACCAAAAATTTAGTTAAATTTATTTAAATTTTATATAAAATTCATATTAGTGAAATGAAATAATTCCCCTTAGTTTCTGGAAACACTTTCTAAAATTAGCTTCTAATTTTTGTTAAATTAACTAAAATTTTACATAAAGCATTAGGAATCACTTTCTTAAATAAAGTTCCAAGTTATTTAAGTTTGTTACATTATTTCCCGAATTTAGCTATGGACTGCCTTAATTGAAGTAAACAGAACTGAAATCTGAAGTCAGTCTTATAGTCCCCAGCTGCTTACAGCCTGTTGCTCAAACTTAGTTCTAATTTATTTTCGTTCAGTAATTTTTCCTAAATTTTAGTAAAGACTGACTAAACTTTAGCAAAGATATGTTTTTGTTTGGAATTTCGTTCAAAATATGTATTTTTTAGAAAAAAAGTAAATAAATCCAATTTTAAAATTCAATTTGTTTTTAAGAAGAAGACCTTAGCATTCTATTTTCGAGGTTCTCCAGCAAATTTTATTATTTTCCTATAATTTTTTAACATTTTCTTTTAACTTAAAATAGTTTTCTAAATTAAGTTCAAATTTATGTCAGTTTAGTAAATTTTTCCGAATTTAAGTAAATATTGACTTATTTGTAACCATGATTACAAACATCATACAGTTTACAAACATCATACAGAAATCAAAAATTTTATTGGTTATAAAATACATATTAGTAAAATAAAATAATTTTCCCTAGTTTCAGGAATCACTTTCTTAAATTAAGTTCTAATTTTAGTTCAATTTAGTAGAATTTTACACAAATTATTAATTAGTAAAATAAAATAATTCCCTCTAGTTTTAGAAATTATTTTCTTAAATTAAGTTACAATTTATTTAAGTTTAATATATTATTTCCTGAATTTAGGTATGGACTGCCTTAATTGTAGTAAACGTAACTACCCAGGTGGAAATTGCCAACGGTACAAAAAATAAGGTACTGGCGCAACACCGTATTTTCTTCTTTTACGGTACTGTGAAGGTATCGATATGATAACAACGGAGGACAGTCAATTGACATTATTCGCGGGTGTTAGCATTTTATATTATTTCCAGCACTTTTTATTTTTTACGTTTTTGTTTTTCTTTTTAATGTGTTTATAACAAAATTAATTCCAAATAAAAAAAATCATTGTTTAAATCAGTATAAAAGAATCTCCGGTTTTATTGTATTTAAAGTACTAGTAAGGCACTGAATTTTTAAAATGCCAACGCTTTGCCAACACCCGTAGCCAACCGTCCCCCGTTGTTATCATTTCGACGTCGTACCAGTGCTGTATGAGTTGGAAATCGCATGTTTTGCCAACACTTGTACTACCCTTGCCGACGCTTTACCAACACCTTTCCGTTCGTATTTTTCCACCTGGGTACATGTAAATCTGAAATCGTTCTTATAAAATAAAACTCCCTTGTTGCTTGCAGCCAGTTCCTCAAGCTTAGTTCTAATTTATTTAGTTTAATAAATTTTTATGAATATAAGTATAGATTGACTAAACTGTAGTAAACGTGTGTTTTTGTTTGCAATTTCATTCAAATTATGTATATGGCATAAAAATAAACACTAAATTCATTTTTGAATTTTAGTTAAAACTCTTAACTTATTGCCAAGAAAAACACCTTAAAATTTTATTTGCTACGTTCTTCACTAAATTTTAACATATTTTGTTTTCTTTTTTTTTGGCATTTTCATTTAATTTAAAATAATTTTCTAAATTTAGTTCAAATTTTCATTAGTTTAGTAATTTTTTCTAAATTTAAGTAGACATTAGATAAATTGGAGTAAACACGACTACTCGCAGCATACAGAAATCAGCCTTAAAAAATAACTCTCCTGGTTGGTAAGAATGAGATTCTTAAAATTAGTCCCATTTTACTTCAGTTTCCTGAAAATTTTACTAAATTTCAGTAAAAATTTACTTATTTGGACTAAATATTTTTGTTACAAAAGGAATTCACACTATGTATTTGGCAGGAGAAACAAACAATTAAAAAAATTTTAGAATTTCATTTTAACGCTTAGTTTAGGCAATAATGAACGAAGAAATTGGAAATGAGTATAGACAGAATCAGAACATTTTTTCTGAATATAAGTGCAGATTGACTTAATTAGAGCAAACATCACTACAGGCATATTGGAAATTAGCCTAAAAAATCAAAAATGAAATTAGAAACAGTTTCTTACACATTGTTCCCATTTACTTCAGTTTAGTACATTTTTTCCTGCATTTCAGTAAAGATTGACTAATTATCTAGAGCAAACATTTTTCTTTCGAAAGGAATTCAAATTACGTATTTCGTAGGAGAAACAAACAATTAAAAAATTTTTAGAAATTAATTTCAACGCTTAATTTAGGCGATAAGGAACCAAGAAATTGGAAATGAGTATAGATAGAATCAGAATATTTTTTTTTGGAAATAAGTCCAGATTGACTTAATTAGAGCAAACATCACTACAGGCATATTAGAAATCAGCATTAAAAATCAAAAATAACATTGGAACCAGTTTCTTACACATTGTCCCCTTTTACTTCAGTTTAGTAAATGTTTTCCTGCATTTCAGTAAAGATTGACTAATTATCTAGAGCAAACATTTTTCTTTCGAAAGGAATTCAAATTACGTATTTCGTAGGAGAAACAAACAATTAAAAAATTTTTAGAAATTAATTTCAACGCTTAATTTAGGCGATAATGAACCAAGAAATTGGAAATGAGTATAGACAGAATCAGAACATTTTTTCTGAATATAAGTGCAGATTGACTCAATTAGAGCAAACATCACTACAGGCATATTAGAAATCAGCATTAAAAATCAAAAATAAAATTAGAAACAGTTTCTTACACATTGTTCCCATTTACTTCAGTTTAGTAAATTTTTTCCTGCATTTCAGTAAAGATTGACTAATTTGGAACAAACATAACTTGTTATAATTAACATAATAATTTTGTCAAATAAAAAATACGCATATTTGAAAATTAGCTTTTACTAGTATTTAAGAAAAATTTCATTAAACTTAGGAAAAAAGTTTACTTATGTAAAATAAGTTCACTAAATATTTGCTTGTTGCCACAATTTTTGGAAAAAAAATATAATTTAATTTAGGCTTAACTTTTCTTTAATTAAAGTATGGTTTAAGTAGATTTAAGTAAATTGTTTTTTTTTTTTTGTTTTTTGAATTAAGTATAATTTCAGATGTTGTTTTTTTATACATAAGAGCTTTCTCATGTTTAAAAATTGCTTAATTTAAGTTGAATTTCACTTTAATGTAAGAAAAATTTCACTATATTTAATGAAAATTTCAGTTATTTCAAAATACTGAAGGCTTGTTTCTTTAATTAACGGAATTTCGTTTATAAATATGTAATCAACATCTTTGTAGTTTAAGTTTAATAAACGTTTCACTTAATTAAGGTAAAGTTTACCTAAGTACAAGCAAAATTTTTCATAGTTTCTTCAAATTTGTAAAGAAAATGTTTAAAAATTTATAAAATAGATTTTAAAGTAGATTAACTTTTAAAAACATTGAAGGAATTCACAGTTTAAGTGCTAACGTTTGCAGGTTGTTAAAAAGCATGATTTTTGAAGTTTAACCCATAGAAAGTTGTCAAATTTACAATAAATGATAATTTACTTCTAAAAATAGTATGAACTGTGAATATCCTTATAATTTTTGAGCTGAATAATGCAAGTGTTTAACAAATTATGTACTTTCTCCCCCATTTCCTTTAAATATATTTTTATTTACAATACAATATATTTTAAACCAAGTATTTTTTCCACTTTTTGTTAAGTTTTTTAACTTTTTAGTCTTTTAACTATAAATCCCCAGTAAATTCCATTTTTTACCTGAACAATAATAGACAAAATTAAATTGAAATCTTTTAACCAGAAAAATGATTTGATTCTGTTATTTTTCATTGAATTTTCATGTGACTAAAAATTGAAATGTTAACAGACATACAGAAATTAAAATTGTCAATAAAAGGTGGTAGAAAAAATATAAAGGGGTTGCCAAAAACGAACCGTAATAATAAAAAACCAAATGAAAATTGTTTTCAAAAATGTTTGTATGCATATTGCATATAGCCAGGTATATGTGATATAAATGCATATTTGGTAACAGTAAATTCTTGATTAAATGACTAACAACATATTCGAACTTTACTTTAAAATCTCTAACATTTAAATCATATTTTTTTTGTTAAAAATAAAATTTACATTTTACAAAATTTACAATTTACATTTTACAAATCGTTTAGAGTTTTTAAAATATAGCTTAACTTCAATTTGAAGGCTATTTTAAAATTTGTACTGCTTAAACTAGAATTTTTGGCTAAATAAAACAAAAACATGAATTTAGCTTTCTGTGGCAGGAAGTTTTAATATATTAAATGGCGCCCAACGCTAATATCAACATTGGCAAAAGGACTGCATAACAAATACCTCCAATTACAGCTGAACTCATTCAAAGTAACCATTCACAATCATGTATTTTATTCACATTGTTTTAAAATTTTTAGTTAATTTCATAAAAGTTTTTCGATTTTAATTTTTTGTGTTAATAAAATTGTTAACCACCTGGTTTGAACTAGATTTGCATTAAAATCTAACTACAACTAAATTTCAATTGATGTTTAAATCTTCTTAATCTGTTTGTCAATCAAAATTCTACTGTATTTTTTCACACATTCATCTATCATAAGTGAATAAACTGCCAACGTGGAAAACTGTAAAAGAAAACAATGAATTTTCATATTGTATGCAAAAAACCATCCTCTACAATCGATGTTTTAAAAGAAAGAATTGAAAAAATGGAAAAAATAACATTTGTGAAAACTCATATAAAACTCGAACAACTGATAATGAAATTATTTAATTAATGGTTTTAACATTGTCTATTATATTACGGGACATTTTAAAGGTAGCCCACCTTGTAGTTAATAAAATAAGTAAGAAAATTATAGTTAGTAAAGACTGATCATAAAATACCCTACACCAGTCATACAAATGTCAATCAAAGTTTGGGTCCGAAGTTTTAATTGAGCTAAATGTATTTGTTAAGAAGCTAGAAACTCTCATAGATGAAATTTGAAAAAAAAATCAAAGTTTATTTAATGCAGTCATTTCGAATTTTTTACAAAAAGCATTCATGACGCTAAATATCCTCGTGTATATTATTTGCTTACTACACTAATAGAAAAAAGTCCGTAAAAAATTTAGTTGAAACTACTAAAAATTAGGTAAAAAGATGCTGCAGAAAAAAACTGCCAAATTAGCAGATTATTTTTGTTATATATTAGTAATATAGGAACAGCAAAAATCGCTTAAATAAAATTTAAGTCATAGTGATTCACTAAATTTTGACTTGCATTGCTAGATCGCGTTTTTCTCGAAAACTAAGCCTCGTAGAGAAAAATAAATGCGAGAAATGAATTTTGGCGATTTTTTCAATTTTGCCGATATTTTAAAACCCAAATTTTGACGATTTTTTAAATTTAGGTATTTTGGCGATTTTTTCTAATTTTTGAAGATTTTTTTGAAATTTTCACCATATTTTCAACTTCTGACGATTTTCAAAATTTCGAATTTCTGACAGTTTTGAAATTTTTTGCAATTTTGGAAATTTTGTTTGTTTTAAAATTTTGACGATTTTTTCTAAATTTTACTTTTTTTTAATTTTTGCAGTTTTTTCAAATATTCGCGAATTTTTCAAATTATGTAGATTTTTTCAACTTATGACTATTTTTTAAATTTTGACGATTTTTCATTTTTGGCGATTTTTTCGAATTTTTGAAGATTTTTTTTTAACTTTAGCAATTTTTTTCAATTTTGCCAATTTTTTCAAAAATATATTTTTCAAGCAGTTTTATTTACAAAAAGGAATACATAGTTTATTAAAGCTGAAAAAGATTGTAATATAAAACAAAAGCTTCGATTTATTTACATATTTATCTCTTTAAATATTTATCTAAACGTCTTGACAAATTTGTCGTTAATTTTATGTATTTTACACAAATTTTCGTAACTAATACACATATTTTTCTGAGTGAATAATATCAACGATTGAACTAAAGCAGCTATTAGTAGAGAACTAGATCTTTCGTTCAATTGACTGAATAGTTCAATTGAACTAGTTGAACACAGTTGATGAGATAACAGCTGATAAATTTACATGAAAACAAGTCTAGGATTCTTCATATCCAGAGAGCTTTGCTTGGAATATTGTAATATCTGGCAAATTTACATTATAATTTGTCTTTTTCAATTAACTAAAAGCTAACTCCAATGTAACTAAAATTCTGTAAAAAACAAAAAAAAATCAATAACAATGTTTTCTTCTTCTTCCTATAAATCAACTCTAGAAAAATTCTTTAGTAATTAATTTTAATATTAATTACGATTTTTAAATAATTTTCTGCTATTTTTACAGATTTATTTCTATAGAAGAATTTTTTTTAACAAAATTTCCAAAAATCAGAAATTTTTTTCTTTTGGAACATAATTTCAGAAGTTTGGAAATTTTTGTAGGTTATTATTTGTTCGTTTTTCATTGACTACTTTATGTTGACTGCTGTTTCCTTTCATTTTACAAATCCAAAAATGAAATTTATGTTGTTTTAATAAAATCTCTATGCCGGATGTACAAGAATGATTGTTGGATAACAATTGTTATTGAACAATTTATTGTTGTTTTTTTTTATAATTAAATATTGTGGTTTTCATTGTTGTTTTAATGACATTTTCTCTGTATGATATTTTTATCCATTTTTTTTTTTTTTTTTTTTTTTTGATACACAAAAAGCAAATGGAGATTTTCATATTTAATAAAAATATTAGTGGTTATCAAGTATACTAATATATTATTTAAAGCTGGTATTTTAAGCAGATTAAGAACTATAAAAAATATGTTGCTATTAATTAAAAGAAAATGTAGTTTAGTTGCCAAATTACCCCTAGTAGTTTAGATTGTGATATTTTTTTTTCTTTGATTATTTTTATATTTATTTTTATTGAAATTGTTCTGTTGTTTAACGTCATATAAACAATTACAATTAATATTGTAATTTAATACGTTTGAGGTTAAGAAGAATAAAAAACCTTTTACTCTAAAAATTATAAGTTCATTAATTTTCAAATCACACAAGATTTAGTTTTTTTTAAAGAAATTTTGAAGAAAAAATTTGTAATTTTTAAAGAAAGAAGTTATGATTCTGAGATGTTGTTTTTAAAGTAAAAATAATAAATTTCTGTAACTTTTTTCTTATTTAAAAATTTCTTATTCTGAGTAAATATTTTTCTTAAGGCACATCTACACGGGATAGAAAACTTGGTGGACTTTATGAAAATGCAACTCTGTATAAGTCTACGAAATGTAATCTCTAGGTCATTGACGATTGCTCTCATACATAATTTCTTTAATTAGTAACAATTTCTAAGAGGTCTTGTAATATTATTGAACATTTTAGTTTATTATATGCACCTTTTGGTATTTGGAGAAAAAATTATTCTTTAAAATACAACAATTTTAATAAAAACAAACACTTGAAAACTAGGGATGATACTTTTACGATAAAAATTAGTGCCAACTATATTAGAGATGACAAATTTCTATACCGTGTAGATGTGCCTTTAGAAAAATATGTTGGAGAATTTGGTCATTTTTCTATAAAAAATTCATTTCAGAATATTAAAACCAGGGGTATCACCAAAAACAAAAGTTATAACGACATCGTTATTACTAGATGGCACTTTGTTCAAAAAATTGACAATTTTCTGTTTTTATTTAAATTGAAATAATAACAAACAAAAAAGCAAAGAAAAAAAAGTAATTCCCAAATTTTTTTATTTAAATATATTTTGCGCTTGATTTTTTCTTAATTCGCGCAGTTTTCAGCAATTTTTGAGTTTTTAAATATAGGCTCAGCTAATACTAAAGTGATACTAAATAGTTGCTCAAGTGATACTAAAGTTCAGCGCCTTCTACCGGTGAGTAGTGTAAGTTTTGATTTCCTATCTCTATAATTAATAGTCTCTGATTAAAACAGTTACACAAATCCTATAGAAAATTTCTTTGTAAAATTTGGGTTAATTTTACTAAAATAAATCTTTGAACGATGGAATTTCAAACTACACTCAGAAAAAATCTAAAAAAAAAATCAATTCAATGCAATATATTCAAATAAATAAATAAAACTAGAAAATAATGTAAATTTTGTTTGATTTTAAACTGAAAGAAATAAACCTGTAAAAAAAAGTAGAAAAAGCTTTAGTACACTGACAATAATCCACGCATAAAAATACTGAAAAATGTCAAAATAACAATTTTTTTTTGTAAAATAAGCGAAAAATTGTTAATTTTACGAAAGTTTTGGTTGTTTTGACAATAATTTCGTATTTTTTAAATTAAATTATAGTAGACTAAAAGTAGCAAAAATAAACTGTTATTTCTAAAAAAAAATTTTTGTTATTTTTAGATTAAATTTAGTTAAATGCAAATACTCATATACCTTGCCAAAACCACCATTAATATTTGGTATAAAAAATAGTAAACTGCTGATTTCAAAAGGCTAGATTTTTATTTGTATTAAAAAAAATTTTTTTTTTTTAAACTGAAAATTTTAAAATTTTTTGTGATTTTTTATACTACTAATTATTTAGCAAATTTTTTTGTTGCTGATTTTAGCAGGTAAAATTGTTATTTTATATTTACTAAAATTTGACTTAAAAGTAAATAAAGTACTGTATATTTAACAGTTTTATTTTTTCTGTTCTTATCTTACTAATATTAAACTAAAATAAAATGCAAATTTCAACAGTCATTTTGAACTATTTTGTTAATAGTTTTAATTAAAATTTTTGCAGACTTTTTGCTATTAATGTAGATAAAATGCCAAAAAAAAAAAAATTTCGAGAAAATGTAAAATTTTTTAACCCCACTTTAAGTACTAAATTCCCAAGGCTCTTACAATTTCCATTTTTTTAACATATTCAAGTTTGATTAAAATTGCAGTACCTATTAAGTTTGGAACATATTTCTTATCGAATTTTATGATTTTTTTCTTTACAAAAATGTCGATAAAATTCCTTTGAGACCCAACTAGCATACAAAAATTTATTGATTTTATAACTTTAACATAAGAAACTTTAAAATTATTAAATTTGCCTGATGGAAGCACCGCGCAACGGTATAACTGTAAAAAAAACAACAACAAAATAAATTCATGTCAATATTTTCGACTTTATTTTATGCTCGAATAAATTACACAATCGGGAAACATTAGACAATTGGTAGTTTTTGCTTTTTTTTAATTAATTGGCAATCCTGTGCTAAACCATAAGCATTTTGTATATCAAACTAGATATTTTAAGGAATGCGTTATTATTACGCAATTTACATTTCAAAATTCATGACTTTTTGACATTAACAAAAAAGTACCAAAAAAGGAATTTCTTCTCTATTTCATTTCCTTAATCCCCAAAATTAATTCTCATTCACATATCCAAATACTTTCCTTGTTATAGTCATTGACATACATTTTTTTTCAATTCTCATTTTCTTTAAACAATTTTCATATTGTTACGTTTTTATCTTTTAAAAACGTTGGTTTATTTCCTTTAAATAAACCGGCTTCTTTTCTATTGAAATCAAAATAACCAGTCCCAATGCTGACAGCAATTGTTACATTTTACTTTATAAAAACGTTCTTTTATTTCCCTTAGATAAACCGGCCTGGTGCTCTCTCAACAATAATAACAAACACAAATACACTTTAGTTTGAATATTGATCTTATACTCTTCTTTATTAGTACGCTCTTTAGTTTAATATAACCTTACACTTATTTATTACACGCTGTATCACTTTAAATCAGTGTTGCCATTTCAGTGCTTTTCGGGTATTTTTTGGTGCTTTTTTCCTTCCCATACCCGGTGATTTTTTACAAATACCCGTTTAAAAAAAGCGGGTATTTACGGTGCTTTTTCAGATTTCTGGCAGTGCTTTTAGTGCTTTTTATACAGTTTATATTTTTGGTATTTGTTCTCGTTTTTTTTAATTTTTATTCAACTTTCTGTCAAAGTTGAAAAAAAATTATACGAACTATACAAAAAATACATTTTTTCACAATGTTTGTAGTACAATTTCAAAAAGCAACTTCGTTATATTTAAACTTTAAAACTTTTAAATATCAATTTGGTGCTTTTTTACCCCTTTTTGGTTATTTTTTTTAACCCTTTTTACACAATTTTACAAAGCTAAAATGTGTTTTTAAAATATTGACTTAAATTTTTCAAAAAATTAATATCGTGCTTTTTTACCCAATTTTTGGTAAATTTTTACCCTTTTTACCCGTTTTCACAATGCTCACGGTGCTTTCCTGCCTTCAAGAGTTGGCAACACTGCTTTAAATACACCAATCAATATAACACTCACAAACTCAAAACGATTTATTAAAGCCCGACTGAATTACACAATCGCTAATCATAAACTGACTCACTAAATGACATATGGCAGCCTTAGAGATTAATCAAAACTGGGTCGACAACGACAACGAAAGTTGATTTTTCATATATTTTGTATGGAAAGCAAAATGACGTCATGTCGTCCGGCGATTTGTCGTCGGAATAGAATCTATTCTATTTTCGTGACGACACACTAAAGGCTGAGTTACCCAACCGTAAACGTATCTGTAACGAATCAGCTGTTCCGATACCACAAGAAGAAATATATACGAATGGTTACTAACACGTAAATGTAAACGAACTTGCCGGATCATTCTGTTGAAATCAGAATTTTCTATCCGGCATCGAAACAGCTGAATGATTTTAGTCGGAAAAAATATGAAATGAATAAAGAAAATTGATTCAAACAACAAATAAGGAATAAAAATTAACAAATAAATGGAAAAATTTAGAATAAAATATAAAACCACATGAAATAGATGCTAAATAGTAATGTCGTTTACGATAATCTATAAGTGTACTTTTTAACTACGGCACGGTACAGTTACATCACATTTACGTTTACGGTCCCATAATCCGCCCTTAATACACACTTAAATTATTTGTCAAATTGTTGCCATATTTTTAACTAATTAAAGATTGCCATTAGAACAGAGTTGTTAGAAATTCGTATTAGAGCTGCAAAAATTCGTACTTTGTTTACAAAAAATTTATTTTTTTGACAGAAGATATATAATTGAAATTTAAAATACATAATTTACGGCAAAAAAGCAAAATTAAATACAATAAAATATAAAGCCACAAGAATTAGTGAAAGACCAATTGAATTGGTGAAGAATTGTGGTGAAACAAATACAACAATATTCTTGTTTTGCTTTCCTTTTTTTCTAAACGTCAACAAATGTCGACGGTCGATTGTCGCTGAATTTAAATTAATCGTGAAGACTTTTGCTGTCCTCGGTCGACAATCGACCCAGTTGTGATTAACCTTTTATATAGTTTTACTTCCGTTGTGGTAGAAAATTCTGGAAACACCTAGAGAACTATCATTGTACTTAAATGTAGTGCTGCCAGATTTAGCATTTTAGTCAAATCGTGATATCCTCTTCCAGAGTTTTCTATACTAGGCTAATCTAATTTCGTAACAATATTATCAGTTATTTCTTCCAGTAAAAAACTTCTTAAATTCTGAAATAATTTTTTAACTTAGTGCTCATAGGTACCTTAAGAAGTTTTTCTATTTTATCAACTTCTGCAAAATTCTCTATTTCTCAGCTAACTTTTTATAGAAAAAATATTTTCTCTACAAAAAAAAAACTTTTTAGATTTTAAAATAATTTGTCTGCTAGTGCGATAAATTTCTCTAATTTCTCTAAATTATTCCTTTAAAGTACTTTCTTTAATATTGCCATTTTTTGGTGTCATATTAAATCAGCAAAATTTGTGGTGGCTGTGGCGGAAAAAAACATAATTGTAAAATACAAATAAATATGAAAAATTCAGTGTAAAAATAACAAGAAAATCCTCTAGTTAACAACATTTAAGCAGTAAAGGAAAGCAAAAAAAGCTGCATGATATTTTATTTGCTAGTTGCTTATAAAGCATTTACGTACAGTGGGATAAAAGGAGACATTTTTGTAGTAGAAGTTCCAATTTAACTTAAGCTAAGATATACCATTGTCACACAATTTTCTCATTGAATATTTTATGTGACTTTTTAATGAACAAATTCCATTTTTAAACTAAATATTATTTACTTCATTATCATTTACTTTATAATTTTTTTCTTCATTAATCATATATTGAATTATGAACTAACCCATATGGTCATGTATGCCCATGTATGATGATATACAAGACCATGTATGATCACTAGACCGTACCTCAAAAAAAAAGTTCGCCGTACACCCTCCAATATGAAGTATTTTTGCAAGGCAATTTCAAAAAAAAATAATTTTTTTTTGCCGAACGTAGGGGTCGCCTTTTTCAATTTTTCGTTATAGCTTCGGCATTTAAAGTTGGATTTTAAAGTGTGATATATCGATTTTTTGCCTGGAGGAGACCAGTGTTTTGCTATAAAGGAAAAATCCAATGAAAAAAGACTTTAAAAAGCGACCCCTACGTTCGGCAACCAATATATAAAAAAATTTCTACTGGGTTTATCGAAAAACTTTCTTAGCAAAAGTTTAATGATTTTTTGCGAGCTTTAATTTTCTGACATTATTGTCGTACATTAGGGTTGTAGCAACTGAGATCTGGTGGGTAACTACTAGAACAGGATACTTGAGGTCAATGGCACTTATAGCAAAACACTGGTCTCCTCGAGAGAAAAACATCGATGTATCATACTTTAAGATCCGACTGTAAATGCCAAAGATATAACTAAAAATGTAAAATGGCGACCCCTACGTTCGGCAAAAAAAATAAAAAAATTTTTTTTGGAACCTCCTTGAAAAAATATTTCACATTGGAGGGTGTACGGCGACTTTTTATGCCTGTAAGGTGCTACGCTCTAATGATCAAGTATGTTCACAAATTTCGATTTTCACATGAGTATATTTAAAATCCATAGATTCTGGGAAATTTTTCAATATTTTTTCAATGTCTCAATATTTTTTTTTTTTTCCAACAGCAACCTCTAGCAAAAACACAACTACTCTAAACTTAAACGTTATGCCTCCTACAAACATTAATATAAATTTTTTTTATTCCCTGAATTGTTTGACCATTGACTAAAACCACTGGCAATAATACGACGACAATAAGGCGATAAAGAAAAAAAATATGTACCAAAAGAAAATTTTATATAAAATACTCGTACTGAAATTTTGTTCAAAAGGCAAAAACATAAAAAGTAGTTGGCAAAAAAGTGAACACGAAGTACTTAACAAAAATGTCTGCTGTTAAACGCCATAGGGTTCAATTTCAATTTAAACATGATGTGTATGTCTTCATTCGTTGATTTTTTTTTTTCTTCTATGGAATAAGAGGACGAGCACCAAGTATTATTTTTCATAAATTCACTTTTTTTTTCTCAGTAGCGGAAATTTTTTATACTGCATTTGTATGAAATAAATGTGATTGTTTGTAAGTACTAGTATTTGTATGTATTTGAGTTATTACAACAACCATAATAGTTGTTGTTAATATTTTATTTTTCTTACTACTATGTTGTGCTTATTGTTGTTGATGTTGTTGTGCAGGATGTTGTGCTCCTTTTTTTATATTTTATTTATATATTTGTGGTTATTGCTTTAGAGTAGTTTTTAATCAAAAACTTGTAAAGAATTAATTCATTTCCAGCAGACAAAAAATTGGAAGTCCTGATTTGCAAACCACTTCCTTTATTGCTTCCAAAGTATCTGTTAGTATATTTTTACTGCATTTTTAGAATTCTGAACAACATCCAAAAAATCACTTAAGTATTGCTTCTGAAGAATTATTGCTCTAAAAGTGATCCTTAAAAGTATTTTTGTTACAGCTTATTTCCAAATAGATGATCGCTGGTTCGATTTCTGGCGTGAACAATATTATTTTTTTTTTTTCAATATTCAAAACTAATTTGTTTAAATTCAATATTTCTTTAATTTTTAAATTTTTAAACACATAGAACAAAATTAAGTATTATAATATTAATATCACTAACTTTATAGTATTTAAAAAATACTATACTAATATTTTCATTCATCATTTATTTTTTTTAATTTTCATTCATAAAACAACCAAAAACGTAAAAAAAAGGAAAAAAGAAGAATACGATTTCATTCAGGCAACGACAATGTCATTTTTATTTTTTCTTCTTTACCTGCAGTGGTGCCAGACCCTTTTGGTCAAATATCATCAAAAATGTGAAAATAAATCGTCAAAATCGTCAGCAATTTCATGAAAAATCGTCAAGAAATTGTCATTAGTTAAATATCATAAAAACACTAGTTTCATCAATTTTTTTATTCGAAATTCAATTAATTTTAACTGCTTGCCTATATTACCGCTTTTAAGATAATTCACAGCTTTTATAAATTCGAATTATATGTATATAACTGGACGTTATTTTTTATTATTATGCTACGATTACTCTGTGGGAAAACAGGGGTCAGTTGTAATGCGAGCACCTGTCCGATGACTATTGAAAACAGGTCCGGTCGAAAAGAACCTATCCTATGACCTGTCTCGTGTCCGATGAAACAGAACCTTTTAAAAGAACCTATTCCTAAGTAGGACCGGTCTGAAAATACCTACCCGGTCACCTATCCCATAAACGGTGAAAACAAGTCTGGTCTCAAAGTACCTGTCCTGTGACTAAACCTTGACATTGAAGTGGTACAAATTTAAAGTTAATTTTCTTTATTTTGTAGCTTAATCGAAAAATCAGTCCTGCGACTGGTTCTTTTGCGTCGGTTATGCGTTATGAGTTTTAAATTCTCGTAAATAATTTAGATAGACTTTAAGTTCGTGATTCCGAAACTCTGTTTTTAAAACTTTCAGTCACCTTTAGCTTAGATCTATAAAAATGTTGTACCAAAGTTGAAATCAAAAAAAAATCATTTTGTAAAGCTGTGTAAATTAAAAAGCCTAGTTCCAACTATTGTTTGTTAATTTCAACGAATAACATATTTTTCCACTCATACGCGACGAGTTTTGCGAAATCCAAAAACACGATTCGAAAAGAATAATTTGCGGTTTTTTTAAACGCTTTTCTTAATAATCTTGCTTAAAATTCTTTAAAAAGTCAGTAATTTTCCTAAATCGTTAAAACATATGTAGTTTTTATTCAAAAATCGTCAATCGTCATTTGCAAAATTTTGACTAAAAAAATCGTCAAAAAGACGTAAAATCGTCATATCTGACACCACTGTTTACCTGATCCTTATTATTACAATATACTGTATTTTTCATTCTTACTAAATTTCATATTTATGTTATTCTTTATTTCTTAAGTTTAACTGGTTTAACATCTCACTATCTGCTCATCCCACTCTTTCATATTGATTAACTTATTGCTTAATAGAATTATTGCAAGCACTATTAGTTAAAAGCAGAAATAAGCAATTAGTCTCAGTGATGCCATTTGTAGGGAAAATTCCCTTTTTGTTGGAATTTTTTTCCCAAAATTTAGCATGTATCTCTACAAGGACAGAATTTCAATTTTCGGACAAATGTAGGAAAATTTTAAAAACTTAACATTTAAAACCAAAAATTGGCAAAAACTTGTCAAAAAATAATAAATAATATAGAATTTACTTACAATATGTCTGTGTTAACACTAAAAACTTTGTATAAAATTTCCATATTTATCTAAATTAATTTTTGATAGTTTAGGCTATTTGCGCCAATGCTTAATTTTTGTTATTGCAGCATATTTTTGTTATTTGGTCGAATACAATATAATATTTTTATTCGAAGAAAATTTTCTCAACACATTTTTTATTTATAGCACCGTAAGTTGTTTCGTTTTCACGCAAAAAAACTGTTATACTCCATATAAAAAGATAATTTTGACGACAATGAGTTTCACGTGAAAATAGTGCAAATTTAATGTTCAAGATTATTATTTTTCTGGTGAAAAACTGATATTTTGTATTTATTGTGATTGTGGCTTTGTTATAAAATTAAAAAATTGTTAATTTTTATAACTTAAATTGCAATTTAAAGCATTTAAAGTTCGAGTGAAACTTTTCCACATGAAAAACAACTTACGGTACTTAATAATAGAAATTTTTCAATTGAATAAGTAATATTCGATATTTTGTAATATTCTAGACCAGTGGTCGGCACAAAGAGAGAATTTGAATGTATTGTGTTTCTTCACTGTGAGAAATTAGTTTATCATTTTTAAATTTATATTTGTATATTAAAAACATGAATTAATGAAGAAATGTAATAATGAATGCATGAACGAATTAAAGAAATAAAAAAAAATAATTTATAGTAATTTAATTTTTTTAAATAATTCATAATAAATTCTATTATACACATTATTTAAAAAATATGTATTTTTTTGTATATAAATTATTAATTCTTAAAAAGTATTCCATTAGTTAGTAAATTTTAATGAACTAAAGAAATAAAAATAATTCATAATAAATTGCCTGTTCTTGTAAAATTTTAAGAGTGTAATATTTTTCTAAAATTTCTTAAACAAAGCGACGTCAACATGATTTGTTGAAAGCTACCATGCTACTAAATAAATTTTACGCTCTTAGTTGATAGTTTTGTTGCCATTCGTGTTGTGTACTTGTGAAAAGCCGATTATGATCGGCCACTGGTGGCTATGGATGCCGACCACTGTTCTAGACGTATGTATTCATCCAAAATTTATAAAATTTTTAAAATTTTATGAATAAGTCTTAGATTTCCAAAAACAAAAAAAAAAAAAATGTAAAATTTGCTGTCATGGTAATTTTTGTTAAATTCAATACATTCATGGTGTAGGGAAAACAAATGTAGGGAATTTTCAAAATAGCGTCTGGCATCACTGATTAGTCTTCGTTGGTCTGTTTCCTTATTCATTTGTCTGCGTTTGTCCGCCCTAAAAAGAAATTTTTAAATATTGTATTTTCTTTAAAATAAGTTATATTTTACGTTATAATCTGGAAAAAATTGAAGTGTACATTATAAAGATAAATAATTAACAATATTTCTTGAAAAAAACGTGATTTTTTTTTAATCCAGATAAAGTAAAATTTGTTATTCATAATTGTTTTTGTAATTACAGCAAAGAATATCTAAAAGACATCATAAAGAGAACAATAACGCGTTAAACTAAATTACTCCCAAGAGCATACACCAAAATCATCAGTTCGATTAAACATTTTTCATGACAACAGCGATGGAGTACAAAAAATTGTAAGTTTAAACAAAAATTAAATCAAATTAACAATTTCTGGTTTAGTCGATTTATGTGAGCGCGGCGAATTCAGCCAAGACGCAACCCATCTCATATTCCCTTTTTTCATATTTATTTTGCTTTTTGATATTCATTGACTTCAATCAACAAGTATAAATCTATAGAGAGACTACCGTCCTCACCAAATTTTGTTGTTGTATGGCGAACTTGATAATGTTGTTAAGAGAAAAAATGAGTTGCATTTTGAGAAACATTTTTTCGTTTTTTGCTTTTGAAAAAAACTTCTTTGACCAGTGTTGTCAAGTTTGATTTTCCATTTAGGGGTTTTTTAATGAGTGTAGTAAATTTTTTTCAACTACATTTTTTAATAATTTTTGTTAATATTATTTTAAAATTTTTTAAATAATTTATTTTATTATACAAATAATTTATAATTCAACTTATGTTTTTAATAATTTTTGTTAATATTATTTGAAAATTTTGTAAATAATTTATTTTATTATACAAATAATATATAATTCATTTTCACCGTTCTTGTTAATTTAAATGTATATTGTTTTTTATAAAATAAACTATATTTTAAAAAATCAAACTATATTAACTATCAATATTAGTTTAAAAAACCCCAAAATTGACACCATTGACAAATGTTTGTTTGCACGGGAATTTTTTGCATATTGATGCAACATTGTAATCTCTTAAATCCTCTTAAAAATCTGAAAATTCTCTTAAAAATCTGAAAAAATTCACTCAACCTCAATGCTTTTTATATAGGGAAATGTGCAAAAAAAACACTCAATCTCTCATTTTTTTTACAATGTTTACCAACATGTTTTAGTTTTCTTTCCCGACTTCACGAACAAAAATAAAGAGCAAAGGTTTACAGAGGAAGAGTAGTATAGAAACCCACGGTTAAATTAATTAGAGAATCTATTTTAGTGGCAACTCTTTAAACTGAGCGAGCATTGGGGTTGCCATATGTGTTTAGAAATACAATATTCCATGGGAGGGAAAATAATGCTCCAAAAGTCAATGTCACCCACTAATATCTGATATAATTTAAGGTCATTTTATAATTTTTTTTTGTACCCTATAACTGGCATATTTAATCGAGGTATTAATAAATTCTGTTTCTATTATTGCGTATGTCTGTAATTATGAATAAAAAAACCGCGCCAGGCTGATGATAGCCGTTAGACAAACTAGCTTGCCTCCCCATCCAAGCTTCTCGCTAAAATTCACACATATTTACTACTAAATACGTAGTAACTGTACAAACTTTTTTATAAGAAATTGCAAACATATAAATTTATTTTGATTAGCTCACAATCACTTCCTCAATTCATTTAGTAAAGTCCATGTTTCTTTTTGTTATTTTTGTTGAAGTTATTTAGTATAAGCTCTATTGAAATTGATAGAATCGATTTTTATTTAGACCTTAATTTCATCCAACATAAAAGGCAATTAAAAATCATAATTGATTTATAAATGCAAAATTATTGATTCTTCCATTCTAAAAGAAAAATAATTTTTTATATATGTTTTTTATAGTAAATAACACATTTACACTAATAAATACAACTCTGAATGTATTGAGTATTCTAAAAAAACAAACGATATTGAGTACTCAACACCAAAATACTCAATACATTTGCAACTGTAGCATAAAACCTGTGCCCAAATATCATACGACGATTATCTACTGATGATATCGTTATACCAATTGTGGTGCTTCGCGTAGCGGAGATTTTTGTAATCGTTTTTTTGAAAATTGTTATTGGTTTCTATAAGCACAAAATCGTCCAAAGGATATCGTCAAAACGATTGAAAATCCACGATAGTGTCAAAGCCTAAACCACATAAAAGAGCTGTTTTAAACAAAACGCAATCAGATTTTTTTTTAATATTAAATCGTTTTCGCGAATTTCAAGGGCAAAGTTTGACAGCACTGTCACTATCCACTGACACTTTCACTATGTGATTTGGACTCTATCATCCCTGCCGTGGTGTAGGTCACTCGATAAGAGGTAATGTCTGTGGAGAGTTGCCGGTTCGATTCCCGGTGACAGCATATACTTTGTAGAAAAATTTTTTTTATATATAGACAATTTAAAATTCAAACCACTGACGAACCCTTGGATGAGCTAAAACTGTGGACGTAGCGTTGCCAATTAGTAGTGGGAGATTGGGAACTCAATTGTGTTTAATTGCTTTTCGATGAGAAGTCAATTGTGTTTAATTGCTTTTCGATGAGAAGTCAATTGTGTTAATTGCTTTTTGAATCATTTTCTACTATGGGATTTAAATTCTGTTAATTGCTTATTACATATTGTGTGCCCAAAGTGTAAAATGGTTGGTGGCTAAAAATCGGTTATGTCTTCCCATAGTGTAAATAGGTGGTAATTAAAAAATCGATTATGTGTTCCAGTAGTGTGAAATGATTGGTGAAAAATCAATTGTGTGGTGGTGGAGGATCGTTTTGAATTCTACAGTTTGTTTTGTGGGTTGTAAATGTAGTAGTGTGAAATGATGTGAGCCACTTAAGAAAAAATTGTCCGTTGTGTGTTTTGATTTAAGGAAAAAAAATAAAAAATGTAATATTAAAATGAAAAATCAATTGTGTGGTGGTGGTGGAGGATCGTTTTGAATTCTACAGTATGTTTTGTTTGTTTCTGCCTCTTCTAAATATTCTATATTATTTTGTTTTGGATTTTTGGGGTTGTAAAATCTCGTATTGTGAAATGATGTGAGCCACTTAAGAAACAATTGTCCGTTGTGTGTTTTGATTTAAGGAAAAAATAAAAAAATGTAATATTAAAAATGCAGATATAGGTCAGGCAAGTGTTTTGTTTAATTCTGCCTCTTACTTGTCCGTTATGTGTTTTGATTTAAGGAAAAAATAAAAAAATGTATACTAAAAATAAATTTCATATATTTGATTTTATTAGAATTTTATTTTATATAATAATTCATAAATAAAAACATCATTAAATCTTTGTTCATAAATTAAAATTACTAAAAATTTACATGTTTATAGTACATATTTATAAGATCGTAAACACTATTTTTTTTAAATTTATAGATGACGCAATTACAAGTATCAGGCCCTTCAGTACACCCATCATCAGACCATGGACAACCTTCAAAATGCTCTCCATGTGCTGAAAAAACAATCTCTTTATTCTCATATGAATCGAGATAAGCAGCATTCTGTAAAAGAAAGTTTAAATCTTCTAGAGACATAAACTCCTTATATTCATTAAGGAATTCTATAATATTTTCTCGCATTGACATCTTAATCGTCTGAGTATTTCTTTATTTCTGAATCCATTAGTTTTAAATACAGCAACAATAAATTGTTGTTTTCATAATACTGTGAAATAGAGAGTCAGCACTCAATCTGTCCATATAAGTTATTTGCATCTAAATAAGTGCTTTTTTCATATTGGTCCGTTGAATTTATTCTACTCTCTGGGGTGGGGAATTCTAAAAAAGTTAATTTAAAATTTAATTCATCTTAAGGTTTCATTCTAAAAACAAAAGTCGTCGAAGAAGAAACCACCACCACCATGAGCGCTGTATCAAAATCATTGTTAAACAAATTTGATGACCTCAACAACAAGCCTATTCTCCATACAAAAGATATGGAGGATCTTAAATTATATAATATTTTGAAAGCTATTAAAATGCAAACAAAATATGGAGAAAGTATCCAGATTGAGGTGGAAAACTATGTCATCTTTCTGCCAAAAAGATTTAATGCTATAACAGAGGAAGAGGTAAAGGAGTTTTCATCGGGCAAATACTGCATCAAAAAAGTACCTGCAGTAGGTGACCAACCCTTCCGATTAGTGTTGGAGGTTTTTGATCTTAATGAATTTATTATTCCCAAAATTGGGGAATATCCACAATGGAATTGAAATTGTTAAAATGTATAAACTATTGCATTAAATAAATCGAAAAAATAAATAAAATATATTAAAATATAAATAATAATTGTTTTTATTTATCATTAATTTCATACAAAAATTTTAGGCATAAGTGACCACAATTAAATGAATTATATTTTTGATGTTGTCTATAATTGTACTCTATATTAGAGCCTAAATATAAAAGTCAATTGTGTGGGGGCATAGTGTGAAATGATTTGAGCCACTTAAGAAAGAATTGTCCGTTATGTGTTTTGATTTAAGGGATTTTTAAGTTTTTTTTTTTTTATTTAAGGGTCATAAATAATACTATATGTGTGGCATATGTGTTGTTCAGAGGATCGTTTTAAATACTACAAATGTTATATTTTTTAAAAATGTAGATATAGGTCATGCAAGTGTTTTGTTTAGTTTTGCCTCTTGTAATTATTCTATATTTATTTTGTTTTGGATTGACCTTTTGACAACCGAAATTGAATCGCTGCAGATTTTCTAACGAAACTTTTTGATTAACTGATCATACTTTTGGTTTCATTTAGAAAATTAAGTTCAGTATCTTATACTACATCGTATAGAGTACTACTAAAATTTTTAGCAAGTCGTTGTGAAAAATAATTTAAATACTTAAATATTTTAAATTTCTTATAAAACTCAATTCTAAAAAAATATAAAAAAATTTAAAAAATTCAACTGTGAAAAAGCTTCTAAATAAATTTAAAATTTATTAAAAAAATCAACTGTAAAAAAGACTCTCAATAAATTTTTAATTTATTACAAAAAGATTAAATAAAATTAAAAAAAGAAATATAAAAGTATTTAATTAATAAAAAATTTTATTTAAATTCTAAAAATAAATAAGTCAAAATGTTCTCCTGTTTAATATGCCAAACTGCTTTCAACAGCAAACGTAATATGCTTCAACATAAGAAGAAACATTGTGTTGAATGTGGAAAGTTTTTCCTTAACCGTTCCTCGATGAAGGAGCATGAAACGACTCATGCAACCTCTTCAATGAAATTTTGTGTTCCTTGCAATGTAGCGGTTGCCAGCATAAACTATGTACAACACATGCGTACACTTCAACATCGCAATACTTGTGGGATAAGGACAATTAACCCTCGACTCACTGTAAGAAGCAGTGATTATAATGAAAGGTTAGCAGTTTATGTGTTAGAAAATGAGAAGGAAGAAATTATTATGCCGGAGGAATTTTTTAAAAAAGAGGAAGTAATTTTGATTGAATTGCTTAAGGATTGCCAAGTCAAACACATAACATACAAGTTTAATATGGAGCTTGTATGTGATTATGTGAAAATAACTGAGCATGAAGTGTTGGGAGCTACAATAGCTCACATAACAAAAATGATAATGGTCACTCTAAGCGATGACTTGAAAGACACCTATAATATGCAAACTAATGAAATCCGGAACAAAATGTCTGAGTTCCAAGAAAGAGATAGTGGGTGGTCTCTTATAAATATAAAATGTTTAAATATTAATGTGAATGAAGCAAACATTATAAGAGGATCACAATATATTACACTTCCAAAGGAATTAAGAATGAAAAAAGCATTTACGAATATCCATAATGAAGATGTTTATTGTTTCAAATGGAGTCTTATTGCTGCATTGTATTGTGCAAGAGGATTCTCTCATGATGAAGAAACACAATGTTCATCATACAACATAAACTGTAGTATAGCCGAACACAAAATAATAGTGAACAACATCGAATTAAATTTTCTCAACCTCACGTTTCCACTACCTCTAAAGAACTTGAGAGATTTTGAAAGACAAAATGAAGATATCAGTGTCAACGTCTTTGGATACGAAGAGAAAAGGATAGTCGGACCCTATTATCTCACAAAGGAGGAGAAGCGATATCACGTAAATCTTCTTCTTCTCACAGAGGAAGATAGATCACATTATGTGTTAATAAAAGATATTTCAAGGTTAGTAGCAAAAATTTAAAAATTTATTTTTTTAATATTGATTAAAATGTATCTCGATTTTTTTTTTTTTTTTTTTTTTAATGTTTGTTATTTACTCTTTTTATTTATTTACAGATTTATTCGTAGCAGTTTGACAGGACATCACGGAAAAATATTTATATGTAATGCATGCCTCACTTACAAAGAAAGTGAGGCATGCATATTAGAACATAAACAAAATTGCAATAAAATTTGCACAAGAATGCCAGATGAAAGTGATGCTACCATAAAGTATTCGAATGTTCATAAGGAACTGGATTTGCCATTCACGGTGTATGCTGATTTTGAATCGGTATTAAGTAGTATAAATGAAGAGGTTAGTGTTAAAACTAGGAAAATACAACAGCACATTCCATGTGCATTTAGTTATTTTATAAAATGTAGCTTTAACGAAAATTTAGATAAGTTTAAAATTTATGTTGGTGAAGATGCACCCACAGTTTTTGTCAAAGATTTAGTTGAAGATTTAAAAAACATTTATAAGAATTATATTTATAAAGAAGTTGAAATTAATATGACGGCAGAAGATATCAATTTTCATAATTCTTCTAATATGTGTCATATTTGTGAAGAGGAGATTTATTTCTCAAAAGTGAAAGACCACTGTCATTTCACTGGCAAATATAGAGGAGCTGCACACAATGATTGTAATTTAAAATATAGGAAACCCAAGTTTATTCCAGTATTTTTCCACAATTTTTCATCATATGATTGTCATATGTTCTTTAAATATCTTAATAATATTCCAAATAGTGATATAAATGTTCTTCCTCTCAACAAGGAATTATACATAGCTTTGTCTGTGCATCTACCATTTCTTGAAAATTCTACTAAAGAAAAATTCGAAATAAGATTTCTTGATTCATTCAGATTTATGGCTTCCAGTTTGGATTCCCTAGCAAAAAATTTACATGTTGAGGATTTATATATTGTCCGCAAAAATTTCGCTGATGAAAATCATTTTAATTTAATAAGAAGAAAGGGTGTTTTTCCATACTCTTATATAGATTCATTGGATAGATTCAATGAGACTGAACTCCCCAGTCGAGATAAATTTTTTAATATTTTAAATGATGCCGAATGTTCCGAAGAAGATTATGAACACGCGAAAAATGTTTGGAATGAGTTTAGATGTGAGAACCTGTTGGATTATGTAAAATTATATTTGAAAACAGATGTGCTGTTGTTGGCAGACATATTTGAAAACTTTAGGAAAATTTGTAAATCTATATATAAATTAGATCCAGCTCATTATTATACAGCCCCCGGTCTTTCATGGGACGCCATGCTTAAAACAACAAAGAAAGAATTAGAATTATTCACAGATAAAGATATGTATCTTTTTATACAAAAAGGAATAAGGGGGGGTCTCGTACAATGTTCCCAGAGACATACCAAAGCCAATAATAAGTATATAGATGATTATGATAGTAGTAAACCATCTGAATATTTAGCTTATTTAGATGCAAATAACTTATATGGATGGGCAATGTCTCAGTATCTTCCAACTGGAGAATTTGAGTGGCTTGACGAGAACTCCTTAAACGAATTTGATCCAAATAAAATATCCGATACTTCTCCTATCGGCTACATTTTAGAGGTTGATTTAACATATCCTCACTCTCTTCATAAAATTCATAATGATCTGCCTTTTGCTCCGGAAAGCAAAGTAGTTGGAGAGTCCAAATATAAAAAACTTATTGCAGACTTGACTAATAAAAGTAATTATCAGATTCATTATCGAAACCTTAAGCAATGTCTTGCAAATGGTTTAATTTGTACAAAATACCATAGGGGGGTAAAATTTAATCAGTCTCCATGGCTTCAGAAATATATAAACTTAAATACAGACCATAGAGCAAAAGCACGAAATACATTTGAAAAGGATTTTTTCAAACTTCTGAATAACGCTGTCTATGGGAAAACCATGGAAAATGTTGAGAAGAGGGTAGATGTTAAAATCGCAAAAAACTGGGAGAGTGAAAATAGAAATCGTCGAGGGGTAAGATATTTTGTTTCTCGCCCAAATTTCAAAAGCATTGCCAAGTTTTGCGATGACTTGTTTGCAGTTCAGATGGGGAGAGTTAATGTATTATATGACAAACCCATATACATAGGTTTTGCCGTGCTTGAACTATCTAAATGGAAAATGTATGATTTCCATTATAGGATAATGAAGGCAAAATATGGGGAAAATATTATCCTCAATTATATGGACACAGATTCATTTATTTATTCAATCAAAACGGAAGATTTTTACAATGATATACTTAATGATTTTTTGTCTGAATTTGATACCTCAGATTATCGCGTTGATAATCCTTATGGTATACCATTATTGAATAAAAAAGTTTTGGGTAAAATGAAGGATGAGAATAATGGTATAATTATGACTGAATTTGTCGGTCTCAGATCGAAAATGTATTCCATTAAAACTATTGACAATAAAGAAATTAAAAAATCAAAGGGGGTTAAAAAGTCAGCTTTAAACAAATATTGCATGTTTGATTATAAAACTGCTTTATTTGAACGTAAAAATTTTTCCGATAATATGTGTTTGTTTTTATCAAAATTACATAAAGTTTTCACAATAAATGTCTATAAAATTGTTTTAAGTTATCAAGACGAAAAACGAATAATTATGAGCAATCAGGTTAACACAGTTGCTAGGGGTCATTGTGAATATGATGAGGATAATAAAACCCCCGATAATAACTGTCTAAAATGTCTAAATCATAATTTTAGTTTTGATGAGGATGGTGATAATACTATTATGCAAGTAAATATTGATTTACTACAATTCCAGAATGATTCTAACGATCTAATATTTGATAGTATCGATTATTAGGAAATAAAACACTTTTTCTTAATATATTTAATTTTAATAATTAAGATTTTATTTAATTTATTTTTTATATTTAGTTAATTTTCGATAATAATATGTATTAAATATAAATAAAGATTTTTGAAAACAATAAAAATTTCTTTTTTTATTCAAATGGCAAATTGGGGTTCACTTCTTTTGAAGTTTAAAAAATTTTTGAAGTAAAAGAGCATTTTTCAGAGCACAAGTTCCATGATTGTGAGAACTACAACGGATGCAATCGGGATATTTTTCATCGAGTTGTTTCAAATTACAGCAATTGATATTTTCTATATTGAATACATTTTTCTGCAACATATCCTCCAGCCATTTTTTCTTTTCCAAACCCTTTACAAAAATGCACGAATTAATTGTATTTACTTTGAGAAATTTACAAACAGACTTGAATGATACAGATCCATCTTCCCACTGTAGATGATGATGGTTTTTTGTTAACCAATTGACTTGTCTTTGGTTCGCTGCTGACAAATGAATGTAATCGAAGGGTGGTTTTACGATGAAATTTATATACTCCTTAGCGTCGAACACCAATGCAATTTCCTTTACAATAAAACTATTTGAATCTCCTCTAAAGCCTTGAAGATCAATAAAAACCATTTTTGACATTTCTATTGCTTAAACAATTTTATGAACCTGCCCTGTCAGAGGAGTATATTCAATTAAACGATCATGAATAAGGATGCAGTAAGCTGATGAGTTTGGTGGAATATTAGTGCCTGTCTCAAACTCAATTTTTATATCTATCGGACCCCCTGCGACCGACTCGTTTTGGTGGCTTACATCGATAACGGTAATAGGAGCTTTATTTTTGAATTCTTGGCAAGTGAGTAGAGGTTGAGGTTCTCTCATATAGTAGCTTTGCTGAAATCTGACATACATATCATATAGGATGGCAAAGCGTTCTTGATCGAATTTAATATTAAGATCATCATAAGGATATGAATCCGAGTTTAAGTGGACTTTGAGGTTGGTTAAATCACAATTAACGAATTTATTGTCATGCAGAAAGGCTATCAAGACAAAACGGGGTCGTTCTCTATTTGAAGACAATTTAACATTCCAAATGTGATTAGTTCCTGTTGTTAACTGTGGATTATAATGGCAGTCCCAACTGCGGAATGCTATTGGTAAATTTACTCCCTTTTGTATGATTTTAATCATATTTATTTTACTCGAGTCGGAAAGATGTACATGTTGTATCCTCCATGAAATATTCTTAATAGTAATTTTTGGTTTTTCAGTAGATGCAGTTGAGTATACCAGCTGATCATCACTTTTGCTTCGTAGTAGAATCAATTCATGTTTACAATTTAAAATAATTTTATTAAAGTCTTCAGCAAATCCCAATAATACTTTTAATGGTACGTAAAAGTTAAAGTGTCCATTTAGCACATTTAGATCATCTACTTTATTCCAACCAGCATTTTCCATGACAGCACCGTCCATTGCCATCAATGAAACATAATTTTTGATAGTGCTTGAAACACCTAGGTGTCTAGTACGGTCAATTTCAACACCATTGAGCTCATAACGAATTTCGTCAAATAGATGAGCAACAAAATTGTTTTTCAATCTGAAATTAGTAGAAGATGGTACTAATTTATTACTATCGCTATCTTCAACGGAACCTTCAATGTAAATAAAACTTTCACTTGGCAAAACATATAAATCCTGATTTTGTATTGAGATTCTTATTTCATCGTTATTGTTAAATGATTGCAAGTACGGAGTGTATGTGTGATAATCTTTTTTTATAATATTATCATCCGATAAGGGTACACCCAAAACATTAATTAAGGAACTCATTGTTGATGACGTTGTTGTTGTTTTTTTAATTGGAAATTCAATGATTTGAGAAAATTTATATTTGATTCAGTCAATTTGCTGGCTAAATGTGACGATAACAATGACGATGGTGTTGGCTTCGGTGTAACTGGTGGCAATATGTATTTTGGTGGTAATGATGTGGTATATGGAATGTTATTTGTTACAATTTCTTTGCTGTAAATTATCATTATTTTCTGGGCCTTAAATGTAATCGAATAGTTATTACTTCTCCTCGAAAATTAATAAAATCGCCGTGTTGATCAACAATCCGTAGTGTTAGTGAACTTACTTCTTTAGAGTTCACTGGCAAATAAATGAGATTTCTAGGTATTTCATCCATTTTATAGCCAGGTGGGACATTTATTGCAAACTCATGTAAGGTATGTGCATGAGAATTGTTTATATAAGTATTTACTACAATATTACATTCTATTCGCAAGAGATTGACCTTAAAAATATTTACTGGTAGATCTGAAAAATGATTTACAGAGGGAGAGAGGACTTTTTTATTGAAGCCAAACAATTCCCCTATCGAATTGTTCTTGTTAAAGTATATCGAATCTTCCGTACTATATACTTTGACTTGCATTGTATTATTATTAGCTTCTATAAAAATTTTCTTCTCCCCCAATTCATCTCTCTCATATTCCTCCTTTATAAAATCGACAATATCGTTCAGCTCATACGATCCAATAGGTATTGTAATAATTTTATTACCGATGTGAAATAAATTATTGTTTGTGTCCACATTTGGTATGCTGTTGTAGGAGTGGAAATCTATGAGAGCACACTCATAATCATCATTTAAATTTATTGGAGGAAAATAGTTTGCTGATAAATTTGAGGAATTTCCGCTCAATGTTAGTGTTATTGACATTTTGCTTTCCGATTGATTAATGTAGTAAACAAAACAAAAACGTTGGGTTTTAAAAGGATGTATATTTTTTTATTTTTACTTTTTTGTTATTAAATATACTACACGGATATGCATATATATATATATATTTCTTATTGATAAATTTTAACATTCACTTCTTTTTGGAAGATTCCCAATTCTTAATTTTATTATCATCTTTCTTCTGATTACAATTATTTTCATTGTGATCATTACTACCACAATAATTACAATACTTTAGTTTTTCATAGCTAATCTCAGAACTCTTAAAAATTTTATCCATTTTTCTACCTCTCTGCTAATACATGAAAATTTTTAATGTGTTATCAAGTGGAAGGTTTTCATTCAATTAATATAGTTGACAAAACATTTAGTCCTTTTATACTTAACTCTATAGTCTTAAAAGTAATCATACATATTATAATATTTCGTTTTTATTAATCCAAGAATTGTGATGATTTGAGAAACCCAACCATTTCACGAATACTTTATTATCCTTAGTTTTAAGCACTTTTTCAACAAGATATGTATCGGGAAATCGAGTCTTTGAGAGTTCCTCATCATAGAATCCACCTTCAATTTTCTTTCCCTGGTAATCCTCCAAAATATATGTTGCGGGGTATGTATTGTTTATAAATTTGATTTTAAAAATTTCTGTTGTCCAGTTCGGCGTGTACCCCTTTTCAAAAATATGTTTATATTTACTGATGCGTACGTAATCTCCAACATGAAATTTTGAGATTTTGTATATTTTCAGATGATTATATACTGTATTTAGCAATATTTTCTCATTTGCAGAATTAACGTTTATGGGCGCCATTTTAATCATACGATGAACTTTTCGATTGTAATCATCAATTAAATTTTTATATAAATCAATCCAGTGATATGATCCGTTGTAGCTAAATTCCTTCCACATCATACCTTTAAGAGTTCTATTGAAGCGTTCAACAATAGATGCCTTCATTACACTATACGTTGAGTAGTGATTAATATTATGCTTTTTCATCAATTTAGCAAAGATTTTATTAAAGAATTCCTTGCCGTCATCAGTATGTAAGTTTTTCGGTATACGACCTAGGCCGAAAATATTTTCCATTGATTTGCAAACATCAGATGCACTTTTAGATTTAAGAGGTGCGGCCCAAGCAAATTTTGAGAATGTGTCAATTACTGTCAACAGATATCGATATTCCTTGTTATCCGATGAATAATTTCCCATTTCAACCAGATCAGCTTGCCATAAGTCATCTATACCTTTCATTATAACTCTTCGACGTTTAAAATTTTTTCGAGCTTGTTTATGCAACTCTTTCACCAAAATTCTCTTCTTATTCATTATCGATATTATATATTAAACAGTTTATTATTGTATCATTCGACTTTATACCATTGCTTAAATATTTTATTTTATTTAGACACCGCAACAAACCCCTCTTCCTCTGACACGAATTTTAGTACTAAAGTTTTCAAATAGTTAATTTGTTGACGCAACAGCTCAAGTTTTTCGTCCATGTACGATTTTAGTCTTTGATTCATATTGGAAATTTTCTCATACCTATCATCATCTTTGTTATATATATTCAAAAGTACGTCTGTTTGAAATTGGTTGATTTGTGAGAGAAGAAAATCTTTTGTGACGGCGTCGTTTTCTTCCATAGGGCTCGCAACATTTTTAATCCTTTTGTTTTGTAGATTAAGGTTTTTATCACTATCCAAAACGAGATTAAACATTTTCGACTCATTCTTCCTTATTATATTATTATCATAGTTTAGCTTAGAATTGTAATAGTGTCCGAACTTGTCGACAGACATTCTCAGTATATTAACTGAACTCATAAAATTTGATATTTTATACTATTATACCAGCTTCCTGCAATTCTTCGATAATCGAAACTATTTCATTATTATGATTATTATGACCAGCAGCTTGAGAGGCGATTAATAGTCTGAGGCGATCAACTAACTCATTCGGATCATCCCAATAAATATAATTAGGTTTACTAGAATTCAATTTCATAAGACCGCTCCCTGTTTTATCAATTTTAAATAATTTGCTGATAATATTTTGATACTTGTAGGCCCTTGTACCCTTTATTTGGCCATCAGAATTATAATCTCTTTTGTGAGCATTTGTATCCATTAAAATCTTTTTGTAAATATCTAATTCTGTTTTATCATAGTTTTTTGGTATTCTATGAAACATTAGCTGAAGCAGACCAGGCGTTAGTAACCAATTTTGATTTCCTATCATAATTTTATCCTCATTCAACTTAATGTAGCTGTTGCCAAATTTCCACTCACCATTCGAGTCTTTGTGAGGACCATAAAGCGTATCTAGTTCATTTTTTTGACCTAAAAGTGATAAATCGATTGAGCTTGTTGTTGTATTATTGTTAGTAACATTAACTGGGGGTTCAGTTTGATAGTAAAAATCATCCTCATCCTCATCATCAATTGTTTTGTATTCATTTCTCGTATAATCTTTCTTTGGGGTACTTGTCTCCAGTTTCATTGGTAATTTCCTAAGCGATAAACTACTCTCATTTTCCATTTCATTTTTGATTTCATTTTTAATTTCTTCTTTTTCGCCTTTAGAAATTCTCTTTCTTTTACTAGAAATTTTGATTAATTCTTTCAACGGATTAGTTACGGGCTTAAAAGTATCTTCGAGTATTTCATGTGAGTTGACTTCACCCGTTTTTATGCTTCGGAATTTCTTCTTTAAAACGTTTCTTGCCTTTACCAGTTCTTCCAACACTTCAGTCATATTAATCAGAAACAGATCAGGAGCAGACCAAGAATATATCAGAAACAGACCAGAAATATATCAGAAACAGACCAGGAATAGATCAGAAACAGATTAAGTTTATTCAGTATCAGTTTAATTTATAAAAGGATGTAATAAATTTTTAACTTTTTGACTTGATAATCCATCCGATTCAAGATTTGAAGCGTTACTAATGTCATCTTATTATTGCAGCTAACTTATATTTCAATAAAAATATTAAATGACTTTCTATAGCGGCCAGCATTTAATTCATCATCTTTACTTATTGTTAAAAATCCATATTTTTCTTTCCAACATTCTCGACATATTTTAGAAAATTGCTCATAGGTCATATCCGTTCCAACATGATCACTATATACATGCTTCATATTCATTTCATCCTGCTTAAACATTATAATCATATTGGCATTATCTCGTATCAAATGTTTAGGAATTCGGGTATAAGTTTGACATAAATAAAATGAATCCACATTTTTATGACGACCCATACAAAAGTATGCACGTATAGTATTTTGATTTTCACATGCAACGTCATCAAATATAATTATAGAGTTATTTTTAGCTTCGTGTGGTGGGATAACGCTGTCATTGTCAGAAAATGTAAAATACCCCATTCCATTAATCGGTGATATGAGCTTCTTTAAGTACTCATATTTAGGTTGAAATAATGATTTCGAATATAAATAAATATTTTCAAATTTTAGTCCATTCGGACTTTCAATCAAGCTAATCATTACGTTAGTCTTTCCACAGTTGGAAGGTCCTACTATAAGTGCTCTTATAGAATTCGGTAATAGAGGATTGTGCCTTCTTCTCCTCTTATCTGTGTTTGTTGTGGAATCCACATCCCTCACAAATATATTGTTACGTTGTTTGATCAACCGCATTTTAACTACTAAAGCTAATATTATAATATTTCCTTTTTATTAGCGTTCAGATTATATAAATAGATGTTTCAATATCACAGACCTATTAATCATATGAGTTCTGTCACTGGAGGTGGATTAGTAGATAGAGTTATAAATTCTCTACCATTTGAACTTCATTTACCCGGCTATGAATTTTGTGGACCAGGCACTAAGCTGCAAAAACGTTTGAAAAGAGGTGATAAGGGGATAAATCCGTTGGATGCTGCTTGTAGAGAGCACGATATAGCTTATTCTCAAAATAAGAAAATCAATAAGCGACATCAAGCGGATAAAATACTCGAAAATCGAGCTTGGGAGCGAGTTTTATCCAAAGACAGCAGTATCGGAGAAAAAACGAACGCATATTTTATAACTAACACAATGAAGGCTAAAGTGAAATTAGGCATGGGCCAAAAGGAAAAAAATAAATTTGGAAAGAAGATCTTTAGCACCGCAATACGAATGGCTACGACAACTTTAAAGAAGGATAAACCTGCAGATATAAATGATGCAATCAAAATTGCTCGTAAAATTTTAAATAAATCGCTGAAAGGAAAAAAATCAAAAGTTGTTATACCTCGCATTATCAGTGTACCCAAAATAGGAGGTTTCTTACCGCTAGTACCAATACTAACTGCTCTAGGAGCCTTAGGTGGTCTATCTTCTGGTGGAGCAGCTATTGTTAAAGCTATTAATGCTGCAAAAGATGCTAAGAAACAACTCGAAGAGGCTTCTAGACACAATAAGAGTATGGAGGCAATAGCAATGGGAAAAGGTCTTTACCTTAAACCATATAAGAAGGGGTATGGTCTTGTATTCGATAAAATGTCAAAAAACTATTAAAGATGCTCCCCAAGAGACCACTTACTGACATCGATTTAGTTAAGTTCAGCGCATATATTCCCAACTTTAGAGGGATTTTTATGAGAGATTCACTCCCCAAACACCCTCGACGAATAGAATGTGGCATTATCAACCTAGACTCTTCAATAGGAGACGGCACGCATTGGGTAGCATACTACAAAAATAAAGATCATAAGGAATATTTCGATAGTTTTGGAAATTTGCAGCCACCTCTCGAATTAGTTATATATTTAGGCTCTAATATAGAGTACAATTATAGACAACATCAAAAATATAATTCATTTAATTGTGGTCACTTATGCCTAAAATTTTTGTATGAAATTAATGATAAATAAAAACAATTATTATTTATATTTTAATATATTTTATTTATTTTTTCGATTTATTTAATGCAATAGTTTATACATTTTAACAATTTCAATTCCATTGTGGATATTCCCCAATTTTGGGAATAATAAATTCATTAAGATCAAAAACCTCCAACACTAATCGGAAGGGTTGGTCACCTACTGCAGGTACTTTTTTGATGCAGTATTTGCCCGATGAAAACTCCTTTACCTCTTCCTCTGTTATAGCATTAAATCTTTTTGGCAGAAAGATGACATAGTTTTCCACCTCAATCTGGATACTTTCTCCATATTTTGTTTGCATTTTAATAGCTTTCAAAATATTATATAATTTAAGATCCTCCATATCTTTTGTATGGAGAATAGGCTTGTTGTTGAGGTCATCAAATTTGTTTAACAATGATTTTGATACAGCGCTCATGGTGGTGGTGGTTTCTTCTTCGACGACTTTTGTTTTTAGAATGAAACCTTAAGATGAATTAAATTTTAAATTAACTTTTTTAGAATTCCCCACCCCAGAGAGTAGAATAAATTCAACGGACCAATATGAAAAAAGCACTTATTTAGATGCAAATAACTTATATGGACAGATTGAGTGCTGACTCTCTATTTCACAGTATTATGAAAACAACAATTTATTGTTGCTGTATTTAAAACTAATGGATTCAGAAATAAAGAAATACTCAGACGATTAAGATGTCAATGCGAGAAAATATTATAGAATTCCTTAATGAATATAAGGAGTTTATGTCTCTAGAAGATTTAAACTTTCTTTTACAGAATGCTGCTTATCTCGATTCATATGAGAATAAAGAGATTGTTTTTTCAGCACATGGAGAGCATTTTGAAGGTTGTCCATGGTCTGATGATGGGTGTACTGAAGGGCCTGATACTTGTAATTGCGTCATCTATAAATTTAAAAAAAATAGTGTTTACGATCTTATAAATATGTACTATAAACATGTAAATTTTTAGTAATTTTAATTTATGAACAAAGATTTAATGATGTTTTTATTTATGAATTATTATATAAAATAAAATTCTAATAAAATCAAATATATGAAATTTATTTTTAGTATACATTTTTTTATTTTTTCCTTAAATCAAAACACATAACGGACAAGTAAGAGGCAGAATTAAACAAAACACTTGCCTGACCTATATCTGCATTTTTAATATTACATTTTTTTATTTTTTCCTTAAATCAAAACACACAACGGACAATTGTTTCTTAAGTGGCTCACATCATTTCACAATACGAGATTTTACAACCCCAAAAATCCAAAACAAAATAATATAGAATATTTAGAAGAGGCAGAAACAAACAAAACATACTGTAGAATTCAAAACGATCCTCCACCACCACCACACAATTGATTTTTCATTTTAATATTACATTTTTTATTTTTTTTCCTTAAATCAAAACACACAACGGACAATTTTTTCTTAAGTGGCTCACATCATTTCACACTACTACATTTACAACCCACAAAACAAACTGTAGAATTCAAAACGATCCTCCACCACCACACAATTGATTTTTCACCAATCATTTCACACTACTGGAACACATAATCGATTTTTTAATTACCACCTATTTACACTATGGGAAGACATAACCGATTTTTAGCCACCAACCATTTTACACTTTGGGCACACAATATGTAATAAGCAATTAACAGAATTTAAATCCCATAGTAGAAAATGATTCAAAAAGCAATTAACACAATTGACTTCTCATCGAAAAGCAATTAAACACAATTGACTTCTCATCGAAAAGCAATTAAACACAATTGAGTTCCCAATCTCCCACTACTCCAATTTAGCAATTTTTTAACACATTTAGCTAGAAAATCTTTGATTTAAAATAGGAAATTTTCATTTGAAAGACCTTATAGTATATTTAGACTGGGCAAAAACTAGTAGTTTTTGGTAATTTTTAGGTTTTGAGCCGAAAACTATAAAATTAATTTAGTTTTTCCATACATTTTTCATACAAACTGAAAACCAGATTCTACCTGGTTTTTGCCAAAAACCAAGTAAAAATATCTGAAATTTGTATTTTTGATACACCCAATTTCTTTTATAACTAATTTTCGATACACCTTGTTAGAACGAATATAGAATTAAAGCAAGTGTCAAAAATATATTTTTTCATTTTTTTTTAAATATTTCAGTTTTAGTTTAAAATTGTGTGTTGTTATATATTTTTAAATGTGTTAATAATTTTTTTAATTTAATTTAACCATAAAAATATAAAGAAAAGTGCTTAATAAAAAAGTGATGTGACAAAGAAAAACTAAAAATTCAGTGTAAATGAATTGGCTTTTGTAATTTAGTTTTGTACAAAAACCATCTGGTTTTTGCTCAGTCTAAATTCAGTATTACTAGAAAAATTATAAAATTCTACTACATGAATTACTTAAACAATTCATTCCCTGTAAATTCTGTATTCTATACTTTGTTCTCATATCAAAAGTTTTCGTTTTCTCTTCCTGTTTGATATTTTTTGTTTTCATTGTTTATTCCAACCGCATGTTGTCAATAGTTGCCACCATTATGGTGGCACATTGGCAATATCAATAACAATTTCTACTAACCATTGTTAGTTTTTTTCTTTCAATTTTTAACGTTTGAAATTTTTGTGAGTCTCTTTTGCGATAAATTAAAAAGTCACATTTCAATTTAGAGAGATGAAAATTCAAACTCGTTAAAATGTGAACAAGTGGTGCGGTAGTAGAACATGGTAAACAATGCTGTTTGATAAGGCTAATAAGGCGTTTAGATTGTAGCAAAATTAAATAAATTTATTTTAATAGGTAAGAAATTTCTTAAAACTCAAAGTACATTATAAATTCGTTAAAAAGTCAGTATAATTGTTTGGAATTCAAATTTGTTGATAAAAATAGGATTTCAAAATAGATTTTAGTCAGATTATATCATAGTTGAATTCACATTTTTCTTATGCGGGATTCACATTTATGTGTTAAATATGTACCTCAAAAAAAATTGGAATTCATGCTTTATAAACCACTTCTTTCATTGCTTCAAAAGTATCCGTTAGTGGATTTTCACTGCTTTTTGAGAAGTAATTCTGAACAACTTCAAACAAATTACTTCTTTCATTGCTTCCAAAGTATCCGTTAGCATATTTTTACAGCTTTTTTAGAAGTAATTCTGACCAACATCCAAAAAATCACGTAAGTATTGCTTTTTAAGGATTATTGCTCTAAAAATTATCCTAATAAGTGATTTTAATACAGTGCATGTGAAAACAGATGATAGCGTATTCGATTCCTGGAGGGACTAATAATTAATTTGTTTAAACTCAATATTTTTTTATTTTTAAAAATATCCCAGTAAAAAATCGGAAGTTATGCTTAACACAATATTTCTTTCATTGCTTCGAAAGTATCCGTTAGTGTATTTTTAGAAGTGCTTTTTTAGAAGTAATTCTGAACAACATACACAAAATCACTTAATATTGCTTCTAATGCATTACTGCTCTAGAACGGATCCTAAACAATTATTTTTATACAGTTTATTTCCAAACAGATGATCGCGGGCGAGACCAATATAATTTTAATTTAAAAAAAGATTACTCCTCTCCAGAGTTTACTGTTCGGTTTTAGCAGAAACCCAAACCGCGGTTTTTCAAGCCTCAAAACCGAAACCGAAAACCTACAGAAATATGTCGATTTTTAATAAATACTTTAACCAATTAAAGTAATTAAATTGTGTATTATTGAATGTTGAATATCAAAAAGGGTTCAGCTCCTATTTTATGCGGCGTATAACTTAAAAATGTGGGTTTTTTTTTTTGAAAATTTTGGACGTTTATTGTTGAAACATTGGTACAATATAAATTTATTAAAAGTATTGGCCATCTTCAGCTTTGACCTTTTCCCATCTTTATGACATTATATGGATTCCGCGCCAAAAGAACAATGAATTTTTTGAGGCCTAGAACGAATCAAGCCAGTTTTTGAATACCCTGTTCTGAAGTGAAGCGTGTTCCAGTTTGAGCGTTCTGCATCGATCGATAAAAATGGTAGTCGGAAGGGGCTATAAGGCGGGTAAGGCTAAACTTCTCAATTATTTTTTTTGTTAAATAGATTTTAACCGCATGGTCGTATATTTCGGGTGCTTTTCGGCTCGCTTCAGATGAATCAGTTGTGTTCGGTACAGGTCCCCTGTGATAGTCTGGCCCGATTTTAGCAGCTCATAATTGCGCCATGGATATTCAGCATTAGCGTTGATTTCGCTGGTTGGCCGGGCTTCACAGCGGATTTCTTGCACTCCGGATTAGCGTAATGGATGCATTTTTCATCGCCTGTAATGATTCGATGCATACAACGTCTCTCGGCTCATCAACTCGTGTGGTACCCAATTTCCTTGGTTTTGTATGAATCCTGCTGCTTACAAAATGGGAAATTGCTGCTTGAATAACTCCCAATAATTTTACAAGTTCTTCTTGAGTTTGAAAACAATCTTCATCGAGCAATGCCTTCAATTCATCATCTTCGAATTTTTTTGGCTGACCTAGGCGGTCTTTGTTTTCCCTGTCGAAATTACCACCTCTGAACCGCACTAACCATTTCTCGCACATTGAAATCGATGGAACCTATTCAGGATAACCTTTGCCACTTTCTTTCAAATTGAAGAAGTAAAGCAAATGACATTTTCAAAGCAAAAAAAAAACGTTGTTGTTTATACTATTTCATTCAAGGACTAAGTCAGAATAAATGACGGATGTTTACCCTCCAAAATGCCATATAATTTATTAAAGGCACAAACCATCTGTAAAAGATACGCCATCTGTTGTGAATCAATTAATGTGAATGACAAGTTCAAAACTTAAAACAACAACAACAAAATTAGAAAAAAAATAAAAGTTGAATAAAATAAATTAAATTTACATATATTTAGTTACGGTGGGTCTCATACTGCAGGTTTAAACTTAGGTTAATAGTTAACCCAAAAATTTGTTGTTGTTTTGTGTACATTTTTTTGACATTTGATTTTGTTTTTAGTTAAGTTAAAGTTAAACCTACAGTATGAGACCCACCGTTAGAATTTTGTTCTATAGCTGGTTTTACTAAATCGTATATGAACACGAAAGTACAAAATTCTCGTCCCGTTGATTTTTTGTACCTTATGTAATGTCTCGGTTTGTGTAATAAAGCTATCATTTTCTTATTGCAGACAACTGAAGAGTAGTGTGATGGCTACGAAACAATTGTATTGTCTATCATGAAAATGATCAACCTTTTTTGAAACAACAAATAAAATCTAATATGACAGCATCATATTAGAATTTGGACTTGAGGTAGAACAATATTCTAACTAAATATATGAAAATATAGAAGTCCTAAAAAGCAATTTTTGTATTTTTTATTGCAAAAATGAAAATAATTGTTGATAAATTAAATTTAAATAAAGAGACAGATGAACCAAAAACATAAATTAATTTTGCTACCTGTGAAAGAAAAATGTAGAAACATCAATGAAGATGTCCCATAACCAGACAATGAAAAATCGTGCATCGGATTAGGGCGGAAACAAGATTGGCAATAATGCTTGTAGCAGCCCAAAAAAAAAACTTTTTGTAAAATTTTGTTAAATTTATGGTTTTTTGTTTACAATTTTTAAAAGACAGCTTTCGAGACGTTTGACTTAAACTTCAATTTCATGTGTGAATTGATGCATTAACGTGTTTAAAAATCGTACTGTGAACAGTTTATTACGAACATTTTTGAATTAAATATGAATTTTGTTAAAGTAAATACAATTGTAATTAAAATAAACTTTTTTGCAATTAAATTAACATTTCAATATATTTAGATTTGGGTTTTGAATTTTAAAAATAACCAGAAACGTGTTTAAATTAAAAAGAAAATAAACTTAATTTACTTTCGAAGCTGTTTCTATTTAATATTGTTTTTAATTGATTTAAATTTCAACATTTTTTATGTCTAATATATAATAATAATATAGCTCTCAACCACTAGGTGGTGTCATTTTTATATGTATGCTGCTCTTATCACAAGAGTAACAGCAATTTATACAAAAATCTTTGTACACTTAAACAAATTTCCAAAACTTTTAGAAATGTACCATTAAATTAAAAATGTATTTTTATTCCTTCGTAAAACCTGTATATCCTTAAGTATTATTTCTAATCATGTTTATTTGCTATAAAATCACAATTTTACATTTAAAAATGATCTCTTTATGCACTTTCAATCAAATTTTGCTAATATGCACCTTTAGAATTGTAATGTTCAACATCGTAGGTACATATTTTGTGGCAAAATCTATTTACCCAGAAGAAAAAAAAAAGTTTTTAAAAAATGTCACTAATACCGACATATCACACATACTTTTAGGAAACATTCATAAAATTTGTCTATTCACATGTTAAAAGCACTCATCTTTTTGAAGATAACGAAGAGATATTTTTTTTTTTTTGGGAAAATCATAACGTTTAGATTTTGAGGGGAAATCATATATTAGAAAATAAGGAAACGAAATATCAACATAAAATTTGCGTCATTTGCAAAAACGTGCTTTGAAAAAGATTTAAAAATATACATAATTTTTGCTTCAACAGGCACTGAAAAAAAAAACATAAATTCCTACGGTAGAACACTAATACGGTGATACATTCATACACACGCACACACACAATCACAGGGGTGTAAAGGCTGAAAATGAGGGGGCCCCAACTTGAAACATCAAACATTAACAAAATCCCTCAAAACTAAACTCTTCGAATTTGATCAAGTTCGGATAAGTTATAGAGAATTAATTTTTAGCTATGCTTAATGATCTTAGGGGTAAAACATGGAACAATATGAGCGGGTACACTAAAAATATTATTTCTTTAAACTACTACTGATTATTTTATTATATTCAATCCATTTTGTTACTTGTTTTTAAATATTGTTTAAGTCGATAAAAGTAGTAAGTGCAATCGAAAGCCAATTAAAACAATAAAAAAAAACATGGTTGGGCTGACTATATTGTAAGAGTATCATATATTTTTGGGTTTATGATTGCGACAATCATATTATGAAATACCTTTTTTTATAATAATATGATTTTTAAATTATCTCATTATGATTCCGGAATGATCTGAATATTACATTCAGGGAAATTCTGCAGTCAGAATTTGTTAGTTGTTTATGTAGGATTTCAGTTTCGTTGTTTTAAGTGAAAATAATATTGATTTGTAGAAGAAATGTAAACATTAACTACATTTGTAATTCATTAAAAAAAGTAACAACAACATAAAATACTGAGAATTCGTATAATACAATACATTTTATTCAGTCATTTTGTGTTTTTTTTTAATAAACCAAAAACAAATGTATGTAAGTCATTTTTGTTAGTTCTTTTGACTAATTTGTGGTTCATTTTATTAACAGTCAAAAACAACAAAAAAATGTAAGTTGAATTTAATGAAATGTTCCTAGTTACATGTGAAATTTCATTTGCTTTTAAATACATTTGCAGCGGTCTTTACATACAAAATATTTTAAATAAATCATATTATAATACCACATATCATATTATTATCTTTATAGTATTATCCCAGCATCCAAGCTATGCATGTTTTATTTTATTAAAAATAGTATTTATCTTGACTAATTTACATATTTGTGACCTTCTCCGAGAAAAGGGGCCTAGTGTGTGAAAATGAAGTTTTGAGAAGAACGCATTTAAAATTTCATAACGTATTATCACTTTGAACACACCTTCAGTTGGGAGATGCGATTTGGTATGGTTAGTTATGATTGGGTGCCTTAACTCATTTCATCTTATTCTACACCTTTTTAGGTACCAGAATCCACTCTTAAGTCCAAACCCGTTTTTTGACACACTAGGTCTCTTTTCTCAGAGAAGGTCACATTTATGTTAAATCAATTCATTTTAAAATGAATTTTACTTACCCATGTGAAAATCGAAATATATATGAACATACATGACCATACATTGACTAGCATATGATCATGCATGGGCATACTGACAATATACGTCCATGCATAGTTAAATGTATGACCATACATGATCTCATATATTTCCATATATCTTTGGATACGAAAATTTAAGGTATATATGCTCACATATGATTCATGTATGCTTATATATGATCATATATGGCCATATACATCCATATACATCCATATACTCTCAAATTTCGGATCCGAGGATATATTGAAATATATGAGAGCATGTGTGGTCATACATTGAACTATGCATTGACGTATATGATCATGTATGCCCATGTATGATCATATACTAGTCAATGTATGATCATGTATATTCATATATATTTCGAATTTCACATGGGTAGTTATAACTTTTAAAAAAGTAAAAATACGAGGACAGATCAATAAGTCGGTGACTTTCCGAACTTCCCTCATATTTACATGAAATGCAACACTGCTCCGGTCACGTACCATCTGTTAATAGACTACTTTCAAATTTTGTGCAAGTTCCGTCATTAACTTTGCTTTTAACAGGTGCTTAAAATATATAACCTCGTCGATTTTCGTAAAAATTTGGAAAAGAGAATTTCGAGTGCTCATAAAAAACGTCACTCAAACCAAGAAAAAGCTTGATCACCCAGCAAAAAAAGAGATGCCGAAGCAGTAGAAAAAGCACAACAATTAATGATCTAGATGTACTTCTTTTTTAACATAAACACTAATGTTTTTAACATTGAGTTGTCATAGAAGAGGAATACTCCCACTTCAACATTTTTTCAGTACTTTTGGAACCAGTGCAAAGGAAGCTCTTTTTCACCTATTAAATTACAAAAAAAAAATAATTCGAAAAAAAATTATATTTTTTTTTTATTTTACAAAAGTTTTTTATTGCGACCTCACGTTTGCTAGTCTAGCGCTCTACCGCTGAGCTATTGTTTGATATGAAAGTTGACTGGCATAAAAACACCACCTTGTTACTGCGAGATATTGTTCCTTATTCGCTTCAATAAAAGTACTTATTAGACAAGTGTAAAAGGTGCACTCCAATTTAATATTGTTTTCAGTACTATTTTTACAGGTGCAATTTCTCACCATTTTTTTATATATATATACATACATATTTTTAAAAATTTTAAGATTAAAAAAATATTGAATTTAAACAAATTAATTATAAATATTAAAAAAAAATTAAAAAAAAAAAATAAAAAATATTGGTCCCGCGGGGAATCGAACCCGGGACCCTCTGTTTGGAAATGCCAAATGATACCAAAATCAGTTTTTACGATCACTTTTATAGCAATTACTCTTTAGAAGCAATACTTAAGTAATTTTATGGATATTGTTCAGAAGTAATTATAAAACAGCTGTAAAAATATACTAACGGATACTTTGGAAGCAATGAAAGAAGTGATTTTTTGAAGTTGTTCAGAATAACTACTAAAAAAGCAGTAAAAATACACTAACGGATACTTGTGAAGCAGTTAAAGAAGTAGTTTGTAAAGCATTACTACCAATTTTTTTTGGTGGGTGTTTTTTAAATTCCCTGCGAAATACTCAGCTATACCCATATGATCATATACGAACCAATGTATGATCATATATGTTTATACATGATGTAATTTTTACCTGGGATCTTTCAAAACCCACGATTATTAAGAAAGTTTTCTATATTTTGAAATCTTAAAAATCTTTTTTCAAGTTTTTTACCTTTAAAATTCCTCCCGATTTTTTCTAAATTTTCTACCTCTGGAAATCATTGATTTTTTTTAATTCTGTACTTGTGGAAATCCTCAATTTTTTTTACTTCTTACCTTTATAAATCCTTGATTTTTTTTAGAATTTCATAACTTTTAAAATCCTCGATTTTTTTTTTAATTTTGAACCTTTTGAAATGCTCGATTTTTTTAATTTGGTACCTTCAGAAATCCTTGATATTTTTCGAATTTGTGTGTTTAGAAATTCTCAATGCTTTCGAATTTTGTACTTTTATAAATCCACTATTTATTTAATTTTTATAAATCCCAGATTATAACTGAATTTTGTACCTTTAGAATCCACGATTATTCTTAAAAATACACTATTATTTCGCGAATCTGTTTTATTTTGGTACCTTTAGAAATCTTTGATTATTTCGCGAGTTTCTTATATTTTGATACCTTCAGAAATTCACGATTGTTATTTCGAAGGTGTCTTTTATTAAACAAATGCACGATTACTTAGTCTAAAAATTTATTTTATTTCGGTAACTTGAGAAACCCACGATGGTTCTGAAAATTTCCTATATTTTGACATGTTTCGTAATTCACGATTATTTATTTTAGTACCTTTAGAAACCGATGTTTAATTCGAATGTTATAACATTTTGATACTTTCAGATATCGTTTATTATTGAAAAAATTTCTTATATCTTGGTACATTTCAGATTTCTAAAGGTACCAAAATATAATAAACTTTCTGAACTCTTCAAAAGTACCAAAACAATAAAATCTGCTTGTTGATTCAAGGATTTTTAAAGGAAACAATGTTGAACATTTTTATATTATTTTTACATTGAATAATTGGGGGCCCTTTTATAACTCCTTGATTTGGTCCTGCCTACACGTAACATACCTACCTATGTTATTTACTCATCGTACTACTCACCCAAACATTCATATGCAAAATAAGTGATGCAGTTGTCAGTCTCTTAAAAAATGCAGTAAATATGTCAGCACTTCCGGCATTTGAAATATAAAACTACTCTACATAAACTTACACCTGATTTTTTTCTTTAAAATAAAAATCCAACTAACAGAGATAGACTAACGAAAGGACGGACGGACGGACAGACAAAATGGAAAAAAAACAACTTTTGGATTTGAACTTAAGTAAAGAAAGGTGTCACGTACTATGGAACAAGCTATGGTAAGACAGTAGCAGCAAAAGCACCGAACACACTACTCAAAATATGCAAATACATAAATGTCATAAAAAACATGTTAAAGTGGGTGACTTTTTACAAACGTTCACCATATTCCATGTCATTTAGACACACTTACATCATCCCTAAAAATGTAACATTGGATATTTTTTTGTATTCCATTATGACCTTATAAAAGCACAGTTTCAGAAGTTTAAGTATGTTCGAAGAGGAACAATGAAAATAACATGATTTTTATGTTAGTGCCTGTCACAAATATTGTTGACAATGCAGTTAAAAATTATGAAATATGCAGTTAAATTTTTCAAAAGTTTGAAAAGAAACAGCAAAAACAAATAGTAGAATATTGTTATATTTTTGGGGGAAAAAACATTTTATTTTATTGTCTTTCAATTTATTTACCTGTGATTATAGGCACAGTGTTAGGGAAAGAGCATAACTGTGGAAAGGGTAATAAGAAAATGTGTAAACTAAAGAAATAGATATTAATATATATGATCTAAAATCAAACGAAAAACATTCATTTACCAAATAAAAAATCAACTATACATACCCCTCATTCAACTAAAAAAATTGTTAGATGTTAATACTTATAATTGCTAAAAAAAAAGGTACCCAAAAATAAGAGTATCTCAATATATTTCTGGATTTCCAAAAGTGCCAAAATATTTGAATCTTTAACCATAGTCATGAATTTTAAAAGGTACCAAAATATAACAATCTTTCTTTATAAAGCTGAATTCACAATGCTGGATTACTCCATTCTGTAGTAGTGCTGATAAAAATATGAGTAGTGGATATCGAGTATCGAGAATTTGTCTTTTTTTTTGGGTACTCGATACATAAAGCTATTACTCGATATTTTCAGAGTTGCATTTTGGACGGAAAAAGTATAAAGCAGAGTCACGCTGAAATATTTATCACAAAACCACAACTCTGTTAAAAGAAAAAAATTAAAAGTAAAATATTTAAAAGTATATGTTAAAAAACTATGAAAAATATAATTAGAAAATTGGAAAGATTAAAAATTTGTTTATAAATTTAAATATTGAATCAACGTAAACATTTACGAAGACTTTTATTAAATTTCAAATTGAAAAACCGTTAAAAGTATCGAGTAGTATCGAATATCCAAATTAAAAATATCGAGTAGTATCGAGTATTGAAAAGTAACCGAATTTACCAGCACTACTCTGTAGAGTAGATTTTGTTTCTTTATTTTTCGCACTTAAAAATATTTTGTTTCATGACATCTTTATTTTTGTACAGACCATCCTGCATTGTCAGGAACTGCAATATTGTGAATCCGGCTTAACCGAGGGTAAGTTGAAGTACTAAAATATTAGAATCTTTAACTAACATCGTGGATTTCTAAAGGCACTAAAACGGCAGAATCCAAAAGCAAGTTCCAAAATTTAAGAAACTCGAGCAATAATCGTGGATTTTTAAGAGTACAAAAATGCCTTGAATTCCCAAAAGTACCAAAGTATAAGAAACACGCGGTATAATTGTGGATTTGCAAATGTAAAAATATATAAAAAGTCGCGGAATTAACGTGAATTGCTAATAGCACCAAAGTATGAGAAACTCGTGATAAAATTGTGGATTTCAAAAAGTGGAAAAATACAAAAACTCGCAGAATTATAGTGGATTTCTTAAAGCACCAAAGTAATATAAACTCTCGTATTAATCACACGCAGACAAAAAATATGGTTGAATAGGATTGTTGATACGAAATTATCATAGTGTGATTCTAATGATCATAAACATGATTCTAACTGATCATAAACATGATTCTAACTGATCATAAACATGATTCTAACTGATCATAAACCTGATTCTAAATGATCATAAACCTGATTCTATCTGAATATATTATGATCACTGAGCTCGATTTTATCATCATTTGCTGTCATATTGTGATCATTAGAATCATAGTATGATCATAACGTATTTCAATCATAGCACAATGCTCTTAAACTACCATAACATGATGCTCTTTTCTAGGTGTCCATTAGACCATTTATTTTTTTTTTTTGTATTGATTGCTGGGATTGCCAATAAAAAAATTGGGGCCGATCGGATAATGCTGAGGTATAATAAATCATGAATAAATCATGAATAAATGAATAAATCATGAATAAATGAATAAATCATGAATAAATGAATAAATCATGAATAAGTGAATAAATCACGAACAAATGAATAAAACATAAATAAATAAATCATGAATAAATGAATAATTCATAAATAAATAAATCATGAATAAATGAATAAATCATGAATAAATGAATAAATCATGAATAAATCATGAATAAGTGAATAAATCATGAATAAATGAATAAATCATGAATAAATGAATAAATCATGAATAAATGAATAAATCATGAATAAATGAATAAACCATGAATTGAATAAAGGAATAAATCATGAATAAATGAATAAATCATGAATAAATGAATAAATCATTAATAAATGAATAAATCATGAATAAATGAATAAATCATGAATAAATGAATAAATCATGAATAAATGGATAAATCATGAATAAATCATGAATAAATGAATAAATGATTAAATCATGAATAAATGAATAAATCAGGAATAAATGAATAAATCATGAATTAATGAATAAATTATGAATAAATCACGTATAAATGAATAAATCATGTATAAATGAATAAATCATGAATAAATAAATAAATCATGAATAATTGAATAAATCATGAATAAATGAATAAATCACGAAAAAATGAATAAATCATGAATAAATGAATAAACCATGAATTAATGAATAAAGGAATAAATCATGAATAAATGAATAAATCATGAATAAATCATGAATAAATGAACAAATCACAAAAAAATGAATAAATCATGAATAAATGAATACATCATAAATAAATAAATAAATCATGAATAAATCATGAATAAATGAATAAATAATAAATAAATAAATAAATCATGAATAAATAAATAAATCATGATTAAATGAATAAATCATGAATAAATGAATAAATCATGAATAAGTAAATAAATCATGAATAAGTAATGAATATATGAATAAATCATGAATAAATGAATAAATCATGAATAAATCATGAATAAATCATGAATAAATCATGAATAAGTGAATAAATGCATAAATCATGAATAAATCATGAATAAATGAATAAATCATGAATAAATGAATAAATCATAAATAAATGATTAAATCATGAATAAATGAATAAATCAGGAATAAATGAATAAATCATGAATTAATGAATAAATTATGAATAAATCACGTATAAATGAATAAATCATGTATAAATGAATAAATCATGAATAAATGAATAAATCATGATTAATTGAATAAATCATGAATAAATGAATAAATCACGAAAAAATGAATAAATCATGAATAAATGAATAAACTATGAATTAATGAATAAATCATGAATAAAGGAATAAATCATGAATAAAGGAATAAATCATGAATAAATCATGTATAAATGAATAAATCATGATTAAATTAATGAATGAATGAATGAATCATGAATGAATCATGGATGATTAAATCATGAACGAATGAATCATTAAAGAATGAATCGTGAATGAATGAATCATGAATTAATTAATGAATGAGTCATTTGGTACCGTGAGGGTCGAAAAAGTACAATTTCTTTATGTGGTTGGTACAAAATGCAAAAAACTCATTTCCATCCCTGTTACTCACTACTTTTTGTTTGTTTGTAAGTGAGAGGCTAATGAGTACTTATTACTTTGGATTTTTTATAAGTGAGAAGGTTATGACACCCATTACTTTTAGGCCATCGCAAACAAAAGTAACTCAGCGAGTAAATAGCCTGGTAAATAGCACAGTACAACAGCCAATCTGGGGGGTGAGAAATTCCAAGTCAGGGTGATGGTACTAGGTCAGTATAGTAAAACCCTCAAAGGGTTTGGCGTTCGTATGTGTCATTTTTTTTTATGACCTTTTAAATTTTTTCCTTATCTTGATGTTTTTTCGCTTAGTTGTAACTCGAGAACCACTTGTCCGATTTTGATGAAACAAATTTAGAAAAATTTAGAATTACAATTTCTTTAATCCGTTCATATAACATTTTTCTTTATAATCAACAGTTTTGCCGGTAAAAATAAATTTGTGGAGAAAAAAAAATATTTTTTTGCCTAAAAATTAAAAAATTTTTTTTTTAAATTCATAAAAAATTTTAATTTTTAGGCAAAAAAATATTTTTTTTTCTCCACAAATTTATTTTTACCGGCAAAACTGTTGATTATAAAGAAAAATGTTATATGAACGGATTAAAGAAATTGTAATTCTAAATTTTTCTAAATTTGTTTCATCAAAATCGGACAAGTGGTTCTCGAGTTACAACTAAGCGAAAAAACATCAAGATAAGGAAAAAATTTAAAAGGTCATAAAAAAAAATGACACATACGAACGCCAAACCCTTTGAGGGTTTTACTATACTGACCTAGTACCATCACCCTGACTTGGAATTTCTCACCCCCAGACAATAATCCCAAAAATGTTCCATAGTGTAGTTGAAACCCTGTTTTAGCTGGGGTTTTGCGACTAGATACCTTTAAATGGTTTTAATACATTTTGAATCTAAAAACTATACCGAGAGGTCCTTAAAATGTTTTAATATATCTACTGCTACACTGTTATTTTGAACATATTTATTCGTTTAATCTCAATATTTGTTTGTTAAAATATTTACTTGCATTCTATATAATGCATTTGTATAAGAGAGCTGAGTAATGCAACATCTGTTGCAAATTGGTTTACAATTTTCAGAATAAAAGGAAAAAAAAAAAACATATGAATCCTTTTTTATTTTAGCAGGATTTTTTATTCATTTTTTTCGTTATTTGTATTATGGAAAAAATTTTAAACTCTACACACATTTTTAGGTTATAAATAAATAAAAAAAAGTGTATATATATTGTATGTATGAATATGTTTTTCATGATGTATGGATGAATTGTGTATGAATTGTGCATGAATATGGATGCAAAAATACTATTTCGTACAAAACAAGAAAACAATTTAAATGCTAGTCACGTTGCAATGTTGTAAATAATGTATGACATCATGTGGAAAATATAAAAAAATTTCTTATTTAATGCGTGATGAGGTTTGAATTTTATTTCTGGTGAAAATGAAATAAAAAACGGATTTTTTTTCTCAGTACAAGTGCATATTTGCAACAATTTATGCATACATGCAGATCAACGTTTTAATATGATTTTGAAGTTTTTACAATGTAAATTGACACCTCAATTACAATAGCGAAAAATTGTGGGAAAATTTGAAATATTTATTTTACGATATCAGCATTATGGGGATTAACAAGTGTGAAAAAATGTTTCAGTTTTTATAAAAAAAGATATATATATATATACAACTCTGAGTAGCAAGCAAATGCAATCTAGCAATGATTTTCGAAGAGCTTGAGGTAGTAGGTGATCAACTTAAATGCCTAATTGTCTCTTCATACCACAAGAGTAGTGAAATCCATCAATGGGAGTGAGAAGCCAGGTTACCTGTTAGAATAAGCTACTCTATGTTATACGCAAGAAAGTTGGGAAATTATTTAAAGAATGGGTTGAGTACAAAAGGGCACCTACTAAATATAATAAGGAAATCTAGAAGGGTGTTCTGGAGGAAATACTGCGTTAGCGGTGAAGAGATTCCTAATGCTGCTAGGCTTCATATGGCACACTGTTTAAATCCTCGTCCTAGGTTTACATAGGTCTACTAAGGAGTGAAGTAGCAAGTTACACAAGGGATTGTAAGGAAACGCTGGAGCTACTACTCAAGGCTCACTTTCCGCATTCGACATTAAGTAATCCATCGGAGAATAATAGAGGCTGTGAATCCGTTATCTGTAGAGGAACATCTAAACTAACCAGCATTATTTTTGATTCGGATGAGGTACAATCCGTTGAATCTTTCAAGTCAGCTGCTGCAGACAGTATCTTCGGGACTCTTTTACAGAGCGTTTTGTATATCTTACCTGAGGCCCTGGTCTCTGTCTTTAAATTTAATTTCTTATGGGACATATTCCTCCCTCCTGGAGGAGGGTGAATGCCGTCCTTATTCAGAAAGCCGGTAATAGACCAGATGAGTTGCCTAAACCTTGTAGTATTTCTAGGAGAATACAGAACACAATTGAGAATCTGTAAAAAGGAATTAAAAAAATTAAAGAGGAATAATTTTGAGAATCTTATTGAGAATTTATCTAACATAAAAGATGCTTCAAAGTTGAGAAAAATTTTGTTAAAACGGGAAAACTCATTTCCGAGTATCTCCGTAATTCAAATGGTAACTGGACTATCGCTACGAAGGAAATTCTTAGTTTTCTATTTCAGATACACTTCCCTAGCTGTACCTTGAGACGCTACAAGAGCGTTGTTAGACCATCGTGAATATCTGGTGCTTATCCCGATGCTTAAAACATTATTACTTTGGACATAGTTAGTTGGGTTTTAAACACTTTTAGACCATATAAATCTCCGGGTATTGATGGAATATATCCAAAGGTGCTGCAGGAGGTTATATATACTAAACATCTTTTTCAAATGTCTGTTTCATTAATATGTAGGTACCTATTTCGTTAGATTGGCCATATTTTAAGAAGACCCCATGACGATATATTCAAGATGGCAATTGACTGGAACCCTCAAGGCAACAGAAGAAGAAGTAGACCTGCTAACATCTGAAGAAGGCTATTAGAATCCGGAATAGATGAAAAAAGGCGCGGAGTCTTGTAGGTGAAATATGGCGCCTAAACCCGCAAATGGTAATTTTTATATATAGGATGTTGGTGAGACCTATAATTACTTATACGGTGATTGTTTGATAGCCAAAGGTTCTACAGAAAAGTGTTACGACGAAGCTCTGCAAATGCCTGGTTTGTATTCTCATTACTGGTCACATGATAACTTATCCCACTCTGATTTGTGGGACTGGTCCTTCTTAATATATTTGTTAAAACTTTTACAACTCTAAACGCTCGAAGTCTTGCTACTGAACCCGAGGATTTTCATAAGTAGAAGGGCATACTATTTAGTATATAGGACGATGTTGTGAATAGGCATATACTAGGTATACCTTCGCGCCGAATAGGGAATGAGTTACGCCTTGGTAGGCGATTTGAGGTGATCGTCTTGAGTAGATCGCAAGGTTCGTAAGAGGGCTGTAATTGTCTAAAGTGGTATACTGACTGTTCAAGGATAAAGATTTCTGAACTAGTGGTATAGGAGATGGAGGTAGGTGGTCCACCGTTTTTCAAAAATACTGTTTATTATCTTGTATGATAGGATGATTTTGGGGCCTTAGAAGCAGGAATATTGCCATCTTTTCTGATATCTAGGAAGTGTTTAAGTGATTCAGGCGCATGGACATCTTCACTGGGATCTGTGGAGCCTTAGAAGCAGGAACATTGCCATCTTTTCTGATATCCAGGAAGTGTTTAAGTGATTCAGGCGCATGGACATCTTCACTGGGATCTGTTTTTGTACTATAGACTAACACTAAGGGGATGCCCCTACTAATACAGTATTAATATTAGGAAAATAGGATTTAAATTTCTCTATATTCTAGTCATCAAGAAAGACATATAAACGAATTATCTCTAAAATGCGTTGTTCGAAGTACATGTGGAAGTCTTGGCCTTCGATCGAAGGAATATTAAAACAAATGTGGCTGTTCTCTGCGAAAGAGCAGAAAGGACTGGAAGATTTTTTCAAGTGCTTCGATACATTGCTCGTAATAGGTTCATTCTATATTGGATACCAGGGCACAGCGGACATAAAAAGCATCGCTACTCTTGGTATACCTAGAGCCTCACTATGTGATGAACTGGTCTACCATAAGGACCTGATTATTGATTTTGAGATACCTGCATCAATAGGCCGATGGAATATCACGGAGGGTCTAAGTCAGCCAAAAGCCCTGCTGGTAGAGGGGAATACTGGACCTTCCTAGGAGTGACATTAGGCTTCTTCCAATTTTCATAACTGCACCGAAGCCGGAGGTAATATCTGTGGAAGCTCAACCATATTGTTTCTCCCTGTGTCGGTTTCAGGAGGACGAGTCTATGGGGTTTAGTAGGTGCATTTCCGTTGTGAAATCACGGGAACGGAGGACATTTGATTGTTTATTGATTATAAGGTTTATATGGGACATTATAGGTGGTTTCGACTAACCTATGGTCTACAAGAGACTTTTTGGCATTGCGGTGCTGAATTGTGGGCTAAATAAAAATAATAATCTTGAAGTCGGTCTTATAATAGTGGATGTTTTCGGCACCAAAATCTAAAGTTATTTAGTATTATCGTGGGTTTATGAAGAAACATACAAGAAACTATTCTTACAATCGTGTGTTAAGAAAACAAAATCGAAAAATCTTTAAGCGAAATCATGGATTTATGAAATTTCAATATTGGAGAAGTTTTTCGTACAATCGCCCATTTCTTAATGTATCAAAAATCTAAAAACTTTTGAAAACGATGGTGTAGTACTAAAGCAACTAAGTTTTAGTTTTCAAATGTACCAAAATATTAAAGTCCTTTAAAACAAAACACTTTCCATAATTGTAGGTTCTTAAAAGACTTCAAAATTGAGAGGTCCTTAAAAAGTTTTTAATATACCCATTTGAAAATGAACGAATATATATTTTATGCTAATTTTAAAAAATATTCGGCTCTAGCGATAACCGCCCGTAAGCGGTAAATCACAAACTTAATGAGAATTTCTTGTTCTCGTCTGGGAGATTATTTAATTTTTCATATATCAAAGAAAAAACAATAACAAAATAATCACAATTTGCTTTGTCATCTTCGAAAATACTATTCACTTATTTTGACAGATCTGACTTCTACTTATTTATAATTTATAATAAGTTTCTTTAAGTGTCAGTTACATTTAAATTTCCGCCAGCAGTTGTAATACGAAAAATAAGTTTGAAGGACCGATACAAAAATGCAGTAGGAATAAGAACTGAGATGAAAAGGTATCACAATGTGGATTTAAGTGCCGAAATTTTGCGAAGAAGGCTTCGGAGTGCCGATTATACGGAAGACAACCGGCTAAAAAGCCTTTATTGACGAAGCAAATGAAATCAAACCGCTTGGCGTGGGCCAAAAAGTATCGAAACTGGACCCTCGAGGACTGGAGAAGAGTTATATGGTCCAACGAAATTTAATTTGCTATGCGCAGATAATCTGCCTCATGTTCGTCGTTCAGATGGTGAAAGATTTAAGGATAACCGTATAGTTAAAACAGTGAAGTTTCCAGGATGCCAGCAAAGAGTATACATAATAAAGAGATTGGGGGACTCTCTATCACTGAGAAAGCATTTGTTCTATTATGTGCCTTGGAACAGGAACATACTCAAACCAATATCACCCAGCAAACATGGCAATACGAAGAAGATTCTCCGAACATATCGCCAGGAAGAAAACATTTATTGCCGGCAATATCAATTTCGTATTCCGGAAGTTTCCTCCCTCGGAAACAACTGTTACACTAAAACAATACTTCCAGGCAATATGAAAGCAATAACTCATATGGAAGATAAAAGGGATATCGCTAAATAAACTCCCGGTACAATAAAAAACCGATTTAATTTTTTCATTATTAAATTTAAGCCTGAAAAACAATATCTGCATACATAATCCATTAACCAGCTTATAAATTATCTTGATTTCATCTTAGCCGATTTTTCCCGCGCAATTAATCTTAACTTTTCACGAGTTTATTTCCTATATATCTTTTGATCGTTTTTGTACAAATTTAATTTTAATTTTTTCCAAATTGATAAAAGATTTCAAACAAATTTGCTTTATCTTCCAAATGATACAAAGATGATATTGCCGAAATATTGTCATAAAAAGTTATGAGAAAAGATAAAATTTTTGAATTACTTTTTTCCAAATATCGTCGAATTATCTTCCAAGTGATAAAAGGAAGACAATTTCAAAGTAAATACTACTTGATTATTTTCATTCAAATGAAATATCTTCTTGGAAGGTATCTTTTAAATGTTTGCAGGGTCATTATGTGCGCTCTTTGTATGACTCAAAACATCGATTGTAACCAGGGATGGAAAATAATAATTTAGTTATAAAAATCAAGAGTGGAACTATACTATGGAATTATACTATTCCAACAGTATTATAGCCCTAGATTATGAGTTTTAAACAACCCATACGTAAAAAATTGCAAAATAATATCGGAATGCGAAAAAAGGCTTTGGGGTTCAAAAACTTAATTAAAAGATTTACATTCTGCAAACGATGCCAAAATTTTCTTTTTTTGCAACTAACCACCAAACTTTGTTTTATGAAATGGGCATTATACTCCGTAGATTATAAATTTAAAAAACCGCACTAAAAAAATTTCAAAATAATAGAGGAACGCGAAAAAAGACTTTGTGGTAGAAAAAAATAATTAAAAAACCCAATCAGCGATTAACAGTCTGCAAATGAATACAATGACGCAAAAATTTTCGTTTTTGCAAATATTTTTTTCCTGATTTATTTTTTTTTTTTTTTTGCAAACTAAGCACCAAACTTTTGTGTATAAAATTGGTACTATAGACCCTATATTATAAATTTAAAAAAACCACACTTAAAAAATTGCAAAATAATCGCGGAAAGCGAAAAAATGCCTTATGGTACAAAAAATGAATTAAAAACTTAATCAGCGATTTACATTCTGCAAACAAATATATTGATGAAAAAATTTATCCTTTTTGCAAATTTTATTTTTCGCGATTTTTTTTGCAACTAGCCACCAAAGTTTGTTGTATGAAATGTGTATTATAGTCCCTAGATTATAAATTAAAAAGAAACGTACTTAAAAAATTGCAAAATAAAAGTGGAACGCGAAAAAAGACTTTGTGGTACAAAAAATTAATTAGGAAACGTAATCAGCGATTTAGATTCTACAAACAAATATATTGATGCAAAAATTTTCCTTTTTGCAAATTTAATTTTTCGGGATTTTTTTGCAACTAGCCCCCAAACTTTGTTATCTGAATTGTGTATTATAGCCCCTAGAATTTAAATTAAAAAAAACGCACTTATAGAATTGCAAAATAATAGCGGAATTTGAAAAAAGACTATGGTACAAAAATTTAATCTCTAGGTTATATAATTAAAAAAACCGCACTTAAAAATTGCAAAATAACGGCGGAATTCGAAAAAGGCTTTATGGTACAGAAAATGAATTAAAAGAGGTAATCAGCGATCGACATTTTGCAAGGTTGCAAAAATTTTGCTTTTTGCAAATGTTTTTTTTTCGCGATTTGTGCTAATATTTGCTAATATCTAAATATTTAATTTTTATGTTATTTAACGAGCCAAAGGAAAGCTATTTTTTAGTTACTTACATTTTTAAATATGTAAGAGCGATCTAACATTTTTTGGTATAAGAGCCCGATTAAGTGAGCCTTTTCCATCCCTGATTAACCAGTCGGAGTTCGTTCCTGTTCCAAGCCGCCTAATATTTTTTCAAATAAAAATTATTGAGAGAGTTGCAAGGCCATTGATGCCAGACGGTGTGGGGCTGTTTTTCCTATTTTATCCAAGGTCCCTTATTCCATATTCAAGGAACTGTGAACGCTGAAAAATATGGACAAATTATTTGGGACCAACTTCTTCCAGCCATTGAGGAGCATTTTTCTCACAGTGAGGAATTTGTTTTCCAAGACGATTCTGCGCCATGCCACCGTGCCAAATCGGTAAGTAAAGGCTTTCTAGTATTAACTAATGTTTAATAAGTTGAAAAATAATAACGAAATTTTAATATAAATTTTTGTTTTTTTGCAGATTAAAAAAGTGTTGGATGAGATTGGGATTCGGCCGGAAACTCTCCGGATTTAATTCCTATAGAGCACCTCTAGCACATTATGAAGCGAAAAGTGGCTGAGAATAAGCCAGAGAGTATAAAATTGATTACTGCTGCTTTGGATAAAGTCTGGTACGAAGACATTGCCGATGATATCCTTCAAGTCCTTGTTGACTCAATGCCATCTCTAGAATAGAGGCTGTAATAAAGGCAAAAGGGGTAGCAATACGATACTAATAATTTTTTTTAGTTCTGGTGTTCAGCCAATAGAACCGAGAAAAAATGCTGAAAAACTTACAGCAACTTTTATTTTTATTTAGTTATTAGCAATATCCTTCAAAATGTGAATTTTCCTCAATAATTTTTAATAAAAAACTAGTAAATTTTTTTTTAAACCCGCTACTTTTTAATATTATCTTTGGTTTGGTCTTAAAAAGAGTTGAAAAATATATCCTTTAAAATAAAGCGATTTTAATTCTTTTTATAAACAATTTTCTTAAAATTTGTGTGTGGTGCGGTTTTTATGACCGCCAGTGTATGTCATACATTTTATTGAAAGAAATGTACAGTTCGAGATCTTCATCATCGCCCTATCTTCACTTTAAATTTTTCTACACGGCTGAATTAAATTTGTAGTTTATTTTATATTAATATTCCCTATTCATAATAATTTTATCCTTTAAAGTCTTCTTTTTTACCATCTTTCAAAGAAAGTTAATTCATTTAAGTTGAACAATATATAAAAAATGAATCCGCTTCATATTTCAATTCAAAATATTTCAAACACACACTTAAACATGCTTCCGCTCTTAAGTTTCCTTTTACTGAGTTTTGTAGTGTGAGTGATATTATAAGTTAAATTATATATTTTATACAATACATACATATAAAAAAAGTGTAACACTGAACACTATATCGATGGTCATATGTTGATAGCTATTAGGCGAGAATTTTCTATCAAACGTAAGTTCAACATGTCTAACGAATTCTTGATCATGCAGAAGTCATATGGCAACCTTTTACAACTATGTAAAAATATTGTTATTTACAAGGTGGCAACTTATGACAATCGAGATCTAAAGACTTTAAAGGTGTAGAAGGGACCAATTTATTTCAAATCGTAGATTTGGGAAATGAGCAGATAACTTCAGCCATTACAATATACAAGGCGCGGATTCAGGAAGAGGGAAATTAGTATATTTTCTCCCCCAAAATAAAATATTTCAATACAAAAATATACAATAGGAAAGTTATTAAAAAACACTATTACTTCTCTCCCCACTATCTTTTCCTGGATAAGCGCCTGAATATATACTTTTTTCAAACTGAAAAAATGTCTCTCCTAACTCACAGTTCTGTCAAATTTGTTTCTTGAATTTAGCGAAAACTGTCCACTATTTTTAAAAAGTTGTTATTGAATTTTGTTTGAACTTGTTTATTTAGAAACTTTTCTTATCTAACGACTGTGAGAAATAAAGAATATAAAAAAACTGTTTTATCGACAAAACGTCGCACTGCGATAAAACATCGCCGACACTGCGTTTATCTGTTTTAGGCTTTAAATTCTTAGACAATTTTTTAGACTATTAAAAATATATCCCATAAAAATAAGTCTAACCATAATTCACTTTATAGCAAATGTTGCTATTTCTCTAAACCAGGGGTGGCAACACTATTTCAAGCAATTATCAATAGTAAACCAAAGTAACAAAACAAATGGTTTATAACCGAAGGGATGAGCTGAGTTAAGGTCTATAAACTGTTGCTTTACGATAAGATGCGTATGACGAAAAATATTTCTATAGGCTTTTATTCGGGTCAGCACTTTAAGTAACAGGGTGTCTCGATAAATAAAAAATTTATATACTAGCACTCAAGCGTTACGTATTAATGCCCTCAATAGGGGCGAAATAAGCAAAAATATTTTTGACCAGATCTTCAGTTCAGTACACTCAGAGAATGCTGTCGGTAAATTTAACTGCAATTACAGTTAAAAAAGTTTACACTACAAATGCACTTGAATTAACTACAATTGCAGTTATTTTTAACTACAACTTTAGTTTGCTTTAAAAATGTATTACATTATAATATGGTTTTTAAATATTACTTGTTTGGAATATCATTAACAAATGCTGACCCACAAAAATTTAATTTTTGCTCAGTAGTCAAAAATCAACTATTTTAACTATAGAAATCTGAGATGACTTGTTAAAGATCTTTTATGAACTTTTTCAAACATATTAGTTTAAATCAACTATATAAAATTTTAATGTAAAACCATACGTCAGTGTTGCAACATTTGCGAAAAAGGAGACACGGAGGAGATTAGAAGATAAACCAAAAAATTTAAAATAGATTGTTTGTATGTGTCTGTTTGATCACTTCTGAAAGTAAAAAACAATAACAGAAGGCTGAATAGGAAGGAAAACTATGAATAAGATACGCTACATGCAAGGCCTTACGTAGGTTGGATGGCTTAGCTGTCGAACTCTAGTATAGTTACGTTTGTAATGTAGGAGTGCATGGGTTCGATTCCTACAGCCGACGGGTTGTTTAAAAAAAATTATCATATAGAGACAATCTGACAATAAAATATAAACAATAATACAATTTAATGGAAAATCACTGATGAAGCCTGTCCATAGAAAAAAGGCAGATCTAGTCTGATTTCCAAATTAATGTGTTTATAACTTTTAGAAAAAAGGTTTATTCTTCTGCTTAACATCAAACGTACTAAATTAAAATTGATAAAAATGCATATTAATTACAATATTAATTGCAGTTGGTCTATATTACGCGTTTGAAAAAACAACACTGTAATGCGATTATTAAATGTTGTATGTAGCGTTTGGCCAATCGAGAATTTGGAAAAATATCCTGAAAATCAGTCGCCCCACACACCTTATTCAAAAGAAGATAATTTTTATTTCGATTTAAAAGAGATGCCGAAGCAGTAGAAAAAGCACTACAATTGTTGATCCAAATGCACTTCTTTTTTAATATAAACACTAATGGTTTTAATATTGAGTTGTCAAAAGAGAGGAGTACTCCCACTTCAACATTTTTTCAGTACTTTTTGAACGAGTGCAAAGGAAGCTTTTTTTCACCGATTAAAAGTTAAAAAAAAATTATTCACAAAAAAATATTATATTTTTTTTTATTTTACAACATTTTTTTATTGCCGCCACCGGGTATCGAACTTGCGACCTCATGATTGCTAGTCTAGGGCTCTACCGCTGAGCTATTCTTTGATATGAAAGTGGACTGGCATAAAAACACCACCTTGTTACCGTGAGATATTGTTCCTTATTCTCCTTAATAAAAGTACTTATTAAACAAGTGTAAAAGGTGCACTCCAATTCAATATTGTTTTCAGTGCAGGTGCATAAAAAGCAATTCTTCACCATTTTTTATATATACATATTTTTAAAGATTGAATTTAAACAAATAAATGACAGGAATTAAGAAATTAATTATAAATATTTAAAAAAAAGATTAATAAAATAAAAAAAGTTAAAAAAAATAAAAAATATTGGTCCCGCTGGGAATCGAAACCGTGCCCTCTGTTTGGAAATACCAAATGATACCAAAATCACTTTTTAGGATCACTTTTGGAGCAATTACTCTTTAAGTGATTTTTTGGATGTTGTTCAGAAGTAATTCTAAAAAAGCTGTAAAAATATACTAACGGATACTTTGGAAGCAATGGAAGAAGTGATTTTTTGACGTTGTTCAGAATAACTTCTAAAAAAGCAGTAAAAATACACTAACGGATACTTGTGAAGCAGTGAAAGAAGTAATTTGTAAAGCATTACTTCCAATTTTTTTTCCTGGGATATTGATATAAAGTTCCCCAAATATTGGCTCTTATGTTTAATCGCATGGTACAGGTCTCAAATATACAGATATTTTAATGAAAGTTGGTACGCTGTACCACATAGGCTCAAGAACAAAGTCTACTGGTTTTATAAATCATCGGTTTATATTTGGCCCTAGCGTCCATATGGACTTTATAGCATTACGGAAAATCAAAATTTCTAACTGATTTTCTAATTTTTACAATTTTTAAGACAAATTTTGCCACAAGTCCGTTTGAACTTATTTAGATTTCTATTCCAAACATTAGTTGACTTTCAACCAGACTGGTGTAGGGTATGATTTTTTTTCCTGCAATTTTAAAAAATCTTGCCACCTCTGCTCTATACTAATGTATACGTTTCTACTCTCTTTGACAAGTAGTGAATATGCAGTGATGCCAACTTTTTGAAATCAAAATGCTTATTCAGGCTCCTAAAAAGCGTTAAGAAGTGCAAAATACTGAATTTGATCAAAATTTTTATTATTTGAAATAATTTATGCGATTGAGCAGTTAAAAAGCATTAAAAGGCAATATTTTATGAATTCTTGTTGTTTTTAAAATGTTCTAGACTTTATACAGAGAAAAAATAGTTAAATCAACTAAAATGCGATGTTAATTTAGATATGATTGTGAATTAGCAATGCATTTTTGATGAACATTATTATATTAAGTATGAAATTTATTGAAGTAAATATGATTCTAGTCAAAATTAAATTTTTCGTACTTAAATTAATAGTTTTGGCATTTGAAAAATAAGTATAAACGAATGAAGTTTATTTATAGTTGCTCTTTAATATTTATGAAATTAAATTAAAAATAAAACGAATTTAGTTTGCCTTCAAGGCTGGTTTTATTTAATTTAATTTTGTTTCTGCTTGATTTTAATTTTTTTTCTAAGTGTGACTATGGTTTTATAATGAAGATTTTTGAGGTAACTACACTATAAAACAATTTCGAAGATTCACATGGGAAGAAAATTGAAGATTCAAATGGACAAAAAAGACCCATAATTTGAAGAGTTAGAGTGTTAAAAAAATGTTCTTTGTAGTATTTTACATAAATACTATAACGAACATATCCTATACCTAAAATGGAAGATTCACATGGTTTCCCCCTAAAATCCAAGTCTGTTGGACATTTGAGCGGCAATTCTGAACAAGTACGAGATTAACCCTTAACCACATTTTAAGTTTTGATTTATTTCTGGCATTGAAGTTGTATTTTAAACTTTAATGTCTTCAGAAACTTATAGTAGAATTTCATGACAAATATTTTAACTCTTTAACTTACAGGGCTTTTTTGTCCATTTGGATCTTCAATTTTCTTCCCATGTGAATATTCAATTTTAGGTATAGGATGTGTTCAGCGAACGTATGTAAAACACGACGAGGAACATTTTTGTGGAACATTTTAAACCTCTAACCCTTCAACTTACCGGTCTTTTTTGTCCCTTTTTAAAATTGGGCCTAAAAATCCCTTTAATTGAAGAGTTAGAGGGTTAAAATGTTCCTTAAAAATGTTCCTCGTAGTGTTTTACATAAGTTCGCTGAACACATTCTATACCTAAAGTATAAGATACACATGGTTTCTTATGCCGATTCACAAAAAACATTGAAAAAGGTGGGAAATTTTAACGTACCCTAAAATAAAATTCCGATGTAATCTTTCAAAATGCCGACACACGTATATTTTTTTTGGTCTCCTCTACCAGAATCCATTGTCAAACCACCTTTATTTTTTTTTCATGTTGTGCTATTAGTTAGTAAACAAATTTGATGTTTTTTATGTATTTTTTTACATTTTTTTTTTTTGTTTTATAATTAAGTTAAATTTAACTCTTTAGTTTGATTTTTCAATATAAATTTAAAAAATAATCACGTTTGCCATTCAATAATTTTTTATTTAAATTTATACAAAATATATGAAAAAGTAGCATTTTTTGCATAAAATCGTTGAAAGTAGTTTAAATTGTATTAAAATAAATGTTTTACCGGAAATACAATAAAATAAAAAAAAAAGATAAAAGAACACCAACGTTTTTTTATAAATAGCTCTAATAGAACATAGTGCAAGTTTTTGGAATACTAAAAGCGTTAAATCTAGCGTGAAAAGCGCTAAGTTAGCATAGCTATAAATATGTACTCCAATTCATTTTTTTTTTACGTTTTTAATAAATTTTTGTCATATGTTCAAAGAAACACATAATGAAAAGATGCTGCCAAGTTAAGAGAATGTGAATATTTTTAATATTAGAATGAATATGAAGGGGTATAGTTGGTGCTATATATTTAACCCTGTAATGCAGGGTTAAATATATAGCACTGTTAGTCTTTTGTTCCGTATTTTTTAAATTTAAAAGTTTTAATAGAATAAGTTGTATTAAAGTATTTGTTTCTTCGACCCTTTTCTAAAAAATAAAAAAATATTGACTAAAAATGCAGTTAATTTAATTTTTTATCGAAAAAATTTAACTTATAAAGTATAAAAAATAAATTAATAAAACAATAAAGTATAAACAAATAATTTGTTTAGCTCGAGGTCAAAGTTTTTAATACAAATTTTTTCCTGAAGATGTCATACAATGGATAATGAAATATTGAAAGTCAAATAAATAAATAAAAAAAATTTTTAAGCTTAACAATTTATTTAATTAAATAAGTTAAATTATATCGATAAAAATTTAAATTCACTTAATTTTTAGTCAAAAAATTTTTATGTGATGCGGTTTTATGTATTTTTATTAGCGAAATAGAGTCAAATTCGAAATTTTGAAAAAAAATTAAAAATAATTATTTTAGAATGAAAAGAAATTGAAAGAAAAAATACAAAAAAAATATTAAATCTTACTGGAAAAAGTTGATAATGCACAGGATATTAGGTGAAAGTTAATCATACAGGATTCCAGCAGGATATGCCCAAAAGTCATCGTTGAAAATGGGTAAACGCATTTTAATTAAATTTGACAAAAACGAATATACTTCACATTCGTAGCACAATATACAAATTTTAATTACATACATTGAATTTTTAGAAATAAATACTTGGAATCGATGTCTCAGTTTTTCTATAAATGTTTTTTTTTTTTATTGTAAATTCTTCTATTCAATATTTCGCTTTTTCATTGAAAAGCATCTTCAGGTATACCTCATCGTCTATTTAATGAAAACGTGAAGGATTGAATAGAAGAATTTATAAATAAAACACATTAATAAACAAAAATTAAGACCTCGAGCCGGAATATTTATTTCCGAAATTAATAGTTAAAATGTCAAAGAATAAATATATTAAAGTTAAGCCATTTTTAAATCAAATTACTTAATTTCAAAAAAGCGAAAATCGTTATAACTTCTTAAATAACAATATTAAAATTCAAATTCTTAGTATACATTGGCAATGGCTAAATTCTGGGTTTTAAATAATTTTTTAATTTCATCGGCTATTATTGCTTCAATTTAAAAAATCAATGCAAACAAAATATCGTGAATTACAGGGTTAATTCTAAGTAGCAGTAATATTTTTAAATATGAGTACATATCTACATGGGGGATACATGAAAAATTTTTTAAGAAAAAAAAAGAGAAGTTGAAGCTACTTATGAAAACATCAAGATTTACTAAATCACTACCCATACAAAGGGGGAAAAATCTTTTTACAAGAAGTTATCTAGATAATTGCCAATTAAAATTTCGCATTCGATTAAAACCATTAACACTGGCAAATTAAAGTAAGTGTAAAAGAAGTAAGAGTGTAGGTATATTAGACTGGCCCTAATTTGAGAAGTTGCTCCGAATTCCGCTCTCCGGGCTTATTTGTGAGGTTACTGGAAAAACTAATCCAGAAATAAATACAGCTCAATTAACGAATTTTTGAGCTATCCCTGGCCCTTCAAAGTTTTGCAATACGATTTGCAATGGGGAAAAAAATACTTTTTTTAGGGATTTTTTGAAAATACCGTCTCTTAAAAATGTCAATAGAATCGTAATCTAGACTGAATTACCTTTCTAGGAAGGTATTAAAATCCAAAACCGATTGGAAAATTTTTAATTACTTTCAATTCGCCCAGACTATAGTAGGGTTAAAATGCGATAAATTATGAAAATCGTAAAAAATTATATATTTTTTTGAAAAATTGTTACGGGCCACTGCACGATAGGCCGCATGCCTGTGCGCTGTGGTTTCTCACCTGCGGATTACATTTGGATTTGTGGGGAAGAGGATGTGAGAGTGCAGCATCTGTTTTGTGATTTTCCGGGACCTAGTAAGATATCTGAGAAGCAGTTTCTTAGACGACTTCGACCGCTTACCAAAACCAAAAAGAGTCCACTTTCTCCCTGGATTAAATAGAGCCCAGAGTGTCCCAGATACCTACAATCCGTCACAGCCGTCCACCTCGCCTTCGTCTCCCTATCCGATATGTCCTCTATCACACCGAATATATATTTAATCCTTTAATTCCCTGTGGAACATAGGGCCGCACACCGAATAGATCTACCAAAGAGTGCTTTGATCCCATATAACGATTGGATAAAAATAGAAGGAGTGGATAGAAAGTTTTGAAATTTGGTACACTGACATAGAACCCCTTAGTTAAGAAAAATTTTAATTTTTGGAAATATCGGGCCAAGGACACGTCCACCTCCCATAGGTCCTGAAATTAAAAAATATAATATTACCTACAGAAATGCACGTAAAATTACAAAAAGTATCCGTTGCGATGCACATAAAACTGGAAACGTTTGTGTCCATTTTTATCAAAATCGAAGCAAGGACTCTTAGTCCTGCCATATATCCTTTATTTTAAAATCTTTATAAAACCTGCAAAAATTATCCGATTGCCATGAAATTTAGCACGTGAATTGAGTCAAGATATATTTGTGCCAAATTTGGATAAAATAGATGCGTTAATAAAAAAAATGCCTTTCACAAAAAATGGGTTTTAAAAGCTTAAAATGATTTTTCTAAAACAAAAAAAAATTAAATACACAGCAAAAACAGTAGGCACCAACAATGTAAAAGCAATCACATTTTCTTTTAAATTGAAATTTTATTCCCAAAAAATTTTTTGTTTCAAATATTTGTAACTCGTTTGTAAATTGTTATCTTTCATATAAAAATTATTTAAAAATAAAAATTCAAATTACAAAAAAAACAAATTTTTTTGGATTTACAAATTTCTTTGTTGGTGCCTTTTTTAAAAAGTTTTTTTTTTTGTATTTAAAAATTTAATTGGAATTTTGTAAATTCTTTCTGTGTAGGATTAAAATAGGAAACCATGTGAATCCTCTATTTTAGGCATAGGGTATGTTCAGCGAACTTATGTAGAACACTACGAGAAATATTTTTGTGGAACATTTTAATCTTCTAATTCTTCAATTAAAGGAACTTTTTTAGCCCCTTTTTAAAACGGTCAAAAACGACCCGTAAGTTGAAGAGTTAGAGGGTTAAAATGTTCCGCAAAAATATTTGTCATGAAATTCTACTATAAGTCTCTGAAGACATCAGCATTAAAAATTTAACTTATGTGCAAGTAATAAGTAAAAACTTAAAATGTGTTTAAGTGTTAATTTCGTACTTATTCATAATTGGTGCTCAAATGTCCCACAAACCTGGATTTTAGGGAGAAACCATGGGAATCTTCCATTTTAGGTATAGGATGTGTTCAGCGAACTTATGTAAAACACTACGAGGAACATTTTTGTGGAACATTTTAATCCTCTAACTCTTCAATTTACGGGTCTTTTTTGTCCCTTTTTAAAAAGGGGCCAAAAAATTCCATTTCATTGAAGAGTTAGAGGGTTAGAATGATCCAAAAAAATGTTCCTTGTAGTGTTTTACATAAGTCCGCTCAACACATCCTGTACCTAAAATGGAAGGTTTACATGGTTTGAATACTAAACACTCTTAAATGCGTGAAATTTGAGTAAAATTCATGAATTTAGGAATTTTAAAAAACACGTTTTTTTTAATTTGTGTTAAAAAATAGTAACTAAGTTTTTATTGATCTATTATATAACAGTATAAACTTAGAAAAAAAGGAAAAAAATATCTAATTTTATAAAAAAAATTTTTTGTATACTCCATCAAACTTTATAAATTTTTGGATTTTCAACAAAAAAAAATGTCTTTTTAGGCGAAATAAAAAATAATTATTTTGCAAAGATATACTTAACTACAAATATATTGAAGTAATTAAAAAAAATCTTCGAACCAGTATTTAAAAAAATGTATTTTTGAGAATTATTTTCGTGAATTAGTTAAAACCCATTTTTGTGTTCAGTCATTTTTGTATAAAATTGTCTGAGTTTAACGCCCTCTCGTGGCGGCAAAAGCAGTCACACCAAATTTTTTTTTTCACATTTATTTGAGTAACTTTATTATCTTTCAAAAAACGTGTCTTTAATCTTAATTTGAGACAAAAATTTTTTTTTTTTATTTTTGTCCATGGGAGGAAATTGCCAGCTCGTTCCCTACGACCCCAACGCATCCTGGGACCCATCTGACCCTGACCGAGTGCCAACAAATCCGGCTAATGGATTTAATACAGTGCTCCATAAACCCAGATCTAATCGTAACGAATTCCAGGACTTTCAAAGCAGCAAGACTATCCACAAAGATGCTAATGGAGAATGGCTTCATATCCCATACCATTATTACCCGACCTGGAAAATGCTACGATCGTTTATTAGTCGCATGGAGACCCGAATGTTCAGTTCGCCTCGAATAACGGAGGCAGCGGCCCAGTCCTCCCTGGTCGGTACAATCACCCCACAAGTGTTCCGGAAGTTCGCGATCGGCAGAATATAGTCCGTATCAAGATGCAGTCGCGCACTTTTTTACTTCCCAAATTTTAACTTGGGTCAAAAAATATTTCGAGCCGCAGCCAGGAATTTATTTTGGGGGGCCCAGCATTTTTTTTACAATTATGTACTAAAGTTGATCGAATTTGGCATTTGGAGGAAAGTTTCAGCTAAATCGAACTAAGTTAAAATTTTCTTTGAAAGATATTGAATTTTGTGCACTTATCTAAATTTTATGGAAATCTAAGGGAGCCATAGGAATAGTTTATTTGTTAGTTCTATATAAAAGAGAAAAATCTTTGTTGAATTACTTATTAAATCACATTTAAATTAGCATCTTAGTTTTTAGGACCATTATTTAATTAGGGATGAATTTCATTAAAGAAAATACTATTACAATGAGTGTTATTCTGCTCGGTTTAAGATCAAATATGAAAAATTCCAAATATAAATTATAATTTAATTTACAACAAATAGAGAAAAAACATGAAAAGAAATGCATTTTCAAGCGCTACCAAGCACTATCATCAGATTGTTTTTAAGGGTTTCTCTCTATTATTCTAGTTAAAATAAACTATTTAAAAAAATATGTGAGCATTTTAGTTTTCGAATTTTGGAAATACCAAAATAAGTAGAAACATACTTAAATTGGAAAGTAAACGAACTCAGTTTGATTTCAAAGCTTATTCTATTTAATTTAATGTTGTTTCTGCTTGATTTTAAAAATATTTTTCTGTGTGTATTTGGCTTCTTTGAAAAGCATTAACTCACCGCGAGTTTTGTATTTAACACATTTTGTTTTTAATTTTCACTGTACCACTCCTAAAAAGAAAACGAGTAATAACAAATTAACGATTAATTCTTGTATTGTTATTATAGCAGTCATTAATAAAGAACATAATGACAGAAACCCCCCATATTTTTAATAGCGACAACCAACAGGGTATAATAAAAAAAAATTGCTAAATAAAAACTTTAATAATTAAATAAACCGACATTTAATTACTGGCTTAAGAACAATAAAATTTACGACAACAATTTCATAAAAGCGCTAAGCCAAAGCAACAAGACAGTAAGCCCCCAAAAAAAGAAAACTTAGGACAAACTGTTTAAAGGCGTTAAACCGGAAACGGAAGTTGTAGGAATATAAAAAGAAAATAACATTTGTGTGAATGAACTTACACCTCCTTCTCCGACCAAGAATGTTAAAGTTAATGTTCATAGCTTACTTAAGCACAAGGTGTCTTACAATTTTTGAAATTGTGTTTTATATACAATTTAAATAATAAAATATTTTGATAGTTAACAACAACAACCAAGCGAATGAACGGTAATAACAAGACAAAACATTCATACAACATGGTTTATAGGAAACGGAAGTTGTTTGTTATTTCCCACTCTTTGGCTGGGTAAATGTTCCATTTATATTTAGGTTTCCTTTCTTATAGCAAAGTGGTGTTAAAATCGTTTTTGATTTTCACATGATGTTTTTATTTTTGAAAAGTTAAATTCATTTATCGCTCTCCTATATTCTGGGCACAATATTCTGTTTACAATTTCGTTTATATATTTCAGAAAACAGTTGTTGACGATGTTTATAATATTATACCATGACTAACACTTAAAGTTATAAATATGACCAACTTCAAATTGTATTTACTTTTTAAAGAAAAACTCTTTTGAGGTCAAAAAAAAAACTTGGAGAATCCGATGCTTAATTACTTATATCACATTTTTTTTTTTTTTTTTTTTTTATTAATTCTTCAATTACATAACCGAGCCCTTAGGGCCTTTTATGGTTAATTAAAGCTACTAACTAAATAACAAAGTTCTACATTTCAAACTTCACTTTCACTTCAAACATTTTGTACATTTTCCCTAAATTTTATAAAATTATAATTTTTTTCCAGAACCCCCTTTAAAAAAAATAACTATAAATGCCAATGCTTGCTCTACGTTGGGCGCCATTGTGTTGCGTATCTTAAAATATTCTCCGAACTTTTTATACTCTTGACCAAGGAAAATAATATAACGTGTATTTATAAATCTTGTCTTTTTTTACATTATTGTTAAACCGTTCCTTTATGATAATAGTTGGTCACATTATGTTTGCCGCCATCATCAAACCATTCAATTGTTGTATTCGCATAAGGTAATGACTTTAACATTTTAAGTGTCTACTTTTAGGAGCTTTACAAATGTTCTTATGGCATAGTCTACAGCTGAATGCTAAAACACAATTGCTGTTGTTGGTAGTTGTGTTTTCTTATTGTGTTTAATGTTTTTCGTTGTACTGTTATTTGCTTTCTTATATGGCATGTATTTGTTTGTATAAAGATATTAGGGGAGAACTTATTTATAAAGTTTGGGAATTTAAAAGATAAAGATTTTATACAAACGAATTTAATGGAAGGGGGAAAAAGCGTAATTGGAATATTATTATTGGGATACGGAGTGGAATGAAACGGGGAACAGGTCGATTTAAGACACGAGACAAGTGGAAAGGAGTGAAACGAGTTGAATTGGAACACTAAACTTGGGAAATGTTCTCCGTTCCATTCTGTTTGGTTGTTGTTTTTTTGTTTCTTATTTTTCGTTCCCTGTTCATTTCCATCCCTATATTTATGTTTCGAATTGCACTCGTTTGCCGTACTACTCCACGTTCCACTCCCATTTAGAACAATGTTTCATTCCGTTGTTCCGATTTAGAGCAATATTCCATTCTATCTACTTATGACATGCATAAAAAATGTATGTATTATAAAATGGGTCACCCTGTGGCTGTTTGATAAAAAAATGTGATCATTGTCAATCATCTAAATAAAAGGAGCGTGATTATTGCCGAGCTTGCAAAAATGTTGTCCGTTTTGCGCTATCTCGCTTAGTTTTTTAGATACAGGCCATGGCGATTTTTTTGGAATTTCCATTATCTTGAAAACTAAGCGAGATAGCGTAAAACGGAGTATTAACATACTCCGAAAGCTCCCAAGAGATAAATTTTTATAAACCAGCCAATGTAAAACAGTTACAACAGCTGGCAAAATAATTATATATAATAAATGTAACTAAAACGGAGTGTTTTTTTTTTAGGTTCTTTAAAAAACAACTACCGAAAAATAACTACAATTGCAGTTAAAATAACTACAACCGCTTTACTACACTTATAACCGACATGGTATTTAAAATTTAATTAATTATATTGAACATTTCTGATATTATTTTCACATAGGACGCAACTAAGCTATACAAACAACAACAAAAAGCTTACTGAGAAATCGACCTATCCTTCTACCAAGTTTTGTGAAAAAATTCGCACAGCGCCCATGCTTGGTAAAAATATGGTTTAAGCGAATTTTTATATAAGGGCCTCCCTTATTTGTTTCTTGAAAAGTCTCTGTAAGAAAAATTCTAAGAATCTGAAATTGTTCTATATACTCAAGAAGTTTAACAGCTACTACATGACAGTTGTTTGTGTAGCAATCAGTAGTTGTTGTTTTTAACCGTAATTACAGCTGTTTTTCTATGGAAATTTAAAAAACAACTGTTATGACAGTTATTTAAGAAAACAACTAACTAAAAGTACTGTAATTTCATAACAGTTTTTTAAAGCCGTTATTTTTAATATCATAATAAACAACAATAATTTTACAGGAAACTGGTATTTTTGTTAGTTATTTAAAAAATAAAAAATTTCGTTGAATTTTAAAAATTAAAAATTCTTGTTTAGTTTATATTTACTATTATTGATGTATTCTTAGTTTGTAAATAAATATTGGAAACTTGTATTGTATCTGCAATACATAAAACCACACCCAGCATAAATTTGGAAGCGGTAAAAATGGTTAGTGCTTCTTTTCTGCTTTTTCTACTGCTTCCAAAAATTTATAGCTTGCAATAATGTGTTAAAAAAGGCAATAGAGTTTTCTTTACCACACTTTATCGCTCTAAGAAAGCACAAAGAATGACAATGATAACCGAATTTATTTGCTAAAAGCTGTGATTTCATGCCATTACTTGGAGCTATGACAGAAGCGCATATCGGATATCGAAACAAGTGCTTTCACGCGAGCTATCACGAACAAAAATCATGCCTTATATCACCAATAATATAAGCGCTGCACTATTTACTTTCCCTGACGATCCTGCTTCCAAGCAGTATTTTTTGCTGGATAATAACTGGAGAATTTTTACTTCAAAATTTAAATTAAACGTCTTTTTGTAATCAAAAGCAAAAAAAAAATAGTTTTTTTATTAAAGTATAACTAGTTTTATAATACTGTAATATATAATTAACTGTAAACTGTAATATATAATTAACTGTAAAAAAACAGTAGTTCTTAACCATTTTGTCAGTTTTGAAATTTTCGTAGTAAAAATTCAGTTTATTTAAAGAAATTAGTTATTTTTAATGCATTTTTTAGCTATATTTCAACAGTTAAAAATAACAATGATTTTAGTTATTTTAAAATTAAATAGCTTTGTCGCCTTTTGAACTGCCTATTCCTTTATGTTAACTGTCTCTTTCAGTAGATTCTACCGACAAACTTTTTTAAGTGTAGAAAATAATTAAATCTGAAAATTTTTACATAGGAAAAATTCCTAAAAATCTAAGGGGGTAATTTTCTAAAACACTTCGGTGAAGTGTTGCGTTATTTCTATAGAAATTGTTTTTGTTACAAAAACAATTTACATTGAAAGTTCCCTTCACTTCACCCAAGTGTTTTACGAAATTAGGTACTAAGAAACTTACCAAAAATATATGCCAAAAGACAAAAATTTTTGAAAAGAAATTTTTTTTTTGTAATATAAAAAGTTTTGTTAAGGAAAAGGTCTCAATTTTTTCTATAGGAAAAAAATTTTAAGAATAAGATTTCCTTTAAGAGGTTATACACGTTCAATATTATCGATCAAGTTTTCGAAAATCAACCAATCAGAACATTTTGTTTTCAAATACTTTGTTCTGATTGGATGATTTTAAAAACATTGATCAATAATATTGAACGTGTATGGTTGCTTGCCTTAAGAATTTTCTTTGGAATTGAATAGTTTTCCTTAAAAAAATATGTGCAAAATAGATATTGCCCTAATGAGTTTAATTTTATATGTCTCTGCAAGAGTTTGGTTTGGTATTGCGTTTAAGGCATTTAAGATGCCACAATTCAGATAACACTTATTGCAGTGGTAATGAGCAAAAGTGTGATAATCGCAATTTTCTGTTCAAAGCATAAAATTGCCACTGATAAGGTTTATTTTAAGTAGGAGTAAAGAACAAAATAAAAAACACTCAAGTCTTAGAAAATGGAAGCTAGAGTTTTATTAAAGACAATTATTTTAGGTTTAATAAAGCTCAAAACTTTCATATAGGATTTGTGAGAAAATTGGAAATTTTTCCCTAAAGAAAAAAATTTTCCTTTTTTAATTTCTTAAAATATGAAAAACTCTTCAATTGGAACATTTTTTCTGTAGAATTATAACTCAAAGTATGTTATTAAAGTCTTATTTTATGTATACATTTTTATGTATTCTATGAAATAAAATTTTATATTTTACATATTTCAATAATGCCAAATAAATCTTTACTAATTCTGTCTTCTCTAAATATATCAACATAATTAATTATGTTATCTTAAACTATACTTGTAATTTTAAATCTCTACTAAACTTCACCAGTTTAAAATAGACTTAAATATTTAAATCGTCTTAAATAAGATACAATAGTACTTATTATAGTATATTTTATAGAAACTACATATTCTTATCAATTGATTTTAATCAACCACAAATACTTAATGGCCTAAAGGTATGCCAAACAATATTAAAATTTACAAACACCTTAAAGTAGGCTTCAAAGTATTTACAATTTCAATAAGCTTAAAATGGGATTTAGAAAACGAAAAAAAACACAAACACACACATACAAATCATACATGGGACTAATTAATTAGGTGGACTAATTAATTGATGATTTCATTACCATTGCATTGATATCAATTGTAATGAAATTATTTTCATTACCATTTTTTTAATTAATGGTAATGATTCTAAAATTTAATTTCATTGATTAATGATAATGATATTAAATTTCATTACCATTGATAATGAATAAATTAAAAAAAATAATTGCCATTGAAAAAAAACGTAAAAATGGAATAAAACTCGCTGAAATCGAAGATGGAATATGCTCATTCTGGTTCATGCTTATTTGAAATTAAATATTACTTTCCATTCCATTGTTATTTGTATCCAAGTAAAATTTAACGGAATGGAATTGATCCTCCTTAAAAAATTATGTTTTATAACTTCCCCGGCCAAACCTGTTGTTCGTTTTTATTTGCCTGAATTTTTTTGTAAACAAATGGTTTTTAATCAATTGTAATTAGTTTTTTTATACATTAGTGTAATTTCATTACCATTAGTAATGATTTTTCTAATGAAAAATATTTCATTACCATTAAATGGTAATGAAATTTTTTTCATTGTCATTAGTATGAACTAATGGTAATGAAATTTCAATGGTAATGAAAAATTCCCATGTATGATACAAATGGAAGATAAATTAGAATTTAAATGCTACATTTTATTTAATATAATTCAAAAAATTTTAATGTATTTACATAGGAAAATCATTTATTGCTGTATATTCATAAATACATTGAGAAAATTATTTTTGAAATGAAAAAAATATGTAGAATTGTATGTGTCTGTTTTATCACTTCTGAAAGTAAAAAACAATAACAGAAAGCTGAATAGCATAGAAAACTATGAATTAGCTACACTACATTCAAGGCCTTACGTGGGTTAGATGGCTAAGCTGTCGAACTCTAGTATAGTTGTAATGTATTAATGCACGGGTTCGATTCCTACAGCCGATGGTATATTGAAAAATTATCATATAGAGACAATCTGACAATCAAATATAAACAATAATACAATTTAATGAAAAATCACTGATGAAGCCTGTCCATTAGAGCGTACCACTTTACAGGAAAAAAAAAAAAGTGCGCCGTACACCCTCCAATATGAAGTATTTTTGCATGGAGGTTTCAAAAATATTTTTTCTTTTTTTGCCGAACGTAGGGGTCGCCATTTTACATTTTTCGTTATATCTTTGGCATTTATAGTCGGGTCTTAAAGTATGATACATCGATGTTTTTCTCTAAGGGTAAAAAAATGAATTTTTTTTTTTTTTTGTGGACAACATCTGAGCATCGAATGAGACCGATCCCATGCTCTCCTGACCTTAGGTCCCTTTCTATCCTTAGGTCCCTTTCTATTTTTCGCGTCACATATATTGGTTGCCGAACGTAGGGGTCGCCTTTTTAATTTTTTTTTTTCATTGGATTTTTCCTTTATAACAAAACACTGGTCTCATCGAGGCAAAAAAAATCGATATATCACACTTTAAAATCCAATTTTAAATGCCGAAGCTATAACGAAAAACTGAAAAATGCGACGCCTAAGTGCGGCAAAAAAAAAAATAAATTTTTTTTGAAATTGCCTTGCTAAAATACTTCATATTGGAGGGTGTACGGCGAACTTTTTTTTTGAGATACGGTCTACTGTCCATAGAACAAGGCAGAAACTAGATCTAGTCTGATTTGCAGATTAATGTGTTTATAATTTTTAGAAAAAAGGTTTATTCTTCTTCTTAACCTCAAACCTACTAAAATAAAAAAAAATATTTGTTTGAATAAAAATAGATTTTTTTCATTTATTGGATATCAAGAAAATCCTGCCTTTGAAATATTTCCCTCTAAAAAATTATATCTTATATTTTGCTTACATTTAATTTAGAAAACGTTGGTTTGTAAGCCTAAAAGTAATTGTAATAATCAAAGCTATATTGGCTTTAAAAAACCACAATTTATTAACGTAAAATTAAAAAAACTTAATTTGTAAGTCTTAATTTTATGTTAAATCAATTACAGCAAAACTATGTAGAGTTGTTTTCTTGGCTCTATCTCCAGCAAATGTCTCTCTCTTGTTGATATGCCTTACAATTTTAAAAAAAATTCTTTTTCCCAAATTTTTCTTTAAGTGTAATTAAGACAAGCTGACAGTAAACTTAACATATTGCATATCTTTTTGTTGCATACTTGTAGGCATATTTTAAATATTTTCAATGTTGAGCAATAGGTTTATTAATGAATTTAATACTGCCATGATGTATTATGTATGTCAAACTTGGGAATGAATAATTGCGTGGACTAATTAATTGATGATTTCATTAGCACTGCATTGTTATCAATTGCAGTGAAATTATTTTCATTAACAGTTTTTATACCGTGGAACAGGGTAGAGTTGAGCTTAATCGTTCTTTTTGGTGACTATCGTTCAACACAATTCATTGAACTAGTTCGTTCATATAGTTCAGTTCTTTTTTGTTTTGAAGTGTGTCGTTCGTTTGAACTGTGTCGTTCGTGTGAAAATTGTTGGCAAACTATACATGTTTTACATGTTCTTTCATTAATTATACCCTACACCACTATGTGGTCAGGGTATTATAAGTTTGTGCTGATGTTTGTAACACCAAAAAATATTGGTCGTAGACCCACCTTATAGTATACCGATCGGTTCAGAATTTTTTTTTATTTCGATTTAACGATGTCCGTCTGTCCGTCCGTCCGTCCGTCCGTCCGTCTGTCTGTCTGTCCATGCAATCTTGTACGCACTCTACAGGTCGCACCTATTAAGATATTTCGATGAAATTTGGTACATAGACCTACGTTGGCCCAAGGACGAACAAGTTTGATTTTTTTGAACATCGGTCCATGTTTAGACCTAGTGCCCATATAAGGGTCCTACCAAAATTATATTGCTTATACGCTGCAGGTCGTAAATATTAAGATATTTTGATGAAATTTGGTACACAGACCTATATTGGCCCAATAACGCAGCCTATTGATTTTGGTGAACATCGGTCCATGTTTAGACCTAGTGCCCATATAAGGGTCCTACCAAAATTATACTGTTTATACGCTGCAGGTCGTAAATATTAAGATATTTTGATGAAATTTGGTACACAGACCTATATTGGCCCAATAATGCAGCCTATTGATTTTGGTGAACATCGGTCCATGTTTAGACCTAGTGCCCATATAAGGGTCCTACCAAAATTATACTGTTTATACGCTGCAGGTCGTAAATATTAAGATATTTTGATAAAATTTGGTATACAGACCTACATTGGCCCAGTAACGCAGCCTATTGATTTTGGTGAACATCGGTCCATGTTTAGACCTAGTGCCCATATAAGGGTCCTACTAAAATTATATGGTTTATACGCTGCAGGTCGCAAATATTAAGATATTTTGATAAAATTTGGTACACAGACCTACGATGGCCCAAGGACAAAGCCTATTGATTTTGGTGAACATCGGTCCATGTTTAGACCTAGTGCCCATATAAGGGTCCTACCAAAATTATATTTTTTATACGCTGCAGGTCGCAAATATTAAGATATTTTGATGAAATTTGGTACACCGACTTATGGCAGCCGAAGGACGAAGCCTATTGATTTTGGTGAACATCGGTCTATGTTTAGACCTAGTGCCCATATAAGGGTCCCCCCAAAATTATATTGTTTATACGATGCACGTCGTAAATATTAAGATATTTTGACGAAATTTGGTACACAGACCTATTTTGGCCCACGGACGAAGCCTATTGATTTTGATGAACAGCGGTCCATGTTTAGACCTAGTGCCCATATAAGGATCCTACCAAAATTATACTGTTTATACGCTGCAGGTCGCAAATATTAAGATATTTTGATGAAATTTGGTACACAGACCTACGTTGGCCCAAGGACAAAGCCTATTGATTTTGGTGAACATCGGTCCATGTTTAGACCTAGTGCCCATATAAGGGTCCTACCAAAATTATATTGTTTATACGCTGCAGGTCGCAAATATTAAGATATTTTGATGAAATTTGGTACACCGACTTATGGCAGCCGAAGGACGAAGCCTATTGATTTTGGTGAACATCGGTCTATGTTTAGACCTAGTGCCCATATAAGGGTCCCCCCAAAATTATATTGTTTATACGATGCACGTCGTAAATATTAAGATATTTTGACGAAATTTGGTACACAGACCTATTTTGGCCCACGGACGAAGCCTATTGATTTTGATGAACATCGGTCCATGTTTAGACCTAGTGCCCATATAAGGGTCCTACCAAAATTATACTGTTTATACGCTGCAGGTCGCAAATATTAAGATATTTTGATGAAATTTGGTACACAGACCTATATTGGCCCAATAACGCAGCCTATTGATTTTGGTGACATTAGTTGGCTTTTACCCAGACTGGTGTAGGGTATTCTATAGTCGGCATGCCCGACTTTAACCTTTTTACTCGTTTTATTGTAAAATATACAACTTTATTAAAATTAAAAATTTCAAATGTGTTTTATGAAAAGAGAAAACTGAAAAGAGATTAAATTTTTCCATGAATAAAAAAAAAACAAAATAAACGATGAACGAAAAGAGCGAATAATGGTGAACGAAGTTAATATCATTCAATTCAGTGAATCGTTCAATTGAACTAAATCGTTCATGAATGACTTAACTCTAGAACAGCACATAAAAAATCGTTGCCAAATAATTAGGAGCATTTCAACTAAAGTTGCGTTTACATCTGTTTTCAAATCCTAAGATTTCAATGGAAATCTCAACCCGAAATCTTGACCGTTTACATTTGCACTTTATAACAGTAGCGAGATTTCGATTTGACAACTGCACTTTTTTTGTAAACAAAGTATCATAAAAAAATAACCTCAAATTAAAAATATTTCTAAATACCATTTTATTCATTGGCGGAGTACAATTTACATTATTTTATGTAAAGATCTAACGCTAAATATGTTAGTAAATTTGTTTTTTTTTTATAAGGACGACAAGCTAGAAGCCAGATTTTGCAATATTTTGGCGGAAGGAAGACATGCACTTCCCAATAATTAGAACCACGCAACACTTCTTATAATCATTAGTACATTTCCATTGGGTTTAAAGTCATATTTATTAAATTTAGATTAATTTTTTTATTTCATTATTTTGTGTTATTTTTAGGTTATTTTTTTAGTCAGCTGTTGACCATCGTTGCCACTTTTTCATGCAAAAACTCTACAAATTAAGCGAAACACAATGTTGTATTCTGCAAGTCTCCAGATTTGTGAGATTTTCATGAGATTTCTTAGAAATCTCGCAAATTTACGGGATTTCCTTTGTATGGGGAATCTCGGGATTTCACATGAGATTTTCACTAAAATTATTATATATAAAGATAATTGAACGAAATTTAGTAAATAAGTTTGTATTGGGCTAAGGACCCTATTAAAATAGGTGCAGAAACCATAGTAAAACAAAGTTATTTTTTTCATGGATACAATATAATTTTATTCACGAATCGGATACTGCTCGCTTGGGGTAAAAAATTCCGGTTTCAACCTTGGGTTAGTTGTTCCAGGGTTTTTACAACATTTTAAAAACTAAAAAACTTCGAAAAATTACGAAAATTTACATGCTCTGTCTTGGTTATTTCATTCTTCAGTATAAAATTGTTGACCGAGTCGTACCGATTTCGAAAATAGAAAGAGGCTTCTAACGACGAGCTTTCCTCTGGAGCTGGAGTAAGCTCGCGGGCGGAGGGGTGTCACAGAAAGTATATGCCGGGATACCCAAGGGACGTGGTAGGAAGTAACCTACGAACGGTACGCTTCCTGGATGCAAATTTACTTTCAAAGGCCCTTGCAGGATATGACAGGATTCTCAAAGGATGTGGCAGGAATTGACCTACGAACAGCATGCTTCCTGGATAAAAATTATTTTCAAGGACCTTCGTAGGATAGGACGGGATACACAAAAGATAAATCAGGGTAGTCAAAGTATGTGTCAGGAAGTGACATACGAACGGCACTCTTCTTAGATCAAATTATGTTCAAGGCCCTTCGCTGGATACCTGAAGGATTTGGCAGGCTACTTGAAGGATACTCAAAGGATGTGTCAGGAAGTGACCTACGCTTCCTAGCTGAAAATCATGTTCAAGGACCTTCGCAGGACACTCGAAGGATATTCAAAGAATGTGTCTGGAAGTGATCTACGAACAACACGCTAAACATCGCCAAACACTCTAATAAATCATCATCACGAGGCACAGTATGTCCAAAAGCACTTTTTTTTAGCAAATAACATTTCGGGCCACAATTCTGAACCGATTTTCAAAATTCTTTTTTTGTATTTGAATTTACAAATTTCCACACAAATCAGTCGTGGCCGATTTTTAAATTTCAGTTTCTAAATATTTTTTTTTTTTTTGTGAAAAACCAATAAGAATTAAGGGGATTTGAATGGTATGTACCTTTAATTAAATTTATTTGACTCCTCTATCGGTACCCCGAACAAAAAAAAAAATATGAAAATGTCATAATAATTTCAATGGTAATGAAAACTTCCCAAATATGATGGATGTATATTAAGTAATTTATTGAATTTCTATTGTATGTAATTTATTACAGTTTCTTCAGACATATTTACATGTTTAAATGCAATTCTTTGAGGAACAGTGGGACAAATTGTAATATAGAAATAATTTATAGTGTAGATAATTTGAAATTACTTCGCAGATGGGGATTAGTTACAATTTTAGGACCTTGAAATCAAAATAAACTTTCCTAAAGAAATTTGGTGCCCTAAATCCGATTATGACCACAGAACTACCCCATTGTAAAACGTGTTTTTGCATTTTAAGCTTAGGATTTTTCAAAAACCAAGTACACTAATAAAGCAATTTGAAGGCAGATTATGATTTATCGCTTCAAATACCATTAGTTACGTAAACTCTGATTTGAAGATTTACTGTTTTCTCAAAATTAGTCGGCCGTTGTAGGGACCGTTGTAGGGATTTTGGCAATTTCAATTAAAATCGAATCCATATTTCTTTAGATATCTCTTTACTATTGTCTTTAGTAAAAAAAATATATAAATGAATTATGTTCACTGTAAAGCAATATAATGCTTTATTACTACATTCTTTAAAAATTTTTGCTTGAATGTAGTATCCAAGCAAACATTTTAAAGTTATTTAGTAGGTTTGAGGTTAAGAAGAAGAATAAACCTTTTCTTCAAAAGTTATAAACACATTAAATTGATGCACTAAAATGGTTTTCTTATTTCGGTTTCAATGTCAAAAATATTAGAAAAGAATTCAAAAAATGTTTTTTTTTTGAAAGTATTTAATTTTATAAACAGAATTTGCAAAAAGTTGTTAAGCACTAATTAATAATAATAAATTAATTTTTGAATTCGATTCATCAACATATCGTTATCGAATTGCTAAGTTTGTTGGGATGTATATCAAAAATTCCTTAAATTTGTACTAGGAATATTTTCGTTTTATTAATTATACCCTGCACCACAATGTGGATAGAATATAAGTTTGTGATAATGTTTGTAACCCCAAACAATATTGGACCTACAGCCCCTTTTTAATTGCTGATCGACTCAGAGTCACCTTTTGTTTCGATTTAATGAAGTCCGTCTATCCTTCCTTCAGTTCCTCTGTATGTCTGTTAATATTTTTTTTTTTTTTTTTTTTTATAAAGAGAAGCAACACTCAGGAAATTCTTCCTATTAATTAACGTGTTGCTTGCTTTGGAAAGGGGATAGAGAAGAAGTGAAAGGTTGTGCAAGATGAAGGGCTTCAAATATGACAACACTGTAATTGCGCGAGATGTTGAATCTTAGAACAGTAGTTGGGCGCCATTTGATGAAGAGTTATCGAACTTTGTTGAAGCTTTTTAGTTCATAGCCCTGTTATATTATTTTACTTCGGTGAGGTTAAGTACTATGGGAACACCGACAGAGGACGCTGCGATATGTTTGAGCGATAGAAAAAAACTCATACATATTGTACAATTCCACACCTTTCTGTCCTGGTATCGACTGAAATAAGGGAACGGTCAGCTTTTATGTAAATTTCTCACCCAATGAGAAAATTATATTTAAATGCATCAAAAGTTAACGGGAAAGAAATAAATAAGAACAAGTGCAATTAGTTCAATTCAAAGAGACTTTATTTCAATTTCTGTGATGCTCACCGTTTGGAGTAAAAAAATGCAATGATGTTTGATTTATAATTCAGTAGCCACGAAGGCTCGGTTTACAAAAAATCATGTGTATAACTTTTACGTTACGTTATCTTATTATCTAAGTATTATACATTTTCTCCAATATTTTTTAAACTTTAACTACGTAAAAATATGTATTTACATCAAACCTTGTAAATAATAAGGATTTAAAAAGAATAAAATTATGACTTTATGCAAATTTATACACATATTACTATTTTTCATAAATTGATGTTGCCTTGGTTGGGGCTCGAACCCGCAACCTCACGTGTAACAGTCCAACGTGCTAACCATTACACCACAGTGCCCATTGTACGCACGCTACAAATCGCAAATATTAATATATTTCGACGAAATTTGGTACACCGACTTATATCGGACGAAGCCTATTAATTTTGGTTAAAATAGTTCACTGTTTAGACCTTTAGTACCCATATAAAGCCCCCCCCCCCCCCAAATAGGCTTGTTCGCACGCTACAGGTCGCAAATACGAACATATTTTAATAAAATTTGGTACATCCACATAAATAGATCCATGAACAAAGCGTGAGTTTAGTTTTTCCATCACAATTTTTTGTAATTTTTACTGTTTTTGGTGAGAATATCGTGATCGTGAGTGATTTTTTACTATACTCACGTCAGCGCGCGTGTGCGTGCGCGTGATTATTATTTTTTCTCCTGAGTGTGACTCAAAAATCTTTCACGCGCCCTTCTTTAGTCCATAATATTATAACGATGTGCCCCTCTTACAAAGTAATATAACAACTTTAAAATTCCTCTTATTTTTACCAATTTTCTCTTCGTGCTTTATAGATTATTCTCTCTATTCCCTTTGTTACCAGTTAGATTGTATATTTGTGCGTTTGAATTTAATCGAATTAATTATGCTTGAGTTTATATACAACACAATGCCTGAGTCTATTGCTACGTATAATTTGATTAATTAACGCCTAAATGTATGCAGACAGTTTTGCCAACAATTTCAATTTCACTTTTTTTTCTTGCTGTTTCGGTTGGTTGGTTGGTTGGTTGTTGTTTTGTAGCAATTGTTTTTGTGCATATAGAATTTGTAAGGATTTCATGTCAGAACCTTTTACAATGCAAAGTACAATAGTGTGGTGAAGAACATTGAGGTATATTGTGGTTTAAATTTTACATTTTTCCAAAAAGATATACAATAACATGATACTCTTGACTATATTAACAACTTCCGTTTGTTAAAAATGATGGACACTTCATTATACCACAAAACAAAGCCCTTTAAACGATGCCCCTTAATGTATGCAATATAAAACTAGAAAAATATTTTTGTACAGTAAATGATACTTGAAAAATTGTATAAATACATATGCAACAGAGTAAGATAGTCCTTGAATTTTTTTGCAGATTTTTTTTTTTTATTTCATATTTAACAATTTCAATATTTTTCCCCCATACATATGTACATTTCTTTTTGAAAGCCCTGTGCAACTGTTATGAATTAATATTTAAAAACAATTTTTTTTCAGCAGTTCTATCATCTTTGTCTAAATATTTCGAAAGGTTGGTTGGTTAGTTGGTGTTTTTTATGCAACTGATGTCTATCATCATTTATCTGGACATTCAGTTTCCATTAGTGGATTTTTTTTTATACCATTTTTATTTAAAATTTATTTGCATAAATTGATAACTCTGTCGGAGACCTTTAATTGAATGTTTAATGAATGATTTTTTTTTACTTTCTGTTTACTTTGCTTCATTTTGCTTTATTTTAACAAATTAAATGTATAGTTTATAATATTTATTTAACTTAATTGTTTAGAAAATATGAAAATGCAAATTAAAGTATTATTTAATCCTTAAAGTATGCTAAAGTTATTAGATATTATTCAAGCATGTGAAAGTATGCAATTGATACTTTTTAAATAATAAATGCATATTAAATTATAACTTTCGTTTACGCATTTGTAAATTATATAAATATTATCTAATATAAAGAAAAATATTCGTTTTCTTCAGGAATGTAAATCAAAATTACTTTGAAATCTATTGCAGTTCTTACTAATTAAACTCTTTTTATTACCATTAACCTTATAAACTACATCTAGCTTTCATTTTTCAATTCTTTCTAATTTTCATTACAATTGCTCTTACCTGATTACTTTGTTCACTTTTAATTACCTAATTTTAGTTCCTTGATTATACACAATATAGTTTTAGCATACCTTAAGGATTTTTAAAACAAATTGAATTATTTCCTATTGCACACATTTAGAATTTGCTCTTCCATTATACCATATACCACAGGTTCGAACCCTATACGAACAACCATAGGAATTTGCTAAATTTTCCACTAACAAAAAAAAACGAATTTGTGTGTTTCTATATTTGTGGAACTTTAACTTTCTCTCTGTATTTGTGTTTCCACATTTGAAGTTTATACATAGAAATGGTATTTAAAAGTTTTTCCATGTGTATGCAGCAAGTTGTTTGTATAATTTCAGTGTTTTCCTGTGTGTGTGTGTGTGTGTGTGTGTGGCTTTCAACCATAAAATGTTTGACTGCCAAAAACCAAAATGTAAATGTAAGTTGGACCTTTTCTAGACGGCAGTTAAGGGAAGAGATATCTAAGGCTCTGTGATTTTGTCTTAAGTTTTATTGTAAGTTATGTTGATATTATATTTGGAGACTATGTGGCCTATAGCAATTCCCCTACTCTTATGCTGATGCTATTACCTTTATTTACTTCCACACCTACATGAAAAACAAGTTAAAAAGTTAAAGTCGGGCATGCCGACTATATAATACCCTACACCAGTCTGATTTAAAGCCAACTAATGTTTGGATCCGAAATTTGAATGAGTTAAAACAGAGTTGTGTCAAAATTTTCTATAAAATCATAAAAGAAGAGAAAATCGAAAATATATATGGGCGATATGTCGAAATATGGACCGATCCTATTTAGAATCAATAGGCTTTTTCCTTGGTACCATGTGAGTCAACGAACCAAATTTCATTGAAATATCTTCGTATTTGCGACATGCAGCGTGTAACCAATCCAATTTTGGGGGGACCCTTATATAGGCACTAGGTCTAAACATGGACCGATTTCAACCAAAATCAATAGGCGTCGTCCTTGGGCATAAGTCGGTGTACCAAATTTCATCAAAATATCTTAATATTTGCGACCTGTAGAGTGTTCACAAGAATGCATGGACAGACGGACGGACAGACAGACGGACATCGTTAAATCGAAATAAAAAAAATTCTGAGCCGATCGGTATACTAAAAGGTGGGTCTAGGACCAACATTTTTTAGTGTAACAAACATCAGCACAAACTTATAATACCCTCTCCACGTAGTGGCGTAGGGTATAATTACGATTTAGAACTATCTAAATTCCCCTAGAAAGTCCGCGAATAATCCGCTTTCCGGATATCTAAATCTAGACTGAATCTCCTCTCCGTTAGATCTGAATACTACACGTACAGAAGATGCATAATTAGGGTTTATGTCCCGGGAATTCCCGGGACGGGATTCCCGCCCTTTTTTCAATCCCGCAATCCCGGGAATTTAGTGCGGGATTTCCCGGGATTTTTTTTATTCTTTTACAGAAGATTTAGCTATTGTATAAAATTTTGGAAGCTTTATTTCAATTAAAAACATTGATTGTTTTAAAAATAATTTAAATAAAAAATATTTAAAATTAATAATATTTTTATAAATAAAAACCAAACCTTAAGCTCAAGAAAATAGTAGAGTTAAAAAATAAAAAAGAAGGTTAAATAAACGAAAAGAAATTAATAATATAATATATAATATAAAAAATATTATTTAGGCCGAATTTTTTGGGTTTAGTTAAACCGAAAACAAATTTTAATAGACATTATTAAATTTAAATACCAACAAAAATACTCGTACCTCGGAAATTTTATATTTTTTTAATGATGGTATTTGTTCAAATAAAGCAATATACATACACAACATTTCAAAATCAGTATTTCAGCTACAAATACCTCCAAAAAAAACTCGGCATTAAAAAAAAATGATAATATTTTCGTATTTTCAATTGATGTAAGTGTTTTGAGTTTTTATTACTTCATATAATTTCTTTTAAATTTCAATTGCTATTCCTTTATTTCAGTTGTATTTTTCAAATTTTATGTTTTTGTTAGATTAAATACTGTTGACCTTTGGTATTGTTATATTTTTAGTATTGTTAGGTTTAGGTCATAAATTTTTAAAAAATAAAAATACAAATATTTTGTATTTTATTTTTCAATATTTTATTTTTTAATTTTCTTCCGATATTTCGATTTGCATCGCACATTATCCTCTGGGATATTTAAAAAATACAATATTTTAAAAAATATATTTTTGAACGGGACTGAGTTGAAAACTTCTCACTGCACTTAAAGCTTACTATTATTTTTAAAATAATGCATCAAATTCTTCTTCAAATTATTTTGGATTTTTTATATGTTAATTTAAAAAAAAATGCAACAATGAAAATTAAATAATTTTTTTTAAGTAGTTGTGCCATAAAAAATTTCTATTCAAAAAATACCAATTAAAGTTATAAAACTATTTAATAATATTTTAGTGTCTATTTTTATAAAAAGAATTTGACGATTTGCCTAAAAATTTGTGTGAAAAATACTCATTTTTAAACTTTTTAATAAAAATAGACGAATACTTCTGAAAATCTGTATAGAAACAAAACATCTAGAAATAGAAATTTTTGGATTCCATATTTAATCAAAAAATCGATCTTAGTTCTGATTCTAAAGCTGGTCCGATACAAATTTGCACCCATTAACCATTCCATTATATCCTGAAAGAATTTATGATTCAATTTGTTTAACCGTTTAAACCGCGAATTAATATTTAATTAATGTATTTCTAAGAGTTGTTTTAAAATTAAGACTGCCTTTCATACAAATATATTACCTGCATATTAGTTCGCTATTTAAACTGTTAAACGAATTGATCTCGAAAAAGTGGAAGATATGGATATTTTATATAAAGCCCTTATTTCAGAATATGTATATTAAGTAGATTTTCTCATGACTGCAACAAAAAGATGAACTTTGTCGTAAGTGTTTTTTAATAGATATCGAGTTTTTTAAGTAAAAATACGTCGGATATATTCATTTTCTAACGAGCGGGAATTCCCGGGATCCCAAGAAATTCAGAAAAAAATCCCGCTGTCCCGGGAAATGAAAAAGTCCGGGAAAAGAAAAACCCTATGCATAATGCAATTTATGCATGACATTATTATCTACAAGACTCTTGCTGTAGGATCATTCCCACTGATTTGTTTCGTTCATTCACCGTTTATTTGATCAGACCAACACTCAGGGGTCGCCTTCTACTAATTCACTGCATTATGTTAAATTTAAAGAAAATAGGTTATAGGAAGGAGAGAGGAAGTAGTGTTTGTATTTAATTTGAATTTTTCTGCACTGTAAGTAAGAGGGAAGACTTGTGCGAGGAGTTTTTCCCCATACAGCTAGAACGACTGATGAACGAATTCTTCATAGTATAATGCGCTGTGTGATCTACTGGACAATCGACTACTGAAGAATATTCTCTACTAGATAAGCGAGTATTTCGCTCGGTCTCTGGGGATAAGTTAACTTATCTCAGCAGAACCCTTCTCATGGTAATATCAATAGAACAGTATCAAACAACAAACAATCCGATGAAGCTTCAATGATTCAATAGAGGTGGATACCCTACTATCATTGATGAGCGCCCACACTTTCCTTTGCACACCCTTCTGCCCATATATGGAAGCGGTGTTCCAACTTTGGTCAGCTAAAAGTGTTTCCAAAAGTGAAAAGTACTTATTGCATCATTGTAGAAAACAAGGCACTTGAATGCTTCTTTCGACACCTGAAAAACGTTCTTATTTCAGCGGATATAACTGAATTTTCATGCCCATACCCAGTGTAGAAAATGATTACGAGATATGTGGTTATGTAAGTACATACTTGGTAATGGTAACTAATTACTTTTGTTATTACATTTCTTATTACCTTTATATGGCGATGTCGCGAAAAATAATGAGTTATGGTTACACACCAGCATACGAGAAATCAAAAAATATATCGTTACCAATGTGCTTACCAGTACTGACAAAAATAATGAGTCTAAAAATAGATTTTCAAAAAAATTAATTATATAAAAAAAAATATTTTTTATTGTATTTTTTTTTTAAATAAAATTTGCTGGTGCGGGAATCGAACCTGGGTCTACAGATTGCCAGTCAAAAGCTCTACCATCTGAGCTATATCGACATGTAATATTTAATAGACAAAAACATAATTGACTTGCTGCACACAAGTAATCTTACTCGCCAACATACAAAAAATCAAAAAATATGTGGTTACATATATTCTTACCAGTGTTTAAAAAATATTGAGGCTAAAAATAGATTTCAAAAAAAACTAGAAAATTATTTTCTATTTGAAATAATGGTAAAAATAAGTCATTATCAGTAACTCATTATTATATGTTTTAAAATAATGCAGAAGGTAAGTGGGTGTCATTATTGGTAGTCCCAAAAATAATGATATGTCATTACCGTTTCTACACTGGGTATCATCAAGAGTATCCAAATCCTATATAGAGATACGCGACCTAAATGATCGGATGACAGTGCTGACGTTACAGCCCTATGGGTTAAAATACGACATTCGAGTCTTGCGTGCAATTGAGTTGACCATATTCGCACGACCGCACGCGGAGATTGTGTCATTCATATTCTGACTTTTGCTTCCAACATCTTAAAGGCTGGGCCTATGATCGAAGAAAAATAAATGGCAACTTTTGCTGCTGTCATCTGCTAAAGAGTAGATGGGGTAGAAGGTTAACAATATTCCGATAGCACAAATTCGTACCATATCCATTTCGACCCCTGTGTTAAGGGACTCAATTTCACTCGTTCTCCCATCAATTCCATTTTGTTCTATATTGGATACAAACCCGAATGGAAATTATCATCCATAAATTTTATTTTGGCTCGCTCATTTTTTAAAGTAAGCATAAGCCTGAAGGAGTATTTTCCATCCTTGATTTCAGCAATTTTTCTCAGTTTTAACCCATTTCACACAAACTTATCTATCAACTGTAATTATTGTGTTTTAATTGATGAATTATTAATTGCAATGGAATTTAAAACCATTACGATTGATTTATGATATCAAATCAATTGAAATCATTACACTGTGCTAGTTGAAATCAGTGATGGTATTTGAGAATTTGTGTTTCGTGCCAAATTGGAGTCAAAAAAGTGCCAAAACATCTATAATTGTGCCAAAATTAAATTTAGTCACAAAAACATAAAGAATGTAAATTCCAAAAAATATATTTGCCTAATAAATTCTATACATTATAGAAAGGGACTCTTTGAGAATTCAGGTTTTGCTAAAATTTTGTTTTGAAATTGAGTAGAACAAATTAACGGAGCCGTCTCTATTTTCCAGTGAAATCTTATATAAACTAGCTTTTTAAAAAATTTATTTATTTCAAAGCAACAAGGGTAAAAGGGGAATTAGATGACAGATACTTCGAAGAAGGGAAAAATAGGGCTGTAAAGAAGTTTGTTGAAGTTTTAATTTTTTTTGCAAAGCAACAAAGGTGAATGGAGAAACAGATGAAAGGCATTTATAAGAGTTATCTCGTCGTGTGGAAGACATGCATCTTTATGATTATGCTACTTTTTAAATCCTTTAATTTTGGTGGGTTTTTTATGGGTTTCTGCATCCAAATTTAAACATTTTTTACATCATTTGATCTAAGCTATATAGGGAATTTTTGGGCTTTTTGGATTTAAGGTGACTTTTACCCAAGCGCTTTTTGCACCTACATATATTTTCAATATTTTAATTGCGTGACCTTATTTTTTTTTTTTTTTGAGTACTTTAAACGTTCGTACGTTTGGTACGTTTTTTACCCCACCATTTTAACCCTTTGATCCGATATTGGGCGCCTAATAAAATACAAATCTCACTTATAAAGCCATATGCTTACTAAAATGGTACCCAAATTTGTTGTACCCACTGGGTGCCCCGCTTGTCGGCAAAAAATGTCTCCGATACGAGCACGTGTTATCATTAATTAATAAATGGTTATGAAAAAAAATTTCAATACAACTGATTTTAATGCAATGCTAATGAAACCATCAATTAATTAGTCCCATATAAGACGTATGGGAGATTTCTGAGAAAGCTCGAAATAGAACGACCGAAGTCATTATCAATACCAGTGAACATTGGCAAACACGATCGCACACCTTGGGAATTTCTGGAACAGCCATTTTTCTCTCACCAAAACGGTAGATGAACCGAGTCCAATGATGAGAGAGGAACGCTAACGGGTCTTCCGTAGAACGACTTCTGGTAATCTTTAAGAAGCGTGTTAGACTCTCAATAATTTACAAGATATTAATTAACCTTGGATAGCACAGTGCACGATGGGGCGATAACTTTCGGTGTTACTAGCTGTGCCCTTATTAGGGATTGTCTTTACAGCACTCCCGCATTCTACGAAGCATTTAAAAGAATACCCTATGGACGGCACTAGTACCGGTATACTATCCGGTTCCGATGTCTTAATCTAGACTTGGGCATTCTAGTTCTTTTTGGTGACCGCTCTTTCTAGTTTAATTTTTTGTAAAGAACTGGTTCGCTCTTCTAGATCAATGGCTCTTTGTCAATTTCGTTCAATCGTTCAGAAAACAATATTTTCGATCGTTCGTTTGGAAATTTTGAATAGGTAGCTAATTCATTAATTAGTTTTTAATTAATAAAAAGAAATAAAATTATCCCCGGCCAAAAGTAATAAAATGAACGATTGAACTAGAAGAGCGATTAGAAGTGAACTAAATCTTTCGATCAATTTAGTGACTAGTTCAATTGAAGTAGTTCGTTCTCGAACTACACAAGTCTATTCAATTCACATTTAGATCAGCAAGAACCCCTTTGAACTGCTCGAACCTAGAATAATATCTTAGGCAGAGTATCGTGTGTTCTTTTGAGCTCGGGCAGTGGTTTATTGCTATCCGGCAAGTATCTCAGCTATGAGTTTATTATCCTTATCAACCGATATAAGAGTTGAGATAGCTAAACTAGCATTATTCCTCTCCTTTTAAACAATGAAAAAAGCCGCCTTTTTATATTTTTCGTTATATGTTGGGCATTTACAGTCGGATCTTAAAGTGTGATATATCGATGTTTTTCTCTCGAGGGCACCAAAGTTTCGCCCTAAGGGCAATTGACCTCAAGTATCCCATTCTAATTTTAACCCACCAGATCTCAGTTCCTACAACCCTAATATACTACCCTAATGCCAGAAAATTAAAGCTCGCAAAAAAATTATTAAAGTTTTCCTAAGGAAGTTTTTCGATAATTCCAGCAGAAAATTTTTGAATTTTTTTTAATGCCTTTTTAAATTTTTCTTCATTGAATTTTTCTTTTATAGCAAAACATTGGTCTGCCGGATACAAAAAAATCTAAAAATCGGAATTGCCTTGCAAAAATATAGGGTTTTCCAATAAGGACTTGGCAACTTTTTTTTTTAAATAACGTACGTCGCGTAAAATGGTCCATCGGCTTCAATTCTTGAGTCAGCTTGATCTTGTATGTGTATAAACCAATATCTTTACGCCAAATTCTCCATAAAGTGGTCTTGGCGATGCCCAGTTCTTGAGAACTGGGCAAACATGAAATCGTCTGATTTGGATCGTTTGCTACGGACGCCTGAACGGCAGCGATATTTTCGTCACTTCGACCAAACCGTTGTCTCACTGGCACGGCAGCACCACACAATGAATATGTAGACTCAAATTTTTGCACTAAACTTGTTATTGCTTGTCTACTAGGGCGAGATTAAAGACCGAAAATTGGAGTTAACGCTCTTAAAGTTGCGGTCACCGACTCCGAATTTCGATAGTACATTTTTGCATACGTTGTTCGTTCGTGTACTTTACCATGATGAAAATGTTGAGTTTACTGAAAAAAAGGAAAGTAACAGTTAGATGATCAGTGAAATAGTGCGTTCACAAATTAAATTTAAAGTTGTCAAGTACCTATTGAAAAACCCATTACTTTATATACGAAGGTGTAGCGCTTATTTCTTTTGTTTTCGCCTGTAAGGTGGTACGGCCTAAGTAGTACCCGCAACGTCCGTTAAAATTTTATATAAGGAATATCGGATCGCGTTCGGCTTTTGGAGGAATTTCGCCCTAAGCGATTTTTGTATGCGATTACTGCCTTTTATTCGCTCAAGGCTGCGATACAAAGGGAATTAAGTCCCGTTATAGAAATTATTCAATAGATCTGGAACCTTGCGGAAAATCGTGTAAAAAAGTTTAAATCTAATCAGATCTTTTACGATCTAAATAGATATGGTTGAATCTAATTAGAGCTGGTGCCATATCTGAACACATATGATCAGATATAGCATTTGTGATACTATATCATACTTAACTATATTTATTACACCATTAATTGAAATTCCATTCGCGGAATTTGAACCGTTTCCTGGATTATGATTCAAATTTTACTGTGGTGTAGGGTTTGATATAGCCGACATGCCAGACTATAATTTATTTACTTGTTGTAGCTTCAATTGCATTCTGAATAAGGCTTCTATAGTGGGACAATTCTGGCTTTAAATATATTTTGAACGTTGCTTCCGTAATACTACGATTCTGGCTACAAATCTAGCTTCAAATTCCTTTTGTATCCAGCTTTGTATTACCACGATTCTTGCTACAAATCTGGATTTGAACTTATTATCTTTGATTCAGGCCTTTTTAGTGCCACGACTCTTAACTTTAAATTTGTCAGACTCGCTCGACTTGTGATTCAGGCCCTTAAATTTCATAATTACATCCCTGAGTTTCTGTTAAACTATTTAACCACCACATATACACTATTGAATATTTCTGTATAAAGTAAAATGAAGAGAAAAAACTGACTCAATTGAATTTCTAATTTGTTTGTAGTTTGTGTACATATATGTGGTGTTGCAGTTTGAGGTTTTTAATGATTATTTAGCCCAACACAATGTGTTGCTGATTATCAATCAACTAACTACAACTACTTAACTATAACCGTTTTACCTCAAATATGTTTTTGGTTAAATGGTTTTTGGTTTATTTGCATACAAATCCAAAGCAATGAGAAACATTTTTGCAATTTTCATAGAAAATGTAAAACAAAAAAACTTTATTCAAATGTAGCTATGTGTTTAATTTTTAAATTTACGTATAGCTCCACCTCTACCTGGTAGGGCTAAAGCTGATGTTGCTGCACCTCTACGAAAACGTGAATGAGTACCAAATTGTTTACCAGCTGCTAACATGGCTGCTGAACCAGAAATTTCGTCTTTTTCGGGTAAGTGCGCTACATGTAAAATATCCCAAAGTAATTTACCATTTTCCTGAGAGTCGAGTAATGAGGAAAGTTCCGCCTGTTAAGTAAAGCAATATCAAAAATAGTTTATATTACACTCGAAATCCAGCTTGAAGTGGATTTCAATTAAATGGTTATGCATAATATTACAATGTTTAATATTATCGAAATTCAGTTTGAAGAGGAATTCGAGCATTGGCTATAAATAAATTACACTTCCTATATAGATGCTGTCTAACTTTCAAGATTCTTACCTGTGTTTTTTTCAATAATTCCTTTAAACTACCACCATGTCTCATTAATTTGTGTATATTTCTTGTATTTACACCCGGTAAACGTAATAGAAAATCATAGATATTAGCATTAAACTTCAAATCATCATAAGCTCCCGTATCATCTGCTCCCAATTGGGCAGCCTGTTTTGGATCTGGCTCTGGTTTGCCTAATTTCAATTCCTCAAACAATTGTGCCGTAGCATAAGGACTAGGTGACCAAATTAAACGTAATTTAGGAAAATGTAATGTTAGCAGCTGTAACTTTTGTACTATATCTGCATTCGTAGAAGTAGTATTTTGTGATAGCATAAATTTGCCTTGTAAATGAAAGGGCTTATTTTGATCAAATTCTATAAGCAGTATAGGTTTGGCATAATATCTTTGCATTTGTATGCATTGATTGTATAAACGTCCCGAATTGAGAGAACCAATTAAATCCGAAATAGATTTACGCTCAATACAAATTTCAGGTGTCAAAATATAATCACCAATCTTGAAAAATTAAAGAAAAGATTTTTTTTTATTTTTTTTAACTAATTTAATCTCAAACTTACCGATATCGTTACAGGTACCACCTCTATACCTCTTTTGTGTATCAAACATGGCAAATCCGAACGAAATTCACGCATATCTACTATAATCTTTGGTACAGACTCTTCTTCAGCTTTTTTACACACTTCCTGGCCACCAGCCTTACGACTTTGAGCATTTGCTGTTTCAACTGATTCAGGATCTTTAAAGGTTTTTAATAAAATGAAAGCCTCATCTGTTTTGCCATCTTGATATTCAGGTATGACCATTTTCTAGAATAAAACATTTTAAATTATTGTTTTAGAGTAAAAGGCATCAAACTCAGTTAAAAATTTATAACTTGTAATAAACAGATCCAAATTTTGGGGTTGTCAACTTATTGCCAGGGACACTTCCCTAGATTAGGCGCCAAAAATTGATGTCAAATAACTTATTACATTAAGAGAATTATATTTGAGAGGAAAATTATAATTTTTTAATCAACAAGCCAAATTATAGTTTCGAAAGCGTTTGCGCAATAAAACTGCCTCGGGTTGGGCGCCAGAACGATGACTAGGATTTCTGAAGAATCCGGTAAAATATTTAGTTTTGTATGCATTTAACCAAGAAACCTTAAACCAGAAAGGGCTCCAAAATGTGAGGCCAAGTAGATTGGTACTTAAAAAGGATTCCATTTGAGTGAAAAATTAGGATTTTTGAGGAACAGATTAAAATATTTAGTTTTGTAAACATTTTTCCAAGAAAATTGCCCCAAGTTGGGCGCCAGAATAATGCCCTAGCACTCTAAGGCGATTTAATTTCAGTGAAAATTTGGGATTTCTGATGAACAGGCTAAAATATTTAGTTTTGTACCATTTAACCAAGAAAGGATTCACTCTAAGAGGATTCTATTTGAGTGAAAAATTAGGATTTTTGATGAACAGGTAGTTTTTTACCTTTAAAAATTTTACAGGTTAAAATATTTAGTTCTCTAAACTATTTTCCAAGGAAACTCCTCCAATTTGGGCGCCAAGCTGCTACGCCAAGTGGCTTGTCACACTGACAGAATTAAATTTCAGTGAGAAATTAGGATTTTTGGTGAACAGGTTAAAATATTTAGTTTAGTAAACATTTTTCGAAGAAAATTGCCCCAGTTTGGGCGCCAAACTTTTATTCAAAGGCGATCAACTTATTTTCAACATAACCAAGGTTAAACTTTAACCCCAGATATTTTCAAATAAATTTTACATTCATAACTATGATAAAACATTAAACTCAGTTTATTTTAAGATTAGTTAGCAGCTCTGAGAGGATTAAATTTCAGTGAGAAATTAGAATTTTTTTATTAATGGAATAAAATATTGATTCTTGTAAGCATTTTTGCAAGACAATTTCAAAATGTTGAGCGCTAAAATGTGACGTTTAGTAGATTGTCACGCTAACAGGCTATGTATACTGTAGGACGTTCGACGATTGTCGTTCACTTTTCAATGTTTAATTACATCCATAATATTACATACAAATTTTGAATAATGTCAACAGTTTTGTTTAAAAACAACAATTTTCTGTCGCATAATTTAGCATTTTTGAAATAAGTATCATCGTCAAAACGATAGCAATTTATGTAGGTCTCGTTTTGACTAAAAAGATGTAGGAACCGGCTCTTGGATTCAATTTAAGTGAAAAATTAGAATAAAGTATTGAGTTTTGTAAGTATTTTACCTAGAACTGCCAAAACCGGTTTCCAGATCATTTGATAAACCAGTTTTTTTTTCCATATTTCCGGATTTTTTTTACCGGTTTTAGAAAAACGGCATTTTTTAATTATTCGAGAAACCGTTTTTTTGTGTCGAATAATTCGAAATTTTAGAAAATTTTAGGCATAAAAAATTAAATAAATTTTTGGAAAGCTACAATCTTCATAAAGCCAATTTTATTTTTCGCGATATTTTCAAATGGTCCTGTCTCTTAAATTGATGCGAAAAAACTTTCACCGCAATTTTGCAACAATTCCAGTGAAAATTCATTCTTTTTTTATGGAGGCAATAGCTTTTTTCATAAAAAGTACGAACAAAATACTGGGCTTTTAGATCTTTCCGAAGCTGTTTTTATTTAGACAAAAAAAACGTCTTTAGAAAGAATAACTTTTGGTTTTTAAACCGAAAATCGGTTTCTTTAAAAGACAATTTTTAGAAGTATTACAAACCCGCTTTTTCAAATGGGTCGTATATTTAACAACTCTAATTTTACCAAGAAAACTCTCCCAGGTTGGGCGCCAAAATTTTAAAACACAGTGTATAATTACGATTAGAATTTTTCAAAAACTCCTACAGTTTGGGTGTCAAATAACTTGTTAGGCCCCATTACTGAATGTTCATTTAGCTACAAACTGGGACTTTAACTGATACATTTGTATCACAATATCAAAAACAAAAGTTAATACTTACACTTTTTGTGTCTATAATTAATTCAAAGGCCTGTTTTTCTCTCCTCAAACTAGTTAAATATGACTGTTCTTCTACGGTCCGTGAATGTATCAAAAAGAACACTTTCAGTCGATCCTTAACTGCACGTCTTTGACGAGCTTCGTATATTTCCAATTGCCTTATGGCGGTAACATTACAATGATACATTATAACATATTGTGGAGTAATTTCATTTAAAATTCTTTCTAAAGCCATATAACCTTCTTTTTCAGTTTTAAATGTTTGCAAGCATATCAAAGGTTGTTTTCGAGCAGCCACAGCGGCAGTAATATCCAAATTTTCCATTTCTGGAAAAGGTTCAAATATCGAAGTATCTGCTCTAGTATCGGCTGCCGTGTCACTATCATCCATTAGTGTTAAGGCGGATTCATCAAATTGTGTCTGGGTCATGGTAAGCAGATAACTTTCTTGGAAATAATTAGCATCATGATCATCTATATCGTGGCTTAACAATTGTGTTAATTCATCAATTTGTGTGAAAGTTTCTAAATCATCTCCCTCTTTAGTTGTATCTTTATTATCGGTATTTTGTGGCTTCTGATTATTATTAGCTTGACTTTGCTGTTGTGCTAAAGTCATTTCCAATTCTTTGCCAGTTTGTATTTTTTCAAATGCTTTCGCTAATTTTCCTATGGGAATTTGTTGCCTCATAGCTGTATAGAGTAGAAAACGTTCACCACTTTGCGTTAGAAATTGTTTAAGTTGATAGCATGTTCGTGTATCTTGGCAGAGTATTAAAACTTTGGGTGGGTTGTAGCAATCCGGTTTAGTACGTTTCATATCAGCTGGTATTTCAACTTTTAAAATTTCACTCAAATATTTCCATTTTGGACAGGGTTCCGGTTCGAATTCTGGAAATACAAGAAATAACATAAATAGCTTTGAATATTTGAGAAATTCTTTAAAGTAATAAATTCTCTATAGAAAACCCCCAGATTTTTTAAGTGATTCTCATGTATAAAAATTCTAATTTTAAGACTTTTATCCAAAAATTCTATAATTGTTTTGCTTTAGAAAAAATCTGATTTTCTAAGACGTGCACTCAAAAAAGTTTGACAGTTACTACATGATAGTTGTTTGTGTAGTAATCAATAGTTATTATTTTTAACAGAAATTATAATTGTTTTTGTATAAAAAAATACAAAACAACTATTATGACAGTTGTGTAAAAAAACAATTACCGAAAAGTACTGTATTTCGTAACAGTTTAAAAAACAACTAACGAAAAGTACTGAATTTCGTAACAGTTGTTTAATGCAGTTATTTTTAGTATTATAATAAACAACTATGCAAATAGTAAAACCGTTTATAGTATTGTGTTATTTAAAAAATAAAAAATTTCGTTAAATAAAAAATTTTGTTGAAAATTCTTATATTCTGAGATTGCAAAAAAGGTCAGAAATTTTTGTTGTATCTCCAATGCATACAAAACGTAGTAACTGGAGAACCGTTCGGAATTTTTACTGCAAATTTTAAGTAGGTTGAAGTAATTATACATTTTTTGTAATCGAAAAAAATTTGTTTTCTTTTAGTAAAATATACTTTTATATCGAAAAAAATCAACTCTAAAAAAACAACAGTTTTTACCAATTTTGTCAGTTGTTTTAAAATTGTTGTAGTAAAAATTTGACAGTTAATTTTATGACATTGTTAGCTATTTTAAATGCACTTGTTATTTTACAACAGTTAAAAATAACTACATTTTTAATTATTTTAAAGGTAAATACCTTTCTTTCCTTCTGAATATTTTTCTACGAATATTTTTTTGAACACAAAAAATAGTTGCTCGTAATAGTTGGAATCGTAAATAAAAGTTAAGAAATTTTAGCTAACTTTACATTAGGGTTTGCAATTACAGTTGAAATTGCTGCGGTTAACGGTTAATCGCGCTCACTATAAAACATATTTTTAACTCAATTGTTTAACACAAAATAAATTCATTTTAACTTACAACGGCAAATTTATTAAGTCATTAAAATCTTAAGCAAAAAAAATCAAAAAATTTAAATCGAATTGAATTACACATTTGTTTGGAAAAATTGGTTGAATATAAGCTTCAACAAAAAATTATTCCTTTTGAAAAATATGATTAAAGAAAGAATGAAGAACAAGACCATGGTTTCCAATACTAAAAGTTCGCATTTTTATAGAAAACATCATTTAAATTTATTAAATCAATGAAATTTTTTAAATTCCTGATTATTTATCAACAGTTTGATCATCATTTGAACAAAAAAATAACATTATTATTGTTTCAAATTAAAAACAAAAATTTTAAAAAGTGTAGTACATAATTTTACAATTTTTTAGATTTGTTTCTTAGATATTTCTTAAGTAAGAAATTTTCAAACCAAAAAAGAATTATTTAAAAAATTGGTCTATAAAATTGGTCTATAAAATTGGCCCATAACGTTTGAAATTTATACAGAAAAATGGCGTTTTAATATTTTTTTAAACTCTTTTAATATTAAATTCTTACAAAAATCTGGTTTTAAATGTATGATAATTTAACCGCAACCACACACTGCATTTATGATTACGGTTAAATAGTGCGATTAACCACGATTACGCTTGCCACCGAAATGCAAACTCTACTTCACATAATTTACTTCTTGTGTAATAGTTTACAATTTCAAGGAAAATTATGTTATGCCTGTTTGTTTACTTAAGCAATTGACTATTGTTACTACAGCTTGAAATTTTCAACACAAAATGTAAACATTTTTCAAATTGTAGTAAAATAGTAAAAAAATGCTTAAATTCGCAGACTAACTATATATAAATATTTGACTTTAAGGTTTTTTCTAAAGAGAAACCTTTTTTAGATTTATTAATGGAATATTTTATTGAGCACAAAAATTGTTTTAAAAAAGTTTGAAGTTCTGATTATCTCAGTTTCTGAAAATTTAAAAATTCATTTGTCAATGTGTACTTTATTGAGCACAAAAATTGATTGCTGGTGATATTTGAAAATCTGTAAAAAAAAAGTAAATAAATATTATTCAATTAAAAATATTTACCTCCTTGTTCATTATAAACTCTTTCTTTGGAAAGTTTAAAGATTTGCTCAGCAGAATCCAATAAAGTCCAACCCGAATTGCTAAGAGCATATTCTTTAGTTCTATAACGTTTGATCAAGGCATAAGCACTAACCGAATCATTATACATGGTTGCTCTATAAAATCAGATAGAAAAAAATTATCACCACTATTTTTTTTTTTTTTTTTGTATTAATACTTACATCATTAAATTTCTTAAAATTTTTAAATCCGCTACTATCAATTTTGTTTGTGAATTCAATTGATGCCATATACAATCTAATTGTGCTTGTAATATCTTATGAAACTTTTTGGTAACACAATTTTCCACCGTTATCTCTTCCATATCCACCGAACGATTAATACGTTTAATTTCACGCACTAAATAATTCATTATATCCAATATATGTGTTTGTATTAACTTCATTTTCGAAGTTAAAGGAACATGTAATTCTATAGTTTGTGCCTCATAAGGTTTTAATGAAGACTGGACGGTAGCATGAAATCTGGGCCATATAAACAGCTCTTTAACAAATAAATTTCGCATTGTACGTTCAATATGGCCATACCCAATGGTAAATGCTTCAGCACTGCTGGAGAAGGCTTTAATAAACCCAGTTTTATTGCGTTGCCTGTATAAACGTAAGGCAAATGCTTCCTGGCAGGATTCAATAATAGTATGGGCACGTAATACTATAATCCCAGTTATTAATTCTATGGGTATTCTTTGTTTTAGTAGATCTACTACTAAAATACGAGTGGTTATAAATTGTATACCACCTTCTAAATAAACACGTTCTCTGGAAAATAAAAGTGTAAACAAATTAATACTTAAAAATTTGTTTAAGGAGAATTTTGTAAAATATGGTAAACAAGTGCAAAGATAATATTTCTAATTTTAGAGGATTTGACAATAAAAATCTTCTGACATTCTGAGACATTTTTCTTATAAGAACTTTTTAAGATTCTATGAAACTTTTTCTTTGGAAAAATTCTGACATCAAGTAAATTTTCCTTTAGAATCATCTTAGATTTTGCATTTTTTTGTTTTTAATTGAAGTTCTTTTATGAAATATTTTTAATTCATAATTATAATAAATTTTTCCCTAAAATAAATCAGATTCGTAGACTATTTTCCTCCAGAAATATTCTAGGATCGTACAATATTTTTCTTCTGTTATTCTGTGATATTTTTTTTAGAAATATTGAGAAACCTAAAAAGGCAATTTCTTAAGGAAACATTAATATTGATAAACCCTTCTTCTAAAAGAATTATCAAACATTCCAAGATATTAATTTCAAAAAAAATAACAGATTGAAAATATGTTTTGAAATAGAATATTCTCAGATTTGGAAATATTTTTTCCATTCTAAATTATGACAAAAATAAATCGTTCTATAGAAAAATTCTCCATTTATGTGATATTTTCAATAGAAAATCCACAGTTTTTGTGAGGTTTTTTCTACAGAAAATTTATCTGGTTCTAAAACAACATTTTAAAGAAATTTTTTTTAATTTTTATATAAAAAGTTATAAAATTTACAGACCACAAAAAATTTTTCAAAGAAAAATTATTTTCTATATAAAAACTGTCATATTCTGACATTTTTATAAAGAAAAATTGTTAAGATTCTAAAAAAATTTTTGTAATAGAATATAATTTATATTTGTTGACATTCTTCTTATAGAAAAATTCTGAAAAAGACACGTTTTTTTATTCTAAATTTTGATTCTTCTGGTAACTTACACATTTTTTGTATAAAACATTTTTGTGTAGGAAGATACATTTTTTGATAAACTCGTAAAGACATTTATTGTGGAAAACATATCTTCTATAAAAAAATTTTCATATATTTAAATATTTTGTCCCTTGATAAATATTTAAATATTTTTTTCCGTTTCAGAATTTTGTGTAAAATTATTATCAGGTTTTTCGAAATTATTGATATAGAAATGTTTTTATTTCAGAGAAATTATTGCATTTAAAAATTTTAAGCTTTTAAAAATGTCTTCTTACAGAAAAATTATCAGATTTTGTGGCATTTTTCCTACAGAAAAATGATAAGCCTGCATCATTTTGTGTATAGAAAATATTTGTATGGAAAATTATAAACTGTCAGAAATTTTTTTTAGATGTTTTTAAATTGCATTCGGAAATTAAGGAAGCTATACTTAGCGAAGTAGAAAACCTAAGCCCGGCCGAAGGCCTGTCACTCGAAAGACTTTTTGGATTATATTTTTATTAAGACACGCCTACTTGAAACGGCGCGGCCGACAAAAAAAATGCACCATCTAACTCAGCGTGGCCACTTAAGTCGACGCATAAACTTTTATCAATTTTAGAATAATTTCAGTTAACCTTATTTGTTCCAGTTTTGTACAGAAAAATTCTTAAGTTCAAGGAATATTAATGAAAAAAATCTACTGGCTATAGCAATTTGTTAGACTGTAACAAAAACTTAATGAATCAGAAATTTTACTGCCGAAAAATGGCAGAATTTTCTAAGAAAATATCTTTGAAAAAATTAGATTAGGATAAATTTGTTCTAAAAAAAAATGTTTCTCGAAAAATTTTTAAGTCCTTAAATAATGTTTTATAGAAAAATATTCTTTGCAAAAATAGACTCTTTAATTAAAGAATAGTAGAACACTCAAAAAAGTTTATCGGTAGAATCTACTGATAATGGCAACAAAGGTATTTCTCCAACATAACTAAAACTGTTATTTTTAACTGTTGAAAAATAACTAACAAATTCATTAAAATACCTAAAAATATCGTAAAATTAACTGACAAATTTTTAATATAAAATGTTTTAAGCTGACAAAATGGGTAAAAGCTACTGTTTTTTTACAGTTATTACTTTTGATGTTAAGAAGTATATTTTAACAAGAAAAAAATACAATAATTTTTTTTCTTTCGATTACAAGCCTATTTAAAATTTGAAGTAAAAACTCCAAACTGTTCCACAGTTATTATGCTTTTATGCGTGGGAGATACAAGTTTCTGACTTTTATTTGCAAGCTATGATAATATAAATAATAACAAATATAATCTAACAAGAATTTTTAAAATTTAAAGAAATTCAACGAAACTTCTTATTTTTTTAAATAACTAACAAAAACAACTGTTTACTGTAAAAATACTGTTCGGGTATTTGTGTATTATGATATTAAAAACAACTGATTTAAACAACTGTTACGAAATTACAGTACTTTTCTTTAGTTGTTTTCTTAAATAACCGTCATAACAGTTGTTTTGCATTTTTCTATAGAAAAACGACAGTAATTACATTTAAAAACCACAACTACTGATAACTACACAAACAACTGTCATGTAATAACTGTCTAACTTTTCGGAGTAAATAGTTCCCCGTTTCTTAGAAATATTCTGTTATATATTATAGGAATTTTGCATAATTTGTGTAAGTTACCTCTCTGTTGCTGTATTAGCCACCTCATGTATATATTTCTTTTCCAATCTAGACTTATAATACTCATCTTCCCAGTCCGAACTATTAATGATTAATATTAAGTTACCCGCATCACTGTAAACTTTAAGGATATTAAATAACACACGTTCATAGCTCAGACCTCTGCAAAAATTTAATTTGAATAATCTAATTTGAATAATTTGTTGCTAACAAAAACCTTACTTGGCGCACACTATTAAGGCATCCGCATGTACCATATCTAAAAACATTTGTTTTTCATAGTCCAACATTACAACATCTTTGCGCATTAAGTATTCCTCGGCTGTAACAATATTGGCCAAATCTTCATCTTCTTGCTTTTTTTGCTGCTCCATTGTTGTTTTACTACAGGAGGGTTGCTCACCATCATTTATTATCTTGTCTGGCAGTGCAAATTTTTCTAGTTCTTCCATTATTTTTATTAAATTAATGTTTTGTTATAAATATATTACAAGAATTTGCGAAAGTTTTATAGAAACCGGCAAAATTGTTTTGTTTGCATTTTTCCAACAGCTGTTTTTTAGTTCATGAGGGAAGAAGTTCAATCGAAGGATTCAAAATGCAGAAATATTTACCACTTTTTTCTTTTCTTTAGTACTGTAATTCACCTCAAGTACTGTACTCACAATGTTGTCGTTTTAAGATACATAAAACAGGGTCGTTGAATTCATTTCAGCTGACAACAGTGTTGCCAGAAAAAAATTAGCTGGTCAGCCCATTGTGTAAGTTGAAATCTCCAACAATCCGCAAAACATAGGGGGTAATTTTCTAAAACACTTCAGTGAAGTGTTGCGTTATTTCTATAGAAATTGTTTTTGTTACAAAAACAATTTACATTGAAAGTTCCCTTCACTTCACCCAAGTGTTTTACGAAATTAGGTAGATAAACATAATAACCCGGTGAAAAATGTTCATTTACGCTCAAACATGTTCATATATGGTTTATGTATGGACACATATGAACAAATATGGATTTTTTATGAACATATATGGATTTTATATGAACATATATGGAAGTATATGTGATTCCATATATGGAAAAAATTTCATATACAGAGAAATATATGGAAACATCTGTTATTTCATATATGGAAATGGCACTCATATATGGACTAATATGAAAGTATATGTTATTCAATTTATGCAAAAGGGACTTGTATATGAACATATTTCGAAGAATACATTTTTCCATATATGTAAAAGGAACTCATATTTGGATAAATATGAAATTATATTTAATGCCATGAATAAAAAAAGGAACATATGTAGCGCCTAATTTGAATGTCATACATAAATTTATATCTATCGTACAACCTTATAATAAAGGACAGCAACGTTCGCATGTATTCGCATATATTTAATAAATGTATATGTTCATATATGTCCATATATGAACATATACTTAGGTGTTACCTCATTTTTCGGATCCATACATATATGGTGGAACCATAAATGTTCATATATGGACATTTTTCACCGGGAATTGAATCCATAAATTGGTTCTAAAGTTATTATTACATCTAAAGCCCGGTATTTTGTTCGTACCTTTGCGGAAAAAGCTGTCAAATTCCATATAAAAAAAATTATTTTTCACTTGCATGGAATTGTTGCGAAATTGCGGTGGAATTTTTTTCGCATCAATTTAATAGACAGGACCATTTGAAAATGTAGCGAAAAAGTGACATTTTGTGTTAATGATTGTAACTTTTTATAGACCATAAAAAATTTGTGAATTTTAATGTTTTTATTATAGTTTTTAAGCTCCAAACATAGAGCGAAATTTTTTCGCTCTTTTGAACAAAATACTGGGCTTAATTTAAAGAAACGCATTTTTAAAGAAAAAATAAATTAAATTATTGAAGAAAAAATAAATATATAACAGACTTTAAAATTGAAGGATTTACGGTGTTCTTATTGAATTCGTGCGAAATGGGTATATCATCTAAAATACACTCACAAACATTTGACAGTTACTATATGACAGTTGTTAGTGGAGTAATCAGTAGGTTGTTTTTAACCGTAATTATTAGTTGTTTTTCTATGGAAAAATATAAAAAAACTTATGACAGTTTTTTTAAGAAAACAACTAACGAAAAGTATAATTTTGTAACAGTTGTTTAAATCACTTAGTTTAAAAATCATAATAAACAACTACGAAAACAGGGGCCAGATTCCCGCAGTCGTAAGTGTTCAAAATAGTTAAAAAATTTAGTGTTTAAAGTGCAAATAAAAGAACACGAATAACTGTTGTTACAACTTTAACTCATATTTGTAATAAAGGAAGGAAACGCTTCACCTCTAACCTGTTTTTAATCTTTTAAATGTTTCAAGTAACAATAATTGCTATCGAATAAAACTCGATCACGAGTGCAGTAATTTGCCCTCAGTATTTTTGCAGTAAACCGCAGTTTTTGTTTGTTATTTAAAAAATAAAAAATTCGTTGAATTTTAAAAATTCCTGTTCAGTTTATATTTGTTATTAATGATGTATTAGTAGTTGCCAAATAAAAATCAGAAACTTGTATTGTATATCCAATGCATAAAAGCATAATAACTGGAGAATGGTTGGAATTTAATTTCAAATTTTAAATAGGCTGAAGTAATCACACATATTTTTGTAATCGAAAGAAAAAAATTGTTTTTTTTTTTATTAAAATGTACTTTTATAAACAAAAAGAATTGACTGTAAAAAACAATAATTTTTAAGGATTTTTTCAGTTGTTTTGAAATTTTTGTAGTAAAAATTTATCAGTTAATTGTTAGTTATTTTTCAACAGTTAAAAATAACTCAAGTTTTAGTTATTTTAAAGGTAAATACCTTTGTCGCCTTTTTAACTGCATATACCTTTATTTTAACTGTCATTTTCAGTAGATTCTACCGACAAACTTTTGTGAGTGTAGAAAACGAAATGTTGCACAGTGTAAAATATTATTGTGGTCCTGATCAAAATGGATTTTATAAATTTTTTATTTCTGATATAAATTGGGTATTGCCCTAAAACTGAGATGTCGTGCAACAATAATATATATTACATAAAAAAAAATTGGGAAAGTTCCGCAAAATCGGCAATTCTGGCAGCCCTGCCTATGTTTCATACAAAAGATTTTGAACTGAAAAAAGGGAACTATCCATTTTTACGGGAAATGCCCATTGCTATTCATGTTTTACTATATAAAAGATCATTTGTTTGAGATCATTTTTAGTACCAATCTATCTTTTCAAGTGTATACGTCGTAGTCCCTTCGCATATAAACAAATTAAATCAATTTTATTAAATAAGTAAATCAACAAATAAAGTGATAACCAAAAAACAATTTAAATGTTTGCGAGCCAAATACAAGAGAAAAAATTCTTGATCAACAATACCAAGTGGTGGTGGATGTGGTGAATTTAAGCGACAATATATTAGCAGTGATTTAAAAAAAGATCACTCAAAGTTTCATCAATTTTTCTTATTTAAAATTTAAAACTCTTAGGTGGGCGAGTTCCAGTGTAGCTCAAGTTAAGGTATGTAAATTGAATTAAATAATTTTCGATTTGAACAGATGAAGAGTACAGTCACAAAAGTTTGTCGGTAGAATCTACTGAAAATTACAGTTAAAACAAAGGTATATGCAGTTAAAAAGGCGACAAAGGTATTTACCTTTAAAATAACTAAAACTTTTGTTATTTTTAGCTGTTTAAAAATAACTAACAAATAACTACCAATGTCGTAAAATTAACTGATAAATTTTTACTACAAAGAAAACTGACAAAACAACTGACAAAATCGGTAAAAACTACTGTTTTTTACAGTCAATTCTTTTCGTTTATTGGAAATATATCAATAATAACAAATATATACTAAACAAGAATTCAAAAAAATTCAGCGAAATTTTTTATTTTTTGAATAACTACCAAAACTAATTGTGTACTGTAAAATTAGTGTTTTGGTAGTTGTTTATAATGATAATAAAAATAACTGCTTTAAATAACTGTTACGAAATTACAGTACTTTTCGTTAGTTGTTGTCTTAAATAATCTTGATAACTGTTGATTTGCATTTTCTATAGAAAAACAACTGTAATTACTGTTAAAAACAACAACTACTGATTACTACATAAACAACTGTCATGTAGTAACTGTCAAACTTTTTTGAGTGCATCAATTTTTCGTCAATACAAAACTATAAGCAATTAAAACAAGTGTCATACGGGATTTACTACCAGTGTTGTCAGATTTGACGATTTATCGTCATTTTGACAATTTTTGCTATCAAAGATATCCAAATGACGATTTGACGATTTTTTCCTTCAGAATTACGATTTTTATTTAATGCGAAATACAGCAAAAAATGTGCAAAAATACGATACTTTTCCATAATTCTAAATCTCAAGTTTTTAATTTTTAAAATTGTGAAGAATTGCAAACAAATTAATATGGAAACAAACTAAAAAACCGCTGCAAAATTAGATAATTTTTATTCAGCAAATCCATACGATTTTTGAAAAATATTTTAGAATTTGAAATTAAAAGTGTTCATATTGAAGAAATTCTAATTAAAATTATATCTAGAGAAAATGTAAAAATCCTTTCAAGTACATTATAATTTTTTATTTATTGCGAAACTGTCAATTTTTCTTTAAGATACGTATTTTAAAATGTACAAAATTTAGGTTGTTAGGAACAATTTAAAAAATATGATAATTTTTGTGTAAAACTTCTGTCCTAAAACTGTAACGAATCTCAATTTTTTTCGTGGAGAAGAATGCCTGTAAAATAAATATTAAATATTTTAAAATCTGAATTTTTTTTGGTGTTCCATTTTTTAGAGCAACTATTTCAGGATATGGCAAATTTCGATGATGTTTGTAAATATTATATTAAATATGTTAAATCGAACAAGCACGAAATGATTAAAAAAAGGAAAATTTTTAAAATGCTTATTTAGTTTGACGATTGTAAAGACGATTTTTCAAAACGCTATTTTGACGATATTTTCCAAAATTTTCGACGATTTTGTGCCTCATAAACCTGGCAACACTGTTTGCTATATAAAAAAGATCGTTTGTTTGAGATAATTTTTAGTCCATATCTATCGTTTGAAGTGTTTACGTCGTAGTCCTTTGCATATAAAAATAAATAGAATCAATTTAATAAACAAATTATCGAAGTGATATAAACAAAGAACAATTTAAATGTTTGGGAATAAAATAAGTACTAGACAAGAATTCTTGACCAACTATACCAAGTGGTGGAAGTGGTGAATTTTAAAGTGACAAAATAGCATTGCGTTGATTGATTAAAAAAAAGATTATTCAGTTTTCTCTCATGAAATTTCGTATTTAGAAATTTTTCTTGTAAAATTGAATCTCTTATTAGGTGGGCAAGTACCTACTAGTACAACGAAAGTAAGTAAATTGAATTAATTTTTTTTAAATAAGTAAATTGTAGTTTCTTGTTGAACAGTGGTTTAAGGTTTCGTTTACATGCACCGAAATCTCAAAAATCACCACCCTGAATAAACAATGAATTTTAAAGCTTTTAGATGTTCAATTTTGAATAAAGCTTACGTAGATACATATTCTAATAAATAAATTCTTTAAAAATTTAACGTCTTTAGGCTTCATTGCTTTTTCAGAGTTGTGAATATCTAAAATGTTCCCTGTACATTAATTTCAAGTTAATTTTACTTTACATTTTTCTGGGAAATTTTTTACTATACTCGTATATACAGAACTTCAAAGAATGAATTCTTTTTTGAATAAAGTCCTTAAAAATACCATTCGATTTCCTTCAAAATCGATTGAATTAATTGTTAACCATTCGCAGAGACTTCATCCTTTAGAATTTATTCGATCGAATTCACTTTTAAGGAATTCAATCAATTTATCTCATTAGATTTTATCAATCATTAAATTCAATCGTTAGTAATTCGTTCGAATGGACTTAGCTGTATCTTTGTCATTTATGCTCGGTTTAGAACAATATGTACACAATTGGAAAGGTAATAGGTTTTATTATTATTAACCCTTTACGACCCCGCGAAGGAATTTAAAATTTTTTTAAAGAACGTTTTTATTTCATAAAAATGCTTATATAAGAAAAAAAATTTGTACTTTTATTGTCAAGATTTAAAGCTTTCATTTTAGATAATTATTAAGTTTTTATCACTTCAAACACCAAAGATATTTGGGGTCAAATTTAACTTTTATTTACATGTTACTTGAAAAAATCCACTGACTCTTCCTAACAATTATACTGAAGATTTTTTGGAAAAAATATTAAACTTGATTCTCAAGGGGTTAATTTTTCAGTATAATTGTTGGTAAGAGTAAAAAGAAGCGTAAAAATTTGTAAAAGCGATTCTTTTAAAGACAACTCTTTATTGGAGGTAATAGGTTAAGATGGCAAGTACAATAGTTGCAAGTAATATGTTTTTTAAGTTGATATGGATTCTCTGTAATATCATAGAAACTTTTTATAAAAGTGCGATTATTGAAAAAAGAAATGCTACACTCAAAAAACTTTGTCTACTGACTAAAATTAATTCGTCATAAATCATAAAAAAACAATTTTAAATACGTAATAAAAAAGAAAAATGTAATTCGTCCAAATCAAAAAAATCAACATATAATTCGCGAATCAAAAATATTTTTTTTTTATTCTTTTTTAGAAATTTAATTATTACTGATGATTGAATTTTTTAAAGATCTGAAACAAATGAATCATTTTTAGTTGAAATAAAATGAATTAAGTAATTCGTTTAATTCTATGAAAACAATCAACAAAAATCAAATTGATTCTTTGAATAAGATATTTATTTATTTACTAATTGGATCAGATTTATGTTTTAAAAGTCTGATTAAGTTGATATGGATTCTTTGTGATATCAAAGTAACTTTTTATAAAAGTGGGATTATTGAAAAAATAAAGTCTACACACAAAAAAGTTTGTCGGTAGAATCTACTGAAGTGACAGTTAAAACAATGGTATATGCAGGTAAAAAGGAGACATAGGTAATTTACCTTTAAAATAACTAAAAATATAATTATTTTTAACTGTTCAAAAATAACTAACAAATTCATTGAAAATAACTAACAATGTCGTAAAAATAACAAACAAATTTTTACTACAACTATTTTAAAACAACTTACAAAAAAACTACTGTTATTTTTTTTAATTTTTTATAAAATAAAAATAAATTTAAATAAAAAAATTCAATTTTTTTCTTTCGATTCCAAACGGTTCCCTAGTTATTAGTTTTTTTTTTATCAATTGTAGATACAATAAAGTTTTCTGATTTTTATTTGCAAACTATGATTATATCAACAAAAACAAATATACATTAGATATACAAAAACTCAACCAAATTTTTTATTTTTCAAATAATTAAAAAAAAAACCTGTTTACTGCAAAAATACTGTTTTGGTAGTTGTTTATTTTATTATTAAAAATAACTGCTTTAAAAAATAGTTACGATATTACAAAACTTTTCGCTAGTTGCTTTCTGAAATAACTGTCATAATAGTTGTTCTGAATTTTTCTATAGAATTGAAACTGTAATTAAAGTTAACAATTACTAATTATTACTCAAACAACTGTCATGTAGTAAATGTCAAACTTTTTTGGGTGTACATATGTATATTGTTCGTGGTTTTATTTGTCATAATTTTCTCTTATAAATACAATTTGTGATTTTTTTATACGAATTTACAGTTTGTTTTCTTTTGTTTGCGTTTTTATTTATCTTGAAACTAATATGCCGGTAGGGGATCCCTTTTCAGATAATGTAAAAATAATAGCATATTATAACGCATTTAGAATATATTTTTACTCTACTAAATGATAAAATAAATTCCATACAGAAACAATATTGCTAAAAGTAATGGTAGAGCAACACTAACCAAAAAATCCCAATAAAGATTTAAAACCATTTCAAAAGACTATCGTTAACATTAAAATTACCACTTACGAAATAACTGACAATGATGTTATACTTACTTCGTTATTCGAAATGGTTTAAAATACCGTTAACCTTAAAACATAATTTTTTTTATTTCTTTCTCTCAAAAAGATAATTTTTAAAATATTGACTTTAAGCTTTTATTGGACAGCTAGCTAGTTATTGCTGTTGTTTACGCATACACATAAGGCTTCACAAAGTGAAGATCCGAAAGTTTTCAAAAATAGTCAAAAAAAGGACTATCGTTAACCTTAAAATTTCACTAACGAAATAACTTAATTACCGTTAACCTGAAAATAGCCTAACGAATATAAAAAACATTCAAAAACTAGTTTTCTACGAAAATGGGTCATGGGTCGGTCTAAATTTCCTATAACGAAATACTTTTGAAATAAAGTTATCCATGGCTCGTATGAATAAAAATATATATTGCTAATAGGGGGAAATATTGGATTTTTTAAGTAATTACAACACAATTCTAGTCTGCTTCCGAGTGGCTAATTTTTTTTTCGTTTATATTTCATTCTATTTTATAAAGCCCCCCATACATTTGCAATATTATGTCCAATATAATGGCACAGTATTTTTCTCGTTTTGCCTCACACACATACAATAAATTGCAACATATATGTTACAAAAGATCGCCACAATATTTTATGCAATATATGAATTCAAAATAACCTCAAAATGCACACAAATATAAATATCGCAAAATTAAAATTGTACAGTGTTGCCAATAGATTATAAAAAATAGATATTACTAATAGAGCGAAATACAGGTTTTTTTAATCAATTAGTTCACAAAAAAAATTTTTTTTAATATTAAAATTTTATAGTCAGAATTTAGAACGAATTTTTTCTATAACTTTACTTAAGTAAAAAATTTGTAAACAAAATTTATTACGTAAGTAATATTTAAGACAAAAGTCGTTCTTAGCTTTGATTAAATATAAAACTGTACCTAAGAAATAAGAACCCTAATCCATGGGCGAAGTAAGGACTGATTTTTATGATATCAACCAGAACAATAACAGTACCCAGCAAAAATAGACATGATTTTAGAAGTACTGCAGTTCTAAAAGCACGTTTTTCAACGCTTTTCTCTTCTCAATAAAAGAAGGCAGAGTTTTTAATGTTTTTGTATTTTTCTCATACAACCGCAATAAAAGAAGCTGCTTTCAAAAATGCAGTAAAAAGTAGTACTTCGTTTATTGCGGGTAAATGACATGGATTTGCATACTACATTTTAGTGCTGCTAAATTCGGTTACTTTTCAATACTCGATACTACTCGATATTTTTGATTTGAATACTCGATACTACTAAATACTTTTAACGGTTTTTAAATTTGAAATTTTTTTGTAAAATTTTTTGAAAATGTTTATGGTAATTCAATATTTAAATTTATACACATATTTTTAAACTTTTTCACCAACTATTTATTGCCTTTTTCATAATTTTTTAACATATTATTTTAAATATTTTACTTCTGATTTTTTCTTTTAGCAGAGTTGTAATTTAGTGACAAATATTTTAGCAGAGTCACACTTTTGTGGTAAATATTTTAGCGGAGTCACATTTTAATATATTTTGTCTGTCCAAAATGCAACTCTGAAAATATCGAGTCGTAGTTTTGAGTATCGAGTACCCCAAAAAAGAGACAAATACTCGATACTCGATACCCACTACTCATATTTTTACCAGCACTACTATATTTCGTTAAATAATGAAATTATTTTTTCACGCACTTCTATTTCACAGCTCATTTTAAAGCAAATAAGTATCGAATAATTTTAAAACTTGACATGAGGATTTGTACATATTTAGCAAAGGCATCTTGATTAAAAAATAAATAAATTTTGAATTTGAAAAACCGTTTTTAGTGTGTACCTATTTTTATATTATTAACAAACAAAATTTTGCACTAATTACACAAAACTAATGCAGATAATATATTTAACAATACAAGATAGACTTGTGTAGTTCGTGAACGAACTATTTCAATTGAACTAGTCACTCAATTGATCGAAAAATCTAATTCACTTCTAATCGCTCTTCTAGTTCAATCGTTCATTTTATTACCTTTGGCCGGAGATAATTTTATTTCTTTTTATTAATTAAAAATATTTTCTGCACTAAACAGTTTTCTTTTTTTCTTAAAATTCTTAATTTGTCTGATATTTGTTAACCTTGTTAACTAAAAGACGAGCTATATGAATTAGCTACCTATTCAAAATTGCCAAAACCAACGATCGAAAAAATTGTTTTCTGAACGATTGAACGAAATTGTCAGAGCTATTGAACTAGAAGAACGAACTAGTTCTTTACAATAAATTGAACTAGAAAGAGCGGTCACCAAAAAGAACTGGAATGCCCAAGTCTAATACAAGAGCACTTTACAATTGAATTAGCATTTCTTAAAAACAATAAAATTATTTAATTAAAAACACCACATTTTCATGTTTGTTATTTTTCACCGAAACTCTCTTAAAACCAGTTCAGTTTTTTAGATGAGAGCCGTGGTACCCAGGTACCCAGCAGAATCTTTCATTACCAAATAATGGTTATATAATGAAACTAAAAACTTTTACTACTTATAATTCGGGTCAGTACTACACTCATAGAAATAAATCTGTAAAAATAGCAGAAAAAGTTACTAAAAATTAGTTACAAATGATGATGCAGAAAAAACTGCTAAAATTAGCAGATTTTTTACTTAATACTAGTAAAATGAGAACAGCAAAATTAAAACTGTTAAATTTACAGGATTTTAGTTATATTTAAGTTAACTTTTAGTTAATTGAAAATAGCAAATTGTACTGCAAAATTTGCAGAAAATTATGCTAAATATTAGAAAAATAAAAATAGCAAAAATAAACTGTTATATCTACAAAATTTTTGCTATTTTTAAGCTAAATTTAGTTGAATGCAAATAGCAGTCTATTCTGCTAAAATCCGCAGAAATATTTGCTAAAAAATTGTAAACTGCTGTTTTTAAAAGGCTCGATTTTTATTTGCATTTAAAAAAATTTCGAAAATTTTAAATTTTTTTGTGATTTTTTAGACTACTAATTGTTTAGCAAATTTTTTTGCTGAATTCAGCAGGTTAATTTGCTATTTTTCATTAACAAAAATTTAGTCCAAATATAACTAAAATTTTGTATCAAAGGAATTAAATATGCTAAAAATCCCAAACGTATTTAACAAATTGTGAAAAATAATCCGCTGCAGGCATGTCCCTATCCGGATTTCATTCTTGCCTAAGGAAATCGTCAAGGGACGACGTTTTTAGAATTTCTGGAAATATTTGTTAAGTTAAATTACAAACTCAATGAGAATTTTTTGTTCTCGTCTAGGAGCGTTATTAAACATTTAAAATATCAAAGAAAAAACAAAAACAACAACAGAAAATTTTCCACAATTTGCTTTGTCATCTTACAATGTACTACTCTGTTGTTTTGACAGATCTAGCAATGTAGTGACATCCATTCATGTAGAAACAACAATAGAGAACAATGTTTTCTAAAGTGTCAGTAACATTTAAATTTGCACAAGCACTTGCATTAGTTTTTTTAATTTTATTTTATCGGGATATACATTAATTGCATCAAAGGAATTAAATATGCTAAAAATCCCAAACGTATTTAACAAATTGTGAAAAATAATCCGCTGCAGGCATGTCCCTATCCGGATTTCATTCTTGCCTAAGGAAATCGTCAAGGGACGACGTTTTTAGAATTTCTGGAAATATTTGTTAAGTTAAATTACAAACTCAATGAGAATTTTTTGTTCTCGTCTAGGAGCGTTATTAAACATTTAAAATATCAAAGAAAAAACAAAAACAACAACAGAAAATTTTCCACAATTTGCTTTGTCATCTTACAATGTACTACTCTGTTGTTTTGACAGATCTAGCAATGTAGTGACATCCATTCATGTAGAAACAACAATAGAGAACAATGTTTTTGTATATTTAACAGTTTTATTTTTGATGTTCCTATATTTATAATATATAGCAAAAATAATCTGCTAATTTAGCAGTTTTTTCTGCAGCATCATTTTTAACTAATCTTTAGTAGTTTTAACTAAATTTTTTACGGACTTTTTTCTATTAGTGTAGTTATTTTAGACGAAGTTGTTTTAATAAACAGTCTAGCTTACACGCGACTACTTATTTAACTATAAAGATAATGTGATATTGGTAACTACTTATTTTTAAACCACTAATAAGTATATGAGTAAGCCATATTATTTAACTACTTGTAACCACTTGTTTTTTAACTGCTTATGATCATACACTCATAGAAAAAAGTTTGTAGAAAAGTTAGTAAAACTGTTAGTACTTCAACTTAACAAATTTTTAACTAAGTTTTAGTTAAAATTTAATTTTTAGATAATTTTTTTGCTACCTCCACATTACTAACTTACAAATTTTTTCGCTATATTTTTTTGCTGAATTTAGTTACTAATTTTTAATAATAAATTTGTTAACTTTACAGTATTTTGCTGAATTTTAGTTACTAATTTCTAACAGAAGATTTGCTAATTTTACAAATTTTTTATAAACTAAACCACCAAATTTGGAGCGCTTATAAACAGAATGTTAAATGACTCATAAAAATTACTGCATATTTTTAACTCGACAAAAATAATACAAAAAGTTTTTAAATAAAGCTAAATTGAAATGGTTGAAAATTTGTCCTACTCATAAAATATCTAAATTATTAAAATTTATGAGAAAAGTTTCTATTTATCGTAATACATTAATTTTCTAAGATCAATGTTTATTTTGGACGAACCATTTTAATATGAAAATTTTGATTAAAAGTATATCTTGGGACCAAGTGGAGTTTACGGGGATGACCATAATTTTTTGCCCCCAATATTGTACTTTTTAAGCTTATTTAAAGAATACAATATTTTTAATCGCCCACACCTTCTTTCCTGTGGGTGGAGCTTTAGAGGTGAGAATGGAAACTCAGATAAATTCGGAAGTACATATCCGATCAGCAAACAATGAAAATCAAAAGAAGGGTCTCTGAAATACATTTTGTTATGGTTAACATCATGATACAACCATACTACTTAGGTAGATGCATTAGGGAGAGTTTGACAGTTCAGGGTTTTATTATGACAGTTCAGGGATTTTTTCGTATGCTTTCGCTATGTATCAAAAGTAGCCGATTACATTTTTTGTTGTTGTTTGTTGTGTTTGTTGTTCTAATGCATCTACCTAATATGGTGGTATCATGGGTTAACATATTATTGTCTATAAATATTACCACTTTTACAAAAAATCATTCTTGGGAAATTTTCATTGGCATTGAAATGTAATTGGCATTACTTTATCTCAATGTCAATGCCAAAAAATTTCATCACCATTCAATGCCAATGAAATTTTTTCAATTTGCATTGATGAAAACAATGTTAATGAAATGCACACATAATTGAAGAAAAAGCATTGTAATATAAAAAAAAATATGAGAAATACGCGAATTTTTAATTTTTTTTTCTTAATTTATTCTTTTATTAAAACATGAAAACAAATACTTCTTTCATCAATTATAAATGGGCATTTAGGCATTGAACAATGCCAATTGAAAAAATTTCAATTAATTGACACATTCAATAAACTGGTTCCAAGTATGTTTTTAAATACACATATATTTTTTATTTATTAATTTTCATTTCATTTGTTCCTTTTTTTTTACCTTTTTCCAGTCCACTAGTAATCTGCAAAAGTTTTGTTGATTTCAGAAAATTTTAGCAAAAATTTTGTAGATTTAACAGTTTTTTTTTTGCTATTTTCATTTTACTATTATTTAGCAATTTTTTTGCTGATTTTAGCAAGTTAAATTGTTATTTGCAATTAACAAAAATTTAGCTCAAATATTACTAAAATTCTGTAAATTTAACAATTTTTTTTGCTATTTTTATTAAACTACTATTCAGAAATTTTTTTTTACTAATTTTAGCAGGTTAAATTGTTATTTGCAATTAACAACAATTTAGCTCAAATATTACTAAAATTCTGTAAATTGAACCGTTTTTTTTTTGTTTTCATTTTATTAATATTTAGCAAACTGATTCTGCTAACATTAGCAGTTTTTTCTGCAGCATCATTTTTAACTAATTTTTAGTAACTTTTTCTGCTATTTTTACGGACTTATTTGTGTACGAAAAACTACTTAGTTTGGTAACTACTAATTTTTAATATTTTTGTAAAGCAGCGGGTAATCGGGTGCATAACTACTTACAAACGCGACCTTGTCGATTAAAAATAATGAGTTTTGACATCGAATTATATGTAGTAGACCCTAATTATACTGCTTATTATTTAGATATTAGTAATGAACACCCATTACTGAGATTTTTTTTTGGTATCAGCTTTTTCACATTAATCATATTAAAATAATTAAAATTTGATTATTTATTTTACTTATTTATCTTTTTTTATTCGATATCTCATACATAATAATTAGATGCCTCATATTACAGTATCGGCTGTGAGTACACACAGAAAAAAACAGGGGAATATCACCTAAAAGCTATGTAATTATACAACTACACAATTATCAAGTTAGTTTTACAAAGTTATAGTAAAATATGCACATTTTTTTGTAAAATATATACTATTCTTGCAAAATATATACATGTGTAGCGGAAAATATCCGAAAAATTACATATATTTTGCTAGAAAATTGTAAAACTTACTAGGAACTTATGTAGTTGTATAATTACATAGCACTTAGGTAAAGTTCCACCTGTTTTTTTTCTGCGTGTATGTATAAACATATTGGTAGCATTCGGCAGAGAAACCTTAAAATGATACCGGTGACTTGTAGCGCTTTGTTTTACTTACTCTGCTGAACGATGTTTTCTTTGTTTTGTTTTTAAATACATTTTTTCTACATTTTCCTTTGATTTTATAAATTTTTTGTTTTTGAATTATATTTGTATGTTTTTATTTGTCAATCATACAAAACAAAAATTTTTTAAAATCAACACCAACAAATGTATCACTATTTGATCAAAAGTAGCAAACATTTTTTACGCTACCAAAATATGACAGCGCTCAGACTGAGCGGTTAGTGATCAGGTCGTTCAGCAGATAGTTGCGCAACTGTTGTAGAAATGTTGACTGTCAAATTGTATCTGCCGAACGCACCCAATATTACGTTGTAAACTTATAAATAATATTACAAAAATAACAAAGAAATCATAAACAAAATTAATGAAAACAGTATCAAATTAACAATTAAAAAGAAAAAAGCATATAAAAATAAATTAAAAATTATGTAGGTATACATAGTATATAAAATCAAAAATGAAGTTGTGAAATACTCAAAGTTAAAAAACGTAAATATCATTCAAAATCAAACTTCCAAACAGACAATAAGCATTGAAAAACAGTTACTGTCGATTTGATACCAAATTTAATTTTCACATTTGCAAAACTATAGAATTCTCAACAAAAACGGCTTGTTAGTTCTCAAGTATATTTTTCAAATTTTTATAGACTACACTCAAAAAAATAAGTAAGTAGAAAAATTAGTAAAACATTTTGTATATCAAGTCTACTAGTTTTCAGAATTTTTTTTTTGCTGGAATTGTATTTTCAGCAAAAGAAATATAGCAAAATTTTGCTACCAAAATTATGCTGATAAACACATGTAGTACAGGTAATATAAATTATCAGGGCAGCGACTTTCATGCACTTAAAAATCGAAAATATGTGCTTAAAATATGCAAAATATGCACTTAAATGTGCACTTAAATGGAAATATGCACTAAAAATTTAATTTAATTTTAATTTTTATTGGTTTCCAAAACAACAAGATTTACAATCTTATGATTATAGTAATGGATTTTTACAACGTTTAGTTAAAACGAGTAAAAAGGTTAAAGTCGGGCATGCCGACTATACAATACCCTACACCAGTCTGGTGTATTGTTTGGATCCAAAATTCGAATGGGTTAAAATGGGGCTTATGTCAAAATTTTCTATAATGTGAGTCAGCGCACCAAATTTCATTAAAATATCTTAATATTTGCGACCTGCAGTTTGTAACCAAGCCAATTTTGGGGGGACCCTTATATGGGCACTAGTTCTAAACATGGACCGATGTTCACCAAAATCAATAGGCTTCGTCCTTGGGCCAACATAGGTCTAAGTACCAAATTTCATCAAAATATCTTAATATTTGCGACCTGCAGCGTATAAACAATATAATTTTGGGGGGACCCTTATATGGGCACTAGTTCTAAACATGGACCGATGTTCGCCAAAATCAATAGGCTTCGTCCTTGGGCCAACATAGGTCTATGTACCAAATTTCATCAAAATATCTTAATATTAATACCTGCGGCGTATAAACAGTATAATTTTGGTAGGACCCTTATATGGGCACTAGGTCTAAACATAGACCGATGTACACCAAAATCAATAGGCTGCGTTATTGGGCCGATATAGGTCTGTGTACCAAATTTCATCAAAATATCTTAATATTTGCGACTTGCAGCGTATAAACATTATAATTTTGGTAGGACCCTTATATGGGCACTAGGTCTAAACATGGACCGATGTTCACCAAAATCAATAGGCTGCGTTATTGGGCCAATGTAGGTCTGTGTACCAAATTTCATCAAAATATCTTAATATTTACGAGCTGCAGCGTATAAACAGTATAATTTTGGTAGGACCCTTATATGGGCACTAGGTCTAAACATGGACCGATGTTCACCAAAATCAATAGGCTGCGTTATTGGGCCAATATAGGTCTGTGTACCAAATTTCATCAAAATATCTTAATATTTAAGACCTGCAGCGTATAAACAGTATAATTTTGGTAGGACCCTTATATGGGCACTAGGTCTAAACATGGACCGATGTTCACCAAAATCAATAGGCTGCGTTATTGGGCCAATGTAGGGCTGTTTACCAAATTTCATCAAAATATCTTAATATTTACGAGCTGCAGCGTATAAACAGTATAATTTTGGTAGGACCCTTATATGGGCACTAGGTCTAAACATGGACCGATGTTCACCAAAATCAATAGGCTGCGTTATTGGGCCAATATAGGTCTGTGTAGCAAATTTCATCAAAATATCTTAATATTTACGACCTGCAGCGTATAAACAGTATAATTTTGGTAGGACCCTTATATGGGCACTAGGTCTAAACATGGACCGATGTTCAAAAAAATCAAACTTGTTCGTCCTTGGGCCAACATAGGTCTGCGTACCAAATTTCATCAAAATATCTTAAAAGCTGCGACCTGTAGAGTGCGCACAAGATTGCATGGACAGACAGACAGACGGACGGACGGACAGGCGGACATCGTTAAATCGAAATAAAAAAAAATTCTGAACCAATCGGTATACTATAAGACCCACGACCAATATTTTTTGGTGTTACAAACATCAGCACAAACTTATAATACCCTGACCACATAGTGGTGTAGGGTATAAAAATGTATGAAGGGATATGTTTAGATAAAAATATTTAATAACATAATAATAAAACAATAATACTAACATTAAAAACAATAATAATAAGAATAAAAACAAAATTTTCATTTGACCAAGCAAGGAATAAATAAATAAATCAATATTTCAGACACCAGGGCAAATAAATTTATTAAAATATCATTTAACTATAAAATTCAAAAAGTTTTTTCTTAAAATGCAATGCGTTGCTTATAAACTGAATGGATGATGGTAATGAGTTCCAAAGACGTATTGAATTAACATAAAATTGCCACTTGGATACAGAATTTTGAAACAATATATGGTTAATGTCCTTGGTTCTTTGGGAGTTCAAAAATTGAAGTCTATGAAATAGATATGATGGCTCCTGGATATATATAATTTTTTGTAACAAGATCAAAGTTCTTATCTTCAAACGATCATTAAAAGTAACTCCAAAAAGTTTTCTTGAGTAGGAAGAGATAGGGTCAAATTTTCTTAAGTTGAAAACATACCTAAGAATGGCATTGTAAGTAGATTTAAGTTTTTTACTACTTTTAGTATCACAACTTGCATACATTTCGCATCCGTATAGTAATGTTGGCATTATATAGGTTTTCGCAAGCAATATGCGAATGTTTAGTGGAGTTATATGCTGGGTGTGCCATAAAGTACGTAGCATTGAATAAACTTTTCCAGCGACAATATTTATGTGATCAGACCAAGTAAGTGTGTTGTTAAAAATTACACCAAGGTTTTTGGCAGTGGAGATCATTTCAATTCTCTTGACTGTTCAGGGTTAACATCGGTTCAAAAGACAATTTCAGAGTTTTCTTCTTAATCATTAAATATTTAGACTTAGATGGATTTAAACATAAACCATTTGCATTTGCCCATGCAGTGGTAATTTAAGTTTTAATATGCCCAGAAAAAATTTACAAAATATGGTAAATTTTAATCATTTCTTACTGCGCTCCAGAGATAGGTACGGCCATATGGAGTACGGCCACGGAAGCTAAATATCAGCAGATTTAACCTGTATTAGGTGTGGTTCCGTCTTTTCGTCAAATTTACAAAATATGGTAAATTTGAATAATTTATTACTGCGCTCCAGAGATAGCTACGGCCACATGGAGTATGTCCACGGAAGCTAAATTTCAGTAGATTTAAAATGTATTAGGTGTGGTTTCGTCTTTTCATCAAACATGGCCGCAGTGGTAATTTAAGTTCTAATATGCCCAGAAAAAATTTACAAAATATGGTAAATTTTAATAATTTCTTACTGCGCTCTAGAGATAGCTACGGCCATATGGGGTATGTCCACGGAAGCTACATTTCAGTAGATGTAACCTGTATTAGGTGTGGTTTCGTGTTTTCGTCAAACATGTCCGCAGTGGTAATTTAAGTTTTAATATGCCCAGAAAAGATTTACAAAATATGGTGAATTTTAATAATTTCTTCCTGCACTCCAGAGATAGCTACGGCCACATGGAGTATGTCCACGGAAGCTAAATTTCAGTGGATTTAAAATATATTAGGTGTGGTTTCGTCTTTTCGTCAAACATGGCCGCATTGGTAATTTAAATTTTAAAAATTCTGCGCTAAATTTTCAGAAGGGGCCCCTAATGCCCAAAATTGCAGTTTTTGTGCATCAAGTGTTTTTTTTTTATTAAAAAACCGGTATGTTGCCAAAAGGCTACACCATGCATTTAAGGGTTAAACCGTTGGTTAAACAATATTTTAGATCAAATAATTTTTTACATGTTTTCTGGTTAAACAAAAAAAATTATAAATATATATGTATATATAAATATATTTAAATTTTTTTATTAAAGCTATAATTTAGAAATGAAAAAAAAAACAAAAATATTCCTAAATATTACATTTGATATATATTTAGCAAATTCTGTTAATGTTTCCGGTGTTCTGCTAATGGAATTTAACTTTGGAATGTAACGCTGAAAAATATGCAACAAAAAACATTAAAATGAGAGTGAGAAACAAAAACTGTTAAAATAACAGTGTTCTGTTAAATGGAATTTAACTTTGGAATTTAACTTCACACACATGAAATCTCCTAATTATTTTTATATAAATATTTTTTGATTTTTAATTAAATCATGTCAACAATGTTGTCGTCTGGTAATTTTTATATCCCGACTAAAAAAGATTTTATATAATCATATGTTCATATCTAATTTAGTCCGAATATTGGAATATGTAATTATATCAAGCCACATAAGCATGTTATCTAACCTTATAAAATTTGATCCGAAAAATCGTCATATGAAATCAAAAAAGCCGTAAGTTACATCAAAAAAATTTTACAGAAGAAGCAAAAAACTTTCTCAAATTGTTTACGCTTACACTTGGGGCTGTTTAGAATTTTGTTAATAAAATCGCCGGGTTTAGTCGCAGGAGTGTAAAATGTTGCGGGAATACATATATATTTTGATACGGTGTATCATAATCGATCAAAAATTCGATTTTGAATTTTTTGTAACTTACGAATTTTTTGATTTTATATGACGATATATAAATACATATAATTTGATGAAAATTATTACATAAAAATTTTAGGTAATATTGTTCAGATCTGTTCTTTTTATTCATAGTAAACACTAATGTACGATCGAACAGTTTGGCTAACAAAGCGGAAATTAGTTAGTATTTGGTGTTTTTAAGCAATATAGAAAAATTTTATTAATTAAAAAATGCTTGAAATGAGAATTAAATGCGATTTAAAGTATTTAGGTACTAAGGAATTTAATATTGATGGAAATAACTAATGTGTAAATTCATAAATGTATTATAAAGTTATAGGAGGCTTATGAAGCAAATTTTGTATGAAAAATTTGTATGAAGTGAATTAAGACTTCGATATTTAGTATATTTTACAGATGCATATTATACAAAAAAATTAATGACTGTTTGTTTTTTCTTTCTTTAGCATTTCAAAATGTATGAAACCGTAACACCAACTAAGGTTAACCCACGTCAAAAGGCTAATATATTTTCGCAACTTATATTTGCGTGGATCATACCACTGCTATATAGGGGTTCAAAACAAGGACTCAAAGAAGATGATTTACCCAAATGTCTACCAGATGATCAATCTAAGGAATTAGGTGATAAACTTGAAAGGTAAGGTTTTAAGATTAAACAGAATTAAGGCGACGAGCGACGAATTACTAAATAAAATACAATAGGGTACTCAGGCTTCTTAGCAAATATACCTTGTAAACCTTGTGAGTCTAGTAAACCTTGGTAAACGATATACTTGCAATACCGCAACAACAAAATTTGTATATAGGAATGTAAAACTCTACACTTGCATTTATTTGTAACACGAAAACCTAGAGTGAGTTTAGAATAGTGTTTTTACAAAATCAACATATTTACTCAAGAATAGTTTTTGTTTATAAAAAAAGAAAAGAAACATTAAAGTGTTTTTCGATATGTTGGCATATTTTTCATGTTTTATAAAAATTTTCATTCGACCAACTATAATTTTTTAGTATTAATTGCTTCTACACACATGATAGAAACTAGAAAATATATTCACGCTTTGTAGAAAAAAAAAAAAATAATGGCGTTTTCTCTACTATTGCAAGAAAGCTACAATGACTAAATTCTCCTATTATATTTTCAAAATGAAAAATATTTGGGCATTAGTATGGGTTCGCTAACTTTCAAACGCATTATTTTCAAAAGAAAAGTTTTTGAATTTACACTAATGAAATAATAAAATTTTAAATTAATAAGATTTTAAGATAGAGCTCAGAAAAAATATATTATTAAATTGTTACCTTATTTGTGTCTTTACAATCTGATTCTGGTTAATCGTATTTAAAATTTTAATTTCAGTAATTGGCAAAAAGAACTAAAAACCGCTGAAATCAAAAATCATAAACCAAGTTTGCGTAAAGCTTTGTTTAAAACATTTTGGCCTCAAGCCGTGATTGATGGTATAACATGTTTAATTTATATAATGTTAAAGTAAGTTTATATTCTCTAGAAAATCTATACAAATCCTAAAATATTTCTTTAATAATTTTCAGATCCTTAATACCTCTAGTTTTGGCTCAGTTACTTATAGAATTACAAAATCTCCAAACACCAATATCTCAGTCGAACGGGTTTAACGCTACAGACTATAATGATGATAATGACATTATTTTGAAAAGAGAAAATATTTTAGACTCGACTCCTAGTGAGACTTTAAGTTGGCATAATTTATCAATGATTTGGCATGACACCAATTGTTTGGGTATGATACTTGTGGGCTCAACTTTAATTGGTTGTTTTATGAATCATCACGTGGATCAAAGACAAAAACGTATGGGTGCTAAAATGAGAATTGCCTGCTGTTCTCTTATTATAAGAAAGGTTAGTTTCAGTGTTGCCAACTCTTGAAGGCAGAAAAGCACCGTGAGCATTGTGAAAACGGGTAAAAAGGGTAAAAATTTACCAAAAATGGGGTAACCATTTTTGGTAAATTTTTACCCGAAGTCCAGAATTTTAAAACACATTTTAGTTTTGTAAAATCGTGTAAAAAAGGTTCAAAAATAACTAAAAAAAAAGGGGTAAAAAGCACCAAACTAATATTTAAAAATTTTGTAGTTTAAATATAACGAAGTTGCTATTTAAAATTGTACTACAAACACTGAAAAAATGTATTTTTTGTATAATTCGTATTATTTTTTCAACTTTGACAGAAAATTAAAGAAAAATTTTAAAAAACGCGAACAAATACCAAAAATATAAACTGTACAAAAGGCACTAAAAGCACTGCCAGAAATTTGAAAAAGCACTGTAAATACCCGGGTATTTGTAAAAAATCACCGGGTACGAGAAGGAAAAAAGCACCAAAAAATACCCGAAAAGCACTGAAATGGCAACACTGGTTAGTTTATATTTAAGAGAATGTTATGGAATCTTATCAGTGTTGCCAAATTAAAGGGAAAATTCTTAGATTCTGAGATAGTTTTTAATCATTTTCACATTCTGACAAATTTTTGCTTAAGGAAAAGTCTTATGAGTGGGTTTGTTTTTTGTCGTCATTTATTTATTCGCAATATAGTCTACAGTATTAATCAAATTGCTTTACAATTTAAATGACAAAAGTTTTAACCTCTAGTGAGATTAAAAAACATATTAAACTATTTAATTGTGTATACTCCCGGTTAAAATTTATTTTTGAACCAGATCCAAAAATTGGTTCTTTATAATTGGATCATATAACATAAAGTTAAATATATTGGAGTTTTGGGCTTATCTCATTATATGCAGTTAATCTAATTTGATACTATTTTATTGTCCCAGCTATATTTAGATGTTACATATAAGAAATATTTAATTATATAAGTTACGATATAAAACCATACATGGTACATACCTAATTATATTTAAATGTATCAGTCGATTACTACTACTATATACAAATAGTTTTTAACCGGGCTACATTTTGTTGACCTATGTGTATAGGTACTTATTTTTTCTAATCTTTTTTTTGTGAATGTTTAACCCTCAAACAGACCTACGCCTTTTTGCAATTCGTTTGGCACCAAAAATATACAATAAGTATTTTTTTAAATAGGCCGTAACATGTTGAAAGTAAATATCGAAAAATAGCTTGTGTTTGTGTGACAGTCTATCAGTGTTATGCAAGTGCTTGTGCAAATTTAAATGTTACCCTATAAACATTTTCACTGGATTTCAAGTTGAAATCAAATTCAATTCCAGCCCTGTTTTCCAGTTTCAAGGCTTGAATTCAACTTTTATTACATTTTATTTCAATAGCATACTCCAGCAAAAGGGAAACAAAAATTCAAGTTTGAAAAATTTTTGTTAAATAAACAAGTGCTAGAATTTGAAATATACTTTACTTCAAGCAAAATTTAAAGCACTTGAATTTTTCAAACCTATGTGCTTATTGGGTGCTGCACCCAGGAAAAAAATTGCCAACCGAATTGCTAAGCCTATTTTGGTTGCTACAACCAATAAATTCGGTTGGTGAAACCATATTGGAATGTGATTCCTAAATATTTTGGGTATTGTAACAAAAATTTAGTTGTATAAACCGAATTTTGTTGTGATAACTAATATTCAGTTGCACCAACCTATTTTAGTAGATTTAACCGAATTTCAGTTGGAAAATGGCATATTTTTTTCTCTGTGTGTGACACTTTAGAAAACATATTATTTTCTATTAAAGGTTATACGTGAATGGATGTCACCACATTGCTAGATCTATCAAAACAATAGAGTAGTATATTGGAAGATCACAAAGCAAATTGTGGTAAAATTTTTTTCCTGTTGTTTTTTTTTTTTTTTTTTTTTTTGATATTTTAAATGTTTAATAACGCTCCTAGACGAGAACAATAAATTCTCATAGAGTTTGTAATTTAACTTAACAAATATTTCTAGAAATTCTAAAAACGTCTTTCCCTGACGATTTTCTTCGGCAAGAATGAAATCCGAATAGGGTCATGCCCTCAACAGAATATTTTTTATAATTTGTTAAATAAGTTTTTGAATTTTAGCACATTTAATTCCTTTAATACATATTTTTTAGTTATTTTAAAGGTAAATACCTTTGTCGCCTTTTTAACTGCATATTCCTTTGTTCTAACTGTCATTTTCATTAGATTCTACCGATAAACTTTTTTGAGTGTGCTATCAATATCATATTGTATAATCATAAAATGGTTTATATCTGGTTTATATCTCCCAATAATGAATATGAGCCAGATTGTAAGCGACATTTTACTAGAAATTTTTAGTTAAATCAGGTAAATTTTCTGTTAAATTTATCTAAAATTTCTTGGCTGATTTAACTAAAATTGTACGGGTATTTAGCATTGTGTAAAATTTAGCAAAGCATGATTCTCAACTTCATTGAAAAATCTGCAGGCGCAAATACAGGATCTATTTCCTGTTGTCTTAGCAGAATGTGGCACTATTTGTACGGGCTTCTTTTTATGAGTGCACACATACAGACCTTTCTTGTTAGACTGGCTTATAAACAGACACATTTTAGGTGTGTTTCTTTACTTTTTGGGTAAAGTTCGGTAAAATGAGAGTAAGCACAAAATCCTCTCACAAAATGACAAAATTACCCAATAGTACGGGAACACAAAAAAACCACTTTTCTAGCCCAAAACCTTATTTCAAAGAATAATGTGAAATAGTGATGGGATGGCAAATTTTGTTTTGTACCAAGTGTGTGACTAAAATGTGCTAATTTCATTTCGTTTAATTCAACTTTAATTTCATTTCGTAATAGCATTCTTATGGAATTAATTCTATTATGAATGAATTCTAACCGAATGAATTAAAATTTTCTTGAATTCATTCTATTAAAAGGTGAGTGATAAATGAATTTCATTCAATTCTTGTTAAAGATTTGGGAATGCAGCCAATAAATGAAATGAAATTTAATTAAATTTTTCATGAATTAAACTTAAATTAATTCTTTCGAATTCTGAGCTAAATTTAAATCATTTGAATTTTTAAAATTCTATGGGTTATTCGGTAATATCTTCGATGACATTTTTTAGTTTTGCTTTGTTGGAAAAGGTATTTTAATACCAATAAATGCTTAGAAACTAAAAATTAAAGAATTTTTAAAGAATTGTTATTTTTTAAATTCGTTTTCTATTAAATTTTGTAGATAACCAAAATGTGCCAAAATAGTATCGGTTGTGCCATTGTACCAATCAATCTTAGATTAGGACACAAATCCCATCACTGATATGAAAATGCGTATAATTTCAGTTTGCAAATTGGCACAAATACCCATATTTATTCGCATTTAAAAGTTGTTTTTCATTTTATACAATTAATTCTTATAAAAAACAAGTTTCTTTTGCTTATTTCTTTATTTAATTCAAATTTTAAATTTATTTTCACAATTGTTTTTTGTTTATATTTACATCACCTGTTTTACCAAAGTTTACCCGAAGAAAAAGTCTGGGTAAATTTTGGTAAAAAGAGAAACACTAATACACTCTCATTAGCGCTCTCATTTACCCAATTTTCGAGTACGGGAACGCTTTTGGGTAAATTTCGGTAACATTGGGAACGTACGGGAACGCACTTTTTAATAGGTTTCAAACTTGTTTTATATATTCTGGGAATTTTTTATATCCCCTAAAATATAATTCTTTTCCTATCAAAATCCCTAAAACCCACACGATATTTCTAGGGGAGTTTTTATAATTAAAAAAAAAAAAAAAACCAAAGCTCTTGAAGGGAAATTCCTTTTCAATTTATATATATGTATGACTTCAAAAAAACACTAAATCGGTTGGCGAGGTACTGCTGCACCTACTTTTGAAAGAACTAATGTACTCAAATTTTCCAGACATAGTCTTTAATAATATTTCTGTTTCTACTCTCTTTTAGTCCATCAAACTCTCTTTAAAAACTGCCGGTGATATTTCGGTTGGCCATATTGTTAATTTAATATCAAATGATGTTAATCGTCTCGATATTGGTTTTGTATTTGCCCATTATCTCTGGATATTACCTATACAAACTGTATTAATTGGTTATCTTATTTGGCTAAGACTTGGTTATGCTGCCATCATAGGCGTAGTGGCTCTATTACTTCAAACCATTCCAGTACAAATGTGTCTTAGTAGCTGGACTTCTAAATTAAGACGTAAAATTGCCGAGCGTACAGATTCTCGTATTAGTAAAATGAATGAATTGATACGTGGTATACAAGTCATTAAAATGTATGCTTGGGAGACCTGCTTCCAAAATGTGGTCAAAGAATCAAGACGTCAGGAAATACGTGAAACTCGCAAAGCAGCCTATTTGAGAAGTTTCTACTTGAGTAGCATGATTTTACCAGAACGCTTGACTTTGTTTATTACCATAGTGGCTGCCGTACAAATGGGTACCATAATATCGGCTGATATGATATTTTCCATAGCGAATTTATATCACGTTTTTCAACTGGTGGCTGGTATATTTTGTCCCATGGCTATATCTTTTGCGGCCGAAGCTTTTGTTTCCATTAAACGTGTGGAGGAGTTTTTGCAACAAACTGAAAATAATGCTATTACTAAAGAGGCTCCAAAATCGAATAATGCTGTAGAATTGCAAAATGTTACAGCTTCATGGAATTCTGAGGCTAAAACTGAGGCTACACTTAGAAATGTTGATCTTGATGTACCAAAGGGAACATTATGTGTTATTGTTGGACCAGTTGGTGCTGGCAAGGTAAATTTTATATAACTTTTAATATAAAGATTTTCAAATTTAAAGTTTTTTAGAGTTCCATTCTTCAATTGATTCTTGGAGAACTTGGCATAACTAATGGTCGCATTAATATACAAGATGATATTTCGTATTCCTCTCAAGAACCCTGGCTATTTAGTGGTTCCGTAAAAAACAACATTTTATTTAATGAAAATTACGATAATGATAAATATAGTCAAGTTATAGAAAGTTGTGCTTTGAAAAGAGATTTTAAGGACTTGCAATATGGCGACATGACTTTCGTGGGAGAGAGAGGTGTCTCATTATCTGGTGGTCAGAGAGCACGAATTAATTTGGCACGTGCTGTCTACAAAGAAGCACCTATCTATTTATTCGATGATCCCTTAAGTGCAGTAGATGCCAATGTTGGGCGCCATTTATATAACTCAGTTATTGGTCCTAGAGGCATATTAGGAGATAAGACTAGAATTTTAATAACCCATCAAATACAATACCTCAACGAAGCTGACTTAATAGTTTGGGTGGAAAATGGTGAAATTACGGAAAGAGGAAATTGGGAAACTATGAAAACAAAAATACAATCATTAGTAAATGATATTAAAGTAATGGATACTATTAACAATGAGGAGTCTGAAGCAAATAATATTAACAATAAATTGCAACGTATGGAAGAAGAAGAAAAAGAAGGACATCCTTTACTGCCAAATCTTAATGGTCAAGCTAAACAATCTAGAAATGGAAAAAAGGTAAGATTAAATACATGAATCTAACTTCACGAAAACTTATAAAATCTCTATTTCATTAAGGTTGAAAATGAAAAAGACAATGCTGATGATCAGGTAGTGGCCGAGGATCAAGGCGAAGGTTGTGTTAAGGCCAGTGTTTGGTGGTCTTATTTTCGGGCTGGCAATAGTGTCTTAGGTTTGGTATTCATTACTGCGATTCTATTCTTTTCACAAGCTGTCTGCAGTGGTGCCGATTATTTTGTAAATATTTATACAAAAATCGTATTCATGGATATTCACCATCAGGATTCACTTATCTCAGAAGATTTATGTTTGATCATTTATGCAATACTCATAGTTGCTTCTATTATCGTAAGTACTGAATCTTTGTAAATTTTAAAACTCGCTTGTACCACATCTCTCTATTCTTTTAGATGATCATTTGCCGCTGCTATCTCTTTCTGAAAACCTGTATGCATGCCTCAAAAGTATTACACGATTGCATGTTTGGTTGTATTTTAAAGGCCACTATGCGATTTTTTGATACAAATCCTTCGGGTCGTATTTTAAATCGTTTCTCCAAAGATATGGGTGCCATTGATGAAAGTTTACCTAGATTTATGTCAGAATTTACTCACTTAGCTTTGGTTATGTTGGGTGTTTTGGTAGTAATATGCATAGTTAATCGCATACTTTTGTTTGCTGTTGGCATTGTAGCAGTGGTGGATATAGTAATTATTAAATTGTATCTAAGATCATCCCAGGATCTTAAACGTTTGGAGGGAATACGTAAGTTAAAAATAATTGTAATTAGCAATAGTGTCAGTAAGCGGGTGATCGTGAAAAGCATTTCTGCTATCGGCCATCTAATAAATTTGTAGGACCTTAAAGATATTAAAAAATTTAAGTAATATCAAAATTTAATTTTTCATTTTAGGTCGTAGTCCTGTATTCTCTCATGTATCGGCTACTCTAAGCGGTTTGTCTACCATAAGATCTCGAAAATTGCAAAACACTATGATCAAGGAATTTGATAATCTACAAGATATACACAGTGCCGCATATCATTTGACTTTAACCTCGAATACAGCATTAGGTTTATGGTTGGACTGTGCCAATTGTTGTATACTCTTAAATGCAGTAACATTCTCTTTCATTCTCCTAAATGATGTCACATATAGTGGTAATGTTGGCTTAGCTATAACCCAGGCCATGATGTTGACAGGAATGGTACAATATGGTTTACGTCAACTAGGTGAATCTTTCCAACAAATGACTAGCGTCGAACGTATTTTACAATATACCAAATTAGAACAAGAAAAATTCAGTGGAGAAGAACCCACAGAAAGATGGCCCATTGTAGGAAAAATTATTTACAACAATGTTAGTTGCAAATATGGTGATAAGGGCACAAGTGTATTGAACAATTTAAATTTCCAAATACAATCTGGTTGGAAAGTTGGTATTGTTGGCCGTACAGGTGCTGGTAAAACATCATTGATCTCATCTTTATTCCGTTTGTGTAATATTCAAGGCCAAATCATAATCGATGATCAGGATACAGAAAATATAGATTTAACTAAATTACGTTCCAGTATTTCAATTATACCCCAAGAACCAGTATTATTTAAGGGTACCATACGTTATAATCTAGATCCTTTTTATCAATACAAAGATTATGAATTATGGGAAGCTTTAGGAGCTGTAAGTATTGAAAAAAAAAATAAAAAGCCGTTTTAAATGATTTCAAAGTTATTTTTTATTATTTTCTGTTTATTCTTCTTTTTTATTAAAGGTTGAACTGAGATCAGTTTTATCACCCGATTTCGAGGTAGCTGAATATGGCAGTAATCTTAGTATTGGTCAAAGACAACTTATATGTTTGGCCAGAGCTTTATTAAGAAAAAATAAAATTTTAGTTTTGGATGAAGCTACAGCTAATGTTGATCAAAAGTAAGTAAAAATATTTTTAAAAAAATTCGCTGAAATATAACATTAAGTACATTATTTGAAATTTAATAAGAAACGATATGGAATTTAAACACTTTATTACTTTAAATATCTTAACGTTGGGTCTCATACTGAAGGATTAAGACCGAGGTTTTTGGATGTAATTCAATTTTGTTTATTAGTTGAACATTGTTTAAGCTTAATATGTTGTTTTTCAGCTGTCGTTTAAATTACTTTTAATTAAGGCTTTAACCAGCAGCATTGGTCAGTTAAACCAGGCGGTATTCGTCGCTCTCTTTGGAAGATTGACAATTTGTATCGAAAATGTTAGCTTTTGCAGACGTGTGTAATTCTTATGGCTGAATTTTCGATATAAATTAAGAAGAGAGTGATTTAACAAAGGTAGGGAGAGTTGGATAGTCTTTTAATTATATAGTCGTTGGTTAAACTAGAGTTTAACAGAGGTAGTCTTTTAATTATATAGTCGTTGGTTAAACTAAAGTACAAATTTGTCAACACAAAACAGCTGTTGTTGTTGCAACGTATTGACAGATAAAATTCCGAATGCTACCACCATTTTATGACAATTCCAGTTGGATATAAATTATTTTGACACAATCAATGTGGCTACATCAACTAATTTGTTGACATTTCTTAAACTAGAACTGAAAAACATCACGCTCAGTTAAACTTGATTTAATTTTGTTTTGAGATTAACTAAACAACCCATTAAACCGAGTTTAATTGGCATCTAAAAAAACTAGGCCTAAGAGTTAACTATTGTATTAGCCGCTACTTTAATCACTTGGATTTAATAAATCCAAAAAGTAGTTCAAAAAGTGCTCAACAGATGGGGTTAGATTCTCCCTATTTTAAAAAGAATTTTCTATCCGACACTTCTTTCACCCTAATTTTTAATTCAGAATTCAATGATGAAGGATTTTACTTTAACTTTTAATTATATTTTATAAAAAACAACGATAAACAGTCTGCCTTTTTAGTTTTATCACTTCAATTTATATTTTTACACAATTAAAATATTCCACTGCAATATTTAATATTCACTAATTGGATTTAATTAAATTACTTACAGTAGAGTGAAAAATTGTCATTTCTATTTCAGCTATTGCTCCATGTCCAAGATGGAAAATATGTACCTATGTATTTGGTGAGATGTAGTTTTTTTTTCAAAACATATTTCATGCAAAAAAATTTAAGAAAAATCTTTTATTTGCTAGTTTTGCATTTTTTTTTGTTTCTCTTTTAATTTTCATTCGTATTTTCTTCTGAAATTAAATTAATAGGCTGTTTCATATATGTATTTGCATTTTTATTGCTATGTGTACAACAAGATAAATAAACCCAACTTTTTTTGGATTTAATAAATCCACTTTTTGTATGAAAAATTCTAAATCCAGGTGATTACAATTTTTTGACATTTTGTTTTGTTTATTAGTTAAGTTAAAATTAACCCTACATTATGAGACCCACCGTAAGCATTTTCTATCTCTATCTGTAAAAATTAATTATTTGATTTTTTTTTTTTTCTTATGCCCATTAGCACTGATAATTTAATTCAACATACTATACAAGAAAAATTCCGTAACTACACCGTCTTGACAGTTGCACATCGTTTAAAAACTGTTATGAAATCTGATCGTATAATGGTTTTAGATCATGGAAATTTAAAAGAATTTGGTATTCCTCATGAGCTGCTTCAAAAGCCAAATGGATATTTAAAACAAATGGTAGATTCTACTGGTGAAGAGGCCACTATATTGCAAGAAATGGCTTTGGAGTATTACCCTGAACACAACTTTTAATAAGACTTATCAAATTGTTATGCACTAATCTTAGTTTTAAGTTAAAAATATTTTTGATAAACGAAAAACAAAAATTAAATTTTATTTTTGATTGACTTTTAAAGTGATCATCTGCTGAATTTTTAAAAAAAGTTCTGAATATTTTTAATTTTCTTTATTACTAACATTATTTTTTAAAAGAATTAATCAAAAAATTATAATTTTTTGTATTCACAAAATTGCTGAATTTAAAAAATTTATGAAATATAAATTAAAACGATAGTTTAAAAATGTGTACTCTATTAACGTAGGTGCCGATAGCCAGGCAGAAGATATTCATGAATTTTTTAACACCAGGTGGCAACGTTAAAATTTATGACAGCTGTTCTTTTAGTTCTTCCAAATGAGATTTTGTGGTGTGTGGGAGGGGTTTGTTTCATCGAATTGAAATGAAGAGAATCATTTATTTTAATTAAATATTTTATAAATAGTATAAATAAAAAAAAAAAATACTAAAACATGTTTTTCCTCTACTATGAGTAACGATGGATTTTATTTGTTTAAGGTAGATTCAGGAACACCTAGGCTCTGACAGTACTAGAGCAATATGCCAAATAAAAGCTGTTGGACTGAAGATATCAAAAAAATACCTTGCAAAAAAAGTTGTAGCAAAGGCAAATAATTTCCACACAACATTTCTTATTCCGTTTTCTGTTACTAATCCATATCAGAGCTTTGAAGAATTAATTCCTTAATTCAATTTTTCAATTCTGAATTAAAAATTCGATGAATTAATTCACAAAGCACCATATATTGAATGGAATTAATTCATAATTGTTTTCGTTCGATTTATTTTGTTACGAATTAATTCAATTGCTATAGTTCTTTTTCTTAAATCAAATGAATTAATTCAAATATATTGGTGAACGCGTTCAATTTTATAAATAGAACTGAAAAAAGTGAATTAATTCCTTACTGAATTCCTTACTGAATTAATTCACCACTGAATTCGTTTAATTTCATTTTCGTTCAGTGAATTAAAAAAAAAAAAATTACGTTCAATGAAAATGTGTAAATGTTTTCTTCTACTGAACGGCAGAAAACAGGCTTTAATGTTTTCTGCCGTTCAGTAGAACAAAACATTTATTTACAAATAAAATTTGCAACTAAGCAATTTTACAGCGTTCGCTAGTAAAAATAAACAAATTACATATATATATATTAAGTGTTAGAGAATCCGATACACTTTATAACCTACATGATTAAAAAATAAAGCCTTTTACTATTAAAAATAAAAACTACAGATATAGATGAATTTGGAAAAAATATAACTATTAATTTTGAAAACTTATGCTTCCCAGTGAAATGTAGATGCTTGACTATGACGTATTTCTTTTATACGTTTTTACAATACAATGTTTTCTTCTACTGAACGGCAGAAAACAGGCTTTGAATTCAGCGAACGTAATTTTTGTTTTTCGATTAAATGAACGTATTTTTTTCCAATTCAGTGAACGTATTTTTTTTCTTTTTTAATTCACTGAACTTAATTTAATTTTTTTTAATTCACTGAACGTAATTTAATTTTTTTTAATTCACTGAACGTAATTTTATTTTTTTTAATTCACTGAACGAAAATGAAATTGAACGAATTCTGTGGTGAATTAATTCAGTAAGGAATTAATTCACTTTTTTCCGTACGATTTATAAAATTGAACGCGTTCACCAATGAATTAATTCATTTGATTTAATAAAGAGAACTATTGCAATGGAATTAATTCTTTGAATTTATAGTTTGATGAACGCGTTCAGTTGAACAAATTCAGTGACTTACTTAAGAAGAGGAATTCATTCAATTCTAGAGAAAATTGAATTCGATTGGTAGTGAATTCATTCAAAAAAGAATTAGTTCTTTAAAGCTCTGATCCATATGCATGAAGAATGCAAACATGTTTTCTTAGTATGTCTTGTACTCTCAAAAAATACGTGTGTAAACGATGAAAATTAAAAAAAAATTAAAGTTGGTTAATTTCGCTGTTTAAACGAGCAGTTTATACCTATTAAATTGGTAAATATAGAAAAATGCAATATTTTATACCCAAAAAAACCCCTAAAATTTGGTGCCATCCCCATACGAAAATTCATGAACAAATCCCAAACTGTAATGGTGCCCATACATTAAGAAACATTGAATAGGGAACAAAAAATATCAAAAAATTTTGTAAACACGAATTGCACGATGTCAACACGCAGACACCAGTGTTGCCATTTCAGTGCTTTTCGGGTATTTTTTGGTGCTTTTTTCCTTCTCGTACCCGGTGATTTTTTACAAATACCCGTTTAAAAAAAGCGGGTATTTACAGTGTTTTTTCAAATTTCTGGCAGTGCTTTTTGTACAGTTTATATTTTTGATATTTGTTCCCGTTTTTTTTTTAATTTTTCTTCAATTTTCTGTCAAAGTTGAAAAAATAATACGAACTATACAAAAAATACATTTTTCCAATGTTTGTAGTACAATTTTAAATAGCAACTTCGTTATATTTAAACTTCAATATTTTTAAATATTAGTTTATTAGTTATTTTTGAACCTTTTTTACACGATTTTACAAAACTAAAATGTGTTTCTAAATTCTGGACTTAAATTTTTCAAAAAATTAATATCGTGCTTTTTTACTCCATTTTTGGTAAATTTTTACCCTTTTTACCCGTTTTCACAATGCTCACGGTGCTTTCCTGCCTTCAAGAGTTGGCAACACTGGCAGACACACACAAACCCACATTCACAAAAAATGGGAATTTTTTCACGAATGTTCCTTAATGTATTGGCCTCTTAATGTATCCAAATTTCATACAAATCGGAGTAAACCGGAGCGCGTACCTTCACTAAAAGAATTTAGTTTATACAGTACTTTAACAAAATTGCACGTGCTGAATTGATATACAAGTTGAATGGAGCAACACTTGTGTTTTGTTATATTTTACAGTTAAAGGAATTCTTGTTTATAAGGAAGAAAAAAACTAGCGGTATGTATAATCAGTTAAAATGTATCCCCATATGGAACATATGAATAAACATTTAGCAAATTTTAGTCAATTTGCCGGAAATTTTACTAAAGCTTTTATACCGATTGTTGATACAGCCATCAAAATGTCTACAGGAGAGCCGGTCTCAGCCTATGGTGTGTTCAGAGCAGCCAAAGTTATAGCAGATTCACACAAAAAATCAAAAAAATCGAATGGAAGGGCCACAGCTATAAAAGGAAATAGCGGTCACAATAACAGCAAAGGAAAAGGAAGAGTAACAAAATTAGCATCTGCTCAGGAGGGGTCAGCAAAAATAGCCGGCAAAGCTCATAAACTAAATTCAAGCGAAGTAGAAAAGGTAACTAATAAAATTAAATCTAAAGAAGTGGCCATTACCGGCAAGGCAAAAGTGCAGCAGCCCACACAGAAGACAACAAATGCAGGATCATTCAAAAAGACAGCCCATAAACCAAAAGCTAACACCATTAAAGATGCCGATGTTGTAACTTTAGTTGAAGAATTATATACTGATCCCTCAAGAAAATTGAATAAAACTGAACAGAAAAACAAAAAGGATGTAGAAGAATATTTGGTTAAACAATTAGAAATTGATGAACAGGCATCGGAAGAAGAAGAGGAGAGTAGTATTGATAGTGAAGATGACGATTATTCGGATTCTGATGAATTCTCGAATGAATATACAATTAATGAAAGTGGTAGTTATTCAGATGAAGAAACAGGAATAGAAGAAGAAACTCTCACACAAGATGAGTGGCCTATCGATGATGATGATTTTTCTAGTTCTAATGAGGAAGATAATCAAGCGGCCGAAGCTTTAGCTCAGCCCATTTTAACAAACACAAATAAAAAACGTAAAACTACTGAAACCTCTACATCAAAAGCAAAAACTACATGTACTAATGAAATTCCAGAAATTAAAAAATCTAAAAAATCAGAAGAACCCAAAGCAACTTCCCGTAAATCGTTAACAGCACTTAAAAATGATAAGCCCACTGAAGAACCTAAACGTAGACGAGCTTCTTTGGCTTTAGTGAAAGAGTTTAACAAAAACTCGACTCCTAAATCCACAACAAGTAACTTATCTACTACCACTACGGTTAAATTGGAACCATTAACTCCGCCCTCAAATGTGGTTAAAGTAAATAGTATTGAGGAGGGTAAGCGTGCCTTTAAATGGCTACTTAATCCTGTTGCTGTGCCAGAATTCTTTACAAAATATTGGGAACAAAAAGCTTGCTTGATTAAACGTCAACAATCAAACTATTTTTCCCATTTAATATCTTTTGAGGGTATAGATCAGATGTTGCTTAGGAATCATGTGGAATTTACAAAGAATATCGATGTGACATCCTATAAAAATGGTAAGTGTTTTAAAAAGATTTTAAGTATAAAACTAAAGGTCCAACTATATTTAACGACAACACTAAATCAATTTTCGTAAAGTTCCAAAACAAAATTTTAATTGACATTCAGAAAAACAGCAATCAGCAAACAGCAAGAAACTATCAGTTGAAATTGAAAAAATATCAATTGACATACAGAAATCATTAAAATACATGTTTTTTGAATTTCAATTGATATTTTCTGAGTTTTAATTGATATTTTTTGAATTTCAATTAATGATTTTTTGAATATCAATTAATATTTTCTGAATTTCAAGTACTATTTTTCAAATGGAATATCTGAATTTCAAAAGGAAATTCTGAATTTTTTCTGTATTTAAAGTATAAATTCCGAATTTCAATTGATATTTTCTGAATTTCAAATGTAAATTCTGAATTTCAAATGGAAATTTTGAATTTCAGTTGATATTTTCTGAATTACAATTTCAAAAGGTGTAGGAATTTTGTTGTGCAAAGTTCTTGTCGATAATTATCGATAAAAAAATGGTTCTTTTTCTTAAATCCAAAACAAATTTAAGATATTTAATAGATCTTTAAAAATTTCTTAATACCTTAAAAATATTTTGTGAGTATCGTTTAATTCAAAAGTATAAATATCTAGAATTAAAAAAAATGTTTTATATTGTATTTTATATATGGATTTTTTAAATTATATGATTTTAATGCATTCTCAGGCATTCGTGAAACTTTAAATCCGGAAGGCCGTGCTATGCCACCCGTTGTTTGGGATCATTACGGCCAGGGCTGTAGTATTCGTTTACTTAATCCACAAACCTTTTTACCCGGTCTCTATACACTCAGTACCACCATGCAGGAATATTTTCAATGTTTGGTAGGTGCTAATGCATACTTGACACCACCAAATAGTCAAGGTTTTGCACCACATTATGATGACATAGAAGCTTTTGTATTGCAAATTGAAGGGCGTAAACGTTGGAAATTGTATAAACCACGCAACGCAGCGGAAATTTTGCCACGTTTTTCATCGGCTAATTTTACACAACAAGATATTGGTAAACCAGTAATGGAAGAGGTGAGATATGGGAGAAATTATACCTAAAAATTACTTAAAATTGTGTTTATTATATAAATCCTGTACTTATTTTAATATATTTTTAGGTTCTGGAACCTGGTGACGTTTTATATTTTCCTCGTGGTACTATTCATCAAGCTTGTACCGAACCTGGTTTTCATTCCCTGCACATTACCTTGAGTGTTTATCAAAAACAATCCTATGCCGAATTGTTTGAAAAAATGTTACCTTTAATGTTAAAAAAAGCCATAGCTACAAATGTAGATTTGAGAAGAGGTCTTCCATTACATGCCTGGCAACATGCTGGCATTGCTTTCAGTGATAATTCCACAAAAGAACGTGCTGATTTAACGAAGAAAGTAACACAACTTATGCAAAAATGTATTAGGGATATGCCTTTACAAAATATAATGGATTCAGCCATTGATCAATTGGCTAAAAAATTCCAGCATGAAGCTTTACCGCCAGAGATTTTACCCTCCGAAAAATTACGCACCGTTTTTGGTTCACGCAGCCGTACCAATGAACGTGGTGAATGTGTTTGTGACTATGATATTGATGAACGTACCAATGTTCGTTTATTAAGGGCAAATATTTTACGTTTGGTTGAGGAAGAAGAAAAAATACGCATTTATTACTATTTAGATAATTCCAAGGAATATTGTCAATATGATCCCAACTTTATAGAAATTGAGGCTGCGGAGGCGGCTAGTGTGGAGGTTTTAATTAAATCATATCCCCAATATGTGGGTGTATCACAATTACCTTTAAATTCGGATGATCAAAAAATCACTTTGGTTACAGCTTTGTGGGAAAGGGGATTATTAATGATGGAAAAACCTTTTAAGTAGGAGAGAATATACAGAATTTAATTTTTCTTAGCGTTACAATACAAGTCTGCTAGTTTAGAGATTATTAAAGATTTTTACTGCTAATTTCAACATTTTTATAAAAAGTATGATGTTTTTTGTTTTAAATGTTTATAGTTTTATTTGAAAGGAAGATCGTAATTGTGAAAATAAATGTTTTAAAAACAGATTAAATATATTTATGTTATTTGAACTTGCGTTATTTTTAAACGAATTAAGGGCCATTAGCAATAAACAAATAAACATAAAACCAAATTCCATACAAATTTGAATTTTTAACTTTCAGTTTGTGTTAATTTTAGGTTATTTGATTATTGTTAATGGGGGTTAGTATCATTTTTATAAATCTATAACTAGAGTTTTATGGATCACAATATGACTTTCCTAAAGTCTTTATAAAACTATCTATGTTCCCAACTTTCCTGACTTTTTTTAAAGTTTTTAAAGTTCTTTTAATTAATTTTTAACTTTTTCTTAAAAAAAAACATATTTTAATAAATAGTATTCTAAATGCTTATGAACTGTTTTTGTTGTAATCTATAACTAGAATTTTCAATCGAAATTTGTTTTCTACCGCTTAAGAATTTTCTATATAAAATTGCTATCGGTAATTTTAGACTCTTCTCTATCACAATTATTTCGATGTTTTTAATCAAAACTAAATTATCGGAGGTGTTCTAAAAAACGAATCCACAAAAAATTATTCGTTTTATTTTTGTACAGCATAATTTTACGGGAAAAAGAGTATTTTATGTGGATTCGTTTTTCTGAACGCCCCCGTGTACTTTGTTATCGATAACAAATAAGATTTTTTTATAAGAAATTGTTATATTCTATCATAATCAGAGTGGAATATTCGTCCTAATTACGAGTGTCGAATTTGTAATCGAAATTATCGACTCCATATAAAATGATTTTGTACATAATGGATATTATAAAGAAATGAAACTGATCCTGGATTTTTTTTAATCTGAGTGCTATATATGGTAAATCCAACTGAAAAATTGTTCAAAAGTTGTGTTTTTAACGAATTTTCAGCAAATTCGACTTAATCTCGAATTTAGAATAGCAAAAACTACCTAGCTTTCGTACAAAACAAGTTTTTGCTGGTTTTTTATATATGCACGCAGAAAAAAAACAGGGGGAACTTTATCTAAGTGCTATGTAATTATACAACTACATAAGTTCGAAGTAAGTTTTACAATTTTCTAGCAAAATATATATATTTTTTCGGATATTTTCCACTACACATGTATATATTTTGAAAGGATTGTATATATTTTACAAAAAAATGTTCATATTTTACTAAAACTTTGTAAAACTAACTTGAAAATTATGTAGTTGTATAATTACATAGCACTTAGGTAATATTCCCCCTGTTTTTTTTCTGCGTGTGTGTTTTGACAAGTAAAAACGAACAACAGTTTTTGCTCAGTCTAAATTCAAAATGTAGCTGGGTTGAAAACGGAACAGTGTGTCAAAAACGAGTTAATAAAAAATCTAATATTTTTAAATGATTGCTGTTTAACGGTTATATAAAATACAACCCTGTTTCTATTTACATAGTACTGTATAAATAAGAGATTTAACAGCTGTTATCATTTTTGTATTTTTCTATTGTGAATTAAAAAAATTATTAAACAGGCAAAACAGCTGTTCATTAAAACAAGTCTTGCACAATCTTTATTTTCACTAATCTTACACAAAAATCGTTAAATTTATAATTAAATAAAATGCGTCTTACAAATATTTTATTAAAAAAGGTTAAAAGCAAGTAAGTTTAATAGAAATGAAATAAAATTTCTTAAAAAAATTGTATCCTTTACATTGAAAACGTCTTTTTCTCTAGGCGCATCATGGTGGTCGTGGAGAGTGTGGTTAGTGGTCATAAATTCAATACCGTGCGTGAAAGATTGGCAGATAAAATTGAATTAGTACGGTTTGATCCTTATGGTAAGTTAATCATATTATAAGTTATATTTATAAATTATATTTTATTTTTCTTATTTTAGTGCAAATGGATTGTGTCTATCGCGAACGCAAGAAGATACGTAGTGTTTAAAATTTAATTTATGTTAGTTTAAAAAAGAAATAAACTTGAAATTATATTAAAAACACAAACACAAAATTTCATACTGATATCTTACTATGGAAAATGCACGAAATTCCCCATAAACCCCGTTTTGTGCCTTTTTTCTAGGAAAGGCGATATACATTAGGTCCAAATGTGTATAAATTAGCGATTAATTTACATTTTGTAATGTTCAAAATGTCTGAGAAAAATACTGTACAAACTTCTGTTTCAGCAGTTATCAAAATCGATCATGTAATGTACATAAGTTTACTTTTTTTTATTGTGATCTGTCAAAGCTATAAGTATGTACGTAAATTTAGTAAATTATTGCGGTTTTCGCGTACAGTACATATATTAAAATTCTGTGCAATTCAAGTTAATAGTTTTTTTTTTAAATCTTAAACGAAAAAAAAGTGATGGAACCTTTAAAACCCGGTAAGTGTTTTTTGTTTAAGTATATACATTAATGTCTGTTCGTTTACTTTACCGCGGTAAGTAAAACAAAAGCCCAAATGCGTTTCTGTGTAAGTTGTTGTTTGGAATGCTCCGGGGTACCGCCGTAAAGTATGGGCACCAATATGTTTTGATTGAATAAGGGCGTTTAATCCAACTTTTGGAAAACTCTAACAAGACGATATTTCAACCAAAAGTTCACTTTTTGTCAAATTTTTGCCAAAAACGGCCAAGATTTAACAAGTGCTCTCGGAGTTTATTTATTATTTGGTAGTAAAGCTGCCTGGAGATAATGTAATGCTTTGTTTGATGGCCATTACAAAAACAAATTCACTGAATCATTAAGACATCGTGTATAAGCTGCTGTAGAGAAACTATTATGCAAAAAAGAAAACGTTAGATATAAGGTAATTAAAAGAAAATTAAAAAAAGCAATAGCCAAACTCCGATCACTCTAAAATTTATATCATAGCTAAACATTTTTATTGTGTGCTGGAAAATAAATTTTTTTTTGTAAAATTAAAATTTTCATAAGTCTGGAAGTACTTATCCGATCAGGAGAAGATTTACACAAAGGAAAGGTCTCTGAAATATTTTGTCACAGAATTCTAATATGACCCTATACATTAACCCATTGTGGACAAGTTGACAATTTTTAATTTTTTTCATGATTTTTTTATTTTGAAGATCCGATTCAATTATAATGATAAGTTCTCTGTACATAAATGGAAAACCAAAAATGAGCTTTTATTTGAGTTATGACATGATCAAACTGGGACTTTCCCTCTTTTTTATGTTAAGCTTAGTGGATGTTTTTTTGATGAACGGCAATAAAAAATATCTCTGCAGCAAAACTTTTCTTAGCGAGGCCATTAAACTGCCTACCACATAGAAGGAAACCCCTAAGTCTGGCCAAAGGCAGGTAACACAGAAAAACTTTACTCAGTGAAGCCACTAAACTGCCTGCCACATTGGAGATAACTCCTAAGTCTGGCCAAAGCCACGTAACACAGAAAAACTTTACTCAGCGAAGCCACTAAACTGCTTATCACATAGGGGAAAACCGCTAATTCCGGCCAAAGGCCGGTAACACAGAGAAACTTTACTCAGCGAAAACACTAAACCGCCTATCACATAGGGAGAAGTACTTTTAAACTTATTTGAGTTTTAATTTTGAACTTTAAGGCTCCGCCTACCCGAAAGGAAAACAAAAAAAATCGGGGCTATGCCCGTATTATGCCCTACATCAGTCTGAGTAGAATTACACAAGTTTCGGTCCCCAATAATCAATTACGTTGTTCACAAGGGGTGGGCTATCTAATAGGTCCATTCGATTACTTTTCTCAGTAAATCCAGTAAGATTTACTCAGTACAAACTTTCAGAGAGTAAGACAAGATTTACTCTCAAAATAAAAATTTCCCAAACATGTACGCGAACAGAAAATTTGCAACAATTTGCAAGTTTGTAGACACAGCTGATTACAACACCAAATATACAAATAAATTTTAACTGGTCGCTATGAAAGAAGACAATTTTTGATGTTAAACCTTAAGCAGAACATTTTTAGAAGGTTTTCTTATCTTTTCCATAATTTATTTTGAAAGTTTTACTGCTTTGCATTTCCATAAAATAATATAATTGGAAAATAATTTTTCTTATTTACCATAAACAATCATATGTTTTCGAAACATATGTTTTTTTCTGCTTGCAAATACTTACTGGCAAAAATTTATCCAGTAAAAATTTGCAAGAAAAAGAAGAAGACTTAGAAACTCTCAACATAGAACTGTCATTTTATTCTCTCCTTTTTCTTTCTGTTTACTGAGTATTTATGTAAATGAACGCCATCCAGTAAAAATTTGTACAAATTTGTACAAATTATCCAGTAATCGAATGGACCTATTGTATCTTTCTAACAATAACCAGAGTTGTTAAAATTATTATTTGACTTGATTGATTATTCCTATTGGTTTTTCTCTCTGTAAGCATACTTAAATATAGGACAATAAACATATGTAAAAATGTTATATCGTGCTATTCTGAAATGTCGTATTTTTTCAATTTAAAATTTAACAAGCAGAGCTTTGAAGAATTAATTCCTTTTTGTTAAGTAGTTTTGAGGTTAAGAAGAACAATAAACATTTTTTCAAAGTTATAGACACATTATTAATTTGCAAGTCAGACTAGATCTAGTTTCTGCCTTTTTTATGGACAGGCTTCATCAGTGATTTTCCATTAAATTGTATTATTGTTTATATTTTATTGTCAGATTGTCTCTATATTCTATATGATAATTTACTCTCAGAAGTGATCAAACAGACATACAAACATTCTACTTTAGATTTAATTCACGGAATTCGTTCAACTGAAGGCGTTCAACAAAAAACAAACTCAAAGAATTAATTCAATTTCTATAGTTCTTTTTTTTTAAATTAAGTGAATTAATTCCTTACTAAATTAATTCACCACTGAATTCATTCAATTTCAGTTTTGTTCAGTGAATTAAAAAAATAAAAATAAAATTACGTTCACTGAATTGAAAAATAAAAAATTACGTTCACTAAATTGAAAAACGAAAAATTACGTTCACTAAATTGAAAAACGAAAAATTACGTTCACTGAATTCAAAATCTCTTTTCTGCCGTTCAGTACCTACACAGTGGAGGGTTTTTAAAATATTCTGGAAATAATGCAGCCATTTCTTATTTGTTAATATTCTTTAATTAAAATAGAAAAAAATTTGAGATATCCTTCATGATAATAATATAATTCTATAGAATTTTTTTCGTAGAATCAATGAAGAATTTCATTATGTATAACTTTTCTTTCATAAAACTTCATAAAAAAAATTCATTGAATTTCAGAATTTAGATCTTCATAAATTTAATGAAAATGTTCTTTATTTATATGAAATTATTCAATAGTATTTACTTTTTTTAATTTTTTCATAAAATATCGTCATTTCAATAATTTTTACAAAATTTCATACAATTAGAATTTTATATTAAGGGTGGGTTCGAATTGGCTAAACTAAATCTAAACTAAATTCAGGTTTACAAGTTTCTTTGAAATTATAAAATTAAAAAAAAAAAAATTTCAAAGAAATTTTAAACCCTTTTGTCAATTTGTATTTAGTTTAGAACAAATTTAGCCACCTCGCACAGGGCCTAAACATTTAATTCTCAAATACAATAGTTTTACGTAACCATAAGGCCGAGTTTTAGTAATGTGCATTAATTTCCATATTGAAAGAATTATCTTTTATAATATTTTTTTTTTTTTAAATTAATTTTTTATTATTAATTTTCGGCTATGAATTTTTTTATAAATCATTGATTTTTTCTGAACATTAATGAGGATTTTCATTAATTGAATTAAGCTTATTATAAAATTTTATGAAACTTTTTAATTTAATGAATTCATTAATTAGATATATTTTGTACATCCACATTGTACATGCTAAATACTTTTTATTTATCCACTCCAGCTTAGCAACAACAACCAACTTTAATAAATAATAATAAATGAAATTGCTTCATAGATTTTATGAAGCTCTTCATTGGCTGAATGATTTATTCATTGAAGGAGTGGTCTATTCATTTTATGAAGAGCCCAGTGTAGAATATCATTGCCAGATATGTGGTTATGTAACATGTCTACTACATACTACTAGTTACTTTTATTATTACATTTCTTATTACCTTTATATGGCGATGTCGCGAAAAATAATGAGTTACACACCAGCATACGAAAAATCAAAAACTTTGTCGTTACCTATGTGCTTACCAGTATTGACTAAAATAATGATTCTAAAAATAGATTTTCAAAAAAATGAGTTATAAAAAATATATTTTTTTAATGTAAACATTTTTTTTAACAAAATTTTCTCGTGCGGGAATCGAACCTGGGACTCCAGACTGTCAGTATATAGCTGTACCATCAAAGCTATCTCGACTTGTAATAATTGATAGATAAAAACATAATTGACTTGCAGCGCACTAGTCAGCTTACTCGCCAATATACATAAAATCAAAAAATATGTGGTTACATATATTATTACCAGTGTTGAAAAAATATTGAGGCTAAAAATAGATTTCAAAAAATTTACAAAAAAATCTAGAACAATATTTTATTTTTGAAATAATGATATTACAATTACAAATACACATGCTAGCACGAGTAATGACGCGACAAAACTAACCTCACTAAACTTTTATCCACAGATTTAATACTCTTTTTTCAAATTGAAGAAAAATTATATCAAATTTACGTTGCAGCCTTTTTACAAAATTTTTTAGAGTTAACAAATTAAATTTTGTTAAAAAAGGGACAAAAAATTATCAAAACAACAATTGTTTTGTAGAGAATTATTGACGAAAATAAGTATGTTCATTTAAAAAAAGTAGTTGATTTAAAAAAAAACACACATTAATTTGAATAAAAAATATATTGTTTTAACAATTCGTTTCATCAAAAAGTAACAAAATTTTTATGTTGATTTCACTTACGACTTTTGGTTCAGTGTATGAAGAAATTCATTGCTGAAGTGATGATAATTCTCTCAGTGTAAGATGAAAAAAATAAATAAATAAAAAATAAATTTCTAAGATAGGAATAGCAAAAATAAAACTGTAAATATACAGAATTTTAGTTATATTTTAGTTAATAGAAAATAACAACTTAATCTGCTAAAATCAGCAGACAATTTTCCTAAATAATGAGTAGACTAAAAAAAAAAAAATATTTTCAAAGTTTTTTTTGCGATTTCTTTTAAAATCAGCAGTTTACTTTTTTCTTTAGCAAATAGTTTTGTTGATCTCAGCAGGATAGACTCCCGTTTGGATTCAAAAGTAACAAAAATTTTGTAGATATAACAGTTTATTTTTGATGTTTTTAATCTACTAATATTTAATAATATGTATGAGTTTTTTCTATCCCTCATACATATCGCAGCGTCCTCCTTCGGTGTTCCCATAGCACTTAACCCCACCGAAGTAAAATAATATAACAGGGCTATGAACTAAAAAGCTTTAACAAAGTTCGCCAACTCACCATCAGATGGCGGAAAACAACTGTTCTAAAATTCAACATCTCGCGCAATTACAGTGTTGCCATATTTGAAGCCCTTCATCTTTCACCACCTTTCACTTCTTCTCTATCCCCTTTCCAAAGGAAGCAACAAGTTAATTAATAGGAAGAATTTCCTGAATGTTGCTTCTCTTTAAGAAAAAAAACAAAAAACAAAACAAATATTTAGCAATATTTTCTGCAGATCTTACAGTATAATCTGTCATTTTAAATTTACTAAAAGTTAACTCAGACATAACTAAAATTCTGTAAATTTAACAGTTTTAATTTTACTGTTCTTATCTCACTAGTTTTTAGCAAAAAAATCTGCTGATTGCAACAGTTATTTCTGAAAGTTCATTTTTAACTAATTTTTAGTAGCTTTTTATGCTATTTATTTTTGCAGGTTTATTTTTTGTGAAACTGTTAAACTTTTTTAAGTGTTATTACTCGTAACAGGTTTTAAACAAAAACAAAAATGTCACCCTTATGTATACTTAAGCTTATTTAGTGTTTTTAAGTAATTTTTGGTGGTTTATGTGGAAAACACTTTGCAGGTGATAACTTAATTTGTGCCACATTTTGTTAAAACTTAGTTAATATGTTTTTTTTATACTTTAAAAAAATAAGTTTTTGAAAGATATTAAGCAAAAGCAATTGTTAACCATTAAAATAATTATATTAGAAACAAAATTTATGATAAAACGAAGTCTTTTTTTTACTTTTTTTTTTTTTTTGAGATTTAGCTTCAAATTAGATTATGTTTTTAAGGTACATAATAAAATCGATTTAAGTGTGTTAATGATTAAATAAAAATCAAATATCAAAAATCTCATATCTTAAAGGCCATGGTATAGGTAAAGTTATCACACTGAGAGAATTTTACTGGACGAGTTTTACTGAAATTTTTCAGGTAAACTAATGCAGTTTTCTTCACAAAGTAAATGAAAAATTTCTTAGATTCGATGAAAAACCATCATATATTTTATGAATCTATGTTAAATAAAACTTTTTCACTGAGTATATGAAACTTTTAATATATAAAATGAAATTTTTTACAACATTTCATGAAATGAAATTCAATGAAAATTTTCAGTGGACGAGTTGCAGTGAAATTTCATTGGTTTTATCCAAAATTCAGTAATATCATGCATATAATTTTCTCAGTTTAGGTAGATATAAGGTTTTGGTTGACTTTCTCGGGTTTTTGCTTACTTTTGTGTGAATTTTTGAATTTTATTGTTGTAATGGAGGAAACATGCTTTCTAATGTGTCTTCAAGGTATTGTTATACCATTGTCATAACTAAGATCGATTTTTTCTCAGGGATTTCTTAACTAAAACATCGTTCTTAGTTCTGATTAAGTATAAAACTGGCCCATAGATTTGAATATAATTTCATTCTTAGGTGACGTATACGTAATATTTTAGTTCACAATATTACTCATACGCCACCTATACTGTTTTTTAATTATTCACACAGTGGAAAGTTCGATTTGATGACGAATTAAAATAAAAAAAAAATTATTTTCAAATAAATTTTTTTGTTAATTTGTAAACTCATATGACACTAATGCGTGTTTAAGGAAGACTTAAAAAAAGAATTCAAATTAAACAAAACAGAAACAATCAGTTGTAATTTTTCAATTTGTACAATGTCAATGTTAAAAAACAACATCACGTAAGCACTTAAATCAAAAATCGATTGAAACCCTATATTTTAAAAAAACAACCTAAAACCAAAATAGTACTTAAACAAAATAACAGACATTGTTGATGACCATTAGAAAACCTTCAAAATTATTATTATGGTTGTTATACAGACCAAAAATAATTGTTCTCTATACTAAATACAATTTCATATTGTAGTGTGTTTCTGTGTTTGTAAAGTAACCAACCAACCATTATATATTGTAAACATATTTGAACTTTTTGGTTATAAAAATTAGGATGAAATTTATATAACAAGATATATATTTCTAAAACATAAATCAGAAGACAAATTATAGTCCGTTAACTACCCATATTTACACTCAAAATAATGCGTTTGCAATTTTTAAGAAATATTAAAACTATTGGCGAATACAATTTGTTGAAATTATCAACATTATGTTGTTACACTCATAGTTATAAACCTGGAAAAATAGCAGAAGAAGCTACTAAAAACTAAAAAATGCGGGATTCACAACAGATGGCATATCTTTTACACATGGTTTGTGTCTTTAATAACTTATATGGCATTTTGGGGGGTAAACATCTGTCATTTATTCTCACTTAGTCATTGAACGAAATAATGTAAACATCAAAGTTTTTTTTTGCTTTGGAAATACCGCTTAAAAAAAAATGCAGTTGAAGCACATCAATTGCTCACCGAAGCTTATCTTGAATATGTTCAATCGATTTCAATGTGCGAGAAAAGGTGATTTTGACACGGAAGACAAAGACCGCCCATGTCAGCCAAAAAAGTTCCAAGAAAGAAGTAATTTTTGCATCGAAGGCGATGAAAAATGGATCCATTACCACAATCCGAAGTGCAAGAAATCGTATGTGAAGCCCACCCAAAAAGCCATATCAACGCCGAAGTCGAATATCCATGGCGCCAAGATAATTCTCTGTATTTGGTGGGACCAGAAGAGTTCCATCTATTATGAGCTGCTGAAATCGGGCCAGACGATCACAGGGGATCTGTACCGAACACAATTGATTCGTTTGAAGTGAGCATTATATTGCACCAATGTTTCACAATAAACGCCCAATTTTTGCCAAATAGCCCCCAATAGAAAAACTAAAAATTGACAAATTTCCTTAATAAATTTTCTAACAATAAGTGCCACTCTAATATCAATATTTTAAAATGTTTGTGTATGAGTTTTAGATTATGAGAGTGTAGTGTGAGTACTTGAAATTTCAAATGCATATCCACTTATGTAGTCACATGTATGTGTATATTGCGTTTCCGTTCCTTTCTTCTTCTTCTTCTTCTTTTGATATAGCGGTCAATTGTGCGTTTATTGTATAATTTGTTACTGGTTCGTTGGTTGTTTTGATGGACATTTCATTCACCATCATTAAAATTGTATGGAATGTACTTGTTTGTACGTGTATAAGGGTAAATTACATACACAGAAAAACATGTAAGTTGTCATTCTTTTTAATTCAAATATGTTTCTATTTATTTTTAAAATGCGGAAACAAAATCTAAACGGTGGGTCTCATACTGTAGGTATAAATTTAATTTAACTATAAACAAAAGAAAATGTCAAAAAATTGTGTACAAAACGATAACAAATTTTTGGGTTAACTACACTCAAAAAAAAAAGTCAGTAAAGTCAGCAAAAAATGTTGCTGTGGCAGCAAATTTTTAGTCAGGAGCGTGCTTGCAAAAAAATTGGTAATTTCAGCAAAAGGTTTGCTGAAAATCTGCGAGCTGATTTTTACCAAAAAAATAGTAATCTTCAGCAAAAGTTTTGCTTTTTTTTTTAGTCACTGCAAATGAAAAAAATCCTCTCTAAAATCATTAAACTTTTTGCTGAATATTAGTAGACTGAAAAAAACTCAAAAAACTTGTAGCGAAATTTTACTTTAGTTAATTTGTTTGCTAAAAATTTAAATATAGAATATGTGTAGAGTTGTTTTCCTTTTTTTGTCATTTCAGTTTCCAGACAAGCTGCGGCATCTACATCTTGTCTATTTGGTTGTCGTCCACGCTATGAATGCGGTTATCAGCACAATTTTTGTAGCAAAATAAATTAGTAAGACATTAGTTCAAAATTAGTTTAGTGCTAAAAAAATATAACTAAAATGGAATTTTAGCAAAAAAATTGCTGAAAACTAGTACATTTGATATACAAGACGTTTTACTAATTTTTCTACTAACTTATTTTTTTGAGTGTACGTTGGCCGATTTTGTTAAATTTTCAGAATATAATCCTTATGATATGCATCAAAATACTGTTAGCTTTCTTTTTTCCAAATTCGCTGAAATTCAGTTGTGGTGTAATGGTTAACCCTCTATTCCACAAACCTAGTGTGAAAATATCGATTTTCCCAAGTTTTTGACACAATAGGTTTTTTGACACAATATGTTTTTTGACACACTAGGTCCCTTTTCTCGGAGAAGGTCACATACATATATGTATATCTGTAAAATATTTACCACAAAATTATAGTTTCTGATAAATTCGTTTACCTAGAAGAAATCAAAAACATTTTTTATAGTTAATTTGTGTTTTAAGCCCCGTATGTTGTTCATTTTTTTTTTTTTCGAAAAAAAACATTTTTTTCCTGTTGCCACCCAATATTATTTCGAAATGTCACAAAAAGTTAAATTTGGGTTTGTTATGTTTGTGCTTTTCTAATGACTGGGAAGAACTAATAACTTTCAAAGTTTTTTTTTTAACTGTTTTAGGGCTTGTAACCTAGAGCGGTTCATGAATCATAAATTGACAAGATTTCAAAATTTTTACATGCTCGAGGTGGCCTACTTTGGTGACAAATGGCACAACTTCCTGTGGGTGTGTGGGCTCGGCCGGCAAAACTTAAGCTCGAACCTTATTTGGCTGCGACTGTGTAATCAAACCAACCGGTAACAAGTGGCTGAATTATTTCCAAAATATTTTGATTGCGCCCCACTGTGCGCAGGAGGGTTGGCCACATATGTATATTATTTTGAAGTAATTAAAAAAAAAGCATTCTATAAAATTTTTTGTGTAATTTCATACGGTTTTTGATAATTTTTGACCTACGGATGAGTAATTTTTTGTTTTACTAGTGGCAACACTGTCTAAGATGCAACTCTTCGCGCAATTACAGTGTTGCCATATTTGAAGCCTTTTCACTACACTTATAGAAATAAATAGAAATAAATCTATAAAAATAGCAGAAAAAGTTACTAAAAATTCGTTAAAAATGATGCTGCAGAAAAAACTGCTGAAATTAGCAGATTTTTTTGCTAAATACTAGTAAAATAACAGCAAAATTAAATTGGTAAATATACAAAATTTTATTTATATTTGAGTTAAATTTTTGTTAATGGAAAATAGCAAATTAATCTGCTAAAATCAGCAAAAAATTTTGCTAAATAATTTGTAGCCTAAAAAAATCACAAAAAAAAAAGTCTTTTTTCGTTTTTTTTTTAATGCAAGTAAAAATCGAGCCTTTCGAAAATAGCAGTTTGCAATTTTTTTAGCAAATATTTCTGCTGTTTTAACAGGATAGACTGCTATTTGCATTCAACTAAATTTAGCTTAAACATAGCAAAAATTTTGTAGATATAACAGTTTATTTTTGCTATTTTTAGTCTACTAATATTTAGCAAAATTTTCTGCAGATTCTACAGTACAATTTGTTATTTTCAATTAACTAAAAGTTAACTTAAATATACAAACTAAACGATTTAGACCAATGAAATACTTCAGCAAAGTGGTTATAAAACTTAAAAAATAAATATCCAACGGAACGTCCCGGGAATCGAACCTAGGACTCCAGATTGCTAGTCGCTAGCAATACCATCTGAGCTATGTTATGTTATATTTGATAGAGAAAAACATAGACCTATTGGGCACAAGTGTGTTTACGCGCCAACATATAAAAAATCAAAAAATATGTGGTTACATATATCCTAACCAGTATTAAGTCTAAAAATAGATTTCAAAATAATTGCAGAAAGTAAGACGGTGTCATTACTGGTAGTCTAAAAAGTTATGATATATCATTACCGTTTCTACATTGAGTTCTTCTCGCTAATTTACTTTGTTTTGTTTAGCGATTTTTAGCGCTTTTCATTACTAATTTAGCCGGGTTTGAGTCAGCAATGTCGGTATCAGTGCTTTATACTAGGAAATAGTAGATATGAGTGGACAGGGAAGGTTAACGTCTGAATCAAGCTTAACTTAATACCTTTATGATAAAATAGCACTTTTACACTCTAGGATATTATTAATAGGATTAAAATAATTAATTAAAATCGGATTTGTAATACATACATAATGTTATTATATGTAGTTATATAAAACAAAAAAACTATATATTTACCCAGTTTTAAATTATATAGTGCAGAAAACCATTGTTTGAAGAGATTTGTATCAAAAAAAAAAAAAAAAAAAAACAACAAGACCAAAAATTGTAAACTAAATTACGTTAAGGGCAACCTTAAAACTGCCAAACCAAAAGGAAAAGAGAAAACATAACACAATGAAAATGATAATGATGGTTTGTGGTCACAACCGGGTTTTCGTACTTGTAAAACAGAAATAATAAAGGTGAAAGTTTACATATGTGTGCGTACATAATGGAGGATAAACCAAGTACGTAAATGTAAAATACCAGAAACAATACAGCAATAACAAAGGTCAATGTAAAATTTGCCATACATTAGGGTGACCACTCTCATAAAATTTTCTAACATGATACTATTAATGAATCAATAAAGATTTTATGATAAAGTTTTATTAAATATATGAAAATTAATTTCTATTACGAATTTTTTATATCTGAAGAGGTTAAATCAACTATGTTTTGAGTATGGTTAACTCGTCTGACGTCTACAGCCAGCTTTGACAGTTCTTCTTTGTGCTGATCCACTTACTCAACAAAAGTGCGTCAAGGAATAGGTAAAATATCTCTACCCAAACTTTTTTCCCTAAATAATGCAAATATTTGCTAAAGATTACCAATTTTTTAGGTAAAAAAACTAAAATCTTGATCAAATTTATCAAGTTTACATAATATTTGCGACAAGAATTTAAGTACAGCTTTTTTAAAATTTATTTTGTGTAGAATAAAAAATGTCACATAAGAGCCTAATTAGAATAGACGAAGGACATTTGAGCGCTTTATATTCTTATGCTGTGCGAATTAGTGTTTATAAATAAACAAATATTCTTAAATATGTAAAAATTCCGTCACTTAAGGGTTAATGTAAATTTTAATAATCTCTCCTTATTCGTTTTGGTTGCCAACCATACTACTGCTGAAACGATTTTATTAAATTGGTTTTAAAGGCTTTATAACAAAATTTTATAAAATGTATGAAAATTCATTTTTATTTAGAGCTTTTCATATCTGAAGCGGTTAAAACAACTTTAAATCAATTACAGCCAGCTTTAACAGTTATTTTTTCTATTAAACCCCTATAGTGAAAAAAAATCTGAATTAGAGCATAGGTAAAATAGCTCTACCCAAAATTTTTTTCTTTAAATAATGCAAAAATTTGCTAAAAATACAAATTTTTATTTAGTAGGTTTGAGGTTAAGATTCTTCTTCTTAACCTCAAACATTTTTTCAAAAGTTATAAACACATTATTAATTTGCAAATCAGACTAGATCTAGTTTCTGCCTTTTTTTATGGACAGGCTTCACCAGTGATCAGCGATTCCATTAAATTGTATTATTGTATTGTCTTCAACAACCTGTCCGGCTTTTTTAATTAAAAAAAGTAATAACTTAGTAAAATTTACCAAGTTTTACATAATTTATACAAAAAGAATTTGACATGAGCTTTTTTTATTAATTCTTAAGGCAAACAGTTTTTTGAATGTAGAATAAAGTGTCGTATAAGAGCCCACACTCAAAAAATAAGTTAGTAGAAAAATTAGAAAAACACCTTGTATATCAAATCTACTAGTTTTCAGCAATTTTTTTTGCTGAAATCTAGTAAAAGTTTTCAGGCCACAATTCTTAACCGATTTTCAAAATTATTTTTTGTATTTGAATTTACAAAATTCTTTTGAATTTCAATTTCTAAATATTTTTTTTTAAAACTCATTTTTTTAATTTTTTCTTAGAAAAGCCATTCGATCTTTTTTATATGACAACTACTTCTTCCTTATTAAGCATCATATTGTCAAATACTTTAAATATTTTTTATATTTTTTAAAATTTCTTTTCAAAGATAGGTGGACTATTTTTGTCATAAAATACTTGCATTTATTTTATATATACTAATATGTAACTTAAATTAAAGGTATTTTAATCATCTGCAGATTCCCTTAACCGTTTGAAAAGTACTGAAAAAAGATTGTAGTTGGAGTATTCCCCGCCTATGATAACTCGATGTTAAAATCAATAGTGTTTCTGTTACAAAACAAATGGTCACCCTAACTGTATTGTAACTACATAACAACTGACTATTCCAGATGTTTATGTATGTGTATGCGTGTGGTAATGACTCAGTGTTGCCACTTTTTGAATAATTATTAAAAAAACGGGAGTGTTTACACATTCGTTGAATAATTATTCAACGAAATTTATGTAAATAGTGAAACTACACAAAAATTTCATTATTCCATAATTATAAATTTTGGATAATGATATATTTGTGTAATTTCACTATTTACATAAATTTCCCTTAATACATTCTGTAAAAATGCTACTAAAAAATGACAAATAAGGAGTGTAATGTTTCAAATCTGGAAATTTTGTAAGAAAAAAACAGCAATTAAATAAATAGTTGTTTTTACTTTTACTATTTTGTCTGATAAATAAGAGTATTAAAAGTATGTAAGAACAAAAAAATATCCATTTCATTTTGTGTTCCACTCCGATCTTAGCTTTTTGCCGAATGCCTTCTATTAAGTTTTTGACAGTGCTGTTTGTTATTGCTTTGGATACAACTTTCCACTTTTTTTTCAAAATCTTTTATATAATTAGCAGTCTATTTGGTCTTCTTTAACTTCGCTTTTATTAGAGTCCAATACCTTTCAATGGGTCGACATTGTGGAACATTTGGTGGGTTCATGTCTTTTTCAACAAATTTAATATTATTAGCTCTGAGCAGATTTAAGGTAATTAAAGCATAGTGAGCTGAGCCAAATCAGGCCAGAATACATAGAGTAGATCTACCGTGTTTTTTATAAAAGGTATTAACCTTATTTTTAGGCGCTCTTCCCTGTACACATCTCCGTTAATTGTACCTGTTGTTATATATGAAGATGTCTTTTCGCCGCATTGGCAATTCCATGCCAAACGAGATACTTCAAACCAAACTTTTCAATGCCGATAGATGTTTGAAAATAACGTTTCAGGACTGGATCTACCGTACTTCTTGCCATTTTCAAATCTTTTGAAATAAAATGTACTGCTCGGTATGGATTTTCATTCCATTTGTCGATAATTAATTTTCGTCGTTCCAATTGATTCATAATTGCTGAAAAACTATCACTAAAAGGAATCAAAATGTTATGTTGACACAATTTTATGAAGTTACTGAATATTTTCCTATAAAGTTTTTCATTTTAGTTTTAATGATTTGGAACATAGCCTACTTTAAAATTTCCAGATTTAAAACATTACACTCCTTATGCATTAAAAAGCACAAAATATTCATTAAAAAGGTATCAAATATGGATTTAAGTCCAAATATGCAAAAACATGCATTTTTGTCAAAATATGCAACTACAAACCGACGCCATTGTGCTCTACATTTTATGATTCGGATAAGTATTTAGTCCATATTAATTTTGGACAATCGAGAAAAAAATCAAGCATTTGCATGTAATACCTTGCTCTCTAATAACTTTCAAATTTTTTATAATCGTTTTAGGGCTTCCAATCTAGAGCGGTTCATGAATCATAATTTGGCTTGCTTTCAAAATTTTTACATGCTCAATGTGGTCTCATACTTTGGTGTCAAATGGCACAGCTTCATGTGGCTCCAAATTTATTTGGCTGCGATTGTGTAATTCAAGTAGCCGGTAACAAATGGCTGAATTATTTCCAAAATATTTTGATTGTGCCCCACTGTACGCAGGAGGGTTGGCCACATATGTATGTATATTATTTTGAAATAATAGGCGTGTTCGTTTACTTACTACAAGTTACTACTTTTACTACAGCTGGAAAAATTCAATACAAAAAGTAAACAAAACTTTCCAATTGTAGTAAAAGTAGTAAGAATTTCGAGTAAACGAACACACTGAATGTAAAAAAAATATAAACATTTTTGTGTAATTTCATACGGTTTTGGATAATGTTTGGCCTACAGATGAATAATTTTTTATTTTGCTAGTGGCAACACTGTAACAACTACTTGTACTTAACATTATGTATGAACTAGTGTTAGTACACACACACACACAATTATTTACGTTTTCCAAAAGTCACGTTTTTCTATTGTTGTTGGTGTTGTTTTTCTTGCTTGTTTGAAGGAAAATCTACCAAAATATGGAGAAAATAAACTTGGAAGAGGAATATAAATGTAATTTGCAAAGAATAATAACTGTAAAAATTACTAACAAAAAGCTTTTCGTTTTGAAAAGCTTTATGAGATTAGCTCTTTGGAAAAAACAACACATGAGCGAAGGCTAGTGGGAGAAGAAAAGATAATTGGATAAGGTTGCCGGATGAAGAGATATAATTTTTTTAAAAAAGCGGGGTTTAAAACATGTTATTGAGAATGAATAAATTAAGTTTAAATCGTTCCATCCCATTGTAGAAATGGTAATGGGGTATCAGTATTTTATGGACTATCAGTAACGATACCAACTTACTTTCTGCATTACTTTAAAACATATACACATGAGTTACTAATAAATAATATATTTTTCCTTTATTTCTTAAAAAAAATAATAATAACCCAAGAAACATTTTTACGGACTCTCCGGCACGTACGGGTTCATGAATCCGGCTTTTACGGCACGTTAACTGTCCGTAATTTACGTATCCGTCAATGATTGTACGTATACGGAACATTAACGGACCTTATTAATGGATTTTCGAACACAATACGTTTTAACTCCGTTTTCGTACCTTTAAATACGGATTTCATCGGTTGCAGTTTGTTTACAAAATAAAAAATTATATTTTTAAAAAGTCGGTAAAAATATTATTATAACGGGAATATATAGAAAATATGCAATAGAGGGAATTCTTTCTATCACACCATTAATCGAACAACATCAAATAACAAGGTAAGATTTATGAAACTTATTGTTTTTTGTATAACATGTGAGAATTTGCATCGTGACGCAGTCAATTAAACCATAACTAATTTATTGTCTCCTTTCCATATAGATGGTGGATTTTACTCTGGGTCCCTAATCGCTGGATAGATAGGTCAACCGAGCCGGATGTGCTAAATATTGTAATTGTATTAATTAGAAATTTATTAATAGTAATTGTAAATAATAATTATTAATGAATTTATAAAAAAGGAAAAAAGTATTGTGTATTGAAAATAAACATATGGTCTATTTTTGTGGAGAAAATCGGTAGGATACGGACAAGGAAATACTCAGTTTTTCACACGACATAACGGTCCGGCATTGACGGACTTTCAGCGGACTAGTCCGTTTTTTACACGACATAACGGTCCGTAAACGGTCCGTCATTGACGGATTTTCAACGGATTCGAATCAGTTTCGATGTTCCGGTACGTATACGGAGTTGGATTCGGTTTATGACGGACCGAAAACAGTGCATAAACGGAACGAATTGTTTGTTGGGAATATTGCGTTACTCGCAACGCCGTATTTTATTCATTATTTTAAATAAAAAAATATTCTGAATATTTTTGTTATTTTTTTAAATCTATTTTTAGACTCAACATCTTCTCAACTCTGCGTGTTTTGTATGTTGTTGCGTAAAAATTAGAAATGTGCACAAAGTCATTATGTTTTTATCTATCAAATATAAAATATAATTTTTTTTTGCTAATCACGCTCACGAACGCTAATGTGAGTATAGTAAAAAATAACTCACGATCACGGAATTCTTACATAAAACAGCAAAAATTCCTAAACAATTTATTATGAAAAGAAAACTCACCCATGAAAAACGCACGATTAGTTTATTCTCAGTCACTCACGAATCGCGTGAGTATAGTAACTATTACTGCCGATCGAGCGTAAATCACGTAACTCACAAACATTTCGTGGAACGTGTCCATCTCTAATGTCGAGTTAGCTTAGATGGTACACTAATAGTAAAAAAGTTTATTTAAAACTACTAAAAATTAGTTAAAAATTACCTTGCAGAAAAACTGCTGATATTAGCTGATTATTTTTGCTTAATATTTGCAAAATAGGAATTGCAAAAATAAAATTGTTAAATATACCGAATTTTAGTAATATTTGTGATAAAATTTAGTTAATAGAAAACAACAACTTAACCTGCTAAAACCAGCAAAAAATTTTGCTAAATAATTAGCAGACTAAAAAATCACAAAAAAATTTTAAATTTTCAAAGTTTTTTTTCGATTTTTTTTAATGCAAATAAAAATCGAGCTTTACTATTTTTTTAGCAAAAAAATTCTATTGATTTTAGCAATAGAAATTCAACTAAATGCATTCAACTAAATTTAACTAAAAAATAACAGAAATTTTGTTGTTATAACAGTTTGCTATTTTTAGTCTCTTAATATTTAGCGAAATATTCCGCAGATTTTGCAGTATAATTTGCCATTTTCAATTAACTAAAAGTTATAACTAAAATTCTTTAAATTTCACAGTTGAATATTTGTTGTTCTTATTTTACTAGTATTTAGCAAACAATTTTGCTAATTTCAGCAGTTTTTTCTGCACGCTTATTTTTAACTAACTATTAGGAGCTTTTTTTTTGGTATTTTTATAGCTCTATTTCTATAAGTGTAGATAGAGCTATCGACTGGAAATCCTGAGTTCCAGCTTCGATTACCGGCACGAGCACAGTTTATTAAAAAAATTTAACAATAGGAAACTATTTTGTTTGCCTATAATAATGATTAGGAATATGGACCAAATCGTACTGTGGTGTAAGGTCATGGTCGATGCTTATTACATTAGATGTTCATTAAACTTTTCCTTTAAACAATCTTTGAATTCTTACAAATTAGGAAAACTTTTTCATATATAAGTTTTTGCCAATTTTCTTTTCGAGGCCTTTCCAGTTGCTTAGGAGATTTTTTCCTTTAACCACCAAGAACTAGATGTTTTCTAGGAAAGAAAACTACCACATTCCCAGAACATTTTTCAATAAAAAATATTTAAGTTGCATTTGTTTTTCGATACCATTTTTTAAAAAACGGATTTGTTGCTTTAAAATGTTAAAAATCAGTACAAATTTCAAAAAATCAGTACACGGTTTTTTAATCAGTACACCTGACTAAAAATCAGTACATATACTGATGAAATCAATACGAATGGTCACCCTATTTATGGGACATTTTCGTACAGAACATATTTTTAAATTCTAAAACATTTTTCCTAAAAAAGTATTATAATATTTTGACTGTGGGTCTCATACTGAAGGGTTAACTTTAACTTAACTATTAAACAAAATAAAATATTCAAAACAACAACAAATTTCTGGGTTAACTAATAGTTAACCCATAAACCGTCAGTATGAAACACTATATAGGAGATTTTCTTTACCCCCCGTTTCCACATGCAAGTAAATGGTTGCAAGTTAAGAATATATCAGCGAAAATTTCGAAAATTACCGAAAAAACATGAAAATTTTACATGTGTCCACCAAGGTTGCCAATTTAGCCATTTTCCGGCTAGATCTAGCCATTTTAATTTCATCTAGCCATAAAAAAATGGCTAGATTGGATCTAGCCGGAAGATTTAGCCATTTTATTTTGCCCTAGCCATTTTTTCTTTTAAAGTTTTACAGTTAATTTCATATAAAAGTGCTTGAATTTTTATGATTTTCAAAATTTTAGTACAACATTTTCAATTTATAAAACTTTTATTTGGGTTCACATTTACATTCGATTTAAAATCATGTATTTTGTAAAATTTAAAGGAAAATATTTTAGAAATTCGAAAAACACTAAAAGTTAAAGGCTACTTTCATGAAATTCGTGTTAGAACTCTTCATTATCACTGAATTATATTAAAATTATTGGGTTTTTGCATTTTTCAATTTTAGCCATTTCTAGCCATTTTTTCTGCGTAATCTAGCCATTTTTTCAGTTCAAGTGTTGGCAACCTTGGTGTCCACACTACTTGCTGCAAGTTCATTTTTAAAATGTCGTCGAAGGCATAGGTTGTCACTAAATAGCACTCCAGTATCGCCAAGTATTCAATATTCTAACAACGCTGGGAAAAAATTTGTTCTTAACAAGTTTTTTTTTTTCAAAACTTATAAAATTGATATTTTAAATTACCATTAAGATATTTCAATGTGTTCTTTTTTACTTTTTTTTACAAATAAATACAAAATCAGTTGCATTACAGCTCCTATTTTACCAAATACTAGTAAATTAATAGAAAACATTACTAGGCAACACTGTTTTCTTTATTCTGTCATTTCACTTGCAGCAAGTGTCAAAAATCCACTGTCTTCAAAATTTACTTGCAAGTTGAGCCGCAAGTCGTATAAGTATGATTGTATTAGTGAAAAAGTGTGAGTGTATTGAGTTTTTCGAACTTGCACTTGCATGTAGAAACGGGGGGTTAGTAAAAATTTAGATTTCTTACAAAAATTAAGATTTTATTATAGCAATAAATTTCCCATAAAATCTATGAAATTTCATTACAATTTAGAAAAGAAACCTTTTATTAAAATTATTTAAAATAAATCCCAAAGTTCTGCCAGAGTTCGAAAATAAAATTTTTTTAATAAATTCATCAGTTTAATATTTTCATTATGGCAATGAAGTTTTTCATAAAATCTATGAAATATCATTAGTATTCTGTCAGTGAAGCCTTTTAATAAATTAATATAAAATTTTTTTTCAAAGTTTCATCAGAGTTCGAAAATAAAATTTTGTGTAAAAATTCATTAATGTAATATTCTCATAAAATTTTATGAATTTTTTCCTAACATTTTATGAATATCAGTGTGAAACCCAGCGTAGGAGATTTTCTTTACCAAAAATTTAGATTTCTTACAAAAATTAAGATTTTATTATGCCAATGAATTTTTCATAAAATCTATTAAATTTCATGACAATTTAGCCCAGAAACTTTTCATTAAATTAATTTAAAATAATTCCTAAAGTTTCACCAGAGTTTGAAAATAAAATTTAATGAAAAAATTCATTAATGTCATAGTTTCATAAAATTTTATTTAAAATTACATTAATTCAATGAAAAGTTTCAATGGACGAGTTCCAATGAAACTAATGATTTTATGCAAAAATTTATTAACATAATGCAGATAATGCTCTTAGTGTATAATTTTTAATAGTTTTCTTAAATTCTACAAAATTTCATTAATTTAATGAATATTTCATATAATGTATTTTAATTAAATAGCTTTAAATATTTCACATTTCCTAGGATTATCAAATATATTTTTTGATTTTTACTTTAAAAAAAAAGGGGATAACCACAATAAAATATTAATATGGCAACACCAGAAATTATACAAGAAACTAGTTAAAAGAGAGAACTTAATTTTAGAGGCTTTATTATTGTTCAGGTAGTCACCTAAAATTGAAATCAGTTCTTGTTTAACATTCATACGCAGCGCAGTTGAGAAAATACTGGAAAAAATTATACGGAAGAAACGGGGCAACAAATAAATATGTAGTGAAAAATTATTGAAAAATAAAAAAAGAAAAAATATTTAACAAGTGGAAATTTCAAAGAAAATTTGTATCGCTAAAAAAGAAAAAGTATGAAATTTATAAAAAATATTTCAAAATAATAAAAATTTTAAAAATCATATAAAACATAAATGAAATTTTAAAGTCTACTTTAAGGCGTTGCTTTAATTTAATAAAATTTTTTTCACTACTTACATTATGTTCTTTAGACAAAACGTGTTTTCCGGTTATTTGCTACATATCCTTTTAATATATTCTTTGTTGTATTTTATACTCCTTGTCTGGTTAGACACAGAGAAGCTTTTTTTTTGTAGATATTTGTGACGACTTCAAACGTCAAAAGTTATACAATGTAGTGGTTTGACCACTCAACGAAAACACTTGCATAAAAAGACAATTTGCATACTTTTAGGCGCGCAGGACTAAAATTTACTCTAGTTTGAAAAAAGAAGAAAAAAACTAAAATGAAAACAAGCATTGAGAATATGTTTAACAGAATCCTTAGAATTTCTTTTATTATTAAATAAAAATCCTAAATTTAATTAATCATCAAAATATTAAAGCATACTTTAAGGGTTTCTTTGAAGATATTAAGCATTGCCTAGTTTTGGTTGCTTTTAATACTATACATTTTATTCCTTTAGTATATTTTTTATTTAATTTTGGTTGTATTTATGTTTTATTTAATTTTGGTTGTATTTATTTTTCTGCTTACATTTTCCAGTAGGCGTTAAATTTTCCTTTCCTTTTTTTTAAGAAATTGAGATTTTTTTTGTTACTATTTTTAGAGTTGTGCCTTCAAATCCTTGTGTTTTTTTGTTGTTGTCGTTATTTTTGTGATGTAATTTTCTTTTTGTTTTAAGTATTTTTTTTTCCTTAGCATAGCTTAAGGCGTTTTAAAATTCCTCACTCACACTCCTTAATAGTAGATAAAATGTAAATTATCTGTTTTCTTTTTTTGTTTCTTCTCAATATTCATGCATTTCAAATGAGATTTTTTTGTTTTATCAAATTAAAATAAACACAGACAAAAATTTCAAAAAAAAAAATTTATTCATAACAAATCTTGGTGAATAAATCAAAAAGAAAATTATAAGGATGTTAGAAATCTCTGTAATTAAAATTTGTATATATTTGCCTTTAAAAAAAGAAATTGTTAATTAAATTGGAATATATTAAAGAACATGTGCACTTAAATCGTTGCTATTGTGTAAGTAGAAATGAGAATTTTAATTAAGGACATTTGATAAGATCTAGAATATTCTACAGGTATTAAAAAAGTTCTTAAAGTTGTGTAAAATCTTGAAATTTCTAAGGTTACCACAAAAGAGACTTTTAAAAAATAAAAAAAAATTTAGCATGTTTTCAGGACTGCTTAAAAATGAAAATATATGGCCTAGTTAAAGGTGCAATATTTTAAATTAATATTTATAGTCTATTTTAAGGATTGCTAACAAATTAAAAATGTTGCCTACCCTAAGGGGCTTAATTAAAAAATCAAGGTATTATTTTATTCATACTTGGAATTAATAAAGGCATTATTTTTTCACATAAATGCCAATGCTTTGCCGTTAGGGTTTATATGAAAAAACAATGCCTTAATTAGTTTTCACCAGGTACACTCATAGAAATAAATGTAGGCAGAAATAAATAAAAATAAAGCCGCTGAAATTAGCATACTTTTTTTTGCTGAATACTAGTAAAATAAGAATAGCTACAATAAAATTTTGCTAAATATCAGTAGACTAAAAAAAGCAAAAACAGATTTAGATATCTACAAAATTTGCTAAAAAAATAGTAAACTGCTGATATCAGAAGGCTCAATTTTTATTTGCATAAAAAAAAACTTTGAAAAAAAATTTTTTTTTTGTGATTTTTTAGTGTACTAATTATTTAGCAAAAGTTTTTGCTGAATTAAGCAGGTTAAGTTGTTATTTTCTATTAACTAAAATTCAACTCAGATATAATTAAAATTCTGTACATTTAATCGTTTTATTTTGCTGTTCCTATCTTACCAATATATAGCAAAAATAATCTTCTAATTTTAGAAGTTTTTTCTGCATTTTCATTTTTAAGAAATTAATAGTTTTAACTTAAATTTTTACAGACTTTTTTCTATAAGTGTATAATTTTATTCCAAATTATAATTTCTAAAAATATGTAAAATATCAAAACTTCTGAGGATTTTACAGTAATTTTCATTTTAAATTGTAACATACCAGTAAAAAAAAAACTGGAAGTTATGATTTACAAACCACTTCCTTCATTGCATCAAAAGTATTCATAAGTGTATTTTTACTGCTTTTTTAGAAGTAATTCTGAAAAACATCAAAAAATAACTTCATTCATTGCTTCCAAAGTATCCGTTAGTTTACATTTACAGCGTTTTTAAAAGTTATTCTGAACAGTATCCAAAAAATCACTTAAATTTGGCTTCTAAAGCATAATTGATCTAAAAGTGCTCCTAAAAAGTGATTTTGGTATCACTTGGTATTTCTAAACAGATGATCGTGGGTTCCATACCTGGAGGGACCAATATTTTAAAAATATTTTTTTTAATATTTAAAATTAATTTGTTTAAATTCAATATTTTTTTTTAATTTTTAAAAAATTAAAAATATTGAAAAATTGCTTTTTATGCGCAAAACAATACTGAATTGCAGTGCACCTTTTGCACTTGTTTAAAAAGTACTTTTGTTGAAGAGAATAAAGCATCTCGCAATGACAAAGTGGTGTTTTTATGTCAGTCAATTTTCATATCAAACAATAGCTTAGCGGTAGAGAGCTAGACTAGCAATCTTGAGGTCACAAGTTCGATACCCGGTGGCGGCAATAATTTTTTTTAATAAAACAAATAATCTTTTTTCGTGAAAATTTTTTTTCAACTTTCAATTGATGAATAAGAATTTCCTTTGTACTCGTTCAAAAAGTACTGAAAAAATGTTAAAGTGGGGGTACTCTTCTCCTATGACAACTCAGTGTTAAATTCACTAGTGTTTCTGTTAAAAAAGAAGTACTTCTAGATCATTAATTGTAGTGCTTTTTGTAATGCTTTGTAATCTCTCTTTTTACTGGTATATTCAGGGGTATGGCATCACCATAAGTTATAGAAACATAGTTATAAAAACATAGTTATCACTAGATGGCACTTTGTTAAAAAAAATATAGAATTTTCTTTTTTTTTAATTTAAATAATAAAAAAAAGCAAAAAAACAAACGGATATTTCAAATTTTATTATTTGATTATATTCCGCGCTTGTTTTCCCCTTATTTTGAGCAGTTTTCAGCAGTATTTGAGTTTTTAAATATAGGCTCAGCTGATACTAAACTGATACTAAATAGCTGCTCAGGTAATACTAAATTACAGCGCCCTCTATCGGTGAGTAGTGTAAGTTTTGATTTCATATCTCTATATCTTTGAATCTGCTAAAATCAGCAAAAAGTTTTGCTAAATAATAAGTCGACTAAAAAATCAGGAAAAAATTTAAAACTTTCGAAGTTTTTTAGATTTTTTTAAATGCAAATAAAAATCGAGCCTTTTGAAAACAACAGTTTACAATATTTTTTTAGCAAATATTCCTGTTAATTTAACAGTATATACTGCTATTTGCTGCAGATTTTACAGTACAATTTGTTATTTTTAATCAACTAAAATTTAACTTAAATATGTATAACTAAAATTTTGTAAATTTAACAGTTTTATTTTTGCTGTTCTTCATTTACTAGTACAAAGACTTTAGTCATTTTCTTTTTCTCCGGCGGAGTCATATGGCCGTAAATGCTGCGAAAAGTGTTTGAATTGCTATTAAAAATATTTTTCTTTGTTTTATTTTAATTTAAAGTTCTGTAACTCTAAAAAAACACCCTTTACAAAACAACAAGAAAAATCCTTTAATTAATTTTTAATAAAACAAAAAGTTTTTTGTGAATGAGCATTTCAGTCGTATTGTCTTTTCAATTTAGTCTAAATCATGTGATCACTGATTTGAACTTAAATTGAAAGAAAAATATTAAGTTTTACTTTCTTTGTATTTAGCTAAAAACTAAAACAAAAACTTTAGTTTATGTATTTTGTAAATTTTTTTTTCCAAAACACTACATTACAAAAAGGGGATACGTTCGTAAATGCAGTAGTTAAGCATCACTGCGGCATAATAAAAGTAAAAAGTTCAGAAATGCATCACTTGACAGCACTGATTTACGTCAAACATTTTTTTATGCAAACAATTGGCAGTGCTGTCGCAAATTTCTGCAACTATCGCATCATTTTAATTTCTGATGCAATAGTGCGCGTTCTAAATTTTTATGTTAAAATCATTTAATACAAAAATAAAACTAAACGTTGGTGCATAAGAGTTATTATATAATAACAAAAATTCTTAATACAAATTTAAATAATGTTTTTTATTTTTATCATTTTTTGGATTTTTAATAATCAAAAGTCATTTCATCTTTCTTTTAATTCTCTTTTTATTATAACTTAACAAATAATTGTCGTTTTTACCATCATAGTTTTCAATAATAAGTCTGTTCGGGTACTCAACATTGGGATCCCGCGGGATCCCAATTTTACCAAAAAGCGTTTTCTTACTGCACAATTGGGTAAATGAGAGCTGCCATGAGAGAGTAATATTCTTGTTCTTCTTGCCCGAAGAAGCCCAAACTTTTTTTCGTGTAAGTTTGGGTAAATTGTTTTTATCAGATGTTATATCATCTGTTGGATTCAACTAGTTCAATTGAACTATTCAGTTATTTGAACCAAAGACCTAGTTCACAACTAATAGCTCTTTTAGTTCAATCGCTCATTTTATTCATTCAGAAAAATATGTGTATCATTTACAAAAATTAGCGTAAAAGTTGGAAAGGCATATCGGAAATGTTACAACTCCATAAAATTACCGACAATTTTTTGAAGACGTTGTTGAAATGTGTTAAAGAGATAAATATGTAAATAAATCGAACCTTTTGTTTAATATTAAAATTTTTTCCAGATTTAATAAACTATGTATTCCTTTTTGTATATAAAAATGCCTGAGAAGGAAATTTTATTTAAATTTTTATTTAAAAAGCGGTTTAACTAGAAAGAGCGCTCACCAAATCGAACTATAATGCACAAATCTATTGACGTTTGTTTTTCGGGCTTCAAATATGGTTTTTTGCGTTCGTTTACTTTTGGGCATTTTTGTCACTTCGTGAGAGTATTTCTTGTTAACTCTCATTTTACCGAACTTTACCCAAAAAGTAAAGAAACACACCTAATATTTGTTAATGTTATTGCGAACATGTTTTTTATTTTTAGCAAAATGTTCTAAAAAACAAACTCTGCAGTTGTTCAGCAGTAGCAAAGCATCTGCAACAGCTGATCACGCATCAGCAACAAAACTTGGCATAACTGCCGCAGTGTTGCACAAAATTACTGCATTTACGAACGTACCCAGGTTTTCATTTATTTTGTCTTTTCTTCTATGTATTTTATTTACAACACTTTCAGTGGGTGCAATAGTCTAAAATTGTTAGAAAAAAATACACTTTGCTCTCTTAGTTTTTTCTTATTATTAATTTGTTTGTGTTTTTTGTAGACAAAAGTAATGAAATGAAAAAAAGAAAATATATACAACTCTTACTTGCAGTCTTGCCAGATACTTTTTTTCGTTGTCCCCAAACAAATCTAAAAATATAACCAAAAAATCCTTAACTAGAAAACATGTTTAAAAAGGTAATCGAGTTTGATATTTTAAATGTTTAATACCGCTCCTAGACGAAAACAAGAAATTTTCATTGAGTTTGTGATTTAACTTAACAAATATTTTTAGAAATTGTAAAAACGTCGTCGATTTCCTTAGGCAAGGCAAGAATGAAATCCGGATAGGGAGATGCCTTCAACAGATTATTTTTCACAATTTGTTAAATAAGTTTTAGGACTTTAGCACATTTAATTCCTTTAATGCAACGACTATATAATTAAAAGAATTCCCAACTCTCCCTACCTATGTAAAGTCACTCTCTTCTTAATTTGTATCGAAAAATGTTGCTTTAAGAATTACACATGTCTGCAAAGGCTTACATTTTTCGATACAAACTGTTAATGTTCGAAAAAGGCGATGTTAAACTTGTTCTCATCACACCATATAACGTTTCGCCATTGGTCGTGAGTCCAATTGCGGTACATTTTGGCCCACTCCAACCGTTTAGCTCTCATTTTTTGTGTCAGGTAGGGTTTTTTTTGCTAGTCTACAGCCACAAAGTCCGAATTCCCGGAGTCGCCTGATTAATGTATATCCCGATAAGAATAAATTAAAAAAGAGTTTATTTCAGTTGCTCAAATTAACAATATATTCATAAAAACTATACAATAAAATATAAAAATAGCACAAACATACAGTGTTGCCAACTCTTGAAGGCAGGAAAGCACCGTAAGCATTGTGAAAACGGGTAAAAAGGGTAAAAATTTACCAAAAATGGGGTAAAAAAGCACGATATTAATTTTTTGAAAAATTTAAGTCCAGAATTTAAAAACACATTTTAGTTTTGTAAAATCGTGTAAAAAAGGTTAAAAAATAACTAAAAAAGGGGTAAAAAAGCACCAAACAAATATTTAAAAATTTTGAAGTTTAAATATAACGAAGTTGCTATTTAAAATTGTACTACAAACACTGGAAAAATGCATTTTTTGTATAGTTCGTATTATTTTTTCAACTTTGACAGAAAATTAAAGAAAAATTAAAAAAAACGCAAACAAATACCAAAAATATAAACTGTACAAAAAGCACTTAAAGCACTGCCAAAAATTTGAAAAAGCACTGTAAATACCCGCTTTTTTTAAACGGGTATTTGTAAAAAATCACCGGGTACGGGGAGGAAAAAAGCACCAAAAAATACCCGAAAAGCACTGAAATGGCAACACTGCAAACATAAGAACTGATATTAAGAATTCTAAAGCCGAGCACACACCGTCAATATAATTTATTTTAATTTTATTGATTTTTTCACACACACTTTCAATGTTATTAGAAAAATATGAGTTAAAATTAAATTGATCAATATTTTCCATCCTATGAAAAACTGCAAAATTTTGCAGATTTTAAAATAAAGCCACATTTAAAGTGATTACATTTTTATTTTGCAATAATTTATATGCTTTTTTAATTTTATTTATTTATTTTTCAACAAAAAAAAAAACAAGTTAAAAACACTAACATTTCAATATTGGATACACACTTTTCAATAATATGAAATTGAAAAACAAAAATCCAATACATTTTGAATTTATCAATTTAATTGATAAACATTCAACTAATTGAATGTTTATCAATTGAAGGTACATACCTTCAATTAATTTGTAAACAATCAAAAATTGATCCATAATATTGAACGTGTATGCCCTACTTAAGACCGTTTTCTTAAAAATGTCTACAAAAATCCTCAGAATTAAAAAACTTTTAAAATTATTTTTTTTTAATTTAAAGATTTCAAGACATTGTTTTTAAAGAATTCTTAGATTCGAAATTTTAAAGTTTGTCTATTAAATAAAACAGATTTTTATCCACAACCGATATGACGGCTTTTTTCAAAAAACAATATTTTAGATTCTGGGACATTAATCATATGAAAATCTCAGGCATAAACAGTGGTGTCAGATGAGATGATTTTACGTAGTTTTGAGATTTTTTTTAGTCCAAATTTGATAAATGAAGATTTTGTTAACGAACTTTAAGCAAAACTTTAAAGAAAAGAGTTTAAGAAAATCGCAAATTGCACTTTTTGAATCATGTTCTTTGGAATTCACTATACTCGTCGAGCCTGAGTGACAAAGATATTGGTGGTGAAAAAGAGCTAACAAACAAAAATTATAATTAGAAAAAGGCAGAACTTGATCCAGTCTGATTTGCAAATTAATGTGTTTATAATTTTTAGAGAAAAAGGTTTATTCTTCTTAACCTCAAACCTAGTAAATTAAAATTGATAAAATGCATATTAATTACAATATTAATAGCAGCTGTCTATATGACTTTACAATGTAGTAAAATACATTATGTAATTTGCCGCTTGGCAAACCGTCTCCCATATATTCGCTGCCTGATCTTGAACGTAAAAACCATTCGTAAGTTTGGCAACATATGCGAAAAAGGAGACACGTAGGAGATTGGAAGATAAACAAAACTCTAAAAGTAGAATGTTTGTATGTGTCTGTGTTTGATCACTTCTGAGTAAAAAACCATAACAGAAAGCTGAATAGAAAAGAAAACTATGATTAATGACATTGCATTTAAGACCTTACTTGGGTGAGATGGCTAATCTGTCGCTTCTTTTTATAGTTACGTATTTAATGTAGGAATAGGCACAGGTTCGATTCTTACAGCCAGCGGGTTTTTGGAAAAATATATAGAGAATATCTGACTATAAAATATAAACAATAATACAATTTAATGGAAAATCACTGATGAAGCCTGTCCATAGAAAAAGGCAGAAACTTGATGTAATCTGATTTGCAAATTAATGTGTTCATAATTTTTAGAGAAAAAGGTTTATTCTTCTTAACCTCAAACCTATTGAATTATAATTAGGTTTAAACTCTGATATACAATTTTTATAGATTTAGACAAGTTTATGGACATTGCGGTTAAAAATTGCAGAAAAATTTGTTGGACATATTTGTAAATTATAGAACAATTATGGCGTGACTTTAGAAACAGAATTGCGAATAAGGAACTCAAAGTCTATATAATCATTTATCAAAATTTTAATAATCGTAACATAAATACCACCTTTTAACAGATGAAGTAGAAAATAACGTTCAATTATACATAATTCGGATTTTTAAAAGATCTGAATTATCTTAAGAGTGGTAACACAGCAAGCAGTTAATATTAATTGTTGCCCCATGAAATAATATTGAATGAAAAATTAGGAGAATTTAGAGTTTTAATGATATTTTGGTGATGGCGATTTGTTGACGATTTTTATTAAATTATTGACGATTTTAACAATTTTTTTTACTTTTTTTTTGATGATTTTTGGCCAAAAAATTCTGGAACCACTGGGCATAAAGGATTTATTCGTGTTTAAAAACTTATAATTGGTACGGAAAATGCATAAGAGGATAAATTCGTATTTTACTTTGAAATTATTGTGAACATACTTGAGTTATATATAGTAGGTTTGAGGTTAAGAAGAAGAATAAAAATTTTGTTCAAAAGTTATAAACACATTAAATTTGCAAATCAGACTAGATCCAGTTTCTGCCTTTTTTATGGACAGGCTTCATCACTGATTTTCCATTAAATTGTATTATCGTTTATATTTTCATTGTCAGATTGTCTCTATATGAATACTTTCAGAAGTGATCAAACAGACATATACAAACATTCTACTTTAGATTTCCTGTTTATCTTCTTATTTCCTCCGTGTCACCTTTTCGCAAATGTAAAAACTTTACAAAATTAATATAATCTTCACAATTTATAAAATATTTTAAATATCACCAAAATATTTTTTAAACTCCGAGAAAAAGTTCCCTGTTCCTAAATGAGAATTTTTGTCCCCCAGGCCAACAAAAATCACCAAATTTGGGGACAAAACATCAAGTCTGCCCAGCCTGCTTATTTGTGAATAGATTTTTTGTTTACAATAGGCCTTTTTTTAATCACTAGATTTATTTTTGAATTTATTTTATTTTGTTAAAAAATCCACATTCGTTTTTTAATTTTCAAAATTTTATATTTTTATCCAAATCTAACAATTATTTCCCAATATAATGTAAAAGAAAAAATTAAATTTTTGCGAAAATGCAATTTCTGGAATAAAATTGAACTAAATCCAAAACGGATTTATTTATTTTTTAAATCCATTTTGGATTTAGGCTATTTCAATTCCTGTGTTCATATTTTTACAAAATTTAATGATTTAGATTTTGTTAAAAATTATAAATTTTTAAAATTAAAACAAACAATGTATGGATTTTTCAACAAAATAAAATAAATCCAAAAATAAATCCAGTGATTAAAAATAAGGCCTAATGTAAACAAAACTGAGTTGCCAACTACAATGTCGCACATGAAAGGAATGTTTGTGAGTTTGACGAATTTCTATGCTTTGATATAGCGCGACTGAAGAGATTGATTAAGTGGGAAATTTTGTAAAATAAGTCGATTTTAGTTTAAAAAAATATAAGTGAAATTTGGCCTTATTGACAGTAAAATAATACACATAATATACGCAAAAGTGCAATAGTTATTTAAAAAGTAAAGCAGTAAAGTTGTTTTCAATTGCAGAAGTAATTAAATTACAAAGGAATATATTTTTTAACTTCTTGTAGTTTATTTAACCTTCTTTTTCTATTTTAACTGCACAATTTTCTTGAGCTTAAGGTTTTGTTTTTTATAAAAATTATTGTTATTTCCTGAAGATGCTACACATTGGAGTAGCGAAATATTGAAATAAAAAAACTTTATATATAAAAAACAAAACGTTAAGCTCAATAAAATTGTGCAGTTAATATATTTTTTAACTTTTTCTATCAGTCATTTACTAAACAAAATGCAGAAAACACGTACTTTCGGTATTAGTTAAAATATTCAATCAAAATTCTCTGTTAAAAACAATCAGCCTTAATATCAATATTTTCCAAACGTATATTTTAGTTAAAGTCGACTTTAGTTAAAATATTGGGTGGCAGTATGCCTTGACTTGGTTTATTTTTGGAGCATTCTGATTGGTTAATTTATTTTCAACCAATCAAAATGTTTGAAAATACAAATATTTTTGTAGGGTTTTCATACACAAAATGAACAAAACCGTATGATTAAAAATAAAGTCGACTTTAAATTTAAAATACTCTTTTATAGTAAGGGTCAATCTGTTATTATGGTATAATTATTTTTAAAATAAACGGAAAATCTACTGTTTTTAACGATTTTGCCAGTATAATTACTTAGCAATTCAAAATAACCGTCAAAATACAATTATTTTAAACTAAATGTTGTAAATGCTCTTTTTAACTTATTTACAATTGTTTTAGAGTGCATATTCAATAGATTTAAAGTAAAAAAATATTGTGAGTGTACAAATCCAAAATGTTAATTACAGTCGAACCCGAACGAAAATATTTCAGATTAAAAAAAATATTTTAATTTTGGAGATATAACTAAATTGAATTTTGACTTTATAACTGAAATTCAACTTATTTTAAACCAATTTTACCCAGGAGATAGGAAATCAAAAATTATACTACTCACCGGTAGAGGGCGCTGAAATTTAGCATTACCTGAGCAACTATTTAGTATCCGTTTAGTATCAGCTGACCTTATATTTCGAAAGCAAAAATTGTTGAAAACAGCGCAAAATTAAAAGGAAACACGCGCTAAATATATTTGATTAATAAAATTTTATTTGCTTTAATTTTTTTTAACTTTTCTGTTTGTTTTTATTTAAATTTTGAATAAAAATGAGAAGTGTCAGTTTAATGAACAAAGCGCCACCCAGGGGTATGGCATCACCAAAAAAAAAAGTTATAAAAAATCGTTATCACTAGATGGTACTTTGTAAAAAAAATTGACAATTTTCTTTTTTTATTTAAATTTAAATAATAACAAACAACAAAGGAAAAAATACAAACAAATATTTCAAATTCTATTATTTGAATATATTCCGCGTTTGTTTTTTCATTATTTTGAGCAGTTTTCAGCAGTTTTTGGGTTTTTAAATATAGGCTCAGCTGCTACTAAACTAATACTAAATAGTTGCTCAGGTAATACTAAATATCAGCGCCCTCTATCGGTGAGTACTTAGTTTAAGTTTTGATTTCCTATCTCTATAATTAATAGTCTCTGGCGTCACCTATTGATAACGATGTTTTTATAACTTATTTTTTTGGTGATGCCATAGCCCTAATTTTGCCTTCCCACCTAAAATTTTTAAAAATTTCCTTGTAGTTGGCAACTCTTCATCTCTATTAGAGCACACCAAAAAAAAATCCATTTAATATTAAATGTACCCTCCAAAAATGCTAGAGGCAAAAACCAACAATAAAAATTTGAGCAAAAAAGTCTTTATAAAATAAACAATAATCTCTAAAGTAAAAAGCAAAACAGAATTAAAATAAAAAAAAAACAAATTGTAGTAAAAACACGACACCAACAACAAAAACCGCTATGTATAGCACCCAAAAAAAAATCAAACTGTTTTGTTGTTGTTCACATATTATTTGTTTTTATTAAATTTTCTAAACAAAAAAGCAGAATAACAAAATTGCATTCACACTACAGCAGAGCTTTAACGAGATGAATTCATTTTGAAATGAGGGACTTAAAAATGGATTTACTAAAAGACTTTTACCAGTTAATAACAATTTTAAGCATTTTACAAATTTCAGACTGCTAAGCGCGAAAATTCCCTTTAACATTTTTAGGCCTTAGTTTTCTTTACACCAAAAATTAAAATTTTAAAGACATAAAAATGTGAAAAAAAATTATCGCAGCAAAATAGAATTGTTATTTTATTATTTAAAAAAATCCATGGATAAATTGCAGTTATAGCTAATTAAGTATACACTCAAAAAAGTTTGACAGTTACTGCATGGCAGTTGTTGGTGTAGTAATCAGTAGTTGTCCTTTTGAACTGTAATTACAGTTGTTTTTCCTATGAAGAAATAAATAATACAAAACAACTACTACAGTATATACAGTTATTTAAGAAAACAAGTAAAAGAAAAGTACTGTAGTTTCGTAAAAGTTGTTTAAAGTAGTTATTTTAAATATCATAATTAACTACAACCAAAATAGTAGTTAAAGTAAACTGTTATATTTGCTAGTTATTTCCATTTGTTTTTTTTTTTTTATTTTTTTATTAGTCGTACTTACAAGGAAGATATTTCAAGCTTATCTTTCTGATTTTGATGAAATTTGTTTTAGAAAAAATATAAGATCAACCTGTCTCAAGGAACTCGAGAATTTAAACTCAAAATATCGATATCATATGATATCATATGATATCGATATATAATCAGTAGTTGTCCTTTTGAACTGTAATTACAGTTGTTTTTCCTATGAAGAAATAAATAATACAAAACAACTACTACAGTATATACAGTTATTTAAGAAAACAAGTAAAAGAAAAGTACTGTAGTTTCGTAAAAGTTGTTTAAAGTAGTTATTTTAAATATCATAATTAACTACAACCAAAATAGTAGTTAAAGTAAACTGTTATATTTGCTAGTTATTTCCATTTGTTTTTTTTTTTTATTTTTTTATTAGTCGTACTTACAAGGAAGATATTTCAAGCTTATCTTTCTGATTTTGATGAAATTTGTTTTAGAAAAAATATAAGATCAACCTGTCTCAAGGAACTCGAGAATTTAAACTCAAAATATCGATAGGTAATTTCGTATTTTAGGTCTTTTAATTTCGAACCTTAATAAAAGTGACTGTACTTTTTTGTTTTAAAAAACATTTGTTACAATAATAGAAAAAAGTCTGTAAAAATTTTAGTTAAATCTACAATATTAAAAATTATTTAAAAATTACCTTGCCGAAAAACTGCTGAAATTCGTAGATTATTTTTGCTAAATTAGTAAGATAGGAACAGCAAAAAGTTGTATTAAACATACAGAATTTTAGTTTTATTTGAGTTAAATTGTAATTACTAGAAAATAACAAATTATCCTGCTAAATCTGGCCATAAAGGGTTTCACATATGCCATCTCTGATCACATATGATCTGCCCGGCATCAGACCTAAACAGATTCAATCATATCTAATTTGATCTAATCAGATGTGATCAGATCTAATATTTTTACAAGGGTTATTTTCAGCATAACAAACGATTATTTGTTCCAAACCGGTTAACCAAAAAACCATTCTTTCAATCCGGTTAACTGAAAACCGGTTTATTTTCTTTGCTTACTCAGTTTTCTTTTCATTTTATTATTTTATCTTAAAATTCCTTAAATTGAATTAAGTGGCGAACTACTAAACAATCGTTGTTCTTAAAAATTTAAATTCAAAATTAGTCGAATGTAAAAAATAAATTTTTGTGTCATGTACTGAATTTGATTTCGCATAAAATATTTGAAAATGCATTAAAGGAATTAAATATGCTAAAATCCCAAATTATTTTACAAATTGTGAAAAATAATCTGTTGGAGGCATGTCCCTATCCGGATTTTATTCTTGCCTAAGGAACTCGTCAGGGGACGATGTTTTTAGAACTTCTGGAAATATTTGTTAAGTTAAATTACAAACTCAATGAAAATTTCTTGTTCTCATCTAGGAGCGTTATTAAACATTCAAAATATCAAAGAAAAAACAAAAACAACAACAAAGAATTTACCACAATTTGCTTTGTCGTCTTCCAATATACTACTCTGTTGTTTTGACAGATCTAGCAATGCAGTGACATCCATTCATGTATAAACGCCAATAGAAAACAATGTTTTATAAAGTGTCAGTAACATTCAAATTTGCACATTGAAAGAAAATGTTCAAATTTTTTAACATTTCTTAAAAGTCTATGTAATAGCGAATCTTTAAAAATCTTACCTTTTTTTCTCGGAGAACCTTTTAATATTTGTTTTGTTACATTGGACAGATTTTTGAAATGCCTCTCTTTTGATCAGTGTTGCCAAAACTTATTTAGGAAAAAATGCTAGATTTTTTGCATAAAAATGCTAAAAAATGCTAAAAACTAAAAAAATATGCTAGAAAAAATATGCTAAAAAAATTTTATAAAAAATGTTTCCATTTGTTTAAAAAAATACTATTTTAGTGATTTTTTACAATTGGACTGAAAATAAGTCATCTCTAATTATGAATTCAGTTCATTTTATTAACAAAAATTATATAAAAGAAAAATTAAAAACAACTCAAAAGTTAATTCTTGCAAAAAAGTTCAAAAATCCTTTAAAATAAATTTATTCTTATTTGATTTCCCAACTATGTCACTGAAAATATGTTATCTCAAAAAGTTAAAGGCGGAGAAACAAAAGTACCCCAAAATGTTTTATTTCTAAAATAGGTGGTAATGTGGAATACTTTGGCGGGTAATATGAATTTCCCATTCTGCCATAATTTATCTAGACCAAATTAATTTAATGGTTTTTATTGCACGCTCTGTTTACCGTTTTCAAATTTCTGCATCTTTGGGCTTACCTGCATGAAATTCTTTAAAAAAATAATTTTCGCGATCAGGGTTAATACTTTTTGTGGTGTTGGTTGACGTTGTAAGATTTTTGGTATGATTAAATGAAAAAGTGTACAGGTGTTACAGTAAAAAAAATCAAAATTCAATGAAATTCTTAAAAGATAGGAAAACGCTATTTATCACAAACGCTATCCACATTACCCTCTATGACCCAAACGTAAAAAAAACCAATAAAAATTACAAAAATTAAAAATGAACCTTATCAACATCTTTATCTTTAAATTATTATTATTTTTTTTTACCAAAAATTGGAGTATTTTTGGTCAAAATCACTCCTTCACCATAACAACAACAAAAGTAAAACGAGTAAAAAAGTTAAAGCCGGGCATGCCGATTTAAAATTTTAATGTTAAAGTACCATAAAGCAATATTTTTTATACTTTTGGGATAATTTTTGAATTTTAATCAATCCAACTCTGTTAAATACAATTTGTCGCTATTTTTTCTTTTCCAAAGAATTTTGTTTTCTTAACTCTATTAAAAATATTTTTCTAAACCCTATTGAATATACACAAAATAACATAGCATATCCTTTTTATTTGCAGAAAAAAATGTTTTTGAGAAATTTTTGCGAAAAAAATCTAAAAAAAAGTTTGTGAAAAAAAGTTACAGCTTCTTTAATGTTTTACATATTTAATCAAATTTGATAAATTTATAATTAAAAATGATCCCAGAAGTACAAAAATAAAATTTTTTTGGTACCCGTCAAAATTTTTAATTGCGAATATCGCGAATACGAGCGCTAACTTTGAAAAACTGCTATCACGATTGAATTCAGTGTACTCGAATTAGCTTTACCAGTAGGGTTGCCAGCTCGTTAAAATAGTTCCTACTACTTACTCTAAAAGTAAAAAAAAATATTTCTTTTTCAAATTACATTTAAACTTAAATTGTAAAATAAGAGATAATTATTCAAAAACGAGGTTTAGAATAAAGATTATTCATGAGGGTTAGAATAAACTGTGATTTTTAAACTGATAACAGTGATTTTTTAATGCTTATATTTCAATATAAATAATAAAATTTGGTGTTAGTTTAACTATATAATGTAGAGAATATAATAATTAACACAAAGAAAACGTAAAATTTAATTAAAATAGTTTAAAAAATAATTAATTAATATTACCACTTTTAACCTGTTATTACAAAAAAAGGTTTATTTAATACTGTTTGTTGTGTTTTTATATCGGAAACAACATCAATAATATTTTTATAGCAAAAATTCAAATTAATGTAGAATATTCTATAAAAGAAACAGAAAAAAACTTTAAAAATGCTAAAAATATGCTAAATTTTGTTGGAAAAATGCTGAAAAAAATGCCATATGCTAGATACATTTTTTTCATGCTAAATGAATTTAAAATATGCTAAATCTAGCATTAAATATGCTAAATTGGCAACACTGCTTTTGATACCCAATTGCCAGCTAAAAATATTACTCTTTCTTATTTCTCCTCTCCTACAATATATTCAAGTTTCATTACAATCTAAGGGTCCGGTTTTGGAGATCTTTTATGCAAATGTATGTTTATCACGCCGACTTTTTTTGGTGGATTTTAAAAAAGAAATTAATTTTTGTTTAGTTTTACTGTTAATCCGTTCAACCGGTTTTTTCACACATGATTAACCCAAACCTAATTTTTTTAAAAGGGTCCATTCTCGTTTAGCCGGCAAACAGGTTTTTAAAACAGTTGGTTTTTAGAAATCCCACTTACGATTGATACACTCTTTCTAAGACCATCCATCCACTCGGAAAATTTTCTTGGACGAGTTTTAATGAAATTTGTTAACTAAATCAATGAAGTTTTCTTCACAATGTGAGTGAAACATTTCTTAATGAAAAAGCTTCATAATTCTTATGTAGCTATTTTTAATGTAACTTTTTCATTGGCTGTTTGAAATTTTTCATAAAATTTTATGAAAAACATTGGAACGAAAAGTCTCAAATTTCATGCAAATATGCATTGCCGTCTGCTAATTCTCTCAGTGTAGTTTGAAAAAAATTAAGATCTAAAAAAAATCTTAACCCGATTGGGACCGGCAGCATGTTAATCTTTGAATTTTAGTTCCAAATATCTCCGATAGGGGGCGCTGCAAATTCATAAAAGTAATAAAAAATATTTCTTTGGCATATATCTACAATTCCACGAAGTTTGGCCGGATAATTTCCAGCTATTAAAATCCGGGTTCGAAAGGGTTAAAAAAGTAGCTTTTATTAACCCTATCACTACCGACTTTTTGTTTGCAGATGTATCGTTATTTTGACTTCAGATTATTAATAGTGCTCAATTTACAAAATAATATGTAACATTTTGTCCCCCCTCGCCCTCTTATCCATCAAAAATGACGTTCGAAAATTGATTTTTTGAAACTTCTCATGCCCATTTTACTCCTCCCTTAACCCTTCGCATAGCCAAAAATCCTTTGGTTGGTTTTTCATTTCGCCATACTTAAAATGAAGCTATGTGCCAAATTTCAATTATATATCTTCATTAGTTTATGAGAAACACCAAAACCCCCTTTTCTCGGAGATTATGATATATTAAAAGAATTAGATTTCATTAACAAATGTGACGCGCAAAATAGAAAGGGACCTAAGGGTAAAAAAAGGGCATGGGATCGGTCTCATTCGATGCTCAGATGTTGTCCACATCAAAAAAAAAATTGACTTTTTACCCTTAGGTCACTTTCTCTATGCGCTGTCACAAATATCGCGACTATATCGCCATGTTGAACTGCTTATACATATAATGATTTTTATTTAAATTCCAAGTGCCTAATAAACTTATTTACAAAAAGTATTAAGTTTTTTTTTGCATTATCAAATTTTATGTATCCTTTTAAAGATGTGTACACTGTAGTGTAAAAGGGTAGTGAAAGAGTTAAAAAAGTACCGTTTATTAAAAAAGTACATTTTATTAAAAAACGCAACGTATTTTTTTTTATTTGTTTTAAATCTCATTTGAAAAGTGAATTAATTCTTTTAAATATTTCTTTTGTGTTCACGCACCAAATATATAACAACAAAACCAACAAGAAAACCAACAACAAAATTTAATTGTGCTCTTTTTTTTTTAATACCATTTTATTTCTTCTTTTTTTCTTTCAGTAATCCACTAAACGTAAACTTATTCAAACACACATAAGTACACAGAATAAAAACCACAAAAAAAAAATCATAAATTTATGAAAAAATTATTGTAAAAAGTGAATAGTGAGTTATAAAGATATTATTAAAATAAATAATTAATATTAAAAAAATATAAATCATAAAATAGTTAATTTATCACATAAAACTTATAACAAAAAATAGAAAATCTCAATAAGAAATTAAAACATGTGTTAAAAAGTATTAATTTTGCTTGCTAATTGTTCTATAAAAGTAGTGATTTAGCATAAAAAATAATTTAATTCATTAAAATTTTGAATTATATTTGTTTAAAAACAATAAATGTAAATAAACATTAAATTTATTTTAAAAAAATTGCTTTGAAAATAGTACTATACAATTTATATAAAATTGTTAATTAAGGAAATTACACAGCAACATTCAAAACGGTGGAAGAACAAACAATTTGTACTGTAAACAATTTATTTATCAAAAGGTTAGTAATTTGTTTTATTTCAAAGTAGATGTAGCAAAATATATGTACTGATAAATTTTATTCGGTTAAGGAAACAGAACATTAAAGCATCAACACTAAAAGATTATAATATTCTTAGAATTTTAAGAGATTATGAAAAAAAAATGTTTGAAAAACAATATTTTCGAGTTTACATTTCAAGAACACGTTTGAATTTAATTTTTTTTAAACCAACAAGAAAAACAAAATCAAACACAGAGCGACAAAAAGAATATATTTCTACGGAAAGCAAATTTCAATTTCTATGAATTTAAATATATAAATTTTTTTCTTCAATTTCCTACCTATATTGAGTAAAATATAATTGTTTGCAGAATCGCTGTTTTTGACCAATTAAAAAAAACCCTAGACATGCCATACTAATTAATGTTTTATTAATTTAACTTTTGACACTGAAACCAAATACTTAAGTGAAAGAATTGCTTTTAATACCAACAAATAACCCCTTTTTATTGTACAGGTATTATATTTTCCAATTAACCTTTATATTTCAAGGTCATTTGGAAAGTGTCTTAAAATCTAAAATCCTGAAGTACTTTACAAATGCTATCAATAACTTTTCAAATTTCCACACAATTTATGACTACGTAAAACAAACTTTACTTGAAAACTTTGCACCATACTTTTTCTTAACATGTTATTTGATCTTTAATAGGAGGAAATAATATTTTATTAGCATGTCACATTGTGTTTCTTTTTGTTCGCACATAAAACATGTACTAAAAGTTTCCATAAAGAAAATTAAAACTCTATAACTAATAGACAATAGAATAGAAAAAATTGAATAGGAAATGTTTCATTATTTGTAGCAACAATATTATTTGGCTTTGTACTAACTACAATAAACTAGAACTAAATATGAACATTATAATGTTTAATATTAATAATAATAATAATGGGTAAATACTTACACACCAAACTATACATTTTAACAAATTTAGATACGACAAGATAATTATAGTAAAAAAGTACACCACTTCCAAATAGGCAATAAGAAAAATTAACTAAATAAAACTACAGAAAAATCGAAAAAAAGGATTTTTAAAGGTATGTACTTTTATTTTAAAAGGGTACTTTTTTAAGACAAGGTACTTTGTTAATAAAAGGTACTTTTTTTTTAATAAAAGGTGCTTTTTTAATAAAAGTTACTTTTTTAATAAAAGGTACTTTTTTTAATAAAAGGTACTATTTTAATAAAAGGTACTTTTTTAATAAAAGGTACTTTTTTTAATAAAAGGTACTTTTTTAATAAAAGGTACTTTTTTAATAAAAGGTACTTTTTTAATAAAAGGTACTTTTTTAATAAAAGGTACTTTTTAATAAAAGGTACTTTTTTAATAAAAGGTACTTTTTTAATAAAAGGTACTTTTTCAATAAAAGGTACTTTTTCAATAAAAGGTACTTTTTCAATAAAAGGTACTTTTTCAATAAAAGTTCATTTGAGATGTATGTATATATATTTTTTATCTCCCTGATTTCCCGAGTTGGCTCAGAAGGCGATACAAATTGGTCTTAAATTTTTGTCGCTATCTCATATCCAAAAATCAGTCAAAATCGGTTTGTAATTCACCAAAAATACTTCCTTCTGATTTTCGGTGAAAAATCTTCCCAGTTAAAAATTAAAAGGAGTATAATGGGGTTATTCACTCTCAATAGTTGGATATAAAATGAAGGTTAGAGATGCCATGACCGCGGGGCAATTTTTACGTTGATTTGACTAAAGTATTTCTCTTAAATTTTAGACATATTATTTTAGGTGTAGATCACATTGTTTCAAATGACTTGGAAATGGTGTTGTTATACTTCTACTGTCGAACTGTCTTTTCAGACTAGACTCAACAAATAACACTATAATAGCTAACCAACTCATAGCTATTCATTAACACATCATAACCCAAACGACAATGTCCAACACAAAATAAGAGGTAATTTGATATGCTTTTTGCTATATCCATTCCAATACACTTTCATCCCTTCTCCCAATTTAACTTAGGTAGTACACACAATTCGTATTAACGTATTTAGACTAACGCATAATCGAATTAGGGGCATTTTAAAAACTTTAATGTTTAGGGTGTATATTGACAAACAACTTGTATAAGAAAATAAAAAATTCAATCACAGTAGTTTTTTTGACAAAAACATTCTAAGTACACAATATCATTCACAATATAGCAGGGTTGGCAGGCAATACCGCTAAAATACCGTTATCGATTCAATACCCTTTTAACTAACTACCGTTACCCCTAAAATACCGTTGCCAAAATAACCGAAATACCGTTATCCTTAAAATACTGTTACTGAAATAACTGAAATAACGTTATCCTTAAAATACCGAAATAAATGAATTATCGATACCCTTAAAATACCGTTACCGTTATTTTCAATTTTCTGCTTTTGGTTGTTGTTGTTGTAACGGCTCTAAAATGAGAATTTGTAGTTAAGAATTCTCATTTAAAGCCGGAGTGGCAATCCTTGCTCGGATAAATTCAAAGATTCGAATACATCCGAATCGTTCCGGCACATAGTCCGATTGCCGTGGGAACCGAGCTATACCGCCTATACTCGGTCGTCAGAGCCTCGTCAGCGTTAACAGGGGACACCATGTCCAAGGTGGACTGTGGGTGAGGTTGGCATTTGGAGATAATTTCCCTTGACCCCCTTGGCTGTTGTTGTTGTTGTTGTTGTAACGGCTTCAAAATGAGAATTTGTAGTTAATATTTCTCATATAAAGCCGGAGTGGCAATCCTTGCTCGGATAAATTCGAAAATTCGAATACATCCGAATCGTTCCGGCACATAGTCCGATTGCCGTGGGAACCGGGTTATACCGCCCACACTCGGTCGTCAAAGCCTCGTCAGCGTTAACAGGGGACACCATGTCCAAAGTGGACTGTTGGTGAGGTTGGCATTTGGAAGTAATTTCCCTTGACCCCCTGCTTTTGGTAATTGCATGTGGTTATTGAATATTTTTCGCACTTTAAGTTGGTAAATTGGTTTTGTTTTTCATCTCGTTTGTTTTTTGTAAAAAAAATTCCGGGAAGAATCGAAATAACTGACTACCGTTATTCTTAAAATACCTTTACCGAAATAATTAAAAAACAGTTATCCTTAAAATACCGATACCGAAATAAATGAAATAGCGTTACCCTTAAAATACCGTTACCGAAATAATCCGAAATAGCGTTACCCTTACCGATAACCGCATCGTTTCGTATACCATCCATGCAATATAGTGTAATTAATAAATATTTGAAATATACCGAATTATAAAATGATGTGAAGTGATATGGCGAAGTTGCTCATGGTAAAGAAATAATCAATCACAATAGTTTCGTGGCATACAATCATTCACAATATACTGTAATTAATAAATATTTAAAATATACGGAGTAAGGAAAGATCGGACACAAAAATGCGGAAAGGCTAGAGTCACAAAGAAAAGATCTTTATATCTAAGAAAAAAATCCAATCACAATAGTGGAAAAGGTAAATATTTACAAAACGCTGAGCTAGATCATGCTGAATTTGCCTAGAAAGATTGTACATCAACGTTAATCGGAAGCAAATAATCAGTCACAATACTAACAAAAATATAATTCACAACATACTGTAATTAATAAATGTTTAAAATATACGGAGTTATGAAATGCTGTGCTAGGTTGCCTCGTCATCGATATCAAAGTGCGGTGGAAAAAATTATTCAATCAATCACAATAGCTCGTTTTTAAATCATTCACAATAGAGTGCAATAAGTGAATGATAAAATATATTGAAATATGAAAGACTGTAGTTGCAAAGGGGGTATTTTCAATCAATGTTCATAAGGAGAAAATAATCAATCGCAATAGCATGAGAAAAATTTCATTCACAATATAGTGGGATTAGTAAATATTCACAAAACGTTGAGCTAAAACATGTTAAAGTGGCCTAGCAAAATAGTACATCAACGTTATGCGGAATAAGATAATCAATCACAATAATTTTATGTCAAAAATATATACTGTAATTAAAAAATATTTAAAATATACAAAGTTACGAAATGCTGTCTTACGTTATGCGGAAATTGATAATTAAAACCTGGACATCAAAGTGCGCAAAAAGAAATTATTCATTCAATCACAATAGTTTTTTTTAAACAATAATATCATTCACAATATATTGTGACAATTACATTGTAAAAATATGTTAAAATATGAAAGGCTGGAGTGGCAAAATAAAAATCTTTAACCAATGCACATAAAAAGACAATAGTCAATCACAATAGTATGACAGAAATATAATTCACACTATGGTGGAATTAGTAAATATTCACAAAACGTTGAGCTAGGACATGCTGAAGTCACATGAAAAGAATGTAACTCATCATTAAATGGAAGAAAATAATAAATCATAATAATTTGTTAACATTAACATCATTCACAATAGAGTATTAAAAGAAACAAGATGATATTTTAAATACACTAAGTTGTATTTGTTAATTAGTAGCACAAATTTTGTGCTTTTAATTTTTCCTTGCAATTCTGACAGATTTATTCTAGGTATTCATTAAATTATAGTTTGATTTTACTATGAACGTGTTGTAGTCTAAACGTATTAAAATATTTCTTCGTATTTTTATAATTTGTGAAATTTTTTTTTGCGCTTGTTATAAAGGTAACAAAAGTTAATGTTATTAGATAATTAGGAGAAAAATATGAATGACGACGACAAGTTGGTCGGATAGATGATTGTTGGCTGACTGAAGATGGATACAAAACTGGATGGTTTGCGTGTGTTTGTTATCAAATAGGAAGTACAGCAGACAACAGTAAAAATTTTCCATTAAAGAAAATATTTAGTTCATTTTTGAAAGGGTAGAAGTTAATGTGGATAATGCAAATTTCAGTACCTACATATTAAAATCTGATATGAGGCGCTTTGAAGAGAAAGTTTTTTAAGGTAGTTATTTAGAAAAAATCTTAAATTGTAGAGATTTTAATAAAAAAATCACTTTGATTGCAAAAACTTTTGTTGAAAAATCCCCTTGAAATTTAAACAAATTTTTTCGATTAAACAAAAATTCAAAGTCTGTAAAATTTGTCCTCAAATGTCTAGCTAACTTTATAGAATTCATGTCAACTTTTCTTAAGATCCACTGTCCATAGTCTTGGAATATTTAGGATACATTCTTTTTGAAATACCAACTTTTCTTGATCGTTGCTTGTATAATTTTTTGTTTACACGTTGTTGCTATTGTCTAAAATATAGTTAAAGTAAAATTTTCTAAAAATACAAATACTTAAGTTAATTATTTTAATTGAAAAATGTGGATGATGATAGATTGAACAAAATTTAACGAAATATTAATCGATTTCAGTAAACAACTGTGTAAATAATAATAGCAATGTAGAGCATACAAGCAAACAGTGGCATTAAACTAATGAAATTAATGAAAAAGGGGCTTAAATTTCGACTTGATTGATGTCAATAAAACTGTTTAATAATTGTTTATTAAAGCTAATGGATTTCGAAAATTATATAATGTTTTCCAATGTTCCAGAGGCGGATGAATTTTGTTATAAAAATTAAAAAATGGTTATGTTTATGTTTAATTTTTGCTACTGAAGATACAGGTTAAGGATTTGCGTTGGGCGCCATAAAGGTTACAGGTTCTTCATAGGATTCCTTAATTCATTATGACGTATTGTTTTTCAACTAATTTAGGTCTCTTTAAATGTTTTAAAATAAAAATTTTAATCATTTAATATGGAAGTCCCACGTTGGGCGCCAATATTGTAAGAAGCACATATAAATTAATCTAGATTGTCCCCTTAATAGTATTATTTTATAACTATACACTGCCATTATTGTCTACTCAGCTTTAGTTAACATACTTTCATAGTTAAATATGTCATTGTATCACCACACAGCTATTAGAAATTATTGTTGAAATCCCCCTATTACTGTATTCTTTTACATCTACACTGCCATTTTTGTTTACTCATCTATACATTACACACTTTTATAGACTATTTAAGGAAACAAAGTGTAAGTCAATTTGATTAAATAATCCATAATGAACACGACAACCAATAAAGGTATTTCCTTTTTTGTTTATTTCATATCGGAAATTATGCACCACAATAAGGAAGATAATGAAATTAAGCAGAAAATAATAAATTCAAATTATAGTTAGGTGAGGTAGAACTGGCATCAGCACATTGATACTCTGAGGTCCGTTGTGGGAACATTTATGGTTAAATATTTCCTACCGTGCATCCAGTTGAAGCTTCTAATGAAAGGATGTGTATCAATGTAATAATGAAGTTTGGCATATTTTTTGACTACCATTTGCTGTATTTTAAACAAGTTTGAAGTTTTTGATCACCTTGAAATTAGTTTAGACATTTTAACAAATGATCGAGAATGAATATTTTCCCATAATATTTCAGTTTTTGAGGAGAAGCTAAAGTGCAAGATATTGTCTACTACCCAGATTGATCCGGAACGGGATTACAAATTTTGCTAATGGAAAAATAATTATTGGCCCGATTAGAATTAATTTTGAGTGTTAAATTTCGGGAAAAGTCTGAAGATAGCCAATTTACCGTTGGGCCGCCCAAAGGTATTTTTTAAATTTGACACTCTGATAGCAATAAATTGGCTCAAGAAATATTTTCGCAGTATAAAAATTTCTCAATAATGCTTGAGGCAATACCAAAAACACACCAAATTTGACTTTATTGCCGAACTGAAGCGTTGCAATAGTCGCCAGGTATTGCAGAAGTGCAGTGGAGGCTGCTTTATTGTGGTAAATATTTATTTATAGGAGTCATATTTTGTAGAAATTCCCAGATCCTAGCTAGATCCGATTGACTCTTTTTGTGCAGCTGACACCTGTGAAGTATACATACACGGTCAATATGCTTGCACCACTTCGAAAGTTGTACCATAATATGTGACCTTCTCCGAGAAAAGGGACCTACTGTGTCAAAAAACGGGTTTCGATAAAAATGAGAAAAACATTAAAATTTTATTTTTAATTTAACTTTAAATGCGTTCTTCTCAAAAATTTATTTTCACACACTAGGTCCCTTTTCTCGGAGAAGGTCACATATTTCAAATGTATGGCCCGCTTTATATTCGCCTTCCGAGCTACCATTAAACCATGTCCAAGCTCCCTGCTCAGGCTCCTAAGAGCGGTTAGTGCGTATGCTCCTACCGTTAGGTTTGTGTGCTGTTTACTTCACTACAGAATTCCTCCGGACTACTTTATTCACCGATTTTGTTATTGCTTGTTGAAAGACTAGGATTGCAGAACTTAGTATCGTTAGTGCGGATTAAGTAATGCCTAGTATGTAATAAATCAAACATAAATTTCAGGAGTAGAGAATTTCTAATATTGGATTCTGACTTCAGTTTTTTCTTCTGACAATCCTTCACCTGTTTATTATCGGTACTTGTGTGAGGTAATGATTTCTCGATTTACCTCGTGCCTTCTCCAACTATAGGTGTTATAGGTGGCGTCTCATTCCACGAGTTTCAGCTAAATTTAGTGGGACTACAAGGTTAATGTTCTTTCTCCATGGCATTTTCTTATCTGTCTTAAGGACCTGCTTGTTCGAATTTTCAATCCTATCTACTCCTTTGCAGATGACAGCAGCATATTTATGTCATTAATTTTCCTTTGATCTTAGGCCAAACCTTGTGAATGTTTGTATATTTTTAAACTTTGAAAACAGTGTTTTTTCATTATATCCTCTAGATTGCTTGTAGTGTTGCTATTAAGAAAATATATACTTATTACAGTTTATTATTTTTTTTTAACATCTGGCAAAAAATATTGAATGGGACCGTAGTGTCATCGAAGAACTTGGTGCCCAGATATCTGAGTCGACTGTATCCTCTTCCTCGTCCCCATACTCCTTAGAGTGATCTGCACAACAGTGACACTAGCCTTTCGGCATATCGCGTAGTGATAAGAATTCCTATAAGCATATTGGTCGTCCATTTACCAAAACCCAGGAGAGGTTTTGCTCTCCTTGGATTAGGAAAAGACCATAGGATCCGGGATATCCTACAATTAGTCAAGGCCGTCCACTTCGCCCTCGTGTTTCTGCTTGATATATATAGATATATGTAATGAATTCCAGGGTCCAGTTTAATAGAATAAATTCCCGATACTGCCCCAGTCTCCATCCACGAATCGTTCATATGGACCGAGATTTCACTTCTCCGAATAACAAAGTCAGCGGCCAGGTCCTTCCTGGTCCGTACAATCACCTCAAAATTCCTCCAAAAGTTCGCAATCGTTACAAAATCCACATTCCGAAGATTCTCAAATTAATAGAGTTCGAAACCTTACTGTTGTTAATAAGCATCAGACGCCCTACTTTGCATATGATCCAACAGCCCCAAAGGAAACCATGATGAGTTGTATTCCATTTTCGGTCGGATGTAGGTGGTGAGGTCATGAGTAGATCGGATGGATTGAAGTATTTCTTATATTGTAATAAAACCAAAACACTTGAATGCTTTTTTCAGCACTTGAATAATGTAATTTTTCCAACGGACATCAAGAGTATCCTCAATAACGATGCCACCCATACATAAAGAACGTATTGTTGACCCTATGGGTCAACATACAACATTGGATTTTGTGAGAATTAAAATCGACCCTGTTCGCTCGACCCCACTCAGAGATTGCCTAAAGGTCATGATTGAGTGTGTCATTCGACTGAAAGACTATCAACTCAGATATCTGGACGCCAAGTTTTTCGATGACTCTGTGGCCCCAATTCAGTATCTTCTGCCAGTAATTAAAGAAAAAAATAAGAAATTGTAAAAATCTATCTAGAGAAGTTGGAAGCTTAGACATATACAGAAATATTAATAATTTTTGCGTCTCCATTTTCAAATTTAAAAGGTTGTTCGTGTCGTAGTTTTATCCATGTGGATGCGGGAGATACTGAGGAAATTGCAGTGTGACTTATAATCTCCGAGTGGACTTGTCCTTCTGGCAGGCTCCCTTTTAAACAAAGCTAACCTTCATAAACATTATTAAATCTTTCCTCCTACTCATAACAACCTATTTTACTGATGTCAATACAATGCAATGCATTGGTAATAGGCATCCCCTGAAGGTTGGCGCACAGCTGAGGAGTTTATATAATTTAGCTGCTTGAGAAATCCACTTGAGATAACCCAGCTTATACATAACTTCAACCTAGCAACGGTGCCTTTGACAATCTCGATATGGAATAAGGTGCCTTTGACAATCTCGATATGGAATAAGGTTATTGTTAGCACAGTAAGGGCTTGGCTCTGCATTCAGATGGTCTTGGTTTCAATTTCAAGACCAACGATGCAAAAATGTTTCAGAAACGACAACATTTTACTAAACAACCTCCTATTAATTAATGTGTTGCCTGTTTTAAAAAGTGGATAGAGAGGAGAGATGAAAGCAGTTCTCCCAGTCATATATCTATTTTTAATACCGCGGTTACCCAGTGGTGTGCCAGTGCTTGATTTTTTGTACCACTGACAATTTCTGACTGGGTATCTTAGATATTGTTTATGTGAAGATTCATCAAAATCGGACTGAGAAATCGGTGGCCACCTGTTTTCCGTAAAGTTAAAAAATCTTGCTCGGTTTATGCCATTTGTTGTATATAATAATAGAATTTATAATAGGATTTTCTTCAAAATTATTGTTTTAACTTTAAAAAGACCTAAATTTTATAAAAATTTTATAAATTCTCCTGTTTAGCAGACATTTATTATCCTTTGCAAACAATACACAGAATACATCAACAAATAGTAGTGTTATACTGACAAACAAACATTTAATTTTTGTGAATATAAAAATTTGCATATTTTTTTATGGGTGGTTTTTTATTACACACCTAAATTCCACTGTTGACAAACAGGCTCAAAAGGATGGTGGCCCACAAATTTTTTAACAAAAATCATCGCCAAAACGGAACAGAAATTTACGAATAACTTGTGCTCTTCAAAAAATGTGAACATAGTTTCAGTGTTTCTTGTTAGCACTTATGTTGGGCGCCACTTTTAGACTCACATTATAATCACTTTTTATAATGAGACATACTCAATTTAAACAGAAAACTTAATAAAAGTCGGAATAACTGCTTAATTGAGTATTAAATAAATCGTTTAATCGATATTTTTGTTCGATTAACAGTTAATCTAACATTTACGTGTATATTCCTACGAAAATTCTGTGACTCTTAGTTGTGACTGTATTCGCCTTGTGTTTGTTATTGCAAAATCACAATAAATTATATTGATTAACATTTTTGTTTGAAAACTTCATAAAAAATTAGACCTTATATCGACACAATCACAACATTGACAAAAAAAATTTAAATTTTTTGAATTTAAATTAATGTTTTTTGTTAAATTTGCAGAGAATAAAAATTGATAATTTTGAATTTTGTTGTTGTTTTGTATAGTAGATTGTGACTTTCAAACTTTAAAATAGTCTTACGACAGTTACAACGAGTTACAAGTAGGAATAGGCACCTTAATCTGGTTAGTATCCCTAAACAATTCTATATTTATCATATGCCGGTTTGTTATCGATGCCACCTTGATATTTTGACAAAGTTAAGCTTAACTGCCAAAAATATTTATGTAAGATTAAAAACGGGATTGACTTTAATTACATTTATTAATTGCGCTACCTAAACGGACTATTATATGGAAAGAACTTTAAATTATGTTACATTTTATTGCTAGTGAGTAGGTACTTACGCTGGGCGCCATTTAAAAAAATTGAAAATAAGGTCATTTCATTTTTTTTGGAATATTAGTTCAGCATAATTTTTTGCTAAAGCTTCAAATTCATGACTTCTTCTATCGTTCTATATGCTAATTGAACCAAGTTAGTTAGTATAAGTTAGAGTCATAACTGAGATCTTAAGTTGGGCGCCAAATAAAGAAAAGCAATCAAATATACATATGCATGTCCAAAGATGGAAACCCATATTAAAGTAAAAGAAAACAATGTTAGCTTGATAGTTCATATTGATAGTGATTTTAAAAGAAGAGAAAAGCTGTTAAACAAAGAAGATATTTAGTTATGTACGTACCTACGTGATCCATTAAGACACTTATATTTTCCCATTGTCGATAGCAAAATGTAATAACTGCCCTGTTGGAAATGTCATAAATATGTCTTTATGACGGCTCAGTGACATGTCACTGTCATTGCTAACATGCTGATCCGCTCCCATACAAAGTACCTATAGATCTGCTGACATTTTCATACACATGTAAAAATGTCGTCAGGATAAGTCAACATGAGGTCAATGCGATGAATAAATAATGACATATCTTTGCAAAGTCGTCACTGGCATTTCCACCACGGGTCAGTATGTAGTCATAACCACCTTAAAATTAAAAAAACCCCTACTTCCAATACTCAATTCTTTGCTCTCTCTTTCTTTTGTTTGTAGTTAATTTTCTTCTATTAAAAATTCAAAGTTTGTCATTTGGAATCACACTATGATTCGAACCAGAAGCCTTGTGATTGGTAATCCATCGTCTTACCCGTTCACCTAAAACAAAATAATACAAATAATTTTTATCAAGTTTACCCGTATTCCATATTTCAAATTCAAATCTTTAAATTTTATTTGAATCTTCCTTCAATCAAATTCAAATTATATTAATTTTATTTCAATGTTACTTCTGAATTTGATTTTTTTTTAATTCAAATTAAGTACAGACAAGTTCTAAATCGATTACGATATAAATGTCTGGACTCTTAGACATCGATATGTTTTTAATTTTGAGGTTCGCGGTTCAAATCGCTGTGTCGCCAAAAATGTTTTTTTTTTGTAGATTTATTAAGGCGTGATACTGACAAATAGGCACTTAGTCGGCATGAGTTAGTAATAAATTCTTATGATGATGACAAATATGCAGTTTTTGAGCGTCATTTTAAAAAAGAAAAAAGTTAAGACATGTCTTTATTATGACTGTGGTAAATGACTGCAACTGCTGACTTGTCACATAAACGGCGCTGCTAAGATTGTCTTTAATACACATTTTCCAGCTGGGTATTATATTCCCATTAGAAGACATTAGATTTACTTTTTTCCATGCCTTAATCCCTTTTTTCCATATTCTTGAAACAAATTTGTATTTTAAATATATTAAAGTTGTTGTTGTTCTAGGTGTTATATATTTGGCGCCCAACGTAGGAACCTCATATCTAGTATACAAAACAACAAATGGAAGTTTTTGAAAAAATTCAAAATACTTAAAAAGGATTCCTTCTTCCTGTTAAAAAACTGCTATTTCATAAGTTTGTACGACTGTTTTTGAATTTATGCTAAAGTGAATTGTATGATTGTTAGCTGAAATGAAAAAAATGTGAATATTTTACTTTCTATTTAGTCTTACGCCTTTTCAGTGTTGTTTTCCCCTCAAACTAGCATACATACATTTGTATGTGGAAATAAATCCCTATCCACATAAACCAACACTAATGTACACACAGAATATGAGCAACAAAATGTAAAATTAATCAGAAACAACATTAAATTTAATAGACACAACTTTGAAATCAAACTTAATTTGTTTTCTTTAAACGCTACATCATTACGTACACAGGGTGTAATAAGGTGGAATGATGATTGTAACAATACAAAATGTTGGACCTAAACCCTGCTTTTAAAATGCCAATCCACTGGGAATCACTTTTTGAGTCATGTTTTCTTGGTCGCAAATATTAAGATATTTTGATGAAATTTAGTACACCGAATTAAATCGGTGCAAGATGAAGTATATTGATGTTGCTTTAAATTCTTCCATGTGTAAACCCAATGCCCATATAAAGATTCCCCAAAAATTCGCTCTTATGCTTGTTCGCATGCAGCAGGTCGCAAATACGAATATGAAGATATTTTTATAAAATTTTTTACATTGCCTTATGTGTACACATTGCCTTATGTGTACCCAATGATAGAATCGGTACATATGGAGTAAATTTCCCATTTTATATTAATTTTTTTTATTTACAATGAGTGTTATTTTTGTTCGGTTTAAGATCAAATATTACAAATTCCAAATAGAATTTATTATACAACCAATAGAAAAAAAAACTTATGAAAAAACTTTCCTAAAACCAATGGTTGACAATTAATGCATTTTCAAGTGTTACCAAATTTTTTATTTAAAAAATATATTTTTTTTCAAAGAGAAGCAACCCTGAAGAAATGTGTTTTTTCTTTCTTTTCTTATGTTTTCTTTCTTTTCTTATGTTTTCTTTCTTTTCTAATAATGTATTATTTTAATTCATTCATTTAAAATGTTAATCTAAAAATTATATTTCTATGCTTTAATAATAAGATATAATCTTGTTGCATAGAAAAGTCAATAAAGTTGATAAATAAAAATATTCAGAATATGTACGCGTTAAAAAAAAAAAATAAAATTTCATATTAATTATTGTGTTACTTTCCTTGGAAAGGGAATTGAGTAGAGATGAAAGGTGGTGAAATAAGGAGAGCTTCAAATATGGCAACACTGTAAATTGGCGAGATATTAAATTTTAGAACAGTTGTTGCGCGCCATCAGATGAAGTATTGACGAACTTGGTCAAGCTTTTTAGTTAATAGCTCTGTTGAATTATTTTACTTCGGTGGGGTTAAGTGCTTTGGCAACACTGAAGTAGGGCTTTGCAATATGTTTAAGTGATAGAAAACTCATACATATAATTTTTATAAATTTATGTTGTCGTCGCTGGGGCCCGAACCGGAAACCTTCCAACGTGCTAACCATTAAAATACGAAAAAGTTTATTTTAACTAGAATCATATTTTTTTATTTTAATAACATTTATACTTAATTTAAAAATGTTCGTAAAAAATTATATGTTAATTCAAATATGTTATAATAATTGAATTAACTACGAATTTTTTCTCTGTGTGTGTAACTGAATATATATAAGATCAACATGGTGGTAAAAACAAAAATTAAAATAAAAATTTTGTAAAAAAAAACTCGTAAAAAATTCCTTTCAGTAAAAAAAAAATAAAATATATTTAGTATAACCACCCGTATAAATATTTTTTGTATAAATATACCCCGCAATGTTTTGCTTGTATATTAAACAATGGGCCAAGAATCGTGTTATGATCAGCAGAGAAGACAAAATTGCTGTTTTAGCTTTTTATGCTTTTTATTGCTTGTTTTACTCATATTTGCTTCTTTTTCCTTTTTTTTTGGATTTACCGTTTTTTAGCTTTAAAATACATTTTTCTTAAGATTTTTGAGCTTTGAATTGCTTTAAGACTTTTTGCCCAAAAATATTTTTCTTTTTAAAAAAAACTGTTATTTTTCCAAGTTTTTTTACTTTTGCTTTTTTCTTGCATTTTTACAATATTTTTTTGCTTTAAACACATCGGATTTTGCTTTTTTCTGTCTTCTCTGATGATCAGTTATGGATTATTCCATCATCAAAGTTCGAATTCCAGCAAGGAAGGCAACCAAAACAAATAATGATTGCAATACTCGTTACAGTAGAATTTTATTAGTATATTTCTGTATAAGTAACGGTTCTGGGAAAATAACGGTTACAGTTTATGAAACCGTTTCCGTTTTCAATTTCACACGATTTTTATGTTTTACCATGTAAAGGCATTGCCATATTAAAATAATTTAATTAAAAAAAAATGTCATGTTTACTTTGAGTTAAATTGACTAAAATGAAACATAAAAAAATAATAAGCAAGTGTACTTATTTTTTCGACCATAAGTGTATTTTTCAAATATTTTCGAAGCTATTTTTTTATCACTAGGGTGTCTAGTTAATGCACACATTTAGAGAGTGGCAAAATTGAATAACAACTGTTATATTTCTAAGGATTAACAAGTATCCTTGAACACCTATCAATGTGATTCTACTCAAATGAAAGGTAAATTTATGTGTATTAATAATTCTAAAAGAAACTATGTGATTTCATTTTGTAAAATGTCGATACTTTTGAATACTCGATACTACTCAGTACTATTCAAGTATTTACTCGATGCTACTCCATGCCTTTTATATTTAAACACTCAAAAAAAAGGTCAGTAAAGTCAGCAAGAAATGTTGCTGTGTCAGCAAATTTTTACTCAGCAGCGTGCTTACAAAAAAGTTGGTAATTTCAGCAAAAGGTGTTTGCTGAAAACCAGCGAGCTGATTTTTATAAAAAAATAGTAATATCAGCAAAAGTTTTGCTAACTCTTAGTCGATTGAAAATGAAAAAAATTCTTGCTAAAATCACTAAACTTTTTGCTAAATATTAGTAGACTACAAAAAAAACTCAAAAAAATTTGTAGATAAATTTTACTTTAGTTAATTTATTTGCTGAAAATTTAAAAAAAGAAATTGTGTAGTTGTGGTTTTTTTAATTATCATTTCCGTTGTCTGCACTACATCTGGACAAGCTGCGACATCTTTATCTTGTCTACCTGGTTGCCGTCCTCGCTATAACTGCGGTTATCAGCACAATTTTTGTAGCAAAATAAATTAGTAAAATATTAGTTCAAAATTAGTTTAGTGCTAAAAAATATTAATAAAACTTTTGCTGAAAATGGAATTTGAGCAAAAAAATTGCTGAAAACTAGTTAACTCGATATAAAAAACGTTGTACTAATTTTTCTACTAACTTATTTTTTTGAGTGTAGTACTGCGTGTTTTTAACAGGCTTTCAGGAAAGCGAAAAAACTCAGTTATATTATGCTTTTATTATTTTTGAAAAAATAAAAATCGTGTTTGGATTGTTTTTGTTTGAATTAAAAATAAAAATCAAACAGAGCAAATAAACAGAAAATTAAAAGTATTCAAACAAGAAATAATTGTAAAACAATCAGTTTTTTGAATAAAAGTTATAACTGTTACGTCCCTGGTTGGAAGTTTATTTTATTTCTTTTTTACAGTTGGGATTTATTTCATTTTTTTTTGGGACTTATTTCATTTTGGATATAATTTTATCGTTGGAAATTATTCAGTTCTGTTTGTTGTTTTAAACAGTTGCTTTTTTTCTTGGATAACTTATTTGTTCAAATCCATTATATTTATTCGTTCAGTATGAAGATTAATGGGAATACCTCTTAAAAATCAGTTATATTTTTAAGCAATTGTATTAATTTTTAAAATTTATAATCTGGTTGAAAAAATTTATAATCTGGTTTGGCCGAGCGATTTTTAAACCAACTCAAGTTTTTGCTGTGCCACTTTTTGCAGCTACTTTCTAACGTTTCTAAAATCACTGGTTATAAATTAAAAAAAATAAAGTCGGTTTAAATTTGTTGCTACAAAATTTAAATTTTTTACTAAAATCTATAAACTGGTTGAAAAAAGCGCCGCAGACGAAACTTTGGTTTGTTTTAAAAAATTGCGCGATTCATGTTCATGTTTAATTACAAAATTTTAATCGCACGCACAATATGTGTAATTCTAAATCAAAAGTGCCTATTTTACAATAAATGCGTATTTTTGTGAAGGCAAAAAAGTAAAAAAATTTTTCAAGTCTGCTCAGATTTCTTTGGTATTTTCTCCCATAGTGCGCGTATTGATAAAAAATAATGGTTTAAACTGTTAAAAGTAGGGTTTGAGTGTAGAGAGCAATAACAACAATGGAAAAAAGGTCAACCAGTCATGTGGTAATATTTGTATACACATACATATAAACAAACACATACATACGTATGAGTATCAACTACATACACAATAATGTTCTTTATCACGTACATTAGAGTGGGCAGAAATTAATAAATCCCAGTAAAAAAGGAAAATTCAGAGTACAAGTTGTAGAACAACTTATCTCAAAACCTGTTATAGAACTGGTTCTGGGACAGTATAACCTTAAATTTTGACTCCCAGTAATCAGTGGAACCTCTTCCATATAATAGGGGATACCAGAGTATGTTCTAAAATAGATTCAATGGTAACACTGTGAGACAAATGGTAGGGGTCAGTGATCGGGAAGGGTTCAAACTACCGGGGAAAGTTATATCGGTAAAAAAGAAGTTATACGTGTCCCGGCGTTTCGCTGGGTCACCTCTAGGAATCGAGATATATCGATTTGACCTTTGGTGGTCTTTTTTTTTGACATAACTCGAGAACCACTAGTCCGATTTTGCTCAAACAATTTAAAAAAAATTAAAAATTACAATTCCTTTAATCTGTTCATATAACGTTTTTCTATATTCTCAACAGTTTTGCCGGTAAAAATAAATGTATGAAGAAAAAAATATTTTTTGCCTAAAATATTAAAAAAAAAGTAATAAACAAAAGGTTATTGATTTTTATGGTAGCGGTAACAAACATTTATTTTTACCGGCAAAACTGTTGAGAATATAGAAAAACGTTATATGAACAGATTAAAGGAATTGTAATTTTTAATTTTTTTTAAATTGTTTGAGCAAAATCGGACTAGTGGTTCTCGAGTTATGTCAAAAAAAAAGATATATCTCGATTCCTAGGGGTGACCCAGCGAAACGCCGGGACACGTATAACTTGTTTTTGACCGATATAACATTTCCCGTTGGTTTCATTCCATCCCGATTTTGACTGTCGCATAGTGTAATCGGTTCTACAAAAAAATTTCTGGTAATCTGACCAATCTCTAAGAAACATAAATTGTGGAACATAAAAATAAAAACACCAATTTTTAAAATAATTAGGATTCTCAGGTAAAAATGGGATCGTTCATAAACATATATGATTATATATGGGCTCGTATATGATCATATATGGCTATAGCTTATCATATATGTCCATATATAGTACAATATATGACAATATGTGTTTGGAACCAAAATTTGAGGGTATATTTATGATCGTATATGTTCATATATGCGCATATATGATTAGTATATGCTCACGTATGACGAAATATGGCCATATAGTACCTTCAAATTTCGGATCCGAACATATATGGAACTATCTATGGACATATATGGTCTGCTATACCTGTGTATGATCATATACGAGCTTATATATGATCATTAGGGCAAGGAATTTCATGCAAATGCATGTTTTTTATCTTTGTTCCAAAACTAATATGGACTAAATATTTATCCGAATCATCAAATTTAGAACAAAATGGCATCGATTTGTAATTGCATATTTTTGCATATTTTGTCATAAATGCATGTTTTTGCATATTTTGACTTTAAATGCATATTTGGTGCGTTTTTAATGCATATTTTGCGCTTTTTAATGCATATTTGTGCATATTTTTCATTTTAAGAAGCATTTTTTATTTTGAAAAAAAATATAAAAAATTTATACGTTTTCATATTTTGATTCAATCAAAATAAACATTCTTAAAACCTTATTGACCTATGGGAAATCTTCGAGTTCTGTGTCTGTTTGCAAAATAACTAACTAAATACATTTTTAAGTTTTAGAGTGCATTATTTTTGCAAAGATAATAGTTTTTATGCATATTTCTTATATTTTTAATGCATATTTTCCATTTTTAAGTGCATGAAATTCCTTGCCCTAATGATTATATATTTTCACATACCATCCCTGTGTTGTCATATTTCGAAAATCATACTCTTTGTAAAAAAAGAGAACAAAAATTATATACTAAATCCGCTAGAAGATTGTCTATTTAGAAAAGCTCTACTTAGCAAGGCCTTCATCAGAGTTTCTGGACATTTTTCAAACTCGAACTTTTAAAAGTTTCGGTCCAATCTTATACAGAATAATGATTTTCATTTACTAGTACAAATGTTTTACGTCTATTCCAAATATGCTAACACAGTCTTTCTTACTACCGTTAGAGAATAGGACAACAAAAATTTTAAAATTTTGTAGAAATGAAGTTGTCATAAGTTTGATTCCTAATGAAAGCTGAGGTCTTTTTTTTGTTGTTCCTAAGGTCTTTTTGGTTCTTATTACAAATACGCCAAAACAATCCTGCGGTTTTAGAAAATAAATTTGCGATAACAATGACAGTTCTTACAGTTATCTTAAATTTTTTTAAAGTTAAGTTGTCCTGAGTTCGATTCTCAAAGGATACTAAGGCTTTTGTTTTGCTGCCACGAGTCATTGGCCTGAGAATATAGTCATATTTATTTAGTCATCGTGGACTCTAGACTTATAATGAAGTCTGCTGTATTTAACCTACATTTGAATATTAATCATTTAAAAGAGTTTTTTTATGTCGTTGTTGTATTTTCTGTTTGTTTGAAATATCCTTTTTTGTATTTTGTAAATGTAAAATTCTTTACGATAGGCAGGACGACAAATTTCGAAACTGTATTTAATGATTAAGTCGTTATTTTCATAAATTTCACAAATTGATGATTTTCTGTTTTGAATGAAAACTGTAAAATAAAAGCTTTCAGCGGATTTTTATGGAAATGTGAATAAAAATTGAATTAAAATGATGATATGTCAATAGCAGCAGGCTGTGTATGAGTTTAACGATACAAAAATTTATGGTAAATGGGTTAAAAATGTGATAAAGGAAAACTGTAAATGCAATTTGTGGATTTTTTTTTTACAACCCAGCATAATATTCTGCTTGAAATAAACGATGGTAGATCTTTTAATTTAAATCAACATTTAATCATCATCAACGATAATTTGTTTTGTAAATTTATCTAAAAGCAAATGATTTTCCTCTTTCTGGATTCGCGCCTTGCTGTATAAAATGCCATAGGACCGCATTTCTATAAGCATTAAAGGATTAATAATTCTGTTAGAGCAACTGTATGTAAAGGACATTAGCTATTTCCAATATGCAACAACAACAACAACAATGCACATCAAAATAAAGGATATTTTAACAGTAATTCCATGTATCTCTGATATTGTTAAGGCTATCTGCAAGCTAAAAAACATTTAGGCATCTGGGCTAGACAATATTCCATCGAAAATACTCGAAGCAGATCCAGAAATAGGCTGCAAAACAATTCTTACGGTAATTAAAGAATTTTGGTCATTCGAAACTCTACAGGAAGCACTTAAACCAAGCAACATGGAATCCACAAGCTGACCATTCATTTCAAACGCGTTCTTATAAAAACGAGTTATCATTACAATGTAATGAGTTAGTATATCGCACCCATTACGAAAATTACGAAATCCCTAGCACCGGAGCTCCTACATTGATCACATAAATAGCACCGATTTTTTTTCTAGTTCATTAAACGAACCACGATTGATTTTGATTTAAGTTCAAGAAAATTCTTGAATACAGTTAATAAACAGTTTAACATTTACGTAATAAGTGTGTTTTTTTAGAAGTTTCATTTTCCGATAACGATTAAACGGTCACAAATTGTTCAGATCTGGCAACGCGTTTATATTTTTTGCTCAGTTTGGTTTGCCATTTCATCATGAACCACTAGTCCACTAGTCTTGAAACAGGGTTGATTTTCTGTTATTTTAGAATGTGGCTACCGCAGTATCAAAAGATACTCAGCGTGACGTAAAGTTGCAGAATGCCATATCAGAGTCTCAAACCGATCGGTTGGCATCGGATTAAAATATGAGCCGACTGAAGCAAAGCCGCCGAAATTATCATCTACGCCACCGCACTTAAATAATGACGTTATTTTCCTTTGAAATTTTTTCATCAATAAAAACTACATTTTCCTAAAAAAATATTCAAGCCGAAAATTTAACAGCCGCCGCCGCTGAAAATTTAGGGTCGGCTTGGTACTCTGTGCCATGTATATATGTGACGCGCAAAATAGAAAGGGACCTAAGGGTAAAAACGGATTATGTTCAGGAGAGCATGGGATCGGTCTCATTCTATGCTGAGATGTTGTCCACAAAAAAAGAAAAAAATTAAGTTTTTTTTACCCTTAGGTCCCTTTCTCTATGCGCTGTCACATATGTTACATCTCAGCGTGTGCTGTCATAGAAATGGCAGATTCAACTCTGTTTCAAGACTAATTGGTGGTCTGTGTCAAGAACAGACTAACGCCAAAACAACGCTTGCAAATTTATTTCAAAAATAATGGTTCAGTGCGTGAATATTACCGCGCGGTCGACATAATCGTCCATCCCACCGATTATTTCGACTAACCATGGATGGTTTTCATACAACGTATACTTTAAACGATAATACGAATCAATTGCTGCTGTAGAGCGTAGTGTTGAGAAGGACCCAAATGAGTCGTTTCGCCATCGCGCGCAGCAATTTGAGCTGTGTGCATCCACTTTATGGAAAATTTTACGTAAAGATTTTGGCCTATGACTTTTTTTTTTTGGCGATGAGGCCGATTTTTGGCTCAATGGGCATGTCATTAAGTAGAATTGCCGCATTTGCAGTGAAGAGAATTCACGAAAGATTCACCAGATATTCACGAGTCCCCGTTACATCTACAAAAACTCACAGTTTGGGCTTTTATAGACCGGTGGAATCGTCGGTTCTTACTTCTTTAAAAATGAGAACGTTATCGTCAACGGCGAGCGCTATAGAGCCATGATTGTCGATTATTTCGTGCCCTAATTGAATGGAGTGTTGACTGAAGATATGTTTTTCCAACAGGACGGTACCACATGGCATATAGTGCGTCTAACAAACGACATCATATTCAAACTAGTGCTGGTAAATTCGGTTACTTTTCAACACTCGATATTTTTAATTTGGATTCTCGATACTAACACGTCGGCTGAAAAATCCGTAGGATGAGACACAGGTGGCGCCACTAATGAAAAATCCATTTAACTACCAACCTTCAGATGATACCTGTCAAAATTTAATGACAATTCGTTCATTAGTGAACAAATTACGAGGCCAGTACGAAATGGCGGTATAAACAGCAAAAAGCTTTGTATAATGGAACCTTCCATCCGTCATATGAACACACATGTTAAATTTCATTTCGATCTGTCAACTCATTCGTATAGTAACAGGTGTTCAAAAAAGGCACTTCAGTGATTTTTTTGTAATGGAAAAATTTGAAATTCGTGGTGTGATTAAATATTTACATAGGAACGGTTTATCGGGACAAGAAATTCATAATGACATGGTGAATGTGTTAGGTGAAAGTGCTCCTTCATATGCAAAAGTAAAAAATTGGGTTGCTAAATTTAAACGTGGTCGTACAAGCATTGAAGACGAACCACGAAGTGGACGTCCAAAAACTGCAATAACGCTAGAAATCATAGCTAAAGTCCATGATATGATATTAGACGATCGACGAGTGAAAGTGCGTGAAATATGGAATGCCATAGGCATCTCAAATAACCGAGTACATTTTATTTTTCATCAAGAATTAGAGATGAGAAAGCTTTCTGCAAGATGGGTACTGCATTTGTTAATAGTTGACCAAAAACGCATACGAAAAAAAATTTCTCGTTTCTCTGATTTAGCTCTCTCTGACTTCTACCTGTTCCCAAATCTAAAAAAAAATTTCTTGCCTCGAATGAAGATGCAATGGCAGCTGTAAACGATTATTTTGAGGAGCTTCAGGAAAATTATTGTAATCAAGGGATAGAATTGCTAAAAAAAACGTTGGACTAAGTGTATTGAATGGGTTTAGGAGGAGATTATATTGAAAAATAAAATAATTTTAAAAATTTTGCTCTTGTTTTTCATTGTTAGGCTAAGAACATTTCGAACTGCCCTCGTACAACTGCTTTAGCGACGCTATTTTTGCGATTTTAAAAACAATGGGTTCACAGCAATTTCGTATGTTGATTTATCATTAAAAAGCAATGATAAGTGGGGAAAAACACCGTTCAGGCCAAAGCTTGGCTTTATAAGTGTTATTCGGACTCTGCTCCATCGAGACAAATGATAGAAAAGTGGTTTGCTGCCTTTAAACGTGGTCGTACAAACACCGATGACGCCAAACGCTCAAAAGAGGTGGTGATACCGGAAAACATCAAAAAAGTTCACAAAATCGTTTTGGCAGACCGTAAAGTGAAGTTTCAGGAGATAGCTGATACCTTAAAGATATCGAAGGAACGGGTCGGCTTTATTTTGCGTGAACATTTGCCCATGAGAAAGCTGTTTTCGAAATAGGTGCCGCGTTTGCTCACAGTGCACCAAAAACCACAACGTGTCGATGATTCTGAGAGCTGTTTGGAGCTGTTTCGGCGATAGAAAAAGGACTTTTTGCGTCGGTATGTAACAATGGACAAAACTTGGAACTGCCACTTCACTCCAGAGTCGAATCGGCAGTCAGCTGAGTGGACAGCAGCTGATGAACCGCGCCCGAAGAAACCAAAGACACAGCATTCAGCTGGTAAAGTTACGGCACTAATATTTTAAGATGCGGGTATAATATTGTCCATTTATTACTTTGAAAAAGGCCAGACTAACAATAGCGATCGCTACATGGCTTAACTGGTGCGTTCGAAGGGAGAAATCGCAAAAAAACGGCCCCATATGTAGAAGAAAGAAAAAAGTGTTCTTTCATTAAAACAATGCGGCGTGTCACAAGAGGTTGGCTACTATTACCAAATTGCACGAATTACACTTTCAATTGCTTCCGCACCCACCGTATTCGCCAGATTTGGCTCCCAGCGAGTTTTACCTGTTTTCAGACTTCAAAAAAATGCTCGCTGGAAAGAGATTTAATTCGAATGAAGAGGTGATTTCCGAAACAGAGGCCTATTTTGAGGCCAAAGATAATTCATTCTACAAAAGAGGTATCCCAATGGTAGAAAGGCATTGGAGTGATTGGAGTATGGCTCTTGAAGGAGACTATGTTGATGAATAAAGTCGATTTTTCTAAAAAAAAGAAATTGTTGTTTTAGTGGTTATCCTACGGGCTTTTTAGCCATTGTGTAATGTGATATTAGTTCATAAAAAAATACCAACACTACCCGAGTAAAAAAAATTGATCTCGCGCAATATCTAATTATATCCAATTTGATATTGTTTAAGATCTGCTGTAATATCTAGCTGATCCAATTAGATCTCAAAATTGGGTGTATCCAATCATATCGTATTAGATCCCATTGTATATATGGGGATAAACTAAGATCAAGTTATATCTCAAAATTGGGAGGTCCAGTGATATCTTTGGGGATAAACCTAGATCTATTTTGATCCGAAAATTGGCGGATCCAGCTATATATTTGCGGATATTTTTAGATCTAATTTGATCCGAAAAATGGCGGATCCAATTAGAGCCAGCTATATATTTGGGGATAAACTTACATCTAATTTGATCTCAATTTTGGCAGATCAAATTAGATCCCGCCATATATTTGTGGATAAACGTATATCTAATTTGATCCGAAAAAGTGGCAGATCGAATTAGATGTAGCTATATATTTGCGGATAAACTTAGATCTAATTTGATCCAAAAAATGGCACATCGAATTAGATCCAGCAATATATTTGTGGATAAACTTAGATATAAATTGATCTGAAAAATGGCAGATCAAGTTAGATCCAGCAATATATTTGGGGATTAAGTAAGATCTAAATTTATCCAAAAAATTACAGATAAAATTAGATCCAGTAATATACCTCGGGATTGCGTAAGAGCTTAACTTTTCCGATAAATTGCAGATCGAATTAAATCCAGTGATATATTTGGGGATTTGGTAGGATCTTAATTTATCCCATAAATTGCAGATCGAATTAGAAACAGCAATATATTTGAAGATTGACATCTAAAACTATCCAGAAAAATGACAGCTAAAATTAGATCCCGCATTATATTTGGGTACTACGTAAGATCTCCATTTATTTGGGATTAAATAAGATCCCAGACAGATATTGACAATAGTTCAAAAAATATTACACTGGAAGAGCACTGATTTTATAAAAATTACAATATTTTGTTAAAATAAGGTTTAAACTCAGAAGGTCTCGAGTTCGATACCTTTCAGGGCTATGCATTTTTTTTATAAAAATGCGCATTCTTCTTGCTGGTCTTATCGAAATTTTTTCAATAATTTTTATTCTTTGTAATTTACTTGTAAAACTTGTATCATCTTTCTTTGATTTGAAAATAATTTAAACAGAAAGTGATATTAATTTATGATCTTGAGTCAAACTAAAATAACATTTATTTACTTAAAAATAACAGATCAACTAAAAACATTTCCCCCATTCAAAAGAATTTCTTTTTATAAAATTATAATTTTATTTTCTATAAATGTTTTTATAAAATTATATTTTTTTTATTAAATTGAATTTTTTTTAAAAAATAATTTTATTTACATATTTTTAACGCTCTACACCATTTCCAATTGTATCAATTGTTTTTAAGATTTATCAATTGTATTTCAGAAATAATCAATTGAATTTCAGTTTTATCAATTGTATTTCAAAAATAATCAATTGAATTTCAGTTTTATCAATTGTATTTCAGAACTTATCAATTATTTTTCAGATTTATGAATTGTATTTCAGAACTAGTCAATTGAATTTCAGTTTTATCAATTGTATTTCAGAAATTATTAATTGTATTTCCGAAATTCACAATTGTATTTCAGAAATTATCAAACTGTATTTCAGAAATTATCAATTGTATTTCAGAAATTATGAAATGTAATTTAGAAATTTTTCTCTATTAACTATGATAAACCATCAACAAGTTCTGAAATAGATTTGATTATTTCTGAAATACAATTAATAAATTTCTGAAATACATTCCATAATTTCTAAAATACATTTAAAATTTCTGAAATGCAATTAATAGCTTCTGAAATACAGTTAATATTGTAGTTGCTGATGAGTTACCATATATGATGGCACCATATATGACAATATATTGTTTAAATGGCACCAATATGGAGCTTTATATGGTAATATATAACTTAGATTCATCCATATACCATTTGATCCGAAAAATGGGCCGATAAAATTGTATCAGTTCTTATTTGTATCAGTTGTTATTTAATTGCATCAGTTTAGATCTGACCTGATTAAATTATGTGTTAATCAGATGAAATTGTATCAGATTTTTGACCTGATACAATTTTATTGGTTTATATTACATGGTATCAGTTTAGGTCCAAATAGATATATTTGTATACAAAATTATATAGTTATATCCCAATTTTGACCTGATATCAGTTTAAAACTTTGATACAATTGTATAAGGTAAAGGTCGGATACAATTATATTTTATTTATATAAAATTGAACCAATTACGATCAAACCGATAAAATTGTATCAGATCAAAAATCTGATAGAATTTCATCTGATTAATTTCATAATTGAATCAGGTCAGATCTAAACTGATACATTTAGATAAAAATTGATAAACAATTGATAAAAATATATCGGGCCATTCTTCGGATGAAACTGTATATTTATACAGATATAACTTAATCACATATATGACTATATGTAACTATTTTTCCTCGGGTTGTTTAAATGATACGATATATCAAAGTATATGGTACTATATATGGTAGCATATATTATCATATCTGCATCTGTATTAAAAATGTCGTTCATGAGGTACCATATATGAGCATATATTGTTGAAGTGGCACCATATATGACAATATATGGTTTAAATGGCACCAAATATGTTAATATATTTCTTAAATAACAGCATATATAAACATATATGGCACTATATAGTAGCATATATTATCATATCTGGAACTGTATTAAAAATGTTGTTCATGAGGTACCATATATGAGCATATATTGTTGAAATGGCACCATATAAGATAATATATGGTTTAAATGGCACCATATATGGTAATATATTGCTTAAATAACACCATATATAAATATATATGGCACTATATATGGTAGCATATATTATCATATGTGGAACTGTATTAAAAATATTGTTCATGAGGTACCATATATCGGCATATATTGTTGAAATTGCACCATATATTATAATATATGGTTTAAATGGTACCATATAAGATAATATATGGTTTGAATGGCACCATATATGATAACCCGACTAAAAAAGTTTTTATATAATCTTATATGATTTGATATAAATGTTTATATGTGTGGCTTTATATGCCCATATACATTTATATTAACACTTTGGTTTTATAAATATGTTTGATATGACGTTATATATAATCAAATGCGATTTGGTCTCCAGCTATATATTAAGAGATCTGCAAATATAGTTTATACATAATTATATATAATGGCGTATAAGCTTCTCTAAACAATCTTATATCAAAAAATATAACAAAGTTAATATAAAATTGTATTAATTTTATGTATTAATTTATCTGACATGATATCTAATTATACAAAATTTTATAAAGTTTAATTGCACTATTAAAATTAAAAAAAAACTCCGAAATTGTAGATCTGGTTTTGAAGTTTGCACTTTGATATATAAATAAATGTTTATAATTGAATTTAACATATATTTTTCAAATAGTTGGCGAAATACTCTTTATTAAACTAAAAATAATTTTAAAGAAATAAATAAGGGAAACATTTTTTTTCATTGTGGAATTAAAGGTTGAAATAATTATTTTTACTTTTAAATTTAAAAATTAGACAAACATATGTTGAAATAAATATGGTTTAAGTTCATTTATTTTTCCGTAAAATTAATTGTGAAAGTTAATTTTTTATCATGTTGGTTTTTAATTTTTATTTTAAAAAATAAAAATTGTTTTTTTCGACCTTTCTAATTCATTAATTAAAAATTTATTAATTCAGTTCGAGGCCTATTTCCTTATTATGAATTAACATAATAAGTACTTTTTTCAAAAACTGTTTTTTTTCTTCATCAGGATACTCTCCTGACAAATACTTTTGCTTTCAAAAAACCTCTACACTTTCAGGAATGAAAAGACGATCGTTTCGGGGATTTTCCAGGTCCCCTTCATCAGTTTTCTTTAGAAAGTAGTGGCGTAATCCCCGAAACGATCGTCTTTTCATTCCTGAAAGTGTAGAGGTTTTTTGAAAGCAAAAACTCTGTGAAGTATTTGTCAGGAGAGTATCCTGATGAAGAAAAATAGCAGTTTTTGAAAAAAAGTACTTATTATATTAATTCATAATAAGGAAATTGGCCTCGAACTGCATTAATAAATTTCTAATTAGTTAATTTTTTATTTTATAAGAAAGACACATTTTATAAGAAAGACCAAAACTCTAACCTAGAAAAAGTTGTTGCGACAAATTTTTGTAATGTTTTATTTTGTCAGCTATTTCCAAGTTTATTAGCAAAAATTGTTCTAAACATCTAGCATTAGTATTTAATATGAATGAAATAAGTGATCTCAATAATATTTACTAAAATTTTTTTCGAAAATCTTCATAAAATTATATGTATTAATATATAATTTGATGCAGTTAGATAGACCCATTTTTCGGATCAAATTATATCAGGTGAGATAACATGCTTATCTCGCTTGATATAATTATATATTCCAATATTCGGATCAAATTAGATATGGACGTATATATGGGTTTATATATGGTGATATATGATTATATAACATCTTTTTTAGTCGGGAATATATAGCTTAAATAACACCATATATAAATATATATCGCACTTTATATAGTACCATATATTATCATATCTGGAACTGAATTAAAGATTTTGTTTATGAGGTAGCATATATGACCATATATTGTTTAAATGGCACCATATATGATAATATCTAGTTTAACTGTCACCATATATAATTATATATTGTTTAAATGATACCATATATAATTATATATTGCTAAAATGCCACCATATATATTAAGATATAGTTCTATATATAACTATATATGCAACAAGATAAACCATGTTATGTAATATATAATTATATATGCCATATCTAATATTATGAAGGCCGATATCTAATTAGATGAAATTATATATGGCATAATATAAGGAAAATTTTTCGGAAAAAACGTCATATATAATTATATATGGATATACATAACCACATGTCTAATTATATATTGTAATATATGCCACATATGATTATATATAATTTTTTTTACTCGGGTATGATTGATTTAATCTTTAAAAAAGTCATGTGATTTTAGTTCATGAAAAGTACCAGTCAATAGAAAAGTATCACGATTGTGTGTGATGTTAGTTCATATAAAGTACCACGAATATGATTGGTTTGGTCTTTAAAAAAAAATCACTTACGCATCTGTATTTAGTTCATATAAAGTACCACGAATGCTTTGAATTTTACATCATAAAGCGCAACTATGATTGATTTATTACTCAAATTGTCTCTATATGAAAAACTTTCTGATTTAGTCTATAGAAAAGTAAGACGAATGAATCCAAGTTTAGTACACAAAAAAATACCAAGATTATGATGGATATAGTCAATAGAAAAGTACTTGTTTGTGGTTTTAGTTCATAACATTTACTACGATTTTTTGTTATTCTAGTTCATAGTAAGTACTACGATTGCATCTGATTTAAGTTCATGGAAATTACCATAAACTTATTTGATTTTAGCAAATGAAAACTATCACAATTGTGCTCTTTGTTGTTAGCAAGATCTTAAATGATTTTCCATGATTTTAGGGCATGAAAAGTATCACGTCTATGACTCATTTAGTCTATATAAAAGTACCATGATTGTATGTGATATTAGTTCATAAAAAATACACCCAGACTATGATTGATATAGTCTTTAGTAAAGTACCACAAATGCATCTGAGTTTAGTTTATGAAAAGTACCATGACTGTAATATTTTTAGTCAACAGAAAAGTACCACGATTTTGTATGATTTAAGTTAATGACAATTGCTGAAATTGCTTATGCTTTTAGTTCATGATAAGTATCACGATTGTGTCGGATTTTAGTTCATAACAAGTATTATGATTGTGCGGCTTTATAGTTCATGAAAAGAATCAATCACGATTGCATGGGTTTATAATTCGGGGAAAGCTGCACGATTACGTCTGATTCTAGTTCATTAAAAGCACTACGATTATTGTTTTTTTTAGTCTACAGAAGTAATAAGATTGTGTTTTTTTTTTTTTTTTTGAAGAGAAATTGGTGGAATATGAAGTGCTTCAAGTATGACAACACTGTAATTGCGTGAGATGTTTAATTTTAGAACAGTTTTTACGCGCCATCTGAAGGTGAGTTGGCGAACTTTGTTGAATCTGTTTAGTTTATGGCCCTGTTCATTAAAAGTACTACGATTATGATTTTTTTTTAGTCTACAGAAGTAATAAGATTGTGTTGTGTTGTGTGTTGTGTGTTGTGTGTTTTTTTTTTTTTTTTTTTTTTGAAGAGAAGTTGGTGGAATATGAAGTGCTTCAAGTATGGCAACACTGTAATTGCGTGAGATGTTTAATTTTAGAACAGTTTTTACGCGCCATCTGAAGGTGAGTTGGTGAACTTTGTTGAATCGGTTTAGTTTATAGCCCTGTTATATTATTTTACTTTGTGGGGTTATGTACTACAACGAAGGAGGACGCTGCTATATGTTTGAAGGATAGAAAAATCAAACATATTATTTTTCCAAATTGGTGTTGCAGTAACTGGGGATCGAACCCGCAACCTTATGTGTAGCAGTCCCACGCGCTAGCCATTACATTACACAGTTGCGTTTTATCCAAAAATTATGATCGTCTATAGAAAGTACCACGATTTCTTATGAGTTTAGATCATGAAAATTACACGTATTGATTTTGACTTTTATCTACAAAACTGCTCACCACTGTTTACAATTTAAGTTTATGAAAGTTAATATGATTGCGTCAGATTTTAATCATCGAGAAGCAGTAGTCTCTCGTATTATTTAATATTATAAAAAGTACCAGAATTGCGTCTGATTTTAATTTAACAAGTATCAACCTTACGCCTGCTGTTAATTTTTTTTTTCTCCTTCTTTATTATTAATTTGAATAAAAACCTTTTTTTCATATTAACACCATGATTTTTAACTAAATTTGTCTTTTATTTAATATAAATTTGTTGTTACAAAGGAAATGACCTAGTTATCTTGGAAAATAAAGTCTTTTAATAGAATTTGTTAATATTGTTTAATATATTTCCTGTAATCTTGTTTTATTGACCTGTTACGTGTTTAACATTTTTAAACATGACATTAAAAAGTAATTGGATCACACTTCATACTCAATTAAACTCATTAACAGGTTGATTGAACTCATTTGTACGCCTAAAAATAGGCTTTAAATGTGTAAGCTTTTTTGACGTTATTTGTTTTATCTCTGCTGAATATAATATACAAACTACTACAGCTTTTAAGGATAAGGGTGATGATGTTGATAATGATGTTGATGATAACAATACACGGCTGGAAATGTAACAAAAGCTGATACTACAAATGTTAACAGCATCAGAGTAACGTCCTCATCATCAGCATCAGTTTAAACATGCTGTGCCAAATTGGTTTAATGAACTAAATAGACACATTTTTATGCTGTGTTCCGTATTTTTTTTTTTTACAGAATAATGTGTGTTTTTGTCTTGTTTCCTTTTTCCTTATGTTTATGGTGTTGTTTTCTTTTTTTTTTTTTTATTCTTTGTATTCCTCCCGACCGAAACCAATTCAAGCATTTTCCTTTTTCATTTAACCAACAAAACCAACCAAACAACCGACCGACCATCTATCCACTCAACCATTTATTTTAATATTTACAAGACTGGTGTTGCACATTAACCTCATTTTACTGTTTTTAATAATTCAGCAAACATACAGTTTGCAAGTGATTGCAGAAATAATAATAAAAGAAGAACAAGACAACAAATAGGCACTATGGGTTAGACTGTAATACATAATTTGTCATAACTTTGAAAGGCCAGCTGCCCAGAAAGGCATTTTTAACCGAAGCCGGCATTGCAATTACACAAGATAAGAAAACCCCTAGCCGTACCAGCTACATTGAAAGACTTTTTGTTAACGACCTTCAACATTTGCTTCCCGAAAATACTTAATTTTATACACACTAGTAATTTACAGAGTTTAATTTTTTGGGGATTATGTCCAAAATTTTGGGTACTATGTCCCATTTAATCTACTTTTATTATGATTGTAACGATTCCCCAAACTCGTAATGGGGCGCAATGTCCACTCACCGTACAATATAAGAAAAATCAGTAAAGTAAACAAATTTTGGTACCCTAATTTCTTCAAAATAGTATTGTCAATTAGTAATGACAATTCTAGGGACTCAAAAATTCAAACTCTTATATGTTTTTTTTTTTTATTAATTCTTCAATTACATAACCAAACCCTTAGGCCTTATATGGTTAATTAAAGCTACTAACTAAATAACAAACTTCTATATAAAGTTTAAACTCATTCATTCAGTATGAATGAGTTTAAAGCCTCATTCATACTGAACCCAAAACTAGAAGTTTTCGATTTGAAATTTGTATGGGATTTGACAATCGAAAACACAATAAATTAGAAAACTACTAGTTTTGGGTTCAGTATGAATGAGGCATAAGTTGAATTATTTTGTTAGTAAAGCACCGTAAGTTTGAGTTTCACGTGAAAAAACTGTTATACTCCATATAAAAAAAAAAACAAATTTTTCACGACAATGAGTTTCACGGGAAAATTGTGTAGACTTTGATTTCACGCAAATTGAATATACAAGACTATTTCTTTCTTGTGAAAAAGTGATAATTTTTTTCATTTTCACATGTTAAATTATTATCTAAGACCTTTAAAGTTTGAGTGAAAATTTTCCACGCGAAAAACAACTTACGGTGTTTAATAAAAAAAAAAACAGTTTCTTGTCCCATTGTTTAAAAGGTATAAAATGTTTGAAAACTGAAAGTTGAACAAGACAGAATGTTAAAAAAAGTAAGATATGATCAACAAAATAAAACTTTTATATTTCTATGTATGTTTGTATATTGTGTGATATACATCCTTGTTTTATTTTATGAACAAAAAAAGGGGAAAAAAAATAATAAAACCCTCCCCTGTTGCTGGTGAAACCATTAACCAAAAAAAAAAAAAGGAAACTAAATAAGAGAGGTGCGGTTCATTTTATATTTTGTATAAAATAATAATGAAACTTTGAAAAATCAACAGTAAACTGTATAAACCCTAGTAGAAATGATTTGTGTATAATAATTTACGATTTTATTCAATTATATCTCGTTGAGCATTGTCAAATGCGGCACCAAGTATATTTTTGTAAATAAATTTAAATTTAAGCAGATCCATCATTTTTTGGATTAACCCAGCAAAATATTGGTAATGACACCTCATTGCTGTCTACATTACCAATAATGATATATCATTACCTTTTGCATTATTTTGTAATATAAAATAATGGCTTCCTAATATAAATAAAAAATTTTTTTTTTTGAAATTGCCTTGCAAAAATACTTCATATTGGAGGGTGTACGGCACACTTTTTTTTTGCCTGTACGGTGGTACGCTCTAATGTACAAGTATATTGTTGTTCATACTTCCTATTTAACTTTTTTTTATATCCTCTAAAGCCTGTAAGTATGCTACAAATACTTTTTGTTTGTTTTCTATATTAATTTGTATGATTGTTAGAACATGCGAAATATGCGATTTTGTAATTTAATGTACAAATTGTGTGTTTGTATGTTTATTTTTTTCAGTACTCTCCATTTCAACTGTTGTTTGCTGTAGTTAGTTGTTTAACTTAAAAAAAATAAAATCTCCTAAAAGTATGCAACATATTTTTTAAAGGGATTTTTAAAGGGTAAAGCTATAAACAAAAGGTTAAAGGAGATGGTTTTTATAGCTTACGGAAAATATAAAACGTGGTATTTGTTAAAGTACTTAATCTCAGGCAATTATGGTAATTTTTATTGTTTTCAATCGGGCCTGATTGTTGTACTTTTTTTTTTTTTTTAACATAAAATCAGGATTTATCATGTTACGTTTTGTTTAACATAAAAATAGATAAAACAGTTAAGCTTTCGATGGCATAATATCAGGTTCAATTGTGGGTCGATTGTAGCCTATAATCACCAGCAATCGTGTTACTTTTCATTACAGTATTTTTAGTATTGACCGTTTTTTTTTTTTTTTTTTTGAGAAAACAAATTCTCCTGAATGTATGCAATATATTTTTTTAAAGTTAAATTTAAAGGGTAAATATATAAACAATAGGTTAAAGGTGCTGGTTTTTATAGTAAATAATAAATCGTGGCATTTTTTTTAAGTGCTAAATCTGGGATAAGCGAGGTATTTTTTATTATTTTTAATCGGGTTTGACTTGGGAAAAATGGCTTTAAACCTAGTTTATCCATGTTCCTGACCAAAATCTTTAAAAAATATCAAAATTTCTTACAGCGAATTAGTGGATTCTACCGAAAACACACTTCACATTTCCGAATTAAGATTTGTAGCCAAAACAGGTTAGACAGGCTTTTGACCCCCATTTCTACCACCTTCCTGTCGACAATTCGTTTTGCATTTTAAAAGATAAAAACTGGCCAAATATCGGAACTTTTTAAGTAGGTTTGAGGTTAAGAAGAAGAATAAACATTTTTTCAAAGTTACAGACACATTATTAATTTGCAAATCAGACGAGATCTAGGTTCTGCCTTTTTTTATGGACAGGCTTCATCAGTGATTTTCCATTAAATTGTATTAGTGTTTATATTTTATTGTCAGATTGTTTCTATATGATAATTTACTCTCAGAAGTGATCAAACAGACATAAAAATATTCTACTTTAGATTTTTTGTTTATCTTCTTAGCTCCTCTTTGTCACCTTTTTCGTAAATGTTGCCACACTGATGTATGGTTTTAACGTGCAAGTACAGGCAAATTGTGTATATCGGAGACGGACTGCCAGCAGGGCATTTTTATTTTTCTAGTATGGCTCAATAGTGAAATACTTACCATCAGAAAAGCAGGCTTAATTATGGTGCATTTTATAACACAATATCTGTAATTTTCCTGTTACTTTTTGCAGCGTAATATTCGTGTGGTTTTATAGCATAAAGCGAGGCGATATTTTATAACTTTTCATAGCATTAAATTGGGCTCGATCTCATTATATTTTGTTGCATAGAATCAGGCTCGATCCCTGTGATTTTTGCAGCATATAATCAAGCTTGATGGTTGTATTTGTAACGTTTTTAATTCGGGCTCAATCTTGGTAATTTTTTAAGTATATAATCATGGTCAATTGTGGTAATTTTATAGCAGCAATTAAGGCTTAATATAACCCAAGAAACATTTTTACGGACTGTCCGGCATGTACGGAATCATGAATCCGGCTTTTAGGCACATTAACTGTCCGTAATGTACCTATCCGTTAAAGCTAGTATGTATACGGAACATTAACGGACCGTATAAACGGATTTTCGAACATAATCCGTTTTAGCTCCGTTTTGGTGTATCCGTTTCCTTACCGATAAATACGGACTTGACTGGTGTTACCTTGTTTTTAAAATAAAAGTGATTCAGTTGGTAAAAAAATATTTAGTGATACATTTAGTTGTTGGCAGCAAAGTGTGCGAACTTGCATTGTGTGCAAAACACCATCGTGAAAACAATCGCTTAAACCTTAACTAATTTATTGTTTATTTTAATGTAAATATTGCATTTTATTATAGGCCACTGTTCTGAATTGATGAACTGGATGGAGAGTAAACTGCACCAGATGTAAATATAATGCAAATTTATATAATCAATGTTATTATTAATAAATCTATAAAAAAATACTGCTCATAATTAATAAAAAAGGGTAAATTCTAAAAATCAAAATTCAGAATCAATCCGTTATTTACACGACATAACGGTCTGGAAACGGTCCGGTATTGACGGACTTTCAACGGACTTGTCCGTTCTTTAGATGCCATAACGGTCCGTCACTGACGGACTTGTCCGTTTTTTACACGACATAACGGTCCGAAAACGGTCCGTCAATGACGGACTTTCAACGGATTCGAATCAGTTTTGATGTTCCTTAAGTTTCGTTTTCTGGTACGAAAACGGAGTTGGATTCCGTTTATGACGGACCGAAAACGGTGCGTAAACGGAACGAATTGTTTGTTGGGAAGTATAGTTTACAGAAACTGACTTAATTTTAAAAAATTTTATAAAATAAACTCAGTTTCGATAGCGATATTCTTTACAGACATAAAGTCAGGCTTAATTGTTGTACTTTTTAGAATACAATATCTTCCATTTTCCAGGTACTTTTTGGAAAATAATATTCTTGCTCTTTTGTAGCACAGAATCAGGTTAAATAAAAAAAAAAAAAAAAATGGTAGCATAAAATCAGGCTCGGCCTGGGCAATTTTTGTAGCGTACAATTATACTCGTAATTTTTGTAGCATATAGTCAGGCTTAATACAGGTACTTGTAATAGCCTCAAATCAGGCTTAGTCTCGACATTTTTTAAAGCACGTAATTCGGCTCAATTGTGGTACATTTATAGCATCAATTTCTTTCTAATTTTTTTTTAGCATAAAATCAGTCTTTATAATGGTACTTGTAATAGCTTCAAGTAAGGCTTATTCTCGGTATTTTTTAAATCACATAATCAGGCTCTATTGTGGTACTTTTAAAGCATCAATTTAGGCTTGACGAAAGTATAAGTAGTTTGTAGCACACCAACAACTTGTTAAATTTTATAACATTAACTCGGAATCTATATCGGTTCTTTTTATAACATGAAATCAGACTCAATTTTGGAATTCAAAATCTTGTATTTTCTGGGTACTTTTCGGAACAGAATATTCATTTACTTTTATACCATAAAATCAGGCTCAATTTTAAAACTTTTCGTAGCATAAAAATGGGTATTCTTTGTATAGCATGTAATTAGGCTGAATCATTGAAATTTTTGTATATTTTTTACTATCTGTAAATCGAGCTTAATATTGATATCTTTTTAATGCATACAATCAGGCTCAATTGTTGTACTTTTATAGCATAAATTTAGGCTTAATATAACAATAGTTTGTGGCATATAAACAGACTAATTCTTGGTATATATATTTATTATATAAACTCAGTCTCGATATCGGTAATTTTCGTAATATAAAATCAATTTTGATACTTTTTAGAATACAATATCTTCCATTTTGCTGGTACTTTTTGTAACATAATATTCGTGTTTATCATAAAATAAAATCAGGCTCCGTTTTAAAACTTTTCGTAGCATAAAATGGCTCTTTTGTGTCATACGCAGAGTGGATGAGTTTTAATGAAAATTTGTACTAAACTAATGAAGTTTTCTTCACAAAGTTAATGAAATATTTCTTTAATTTTATGAAAAAGCTTGATAATTTCCAGAGAAAATTCATTAACAGCATGCAGATAATTCGCTCAGTGTTTAATCAGGTTTAATCAAGTTTTTTTTTTTTGTAGCATATAATCAGGCTTAATTGTGGTAAATTTACAGCATTAATTTATGCTCATTATCAGTATATTTTGTGGCATTTATACTGGCTTCTTCTTGGTATATTGTTTAACATAAAATCAGGATTGATCTCGGTAATTTTTTGTTTTCAGGATAAACATTGTCACTTTTTGAAGCATACAATCACCGCTCAATGGTGATATTTTTAACAGCATAATATCAGGCTCAAGTTCAGTATTTTTTGTAGTATGCCATCAGGCTTAATTGTGATACTTTTTTCGGCATTTAATCAGTGGCCAAATTCGACAAAACGATAGACGACTATCGTTCACTTTTCGAAGTTTACAATCTAACATATTACAAACAAATTTTTAAACATTGTAATTTTGCACCATATATTTCAAGATTTTTGCAGCCAACGTCTTTAAAATGCTAGAAATTTTACTTCGAATAGTGGACGCTAATCGCCTATTTTTTTATGGAATTCCTAGCCCAGCGTAATCATAGAAAATTTTATCAGGTTCTATTTCGGATACTTTGTGTATCATACAATTTTAGTCTTAATCTTCGTACATTGTTTAACTTAACTTCAAGTTAAATGCAGTTACTTTTTATAGCATACAGTCAGGCTCAGTTCGCGTTCTTTTTGATTATAAAATCAGTCTTTATAATATTACTTTTTTATAGCATTAAACCAGTTTGAGTTTAGGCACTATAAAGACTAGAATTCAAAATCAGTCCCAGCAGTTTTTAGTACCTACAAGCCGGCTAAATTGTGCTAAATTTTGTAGCATACAATCAGGCTTAGAATTCGTACTTTAAAAGCGTCATATAATACTGAATTATTTTTTTTTTAAATCTAAATTTAATTTCAACCATTTCTAAATATATAATTTATATTTTATTTATATAATTATATATATTCCGTTCCTTTATTACCTTTAACCTTAAAACTCTTTTTTAATTGCATAAAAAAGCAACCAAAGCAACAACAAAAAAAAACCCCTTAATTACTTAGTTTTTGCTTTAAATGAAATTCAATACAAATAATTTGCCAAACAGACCTTTATTTAATATAAATAATAGAAAAAATAAAAAAATATATATTTCCCTATTTACAAAAACTTTTACAAACAAATAACACCATTTGTATGGTCCATTTAAATTTATCAGAGTTACAAACAAAAAGGATCTTTTTAAACAAAATTTGTTGAATTTTTTTTTTTTTTTTTTTTTTTATTGCAAATAAATGAACAAGATTTTAATTAAACCATTTTCCTTTTTATTTTTACAGGTCAAATATAAAACTTTATTTTGGATTGAACTATAATTATTTAATGAAGGTAAGTTTTATTCCCCAAAACAAAAACAAAATGAAAAACCAAACCAAATATGCAAAGTTTTGAAATGTTTACAAAAATATGTATGCGTACATGTTAAAGCTTTAAGATAAATTGTATATGCTTTCAATTTACTTAGAAAAAAATGCTTTGAAAATTTTAAAACAAAACAATGAATAGAAAAATTATTGTTAAACAAAATCTACCACATAAAAAGGATATCCTTTTTTTTCCATTTAATTTGAGGTTTTCTTGTGTTAAAAGTTTTTGTTAAAAATTTAAATGAATTTAATATTTGTAAATCTTCAATAAAAGCCATCACAATGCTATGAGGTTTTCTATAGAAATATACAAATTAACCTTAATTTGCTGAAGAATTTTCTACTCAATGTTATCAAACAATTTTACATTTACGTTTTTGCTAATTAGTTTTTAATCTGTCGACAAATTTAACTGATTTTTGAAAACAAGCTGTTCAGGATTAGAATATTCCATAGTACATAGTTTGCTTAAATTTTTATCATCCTTGTTAACTTGTTGGAGGCGTGACTGCCATTTTAACGCTCACATTCAAAATGTTCTAAGTACTTACACATTTTCTTAAATTACTTTAATTTTTATATGTCCGTGAACGGAATCGAACTCGTGATCTTCTGACTTTATAACTTATTTTAATAAAGCTTAGTAATTTTTGTATAATATGGGCTCGGCCAGTTTTCAGTTTCTGTTTTGGGTAGTTTTATTTTAAATTTCATCTAAAAATTTTTCATATTTGACTGATTCATATTTCAATAAGCAACTACGCAGTCCTTATATTAATAGAGTGTTTGTTTAAAAATAATAAGTTCAGTAAACTCATGAAATTTAAAACCCTTTCTAAAAATAATGAAATTTGAATATTAATATTACATAGTGTGTGGGTTTGTTAACAAAAAACATTTTTCAATTTTATATATTACTATTTTTATATATAAAAAACTGTATTCATTATATTGCTATCCAAAATACTGACTTTTTACACATAGCAAAAGAAATTTTAAAATCAAGCAGAAACATAATTAGATTTGATACAAACTGCTTTGATATGAAACTAAATTTGTTTTCGTTTTAATTTAAATAATTTTTCCACATATATTTTTAAAATGTGAAAAGAAAATTTTACTTTTGCAAGTGGAAGTCGAATGATACATGGACATATAGGATCATATACGTCCATACATATTTCTTCATAACCGAAATTTGGAGGTACATGGCCGTATATAGTTATACATGTTCTTTTATACTCATATATGATTCATATATTTTTCATATATGCTCATATATACTCATACATGCTCATATGTACTCATATATGATTATATATGATTCATATATGCTCATATATACTCATTAGGGCGGGTCAAATTGTATGGATAAAAATTTTTTGATATTGCGTACTCGATTTTTCGAAAGCTTTTAGCATGGGGAAAAAAAGTTCCACTACGACAAATCAAAAAAATCATTTTCGAGGCTCCCAAATTTAAATTTTTTGCAATTTTCTAATAAATGCTAGATTAGCGCCATCTTGAGGTGGCTTTTTGAAACAACTAATAAATTTGTAAACAATATAACATTACAACCTTTCCAGAAAGGTTAATGGCGCTAATCTAGCATTTATTAGGGAATTGCAAAAAATTTAAATTTGGGAACCTCGAAAATGATTTTTTTGATATGTCGTAGAGGAACTTTTTTTCCCCATGCTAAAAGCTTTCGAAAACTCGAGTACGCAATATCGATTGCTAAATCGACCCACCCTAATACTCATATATGATTCATACATGATCATAGACGATCATATGCCCGTAAATTTCGGATCCAAAAATATATATTAGTCATGTATGGTCATACATTGAACTACCCTAGTAAAAATGATTTTTATATATTCATATATGATTTTTATACAATCATTTATGATTATATACAATTATAACTTGTCGAGTATTGTGAAACATATATTTTTATATGATTATATCAAAAGATATTTAATTATATAAAATTATATTAACCAGATCCACCATTTTTCGGATCAAATAATATATTTTTTATATAATTATATTAACCCATACATGATTTGATCCGGAAAATGGTGGATCTGGTTAATATAATTTTATATAATTAAATATCTTTTGATATAATCATATAAAAATATATGTTTCACAATACTCGACAAGTTATAATTGTATAAAATCATAAATGATTGTATAAAAATCATATCTGATTATATAAAAATCATTTTTACTAGGGTAGGCATAAACGTACAATATATGATCATATATACCCATGAATGAATATACCATACCATGTTTGGTCATATAGGTTATGTAAGGTTAGATTAAAAAGGGGAATCGGAACTGCAGTTGCTCTTCACAGCCGACTCATGACCAAGCTGACTGAATCATGACTTGAATACCCAGTGAGAATACCCACTATGTTACAAAGTTGCCTTTTACTGAGTTTCAAGAATTCCCTAGATTCCTCCCTATCCGGACGTTCCCATATATTCTTGGTGGTCTCATATTCTCCCATGAGCAGTAACGGTCCATTGGCCCTAAAATCCTAAAATAGTTTTGCATTTCCCAAGTTGACTGCGATCCGAGAAGAAGCGGAAGTCATACAATTTCTATACTGTCCCCGATCTAGCAGTTATTGATTTCCTCTTTGCACCCGAGGATAGTGGTAGATCTCACAGAATTCGAAGATACAGATAGCCGCCTGCATATCTGTGAAGATCGTTATATTTCCCGTAATCCCTTCAATATTAATAAACTTACTACACTACGTGATTGCTCTATCAATAAGCTCTATCAAAACTTGTTTCCAATGCCCTAGTAAATGTGTTTCCGATGGTACAGCTGATGTCTTAGCAGCACAGGCGATGTATTTTCTGAAAAGGCTTTATTTATATTGCACGTTCTTCGTATTGATGTCCAACATACTACTGCCGCATAAGTCAAGGTGGATTTGGTTACGCTTATGTAGGGCCAGTGTGTCGTTTTCAGGTTTAAACCTGATTTGGCGCTTACAGCACTTCTACATGAGGCCGACGCTTGATAGACCTCAGTGATACTGTTTCTGATACGTTGTTTCCAGTACTTATAATTTCTTGTCAAGAATAACCCCTAGATACTTATCTGTTTCGGAGACACTAATGGTTTTGCACAGCAAACGAGGCTTATTACACAGTACAACAGCCAATCTGGGGGGTGAGAAATTCCAAGTCAGGGTGATGGTACTAGGTCAGTATAGTAAAACCCTCAAAGGGTTTGGCGTTCGTATGTGTCATTTTTTTTTATGACCTTTTAAATTTTTTCCTTATCTTGATATTTTTTCGCTTAGTTGTAACTCGAGAACCACTTGTCCGATTTTGATGAAACAAATTTAGAAAAATTTAGAATTACAATTTCTTTAATCCGTTCATATAACATTTTTCTTTATAATCAACAGTTTTGCCGGTAAAAATAAATTTGTGGAGAAAAAAAAATATTTTTTTGCCTAAAAATTAAAATTTTTTATGAATTTAAAAAAAAATTTAATTTTTAGGCAAAAAAATATTTTTTTTTCTCCACAAATTTATTTTTACCGGCAAAACTGTTGATTATAAAGAAAAATGTTATATGAACGGATTAAAGAAATTGTAATTCTAAATTTTTCTAAATTTGTTTCATCAAAATCGGACAAGTGGTTCTCGAGTTACAACTAAGCGAAAAAATATCAAGATAAGGAAAAAATTTAAAAGGTCATAAAAAAAATGACACATACGAACGCCAAACCCTTTGAGGGTTTTACTATACTGACCTAGTACCGTCACCCTGACTTGGAATTTCTCACCCCCCAGACAATAATCCCAAAAATGTTCCATAGTGTTATTACTAATGATATTCGTGTTCCGAGTGATTAGGTATATCTCAGTTTTGTTCGGGTTCACCTTAAGTCCCCTAGGCTTAGCCCAGCTTTATAACAATTATAGTGCTTCTGTAGCCCTCCTATTCAGACGTCTTAGATTTGTCGTCGTATCGCCACATCGTCTGCATAGCAGACAGGTTGGAAACCAGCATTGGATAAACTCCTTAGAAGACCGTTTATGGTAGTCACCCATAGCAGTGGTAAAAGAATTCCACCCAGTAGTGTCTTACGGAACAGCCTGTGTCTAATGTTAATGCCGTTGACCTGGTAGTTGATCCATCGGTTCCTTACCATATTACCGATTCAGTCTACAAGAGGCCGGTCAAAGTCAAACTGGTCTAGGTACCGGGTAAGCATTTCGGTCGAGACATTAAATACTCCATCTATACCAGGAAATAGCCAGGGTACACCTATGTAAATCTAATGATCTCTCAACATGGTAAACCGCATCATGTGGGGAAGTTTGAACTGAACGTCCCTTTAAGTACGCATGTTGCTTGAATCTAAGCAGGGGATTATTAAACATGCCATCCACGATTCGTTCCATGGCTTTCAGCCAAAATGATATTAGGCTTTAAGCTTTTGGATATCTTTTCCACGCTTTGGTATGAAGACAATTTCTGCCTCGTGCCATAACCTGTGGGTGTATGCTAGTCTATGGCATGCAAAGAAAATATTTGCCAGATGTACGTCAATCAGCTCAACGCTGTATTGCCAAAAAAACAGGAAAGATCCCATTTGCTTCTGGTGCCTTAAAAGGCGAAAAGCTTTTCACATCTCTCTTAGCCATGTCGCCGGGGGTGTATAACATAAAAACGCGTGATTTTTTTTTGGCAAATTTTGGGCGTTTATTGTGAAGCATTGTTACAATATAACTTTTAATACATACGATTTCTTGCACTTCGGGTTGTAGTAAAGGATCCATTTTCCATTGCTAATAATGGGTTGATGTAAAAATTACTTCTTATTATGGCGTTCAAGCAGCATTTTGGACATGCAAAATCATCTTTCAACGTCTCTCGGCTTCAACTCGTGTGGTAGCCAATTTCCCTGTTTTTGGATGAATTCTGCTGCTTGCAAAAGTTTTGAAATTGCTGATTGAGTGACTCCAAATGTTTTTGCAAGTTCTTCTTGAGTTTGACAACAATCTTCATCGAGTAATGCCTTCAATCCATCATCTTCGAACTTTTTTGGCTGATTTTTGATTTGCAATCGATGTAACATATTTAGGATAAGCTTCGTTGAGCAATCGATGTGCTTCAGCTGCACTTTTTTCAAATTGAAGAAGTAAAGCAAAACTTCCCGCAAATGATAACTTGTTGGCATTTTCAACATTTTCGAAGCAAAAAACAAAACAACTTTGTTGTTTACACTTTTGCGTTCAATGACTAAGCGAGAATAAATGATAGATGTTTGTCCTCCAAAATGCCATATAAGTTATTAAAGACACAAACCATGTATAAAAGATACGCCATCTGTTGTGAATCCCGCATTTTCAAGTTATACACCCAATAATGTTCCGATAAGACTCTCTTTTTGGTTGAAATTGTTCCTCATTCGATTTAAACCTGTTTTTCCGCATTTGCCCCAATCTATCGACCCTAATTTGGTCCAGCTGTATATCATTGGGCTCAGCTTTTTGTTCTATAATGTGTCCAATTTGTTGTTCCACATTGAATCCAACTTGTTGTTCCACATTTGGTCTAACTTGTTCCACATTGGGTCCAATTTGTTGTCCTGCATTTTCGCCAAGAAAGTAAGTTTCCATAAGAATCCTTGAAGATATGTTCACTGAGTCGTCTTTAAATCTGTTTTCGTCAATAAAGATTTCGGGCTGCGTATGGGACTTCGATAAAAATTTCCTAACCTTTGAGACGTCGTTTACGCTACCCACCTATTAACAGAAAAGTTTCCATGAGTTGCGCTTTGGCGTTCAAATCTTCCCATTCAAATCTTCCATATTCGTTCTAGTATTCTGAATTTCTTTTACGATGTGCCCTATTCCAGGGCAAACAGGAAAGTCCAGCTTTTGTGTCATAGAATGCAGATTCCTGCTCGAGTCCCCATTTGTGCATTGAGAAGTTGGTAATTCGGGTCGTGTCATCCAGATACCTTGTGTTTTATAGTCCAAGGTTTCTGGATCAAAACGGTGTGGATCTTACCCTTTCGAAATTGTTCCATCCAAGTTTGTGTTGCTAGTTTACACTGCATAAGCAAGGTCCTCCTTTGCGGATATTGAAAATTCAAAGTCCGAACCTATTATGTGTGGTTACAGTTCATCTAAAGCTTTCTTTTGGATCTGAATCTTGGATATCCTGTATTGTTTTGCAAGTAGCATTTTTATTGTTTTTATTGCAGTCCTAACTTGCAGCTCCACCTCCATAGGGGTATTGCAGACAATTGATAACAACTACTGTGGGCTCGATTATCCGCCGATACCGGGTTATTAAGGCCTTGCATCATAAATTCTATGTTATCGTTAAAACTTTCCAATGCCTCTATCCAGTTTTCCAGTTTCCAGAGCCCTTCAAAGCCTAATGAAACCATGACAGTGATTCAATAAAACTACGACACTGGCAACTACGGACTACTATTTAGATTTTTTAGACAAAATGGGAAATGCTGCATTATCAATTTAAAGTTTATTTTAACTAGATTCATATTTACTTAAATAAGATTCATATTTAATTTAAAAATGTTCTTAAACAAATAAGATAATAATTCAACTATGATTAAATAATTGATTTAACTAAGATTAATTTTCTCCGTGTAAACTTGTATACAAAAGAATTTGTTGAAGAATTTGTCTTTTGAAAAGAATTTCATTTGAACTTCTATTTCTATTCATAACTTTACAAATTTACAATGTAAGCAAATAGTCAATTATATAATACTATGAATGAAATGAGTATTATTACAATTTTTATTTGTTATGAATTCTTTACAAAGTATAAACAAATTCAAATAAACATGACTTGATAAAAAGAGGATACAGTAAAATCTTTCTACAGCAAAAGGGAGAAGAAATTTTATATTGACAAACTAACAGAGCTATTGTTATATTATGTTAAATTTGGGACCAAGATATGTGGAAACCAGGAAGTACAAATTGACTGTTCACCGGGATGTTCGACGGGATGAATTATTTCAGAAGTGTTCACCGGCGTTTGCGAAATGTCTCCTGAACGCTCGGTGAAAAAATTTGAGCAAAATGAAAGAGGCTTTTTCGAGATAGTTTTCACAAGCATTCACGAACGATGATAAAGGAGAACGGTCACTTTGTATCTCCTGGTTTCCAGCAACCTGAGTTCGATTCCCAGTCTGTATAATACAGCCTAAAGAAGATTTATATCTCTTAACAGTTTCTGGAAATCTATTTCTTTAGCATAAATTTTTATTTTAGATTATTGCTTTAAATCTACCCGTTACAATTAAGTCCATTTAAGCAATATTTTACTGTTTGTCCTTTTTGAATATTTAGTTTAAAATTGGGTTTGTTTCTTTCTACTATATACAGTTAGAAGCAAAAGTGTGACAGGGTTCGTCGTGTTCAGAAATAATTCAGGGAAAAAAATGTTCCCTGTTATTCAGGGTCGAAGCCATTTTCGAACACTGACTATCTATATTGATCATACTAAAAACCTGCTTAAGTCTAAAAGCTAAAAATAAACCACCTGCAAAACTCTTAACATTTGTCTTAAAATAGAAAAATGTTATTATTTTCCTCATCATATAAAATATTTTGAATTTCAATTTAGTAGGTTTGAGGTTAGGAAGATGAATTAACTTTTTTCTCTAAAAATTATAAACACATTAATTTTCAAATCAGACTAGATCTAGTTTCTGCCTTTTCTATGGACAGTAGACCGTACCTCAAAAAAAAAGTTCGCCGTACACCCTCTAATATGAAGTATTTTTGGAAGGCGATTTCAAAAAAAATTTTTTTTTTTGCCGAACGTAGGGGTCGCCTTTTTTAATTTTTTGTTATAGCTTTGACATTTAAAATCGGATTTTAAGGTGTGATATATCGATTATTTTGCCTCGAGGAGACCAGTGTTTTGCTATATAGTAAAAATCCAATTAAAAAAAATTTAAAAGGCGACCGCTACCTTCGGCAACCAATATATGAAAAAAAATACTGGGTTTAGCGAAAAACTTCCTTAGCAAAAGTTTAATGATTTTTTGCGAGCTTTAATTTTCCGACATTAGGGTGGTACATTAGGGTGGTAGCAACTGAGATCTGGTGGGTAACTACTAGAACGGGATACTTGAGCTCAAAATGCCCTTAGAGCAAAACACTGGTCTCCTCGAGGGAAAAACATCGATGTATCATACTTTGAGATCCGACGGTAAATGCCAAAGATATAACGAAAAATGTAAAATGGCGACCCCTACGTTCGGCAAAAAAAAAAAATAAAAATTTTTTTTTTGAAACCTCCTTGCAAAAATACTTCATATTGGAGGGTGTACGGCGCACTTTTTTTTTTTTGCCTGTAAGGGTGGTACGCTCTAATCGACAGGCTTCATCAATGATTTTCCATTAAATGGTATTATTGTTTATATTTTGTTGTCAGATTGTCTATATGATAATTTTTCAACAACCTGTCGGCTGTAGGAATCGAACCCGTGCCTATTCCTACATTACATCTCACCTAAGTAAGGTCTTAAATGCAATGTAGCTAATAATTTCTTTCCTATTCAGCTTCCTGTTATTGTTTTTTTTACTCAGAAGTGATCAAACACAGACACACAAACAATCTACTTTTAGATCAGGGATCGGCAAACATATACAACCTTATTTTGTGCTTGTATGAGTGAGTTGCAGCCTCTCACTCTCAATGCACTGACAAAGAACGTTTGTATAATAATTCGAAAATTTTAATTGTTTATAATGGGAATATAAAATAAAAATTTAAAAGCAAACAACAACTACGAAAACAAATATCAAAAAACAGCAACACAAAAAAAGAATAAAAACAAAAAAAACTTAAAAATAAATTACCAAAAAAAATTATCAATAAACATTATGCAGAGTGTAAAAAATCTGGCAAACAAGCGATGTGACAACCTACTTAATTGAAATCTTGTATGCGACTGATTATTTTTTTGTTCTATGTGTGAGCTTATGTAGGTGTGAGAGAGCGCCCATGGGCATAGGTGATGCCGACCTCTGTTTTAGATTTTTGTTTATCTTCCAATCTCCTCTGTGTTTCATTTCTCATTCTTGAATAGAAAGAATTATTTGAGTTGTTTTTATAATTAAAAATTTAAAGCAATATATCTGAACAATGTAAACTCTGTTACACTTTTGCCTCTCACTGTAAATACGTTATGTGTATTTATTATGACAAATATATTCTCTTTAAGATTCTCTTTGGTAACGAGATTTTGTTTTCTATAATATTTGGTTTTTGCTATGGGAACAACTAACCTTTTTGCAATTGTGTGGGTCGTTCTTTAATTGAAATTTGAGTATTACGAGTAGTAAAAGAAAACAAATTTCCCACTGTGTATAAGAAATAATTGATTCGGTTGTGTATACTTACACCAAGGGACATCTAACTGAAAGATTTTCTATCTATGAAAGCAACAACGGATGCGAAAATTGAAATATATCATAAATTCCAAGAAATATTAAAAAAACAACCTCATTTTTTGATCTCATGTCTTCTGATTATTATGAAATTTAGTACATGAATGCTCTATGAAAAAATATTGTAACAAATTTTTTTCAGCATAATTTGTTCTATTCATTAAACTAAAAGTTAACTTAAATATAACAAAATTTATGTAAATTTAACAGTTGATAATGTTTTGTTTTATGTTTTCTGTTCTTCTTTTACTATATTTAGCAACAAAAAAGCCTGCCAATTTCAGCAGTTTTTTTCTGCAAGGTCATGTTTTTTTGAATTATTACTATCCGACAGAAACTATGGAAACTGTGGGTGTTCAAAATTAGACCAATTATACTTTTTTTTGTTTTTTTTTTAATTTTATTTTATCGGGATATACATTAATTGCATTAAAGGAATTAAATGTGCTAAAACTCAAAACTTATTTAACAAATTGTGAAAAATAATCTGTTGAAGGCATGTCCCTATTTGGAATTCATTTTCGCCTAAGGAAATGGTCAGGGGACGATGTTTTTAGAATTTCTGGAAATATTTGTTAAGTTAAATTAGAAACTCTTTTGGGCAAAAGAAGATCAACTAAAGCGGAAATTCCAAGTGGGTATTTTTTGCCGAAAAGTGAAAATATCAACCCTACATGGATCACGTTACACAAAATTATAGTTTTTATCAAGTGGAAACAAGATTTTTTTGATAAATTTGTAGTGATATTTTTTCGAAAATTATGAAAGGTGTTTTTCTGTAAATTTCCTAGTGGGTCGTTTTTGGCCAAAAGTGTAAAAATTAACCTCACGTGGATCATGTTACATAAAATAATTATTTTTATCCAGTTGAGATTTTTTTTGGTCAAATTTAAAGGCTTTACAATCTCGTAGTCATAATTGATATTAAGTTTAGTGGGTCTTTTCTGACCCCAGGCCACTAAGGGTTCACGATTTTTTAAACAAATGTAAAGATAATTATAGTCTTAACAAATTTAAGTGACACTTTTCCGAAAACTATGTAAACATTAATGAAAACATTAAAATTTTGTTAAATTTTTGACAAAATGAGCAATTTTTGTAAAATGTCCTGGAATGCAGTCGCTCCAAGCACAAACTCGAATTATCATTTTTCCAATTTATTTTTTTTTTTCTTTAATATCAACTATTATGTGGTACAAATAGTAATCGACATCTCCAAATTAGGCATTTTAAAAAATCTTTAAAATTAATTAAAAAAAAAAAATACGTTTTCGCATTTTTATCAAATTCGTGGGTCATTTTGGATTCCAGTCTAAAGTGGGTTAATGATATCCGATGACGTCAAAATTCCATATGTGAATCGTTTTGACTATATTAAATAAATAAATGAAATAAAAAATAATTTTTTTCTAAACTTCGAATTTTGGGAATTTTTAATAATAATACACTTTTTTTTCCAAAATGGGCCATTTTCGTCCAACTTTCGGCACGGGTTAATGTTTTCCAAAAAAAAAAAATTGATTTCTTCCATTTGGGACTATTTCCAATAAAACTGGGCGGTGTAATGACGAATCTATTTTTAAGGGACACCCTAATGGTTATATATAAACTTTTTTACTCGGGCTCTTAAGATTGTTTATTCGTAAACTCTAATTCTTTATTCGCTTTTGCTGTTATACTGTCACACTATCAAAGAGTATATTTTTAGCGAACTCGGGCGAGCAAATAAAAACCGGGTGAAAACAGTTTGCGCACACAAAATATGCTGTAAGTACTGTGAGGGGAAAAATGTGATGACGTAAAATTTCCTTTTTCATTATTCTTCTTTGAAATAACAACATCATTAACACAATGAAGTACACAATTTATACAAAACTTGATAAAATCCACGAATACAAGAATTTTTTGTTTATGAATTATATACTCTCCACGTAAATTAATTTTCTCTGCGATTGCTTTTGAAGTTAATTGATAAAAAAATATTAAAATTTGTGGTGGAGACACCAAATTATTTTAAAATTTTATTGCGTATTTTATTTCATTTGTAGACACTACATTAGGTTTTTTTCCATTCCTAGCGTTTTTCATGTTAAATTCTGTGTTTTTCGGCAAAAAATGCTAACAGTGAACGCAGTAAATTAAATTATGACGCATTAGGAAATTATCTCGTTCCCCTTAAAAGCATCTAATTTCCCCGCAATTCCCCTGTATTATAGTTGGAATTTGTCCTTATTTTACGCTCTTTGATTTTACACAAGCAAAATGTGTTATTTTGCTTGTGCCCGAATTCGCGAACAAATAAAAAGAGAGCCGATTGAGCGAGACAAGGGTGGATCGATACCCACTGGTTCTATCTTCAGCAGTTTTCTCTCGAGTGTAAATATGCTTTCATAAGTTAAGTAATTTTTCAAAAAGTTTCATTAGTAGAAATTTTTAAAAATTTTCCAAAATTCTGAAAACTCTAACCCCATAACTTGATTAGCAATTTGATTTATATGTTCTAAGCAATTAAGTTTACTTCAAACTTTTCTGCTTTTCTACAACAGGTGTCTGTTGTTATCAACATGCTTTGACTAGCCTTGATATTGACATTTCGTTTATTTGTTTTATTAATGGTTTATTTAGTTATATGTACGTACGAGTGATTTTATCGGCATTAATATAAATAAATTGCTTTTTTATTCAGTCGAAAAATCATAAAAGAAAACCATTTTTTATGTTTATTTACAACGATTGAAGCAATTTAAAAAAAAAATCATAGCATTAATAAAGTTAATTTTCACGATATATATTGTGTTTGTCTGGAAGTCTATATTTTCATTAATTTTTACTGCTTATAATACACATTTTTAGACATGCATGTTATAATAGCTTTATGCCAGATAGATATTTCGTTTAAATGGGGCTTTTGCTGTTAGAAAAAAATACAAAAAAAATTAGGATGTTATTGTTGATGTTATTGCTGATGTTAATTCGTGTTTATACGCTACAATACTAGCAAATATAAATCACTTTAATTACCATTAAAGTTAATTAAAAAAATTTTTTTATATCATTACTAAAATACGTAGAAACAATAAGAATATCAAGAAAAATTGTTAAAAGATGCAGCTTAATAGGAAACAGATAAAAATGGCAGAAATTTAAAGATTTTGGAATTAAGAAGAAAAACAAATATTTAGCAGAAAACTTAAAATTTCGTTAAATTTTTTATAGAAACATTTAAAAATATTTGTTTATAATCTTAATTCATTAAACAGCGATTTTTGCTTTAAAAAATTTTTGGAAAATCAAAGCATTTTCTCTAAATTATTTTTAGGTTCTCTTATATGGGGCGTATGATTAATATTAATTGAAATTTGTTCAAGCTGTACGAGGCGTATGATTGATATTTATTTAAAAAATATGCGGCGTATATTTAATTTTAATTTCAATTTACTAAAGCTATAGGGGACGTATGCTTGATATTAACTGAAATGTATTCAAGTTATAAAATTTTAAATGATTGATATTAATTAAAATTTGTATATGATGTATGACTGATATTAATTAATATTTTTTTTTTACTGCTATAGTTTTTAACAACATTATAGTTCATAAAAAACAACAACTTTCTCAAATTGAAATAAATTTTTTATATCAATAAAATATTTATAATGAAAATAAATTTTCATTCAACTTAAACGTTTAATCGTTTGATGGCATGGCATATTTTACTTGTCAAATTGAAGTGTTATAAAGACACAATTTTAAACACATTACTGTCATTATTTTGAAATACTGGTGTATTAATTGAATTACTTGGAATGGTTAAATAATAGCTTTAATTGTTAATAATAAAGGAAAATTAAAAAAATAGAAAAATAAATTTTTTAAATTACATTAAAATTAAATTAAAAATCAATAAAAAATATTAACTTAATATGTTCTAAATCTAAATTTTATCTTTTAGTACAGTGTTGTTTTAACGTCATATAGACCAGCTGCAATTAATATGCATTTTATCAATTTTAATTTAGTAGGTTTGAGGTTAAGAAGAAGAATAAACCTTTTTCTCTAAAAATTATAAACACATTAATTTCCAAATTAGACTAGATCTAGTTTCTGCCTTTTTCTATTGACAGGCTTCATCAGTGATTTTCCATTAAATTGTATTATTGTTTATATTTTATTGTCAGATCGTCGCTATATGATAAGTTTTCAACAACCCATCGGCTGTAGGGATCGAGCCTGTGCTTATTCCTACATTACAAACGTAACTATACTAAAGCTCGACAGCTTAGCCATCTCACCCAAGTAAGGCCTTGAATGCAGTGTAGCTAATTCATAGTTTTCTTTCCTATTCAGCTTTCTGTTTTTGTTTTTTTTAACTTTTAGAAGTGTTGAAACAGACACATACAAACATTCTACTTTTAGATTTTTTGTTCATCTTCCAATCTCCTCCGTTTCCCCTTTGTCGCAAACGTTGCCATACTGACGTATGGTTTTACGTTCAAGAGCAGGCAATTTGTATATATTGGAGACGGAATGGGCATTTTTTTATGTAATTAATATTGTAATTAATATTTTATCAATTTAATTTAGTAGGTTTGAGATTAAGAAGAATTTTTCCTATTAAAAAAAAAAATATATTTCTATAATCCAAAATCTGAACATTTTTAATTTCCGAATATCTTTTTTAAATAATGGTGGAATAAGACTAAAGATTTGGATAAAACTTGAATAAAATTTGAATACTGATAAAGGGGACAAAATTAAAAATACCTTCGTAAATCAACACATTGGCGCAAGCTGATATTTAGGGAGTAAAAATTTAGTTTAATAGTTTTTCGAATCCTTTATTTATGATAACAAATTTAGTTAAAGACAAAAATTATTTTTTGCATTTATAAAAAATTAACAAAGATAAATTAAAATATTATATTGTTTCGAAATTTGATTGATCTAGTTCTGGTATTTTAGAAGAAAAATATCCCGAGAAAAATAAGCCGGGATTTACTAAACCTGTCAATCTGGTAACACTAAAATCTAGGCATACCACAGTAGAGATGAGCGATCCGGTGATTTTTGAATAACGCTGCTACCAGTGATCGTGATTTTCAAATCACCGTTCTTTTAAACAGTGACCGTGATCACGGGTTTGTAATAGATATGGGCGATACGGCGTTCAGCAACATTGTTCTCAGTGAATGTGATTTGCAAATCGCTGTTCTTTTAAACTGTGATCGTGATCACGGTTTTTCTATGGAAAAGACTGCGATTTTCTGATAAATAAACGAAATAATATTTATGGCGAGTTTTTAAGATGTCAGTTAAACCTGGTTTAGTTAAACCGAAAACGAATTTTGTCAGCCATTTCAAAGTTTATTAACAAAAATTTGCCGGAAAAACTTTTTCTCGAGTATAATTTATTTCTTTATTGAAATAAAACAAATAAACCACATGTTAAAAGAAGTATTCCAGTTACAAACTGGGTTAAACTAAGTTTAAAAATAATCTACTTCCTAAAAACTGGGCCTTAAAAGAAGAATAGTTGCTACCGGTAAAAAAGACATGATTGAAGGAGACATTTTATTCAGAAGAGTGTGAAAGCAAGTCACTGTTATTGAAAAAAAACATGTATTACTGTGCACAATGAAGTTTGCAAGAAAGAATAGTACACAAATATTAAAAGAACGACATTCCGAGTAACTGCGACTTGAAATATTTGATCACTGCCGTTACCAGTGATTTATCAATAACTGTGATTAAATCACCGGTATGAAAATATCGCTCATCTCTACACCACAGTATGCTATAATGTGCTATAAATTGTAAAGTGTATCAAAAAAAAAAAAAAAAAAAAATGGTTGTTGTCTCGGCTATGAATACTCTGGGTGCCTCTAGAACCTTTAGTTTGTTCTACAACCCCAGCTAATAACACATGCCAACGAACAAAATTAAAAAAAAAACTTTTTAAACTAATTTACCTTAATCTTATGTATTTTTGGATGCTTAAACCCTATTCGATATCAGTTTTTTTATCACCCACAATTCTCTTACAATATGAAAAAATTAAAAAAAAAAATAAGAAAAAATTTGTTAAATAAAAATTAAAAATGAAGTTTTCTATTAGGTTATAATTTTCACTTACAAAAATATTATATTACTAAAATTACTAAATATTAGATGCTTATTTTTTGTATCTTCTTGCTCTTTTCTCTGTAAAGTTTCTTGCATAACTTTTTCTGCGATGATTTTGCCTTTTAGAAACGTTGGTTTATTTCTGTAAGTAAACCGGGTTCTTTTCTATTGCAAGCAAAATAACCAGTCCCACTACTGACACCAATTGTTACGTTTACCTTCTAAAACGTATGTTTATCTCCTTTAGATAAACCAGATTGTTGATCTTGGCAAATAAAATAACACCCTCTCTTTGATAAATTTTGCGCTTATACATTTGTTTATTTAACACTGTATTACTTTAAATACAACAATATAATACACACAAAAACTCTATGAGCAATTCACTATACACTGTCTAATTAACTATACCAACTCTAATGCGCAACTTAGCAGCACAAATGTTAAAGTACAACTTCAATTCACAACTTCCTTTTCCTTCGTTACGTTCGGTCTTTTATAGTCTAATGGTCGTATGGCTGTAGAACATGCTAGAAGCTTCCAATGTCTATGATTATTACACTTAACATTATGTAGGCTGTATATTTAAATGCAGTGTTACCAGATTGACGTGTTCAGTACATCCCATTTCTCGGGATATTTTCGTCCAGAAAATTCCATAGTTTTCTATACTGGACCAATCCAAATTCGTAATAATATTATTGCTAACCTTAAATAATATAATATATTGCCAACTTAAAAATATTTAAGTGGTAAAAATATTTGTGCTACATTTTGTTTAATAAAATTTATTTTTATTTAATATTGAAGTGTGAGAAATGGGTGGGTGATACGACTTTGTTGTTATTTTTCCGGAATAAGGACACCAAATTACACAGAAATTAGCTAAAGTTATTGAAAAAGTTTTTTCATCGTTGGCCTGTGTAATCTGGGTGTTTGTGGAACTTTCGAGCTCGTTTTACAATCACAAACATTGCACTATAAAAGTGCTGCCGCTTAGGTTTGGAGATTGAGTCGCGCATTAGCAATTGTGGAGTTGTGCTAAGTTAGTTGTGTATTGAGTCGCGCCGTAGCGTTTGCAAAGTTCAGTTGAGCTCTAGTAAATCATTGTAAAATTGTTTGTAAAGTAATAAAGTGTTTAATAAATAAGTCTATAATAAAAAAAAGAATGTTTGGGTATGTGTTATTTTTAATTGCAAAGAGCACCAGCCATGTTTTATTTTTAAGGAAATAAAGTTACGTTTTTGAAGGTAAAACGTATCAATTGGTGTCAGAATTGGGATTGTTTATTTTGATTACGATATAAAAGAACCCGGTTTATGTAAAGAACTCCGAAAAAAATTATATTGGGGCAGAAAATATCCCAATTTCCCTTCCCCTTGATCCGAGCTTAATAATAAACAAAACATATTTTACCTCAGGTAGAAGTGTAAAGAATGAATAAATAAAAATTAACCCGGCCAAAAATGTCTGATGAGTGAAAACTTATATTTAAGAATTACCCATTTTCCGAACACAATTAATGCGTTTGAAGCGAGAATTGGTCGAAAAACGTCCGAAATTTGCGACAGGATATGAGCCCGTAATATTCCATCACGACAATGCCCGGCCGGCCACATGTTGCAAGACCGGTTAAAAACTATTTAAAAAATAGTGGTTGTGAAGTTAGTTTTGCCTCACCCGCCTAATAGTCCAGACCTTGCCCCATCCGATTACCATTTGTTTCGATCGATACAAAATGCTCTCACTTCAGAATAGGGTATCCGAAATTGGCTTCATTCGTTCTTGGCCTCAAAAAATTAGCAGTTCTTACATTTTTATATTCTGATATTCTTATGTTGGTATATTTTTATATTCTCGTATTATTATATTATTATACTCTTATGTTTTTATATTCCTATATTCTTACAATTTTGTATCTGCAGCGGCATTATTTTGAATAGCTGTTTTTTTAATTTGCCATTGCTTACATAAACCCTGATGATGTCATTCAAAGAATGACGAAATATGAGGTTATTAAATAAACAAGGATATTTTATAAAAAAAACTACAAATACCTCGAGCTCAATTATTTAATAATTATTTGCTAATTTGCCTTACATATTAAAATATCCTATAGTTTTAGCATTGCCCTTTCATAAATCGCAGTTTCTTAATTGATTGCTTTTTAATTTAAATTTTTTTTCATACCTGGCGTATGATTAATATTAATTCAATGTTTTTTATGATTAACTTATATAATTATTAATAGCTCTTTTAAATTTTGAAATTTTTTAATGAAATTAATTATGTTTATAAGAAATATTATGAATAAAATAATTTCAGTTAAATTCACTGAAAATAAAATGTTTTTAGAAGGAAGAGATTAGCTAGAAAAATATAATTTTTTTTAATACAAAAAAAAAAAAAAAAAATGCTAAGAATTTTTTATAAATTGTAATTAACAAATGACTTTCAATAATTAAAAAAATTTTTTAACACATATCTATAAATCATAAATGCTTTAATTTTCTTTTTAAAAATTCTTTTAACTCGCTATTAATCCTTTTTTTAATTTTAACTTTTTTTTTGTCATATGTAGCGTATGATTAATATTAATTAAATTTCTTTGTTGACTTCTTTATACAATCTATAATCTTTTTATGACTTTTATAATACATTTTTAAGTTCATATAAAAAAAAAAAGAAATTATGACAAAATAATCTTCATTACCATAAAGACTGAATCAGTTGTGTTGTCATGACATATTTAATATAAATGTTAAACTTAAGTTTAATTGTTGTTAAAATTTTAATAGCATAATTGTTCTGTTATAATTGAGCAACTGTAAACTATATTATTTGGCATTTAAATTGAATTATATTTGCAAATTTTAAAGAGAAAATATTTAATAATATAATTAACAGCAAAATATTTACACATTTCTAAAGATAATATTTCATAAAATTTTATCAAAATTCTTAATAATTACACCAATTAATATTTTGAATTAGAGAAAGCAAAATAAAATAAACTAGCAGCTTAAATATAATGTAATTAATTATAATAATGATAGATAATTATTTTTGAATAAGCAACTTGATACGTTTTATAAATAATTATTTTCTACTTCCCCCCTTTAGGAAAAGTAAAGAACTCATTTTCTCATCTTTTCTTTATATTGGATTACAATATAATTGATTCAACAGTTGAATTTTGCATTGTATTGAATACAAAACCACCACAAGTGTGTTTAATAATCCTTGCTATTGCATGTGGTAAAGAGTATTAAAAAGTGTATGGTCAATTTGTTTAAACTTTGACTTTAAACAATACTATAATGTTTATATAGAGTACATAAAACAGTAAAAACTATTTAAAATGGCAAGAGAATTAATAAAAATTTTTGAAATCCTGTTAAACTTAAATATTGTAGATTAATTTGGTAAGCAATTTTGTTAGGTTTTCGAATATTACTGCAATTTCGGTTAAAAAAAACCTTTTGCAGTTTTTTTCTGGCACACGTGGCGTATGATTAATATTCATTTTTACTTTTTAATGAAAACTTCATATAATTTCGAAATTTTCTGTAAATGAAGTCAGTCTTAAACTGTATACAGGTTAAGAAAATGTAAAATTACAAAATTTTAAAACATTAATTTTTATTGTATTAAAGGAATTAAATATGCTAAAATCCCAAACGTATTTAACAAATTGTGAAAAATAATCCGTTGTAGGCATGTCCTTATACGGATTTCATTCTTGCCTAAGGAAATATCAAAGAAAAAACAAAAATAACAACAGAAAATTTTCCACAATTTGCTTTGTCATCTTCCAGTAATTGTTACACTATGCGACAGTCAAAATCAGGATGGGATGAAACCAACGGAAATGTTATATCGGTCAAAAACAAGTTATACGTGTCCCGGCGTTTCGCTGGGTCAACCCTAGGAATCGAGATATATCTTTTTTTTGACATAACTCGAGAACCACTAGTCCGATTTTGTTCAAACAATTTTAAAAAAAATTAAAAATTACAATTCCTTTAATCTGTTCATATAACGTTTTTCTATATACTCAACAGTTTTGCCGGTAAAAAAAAATGTTTGTTACCGCTACCATAAAAATCAATAACCTTTTGTTTATTACTTTTTTTTAATATTTTAGGCAAAAAATATTTTTTTCTTCATACATTTATTTTTACCGGCTAAACTGTTGAGTATATAGAAAAACGTTATATGAACAGATTAAAGGAATTGTAATTTTTAATTTTTTTAAAATTGTTTGAGCAAAATCGGACTAGTGGTTCTCGAGTTATGTCAAAAAAAAGACCACCAAAGGTCAAATCGATATATCTCGATTCCTAGCGGTGACCCAGCGAAACTCCGGGACACGTATAACTTCTTTTTACCGTTATAACTTTCCCCGGTAGTTTGAACCCTTCCCGATCACTGACCCCTACCATTTGTCTCACAGTGTTATTATTTACCATAACGCTTAGGTAATCTGTGTTTGCTAACTGCATTATGCATCTTCTTCTTATTGATGTAATTTTTATACAAATAAACTATTAATCCTTTTCTCATATTATATTATTTATAATTCACTCAATTATTGTTTATAATAAATACAAAAATTTCATTGTAATGATTGTATACTTTAGTCGCATTAAAATAATTGCATTAATGTAATTATTAAAATACACAATAAAACAATACTGTTGTAATTTTAATTTAAATAAATTATAAATTTATTTACCCAGAATTAATGTATGGAATAATTATAAAAAATAATTACATTATTAAGAAGCATATATAACAATATTAGTAGCCTTAAATCAACGAGGATGAGTAATTTTTTGTTGAAAATAATAAATAATAATAGTGTGTGTAGTTTGAATATAAAAAATCAGTTTGGGTTTGAATAATGCTTCGTCCCAGGGACAAAAATAAAAAAAAATTTGTCTCACATTGTGATTAAAGAAGGATTTTCTTAAAGATAAGAAAGTAACTCAAACAAATGTGAAAAAAAATATTTGGTGTAATTGCTTTTGCGGCCAAGAGAGGGCGCTAAACTCGGAGAATTTTATGCAAAAATGACTTAACAGAAAAAAGGGTTTTAATTCTTTCACGAAAATAATTCTCAAAAATACATTTTTTTAAAAACTTGTTCGGAGATTTGTTTTTTAATAACTTCAATATATTTGTAGTTAAACTGAAATATGGATTTTAGAATATATTTATATTTTTCATTGCTCCGAAAAACACATTTTTTTTTGTTGAGAATCAAAAACTTACTTAAGTTTGATGGAGTATAAAAAAAATTATATAAAATTAGATTTTTTTTCCTTTTTTTGTAAGTTTATACTGTTATATAATAGATCATTAAAAAATTAAATACTATTTTTTACCACAAATTAAGAAAAAATTGGATTTTTTGAAATGCCTAAATTCATGATTTTTACACAAATTTCACACATTTAAGAGTGTTTAATATTCAAACCAAGTGGAAGGTTCACACTTTAGGTATAGGATGTGTTGAGCGGACTTTTGTAAAACACTACGAGGCACATTTTTGTGGAACATTGTAACCCTCTAACTCTTAAATGAAAGGTCTCTTTTTAAAAAGAGACAAAAAAGACCCGTAAGTTGAAGAGTTAGAGGGTTAAAATGTTCCACAAAAATTTTCCTGGTAGAGTTTTACATAAGTTCGCTGAACACATCCTATCCCTAAAATTGAAGATTCCCATGGTTTCTCCCTAAAATCCAAGTTTGTGGGACATTTGACCACCAATTCTGAACAAGTACGAAATTAACCCTTAGACACATTTTAATTTTTACTTTTTACTGGCACTTAAGTTAAATTTTCAGTGTTGATGTCTTCAAATATTTATAGCAGAATTTCATGAGGAATATTTTTGCCGAATATTTTAACCCTCTAACTCTTCAATTTACGGGTCCTTTTTGTCCCTTTTTAAAAAGGGGCCAAAAAAGTCCCTTTAATTGAAGAGTTAGAAGGTTAATATGTTCCATACAAATATCCCTCGTAGTGTTTTACATAAGTTCGCTGAACATACCCTATACCTAAAATGGAGGATTCACATGGTTTCCTGTCTTAATCCTATTCAATTTTTTTTGTTTTAGAAAAATCATTTTAAGCGTTTAAAACCCATTTTTTGTGAAAGGCATGTTGTGTGTATTAATGCACTCACACTTTTTGCACTCGTAGAAATAAATCTGTAAAAATAGCGGAAAAACAACTAAAAATTAGTTAAAAATTATGTTGCAGAAGAAACTGCTGTAATTAACAGATTAACTATTAATTATTTTAGCAGATAATTTTTTTTTTCTATTAACAAAAATGTAACTAAAATTCTGGAAATTTAACTGTCTTATTTTTGCTGTTCCTATCTTACTAATAACTGCTAAAATTAGCAAAAATAATCTGCTAAATTTAGCAGGTTTTTCTGCAACATCAATTTTAACGAATTTTTAATAGTTTTAACTAAATTTTTTACAGACTTTTTCTATTAGTGTAAAATTGGAAAAATAGCCAGAATTGGTAAAAAGCCCTAACTTCGGCTAAAATCGCTTAAGTGGTAAAAACCTAAAACTTACAAAATTGAAAAAAGTAAAATCGTTAAAAAAAATAAAAGAAAAGCGCTAAAATAGGAAAAAATTGCTAACTGCCGGTAAATGCGCTAGTATCGGGGAAAGTGGTTAAAAAACTTAGAAAAATTATAAGAAATTTTAAATATAAAAAAAATTTTAAAGTCGCTGAGATGAAAAATTAAAAAAAAATCGTTGAAATCAGGAAAATCGCTAAATTGAAAAAATCGTCAAAAATTTAAAATAAGAAAATCCTTTAAATTTGAATAGATCGCCATCGTTGGTAAAAGCGATAATGTCAAAAAATAAAAATTCTCTAAAATTTTAAACAGAAAGTCGCTAAAATTGAAAAAATGGCTAGAATTACTAAAAGACGATAACTTCGTGTGAAATTACTTTATATATAAAAACCTAAAACTTACAAATAAAAAAGGAAAAACGTTAAAATAAAAACTTAAAAAAATATTAAAATTGATGACAAAAAAAAAAAATGGAGGAAAAATTAATAAATATCAGGGAAAGTTGTAAGAATGTTTAAACATAAAAAATGTTGAAGTCGCTGATATGAAAAAAATCGTTATAATCAGGAAAATCGCTAAATTGAAAAAATCGTCAAAATTTTAAAATAATAAAATTTTGAAATTAAAAAATTAAACTGAAAATCTTTAAAATTGGAAAAATGGCCGGATTTAGTAAAAGACGATAACTTCGGTTAAAATCACTTTATTTATAAAAATCTAAAACTTACAAATAAAAAAAGTAAAATGAAAACTTAATAAAAATATTAAAATCGCTGACACAAAAAAAAAAAAAAAAAAAATAGGGGAGATGAAAAAATACTAAGAAATCGTTAAAATCAGGAAAATCGCTAAATTGAAAAAATCGTTAAAAATTTAAAACAAGAAATCCTTTAAATTTGAAAGGATCGAAATCATTGGTAAAAGCGATGAAGTCAAAAAAATAAATTTCTTTTTTAAAAACGGCAGCAATTAATATTGCAATTAATATGAATTTAATCAATTTTCATTTAGTAGTTTTGAGGTTAAGAAGAAGAAGAGTAAACCTTTTTCTCTAAAAATCATTAAGACATTAATTTTTAAATCAGACTAGATCTAATTTCCGCCTTTTTCTATGGACTGGCTTCATCAGTGATTTTCCATTAATTGTCTCTATATGATAATTTTTTCAACAACCTGTCGGCTGTAGGAATTGAACCTGTGCCTATTGCTGCATTACAAACGTAACTGTACTAAGGTGCGACCGCTTAGCCATCTCACCCAAGTAAGGCCTTAAAAGCAATGTAACTAATTCATTGCTTTCTTTCCTATTCAGCTTTCTATTATTTTGAACTCAGAGTGATCAAAACATACATATATAAACATTCTAAAAAACATACGTAAGTTTGACAACATTTGTGATAAAGGAGACACGGAGGAGATTGGAAGATAAACAAAAATCTAAAAATAAAATGTTTGCGTGTGATAAGCGAAATAGGAAAGAAAACTATGGATTAGTTACATTGCATACAAGGTATTACTTGAGTGAGTAATAAAATATAAACAATAATACAATTTAATGGAAATTCACTGATGAAGCGTGTCCATAGAAAAAGGCAGAAACTAGATCTAGTCTGATTTGAAAATTAATGTGTTTATAATTTTTGGAGAAAAAGGTTTCTTCTTCTTTTTAATCTCAAACCTACTAAAAAGTTAAATCGCTGAGACTTAAAGAGGAAATAAAAAATATTAAAATCGTTGTCAAAAACTCAAAATCGGAAAAAAATCGTCAAATATTGGTAACTAAATGATAATGTAGGGGAAAATCGTAAAAAAAACTTGAAAAATTTTAAAAATGATTCAAATAGAAAAAAAAGATATTCAAGTCGTTGACATTAAAAAAAATCACCAAAGTCGCAAAAATTTAAAAAAATCGATCAAGTGAAAACAAATCGCCAAAATTTTTAATAATTTTTTTTTTTTTAGCTCCACAATTTTCTTGAGCGTAAGATTTGTTTTTTATATATAAAAAGTTCTTTATTTTCGATATTACGCTATTCCATTGTGTAGCATCTTTAATTGTTATTTCCTGAAGATGCTACACAAGGGAGTAGCGAAATATCGAAAATAAAGAACTTTTTATATATAAAAAAACAAACTATACGCTCAAGAAAATTGTGGAGTTAAAAATTCAAAAAAAAGGTTAAATAAACGACAATAATTTTTTTTGTTAAAGAGAAGCAACACTCAGGAAATTCTTGCTAATCGCTGATATTAAAAAGAAGACTTCAAAGTCGGCAAAAATCGCCAACATCGTATAAATAAAAAGGAAATCGTCAATATTGTATTAATCGCTAATTAAATCAATTTAAAAAAATCAATGACATCCCAGGTGGAAATTATGCGTGGTAACAAAAAAGAAGCACTGGCAAAGCGCAAGTAGACCGCGGTCTTACAAAAAGAAGTACTGGCAAAGCACTAAATTTGGAAGCTTTCCCAACGCTTGAAAAGGGTGAATTCCCAGCGCTTGTTTTCCTATAACATTATTTTGTTTTTGAAAAAGAAACTCTAAGAGTGGATATTTAAATAATTTTTGACTCCACAATACAATAACTCCAAGAATCGTCTATTTTTAGAGTAATTTAAAATTATTTAAATTTTTGCATTAAAAAATACAAAAATTGTTTTCTCGGACTTTCTATATTTTCATATATTTGTTGAAAATAAGCACACCACGGCTAAAATCTCATTCAAATATTTATTTTGTTTTTAGTTTAAAATTAGTTGTTTTTACAAAATGTATTGACAACAACATACATATAAATAGTACCCAAAGGGTACTTTTATGTAATTGTTGCTTTCAAAAAGGAGTTGATTTATAGCTGGTTTTACCAAATCAGACAGTTCATATACGAAAGTACAAAATTCTCGTCCCGTTGATTTTTTGTACCTTATGTAATGTCTCGGTTTGAGTAAGGAAGTTATCATTTTCTTATTGCGGACAACTGAAGAGTAGAGTGATGTCTACGAAACAATTGTATTGTCTATCATGAAAATGATCAACCCCTTTTTGAAACAACAAATAAAAATCTAATATGACAATATCATATTAGAATTTGGACTTGAGGTGGAAGAATATTCTAACTAAATATATGTAATTTAAAATTCTTCAATGATGAGGGCTCATAATTTGGTGGCAAGTAAATAAACACTTCATTTTTATGTTTTTTGGTGCTATCATTTGGGTGTCAGGAAAGCACTTTAATTTTTTTATTTGAGTGTTGGCAAAGCATTTGATTTTTATAATTATGGGTGCTTTCCCAGGGCTTGGTAAAGCATTGGCACCACCGTGAAACGGTGTTAGCATTTGGGCGTTGGGAAAGCGCTGTTAACAAGCACTCATACCACCTATTTCGGTGCTTTGCCAGTGCTGGCCCCTTTGTAATTTTCTACCTGGGATTGGGGGAAAAATTTATAAATTGATTAAAAAAAAAAAAACGTGGATGGTAACCGAAACGAATGCGGTTATCGATATGGTAACGCTATTTGGGATTATTTCGAATTAAAAAAAATAAAATTGTATGGGGACCACCTTCAGGGTTGAAGATAGAGGGTAGATATGTTCCGAAAAAATGTTGGGGTTGAAAAAATATTGGGGTTCGGTCATACATTTGACTGCTCTAGGGGCACCCTTGGGACAGTTAGAGCGGTGGGAAGACATTTTATGAAAATGTCATTTTGTATGGGAGCCCCCTTACCGAGTGGTGATAGGCGGTGGATATATTCAGAAAAAATAGTCGGAGTGAAGAATTAATGGGGGTCGGTCTTATAATTCACCACACTAGGGGCGACTCCGGAGCAGTTGTGGGACTTTTTGTGGATCTTTAACCCTTCACCACCACTAGACCGTACCTCAGAAAAAAAGTTCGCCGTACACCCTCCAATATGAAGTATTTTTGGAAGGCAATTTAAAAAAAAAAATTTTTTTTTTGCCGAACGTAGGGGTCGCCTTTTTCAATTTTTCGTTATAGCTTCGGCATTTAAAATCGGATTTTAAAGTGTGATATATCGATTTTCTTGACTCGAGGAGACCAGTGTTTTGCTATAAAGGAAAAATCCAATGAAAAAAAATTTAAAAAGGTGACCCCTACGTTCGGCAACCAATACATAAAAAAAAATTCTACTGGGTTTATCGAAAAACTTTATTAGCAAAAGTTTAATGATTTTTTGCGAGCTTTAATTTTCTGACATTAGGGGCGTACATTAGGGTGGTAGCAACTGAGATATGGTGGCTAACTACTAGAACGGGATACTTGAGGTCAATGGCCCTCGAGAGAAAAACACTGGTCTCCTCGAGAGAAAAACATCGATGTATCATACTTTAAGATCCGACTGTAAATGCCAAAGATATAACGAAAAATGTAAAATGGCGATCAATTAAGGTTCGTTTCAATAAAAAAAAAATTTTTTTGAAACCTGCTTGCAAAAATAATTTAGATTGGACGGTGTACGGCGAACTTTTTTTTTTTGAGGTACGGTCTAATGACCATCTGTGTTAACCTTTTCACCTGGGCTGTAAAAAAAAATTAAAAAAAATTCTTCCTGTAACAAAAAGCTTTTCTTCTAACAACTATTTCAAACTCCTTAAGCCATTTTCCCATTAACTTACTAAATTATTTATCTAAACAACAAACAGAAAATTGCAACTTACGTACAATACTTGATATGGAATTAATTGAGCGGCAATTAATTAAGAGAAAAAACTTCCAACAATATGCTGAACATAAAAAATATTTTCAGCAAAACCAACATATTTCCTCAGCCATAAGGATGCCACTCAACATGCAAAAGAAACAGAAAAAGGAGAACCAGTCCATAGAAAAACACATGCTTTAAAACAAAGTTAAATAAGTCTAGAACAATTTTTTCTTTTTGGTTAATGAACCATTAATCTTTTGTGGATATTTTTACAGTTACCCAACAACATTTAACATTTTGAATTTTGAATAATGTGTAAGAACTAAAAGAATTGAAGATTTATTTGAATAGCAGTAGGAAAAGCTCAGGAAAAAAAATCATTTTAAAACAGCCTTAATAATAAGCCTGTTATCCAGAACAAATTTTTTTATATTTTTTTTTTCCCAATATTAATAACACCCGTCAATAATTGCAATAAGTAATTTTTCTTACGGTTAATGGGTTGTAAATTATCCTAAATCAACACTTAAAACAATTATTATTGTATTTTAATTCACTAAAATGAGTTATAGTTAATAAGATAACATAAATAATACATTATTCACATCAAAAGAAGCGAGCAGGTAATCCCGTAGGAGGAAAAATACGAAACGAGAATAAAAATATAAAAGAGAATAAAAAAGTTAATAGAAATAGTAGAACTTCCGTTTCCATAACTAATCCTTAAATCCGCGGCTACCTAATAAGTACCTTTTGCTGTTATTCTTAATTTTAAGTTTTTTGTTGTTTGGTAACACTAATTCTTTTGCTGGGTTATACATTTCTTATACTATAGGGTCTTGCAACATTTTGTATTGAAGGAAGCTTTCTTTATAACTATAACACAAACTGACAGGTCTTTTTTTCTATCTTAAAGGATTGTGTTTCTAATGTAATTTATGATATTTACTTCACATTGACTAAAACTAAATATTGTGATTGCTATTGATTTTGGTATCAAATAATATTTATTGTAACAAAAGAAGTTCAATCGTGGTGTCAAATCATATAATACTCCATAAAAAGTTAGTATAGAATTTAAAAGCACCTTAGTTCCAGTTGCAAATAAAATATTTAAATAAATATCTTAATACTAATTTCAAATCTATAAAGTTTTAAAGATTTTTTGCGTGTCAAAAACAAATTTTATTTCGACTATCAATAAAATCGGAGTAGGAATAAATGAGATATAACAAATTTAACGTTTTTTTAATCGCGAATTCACTTTTAATCACAACTTTGAACTGCCATGTCTGCTTATTTTTTAATCCGATTTTATTTAAACATTTAAAATCAAACAGAAATATTTTTAAATTAAATAGAAATAATTTTGAAATCAAACTAAGTTTGCTTTCTTTTTAAGTATAAACATATTTATACTTATTTTTAAAATGTTGGCATTAATTTAATTACGCAAAGAAATTATTTTAACTTCCAACATATTTGCTTTCATAAGATTCATGCCTAATTTCAAAATGTTCCTAAAAAAATAAGTTGTTAATTCAAATACGATATAATTGATTTAACTTTAGTTTCTTTCTCTCTATGTATACTTTTTTTGTTTGTCAAGTCTATTTTTTGTTGTCACTTTATGATTTCAGACCATGTGTGAGTAGAAACAAAAGAAATGCAAAGAAAAAAAAAGTTATATGATTTTGAAGTTCAATAAAAAAGTATTAATAAATCACTTGGCAACCTTTATCAACCTCTTGGCAACCTTTATCAATCAGTTCAGAATCTGTGTTTAAGTAGCTGGAATATTTATTTAAATAAAGTTAAATATGTAACAATTTTTCAAGGATTTTATGTCTCTATGTTTTAAAACATATAAATATTTTTAAAGGTTTACTGTTAAGCCTAGTATTTTGTTCACAAGAGCGTAAACATATCGCTCTACCATGTTTGTAGCCCAAAAACTATAATCAAAACTTTAAAATGCACACATTTTTTTTTAAAGTCTATAGAAAGTTGCACTCATTACCATAGTAGGAAAATAAACTCTAACGAACCGTACTTTTAGCGTTGCGTACCGCACATCGCGAACACAGTACACAAGCATATTGGTTGCGTAGAAAACACATACGCTATTCTCTCCAATTAGTGTTTGTGTTTATACACACAACCCGAATTCGGTACGCTACGGGGTTTGAATATTATTTGAAAGTACATTACATATTTGTAGCGTTTGCGTTCATCAGACAATCGTAGTGTACCGCATTCGGATTGTGTACAAACATACAACCGCTAAAACGATAAATATGGTATGTGTTCCTTAGCCGTAACCTACCCTACATGTTGGGTACAGTTGATTTTCCTACTCTGCTCATAACCAATCCAAATGTCACTTTTTCGCTACATTTTCAAATGGTCCTGTGTATTAAATTGATATACCAAAAAAAAAAAATCCACCGGAATGTCGCAACAATTCCATGCAAACGAAAAATATTTTTTTTTTATATGGAGTTTGACAGATTTTTTTCCCAAAAGAACGAACAAAATACCGGGCTTTATTAAACAAAATTTTATAAAATCAGAGGAGAAAAAAAAAACAGTACACAACACGTACCATACGGCCAAAAAACACATACACTATCTTTGGTGTTAGCGTTTCTGTTTTTTTACGCAAGCTGAATACAGTACATTACGATTGAGAAATGAAGATACCGAACGCTACAATAATGTAACTGTATTTTGAACGCATTCACTGCCTCGTGGTGTTTGTGTATTTTTGTCATACATAATCATAATACACTAAGATACACTAATCTTTCTTTTAACTCTTATTATCCTAGCGTCGTCATAGGACTACGCAACTTCAAGAACCGATATTTTCAGAACGGTATTTGATATGAATGACATCACAGTAAAAGGCATAAAATTGTATAAAAGTTTGGTTATAACCACGAAAGACAAAATTAGGATTATTATTACAGCGCTAACACATTTTGATTTCAAAATCAGTACAACACGAAAAAAATTACGGTATCCGCACAATGGATTCTGGTAGAGGAGACCAAAAAATGTGATCTTTCTAAACGCCGACGTACGTATATTTTTTTTTTGTCTCCTCTACCAGAATCCATTGTCAGATCTCCGTAAGTTTGGAAAAAGTTTGAAATTGTTTACAGCGTTATTTATGTAGATTTTTATTAATGGAAGACATTAAAAATATTATTTTTAAAAATTGACTTTTCTACTTTGGTTGCAAATATCTTTGCTAGAGGACGTGGTGCGATAAAAAAAAATACAGAAAAATCTTACTTGGGTTCAGGTTTTTTGCCATATTAACAAATTCTCACGGTTCCTTAATTTAAGATACTATGGGTTAAGCGACAAAAATAAAAATCGCTAAAGTTGAAAAAAAACGTTTAAATTGAAAAAAACGCTTAAATTAAAAAAAAATCGTTAAAAATTAAAAATCAAAATCCCTCGAGGAAATTGAAAAAAATTACCAAAATTGAGAAAATTGCCAAAACCGAAAAAAGTCAAAATTTTTTTCAAAATTAAAAAAAAATCGCTTAAAATTTAACAAATCCTTAAAATTTTAAATAAAAAGTGCCATAAAAAAATCGACAAAAGTAAAGAAAATCCCCAAAAGTGCAAAAAATGCTGAAATTTAAAAGAAAATCTGAATTGCGCAAATAAAAAATTACAAAATTTAAAAAATCGTTAAAATTGTAGAAAAAATACCCAAAATTAAAAAATCACTAAAATTAAAAATTTGCAGTAATTAAAAAACTCAAAAAAATTAAAAAAAAAATCACAAAAATTGCAAAAAAAAAACTCCTTAAATTAAAAAACTCTCCAAAATTTACAAAATCAAAATTTAAAAAATTCGTTAAAATTGAAAAAAATCGCCAAATTAAAAAAATTGCAATTAAAAATAAAAAAACGCGGAGTTAATTTTTAAAAATAGAACAATATTCTTTATATAAATAATCCGAGAAAATTCTCAAAATTTACAAAAATCCCTAAAATAAAAATTAGCAAAAATTACAAAAATTGAAAAAATAAAAAAAAAATAAAAAAAAAACTCTTAAATTAAAAAAAACTCAAAAATTTTTAGGATTATTTATAAATAAAATAAAAACATCAAAATTTAAAAAATCTTTCAAATTTACAAAATTTCCAAAATAAGAAACATCGAAATTTAAAAAATCGTTAAAATTTAGAAAAATCATCACTAAAAAAATTGCAAAATTTAAAAAAAATTATTTAAAAAAAAAACGGTGGAATTAATTTTAAAAAATAGAACAATATTCTTACTAAATAATCCTAAACATTTTAAAAATCTCCTAAAATTTAACAAAATCTCCAAAATTACCAAAATAAAAACCGACAAAATTTAAAAATCGTTGAAATTCAAAAAAAAAAGAATCGGAAATTTTAAACAAAAACGCCAAAGTTAAAATAAAAAAAAATAAATAGCAAAAATTTACAAAAATCTCAAAATAGCCCAAATAAAAAATTAACAAAATTTAAAATATCGTTACAATTGAAAAAATCGCCGAAACTGAAAATATCATCAAAATTGCAAAAAAAAACGATTAATTTAAAAAAATCTTACAAATAGAAAAACGTCCAAATTAAAAAAAAATCGTTAAAATAGAAAAAAATTAACAAATCCCAAAACTTAAAAACCATCGTTAATATTAAAAATTTTTTTAAACTAAAATTGAAAAAATAGCAATGATTAAGAAAAATCTACAATGTAAATCCTTTTTTCTCCAAATCACCAAATTTAAAAAAAAAAAAAATTGGCGGTTTTAATTTAAAAAAAAACGCAAAAATTTGAAAAAGCCACTTAAATTGCAACAAACTCAAAAATTAAGAAAAAAATCTCTTAAATTACCCAAATAAAAATCTGACAAAATTTAAAAGTCGTTGACATTGTAAAAATTGGCAAAAATTTAAATAAAAACTTAAACGCCAAAGTTAAGAAAAAATAAATAGCAAAAATTAACAAAAATCTCAAAATGCTGCAAATAAAAAACGCCAAAATTTAAAATACCGTTACAATTGAAAAAAATCTTCAAAATTTAGAAAATCGTCATAATTAAACAAAATCATCAAAACTTCAAAAAGCGCTTATTTTAAAATAAATTTTACCAACAGAAAAACGTCCAAACTAAAAACAAATCAATAAAAATTGAAAAACAAACGCCAATACTAAAAATATTGCCAAAATTTACCAAAAAACAAAAATTTAAACAAATCGTTAAAACTGAAAAAAATGTTACCAAAATTGATAAGATCGCCAAAATTATACTTAGTTTTCGGATCCGAAGATATGTATGTATATGGAAATATATGGGATCATGTATGGTCATACATTGAAATAGGCAAGGTCATATACAAGACATATCATGTATGTTCATATATATTTCGATTTTCACATGGGTATCGGCTACTTTTTTTTTTTTTTTAATTTGACGGTTTTTTTAAATTTTGGAGTTGGTGAACATGTAGTAGAGAAGACAGAATAATTAAGTATGTGTACCTTCTTAGCGGCCCAATCCACTGCTCCAGGCTTAGAAGGTGGGGTCAAAAATCACCCCGTTCTTTTTGAATATTTTCAGGCTTGTTCCAGGGAAATAGGCATATAAATTGATTATCAAAAGTTATAAACTGATGAATAAAAAAAATATATATATTAAAAAGTTTTTAAATAAAACCGAAAATTTTATAATTTTGTCCGCTCTATAAAATATCAAAATTTTATTGGAATATAAGGGAATCCACGAGTCTCCTTGCAGGAACCACTTTCTGAATAGATTTAGCAAAGTCCGTTCTTCTGTCTATGTAAAATCAACGATACTTGCAATAAAACTATGGGTCGCAAAACTAAAAATAATTCGACAAAATTCGATACATAAGTTTGCAGTACCCCATGGACAAACCCTATTGAAAACGGTTAAAATCGATCCTTGTTTTAATCTAGAGCCTAAATGGCAAATACTACCAAGCCAAAGCGATTTTTTTTTGCGATTTCTCGCACGCGACCTCTATAATTTTATCCATGAATCAAGTAGTGCTCATTCCGGGCATTCTGATTACACTATGCGACAGTCAAAATCGGGATGGGATGAAACCAACGGGAAATGTTATATCGGTCAAAAACAAGTTATACGTGTCCCGGCGTTTCGCTGGGTCACCACTAGGAATCGAGATATATCTTTTTTTTTGACATAACTCGAGAACCACTAGTCCGATTTTGCTCAAACAATTTTAAAAAAATTAAAAATTACAATTTCTTTAATCTGTTCATATAACGTTTTTCTATATACTCAACAGTTTTGCCGGTAAAAATAAATGTTTGTTACCGCTACCATAAAAATCAATAACCTTTTGTTTATTACTTTTTTTTAATATTTTAGGCAAAAAATATTTTTTTCTTCATAAATTTATTTTTACCGGCAAAACTGTTGAGTATATAGAAAAACGTTATATGAACAGATTAAAGGAATTGTTTAATTTTTTTAAAATTGTTTGAGCAAAATCGGACTAGTGGTTCTCGAGTTATGTCAAAAAAAAGACCACCAAAGGTCAAATCGATATATCTCGATTCCTAGGGGTGACCCATCGAAACGCCGGGACACGTATAACTTCTTTTTTACCGATATAACTTTCCCCGGTAGTTTGAACCCTTCCCGATCACTGACCCCTACCATTTGTCTCACAGTGTTATTATTTGCATTATGAATGTTATATATCGTAGAACCATACACCATGTTTCTAAATTTATAGAAAATCGGACCACATTTGGGGCTATTGTCCCCATATAAAATTTTATTCCCGGTATTTGCTTAAATTTAATTTACTCTCTTTTTTAACTGCAATCTTCTTTTTCTTAATTTGCAATCATCATTTGGATATATTTTATTATATAACTGTTCATTGACACGTACTATTCTTTCAATTACTTGTTCCCCTTGTATCTACAATTTAAAATCAATCTTCTTTTACATTTCAGCATCTTCAAGATTTTTTTTTTGTCTCCAAACTGATTTTACAAAATTTCTCATTCATACAATTACGTTGTTTTTTTCCTCATTTTCCAACCAACATTTCATTGTTATCTTTTGATATCATTATTATTCGTAGTCATAGTAACCTCATGGCGATGATGATGATGATGATGATAGCAATGATGAAAATTATGATGAGAATGATGTTTATTCTGTTGCCTGTATTGTCATTTGTCATCATTGTTATTTTATTGTATATTTTATAAAACATTTGGCTTCTACACAGAGAAAATTTTAGTGCACGAAAAATAATGAAAATTTTCAGTTAATAAACGAACCAAAGTGATACTAAAGTTTCTTAAAATTAATGACAAATTTCGCAATAAATTCTTTTGAAATATAAATTGATATTAATAAATATTGAAGTATTATTCGAGCTTTGCAATTTATAACCCAGCTAAATTTTTTAGAACCGGTTACCTTAGAATCTATTCCAGAACAAATGCTTTTACCACCGGTTCCATGGAAGTGGTTCTATTACTAATTTCCAAAAGTAAAAATGTAAGGTTTCACTGTCTCAGAACCAGTTCTAAACCCGTTTTAAAGCAACCTGTTCTAGTTTGGAGGAAAATAACCTATTGCTTTTAGGTGAAACTCTATATACACTCTAATTAGTTTCTGTTGAAATCTACTATACTTAAAGGAGGTAACTTGATACCTACTATAAATTGGGCAAAAATAAGCATTGTGTTTAAAAGTAAAATGTATAGACATAACGTGTTTAAAAATAATAGACATAATGTGTCTAAATGTACCTATTTAATTGTATCAAAGAGATTCAGCAACATTTAATTTTTGTTGAAATTTAAATTTTATGTGCCTAAAATAGCTCTTTTAAATGCACAAATCTACTTTCTATTTATTTAAAAGTACGCTTTATAACGCAATTATTTAAAAACGATTTTTAAATTAAAACGCTAAAAAAAATATATATTTTAAAGGTTTTATTAAGTACTTTATACTATGTATCTAACATATTACAAATATGAAATATAATTATTAATTTGAATAAAAAATACATTGAAATTTGCATTCGATTGGCCAAATGTTATATGCAATACATATATTTTTCAAAATCAGTCATAACGTTTTTTGTTGTTTAAAAAGCACTATTTTTATACAAATATTTTTAAGTTTGAGACTCTTTTACACAGCTTCACTGCCTACTAATTTTTTGTTTTCTCATTTTTGTAATTTTTCCACGGGAAAGTTACACAAACTGCCACCGATCTAATTATTTTTTATAAAAAGGATTTCGCTGTTAAAAGGCGTTGTCATAGGAAGGGAAAAACTTTCCCTTTGTGATATGCCGCAGAATTAAGGTAGAAAGTGCCAATGAACTCTGAACATAAATCAGTGGCGTGTCCTACGTCACAGAACTATCCTAAGAAATGTTATCGAGCTCTCCGAAAAGAACATTTCAGTGAGATGCCATGTTCAAAGGAAATTAATTTCCCCCTCCTTTTCCCTTTTATTTAAAGAGTAGGTCCTATAAATTCCTCCTAGCGCGAAGATTATCTCTTTTAAAAAATTGGCGCGAGTATCCTTTAAGACCTTAGAAGAGAACAATATAATATGCTCCGTGTGCTGCCATACAATCTAACTGATGAAAAAATTTAGAACTCATATCCAATTATCATTTGGTCAATCTTGCGGCTATTTGGTTTAATATCTGCAAGGAAGAGTAATATAGATATTAACTAATTCAGTATAAATTCATTTCACTACAAACTTACTTCTAATTTAAGCGTATTAAATGATTTCCTTAAGGTTTTCATTTCGACAGAACCATTAAAAGATCACTTCAAGTAGTTAAATTTTTAATATTTCTTTCCACAGATTTGCTTGCAATTACGCAAATTTTTTCTTTAAAGACAAAGTTTTCAGAAATTTGTTTTATTTTTATTAATTTTTTGACATTTTTCTAGTACTAACTAAAGTACGTATAATTACACATTTTATGCCTAGTATAAAAATTTAGACATAATCTGTGTAATTATAAAGAGCAAATGTTTATAATCTCAGAAACATGTATACAGACAAACAAAATACTATATTTGTGTTCGTTTTTGTAGGCAAAAGTGCTTAATAAAATTTTGTACACATTTTATGCCTAATGTTATGCATTTTATACAGTTTTACATGAAACCTTACTATATTTATAATAGTAATTTTACATGCATTTTTTAGAGTGTAAAATGAACCGGCTGTAGAACATACTCGTAAATTAGAACCTATGTTAATGCAGTATATTCTACAACCAGTTCTTTGGATTTTACCTTTTTACTGGATATGATTAAACGAGTAAAATAATTGTAGTTTTTTATAAACTAGATTTCTTTATTTTTTTATAATACTGATATTTCATAATTGTTTTAATGACATCATTCTCTAACCCTGATGATGTCATTTAAGGAACGACGAAATATCGGTATTATAAAATAAAGAAGAATATTTTATAACAAAAAAAAAAAAAAAAAAAAAAAAACAAAGACCTCGGGCTCAGTTTTTCTTTATAATCATTATAAATGGATATTTTTCATTAAATGTTTTGAAACCATGCATTAATTTAATGAAAGTTTAAAGAGACGAATTTCAATGCTTTTAATAAAAAAAAAAAATTATTAATATCATGAGTAAAAATCTCTCAGTGTATGGATAATAAAAGCAAAAAATATATGAACAAATTAAGAAAAACGCGTGATACTTGAGTTGAGTTCCTTGTATTGTGATTAAAAAAATAAATTCATCTTTTGTAGAGTTTTTAATAAATACTACAATAGTGACGAAAAAGAAAAATACAGAAAAAGTTGAATGATTGCTATTCACTAAATAACTTGAAGTCTAAGTAACTATGACACATTTTTTCCTTAGAATGAATTTATTCTCTAGAATGAATATGAAAAAAAAGAAAACTACTCAATAATAATTCTTGAACGATACTTAGGTCATTGTGTATATTTTCTAAAAGGCTCATAGTTCACAAAGGTCATTTTACTTAGAAAATAGGTAAAATTAAAGCAACAAGTCTGTAAAAAATTAACTAAATTAAATTTAAAAGAAATTATTTTAAAAATGCTGGCAAGGAAATGCAAAAATAATTTTAAAAAATTAATGAAAAAAGTCAGTAGAAATTCTACTACTAGAGTAGCGGAGATTTGATTGTTCTTCTTGTTGAAATATTTAATGAATGCTTAATTTAGAAAGGCCCTAACTAGATTTTTTATTACTCTCCAGAAAAATTAAAAAATTTAATAAAATTTTAAAATCTTTGGTTATAAAATTGCCTTAAATGTAAAAAAAAAAACTTTAAAGAGTTTTGTCACAAATCGGATTATGGAAAATTAAAAAAAAAAATCTAAAACTAATTTTGCGGAAAGAATTTTACAAAAATATAGTTTGTATTAAGGTGTGTGTAGTTGATCTTTTAATTGGTAAATTAATATATGCTAGATTCGAGATCATGCAAGTAAATTACATAGAATAAAATTTGAAAAAATTCGATAAGGGCAGCGGCAAAAAAGAGTGATAAAAATAGCATTGTCAGAATTTCGTTGATGTTAGTCATTGAGTTGTGTTTACATTTGCTTATTTGTTTCGCAGTCAATATAAGTAGATCATTATCAATTATTAACTCATAAAGGCATGGATACTGAGGATGAGTCTGTAGCGGGACCCGAAAATACGTATTCTATCCTGCTGGATTTATCGAATTTTTTAAATTTTTATTCTCTGTAATTTACTTGTATGATCTCAAATATAACAAAAGAAAACATTCCTTTAAAAAAAATCTTCAAAAAATTTTGCGGTAAGAATTTCACAAAAATATATTTTTTCAAAAAAATTAAGCGGAAACAAATTATTTTAGAACATTTTTTGTATTTCCTAAAGAATTAATATTGAACACTCATGCGCTAAAGAATCAAAATTGGCATTTTTCTAACTTTATAAGTTTTATTTGAATTGTCTTTCAAAAAAAAAAAAAAACCCGGGAAAAAAATTTTTATGAAAAAATGTTTGGGTTTTTAATTTTACCAATTTTTTATTTAAGGAATTTTTGTTAAAAATTTCACGAACAAAGTTTTAAGGGGAAAAAATTCACAAATAAAAAAACAAACTGAAAAGTTTACGCCTAATCATTTTTTTGTAAAAAAATATCCGCGAAAAAAGCTACCAATGTTTTTTTTTTTCAAAAGTTCTCAAAAAAATTTTTTTTAAATAACAAATTATTTCTAAAACGTCATGCACTAAAAAATCGAAATTGCGTTTATTTCAATAGCGATTTTTTTTTATATTTTAGCGTTCTTCACCCACAAAAAAAAACCGCGTAAAAAATTTTTGGGATAAAAAGTATTGGGTTTTTAATTTCAGTGATTTTTTATTTAACGGATTTTTGTTCAAATTATGTGAATAAGTTTACACGGATGAAATAAAAAAAAAAGAAAAAAAAAGTGCGTTTGTAATCGAAGTCCCTTTCTAAAAAGAGGTCAAAAAACTCCCTTTAACTGAAAAGTAAGAGGGTTAAAATGTTCCGCAAAAATATTTGTCATGAAATTCCACTAAAGTCCCTGAAGACATCAAAGTTGAAAATTTCACATCAATGTCAAAAGTTAAAATTTTTCGATATTTTCGAAGAAAAAATACTTAAGGAAAAAGTTCGTTAAAAATCGCTTTAATTAAAAACACAAATATTTTTTTTTTTTAATTTTTGTTTCCGCGGAAGTTTTTTAGTGAAATATTTTTTGTAAAATTTTTAAAGAAAATTCCGTTAAATACACTCAAAAACATTTATCGGCATTATCTACTGAAAATGATAGTTAAAACAAAGGTAAATAACTAAAGATATAGTTATTTTTAACAGTTGACAAATAATTAACTAATGCATTAAAAATAACTAATAATATCGTAAAATTAACAGACAAATTTTTACTACAAAATTTTTAAAGCAACTGACAAAATTGGTAAAAACTACTGTCTTTTACAGTTTTTTTTTTATAATTATAATTTGTTATGTTGTAGAACTAATTCTAAATTTTATTTGGAATTTGTGATATTTGATCTTAAACCGAACAAAATAACACTCATAAAAGTATATTTCAATAAAAGAAAAAAAAACATTTTTTTCTTTCGATTAAAATAAATACGTAATTACTGCAGCCTACTAGAAATTTGAAGTAAAAATTCCAAACGGTTCTCCCCCCAGTTGTTATGTGCACAATAAAATTTTCTGATTTTTATTTTCAAACTAAAAATGTAGCAAAAATAAAAAATTTAAACTAAGGAAGATTTTTAAAAAAATCAAAACAAAAAAACAAATTTTTTTAAATAACTACCAAAAATAACTGGTTTACAGTAAACTGAAGAAGAATTTTAAAAATATAAATAAAAACTTTTTTTTAAATAACTTCCAAAAATAACTGTTTTACAGTAAACAGTTATTTTTGAAGTTATTAAAAAAAATTTTTTTTTAAATTTTTAAAATTCTTCTTCAGTTGAAATTTTTTATTATTGCTACATTCTTAGTTTGATACTGTTTTGGCAGTTTTTTGTTTTGATATTAAAAATAACTGCTTTAAACTACTGTAACGAAATACAGCACTTTTCGTTAGTTGTTTTGAATAGATATTTTGCAGTTTTCCCTAGAAAAACAACTGCAATTACAGTTAAAAACAACAACCACTGATTACTTACAAACAACTGTCATTTAGTAACTGTAAAATTTTTTTCTCAGTATAGAAAATCTTTTTTCACGTAAGTTTTCCAAAATCTTATTCACATTCTTTCTTCTTTTTCAGTTTTATATATACCTATCCCTCGATTAACGGCCTTTATAGTTTCATTGGAAGTATTTCCTTGCCATAAATTTTATGAAAAGTTTTTTTTTCTCTTTATGGCTAATTTTTAAGCAAGTTCTTGGTGTATATAAGTTTTTTTTCTTTTGTTTTCACTTCTGTTGTTACTATTACAATTTATAATTACAGTAATTGTGTACTACATGTCGGTAAAATGTACATAAACCAACTGTTATTTAATGTTTTTTTTTTATATGCCAAACTTAGTATTTACTCAACGTTTCTATATATTACTTAATTTTTATATATATTTTACGACTCCACTCTTCTGTTGTGGCTTTTTCCTGCTCCCGTAGGCAACATTGACGCAATATGCCAATGCAAATATTTTATTTTTAATCAATAGTAATAATAACAATAATAACAACAACAGTAGAAACAGCAGCAACAATGATTATTTCTGGGTATGGAAGAAGAAAAAAAATGCTAATTTTAGTGATATAGTTTTTTACATGAAGCAAATTATTGGTTTGTGGGGAATATATTTATTTGCAATTGTTGGAAAGATAAATAGTAAAAATATGTGTATAAAAAAAAATAAGTTTTGTTAACGGTTAATAGCGACTTTGAAATATGCTATAAAATATTACTTCATTTTGAGAAATTTCATTAAATACAAATTAATGAATTTTTGAAAAGATTTGAAAATATGTTTGATATTAATGTAGCTTTGTCTACAGTGAAATACAGTATTTCTTAAAGCATTCTTCAAATAGTCTACATTCTGCTTTAAATTCCCGCTTTCAGATGTATAGTTAAATAATTTATACTCGTACTAAGGGGCTCCAAATTGGGCGCCAAAATAATGTCATACTACGAGTATAGTCAGTCATGGCTGCTAGTTATTAAATTATATGACTAGGGAAGTGGTTTTTTAGGTACTATATAATTCCTAACTTTTACAATTTGTGTATCAATGCAGGGTATTTAATAATTTTAGTTTAACCGATTTTTTTTTTATTTTTATAAATTTAACTAAAAAAAATGCTTATTGGACTTCTCTTTTCAACCATATGTTAAATTACTAGATTATTTTTAATCTTATCTAAATGTCAGGTTCACTGACATAATTTTAATTGTTTACTCTGGTTATTTAAACAAAAAAAAAAAAAGAAACGTATAAAAGAACAAATTATTGAAATAAACATATCTACTGGGGAAAACAAATTAAAAGAAACAAACTTCTATATTGTTAATAGAATAAACAAAAAACTAAATCGGGAGAGATAAAAATAAAAGAAAATAAAAAAAAAACTTTGATTTATATACTAAATTCAAGCGGGAAAAAGGTGTTAAATATACAAAAATTAGAGTAGAGTAGAAGTTACTAAAATTTCTTGGTAATTATATATAATTACGCTTTTATTCACTATATTGATTTTTTATATCAAAGAAAAGTGTTTAGTGTCATTAATCTTGTTAAACATTTACATATATTTTGTTTTTTTAAATTCCATCAATGCATATTTAATAAATCACTCACATTAGTCAGTTTTATCAAAGTAAAATTAACATAGCACACACTTTAGTAACTTCCATCAAAGCAAATTTAACATAGCACGCACTTTAGTAACTTAGTGCTAACAGTTTAGATCTATCCATTAATCAGTATTAAAAATTATTGTGAATGATTTGTCAAAATTAAAAACATTATTTTCACCATTTACTATAATTTTTTTATTTTAATAAGTAAAGAATTAAAAAAGCAAAGTGTTCTATATTGTGAATTTTATATAAATTATTGTGAATGATATTTGAGTTAGTGCTAATGGTGCAATCATTTCATTACCTGAATTTTATATCAAACATTTTGTAATTTGGATTAAGTATATTGTGAATGCTATTTTCGTTATTGTGAATTGCTTTTCATTTCACGGAAAAGTTTTTTATAGTTTTAATTTATTAAATGAAATATAATCCGCAACTTAAAGCTCTAAAACTCTGATCTGATCTAATTTGTTGTAAATTTTTAATCACTATTGTGAAAAATTTGCGAAATTTTTAAAACCACTATTTATATGGGTTATGATGATTTTTTTTATAGCTTAAAGGGATTATGTCAGAAAAAAGTATGTTATTTTGGAATTTACATTAGTTGTTGTGAATGATAGCAAATTTCTCAATAGTTAAGTTCGAAGAATTAAACTTTAAAATTCGATTTTCCATTAATTGTGAATTGTCAGTTCACTATTGTGAATATATTTGTTGTGATTGCGAACTATTTTAATAAATTTATTTGTTAATGTAAGTTATTCTTCAATCAAATATATCCGCAACTTAAAAAGTATAAAAAAATTTTATTTAACCCTTAAATGCATAGTGTAGCCATTTGACAACAGTTTTTTTTAATAAAAAAAGACCCACTCGATGCACAAAACTGCATTTTTGGGCATTGAGGCCCTTTGTGTTTACAGTGTTCTTATAGTTTAGCGCAGATTTTTTAAACAGTTATAGGAAAAATCTTGGTTTTGCTTCGTATATTTGTGAAAAATTTAAAACACGCGTTTTTTTAGTGTAATATTCCAAAATGTTTGTCTATACCTATATTTTTTAATAAAAACCTTTTTTTTTAATAATAAATAATAAATTTTTTTGGTATTTTTTTTTGAAATGTACACGCCTTTAGAAATCACCAAAAAAAGTTGTTAAAAATGAAGAGATCATGGATTTAAGGGTTAATAACTTTATTGTACATTTTTAATCACTGTTGTGAATTGTTTGCCAAATTATTTTTTAGTTCTGTTTATTGTGATTTTTTAAATATTGCACTAATTTATTTGACGTCGACATATAAAAATTATGTTAAAACACGAAAAATACAAGCAAAACAATAATATAAAATTTTTTTTCGTGTTTTAACATTAATTTTATGTCTCATGGAGACATCCATAGATTACATAAATATCTTATTGTGTTGGAAAAATTGTATGTTATTGTGAATTTAATATTAGTTATTGTGAATGACATCAAATCTCTCCCAATTACAGTTGCTTAAATTCGAAGAGTAGAATTTTTTGATTCGCACTTATGATAAAACGTATAATTTTGAAATTATGGCCGATTTTTTTCATTGTGGCGATTTTTCTTTCAATATTGTGAATATATTTTCTATAATATCAAACATTTTTAATAATATTACTTGTGATTGTAAGTTATTTTGGTAAATAAAATATATTCCGCTATTTAAAAGTTTTAAAAATCCGAGACTATTAACTAATTGTACTACTGTAAAATTTTTGAAAAAATTTATTTGTGTTTTGATAAGGGTATTATTTATTTTGTCAAACAAATTTATGTTATTGTGCATTTTGTCAAATGTTTTATTAATGTAATGATGGAATTCGATGTATAAATTTTTTAATTTGCTTTTATAATAAAATGTTCAACTCTCAAATTACGACTGAAGTTTTTATCATTATCGTTTGTGTGTTTACTATTGTGAATAGTTTTTTGAGACAGAGAACAGTTTGAATATTTTAATTTCTTATTTAAAGTTATTTGTATTTAAGAAAATATAACTCACAATTGCTAATTTTAAATCATTATTGTGAATTTTTTTTTTTTTAATTATGCGGCCTTATGTTCCACTGGGAATTAAAGGATTAAATATAATATTGTGAATTATTTTAGAAATTTTCAAACCTAAAGGTTTTCTCTTTGTCTAAAAAGTTTCTTTTTATTTTTATGGATAAACAATTAATTGGGCCATAAAATATCCGTTATTGTGTATTTTATATTAACTATTGTGAATGATAACATTTAATTACTGCAAATAATTTATTAGTTTAATTCATGATATATCGCAAAGTTGTGTGATTTGATATTATGTAAAAATTTTTCTGTTTAAAGCCCATAAATTTCGATTAATGTCCATAAACTGTAATAAAAACTATAATTTGTGTTATTTTTGTTCGGTTTTAAGATCAAATATGACAAATTCCAAATAGAATTCACAATTTATTTTACAACAAATAGAAAAAAACTTATGAAAAAAATTGTTTGAGTTTACTTCGCTAAATGTTTTTCACTTTGAAGTTAACATATATACAAAACTAAAATCTACATTATAACCTAGAGAGAACCCCATAAAACCAATCTGATGATAGTGCTTGGTAGCACTCAAAAATGCATTAATTGTCAACCATTGGAGCTAGGAATGTTTTTTTCATAAGTTTTTTCTCTATCTATAATTTATAAAATAAATTGTGAATTCTATTTGGAATTTGTCATATTTGATCTTAAAACCGAACAAAACTAACACTCATTGTAACAATCTTCAGATCAACTAAAATCTACGGTAAAATACTATAATAAAAATTTTAAAATTCACAAATGTTTTACATCTACAAATCAGAATGACCCAAACTTAAGCCCAATTTTTTTTTGTCTTGTTAGACTTCCAGAAAGTCCCCAAGAAAAGCAGATTCTTGAAATTTAAATCGCATTTTGCTCAATAATGCTTTATAATGAAAAAGTTTGGAAAACGGATTTAGAATTTGGAGGCCAAAATCGTTCGACTTCAACTGTTTTTATTACGGGGAGGATTTAGCAAACTAGAGTTATTAAAAATCACAATAATGGAGACATCAGTCTTAGTACTGAATACATCATTTAATGTAATGAAAAACTTACCATTCACAATAAAGATCAATATTATAAAAAAGTTGTTAGAAAAAATAAAAAATACCTTCAATATAAATAAATTTTAATGCACCATTCACAAAGAAACTCTCTTAAAGAATATCTACTGTAATATCGATAAATTATATATAAATCATTGACAATAATTCAAAAAAAAAATTCTGCAAAAATATTGTTACATTTTTACTTTTTAAAAACGTTGGTTTATTTATTTTCTATTGCAATAAAAATAAACAATCCCACTGTTGACACCAAGTTTTACGTTTTAGCTTTTTAAACGTTTGTTTATCTTCTATAGATAAACTGGGTTGGTGCTCTTTGCAATTAAAACAACACACAATCTTTTGTTTGATAGTGCGCTTATACACTTATTTAACACTTTATTACTTTTAATTGGCGGTTTGACCCTCTCCAGAGAAAAGGTTGTGTTGCCGGTCTACCTTCCTTAATTTGTAGAGTCCAATAAAAATCCGAAAAAATACACTCAAAAAAATAAGTTAGTAGAAAAATTAGTAAAACGTCTTGTATATCAAGTGTACTAGTTTACATTAATTTTTTTGCTGAAATTCCGTTCTCAGCAAAAGTTAAGTTATATTTTTTTTAGCACTAAACTAATTTTGAACTAATGTTTTACTAATTTAACAATTATTTTAATTTTTGCATTAAAAAAAAAAATTGTTTTTTCGGACTTTCTATATTTTCATATATTTAGTTAGAATATTCTTCCACCTCAAGTCCAAATTCTAATATGCTATTGTCATATTAGATTTTTATTTGTTGTTTCAAAAAGGGTTGATCATTTTCATGATAGACAATACAATTGTTTCGTAGACATCACTCTACTCTTCAGTTGTCCGCAATAAGAAAATGATAACTTTCTTACTCAAACCGAGACATTACATAAGGTACAAAAAACCAACGGGATGAGAATTTTGTACTTTCGTACTAATTTATTTTGTTACAAATATTGTGCTGATAACCGCATTTATAGCGTGGACGACAACCAGATAGACAAGATGTAGATGTCGCAGCTTGTCTGGATGTAGTAGTACAGACAACGGAAATGATAATTTAAAAAAAATACACAATTTCTACATTTAAATTTTCAGCAAATAAATTAACTAAAGTTAAATTTCTCTACAAATTTTTTGAGTTTTTTTAAGACTACTAATACTCAGCAAAAAGTTTAGTGGTTTTAGCAAAGATTTTTTTCATTTGCAATTGACTAAGTGTTAGCTCACTGATTTTCAGCAAACACCTTTTGCTGAAATTACCAACTTTTTTGCAAGCATGCTCCTGACTAAAAATTTGCTAACACAGCAACATTTTTTGCTGACTTTACTAACTTTTTTTTTTGAGTGTACAACAATATCACTATTTACTAGAGCGCTACTAACTATACAAACTCTAATACGCAACTCACTATACACAGTCTTAGCGCAACTTAACAGCACAAATGCTAGAGTACAACTTCGCACCACAAATGTTAATGCACAACTTTCACTTCCTTCGTTATGTGTGGTCTTATTTTAGCTTAACGGCCGTGTTTGAGAACATACCAGAAAATTCCATTGCTTCTTAAATTATAACACTTATGTTATTCATAACAGAGCGCCCTACTACTTAACATTATACTGATTATACTTAAATGTAGTGCTGCCAGTTTGAACGGTTTAGTAAATCCCGCTCCTGGGGACATCTTTCTTCCAGAATTTTCTATACTTTACTAATCCAATTTCGTAACAATGTAATTATCATCACTAACAAAATTATTCACAATAATATAAAGTTACTTACACATATTTTTTAAATTAGAATAACTTATTTTAATTGACAAATTCATTCACAATAGTGAATACATAAATCACAATAGGTGACATTTTAAAGATAAGTCAACGCAAATGTTACATTCACTTTAGTCACTTTCACAACGTGAATTTAACATAATCCAAAAATTCTTTCCTTTTTTTTATTAAAACTACCTAATTGTTCGTAAATTATCCTTTACAAAGTATAGTCCAATCAATTACTCAATCACGTTAATGACCATTTTACTAATTACTCTCGCTTATCATTCATTCTCTTTTAACACATTTGTAATTAATTTACTGAGTGTTTACTGTTTTTTTGTTCTTCTTATATTACTTATATTAGTCCATGAACCTTCAGCATTTTGGTATTTTGTATCAATGATAATCCTAAAAATAGCATAAAAATTTAAAAAAAATTTACATTTCAAAGAAAAAAAACAAAAAAGCAGCAATTTTCAAAAACTATGCAACAGAATTAGGTTAACCTCATAACTAGTGATGCCACAGGATTTACTAACCTACATAGATACAATTTACCTTGTAAGGCATTTAGACTGTGGGACACAAATTTAGGTGACATTGCTCTTTATCTTAAAAATTTTCTTAAAAATATATATATTTTAAGACTTCTTGAATTCAGTACCAGTGTTCTCATATTGAAAATTGCAACTCTACCATATTAAACACAGAGCGAGTCACATAATTTCAAATTTATATACAAGTAAATTTTTTAACACACCTCATGCTAAATTTTATATAATGAGACTCTCCCTATGTTAAATATGGTAGAGTTTAAATTTTTATATGAGAAACTTCTCACATGGTAGAACATCAACAGTAGAAATTATTTAATTTTAATATTTAATTTTATAGTTTAGCGTTTTTGTTTTTAAACATTTAAGCGCTTTTTTAGTGTGGATTATAATCGAATGTCCATAAAAAGGGTCCATTTTGCGTATAGTAGTTTTTGAGATACAATAAGTTAACGTGTTGAAGTTTTTCTTCATTGTAGCGTTATTTTGCGTTGTAGTGAGATCTACAGTGTGACAAAGTTTTTTCGTAAGACTTGTTGTGATAAGTCGAAATGCAGTATTACAAAAATCCATTATTTTCTAACACGCTCTATAAAGTGTAATTGTGTTAAACCATTTGCAAATTTATTTTGGAAAAGTTTAAATTCTTACTTTCTCACGTGAAAAAAAAAACCTGTATATGAACATTAAGGGGTAACCTTCGTTTTATGGGCGAAAAAAATGGTGACCTGTGACCCGTTCCCCGAAAGTACCTTGACGATAAGTTAGCCCACCAAGGAACACATGCGAGTATTACCAATTTCAGGTTTCGTGCAAGCCGTGAAGGGGGAGATTTTTCCTCTTTTTGCACCTCGCGGTGGCAAATTATGATAAATAGGAATTTTAGATATATCCGATATCGCAGAAATGAATCTTATAAGAAAATAAAATATTTGAGTATATTTTTTTGAATGAAGGTACACATAGATAATTTTGCTCGACGAGTTTTAATGAATTTTTCCAGTAAACTTATGAAGTTTTCTTTAAAATGTGAATGAAAATTTTCTTAAATTTGATGAAAAAGCTCCACATATTTTTTGTATCTAGTTTCAGTGAAACTTTTTTATTAAATGTATGAACATTTTAATAAATAAAATTAAATTTATCACAACTAGAGTTTGCTAAAAACCGAAAAATTTGAAAACCGCGGTTTCGGTTTTCTAAAATTATAAAAACCGCGGTTTCGGTTAATTTTCGGTTTTCTTGTGATATTAATACAATTGTTTTAAATTAATTAAATATATATAAGAATTAAATATTTTAACACGTTCAAAATGTTTATTGAAATTCGATTGAATTTCTCACTCGAAAATAGACAATTACTCCGTTATAAATAAATTTTTTTATTCTTTTGTCGGCGACTAAAGCTGTTTTTTCAAGAGTTTAAAAATTTTTGCAAATTGTTTAAAACAATATAAAGTTAAAATTTTATAAATTTCGCGGACTACGAAATAGTACTTTTTTAAAAATACGCTGTGAAAATCCGAACTGAATATATGAAACTTAATATCTCTTAAACTACCTGACTTTTTGTTGACTTAACTTATGTTATCAGCAAGGTTGGTTACCGAAACGAATAACGGTAAGGGTAACGGTAACGGTATCAGATTTCGTTTGTTTAGGTAACGGTAAAGATAACGGTATTTTAGACTGTACCGGTACGTACCGGTATTAAAAATTATGTTAAAAACATATAAAAACAAGTAAAAACATGGCATATTTTTAATTTTAAGTACTGAAAATACAGATTTTAAGCTATAAATTCAATACTGGTAGTTTTAATAAGTGAAATTATTATCTATAAATTTTTTGGTTAAAAAAATCACTCAAGATTATAAAATAAAAAATAAAAAAATTGTAATTTTTATATAAAATAATAAATACCGGTAAAATACCGGTAATTACCCATAAAAATAACGGTATCGTTAACGATAACTGTATTTATAAATTTTTTTAGAGGTATCGATAACGGTAACGGTATTTAATTTGAAACGGTATTTTAGCGATAACGGTATTATAACGATAACGGTAACCAACCTTGGTTATCAGTAATAACAATAATATTGCAGCCAACATTTTTCTGAGCGCTCAGAAATTATGACTCGTAAGAGACTCTAAAATATGATCATTTTCAGAGTGCTGAAATTTTGTATTCGACATTTTTTTAAAAATTTTTTTATTACTTCTAAATAACTTAAAAATTAATCTTAAATGAATCATAATAGCTCAGAAAATTCTAAATTTTTCAATAATGCTCATAATTCAGGGTCTTTTATGAGTCGTAAAAGTGCGCTCGGAAAAAGGCTTCATCGATGAAGAAATACTCTCTCATATAGCTATAATTTTAGAAGGTCTTAGTGCTCTTTTATGAGTCTTTTCGGATTCTAATTTGACACTGGAATGCAATCTAGTTAATTATTTTAATTGGTTAAAGTCATTGTTAAAAACCGACTTATTTTTGTCGGTTTTCGGTTTCAGTTTTGAGGCTTGAAAAACCGCGGTTTCGGTTTCGATTAAAACCGAACAGCAAACTCTAATCACAACATTTTATGAAAAATTCCAATAATACAATGAAAGGTTTCAATGGACGAGTTCCAGAGAAACTTCACTGGTTTAATGCAAAAATCAATAATATCAAACAGATAATTCTCTCAGTGTAGGTATATTTGATCTTTTAATTGGTAAATGAATGTTCTCGTTCGATTTTAGGTATTTTTTTATAGGTCGAATTAGTGTAAATAGTAATTTTGGATAAATCGGAAAAAATGGGCGTAGAAGTGGGCGTGGAACATTTTTCTTTCCCTAAAAACCTTATTACTAACATTGAAAAAAAATAGAGTAGAAATTTTAGATATATCGGAAAAAGTGGGCGTGGACAAGTTTTCTTTGCCTAAAAACCTAATTCGGACTATTATGAACATTAAAAAAGGAAAGAAAGCCAAATCAGTGCAGCCGTTCTCTAGTGAAGCGCTTACCAACGAATATACAATACATGAATGAATGAATGTCACTACATTGCTAGATCTATCAAAACAACAGAGTAGTATATTGGAAGATGACAAAGCAAATTGTGGTAAAGTTTTTGTTGTTGTTTTTTGTTTTTTCTTTGATATTTTAAATGTTTAATAACGCTCCTAGACGAGAACAAGAAATTCTCATTGAGTTTCTAATTTAACTTAACAAGTATTTCTAGAAATTTTAAAAATGTCGTCCCCTGACGATTTCCTCAGGCGAAAATGAAATCCGGATAGGGACATGCCTTCAACAGATTATTTTTCACAATTTGTTAAATAAGTTTTGGGATTTTAGCACATTTAATTCTTTTCATGCAAAAAAATAATATTATTTAACGTTTATTTATTTTCATTCATTTTCTAAATTTGAAAAATAATCTTTTTATAAAAGATATAATTTGTGCAGCTAACAGCAAAATATCAAAAAGTATGCTTAAAAATATGCAACAAAACTTGTCAAAATATACATACAAAAATATGCATTTTTAGCTAGATATGTAAAAATATGCATTTATAGCAAAATATGCGTTTGTTAATCGATGCCATTTATCTGTAAATTTGTTGATCTGCAAAAATATGTGGTTAAAATTATGCTGCAGCTAACGTCAACAAACATGTTTTTACATGAATTTCCGAGCCCTATTGATTCAGATGCAATTGTGTAGGCACCATTCGCTGTAATCGAATCTTTCTTCAACAAGTTCACCAACTAACCCTTTTTTGGCGCCCAACATTTGTTCTAAAAATTTAACATCTCGCGAAATGACAGTGTTGCCATATTTGTAGCCTTTCATTACTTACCAACTTTTATCTCTCTTCTTGGAAAGGGAATATCCAAAGAAAGCATTATATTCATTAATAAAAAAAAAAATTCTGAGTGTTTCTTCTCGTTAAAAAAAAAATATCTTGTAAATGGTGTAATACTATGTTAAATCAAATGTGCTTTTGAAAAAAGTTTGTATACTATGCACTTCAATCTACCTTACCTATCAACTACTTCGACTATTTACTACCTCAGCCAAAATCCTGAGAGAAAATTTCATTTTAAATATTCTTTTGCAGATAAATCTTACTATAAATGTAGCTCATGTTGATTTTGTTCTACTATTTATAAAAAAAAATCCTATTTACTAGTTTAATTTTTTGCAATGCTAAAGGACAAAAAATATCCTTAGAAACAAATTTTGATTTATAAACGTAAAACTGCAGGCAAATTCATGAACAAATACTACTTAAAACACAGAATTTTCTAGAGCTGCTTGTAAAAAAAAAACAGGAAAATCTTCAATAGGATTTTTATAGGGGATCTGCAAGTGTTGAGTGTTTTAAAAATTTAGCAATTTTTTTTTTTTTTTTCAAATGAATTGAGGATTAATTTGAAGAAACAAAATTTTCAATAAAATCTACTTAGCACTTATGAATTAGTTACAAGAAACAGTTTGGTATACACCATGCTTAATGCTCTTAAAATGTTACATCAATCTAAGGTGATTTTAAGTTTTTCTTTTTAATTTCTTTGTGAAATTTTTTAGAAATAGATTTTGCTATTTTTTTTTTTAAATACACACAGGAAAAAAAATTGCCAACCGAATTGCTAAGCCTATTTTGGTTGCTACAACCAACAAATTCGGTTGGTGAAACCATATTGGAATGTGATTCCTAAATATTTCGGGTATTGCAAATAAAATTCAGTTGTATAAACCGAATTTTGTTGTGATAACCAATATTCAGTTGTACCAACCTATTTTAGTAGATGCAACCGAATGTCTGTTGGAAAATGGCATATTTTTTCTCTGTGTGTATATAACTTACTTAACATAAAAATTAGGTCATGCTCTCAGACAGGCTAATTCTGATTTTTTGTTTCTAGAAAATGCTTAATTAAAGGTTTTTATGTCGATTGTCATATCAAATGACACTTTTTTTGCATTTTAAAAATTTGGGGCCAGTTTGACCCCATGTGCCAATAAGGGTTAATTTATAAATTTTTATTACTATATAGAAAATTTTGTGTTAACAGACTTATTTGGACCCACATTCCGCAAGAAACAACACAATGTTTTGATATACTTTGAGGAAAAATCGAAAATCTTCAAAAATTTCACCTTTGACCTTAGTAAAGAAAGGGTTAACATTGTCAAAGTTTTACAAAATTTTCAAAAAACAATCTCTTGTATCAGGATTAAAAAAAACCGGAAGTGATTCTGTTACAGCTAGCTAAAAGCACAAAAATTAATACTATTATCTAAATTATTGGCAAAAATCACAGTTTTTCTAAAATTTTCAAATTTAAAACACCGTCACTGCTAAGCACCCACACTGTAATTTTCAGTAGAATTCTTCTCTGTGGTTTATATAAAAAAACCTCTATGCGTTGGCCAATTTTTAATATAGTTTGTTCAAGAAAATTTTTAAAAACTCAAAATTAGAGTTTTGCATATTAAAAAAAATAAAATCCCATCGTTGGTCATGCCTAGGACTAGGTTAGCATACTCCAAGAGAGACAAAAATTTATATCTGAATATTTATAGATCTTGGAAATAAAACTAGAGTATAACATTGCAAGTTTTTGAAAAAAATATTTTATTTTTTTACGATTTTCAAAAATTTATCTCATTTTAACCCTACAATGGTCTGGGGTAATTGCAATTACTTAAATATTTTCTAACTGATTTTAGATTTTTATGCATTCCTAGAAAAATAATTCAGTTTAGATTACGATTCTATTGACATATTCTAGAAATACAGTTATTTAGGGGCCAGTATTTTCCAAAAAAAAGCCAAAAAAGTAATTTTTTCCCTTGTAAATCGTATTTCAAACTTCAGGGTCGATGTGGCACGTGTTCCCGTTATACGATCACCTAAATTTTTTGCATGATGTAAACCCAAATGAACATTTCTAAGGGAAGGGGGGGGGGGGCAGCCTTAAATTTCAAGTTGAAAAATAAGATCCACCTTAGAGAACATATATGATAATATATGGGTTTACATATAATCATACATGCCCAGTCAGAAAAATACAAACCGGAAAGCGGTGGCAAAGCACTTTAACAGGTGGTACAAGTATTGGCAAAAAGTGCTTTCCCATTCCCAAAATGATAACATCATTAGACAAAAGGACCGGCTGTTCAAAAAGCGCCGGAAAAGCACTGGAGGAACAAAATTTTTAAACGTTGGCAAAACGCTGGCAAAACCAATAAATAGGTGGTCTGGAAATATATTTTCCAAAATAAAATTAAAAAAAAGTTCATATGTATTTTTTTGACCCTGCCGTGATTTGAACCCAGGCCGTCAGATTGGGAGGTGATTGCTCTACCCACTGAGCTAACGAGACATATAATATTTAATGGCTAAACACATAAATGAGTGATAATAGCTGGACAACTACTGGCTGTGCCAAAATGCTAGTACTGGCAAACAATTTTTAGTAACTCGTATGCCAGTGTTTGGAGGGCAAAAAAAAAGTTGGTCTTGAAGGAGCTTTCCCACAAACAAAAAAATTGATTTTATAAAACAAAAAAAATTTTAAATCAAAAAAAATCCAAAAAAAATTTTTTGCTTGCAACCGGATTTGAACTCGGAACCTTCCGACTACAAACATTTTTTAACGAAGCGTCAGTATTTTTATAAAATCATTGGTTTTCCAGTGAATTGATTTTTGTACGCCTGGTAGCATTGGCTAAGTAGCACTGGATAACCACTGGTTACAAACCTTGGCATATCACTTTAAGCCAATTCTTTGCCAGTGGTTTTTTTTATAAATTACCGAAATTTTTGTAAAACAAATACTGGTAAAACGCTTTTCGCAAACGCTGGCAAAGCGTCCCAAATGAGTGTTCTGCCAGTCATTTATTTTTAATACCGTGGTTACCCAGTGGTATGCCAGTGCTTGATTTTTTGTACTACTGGCGATTTCTGACTGGGTGGGCATACATTAGAGCATACCACCTTACAGGTAAAAAATGTGCGCCGTACACCCTCCATATGAAGTATTTTTGCAAGGAGGTTTCAAAAACAAATTTTTTTTTTTTGCCGAACGTAGGGGTCGCCATTTTACATTTTTTGTTATATCTTTGGCATTTACAGTCCGATCTTAAAGTATGATACATCGATGTTTTTCTCTCGAGTAGACCAGTGTTTTTCTCTCGAGGGCCATTGACCTCAAGTATCATGTTCTAGTAGTTAGCCACCAGATCTCAGTTTCTACCACCCTAATGTACTACCCTAATGTCAGAAAATTAAAGCTCGCAAAAAATCATTAAACTTTTGCTAAGGAAGTTTTTCGATAAACCCAGTAGAATTTTTTATTATATATTGGTTGCCAAACGTAGGGGTCGCCTTTTTAAATTTTTTTTCATTGGATTTTTCCTTTATAACACTGGTCTCCTAGAGTCAAAAAAATCGATATATCACACTTTAAATCCAACTTTAAATGCCGAAACTAAAGGGTTTTTCAATAAGAGCGCTACAAAAGTTTTTTTAAATAAAACAAAAACGGTTTTGGATATCAATGAAATTCTTTATTCCTGTGAAAGTATGTTCGATGCCATTATGTATGGAAATCGATCTCTTTTGCATGGCCACCACGGGCCCGCTTGCAGAAATCCAGACGCTGAACCCAATTTTCGACGGTTTTCAAGCATAAATCGGCCGATACTGCTGCAATTTCACGTTCGATATTCGTACGAAGTTCATCAATCGTCGATGGCTCTTTGGCATAGACCATAGATTTGACGTAGGCCCACACGAAATAGTCCAACGGCGTCAAATCGCACGACCGAGGCGGCCAATCGACTCGACCATTTCGTGAGATAACACGTTCTCCAAACTTGGTTTGCAATAAATTGATTGTGACATTCGCTGTGTGGCTTGTGGCGCCGTCCTGTTGGAACCACATGTCCTCCAAGTCCATATCATCCAATTGGGGCCAAAAATATTCGGTTATCATTGAACGGTAGCGATTCCCATTCACATTAACGTACCGGTCTTGATCATCACGGAAAAAGTACGGCCCAATGACGCCGCCGGCCCATATACCGCACCAAACCGTAATTTTTTCGGGATGCAATTATGACTCATGGAGTACGTGTGGATTTCTGTCTGACCAATAATGCATATTTTGTTTATTGACGAAGCCATTCAGCCAGAAATGAGCCTCATCGCTGAAGATGATTTTTCGATGAAAATCCGAATCATTTTCAAGTTGTTGCTCAGCCCAATTCATGAACATACGACGCTTTTGGTGGTCAAGTGGCTTCAGTTCTTGCGTCAATTTGATCTTGTAAGGATGTAGGCCAAGATCTTTTCGCAAAATTCGCCACAACGACGTCATAGAGATGCCCAACGAGATGAGAACGACGTGTGAGAGACACATTTGGGCTTTCTTCAACTGAAGCCTCAGCGGCAGCAATATTCTCGACACTACGGGCACTTCTTTGTCTCACTGGCACGGGAACATTTAGTACTGTGCCTGTGGATTCAAATTTTTCCACTAGACGCTCAATTGTTGATCTGCTAGGACGAATATGACGACCATAAATTGGACGTAGCGCTCTTAACGTTGAGGCCACTGACTCCGAATGTCGGTAGTAAATTTTAATAATTTTGACTCGTTGTTGGTTCGTATATCTTTCTATCATGAAATGGCAAACCTTACTGAAGAGAAATGTCAAAAGAGCGGCAAGAAATAAGGCGTCGTTGGCTGTCCCTCTCTTTCTACTTTCTACTTTATAACGAAAAATTGTAAAAGGCGACCCCTACGTTCGGCAAAAAAAAAATGTTTTTTTTGAAATTGCCTTTCAAAAATACTTCATATTGGAGGGTGTACGGCGAACTTTTTTTTGAGGTACGATCTAGCATACATGATCATATGCGTCTATGCTTAGTTCAATATAAAATCACACATGATCTCATATGTATATCTTCGGATCCGAAATTGAAATACATGATTTATATATGAATATGCTCACTTAATGTCATATTTACGGTCACCTTCGGATCCAAAATTATATGGTAATATATGAGATCATGTTTGGTCGGTCATATATTGAACTAAGCATGGACGTATATAACCATGTATGTCCATGTAGAATCATGTATATTCATATAAATTTTTTTTACATTGGAAATTCGTCTTTGACTTTTTCTCGCTACAAAACTCATAAATTTTGTTGAGATTATGGAATCAATAACATCAAAAAAAGTAAAGTCAATTTAGAGGTTGTTTTACCAATTTCCCTTATGAATTGATATATTTCGTTAGGATTACTAAAATTTAATATACTCATAGAAATAACCCTGTGAAAATAGCAGAAAAACCTAATAAAAATTAATTAAAATGAACTAGTACAAAAAACTGTTGAAATTAGCAGATTTTTTTTTGCTAAATACTAGTACAATAAGAATAGCAAATAAAAAACTGTTAAATTTTCTAGAATTTTAATTATATTTGACTTAGCTTTTAGTTAATTGAAAATGACAAATTTTACTATAAAATCTGCAGAAAATTTTGCTAAATATTAGTAGACTAAAAATAGAAAAAACAATAGCAGCCTAGCCTGCTTAAATCAACAGAAATATTTGCTAAAAAAATAATAAACTGTAGATTTCAGAATACTAGGTTTTTTATTCTTGAAAAAAAAAACTTTAAAAATTAAAAATTTTTTTATGATTTTTTTTTGTCTTCTTATTATACACAGAAAAAATTATTGCCAATAAAATTTCAATTAAATTTTTCTTTCTTTTCAAATTAATTTTCAATTAAAAGTTTAATCATATCAATTAAAATTATAATTGAAAGTGAGTATGGTGTCGAAAAAAATTTTTAGTTTACCACAAATACTATTGACTGAAAAACTCTTAGGTCCGATTACTGAATGTCCAGTTAGCTACTAACTAGGATTTTAACTACCGGAAAAATTGTAACTGGACATTCAGTAATCGGGCCTTAATATGCGTTGCGTAAAGTCATATTATTTTGTATTATTAATATTTTTTCTTCTATTACAGATATAAAAATTACAAAAGTGTGTCTCAAATCAGTCAAAAACACAAGAAAATTAATAAATATTTATTAATTATATTTTTAATATCACACATTTTAATAAAAGCGCCATAACTTAATTGAAAATTTTTACGATTTTTGATTAGATTTTTAATTGATATGATTAAAAATTTAATTGAAAATTTTTCAATTAAAACTTTACAAAAGAATTTAATTGATATAACGATTTTCTTAATTGGTCCGAATTCAATTAAATTTTTTAATTGTATTTACAAATACTTTAATTGAAACTCGATTTTAATTTTTTCTGTGTATAGCAAAAGTTTTGCTGATTTTAGCAGGTTTAGTTGTTATTTTCTATTAACTAAAATATAACTGAAATTCTGTATGTTTAACAGTTTTATTTTGCTATTACTAATATGTAACAAAGATAATCTGGTAATTTCAGCAGTTTTTTCTGCAATTTTTATTAGTTTTAACTAAAATTTTTACTAACTATTTTGTATTATGCTATGTATAGTAATTGTGATTTTAAGTTTTTATGACAAAAAATCTTAAATATTTTTTTTTCCCCCCTATTTCTTTCAGGTAAGTGACAACACAACACTTAATATTAAAATGTATACTTTAAAACGTAAGTACAGTTATGTATTTAAATTTAAATTACTGCTTGCCAAAGAAACAAAGTAAATATACAAAGTAAAATCATGGAAAAAAATGGAGTACTCCCACTTTAACATTTTTTCAGAACTTTTTGAACGAGTGTAAAGGAAGCTCTTTTTCACCAATTAAGAGTTAAAAAAAAATTCTTCACAAAAAAAATTATTTTTTTTTTTATTTTACAAAAGTTTTTTATTGAAGCCACCGGGTATCGAACTTGCGACCTCACGATTGCTAGTCCAGCGCTATACCACTGAGCTATTCTTTGATATGAAAGTTGACTGGCGTTTTTATGCGAGATATTGTTCCTTATTATCTTCAATAAAAGTACTTATTAAATAAGTGTAAAGGTACATTCCAATTCAATATTGTTTTGAGTACTATTTTTACAGGTGGAAAAAAAAACAATTTTTAAAATTTTTTTTATATATACATACATATTTTTAAAAATTTTAAAATTAAAAAATATTGAATTTAAACAAATTAATTATAAATATTAAAAAAAATTAATAGAATAAAAAAATTAAAAAAAAAAAATAAAAAAAATATTGGTCCCACCGGGAATCGAATCCGCGATCCTCTGGTTGGAAATGCCAAATGATACCAAAATTACTTTTTACGATCACTTTTAGAGCAATTACTCTTTAGAAGCAATAGTTAAGTGATTTTGTGGATGTTGTTCAGAAGTAATTCTAAAAAATCTGTAAAAATATATTAACGGATACTTTGGAAGCAATGAAAGAAGTGATTTTTTGAAGTTGTTCAGAATAACTTCTAAAAAAGCAGTAATAATACACTAACGGATACTTGTGAAGCAGTGAAGGAAGTAGTTTGTAAAGCAAACTGGGTAATAACATAAGTTTTGATAATAATACAAGTTTATAAATCAATAGTCATAAGTTGACACATTTTAACCACAATATATTTAATTGAAGTATACCAAATAATTTACCAACAACATACAAATTTAGCTTGTCTTTCTCAAATCCAAAAAAAAAAGAAATTCCAATTCAGAATTGTCATTTTTGTGACCTCAAGGTGTTTAATTTTAAGTAATTACAATAACTTAGGACGTATTCTCATTTCAACAGATTTTAAAGAATATCTAGTACCTCTCCAACCACTCCAGGTAATACCTAATTCATTTGCAACTGCACCTTGTAAATATAATCCATTCAAATTGCTGAAAATTAGAAAATATATACAGAACATTACATTTCATGACAACTTTAAAAATAATATAAAGCAAATACCTATTGTAACATGTATTGTACCACCAACCTGCCATGCGATTTCTTGCACAACCAAGACCATCATTATTTTGATCATAAGTTGAAAAGGTTCTATATTTATACAAACTCATTGACTCACCAGCGTTGCCACTATATTTACCCAATTCCTTTATGATGTATTTCTCATCCTCACCACCAATAACAAAATGATCATATAGTGCATAACGTTGATTATACTCAAAATCATTTAATGTAATTAATAACTCTTGCGGTGCTCCATAAGAGGTCAATTGGTATATTGTTTCTAAACCAATAAAAAAATCACCACTTAAGTCGCCAAAACCATTCTTGTATTCTTCCCAATTTCGATAAAAGCTAATATCACCATATTTTCTTCTTTGTATAACTATCCATTCAGAATTTAATTTTTGATCATACATTACTTGTGTGATATTTTTATTTAATAACACATCTTCAGTCAATGGTTCTTCTTGATTATATCTGAAATTAAGGAAAAAATTATGATATCTGTAATGGATAAAGAAAGAAACTCTTGTTTAAAATCAGCTAGAAATTTACATACGCTTCAGTTGTATCATTAGCATTTACTACAATTTCATTAGAGTCCTCTACCTATTCAGAATGTTTAAATTAAGATTTCATATTAATAGAGAAGAAAAAATTAAAATTTAACGTATAATTAAACACCTGGTTATTATTGTCCGTTGTATCATTGCAAAATATTTCCGTTAGGGCAATTAATAATATTAGTAATTTTAGTTCCATTCTGACAACAATTTGTTTTAAATGAATATAATTTACAAGTAGACCTGCATCTTTTATACACTAAAGTCCCTTTGTAAAATGTAGGGTATCACATGACTGTAATTGTCTCATTTGTGTTGCAATTGATGCCATTAATCATCTACCCAGCAACATTTTTGATTCCAAAGACCTGGTTGTTGAACAACTTCTATTGCTTCATTATACATTTTGCTATCGGTTCTTATACCGATAAATTTTATAGCCTCCACAAGCGTCAAGGTATAATGAGTTTAAGCTGATGTTTTCAACAATCAAAAATATCGGACATATATATCGGCAGTTTATTATTGGTTTGACCCACTGACCATTTTTAAAAAAAATTGGGTTAGGAATGGATTACATTGTTTCCTTTTTCTATTTCTGAAACTCGTTTTCCGATATCTTGATATTATAAAAACGTTAAATATATATTTTTTATTAAAGAAAATATGCTAAAAAACTTATTTAATAAATTGTGAAAAATAATTAGCTGTAGGCTTGTACCTAACCGGCCTAAAGAAATCACCATGGGATTAGATTTTTTTTATAAATTTTTGTTAGCTTTAACTCAGTGAGAATTTCTTGTTTTCATGTAGGGGCGTTAATAAAAATCTTAAATATCAATGAAAAAACAAAAATAACAAAAAATTATCACAGTTTGCTTTGTCATCTTCCAAAATAAAAGTTAATAAAAATTACTTAAAACCTATTACGAGAAAACTAAACTCTCTAAACGCACGCACGTGTTATTTATTAATAGCACACGCTCAAGAAAGCATCTCTTGAGCATAGTAATTATTACTTACGATCACGAGTAAATCGCCTGACCCACGAACATTTCTTGTAGTGCGCCTATCTTTCTAATACACTTAATATATTTGTAAAGACCGCTGCAAATGTAATTAAAAAACAAATTAAAGTTTACTTAAAAACACGACCACTAACATTTTATAAAATTCGACTTACACTTTCTTTTGTTTTTGACTGTTAATAAAATGAACCACAAATTAGTCAAAGCAACTAACAAAAATTACTTACATAGATTTTTTTTGTTTATTTTTTTTTAAAGAACAAAATGTCTGTATACAATTAATGTTACGAATTCTAAGTATTTTATGTTGTTTGTTTTTTTTTTAATGACTTACGAATGTGGTTAAACTTTATATTTCTTCTACAAATGAATTTTCACTTAAAATAACAAAACTGAAATACTACTTAAACAACTAACAAATTTTGACTGAAGAAGTTCGCTGAGTGTATAGTTTTTGTATATAATGTAGGACCATGAATCCAAATATCGAACCACTTAGCCCGAAATAGAATTTACAATTAGTTCTCATATCCACCCGATCTCTCTCCATATATGCTGCCTAGTCCATAAACTAAGGAATTCGGAACGCTTTCCACATTATATTCCAAATTAGGCCCCCGGATATTGCTTCCACGGATATAATCCTTAACTTTACATCCGAAAAATTGTCAGTCTACTTTTTCTATTTTTCTAAATTATTTTGAGGAAAATTGCTGAAACTTGTTTAAGTATCCAATAAAAAATTCAGATCGCAATAACTGGTTGCAGAACACCATGACCAAAAAACATTGGAAGTCATGTTTTATAAACCACTTCTTTCACTGCCTTAAAAGCATTTTTACTGTTTCTTTAGAAGTAATTCTGAACAACTTAAAAAAAAAGCACTTCTTCCATTGATTCCAAAGTATCCTTTAGTATATTTTAAGCTTTTTTAGAAGTATTTCTGAACAACATCCAAAAAATCACTTAAAATCTACTTCTAAAGCATTATTACTCTTAAAGTGATCCTAAAAAGTGATTTTGATAAAGTTTATTTCCAAACAGATGATCGCAGGTTTGATTCCTGGTGGCACCAATATTTTTCAATTTTTTTTATTTTTCAGACTAGCAATCTTAAGGGCCCAAAATCAGTACCCGCTGGCGACAATAAAAAAAGTTTTTTTTAAATAAAAAACTCTAATTTTTTTATGGGAAAACCTTTTTTTAAACTTTCAATTGATGAAAACAGTTTCCTTTGCACTCGCTCATAAAGTACCGAAAAAAATTTACTCCTCTCCTATGACAACTCAATGTTAAAATCATTAGATCATTAATTGTATTGCTTTTTCTACTGGTTTGGCATAGCTTTTTTGCTGGGACCTTACACTACATTAGCATGCCTTATAAGCCCTTCTTGTTGAGGTACAGAAGTTATTTACTTAGCGTAACCGATGTTAGAAAATTTCCAGATTGTAAAAACCACATTTTTTAGCGAAGCCGGCGTTGGAAATACCGCAGAGTAGAAAAACCATAAGTGCGGCAGCCGGTTTTACTCAAGTCGGTGTTGGAAACATCCCAAAGTATAAAGCCCTTTCCCACTTAATCCTCACAAAAGGAAAACCCCCTAAGACCGGCTAATGGCCGGCTACACAGATAGAAATTTTTTAACGAAGCCGGCTTGGATATGTTCCAAAATAGAATATAAACCCCCTAAGACCGGTTAAAGGCTTACTACATAAAAAAAATTTGTTACGAACTTAAACTATTTTTTTTTTCGAAAATACTTTAAGTTATGCAAACTATTCATTCAGTAAGGAATAGTGCCAGTTCCTCTTTCCCAACTCTTATGAAAGATGACCAAATATTCACTGACAAGGTTGCTAAAGCCAACCTTCTGGCTGAACTATTTGCCAAAAACTCGTTTCTGACATCAGCCCGTGCCTATGCCTAAGATATTCTTTCATTATCGAGCCGTAAACATGGTTCTTGCGAATATCGGCGTAAATAATTCAGCGGACCCTGATGGTATACCCTTAGTATTGAAACAGTGCTCTTCGACGATAATAAGTCCATTGAAAACCCTTTTTAGCATGTCGTACCATACGGATATCTTTCCCATGTGTTGGCAGGTTGCGAATGTCCAGCCAATCACCAAAATGGGTGCTGCGGATCCGATCCAGCCCTGATAACTACCGTCCAATTACAGTCTCTTATGCGTGTTATGGAGAGCAGCTTATTCATTATCTCAAATCCAATTTACTCTTTAATGATCGACAGTAAGACTTTCGTAAAAGATCGTGTCAAAGCTTATTGCATTTAGTGATGGCGATAACTTCTCTCAATGCATATCGATTTTTCTAGAGATCGCTCTATAAGAGTTGTTATAGATGGGGTGTCATCCAATGAATTTCAGTTAAATGCAGGTGTACCGTAATAACTCTAATAACTGCCGTCGAATTGTAGTCTCTTGCGAATTCTCGAAGGTTATAGGAAGCATTTTTAACTACCAGATAGTTAATTATCTCAAGTCCAATTTACTCCTGAATGATCGACAGTATGGCTTTCCTAAAATCTCGTCTCAAAACTTATTGCATTTGGTGTTGGCGATAACTTCTCTCGATTTATATCGACTTTCTTGGTCAAACTTTTGAGGAAATTAAAGCTCTTATTGTTCTGGTCATAATAATACAAAGTAATGTCCATTTGAAGCACCACATTATTCCAGTGTCGAAAGAGGTATTCGAGTGTCTTGGCTTTTTTAACCGGTTTAAGAAGTACTTCACTTCTTCTGTTCTCTTTACTGTTTACACCACCAATATCCGGCCGAATATGGAATAGAAATGCCACATATGGGCAGGGGATTCAAAGTCTATTTTGGAGCTTTTGGACCGTGTACAAATAAGGGCATCGATGCTTATTAATGTTAGAATGCTCCAACAGAGGGTTGTATAACTCTGTTTTATCATTACTAACATGGGAAGTGTTCTGCTGAGATAAGTAATCTTATCCCTAGGCCCCGTGTTTTTATTTGTAACACACGCGTGTCCAGTAATTCTCATCCGTTTATTGTCGATTGTACCGTTAGTCGCACAACGAATTACAAAGAAAATTCGTTCAATACTGGAACCGACCGTATGTGAAATATATTATCCGCAGATGTCTTTCAAGAAACTTACAATTTAGAGGAATTCAAAACAAATGTTCACGAATACTACTCCCTATTTCCTCCTTCTTATAACCTATTTTTCCGATATCAACGCAATGCATTGAATTGAATTAGTAAGAGGAATCCTTTGAGTGTTGACCTATAGTACAAAAAAAAAAAAGTTATCGCGATTCGAAATATTGCGAAATATTGGGACACCCTAGTGCACAAACAGTACTCCCTCTTTTCTCCTTCCCATAACCTATTTTTCTGATTGTTGGTCTGTAGTAAAAAAAGAAAAAAAAACACTATTCATTTTCAAATTGGGGCCTGTTTATCTATCTATTACGAAAATAGTCTAAACGAAAGAAATTGTCTAGATCTGTCAAAACAACAGAGTAGTATATTGGAAGATGACAAAGCAAATTGTGGTAAATTTTCTGTTGTTGTTTTTGTCTTTTCTTTAATATTTTAAATGTTTACTAACGCTCCTAGACGAGAACAAAAAATTCTCATTGAGTTTGTAATTTAACTTAACAAATATTTCCAAAAATTCTAAAAACGTCGTCCCCTGACGATTTCCTAAGGCAAAAATGAAATCCGGATAGGGACATGCCTACGACGGATTATTTTTCAATATTTGTTAAATACGTTTGAGATTTTAGCATATTTAATTACTTTAATGCAATTAATGTATATCCCGATAAAAATAAATTGAAAAAAAAATAAAAAAAAAATTGACAATTACTTTGTTCAAAATCAAATTTTCGTTACTTTGCTTTCGATTAGAGCATTTTCGTAATACATAAACCAGAGCTTAGTTTTTTCATTATGTCCATAATTCTGGGTGCTTTAATCCCCACTTCAGTTATGGGGGCATTGGCCGAAAAAAATTCGGCCATAATCCCCAAACTCGGCAACTCTGAGCGAAGTACAAAAGTTCACTTATTGATCCGCACACTATTTTTCACACGATTTTAAAGTTTTTTTTTTGGGGATTATGAGCATAATTTTGGGTATTAAGGTCCAATATTCGGCCACTTCAATTGTAATGGAAACTCAGAATGACGATAAAGTTCGTGGCGTTCAAACTAGTTGCGAAACCGATTCCAGTGAAGTGGTTGTAGTGGAAATAGTTATATAGAAAATTTGTGGTTGGGTATCGGTTTTTAATAATGTTCGTGGGTTAATCTATTTTGTTGGAACAAATAAGAAAATTAGTTATTAAAAGAAAGCTTTTATTATGTTAATTAGGCAGCCGATATTAATAGTTTCTAATTAAACTATTTTTTCTGAATATAAAACACACTTGTGTTTAAATGAATAAATTTTACTGAATAAATATTTATATTTTCTAGAGTCTAAACAATACTAGACTTTTAAAACAAAACCAAAAACGAGATATTTTTTTAAGTGTATGTTCTCAATATTAGATATACTTTCTAATATTTTATCGAAGCAATTTTTTTCATTTTTTCACTGTTGCCCGAGTAAAAACGATTGTATTTAATCATATCTGATGCAAATGCAGACTCTCATAACAATTCGGTTGTATCAAATATTTTTTCTATAGCTCCTTTAGATTTCAAGATGCAGACGATTTAAATTTTATCCAAACGATTTTTTTATAAAGGCTCTTTTCGTTCTGCGATGCTTAGTTTTCAAGATAAACGCGATCTAAAAATCTAGCCAATTAAGTAGATAATTTGGGACCTGTATTAGGGTATTGGGTGGGATTCTGAATTTTTTTTTTTTTGGTTTTAAAATCTTTATTTTCTAAGTTTTTCATAAGAAAGATTTACACTTTTTATAATTTTTTTATAATGAAAGTGTTTTCCTAAAAAATCTAAGATCTCTAATTTAATTTAAGCGATTTTTTTTCTATTATGCCTTAACATCTCTGTTCAACAAGGTCTTGCTTTCATTGCCGTTAGGTTATTGGAATGAAAATTAATTATATGTTTTAAGCAATTTTGGATAAATATTATAAATTACTCTTCCCAATGCTGTTAATTGTTTAAGATTTTGTGAATTTTCCTAACGCACTTATTTTTCAAACGAATTTGTAGATTTTCATTATTTGGTTTGACTGTTTTTTATTATTTTAATTTTGGCAATTGTAATATTTAAAAATTAAATTCGTTTAGCATGTGGTGTTAGTAAATTATTTTAGAATTGATGGTAATGCGTAAGTGAAAAGTTCTTATCAAATTAATTTAAATAGGCAAAAACGAATTTTGTTTACCCGCATAAAACAACTTTTAGTAGAAATGAAATTTTAGCGAAAAAACCTGAACCAATATAAAGAAAACCAAGTATACTTTTTTATAATTTTAAATAGGTTGTTTAATTTATGGATTCGATTTGGACTATATTTTTAAAATGTTTGTTAAAATATATAAAAAGTAAAGGAAATTTTACATCCAGAATAAATGTCCAACAGTAGGAATATAATTCGATAGCCTTTATATGTTAGCCGTAACCTATTCACACTTAATTATTTAAAAATGTTACCAACGATATATTAACATTTGTATACTACAATTTTAATTACATTTTTTGTATAATAGTTTTATTTTTTTCATTACTAAACAACAAATTCTATTTATTTTCCAAATAAACAATTAACACACCCACATTAATTTATTTTTAAATATTTGTATAGATATTTTTATGTGTAATTTTTTTTTTTTTTGAAAAATTGACAGTTTATAGCAAATAAACAATTAACTACAATTTTAATAGTGAAATAAAATTAATTTAAAAATAAAATTTTAATTTGGCAAGACAAAAAAATTTTATTTATAAATTTCTGTGGAAATTCTTTGTGTTTGCTTACGTTTGTAGTGTATTGACAATGTTATGACAGTTCCACATATGACATGTGAATGACAGCTTGCTGGTCTTTTTATGCCTCCTTAATATTTTTGACTTATGGTCAGTATGATTTTTGGGTCAAATTAAAAATTTAAAACAATTTATTTTGAGCAATGCATTTTAAAGAATTTTAGTTTAAGAAATTCTTTTTACAACCGAAAATTTTGCCGGCTACCTTAGAAGTTAAAACGATTTTGGCTTTTCAAAAATTGTCGAATTTGACTGAAAATATATCGAAGTTAGGCTTTAATATATTTTGTTAAAATCGATAAATTTGATTGTTTCGGAAGAAACGTGAAATTATGATGTGGATAGTTCTTAATAAGTTCAATTTTCTTTGCTCTTTCGAAAAATTAATTACAAAATAATAGAATAAGTAAGAAAAAATATACTTCTAGTACAGAGAATATATTAAAAGGATTTATAAGTTAATTTATTTGTACACCCGATAAATTTCTTGTTATCGAAAAAATAAAAAAAAAATTTCACAAAATATATTTTGTCTGAAAAAATTTCAAGAATTCTTCCTTTTGCATTATTTTCTTGATCTAAACACAAAAGTTCCATTCAAAATTTTATTTCGCAAAACGTTAAAAAAAGAAAGCATATTTTAATTTGTTTTTCTTCTTTTCCTTTAGAAAAAGCCAAGTTTTATAAGTTGTTTTTATAGGAAGAGCCCTTAGAAACAGAGGATTTTTCTACAGAAAAAGCTGCTGAGATCGGGAGGGTTTTTCTATGGAAAAAAACTCCTCAGAATCGGAGGGTTTTTACAATAGAAGCATTTTAGGAAATAGTCCTTTAAATCTAGCAGTTTTTCTGCAGGAAAGAAAAACTGAAAAACTGCGGGACAAACTAACTCGTTCTCAGAATCTGACAGTTTTTTGTAGAAATTTGTTCAGACTCTGAAAATTTTTCTTAAGGAAAAAATCTAAAAATTTTCCGATATTTAAAAATTAAATTTTCTTAAAAATTTTTTTTTCAAAAACAATTTATTGTGCCAAAAATTTAATGAAATTTTCTTTTTTTCGTACGATACACAGTGAAAAAATTCATAGTTAAATTAATAATCTCAATATATAAATAAAGTCTGACTCATTGTCGCTCAGTTCAAAACGATGGACCTAGGAAGTTTAAATTTGGTATATAGGTATAAAGGCGTAGAAATCCGCTAAAATGGAATTTTTGGAAATTCACCGGAAGGGTCTGAAAGGGGCAAAGTCTCTCTCTTGACGGCCTGCCGAAGCCTGAAAATTAAAATATGTGTTCCCTGGAGTATGAGCTAACTCATCGTTAAGGCACCTCTCGGTATTTTGGATAGGAACATGATAAAAATGGTGGGTTCAAAAAAATAAAAGTGTCCAAATTACCAGCCTACTCAAACTGCTGGAGCCAGGAAGTTGAAAGTTTGTGTATAAGTTTCTGCTTCTGCGTAGACATTCGCAACTACAGAATTTTTGGAAATTCCTACGTGGACTGGCAAAAAGGCGCATAGTCTCCTCCTTGACGGCCTGCTCAAACTGCTGAAACCGGGAAGCTGAAATTCGTTATGAAGGCTGTATGGGCTAACTTACCGACAAGGTACTTTTTATCACTGTCGACAGGAACATGGTAAAAATTAAGGTACATGGGGTGAAAAGTGACCTATTAATGGGTTGCCCAAACCTATTTGGCTCGAAATTTAAAGAACGAGTGGAATTGGAACACTAAAATTGCGAAAGGAAATGAAATGGAATGGAATGAGAAACGAGTGGAATTGGAACACTAGACAAGTGGAACGAAATGAAATGAAACGGGAAGCGAGTGAAATTGCAATCCTAGATAATGGAAACGGAATGGAATGTAATGTAATGGGGAACGTAATGGAATGGGTAACGAGTAGAATTAAACCACTAGACGAGTGGAAAGAATTGGACTGGGGATCGATTAATATTGAAACACTTGAAAACGGGAACTAAATGGAACGGAACGGGGAACGAATACAAACACTTAATTTGGTTAACGAAATGGAATGGAACGGGGAACGAGTGGAATTGCAATACTTAACAAGTGCAACGAAATGGAACGGAACGGGAATCAAGTGGATTTGAAACACTAGAAAATGGGAACGAAATGAAATGGAACGGCGAACGTGTGGAAGTAAAACACCAAACACAGGGAATCGAATGGAGTGATCATGTATTTTAGTGATATTTATTGATTTTATTTAAGAAGTTTTTGTTATTTTAGCAGTTTTTCTCAATTTTTACGTTTTTTTTTTAAAGAGAAGATTCACAGGACTTTCAGGGATATTCACAGGACATTCAAGTATACTCACAGTACCTTCAAGGATATTCATAGGACTTTCAAGGATATTCGCAGGACTTTCAAGGATATGACATGGTACGGCACATGTCCTTATCAGGATGTAGGAGCTAATTAGTACGGCACGCTTCCTTTACAAGGATTTAGAAAAAGAGAAAGAGAGAGGAAAGTGAGGAAAATTATCTTGTGCTCGCGTCCACGGCTGCAGCAAACTGATTCCGATTTCAAAATTATTAAATGAGTAGACAGAAACGAGCGGAGCGCAGAAAAAGCACTACAATTAATGATCTGGATGTACTTGTTTTTTAACATAAACGCTAATAATTTTAGCATTGAGTTGTCATAGGAGAGCAGTACTTCCACTTCAACATTTGTTTAGTACTTTTTGAACGAGTGCAATTTTTCATCATATTTATTTTATATAAATATTTTTCAAAATTGGAAAATTAAAAAATATTGCTAATTTAGTAGGTTTGAGGTTAAGAAGAAGAATAAACCTTCCTCAAAAGTTATAAACACATTAAATTTGCAAATCAGACTAGATCTAGTTTCTGCCTTTTTATGGACAGGCTTCATCAGTGATCTTCCATTAAATTGTATTATTGTTTATATTTTTATTGTCAGATTGTATCTATATGAATAATTTCAGAAGTGATCAAACAGATATATACAAACATTCTACTTCAGATTTTCTCTGTTTATCTTCTTATTTCCTCCGTGTCACCTTTTCACAAATATTGCCACATTGACGTATGGTTTGTACGTACAAGTGCAGGCAATTTGTGTATATTGCTTTTAAACAAATTAATTATAAATATAAAAAAAAAAAAAATTAAAAAAATATTGGTCGTTCAAGGAGTCGAACCCCCGATCATCTGTTTAGAAATACCAAATGATACCAAAACCACTTTTTAGGATCACTTCTAGAACAATTATGCTTTAGAAGCAATACTAAAGTGATTGTTTGGATGTTGTTCAGATGTAATTCTAAATAAGATGTAAAAATATACTAATTGATACTTGTGAAGCAGTGAAAGAAGTAGTTTGTAAAGGATTATATATATATAGATAATAATTTAAATTCCTAGGAGGAACATAGGGCCACAACAAGATTCTTTCATTCATCTCTGTTTTCGGCAATACGTTTGATCTGACTCCAGCTGTTATTTTAATTTTTTTTTGCTTGGTAGTTTACAATAGAGAATCAAAAACAAATGCACAAAAAATATATTGAAACTACTCAAAATAATCCATTGTGGGCTTATGAAATATACAGAAGTGGACGTGACCAGGTAATGCGTTTCCAGAGTGGTCAAAAAGTTCAACAGAGACCTAATAATTGAAAAAAAGCATGTAACGGATAAAGCAAAAGGACCCAGGAACGAAACCTGGTGGCGCACTCTTTATGGGAAAAAGTTCTCAGAAAATATAAGTTTTTCTATATCATAAAGCATTGGGATTCAAATATTTTTTATACACAAAAGTACTTGATTAGTGGGAAAAAGTTTTTTACGAAATTGAAATTTTTTCACGAAAAATAATTTCTCAATCTCTTTTATTAACAAAAAAAGAGACTAAAATTTCAATGGGATGGAATTTAAGGCCTCCAATACGAATAGTACTTTGAAACCTAAGTTCGCTGTGGAGACAGTAAATTTAGTCCCATCGAAATATTAATTTTTTTCATTAATAAAAGAAAATGAAAAATATTTTTAGAAATTTTTTTTCTCAAATTGTTGGAAAATGAAAAGCGTTAGTTAAAAATAAATTCGGATTTGGCTAAAATATAAATTCTATAACATTTCGAGAATTAGGGACATAAATTTACAAATTATCAGGCAAACAAAATTTTCGTAATGAACCATAGTTTTTATCTTTAATGTTTGATTTAAATATTTCTAGCGATAAACAAATTTAAGCAATTTTTCTGTTTTATGGTCCATTGTACATTAGAAAGCATATTTTAATAGTCTTCAAACCAAATAGCTGTAAACTAGTGTTTTTATGATCTAAATTTAGTATACATATTTTGATTAGAATGTTTTCCATTGTGTCGCTTGTCTTTGATCTTTTTTCGAAGAAACAACAACAAACAATTTTGTAATAAATTTTATCTTCTTAATACCCATCATATTATTCAAACTATAAATGCACTTAAATCATCCAAAAACAAAACAACAATAGCATTGAAAATATATTAACCGCATTACAATACGCACGAGTGCAAAATATTTATGTACATAAATGTTGGGAAAAATATAATTATACAACAAAACCGCCATTAAGTAATAACAACAAAAATTATCTATAGCTATTGTAGTCAAATAAATTATAGAGATGGTCATAAAATGAGCAAGCACAAGTAAAAGTTTTTACATTTAAGAAAGCTACCTTCCAATGAAGTATGAGCACGAGATAAAATCTTGGCAAAAGTTTTGGGGCAATAGAATTAAACAAAATTTTCAAAAACTTGTAAACATTTAGCAAGTTTTTTGTAGTTTTTAGCGAAATTTGTTGTATAAATTCTGCAAAAATTTGTACAAATTATGTAAAAATTTTGGGAAATTTCTTAAATAATGTTGTATACATTATGTAAAAACTTGCAAAAATTTACCAAGTTCCTTGGAGATATAAAACAATAACATTGCTAGATCTGTCAAAACAACAGAGTAGTACATTGGAAGATGACAAAGCAAATTGTGGAAAATTTTCTGTTGTTGTTTTTGTTTTTTCTTTGATATTTTAAATGTTTAATAACGCTCCTAGACGAGAACAAAAATTCTCATTGAGTTTGTAATTTAACTTAACAAATATTTCCAGAAATTCTAAAAACGGCGTCCCCTGACGATTTCCTTAGGCAAGACTGAAATCCGGATAGGGACATGCCTGCAGCGGATTATTTTTCACAATTTGTTAAATACGTTTGGGATTTTTAGCATATTTAATTCCTTTGATGCAATTAATGTATATCCCGATAAAATAAAATTAAAAAAACTTGGTAAATTTACATAAGTATTTTTTTTTTGTATAAATTCTGCTAAACTTGTACAAATTATGCAAAAATTTTGGGAAATTTCTTAAATTATGTTTTATACATTATGCAAAAACTTCCAAAAATTTGCCAAGTTCCTTGGAGAAATAAAACAAACACTTGGTAAATTTTCATAAGTTTTTTTTTTTTTTTGCAATATTTATGCAACCCATTTGGCAAATAGTTTTTTTGTATGTAGGAAATTATCTTAAATGTTATGCTATCCGTTTCGAGTATTCAACCTATGACCATCGCTATTAAATGTACTTAAATTGCCTCTCCAGCTCTTGCTATTATATATTATTTTTATATTCGATAGCCATAAATTTTGATAATTACTTAAATAATTGTACAATATTAGACATAATTTTCAAAACATTTTATTAACAAAATTTTTTGCGAAAATTTGGGAAACAAATTATTCAAAACCGAATATAAAAAACGGCAGATATAGTCGATATAGCGGCCGGGTTTAGGAAGATCGATTAACACGATATGCACAGACGAAAGGTCGGACATCTCTAAATCGTTTTAGAAAGTAATTGTGATCGGTAGTATACTATGGGTTTACTCCCACTATGTTTGCTAGTTACAAACACCATTTAAAACTCAATACACCTTATATCACAGAGTGGTGTAGGGTATAAATATCATTAAAATTGCAATAATTTACACAAAAATATTCTTTAATATGTGGTTAAAAATGCAATAAAAGTACGCATACATTTTGCGCTGTCATATTTAAGAAAATAAAAAAAAGTAATAAAAATTGGTCAGAAAAAAACGTTTTTTATTTTTCTTATTTTGAGGTGGCTTTTTTGTATTATGTTGTCTTAAGGCACACAAGTTTTGTTGCTTGTTATATCCACTGACTGGAATATTATTTATATGATGTTTGGCTTTAAGCCAATTACTAAAGTTCAAGTTTGTAAAAATTATATAAAACAATTTATTAAAAAAAAATGTATTAATTGTAAATACATATACCAAACTGACATAGTATTGGCTATAACAAAAAAAAAACCAACAAAAAAAGTTATTACAAAAAATATTAATGAAATTATGGTAAAACAATAATGATTATTTGGGCCACAGAAATAGTTTAAATAAATTTAAACATAATTTTAAAGAATCTAAAAATATTGATTTAAAAAAATTGGGACTAAATTTAATCTCTATTTAAATCAATTAAGGAAAGCCAAGAATTTTATTGAAGTATTCTGTATATTTTTGTTATTTTCTATTGAAAATTTGTAAATGAATTGTGCATAATGGCGCCCAACTACGGTGGCATGATAAGAGCGTAGAACTTCTTAGCTAGAACGCAGTATTAATTTCTAAGAGTTGGTTTTATAAAATGGCGCCCAACGCGAAAGGCCTCACAATATAACTCAGTAATTGTATAAACCTTTAATAATCTAGAGGTAATATTTATTCTGAAGTGAAAGATTCCGAATTTTTTTCTACATCCGAATTATTTTTTGTCGTTTTATTTCGTGTAGAAAAAGCTAAATTTCAAATTAATTTACCTTTAATTGTATAGACATCATCAAAGCCCAAAACTCAAAAATAACTTCACTTTTGTTGCATAGTATAATTCTTGAACAATAAGCCACTTTGAACCTCCCCTAGACCGTATAATTGTTTAACAATTTTAGGTTTAAACTGTTACTGTTTCTGACAGACAGTTTATTTTTGCTGTTCAGGTTAAAAGCCTTTTAAATTTAACTACATTAGTTTTTTATGTGGCTGTTCAAAAACCTGATAAAAAAGCTTGCCACGTGCAGTAATGGAAATGTCAAAACCTACACAGTTTTAACTGGGGGTTTAAGCAAAAACAAACTACAATCATAAAATTTTTTATACATTGACATTAAAAATATGTAGAGAACATAAAAAATAAAAGTTACCTTATTTTTGCAATGTAAATGAAATATGCTGTTGTCAATTATTTGCCACATATGTATTATCTTCACACACACACACACACATTAGTTTTATGACTAATTTGACAGCTGTCAAATGTGTATTTTGCTTTAAGCCATAACCAACAAAACATAATATTTAAGACAATTAAGAGTTTAATTAAAATAGTTGTACGATAAACTAAGTTTTTTATAGACATGAGTTTAGATAAGTGTTAACAATATATCCAAGTAAGGAGCGTCATAAATTGACAACATTGATAAACAATTTTTTTTCGTAATTAAAAAAGCTTTGTAAACAACTAAAGCATTACATATATAAAACACTTGAACTGTTGATTTAAAAAATTTAAAAAAAAATGTTCATTTAAACTTGTCAATTTACGTCCCTCAATGTGCATTTCCCTAGCTAACCAGTGTAAACATATTGCAGCTTGCATTTTGATAAATTAAATGTTGCTTTGTTTTTAGAATTTTTTGAAAAAATGTTGTCTATCTTCCACATGACATGCTGGCACACACAAGTATGCTACATTTTTTTAATAATTCAGTTTTATTTTAACTCAATGTCGTCTTTTTTTTTAACATATTCGTCTTAATATTTCTAATGCTTTTGACGGTTTTCTAAAAAAAACAAAATTTACAAATAACAGAAAACAGAATATGAAAAAAGAACTGCAAATTTTATTTATTTTAAAATGTACAAACATTTCATTTTAGCATCCCCTAAATGCTATACTCCAAAAATAAACTATTTTCCTCCATGGTCTTTTTTAAAGAAATTTACATATAAAATGTAAAGTATATCAAGTGTATATAATACATATAATACACATAAACATTTTTACATTTAGAATATAATTTTTACAAAAAATTATTTTTAGTTTTAATATACTCTATAAAACCATCATAAGCTTGAGTGATTTCAAATATAAAAGTATGTTAAACAAATTGAAATTTTAATTTCAATTTTAATTTCATTTTTAAAAGAATTTTCAAAGAATTTTTTAATGTATTTTTTTCTAATAAAAGTGAGAAAAATTTCTAAAATGCAAATAAAACTAAATTATGATTTTAACCTAAAAAATAATTTCAATAAATGCTTTGTATATAAAAATAATAAAAAAAAAACAACTCCTAACAGTAGGCTTTACATTTTAACAATAATAAAGCACTTCAAAGTATGCCTTAAAATATACTGGCAACAGCAGGTTAGTGTATAGGACTGCCTGCAGGCACTGTTGATATTTTTAATATTCACATTTCTTAATTTATTGAGGGCGTTGTGGTGTAATGGTTAGGTTATTGGACTGTTACACATGAGTTTCCGGGTTCAAATCCCGGCGACGACAACATCAGTTTGGAAAAATATTCTAATATACAATACATCAGTTTTCTATTCCAGAGTCAAAGACGAAATTTCGTAAAATTAAAAAAACTACACTCAAAAAAAAAAAACAAAAAAAAAGTCAGCAACAAATTTTGCCGTTTCAGCAAATATTTAGTCAGGACTGTTTTTTTACAAAAAAGCTGGTAATTTCAGCATTAACACTTAGTCGATTGAAAATAAAAAAAAATCCTTGATTAAATCGATAAAACTTTTTGCTGAATATTAGTAGACTGCAAAAAAGTCAAAAAAAATTATTCTTTAGTTAATTTCTTTGTTGAAAATTTAAGTCTAAAAATTTTTTGTGATTTTTTTCAATATTATTTAGGAAACTTCGTAAAATATACTTCCACATTGTTAGGCAATGCTTAAAACATAAAAGGAAATATGCTATGTCTTTTACATTATAAAAACCTTTTTCTTAAAAAAGCGAAAGGAAACAAAAAATACCCAAACGACTGAAAAATATGTCTGTCCCTGTATTTTAAATAATTACTATTTATGAACATTTTATTTATACATTTATATTTTGTCTTTATCTTTATTAAATTTAAGTTATTTATTTGGTCTATAATTTAAATCATATTTCGTCTTATTGTATTATATTTTTATGTATACGCATCTTTTGGTTTTCTGTATAAAAGACAGATACAAAAATCTTTCACGGTTGTATTTTTTATATGTCTTAGAAGAGTTGTGTTTTTAGTATCATTTTCTTTGTCCGCACTAAATCTGGACAATCTGCGACATCTTCGTCTTGTCTATTTGGTTGTTGTCCGCACTATAAATGTGTTTATCAGCAAAATTTTGGTAGAAAAATAAATTAGTAAAACAATTAGTTCACAAATTAGTTTAGTAATAAAATAATATAACTAAAACTTTTGCTGAAAACACAATTTCACCAATAAATTTGGCGAAAACTATACTTGATATACAAGACTTTTTACTAAATTTTTCTACTAACTTATTTTTTGAGTGTGGTACAAACTTTTTATGCCATTAACTATTCGCATGGACCATGTCTTGTTATTGCTTATAAACTGATTTATATATTATGATATTCTATTTCAAACGGTTCATATGTTATGTTTTTTTATTTCAACCGGTTCATATTTCATGATATTCTAAATGAACCGTTTCATATTACTTGATATACTAAATTAACCGGTTCATATTTCTTGCTATTCTAAATGAATCTGTTCATACTTCTTGGTTTTTTAGATGAAGCGGTTCCTATTTGATGCTATTCTGAATGAACCGATTCATATATCATGCTAGTCTATATGAACCGATTCATATAGACTATTCTATATGAAATGGTTCATGTTTCATGCGGTTCTACATATATGAATCCTATTCATGCTATTTTATATGAACCGGTTCATATTTCATGCTGTTCTATAAGAACGGTTTCATATTTCATGCTATTTATGAAACTGTTCATATTTCATAAGATTCTATATGAACCGATTCATATTTCTTGCTATTCTAATTGAAATGGTTCATATTGCATGGCATTCTATGTAAACCGGTTCATTTTGCGTGGTACTATAAATGAACCGGTTCATATTTCATGCTATTCTGTTTGAACCGGTTCATATTACATGATGTTCTATTTGAACCGGTTCATATTTCATGATGTCCTATTTGAACCGGTTCATATATTTCATGCTATTGAATATGAACCGGTTCATATATTTCATGCTATTGAATATGAACCGGGTCATATATTTCATGCTATTGAATATGAACCGGTTCATATATTTCATGCTATTGAATATGAACCGGTTCATATATTTCATGCTATTGAATATGAACCGGTTCATATATTTCATGCTATTGAATATGAACCGGTTCATATATTTCATGCTATTGAATATGAGCCGGTTCATAGTTCATGCTATTCTATATGAACCGGTTCATAGTTCATGCTATTCTATATGAACCGGTTCATATATTTCATGCTATTCAATATGAACCGGTTCATATTTCATGATATTCTATATGAACCGGTTCATATTTCATGCTGTTCTATTTGAACCGGTTCATATTTCATGCTGTTCTATTTTATGCTATTCTAGACGAAGCGGTTCATATTTCATGCTGTTTAACGTTCCTCCCCCTTCCCTTCCTTCCCTTTTCAAATCTTTATTGTGAATCGGCATAGGAAACCATGTGAATCTTCCATTTTAGGTATATCATTTGTTCAGCGAACTTATGTAAAACACTAAGGGGAACATTTTTGTGGAACATTTTAACCCTCTAACTCTTCAGTTAAAGGGACTTTTTTGGACCCATTTTAAAAAGGGACAAAAAGGCACGTAAGTTAAAGAGTTAGAGGGTTAAAATGTTCCACAAAAATTATCTTCGTAGTGTTTTACATATGTTCGCTGAATACATCATATGTTTAAAATGGAATATTCACATGGTTTCCCCCTAAAATCTAGATTTGTTGAACATTTGAGGGCGAATTCTGAATAAGTACGAGATTAACCCTTAAACACATTTTAAGTTTTGCCTTATTTCTGGCATTGAAGTTAAATTCTCAACTTTGGTGTCTTCAGAGACTTATAGTAGAATTTCATGACAATTATTTATGCGGAACATTTTAACCCTCTAACTCTTCAACTTCCGGGGCTTTTTTGTACCTTTCTAAAAAGTAGTCAAAAAGTCCCTTTAATTGAAGAGTTAGAGGGTTAAAATGTTTCGCAAAAATATTCGCCATGAAATTCTGCTATAAGTCTCTGAAGACATCAAAGTTGAAAATTTAACTTCAGTACCAGAAATAAGTCAAAACTTAAAATTGGTTTAAGGGTTAATCTCGTACTTACTCAGAATTCGCGCTCAAATGTGCAACAAACCTGGATTTTAGAGGGAAACCATCTGAAACTTCCGTTTTAGGTATATGATGTGTTCCCTTTACTTTTGGGTCATCGCGAATAAAAGTAAATAAGCGAGTAAGTAGGCTAGTAAGTAGTTGAGACCATGTTTTTGCTAGGTTGATAGGCCTTTTAATTAGAATTAAAAATTCGTTGTTATATCACACGCAACTTGTTTTCTTCCATTTTAACATCTACCCGTGTCTATGGGAAATCCCTTTAGGAAACCGTTTTGCTTTAAGTACATTTTTAATACTATTTTATTTTAAATAGTTTTAAGCAGCTGTTTTTAACAATATTTTTTACTATCTTTTATAAACAAAATTACTACCTAAAAGTATGCTTTACTATTGTCTCCTTAAAATATGCTATGCATAAAATAAAATATGCGTTAAACCATTTTTAATACTCTGCAATTCATGGTAAAGCTTCGTTTGCCATAGCAATTTTACTGTTTACATTTACCATTAACGCTGTCAATTTCCAGATAATTCAATCTCGACAATAACGTAGCAGAAATGGACGAAAGAAAATAAACAATGAAGTGTTGTAGTTTTCAGTAAAGTGTTTCAGTTTTCAGCGAAACCCATCAAAGAGATGCTATAAGTTTTCTTATTAAAATTCTTTGGAAACTATGTAAGAGATTTTCTTTTAAAGTAATACAATTCTAACGAAATTGCAAGGCCACTGTTTAAATAACACTTGAAAGTATGCAACATAATTTAATGTTTGACGACTTCTTTGAATAATTATTTCCTAAAGTGTGAAAGATTTATGAAGAATGGTCTTGTTTTTTAAGCAGAAAATATTTCTTTAAAAACAATAAAAAAAATCCAAAATTGAGCTCTTAAAAGTATAGCTTAATTTTTACCCAGAAGTAGACTATGATTTTTTTTTCTGTATTAGTTAACTATATTTAAAAGCTAGTGAAATTTGTTTGAACTAAATCTCTTTGTATGTTATTACCTCTTATTTATTTAAGTTGACGTGTTATACATAAAATTGCGTTTTAATTGTTTTTTAAATAAAAACTACTGCTTAATGTGTGCCATATTAAACAACTTTTGTCTGTCAATTTATGCTGCCACTTCATAACTAACTCAACAAACAATGCCCTCTTTTGAGCAACAAACTAAATGCACAAATGTAAATTTCAAGGCTATCAAAAACTTCAAAGATAAATATCAAGGGAGTCAACTTTAAATTTAACAAAAAATATAACCTTAAAAGTATGCTTTGATATTTTTATTTAAAAATGCCATAACATTGTTAACTTTGTGGAATATACTAGAAATAAATTCTTGGAAATAAATAAATTTCTTAAATAAAGTGATGCCTTGAAGTATGATTTATTTTATTTATATGAAAAGTAAATTTAAAATGTATTACAAATTTGAAAATAAATTAATTAGAAATAAATAAAAGGTAATTAAAATGTGTTGCTCAAGTCTTTTTTTTTATTTAGCTTTGTGTGTTCACATTAAATAAATAAATTTAATTGGAATTTTAATTAATTTGTTTGCCGCGTATTTTATATTTTTATACTAAAAGTATGCTCTTAAGTTTTTTACTATACGAAAATTTCTTTATATTGAATTGAGCAGTTTTTAGCACCGATTTTTTATCATTAAATAAATTTTAATTAAATCCTAAAAGTATGCTCTCAATTTTCATTTTTAAGGCATTTGTAAACTATGGTTTAATTTTTTTTTATTATGAAAAACTTTCTTAAAATATAAAACAGATTTTTATTTATCTTTTTTCATTAATTAAATTTTAAAACTATTTGTTAAGCCACAACGAGAAATCCTTATTACATTATATTTTTTTTGCGGTTTTATACAGTTTGCTCTTTTCTTAAGTTTTAATATATTTTTGTTACGTGCTGTCTTAAAATATGCCATATTATTTTTTTTTTGTTCTTTGGAACAAATCTCATTAAAAAAAGACAACTACTTTCTGAAAACAAAGAAAATAGGCAAAAAATATGAAAAAGTTAGGTATTCAAACTCGGCTATGCCGAAGCTTTTTATACGCTCTTATAATGTTATAGAGAAATCAAAAAACTTTTTCAATACCAGAAATTCAAAATCTCCTTAATTCTTTTAAAAGCCATGTGAATTTATTATACGACAAACAAATTTAAAAAACCTATAATAAAAAAAAAATTATTTTTGAATTAAAAAAGCACTTAATTGTTATAATTTTTATATAAAAACTTGCTGTTTTTTTTTATCAAAATTTAAAAATACAAAAGTTTAAATATAAGTTCTTCAAAAATCGCGAAAATAAAACATTTTGCGATAAAATGGCGATAGAAAAAAATTTCTAAGAAATAAAAATGAATCAGAAACCTATTAAAAATAAAAATACATTTAATGATAATATTAATTGTATTTAGTAAATACGACGCGTTTGAAAAAACAACACTTTACTATAAACAATAAAAATGCCCTGTTGGCTGTCCGTCTCCAATATACACAAATTGCCTGCACTTGTACGTACAAACCATACGTCAATGTGGCAGTATTTGTGAAAAGGTGACACGGAGGAAATAAGAAGATAAACAAAAAATCTGAAATAGAATGTTTGTATATGGCTGTTTGATCACTTCTGAAATTATTCATATAGAGACAATCTGACAATAAAAATATAAACAATAATAATTTAATGGAAAATCACTGATGAAGCCTGTCCATAAAAAGGTAGAAACTAGATCTAGTCTGATTTTTTGAGGAAAAGGTTTATTCTTCTTCTTAACCTCAAACCTACTAAAATAAAAAAAAAATTGTTGTCGAAAATTTTTCGCGAAAAAAATTTAACAACTGTCTGCGCAAAAGTTTGTTTTAGAAAATATAAGCTACAAAATTAGCGCATAAAAGCGAACAAAAATTTAAGATAAAAAAAATGGTGTTAAAAAAATCACTTAAAAAAAGTTTATAAAATATTCGCGAAAAAGGTTTTGCTAAAAAAAAATAAATAACATTCATTATAAGAAAATAAGTTTCCGCTAAAAATTTTTTTCTGTGAATATTACAAATTAAAAAAAAATAAAATTGGCGAAAAAATTTAAAAAAAACTATTCGCAAAAAAAGTTTTGCTACTAAAAAATTTGCGCATAAAACGATTAAATAAAAAAAAAACTTTTCTGCGAAATAAAGTTTATAAATATTCTCGAAAACGATTTTTCTAAAAAATATAAGCTAAAAAATTAGCGCATAAAACGATTTTTTAAATCAAAAAAAGCGAACAAAAATTTTTACTAAAAAGCTGATGGAAAAAACCAACGCAAAACAAAGTTCATAAAATATTCGCGAAAAAGGTTTGCTAAAAAAAAATATAAAAATTCATAATAAAAAATTAGTGGAAAAAATTTGCGTAACACTTGTATTCCGCTAAACCAAATTTTTAAAAAACATCACAATTAAGAAAAAAAAAAATTGATAAAAATTTTCGCTAAAGAAAAGTTTTAAGCAATTTGTAATAACAAATTGGTGAAAAAAAACTCACCGTGAAAAAAGTTTATAAAATATAAAAAACCATTAAAGACCATTCATTTACTTGAAAATAAGAGATCAACTAAATATTCCCCCATTCATCTTGAAATTAGTTTCCGCTAACAGGATTTTTCTGTGAAGATCACAGTTTTTTCACAATCAAAAAAAATTTGGCGAAATAAGTTAAACACCTATTCGCGAAAAACGGCTTCGCAAAATAACTATAAAGTAAAAAAAATTAACAATTTGGAAAAACAAAAAAAAAAAAACAGCAAAGAAAAATTTGTGATAACAAATTGGTGGAAAAAAAATCACCGCCAAAAAGTTTAAAAAATATTCGCAAAAAAAGCTTTTGCTAAAAAAATATAATTGATACAAAATTGGCGGAAAAAATCACCACGAAAAAGAGTTTATAAAATATTCGCGAAAATGGTTTTTGGGGAAAAAAGTATTGTACACAAAATTCATCATATAGGAATTAGTTTCCGCTAAATAGTTTTTTTCCGTATATGTCAAAAAAGTGGCGAATTTTTTCGGTGAAAAAAATGTTTACAAACTACTCCCGTAAAATATTTTGCTTAAAAATATACGCTAAATATTTAGCGGATAAAACGATTTGGTGAAAAAAGAGAGTAACGCTTTGTAATAATAAATTGATGGAAGAAAATTTACCGCGAAAAAGTTTACAATATTTTCGCGAAGTAGGTCTTTCTAAAAAAAATAAAAATTCATAAAAAAATTAATAGAAAAAATTCGCGGAAAAATGTTTTTTGCTTAAAATGATTTTCTATGAATATCATAATTTTTTTAAAAAAAAAGCGATAATTTTGTTACAAAAAAATTTCAGAACTAAAGATTTAATAAAACAATAAAAAAAGCGAACAAAAATTTGTCACAAGGAATTGATGAAAAAAATTTCCTATCAACTTGTTTTCCGAAAAAAAAAGTTTTTCGTGAATGTCAAGAACTGTTTACGAATGAAAAAAATTTGGCCGTAAATTTATAAAAATTAAAAATAAAAATTAGCTAAAAAGTTTTCCAGAAAAAATATTCGTGAACAAATTATTAGCGGATTAAGATTTGGTAGAACAAAACATGAAGCGAACAAATAATTGTGATAAAAAATTTAATCGACAAACTCCCAAAAAAACAAAAAAAACGCCGCAAAATTTCAGCGAAAAAATATTTTAAAGAATATTTGCCAAAAAAATTATTGAGCTAAATAAATATCACTGTAAAAAATTTCGAAGTTTTTCCATAATTACGGGGTTCTGACAATGGGTTCTAGTAGAGGTGGAAAAAATACATGTGTGTCGGCATTTTGAAAGATGACATCGGACTTTTATTTTAGGGGGGGATTAATTAAAAGGACTTTTTTGCCTCTTTTTAAAAAGGGACAAAAATTACCCGTAAGTTGAAGAGTTAGAGGGTTAAAATGTTCCACAAAAATGTTCCTCTTAGTGTTTTACATAAGTTCTCTGAACAAATTCTACACCTAAAATGGAAGATTCATCTACGTTTTTTGGACATTTGAGAGCCAATTCTGAATAAATACAAGATTCATCATTAAACACATTTTAAATTTTGACTTATTTCTGGCATTGAACTAAAATGTTCAACTTTGATGTCCTCAGAGACTTATAGTAGAATTTTATGACCAATATTTTTGCGGAACATTTTAACCCTCTAACTCTTCAGTTAAATGGACTATTTGGCCCCATTTAAAAAGGCACATAAAAAGACCTGTAAGTTGAAAAGTTAGATGTTCCTTTTCTTATTGTTTTTGGTTCCATTTATTGGCAATTTTGGAGTTGTCTTTACATTTTCAATCATAACTTTTGGGCTGCTTAACCGATTTTAATTATTTTTAATATCAAATTGCTCACAATGTCAATTTGATTACTTCAACCAAATGACAGCAGCACTGGCGCTGTATCGGTAGCGAATACCTATCGACTCAGCATCAGTGTACTGTACTATTAATAAATTTTTACTATAAAAACTACTTCAGTACTAAGTATTTCATCCTTATTTTAAATTATAATTTAGTATTAACTAATTGCTAATTTAAAATTTTTGTACCCTCCTCAATTAAAAGAGTATTAGATGATGATTAATGAATAATGCAATTACTGAACATTATAGTGGTCCGAACTATAAAAAAATTGATTTTGAAGTTGTAGCACTACAGATGAGTAAAAATATTCCAAATATACCGAGAGAATTTTTCTAAATGAGTTTTAATGAAATTTTTTAGTAAACTAATGAAGTTTTATTCACAAAAAAAAAATTATTAAATTTTATGAAAAAGCTTCGTATATTTTATGAATCTGGTTTTAGTGAAACTTTTTTATTGAGTGATGAAACTTTTAATAAATAAAATGAAGTTTTGGAGAACATTTTAAGAAAAATTCCCTTAATTCAATGAGAAGTTTTAATGGACGAGATCCAAAGAAATTTCAATGGTTTTCTGCAAAAATTCATCAATAACATGCAGATAATTCTCTCAATGTTTTAAATCAGTTAAAGTCTTCTATCTTCGGTAATCGATCGCATTTTTCAAGTTTTAAAAATTGCCTTAATTTCTAGCAGTTAATTTAAATCGTGTGAAACTTCGTTTTTAGTTCATTTTGGTAATCTGAACACATATGTCACTTTTTTAATCGGTTGAAAAGTTTTCCAAATCTCGCAACTCTGTTTTTGATGAAAATCGATGAGGATCTAAAAAAAATTATTTTTGACACTGCACTGTGGGCCAGGATCGCCATTTTTGGCCAAAAGTACAATTCAGGTAAAGGGAAAATATGTTTATATATTCAAAATCTAGGATTGTTGAATATTTTGTGAGTGAAATATTGTATCATAGTGGTTACTCGTTGTTAGTTGGCGAGAGTCCAAAGTCAAAGTTTTTTAATTTTGTGACATTTTTTGTTTTCGAATGATACAATAAAAAAATCATAAATAAACAATAATTTATTCCAAAAACAATCTCAAATCATAAAACTGAAACTAGTTCTCAAAAAAAAAAAAAAAATAGAAACCTGTTAAGTATTTACGAAAAAAGTAACAAAATTTTTAATTTTACCTCAAAAATGTGGGTTTTTTTTGAAAATTTAGGATGTTCCAAGAGCTATATGAAAAAACTTGAACGCCAATGTGTTCCATAAGATGTCTTCTACCTAGGTTTTTGCGACCGTTCATAAACTTTTGAGATTTTGCCCTTTAAATGAAAAAGTACCTTCAGATCTCGCTGATTTCCAGCATTCCAGAGTTTTAGTATAAACTAAAAAATAGCACTAAAAATGACCTTAAATAAAGGTTCGGGTTTTCTCACACAGACTAACACGGTTTGTGGGACATTTGCGTGCCAATTCTGAATATGTACAAAATTAACCCTTAAACACATTTTAAGTTTTGACTTATTTCTGGCATTGAAGTTAAATTTTCAACTTTGATGTCTTCAGAGAATTAAAGTAGAATTTTATGACAAATATTTTTGTGGATCATTTTAACTTGCTAAGTCTTCAAGTTATGGGTCTTTTTCGACACATTTCAAAAAGGGCCAAAAGAGACCCTTTAATTGCAGAGCTAGAGGGTTAAAATGTTCCACAAAATGTCCCTCGTAGTGTTTTACATAAGTTCGCTGAACATATCCTATACCACATGGTTTCCTATGCCGATTCACAATAAACATTTTCAAAAGAGGGAAAATTTTAACCCCCCAAAAACATAGGGCCAGACGAAAACTTTTAAAACGCCGATACACTTATATTTTTCTTTGGTCCCTCTGCCAGAATTAGTTGTCATCAGAACCTATTTTTTGAACAGTGTAATTTATTTTCCAATACATAACAATTTTAAATTTATGGCCGCCATATTGGATCCGCCATGTTGAATTTTTAAAATTTGATTTCAGATTCGTAATCTGCTTCCCAAAAACTTCCCCTGGTGGAAATTTTAAGTAAATCAGGCGGCATAAGAGATTTAATGAAAAAATTGTTTGTCGCCATATTGGATTCGCCATTTCGAATTTCTAAATTTTAATTTCAGATTTTTAATCAGCGGATACTAGAACTATATAATTGATTATTTTAAGTTCAATATAATAAAAACTAAAAATTAATGGCCGCCATCTTGGATCCGCCATTTTGAATTTTATATTTTTTATTTCAGATTCGTGAACAGCAACAACCAAACTTCCCTTTGTGATATCTTTTAGTCTCATATAAAAAATAATAGAATATTGAGTATTCTAAATTTGGCCAAAATTCGAAGATGCTGGCCCACAGTGCACTGGTAGAATCTGTACTAGAATCTGCACACTATAAGACTAATAGTTCTATTTATCTGACCTTTCAAATACTAATAGATGAAAATAGTCGAGCTCGAGGTCTGGTTTTTTTTATAATAATCAATTTATTTTTCGATATTTCGATATTCTTCGAATATCATCTTCAGGGAATATTAGATATTTACATGTGTGCCCATGTATGATGATATACAAGACAATGTATAATCTTGTATAGCCACATGTATTTCGATTTTCACATGGTTTTTTACAAATTCTAGAGTAATGATCAAAAACTCCATTTTTATCAAAAATAGAGTTGCCATATTTTAAGAACTTTGCAACCGATTCTAAATACTGTTTCTTTTTTTTATTGAAAGCGAAAGCGATGTATCACATGATCTTAATGTTAGAAATTAAGAGGATTTTTCAAAACTTCGGAAACTTCGATCGATTACCGGTTGGTTGAAAATATTATTTCTTCATAATTTTAAATATTTTCCACAACTTCCTTGTGCTACAATTTATGAAACGGTTTTTTTTTAATTCGTCCCACTATACTAAATATATGTCAAAAACAGTATTGAAATTTAAATGACATTATCATTTCCACCATAAAGCATCATATGGTCGTTTTAAACCCACTATAAAATTTTGTTTTCTATTCTTTCTGCATACATTTTTTTTCTACAAACTTATTAAACTTTATGTAAATGTTGTTTATTTTTATAGTTATTTGTTGTATCGGTTCGTTTTATATTTTTCTACATTTCTTTATAATTTATTTAACATTATTTTTCTTGGTTTTTTTTTCGTTTTCTGGTCATGTATACTTTTAATAATTCAATACTTTTGTATTTAGCATGTTTTGTGTTTGCAAAGAGTATAAACAGTAATAAAAAGTCCATATAATATTCCATAATGTGCATGCAGGCGTTAGTAAATAAAGAGAGAGAGAAAGAGAGAGAGAGGGAGAGAAAAAAACACATTTTCTTGTTACAAAGGCCCAAAACAAGCTGACACACACTCACACACTAGAATGATAATACACATTCATATAATCACTACTGCCAACACAGACTTAGATCCTATTTGTTATGCAACAAATAATGCTTGTTTACCATTAACATATACAGAGTCTAGAAATTAAATAGCAGAGTTGATATTTAGATTCAAATTAAAATAGATAATTCATAATAGATAACTGTATTATATTGGTACGACCAGAACTCAATAGACAATTTGCACGCCAAATAATAAATCAGTAAAGAAACTGTAAAATTGTTGACGTTATGAGTAGTTTGAGTAAACTTCGCCAAGCGGTTCAAAGAGTTATACACAGAAAAAACATTAGGCACCAACAATGGAAATTTGTAGAAGCAATCACATTTGCTTTTAAATTGAAATTTTATTTCCAACAATTTTTTTTATTGAAATATTTGTTACTCGTTTGTAAATTGTTATCTTTCATATAAAAATTGTTTAAAAATAAAAATTCAAAGTTACAAAAACAAAAATAATTTTTTTTTTTGGATTTACAAATTTTTTTGTTGTTGCTTTTTTAAATTTTTTTTTTTGTATTTACAAATTTGGTATGAGAAAGGTGTTTAAAAATTTAATTAGAATTTTGTAAATTCTTACTGTGTATGTGAAAATGTGAAGAGACCTCTTTCTTTACGCGGAATATGTTTTTCGAATTTGTGTTTCGCACTTTGGTGCCATTATGGGTATCAAATGAAAGGGGCGTATCTCGAAAGTTCAATCAAATTTTTTTGTTTATTTCCCTCTAGGCTGGCAGACCATTTGGGTGTCATTCACAGCAAAAAGAGACCTTTTTATGTTAACTATGTCTGAATTGGTGAATTATTTATAAAAAAGTTCGATTCAGCCCCACTGTGCATAAATGAAAAAATATTATAGACTCTTTTGTATAATTTTATATGGTTTTGGATAATTTTTGATCTCCAGATGATGTGTACTTTTTTGTTTTACTGTTGGCAACTCTGCTCCTATAGCAGATTTAACAAATTTTTGGTTGGATATATTTTGTTGTTAAATAAACTGCGCTAGTGATATTTCCACCACTGTATACTTTCACTATGTTTAGGTTACAAAGCTTTAGTCGTTATTGCTGATGTTGTCATAGTTGTTGTAAATGTTTATACATTTTCTTTTAAACAAAATACAACTGTATAAACTAAAAGTAATTTTCATATAACAATAGATTGCAATCGCTATACAGAATATGAACCACACGTAAGAAAAGAAAATTTGCAAAATGTTAAGTAAAAAAAAAAACATATTACAATAGATCTTAAATTATTTATATACTTAATAGCAAAGCATATAACTAAATAACTTAGTTAAGTGGAGAGGTAAATAAAAAAAAAAATTTACATAAAACATGATAGAGAATTGTGTATTAACCTGAAAATTGTTTTCCAAGATAAAACCTGAGGTAAATAATATTAATGATTTTGTATTTTTCTTTTTATTTGCAGGTAAGAGAATTGCAACGATTAAATAAAAGTAAATTCCTTAAGGTATGCTTTATATTATTGATTTTCTTTCTTACTAAAAATATGCTACGATATTTAAATAATATCATACCTTTAGGATTAAGTAGTTAAAACTAATATTATTTTAATTAGGTTACAGGCTTTAGTGTATTTATGAAAATATTTTAAAAATTTTTCGAAATATTTGGATATCTTAACGCTAAAATGGTTTAGTGGAATTATTGTTAAAAAAAAAAAATAGTAGCATAGTTTTAGGTGCTTAAAAACTAAGAACTACAAAACATTTTTAAAACAATGAAATTTTTCTCATTAAAATTTCCTTTATGTTTTTGTGTGTAAATAAAAATTTATAGTTTTCACACGTCTTTTCGGGGGATTCTTAAAGTTTAGTAGTTTTTTTTTTGTTTTATTAAAAAAAAACTGGGGAAAATTTCTACATGTTTTGTTTAGTATTCTACTAATTAAAAAAGTTTTATTTTTCAAACATTACTTGTTGAACTAAATTAAATGTAAATTTAATATTAAGAAAAAAATGTATATAAATGATGAATTAAAAATCTCACAAATTAAACAAAAATTACCAGGAATTTGTAACAATAGCAAGAGAATATTAAAGGAAAATATAAATAAACTACAATTTATATAAATTTTTTCATGGAACTGATACCTTAAGGGTAATTTCTTTTAAAATGAACATCCTTTTAGAAGGTTATTTCTTTTAAAATTTAATAGAACAATTGCCTGATATTTGTTTTTCTTTTTTAAGTTAAAGCCCTAACGCATGCTTTAAAAAAAACATATCTACCTTCAATTCAATTTATAACCGTACATTGTTGCCAGTTTTCTGTGACTGATAGTGCGACTTCTAAGTCAGAGGAATTTGCAGCTACATCGCATAACATACTGTCCTTCTCTTATGGATCAGTTAAAAATCAGCTACAAATTTTTGAAGCTTTTCTGAATTTTTTTTTAGTTGAAAAAGTCTCAAACAACACAAATTTTGAAAATTTTGAATTTTTTTTTTTTTGGAGATTTTTTAATTTTTGGGACAAAATTAATAATTTAATTAGAAATAGGATCCAGAAATGATTTAAAAAAATTTCTTTTTTCAGAATGTTTTTTCTCGTACATGTTGTTTTCTTGAAAAGTTAAAAATTTTATAATTTATTTACTGTGTTTTTGAAAATATTCAAATTATTGGTGTATAACTTACAATTGCGGGATTTTTGTAAAAATTTGGGCATTTATTGTGAAACATTGGTACAATATAAATTTATTTAAAGTATTGGCCATCGTTAGCTAAGACCTTTTCCCATCTCTCTGGCAACATATGGATTCCGCGCCAAAAGAACTGGCAATTTTTTGAGGCCAGGAAGGAATCATTCCAGTGAGTGAGAGTGTTCTGTATCGATCGAAACCAATGTTAGTCGGTCGTGGTAAGGTCTGGGCTATAAGGCGGGTGAGGCAAAATTTTCCAACCACTATTTTATAAATAGTTTTTAACCGATCTTGCAATATGTGGCCGAGCGTTGTCATGATGGAATGTTACGGCTTCATATCTGGTCGCATATTCCGGGCTTTTCCTCGCTTCAAACGAATCAATTGTGTTCGGTACAGGTCCCCTAGAATCGTCTGGCCCATTTTTAGCAGCTCATAATAGATAGGTCCCACCAAATACAGAGCATTACCTTGGCGCCATGAACTTGGCTTGGTGGCTTTTGCGTTGATTTGGCTGGTTGGCCATGCTTCACATACGATTTCTTGCGCTTCGTTGTCGTAATGGATCCTTTTTTCATCGAAAGTAATGATTCGATACAAAAATTACTTCTTTTTAGGGCGATCCAGCAGCATTTCGGACATGCAAAATCGTCTCTCGGCTTCAACTCCTTGCTTTTCGATGAATTCTGCTGCTTGCAAACGTTTTGAAATTGGTGCTTCAGTGACTTCCAATGATTTAGCAAGTTCTTCTTGAGTTTGACAACAATCTTCATCGAGTAATGCCTTTGCCTTTCGTGTCAAAATCACCACTTCTGAACCGCACAAACCATCTCTCGGACGTTCAAATCGATAGAAACTATTCAGGGTAAGCTTCGATGAGCAATCGATGTTTCATCAACACTTTTTTTCAAGTTGAAGAAGTAAAGCAAAACTTCCCTCAAATGATGCTTTGTTGACACAAAATTCGACATTTCCTAAGCAAAAAAAAAACTTTGTTGTTTATACTATTTCGTTCAATGACTAAGTCAGAATAAATGACAAACGTTTATACTCCAAAACGGCATATAAATTATTAAAGACACAAACCATTTGTAAAGGATACGCCATCTGTTGTGAATCCCGCATTTTTAAGTTATACACCCAACATTTTTACCATTTTTGAGTCTTAATTTATCAAATAAAACACTTTGTACCGCCCAAAAATAAAACAATAAAATTATTTTGAAAATATTTTATGAACAAATATTTTATAATTATATTTAAGCCTCCCAGCAAACAAAGATGATCATTAATGACTCAGAAATGAGCTCCAAAAACATAAACATTTTTTCACTTTTTCCTATGAAAGTGGTCCGTCCAAAAGAGCTCCCTGTGTAATCAGAAATGACTCAGAAAAAAGAACGTATAAAATCGAAATTTTCCTCATAAATTTAAATAATTTTGGAATCTTCTTTGAGTCCGAAAAATTAACCCTCATTTTGAGACAGCTTTTTAGATTGTAGAGACAACTTTTTGGATTGGTTTTTGAGGGTTCATATATTCTTACAAAAAAAGAGTGTTTTCAAAAAAACAATAATCATTTCTACGAGCCATTTAAGAATCTTATTTATGAGCGCTCCGAACTTGCTGGCTGGGCTAATACAAACTCCAGATTCTGAGAAAATTTCCCCATAGAGAAACTCCTGAGTCTTAGTACTTTTTCTTATCAAAAAACCACGTTTCTGGACCCAGTGATAACAGTTTCTTGCCATTTGAGTGTTTTGGTTGCACCCACGAAATTATTTGGTTATCTCAAATAAAAATATCCATGGCTGCAACAGCTAAAAGTTGATTGTCACAATGAATCGGGTTTTCTCTGTGTAGGAAATGCCTTAGATTATGTGGCCTTCTCCTATGGAAAAAATATGAAAAACAAAAAACTTTAGTTATAGTAAAAACCTCAGATTTTGAGGACTTTACTACGGAAAGTCCTTAGCAGCTGTGGGATTTTCTGTGGGAAGAAGTTATCGGAAAAAAAAGATTTTTCTATAGGAAATCCTAAAACTGTAATGGTTTTTCTATTAAAAAAAGTGCTCAGAATTGTAGAGTTTTTCTATAGGGAAACGTCCTCAGAATAATAGGAGAAAATCTTCGGAGTCAAAGGGATTTTCCATAGAAAATGTCTCAGGAAACTGGGGCATTTGTAGTGACAAACTTACTCAGAATCGGATTGGTTTTACAGGAAAAAGTTATCAGAATCTGAGGATTTTTCTTTAGAAAAAGTTGTTGGGCTCTGAGGGCTTCTATTTAGGTAAAAGTCCTTGAAATATAATAGTTTTTTTTATAGGAAAAATCCGTCAATATTTCCAGGATAAATTTTATCGGAATCTGGCAGTTTTACTTAGGAATGCGTTCAGAATAAGTGATGTTCTTTAGCAAAAAGTCCTCCAAATCTAATAATTCTTCTATAGGAATCATATAAAGAAGTTATCAGGATCCTAGGGTATTCGTACAGGAAAAAGTCGTCATAATCTTTAGCTTTTTCTTTAGAAAAAGTCCTTAGAATATAATAGATTTTCTGTAGGACAACATCTTCAAAATCCGTGGGATTTTCTGATTATTTTTTTTCTTCAAATTCTGACCACTTTTATTGAAGAAAGCCTTGGATTTTGAGCTCTTTTTCCTGAAGAAAAAGCCTTAGATTTTTCTTTTTAAAAAAGTTTCAAATTCTAGACCTTCTGAAAAAAGTACTTTTTCAGAAACAGCGGTGTTTTTCGATATGAAAAATACAATATTAAAAACGATATAAACACTTTTTGTTATTGAAAATCCTTAGACTGTAAGCAATTTTTATTTTTATAAAAAAAAAACGTAAATTATGGACATTTTCTTCATAAGTCTCAGATTCTCAGAACTTTTTCCTTTACAAACATCCTTTTTCTGATGGAAAAAAGGATTTTGTGTCATAAAATACCAATATTTGTTCTTAACTTTTATACCAAATTAATTCGAAACTGGTCGTGTCACTTAATAGGTTTCCATTAAACACGAATGTACTACCGGTTTCACTGTCTGATTCACCGGACTCAAAAATCACAAAAGCCTGGCAAAAGCAATAAGAGGCGAAATCTTTTTTATTTCAAAATCTTGTGAGTAAAATTGAAATTTATCAACGAAATAAAAAATCTACGGACAATGTATTTAATTATAAACAAATAATTTATATAAATAAAATGTTTGTGTAATTTTACACATGTTATGTTCAATTATAAACAAATATTGTCTACAAATATATTATATACTTTATTAAAATCATTAATTTTACAATTCAGATATTAATTCTAATCCTACGAAGCCATTCGGCTTGTATGTGTAATTTTACGCATTTTTTGTTTATATTTACCTACTATAAGGTAAATCAAACAACATTTTACTATTTTGAATATAGTAGTAAATTTACGAACATTTTTCAGAGTGTGTGTCTTAATTTTAACCCATTTTCTACAAATTATTTAAGACTTGCTTACTTTTCTCAAAATAACCAAAGTTTAATGCTTAATGAATGTCAAATTCAGAATGTTATGAATGTCAAATTCATATGAAGATATCTGTAGTTAACGTTTAACTCTGATTATTTATTAGATAAATTACCTCGTTATCGACTCACAAGGAAGGTATGCGCTTTACGATTTTAATTAAATTTGGATATGTGATAGTAGAAAAAAAATAAGACATACTTCTATTCGACTTTTTAATAAGAATCTTCTGCAGCTCTCTGAATAAATATTTTAAAATTTATTGGTTTGGGGGATTTGTTCAAATTTGATTAAAAATTGAATTGGGTATGAATTTGAGGATTTGAAATTTTTTTTGAGGATTTTTGGGGATTTCAACTTGCAAAATGGGGGGACATGAGCGAGAACTTTTCTGGTAACACAAACATCTCGCACATGGTCTAAAATTATGAATTGCCATAAACAATACACAAAAAAATTTAAATCGCTTTAATTCCACTTTCAAATAAAATTATATTGTTTTACCAAATAAAGAGATTTTGAGGTTTTCTTGTATGTCTAGTAAGATTATTTAAAATCCATTACTTGCTTATTAAGGTATATTTCTTATATTTTAGCAATTCATGATTTCAGACCAAGTGTGATCTACATGAGATGCTTAAAAATTCTTTACTTGCTTTTGAGAAACATTTCTTATATTTTCAACAACGATTTCAGACCATGTGTGCTCTATAAAGACTAATTTCCTTTTAAACGTAAGACCCACAAATTTTCATATTATAAAAATAACAACAAAAAAAAATATATAAAAGTTAGCAATCTCATTATTGCCTTTCAACCAAAAGGCGATAAAATAACATCAAAGAGCCTTTTTAAACCAATAAATATGATTTTGTGAACAGAAGCAGCAAGATACTTTGATTGATGGTTAAAATGGTGTATTAGATGATTTTTTGCCTAAAGTCAAAACACACATATTTCTAGCAAAAAAAATAAAATACTTAAAGCTTTTGCTCCCTTCTTTCCTTGATATTTAAGCATACATGGGATTAAAGAACATGATTTGGCATTAGCATTTATATGGAAAAATCAATGCCTCAATGGGTTTTCCCCATCTATGCTAAAATTCCTTTTACAGTGTAGTTAATCATAATGTCACATGAATATTTTTGTATTTTTTTTTTAAATCAAGGGTCTGAAGCAATATGTTACAAAATATAAGTTGATACATTGGTTGCAAATTTTTTCTAGATGATTCGTTTAAATAAAAAGGTGTTAGTGTTAATGCTTGATATAAAGCTCAACGGAAATTTGTTTAACGAAAATTTCATATTGTTTTTTTTTTGTGACATTGTACACCTAAAAGTATGCTTTAAATTTCAAGATGTATATGAGGCTTTTTATACCAATTGCCCGTTACAGGGAAAAGTATACCGATGTTTACTAAATATGTACAATGTTAACCCTTTCGCTACATATTTTGTTTAACTGAATAGTTTTTGCATTATTAAACATTTAAAATATCAAAGAAAAAACAAAAACAACAACTAAAAATTTACCACAATTTGCTTTGTCATCTTCCAATATTACTCTGTTGTTTTGACAGATCTAGGAATGCAGTGACATCCATTTTCGACTAAACTTTATGGAAATATAAATCTATGCCTAAACAATATTTTTTGTCGCGCCTCCTAGCGGAGAAATTTTGGCTAAAAATTAAAATTTTAACATGCTGCTGCTCCCAAGCGGGGTAAGATATTTTCTAATTTTAAAATTTGTGTTATTTCCGCATTAAAACTATTCAAAATAAAAAAAAATTCGAAAACATAGCTTACATTTTGAGAACTTTTTGAGAAAACCGCAATTTTCGGCCACTTTTAAAAATTTGTATATGGCAGAATAATTTTTAGAGCAGAAATGTCAAATTTAGTAACAAAATTAAAAAAAACAGACACAATTCTGCAAATTTGTCATTTTATATAGACGCAATCTTCATGTAACGATCGTACAAATTTTGAAAAAAAATATATTGTTTAAAAATAATTTTTGAATATTCTCATTATGTCTCAAGCTCTCCTAATAAAACCAGCCTAAGAAATTTAGCAAACGGGCATTTCATATATTTTTTAATAATTAAAGAACAAAAATTGTAAAAAATAAGGAGGTAAAAAATGATTTTTTCAAAAAAAAAAAAAAATATGGCAACCATGTGCTAATATTTATTTAGAAATTTATATTTTAAATAATCTGTAAGACCTTGAAAAACTATTATCAAAAATGTTCCTCGTAGTGTTTTATATAAGTTTGCTGAACCATGCGCGGTTCCAGCAATTAATATAAGGGGAAAAATCATACGCCACCGTAGACAAATACATTGAGTTGGCCACTGAGGCGTATGATTTTTCCCCTTATATTAATTGCTGGAACCGCGCATGGCTGAACACATCCTATACCTTTAATGGAAGATTCACATTGTTTCCTCCTAAAATCCAGATTTTTGGGTGATTTGAGTGCCAATTCTGAATAAATACGAAATTAACCTTTAAACACATTTTAAGTTTTGACTTATTTCTGGCATTGAACCTAAATTTTAAACTTTGATGTCTTCAGAGACTCATAGTAGAATTTTATGACAAATATTTTTGTGGAACATTTTAACCATCTACCTCTCCAATTAAAGGGAGATTTTGGTCCTTTTTTAAAAAGGCACACAAACGACCCATAAGTTGAAGAGTTACAGGGTTAAAATGTTTCGCAAAAATATTTGTCATGAAATTCTACTACGAGTCTCTGAAGACATCAAAGTTTAAAATTTAGGTTCAATGCCAGAAATAAGTCAAAACTTAAAATGTGTTTAAGGGTTAATTTCATGCTTACACAGAATTGCCGCTCAATAAAGCGTGAAAGTGTGAAAAGTGTTATTTTTTCAGCTCCCCACGCACTTTCAAGAATTGTAGTATTTCATCTTGTGTTGTTATATTCCGGTCAAAATCATGTGGAATTAAAAGAAGTACAAAAAAAGCTTGCCTTGCTTAAAAGTACCAAAAACTGCTGTTTTCCCGAAATCCGCTGAAATAAAATCTCTGCCCTAGCCAAATGAAAAATGGAATTCCTACAATTTTTGTAGTTTTTAATCTCTGATATGTTCTTAATAAAACCTTAAACTACAGTCATTGATTTTTGAAAATTTCTTTAAAAAAAATTTAAAAAAATTTAAAATTGTAGATTTGACAGTGTTTAAAAATTCTGACCTTTTTGGCATTAATTTAAAACGAGTTAGCAAAACACAATATAAAAAATTCTTCTTATCTGAGTTTCTTGGAACTTCTAGAATAAAAAAATGTTTCTGTAGTAGTTTATTTCAATAAATTTTAAAATTTGGACCCGAAGTTCTTGATTAAGTGGTCTGCGACACATGAGTTGCCGGGTGAAATGGTAATAACTCAGCTGTATTTTAACCGATTTAAATTTTTATTGCTTTATTAGAAAGAGAATTAATTCTAAATCACGATTTCTTAATGTTTTTAATTCGAATTAGTTTTAAAATATCAATATTTTTGAAAAAATTCACAAAAAGTCATATTTTCCCCTTGTAATCTATGTATGTTCCAAGTACCTCATTAAGTCTGCATACACTGATAATAATTCATGCATCAAATTACAAAAAATTAACAAATTAACAAAAAATTTCGTAAAATATACAAAAAAATGGTTTATTTTACGAAAGTTTTTGTTGTTTTGACATTAATTTCGTATTTTTATGCATGGATTATTATGTATGCATGCACTCCTAAACAATTCTGGTTTAAGTAAACGGAGATTAAAGTGCCTTAGGAGCAGGCTGACTGTCACTACACCTACTGGTACTCCTCTATCTCTATGCGCTATCGATTATTCAATTCGCCACATCCAAAATAGCAAAAATCTCAATTTGTAAAACTGTTGCTATTTTGCCCATGGAAACACACTATCTGTTCACATCGACCATATACCATCCCCATCCAGTCGTTAGAGTTACTAAATCCATTTTTGTAGAAAGTATCAGTATAATCCACAAGTAACTCAGTTGGATTGCCCCAATCCTCTCTACTCGGAATGATTACACCATACATTCTACCGAATGCATTTGAAGCATTGGACAAAGTTCCGAAAGTACTGCTGCTACATATGCAAATACAGTTACTAACACAATCGAGCTTACATCTCTAATCCTAAGTTTGAGCCTGAAAAATATCTTAATGTAGCTAAAAATGTAAACAAAAATTTATTTAAACTTCGTTGGGTGCCATTAATTAGTCCACAATTTAACTGTCTTTGTTTAGATTCTTTTTATTCTTTTATTTATTAAAGCATTTTTCCCAATTATATTATTAAGTTTACATTTAAATAAATTTTTCAATGACTGCTTAAAAATCAAAGAACATAATTTACACAACAATCGTGCTACATTTAAATTGTATTTCTTACAACACTTGAAGGTTATATAAAAGTACATCCCCTCTTATTATTGAAAAACAAAAACACTCTTATTTGATATTGTGTATTTCTTAAGTGTTTAGTTGTTTGCTTTGATACGATTTATTTATTTGTTTGAAGTTCCTCTGAACTTTATATAGTTTTAAATATGGTAGTTAAACGCCTAAATGTAGGCTACAAATTTACAATATAAATAAACATTCTGTATTTCTATTTATAACAGAAATACAACACAAAACGTGCGGAAACAAATTTTAACTGCAAAGAATAAATAAAGAAATAGCAACAACTGCCAACAAATAGTAAAAGAAAAAAAAAAAACAAAAAAAATTTACAATAAAACAACTATTTATTTAATATATAGTGCAAGCGTAAGCATATAAATAACAAAAGATAGAAAATTTCTCAGAAATATAAGAAAAATTATACAAATTTATATAAATGACTTTGAGGTGTTTAAATAAATGCCATTACTACAACAAAAGTATAAAGTAGGGGTGGTTTAATGAGAAATTTAATTAGAAATGAAATATTAGAAAACGACAAAGGGAATTATAATTAAAATAATTACATACCCACAGCGTGACTTAAGGCTGTAATTGTATATTTTAAATTTTAAAATATTGTATAATTTTAGGTGGAATATATAATAAATTTAAAGATCATTTTAATGTTAAAATAACAAAGGATGGACAATACAGTGTTTTAATGTATTTTTGTTCAGTGCTTTTTCATTTTTACAAGTTACTTTTAATTTTAAGGAAACTTTGAAAACTTTTCGTATTTTTCGAAGAAAGACTTCACAAAAGTAGAGATATCATTCTTGTAATGCACAAGGCTGTCTTTAACATTATCATAAAATTTAAAAAAATATGTGTTTCTTCACTTGGGAATTAAAAGAAATCTGAGAAATCTAAGCAATTTTTAACAAGTACTTAATACTAAAGTGGCGATTTCACTCACCAGGTTGGGCGCCATTTGTTGTTACCACAACAACAGTTGAGAAATCCTTGCATTTGAATCAGGGGAAAAGGCAGCTTCATCATGGGATATTTTTTTCAATAGACTCTAAATAGGAAATGTTAGTAAAATTTATAAATTTTCATCAAAATCGAGAAACGAGAAAAGTTTGTCATATTAGTTATCCGTTTTAAGAAAATTTGAATATGTGATAGAGAAAAAAGACCAAAACCAAGACTTTCTGAAGTTACCATTTTAAAAAGTTAACTCTGATAACCAACTAGTATTTATCGTTAATTTTTCAATCGAAAGCCTTTAATATTGTCAGTTATTTTAAACAAAATTTATTAAAAATCTGTTATTGTAGTGCATCCCTTGTAAGTTTGTATTGGCTTTTGGATTTTATTACAAACTTTTTCCATTAAATATTTTTAATTTTTGTTTCTGTTAAACTAAACGTAAGTAAGTTATTAATTAAAAACCAATTTTAACCATTGTTACAAAACTTTTTGCTTTGAAAAATTATTTACAAATGGGTTTTCATTTCTATTTGGTTTACAAAATGAGGAAGTTTGTTTAAAACAAATTTACAAAAGTTAAGAGGAACAAAATAATGTATGTATGTTACCTACATACATACATATAGTCTGTAGGTATAAAAAAAAGTAAGTAAATGAAAAATATTAAAACTTACGGGCAACTTTAATAAACAGAAACTTTCAGGCTAACAGAAATAAAGTGATAGTAAAAGGTTGCCACCCTCAGCGCTACCTGTCACTTTCAACATAAATACTTTTGATTAACAGCCTAAAACACAAAGTTTGTTGAAATAACAAAAAATTTTTAGTCAATTCTTTACTAAGAAAATTGTTTATTTCTACAGATTTAATTTTAGGTCACAAATTGAAAATATACATCAAATTTTCTATTATTAGTTGCACATAAATAGATGGCACTACACAATACAGTAGTGTTATGGAAGGTGACAAAACAAATTGTGTTAATGTGAAATGTTTAATAACGCTCTTGGAAGAGAACAATAAATTCTCATTAAGTTTTTAATTTAATCTAACAAATATTGCTAGAAATTCTAAAATCGTCGTCTTGTGACGAATGAAATCCGGATAGTGACATATGCCTTCAACAAATTAATTTTCAAAATTTGTTAAATAAGTTTTTGGGATTTTAGAACATTTAATTCTTTTAATGCCATTAATATATATATGTATTCCGATGAATATAAATTTAAAATATTTCTATAAAACTGCCGACGCTTTAATATGTGTGTATAAATAATAAATATTTATGAATTTTAATGATAAATTTTAATTTTCATGCAAATTTATAGACTATATTTAGGGGTTTTCTGGTACAAGAAAAACATAAATTGAAAACTTTGTTTTTTTTACTTACTTTTTGCACATTATTTTCATGATTTAGTAATAAATTTCATTTAATAATTTTAACAAAAAGCTAAAAAGCTTTAAATGTATTTGTATAAAAAAAAAAAATATTATAGTATATCCTAAGGCGTATTTGAAAAAAAAAATTACATTAAATTTAGCAAATATGAAAATGAAATAAAAAGAAAACAAATAAGGTTTTAATGGAGGTTTGACTAAAAATAAATGAAAATTCGAAGAATAGAAAAAAAAAACAAAAATAACAGAAATAACAGAAACCAAATATGGCTGTAAAAAAAAAAACTTAAAGCATGATTAAAGGCGTTAATTTACCAAAAAAAAAAAGTCTTTCAAAAAAAGTTAAAACTAGATGTCCTGAAAAGTATTTTATTAATTTTCTGTAATATTTACAGGTTAAAGTAACAGTAATTTATAAAAAAATATCCGTATTTGATTTAACCCTTTGACGACCATAGGTAAGGTATGCTTGCCCAAGGGTTTTTCGCATTTATAATTGCCCAGACAAAAGATAGAGTAAATTTGATTGATTGATTGATCTGATTTGTAAAGGAGAAATGGGGGAACAAAAATCTAGTAGGCAGCAAATCCCTACCTAGTCCCGCTTTCCCCCTGCGAGCCCCCGAAGTTGGTTATTTAGAATTCTTCATTTAAGGGGTAAAAAGCACAAACTTTGAAAAGCGAAATGAAGGGCAAGCAAGGGGTCTATTAGGTAAATTTTTTGTAACGTATCTATAATTTAGTTCCAGATCACGAAAATAAAATAATAATAAAAATCGCTCCGTCCGGAACGGCAAGGTCGCCAAATGGCAAATATTTTTGGCAAGCGAAATGAGGGTTAAGGAGGGGTTCTACGGAGCCAATTTTTCTTGGCATAACTATTATTAAGTCAGAGATTATGAACATTGCAAAATTTTTAAAATCGCTGCGGCAGAAAATGTATGGTCCTCAAAGGTTAACACCTCTTCTGTCGTTGTCATACGTTGCAATTTACTCTACACCAATAGTAAAAAATCTGTAAACATTTTAGTTAAAACTTAAAAATTTGTTAGATTACTTTACAGAAAAAACTTCTGAAATAAGCAGCATATTAAATATAGAGAATTTTAGTTATATTTGAGTTAAACTTTTATTAATAGAAAATCACAACTTGACCTGTTAAAATCAGCAAAAAAAATTTGATAAATAATTAGTAGACAAAAAAATTTCACAAAAAAATTCAAAAATTTCAAAGCTTTTTTCGATTTTTTTTTTAATGCAAATAAAAAACGAATCAAATATTTCTTTTAAGTTTAGCAGGATAGTTGCTATTTGCATTCAACTAAATTTATTTTAAAAATAACTAAAATTTTGTAGTTTTATCAGTTTGTTTCTGCTATTTTTAGTGTACTATAATTTAGCAAAATGTTCTGCAGATTTTACAGCATAATTTTTAATTTTAAATTAACTAAAAGTTAACTCAAATACTGCTAAAATTTTGTAAATTTAACAGTTTTATTTTGGCTGTTCTTATTTGACCAAAATTTAAAAAAAAAAACATTAGAATTAAAAATAAATGTTAAAATTCAAAAAATCGCTAAATTTAAAAAGAAAAGCCACAATTTAAAATATCGCTAGAATTTAAAAAAAATTCTAAAATTTAAGAAAATTGCCACAATTGAGTAAAATTACCAAAATCTAAAAAAAAAACGCTTAAATTAAAAAAAACGTTAAATTGAAAAAACGTTAAATTGAAAAAACGCCAAGTTAAAAACAATAGCTAAAGTTTTTAAAAATCGCCAAAATTAAAAAAAAAATCGTTAAAATTAAAAACAAATGTTAAATCGCGGAATACTAAAAAACATTAAATTTAAAAAACGCCAGGTCAAAAAAAAAATAGTTAAAGTCTTTAAAAATCGCCAAAATTTAAAAAAATCGTTGAAATTAAAAACAAATATTAAATCGCGGAAATGAAAAAAATCGCTTAAAAAGTCTATTCTAAAATTTAAGAAAATCAATAAGATTGAAAAAAATTCAAAATCGAAAAAAATACCAAAATATTAAAAATTGCCTAAATTAAAAAAGGACAGAGTTTAAAAAAATCGCCAAATTTAAAAAAAAGCTAAAATTTAAAAAATCGCCTAAATTAAAAAAAAAATTGTTGAAATTAAAACTTAATTTTAAATCGCTTACAAATCTACTCTAAAATTTAAGAAAATCGATAAAATTGAATAAAATTACCAGAATGAATAAAATCACCAAAATCTACAAAAATCACTTAAATTAAAAAACGCTACAATTGTAAAAAAAACCCAAATTAAAAGAAAATGATAAAATTTTAAAAATCGCCAAAAATTAAAAAAAAAATCGTTGAAATTAAACACAAAATTTTAAATCGCTTACAAATCTACTCTAAAGTTTAAGAAAATCGATAAAATTGAAGAAAATTGCAAAAATTGAATAATATCACCGTTGGCCGTTTTCGTTTAGTTCTCGATATAGGGACGATAATGTTTGCACCAGAGTTTTAGGGATTTTTTAAGTTTTGGCGATTTTTTTGTAACTGAAGCAGTTTTTCACAAGTTTATTGAGTTTTCCGATTTAAATTTGTCACGATTTTTTTTTAATTTTTAAAATTTCTAAATTGGCGATTTTATAAATTTTGCCATTTTTTTTTTTTCAATTTTGACTTTTTTAAATCTTCACGATTTTTTTGAAAATTGTTTTTTTTTAATTTAATTTGTGACGATTCTTTTTTAGTTTTGTTATTTTTTAATTTATAAATGATTTTAAATTTTGGGTTTTTTCAATTTTGATTTTTTTTTCTTAATTTTAACGATTTTAAAGTTTTAGCGATTTTTTAAATTTTACCGATTTTTTAACTTCACTGATTTTTTCCAGTTTTTGCGGTTTTTTTAAATTTCGATAATGTTTATCAGTTGTAGCGTTTCCAGCGATTTTTTTAAATTTCGAGTTTTTTTTGCTAATTTTAGCGATTTTTTTTGAGAACTTTTTTAATTCTTACGATTTGTTTTCCATTTTGGCAATTTTTTCCAATTATTATTAAAATAATAATTTTGGCGATTTTGTTTGTCAGTTTTGGAGTTTTTCTTAATTTCAGCGATTTTTATAGTTTTAACGATTTTGTAAATTTTAACGATTTTTAACTTTAGTGATATTTTAAATTTCTAGCGACTTGTTCAATTTTGTATTTTTTCTTAACTTTAGCGATTTTTTTCTGAGAGTTTTTTTTTAATTTTTACGATTTTTCCATTTTAGCGATTTGTTTCCAATTATTTTTTGAATATGGCTAATTTTTAGCCAATTTAGCATTTTATTTTTAATTTTGCCGATGTTTTTATTGTCAGTTTTGGAGTTTTTCTTAATTTAAGCGATTTTTATAGTTTTAAATTTTACCGATTTTTTAAATTTTACCGATTTTTTTAACTTTAGTATTTTTTTTTTAATTTTTGGCGAGTTTTTAAATATTGGTGATGTTTATCAGTTCCAGCAGTTTTTTTAATTTCGAGTTTTTTTTTTCTTAATTCCAGCGATTTTTTTTGAGAGCTTTTTTAATTCTGACGATTTCTTTTCTCATTTTAGCGATTTTTTTCCAATTATTATTTAAATAATAATTTTGGCGATTGTTTTTTTTTGTCAGTTTTGGAGTTTTTTAAGTTTAGCGATTTTTAAAGTTCTAGCGTTTTTTTTTAATTCTTACCTGTTTTTTTATTTTAGTGATTTTTTTCAGTTTTTTCTTTTTTATATTACAGTTATAGTGTTTTTCCAGCAATTTTTTCAATTTCAATCTTTTTTTCCTAATTTTAGCGTTTTTTTTAAAGCTTTTTAATTCTGACGATTTTTTCTAATTTTAACGATTTTTTTCCAATTATTATTTAAGTAATAAATTGGCGAATTTTTTGTTGTCAGTTTTGGAGTTTTTCTTAATTTTAGCGATTTTTTATTCCTTTTAAGCGATTTTTTATCTAATTATTGTTTGAATAATAATTTTGTTGATTTTTTTTTTGTCAGTTTTGGTATTTTTCTTTATTTTGACGATTTTTATAGTTTTAGCGATTTTTATAGTTTTAACGATTTTTTTAATTTTATCGATTTTTTTTTAACTTCAGTAATTTTATTTTTTAATATTTTGGCGATAAGTTTTCTTGATGTTATTAGTTCTAGTGTTTTTTCTAGCGATTTGTTCAATTTCATGTTTTTTTCTTAACTTAAGCGATTTTTATTGAGAACTTTTTTAATTATGACGATTTTTTTCCATTTTGACAATTTTTTACAATTATTATTTGAATTATAATTTTGGCGATTTTTTTTTCAGTTCTAGTGTTTTTCTTAATTTTGGCGATTTGTATAGTTTTAGCGTTTTTTTTTATATTTGGTTGATGTTTACCATTTCTAGTGGTTTTTTCAGCAAATTTTTTAAATTTCTAGTTTTTTCTTAATTTCCGTGATTTTTTTTGTGTTTTGGAGTTTTTGAATTTTGACGATTTTCTTCCCATTTTAGCGATATTTTCCAATTATTGTTCAAATAAAAATTTTGGAGATTTTTTTCAGTTATAGCTTTTTTTTCGCGCAGTGTTTTTCAATTTCGAGTTTTAGCTTAATTTTAGTAATTTTTTTTTGGAGGTTTTATAATTTGAAGATTTTTTTTATTTTAGCGATTTTTTCCAAAATTCAATTTTGGCCATTTTTGTCAGTTTTAGTGGTTTTTCCAACAGTTAATTTTATCAATTTTTCCATTTCCATTTATTTATTTATTTCTTAATATTAAGTGCAAAGATTTAATCTTATATGAAAGCACTAAATTACAAAGTAGTTATAATGAATACCGTTCATATTAAATACAAAATTCGGAAAAAGAAAAATAAAATTAAAAATAACAATAAAATATAAAAAGAATAAAAAGAATAGAATTGTTAACAAAAGTCAGAGAAAATTTTTAACATTAAAAGTGGTATAAAACATTATATAAAAAATTGTCATGAGAATGGTTTTAAAAATATTTTAAACAAAAATGTTAGATATTATTTGTAATAATCAAATATACTTTTTTTGAATTGCGTTGCGCTGCGGACCACCTGTAAGTGATGGGGAAGATGATTCCAAATACTAATGGTATAAATAAAAAAATGTTGATCCGAAAAATGAGTGCTGTGTGGTATTTGAATAATACGATATCCTCTTTCTGATCTAAAAGGTATTATTCTATCATGTAAATATTGTGGTTGACCTGTATATATAAGCTTATGGAGGTAAATTAGCGATCTACATTTTAACAAATTCTCGAATGTAACTCCAAAGATCTGTTTCGAATAATGCGATATTCTACTAGAGCGGTCTATACCAAAGACATATCGAGTAATGCTATTAAACGCTATTTTCAGTTTACTCAAACTAGACGCATCACAACCAGAAAACAATTCGCATCCATATAGCAATGTAGGTATAAGGTATGTTTTGGCCAGCAGCATTCTGACTTCAAAAGGTATAAACCATTGTGAACACCATAAGTTCCTTAGCATTCCATAAGTTTTGCCAGTTGTTATGCTGACATGGTCACTCCAAAGCAAATGTTTATTGAAAGTGATACCCAGATTTTTAAAATTATCAAAAATATTTATTTCTGATTGGCCCAGAACAATATCCGGTATATAAGGTATATTCTGTCGCTTCTTCGTAATAAGCATATATTTAGATTTACTAGGATTTAGACATAATCCATTTACTGAAGCCCATGCTCTTATATTTTCCAAATCAATATTGATTTTACGTACACAATCTTCGATGTCCGAAACTTCACAGCCAATGTAAAGTTGCACATCATCAGCGTACATCTGGACACGACAGTGTATTAATTGATATGGAAGATCATTGGCGTAAACTGAGTACAACAATGGTCCCAAAATAGATCCTTGCGGAACACCTCTGGTTAACTCAACACTACTTGAAACAATATTGGCATTGTAAACAGATTGGGATCTTCCAGTTAAGAATACATCAGTTTTGTGGCTGTAGATGAAAAGTTGAAAAATTTGTTCAGCTTTAGTGCAAGAATATCAGCATTAACGGTGTCAAATGTCTTGGAATGATCCAGAAGAATTAAAAATGCAGCTTTGTCATCGTCAAGTTGTGATCTTAAATATTCTGTGACGTCAATCAAGGCAGACACACAACTATGTTGTGGTCGAAATCCCGATTGACGTGAAGTAAGCAGGTTGTGTTGTTGTACAAATTCAATAATTTGATTGTGCATTAAACGCTCTAATACCTTGGAAGGATAAGGAAGAATAGCTATAGGACGAAACTCATATTCTGATTTTGGAATTGGAACAATCTTTGCGTATTTCCACTTGGAAGGAAAAGTTGATTTAGTAATAATTGAGTTAAACAAATTGGTAATGTAAGGCAATATATACGGGAAAATCATTTTAATAAATTTAGGATGTACTCCATCATAGCTTGTAGCATTGGATTTAATACTGAGGAAACTTTTATATACCTCTTCTTCAGAAAAACAATTAAACTGAAATTCAATGCGATCATTAGTTACTATATGGTTTCTATAATGGACAACATTAGCATTAGACTTTGGTAGATCAGTAAATTTACGATTTAATTCATCGACATTTATCTTATCCATACTAGCTTGAGATTTACCAGTTATTCCAATATTACGGATTTCATTCCATCTCGCCTTGCTATCTATACAGTTCGTAAACTTGGATTTATAATAAGAAGATTTTGCTACTTTAATGCTGGTATTAACCCTATTCCTCAATGACTTAAACATTGATTGTAATTCGGACGTTTTAAATCGCTTCCACCTTGCGTAGGCTATATTACGTTGATCAATTAACCATTTTATGCCTGAAGTAAACCACGGATTCATATTCGTTATTTTTCTTTTCGTTCTTAATGGCACAAATTGATGGAAAAGCTGTTCAATATTATGCTGAATAAAATTAAGCTGTTCATCAACTTCAGACATATAGTACGTGTTATCCCATTCAATTTGTGAGAGTTTAATGTAAAGGGCATCAAAATTGATACAATTAAAATCTCTATAGCTGAAGCTTTCCTCCGATTTAATTTGTTTGAAGTCGAAACTGGTAAAAATAAGGTCATGTTTTGAAAAAATAGGTGCAGAGATTTGTTCAAACATCAGAACTTTTGACAACGAATTAGTAAAAAATAAATCGAGTAGTGAATTTGAGCTACTTGAAAAATGTGTTGGTACAGTTTTGTTCACAGCATCCAAACCAATATATTTCATTTCATCAGTTAGTGTTGAATCTACCAAGATGTTGCAATTAAAATCTCCAGATATTAGAATATTTTCATACCCAACAGCTATATTAGATAATTCCAAGAAGAACTCTTCAAGGTTTATGTTTTTATTTGGAAAGAAAGAGGAATTCAATTTTTTCTCCTACCTTTGATTTAGCCTTAAGTTTACATTGCAAATTATTCTTAACATATATCGCAACTCCACCACCTTTTCTATCTTTTTTACCAATTTTTTGTTGACGATCAGCCCTAAATAGTTTATATCCCAATAATTTATAGGAGTCATCGTTTATACCAGCACTAACCAAGTTTCAGAGACACATACCACGTCTACACTTGAGGATTCAAAAATGTATCGGAACTCTTCAATTTTATTTTTTAAACTTTTCGCGTTTATGTGTACGACATTTAGACCATTTTTCATTTTAGTAAATACTCTAATCATATTATATGTATTGTATTTGGAAATCATCCCCAAATTATTTAAATGATTCGCCATTATATAGGAGCAGGCAACAACGCAAGCAAGTAAATTTGACTGTTTAAGAAATGATATTACATGTGATATAAAAAGATTAGTTATGCAAAAGTGTAATTTTAATTTAAATAAAGACATATTAGAAAAAAACAAGTTAGAAAAAGTCAAGTTAATATGTGTAGTTATTAAGACCAAATATGAGTTTAAAAGATGGAATACAATTATTTGACTATTCATCACCAACAATATAGTAACGATTAATTTATAAACGAAATAAACTATAAATGTCATTAATACTATCAATGTTAATCGGTTTGTCGGCCTTGTTCACTTTAACATACACAATTCCACGCATCGAATAAACAGATGATAGTTTTTTATCTTTCCAGAGTTTAATAGCTTCAATATAGATTTTAAAGTTCCTAGGAGTCAAATTTTCTTTCACGGTAAATGGAGCGTCCGAAGCAAACCCAATATCGTTTAATGTCAATGGACCGTTTCGCATTCGTGATAGAATTGAAATCGATTTCAATAAATTGTTTTTATCAAATGGTGTACCAAGTCTCACGATAATTGCTGGATCTGCGTTATTGATCCCGGCTTTGGTTTTTCTTAAACGAAAGATAGATTTTACCACGGGACGTTTAATGTTCACTGTTGCGCACAGATTATCAAAAATTTGGATTATATTATCATTTTCATACATCGGTACACCGTTAATTCGTATGTCGCATGCCACAGCTGCATTTTCATGCTTATCAATTTCTTTCTTGAGATCCACTATTTCTTTTTTTAAACCAAAAACTTCAGTCGCAACAGATTCTAATTCACACATTCTTTCTTTAACATCATTTATTTCAATTTTAAAATCTTGAATTGATTTTTCAAATTTTTCCATTGTTTTATTTATTTTTGATTCGATTAAATTTAAAAGGCGATCTTCACAATCACGGAAAATATTTCCAATAAGTGTTTCTAATTTATCTGTTAAGTCATTACTTAACTTATCAAACCGTTTTTCAATTGTTGTAATCGTTTTAAACGGCGATTGTATATTAGTTAAACGGGGTGCTTTGGCAATACTTTCAACAATAGAATTTTGTAAAACGTCTCTTAAGCATTTATTCTTTGAACTGCTACCACATGGTTCTTCTGGTTCATAATTATCATGAATTGCATCTACATCAATATTTTTTTGAGTAGTTGTTTTTTTATTTTTAGGTTTCATGTTTTCCAATTTAAGTTTAATAACACTGTGAGACAAATGGTAGGGGTCAGTGATCGGGAAGGGTTCAAACTACCGGGGAAAGTTATATCGGTAAAAAAGAAGTTATACGTGTCCCGGCGTTTCGCTGGGTCACCACTAGGAATCGAGATATATCGATTTGACCTTTGGTGGTCTTTTTTTGACATAACTCGAGAACCACTAGTCCAATTTTGCTCAAACAATTTTAAAAAATTAAAAATTACAATTCCTTTAATCTGTTCATATAACGTTTTTCTATATACTCAACAGTTTTGCCGGTAAAAATAAATGTATGAAGAAAAAAATATTTTTTGCCTAAAATATTAAAAAAATGTAATAAACAAAAGGTTATTGATTTTTATGGTAGCGGTAACAAACATTTATTTTTACCGGCAAAACTGTTGAGTATATAGAAAAACGTTATATGAACAGATTAAAGGAATTGTAATTTAATTTAATTTTTTTAAAATTGTTTGAGCAAAATCGGACTAGTGGTTCTCGAGTTATGTCAAAAAAAAGATATATCTCGATTCCTAGAGGTGACCCAGCGAAACGCCGGGACACGTAAAACTTGTTTTTGACCGATATAACATTTCCCGTTGGTTTCATCCCATCCCGATTTTGACTGTCGCATAGTGTAATTGATTACAATTTATTTATTTCCAAAATATATGCTATAATTTTGCACATCGGTGTCGTTTTTTAAATTTAACGGTCCGATATTTTAGCGATTTTTTTTTTCAATTATTGCTTAAATAAAATTTTAGAGATTTTCTTCAGTTATAGTGTTTTTTCCAGCAGTTTTTTTTTTATTTCGAGTTTTTTTTTCTTAATTTTAGCATTTTATTTTTCATTGTGAAATTCACTGCAAATACCGAAACAGCTGTAAAAACAGTGAATTTTACTGTTTTGTCAGTAATTCTTTTTTTTATCATTTATGTAATATGAACAAATGTAATTAGAGTCCGATTTAATATCTCGTGAATTATTCTTGTTATTAAAAACAAATGAATAGAACATTTAAATTGATGTCTTTTATGGTTTATTTTATTAACGGTCAAAAATAAATGAAAATAAGAGCTAAATTTAATTAAATATGAGTGGTGCTGTTTTTAAGTGAAATATCAGTTGTTTCTAAATACATTTGTAGCGATTTTTACCTACATAACTGTTTGTGTAATATTAGTGTGGTTTGCGAAATATTAGTCTAATAGAAACAGCAAGAAAATATCTGTTAAATCTACAAAATTTAAGTTATATGTCCGTTATTTTTTTGCTATAAAATCTTTAAACTTATTTTGTTGTGAAGTATTATTTTTGGCAATTCATGATTTCACACCACATGTGTAGTGTAGAATTTATAAATGTTCAATTATTTATTAACTAGAAAAATGTGTTTATTAAAAACTCATTAATTATTTATATCTAATTATTACACAGAGAGAATTCTACTGAACGAAAAATAACGAGATTTTTTACTAAACTTCTTCTTCAAATAGTGAATAGAAAATTTCTTAAAATTAATAAAAAGCTTCTTATTTTTCATAAAACTTTCTTTTTCATATTGAATGGAAAATTTCTTAAAATTAATAAAACTTATAGTTTAGTGAAACTTCTTCATTGAGTATATGAAAATTCTAATAAATAATAGTTTTCATAACATTTTATGAAAAGTTGCATAATTTAAGGAAAATTTTAAATTTCATTACTTTTACGCCTAAAAATGTTGATTAATGATATAATAATAAAATTAATTCTCTTAGTTCAGGGAGAATTAATTATATTGGACGAGTTTTAATAAAACTTTTAAGTAAACTATAGAAAAGTTCTTCACACAGTGAATGAAAAATTTCTTAAATTTAATGAAAAACTCCACAATTTTAATGAAAGTAGTTTTTATATGAATCTTCTTCATTGAGTGTGTGAAAGTTTTGGTCACTTTAATTTTCACAAAATTTAATGCAATTTTTTTTTAACTTAATGAAAACCTTAAATTGATGTTATCCACTATGATTTCATTGCTTTAAAAAAAATTCATTAATATCATATCGAAATGTTCTCAGTGTAGGAATATTCTGCAATTCTACAGCATATTAAATTAATTATTTATTTTTTTACATTTTCGTTTTTTTTTTTTTTTGTAATTTAAAATTCCATTGTAACACAATAAATATAAATAACTAATTAAATAACTATATTTTTCACTAAAAATAACATTTATAAAATGTTATGTTCATAAATTATAATGCCGTGAAATTTTTTTCTTCACAACTTTTGTCATTAATTTCTTTTTTGTGAACTACTCTATAATATGAAATATGGCAAGAGGCTGTAATATATACTTTTAGGCTATTAAAAACTATACAAGAGGACTTTGTTATACATTGGTGATAAATTGCTGGAAAACAAAAAACAAACAAAAAAAGTCTATAGTTTATAAAATACAACAAACTGCAGGCAAAACATGCATGGGACCAGTTAATTGGCTGGTGTAATTAATGGATGATTTCATTATATTTGCATTGATATAAATTGTAGATAAATAGTTCACATCCCATGTGAAAATTTAAATATATATGAGCATACATGATCATACATTGACCTGTATATGGTCATGCGTGGGCATACATAGTCATATACGTCCATGTCTAGTTCGATGTATGACCATACATGATCTCATATATTTCCATATATCTTCGGATGCGAAATTTGAGAGTATATTACAGTACATGTTCATATCTAACCATATATGCTCATATATTATTCATATGTGCTCATATATGATCATATATGGCCATATACCTCTATATACCCTCAAATTTCGGATCCAAAGATATATGGAAATATATGAGATCATGTATGGTCATACATTAAACTATGCATGGACGTATATGACCATGTATGCCCATGCATGATCAGATACAGATCATTGTATGATCATGTATGCTCATATATATATATATAAATTTTCACATGGGATCACAATTTTTTTTTTAATTAATGATAGTGTTTTTACGGGTCTCATTTCATTGATCATTGATCAATTAATTGCAAGAATATCGATGACAATGGTTTCAAACTTCATTTAGCGGTGAATGGAGAAAAATCAATGAGATAGAAGAAAAATCGGCAAATCGATCAAATCGGAAAAAATATGTTTAAATCGATTAATGTCAATAAAATCCAGTTTTGCTCCATATTCCATTTCGTTCGCGGTATTTAGTATTCCAATTCCACTCATTCCCTGTTCCGTTCCATTTTATTCCTCTTGTTTCAATTTCAGTCGTTGTCCCTTCCATTCCAATTCATTCTTCAGCTTTAACCCTTATTCGTTTTCATTTATCAGGATTTTTTTTTTTTTTTTTTAAACAAATTCTTTTTCATTACCAGTAAAAGTTTGAAATACCGTAACCTCAATTTTTCAAAAATCTTAATGGCAACCGAAATAAAGAGCAGAATTATACCGGTACCAAAATCATAACCGATGTTAGTTTCGGATGCTAAATGCTTTAAACTGTAATCGCTAAATTAGCAATTCAATATACCAATTTTAAAATTGTAAGCGATTGAAATATTAGTACCGTTAGTTTTAAAACCCCTTAACCGTAATCGAAAAAAAAACACAAAATTCTACCGGTACGAAAACTGTAAACTACAAGCAAATTTCAGTGGTAATAAGAAATGCCCATGTATGTTGTAAAACAATTTTAATAAAATTAAAATAACGAAAAAATAAACTTTCTATCCAACAAATTTAAATTAAAACTAACTTTTGGTCATCAATTTGTTTAGCCCTTCAGTGCATGGCCTTCAATAAGAGCGCTACAAAAGTTTTTTTAAATAAAACAAAAACGGTTTTGGATATCAATGAAATTCTTTATTCGTGTGAAAGTACGTTCGATGCCATTATGTATGGAAATCGATCTCTTTTGCATGGCCACCACGGGCACGCTTGCAGAAGTCTAGACGCTGATCCCAATTTTCGACGGTTTTCAAGCATAAATCGGCCGATATTCGTACGAAGTTCATCAATCGTCGCTGGCTGGTTGGCATAGACCATAGATTTGACGTAGCCCCACAGGAAATAGTCCAACGGCGTCAAATCGCACGACCGAGGCGGCCAATCGACTGGACCATTTTGTGAGATAACACGTTCTCCAAACTTGGTTTGCAATAAATTGATTGTGACATTCGCTGTGTGGCTTGTGACGCCGTCCTTTTGGAACCACATGTCCTCCAAATCCATATCATCCAATTGGGGCCAAAAATATTCGGTTATCATTGAACGGTAGCGATTCCCATTCACAGTAACGTGCCGGTCTTGATCATCACGGAAGAAGTACGGCCCAATGACGCCGCCGGCCCATAAACCGCACCAAACCGTAATTTTTTCGGGATGCAATGATGACTCATGGAGTACGTATTGTACGAGTATTGCTGTCTGACCAATAACGCATATTTTGTTTATTGACGAAGCCATTCATTATGACGACCATAATGAAGGCCACTGACTCCGAATTTCGGTAGTAAATTTTAATAATTTCGACTCGTTGTTGGCTCGTATATCTTTCCATCATGAAATGGCAAACCTTACTGAAGAGAAATGTCAAAAGAGCGGCAAGAAATATGGCGTCGTTTGCTGTCCCTGTCTTTCTACTTTTGTAGCGTCCCTGTTGAAGAACCCTTATAACTAAAATTCTGTAACAGTTTTAATTTTGCTGTTCTCATTTTACTAGTATTTAGTAAAAAATCTGCTAATTTTAACAATTTTTTCTGCAGCATCATTTTTAACTAATTTTTAGTAACTTTTTCTGCTCTTTTTACAGATTTATTTCTATGAGTGTAAAGGAAGGTATTGCAAGCTAAATAATGCGATTATATTGATATTGGATATGTTGTAGATCGATTGCCATTCTAAGAAGATTGAAGTTGTAAGATCGATTTATCTCGGATTTTGATCCATTTAGCAAATTTTTTTCGCGTTGTTAGCGGGTTAAATTGTTTTCTTTTAACTAAAATTTTACTCAAATACAGCTAAAATTTTGTATATTTAACAGTTTTATTTTTGCTGTTGCTATTTTACTAATAATTAACAAAAATAATCTACTAATTTCGGCAAATTTTTCTGCAAGGTCATTTTAACCAAAATTTTTACAGACTTTTTTCCATTAGTGTAAGTTTGTAGAATATATATTTTGGAGTAAAAGAGTTTTGTTTAATTTAAATGGACCCGTATTTTTTTTTTCAATATGCTTGCTATTGTAATTTGGATTTTAAATAATTTTTTCCACAGTTATTTTTGATTACTTTTTGTAATAATATGGCAACCCAGGATTGGAACACAGGCATTATGTATATAAAACTTTTTTCTTTTGAAATATATATTATTGTTCTGCAGTTTTCATTTCAAAATTCGTAAGTTTTTGACATACATCTGAACACAAAAAAAGTACCAAAACCGGCCGGTGTTATCCCCCTATTTCACTTCCTTAATCCCCAAAATAAAAAAATAAAAAATGCGACAATTCGTTCTTAGATTTATTTGCTCTTTCTTATAACCAAATTTCCTACAAATCGGAAAGTTTAGCTTGAGATATTTTACTTGTTATCCATAGGCTTTATATTTATATTTAAACTTTAAAATACACTCATAGAAATAAATCTGTAAAAATAGCAGAAAAAGTTGCTAAAAATTAGTTAAAAATGATGCTGCAGAAAAAACTGCTAAAATTAGCAGATTTTTTTACTAAATACTAGTAAAATGAGAACAGCAAAATTAAAACTGTTAATTTTACAGAATTTTAGTTATATTTAGGCTAACTTTTAGTTAATTGAAAATAGCAAATTGTACTGTAAAATCTGCAGAAAATTTTGCTAAATATTTGTAGACTAAAAATAGCAAAAATAAACTGCTAAATCTACAAAAATTTAGCTATTTTTAAGCCAAATTTATTTGCAGCAGTTATTTTAGCAGTTTATTCTACTAAAATCAGCAGAAATATTTGCTAAAAAATTGTAAACTGCTGTTTTCGATAGGCTCGATTTTTATTTGCATTAAAAAAAAATCAAAAAAAAAAACTTCGAAACATTTAAATTTTTTGCTGATTTTTTAGGCTACTAATTATTTAGCAAATATTTTTGCTGATTTTAGCAGGTTAATTTGCTATTCTCCATTTACAAAAATTTAGCTCAACTTTAACTAAAATTTTGTACATTTAACAGTTTTATTTTTGCTGTTGCTATATTACTAATATATAACAAAAATAATCTGCTAATTTAGCAGTTTTTATCTGCAGCATCATTTTTAACTAATTGTTAGTAGCTTTAACTACATTTTTTAAGGACTTTTTTCTATTAGTGTACTATTGCATATTCTAAGGGTTATTATTGACTAAAGCATACTTTTTGTAAAATCTTTTAAGTTACATATATAACTAAGGCAATATATAAATAATCAGTTTGTTCGTTTACTCGAATTTCTTACCACTTTTACTACAATTGGAAAGTTTTGTTTACTTTTTGTATTGAATTTTTCCAGCTGTAGTAAAAGTAGTAACTTGTAGTAAGTAAACAACACGCCTAATATTTTATATAAACAATTTTAATGACTTATTTATATTGAGACTTTTCAAATTTAATCTCATCAATAACCATAAAACTCGACACATTGCTTTTCACTTCAAAAATAAAGCATATTTTTGATAGAGAAAACTTAATCAACCGAATAAAATATATACAATTTTTGTTAAAAAAATGTTTAACAAAATATTAAATCTTACACAGTTTAATACAAGAATATTGACACTAAACTCATAAGCACTTAAATTCAAAAATTGTTGAAAAAAACAATGAAGGAATTCACAGTTTGAATGCTAACGTGCTATTATTGTAAAATATCATGAATTTTGAAGTTCAACGTATAGAAAGTTGTCAAATTTATGATAAATGCTAATTTACTACTTAAAATAATACAAACTGTGAATTCCATCATTGTATGCTTAACAAGTGTAACTTATATAGAACAAATACCCACACAATATGTTGCCTAGTTATAGGGATATTTTTATAAATATAAGTTTTTGCAAATGACCATAAATTATAATCTATTTTTAGCCCTTTAGTACTTGTGTTTTGTGTTTTGTTTAAGGTTTTATTTTTTTGTTTTCCCAGCCACAAAAACAAAGTCTACTTTTGCGTTCTAAACAAAACAACTTTATTTCTATAATAAATTTCGTATTAAATAGATACCAGCTGTTATTTCAAGTTTGGAAATAGAACTCTTTTTTTTATTTGACATGGTCTATTATATATAAATACAAATACATATAAAAATAAATACTCAAATATGAGGCTTTTTATAACAACTGGCCCACCACAGGAAAAAGTATATCGTAGCAATGTAAAACAGTATTTATAAGCCAGTAAATACTGAAACTTTTAAGAAACGACTTTTTAAATTTTTCCCAAAAGTGGTTGAAATAAATATTGTCAAATTTACTTTAAGAATATTTTATATGTAAATATATTTAAAAACAAATGAAATTTCACTTAAAAGCAGGACCGCTAACATTTCATAACTTAAAATAACTTAGCAAATAGTAAAATTGACTGCACTTACAGTTGTTTTTAGTACATGATGTTGAAGAAGAATTACCTGTTCGATACTAATCGATTTTTTAAGTAACGAATTTTTAAATTTTTCCCAAAAGTGTGTGAAATATATATTGACAAATTTGCTTTAAAAAAAGGGCCAAAAAAGTCTCTTTAATTGAAGAGTTAGAGGGTTAAAATGTTCCACAAAAATTTTTATCGTAGTGTTTTACATAAGTTTGCTGAACACATCCTATAACTAAAATGGAAGATTCTCGTGGTTTCTATGCCGACTCACAATAAATATTTGAAAAAGGGGGGAAACTTTAACCACCCGCCCCCCCCCCACGTATATATTTTTTTTTGTCTCCTCTACCAGAATTAATTGTCAGAACCCCGTAATTTAGTAAAAAGTTAGAAATTGTTATACAGTATTATTAACTAATGAGGGTATGGATTCTGAAGATGGGTTTATAGTGAAGCCGAAAAATACGTATACTAATAAAAAAAAGTCAGTAAAAATTTTAGTTAAAACTACCAAAAATAAGTTAAAAATTATCTTGCAGAAAAAACTACTGAAATTAGCAGATTATTTTTGCTAAATATTTGTAAGATAGGAACAGCAAAACTTAAACTGTAAAATATACAGAATTCTAGTTATTTTATAATAGAAAATAACAACCTTAAACTGCAAACAATTTTGCCAACTAATTAAAACTAATTAAAAATCACAAAAAAAATTTTAATTTGAAAAGTTTTTATTTTTATTTATTTTTTAATGCATATTTAAAAGTCAAGATTTCTGAAATCAGCAGTTTACTATTTTTTTTTTAAGAGAAGCAATACTCAGGAAATTCTTACTACTAAACGTGTTGCTTCCTTTGGAAAGGGGATAGAAAAGAAGTGAAAGGTGGTGAAAGATGAAGGGCTTCAAATATGGCAACACTGTAATTGCGGGAAATGATGAATCTTAGAACAGTTGTTGAGCGCCATTTGATGAGGAGTTGGCGAACTTTGTTGAAGCTTTTTAGGTCATAGCCCTGTTATATTATTTTACTTCGGTGGGGTTAAGTGAACACCGAAGGAGGATGCTGCGATATGTATGAGGGATATAAAAAACTCATACATATTATTATTTTTCATAAATTGATGTTGCCTTGGTTGGGGCTCGAACCCGCAACCTTACGTGTAACAGTCCAACGCGCTAACCATTACACCACAGCGCCCACAAATACCAAATATTAGTGATGATTTTAGCAGGATAAACTGTTATTTGTATTCAACTAAATTTTACCTATGTAAAAGTAAAAAGCAAAATAACTAAAGTTTTGTTTATATAACAGTTTTTTTTCTGCAGATTTTACAGTATAATTTGTAATTTTTAGTTAACTCAAATTCTATAAATTTGACAGTTTTATTTTTGCTGTACTTATTAGTACAGTTCTTATTACTTATAGCAAAAAATTCGGCTAATTACAGCCGTTTTTTCTTCAAGATATTTTTTTTTAACTAATTTTTGGTAGCTTTTTCTGCTATTTTTACAGATTTATTTTGATGAGTGTAACACTTATAGTCCCAGTTATAGCTACCGGGTTATTCTGCAAAATGAAGCTATATTATATTAAATAATATCACAGGTGATAACGGGATCGTATATGAACATATATTATCATATATGTGCTCGTATGTGATCATATATGGATATAGGCGATCATATATGTCCATATATAGTTCCATATATGATTGTATATGGTATTATATATGCCCGTATATGTTCGGATCCGAGATTTAAGGGTATATGGTAGTATATATGTTCATAAATGTGCATACATACAGGTTGGTTGAAAAGTTCCTGCGCTCACCAAGAGATGGCACTGCTAGCTCCAAATTTTTTTTTCCTAAATTTGGTATAACTGTTTTGAGAACACATGCAAAGTTGCAAGTCATTCGGTCAATTCATTCTTTGTTTACAAGCCATTTGAAGTTGACGTGTCATTGATTTTTTTTAATATTGAAAAAATTTAATATCGTGCAGTCATTAGATTCTTTGTTTTGAAGGGTTTAAAAGCAAAGGAAATTTATGAACAATTGTTAGAAGTGTATCAGGAGTCCTCACCATCAAAACGCACCGTTGAATTTTGGGCTGGTGAATTTAAACGTGGTCGTACTAGCCTTGAAGGCGATCCACGCCAAGGACGACCAAAAACTGCAACCACAGCAGAAATCATTGAGCAAGTACATAATATGGTTAGTGAAGATTCCAGTTTGACTAAGCGTGAAATTTCTAATGCCATAGGCATCTCAGACGAACGAGTATTCCATATTTTACATGAAGAATTACGTATGAAAAAACTGTTTGGTAAGTTAGTGCCGCACACATTAACAATTCAACAAAAACTGGATCGAAAACAAATTTCTCAGCGTAATTTGGACCGTTTTAAGCAGAATAAAACCGACTTCTTGCGTCGTTTTATAACTATGGATGAGACTTGGATCTACCACCATGATCCTAAATTGAAACAATAATGTTTACACTGGACTGAAGGTGGTTGTTCAGCCTCAAAGCAGGTGAAGTCACAACTATCAGCAAATAAGGTTATGGCATCAGTTTTTTTGGGATGCAAAAGGAATTTTGTTGATTGATTATCTTCACAAAGGTAAAACAATCAACTCTGAATATTATTGCAGCCTTTTGGATCAGCTGGATGAAAAAATTCGTGAGAAAAGACCTGGTTTAAAGAAGAAAAAAATCATTTTTCATCAACACAATGCACTTGTTCACAAAAGTGTTTTGACGATGGCTAAATTCAAAGAATTAAAGTACGAATTGCTTGAACATCCACCGTATTCACCAGATTTGGCTCCCAGTGACTACTATCTCTTCAGAAATCTCAAACAATTCCTTCGTGGAAAGCATTTTTCGTCGAATGAAGAGGCCATAGCAGACGTAGACGGTTATTTTGTAGAGCTTCCGGAAAACCATTATAAGGATGGGATAAAATTATTGGTATTGAGCTTCTAGGAGATTATATTGAATAAAAAAATATATTTTGTAACAAAAACATTATTCTTTCATTTCGAGCGCAGAAACTTTTCAACCAACCTGTATATGATTAATATATGCTTATATATATTCATATACGGCCGTATACGCTAAAATTTCGGAACCAACCATATGTGGGCATATATGATATCATATATGATCGTATATGGAAAAATAAATGGACATACATATGTGATCAGCTATATCCATATATGATAATATACCATATATCATATCATATCCATATATGATCATATGTGGGTTCGTATATGATTATATATGCGAATAGCTTATCATATGTGACCATGTATAAGACCATATATGGTCTCATATATGACCGTATATGTTCGGATCCGATAATTTGAGGGTATATGGTCGTATATGACCATATATGTTCATATATGCTCATATGGTTCATCAAATATCATATCATATATATTCATATATGATCCCGTTTTCACCTAGGCTGCGATATTAAAAAAACCAAATTTGTTAATCTTTAATTAACCACGCCTACTATGTCCATGTTTTATTCCCATCATAAAAGACAATAAATACATTTAACATTTCTCCGAGGTTTTTAAGCTGGACAGTTGGTATGAAAACCTTCATATATATTAAATAATACACCACTGTAGTCATACCTGCACGTGTTGTTAATCTTATTTTATAATAATAACTGTTAGACGTCAATGAAAGGTTAAGAATTAGTTTATTTTTAGCCCTCAATTCATAAATACTTTGTAAAGTTATAGCAGGTTTACAAAACGTCATTTTCAAACAAGATTTGTTCAATAAACCTCCTATAATTTTACAAAGCGTTTATGAATTTAGGGGTTAGTTTATAAATTTATTATTTAAAAATAAATAAATAAAAAATAAATTTATTTTTAATTTCTTTATTTGAAATTTGATAACATTTCGTTTTTGTGGTTTGTCGTATTAACATAAATTAATGACAAATGAAAGGATTTGTGAATTTTTTAATGCGAGAATTTTAATTTCAACGAGATAAAGATAAAATTTTTCATGAGAAAACAAAAATCACGTCAATATTTCTAGCAATTTCGCAAAAAATTGCTAGATTTTTTTAAATATTTTTTAATTTGAGCGGTACATAATGAAAAAAATCGCTCTGTTGGGAATACATATGTATTTGCTGGTAATATCCCAATAAGCATTTGGAAGAAATATATGCCAGAAGATATTACGGCAATATCATTTATTTATCATTTTGAAGACAATCAAAGTAATATTTTGTACATATCATCTTTTTATAAGTTGGAAGATATAATGGCAACTACGAAAATAAAAATGTCAAAAAATATATTTTTTTATTTATAAAACACATCCTAAAGAAGAACAATTTAAAAAATCAAGAATTAGCTAATTTTAGGACGACGTTTGCCAACAAAATTACAAAAATTAAGGTAAGCTAAATTGTGTTTCATCATTTATATAATCATATTTTGCAAATAAAAATTGAATTTCTTCTTTTTTCAGAAAATATCGGGTGGCAAAATTAGAATCAATGAATGGCTGATAAATACGGTAATTTATTTTGTTAATAACATAAAAGAATGTAAATGTTACATATTTTTTTTAATAAAAAGTAAATAAACTCATATTTCATCTGGGTGTTTTTCTAAAGATATCTTCTTTTTATCTTCCAGAAGATATATCCGCGATATTTGCATTATTTTTTATATCTTCCAGATGATAAAAGAGCAATATCGCATATTCATCTTCCAGAAGAATTACTTTCGTATTGCTGAGAAGTATTGCATTCGGGACACATTCTCTACAAAATGGGGTATCTTCCGCAATACAAAGGTGATTGTTGCCGCAATAAGATTTCTCTTCCAGGCAATACTTTTGGGGAATCGTATTCGTATTGCTTTGTTTGCTGGGATCTAATTATATGTTTCAAAAAACTGTAAAAAAAATATTTGCTGCGTTTCTAATACAATATATTTGCTTGCAAATATAATATATTCGTCTGTAAACATTTTCCACTTACAGCGGGAACATTTTTTTTCGATCTACAGTTTACTCTGGAGACATTTGCTGGGTTTGGGGACTGCCTTTCTAGGTCATAAATATATATATGTTTATCATTATTATTCTTTCATCCCACAAACATAATAATGATAAATTAAAATTGTTAATATATATTTGTTTAGGTGTAAAAATATGACTCACATACAAAGATTACAATGTATTACCAGAAAAAATATGTTTAAAAATAATGAAAATAAAATAATTGGAAGCATATTTCCAACATATATATAGTAGTTTGTAAACATATATATAATTGCCTGTAAATATATTCAACAATGTCTTTTTTCCGCAAATATTACACTATGCGACAGTCAAAATCGGGATGGGATGAAACCAACGGGAAATGTTATATCGGTCAAAAACAAGTTATACGTGTCCCGGCGTTTCGCTGGGTCACCCCCTGGGAATCGAGATATATCTTTTTTTTTGACATTTTTACCGGCAAAACTGTTGAGTATATAGAAAAACGTTATATGAACAGATTAAAGGAATTGTAATTTTTAATTTTTTTAAAATTGTTTGAGCAAAATCGGACTAGTGGTTCTCGAGTTATGTCAAAAAAAAAAGACCACCAAAGGTCAAATCGATATATCTCGATTCCTAGGGGGACCCAGCGAAACGCCGGGACACGTATAACTTCTTTTTTACCGATATAACTTTCCCCGGTAGTTTGAACCCTTCCCGATCACTGACCCCTACCATTTGTCTCACAGTGTTATTAGATTTTACAATTATATATTGATTTTAGTAATAACTATACACATTTATCGATTAAATCGATATTTATAGATATTTTTTTTGATTTTCCATTAGAGATTTAAGTAGAATTAAATTTTTATCAAAAAAAAGTACAAATGGTTTAAAATCTGTTAACTTGCGGATAAATGTCAATTTTAGCTCTTTGACGTTAACAAATATTCCTGCCTGTATTCGCTATGTTTTTTTTTTTTTTAACAAATTATTAAATTTGTTAAAATTTAATATTCAAAACATGTTCTTGTCTAGGCATTTATTTTATAACATAACATATAATATGTATGTATGTATGTTAAATTTATATTGATTAAAAAAGAGGATTATTCTACTTGCGTTAGTCCTGTTGTTATAACAACAAATAAGCCTACAATTTGTTAATCCTATTATAATTATATAAAATATCTCTGTCTAGCAGAGAATACAAAAATAAATTAACAATTAAATTTCATAGCACAGTGCAATAAGAACTTTCTGCCGCAATAATTTCAATACAAAATGAAAGTATACCAACAGTTAACTTGGAGTTTGTTTTCATTATATGAGCTCTTGAAATATCTATGTGATTTAATGGTGACCACGGCGTGAAGACCCAAAAAAGGCTGCTTATTTTTTATTCTCCTTAGCATTTAAGTGTAAAAAATTATCAATATCGGTTTAGTAGTTTAAAAATTGTACTCTGGAAAAACGGCCTGCTGGTAAATAATTCCTGGTAACATACGAGTATACATTAGACCGTACCACAAAAAATCTAAATTATTTTTGAAAAGAGGTTTCGAAAATGTATTTTTTTTTTTTTTTTGTTTTTTTTTACAGTCTGATCTTAAAGTATGATACATCGATGTTTTTGTATCGAGGGGGCCAATATTTTGCTCTAATGGCCATTGACCTCAACCATCCCGTTCTAGTATTTACCCACCAGATCTCAGTTCCTAATACCCTAATGTAAATTCTGTATAAAATTCTATATAAAAGTGCTAAGACATAGGGTCAGTTTTATAGTCAGATCGAAGAACAAATTTTTTCAGAAGTTAGAAATTTTAGTTCTGACTATAAAACTTACCCGTATATTGTACTAGGATTCTGAAACATTTTTTTTTTATTTATTTTTTCATTTGAAACTTGTTCGCCTAGCGCCATTACAAAAATTGCATTTATTTAGATTTCGCACTTTTCGGTGACGTATACGTAATATTAATTCAATATTAATATATAAATATTAATCATACGCCTTGATGTACATTATTTAATTGATTTTAAGCAAATTGTTATAGTATTTCATTTATTTAAAGTCTATGTAATAGTTTATATAAAAAATTAAAAAAAAAAATATTGAAAAATTAACAAACAAATTTACTTAAAATTTATTTATAAAGAATAGCGAAATTTATTGTTTTAAAATTTAGAAAAATTGTAACAAATGTCTTTAGATCTCTTTAAACAAAATCCTAAACAAAATTTACACATAATTTACTACTATCTACTTGTTGTTATTTTAATAAATGTAATAAATTTTGTTTTTGTTATTTGAAATTTTTATTATTTAAGCTTTTATAGATTTTAAAATTAATAGCTTGTTTTGTTTTTGCAGCAATTAAATTGGTTGTTGGTAACAAATTTTGTATTATGATGGTGTTGTTGGTATTTTTGTTTTGATTATGTGCGAGATTTTAAATTTAATTCATTTTCCCGATACACTGTTGACACAGAATTTTCTATTTTTAAGTCAAAATGTCTAATTTTATAAAATATTTTATAAAGTTTTAAATTATCTATATTTAGCTGATTGCCTATTAGTATTATTTAAAATTATTTTGAGAAGTTTTTTCCATGTATGTATATCGGTTTTCTACTTTGAAAATTATTCGAAATAATAGGAATAGGCATTAGCTATTTTATTGAAAAATTTTTAATTAATTATGAATTTTTTCTCTTTTTTGCAGGTATGTTATTCTCAGAAATTAACCGAAGTTATTATAATATTAAGGTAGGATACAATTTTATAATTTGACTAAGCCCACTGAGCGCCAAACCCTTTAAAGGGTTCTACTATACTAACCTAATACGAGTACACTCATCTGTTATAGGATTCATCGAAGCCCAGAAATAGTGTTTCTCATTATAGTAAAAGAACAGAGCTTTTTTTCTAAAATTACTTTGTAAATGGTGTAATTTTTGATTATATTTAGCTTTTTGCTATAAATTTATACACTTGATTGAAATTTGTTTACATCCGTTCAAATTGAGTTGCTGTACATAATACATTTTTATATACATACATACAAGTACATTTTTTTTAATTTAGAAATTTCATTTTGTACCAATACATCAGTCATGTTAAACAATAAAATTGTTTAAGTATATTGTTGTTGTTTTTGGTAAAGTTGTTTTTGTTATTTTCTCCATATGCAAGTAAAACTTTATTGGTATAAATATATATGGTTTTCCATAGCAACTTTCCAGTTAAAAAAATGTCAAACTTACAGTTTTTATTGTTCTATATAATACAAAAAAAAAAAAAAAAAATGAGACAACTTTTTGAAATTTTTCAAAAAAGTAGAAATATTGAACAATTTAGTATTTATTTAAAGTAAATTACACTGTACAATATAAACAAAAAAATAACAAGGTTCTGACAACTAATTCTAGCAGAGGGGAACAAAATAAAATATACGTGCATCGGTGTTTACGTCTGGCCCTATGTTTTTTGAGGGTTAAAGTTTCCCCCCTTTTGCAAATCTTTACGGTGAATCGGCATAAGAAACCATGTGAATCTTCCTTTTTAGATATAGTATATGTTCAGCGAACTTATGTAAAAGACTATGAGCAACATTTTTTTGGAACATTTTAACCCTCTAACTCTTCAATTAAAGGGACTTTTTTGTCCCCCATTTTTAAAAGAGACAAAAAAGATCCATAAGTTAGAAAGTTAGAGGGTTAAAATGTTCCGCAAAAATATTTGCCATGAAATTCTACTATAAGTGTCTGAAGACATCAAAGTTAAAAACTTAACTTCAATGCCAGAAATAAGTCAAAACTTAAAATGTGTTTAAGGGTTAATTTCATAATTTTCATTTTGTTTGACAGTGTTATTTACTCCAATTTAATAAAATTTGTGGAAATGCTAGAAGCTTGGCTACGTCAATAGAACTTTTTATGGGCAATTTGAAAAAAAAAATAATTTTTTTTTCACCAACATTCAGAACTCGTTCTGCATTTTTAGTACAACAGATAACTCAATTTATTTAAGAATCGACCAAAAAGTTCTTTATTTATTTTTTTTATTTATAAAAAAAAGTTCAGATGTTTTTCTATCGTTTCAGAAAGTTTCAACATGTTAATCGGCTTCGTTTTGCCGAAAATATACGTTGAATATTGTGTATCACATATATTTAATAAAAATTTTAAATTATCATACTGTAATTAGTTGGTATGTCTGTTAGGGCGGGTCAATTTGTATGGAGGCAAAAAAATTAAAAATCGTAGGGGGGAAATGATTCTACGAAGAAATCTAAGCAACTTTGCCCTAGAAACCATAGGTCTTAAATGGATTTCGAACTTGCGGAAATTCAAAAATATGTTGTTAGTTGGGCTTCACTGCAATGTTTGTATAAAATTTGCGTTAACTTGTAAGTATTGGATAATAGTCCTGGACTTTTTAGATAGGAGTCTTCATCGGCTTTTGTTATTATAGGAAAAAAAAAATCTTAAATTTTTTTTCACAAAAATTCATAAAAAATCCCTTAAATTGAAATAATGGTAAACATTAAAAAATCTCCAAAAAAACGGAAAGAACTGAAACGAGAAAAAATCGCTACAATTGGATAAAATAGCTAGAATTTAAAAAAGGCCACCATTAAAAAAATTCACCATAATTGAAGAAACCAATAAAAGTGTTGGTTCATTTAAATTAAAAAAATCTGAACTAAAAAAATCGCTAAATTAAAAAACGTTAAAATTATAAAAAAAAATTCACCTTAAAAAACTCTAAATTTAAAAACCCACCAAATTGGAACAAATTGCAAAAGCATTGATTTTGAGAAAAAAAAATTGGTAGAATTGAAAAAATCGCCAAAATAAAACAAATTACCAAAAATTTTATAAAAATCGCAGAATTAAAAAAAATTTACCATATTTAAAAAAAGACGCTAAAATATAAAATTAAAAAAATAAATCAAATCGCTATAATTGTCAAAAATTGCCATTTATAAAATAAGAATCGCTAAAATTAAAAAAACCGCCAAATTGGAACAAATTGCGAAAATAAAAAAACAATTTCCAAAATTAGAAAAAAAATTTAAAAATTTTTTGTTAGATCGAAAATTGCGAAAATAAAAAAAACAATTTCCAAAATTAGAAAAAAATTGCCGAAATTAGAAAAAATTGTCAAAATTAAAAAAAAAAAAAAAAAAGAAAAACAATTTAAAAAAAAAATCGTAGAACTGAAAAAATCGTCGAAATGAAAGAAATCGTCAAAAATTTAAGAAAAATCGCGGAATTTAAATAATCACCATATTCGAAAAAAGTTGCTAAAATTTAACAAAATCACTAAAATTACGAAAATTGCTGTCTTTTAAAAAAAATTGCTAAAATTAACAAAACCGCCCAAATCGGAAAAATTGCGAAAATTAAAAAAAAATGGCTAAAATTAGAAAAAAGATTTATAAATTGAAAAAATACCCAAATTGAAAATAAAAATCAGTAAAATTTAAAAAATAGTTACCATTAAAAAAAAAAAAAAAAATTGGCAAAACTTTAAGAAAAAGTTGTCATATTTAAAAAAATCCCTAAATTATAAAAATTACCATTTTTTTTAAAAAATTGCGAAAATTAAAAAAAATGGCTAAAATTAGAAAAAAGATTTATAAATTGAAAAAATACCCAAATTGAAAATAAAAATCAGTAAAATTTAAAAAATAGTTACCATAAAAAAAAAAAATTGGCAAAACTTTAAGAAAAAGTTGCCATATTTGAAAAAATCCCTAAATTGTAAAAATTACCATTTTTTGAAAAAATTTCTAAAATCAAAAAAAAAAAATACTAAAATTGGAACAAACTGCGAAAATTAGAACAATTTGCCAAAATTAGAATGAATTGTCAAGAATTGAAAAAATCGCAAATGAAAAAAAATTGGTAGAATTGAAAAAAAAAAATCTTAAACATTAAAAATATCGTCAAAAATATTAAAATAACAAATTTTGACAGCCAATTTTTAGACTAATTTATTTGTTAGTGTCGGCTCAGAATAACAGCGCAGAGGCTAGCGATTATCGCTCTGAGAAAAACGCACCCGAAATAACGACGTACAGTGGCAGCGACATATGTAATTGAGCATGTGTTATGTCTCTTAGTTAACTGCAAACATAATATACAATATTAAACTATGAACTAACGAGCTACTAATAATGTTCAATATCTCAGTTGAGTAAAGAAAAGAAAAAATTTTAATAATTTAAAAATTTTTAAATTTTTTTGCAAAAAAATAAAAAAAAAAACTCAGAAGAGCCATTGATATTACAAAATGTAGTGAACAGCAGCAAAAATAACAATAGAATTGACAACATTGATGAGAGTTTGAGAAAGAAAAAATGGGAGAATAACAAAAACCGTCATTAAAATTTAAATGTCAAAATGTATGGAAAAATCACTGCGGTCTTATTCTGGGCCTACACTTATACGTATTTATTAAATTTTCGTAAACATAAATATTTATAAATTATTATGACGTCATTGTAATAAATTTTTTATAAAGCCGTTTATAGAATGTAATTCCGTTTTCAATCCAAATCCGGTATGGATTTTATAAAGACCACATATAAAGATCACCACAATTTGAAAAAAAAAAATCTAAAATTGCCAGGATTAAAAATTTTTTTTCAAGTTTAAAAAAAATTACCTAAAAATCACAGAATTAAAAAACAAAAATCAAAATTGACCTCTGGGACAGAATTTTACCTCAAGCTCTCTACTTGACCTCTGGAACTGAAATTTAAAAAAATCTCCAAAATTAAAAAAAATTGCTATAATAAAAAAAAATCAAAAAATGAAAAACCGTTAAAATTAAAAAAAAAAACGATAACAAGGAATGTACCACCTCACTTAAATATTATAAGGATTAATATATGTGACCTTAACCCTTTATAGATCCTCATACAAAAACGCTTAAAATTTTGATGTTTTGTATTATACCGTAAACAAATAAGCATACTTGAGCATGTTTTATACACTGGTAAATATTTTATATTTAATTTGACACCAAATTTTCCCATAGTTACTTTGAAACAGATACGCAATAAACCGAAAAAACGAAAAATTGTGGTACTTTTGATCCCACTTTTTAACCCCTAAACCTTCGCGGTTGCACATAAAAAAAAATATACAACTTAGGATTTTTATTCTCTATCACATATTCAACTTTCATTCAAATCGGCGTGTACACTTGGGGTACATTCCTTGTTAGCCACTACCAAAAGCTGATACACAGATAAGAAATAAAAGATAAATATTTAAAAAAATTTCATACACCATTTTCATTTATGTTCTTCAATTCAAGCTGGTTTTCTTGGGGGAAATTTTTTTAAGTTCTGGCGATTTTTTTTGTTTTTAATTTTAGCGAATTTTTTTTAGTATTTGGGATTTTTTTATGTTGACAATTTTTAACTTTTTAGCGACTTTTTTAAATTTTTGTTAGTATCACGTATTTTTAGCTAGTTTGGCGTGTTTTTAATTTTGAAACTTACTGCAAATACTTACCGAAACATCTGTAGGAATACTAAAAATTTTACTGTTAGGTATGTAATTTTTTATCATTCATGTAGTAAAAACAAGTATAATTACAGTCAGTTTTAATATCTGGTAAGTTATTCTTGTCAGTAAAAACAAAAGAAATAAAACATTTGTTATGACTTATTTTGTAGTCAAAAGCAAATGCAAATAAACTTTTAATTTAATTAAATATTTTTGGTTATATTTTCAACTGAAATTTCATTTGTTTTTAAAACATTTCCGGCGGCCTTTGCATCCATAATAGCCTAGTGTATCATTAGGGCTAACAGATGCTGTAAGTTTGACATTGTTACGATATATTTTTTTTTTGTAGCGCGGGGCAGTTGGCATGGAAAGCCTCTTATGTATGTGTTAATAACAGCAACAGCAGGATACGGAAACAGTATAATAGTTAACAACAGCTAGTAACTGTAACAAACAACTACATCAATATCAACAATAACAACAACAACAGCAACAATAACAAAATCATTATTTACATACAAATTGTACTGCGTCGTTATATTAACAAGTTTTTTATTTTTCGTTTTTTATTTTCGTATTTGCTATTGTATTTATTTATTTTGATCATTTTTCACTTACTCACACACACACACACACGCAATGCACTCACACGTATACTTACGACAAAAAAAAGTATTGTATTAAAATAATATAAATGATTGAATGAACGTATAACTATTAATGAAAACAAACTCAATGTCATACATGATTGATAAATCTATACGTGTTATATGAAGTTTAAGTCATACTTGGGAAGTTTTCATTGACAGTGCAATATCGTTATCACTAGTTGCAGCTAATGTAAAATGTAAGACAAGTAAGGGCATTAGATTCCTGCATGAAGACGATATGATAGTGTAAACCAAGTGTAATTTAAAGTGGAGGTGATGCCAGAAAATTCCGGGCAGTGATCTGTTACTAATTTAATGTAAAGGCAAATCTGAATAAAATTTCAAAAAAAGTGCGCTTTCTTGGTTGGACCTTTAAAATCATTATCATCGCTTGAAGTTATTACAATGAAATCATCAATCCATTAGTCCACTTAATTTCTATTAGTCCCATGTATGTTTTAAGTATAACAACTAATATGATTTTTATTTTGAAATATTTTCAATAACTGTTAGTTGGAAAATTGAATAATAAATACTCTAAATGAATTGATAGATAAAATATTAAACAGAAGTTCAATTATTTAAGCCTTTCCTCGTTTTTATATTTACAGCGAAAATTCTCTTAACAATTTGTACATTTTCTAAATTATTTTTATATACAAATGACAGCCTTTAGTTTCATATTTAGAATATAATATTTATATTTGGAATAGAATAGAATAATAATATTTATTTTAATTAATTTATTAATTTTATTTGCCAAAACATTAAGCTAGATTTTCCTATTGGGACATTGATTTCATAATATCCTTGAATTTTTTTTTCTGAATTTCTATGAAATTTGTTTTTTGTGTTTTCGTAAGGCAATCAATTGATTCGTAAACAATTTGACTGATAACATTGAGAATTTGGTATGCTAAGCATTCTTTTATTGAAAGTGATGTGCCAGACATACGTGTTGCTTATTTCGAAATAATATTCAGTTTTAACTTAAAAAAAAGATGTTAATAGTAGAAGCTAGAAATGATATAAGAAAAATATCAGCATATCTACTTACTATATTTCAACTTTTTACATATTTTTGAAAAATATATAAAAAAAAACAACTTTTTTTGCCTTTAAAATTATATTCGCTTGATTTTTTTGTCTGGAAAAAATAAAACAGTTTTGATGATTTCTTCATAAACGCAAGATTTATTTATATTGATAATATTTCAAATGAAATTAACATTGATTTCATAATCAAATAATTTCATATTTAAATAACAGTCTAAACTATTGGTGCGTATGATTAATATAAATTTATTATATTACTCATACGCACTATGGTTAGAAATTAAGACAAAACTTTGTAAGGTTAAGAAACTATTAAAAAAATGTATTTAGATATTTCATAAGCCACTCTTTTGCTTGAAATGTCAGAATATAAGAAATTGAAAAATCCTAAGAATCTACACAGAGAAAAATATCATAATTGAATCAATAATATCATAGTTGAATTTACATCTAAATTTTTCTACGAATATTTTTAAAACTGAGTATGAATCTTATTAACTTATTTCCAACATAACAAGAGTTAAACGTTAACCACAGATGTTTTCATAAAAATTTCACATTCACAACTATGGTTAAGCACTAAACTCAGTTTATTTTAACATAAGTTGGCAGGTCTAAAGTAAAAATGGTTATAGTTAAAATAAAGTACTTCATATTTAAATTAATATTTCAACATCTTAGATTTTGTTTTGGCATTTCGTAAGTAGCAAAATATTAAAACTAAAGAGAAAGAAAATAAAGTTTGAATTCAAAGTTGTTTTTATTTAATTTTAAGTTGTTTATATTTTATATTATTTTTTTTTTCCAATTTGCAAGAAATTTTTGTATAGAAAAACAGATCATAAAGAGATTTTCTATAAGAAAAAGCACAATATTTACAATAAAAAAACACTCGAAAAATAACAACCATCAAAACTTTTTACTATTGAATACTTGTGAGTTTCTAATAACATTTTTGTTAAAAAAAAAATCTATTGGATTCTGAAAAATTTTCTTAAGAAAATTTTAAATTATTACAGGTTTTTCTAAAGAAAAAAATTCTCACAATATGCATTAATAAAACAATTTATTTATTTATTATTACTTCACTACACTAAATATTATTTTCAAATGCCGTAACGATATTGAAAACAATTCTTAAGGACCTTCATTATGTATAATAACTTAACATTTTTTATTATGGCTTTTGAAAACATGTGACAAATTATAAAAATATACGTTTTTTTTTAATAGAACAAGTTGTCTATAAAAAATTACTTTTATTTCTTTTCTTTTTTTAAGAAAAACCTTCATGTATCATGGGTAACAGATTGTTTAGAAAAATATAAGAATATAATAAAAAAAATGTATAAAAAAAAAATGGAAAAGCAAAACAAATTCAACACCCACAAATGCAAAAAAGTAAATATTAGGGCTGTACAAAATGTTAAGCCAAGGAAGTATAAACTAAACCGAACGTTCTCCATTACGCGACTCACCTGATCGCCTTTTCTTTATGATCAAATTTTTTCTGTAGCGTTCGCTTTAAAGTTTTAACAAGAATAATTTGCGAACGCCAGCGAACGCTTTTTAAATATGTTGTCCCCGCAAACACGCCGGAGAACGGTGAATTTGTACTTCCTTGATTTAATGTTCCTTGGTTAAGCCCTCTTTGTATCAGGAAGCAGGCAGCTGTGTCGAATCTTTTTATATTCTTAACATCTAAAATTTATTTAAAAAAAGCTCACAAAAATTTTGCAAAAAAAATTGGGAAAAAAAAATTTTGGGGGAAAAAAATGTTTCCGCGAACAAATTTTTAGGTGAATTTCGTTATTTTCTCAATTCTAAAAAATCCCAAAAAACACTTGGTTTAAAAATATCGAAATAAAAATATCTAGCGAAAAAAATTGACAATGCTGCTTCACAGAAAATTTTGTAGAAAAAGCTAACTAATTCGTTGAAAAAAATATTTGGTAAAAAATGTTTCCGCGAAAAAATTTTTACATGAATTTCAATGTTTTTTCACTTATATCCAAAAAAAAAAAAACAAAAATACAAAAAAATATTTCGCTGAAATAATTTGGTAAAGAGAATTTCTGAAAAACCATAAAATGTGAATATTTTATCGCGGAAAAAAATTACAAACATCTTGCAAAATAAAATCGGGTAAAAATTTTTCTGCGGAAAGTGTTTTCCTTGAATTTTGCCGTTTTTTTTTTAAATATCATAGAAAATTACTTACTAAAAAAAATTGAGTTAAAAGAATTCCCGAAAAAAATAATTATAAAAAATTGGGCTAAAAAATATTTGCTATAATAATTTCGATATAAAAAATCTTGCGAAAGAACTTAGCAATGCTAATACATGTAAAATTTCGCGAAAACAAAATTCGCGGTGAAAGTTCGGGGGGCAAATGTTTCCGCGAAAAATTTGTCAAGTGAATTTGTTTGTTTTTTTTTTCGCTTATAGTAAGAAATTGCAAAAAGAAAGTTAATAATTTAGTTAAAAGAAATGGGTAAAAAAGTTTGTAAAAAAATAATTTCGCGAAAAAGTTAAAATAAAACTCAAAAAGATTTAAAATAAATAAAACAAAAAATGCGTGAGAAGAATATTAGGACAATAATTTTGTAAATGAATGTTTTTTAGTTCGATTTTAGATCATAAATTAATATCACTTTCTGTTTAAGTTATTTTTCAAATTAAAGAAAGATGATATAATTTTCACAAGTAAATTACAAAGAATAAAAAATTTGGAAGTATTCGATAAGGCCAGCAAGACGGAATGCGTATTTTCGGCTTTCGCTACAAAGCCATCATCAGTGTCATTTGCCTTGATGGGTTAAAAACATTGATAATCGTCTACTTATGTGAAAGTTAAAAGCAAATCGAACATGTTAACAACTCAACTTAGACTAACATCAACGAAATCTAACAATGCTATTTTATCCTTTGTTATTATTACTCTTTTTTGCTTTGAACCAATATTTTTAGGGGAAAAAAATTCCGGTTAAAAAATTTCCGCGAAAATTGTTTCAGTCGAATTTGGTTGTTTTTCACTTGTAACAGGAAATTACAAAAATAAAAAAAAATATTTTAGTAGGTTTGAGGTTAAGAAGAATAAATCATTTTCACTAAAAATTATACAATAAATACATTAGTTTTCAAATCAGACTAGATCTAAAGTCCGCATTTTTCTAAGGACAGTCTTCATCAGTGCTTTTCCATTAAATTGTATTATTGTTTATATTTTATTGTCAAATTGTCTCCATATGATAATTTTTCAACAGCCCGTCGGCTATAGGAATCGCACCTATGCCTATTCCTATATTATAAACGTAACTTATACTAAGGTGCGACAGCTTGGCCATCTCACCCAAGTAAGGCCTTGAATACAATGTAACTAATTCATAGTTTACTTTCCTAGTCAACTTTCTACTATTATTTTAATTTTATTTCGAATACAGTTTAGTTAAGAATTAAAAAATAAATAAAATGAGAAATGAAATTGCTTTATTATTACTCTTTTTATCCTTTTAGAAGTGCAAGAAATACGAACATGTACTCACCTCTGCTCCCCACTCTAGGTATAAATGATTCAAAATATAATTCAACTGCAACTTTGGAGAAATATTTCAATATAAATATCAGTATTTTCTATAAATCGGAACTACCCTATTGCACACACTTACTTTTTTTCCTAACTCACACAATCACACATATGAATGCACATTTACACACATGTGTTTATAATGATGACCCCAAAAAGGGCTAAAGAAAGAAATAAACAAAAACGACAACAACAACAACAATAGAATATGAAACTAAAACAGCTCACATGAATAGTTTTATATAAGGTTTATATAGTTCATACAAGATGACAACCTCATTAGAATGATAACAAAAATAAAAATCTAGTGTTTTTTGCAGTTGTTGCTGCTCGTGTTTATTATGTCATGACATGTGTGACAATATATGAAAATGATTGTCATAGAGTATGTGTGAGGGTGTAAAGTGTGTATGAGTTAGTGTATGTGAAAGTGTGTAGCATTTGGGGGTCCTTGTGTTTTTTTTTTATTGTAAATATGTTTAAAAAATCAGAAAAAACTCTTTAAGTGTATATCTTAAAAGTTAGTTTTTAAACAAACATTGTCAAGGTTACAGTCATATGAAAATAGTTGCTGGGATTATGTTGTCCTAACAACAAATTTAACTTTATTTGAAATTTGATTTCTTAATCACATAAAGATAACAATAGTAACAACATCAGCTGAACTTTATAACAAACAAAAAAGAAAAAGAAGAACCTACTTATGGCTAAACCAACAATGCGTATGAGTATTATTATCTATATATGGGCATTAGATAATACTTATACGTTATGTAGTACCTTTGTAAAGGGACAGATTTTCGCTTAAGAACAAACACACAACAAATATTAACTTTAAATCAAAGTCCTTGGCAACGGACAGTTAAACTTGAAATAAATTCTTGGGTTGTGTTAGTAAACTTTATAGATTTAAAAGGATCAGTAAAGTTTGTTTAAATTTTAAACTTAAATGAATCAAAATAGATTTAAGCAAATCGTCAGCTTATTATTGGTTTGACCCATATGCCAAAAAGTCGGTATCGCGAAAAACGATAAAAAAAAGGTTTATATTAATTTTTTTTGTGTAAATTTACAATGAAAGAGTGTAAAAATAAAATGAAATTTTAAAAATAATTTGCAAATTTACTAAACTCCTATTTTTACTAACGCAATGTTTAAAGTTAAACGACAAAAGAACCACTTTTTTCATAAAGCAATAAATTTAATTTTAATATGGGATTTAAGAACCGCTTAACTAAAGAAAAAATATCAAAATTGAAAACTTCGTTAAAATTAGAAAAAGATTTCTGCAAATGAAAAAATCGCTAGAATTTGAAAAATCGGTGAATTTTAAAAAACCTTAAAATTTACAAAAACTCCCCCAAATTGATAAAAAAAAATCGTTGGAATCGAAAAAATAGTTAAAAATTGATAAAAAAAAAAAAGTCCAAAATTTAAAAAAAAAATCGCTGAAAAAATAAATAAATAAAAAATTAAATTGAAAAGAAAAAATCTAAGAATTAATTATAAAAAATCTCTTAAATTGAAACTCCAAATTGAAAAAATCGATGAAATTATTAAAAATAAATCGCTCAAATTTGAAATATTCAATAGAAGAAAATCGCTCAAATTTGAAAAAAAATCTTCGAAAATGTTTCCCCATTAATACACTAGTATTAGAAGATCGCTGAAATGAAAAAACGCAAAAATTAAAATAAATTGCTAGAATTGAAATAATCGCTCAAATTTTAAAAAAATCCTTGGAAATTAAGAAAACACTAGAATTAACAAACGCTGGATTTGGAATGAAAAAAAACGCTAAAATAAATAGCTAGCATTGAAGAATTTCTAAAGTTTAAAAAAATCTTGGAAACTGAAAAACGCTAGAATTAAAAAAAAAAACACTAAAATTAAAATTGAGTCCAGTGTGAACGCGTGGTCCGTTTTGACACTTATCTCAGTTTTTGAGATATAAGCGATATTTGAGATAAAGGCCGTTTCCCACCAAAACTTTGGTAATGGATGTGATACACTCATTCATAACCAAACCATAAATAAACCGAACTTAGGGACCATTTTGGGCTATGGGGTGCGTTTTGATCTCTTCTGCAATCATTTGCTCTCTAACTTGTTTAGTTTTCTAAATATGGATAATGCACATAATATCTAGCCGGGTAAAAATCTTAATATGGTGTCATATATATTTATATCTTATTTGATAAGTCCCCATATACAACCACATACAGGTTGATCCGAAAAATGGGTCATCTACATGTGTCTAATTATATAAAATTAGATACAATTTGATACAGTTTGATCCGAGATTTGTCCATATCCAGGACATCATATTATATCTAATTCGATATAAAATATCTGATTTTATATAATTTTGTCTTATAGTAGGTATACTTGTTATGCATACCAGCTATTAGTATTATTAGTATTGAACCATATATTATCATATCCGTCACTACATATATTTTGATTAGTTTTACATGGCTTATGTAGTCATATATGGAGTCAGATTTGGGGATATGTAATAACATCATTTACCATACAACAAATTCGTTCAAAAAATAATATCAGATGTAGTTGTATATAATGATATGGGTCTTAATGTGACTCCATTTATTGTCAGATATAACCCAATCACATTATATATGACAAAATATAACTATTTTTACTCGGGTAAGCGGGTTTTAAATTTTTTATAGATATTTTTTTTAATTTTGGTAGATTTTTTAATTTCAGCGATTTTTTTTTTGTTCACTTGCTTTTAATTTTGGCAATTTTTTGTTTTTGTCGATTTAATTTTTCCAATTTCTAGCGATTTTTTTTAATCTTGGAGATTTCAAAAATGTTAACGTTTTAATCAGTTTTTTTTTTTATCGATATTCCCAATAGAAGCCCTTTGTTCCCTGCGATGGTTAGTTTTCTAGATAAATGCGATCTAAAAATCATGCAAATAAAGTCAAATTTATTGACCATTTTTGGGCTATGGGGGTGCATTTTGATCTCTGCTGCAATCATTTTTTCTATAACTTGTTTAGTTTTCTAAATATGGATAATGCAATTTTTATCTAAGCGATTTTTTCTAAATTTTTGGAGCTTTTTTAATTTTGGTAGATTTTTTTAATTTCAGCGATTTTTTTTAAGTTTTTGTGATTTTGTTGTTTTTAATTTTAGCGATTTGTTTTAGAATTGTTTTGCCGGTTTTTTTAATTCTAGCGTTTTTATTGATTTTCAATCAATTTTTTTCTAATTTAGGCGATTTTTTCGAATCATCCTTTTTTGACCATAGTGCAATTATTTCTTCTGCAATTATTTTTAGTTCAAAATGCGGACGATTTTTTAGTTTTGGTAGATTTTTTTTAATTTTGGCGATTTTTTTAAATTTTTTGTGATTTTTTTCACTTTCAAACAAATTTTTTTAATTTTGTCGATTTTTTCGTATTTTGCTTTTTTACCATGGTGCAATTATTTCTTCTGTGACTCTTTTTACTCTAAAGCATGGATAATTCAAGTTTTTTGTAGCAATTTATTTAAATTTTGAAGAGTTTTTTAATTTTGGCCGATTTGTTTAATTTCAGCGATTTTTTTTTTTAAATTGTTCTCACTTAGTTTTAGTTTTGGCGATTTTTTTTTTATTTTAGTTATTTGTTTTTCAATTTTGCCGATTTTTCGCAATTCTAGCGTTTTTATTGATTTTCAAACAAATTTTTTTAATTTGGCCATTTTTTCAAATCCTGCGGTTTTTTCAGTTTCTGGCGATTTTTAAACTTCAGCGTTTTTGGAATTTTTTTATAGATTTTTCTAAAGTTTGACAATTTTTTATATTCTAGCGATTCTATCGACATTAAAGTAAGTAGCTTTAATTAAAAAATTGCTAAAATTAAAAAAGAAAAACATTGGAATTTAAGAAACAAACTTGCTAAAATTAAAATGTAATGTAAGAGATTTTTACATTTTTGGCTTCGTATGTCTTCCTTGGACCACACCGAGATTTGAAGAATGAAAATTTTATCTAAGCGAACTTTGAAATTTATGGAAATTTTTTTATTAATTTTAGTAGAGTTTTTTGTGATTTTTTTCACTTGTTTTTAATTTTAGCGATTTTTGCAATTTTAATAATTTTTTTAAATGTTGGCCCTTTTTTCAATTCTAGCATTTCTATGAAATTTCAATCATTTTCAATCAATTTTTCTAATTTTGAGATCTTTCTGGCAACATATGGATTCCGCGCCAAAAGAATTGCTCATTTTTTGAGGCCAAGAACGAATCAAGCCAATTTCGGATACCTTGTTCAATCAAATCAAAATTGAGTGACTTCCAATGATTTTGCAAGTTCTTCTTGAGTTTGACAACAATTTTCTTCGAGTAATGCCTTCAATTCATCATCTTCAAACTTTTTTGGCTGACCCGAGCGTTCTTTGTTTTCCGTGTCAAAAATCACCACTTCTGAACCGCACAAACCATCTCTCGCATGTTAGAATCGATAGAACATATTCAAGATAAGCTTTGGAAAGCAATCGATGTGCTTCAGCTGCACTTTTTTTCAAATTGAAGAAGTTAAGCAAAACATCCCTCAAATGATGCTGTGTAGGCACAAAATTGGACATTTTTGAAGCAAAAAAAAAACTTTGTTGTTTACACTATTTCGTTCATTGACTAAATGAGAATAAATGACAGATGTTTACTCTGCAAAATGCCATATAAGTTATTAAAGACACAAACCATGTGCAAAAGATACGCCATCTGTTGTGAATCCTGCATTTTTAAATTATACACCCAATACAGGGTTTTTTTTGTTGTGGATTTACAAATTGTTACTTAAAAACTTGTTAATATTGACAAATTATATTTAAAACTGAAAATTATAAATATTTTTATTAAATTACCGACATATTATTTTGCGCATTGATTTCCCTTTACTCACTGCCGCCTTTCAAATACCATTTTAATTTCACATAAAGCCAATCGATAATTATAATTTTACGCTACTCAATTTTATAATTGAAAATTTTAAAACAAAAGACAGATTTTGTGGTTTTATTTAAAATGAAAAATTTATTTAATTTTAATGTGAAGATTTTTAGTCCCTAAAGTTTAAAAGAAGCAATAATCCTTTTACAGCAACAAAAAAAAAAAAAAATCCTTTGGAAAGATATTTTATGCCCAGCCTAAATTTTATTGAAGCTTAAAATGAAATTAACATTACAGCCCTTTTCAACCTTTTAAAGTAGACTCTTAGGCATAAACCATAACCCCCTCCCAAAACTATATTTTCTTTGCGGTAGCACAGTAGTCGGTGGTGTTAAAACATTGGATAACATCTTTGTCATAAATTTATAGAGTTCATACACATAAATTTTGCACAGGCACATTTTGCCAACAACACAATGAAAAACAAAAACAATACAATACATAAAACAAGAATGAGTTAAGAGAGTAGTGAACAAAGGATATAAAAATTGAGATGAAACAAATACAGTAATGTATCTTAAATGTTGCATACTTACAGGTAAACATGATAATTTATATAGTTACTGATGTTATAACATGTTTGTAAGGAACAGAATATGGCCTTATGTGTTATATAAAAATATATATAAGTGAGCTCATAAGAGTAACATTTAAGCACTAAGCTGATTATATTGCAATCTTTATGAACTTAACTGAAGAATATGATTAAAAGAAAATATATATTGCATATTTTTAGGCTTCTGAAAGTTTAAATTTTTAAGGGTCTAATTAAAGGCTTTAAATAAATTTTAACAGTTATATTAAAAGAAATTATAGTAATTAAATTTTCTTAAATACTTTATTTACAATGTGGAAAATCTTAATTAAAATAAATTAAGCTTGAAAATAATTTTATTAAACACATTTCATAGGATTTTTGTTGCTAATGATATAATATTATTTTATAGTTAAATTAAATTTCTAAATTTTATGGTAATATTACACCACATTTTATATAAATTACTTTTAAGTTTAAAGTACCCGTTAATGCTGGGGTAAAATTGAAAAATTAAATTTTTGTTAACATAAGTAATGAAATATAAGAATTTAAGGGCCAGTTTTATTGTCGGAAATAAGAATGGATTTTTGCTATAATTTTATTTAAGTAAGACAAAAATTGGACTTAATTCTGACTGCAAAACTGGCTCGAAGGAAAACCTTTAAATAATTATTTACATATATAAAGGAACTTCTACCAATTTTCAACTGAAAATTTTGTTAAGTTCAAAAAGTGCTGTCAAAAGAACAGAGTGGTACTTTGGAAGATGACATAGAAAATTGTGGTAAACAATTTTTGTTCTTGTCTTTTTCTTTTATATTTTAAATATTGAATAATGCTCCTAGATAAAAACAAGAAATTCTCATTGCGTTTATAATTTAACCTAAAAAAATTCTAAAAACTCTAAAGACGTCCTTTCCTGACGATTTCCTTAACAAAGAATGAAATCCTGATACGGACCTGCCTTCCAACAGATTATTTTTCACAATTTGTTAAATAAGTTTTGAGATTTTATTAAATGTGTTATAATCAAAAAGTTTTAGTTTTCTTCGAAAATATTTAATATTTCCACTAAATTACAGACATTTTATTTTAAGTGTAGTAGATTTTTTTAACATTTTTAAAATAAAGTTAGAGTGCTCCTGCCTACTTTTAAGCTCTTAATTTTAATCAAAATAAAAGTTTGCTTTTTTATGTCTCTGAGTCATACGTGGGAATTTCTCATTAGCATTGGAATTGCACTACATTTAGCAAAGACTCAAGCAAATGGAAAAATGTTACCGTCATTGCACTATTTTGCATTAGAAAAACACTACAATTAAAAAAAAAAAAACTAAATGATCTAGTTTCTGCCTTTTTGTATGGACAGGCTTCATCAGTGATTTTCCATTAAATTGTTTATTGTCAGATTGTATCTATATGATAATTTTTTTGAAAACATGTCCCTATATTACAAACATAACTATACTGAAGTACGAGGACAGCTTAGCCATCTCACCCAAGTAAGGCCTTGAATGCAATGTAACTAATTCATTGTTTTCTTTCCTATTATACTCAGAAGTGATCAAACACAGACACATACAAACATTCTATTTTTAGATTTTTTTTATCTTCCAATCTCCTCCGTGTCTCCTTTTTCGCAAATGTTGTCACACTGACGTTCTAAATTTTCGTATATACCGTGGTGGAAAATATAATATTGTTACGTTTTTACTTTTTAAAAACGTTGGTTTATCTCCCTTAGATAAACCGGGTTCTTTTCTATTGCAATCAAAACGAGTAAAATAGTTAAAGTCGGGCATGCCGACTATATAATACCCTATACCAGTCTGATTTAAAGCCAACTAATGTTTGTATCCGAAATTTGAATGGGTTAAAACAGACTTGTGTCAAAATTTTATATAAAATCATAAAAGAGGAGAAAATCGAAAATATAGCCCATATGGGCGATAGGTCCAAATATGGACCGATCCTATCTTGAATCAATAGGCTTTTTCCTTGGGACCATGTGAGTCAACGAACCAAATTTCATTGAAATATCCTCGTATTTGCGACATGCAGCGTGTAACCAAGCCAATTTAGGGGGGACCCTTATATGGGCACTATGTCTAAACATGGACCGGTGTTAACCAAAATCAATAGGCTTCGTCCTTGGGCTGACATAGGTCGGTGTACCAAATTTCATCAAAATATCTTAATATTTTCGGCCTGCAGCGTATAAACAATATAATTTTGGGGGTACCCTTATATGGTACCGATTTCTTCCTTGGGCCGACGTTAGTCGGTGTACAAAATTTCATCAAAATATCTTAATATTTGCGACCTGTAGAGTGCGCACAAGAATGCATGGACAGACAGACGGACGGACGGACAGACGTATATCGTTAAATAGAAATAAAAAGTGATTCCGAGCCGATCGGTATACTATAAGGTGGGTCTAGGATCAATAATTTTTGGTGTTACAAACATCAGCACAGACTTATAATACCCTCTCCACGTAGTACTGTAGGGTACAATAACCAATCTCAATTCTGACACCAATTGTTACGATTTACCTTCAAAAACGTACGTTTATACCCTTTAAATAAACCTGGCTGGTGCAATTAAAAATAACCAACACACACACTCTTCTGGTTTTATTATTCTTTATTTATTGAATTAACACTGTATTACTTTACAAACAAATGATTTACTAGAGCTCAACTAAACTGTACAAACGCTACTGCGTGACTGACTCAACTTAGCACAACTTAACTCCACTAATGCTAAGGCGCGACTAACTAAATTTTTGTTATATTTGAGCTAAATTTTAGTAGCCTAAAAAATCACCAAAAAATTAAAAATTTTCGAAGTTTTTTTTTTTTTTTTAATGCAAATAAAAAGCGAGCCTTTTGAAACAGCAGTTTACAATTTTTTAGAAAATATTTCTGCTGATTTTAGCAGAATATACTGTTATTTGCATTCAACTAAATTTAGCTTAAAAATAGCAAAAATTTTGTAGATTTAACATATTATTTTTGCCATTTTTAGTCTACTAATATTTAGCAAAATTTTCTGCAGATTTTACAGTACACTTTGCTATTTTCAATTAACTAAAAGTTAGCCTAAATATAACTTAAATTCTGTAAATTAAACAGTTTTAATTTTGCGGTTCTCATTTTCTTAGTATTTAGTAAAAAAAATCTGGTAATTTTAGCAGTTTTTTCTGCAGCATCATTTTTAACTAATTTTTAGTAACTTTTTCTGCTATTTTAACAGATTTATTTCTATGAGTGTAAACAATTTCCTCAAATCCTGCATTATTTTTATTCACAAATGGTCATGAACAAAATTTTCTTTGTTTTTAGCAATTTTAAAAATAAAGGCACGGCAAATAAAATTATAAAATTTTGAATTGTCTCTATTATATTTTTCACCACTGTAAATGAGATCTTGGCCAACTGGTGCAGTACTATTTCCAAGGAGTTCCTTCGGAACTAGTTCTGAAGACCTCCTAGCATATTTGTATTAATAAGGTTTATTAATACTCCAATGGAGCAGAAGATATATCTGCTTTTCCCGGTTTATTCTCATTTTGTTCCTTTCCCTATCGTTCCCATGTGTTTAGTGTGCAAATTTCACACATTCGGTGTTCCATTCCGATTCCTTCTTCTCTAATTGGTTACAAACCAGAATAGAAATTAATACTTAAAAAAATATAGTAATGAAAATAATTTCACTAAAATTGATATCAATGCAGTAGAGGCCATTAATTAATTATTCCCTCAATTTATTAGCCCCATCTATGCTCCGAATATATGTATGTTTGCTACTTATTACCAGAATGAAAATTCTTGAGGATTTGTTAATGTTAAAATAATTTCATTTAATGTTAACTTTTATTGTTATATTTACGATACGTGAACGACAGTATAAGTAATAGGGTGGCTTTTATCAATCGGCAAGAAATGATAAATATCCATGTCTCTAGAAAAAAAAACAATTCTCCGACAAGTGAAAATAAGACTTATCACGGAAAACAGTTCGCGATTGTGGCATAAAGTGGTTAACACTTTCCTCTAGCTTCTAAAAAGCATCCACCAATAATTGTTTTGTCGTCATCGATAGATTAATTCCAAAGGGTAGTTTGTTCTTATGCTAATAGAACACAATTACCTCATTGGATTGTTTGGTTTTTTGCCAATTTTTTCTATGAAGTGGAACTTTAAGGGGTGAAGTGGAGCATTATTAAAAGTATGCTAAAATAAAAAATAATAATAATAAGGCGCTAAAAAGTGGCCATGATTAAGTTTTTAGTTTTTTTTGGAATTTTTTCAAAAGAAATTGGGTTTCAGGTATTTTGAAGATCTATTCAGTGGAATACTAATAATATTAAAACGTTTTAAAACACATAATTTCTAAGAACTTTTTTGCTCATTTTTACCCACTAAATATCAGTTTTAGCCGATATCTCTATTAACAAAAGTTTTTTTAATTTTATCCCATCTAAATATCTAAATTTCAATGAAATATAAGGGAACCAACAATGGTCAGTTTTACAGTCAGAACTAAGATCGGGTTTTTTCTTAAATATTTCTTAAATTAGAAAATATTAATTAGAAATTTATTAATTCAGTTCGAGGCCAATTTCCTTATTATGAATTAACATAATAAGTATTTTTTTCAAAAACTGCTATTTTTCTTCATCAGGATATTCTCCTGAAAAAAACTTCACAGGTTTTTTGCTTTCAAAAACCTCTACACTTTCAGGAATGAAAAGACGATCGTTTCGGGGATTTGCCAGGTCCCCTTCATCAGTTTTCTTTAGAAAGTGGTGGCAGTAGTGCAATGCAATTTGAAGCATCAAAATCTCATATTAAATGTAGTCTGCTATATTAACAAAGTGGGAATGGAGCAAACAATAAAATATGTTTTCGAAGTCTTCTCCAAAGCATAGCCAACAATAGAAATATTATGAAAGTTTTTTGTATTTCATACACTCAAAAAAATAAGTTAGTAGAAAAATTAGTAAAACGTCTTGTATATCAAGTGTACTAGTTTTCAGCAATTTTTTTGCTGAAATTCCGTTTTCAGAAAAAATTTAGTTATATTTTTTTAGCACTAAACCAGTGGTCGGCATCCATAGCCACCAGTGGCCGATCATAATCGGCTTTTCACACGTACACAACACGAATGGCAACAAAATTATCAACTAAGAGCGTACAATTTATTTAGTAGCATGGTAGCTTTCAACAAAGCAGGTTGACGTCGCTTTGTTTAAGAAATTTTATAAAAATATTACACTCTTAAAATTTTACAACAACAGGAAATTTATTATGAATTATTTTTATTTCTTTAGTTCATTAAAATTTACTAACCAATGGAATACTTTTTAAGAATAAATAATTTATATACAAAAAATACATATTTTTTAAATAATGTGTATAATAAAATTTATTATGAATTATTTAAAAAAATTAAATTACTATAAATTATTTTTTTTTATTTCTTTAATTCATTCATGCATTCATTATTACATTTCTTCATTAATTCGTGTTCTTAATATACAAATATAAATTTAAAAATGATAAACTAATTTCTCACAGTGAAGAAACACAATACATTCACATTCTCTCTTTGTGCCGACCACTGCACTAAACTAATTTTGAACTAATGTTTTACTAATTTATTTTGCTGCAAAAATTGTGCTGAGAACCGCATACTTTTTGAGATATATTAAAAAATGTACTGGTATGTTTATAAGAAATACTCTCTTTTACTACGTGCCACTGAGTTAACAAGTTAAGTTTGCTTGTATGCAATTCATTAGAAGCATTGTTTGTATTCATTGAAAATTGTTTTTGCTGATGCTTAAGAAGTTCCGTTATTTCAAAAACAAAACGATGAAAACGATTTAGATTTCTTTAATGTCTTTGCGTTGTTGAGTAGCTTTTTAATTGTTTATAGATTTTTGACAAGTCAACATCGTAGTAGTTTTATTCTCTGATAATAATTTTCAAAAACTATTTTATTTCAAGCAGTACACATTTGTTCACAGATTTTTAATTTGCTTAAAATGCCTTTTGGAAAAGTTTGTTGTAATCCTTTCCGAAAACTCAAGCATAAAACAAACAAAATAAAATGTGTTCGTAAGTCTTAGGGAGCGTTTTCCACAATATTTGCATGGTCAATATATCTGTGCTTCATGTAGAATGGCTCTATTAGATCAAGCGAAGTCATTGATAAAGAAAAAAAAAAACCAAAACATTTTCGAAGATTTTGAAATTGACACGGTTGCAGGAACTTCTACATCAGCTTTAAAAGTTGCCAATGCTGATGAAAGTTTGTCTGAAAGTGATATTGGCTCACTTTCGGAAGAAACAACCGAAGAGGCTTTCAATGAAAAGAAGAACACAGCTTTTTTTTATTTGAAAAAGTGCTTAGAAGCGCTAAATGAATCTCCCATTGAGTTTAAAAATAACTATTCTAAATATAAACAGGAAGAAATTTTAGGCAATATAAATTCCATATTTAGGAAAAACCTTTTTAGTTTAGAAAATATATCCTGCGATGGTGAAGATATTTTAAACCACTTAAAAGAGATTTAAAATACTTCTGAAGATGATAAAGATAGACAAATTAAAATATTAACAACTTTGCCACATTCTTGGAGTGTTGGTAAAATAGAAAAAACCTTTTCAACTACAAACTATATGGCTCGTAAAGCTAAAAAACTAATTCAAAATGGCGATTATTATTTTTCTTCGCATCCAAAAAGACGATCCGGCCTCTCGACAGAGACAAAATCTATAGTTGAAGATTTTTATAGAAACGACAAAAACAGTCGCGTTATGCCCGGGAAAAAAGACTATAAGTCTGTTAAGAGTTGTAATGGGGAGAAAGAAAAAAAACAGAAGAGATTGATGCTTTGTAATCTGAAAGAATTGCATAATTCCTTTCAAGAAGTTTATCCAACAGTAAAAATTGGATTTTCAAAATTTTCAGAGCTGAGACCAAGACAAGAATGTATTTTGATTGGGGGAAGTGGCACTCATACAGTTTGCGTGTGTGCTATTCACCAAAATTCCAAACTTATGTTTATTGGGGGGAAAATCAAGGAATTGGCTGAAGAGGAAGTTATAGGTTTTCCCACTTACAAGCATTGGATTGCTCAATCTATTTGTAATCCAGCAACTGTACAATGCTATATGGGAAATTGTTCACTTTGTCCAGGGGATACTTACCTTAAAGATGCCCTTAAAAACGCATATTCCACTAACAACACAGAAAACATAACATACAAACAATGGGTTCAAGTAGACAGATCCAATCTTTTGACCATAACATCTCCATCTGACGACTTTGTGGACAAACTTTCTGAAGAAATGATAAAATTAATTTTTCATAGTTTTGTGGCAAAAGAACAGAACAAGAACAGAAATAGCTGCCAAAACCTTTTCAAATTCAGTTGAAACTCCAAAACCTATTAAGATAATAAAATACTTATAAATACTTTTATATTTTTTCTCATATCTCGAAAAGATTCCGCAATTTTCAAGGTATTTAGAACGTATATGTGGCTATTTTTATAAGAAAAACTTTTTTTTTTCCAAAAAATGAATTATATTTTTGTTTACATTTTTACATTTTTTAATATATCTCAAAAAGTAGGAGGCATTCCACTCTGAAATTTTTAGGATGTTTAGAACACATATGTGGCATTTTGTGCAAAAAATATAAAAATTTTAAAAAATGGGTTTTTTTCAAAAAATAAATTTAATTTTTTTTTTTTTTTTTTAAATTTTAAAAATTAAAAAAAAAAAAATAATATGAAATTTCTTAAACCTAAAAACTTCATTAATCCCACGCAAAAAGAATTTTTTCAATATCTTGCTCACAACAAAAGTTATGAAATTTTAAGTGTAGTGCCTACCCTGCAATTTTCAGTATTTCAAAGCTGCAGGGTTGCCACAGTTTTCGAAAACAAAAAAATTAAAAATCGTTTTGTGAACATACATACACTACTACACACATTCACCAAGTTTTATCAAAATCGGACACTACCGAAAAAATGTTCGTTGAAATAAAATGGAATTGCTCTTTGTTAATACAAAAAAAAATACAAGTTAGAAAATATTTTTAAAAATTTCTGACTCAAGAAATATTTAAGAAAAAATCGATCTTAGTTCTGACCGTAAAACTGATCTTTAGTATCAATGAGAATAAAGCACATCATATCGTTTCACAGTTAATCCTTCGTAAGTTTTATCGGGCTTTAAAAAACACCCTTTATAAGTACCTCCCTATTGTCCTATGTGCACAACCAAATATATGTATTTATCTTTGTATATGTTGGCATATACTAGTAAGTGAAGTTTAATACTTTGTAGGTCTGCCGTTGTTTGTTTTTCTTTTTCCTTATATTATTTATATTAAATTACGAAAAGCCAATAAAACCGCATACAATAACACCACCATTTCCACAGCCACTACCACTACCGCTATCGCTAGCAGGCAGCAGCATCATCAGCCTCAGCACATTATATTTGTTTGTTTGTTTAACCATGGTAATACAATAACAAGTTGTTTCTGTGCAGGATTATGCTTGTGCTAACTACTCGAAATAGTGGTTCGAGTATAACAAAACGTACACAAAGGAAATGGATGACTGTAGGAAATATAAATAAATGTTCGTACATAACCTTACAATGCATACGATATAATACCCATAAGATAAAAACAAATGTATACAATTACATATAAACATACGGGTATGTATGTATGTGTGTATATTTCAAAAAAAGAAAGAAATGATAGTGGCTGGGTTGGAGTTTTTTAAATTCACTTTTTTTACTAGACAAAAACTTTAATTTAAGTTTTAAGTGATAGCGATTTCTTTTACATATATTTCCTTAATTTGCAGAAGAGTTAAATTTATTTTCTTGTTATCTCAACTAAGAGATTAATCACACCTGGGTCGACAACGACAGTGAGAATTGCATTTTCATATACGCTGAATATTCTATAAGGGTCACCTACAGGCATCAAATTTTTCAGAAAAGAAAACCATAAAAAATAATTTTTTTTCTGGGCACTTTTAAAATTTTGGAATACCTATGTTTGCCTTAGAGTTCTGTAAGGATTAACAAAAAATTATTTAAAACTTTGGATTTCATTTTCCAGCGATTTTGAAGGGTGACACTTATAGAAATGTGTCTCTTAAAGCAGGTGACAATTATAGAACTTTTAGTGTATTTTGAATGGGAAGCAAAATGTCACATGTCGTCCGGCGATTTGTCGTCATAATCGAATCTATTTAATTTTCATGACGACACACTAACACACACTCAAAATATTTATCAAATTGTTGCCATATTTTTACCTAAATAAGTGGTTGCCTATCAGAACAGAGTTGTAGAAATTCGTATCGGAGCTGCAAAAACTCGTACTTTGTTTACAAAACATTTATGTATTTGACAGAAGAAATATAATTGAAAATAAATATACAAAATTTATCGCAAAAAAGTAAAACTAAATGCAATAATAGAATAGGTAAGGAATTATGGCAAAATAAATATTTTTGTTTTGCTTTCCTTTTTTTCTACATGTCAAAAATTGTCGACGTTCGATTGTCGCTAAATTTAAATTAATCGCTACAACTTTTGTTATCGTCGGTCGACAGTTGAGCCTGTTGTGATTAAGCTCTAAAGCATCAGCTTAAAACTGCATACATAAAAGAATAGCGTGACTGACTGACTCACTCAACGTCGTCCAAATCAAATCGCTAGAAATAGCCAAACAAGGAAGGTATCCCAATGGGTTCTCTCAGATTTTGATGAAATTTGGACATTTAATAGTGGAGAAAAAAGAGGCTCACATTAAAGGGTTAAGCAGTGGGATCAAAACTTAACATATTTTCTATGATTACATGTCTCAAATTTACGAAGTTTAGACTTATTTATACACAGAAACAAATAGTGAATTTGGTAACACTTGAAAATGCATTAATTGTCAATCATTGGTTCTAGGAAAGTTTTTTTTTTCATAAGTTTTTTCTCTATTGGTTGTAAAATAAATTGTAAATTCTATTTGGAATTTGTAATATTTGATCTTAAACCGAACAAAAAAAAAAAAACATTTTTGTACCCATATTGCCCATGTCGTGGCCCAGGGTTGCCTCTTATCTAAAATATTTAAAATATTAGTGAAGAAGGTCCTGTGGATAAAGTCGTACCAAAGTCGAAAAAATCTCAGACACTTCCTCCCTTTCCCATACAAATGTGCTATTGCTATTGAATTAAAATCGATAGAGAAACATCTGAACTTTTTCTTAGAAATTTGAAAAAAAAAAATGAATTAAAAGAATTAAATCTGCCCAACTAAACCCAAAAATTACACAGTACAACATTTTTCAGCTAATTGTTGTGGGACTCAATTCTGAGAATTGCACGGTAATATCTCGGTATACCGTACGGAATACCGAGTAATACTGGTATACAGTATTAAAATATAGAAAAAGTGCTAAAAATCCGACTTGAGCCTAAAAATTCGTATGGCCATTAAATTGACAAAACGAATGATGCAGAAGTTCTTATTTTTGGGGCTACTTTTATGTGCAATTATCAGAATTGAGTCCCAAAATCATGTGTTTCAATGTGTTATTTAAAAAATTGTGAAAAATAATCTGTTGAGGGCATGGACCTATCCAGATGCCTAAGGAAATCGTCAGCCGACGACGTTTTTAGAATTTTTTGGCAATATTTTTTAAATTAAATAACAAACTCAAACTCATTGTGTTGTCAAGAAGCGTTATTCAACATTTAACACAGTTTTCTTTGTCATCTTTCAAAATACTACTCTGTTGTTTTCACAGATCTAGCAATGTTGTGACATCTATTTGTGTATACAACAATAGAAAATCATGTGTTTTCTTTAAGTGTCAGTCACTTTTTTTTCCTAGGATGAAGCCTATTAAAAATGGTTAAAATCAGTCCATGCTTTCACCCAGTTGCCATGACAAGATTCTGTCTAATATTAATTGTAATGATCTTAAATGATATTAGTAAATCAAAGCGATTATAAGCGATTTGTTGCAAGGGATCTATATAAATTTATTCGTTCATCAGGTAATAGTTTTTTCGGGCAAATAGATGCTGGTCAAACTTTAGCTCAGTTTCTCCCCATTTTTTATAGAGTTTTGAAGACAGATAAGTTTTCAAAATTACTACATTTTTTTTTTTCGTTTGTTGGTATAAAATTGTTGAATGAATCGTACCAATTTTGAAAGTAGAACTCGATACCTTACTGATAGAGTTTGAGTCGAACCAGCTAGAAAGCTAAAAGTTTAAAGAAAAACCCCGAAAAATTAACGATCAATCCGATTTTACGCAAGTTATTAATTCGGATACTAACCCTACCTACAGCATATATTTCGGTATAACGATATGTTCCGATATTAAAAAAATGGGGATTTTAAATTTGAACGAATTTTTGTAGATTAAAAGCAGGGGTATGGCATCACCAAAAACAAAAGTTATAACGACATCGTTATCAATAGATGGCACTTTGTTCAAAAAATTGACAATTTTCTTTTTTTATTTAAATTTAAATAATAACAAACAAAAAAGCAAATAAAAAAAAGGAATTCTCAAATTTTATTATTTGAACATATTTGCGCTTGATTTTTTCTTATTTTGCGCAGTTTTCAGCAATTTTTGAGTTTTTAAATATAGGTTCAGCTAATACTAAAGTAATTCTAAATAGTTGCTCAGGTGATACTAAATTTCAGCGCCCCCTACCTGTGAGTAGTGTAAGTTTTGATTTCCTATCTCTATAATTAATAGTCTCTGATTAAAAGTGTGATTAACTGTTCAACAAAAATATTAAAATATGGTTTAATCGACTTGTTAAGAAGTCAATCCGAATTTTACGCGATTAACTTCTGTGTCTAAATACAACACTGTTTCTCGTCTTTTTTTCTTTCAGCCTTAAAAATATGCTTTAAATTTTATCAATTGTTACTTATATATTATTTGGCAAATTTACTTTCAAATTAAATTTCGAGCATTTTAAGTCTTGATTTCATTGCGAATTCTATTTCCTATTGAAACCTTATTTAAAATTCAATTAACTTTTTCTTTTGGTAGTTGTATTGAAGCAATCGTAAAAATCGAAAATTATTTCTATTTATTACTTTGCCCTTAGTAAACAAAATCTTTTCAATATGTATGTTTTCTTTTTTATCTGCAATACACAGAGAAAAAAATCATTGTTAAATCGATTCTCATATTATATTTGAATTAATATCTAATTTTTATCGAACATTTTAAAATTAAGCATAAATCTTATTAAAGTAAATATGATACTAGCTAAAATTACATTTTTCGTGTTTGAAATAATATGTCAATATTTTAGGAGTGATTTTTCAAAAGGGCCTTTTCCACTTACGACCTTAAACAAACCTAAGTATACCATCCCGTTGTCATGCTAAAATGGATGCTATACTTAGTTTTAAATCCACATTTCACACCTAATTCTTGTGTCATGTTAAAGGTTTTTTCTTATTACTGAAATTTTGTTTAACATGGAAATAAGCCCTTTTGAAAAATCACTCCTCATTTAAGATTTTGACTTCGCATTTTAAAAGTATGGGGAAACATATTTAAATTTCAAAGAAAATCGACTTAGTCTTATTTAGAAGTTGTTGCTTCTGTTAATGTTGTTTCTGTTTGATTTTAAATCTATTTTTCTCTATATGTACTTGGCTATAAAAACTAAATAAAAATGTGCCGAAAAATTATATAACAGGCAACCATACATATAAAACATTTTCGATTTTATGTACCAATATTACTTTCTTACATATGTATTGTATACTTTACTTACAATATGTGTCATTTGGGTAAAGTTTTTATATTGATTTAAAAAATGTTTGCTGGTTGTTCTCTACTGAACTGCTGTACAGAAAAACATAATTGATTTAGAGAATTTCAATTGTTAAAAATAAGGAAATTGTTAAGGTACTTACAATAGGTCCCATTAGGAATATATTTTTATATTTATTTATACGAATATCAAAGTGTTTTTTTATTTCTCAAAAGCTCTGGTTAAATCTTAAAAAAAGAAAATATATAGAAAAAATGTTTAAAATTCAAAACTGGGAAATTTTTAAATTGAATTAAAATTTCTTATAGAAAAATCTGGGAAATTTTAACAAAATGTTGTGAAATATTTGTGACATAAAAATGGTCACTACAAAATTATTCGTTCGTTTGAAAACCCATTTTAGTCCTTTGGCGACCAGATGCAAGTAAGCTTTACCAAGTGTTATGCGACTTACAATTGAGTATTACGTTATCCAATTAATCGAGTTTTTATTTAAATCGATTAATCGTGTAAATAATTATTAATTATTCGGCTTTTTTTCTTAACTGATTATTGAATTAAAATGTAAAAATCAATCTAATAATTGAATAAAATTTTATATAAAATAATCTTAGTACTTTTATATTTTTATTCCAAAAAAAAATTAAATTAAAAAAAAGAGAGAATTTCTTGTTATCGTCTAGGGGCGTTATTAAACATTTAAAATATCAAATAAAAAACAATAAAACATTTACCACAATTTGCTTTGTCATCTTCCAAATGTTTGTTAAAAATCACCTTGCAGAAAAAATTCCTGAAATTAGCAGATTATTTTTGTAAAGATAGGTAAAATCGGAACAGCAAAAATAAAACTGCTAACTATACAGAATTTTAGTTCAATTTGAGTTAAATTTTAGTTAATAGAAAATAACATCTTAATCTGCTAAAATCAGCAAAAAATTTTACTAAATAATAACAAAAAATTAAAATTTTCAAGTTTTTTTCTATTTTTTTTTAAATGCAAATAAAAATCGAGCCTTTTGAAAACAACAGCTTACAAATATTTCTGCTAATTTAACAGGATATACTGCTATTTGCAATCAACTAAATTTACTTTAAAAATAGCAAAAATTTTGTAGATATAACAGCTTATTTTTTCTATTTTTGATCTAATTATATTTAGCAAAATTTTCTGCAGCAGAATTTGTTATTTTCAATTAACGAAAAATTAACTTAAATATAACTAAGATTCGGTAAATTTAACAGTTTTAATTTTCGTGTTCTTATTTTACTAGTATTTAGCCAAAAATCTGCTAATTCAGCAGTTTTTTCTGCAGCATCATTTTTAGCTAACTTTTAGTAACTTTTTCAGATTTATTTCTATGAGTGTATCTTTAGTATTTCTGCTTGTAAGCGTTTATTTTCCATTGATAATCTGCTAACTTCTGTCTTTACTTCACTGATATCTTCCTTCAAATCCAGCATATCACTCTTTGTGGGAAGATTTTGTAATTTTGTAATTTTTCATCAAACTTTTTATCTGAAAGAGTGGTCATCATTTGTAAGAGGTCATTTGCAGACATATTTCCAACATTATCTTCCATCTTTTCTGGCGATATTTCGAAGATTTTTCTTTTTGGTTTTTTTCCCTTCTCTGCCCACTGTATTTATTGGTGTAAGGTGTTGATTTTTCAGAAACCGACTGCATAGTAAAAGGCGCAATAAGTTGGATGATAAAACCGTTGCTATTAAAACCACTACGTTTACACAAAAGCTACATTGATAACACTGTTTGATTGAGAATAACAATATGGCACCTCTATTACCAAAAAAAAAACATTATTTGACAGAGCGAGATCAAACCAGCTGTTTTAGTTGTTTGCTTTGTTTTGTTGAGTGATTACAAACTTTCAGCTAAATTTTTCTTTTTTTTATACAGTTTCCAAAAGTTATAAATTAACAAAATGGTAAATTACTGCAATTAAACAATTTTCTTCAATCTTCGGCACTTATTTTTATTCACTTTGATGCACAATAATAGATTCCCGGATGCCAGCAAAATTTGGGCTACTTGACTTTGGATTTTACCAGGTTTTTCATTAAAAATATAGAGCGTAAGTAAATACTCGACTTATTTTAAGCAACTCAGACCTTACATATTAAATGCCTGTGGCATCAAAAATCTTGCGCATTTTCACTCTCCGATCGGCCAACACCATATAGTGATTTTTTTTTCCACATTTTCGGGTGCATTGAAAATAATGTTTGATGAGCACTTGAAATTCACTTTTTCCATTTTTACAAAAATCCAAGAATTTGATAGTAGTCTATTAGCAAATGGTACTTGATCGAAGCAGTGTTGCATTTCATGTAACTACGAGGGATGTTTGAACGGTAACTGTCTTATTTATCCGTATATTTAGAAGTTAACTTTTAGAATTGAATTTACTGAACAAAATTTAGATTTCCAAGAAAGGCCTGCTGAGGTGGAACTTCAAATATTTACAATTCCTTTATTTTGCTCTTTCCTACAACTTATCCAAGTTTCTGAGGGTCTTTCCTCAAAAAACTTTGTTTTCAGACAATTTTTATTTGATAAAAATATATTAAAGCTTAATTTACCCGATAACCAGCCCAGTATTGGAAATATCAAACGTCCATGTATCAAAGAAAATTTCTACAAAAATTGGACTATTCGTATTACCAATACTGGGAAATAGTAATTGTGGGTAGTGAGCGTGTGACTTGCCCTTAAATAAAGTGTAGTGTAAACACAGTATTATTTATAAACTTATGTCTTCTTGGCACATGGTTTAATAGACGCTAGAAAGAAAATACAAAATAAGAGGTGCAATGAATAAATGCACGAACTAGCGAAAGAGCATAGAGTATAGAATAGAGATGGGCGCGTGTGAAGAACTTTTGGTGAACCATACGCAAGTGTGAGTGCGATTTTTAGAACTCACGTAAATAGGTAGTGCTCAAGCATTACGATAAAACTAACATTTTTATCCGAGATTAGTGCGTGAGTATAAGTTTGTTTTTCTGGCATTTGTGTAATTATTAAGATATTTTTTAATAAAAAATATTTTTTGTCATCAAACATTCCATTAGGAGGAATTTTTTTTTATAAAAGCAGTCATATTTCTATGAAAAATCCAAATAAAATCAATTTTTAAACATCTTGAGTATTTGGTGATTATTATGTGAATAAAAAAAATTGTTCCTTCGTGAGTCATGTCTAGTTCATAAGCTTGAGTACACGTAAATCGATTCACTCACGTGCTTATCTCTAGTATAGAGTATAACATACATAAAGAAGCCAAATAATAATGTTTCTTCTTGTTTGTTGGCGGGTATTAAAGTCTTAGATTACAAAATCTACACACACAGCTGGAGCATATATTAAAAGGAGCAAACAACACACAGTCCACAGCCACAGTGAACACACACATACGCAAACAATAGTAGACACAGCAGCAGTAGTAGCAGGAAACAAACTTTATTATAGCATACTTTTAGGCAACATTTGCTTTAAACTAACAATTACTCCATCACAGAGCGTATTTATATTTGACTATGAGTATGTGTTTGTTTAAAATTGTATAATAAAATTGTTCGTGCGTGCAATTTATTGGTTTTTTTTTCTTTCTTTTCTTTGTGATTTTTTCTTCTTTTTTACTTTATTTTAATGTTTGGCAAATAGAGGCCAGAATAAACAAATCTTGTTGTATTGAAAATTTATGGTGGCTTTTTTAGTTAAGCAGTTTAAAACAAAAGAACTGCAGTAACTCAAAATACAAGTTTTAAATTTGTAGAAATTAAATTTAAATTATATACATTTCAATAACGTACACTCATAGAAATAAATCTGTAAAAATAGCAGAAAAAGTTACGAAAAATTAGCTAAAAATGATGCTGCAGAAAAAACTGCTAAAATTAGCAGATTTTTTTACTAAATACTAGTAAAATGAGAACAGCAAAATTAAAACTGTTTAATTTACAGAATTTCAGTTATGTATATTTAGGATAACTTTTAGTTAATTGAAAATAGCAAATTGTACTGTAAAATCTGCAGAACATTTTGCTAAAATTTTTGTAGACTAAAAATAGCAAAAATAAACTGTTAAATCTACAAAATTTTTTGCTATTTTTAAACTAAATTTAGTTGAATGCAAATAGCAGTTTATTCTGCTAAAGTCAGCAAAAATATTTGCTAAAAAATTGTAAACTGCTGTTTTCAAAATGCTCAATTTTTATTTGCATTAAAAAAAAATCGAAAAAAACTTAGAAAATTTTTCATTTTTTGGCGATTTTTAGGCTACTAATTATTTAGCAAAATGTTTTGCTGATTTTAGAAGCTTAATTTGCTATTCTGCATTTACAAAAATTTAGCTCAAATACAACTAAAATTATGTATATTTAACAGTTTTATTTTTGTTGTTCCTATATTACTAATATATAGCAAAAATATAAATATATAAATATATACATTTTTAACTAATTTTTAGTAGTTGTAACTAAATTCTTTACGGACTTTTTTCTATTAGTGTACATTAGAGCAGGGGCTTTTGATTTATGGCCCCTCATTGAAAAATTTATGATGGCTGGCTGATCAGCATATACGCAGTTAATCCTTATGCTTTCACAAAAAATGTTAAGGGCATGTAATAATATTTATCAAAGAATTACATTTGAATTAACTTCCAAATTAAGGCCCAAATTTGAGATTTCGATTAACTTCCACTAAAGGTTTTTTCTCTATGGAGTTCTTTTTTCAAAATTTGTGTCCTAGATTTGGGCGCCAAAATTATCTTAAAACGAAGCATATAAAATTACTATTTTTTGTCCCAAAATTGGGTTATGACTTAGCTACTGAATTGGGCACCAATATTTTTATCTGAAACATTTTCAGTTAACCGCAAAATTGGGAGAAAGAATAGATTTTTAAAACAAGAACTAATAAACTCTATTATGAAATTTGCCCTGCAGCAATCCCTCTCCAATATAAACACAAGCTGCCTGCTCTTAAACGTAAAAGCCATACGTCATTTTGAAAACATTTGCGAAAAAGGGGACATGGAGGATATTGGAAGATAAACACAAATCTAAAAATAGAATGTTTTGATGGTCTGTGTTTGATCACTTCTGAGTAAAAACAATAACAGAAAGCTGAATAGTAAAGCTATGAATTAGTTACATTGCATTCAAGGCCTTACTTGGGTGAGATGTCTAAGCGGTCGCATCTTAGTATGTTTACATTTGTAATGTAGAAATAGGCACATGTTCGATTCCTACAGCCGACGGGTTGTTGAAAAATTATCATATAGAGACAATCTGACAATAAGATATGAACAATAATACAATTTAATTTAAAATAAAAAGGCAGAAACTAGATCTAGTCTGATTTGAAAATTAATGTGTTTATAATTTATAGAGAAAAAGGTTTCTTTTTCTTCTTAACCTCAAACCTACTAAAAAAAAACCTAAAAGTTGATCATCAAAATTTTCTTCTGAAAGTCACAAGTTCAACAAATTACGATTGAACCTTAGAGTTCACTTATAGAATATCCACTTTCATGCCACTAAAATTGTGCGCCAAAGTGTGTATCTAAAATAATGGCTATTATGTTTTAAAATTTGGTCAAACTAATATCTAAAATTAAACTCTTAAATTGAACGCCAAAATATATCTTCCACATAAGTTACTAATAAGCCCCAGATTTTGGAGTCATTATCGGCTCATTAATGAACTACGTTTAAAGTTAAAATTTTCTCACAAGAATTGCCCTGTGAAAGCTAGAATATAAACCCAAGGTTTGGGCGCCAAAAATTACTTAAAAATAACTTCTAGGTATGCATCGAAATTCACCTATAAAATATCTGCAGCTCTGCCCCAAAATTTAGCCCCAAATTTGTATCTAAAAAACTTTTTTTTGCCTCAAAATTTGGTGCCAAAATGTTGTAAACAAATTTATACGATTTAAGTATTAAATTGCGTGCCAAACTTGCCTTCTTCAGAATTGAACGTCAACGCCATATTCGGTTTCTAATATAACTACAAAGAAACTTTTAAATAGATTACCAAAATTGTGTTGTGAAAGATAGAAAACTTCAAGCTTGGCACCAAAAACAATTAACGATTAAGCCCAAGAATTCTCCTATAATAAACCTGCTACTCTGTTCGAAAATTGGGCTACAAATTATATTCTAAAAGCATATTCACAATTGGGTGCCAGAATTTGATCAAAACAAATTACTACGACCTAATTTTCAAATTTCTCTTAATAAATTACGAAGAAGTCTCAGAATTGGGCGCCATTATTGCCTTCTATAGGAACTACGGATAAACTTTAAATCTGATCACCATTAGAAAGATAGATGTCAGAAGCCAAGAGTTGAGCGCAAAAATAAAGTTTTACATAAGTGTACTTTGAATTATGGGATAATTGACTATAGAATTAAGTATTTGCAATAAGAGCGTGGTAAAAATGGGAATAGGTGCCTCATTTATTACCCAGGCCAAACCGCTGGAGCTAGGAACTTGAAATTTTTGCATATAGGTTACTCGATAAGAGTGGATATCTAGTAAGGTGTCAAATCTTACGGAGGAAATTTCAAAGGGGAGTGGCAAAAAGGAAAAAAATCTTCTCCTTAACGTTCTGCCCAAAACCATTGTCTAAAAATCTGAAATTTAAAATATGTGTAAGCTGAGGCTAATTTACTACAGATATACTTTTTTGATTTTTCATAAAAACTTGGTATTAATGGGGTTTAAAAGGGAAAAATGCCCCTTCGGTGGCCCTGTCCAAACTTTTTAAACTAGAAATCTGAAACTTGAAATTGAAATGAGAATCTCTAGTGGGATTCTCCAACTTTTTAACGACAAAATTCAGTACTTAGGTTGTCAGTTTACTATAAAAACTTGTCAATTTAACTACCGAAATTTGTCGTTAAAAAATTACAGAATTGCCACTCTGATAGTTTAAATAGGATTTCAGTTTTGTTATTTCAAGCGAAAATAATGTTACGTTTTTACTTTTTAAAAACGTTGGTTTATTTCCTTTAAATAAACTCGGTTCTTTTCTATTGCAGTCAAAATAACCAATCCAACTTCTAGCACCAATCGCTACGTTTTACCTTTGAAAACATTTGTTTATCTCCTTTATATAAATCGGGTTGGTGCTCTTTGTTATTCAAATATCAAAACACACTTTAGTTTGACCTTATACACTTCTTTATTTATCACTGTATTACTTTAAATACAACAATATAGCACACACACACAAACTCTAATAATCAACTGACTACACGAAGCTTAACAGCACAAATGTTAAAGCGTAACTTCACTCCACAAATGTTAATGCGCAACTTCCTTTTCCTTCGTAACATTCGATCTTAACGGTCACGAATGTGGAATATAGTAAAACATTCCAGTGCTTCTAAAATTATAATACTTATGTTATTCATAACAGAGAGTGCAACTACTTAACATTATACCTAAATGCAGTGCTGCCAGGTTTAATGGTTTAGTAAATCCCGTCTTTTGGGATATCTTTCTTCCAAGACTCCAGAACCTTACATAGTAGGCTAATCCAATTTCGTAACAATAGGATTGATTTGTGGAAGAGATGTAAATTTTAACTACATTCGTAAGTCATTAAAAAAAATAAACAACATAAAATACTAAGAATTCGAAACATTCATTTTAGTCAGCCATTTTGTTTCTTCAAAAAATAAACCAAGAAAAATGTGTGTAAGTAATTTTTGTTAGTCGTTTTGACTAATTTGTGGTTCATTTTATTAACGGTGAAAAAAATTGTAAGTTGAATTTAATGAAATATTAGTGGTCCTATTTACAATTGAAATCTCATTGTTTATAAAATGTCTGGATTAAATGGTGCTCTAATAAAATTGTCCTGCAAAATTATTTTTATTTTGTGGGGACTACGTTTTATCTTACATCAGCAGTTTTATTGTCACATGACATACATGGGACTAATTAATTAGGTAGACTAATTAATTGATGATTTCATTACCATTACATTGATATCAATTGTAATGAAATTATTTTCATTACCATTTTCTTAATTAATGGTAATGATTCTAAAATTTAATTTCATTGATTAATGGCAATGATTTTAAATTTCATTACCATTGATAATGAATAAATTAAAAAAAATAATTTCCATTGACAGAAAAACGTAAAAATGGAGTAAAACTCGCTGAAATCGAAGATGGAATATGCTCATTCAGGCTCATGCTCATTTGAAATTAAATATTACTTTCCATTTCATTATTATTTGTATCCAGGTAAAATTTAACGGAATAGAATGGATCCTCCTTAAAAAATTATGTTTTATAACTTCCCCGGCCAAACCCGTTGTTCGTTTTCATTTGCCTGAATTTTTTTGTAAACAAATGGTTTTTAATCAATTGTAATTAATTGTTTTATACATTAGTGTAATTTCATTACCATTAGTAATGATTTTTCTAATGAAAAATATTTCATTTCGTTGTCATTAGTATGAACTAATGGTAATGAAATTTCAATGGTAATGAAAAATTCCCATGTATGTTACATATAAAGACAAAGTTAAAAATTTCATAAAACTTATTACAACCATCTTTATTGTGCTGCATTGGAAACCATAAAAGTAGTTTTAAATTTTTTTGGAAAAACCAAACTCAAGCTTTATTAATTTAAATAAAAAAACGCCCATTTTGGCTGCAGTAATTTTGGATACATAACAACAAACGGTATACTTGTTTCTTTATATACAGTCAGACCAAAATGTTTACGTACACTTACTATATTTATATAAAAAAAATGTGAAATATTATATTATTTTGAAAAAAAACTTTTTGAAATTGTGCATAAATGTGTTCATCTTATCTACATTACATAGCAACCAAAACCCTTTTATATTATTTAAGTGTTTAAAAGCGAAGGAAATTAAAAAAGTCCGGAATTTTACCTACATAAAGTTTACGTATATTTCTAAGGACTTTATATAAAATTAAAATTTCAAGCTCTAAAATAAATTCAAAATTATTTTTTAAACTTCGGATGGATTCAGTTTGTTTGCCACAGATTAGTTTATACTTTTTTCCTACTTTTTGTATCATCTGGAGTTATGGCGGTGAGTTCAGCAATTGGAGTTCTTCAGTAAGCCTGTTAACACGTATTTTATACATTTATCTCAAAATTTATCGAAATTTTTATATAATTTCTGGGCTAAAAATATGGTTATTCAGATATAAACGGCAAAGAAATTGTGTAAAAATTTAGAGAATTCCGAAACCAAGAACATAAAATACGAGCTAACAGTCTCACTAAAGCTCTCTAATCGCTGGAATGCCCGTCATAACTTAATATGGCGCACAATGATGGAAAAAATGGATAGACTTTCAGAAACCACAGTGAAGGCAAATGAAACTATAAAAAATAATCAACAATTTGTTTAGAGCTCAATATTTTAATCTTAACTACATACTTTGAAGTTTCCCTACGGGAAATTTTAACAAACTGTCACCGAACTGGCCCCTTTATATGAAATAGAGTTCTCACACAGGTCCCTGAACTTTGTTTTTTATGAGAGTTCAGTAACCTGTCCTAGGATTTGTCTTGTGACATGTCACAAGGGGTCAATTTCCCCCTCCTATGACAACGTCATGTAAAAGTGACCACTCTATTTCATATAAAGGGGCCAGTTCGCTGACAGTTTGTTAAAATTTCCCGTAGGGTTATGTCAACTTTAAGTTGGTGAAATTAAGGATTTTTTATTTTTAAAACAGTTAAGTGATACAAAAGTAAACTAATGTACGTCTTTATCAACGCATTTATCAGTCATTTTTAAAAAAGTATTTTCAAACTATAATAATTTTCGCCATTTCTGTATAACTATTGCAAGTGTGCGTAAATATTTTGGTCTGACTGTATGCTGAATAAGATATTTGTTGTTATGTATCTTTATAACCATTGTAAAAGTAAAATTTATTAACATTTTAGTAACACTTTAAAAGCTTACAATAGATATATAAAATAAGCCACTTTGTAACAAAAAAGAAAAATATGGCAAACCATTAAAAGCAGTCACACACATTAAGAGGAGTATTAAGAACATGAAATATTTGCCAAATTAACAAGTGTTAACCCTCTAATGCAGGATATAGGCCAGTCAGAAAAATACAAACGGGAAAGCGATGGCAAAGCACTTTAACAGGTGATACTAGCAAGAAGCATATATCTAAGAGATACAATCCCTATGGGATAGGACATCGTACAGAAGATTATGACCTTGTCAGACAACGCCAAAATGTTCTCTGACAACGTCATAATTTTCTGTGCGATCGGATAGCGATTACATCTTCTAGTTATATATGCTTCTTGATACAAGTACTCTAGCAAAAAGTGCTTTCCCATCCACAAAATGATACATCATTAGATAAAAGGATCGGCTGTTCAAAAAGCGCTGAAAAAACACTGGGGAAACAAAATTTTCAACATTGGCAAAACGCCGGAAAAATTAATAAATACCCGGCAAAAAAAATTGCAAGTAGTGCTTTACAAACTTCACAAGTATCCGTTAGTGTATTTTTATTGCTTTTTTAGAAGTTATTCTGAACAACTTCAAAAAATCACTTCTTTCATTGCTTCCCAAGTATCCGTTATTACATTTTACAGCTTTTTTAGAATTACTTCTGAACAACTTCAAAAAATCACTTCTTTCCTTGCTTCCCAAGTATCCGTTATTACATTTTTGTAGCTTTTTTAGAATTACTTCTGAACCACATCCAAAAAATCACATAAGTATAGCTTCTAAAAAGTAATTGCTCTAAAAGTGATCGTAAAAAGTGATTTTGGTATCATTTGGCATTTTTAAACAGAGGGTCCCGGGTTCAATTCCAGGCGGGACCAATATTTTTTTTTATTTTATTTTAAAATTTTTATACCCTACAGCACTATGTGGTCAGGGTATTATAAGTTTGTGCTGATGTTTGTAACACCAAAAAATATTGGTCCCAGACCCACCTTATAGTATACCGATCGACTCAGAATTTTATTTCGATTTAACGATGTCCGTCTGTCTGTCCGTCTGTCTGTCCGTCCGTCTGTCTGTCTGTCCATGCATTATTATGCGCACTATACAGGTCGCAAATATTAAGATATTTTCATGAAACTTGGTACACGGACTTATGTCGGCCCAAGGACGAATCCTATTGATTTCGTTTAAAATCGGTCCATGTTTAGACCTAGTGCCCATATAAGGGTCCCCCCAAAATTATATTGTTTATACGCTGCAGGTCGCAAATATTAAGATATTTTGATGAAATTTGGTACGCAGACCTATGTTGGCCCAAGGACGAAGCCTATTGATTTTGGTGAACATCGGTCCATGTTTAGACCTAGTGCCCATATAAGGGTCCTACCAAAATTATATTGTTTATACGCTGCAGGTCGCAAATATTAAGATATTTTGATGAAATTTGGTACACCGATTTATATCAGCCCAAGGACGAAGCCTATTTATTTGGGTTAACACCGGTCCATGTTTAGACCTAGTGCCCATATAAAGGTCCCCCCCCCCCAAAATTATATTTTTTATACGCTGCAGGTCGCAAATATTAAGATATTATAATGAAATTTGGTACACAGACCTATGTTGGCCCAAGGACGAAGCCTATTAATTTTGGCGAACATCGGTCCATGTTTAGACATAGTGCCCATATAAGGGTCCTACCAAAATTATATTGTTTATACGCTGCAGGTCGCAAATATTAAGATATTTTGATGAAATTTGGTACACCGACCTATATCAGCCCAAGGACGAAGCCTATTGAGTTTGGTTAACACCGGTCCATGTTTAGACCTAGTGCCCATATAAGAGTCCCCCCAAAATTATATTTTTTATACGCTGCAGGTCGCAAATATTAAGATATTTTGATGAAATTTGGTACACTGATTTATATCAGCCCAAGGACGAAGCCTATTGATTTTGGTTAACACTGGACCATGTTTAGACCTAGTGCCCATATAAGAGTCCCCCCAAAATTAGCTTGGTTACAAACTGCAGGTCGCAAATATTAAGATATTTTAATGAAATTTGGTTCGCTGACTCATATTATAGAAAATTTTGACACAAGTCCCATTTTAACCCATTCGAATTTCGGATCCAAACATTAGTTGGCTTTTAACCAGACTGGTGTAGGGTATTGCATAGTCGGCATGCCCGACTTTAACCTTTTTACTCGTTTTTATATTCTATTATTTTTTTTTTTTAATATTTATAATTAATTTGTTTAAATTCCATTTTTTTTTAATTTTTAAATTTTTAAAAATATGTATATATAAAAAAAATGGTGAGAAATTGATTTTTATGTACCTGTAAAAATAGTACTGAAACCAATATTGAATTGGAGTGCACCTTTTACACTTGTTTAATAAGTACTTTTATTGAAGAGAATAAGGAACAATATCTCGCATTAACAAAATGGTGTTTTTATGCCAGTCAACTTTCATATCAAAGAATAGTTTAGTTGTAGAGCGCTGGACTAGCAATCGTGAGGTCGCGGGTTCGATCCCCGGTGGCGGCAATTAAAATAACTTTTGTAAAATAAAAAAAATATACTTTTTTTTGGAAAGAATTTTTTTTTAACTTAATTTGTGAAAAAGAGCTTCCTTTGCACTCGTTCAAAAAGTACTGAAAAATGTTAAAGTGGGAGTACTCCTCTCCTATGACAACTCAATGTTAAAATCATTAGTGTTTATATTAAAAAAGAAGTACAACTAGATCATCAATTACAGTGCTTTTTCTACTGCTTCGGCATCTCTTTTATTATATTTTGTTTCAGATTTTATATACAACAAATTCTCACCAAAAATGTTTCATCATGAATAGGGTAACCATAAGAACCATAGTTTTGTACAAAAACTAGGTAGTTTTCGCTCATCTAAATTCAGTATAGGGAAACTATAAATTTTAGAGTTTAGTATATTAAAAAATGGGATCTGGCAATTCCTTTTGCTCTATGGCAACTACAGAGCATACATACATACATAGAAACTCAAGTTCTCTATATTTTATGTTTATTTTTCGATATGGCGATCAAATGCTTCTTCTTGTTTCATTGTTGTTGTTTGACATTAGTTAGAATGAATTGAGACGAAAATGTCATCGCGCTGTTGCTGTTTTCTTATATATTTTGTAAACGTTTGAATGAGAAGTAGACTGAATCCTACAACTTAACAGAAACAATTATTTTTAGACGACAACAGAAACATAGAACCGTTATTAAACACCTCAACCACCTCATCCATCCATTTTCTCTCAAACAGGTTAATTTTGATTTTTTTTTTTTTTTCTTTGCTAGAAAATGCTTAATTAAAGGTTTTTGTATCGATTTTCAATGGCACTTTTACATTTCAAAAAGTTGGGGTCATTTTGACCTCATGTGCCTATAAGGGTTAATTTCTAATTTTTTATTACTATGTATAAAATTCTGTGTTATTTAGACAACTTGCACCAAATTCCGCATGAAAGAACACATTGTTTTGATATACTTCCAGGAAAAACCGAAAAATTAAAAAACTTTAGCTTTGACCTTAGAAAAGAAAGGGTTAACGTTGTCGGAATTTTACAAAATTTTCGGAAAACAATCTCTTGTATCAGAGTTAAAAGAAATCGGAATTGATTTTGTTAAATTAAATTAAGCTGAAAACACAAAAATTAATACTATTATCTAAATTATTGGCCAAAATCACTTTTCTCTAAAATTTTCAAATTTAAAACGCGGTTACTGCTAAGTTAAAAGAGGGATATGTGTAATTTTCAGTAGAATTATTCTCTAAGGTGTATTTAGTAAACCCCTATGTGTTGACCACTTTTTTTTAAATTTTATTGAACAAAATTTTAAAAAACTCAAAACTAGAGCTTTGCAAATTTATAAAAAAAAAACTCCATCTTTGGCCATACCTGGGACTAGGTTATCATAACCCCAGAGAGACAAAAATTTATATCTGAATATTTGTGGATCTTAGAAATGAAGCTAGAGTATAATATTGTAAGTTTTTGAATAAAATATTTTATTTTTTACGATTTTCATAATTTATCTAATTTTAACCCTACAATGGTCTGAGGAAATTGCAATTACTTAAATATTTTCCAACCTATGTTGGATTTTTATATATTACCAGAAAAGTAATTCAGTCTAGATTATGATTATATTTACATTTTTCAAAAATACAGTTATTTAAGAGCTAGCATTTAAAAAAAAAGCCAAAAAAAAAGTGATTTTTTCGCCTTGTAAATCGCATTTCAAACTTCAGGGCCGATGCGGCACGTGTTCGCGTTTTACGATCACCTTAATTTTTCGCTTGGTGTATTTTTATACCTAAAGGCACATTTCTAGGGGGGAACGAGTCACAGGTCGCCATTTTTTTAGTCCCTATAACGAAGGTCACCCTAATGTAGATATATAGGCCAATGCTTCATTGAGAAATTCTTGCAATGGGTTTTGCCTTATAGCACCCTCTAGTGGAAATATTGGCAACCAAAGTTGAAATTTTAAAAATTCTGACAAGTTAAAAAAATCACTTCTTTCATTGCTTACAACGTATCCACTAGTAAAATTGTACAGCTTCTTTAGAAGTAGTGCTGAACAACATCCATAAAATCACTTAAATATTGCTTCTTAAGCATTACTGCTCTAAAAGTGATCCAAACAATTTAGTTTTATGCAGTCTTTTTCCCAACATATGATCACGGTTTCGATTCCTAGCGGGACCAATATTTTTTAATTTTTTTTGCTAGTTTTTGATACTTTTTTATTTTATTTAATTTTTATAAATTCAATATTATTTTAATTTTTAAAAATATTTAAAATAAAAATAATGATGAAAATTTAATAAAACATGTACATATTTACGTTGTTTTAAATAGTGTTGCCAATTCTTAAAAGCAGGAAAGCACCGTGAGCTTTAAAGAAAGGAGTAAAAATTTTATAAAAATGATCGAAGGCAATATTTTATTGTTGTTAATTGTCAGAAATAACTACTTATTGCATTTGATATAAATGAAAATGTGGTAAACACCATTACAACTGGAAATGCAGTTAATTGCAAATGACAGTAAAAAGATTACCTACATTATTCCCTAAATGTGATTTAAATTTAAGTATTATCATATTTTAAAACAATTAAGATTTAAAATACTTAAGAAAATTGCTTTCTTTTAATTTCCTATTACCAGATTATACAGCAACCTCAATAATTTTTGTTTTTTTTTATAACTTTCTTTACAGTTCTGCTGATAATTAAAAACAAAGAATTACCAACAAATGACTCTTAAACATTCCAAAAAACCAATAATGCCACAGTATTGAAAGCTACTTAAACTTAAGAAGAAAGAAAACACAGGAAATATAAAACCTATAAAAACTAAAAAAATTAAAAGAAAAGAAAACCAAAAATCTATTTAGAACCAAAGAAATGTTACTATTCAAACCATTAAACACCCCACAATAGACAAATTTGAAAATAATAGAGAACAAGTGAAATACCATAAAAAAAGACCAAATGTGTACATTAAAAAGGAATTGAAGAAACTAAAAGTTGTAGTTGAGCAGAAGGAGCAAAAGTGAAACGTTTTAATTTTTTTATTTTCGTTTCCGAATTGTTGGTAGTTAATATAAGTCACCAACATGACTAAAAAGTACGAATTCGATTGGATTATACCGGTACCACCGGAATTGACAACGGGTTGTGTATTTGATCGTTGGTTTGAAAATGAAAAGGAAACAAAAGAAAATGATTTTGAAAAGGATTGCTTGTTTAAAGTTGATGAATATGGTTTCTTTCTATATTGGAAAAGTGATGGAAGGGTAAGTAGGTCGCCCAAACAATAGAAATTACCCTACAGGAAATTTTAACAAACTGTCACCGAACTGGCCCCTTTATATGAAATAGACTGGTCACTTTTACATGGCGTTGTCATAGGAGGGGGAAATTGACCGCTTGTGACATGTCACAAGATAAATCCCAGGACAGGTCCCTGAACTTTGTTTTTTATGAGAGTTCAGTAACCTGTCCTAGGATTTGTCTTGTGACATGTCACAAGTGGTCAATTGCCCCCTCCTATGACAACGCCATGTAAAAGTGACCAGTCTATTTCATATAAAGGGGCCAGTTCGGTGACAGTTTGTTAAAATTTCCCGTAGGGTACTAACTGTGTTTAAAGCAAACCCTACAATAGTTAATTTTTCTATTCTTTTATAGGAAGGAGATGTCATAGAATTATGTCAAGTTAGTGATATACGAGCTGGTGGTGTACCAAAGGTAATTGTTTATTTTTTTAGACTTGTATTATTTAATACTCTATTCTTTGTATATTTACAAAATTACGTCAATGTCATAACCGACAGCGTCTGTTTTAGGTTTTAAAGATTTGTTTTCTTTGTAGACATAATATACCAACATTATTTTGTTATTTAAAGAAAATTGGTTTTTAAATACTTACCCCTAAATTCATAAACGATTTGTAAAATTATATGAGGTTTATTAAACAAATTTTGTATGAAAATGACGTTTTGTAAACCTGCTATAACTTTACAAAGCATTTATGAATTGAGGGGTTAAATTTTACAATAGTCATGCCATAGCCAGAAGATAAAATAAGTGCGATAATGGCAACACGGATTCATGGTTGCACGTACTAGTAAGAATGACATTGCACAAAATGGAAAGTGTGTTTACTTCAGTGTCGCCCAAACACTTGTTAGAACGACGGAGATTAATCGGCTTTTTATACGTACACAATCCGAACAACAACGGTGCAATAGTTACCAATGCATTCTCTTTTTTTTTGTAACATAACTAATACATTCTCATTTCTCTTTGTGGCCACCACTGGTTTACTTTGTTCTTAACATAGTTTATATACCGTTTAATATTTTTGATTAACAGTTAATCCAACTTTTAATGTGTTTACTATTTCTGTGTATTCATACTGCTAATTATATGCAACTCTGTTTTTTTCTCATAATGACAATTTTTTTTTGATTTATTAGAAAGACACAATTACAATGGACATATAATTTCTTTTTTTCCCAAGAAAAATAATAGACTTGTGCATTAAATTTGTATGAAAATAAACTCTACACAATTTTCACGTGAAAACTGAACAAATTACGGTGCTTTAACTGTGAGTTAGTATTTAACTGTCAAAAAATGCATGTGTAAACGATGGGAATTAAAAAGTTGGATTAATTTTATTCTAGTAGATTAATTTCTCTGTCTAAATGCACTATTACATTACATACTTTACATTATTTCTTTTACATACACTCTAATTAATTTTTGTTTAAATTTACCCTACTTACAATAGGAAACTGTGGCCCTATGTTCCACCTAGGAATTTAAAGAATTATATATACAGTAGGAAACTGAACTCCTACTACAAATATGGTAAATTTACTCCAAGTGTGTAAAAAAAAAATGCACACATGATACGTAAATTAGTTACACACAAAACTTGTAAATGTACATTTAAAATGCGTAAAAAAATTTAAGAAATAATGCGTAGTTTTACTATTTTTGCCTGTAAATTCCCAAAAATAAAAGAGTGAAATCATTTTTTAAATATTTTATTAATAAAATAATTAAGCCTAATACAAGCCTCAGATTCTGGGGAAATTTCTTCATTGAAAACCCCTCAGATTCTGAGCGCTTTTCTTAACAGAAAAGCTACACTACTTTTTCCTATAGGAAAAGCCTTATATTCTAGGCACTTTCCTATAAAAAAACGCGCCTTTCTGTGAGAAATGCGTTCGATTCTTTTTTCTTTTTTCTATGGAAAACACATCAGATTCAAAGGATTTTTCCTATTGAGAAAACATCAGATTTCGAAGACCTTATACTGTAAAAATGTCTTCGATTCAGCGAACTGTTTTTCTATAACAAAAAATCTTTAGAAGACTGGTGCTTTCTCTGTAGAAAAACTAAGGGTTTTTCTATTGAAAAAATGTTCATGATTGGAAGATTTCCCTATAGGAAACTGTCCTCAGATTCAGGGAGATATCCATATTAGAAGGTCCTCGGAGTCAAAAGAATTTTCCATTGGAAAAGCCCCCAGAAATCTGGGGGTTTCTGTTGTAAAACGTCCGCAGAATCAGAGGGTTATAACAGGAAAAAAATCATTAGAATCTAAGGATTTTTCTTTATAAAAAATTATCGAAATCTTAGGGCTTTTATTTAGGAAGAAGTTCTTAAAATATAACACTTTTTCTACAGGAAAAAGTCGTCAAAATCTGTTGGAGAAAAGTTCTCAGAATCAAACAGTTCTCTGTACACTCAAAAATAAAGTAAAACAAAACTGACCATGTAATATTTTTTTTTAGAGTTTTCGAATTTTTTTTATCCATTTTCGTAAATTCCAGGTCCATTTTTGGCGTCAGCTTTAAAAATATGTTGCCGTATTAAAAATCTAAGGTAACTTCTCCGAAAATGAGCGATTTTTAGATATTTCCCATGGGTTTAGAGAATTAAAGTGGCAATATTTGAGTCCAGCACAGTCGATTTATTAAAACAGCAGTCGACTTTTACTTCTTCCTCCCTCATTGATTATTAAATTTTGATTTGAATTTCAACAAACTAGTTTTTTGATATGGCAATATCGTTTGTTAAAATTTGCTTTGAATTTCAACAAATGTGTTTGTTGGCTATTTAATTGAAATACATAAGTTTAAGAGGTTAATCACAACTGTGTCGATTGTCGACCGACGACAGCAAAAGTCGTCGCGAATAATTTAAATTCAGCGACAATCGACCGTCGACATTTGTTGACGTTTAGAAAAAAATTAAAGCAAAACAAGAATATGTTTGTATTTTTTTCGCCACAATTCTTCACCAATTCAATTGGTTTTCCATTAATTCTTGTTGTTTTACATTTTTTCTATTTAATTTTGCTTTTTTGAGGTAAATTATGCATTTTTATTTTCAATTATATTTCTTCTGTCAAAAAAATAATTTTTTTGTAAACAAAGTACGAATTTTTGCAACTCTAATACGAATTTCTGCAACGCTGTTCCCTTAATTAGTTAAAAATATGGCAACTATTTGACAAATATTCTATTACGACGACAAATCGCCGGACGACATGGCGAAATTTTGCTTCCCATACAAAATATATGAAAAAGCACATGTCGTTGTCGTTACCGACCCAGTTCTGATTAATTTCTAACAATCAAGTAACAAACATGTTGTTTGTTTGTATTTACAAAATTAATTGCAGGCGAAATTTCAATTAAAAGTTTAATTGTATTTACAAAAAGTTTAATTGTATTTCCAAACTATTTTTATTTTATCTGTGTACTTTTTTACTACAATTTTAATGTTGTAGACCTGTTGTTCTACTAAGCCTCATTTTTGCAATGTCCCATTAGCTACTAACTAGGACTTTAACTGACACATTTTTAATTTAACTATTGGCTAAATTTTAACCGCACATTCAGTAATCGTGCCTTAGTAGAATTTACTATTTTTACTACAGTTGGAAAATTTCAATACAAAAAGTAAAAAATAAAACGTTCGAATTGTAGTTCTAAATAGTAAAAATTTTGAGTAAACTATCTAACTATTTGTTAGTTTTCATATTGAAATTTTCCAGCTGTAATAAAAATAGTACATTTTAGTAAACCCATTTTCCCCGTAAAGACTTTATATCTGTTTTTCTTTCCTTAAGTCAAAACCACTGATTTTTTTAATCTTCTCTCAGATTTCCCCTCCTCCTCTTCCTTATGCTTTTAAAGTTTATCTTCTCAAATTTATTTTAAAATGTTATCAGCATTATATTTCGTAAAAGAAAAACACGATTATAATTTTTGTAAAATTAAAATTTTTCCTTGACATGTAATATTTGTAACAATTCTCTATCATATTCTTGTTAAAAACATTTTCATTAATATTTAATACCGAAAACGTGCTGTCAATTTCAATACTATATGTTAACAACTAATTCTCTACAGTTGTTTTAACCACGAATTGTGTGCAAAACAATCCCATGGTTTCCTTGACGTACTTTTACACATTTTTGGTAAAATTCTTAAAATTACAATGCAAAAAAAAATAAAACTTTATAATTAACTTGTGCTCTCTGCAAATTGTAATGTAAATTGAGGTTATGTTTGTTTTACGAGTTGCTAGTTGCACTTTTACCATTGCTGAAATAATTGTGGTATTAAAATAGTTTTAAATGTTAAGTTGAAATGCATCTCAAATTATTGAGATTACGTTAACAAATTCTTGGTTGCAGGTTTTCTAGTTTTTTTTTTTTTTTTTGGTACTTTTACATCTTTTTGTTAACATTTGCATTTCAAATGTATTCGAGCAATGTTTTGTTAAAATGTTGAAAAATTAGCATTTTGTTTTAGTATATTCTTGTATAAAAGGAAAATTTAAATGGAAATTGGGGTATGAAGTTTAAATGAGAAATGTTGGCTTAAAATTTTAAAATTTAAAGCAATAAATCTGAAAAGTGCCAAAAAGAAATACCGATTTTCTGCCCTCCTAAACAGCAGAGATGGAATATTAAAAATCAGCTTAATCTTAGGCCCTTACTATAAAACAGAAAAAATCGATTTTAAATCAAAAAGTCACTATTATTTTAAATTTCATACCTTACAAAATATTTAAAATATATCTTAAAATTTTGTAACAAATCTGAAGTTTTCGCTTATTTTTGTTTTATTATTTATTTATTTTGTTTTTATTTTTTTCAAATGTTTATTTTCAAGTTTTCTTTTGATTTTTGAATAATTTGTTTTGGTTAAAAAAAAAATAAACAAAAGTTTATTTTTATAAAAAATCAAAAAAAAAGTTTGATGCCCATATTGCCTATGGTAAGTAGTCAGAGGTTCCCAAATCTTTAAAAATATAGACCTTTAGGAAAATTCGTCTCAAACCCCAAGTAGGCCGAATATCGAAAAAAGCCAAAACACCGCCTCACTTAAATATTATATTTAATTTGACCCTTAACCCATACAAAACCACTTAAAATTTTTATATTTTGTGTTATACCATAAACAACCGGTAAATAGGCATCTCAAATACCGTTCGTTGGACACAAAGTTACTTTGAAACAAATATGAAATAAACCCAAAAAACGTTTTTGACACTACTTTTTAGCCCCTAAACCTTCGCGGTTGCACATAAAAAAAATACGTCAACCTTAGATTTTTATTCTCTATCACATATCCGAGTTTCATTCAATTCGGCGTGTACCACTTGGGGTACATTCCTTGTTAGTCCTACAGCAAGCAGACCTTCCTTGTTAGTGTACACAAAATTTTCATTATTTTGTAAACTGGTGTTATAAAATATGCAAAAATGCATTAATTTTAAATTGCATTATTCAAATATTTTTTCCATCATAAAATGTCAATTAACAATTTATCAAAATTAAATAAACATACATTTATTTAGTACAAAAAAATTTATATAAAATAATAGGAAATTACAAATTAAGCATTTAATTATACTACATACAATTTACAATTTGACACCAACTATGTACTAACCTAAATATCCTTGAATACATACATACTAGAGTGGGCCGAAAAGTAATGGAAAAATACTTCCGAATCTCGAAAAATCGCCAAAATTTATATTGCTTACTATATCGTTTTTAGTTAATTTTAAATCGGTTGTAAAGTTTTGAAAATATGGCAACTCTGTTATTGCTAAAAATGGCGTTCTTGATTATTACTTTAGAATTCTTTTTTTAAATCTTAATTTTTTTGACACTGCTAGAGTCTGCATAAAAAAAACTTATATAACTTATACACTGTCCAATCCAAATTATTTTTGCAAAGTTTCAAAAAAAATTTTTTTTCCAAACGTAGCGGTCGCCATTTTACTTTTTTCGTTATATCTTTGGCATTTACAGTCGAATCTTAAAGTATACATCGATGTTTTTCTCTCGAGGGGCCAATGTTTTGCTCTAAAGGCAATTGACCTCAAGTATCCTGTTCTAGTAGTTACCCACCAGATCTCACCACCCTAATGTCAGAAAATTAAAGGTCGCAAAAAACCATTAAACTTTTCCTAAGGAAGTTTTTCGATAAACCCAGTAGAAATTTTTTTTATATGTGACCCAGCCTATGAAAAGGTGGCTTATGACTCAAAAAAGAAATGGCGAGAAACAGCTGTTAAAGATGCATTTCTTCAGTTTCTTAAGGCTCAATTAGACGTGCCATAACCATAACCATATAACAGCTGTTCAAACCAATCTTATAGGCTACAATGTATTCGATTATAGGTGACATGCCATAACGCCATAACTGTAACCGTAGATACCAATTGAATTTTGGTTGTCTGCTATGGCGTTATGGTTACGGCTATGGCGTTATGGCACGTCTAATTGAACCTTTAGTAGTTTTTCTTTTGCATTATGAACAGTCATGCCCAAAAGGCAACCAAAAAAGGCAAAAGAGCATAAATGAGATAAGTTCGTGTGTGTATATAAAGAGCGATGTTTTTTTCAATGCAAAGCACAAACCAGTTTCTGACCGAAAAAAAATCGTGTGAGTGCTCAGATTTAAAAGCAATGCTGAACGAGTAGGACGAGCAACTTCAAAGGTTTCAACAAGGATAGCGACGAAGAAAACTACTTAATACTGCTAAATAAATATTTTTTGTGCAAAACAGCTTTTTTTTTTGTAAAATCGTTTTTGCAGCGTTTAATCCCTGTTTAAAATTTTTCAATTTCATTTATTATCTTGATTCTGGATTTTCAATAAAATTCTGTTTTTCTTTCATTTGTGCTCTTCTTTCTCTACATTTTTAGTACACTTCTAAGCAAGTTAGGACTTTCTAGTTTTCACCACGTGAACGAGCGTCTCAAAAACTATCGAAACAAAAAAAAAAAGTGGAACAAATTTTTTGGAGTCATAAGCCACCTTTTCATAGGCCGGGTCACATATATTGATTGCCGAACGTAGGGGTCGCCTTTTTAAATTTTTTTTCATTGGATTTTGCCTTTATAGCAAAACACTGGCCTCCTCGTGGCAAAAAATCGATATATCACACTTTAAAATCCGACTTTAAATGCCGAAGCTATAACGAAAAGTTGAAAAAGGCGACCCCTACGTTCGGCAAAAAAAAATTTTTTTTTTTAAATTGCCTTGCAAAAATACTTCATATTGGAGGGTGTACGGCGAACTTTTTTTTTGAGGTACGGTCTAATGTACATATACATATTAAAAATAAATTTGTTTACAATCGGTTGTCAACCACACTAATTTTTCAATTGGTTCCACTAGCCCCGATTCAATGTAACTAGTTCGGAAACCCGTTCCCGCATCTTATAAGTATGTAAGCAACCGTTTCCACGTTGGTGTTGACAATTGAAGGGTTTACAAAGTAAGCTTAGCTATTCTGCAATCGATTCATTCTAATGGAACATTTTCCATGTTTGAAACATTTTTAGCGTAATTTTACACATTTAATAATGAATTTTTAGGCATCTTATGTGCACATTTACACACAAATTAAGTAAATTTAGAAATTAATTTTAAAACTTTATTTTTACGCACTTTCAATGTAAACTTACCCATAATGTGTGTATTTTTTCGTTTACACACACAGCGTAAATTTACCAATTTATATTAGGAGTACACTTTCCTACTACAAGCCCTATTATTACAATGTCCCGTTACACATTTAATCGAGGCCATAAAAAGGGACAAAATAGCTAGAGAATCGAGAAAAGACCATTTGAAGAAAAAAAATATCACTTATTGTTAGAAGCCCTTTGAGGTTCCTGGTCAGGAATCTGAGATTCAAATTGAAAAATTCTAAATGGCGGATCTAAATTTCCAAAATGTATATTTTGGATCTAACAAACACTTTTGTAAATAATTTTGGGCTTTGGGGACCTCTAAGAAGAACTTCCTGAGTGTTGCTTCACTTGAAGAAAAAAAATAAACTGTCCTTTTTTTCTTTATGTAAAATCTTGGGAAAAATTCCTATTTAAAGCGAATTTTTCCATTTTGTGAAGCTTATACTGTAATAATATGAATTATATACCTTCGCACTTTCAACTTTTGGTTGGCAACGCCAGATATCTGACACTGAGTAGACAATAGTGTTGTACTAACTATGAAATATCAAAATTTTGCAATTATATTACAAGAAAAAAAAAAGTATAATTCATTTCTGTGCTTAGCTAAAAAGTAATATTTGCTAAAACAACCTTGATGCCAATCTGTATATAAAAAGTTTTGTTTTTCAAATAATGAAAAACGAGAAAATAACGGAAAATTGTATACGTTGATATATTTTCACTTCAATATGTCACATTTAATTTCATCACTTTTGCCCTGTCATAATGTTACTTGGAAAGCACTCACAAGGAAAGCAGCAAAATGAAAGTGTATGATATGATGAAATTTTTACTTTATTTCCTGTTTCACTAAACTGAATATCCTGGGTTAAATATAAACAACTTTAACTGTGTAGAAAATGTTATAAGAACATGAGTTAAAAAAAAATCAAGAGATTTAAGATTTTTTTCAGTTATGACATTGACATATCATTGGAATTTTTTTTTTATCTGCAGTTTCGCTTTTTTATGTAAGTTATTAACAAATATTGTTTTTTTTTTTTCATTTCATTTAAAGGATCCAAAAATATTAGATAAAGTGACAAAAAAATGTGGAGCAGATTTAGCGGCATTAGATAAAAAGTCATTAACAATATGCTCGAATACAGATTATATAAATATAACATATCATCATGTTGTTTGTCCAGATGCCGACACAGCAAAGGTAAGTTTGATATGACAGGATATTAATAAAAAAAATTTACGATAAAAAAACAACTCTCAAAATTTAATAACTGGTTGGAAATTTAAAAAATATAAAATGTTTGTTTATGGCTTGAAAATTAGATATACTCGTAGATGAAAAGTCGATCAAATTCGAAAAATCCGGCGAAAAGTTATATTTACTATTAATATTGTTAACACAATTCGTCCAATCGGAGGTAATAAAGCTTTCCTATAGTGGGTAGTAAAGATTCTCAATTGTGATTATAATGGAATTCAATCGTGGGTTTTTAAGGCTGCCATTAGTTTTTAGTAAAGATTTCCAGTTGTGATTGTTATGTCGCAATCGTGGGGAGTAAAGCCAGCCAATAGTGGGTAGTACAGATTTCCAATTTCAAAGAAATCCTATTGTGATATTTAAGAATTTAAGTTCCCGAATTCCAATCGTTCGATTTTTGAGAAAATTTACAGAAATTTCGATCATCAAAAATGTATTATTCGGACCATATTCTAACAAGTAGATAATCGTTTTTGCCAAATATAGACAATTTATGAACCGAAACCAACTATAGAAATTTAGCAACCACCCAGAGTACTGCTACCAAGAGAGAATAGTCATGTTCCGAAGATCTGAAATCCTTAATGGCGCCCAACATATATATATTATGTCCTGTTGTTCCTATAACGAACTAATGGCGCCCAACATAGGACTGATATAATCCAAAAACTGACACAAGTTGATAACATATACAAATTTCATCAAATGCCGATAGCTTAGCAAGGAAAACCTTAATTATGAGGCCTCTGAGGTGTCAATTGATTAAATATTTATATATCCTAAACGATATGTCTATATTCTCCTTTTTTGGACTTTTTAAGGGAATCAGATTAAAAATACAGTCTTCATAAAATTGTTTGTAGAAATGCAATAAGCTACAGTAAACATGTCTTATAGCGAGCTTATGAATCTTAACTTTACATTGACTTGGTTTATTCCTCGGAATGAGACTAAACAAAAAACCAAAACTAAACCCCGATGTCCGCCAGAAAGTTAAACAGTTTTTAAATCAATTCAACTGCCAAACTTTGAAACAGAGCAGCATTTCAAAGTTGTTTCAATAGAAACATTTCTTTATGTGCTGCTTTAGGTATTCGATTTATTGGCAGTGAATACTGGCTTCGAGTATAGCTAAATACAAAATATAAGTTTTTTACAACCCATATTTTTCCAAATTGAAAAAAAAACACATGATTTATTAAATAACTTTATCTCATAATAAAAAAAAATTTCACAAAACTTTATTTTTAAGTACCAAATATGATGTCAAATGCATTATCAGATCACAAAATATTATGACAATGAAATAATCTACATTGAATAGAATTATGTTAAAGGTTAGCAACAAAGAAAAATTCAAAACTTTAGCTAAATCAGGAAAAAAAAACTAAAATGGAAACTTAAACAAAAAATATTAAAACTTTTTTTTTTTAAATAAATTTCTTAACATAACTTATGTACTCGTACTTCGGCCAACATAAAGAAAAGAAGAAATATTTGACAGAAAAGTTTATAACATAAAAAGCCAAAACTATTGTTACAAAACTAAGGACAAATGACAGAAAGAACTAGAGAGAACATTAACAAAATCAAACAAAAGCCTGAAGGTTTAATCAGACAAGAAAAATAAAAAGAGGAGTTAATCATTTTAAAGAAAGAAGAAAAAAAAACTAAATACAAATAAAAATATTTGTGAATTTTTGTTTTTTTATCAATTGTATTTAAATAAATTTATTTAAATAAAACTTCGTAAAAATATTTAAATATTAAAAAATATATAATTGTGACAGCGCATAGAGAAAGGGACCTAAGGGTAAAAAAATCAATTTTTTTTTTTTTTTTTTTTGGACAACATCTGAGCATCGAATGAGACCGATCCCATGCTCTCCTGACCTTAGGTCCCTTTCTATCCTTAGGTCCCTTTCTATTTTGCGCGTCACATATATTTATATTTAGAAAAACTAGTAAAAAAGTTATAGTCGGTAAACCCCGACCATGAGATAACCTACACCACTGTACGATTTGGTTCATATTCCGCGATGCGGATCAAATTCCGCCTTACACGTCAAGCTCTCGAGTCTGGTTAGGGCCCAAATGTCGATCTATCAGTTAAGCCTTGAGTTCGAATTTTCCAATTGGTGGGATGCATTCTAGAATTTTATCCAGGTGATTGAAACACAATACAATTTTTTTCCAATTTTTCAAACTTCTCCAGCTTCAAAATGCTGTCATAAAAACCAGGAGGCATGGATCCAAAACTGGACCAGAGATATGCCTGTAATGAGCACCATCTAATTTATGAATAAAATTATATAGGTCCCGTACAAGAAATACCTTTGTTTTGGTAAGACGATAAGCTAATTCAGATAAGACCTTTCTATGGTGACTGGACCGATTTTGACAATTTTCAATAGGACTGTCCTTGGGCCGATACAAGGATACAGGCAAAAAAGTAGTTCTTTTTCAGTCCAATCTCTGTTTCTTAGATGAAAAATAATTCTTTTGGGTGTAATTATGAATTCCTGAGTTGTAAATAGATTTTAATGGTCTCTTATCGAGGATTGTTAAGTGAAAGGTATTTCTTCTTGGTTCCAAGTGCAGAATCTTAAGTACAAATTCGATTTTTTTGGGTTCAATTTTGGACTTTTATGTGAAAATTAGTTTATTTTGTGTGCATTGGGTAATTTTTAGGTAGATAGTAGTTAATTTGGGGTGCAACCCTGAAGTTCTTTTAAAGGCTACTTAATTGAATATTATTGATTAAGATGTGATTCTTTTTGGCTCATTCGACGATTCTTGACTACGAAGGTGTTCTTTCTGGGTCCAGTCGTGGATTCTTAAATGAAAAGTAGTTCTTTTTGGCCCTAATTGTTGATTTTCAAATGAAGTGTAATTTTTTGTGGCCTCTTAAAACTTGTTTCTTTTTTAGGTCCAAATGTAGGCTCGTAAGTGAAAAATATTTCCTTTAAGGTGAAATCGTTGATTTTCGAGTGAAAGGTATTTCCTTTTGAGCTCAGTTTTGGATTCTTAGATAAAAAGTGGAACTTTGTGATTCCGATTATGGAGTCTTAAGTGAAAATCAGTTTCTTTTAGGTCCAATGGGGAATTGAGAAGTAAAAAGTAGTTCTTTTAGGATAAAGACTGAATTCTAGTTCCTTTGAGGGCTAATCGAATATTCTTGCGTAAAACGAGATTCTTTTTAGACTTATTCGAAGACTCTTGACTACTAAGGTGTCCTTTCTGGCTGCAGTCATGGATTCTTAAATGGAAAGTAGTTGTTTTTGGTTCTAAACGTTGATTCACAAATGAAGTGTAGTTTTTTGTGGTCTAAAAGTATTTCCTTTTGAGCTCGATTGTGAATTCTTCTATCAAAGGTAGAACTTTTCAATTCCGATCGTGGAGTCTTAAGTGAAATTTAATTGCTTTTAGGTCCAGTGGGGAATTGTTTAGTAAAAGTAGTTCTTTTGGGATACAACCCGGAATTATAGTTACTTTAAGAGCTAATTGAAGGTTCTTCAGTAAAAAGGAGTTCAAAATTTCTTGACTTCAACGGTATTATTTCTGGGTTCAATCGTAAAGTCTTAATCGTAGATTCTTAAAGGCAAGGTAGTTTTTTTAGGCCTAATAGAAGATTTTTGAGTAATTTCCTTCCCAAATCGAAAAGGATATCCCATGACAGGTCTCCCAACCTCTAACGGTTAGACCAAGAGCTTTAGAGGTTAGGAGATGCGAAATTAATGACAAATATTGCTGTCATCTGCCGAAGAGTAGATAGGTTTGAAAGTTAGACCAAGAAGGTCATTAAAAATTTAAGAAAAAGGGAAAAAGAAACAACAGAACCTTGCGGTACCCCTGAATTTAGCTAAAATGCGTCGGATGAGATCCCATTTACAACATTAGATATTAGATTAGATATTTTGGGCACGTCGCTATTGCATCAAAGATCAGTGCTTTTAGATTATATAATGATTAATCTATCGATTAGTTTCGAGATTTCTCATAGATCGCTCTATACGTGTTGTTATACAATAAATCTCTTAGGATGGCGCTGGCCAAGAGAATTTTCCTAGAACCTAGAAAACTTAGTCTCACTCAACAACCTGAGCTTCTCCCTAACATTCACCGTGGGTACTCTACAGAATGGAAGGTCTACGTGCTCCGCAACTGGCTAGACAATCAGCCCTTTCATTGCCCTCGTGCCCATCTTGGCCAGGAATCCAGGCTATTGTAAGTGAGTTGGTCTTGCCAAGTTGATTGAGAGTCCGCATGCGATCCATGACTAGGCCAGATGATACCTCATAAGCTCTAAGAGGTCTTAGTGCAGCCTGTCTGTCAAAATGATGTACATAGATGCGTCCCTCCGCATGCACACCGTCGTACAGAAACAAATGGCATAAACCTACACATGACAAATGGAGAGGAAAAACATGGGAATCCGGGTTCAAAGACACCTGCACTCGTGTCCATATTCGACTATTTTCAGCCATAAATTAACCACACCTGAGCCTCCTGGTCAGGCTCCCAAGATCCCATATTAAATAACACAACGTCAAAATACTTGGCAAAAATCTGCTCCAAAAACTCCTATCCGCGACCCTTGAGATCGGGTCGTTCATTGAGATCTTAGCGATCCCCTTAGGTTTGGGCATCTGGTTAACAACAACAATTACTCTTTGGCTTAGTCGAGCGCCCTATGCTCCAGTGGCAGTTAGAGGAATATATATATTAGTCGAAATGGGTTTAGTGGGAATTAAAGAATTTTTTTATTCCAGGTTATATAACAAGTTCAACCATTTCCGTCAAGAAAACAAAGTTTCCGATTGAAATTCCGACAAAAAATCCTTAAAATCCCGTCAAAACATTCCGAAATTTGGAGAATTAAATCGAAGAGAGGTGTATGAATTTTTACTTCATACTTGTGAGTGTATTTAGTAAGAAAAAGGTCGACAGTATTCTGGCTTACGAAATATGCGTTGGTTCAATCAAGGAGTTGTATGGGTCGAATGGCAAAGCCAAGTAGAGTTGTGAACATTGAAATCACCAGCAACGATGAATTCACTAGCCAGGCAACTATCCAGGATTCCTGAAATGGAATCGGAAAGCGCATCGATGCCATGAAGGGTAGCCTCCCTTCGCATATTTCGGATCCTGTATAAGAAGCCGAAGTGTAATACGTGTGACATGATTCTGAATTTAACCCAAAATGAGTTATGACTACAGTTCAGGTATTGCTGATACACAATGCATATTGCAAGGCCCCGGTAGAATATAAAATGTGAAAGAAGGCGGGCGGTACTTAGGTATGTGGATCGGCATTCCCACACACTTGATAAATTTAAACGAAAATTCTTGAATAAAAAGGGGTTCTATTTGGGTACATTCGTGGATTCCTAAATAAATCCCATGGATGTTAAGTAAAAATATTTATGTTTGTGTCTAATCGGGATATTTTAGCGGAAAGTATTTCTTTTCTAATTCAATCTTGGATTGCGAATTGGTCCAATATTATCCAATATTAAATTTTATAAATTTTATTTTTATCGTAATTCTTTAAGGAAGTTGTTATTCTTTAACGCCTAATCGATTATTTAACATTTAATCATTGTGTTGAGAAAAGAACTTTAGTCTTCTGTTAAATTTCTTAACTTTTTTTTTAACTCTTTCTAAGGTCTTTTTTATTTTATTACAAAAATTCTCTTTCCTTTTAGATTTGGTTAAATGGCATACGTAAAATAACCCACAATGTTAAGGCTAATAATATATGTCCTATGATGTGTTTAAAAAAACAGTAAGTCTAGGATTATTTTTAACGCGCGCACGTTTTTCTGAAATCACTAAAAAAAACTAAATAAAAACTTTAATTAATTTCCGCACAAGAATGCTTTAAGCGTTCGTTCACACTTCCGTTTTAGACGAGTTCTATTGCATGTTAAATATACATTTATTTGTTTTTTGTAATTTTATTTAACTATTGTGTTGTTTATATGTGACATAAGTGTTGCCATATTGTTAAAATTTGTTATTGCATGATTTAATGTCAGTGTATATAATTGAATTATTTTCTAAATATACACAAAGAATGTGAGAACAAGGCAATTAATAACACGCAATTTCACAAGAAAAGGTGTTGCTATACGATTTATCAATTTTAATGTACTACATAATAATTAGCAGGAAAAACGATCTTAATTTGATTAATAAATATTTGAAGTTGCTAGTAATTTGAAATTTTCACGAACGAAAACAACTTGTTACCGTTTTGGCGCCCAACGTAGGGTCATCAATAGAAAAAATGTTGTCATACATAGAAACTTATAGAAGCTCTAATACTTAAAAAATGCATCTAAAGAATTATTGGAATTATTCGTACATAGACGTGAATGCGTTCACAGTTTTGATTTAAATTTTCGTTGTAGTTTTGAGATGAAATTCATGGTATGTATTTCTTGAATTGTTATTTGGCATTACAGAATAATTTTGTAATTGTAAATTTCCTTTATTATTTGGCGCCCAACGCTGGGTAACTATTGCCACATATTAGTATTTCTTTCGAAGAGTTTTCGAAATTCTTCTGAGTTTAACTTTAAGCTTTTTCCATTAATTACATCAAACAACTACTGCCTTAAATACTGCATGACATTCTAGAGTCGGCTTGAGACGACTCGTCTGACACAGATAAAAATAGTTTGTAAATACAATTAAACTTTTAATTGAAATTGAGCCTACAGTTGATTTTGTAAATGCAAACAACATATTTTTTACTTGATTGTTGAATTTACTTCAATTAAACAGCCAACAAACACATTTGTTGGAATTCAAAGCAAATTTTAACAAACAATGTTCTTGACTTGATTGTTAAATTTTATTCAGTTAAATAGTTTGTCATATCAACAAAAAAGTTTGTTGAAATTCAAAGCAGAATTTTACAATCGAATTTGTTGATTTTTATTTATTTGGTAAATAAATAACTAAGTTGGTTGAATTTCAACAAACAAGTTTTATTGAAAAAAACTTGTAAATTTGTCATATCAACGAAATTTTTAATTGATTCAATTAAAAATGTTGTTGAAATGAAAATTGAATTTTAACAATTATTGTTTGTCATTTAAAATTCGGTGATATATTTATCTGTGTAATTTATTAACACCTCTTAATGTATTAATTTCTTAATTAACTTAAACCAGCAAAATTCCTAAATTTTATTTTTAAACACTTTATTAATTTATTTTATTATACTTTCTTTATTTTTTATTGCATGTCTGTTCATGTTTCTATTTTTAATGAAATGCACCAATTTTTAATTTGTACAACTCTTTTAAAACTTTCGCTTAAACTAACCAACAAAGAATTGGCAAACTATGTTACGTTTAATAACCCATAACAATAAAGGTTCTAATGTATGTCCTACAACAAATTTAATGAAACAGTAAGTAAATATTAAAAAAAAATTATAATTTAAGTAAATTTTGTACCTTAATGAACGAAATGTATTACCTGTGTGATAAATGCAAAGGTAAGTTAATGAGTTGGCAACACGTTTTATAAAGAAAATACAGTAACTAAAATCATTGGCGCCCAACGAATGGTGTTAAAATTAAAATTCAAAGTTACCGTATCTCTTAGGTGAAACTTATAAGAAGTCATACATTTTGGCGCTCAATCAACACTAAAACAAGAATATCGATATTTTGAGATTCCAATACCCAAAAGTTCCACTTATTCCATTTCTTTGAATATATTTTATTCGAACAACTAATTTTATTTTGAACCAATATTTTTTTTTTTTTCATTCTAGGAATTGACCTAATTTTAAACAGTTAACAAAAAGCAACAAACTGTGCATATGTTTTATTTAAATTTCAATAAACTTCGACCTTTATTCATGATTATTTATTGCCATATAAGATTTATTTCTATCATGCATAATATATATTTTTCTGCATATCATTATGTACAATGGTACATAACTTTCGCTTTATATCACTATGATAGAAAAACCACAACTGTAAGCAAATTTGTTTTTTTTTCGAATTTCTTTTATAATGAATTTCTAAAGATTTCTTATGAACTGTATAACTGAGTACTACTGACAGTTAATACAATAATAAAGAAATGCAGTATTCAAGTATTTTTAGATGAAAGTTTTGCAAATACTTTATTATTGCTGGCAAATATATTCAAATGTTATTTAGATCTCTAGAATTACACAATTTCCTTCGGGAAGTATGAAAAATATTTAAAAATTTAAATATAATTTAAAATTACATTTTATTTAATTCCAAAAATTTTAAAATGCTAAACCTGCTGTGACTTAGCGATTTTAAAGAAAAAACTATAAATAAAAATGTGCTAAAATCCCAAAACTTATTTGGCAAATTGTGAAAAATGATATGTTGAAGGCATGTCTCTGTCCGGATTTCATTCTTGCCTAAGTATATCGTCAGGGGACGACGTTTTTAGAATTACTAGAAATATTAACCAATGTAAAAATCGAAATAGATATGAACACAATGATCATACATTGAATTGTATATGATCATGAATGGGCATACATAGTCATATACGTCCATTTCCAGTTCATTGTATGACCATACATGATCTCCTATATTTCCATATATCTTGGATCCGAAATTTGAGAGTATATGACCGTACCTTATCATATATGACCATATATGCTCATATATGATTTAGATATGCTCATAAATGATTATATATGGGAATATACCTCCATATACCCTCAAATTTCGAATCCAAAGGTATATAGAAATATATCATGTATAATCATGTATGCCCATGCATGATCACATACGAGCCAATGTATGATCATGTATGTTCATATATATTTCGATTTTCACATGGGAAGTTAAATTACAAACTCAATGAGAATTTCTTGTTCTCGTCTAGCGGCGTTATTTAACATTTAAAATATCAAATAAAAAAACAAAAACAAGAACAAAAAATATACCACAATTTGCTTTGTCATCTTCCAATATACTACTCTGTTGTTTTAACAGATCCAGCAATGTAGTGACATCCATTCATGAATAAACAACAATAGAAATAATATATTTTCTAAAGTGTCAGTAACATTTAAATTTGCACAAGCACTTGCATATTAGTTTTTTTAAATTTATTTTTATCGGAAACTAAGGGTGTTTTTTAAGCCCGATATAACTTTAAATTGTAAAAAAGAACCCAAAAAATTTAATTTAATCCAAAAAATTGTTTCGTTCCAAAGATCAACACATGGCTATTAACATTTGAAAATGATTTAGGGCTTATAGCCGGCTTCATTCAGAAATAAGGTCCAATGATGCCACCAGTATGTAAATCGCACCAAACGGTGCATTTCTCTGGATGTAATGGAGTCTGTAGGGTCTGTTGTGGATTGGTTTCACTCCATGTGCGACAATTTTGTTTATTAACAAACCCGTTAAGCCAAGAATGAGCCTCATCGCTGAACACAATTTTGCGCGAATTGATGACTGATTTTCAAAGTAAATCTGTATAATTTGGGAGCGTTGTTCAAGCGTAAAATGTCAAGAAGTGTGCACAGTATGACAGTTGGTTTGACAGTTAACCCTTTCATAAGTTCTATCGGGCTTAAAAAAACACCCTTTGGTACGATTTTTTAAGTCCTTCAAAATATGATATCACGGACTTTTTCGATCATTTCTCGGTTATCGCTTCTGTTGGTAGACCTGAACAGGGATCATCAATTGTGCTTGTACGACCACATTTGTATTCTGCAAATTAATAAGCCACAGTTGTTTTCGATGGAGCAGTTGTGCGATATTATTTATCAAGCTTTTCCTTGGATGCCTCGCAAATCAGTTGGTCTTTAAGTTTCTTATAAAAAATCTAACAGCTTTTTTAAGCTTTGAGATTCTTCAAAACACTATTCCACTTAAATCTAATTATACAACTTTTACAGATGTTTTATTTTCCCATTGGTAACAGTGTTTAATATTGTACTATTATAGCAATAACTTCTGCATTGCCACTTGTTACAATGAATGCGTAAAAACTATTCTACCTAACTTTTTTTGGTGTGTAAAAAATTGTTTGCAATTTGTCCAAGCGTCATCATAAATATGTATTTATGCAAAGTAATTTTTTGTGTGAAAAATTATAATAAATAATATCAAACCAATGGTTAAAGTGACGTTAAGGAAATTCTAAATTATAGAATAACAATTAGAAATTCAAAAAGACTGAATGAAAATAAATAACTTTTGAGAAGGTTTATTTGAAAGGAAATTGAGAATATATTAGCATAGTTAAAAGTTTTTGTACAGAAAAAGATGCATAATAAAATTAAATTTAGTGAAACAATTGCTTTCTAGATTCTGTCTTTCTCTCAACTATGTTGAACATTGCAGGAGAAGGGTGGTCTTAATTCCTGGTGTTGGGAAGAGAAGTCACGAGAGAGCTAAGGACTTCAAGCCAATCAGTTTCCCATATTTCTTACTGAAGACAATGGAAAAGTTAATTTAAGCTTGTATTAGACGGAAAATCGAGGGATAGCCTAAACCCTCACGAATCCAAGACGCATATCTCAAAATTGGCTTCTGACTTTCTGCCTACTCCACTCCGAGAATGGACTTCGACAAGTCATTTGTGGTTAAATTCTATTCCAGGGTAGAATGGGGTAGGGGTAATATTACAGGTCATTTTTATATGGATGTTTTAACTGACTGTTCTTTGTTGAGCTCTGGTGTTGAATTCGGTAAGATTCATAAAGGCTCCCCGATGATATTGTTGCGGCGATGTTTTTAAGGCGAAAGTGCTAGCAATAGCTCACTTCTTCAAAAGGGAAAAAGAGGGAATATTAAAATTTTTGTCGACAGCCAGAACTCACGTCTTCGGTTGTCAAGACAACCTGCACCCTGAGGTGAGGCAGTGCAAAGATGAATTTCCAAATCTAGAAGGCCCTCGTACCATCACATTCATATGGGTCTCTGAACATACAGAGTCAACAGCCTGGCGGACTGTCAAGGGCAGGCTCTATGTAAGATGGATCCTCAGCGGTGTCATTTACAGCCCCATTTGGAAATATAAAACACGAAAGTTCTTCGCAATATATTGCAATAGTATATGTACCTGCGTAACCCCCGGACAGACGTGGCCGAAGTACGGTGTCTAACAAAATAGACCACTTCTTAGGCATGATAGAAGGGACATTTCGAAACTGGTTACAGTACTGACGGGTCGTTGGAAGATTGGTCGGCATGCGAAACAATTAAAATTTTTAGAGTGGCCAACTACTTTTTTTATTGGGAAGTCAATTAATTTTTATTAACTTACGAAAAAAGGCTCTTACAGAAATAAATATTTGTTGCTTGCTTTTTTAAGATGGCGTCTAATGCAAGATGAACGCATTAAATTACTAACTTGACCTTCAGTTGGTGTAACTCCTACCAACCAAATGGCACTTAATGCTTTAAAAGGATTTTTTTGAGAGGAAACTGAGAATATATTAAGCTAGTAAAAGGTGTTGCTACAGAAAATGATTACTAATATTTTTACAAACTTTTCTATTCCCTTTTGTACTTTTGTATCGAAGAATTCTTTTTTGGAAAGGAAATGTCCAATTTCCTTCCTTCTGAATCCGGCTCTGTCTTTACCATATAGTGTTGGGTATAAGTCTATAAAAACGCATTTAAGAAGTTTATCCGATTTTGAAACTGCTCGGGTACTACACTACATGCTGTTTGTTAGGTCAGATATTCTGGTTTGCAAATTTGTACTTTGTGTAAGTATCGGCTCAACAGTTTCCAAGATAAATCGAATATGAAGATCTTGAATTTTTCGGGGTGAATAAAATTATATAGGTCTCTTGCAAGAAAACGCTTGAAATCCACTTGATTTGTTTATACCATTTAAGCTCAGATAGGAATTTTTTAAAGCGACAAGGTCAAAACACGGACCGATCCTAAGCATTTTCAACGAGGTTCTTCCTTAAGTTAATACAAACGTATATGCGAAATTTAGTCTAATTATTTTCAGAATTGCGAGCTGTAGTATGTATTTTGATTAAGAGAAAGCAATATTGAATTGACAAACAAATCGATTTATACATTACCAACTTGGCCTCATATGATAAGGTTTCTCCCAAAATTTGTATCTTTTCTTTCTGTATCTGAGGATTAACCTTTTTTGAAAAGAATTGTTGGGATGGGTTATGGCAATATAAAAAGAGCCCATTTTCATATTTAACTAAATTGACTACTTTTTCTTAAAAAATTTTCTAAGTTTTTCTTTTTTAAATACATTTATTTAATATCTTAAATACTGGAAAATAGTAGATATGTGTGGGCAGAAATTCTTAGCGTTCGAATTAAGATATAAAGAGTTTGAAGTTTGCAATAATAAAAGTGTTGCCAATTTTATTGAATATTAAGTAAAATGAAGATCCTAATAAATCAGATAAGGTAAGATTTTGTGTGTATTTTATTAAAATTATTATAACTTTCACTGACTTAAGAAATTATTAACATTTTTATGTGCACGCCAAAATATGTTTGACAAAAAATGTATAAAATAGCTACTGCAGCCATTTGTATTAAATTAATAAATTGTATTAATTATTTCTCTTCTTTTTCCATCTTTAGTTGGATGCGTTTATCATTTTCAGTAGAAAAGGGCGGGAAAATACCCGCTAAAACAGTAGCGAAAACTTTTGCTTCCGGTAAAACAGAAAAATTGGTATATCAGTGCTTTAAAGATGTTGGCTTACCCGATGATAAAAGTGCCAATATGACACGCGAAGAATTTACATTCGATAAATTTTATGCATTATATCATAAAGTATGCCCTAGAAATGATATTGAAGAACTATTTTCAACGATGTAAGTGGAGAAAATCACAATTATTTAAAAAACTTTATTGTATTGAAAAATAATTTTTATTTTTACAGTACCAAAGGCAAATCGGAAGTTATAAGTTTGCCACAACTTGTACAGTTTATGAATGAAAAACAACGTGATGCACGTCTTAATGAAATTCTATTTCCTCTGTATGATGAAAAAAGATGTATTGAAATTATCAACGATTATGAATTAAGTGATGATCTGAAAAAAGCAAGTAAGTTTTAAAATTGCATTAAAAATGAACTGATATTGCACTAATTTTTAAGAAAGTTAAAAATAAGTTTAATGTTAGTTTAAATGAAATGTCAGCGTTCACTTTCTTAACTGCTGTTGCATTTATCTATTTTACCGACATAATTATTTGAGTACATTCAAAAATATTTACAATGATTAAAAATTACATTAAAAACATCCAGTCCAAAGTAAAATACTAACGGTGGGTCTCATACTGCAGGGTTAACTTTAACTTAACTATTAAATAAAAGAAAATGTCAAAAAACTATATACAAAACAGCAACAAATTTGTGGTTTAACTTATAGTTAACTCATAAACCACCAGTATAAAACCCAGCGTTAGTCTAGATTTTATAAAGAAGAGTGAAGTAATTAATTGTTAACTCAATAATGTTTAATGAAAACCAGTGTAAGAGTATAAGCACAATGCAAAGGTCCCCGTTTTTTTCCATACAATTTGACAATTAATTCCGGTCACCGGTTCCCGTAAGATATAAAACTTATTTAATTTTTCGAACGGATTTTTTTATTCTTTTATTTTTACGCTCAGGTTATATTACTAATGTTGCCATATTTTCACACAATCAATTCAATTTTGTAAACAAACAACATATGATTTCAATCACAGTAACATACAAATATAGTTGAATTAGTATGCTTATTAGGGCGGGTAAATTTTTTTGACAAGAAATCGTAGGGGGGTAATAATTCGCTTTGTCCTTGGGCCCATGTGTGTCAACTAGGGATGCCAAACGGGAAATCCCGAATCCCGGGATTTTCGGGAGTGGCAAAATCCCGAATCCCGGGATTATTTCTCAAAAATCCCGAGATTTTCTTATTTTTTAATATTAATATAAACGCAAATAAACAAAGTGAGCAATTTTAGATTACCTACGTTTTTCTTGAATTTTCTCATATTGATAAGAAATTGATGCCAAGATATTGGTAAAATTATAAATTAAGTAGATTATTCGAGTAAACTATGCAAAGACTTTGCAGAAAAATTTGAAATTTTGGTAAACAATATTAAGTTTTTGAGTACTACATGCGAAAAATCAAGTTTGTTTGTTATTTTACCGATTTATTCTTCCAAGCGAAATTCGATTTCTGAAACTGGGACTGTAAGTTTTGGCTGGGACTGTAAGTTTGAATTCTTCCATGAAAACATATGATAACGATAACCAAATAACTTTGTTGCTGTAATTACACGATTTAGTGGGCAAGGTTATCGCAACGAATCTGTTTTAAAATCTGCTTACAAAATACTGGGCGCAAGTGTACTTAATGACAGTCCTTCATATATTATCCCAGCCAGAAAAATACAAACGGGAAAGCGATGGCAAGGTATTTTAACAGGTGGTACAAGTACTGACAAAAATTGCTTTCCCATTTCGAATATGATAACGCCAATAGACAAAAGGACCGGCAGTTCAAAAAGCGCCGGAAAAGTACTGGAGAAACAAAATTTTTAACTTTGGCAAAACGCTGCCAAAACCAATAAATAGGTGGTTTGGAATTATATTTTCCAAAATAAAATTTAAAAAAAGTTCATATGTATCTTTTTTTTGCCCTGCCGTGATGTTTTGTAAAACAAATACTGGCAAAACGATTTTTGCAAACGCTGACAAAGCGTCCCAAATGAGTGTTCTGCCAGTTATTTATTTTTAACATCGCGGTTACCCAGTGGTATGCAAGTACTTGATTTTTTGTACCACTGTCAATTTCTGACTGAGATGTTTCAATATTCATCAAATGTACCACATTATATATTAACAACTATTAAATAATTATAAAACGCTTTATTCTATAAAAAAATTAGTTACATAACATAAAAATTTTTACAAATAAAGGAAAATTTAAATCCCGAAATCCCGAAAAATCGCGTAAAATCCAGGGATCCCGTAGTCCCGAAAATTTCATACAAAATCAATTTTTCAAATTTCAAATATCAATCCCGATTAGCATCCCTAGTGTCAACGTACCAAATTTCATTAAAATATCTTCCTATTTGCGAACTATAGCATGCGAAAAACCAATTTTTGGGTGCCCTTTTTATGGGCACTAGGTGTATCCATGGACCGATTTTAACCGTAATACTTACCCTTCTTCTTTGGGACAATATAAGTCGGTGTACCAAATTTCATTAAAATATCTTAATATTTGCGAACTATAGAGTGCGGATATTAAAATTTTTGGGGGACCTTTTTACAAGCACAAAATCTAAAAATTTACCAATTCTAAAACAGATCAATAAGCTTTGTCCGTAGGCCCATGTGAAACCTAATTTCATTGAAATTTATTCATATTTGAGACCTGTAGCGTGCGAAAAAGTAAATTTTGGGAGAAACCTTTATATGGACACTAGGTCTAAACACGATCCGATTTCAACCAATATGGACTGTTTTCAACCAAATTTAATGTGCTTCGTCCCTGGGATGATATAAGTAGGTTTACCAAATTTCATAAAAATATCTTAACATTTCCAACCTCTAGCGTGCGTGCAGTTTTAGGCTGATTTATGTCATCTGTTTAGCAGTTAATCAACAATATAAATATTTTAAGATTTTTTTCTTATAATAAGGAAAGCCGATGAAGACTCCTATCTAAAAAGTCCAAAACTATTATCCTCGTTCACAATACTTACATGTTAACGCAAATTTTACACAAACATTGCCGTGAGACACTACTTAGAACATATTTTGAAATTTTCGCAAGCTCGAACTCGATTTTAGACCTATGGTTTCTAGAGCAAAAGTGGTTAGAATTCTTCGTAGAATCATTCCCCCCCCCCCCCCCCCCTCCCCCCTACGATTTTTTTATTATTTTTGCCTCCATATAAATTGACCAGCCCTAATGCATATGCATTAGTGACAGTAAAGAATTTAACTTTTTTTTAAAAAAAGAGCAATAACACAATAATACTTTCGCAGCATTTAATTCCAACTTATATCAACAACAAAAATACATACGTTGGAATGTGACAAGATATACATATCGTCATATAAAATCAAAAAAGCCGTAAGTTACAAAAATTCAAAATCGACTTTTTGATCGATTATGATGCACCGTATCAAAATACATATTCCTGCAAAATTTTACACTCCCACGACAAAACACGACGATTTTATTAGCAAAATTCTGAACAGCCCCCAGTGTAAGTGCAAGCAATTTAAAAAAGTTTTTTGCTTCTCCTGTAAAATTTTTTAAATGTAACTTACGGCTTTTTTGATTTCATATGACGATATACATATAAAATATAGAGGACTTTACTTTGTGTTCTCTGTTGTAGACGTCGTGTGAAATGGCAAGTTTTTCAGATTCCGTTTCCACTGCTATTTTGTTCATTTTTTTTCCGTCACGATTTAAGATTCCTTTTCCAATTGTATTTTTCTTATTCTCTCAGTCGGTAAAAAAGTGTGTTCTTATTATAATTAGATATTGAAGGTATAATAGCATGGATGATAGCCGAAAAGATGCGCGGTTGTCAGTAATTGGCACGCTATTTCAGTTAATTTCGATAACGGTATTTTAAGGATAACACTACTTGAGTTATTTCGTTAACGCTATTTTAAGGATAATGTAATATTGGTAACGGCATTCTAAGGTTAACGTTACTTCAGTTATTTCGGTAACGGTATTTTAAGGAAGTTATTCCTCCGGAGGAATTGTGTGCATTTTGTTTTTGTTACAATAACAAAATACACACATTCCTCAGGCGGAATTATTCCGCTCGCTTTATAAAAATAGGGGGTTAGTCTTACAAAAACATAACAAGACGAATCAGCTGATTCAACCTAACTTATAGAAAACACACAAACGCATTTACCCTATGTAAGCAGGCCGAGTCGGGATGGATGAACCTATTGAAATTTGATTTTCTTTATGGTATTTGCTGATATTGTTATTGTTTATGTTACAGCTGATATTGCATGATATGTTTATTAAAAAAAAAAGTACAAAAACTAATAAAAAAGGATAATACAAATGATATAAGGTTAAAAAATTTCAAAATTGTTCAAAACTAATAATGAATAACACTGAAAATGAAAAGATTTTGTTAAAAACAAATGGTATGTTTCCGTTTATCTATAACTGCATAGTTTCTGCTCCATCCCATTATGTTAGGGTACATTACCTTAAATAGCAACAAATAAGAAGTGTTGCCAACTCTTTTAAAATTCTTGAGTGCAAAGTTAAATATTAACATCAAATTAAAAGTGTTGCCAAGTCATCATTATATGTGACATTTTTGAGAAATTACAGATTAAACTCTATAGAAATCTTTTGTTTTTTGACATTTTTAACAAGTTATTCCCTTATAATGTTTTGTTTCAGACCAACTATCTATGGATGGTTTTAAACGCTATTTAATGTCTGATGAAAATGCTCCAGTATTTTTGGATAAATTAGAAATCCATATGGATATGGATCAACCCCTAGCCCATTATTATATTAATAGTTCACATAATACCTACTTATCCGGCAGACAAATTGGTGGAAAATCTTCTGTAGAAATGTATAGACAAACTATGTTGGCAGGATGTCGGTAAGTTAAACAAAAAAAAAACTTTGCAAAAACTTGGCATAAAATAGACAATTTTCTTAAAATGTTTTTAATTTCCACAGCTGTGTAGAATTAGATTGTTGGAATGGCAAGGGTGAAGATGAAGAACCCATTGTTACTCACGGTCATGCTTATTGTACAGAAATTTTATTCAAAGTAAGTAAAAGTTTAACAAAAAAATTTTAGATTTAAAATATTGTTCGACAAACTTTATATTTTTTTCTAGGATTGCATACAAGCTATAGCTGATTGTGCTTTTGTGGCCTCAGATTATCCCGTTATATTATCATTTGAAAATCATTGTAATCGTGTACAACAATTTAAATTAGCTAAGTACTGTGATGAATTCTTTGGTGAATGTTTACTAAAGGAACCTTTACCAGATCATCCGGTAAGATATAAATTACAAAAAAAAAAAATAGAAGAAACTACACACAAAAACATGTTTGAAAATATATTTATGTCCAATAACAATGTTTTTTGTATAAAGTATATAAATTTTTACTATTTCTAATCCAAAAATTTTATGAATTTTCCTTAGTTTTTGCATAACTTTTCTTAGAGCTATAGTAAACAGTTTAACAGCGTGTAGTTAATGCAAGGAAAATTTATATTTATATCATTCTATCAATAAAAATTTTAATGAATTTCGAAAAAGCATTTACCATATACTTTATCAAATAATGCATTATACTTAGAAAATATTTTATTATATTTACCAAAAATTGTATCTGTTTAAAAAATGTTTCAATCGATTAATTAACTAATTCAATCAATGGGAATTTTTCACCATATTTATTAATCATAATTTTAGTGAAATGTTTCATCATATTTACAAGTTGAAAACGATATAGTTGTGCTAAAATTCTCACTCTGGTAGCGCAAAATTACAATTTCTTTCTTTTTCTAGCTTGAACCTGGTTTACCACTCCCACCGCCTTCAAAGTTATTACGTAAAATTATGATTAAAAACAAACGTATGAAACCAGAAGTTGAGAAAGTAGAACTTGATTTATTCTTAAAAGGTGAATTGAAAACCGATGATGATCCGGTTGAAGATGCTAGTGCAGAAAAGCCACCAGAACCTGAGGCTCCACCACCGCCACCTCCAGCAGCGGAAGGTGCTCCGCCTGGTGAACCAGGAGCGGAAGGAGCCCCCGCCGAAGGCGGCGAAGCAGCTGTAGCCTACAGTGGTTCTACCACTAATGTTCATCCTTGGCTATCGTCAATGGTCAATTATGCCCAACCTATTAAATTCCAGGGCTTTGATAAAGCTATCGAGAAAAATATTGCCCATAATATGTCCTCATTTGCTGAATCAGCGGGCATGAATTATTTGAAAACAAATGCCATAGAATTTGTCAATTATAATAAACGTCAAATGTCTCGCATATACCCAAAAGGTACTCGAGCAGATTCTTCGAATTATATGCCTCAAGTATTTTGGAATGCTGGTTGTCAGATGGTATCCTTGAATTTTCAAACTTCCGATTTGCCTATGCAATTGAATCAGGGTAAATTCGAATATAATGGCGGTTGCGGTTATTTGCTAAAACCCGAATTCATGAGACGTGGCGATAAGGATTTCGATCCATTTGCTGATGCACCCGTCGATGGTGTCATTGCTGCCCACTGTGCTGTTCAGATTATCGCAGGTCAATTTTTATCTGATAAGAAAGTGGGCACCTATGTGGAGGTTGATATGTATGGTTTACCTTCGGATACTGTAAAAAAAGAATTCCGTACTAGACTAGTACCTAATAATGGCTTAAATCCGGTCTACAATGAAGATCCATTTGTATTCCGCAAAGTCGTCTTACCCGATTTGGCTGTGGTTCGTTTGGGCGTCTATGAAGAGAGCGGAAAAATGATTGGGCAACGTATTCTACCTTTAGAGGGTATGCAGGCGGGCTATCGTCATATATCCTTACGTACTGAAGCCAATTTCCCCATGTCCCTACCCATGTTATTCGTAAACTTCGAATTAAAAATTTATGTACCCGATGGTTTTGGCGATTTCATGGCCATGTTATCAGATCCTCGTGGTTTTGCTGGAGCAGCCGCTAAGCAAAATGAACAAATGAAAGCCTTAGGTATTGAGGAACAAAGTAGTGGGGCGGCCAAAGATGCTGGTAAATCGAAAGAGGAAGAGAAAAAGGAAGCACCTTTGGTATTTGAACCGGTTACGCTGGAGTCTTTACGCAGTGAAAAAGGTTTCCAAAAAGTGGCCAAAAAACAAAATAAGGAATTGGATACTTTGAAAAAGAAACATACCAAGGAGCGCATGGGAATACAGAAGACACAAAATGCGGCTATTGATAAACTTATCAAGGGCAAAAGGTAAGTTCGATTTTTTTGTATATTCTTTAGAATTATTGGGTGGGTGAATAGAGTGCTGTGGTTGTATATAGAAAGCAGAGATGCAAGACGCCCGCAAATAGCCTCTTAGTTGACGCGAACTTTTTTGTAGGGCGCAGCCGACACTATCGTCTTAAATTCTCAACCGGCTGAGTCGTTTAACAAATAAAAATCTTAAAATAATTACTTTGTACAAGAGGCGCACTACTGAAAAAACCTTGCGACTCAGGCCGACTAAGCCGCCGCCGCTTTTATCTCTAATCCAAAGTCCTCTTGCACAATTTTCAGATTAAACGAAATTCATTTTCCGCTGAAGCTCAGCTGTATTTATGCCGTCTAACGGCTCACCGGCCTAGAGGTGTGTTGGCAGCCCCAATACTAGGATCGGAGGCTTTGGCCCAATCAGTCAATCTTCCTAAACAAAAGATGATTACAGAAACGTAAACATTTATCTAAGCGTCTGGAAAAGTTTATCGTTAATTTTAAATAGTTGCATTATTGCCAAGAAACTTTGGTAGATGTAACACCAATTTTCGTAAATGATATACATATTTTTCCGAGTGAATGAAATGAACGATTGAGCTAAGACAGCTATTAGTAATGAACTAGGTATTTGGTTCAATGGAGTGAATAGTTCAATTTAACTAGTTGAACACAGCTGATAATATAAAAGCTGATGAAAGATATTTAACCAAATTTACACGAAAAAATACTTGGCTTCTTCGTGTAAGGAGAAGAAGAATATTACTTTCTCACGACCTTTCTCATTTCCCTAATTTTTGAGTACACAAACGCTTTTTGGAAAATTGGGATCCCGCGGGATAGTTTTTAGGGTAGTACGATAATTTGTCGATAAAGCATGTTTTTTTAATTTCTGTCGCTGTCGAGAAATTAAAATATTTTCTATAAAAAAGCTAATACCTTCAAATAAATTTCAATAGAAAATGCTTAAAAAATGTAATACATTTCGCGAAATTTAATCACAAAATTTTACAGAACTGCCACTGTTTACTAGAACTGTCACTATCTTGTTTATGCCCAAAACTGAAGCTCAAACCACATAGTGAAATTACCAGTGGACAGTGGCAGTGCTATCAAATTTTGTTCTTGAATTTCGCGAAAACTATTTAATATTTTTAAAAAATTCTTATTGCGTTTTGTTTAGAAACAGCTCTTGTTTATTTAGAAACTTTCTAATTTCTCGCCAGTGACAAATACAAAGAGAAGATACAAAAGACTTATCGACAAAACGTCGCACTGCGGTCGACACTGTGTTTATGTCGTTTAAGCCTAAACCAAAGAAAAGCCAATGACGATTCCCCGATTGTGGGCAAAGTACGTCATATGAGGCAGGTATTAATGGCTTTATTATAGCTACAAAAGTAATCAGTGTGTATAAAAAATAAGAAACAAATACAAAATAAATTTAAAAATGTATAAAATTATAGCATTTTGACCGAAATGAAATGTATAATAATTTTTCTGACACCGTTTTTAAGAATATTAGGGTCAGTATATCAACTACCCTTTAACCGATTCGTCCCAAATTTGGTGCACATGTGCAAAACTAGGAGATATAAATTTTATTCATACACGATTTTTAGAAATTTTGCTATTTTCTTAGCGTGAAATTAATTTTAAACTTTAAACGCATTTTGTCACAAAATCGGCAGCCACTGTACAGCCAAATCGGGTAAACCGATATCGATGTGGTTTTTTTCCTTCGTAGTCAACAAAAATCTGTAGTCCTTATCGTGGCCCTTTTTTGAATTTCAGTCAAAAAAAAAGTTTTATATTCCCAAGCAAAATTGTATTTTCTTGCCTTTTTTGAAATTTTTAAGTTTATGGTGCAACTTTGTTAAAAAAAAATAAAAAATTAAAAATCAGGCCACGATAAGGACTAGAGACTTTATCTGGCATTAAGAATCACTTTACATTTTTATTTTCCGATAAATAATAAAGTCTACCTACCTATTTTGCCTTTTTTAAAAAATGTGAGTAATGAAGTGGCAACTCTGGCGATTTTGGCTGGGGAAATATAAAACTGATATTTTTAAAAATACTACAATAAAATGACTTTTAAATAAAAAAATAAAATATTAAAAATATTGTTAATTGAATTTTTGACAACCGTTCAAATATGGCCTTTAAAATGCTGTTGTTACCAGGGTTGGCAAGGCAATACCGCTAAAATACCGTTATCGATTCAAAACCCTTTCAACTGACTACCGTTACCCCTAAAATACCGTTACCGAAATACCCGGAATACCGTTTTCCTTAAAATACCGTCACCGAAATAACTGAAATACCGTTATCCTTAAAATACCGATACCGAAATAAATGAAATATCAATACCCTTAAAATACCGTTACCGAAACAAATGATACTCAAACAGTGGTTATTGAGTATTTTTTGTACATTAAGTTGATAAATTGGTTCTGTTTTTAATCTCGTTTGTTTTTTGTAAAAAAAAAATTACAAGTTGCATCGAAATAACTGACTACCGTTACCCTTAAAATACCGTTACCGATATAACTGAAATACCGGTAACCTTAAAATACCGTTACCGAAACATCCTAAATATCGTCATCTTTAAAATACCGTTACCGAAATAACTCAAATAACGTTATCCTTAAAATACCGATATCGAAATAAATGAAATAGCGTTACCCTTAAAATACCGTTACCGAAATAACCTAAAATATCGTTACCCTAACGATAACCGCATTCGTTTCGGTTACCATCCATGGTTGTTACAGTATTTACCCCCTTAATAGAAATAGGAAATCTAGAAATTTTTGTGTCTTTTGTAACGAACAAAATGTGTTTCCTCATCAAATCTCCTAAAGAATTTACTCACCTATTCCATTTTCAATTCTACCTGTGTTTGTGCGGCAAGCTATCAACGTTGACTTATGAATACAATTTTCAGGGAAAATACTAGTAAGAACAGCAAAAATAAAACTGTTAAAGCTACAAAATTTTAGTTAAATTTGAGTTAACTTTTAGTTCATTGAAAATAACAAATTACCTATACTGTAAAATCTGCAGGAAATATTAATATTAGTAGACTAAAAATAGCAAAAACAAACTGCTATATCTACAAAATTTTTGTTGTTTTTAAGTGAAATTTAGTGGAATGCAAATGGCAATCTGTCCTGCTAAAATCAAGAGAAATTGTTGCTAAAAATATAGTAAACTTGCTGATTTCAGAATGCTAGATTTTATTCGCAAAAAAAAATCGGAAAAAACTCAAAATTTGAATTTTTTGTGATTTTTAAGTCTACTAATTATTCAGCTAAATTTCTTGCTGATTTTAGCAGGTTAACTAAAAAATTTCTATATTTAACAGTTTGGTTGTTACTGTTCCTATCTTACTAGTATTTTGGAAAAATAATCTTATAATTTCAGCAGTTTTACTGCAATGTAATTTTTAACAAATTTTTGGCAGTTTTAATTAAAATGTTTTTTTTTTTTTTTTTATTAAATCTTCATTTACATAACCGAGCCCTTAGGGCCTTATATGGCTAATTAAAGCTACTAAAACTTTTTTCTATTGGTGTATGAGTTAGATATAGCAGAACTCTTTACTTTTTATCAGTTTTTATTTTTTTTTACATTAGACCAACACTCAGGGGATGCCCCCTACTGATGCAACGCATTGTGTTGATATTAGGAAAATAGGTTATGGGAAGGAGGAAATAGGCAGTAGTGTTTATGAACGTTTGACTTGAATTTCTCTAATTGGTTAATTATTGCTGCCACTGGTACACAACATCATTGCGAACGTACACCGCAAGGCCCCTATGAAAGACAAAAAGCGATAGAAGGTGATATCCAGGTATTTGAAAATCCTGTGGATCAGCATCCTCATTCACCTGGGTCTCACATAAGGCTAAAACATCCGGTCGATGAAAACGAATGTGAGCATATAAGAAATAATTCGCTCTAAGTCCCCGTATGTTGCAGAAATCAATTCTGAACTTACCTGACATTACAAAATAAATAAAAATTCAAGTCAATATCCGTAGAGTAGTACAAAAACTAAGTACTCGTTTTATTGCTGAATCGGTTAACAAATGATCAGTGTTATACCTTCATCACTAATTAACCCAACAATAAAACTAATACAAAGCACTTGTACCACACAAAAAAAAAAAAAAAATAAAAAAAAAGGAAGAGGATAAAATATAACAGCAATGATTTTTATTTGATAACAATTTTTGCTACTATAAAGCTCGAAAAAGTACTATTTTTTAAGCTGGTTGGTACCATTTTAAAAATCCCATTTATCATACCTGATCCATATCTATTATTTCCTAGTATTAGGGATATGAAATGACATTTTCAAAAGAGAATTTACGAAAATTTGACAGTTCAATCCCCATTACTGGGTAACAGTATATAAGGGTAGTCGATTTTAATACGCGATATTAATAATTGATATTTAACATATTTTGCTTAAAGAAATAAAATTAAACTTAAATTTTGTAATCTCTTTTTTCTTATTTCTTTTTTGTTTTCTTTTTTACAACTTTCAGCAAAGATGAAATACGTAATGATTCTGCAATTAAAACTGCCATTGCGGAACAAACAAAACAATGGACTGAAATGATTGCCAAACATAAAAAAGAAGAATGGGATTTATTGCGTCAACATGTACAGGATTCACAAGAAGCAATGAAGGCTTTAATGTTGACCGTACAGGCGGCTCAAATTAAGCAGTTAGAAGAAAGGCATGCAAAGTAAGTGTAAATAATTTTAAATTTTTACTGCAAATTTAAATCAGAGACGCTGGCTTTCATACTGAAGGTTTTATTTAGTTTACAACACCTTTTGTAACTGTAATTCACTGTATATAGAAAATTTCAATTAAAATTTAGAAAACCATCTATTGTAATTCAGAAAATATAAGTTAATATTCAGAAAGCAGCAACTGTAATTCAGAAAACTTCAATTGAAGTTCAGAAATCATCAATTTAAATTCAGAAAATATCAATTAAAATTCAGAAATCTTAATAATATCAATTAAAATTTAGAAATCTCTCTTTAACTAATATTTTCTAAATTTTAATTGATGGTTTCTGAATTTCAAAGTGAATGAGAACTTCGCAGATTGTTAAGTTAATTCTCAATAAAGATCTAAAATTTAATTTATAAAAAAATTTTCATTAAAAAATTCATCGAAATTTGCACAGAGAAAAAAGATCATACTCACAGAAAAAAAATTAAATCAAGCAAAAACCAACATTAAATTAAATAAAAAGTTAAGATATTATTTGTTTTAATTAATTTTGATTTTCTTTTTCTGTCCCCAGAGATATTAAAGATTTAAATGCCAAACAAACTAAAACCTCAGCAGATACGGCCAAAGAAGTAGCAAATGATAAAACTCTTAAAACTAAAAATGAAAAAGATCGTCGTCTAAGAGAAAAGCGACAAAATAATATAAAACGTTTTATAGAAGAGAAAAAGGTAAAATTAACTAAATATTAATATTAAAACAAAAGAATATTTTTTGATATAAAATTCTCATTTTGTTTCTTTTCTAGCAAATTGGTGTTAAACAAGGTCGTGCTATGGAAAAATTAAAAATAGCCCATGGCAAACAAGTTGAGGAATTTAGTACTGATGTACAAAAGGTACTGAATGAAAATGAAACACAGCTGATAAATGACACTATAGCCAGTACTAGCACTACAACTTAGTTAAATCATGTTTTAGATTTATCTGTTTTTCATCAAATCTAAAAACACTATCTTTTCATTAAATGCCAAACAATTATTTCAGATATATTGCATACACAGATCACGTCAAAACAAATTAAAAGTAATTAGTTTATAGCTACTTAAACACATTCAGCGGTAATTCATAATGAAAATTTAGCATAGCGTTAACATGAGTTTTATTCATAATACTGTTGTTAAAATCATTCTAGCATTGTTGCTAAATTCCTTCTAAAGTTATGTCATTAAACGTCAAAAAAAAAAATTCATTCACAATATTAAAAAATCTTAGTTTTCAAACACAGGGTTGCTTTTAATCGGTGTGCTAAGAAATCATTATGAATAAACTATTATAATAAGCTGCTAGGCCTAAAATACATTCTAGTTAACAGCTCGTTGTATGCGATGGAGCTACTAACTTTTCATTATGAATACGGGGGATTGTTTACAGTGTATTTATTATTGTCATATCTATGTTCTAGTGTGAAGATAAAAATGGAAATTGTTTCATTTCCAGTTTGTTTCGCTTATAATCGAATGTATAATAAGTTTAATGTTGTGGCATAGAAAAAAATAATATTTAACTTTCACTAATATTATTCTTTCTTACTTCCAGCTTTTAGATATGTACAAAGTTGAAGAAGAGGCCTATAAAATACAAGGAAAAAATGAATTCTATGCCTAGGATTCTATACCAGAGGATACAAGTAAAAATCCGGTAAAACAATAATAATTTTAATATATAAAAACCCTAATTAAGGAACTTATTAAAAATATTTTTCTAAAAAAACACTAAAAACCCATTAAAAAGCCAAAAATTAACATTTTTAAAATCCTAAAAAAATATGGCTTGAAAAAAAAATGCAATCGAAATATTAAAGTTTTAAGGAATTAAAATATTGAAATTAATCTGTTAATTAATTTATATATAAGCAGAATTAATTCAAACAGTAAAATATTTTTAAGCGAAAAAATATGTAAGTAATATTTAAGTAAAATTTAAACTGAAAAAATCATATTTATTAAAAGAAAAAACCAAACAAGAACATAAATGAAAACCAAACAAATATACACCGATTATACAAAATATTAATTGAAAAAACAAAAGTTAATAAATCTAGTCAAATTTATGATAACAAATGTTTAGTAATGAAGTAAATGAATTATAAATTACATGAGCTAAAACATAAGTTAAGAAAAACACAGTATTTAAAAAATCCCCTTAAAGTAAAACAATTTAAAGAGTTTCCGTTTAACCACCTATATTAAAAAAATTTGGATTAAAACTCACGGGCAATAAGAAAATTATATGGAAATCAAAGAAGAGTTAAAAGCATATATTTACTTTAATTGCTAAACGTATTTTACTTAAGTCGGTGAGTTTTAAGCCTAAAAACAAAATAAATATTAATAATAATGTAATCCTAAGGAGCGAAGTTAAAAGCTATCGATATTATTGATTAAAATGAGACCGAACTGATTGCTAAAAATCAGTTTTTATTCCTCACCATTAGATAATTTAAAATCAAACAGAAACAACATTAAATTAAATGTAAATAGCTTTCAAATCAAATAAAGTTTATTTTGTTGTAATTTAAATATGTTTTCAACTCATATTTAAAATGTGAAAACAAAGTGGGTTATTTTCTAAAACGCAACGCCTGGTGTTGTGATTTGTGTGTAAATTGTTATTGTTACAAAAACAATTTGTATGGAAAACAACGCAGCGCAAGGCGTTGCGTATTACAAAATAACCCCAAAAATGTAAAATGTTAAAATATTAATTTAAATACGAAAAACTTCATTTTATCTAGAATCGTATTTACTTCAATAAGATTTATACTAATTTTAAAAATGTTTTTAGAAACTAATGGGTAAATTCATAAATGCTTTATGAAGTTATAGGCTTACAAAACAGATTTTTCATATAAATAAGCCTCCTATAATTTTGTAAAACATTTATGAAAATATACATAAGATTTTAATTCTACTACGATATCGTACAATTGAAACAATTTTGTTCATCAGAGTCTGAAGAATTTTACCATAAATTACACCAAAGTCTGTAAGATTTTGTTCTGTAGAAACTGGTTATAAATTCTGAGTTATAGAACTGAACTTGACCCTTGTGACATGTCACAAGACAAATCCCAGGACAGGTCCCTGAACTTTGTTTTTTATGAGAGTTCAGTAACATGTCCTAGGATTTGTCTTGTGACATGTCACAAGCGGTCAATTTCCCCCTCCTATGACAACGCCATGTAAAAGTGACCAGTCTATTTCATATAAAGGGGCCAGTTCGGTGACAGTTTGTTAACATTTCCCGTAGGGCTGTTTCTAATATGTATTGCGCCAAACTAGGCCTTCTCCCACTCTTTACACTTAATTTCGTACAGAATGTTGTTTTGTTGTTGTTTGTCAATGTGTGTTTTAATGTTGGAAAATATTGTGCTTAATGTTGTGTTCGGTTTAAAAGCAAAGTGGATGTTTTTGTTTTCTATTGTATGTTCTCATATTTTTGTTACCTGTCAAACTACCCTACGGGAAATTTTAACAAACTGTCACCGAACTGGCCCCTTTATATGAAATAGACTGGTCACTTTTACATGGCGTTGTCATAGGAGGGGGAAATTGACCCCTTGTGACATGTCACAAGACAAATCCTAGGACAGGTTACTGAACTCTCATAAAAAACAAAGTTCAGGGACCTGTCCTGCGATTTGTCTTGTGACATGTCACAAGGGGTCAATTTCCCCCTCCTATGACAACGCCATGTAAAAGTGACCAGTCTATTTCATATAAAGGGGCCAGTACGGTGACAGTTTGTTAAAATTTCCCGTAGGGTAGGAACATACCGTACACTGTAAAAATGTTTAGCTTCAAAACCTCTTAAAAATTCTTCCTTATCAGAAAATAAAGGGTTAATACGAAATTATAAGTTTTTCTGTTAAAAATTAGACATACATAGGAATTTCCATTTAAAGAATTGTTTTTGGTTAATAAAAGTTACAAAAACTTGGTCATGAGAATTTGGGTAAACTACGATTAATGTTTGTCCCTGCTCAAACGCCAGCATTACTAAATTTAAGCAACTGGTAAAAAAGCTAGTATTTAATTTTTGTATACACAGCTTACAGTGAAGATGATTTGACGTTAAAATAATGGCATGTGTTAAACAGAAATTACACAAACTTGGTAAAAGTGGAAATAAAAAAAAACCTTTTAGTTTGGCGCATGACAATACTAAATTGATTAATTTTAAATAATATTGGCTAGTGTATAATTCTAACGTTGTTATTATTTACCAAGTTTTAATGATTGTTTTTCTCGAATATTTCTGGTATTTTACCTAAGTTTTATAATATTTAATATCACTAGATTATATGATATTTTCAATTCTCATTTTATCAATAATATCTTTTAGTTAAACTTCGTTCTTAACTAATTTAATAATTTTTCATAAGAAACATACACTGAACAAAAAATATGAATAAATAAAAATTCTTCCGTAAAAATTTTTTCTAACAGAAAAAAGCATTTATTTTTAATGAAAACAGATTTCTTAAAAAAAATATATATAAAAAATAAAACTAAAAAATATTGAAAATAAACCAATAATAAAATCTCAAACAATTTATAAATTTTTTTTGTATATTTTACAGGTTTTTTTTTCAAAAGAAAGAACAAAAATAATACTAACTCATTTAAAGATTTTAATTTTTTTATTGCTTAAAGCTTCAAAAAACCACTAAATTTTAAAAATATTTAAACAAAATCTAACGAATATTGAGTATAAATAAAAACTAAGTTGCTAATTAAAAAAAAGAAAAAAAATAAACTTGGATTAACTTTTATATGTGATACATAAGCTAAAATACTATAATTTTTAAAATTTGAAATAAAGGAAATTTAAGAAAAATAAAATACACTTAATACTATTTCAAAAAGAAAACTAAAAAACAATCTGTTTAAAAATTTAAGTTTCTGTAATTAAAACTAATTCAGTTAAATTTTAACTTTAAAACAAGTTTTAACAAAAAAAAAGAAAATAACAACCTGCGCTGCGTATGAACTTATGAAAAAAAAAAAAATAATTCAAAAAAGTAATTTTCTTTAGTCATAAAATCAAAAAACAACACTTAAATTATTTTCTTTAATAAAAATAGATTAAAAAAATATAATTTCCAAATATTATTTAAAAAATACAGCAATACAAGCGAAAAATAGAGAATTTTATATTAATTTTAATAAAAAATATGTTGTCAAATTGTTCGCAGCCCCTCCTTATTGAATTAAAACATAGTTTTTATCAATGTATTCTCAGCGTAAAGTTAACAGCTAATAATTAGATTTAAGCAAATCATTTTTTGAAAAGACAACTAACTGTAAGGGCTCATATATACGAAAGAAAAAACTGCTAGATATAGAGTAATAAAAAAACCTCTCAATAGCTCTATTGAGAACAGTGTTGCCACTTTTTAAATAATTGTTCAAAAACGGGACTGTTTACACATTCCTTGGATAATTTTTGAATAATGACATTTTTGTGTAATTTCACATTTTGCTGAAAAATATAATAAATTCCATGCTTTGAAGTCCGACAGTAGATAAAATGAGTTTCTTTGTTTATTATCTACCACATATTTCCAATCTCTGATGTATTATTTTTGTAAATTTTTTCAACATAATAAAACCCGTATTTTGTTAATTTTTTGCAAAATAACATTTTTTTATCTTTCGAGAGAAATTTAGGTTTTTTATGATTTTGACTTTCTCATGACTGAAAAGACTACTAATTTTCAAAGATTTCATAACAGTTGGTGGGCTTTGATCAAACAAACATTTTCTTATAGCAGCACAATGGGGCAGTCTAAACACAGTCACAGCACAGTCTAAATGCATTCATTATTTTTTTTTTTACAAAAATAGTGATTATTTGAAACTAATAAAGGAATATTAATTTTTTGTGTAATTTTATACAGTTTTGGATAATTTTTGACCTAGAGCTGTGTATTTTACTGTTTTACTGGTGGCAACACTGATTGAGAATGATTTTTGCTATTTAGAAGTGTTTGTGCTCCATCTCCTGCAGTTTTCTCTCGCATGTAAATGTAAAAAATATAATTTTTTGCCAAAATAACCAATTATTTCAAATTATAGTTTTTCATAACTGTAAAAGGTATTACTTATCCAAATAGTTAGTACCACTGGTGAAAAAAATATTTTCTTCTCGTTATTTTAGTTGTTTAATCAAAAAACTAAATATTAATATAACTTCAATGTTAACGACCCCTTAATAACTAATTTTTATCAGTATATTCTCAGCGCAAAGTTAACAACTGATAATTCATTTGTAACAAATCATTAAAGGAAATATTTTTTTATGGACAAACAACTGCTAGCAAAGAAAAAATTTATAATATTTAACTAACTTAACCGATGTTACTAACTATTGCAGAACAAAAAGTTCTTAGTTTCTTTAAAATACTTACCATTATAAATAAATCTATATATAAAAGTACTTATGCATAATAATTTGAAAATTATGCATTTTTTACCACAAGACTTGGTTATTTCCATTTTTCTTTTAATTTTCTCTATTTTTTGTTTGGTATTGCCAACTTTACCTTAAAATTGCTTTACAGTAATTTATAACAAAAAAAATAGATAAAAACTATTAAAAAAAACTCCCTCATTATGAAAGCAATTACTATAATTTAACTTGAAAGAAATATATTCGAATCCCGATTTGCACTCCCTTTGGAACGGCAGTTACCAAAATATAGGACTATAAACTTCAAACGATGTCTTTTGAATTCAAAATATTTTCGTTATTTCAAAACAAATAATCTACAATTTATCGTCCCAAATTTAAGGGACAATTGACCAGATGTACGCCTTTTCCATAGGACGCGCAAAACGTGCTTCGACAGTTATTACGTTTTACCGTAGAGTTTTATTTAATTTTTATTAAAATACTTATTTAAATTTAAAATAAAGCATTATTTAAAAATCATTCTATAAATTTTAAACTTTAATAAATTAATTAATTTTCTTATTTAAGTATTTATTAACCAAAGATTTAAACAAATAAAAAAATAAATGTAAACATACCAAAAAGAAAAATGATCATAGTAGTGGTTTAAGCTGAAAAAAGGTATTAAAAAAAACGAATTCATCCAATAAAACAAATATTTATTGTAAAACAGGTGAAAACATAAAAAAAAGTTATAAAATAAATTATGAAAAAATATATACTGCAAAAAGTAAAAATTTAAATTGTTGTTTCATTAAAAAAACGTGATATTTTTTAATGACATGACCCCAAAAAAAAATTTTTTTTTTCAGAATTATATTCAAACGAAAGGAAATTGATAGGGCAACCACTAAAAATACTTTTCAGTCCCAAGTTTCTTTTAGTTTTTGAGAAAATGACGATTAATGAATATCGATTAGAAAACTTTATTGCAGCACATTTTCCAAAGAATTATATACTGTTTAATAGGCCTTGAGATGCCCGTTCGATTGAGTATAATATTGAGGGGAAATTGAGAAAAAAAAATGTTCGCTCAAAAAAAAAAAAAAAGACAGTGTATACCCATTGATTTTTTTTGGCGAAAAAACAATTTTTTTTGGTCAAAATGATATAAAATTATATTCAAACGAAAGGAAATTTCAAAAGCAATTAATAAAAATGCTTTTCAGTGCCAAGGTCCTTTTAGTTTTTGAGAAATTGACGATTAATGAATATCGATATTTTCCAAAGAATTATATACTGTTTAATAGGTCTTGAGATGCCCGTTCATTTGAGTATAATATTGCTAATATTGGGGGGGAAATTGAAAATACACATTTTTTCGGTCACAAAAAAATTTTTTTTTTGTTAAAATTACATAGTATATTTTTCTGCTAAATTTAGCACTCGGTTTTGAAAAATTAGTAAAATGTTTTGCTAAAATCAGTAGCGAGAATTAGCAAAAAAATCCGTAATTTGTAATAAGAGAATAGCAAAAATGATTACTAAAAAAAATTGTACTAAAAATCAGTATAAAAATAGTAAAGTTCGATTGGAAACTGTTTACAAATTTTTTTACTAACTTTTTTATCTGAGTGTAGTCAAGAAATTTTGTTTTTACTTTTATACTTCTTGAAATTCTAGTAAATGCTCTTTAAATTGATATACATACATATTGAGTTTCCCGTTCTGTCTTTTCATTTAAAAGTTAATAAAAGAAACATTAGTTGCGATTTGAATTGAACCGTTCTGTAGAAAAATAAAAATCGACATAAGAGAAATGTGCATTTTCATAAGACGTATTTACAAATAAATAAAATATTTAAAAAATAGCTTAAATAATGATTTTTTGGAAATAAACGCTTTTTTATTTTAATTGGAAAGAACAAGTAAGTATATAAATAACTAAATATTAGAGTTTGTCGACAACTCAATAATAATTCAAAAGAAATGAAATTCTCGCTAGGTTTAATACTGTTTATGGATCGAAATTTTATATTAAAATTTGTAAAATTGCCAATAATTTAGATTGGAAACAAATTTTCTAGGGTATTTTGTTCTCTGTATCAATTAAGGGTACACCACTACGTATACTCAATATGAATAGGTACAATAAATATAACTCATACGTAAAAAAAAATATAGAAAATAAAAATTCATACGATTTCCCCGTTTTTTGAATATCTCGGGAAATACTGGTCCAATTTGGCTGGAAAACCTACTGTTCCAGATTTGCGATACTCTTTCAGAATTTTTCACCCAAATTTGATTTCAAGCTTCCCCGTTTTATTTTCCGTTTTCAAAATGCGGCAACCCTGGATAGTGTGTGCTTTAAATTTTCTTTTAATTGCAATAACTTGGAAACCGTTGGAGAGAATTGACCGAAATTTTCGCCAAATGGTAGAATGAAATTTAGGCCATTTGCTAGATAGCCTTTGTTTCGTCCATTACTACGTAATCTACATTAATTTTGGCAAAAAAATTTTTTTCTCTTGGTCAAAAGTATACTCAAATGAAAGAAAATTTCAAAAGCAATTAATAAAAATGCTTTTCAGTGCAAAGTTTTTGAGAAAATGGCGATTATTTAATATCGACACAAACAAAAATGACGATTAATGAATATCGATTAGGAAAACTTTGTGGCACGGAATTTTCCAAAAAATTATATACTGTTTAATAGGCCTTGAAATGCCCGTTCATTTGAGTATATAATTGACAATTTATAGGGCATCCAATAAAAATGGTTTTCAGTGCCAAGCTCCTTTTTCAATTAACGAATATCGGTTAGGAAAACTTCATTGCACGGAATTTTCCAAAAAATTATATACTGTTTAATAGGCCTTGAAATGGCCGTTCATTTGAGTATAATATTGTGGGGAAATTGAGAAAAAAATTTTTTCGATCAAAAAAAAAGACAGTGTATAGTCCATTGATTTTGGCAAAAAAAAAATTTTTTTTCTTTTGGTCGAAATTATACTCAAACGAAAGGAAATTTCAAAAGCAATTAAAAAACATGCTTTTCAGTGCGAAGCTACTTTTAGTTTTTGAGAAAATGACGATTAATGAATTTCGAGACAAAAAAAGACGATTAATGAATATCGATTAGGAAAACTTTGTGGCACGGAATTTTCCAAAAAATTATATACTGTTTAATAGGCCTTGAAATGCCCGTTCATTTGAGTATATTATTGGCAATTTATAGGGCATCCAATAAAAATGGTTTTCAGTGCCAAGCTCCTTTTTCAATTAACGAATATCGGTTAGGAAAACTTCATTGCACGGAATTTTCCAAAAAATTATATACTGTTTAATAGGCCTTGAAATGGCCGTTCATTTGAGTATAATATTGTGGGGAAATTGAGAAAAAAATTTTTTCGATCAAAAAAAAAGACAGTGTATAGTCCATTGATTTTGGCAAAAAAAAAATTTTTTTTCTTTTGGTCGAAATTATACTCAAACGAAAGGAAATTTCAAAAGCAATTAAAAAACATGCTTTTCAGTGCGAAGCTACTTTTAGTTTTTGAGAAAATGACGATTAATGAATTTCGAGACAAAAAAAGACGATTAATGAATATCGATTAGGAAAACTTTGTGGCACGGAATTTTCCAAAAAATTATATACTGTTTAATAGGCCTTGAAATGCCCGTTCATTTGAGTATATTATTGGCAATTTATAGGGCATCCAATAAAAATGGTTTTCAGTGCCAAGCTCCTTTTTCAATTAACGAATATCGGTTAGGAAAACTTCATTGCACGGAATTTTCCAAAAAATTATATACTGTTTAATAGGCCTTGAAATGGCCGTTCATTTGAGTATAATATTGTGGGGAAATTGAGAAAAAAATTTTTTCGATCAAAAAAAAAGACAGTGTATAGTCCATTGATTTTGGCAAAAAAAAAATTTTTTTTCTTTTGGTCGAAATTATACTCAAACGAAAGGAAATTTCAAAAGCAATTAAAAAACATGCTTTTCAGTGCGAAGCTACTTTTAGTTTTTGAGAAAATGACGATTAATGAATTTCGAGACAAAAAAAAGACGATTAATGAATATCGATTAGGAAAACTTTGTGGCACGGAATTTTCCAAAAAATTATATACTGTTTAATAGGCCTTGAAATGCCCGTTCATTTGAGTATATTATTGGCAATTTATAGGGCATCCAATAAAAATGGTTTTCAGTGCCAAGCTCCTTTTTCAATTAACGAATATCGGTTAGGAAAACTTCATTGCACGGAATTTTCCAAAAAATTATATACTGTTTAATAGGCCTTGAAATGGCCGTTCATTTGAGTATAATATTGTGGGGAAATTGAGAAAAAAAATTTTTCGATCAAAAAAAAAGACAGTGTATAGTCCATTGATTTTGGCAAAAAAAAAATTTTTTTTCTTTTGGTCGAAATTATACTCAAACGAAAGGAAATTTCAAAAGCAATTAAAAAACATGCTTTTCAGTGCGAAGCTACTTTTAGTTTTTGAGAAAATGACGATTAATGAATTTCGAGACAAAAAAAGACGATTAATGAATATCGATTAGGAAAACTTTGTGGCACGGAATTTTCCAAAAAATTATATACTGTTTAATAGGCCTTGAAATGCCCGTTCATTTGAGTATATTATTGGCAATTTATAGGGCATCCAATAAAAATGGTTTTCAGTGCCAAGCTCCTTTTTCAATTAACGAATATCGGTTAGGAGAACTTCATTGCACGGAATTTTCCAAAAAATTATATACTGTTTAATAGGCCTTGAAATGGCCGTTCATTTGAGTATAATATTGTGGGGAAATTGAGAAAAAAATTTTTTCGATCAAAAAAAAAGACAGTGTATAGTCCATTGATTTTGGCAAAAAAAAAATTTTTTTTCTTTTGGTCGAAATTATACTCAAACGAAAGGAAATTTCAAAAGCAATTAAAAAACATGCTTTTCAGTGCGAAGCTACTTTTAGTTTTTGAGAAAATGACGATTAATGAATTTCGAGACAAAAAAAAGACGATTAATGAATATCGATTAGGAAAACTTTGTGGCACGGAATTTTCCAAAAAATTATATACTGTTTAATAGGCCTTGAAATGCCCGTTCATTTGAGTATATTATTGGCAATTTATAGGGCATCCAATAAAAATGGTTTTCAGTGCCAAGCTCCTTTTTCAATTAACGAATATCGGTTAGGAAAACTTCATTGCACGGAATTTTCCAAAAAATTATATACTGTTTAATAGGCCTTGAAATGGCCGTTCATTTGAGTATAATATTGTGGGGAAATTGAGAAAAAAATTTTTTCGATCAAAAAAAAAGACAGTGTATAGTCCATTGATTTTGGCAAAAAAAAAATTTTTTTTCTTTTGGTCGAAATTATACTCAAACGAAAGGAAATTTCAAAAGCAATTAAAAAACATGCTTTTCAGTGCGAAGCTACTTTTAGTTTTTGAGAAAATGACGATTAATGAATTTCGAGACAAAAAAAGACGATTAATGAATATCGATTAGGAAAACTTTGTGGCACGGAATTTTCCAAAAAATTATATACTGTTTAATAGGCCTTGAAATGCCCATTCATTTGAGTATATTATTGGCAATTTATAGGGCATCCAATAAAAATGGTTTTCAGTGCCAAGCTCCTTTTTCAATTAACGAATATCGGTTAGGAAAACTTCATTGCACGGAATTTTCCAAAAAATTATATACTGTTTAATAGGCCTTGAAATGGCCGTTCATTTGAGTATAATATTGTGGGGAAATTGAGAAAAAAATTTTTTCGATTTTTCTTTTGGTCGAAATTATACTCAAACGAAAGGAAATTTCAAAAGCAATTAAAAAACATGCTTTTCAGTGCGAAGCTACTTTTAGTTTTTGAGAAAATGACGATTAATGAATTTCGAGACAAAAAAAAGACGATTAATGAATATCGATTAGGAAAACTTTGTGGCACGGAATTTTCCAAAAAATTATATACTGTTTAATAGGCCTTGAAATGCCCGTTCATTTGAGTATATAATTGGCAATTTATAGGGCATCCAATAAAAATGGTTTTCAGTGCCAAGCTCCTTTTTCAATTAACGAATATCGGTTAGGAAAACTTCATTGCACGGAATTTTCCAAAAAATTATATACTGTTTAATAGGCTTTAAAATGGCCGTTCATTTGAGTATAATATTGTGGGGAAATTGAGAAAAAAATTTTTTCGATCAAAAAAAAAGACAGTGTATAGTCCATTGATTTTGGCAAAAAAAAAATTTTTTTTCTTTTGGTCGAAATTATACTCAAACGAAAGGAAATTTCAAAAGCAATTAAAAAACATGCTTTTCAGTGCGAAGCTACTTTTAGTTTTTGAGAAAATGACGATTAATGAATTTCGAGACAAAAAAAAGACGATTAATGAATATCGATTAGGAAAACTTTGTGGCACGGAATTTTCAAAAAAATTATATACTGTTTAATAGGCCTTGAAATGCCCGTTCATTTGAGTATATTATTGGCAATTTATAGGGCATCCAATAAAAATGGTTTTCAGTGCCAAGCTCCTTTTTCAATTAACGAATATCGGTTAGGAAAACTTCATTGCACGGAATTTTCCAAAAAATTATATACTGTTTAATAGGCCTTGAAATGGCCGTTCATTTGAGTATATAATTGGCAATTTATAGGGCATCCAATAAAAATGGTTTTCAGTGCCAAGCTCCTTTTTCAATTAACGAATATCGGTTAGGAAAACTTCATTGCACGGAATTTTCCAAAAAATTATATACTGTTTAATAGGCCTTGAAATGGCCGTTCATTTGAGTATAATATTGTGGGGAAATTGAGAAAAAAATTTTTTCGATCAAAAAAAAAGACAGTGTATAGTCCATTGATTTTGGCAAAAAAAAAATTTTTTTTCTTTTGGTCGAAATTATACTCAAACGAAAGGAAATTTCAAAAGCAATTAAAAAACATGCTTTTCAGTGCGAAGCTACTTTTAGTTTTTGAGAAAATGACGATTAATGAATTTCGAGACAAAAAAAAGACGATTAATGAATATCGATTAGGAAAACTTTGTGGCACGGAATTTTCAAAAAAATTATATACTGTTTAATAGGCCTTGAAATGCCCGTTCATTTGAGTATATTATTGGCAATTTATAGGGCATCCAATAAAAATGGTTTTCAGTGCCAAGCTCCTTTTTCAATTAACGAATATCGGTTAGGAAAACTTCATTGCACGGAATTTTCCAAAAAATTATATACTGTTTAATAGGCCTTGAAATGGCCGTTCATTTGAGTATAATATTGTGGGAAATTGAGAAAAAAATTTTTTCGATCAAAAAAAAAGACAGTGTATAGTCCATTGATTTTGGCAAAAAAAAAATTTTTTTTCTTTTGGTCGAAATTATACTCAAACGAAAGGAAATTTCAAAAGCAATTAAAAAACATGCTTTTCAGTGCGAAGCTACTTTTAGTTTTTGAGAAAATGACGATTAATGAATTTCGAGACAAAAAAAGACGATTAATGAATATCGATTAGGAAAACTTTGTGGCACGGAATTTTCCAAAAAATTATATACTGTTTAATAGGCCTTGAAATGCCCGTTCATTTGAGTATATTATTGGCAATTTATAGGGCATCCAATAAAAATGGTTTTCAGTGCCAAGCTCCTTTTTCAATTAACGAATATCGGTTAGGAAAACTTCATTGCACGGAATTTTCCAAAAAATTATATACTGTTTAATAGGCCTTGAAATGGCCGTTCATTTGAGTATAATATTGTGGGGAAATTGAGAAAAAAATTTTTTCGATCAAAAAAAAAGACAGTGTATAGTCCATTGATTTTGGCAAAAAAAAAAATTTTTTTCTTTTGGTCGAAATTATACTCAAACGAAAGGAAATTTCAAAAGCAATTAAAAAACATGCTTTTCAGTGCGAAGCTACTTTTAGTTTTTGAGAAAATGACGATTAATGAATTTCGAGACAAAAAAAAGACGATTAATGAATATCGATTAGGAAAACTTTGTGGCACGGAATTTTCCAAAAAATTATATACTGTTTAATAGGCCTTGAAATGCCCGTTCATTTGAGTATATTATTGGCAATTTATAGGGCATCCAATAAAAATGGTTTTCAGTGCCAAGCTCCTTTTTCAATTAACGAATATCGGTTAGGAAAACTTCATTGCACGGAATTTTCCAAAAAATTATATACTGTTTAATAACGTTCATTTGAGTATAATATTGTGGGGAAATTGAGAAAAAAATTTTTTCGATCAAAAAAAAGACAGTGTATAGTCCATTGATTTTGGCAAAAAAAAAAATTTTTTTCTTTTGGTCGAAATTATACTCAAACGAAAGGAAATTTCAAAAGCAATTAAAAAACATGCTTTTCAGTGCGAGGCTACTTTTAGTTTTTGAGAAAATGACGATTAATGAATTTCGAGACAAAAAAAAGACGATTAATGAATATCGATTAGGAAAACTTTGTGGCACGGAATTTTCCAAAAAATTATATACTGTTTAATAGGCCTTGAAATGCCCGTTCATTTGAGTATATAATTGGCAATTTATAGGGCATCCAATAAAAATGGTTTTCAGTGCCAAGCTCCTTTTTCAATTAACGAATATCGGTTAGGAAAACTTCATTGCACGGAATTTTCCAAAAAATTATATACTGTTTAATAGGCCTTGAAATGGCCGTTCATTTGAGTATAATATTGTGGGGAAATTGAGAAAAAAATTTTTTCGATCAAAAAAAAAGACAGTGTAAGTCCATTGATTTTGGCAAAAAAAAAATTTTTTTTCTTTTGGTCGAAATTATACTCAAACGAAAGGAAATTTCAAAAGCAATTAAAAAACATGCTTTTCAGTGCGAAGCTACTTTTAGTTTTTGAGAAAATGACGATTAATGAATTTCGAGACAAAAAAAGACGATTAATGAATATCGATTAGGAAAACTTTGTGGCACGGAATTTTCCAAAAAATTATATACTGTTTAATAGGCCTTGAAATGCCCGTTCATTTGAGTATATTATTGGCAATTTATAGGGCATCCAATAAAAATGGTTTTCAGTGCCAAGCTCCTTTTTCAATTAACGAATATCGGTTAGGAAAACTTCATTGCACGGAATTTTCCAAAAAATTATATACTGTTTAATAACGTTCATTTGAGTATAATATTGTGGGGAAATTGAGAAAAAAATTTTTTCGATCAAAAAAAAAAGACAGTGTATAGTCCATTGATTTTGGCAAAAAAAAAATTTTTTTTCTTTTGGTCGAAATTATACTCAAACGAAAGGAAATTTCAAAAGCAATTAAAAAACATGGTTTTCAGTGCGAAGCTACTTTTAGTTTTTGAGAAAATGACGATTAATGAATTTCGAGACAAAAAAAAGACGATTAATGAATATCGATTAGGAAAACTTTGTGGCACGGAATTTTCCAAAAAATTATATACTGTTTAATAGGCCTTGAAATGCCCGTTCATTTGAGTATATAATTGGCAATTTATAGGGCATCCAATAAAAATGGTTTTCAGTGCCAAGCTCCTTTTTCAATTAACGAATATCGGTTAGGAAAACTTCATTGCACGGAATTTTCCAAAAAATTATATACTGTTTAATAGGCCTTGAAATGGCCGTTCATTTGAGTATAATATTGTGGGGAAATTGAGAAAAAAATTTTTTCGATCAAAAAAAAAGACAGTGTATAGTCCATTGATTTTGGCAAAAAAAAAATTTTTTTTCTTTTGGTCGAAATTATACTCAAACGAAAGGAAATTTCAAAAGCAATTAAAAAACATGCTTTTCAGTGCGAAGCTACTTTTAGTTTTTGAGAAAATGACGATTAATGAATTTCGAGACAAAAAAAAGACGATTAATGAATATCGATTAGGAAAACTTTGTGGCACGGAATTTTCAAAAAAATTATATACTGTTTAATAGGCCTTGAAATGCCCGTTCATTTGAGTATATTATTGGCAATTTATAGGGCATCCAATAAAAATGGTTTTCAGTGCCAAGCTCCTTTTTCAATTAACGAATATCGGTTAGGAAAACTTCATTGCACGGAATTTTCCAAAAAATTATATACTGTTTAATAGGCCTTGAAATGGCCGTTCATTTGAGTATAATATTGTGGGGAAATTGAGAAAAAAATTTTTTCGATCAAAAAAAAAGACAGTGTATAGTCCATTGATTTTGGCAAAAAAAAAATTTTTTTTCTTTTGGTCGAAATTATACTCAAACGAAAGGAAATTTCAAAAGCAATTAAAAAACATGCTTTTCAGTGCGAAGCTACTTTTAGTTTTTGAGAAAATGACGATTAATGAATTTCGAGACAAAAAAAGACGATTAATGAATATCGATTAGGAAAACTTTGTGGCACGGAATTTTCCAAAAAATTATATACTGTTTAATAGGCCTTGAAATGCCCGTTCATTTGAGTATATTATTGGCAATTTATAGGGCATCCAATAAAAATGGTTTTCAGTGCCAAGCTCCTGTCCATTGATTTTGGCAAAAAAAAAAATTTTTTTCTTTTGGTCGAAATTATACTCAAACGAAAGGAAATTTCAAAAGCAATTAAAAAACATGCTTTTCAGTGCGAAGCTACTTTTAGTTTTTGAGAAAATGACGATTAATGAATTTCGAGACAAAAAAAAGACGATTAATGAATATCGATTAGGAAAACTTTGTGGCACGGAATTTTCCAAAAAATTATATACTGTTTAATAGGCCTTGAAATGCCCGTTCATTTGAGTATATTATTGGCAATTTATAGGGCATCCAATAAAAATGGTTTTCAGTGCCAAGCTCCTTTTTCAATTAACGAATATCGGTTAGGAAAACTTCATTGCACGGAATTTTCCAAAAAATTATATACTGTTTAATAGGCCTTGAAATGGCCGTTCATTTGAGTATAATATTGTGGGGAAATTGAGAAAAAAATTTTTTCGATCAAAAAAAAAGACAGTGTATAGTCCATTGATTTTGGCAAAAAAAAAAATTTTTTTCTTTTGGTCGAAATTATACTCAAACGAAAGGAAATTTCAAAAGCAATTAAAAAACATGCTTTTCAGTGCGAAGCTACTTTTAGTTTTTGAGAAAATGACGATTAATGAATTTCGAGACAAAAAAAGACGATTAATGAATATCGAATAGGAAAACTTTGTGGCACGGAATTTTCCAAAAAATTATATACTGTTTAATAGGCCTTGAAATGCCCGTTCATTTGAGTATATTATTGGCAATTTATAGGGCATCCAATAAAAATGGTTTTCAGTGCCAAGCTCCTTTTTCAATTAACGAATATCGGTTAGGAAAACTTCATTGCACGGAATTTTCCAAAAAATTATATACTGTTTAATAGGCCTTGAAATGGCCGTTCATTTGAGTATAATATTGTGGGGAAATTGAGAAAAAAATTTTTTCGATCAAAAAAAAAGACAGTGTATAGTCCATTGATTTTGGCAAAAAAAAAATTTTTTTTCTTTTGGTCGAAATTATACTCAAACGAAAGGAAATTTCAAAAGCAATTAAAAAACATGCTTTTCAGTGCGAAGCTACTTTTAGTTTTTGAGAAAATGACGATTAATGAATTTCGAGACAAAAAAAAGACGATTAATGAATATCGATTAGGAAAACTTTGTGGCACGGAATTTTCAAAAAAATTATATACTGTTTAATAGGCCTTGAAATGCCCGTTCATTTGAGTATATTATTGGCAATTTATAGGGCATCCAATAAAAATGGTTTTCAGTGCCAAGCTCCTTTTTCAATTAACGAATATCGGTTAGGAAAACTTCATTGCACGGAATTTTCCAAAAAATTATATACTGTTTAATAGGCCTTGAAATGGCCGTTCATTTGAGTATAATATTGTGGGGAAATTGAGAAAAAAATTTTTTCGATCAAAAAAAAAGACAGTGTATAGTCCATTGATTTTGGCAAAAAAAAATTTTTTTTTCTTTTGGTCGAAATTATACTCAAACGAAAGGAAATTTCAAAAGCAATTAAAAAACATGCTTTTCAGTGCGAAGCTACTTTTAGTTTTTGAGAAAATGACGATTAATGAATTTCGAGACAAAAAAAAGACGATTAATGAATATCGATTAGGAAAACTTTGTGGCACGGAATTTTCCAAAAAATTATATACTGTTTAATAGGCCTTGAAATGCCCGTTCATTTGAGTATATAATTGGCAATTTATAGGGCATCCAATAAAAATGGTTTTCAGTGCCAAGCTCCTTTTTCAATTAACGAATATCGGTTAGGAAAACTTCATTGCACGGAATTTTCCAAAAAATTATATACTGTTTAATAGGCCTTGAAATGGCCGTTCATTTGAGTATAATATTGTGGGGAAATTGAGAAAAAAATTTTTTCGATCAAAAAAAAAGACAGTGTATAGTCCATTGATTTTGGCAAAAAAAAAATTATTTTCTTTTGGTCGAAATTATACTCAAACGAAAGGAAATTTCAAAAGCAATTAAAAAACATGCTTTTCAGTGCGAAGCTACTTTTAGTTTTTGAGAAAATGACGATTAATGAATTTCGAGACAAAAAAAAGACGATTAATGAATATCGATTAGGAAAACTTTGTGGCACGGAATTTTCCAAAAAATTATATACTGTTTAATAGGCCTTGAAATGCCCGTTCATTTGAGTATATAATTGGCAATTTATAGGGCATCCAATAAAAATGGTTTTCAGTGCCAAGCTCCTTTTTCAATTAACGAATATCGGTTAGGAAAACTTCATTGCACGGAATTTTCCAAAAAATTATATACTGTTTAATAGGCCTTGAAATGGCCGTTCATTTGAGTATAATATTGTGGGGAAATTGAGAAAAAAATTTTTTCGATCAAAAAAAAAGACAGTGTAAGTCCATTGATTTTGGCAAAAAAAAAATTTTTTTTCTTTTGGTCGAAATTATACTCAAACGAAAGGAAATTTCAAAAGCAATTAAAAAACATGCTTTTCAGTGCGAAGCTACTTTTAGTTTTTGAGAAAATGACGATTAATGAATTTCGAGACAAAAAAAGACGATTAATGAATATCGATTAGGAAAACTTTGTGGCACGGAATTTTCCAAAAAATTATATACTGTTTAATAGGCCTTGAAATGCCCGTTCATTTGAGTATATTATTGGCAATTTATAGGGCATCCAATAAAAATGGTTTTCAGTGCCAAGCTCCTTTTTCAATTAACGAATATCGGTTAGGAAAACTTCATTGCACGGAATTTTCCAAAAAATTATATACTGTTTAATAACGTTCATTTGAGTATAATATTGTGGGGAAATTGAGAAAAAAATTTTTTCGATCAAAAAAAAAAGACAGTGTATAGTCCATTGATTTTGGCAAAAAAAAAATTTTTTTTCTTTTGGTCGAAATTATACTCAAACGAAAGGAAATTTCAAAAGCAATTAAAAAACATGGTTTTCAGTGCGAAGCTACTTTTAGTTTTTGAGAAAATGACGATTAATGAATTTCGAGACAAAAAAAAGACGATTAATGAATATCGATTAGGAAAACTTTGTGGCACGGAATTTTCCAAAAAATTATATACTGTTTAATAGGCCTTGAAATGCCCGTTCATTTGAGTATATAATTGGCAATTTATAGGGCATCCAATAAAAATGGTTTTCAGTGCCAAGCTCCTTTTTCAATTAACGAATATCGGTTAGGAAAACTTCATTGCACGGAATTTTCCAAAAAATTATATACTGTTTAATAGGCCTTGAAATGGCCGTTCATTTGAGTATAATATTGTGGGGAAATTGAGAAAAAAATTTTTTCGATCAAAAAAAAAGACAGTGTATAGTCCATTGATTTTGGCAAAAAAAAAATTTTTTTTCTTTTGGTCGAAATTATACTCAAACGAAAGGAAATTTCAAAAGCAATTAAAAAACATGCTTTTCAGTGCGAAGCTACTTTTAGTTTTTGAGAAAATGACGATTAATGAATTTCGAGACAAAAAAAAGACGATTAATGAATATCGATTAGGAAAACTTTGTGGCACGGAATTTTCAAAAAAATTATATACTGTTTAATAGGCCTTGAAATGCCCGTTCATTTGAGTATATTATTGGCAATTTATAGGGCATCCAATAAAAATGGTTTTCAGTGCCAAGCTCCTTTTTCAATTAACGAATATCGGTTAGGAAAACTTCATTGCACGGAATTTTCCAAAAAATTATATACTGTTTAATAGGCCTTGAAATGGCCGTTCATTTGAGTATAATATTGTGGGGAAATTGAGAAAAAAATTTTTTCGATCAAAAAAAAAGACAGTGTATAGTCCATTGATTTTGGCAAAAAAAAAATTTTTTTTCTTTTGGTCGAAATTATACTCAAACGAAAGGAAATTTCAAAAGCAATTAAAAAACATGCTTTTCAGTGCGAAGCTACTTTTAGTTTTTGAGAAAATGACGATTAATGAATTTCGAGACAAAAAAAGACGATTAATGAATATCGATTAGGAAAACTTTGTGGCACGGAATTTTCCAAAAAATTATATACTGTTTAATAGGCCTTGAAATGCCCGTTCATTTGAGTATATTATTGGCAATTTATAGGGCATCCAATAAAAATGGTTTTCAGTGCCAAGCTCCTGTCCATTGATTTTGGCAAAAAAAAAAATTTTTTTCTTTTGGTCGAAATTATACTCAAACGAAAGGAAATTTCAAAAGCAATTAAAAAACATGCTTTTCAGTGCGAAGCTACTTTTAGTTTTTGAGAAAATGACGATTAATGAATTTCGAGACAAAAAAAAGACGATTAATGAATATCGATTAGGAAAACTTTGTGGCACGGAATTTTCCAAAAAATTATATACTGTTTAATAGGCCTTGAAATGCCCGTTCATTTGAGTATATTATTGGCAATTTATAGGGCATCCAATAAAAATGGTTTTCAGTGCCAAGCTCCTTTTTCAATTAACGAATATCGGTTAGGAAAACTTCATTGCACGGAATTTTCCAAAAAATTATATACTGTTTAATAGGCCTTGAAATGGCCGTTCATTTGAGTATAATATTGTGGGGAAATTGAGAAAAAAATTTTTTCGATCAAAAAAAAAGACAGTGTATAGTCCATTGATTTTGGCAAAAAAAAAAATTTTTTTCTTTTGGTCGAAATTATACTCAAACGAAAGGAAATTTCAAAAGCAATTAAAAAACATGCTTTTCAGTGCGAAGCTACTTTTAGTTTTTGAGAAAATGACGATTAATGAATTTCGAGACAAAAAAAGACGATTAATGAATATCGAATAGGAAAACTTTGTGGCACGGAATTTTCCAAAAAATTATATACTGTTTAATAGGCCTTGAAATGCCCGTTCATTTGAGTATATTATTGGCAATTTATAGGGCATCCAATAAAAATGGTTTTCAGTGCCAAGCTCCTTTTTCAATTAACGAATATCGGTTAGGAAAACTTCATTGCACGGAATTTTCCAAAAAATTATATACTGTTTAATAGGCCTTGAAATGGCCGTTCATTTGAGTATAATATTGTGGGGAAATTGAGAAAAAAATTTTTTCGATCAAAAAAAAAGACAGTGTATAGTCCATTGATTTTGGCAAAAAAAAAATTTTTTTTCTTTTGGTCGAAATTATACTCAAACGAAAGGAAATTTCAAAAGCAATTAAAAAACATGCTTTTCAGTGCGAAGCTACTTTTAGTTTTTGAGAAAATGACGATTAATGAATTTCGAGACAAAAAAAAGACGATTAATGAATATCGATTAGGAAAACTTTGTGGCACGGAATTTTCAAAAAAATTATATACTGTTTAATAGGCCTTGAAATGCCCGTTCATTTGAGTATATTATTGGCAATTTATAGGGCATCCAATAAAAATGGTTTTCAGTGCCAAGCTCCTTTTTCAATTAACGAATATCGGTTAGGAAAACTTCATTGCACGGAATTTTCCAAAAAATTATATACTGTTTAATAGGCCTTGAAATGGCCGTTCATTTGAGTATAATATTGTGGGGAAATTGAGAAAAAAATTTTTTCGATCAAAAAAAAAGACAGTGTATAGTCCATTGATTTTGGCAAAAAAAAATTTTTTTTTCTTTTGGTCGAAATTATACTCAAACGAAAGGAAATTTCAAAAGCAATTAAAAAACATGCTTTTCAGTGCGAAGCTACTTTTAGTTTTTGAGAAAATGACGATTAATGAATTTCGAGACAAAAAAAAGACGATTAATGAATATCGATTAGGAAAACTTTGTGGCACGGAATTTTCCAAAAAATTATATACTGTTTAATAGGCCTTGAAATGCCCGTTCATTTGAGTATATTATTGGCAATTTATAGGGCATCCAATAAAAATGGTTTTCAGTGCCAAGCTCCTTTTTCAATTAACGAATATCGGTTAGGAAAACTTCATTGCACGGAATTTTCCAAAAAATTATATACTGTTTAATAGGCCTTGAAATGGCCGTTCATTTGAGTATAATATTGTGGGGAAATTGAGAAAAAAATTTTTTCGATCAAAAAAAAAGACAGTGTATAGTCCATTGATTTTGGCAAAAAAAAAAATTTTTTTTCTTTTGGTCGAAATTATACTCAAACGAAAGGAAATTTCAAAAGCAATTAAAAAACATGCTTTTCAGTGCGAAGCTACTTTTAGTTTTTGAGAAAATGACGATTAATGAATTTCGAGACAAAAAAAGACGATTAATGAATATCGAATAGGAAAACTTTGTGGCACGGAATTTTCCAAAAAATTATATACTGTTTAATAGGCCTTGAAATGCCCGTTCATTTGAGTATATTATTGGCAATTTATAGGGCATCCAATAAAAATGGTTTTCAGTGCCAAGCTCCTTTTTCAATTAACGAATATCGGTTAGGAAAACTTCATTGCACGGAATTTTCCAAAAAATTATATACTGTTTAATAGGCCTTGAAATGGCCGTTCATTTGAGTATAATATTGTGGGGAAATTGAGAAAAAAATTTTTTCGATCAAAAAAAAAGACAGTGTATAGTCCATTGATTTTGGCAAAAAAAAAAATTTTTTTTCTTTTGGTCGAAATTATACTCAAACGAAAGGAAATTTCAAAAGCAATTAAAAAACATGCTTTTCAGTGCGAAGCTACTTTTAGTTTTTGAGAAAATGACGATTAATGAATTTCGAGACAAAAAAAGACGATTAATGAATATCGAATAGGAAAACTTTGTGGCACGGAATTTTCCAAAAAATTATATACTGTTTAATAGGCCTTGAAATGCCCGTTCATTTGAGTATATTATTGGCAATTTATAGGGCATCCAATAAAAATGGTTTTCAGTGCCAAGCTCCTTTTTCAATTAACGAATATCGGTTAGGAAAACTTCATTGCACGGAATTTTCCAAAAAATTATATACTGTTTAATAGGCCTTGAAATGGCCGTTCATTTGAGTATAATATTGTGGGGAAATTGAGAAAAAAATTTTTTCGATCAAAAAAAAAGACAGTGTATAGTCCATTGATTTTGGCAAAAAAAAAATTTTTTTTCTTTTGGTCGAAATTATACTCAAACGAAAGGAAATTTCAAAAGCAATTAAAAAACATGCTTTTCAGTGCGAAGCTACTTTTAGTTTTTGAGAAAATGACGATTAATGAATTTCGAGACAAAAAAAAGACGATTAATGAATATCGATTAGGAAAACTTTGTGGCACGGAATTTTCCAAAAAATTATATACTGTTTAATAGGCCTTGAAATGCCCGTTCATTTGAGTATATAATTGGCAATTTATAGGGCATCCAATAAAAATGGTTTTCAGTGCCAAGCTCCTTTTTCAATTAACGAATATCGGTTAGGAAAACTTCATTGCACGGAATTTTCCAAAAAATTATATACTGTTTAATAGGCCTTGAAATGGCCGTTCATTTGAGTATAATATTGTGGGGAAATTGAGAAAAAAATTTTTTCGATCAAAAAAAAAGACAGTGTATAGTCCATTGATTTTGGCAAAAAAAAAATTATTTTCTTTTGGTCGAAATTATACTCAAACGAAAGGAAATTTCAAAAGCAATTAAAAAACATGCTTTTCAGTGCGAAGCTACTTTTAGTTTTTGAGAAAATGACGATTAATGAATTTCGAGACAAAAAAAAGACGATTAATGAATATCGATTAGGAAAACTTTGTGGCACGGAATTTTCAAAAAAATTATATACTGTTTAATAGGCCTTGAAATGGCCGTTCATTTGAGTATAATATTGTGGGGAAATTGAGAAAAAAATTTTTTCGATCAAAAAAAAAGACAGTGTATAGTCCATTGATTTTGGCAAAAAAAAATTTTTTTTTCTTTTGGTCGAAATTATACTCAAACGAAAGGAAATTTCAAAAGCAATTAAAAAACATGCTTTTCAGTGCGAAGCTACTTTTAGTTTTTGAGAAAATGACGATTAATGAATTTCGAGACAAAAAAAAGACGATTAATGAATATCGATTAGGAAAACTTTGTGGCACGGAATTTTCCAAAAAATTATATACTGTTTAATAGGCCTTGAAATGCCCGTTCATTTGAGTATATAATTGGCAATTTATAGGGCATCCAATAAAAATGGTTTTCAGTGCCAAGCTCCTTTTTCAATTAACGAATATCGGTTAGGAAAACTTCATTGCACGGAATTTTCCAAAAAATTATATACTGTTTAATAGGCCTTGAAATGGCCGTTCATTTGAGTATAATATTGTGGGGAAATTGAGAAAAAAATTTTTTCGATCAAAAAAAAAGACAGTGATTTTGGCAAAAAAAAAATTATTTTCTTTTGGTCGAAATTATACTCAAACGAAAGGAAATTTCAAAAGCAATTAAAAAACATGCTTTTCAGTGCGAAGCTACTTTTAGTTTTTGAGAAAATGACGATTAATGAATTTCGAGACAAAAAAAAGACGATTAATGAATATCGATTAGGAAAACTTTGTGGCACGGAATTTTCAAAAAAATTATATACTGTTTAATAGGCCTTGAAATGCCCGTTCATTTGAGTATATTATTGGCAATTTATAGGGCATCCAATAAAAATGGTTTTCAGTGCCAAGCTCCTTTTTCAATTAACGAATATCGGTTAGGAAAACTTCATTGCACGGAATTTTCCAAAAAATTATATACTGTTTAATAGGCCTTGAAATGGCCGTTCATTTGAGTATAATATTGTGGGGAAATTGAGAAAAAAATTTTTTCGATCAAAAAAAAAGACAGTGTATAGTCCATTGATTTTGGCAAAAAAAAAATTTTTTTTCTTTTGGTCGAAATTATACTCAAACGAAAGGAAATTTCAAAAGCAATTAAAAAACATGCTTTTCAGTGCGAAGCTACTTTTAGTTTTTGAGAAAATGACGATTAATGAATTTCGAGACAAAAAAAAGACGATTAATGAATATCGATTAGGAAAACTTTGTGGCACGGAATTTTCCAAAAAATTATATACTGTTTAATAGGCCTTGAAATGCCCGTTCATTTGAGTATATAATTGGCAATTTATAGGGCATCCAATAAAAATGGTTTTCAGTGCCAAGCTCCTTTTTCAATTAACGAATATCGGTTAGGAAAACTTCATTGCACGGAATTTTCCAAAAAATTATATACTGTTTAATAGGCCTTGAAATGGCCGTTCATTTGAGTATAATATTGTGGGGAAATTGAGAAAAAAATTTTTTCGATCAAAAAAAAAGACAGTGTATAGTCCATTGATTTTGGCAAAAAAAAAATTATTTTCTTTTGGTCGAAATTATACTCAAACGAAAGGAAATTTCAAAAGCAATTAAAAAACATGCTTTTCAGTGCGAAGCTACTTTTAGTTTTTGAGAAAATGACGATTAATGAATTTCGAGACAAAAAAAAGACGATTAATGAATATCGATTAGGAAAACTTTGTGGCACGGAATTTTCAAAAAAATTATATACTGTTTAATAGGCCTTGAAATGCCCGTTCATTTGAGTATATTATTGGCAATTTATAGGGCATCCAATAAAAATGGTTTTCAGTGCCAAGCTCCTTTTTCAATTAACGAATATCGGTTAGGAAAACTTCATTGCACGGAATTTTCCAAAAAATTATATACTGTTTAATAGGCCTTGAAATGGCCGTTCATTTGAGTATAATATTGTGGGGAAATTGAGAAAAAAATTTTTTCGATCAAAAAAAAAGACAGTGTATAGTCCATTGATTTTGGCAAAAAAAAAATTTTTTTTCTTTTGGTCGAAATTATACTCAAACGAAAGGAAATTTCAAAAGCAATTAAAAAACATGCTTTTCAGTGCGAAGCTACTTTTAGTTTTTGAGAAAATGACGATTAATGAATTTCGAGACAAAAAAAAGACGATTAATGAATATCGATTAGGAAAACTTTGTGGCACGGAATTTTCAAAAAAATTATATACTGTTTAATAGGCCTTGAAATGCCCGTTCATTTGAGTATATTATTGGCAATTTATAGGGCATCCAATAAAAATGGTTTTCAGTGCCAAGCTCCTTTTTCAATTAACGAATATCGGTTAGGAAAACTTCATTGCACGGAATTTTCCAAAAAATTATATACTGTTTAATAGGCCTTGAAATGGCCGTTCATTTGAGTATAATATTGTGGGGAAATTGAGAAAAAATTTTTTTCGATCAAAAAAAAAGACAGTGTATAGTCCATTGATTTTGGCAAAAAAAAAATTTTTTTTCTTTTGGTCGAAATTATACTCAAACGAAAGGAAATTTGAAAAGCAATTAAAAAACATGCTTTTCAGTGCGAAGCTACTTTTAGTTTTTGAGAAAATGACGATTAATGAATTTCGAGACAAAAAAAAGACGATTAATGAATATCGATTAGGAAAACTTTGTGGCACGGAATTTTCCAAAAAAATTATATACTGTTTAATAGGCCTTGAAATGCCCGTTCATTTGAGTATATAATTGGCAATTTATAGGGCATCCAATAAAAATGGTTTTCAGTGCCAAGCTCCTTTTTCAATTAACGAATATCGGTTAGGAAAACTTCATTGCACGGAATTTTCCAAAAAATTATATACTGTTTAATAGGCCTTGAAATGGCCATTCATTTGAGTATAATATTGTGGGGAAATTGAGAAAAAAATTTTTTCGATCAAAAAAAAAGACAGTGTATAGTCCATTGATTTTGGCAAAAAAAAAATTTTTTTTCTTTTGGTCGAAATTATACTCAAACGAAAGGAAATTTCAAAAGCCATTAAAAAACATGCTTTTCAGTGCGAAGCTACTTTTAGTTTTTGAGAAAATGACGATTAATGAATTTCGAGACAAAAAAAAGACGATTAATGAATATCGATTAGGAAAACTTTGTGGCACGGAATTTTCCAAAAAATTATATACTGTTTAATAGGCCTTGAAATGCCCGTTCATTTGAGTATATTATTGGCAATTTATAGGGCATCCAATAAAAATGGTTTTCAGTGCCAAGCTCCTTTTTCAATTAACGAATATCGGTTAGGAAAACTTCATTGCACGGAATTTTCCAAAAAATTATATACTGTTTAATAGGCCTTGAAATGGCCGTTCATTTGAGTATAATATTGTGGGGAAATTGAGAAAAAAATTTTTTCGATCAAAAAAAAAGACAGTGTATAGTCCATTGATTTTGGCAAAAAAAAAATTTTTTTTCTTTTGGTCGAAATTATACTCAAACGAAAGGAAATTTCAAAAGCAATTAAAAAACATGCTTTTCAGTGCGAAGCTACTTTTAGTTTTTGAGAAAATGACGATTAATGAATTTCGAGACAAAAAAAGACGATTAATGAATATCGATTAGGAAAACTTTGTGGCACGGAATTTTCCAAAAAATTATATACTGTTTAATAGGCCTTGAAATGCCCGTTCATTTGAGTATATTATTGGCAATTTATAGGGCATCCAATAAAAATGGTTTTCAGTGCCAAGCTCCTTTTTCAATTAACGAATATCGGTTAGGAAAACTTCATTGCACGGAATTTTCCAAAAAATTATATACTGTTTAATAGGCCTTGAAATGGCCGTTCATTTGAGTATAATATTGTGGGGAAATTGAGAAAAAAATTTTTTCGATCAAAAAAAAAGACAGTGTATAGTCCATTGATTTTGGCAAAAAAAAAATTTTTTTTCTTTTGGTCGAAATTATACTCAAACGAAAGGAAATTTCAAAAGCAATTAAAAAACATGCTTTTCAGTGCGAAGCTACTTTTAGTTTTTGAGAAAATGACGATTAATGAATTTCGAGACAAAAAAAAGACGATTAATGAATATCGATTAGGAAAACTTTGTGGCACGGAATTTTCCAAAAAATTATATACTGTTTAATAGGCCTTGAAATGCCCGTTCATTTGAGTATATAATTGGCAATTTATAGGGCATCCAATAAAAATGGTTTTCAGTGCCAAGCTCCTTTTTCAATTAACGAATATCGGTTAGGAAAACTTCATTGCACGGAATTTTCCAAAAAATTATATACTGTTTAATAGGCCTTGAAATGGCCGTTCATTTGAGTATAATATTGTGGGGAAATTGAGAAAAAAATTTTTTCGATCAAAAAAAAAGACAGTGTATAGTCCATTGATTTTGGCAAAAAAAAAATTTTTTTTCTTTTGGTCGAAATTATACTCAAACGAAAGGAAATTTCAAAAGCAATTAAAAAACATGCTTTTCAGTGCGAAGCTACTTTTAGTTTTTGAGAAAATGACGATTAATGAATTTCGAGACAAAAAAAAGACGATTAATGAATATCGATTAGGAAAACTTTGTGGCACGGAATTTTCAAAAAAATTATATACTGTTTAATAGGCCTTGAAATGCCCGTTCATTTGAGTATATTATTGGCAATTTATAGGGCATCCAATAAAAATGGTTTTCAGTGCCAAGCTCCTTTTTCAATTAACGAATATCGGTTAGGAAAACTTCATTGCACGGAATTTTCCAAAAAATTATATACTGTTTAATAGGCCTTGAAATGGCCGTTCATTTGAGTATAATATTGTGGGGAAATTGAGAAAAAAATTTTTTCGATCAAAAAAAAAGACAGTGTATAGTCCATTGATTTTGGCAAAAAAAAAATTTTTTTTCTTTTGGTCGAAATTATACTCAAACGAAAGGAAATTTCAAAAGCAATTAAAAAACATGCTTTTCAGTGCGAAGCTACTTTTAGTTTTTGAGAAAATGACGATTAATGAATTTCGAGACAAAAAAAAGACGATTAATGAATATCGATTAGGAAAACTTTGTGGCACGGAATTTTCAAAAAAATTATATACTGTTTAATAGGCCTTGAAATGCCCGTTCATTTGAGTATATTATTGGCAATTTATAGGGCATCCAATAAAAATGGTTTTCAGTGCCAAGCTCCTTTTTCAATTAACGAATATCGGTTAGGAAAACTTCATTGCACGGAATTTTCCAAAAAATTATATACTGTTTAATAGGCCTTGAAATGGCCGTTCATTTGAGTATAATATTGTGGGGAAATTGAGAAAAAAATTTTTTCGATCAAAAAAAAAGACAGTGTATAGTCCATTGATTTTGGCAAAAAAAAAATTATTTTCTTTTGGTCGAAATTATACTCAAACGAAAGGAAATTTCAAAAGCAATTAAAAAACATGCTTTTCAGTGCGAAGCTACTTTTAGTTTTTGAGAAAATGACGATTAATGAATTTCGAGACAAAAAAAAGACGATTAATGAATATCGATTAGGAAAACTTTGTGGCACGGAATTTTCCAAAAAATTATATACTGTTTAATAGGCCTTGAAATGCCCGTTCATTTGAGTATATTATTGGCAATTTATAGGGCATCCAATAAAAATGGTTTTCAGTGCCAAGCTCCTTTTTCAATTAACGAATATCGGTTAGGAAAACTTCATTGCACGGAATTTTCCAAAAAATTATATACTGTTTAATAGGCCTTGAAATGGCCGTTCATTTGAGTATAATATTGTGGGGAAATTGAGAAAAAAATTTTTTCGATCAAAAAAAAAGACAGTGTATAGTCCATTGATTTTGGCAAAAAAAAAATTTTTTTTCTTTTGGTCGAAATTATACTCAAACGAAAGGAAATTTCAAAAGCAATTAAAAAACATGCTTTTCAGTGCGAAGCTACTTTTAGTTTTTGAGAAAATGACGATTAATGAATTTCGAGACAAAAAAAAGACGATTAATGAATATCGATTAGGAAAACTTTGTGGCACGGAATTTTCCAAAAAATTATATACTGTTTAATAGGCCTTGAAATGGCCGTTCATTTGAGTATAATATTGTGGGGAAATTGAGAAAAAAATTTTTTCGATCAAAAAAAAAGACAGTGTATAAGTCCATTGATTTTGGCAAAAAAAAAATTTTTTTTCTTTTGGTCGAAATTATACTCAAACGAAAGGAAATTTCAAAAGCAATTTAAAAACATGCTTTTCAGTGCGAAGCTACTTTTAGTTTTTGAGAAAATGACGATTAATGAATTTCGAGACAAAAAAAAGACGATTAATGAATATCGATTAGGAAAACTTTTTGGCACGGAATTTTCCAAAAAATTATATACTGTTTAATAGGCCTTGAAATGCCCGTTCATTTGAGTATATAATTGGCAATTTATAGGGCATCCAATAAAAATGGTTTTCAGTGCCAAGCTCCTTTTTCAATTAACGAATATCGGTTAGGAAAACTTCATTGCACGGAATTTTCCAAAAAATTATATACTGTTTAATAGGCCTTGAAATGGCCGTTCATTTGAGTATAATATTGTGGGGAAATTGAGAAAAAAATTTTTTCGATCAAAAAAAAAGACAGTGTATAGTCCATTGATTTTGGCAAAAAAAAAATTTTTTTTCTTTTGGTCGAAATTATACTCAAACGAAAGGAAATTTCAAAAGCAATTAAAAAACATGCTTTTCAGTGCGAAGCTACTTTTAGTTTTTGAGAAAATGACGATTAATGAATTTCGAGACAAAAAAAGACGATTAATGAATATCGATTAGGAAAACTTTGTGGCACGAAATTTTCCAAAAAATTATATACTGTTTAATAGGCCTTGAAATGCCCGTTCATTTGAGTATATTATTGGCAATTTATAGGGCATCCAATAAAAATGGTTTTCAGTGCCAAGCTCCTTTTTCAATTAACGAATATCGGTTAGGAAAACTTCATTGCACGGAATTTTCCAAAAAATTATATACTGTTTAATAGGCCTTGAAATGGCCGTTCATTTGAGTATAATATTGTGGGGAAATTGAGAAAAAAATTTTTTCGATCAAAAAAAAAGACAGTGTATAGTCCATTGATTTTGGCAAAAAAAAATTTTTTTTTCTTTTGGTCGAAATTATACTCAAACGAAAGGAAATTTCAAAAGCAATTAAAAAACATGCTTTTCAGTGCGAAGCTACTTTTAGTTTTTGAGAAAATGACGATTAATGAATTTCGAGACAAAAAAAAGACGATTAATGAATATCGATTAGGAAAACTTTGTGGCACGGAATTTTCCAAAAAATTATATACTGTTTAATAGGCCTTGAAATGCCCGTTCATTTGAGTATATTATTGGCAATTTATAGGGCATCCAATAAAAATGGTTTTCAGTGCCAAGCTCCTTTTTCAATTAACGAATATCGGTTAGGAAAACTTCATTGCACGGAATTTTCCAAAAAATTATATACTGTTTAATAGGCCTTGAAATGGCCGTTCATTTGAGTATAATATTGTGGGGAAATTGAGAAAAAAATTTTTTCGATCAAAAAAAAAGACAGTGTATAGTCCATTGATTTTGGCAAAAAAAAAATTTTTTTTCTTTTGGTCGAAATTATACTCAAACGAAAGGAAATTTCAAAAGCAATTAAAAAACATGCTTTTCAGTGCGAAGCTACTTTTAGTTTTTGAGAAAATGACGATTAATGAATTTCGAGACAAAAAAAGACGATTAATGAATATCGATTAGGAAAACTTTGTGGCACGAAATTTTCCAAAAAATTATATACTGTTTAATAGGCCTTGAAATGCCCGTTCATTTGAGTATATTATTGGCAATTTATAGGGCATCCAATAAAAATGGTTTTCAGTGCCAAGCTCCTTTTTCAATTAACGAATATCGGTTAGGAAAACTTCATTGCACGGAATTTTCCAAAAAATTATATACTGTTTAATAGGCCTTGAAATGGCCGTTCATTTGAGTATAATATTGTGGGGAAATTGAGAAAAAAAATTTTTCGATCAAAAAAAAAGACAGTGTATAGTCCATTGATTTTGGCAAAAAAAAATTTTTTTTTCTTTTGGTCGAAATTATACTCAAACGAAAGGAAATTTCAAAAGCAATTAAAAAACATGCTTTTCAGTGCGAAGCTACTTTTAGTTTTTGAGAAAATGACGATTAATGAATTTCGAGACAAAAAAAAGACGATTAATGAATATCGATTAGGAAAACTTTGTGGCACGGAATTTTCCAAAAAATTATATACTGTTTAATAGGCCTTGAAATGCCCGTTCATTTGAGTATATTATTGGCAATTTATAGGGCATCCAATAAAAATGGTTTTCAGTGCCAAGCTCCTTTTTCAATTAACGAATATCGGTTAGGAAAACTTCATTGCACGGAATTTTCCAAAAAATTATATACTGTTTAATAGGCCTTGAAATGGCCGTTCATTTGAGTATAATATTGTGGGGAAATTGAGAAAAAAATTTTTTCGATCAAAAAAAAAGACAGTGTATAGTCCATTGATTTTGGCAAAAAAAAAATTTTTTTTCTTTTGGTCGAAATTATACTCAAACGAAAGGAAATTTCAAAAGCAATTAAAAAACATGCTTTTCAGTGCGAAGCTACTTTTAGTTTTTGAGAAAATGACGATTAATGAATTTCGAGACAAAAAAAAGACGATTAATGAATATCGATTAGGAAAACTTTGTGGCACGGAATTTTCAAAAAAATTATATACTGTTTAATAGGCCTTGAAATGCCCGTTCATTTGAGTATATTATTGGCAATTTATAGGGCATCCAATAAAAATGGTTTTCAGTGCCAAGCTCCTTTTTCAATTAACGAATATCGGTTAGGAAAACTTCATTGCACGGAATTTTCCAAAAAATTATATACTGTTTAATAGGCCTTGAAATGGCCGTTCATTTGAGTATAATATTGTGGGGAAATTGAGAAAAAAATTTTTTCGATCAAAAAAAAAGACAGTGTATAGTCCATTGATTTTGGCAAAAAAAAAAATTTTTTTCTTTTGGTCGAAATTATACTCAAACGAAAGGAAATTTCAAAAGCAATTAAAAAACATGCTTTTCAGTGCGAAGCTACTTTTAGTTTTTGAGAAAATGACGATTAATGAATTTCGAGACAAAAAAAGACGATTAATGAATATCGATTAGGAAAACTTTGTGGCACGGAATTTTCCAAAAAATTATATACTGTTTAATAGGCCTTGAAATGCCCGTTCATTTGAGTATATTATTGGCAATTTATAGGGCATCCAATAAAAATGGTTTTCAGTGCCAAGCTCCTTTTTCAATTAACGAATATCGGTTAGGAAAACTTCATTGCACGGAATTTTCCAAAAAATTATATACTGTTTAATAGGCCTTGAAATGGCCATTCATTTGAGTATAATATTGTGGGGAAATTGAGAAAAAAAATTTTTCGATCAAAAAAAAAAGACAGTGTATAGTCCATTGATTTTGGCAAAAAAAAAATTTTTTTTCTTTTGGTCGAAATTATACTCAAACGAAAGGAAATTTCAAAAGCCATTAAAAAACATGCTTTCAGTGCGAAGCTACTTTTAGTTTTTGAGAAAATGACGATTAATGAATTTCGAGACAAAAAAAAGACGATTAATGAATATCGATTAGGAAAACTTTGTGGCACGGAATTTTCCAAAAAATTATATACTGTTTAATAGGCCTTGAAATGCCCGTTCATTTGAGTATATTATTGGCAATTTATAGGGCATCCAATAAAAATGGTTTTCAGTGCCAAGCTCCTTTTTCAATTAACGAATATCGGTTAGGAAAACTTCATTGCACGGAATTTTCCAAAAAATTATATACTGTTTAATAGGCCTTGAAATGGCCGTTCATTTGAGTATAATATTGTGGGGAAATTGAGAAAAAAATTTTTTCGATCAAAAAAAAAGACAGTGTATAGTCCATTGATTTTGGCAAAAAAAAAATTATTTTCTTTTGGTCGAAATTATACTCAAACGAAAGGAAATTTCAAAAGCAATTAAAAAACATGCTTTTCAGTGCGAAGCTACTTTTAGTTTTTGAGAAAATGACGATTAATGAATTTCGAGACAAAAAAAGACGATTAATGAATATCGATTAGGAAAACTTTGTGGCACGGAATTTTCAAAAAAATTATATACTGTTTAATAGGCCTTGAAATGCCCGTTCATTTGAGTATATTATTGGCAATTTATAGGGCATCCAATAAAAATGGTTTTCAGTGCCAAGCTCCTTTTTCAATTAACGAATATCGGTTAGGAAAACTTCATTGCACGGAATTTTCCAAAAAATTATATACTGTTTAATAGGCCTTGAAATGGCCGTTCATTTGAGTATAATATTGTGGGGAAATTGAGAAAAAAATTTTTTCGATCAAAAAAAAAGACAGTGTATAGTCCATTGATTTTGGCAAAAAAAAAAATTTTTTTCTTTTGGTCGAAATTATACTCAAACGAAAGGAAATTTCAAAAGCAATTAAAAAACATGCTTTTCAGTGCGAAGCTACTTTTAGTTTTTGAGAAAATGACGATTAATGAATTTCGAGACAAAAAAAAGACGATTAATGAATATCGATTAGGAAAACTTTGTGGCACGGAATTTTCCAAAAAATTATATACTGTTTAATAGGCCTTGAAATGCCCGTTCATTTGAGTATATTATTGGCAATTTATAGGGCATCCAATAAAAATGGTTTTCAGTGCCAAGCTCCTTTTTCAATTAACGAATATCGGTTAGGAAAACTTCATTGCACGGAATTTTCCAAAAAATTATATACTGTTTAATAGGCCTTGAAATGGCCGTTCATTTGAGTATAATATTGTGGGGAAATTGAGAAAAAAATTTTTTCGATCAAAAAAAAAGACAGTGTATAGTCCATTGATTTTGGCAAAAAAAAAATTTTTTTTCTTTTGGTCGAAATTATACTCAAACGAAAGGAAATTTCAAAAGCAATTAAAAAACATGCTTTTCAGTGCGAAGCTACTTTTAGTTTTTGAGAAAATGACGATTAATGAATTTCGAGACAAAAAAAAGACGATTAATGAATATCGATTAGGAAAACTTTGTGGCACGGAATTTTCAAAAAAATTATATACTGTTTAATAGGCCTTGAAATGCCCGTTCATTTGAGTATATTATTGGCAATTTATAGGGCATCCAATAAAAATGGTTTTCAGTGCCAAGCTCCTTTTTCAATTAACGAATATCGGTTAGGAAAACTTCATTGCACGGAATTTTCCAAAAAATTATATACTGTTTAATAGGCCTTGAAATGGCCGTTCATTTGAGTATAATATTGTGGGGAAATTGAGAAAAAAATTTTTTCGATCAAAAAAAAAGACAGTGTATAGTCCATTGATTTTGGCAAAAAAAAAATTTTTTTTCTTTTGGTCGAAATTATACTCAAACGAAAGGAAATTTCAAAAGCAATTAAAAAACATGCTTTTCAGTGCGAAGCTACTTTTAGTTTTTGAGAAAATGACGATTAATGAATTTCGAGACAAAAAAAGACGATTAATGAATATCGATTAGGAAAACTTTGTGGCACGGAATTTTCCAAAAAATTATATACTGTTTAATAGGCCTTGAAATGCCCGTTCATTTGAGTATATTATTGGCAATTTATAGGGCATCCAATAAAAATGGTTTTCAGTGCCAAGCTCCTTTTTCAATTAACGAATATCGGTTAGGAAAACTTCATTGCACGGAATTTTCCAAAAAATTATATACTGTTTAATAACGTTCATTTGAGTATAATATTGTGGGGAAATTGAGAAAAAAATTTTTTCGATCAAAAAAAAGACAGTGTATAGTCCATTGATTTTGGCAAAAAAAAAATTTTTTTTCTTTTGGTCGAAATTATACTCAAACGAAAGGAAATTTCAAAAGCAATTAAAAAACATGCTTTTCAGTGCGAAGCTACTTTTAGTTTTTGAGAAAATGACGATTAATGAATTTCGAGACAAAAAAAAGACGATTAATGAATATCGATTAGGAAAACTTTGTGGCACGGAATTTTCCAAAAAATTATATACTGTTTAATAGGCCTTGAAATGCCCGTTCATTTGAGTATATAATTGGCAATTTATAGGGCATCCAATAAAAATGGTTTTCAGTGCCAAGCTCCTTTTTCAATTAACGAATATCGGTTAGGAAAACTTCATTGCACGGAATTTTCCAAAAAATTATATACTGTTTAATAGGCCTTGAAATGGCCGTTCATTTGAGTATAATATTGTGGGGAAATTGAGAAAAAAATTTTTTCGATCAAAAAAAAAGACAGTGTAAGTCCATTGATTTTGGCAAAAAAAAAATTTTTTTTCTTTTGGTCGAAATTATACTCAAACGAAAGGAAATTTCAAAAGCAATTAAAAAACATGCTTTTCAGTGCGAAGCTACTTTTAGTTTTTGAGAAAATGACGATTAATGAATTTCGAGACAAAAAAAGACGATTAATGAATATCGATTAGGAAAACTTTGTGGCACGGAATTTTCCAAAAAATTATATACTGTTTAATAGGCCTTGAAATGCCCGTTCATTTGAGTATATTATTGGCAATTTATAGGGCATCCAATAAAAATGGTTTTCAGTGCCAAGCTCCTTTTTCAATTAACGAATATCGGTTAGGAAAACTTCATTGCACGGAATTTTCCAAAAAATTATATACTGTTTAATAACGTTCATTTGAGTATAATATTGTGGGGAAATTGAGAAAAAAATTTTTTCGATCAAAAAAAAAGACAGTGTATAGTCCATTGATTTTGGCAAAAAAAAAAATTTTTTTCTTTTGGTCGAAATTATACTCAAACGAAAGGAAATTTCAAAAGCAATTAAAAAACATGCTTTTCAGTGCGAAGCTACTTTTAGTTTTTGAGAAAATGACGATTAATGAATTTCGAGACAAAAAAAAGACGATTAATGAATATCGATTAGGAAAACTTTGTGGCACGGAATTTTCCAAAAAATTATATACTGTTTAATAGGCCTTGAAATGCCCGTTCATTTGAGTATATAATTGGCAATTTATAGGGCATCCAATAAAAATGGTTTTCAGTGCCAAGCTCCTTTTTCAATTAACGAATATCGGTTAGGAAAACTTCATTGCACGGAATTTTCCAAAAAATTATATACTGTTTAATAGGCCTTGAAATGGCCGTTCATTTGAGTATAATATTGTGGGGAAATTGAGAAAAAAATTTTTTCGATCAAAAAAAAAGACAGTGTATAGTCCATTGATTTTGGCAAAAAAAAAATTTTTTTTCTTTTGGTCGAAATTATACTCAAACGAAAGGAAATTTCAAAAGCAATTAAAAAACATGCTTTTCAGTGCGAAGCTACTTTTAGTTTTTGAGAAAATGACGATTAATGAATTTCGAGACAAAAAAAGACGATTAATGAATATCGATTAGGAAAACTTTGTGGCACGAAATTTTCCAAAAAATTATATACTGTTTAATAGGCCTTGAAATGCCCGTTCATTTGAGTATATTATTGGCAATTTATAGGGCATCCAATAAAAATGGTTTTCAGTGCCAAGCTCCTTTTTCAATTAACGAATATCGGTTAGGAAAACTTCATTGCACGGAATTTTCCAAAAAATTATATACTGTTTAATAGGCCTTGAAATGGCCGTTCATTTGAGTATAATATTGTGGGGAAATTGAGAAAAAAATTTTTTCGATCAAAAAAAAAGACAGTGTATAGTCCATTGATTTTGGCAAAAAAAAATTTTTTTTTCTTTTGGTCGAAATTATACTCAAACGAAAGGAAATTTCAAAAGCAATTAAAAAACATGCTTTTCAGTGCGAAGCTACTTTTAGTTTTTGAGAAAATGACGATTAATGAATTTCGAGACAAAAAAAAGACGATTAATGAATATCGATTAGGAAAACTTTGTGGCACGGAATTTTCCAAAAAATTATATACTGTTTAATAGGCCTTGAAATGCCCGTTCATTTGAGTATATAATTGGCAATTTATAGGGCATCCAATAAAAATGGTTTTCAGTGCCAAGCTCCTTTTTCAATTAACGAATATCGGTTAGGAAAACTTCATTGCACGGAATTTTCCAAAAAATTATATACTGTTTAATAGGCCTTGAAATGGCCGTTCATTTGAGTATAATATTGTGGGGAAATTGAGAAAAAAATTTTTTCGATCAAAAAAAAAGACAGTGTATAGTCCATTGATTTTGGCAAAAAAAAATTATTTTCTTTTGGTCGAAATTATACTCAAACGAAAGGAAATTTCAAAAGCAATTAAAAAACATGCTTTTCAGTGCGAAGCTACTTTTAGTTTTTGAGAAAATGTCGATTAATGAATTTCGAGACAAAAAAAAGACGATTAATGAATATCGATTAGGAAAACTTTGTGGCACGGAATTTTCAAAAAAATTATATACTGTTTAATAGGCCTTGAAATGCCCGTTCATTTGAGTATATTATTGGCAATTTATAGGGCATCCAATAAAAATGGTTTTCAGTGCCAAGCTCCTTTTTCAATTAACGAATATCGGTTAGGAAAACTTCATTGCACGGAATTTTCCAAAAAATTATATACTGTTTAATAGGCCTTGAAATGGCCGTTCATTTGAGTATAATATTGTGGGGAAATTGAGAAAAAAATTTTTTCGATCAAAAAAAAAGACAGTGTATAGTCCATTGATTTTGGCAAAAAAAAAAATTTTTTTCTTTTGGTCGAAATTATACTCAAACGAAAGGAAATTTCAAAAGCAATTAAAAAACATGCTTTTCAGTGCGAAGCTACTTTTAGTTTTTGAGAAAATGACGATTAATGAATTTCGAGACAAAAAAAGACGATTAATGAATATCGATTAGGAAAACTTTGTGGCACGAAATTTTCCAAAAAATTATATACTGTTTAATAGGCCTTGAAATGCCCGTTCATTTGAGTATATTATTGGCAATTTATAGGGCATCCAATAAAAATGGTTTTCAGTGCCAAGCTCCTTTTTCAATTAACGAATATCGGTTAGGAAAACTTCATTGCACGGAATTTTCCAAAAAATTATATACTGTTTAATAGGCCTTGAAATGGCCGTTCATTTGAGTATAATATTGTGGGGAAATTGAGAAAAAAATTTTTTCGATCAAAAAAAAAGACAGTGTATAGTCCATTGATTTTGGCAAAAAAAAATTTTTTTTTCTTTTGGTCGAAATTATACTCAAACGAAAGGAAATTTCAAAAGCAATTAAAAAACATGCTTTTCAGTGCGAAGCTACTTTTAGTTTTTGAGAAAATGACGATTAATGAATTTCGAGACAAAAAAAAGACGATTAATGAATATCGATTAGGAAAACTTTGTGGCACGGAATTTTCCAAAAAATTATATACTGTTTAATAGGCCTTGAAATGCCCGTTCATTTGAGTATATTATTGGCAATTTATAGGGCATCCAATAAAAATGGTTTTCAGTGCCAAGCTCCTTTTTCAATTAACGAATATCGGTTAGGAAAACTTCATTGCACGGAATTTTCCAAAAAATTATATACTGTTTAATAGGCCTTGAAATGGCCGTTCATTTGAGTATAATATTGTGGGGAAATTGAGAAAAAAATTTTTTCGATCAAAAAAAAAGACAGTGTATAGTCCATTGATTTTGGCAAAAAAAAAATTTTTTTTCTTTTGGTCGAAATTATACTCAAACGAAAGGAAATTTCAAAAGCAATTAAAAAACATGCTTTTCAGTGCGAAGCTACTTTTAGTTTTTGAGAAAATGACGATTAATGAATTTCGAGACAAAAAAAAGACGATTAATGAATATCGATTAGGAAAACTTTGTGGCACGGAATTTTCAAAAAAATTATATACTGTTTAATAGGCCTTGAAATGCCCGTTCATTTGAGTATATTATTGGCAATTTATAGGGCATCCAATAAAAATGGTTTTCAGTGCCAAGCTCCTTTTTCAATTAACGAATATCGGTTAGGAAAACTTCATTGCACGGAATTTTCCAAAAAATTATATACTGTTTAATAGGCCTTGAAATGGCCGTTCATTTGAGTATAATATTGTGGGGAAATTGAGAAAAAAATTTTTTCGATCAAAAAAAAAGACAGTGTATAGTCCATTGATTTTGGCAAAAAAAAAATTATTTTCTTTTGGTCGAAATTATACTCAAACGAAAGGAAATTTCAAAAGCAATTAAAAAACATGCTTTTCAGTGCGAAGCTACTTTTAGTTTTTGAGAAAATGACGATTAATGAATTTCGAGACAAAAAAAAGACGATTAATGAATATCGATTAGGAAAACTTTGTGGCACGGAATTTTCAAAAAAATTATATACTGTTTAATAGGCCTTGAAATGCCCGTTCATTTGAGTATATTATTGGCAATTTATAGGGCATCCAATAAAAATGGTTTTCAGTGCCAAGCTCCTTTTTCAATTAACGAATATCGGTTAGGAAAACTTCATTGCACGGAATTTTCCAAAAAATTATATACTGTTTAATAGGCCTTGAAATGGCCGTTCATTTGAGTATAATATTGTGGGGAAATTGAGAAAAAAATTTTTTCGATCAAAAAAAAAGACAGTGTATAGTCCATTGATTTTGGCAAAAAAAAAATTTTTTTTCTTTTGGTCGAAATTATACTCAAATGAAAGGAAATTTCAAAAGCAATTAAAAAACATGCTTTTCAGTGCGAAGCTACTTTTAGTTTTTGAGAAAATGACGATTAATGAATTTCGAGACAAAAAAAGACGATTAATGAATATCGATTAGGAAAACTTTGTGGCACGAAATTTTCCAAAAAATTATATACTGTTTAATAGGCCTTGAAATGCCCGTTCATTTGAGTATATTATTGGCAATTTATAGGGCATCCAATAAAAATGGTTTTCAGTGCCAAGCTCCTTTTTCAATTAACGAATATCGGTTAGGAAAACTTCATTGCACGGAATTTTCCAAAAAATTATATACTGTTTAATAGGCCTTGAAATGGCCGTTCATTTGAGTATAATATTGTGGGGAAATTGAGAAAAAAATTTTTTCGATCAAAAAAAAAGACAGTGTATAGTCCATTGATTTTGGCAAAAAAAAATTTTTTTTTCTTTTGGTCGAAATTATACTCAAACGAAAGGAAATTTCAAAAGCAATTAAAAAACATGCTTTTCAGTGCGAAGCTACTTTTAGTTTTTGAGAAAATGACGATTAATGAATTTCGAGACAAAAAAAAGACGATTAATGAATATCGATTAGGAAAACTTTGTGGCACGGAATTTTCCAAAAAATTATATACTGTTTAATAGGCCTTGAAATGCCCGTTCATTTGAGTATATTATTGGCAATTTATAGGGCATCCAATAAAAATGGTTTTCAGTGCCAAGCTCCTTTTTCAATTAACGAATATCGGTTAGGAAAACTTCATTGCACGGAATTTTCCAAAAAATTATATACTGTTTAATAGGCCTTGAAATGGCCGTTCATTTGAGTATAATATTGTGGGGAAATTGAGAAAAAAATTTTTTCGATCAAAAAAAAAGACAGTGTATAGTCCATTGATTTTGGCAAAAAAAAAATTTTTTTTCTTTTGGTCGAAATTATACTCAAACGAAAGGAAATTTCAAAAGCAATTAAAAAACATGCTTTTCAGTGCGAAGCTACTTTTAGTTTTTGAGAAAATGACGATTAATGAATTTCGAGACAAAAAAAAGACGATTAATGAATATCGATTAGGAAAACTTTGTGGCACGGAATTTTCAAAAAAATTATATACTGTTTAATAGGCCTTGAAATGCCCGTTCATTTGAGTATATTATTGGCAATTTATAGGGCATCCAATAAAAATGGTTTTCAGTGCCAAGCTCCTTTTTCAATTAACGAATATCGGTTAGGAAAACTTCATTGCACGGAATTTTCCAAAAAATTATATACTGTTTAATAGGCCTTGAAATGGCCGTTCATTTGAGTATAATATTGTGGGGAAATTGAGAAAAAAATTTTTTCGATCAAAAAAAAAGACAGTGTATAGTCCATTGATTTTGGCAAAAAAAAAATTTTTTTTCTTTTGGTCGAAATTATACTCAAACGAAAGGAAATTTCAAAAGCAATTAAAAAACATGCTTTTCAGTGCGAAGCTACTTTTAGTTTTTGAGAAAATGACGATTAATGAATTTCGAGACAAAAAAAGACGATTAATGAATATCGATTAGGAAAACTTTGTGGCACGAAATTTTCCAAAAAATTATATACTGTTTAATAGGCCTTGAAATGCCCGTTCATTTGAGTATATTATTGGCAATTTATAGGGCATCCAATAAAAATGGTTTTCAGTGCCAAGCTCCTTTTTCAATTAACGAATATCGGTTAGGAAAACTTCATTGCACGGAATTTTCCAAAAAATTATATACTGTTTAATAGGCCTTGAAATGGCCGTTCATTTGAGTATAATATTGTGGGGAAATTGAGAAAAAAATTTTTTCGATCAAAAAAAAAGACAGTGTATAGTCCATTGATTTTGGCAAAAAAAAATTTTTTTTTCTTTTGGTCGAAATTATACTCAAACGAAAGGAAATTTCAAAAGCAATTAAAAAACATGCTTTTCAGTGCGAAGCTACTTTTAGTTTTTGAGAAAATGACGATTAATGAATTTCGAGACAAAAAAAAGACGATTAATGAATATCGATTAGGAAAACTTTGTGGCACGGAATTTTCCAAAAAATTATATACTGTTTAATAGGCCTTGAAATGCCCGTTCATTTGAGTATATTATTGGCAATTTATAGGGCATCCAATAAAAATGGTTTTCAGTGCCAAGCTCCTTTTTCAATTAACGAATATCGGTTAGGAAAACTTCATTGCACGGAATTTTCCAAAAAATTATATACTGTTTAATAGGCCTTGAAATGGCCGTTCATTTGAGTATAATATTGTGGGGAAATTGAGAAAAAAATTTTTTCGATCAAAAAAAAAGACAGTGTATAGTCCATTGATTTTGGCAAAAAAAAAATTTTTTTTCTTTTGGTCGAAATTATACTCAAACGAAAGGAAATTTCAAAAGCAATTAAAAAACATGCTTTTCAGTGCGAAGCTACTTTTAGTTTTTGAGAAAATGACGATTAATGAATTTCGAGACAAAAAAAAGACGATTAATGAATATCGATTAGGAAAACTTTGTGGCACGGAATTTTCAAAAAAATTATATACTGTTTAATAGGCCTTGAAATGCCCGTTCATTTGAGTATATTATTGGCAATTTATAGGGCATCCAATAAAAATGGTTTTCAGTGCCAAGCTCCTTTTTCAATTAACGAATATCGGTTAGGAAAACTTCATTGCACGGAATTTTCCAAAAAATTATATACTGTTTAATAGGCCTTGAAATGGCCGTTCATTTGAGTATAATATTGTGGGGAAATTGAGAAAAAAATTTTTTCGATCAAAAAAAAAAGACAGTGTATAGTCCATTGATTTTGGCAAAAAAAAAAATTTTTTTCTTTTGGTCGAAATTATACTCAAACGAAAGGAAATTTCAAAAGCAATTAAAAAACATGCTTTTCAGTGCGAAGCTACTTTTAGTTTTTGAGAAAATGACGATTAATGAATTTCGAGACAAAAAAAGACGATTAATGAATATCGATTAGGAAAACTTTGTGGCACGAAATTTTCCAAAAAATTATATACTGTTTAATAGGCCTTGAAATGCCCGTTCATTTGAGTATATTATTGGCAATTTATAGGGCATCCAATAAAAATGGTTTTCAGTGCCAAGCTCCTTTTTCAATTAACGAATATCGGTTAGGAAAACTTCATTGCACGGAATTTTCCAAAAAATTATATACTGTTTAATAGGCCTTGAAATGGCCGTTCATTTGAGTATAATATTGTGGGGAAATTGAGAAAAAAATTTTTTCGATCAAAAAAAAAGACAGTGTATAGTCCATTGATTTTGGCAAAAAAAAATTTTTTTTTCTTTTGGTCGAAATTATACTCAAACGAAAGGAAATTTCAAAAGCAATTAAAAAACATGCTTTTCAGTGCGAAGCTACTTTTAGTTTTTGAGAAAATGACGATTAATGAATTTCGAGACAAAAAAAAGACGATTAATGAATATCGATTAGGAAAACTTTGTGGCACGGAATTTTCCAAAAAATTATATACTGTTTAATAGGCCTTGAAATGCCCGTTCATTTGAGTATATTATTGGCAATTTATAGGGCATCCAATAAAAATGGTTTTCAGTTAACGAATATCGGTTAGGAAAACTTCATTGCACGGAATTTTCCAAAAAATTATATACTGTTTAATAGGCCTTGAAATGGCCGTTCATTTGAGTATAATATTGTGGGGAAATTGAGAAAAAAATTTTTTCGATCAAAAAAAAAGACAGTGTATAGTCCATTGATTTTGGCAAAAAAAAAATTTTTTTTCTTTTGGTCGAAATTATACTCAAACGAAAGGAAATTTCAAAAGCAATTAAAAAACATGCTTTTCAGTGCGAAGCTACTTTTAGTTTTTGAGAAAATGACGATTAATGAATTTCGAGACAAAAAAAAGACGATTAATGAATATCGATTAGGAAAACTTTGTGGCACGGAATTTTCAAAAAAATTATATACTGTTTAATAGGCCTTGAAATGCCCGTTCATTTGAGTATATTATTGGCAATTTATAGGGCATCCAATAAAAATGGTTTTCAGTGCCAAGCTCCTTTTTCAATTAACGAATATCGGTTAGGAAAACTTCATTGCACGGAATTTTCCAAAAAATTATATACTGTTTAATAGGCCTTGAAATGGCCGTTCATTTGAGTATAATATTGTGGGGAAATTGAGAAAAAAATTTTTTCGATCAAAAAAAAAAGACAGTGTATAGTCCATTGATTTTGGCAAAAAAAAAAATTTTTTTCTTTTGGTCGAAATTATACTCAAACGAAAGGAAATTTCAAAAGCAATTAAAAAACATGCTTTTCAGTGCGAAGCTACTTTTAGTTTTTGAGAAAATGACGATTAATGAATTTCGAGACAAAAAAAGACGATTAATGAATATCGATTAGGAAAACTTTGTGGCACGGAATTTTCCAAAAAATTATATACTGTTTAATAGGCCTTGAAATGCCCGTTCATTTGAGTATATTATTGGCAATTTATAGGGCATCCAATAAAAATGGTTTTCAGTGCCAAGCTCCTTTTTCAATTAACGAATATCGGTTAGGAAAACTTCATTGCACGGAATTTTCCAAAAAATTATATACTGTTTAATAGGCCTTGAAATGGCCGTTCATTTGAGTATAATATTGTGGGGAAATTGAGAAAAAAATTTTTTCGATCAAAAAAAAAGACAGTGTATAGTCCATTGATTTTGGCAAAAAAAAAATTTTTTTTCTTTTGGTCGAAATTATACTCAAACGAAAGGAAATTTCAAAAGCAATTAAAAAACATGCTTTTCAGTGCGAAGCTACTTTTAGTTTTTGAGAAAATGACGATTAATGAATTTCGAGACAAAAAAAAGACGATTAATGAATATCGATTAGGAAAACTTTGTGGCACGGAATTTTCCAAAAAATTATATACTGTTTAATAGGCCTTGAAATGCCCGTTCATTTGAGTATATTATTGGCAATTTATAGGGCATCCAATAAAAATGGTTTTCAGTGCCAAGCTCCTTTTTCAATTAACGAATATCGGTTAGGAAAACTTCATTGCACGGAATTTTCCAAAAAATTATATACTGTTTAATAGGCCTTGAAATGGCCGTTCATTTGAGTATAATATTGTGGGGAAATTGAGAAAAAAATTTTTTCGATCAAAAAAAAAGACAGTGTATAGTCCATTGATTTTGGCAAAAAAAAATTTTTTTTTCTTTTGGTCGAAATTATACTCAAACGAAGAGAAATTTCAAAAGCAATTAAAAAACATGCTTTTCAGTGCGAAGCTACTTTTAGTTTTTGAGAAAATGACGATTAATGAATTTCGAGACAAAAAAAAGACGATTAATGAATATCGATTAGGAAAACTTTGTGGCACGGAATTTTCCAAAAAATTATATACTGTTTAATAGGCCTTGAAATGCCCGTTCATTTGAGTATATAATTGGCAATTTATAGGGCATCCAATAAAAATGGTTTTCAGTGCCAAGCTCCTTTTTCAATTAACGAATATCGGTTAGGAAAACTTCATTGCACGGAATTTTCCAAAAAATTATATACTGTTTAATAGGCCTTGAAATGGCCGTTCATTTGAGTATAATATTGTGGGGAAATTGAGAAAAAAATTTTTTCGATCAAAAAAAAAGACAGTGTATAGTCCATTGATTTTGGCAAAAAAAAAATTTTTTTTCTTTTGGTCGAAATTATACTCAAACGAAAGGAAATTTCAAAAGCAATTAAAAAACATGCTTTTCAGTGCGAAGCTACTTTTAGTTTTTGAGAAAATGACGATTAATGAATTTCGAGACAAAAAAAAGACGATTAATGAATATCGATTAGGAAAACTTTGTGGCACGGAATTTTCAAAAAAATTATATACTGTTTAATAGGCCTTGAAATGCCCGTTCATTTGAGTATATTATTGGCAATTTATAGGGCATCCAATAAAAATGGTTTTCAGTGCCAAGCTCCTTTTTCAATTAACGAATATCGGTTAGGAAAACTTCATTGCACGGAATTTTCCAAAAAATTATATACTGTTTAATAGGCCTTGAAATGGCCGTTCATTTGAGTATAATATTGTGGGGAAATTGAGAAAAAAATTTTTTCGATCAAAAAAAAAGACAGTGTATAGTCCATTGATTTTGGCAAAAAAAAAATTTTTTTTCTTTTGGTCGAAATTATACTCAAACGAAAGGAAATTTCAAAAGCAATTAAAAAACATGCTTTTCAGTGCGAAGCTACTTTTAGTTTTTGAGAAAATGACGATTAATGAATTTCGAGACAAAAAAAGACGATTAATGAATATCGATTAGGAAAACTTTGTGGCACGAAATTTTCCAAAAAATTATATACTGTTTAATAGGCCTTGAAATGCCCGTTCATTTGAGTATATTATTGGCAATTTATAGGGCATCCAATAAAAATGGTTTTCAGTGCCAAGCTCCTTTTTCAATTAACGAATATCGGTTAGGAAAACTTCATTGCACGGAATTTTCCAAAAAATTATATACTGTTTAATAGGCCTTGAAATGGCCGTTCATTTGAGTATAATATTGTGGGGAAATTGAGAAAAAAATTTTTTCGATCAAAAAAAAAGACAGTGTATAGTCCATTGATTTTGGCAAAAAAAAAAATTTTTTTCTTTTGGTCGAAATTATACTCAAACGAAAGGAAATTTCGAAAGCAATTAAAAAACATGCTTTTCAGTGCGAAGCTACTTTTAGTTTTTGAGAAAATGACGATTAATGAATTTCGAGACAAAAAAAAGACGATTAATGAATATCGATTAGGAAAACTTTGTGGCACGGAATTTTCCAAAAAATTATATACTGTTTAATAGGCCTTGAAATGCCCGTTCATTTGAGTATATTATTTGCAATTTATAGGGCATCCAATAAAAATGGTTTTCAGTGCCAAGCTCCTTTTTCAATTAACGAATATCGATTAGGAAAACTTCATTGCACGGAATTTTCCAAAAAATTATATACTGTTTAATAGGCCTTGAAATGGCCGTTCATTTGAGTATAATATTGTGGAGAAATTGAGAAAAAAAATTTTTCGATCAAAAAAAAAGACAGTGTATCAAACGAAAGGAAATTTCAAAAGCAATTAAAAAACATGCTTTTCAGTGCGAAGCTACTTTTAGTTTTTGAGAAAATGACGATTAATGAATTTCGAGACAAAAAAAAGACGATTAATGAATATCGATTAGGAAAACTTTGTGGCACGGAATTTTCCAAAAAATTATATACTGTTTAATAGGCCTTGAAATGCCCGTTCATTTGAGTATATAATTGGCAATTTATAGGGCATCCAATAAAAATGGTTTTCAGTGCCAAGCTCCTTTTTCAATTAACGAATATCGGTTAGGAAAACTTCATTGCACGGAATTTTCCAAAAAATTATATACTGTTTAATAGGCCTTGAAATGGCCGTTCATTTGAGTATAATATTGTGGGGAAATTGAGAAAAAAATTTTTTCGATCAAAAAAAAAGACAGTGTATAGTCCATTGATTTTGGCAAAAAAAAATTTTTTTTCTTTTGGTCGAAATTATACTCAAACGAAAGGAAATTTCAAAAGCAATTAAAAAACATGCTTTTCAGTGCGAAGCTACTTTTAGTTTTTGAGAAAATGACGATTAATGAATTTCGAGACAAAAAAAAGACGATTAATGAATATCGATTAGGAAAACTTTGTGGCACGGAATTTTCCAAAAAATTATATACTGTTTAATAGGCCTTGAAATGCCCGTTCATTTGAGTATATAATTGGCAATTTATAGGGCATCCAATAAAAATGGTTTTCAGTGCCAAGCTCCTTTTTCAATTAACGAATATCGGTTAGGAAAACTTCATTGCACGGAATTTTCCAAAAAATTATATACTGTTTAATAGGCCTTGAAATGGCCGTTCATTTGAGTATAATATTGTGGGGAAATTGAGAAAAAAATTTTTTCGATCAAAAAAAAAGACAGTGTATAGTCCATTGATTTTGGCAAAAAAAAAATTTTTTTTCTTTTGGTCGAAATTATACTCAAACGAAAGGAAATTTCAAAAGCAATTAAAAAACATGCTTTTCAGTGCGAAGCTACTTTTAGTTTTTGAGAAAATGACGATTAATGAATTTCGAGACAAAAAAAGACGATTAATGAATATCGATTAGGAAAACTTTGTGGCACGGAATTTTCAAAAAAATTATATACTGTTTAATAGGCCTTGAAATGCCCGTTCATTTGAGTATATTATTGGCAATTTATAGGGCATCCAATAAAAATGGTTTTCAGTGCCAAGCTCCTTTTTCAATTAACGAATATCGGTTAGGAAAACTTCATTGCACGGAATTTTCCAAAAAATTATATACTGTTTAATAGGCCTTGAAATGGCCGTTCATTTGAGTATAATATTGTGGGGAAATTGAGAAAAAAATTTTTTCGATCAAAAAAAAAGACAGTGTATAGTCCATTGATTTTGGCAAAAAAAAAATTTTTTTTCTTTTGGTCGAAATTATACTCAAACGAAAGGAAATTTCAAAAGCAATTAAAAAACATGCTTTTCAGTGCGAAGCTACTTTTAGTTTTTGAGAAAATGACGATTAATGAATTTCGAGACAAAAAAAGACGATTAATGAATATCGATTAGGAAAACTTTGTGGCACGGAATTTTCCAAAAAATTATATACTGTTTAATAGGCCTTGAAATGCCCGTTCATTTGAGTATATTATTGGCAATTTATAGGGCATCCAATAAAAATGGTTTTCAGTGCCAAGCTTCTTTTTCAATTAACGAATATCGGTTAGGAAAACTTCATTGCACGGAATTTTCCAAAAAATTATATACTGTTTAATAGGCCTTGAAATGGCCGTTCATTTGAGTATAATATTGTGGGGAAATTGAGAAAAAAATTTTTTCGATCAAAAAAAAAGACAGTGTATAGTCCATTGATTTTGGCAAAAAAAAAATTTTTTTTCTTTTGGTCGAAATTATACTCAAACGAAAGGAAATTTCAAAAGCAATTAAAAAACATGCTTTTCAGTGCGAAGCTACTTTTAGTTTTTGAGAAAATGACGATTAATGAATTTCGAGACAAAAAAAGACGATTAATGAATATCGATTAGGAAAACTTTGTGGCACGGAATTTTCCAAAAAATTATATACTGTTTAATAGGCCTTGAAATGCCCGTTCATTTGAGTATATTATTGGCAATTTATAGGGCATCCAATAAAAATGGTTTTCAGTGCCAAGCTCCTTTTTCAATTAACGAATATCGGTTAGGAAAACTTCATTGCACGGAATTTTCCAAAAAATTATATACTGTTTAATAGGCCTTGAAATGGCCGTTCATTTGAGTATAATATTGTGGGGAAATTGAGAAAAAAATTTTTTCGATCAAAAAAAAAGACAGTGTATAGTCCATTGATTTTGGCAAAAAAAAAAATTTTTTTCTTTTGGTCGAAATTATACTCAAACGAAAGGAAATTTCAAAAGCAATTAAAAAACATGCTTTTCAGTGCGAAGCTACTTTTAGTTTTTGAGAAAATGACGATTAATGAATTTCGAGACAAAAAAAGACGATTAATGAATATCGATTAGGAAAACTTTGTGGCACGGAATTTTCCAAAAAATTATATACTGTTTAATAGGCCTTGAAATGCCCGTTCATTTGAGTATATTATTGGCAATTTATAGGGCATCCAATAAAAATGGTTTTCAGTGCCAAGCTCCTTTTTCAATTAACGAATATCGGTTAGGAAAACTTCATTGCACGGAATTTTCCAAAAAATTATATACTGTTTAATAGGCCTTGAAATGGCCGTTCATTTGAGTATAATATTGTGGGGAAATTGAGAAAAAAATTTTTTCGATCAAAAAAAAAGACAGTGTATAGTCCATTGATTTTGGCAAAAAAAAAATTTTTTTTCTTTTGGTCGAAATTATACTCAAACGAAGAGAAATTTCAAAAGCAATTAAAAAACATGCTTTTCAGTGCGAAGCTACTTTTAGTTTTTGAGAAAATGACGATTAATGAATTTCGAGACAAAAAAAAGACGATTAATGAATATCGATTAGGAAAACTTTGTGGCACGGAATTTTCCAAAAAATTATATACTGTTTAATAGGCCTTGAAATGCCCGTTCATTTGAGTATATAATTGGCAATTTATAGGGCATCCAATAAAAATGGTTTTCAGTGCCAAGCTCCTTTTTCAATTAACGAATATCGGTTAGGAAAACTTCATTGCACGGAATTTTCCAAAAAATTATATACTGTTTAATAGGCCTTGAAATGGCCGTTCATTTGAGTATAATATTGTGGGGAAATTGAGAAAAAAATTTTTTCGATCAAAAAAAAAGACAGTGTATAGTCCATTGATTTTGGCAAAAAAAAAATTTTTTTTCTTTTGGTCGAAATTATACTCAAACGAAAGGAAATTTCAAAAGCAATTAAAAAACATGCTTTTCAGTGCGAAGCTACTTTTAGTTTTTGAGAAAATGACGATTAATGAATTTCGAGACAAAAAAAAGACGATTAATGAATATCGATTAGGAAAACTTTGTGGCACGGAATTTTCAAAAAAATTATATACTGTTTAATAGGCCTTGAAATGCCCGTTCATTTGAGTATATTATTGGCAATTTATAGGGCATCCAATAAAAATGGTTTTCAGTGCCAAGCTCCTTTTTCAATTAACGAATATCGGTTAGGAAAACTTCATTGCACGGAATTTTCCAAAAAATTATATACTGTTTAATAGGCCTTGAAATGGCCGTTCATTTGAGTATAATATTGTGGGGAAATTGAGAAAAAAATTTTTTCGATCAAAAAAAAAGACAGTGTATAGTCCATTGATTTTGGCAAAAAAAAAATTTTTTTTCTTTTGGTCGAAATTATACTCAAACGAAAGGAAATTTCAAAAGCAATTAAAAAACATGCTTTTCAGTGCGAAGCTACTTTTAGTTTTTGAGAAAATGACGATTAATGAATTTCGAGACAAAAAAAGACGATTAATGAATATCGATTAGGAAAACTTTGTGGCACGAAATTTTCCAAAAAATTATATACTGTTTAATAGGCCTTGAAATGCCCGTTCATTTGAGTATATTATTGGCAATTTATAGGGCATCCAATAAAAATGGTTTTCAGTGCCAAGCTCCTTTTTCAATTAACGAATATCGGTTAGGAAAGCTTCATTGCACGAAATTTTCCAAAAAATTATATACTGTTTAATAGGCCTTGAAATGGCCGTTCATTTGAGTATAATATTGTGGGGAAATTGAGAAAAAAATTTTTTCGATCAAAAAAAAAGACAGTGTATAGTCCATTGATTTTGGCAAAAAAAAAAATTTTTTTCTTTTGGTCGAAATTATACTCAAACGAAAGGAAATTTCGAAAGCAATTAAAAAACATGCTTTTCAGTGCGAAGCTACTTTTAGTTTTTGAGAAAATGACGATTAATGAATTTCGAGACAAAAAAAAGACGATTAATGAATATCGATTAGGAAAACTTTGTGGCACGGAATTTTCCAAAAAATTATATACTGTTTAATAGGCCTTGAAATGCCCGTTCATTTGAGTATATTATTTGCAATTTATAGGGCATCCAATAAAAATGGTTTTCAGTGCCAAGCTCCTTTTTCAATTAACGAATATCGATTAGGAAAACTTCATTGCACGGAATTTTCCAAAAAATTATATACTGTTTAATAGGCCTTGAAATGGCCGTTCATTTGAGTATAATATTGTGGAGAAATTGAGAAAAAAAATTTTTCGATCAAAAAAAAAGACAGTGTATCAAACGAAAGGAAATTTCAAAAGCAATTAAAAAACATGCTTTTCAGTGCGAAGCTACTTTTAGTTTTTGAGAAAATGACGATTAATGAATTTCGAGACAAAAAAAAGACGATTAATGAATATCGATTAGGAAAACTTTGTGGCACGGAATTTTCCAAAAAATTATATACTGTTTAATAGGCCTTGAAATGCCCGTTCATTTGAGTATATAATTGGCAATTTATAGGGCATCCAATAAAAATGGTTTTCAGTGCCAAGCTCCTTTTTCAATTAACGAATATCGGTTAGGAAAACTTCATTGCACGGAATTTTCCAAAAAATTATATACTGTTTAATAGGCCTTGAAATGGCCGTTCATTTGAGTATAATATTGTGGGGAAATTGAGAAAAAAATTTTTTCGATCAAAAAAAAAGACAGTGTATAGTCCATTGATTTTGGCAAAAAAAAATTTTTTTTCTTTTGGTCGAAATTATACTCAAACGAAAGGAAATTTCAAAAGCAATTAAAAAACATGCTTTTCAGTGCGAAGCTACTTTTAGTTTTTGAGAAAATGACGATTAATGAATTTCGAGACAAAAAAAAGACGATTAATGAATATCGATTAGGAAAACTTTGTGGCACGGAATTTTCCAAAAAATTATATACTGTTTAATAGGCCTTGAAATGCCCGTTCATTTGAGTATATAATTGGCAATTTATAGGGCATCCAATAAAAATGGTTTTCAGTGCCAAGCTCCTTTTTCAATTAACGAATATCGGTTAGGAAAACTTCATTGCACGGAATTTTCCAAAAAATTATATACTGTTTAATAGGCCTTGAAATGGCCGTTCATTTGAGTATAATATTGTGGGGAAATTGAGAAAAAAATTTTTTCGATCAAAAAAAAAGACAGTGTATAGTCCATTGATTTTGGCAAAAAAAAAAATTTTTTTTCTTTTGGTCGAAATTATACTCAAACGAAAGGAAATTTCAAAAGCAATTAAAAAACATGCTTTTCAGTGCGAAGCTACTTTTAGTTTTTGAGAAAATGACGATTAATGAATTTCGAGACAAAAAAAGACGATTAATGAATATCGATTAGGAAAACTTTGTGGCACGGAATTTTCAAAAAAATTATATACTGTTTAATAGGCCTTGAAATGCCCGTTCATTTGAGTATATTATTGGCAATTTATAGGGCATCCAATAAAAATGGTTTTCAGTGCCAAGCTTCTTTTTCAATTAACGAATATCGGTTAGGAAAACTTCATTGCACGGAATTTTCCAAAAAATTATATACTGTTTAATAGGCCTTGAAATGGCCGTTCATTTGAGTATAATATTGTGGGGAAATTGAGAAAAAAATTTTTTCGATCAAAAAAAAAGACAGTGTATAGTCCATTGATTTTGGCAAAAAAAATTTTTTTTTCTTTTGGTCGAAATTATACTCAAACGAAAGGAAATTTCAAAAGCAATTAAAAAACATGCTTTTCAGTGCGAAGCTACTTTTAGTTTTTGAGAAAATGACGATTAATGAATTTCGAGACAAAAAAAAGACGATTAATGAATATCGATTAGGAAAACTTTGTGGCACGGAATTTTCCAAAAAATTATATACTGTTTAATAGGCCTTGAAATGCCCGTTCATTTGAGTATATTATTGGCAATTTATAGGGCATCCAATAAAAATGGTTTTCAGTGCCAAGCTCCTTTTTCAATTAACGAATATCGGTTAGGAAAACTTCATTGCACGGAATTTTCCAAAAAATTATATACTGTTTAATAGGCCTTGAAATGGCCGTTCATTTGAGTATAATATTGTGGGGAAATTGAGAAAAAAAATTTTTCGATCAAAAAAAAAGACAGTGTATAGTCCATTGATTTTGGCAAAAAAAAAATTTTTTTTCTTTTGGTCGAAATTATACTCAAACGAAAGGAAATTTCAAAAGCAATTAAAAAACATGCTTTTCAGTGCGAAGCTACTTTTAGTTTTTGAGAAAATGACGATTAATGAATTTCGAGACAAAAAAAAGACGATTAATGAATATCGATTAGGAAAACTTTGTGGCACGGAATTGTCCAAAAAATTATATACTGTTTAATAGGCCTTGAAATGCCCGTTCATTTGAGTATATAATTGGCAATTTATAGGGCATCCAATAAAAATGGTTTTCAGTGCCAAGCTCCTTTTTCAATTAACGAATATCGGTTAGGAAAACTTCATTGCACGGAATTTTCCAAAAAATTATATACTGTTTAATAGGCCTTGAAATGGCCGTTCATTTGAGTATAATATTGTGGGGAAATTGAGAAAAAAATTTTTTCGATAAAAAAAAAAGACAGTGTATAGTCCATTGATTTTGGCAAAAAAAAAATTTTTTTTCTTTTGGTCGAAATTATACTCAAACGAAAGGAAATTTCAAAAGCAATTAAAAAACATGCTTTTCAGTGCGAAGCTACTTTTAGTTTTTGAGAAAATGACGATTAATGAATTTCGAGACAAAAAAAGACGATTAATGAATATCGATTAGGAAAACTTTGTGGCACGGAATTTTCAAAAAAATTATATACTGTTTAATAGGCCTTGAAATGCCCGTTCATTTGAGTATATTATTGGCAATTTATAGGGCATCCAATAAAAATGGTTTTCAGTGCCAAGCTCCTTTTTCAATTAACGAATATCGGTTAGGAAAACTTCATTGCACGGAATTTTCCAAAAAATTATATACTGTTTAATAGGCCTTGAAATGGCCGTTCATTTGAGTATAATATTGTGGGGAAATTGAGAAAAAAATTTTTTCGATCAAAAAAAAAGACAGTGTATAGTCCATTGATTTTGGCAAAAAAAAAATTTTTTTTCTTTTGGTCGAAATTATACTCAAACGAAAGGAAATTTCAAAAGCAATTAAAAAACATGCTTTTCAGTGCGAAGCTACTTTTAGTTTTTGAGAAAATGACGATTAATGAATTTCGAGACAAAAAAAGACGATTAATGAATATCGATTAGGAAAACTTTGTGGCACGGAATTTTCCAAAAAATTATATACTGTTTAATAGGCCTTGAAATGCCCGTTCATTTGAGTATATTATTGGCAATTTATAGGGCATCCAATAAAAATGGTTTTCAGTGCCAAGCTTCTTTTTCAATTAACGAATATCGGTTAGGAAAACTTCATTGCACGGAATTTTCCAAAAAATTATATACTGTTTAATAGGCCTTGAAATGGCCGTTCATTTGAGTATAATATTGTGGGGAAATTGAGAAAAAAATTTTTTCGATCAAAAAAAAAGACAGTGTATAGTCCATTGATTTTGGCAAAAAAAAATTTTTTTTTCTTTTGGTCGAAATTATACTCAAACGAAAGGAAATTTCAAAAGCAATTAAAAAACATGCTTTTCAGTGCGAAGCTACTTTTAGTTTTTGAGAAAATGACGATTAATGAATTTCGAGACAAAAAAAAGACGATTAATGAATATCGATTAGGAAAACTTTGTGGCACGGAATTTTCCAAAAAATTATATACTGTTTAATAGGCCTTGAAATGCCCGTTCATTTGAGTATATTATTGGCAATTTATAGGGCATCCAATAAAAATGGTTTTCAGTGCCAAGCTCCTTTTTCAATTAACGAATATCGGTTAGGAAAACTTCATTGCACGGAATTTTCCAAAAAATTATATACTGTTTAATAGGCCTTGAAATGGCCGTTCATTTGAGTATAATATTGTGGGGAAATTGAGAAAAAAAATTTTTCGATCAAAAAAAAAGACAGTGTATAGTCCATTGATTTTGGCAAAAAAAAAATTTTTTTTCTTTTGGTCGAAATTATACTCAAACGAAAGGAAATTTCAAAAGCAATTAAAAAACATGCTTTTCAGTGCGAAGCTACTTTTAGTTTTTGAGAAAATGACGATTAATGAATTTCGAGACAAAAAAAGACGATTAATGAATATCGATTAGGAAAACTTTGTGGCACGGAATTTTCCAAAAAATTATATACTGTTTAATAGGCCTTGAAATGCCCGTTCATTTGAGTATATTATTGGCAATTTATAGGGCATCCAATAAAAATGGTTTTCAGTGCCAAGCTCCTTTTTCAATTAACGAATATCGGTTAGGAAAACTTCATTGCACGGAATTTTCCAAAAAATTATATACTGTTTAATAGGCCTTGAAATGGCCGTTCATTTGAGTATAATATTGTGGGGAAATTGAGAAAAAAATTTTTTCGATCAAAAAAAAAGACAGTGTATAGTCCATTGATTTTGGCAAAAAAAAATTTTTTTTCTTTTGGTCGAAATTATACTCAAACGAAAGGAAATTTCAAAAGCAATTAAAAAACATGCTTTTCAGTGCGAAGCTACTTTTAGTTTTTGAGAAAATGACGATTAATGAATTTCGAGACAAAAAAAAGACGATTAATGAATATCGATTAGGAAAACTTTGTGGCACGGAATTTTCCAAAAAATTATATACTGTTTAATAGGCCTTGAAATGCCCGTTCATTTGAGTATATTATTGGCAATTTATAGGGCATCCAATAAAAATGGATTTCAGTGCCAAGCTCCTTTTTCAATTAACGAATATCGGTTAGGAAAACTTCATTGCACGGAATTTTCCAAAAAATTATATACTGTTTAATAGGCCTTGAAATGGCCGTTCATTTGAGTATAATATTGTGGGGAAATTGAGAAAAAAATTTTTTCGATCAAAAAAAAAGACAGTGTATAGTCCATTGATTTTGGCAAAAAAAAAAATTTTTTTCTTTTGGTCGAAATTATACTCAAACGAAAGGAAATTTCAAAAGCAATTAAAAAACATGCTTTTCAGTGCGAAGCTACTTTTAGTTTTTGAGAAAATGACGATTAATGAATTTCGAGACAAAAAAAGACGATTAATGAATATCGATTAGGAAAACTTTGTGGCACGGAATTTTCCAAAAAATTATATACTGTTTAATAGGCCTTGAAATGCCCGTTCATTTGAGTATATTATTGGCAATTTATAGGGCATCCAATAAAAATGGTTTTCAGTGCCAAGCTCCTTTTTCAATTAACGAATATCGGTTAGGAAAACTTCATTGCACGGAATTTTCCAAAAAATTATATACTGTTTAATAGGCCTTGAAATGGCCGTTCATTTGAGTATAATATTGTGGGGAAATTGAGAAAAAAATTTTTTCGATCAAAAAAAAGACAGTGTATAGTCCATTGATTTTGGCAAAAAAAAAATTTTTTTTCTTTTGGTCGAAATTATACTCAAACGAAGAGAAATTTCAAAAGCAATTAAAAAACATGCTTTTCAGTGCGAAGCTACTTTTAGTTTTTGAGAAAATGACGATTAATGAATTTCGAGACAAAAAAAAGACGATTAATGAATATCGATTAGGAAAACTTTGTGGCACGGAATTTTCCAAAAAATTATATACTGTTTAATAGGCCTTGAAATGCCCGTTCATTTGAGTATATAATTGGCAATTTATAGGGCATCCAATAAAAATGGTTTTCAGTGCCAAGCTCCTTTTTCAATTAACGAATATCGGTTAGGAAAACTTCATTGCACGGAATTTTCCAAAAAATTATATACTGTTTAATAGGCCTTGAAATGGCCGTTCATTTGAGTATAATATTGTGGGGAAATTGAGAAAAAAATTTTTTCGATCAAAAAAAAAGACAGTGTATAGTCCATTGATTTTGGCAAAAAAAAAATTTTTTTTCTTTTGGTCGAAATTATACTCAAACGAAAGGAAATTTCAAAAGCAATTAAAAAACATGCTTTTCAGTGCGAAGCTACTTTTAGTTTTTGAGAAAATGACGATTAATGAATTTCGAGACAAAAAAAAGACGATTAATGAATATCGATTAGGAAAACTTTGTGGCACGGAATTTTCAAAAAAATTATATACTGTTTAATAGGCCTTGAAATGCCCGTTCATTTGAGTATATTATTGGCAATTTATAGGGCATCCAATAAAAATGGTTTTCAGTGCCAAGCTCCTTTTTCAATTAACGAATATCGGTTAGGAAAACTTCATTGCACGGAATTTTCCAAAAAATTATATACTGTTTAATAGGCCTTGAAATGGCCGTTCATTTGAGTATAATATTGTGGGGAAATTGAGAAAAAAATTTTTTCGATCAAAAAAAAAGACAGTGTATAGTCCATTGATTTTGGCAAAAAAAAAATTTTTTTTCTTTTGGTCGAAATTATACTCAAACGAAAGGAAATTTCAAAAGCAATTAAAAAACATGCTTTTCAGTGCGAAGCTACTTTTAGTTTTTGAGAAAATGACGATTAATGAATTTCGAGACAAAAAAAGACGATTAATGAATATCGATTAGGAAAACTTTGTGGCACGAAATTTTCCAAAAAATTATATACTGTTTAATAGGCCTTGAAATGCCCGTTCATTTGAGTATATTATTGGCAATTTATAGGGCATCCAATAAAAATGGTTTTCAGTGCCAAGCTCCTTTTTCAATTAACGAATATCGGTTAGGAAAGCTTCATTGCACGAAATTTTCCAAAAAATTATATACTGTTTAATAGGCCTTGAAATGGCCGTTCATTTGAGTATAATATTGTGGGGAAATTGAGAAAAAAATTTTTTCGATCAAAAAAAAAGACAGTGTATAGTCCATTGATTTTGGCAAAAAAAAAAATTTTTTTCTTTTGGTCGAAATTATACTCAAACGAAAGGAAATTTCGAAAGCAATTAAAAAACATGCTTTTCAGTGCGAAGCTACTTTTAGTTTTTGAGAAAATGACGATTAATGAATTTCGAGACAAAAAAAGACGATTAATGAATATCGATTAGGAAAACTTTGTGGCACGAAATTTTCCAAAAAATTATATACTGTTTAATAGGCCTTGAAATGCCCGTTCATTTGAGTATATTATTGGCAATTTATAGGGCATCCAATAAAAATGGTTTTCAGTGCCAAGCTCCTTTTTCAATTAACGAATATCGGTTAGGAAAGCTTCATTGCACGAAATTTTCCAAAAAATTATATACTGTTTAATAGGCCTTGAAATGGCCGTTCATTTGAGTATAATATTGTGGGGAAATTGAGAAAAAAATTTTTTCGATCAAAAAAAAAGACAGTGTATAGTCCATTGATTTTGGCAAAAAAAAAATTTTTTTTCTTTTGGTCGAAATTATACTCAAACGAAAGGAAATTTCAAAAGCAATTAAAAAACATGCTTTTCAGTGCGAAGCTACTTTTAGTTTTTGAGAAAATGACGATTAATGAATTTCGAGACAAAAAAAGACGATTAATGAATATCGATTAGGAAAACTTTGTGGCACGGAATTTTCCAAAAAATTATATACTGTTTAATAGGCCTTGAAATGCCCGTTCATTTGAGTATATTATTGGCAATTTATAGGGCATCCAATAAAAATGGTTTTCAGTGCCAAGCTCCTTTTTCAATTAACGAATATCGGTTAGGAAAACTTCATTGCACGGAATTTTCCAAAAAATTATATACTGTTTAATAGGCCTTGAAATGGCCGTTCATTTGAGTATAATATTGTGGGGAAATTGAGAAAAAAATTTTTTCGATCAAAAAAAAAGACAGTGTATAGTCCATTGATTTTGGCAAAAAAAAAATTTTTTTTCTTTTGGTCGAAATTATACTCAAACGAAAGGAAATTTCAAAAGCAATTAAAAAACATGCTTTTCAGTGCGAAGCTACTTTTAGTTTTTGAGAAAATGACGATTAATGAATTTCGAGACAAAAAAAAGACGATTAATGAATATCGATTAGGAAAACTTTGTGGCACGGAATTTTCCAAAAAATTATATACTGTTTAATAGGCCTTGAAATGCCCGTTCATTTGAGTATATTATTGGCAATTTATAGGGCATCCAATAAAAATGGATTTCAGTGCCAAGCTCCTTTTTCAATTAACGAATATCGGTTAGGAAAACTTCATTGCACGGAATTTTCCAAAAAATTATATACTGTTTAATAGGCCTTGAAATGGCCGTTCATTTGAGTATAATATTGTGGGGAAATTGAGAAAAAAATTTTTTCGATCAAAAAAAAAGACAGTGTATAGTCCATTGATTTTGGCAAAAAAAAAAATTTTTTTCTTTTGGTCGAAATTATACTCAAACGAAAGGAAATTTCAAAAGCAATTAAAAAACATGCTTTTCAGTGCGAAGCTACTTTTAGTTTTTGAGAAAATGACGATTAATGAATTTCGAGACAAAAAAAGACGATTAATGAATATCGATTAGGAAAACTTTGTGGCACGGAATTTTCCAAAAAATTATATACTGTTTAATAGGCCTTGAAATGCCCGTTCATTTGAGTATATTATTGGCAATTTATAGGGCATCCAATAAAAATGGTTTTCAGTGCCAAGCTCCTTTTTCAATTAACGAATATCGGTTAGGAAAACTTCATTGCACGGAATTTTCCAAAAAATTATATACTGTTTAATAGGCCTTGAAATGGCCGTTCATTTGAGTATAATATTGTGGGGAAATTGAGAAAAAAATTTTTTCGATCAAAAAAAAAGACAGTGTATAGTCCATTGATTTTGGCAAAAAAAAAATTTTTTTTCTTTTGGTCGAAATTATACTCAAACGAAGAGAAATTTCAAAAGCAATTAAAAAACATGCTTTTCAGTGCGAAGCTACTTTTAGTTTTTGAGAAAATGACGATTAATGAATTTCGAGACAAAAAAAAGACGATTAATGAATATCGATTAGGAAAACTTTGTGGCACGGAATTTTCCAAAAAATTATATACTGTTTAATAGGCCTTGAAATGCCCGTTCATTTGAGTATATAATTGGCAATTTATAGGGCATCCAATAAAAATGGTTTTCAGTGCCAAGCTCCTTTTTCAATTAACGAATATCGGTTAGGAAAACTTCATTGCACGGAATTTTCCAAAAAATTATATACTGTTTAATAGGCCTTGAAATGGCCGTTCATTTGAGTATAATATTGTGGGGAAATTGAGAAAAAAATTTTTTCGATCAAAAAAAAAGACAGTGTATAGTCCATTGATTTTGGCAAAAAAAAAATTTTTTTTCTTTTGGTCGAAATTATACTCAAACGAAAGGAAATTTCAAAAGCAATTAAAAAACATGCTTTTCAGTGCGAAGCTACTTTTAGTTTTTGAGAAAATGACGATTAATGAATTTCGAGACAAAAAAAAGACGATTAATGAATATCGATTAGGAAAACTTTGTGGCACGGAATTTTCAAAAAAATTATATACTGTTTAATAGGCCTTGAAATGCCCGTTCATTTGAGTATATTATTGGCAATTTATAGGGCATCCAATAAAAATGGTTTTCAGTGCCAAGCTCCTTTTTCAATTAACGAATATCGGTTAGGAAAACTTCATTGCACGGAATTTTCCAAAAAATTATATACTGTTTAATAGGCCTTGAAATGGCCGTTCATTTGAGTATAATATTGTGGGGAAATTGAGAAAAAAATTTTTTCGATCAAAAAAAAAGACAGTGTATAGTCCATTGATTTTGGCAAAAAAAAAATTTTTTTTCTTTTGGTCGAAATTATACTCAAACGAAAGGAAATTTCAAAAGCAATTAAAAAACATGCTTTTCAGTGCGAAGCTACTTTTAGTTTTTGAGAAAATGACGATTAATGAATTTCGAGACAAAAAAAGACGATTAATGAATATCGATTAGGAAAACTTTGTGGCACGAAATTTTCCAAAAAATTATATACTGTTTAATAGGCCTTGAAATGCCCGTTCATTTGAGTATATTATTGGCAATTTATAGGGCATCCAATAAAAATGGTTTTCAGTGCCAAGCTCCTTTTTCAATTAACGAATATCGGTTAGGAAAGCTTCATTGCACGAAATTTTCCAAAAAATTATATACTGTTTAATAGGCCTTGAAATGGCCGTTCATTTGAGTATAATATTGTGGGGAAATTGAGAAAAAAATTTTTTCGATCAAAAAAAAAGACAGTGTATAGTCCATTGATTTTGGCAAAAAAAAAAATTTTTTTCTTTTGGTCGAAATTATACTCAAACGAAAGGAAATTTCGAAAGCAATTAAAAAACATGCTTTTCAGTGCGAAGCTACTTTTAGTTTTTGAGAAAATGACGATTAATGAATTTCGAGACAAAAAAAAGACGATTAATGAATATCGATTAGGAAAACTTTGTGGCACGGAATTTTCCAAAAAATTATATACTGTTTAATAGGCCTTGAAATGCCCGTTCATTTGAGTATATTATTTGCAATTTATAGGGCATCCAATAAAAATGGTTTTCAGTGCCAAGCTCCTTTTTCAATTAACGAATATCGATTAGGAAAACTTCATTGCACGGAATTTTCCAAAAAATTATATACTGTTTAATAGGCCTTGAAATGGCCGTTCATTTGAGTATAATATTGTGGAGAAATTGAGAAAAAAAATTTTTCGATCAAAAAAAAAGACAGTGTATCAAACGAAAGGAAATTTCAAAAGCAATTAAAAAACATGCTTTTCAGTGCGAAGCTACTTTTAGTTTTTGAGAAAATGACGATTAATGAATTTCGAGACAAAAAAAAGACGATTAATGAATATCGATTAGGAAAACTTTGTGGCACGGAATTTTCCAAAAAATTATATACTGTTTAATAGGCCTTGAAATGCCCGTTCATTTGAGTATATAATTGGCAATTTATAGGGCATCCAATAAAAATGGTTTTCAGTGCCAAGCTCCTTTTTCAATTAACGAATATCGGTTAGGAAAACTTCATTGCACGGAATTTTCCAAAAAATTATATACTGTTTAATAGGCCTTGAAATGGCCGTTCATTTGAGTATAATATTGTGGGGAAATTGAGAAAAAAATTTTTTCGATCAAAAAAAAAGACAGTGTATAGTCCATTGATTTTGGCAAAAAAAAAATTTTTTTTCTTTTGGTCGAAATTATACTCAAACGAAAGGAAATTTCAAAAGCAATTAAAAAACATGCTTTTCAGTGCGAAGCTACTTTTAGTTTTTGAGAAAATGACGATTAATGAATTTCGAGACAAAAAAAGACGATTAATGAATATCGATTAGGAAAACTTTGTGGCACGGAATTTTCAAAAAAATTATATACTGTTTAATAGGCCTTGAAATGCCCGTTCATTTGAGTATATTATTGGCAATTTATAGGGCATCCAATAAAAATGGTTTTCAGTGCCAAGCTCCTTTTTCAATTAACGAATATCGGTTAGGAAAACTTCATTGCACGGAATTTTCCAAAAAATTATATACTGTTTAATAGGCCTTGAAATGGCCGTTCATTTGAGTATAATATTGTGGGGAAATTGAGAAAAAAATTTTTTCGATCAAAAAAAAAGACAGTGTATAGTCCATTGATTTTGGCAAAAAAAAAAATTTTTTTTCTTTTGGTCGAAATTATACTCAAACGAAAGGAAATTTCAAAAGCAATTAAAAAACATGCTTTTCAGTGCGAAGCTACTTTTAGTTTTTGAGAAAATGACGATTAATGAATTTCGAGACAAAAAAAGACGATTAATGAATATCGATTAGGAAAACTTTGTGGCACGGAATTTTCCAAAAAATTATATACTGTTTAATAGGCCTTGAAATGCCCGTTCATTTGAGTATATTATTGGCAATTTATAGGGCATCCAATAAAAATGGTTTTCAGTGCCAAGCTTCTTTTTCAATTAACGAATATCGGTTAGGAAAACTTCATTGCACGGAATTTTCCAAAAAATTATATACTGTTTAATAGGCCTTGAAATGGCCGTTCATTTGAGTATAATATTGTGGGGAAATTGAGAAAAAAATTTTTTCGATCAAAAAAAAAGACAGTGTATAGTCCATTGATTTTGGCAAAAAAAATTTTTTTTTCTTTTGGTCGAAATTATACTCAAACGAAAGGAAATTTCAAAAGCAATTAAAAAACATGCTTTTCAGTGCGAAGCTACTTTTAGTTTTTGAGAAAATGACGATTAATGAATTTCGAGACAAAAAAAAGACGATTAATGAATATCGATTAGGAAAACTTTGTGGCACGGAATTTTCCAAAAAATTATATACTGTTTAATAGGCCTTGAAATGCCCGTTCATTTGAGTATATTATTGGCAATTTATAGGGCATCCAATAAAAATGGTTTTCAGTGCCAAGCTCCTTTTTCAATTAACGAATATCGGTTAGGAAAACTTCATTGCACGGAATTTTCCAAAAAATTATATACTGTTTAATAGGCCTTGAAATGGCCGTTCATTTGAGTATAATATTGTGGGGAAATTGAGAAAAAAAATTTTTCGATCAAAAAAAAAGACAGTGTATAGTCCATTGATTTTGGCAAAAAAAAAATTTTTTTTCTTTTGGTCGAAATTATACTCAAACGAAAGGAAATTTCAAAAGCAATTAAAAAACATGCTTTTCAGTGCGAAGCTACTTTTAGTTTTTGAGAAAATGACGATTAATGAATTTCGAGACAAAAAAAAGACGATTAATGAATATCGATTAGGAAAACTTTGTGGCACGGAATTTTCCAAAAAATTATATACTGTTTAATAGGCCTTGAAATGCCCGTTCATTTGAGTATATAATTGGCAATTTATAGGGCATCCAATAAAAATGGTTTTCAGTGCCAAGCTCCTTTTTCAATTAACGAATATCGGTTAGGAAAACTTCATTGCACGGAATTTTCCAAAAAATTATATACTGTTTAATAGGCCTTGAAATGGCCGTTCATTTGAGTATAATATTGTGGGGAAATTGAGAAAAAAATTTTTTCGATCAAAAAAAAAGACAGTGTATAGTCCATTGATTTTGGCAAAAAAAAAATTTTTTTTCTTTTGGTCGAAATTATACTCAAACGAAAGGAAATTTCAAAAGCAATTAAAAAACATGCTTTTCAGTGCGAAGCTACTTTTAGTTTTTGAGAAAATGACGATTAATGAATTTCGAGACAAAAAAAAGACGATTAATGAATATCGATTAGGAAAACTTTGTGGCACGGAATTTTCCAAAAAATTATATACTGTTTAATAGGCCTTGAAATGCCCGTTCATTTGAGTATATTATTGGCAATTTATAGGGCATCCAATAAAAATGGTTTTCAGTGCCAAGCTCCTTTTTCAATTAACGAATATCGGTTAGGAAAACTTCATTGCACGGAATTTTCCAAAAAATTATATACTGTTTAATAGGCCTTGAAATGGCCGTTCATTTGAGTATAATATTGTGGGGAAATTGAGAAAAAAATTTTTTCGATCAAAAAAAAAGACAGTGTATAGTCCATTGATTTTGGCAAAAAAAAAATTTTTTTTCTTTTGGTCGAAATTATACTCAAACGAAAGGAAATTTCAAAAGCAATTAAAAAACATGCTTTTCAGTGCGAAGCTACTTTTAGTTTTTGAGAAAATGACGATTAATGAATTTCGAGACAAAAAAAAGACGATTAATGAATATCGATTAGGAAAACTTTGTGGCACGGAATTTTCCAAAAAATTATATACTGTTTAATAGGCCTTGAAATGCCCGTTCATTTGAGTATATAATTGGCAATTTATAGGGCATCCAATAAAAATGGTTTTCAGTGCCAAGCTCCTTTTTCAATTAACGAATATCGGTTAGGAAAACTTCATTGCACGGAATTTTCCAAAAAATTATATACTGTTTAATAGGCCTTGAAATGGCCGTTCATTTGAGTATAATATTGTGGGGAAATTGAGAAAAAAATTTTTTCGATCAAAAAAAAAGACAGTGTATAGTCCATTGATTTTGGCAAAAAAAAAAATTTTTTTCTTTTGGTCGAAATTATACTCAAACGAAAGGAAATTTCGAAAGCAATTAAAAAACATGCTTTTCAGTGCGAAGCTACTTTTAGTTTTTGAGAAAATGACGATTAATGAATTTCGAGACAAAAAAAAGACGATTAATGAATATCGATTAGGAAAACTTTGTGGCACGGAATTTTCCAAAAAAATATATACTGTTTAATAGGCCTTGAAATGCCCGTTCATTTGAGTATATTATTGGCAATTTATAGGGCATCCAATAAAAATGGTTTTCAGTGCCAAGCTCCTTTTTCAATTAACGAATATCGGTTAGGAAAACTTCATTGCACGGAATTTTCCAAAAAATTATATACTGTTTAATAGGCCTTGAAATGGCCGTTCATTTGAGTATAATATTGTGGGGAAATTGAGAAAAAAATTTTTTCGATCAAAAAAAAAGACAGTGTATAGTCCATTGATTTTGGCAAAAAAAAAATTTTTTTTCTTTTGGTCGAAATTATACTCAAACGAAAGGAAATTTCAAAAGCAATTAAAAAACATGCTTTTCAGTGCGAAGCTACTTTTAGTTTTTGAGAAAATGACGATTAATGAATTTCGAGACAAAAAAAAGACGATTAATGAATATCGATTAGGAAAACTTTGTGGCACGGAATTTTCAAAAAAATTATATACTGTTTAATAGGCCTTGAAATGCCCGTTCATTTGAGTATATTATTGGCAATTTATAGGGCATCCAATAAAAATGGTTTTCAGTGCCAAGCTCCTTTTTCAATTAACGAATATCGGTTAGGAAAACTTCATTGCACGGAATTTTCCAAAAAATTATATACTGTTTAATAGGCCTTGAAATGGCCGTTCATTTGAGTATAATATTGTGGGGAAATTGAGAAAAAAATTTTTTCGATCAAAAAAAAAAGACAGTGTATAGTCCATTGATTTTGGCAAAAAAAAATTTTTTTTTCTTTTGGTCGAAATTATACTCAAACGAAAGGAAATTTCAAAAGCAATTAAAAAACATGCTTTTCAGTGCGAAGCTACTTTTAGTTTTTGAGAAAATGACGATTAATGAATTTCGAGACAAAAAAAAGACGATTAATGAATATCGATTAGGAAAACTTTGTGGCACGGAATTTTCCAAAAAATTATATACTGTTTAATAGGCCTTGAAATGCCCGTTCATTTGAGTATATAATTGGCAATTTATAGGGCATCCAATAAAAATGGTTTTCAGTGCCAAGCTCCTTTTTCAATTAACGAATATCGGTTAGGAAAACTTCATTGCACGGAATTTTCCAAAAAATTATATACTGTTTAATAGGCCTTGAAATGGCCGTTCATTTGAGTATAATATTGTGGGGAAATTGAGAAAAAAATTTTTTCGATCAAAAAAAAAGACAGTGTATAGTCCATTGATTTTGGCAAAAAAAAAATTTTTTTTCTTTTGGTCGAAATTATACTCAAACGAAAGGAAATTTCGAAAGCAATTAAAAAACATGCTTTTCAGTGCGAAGCTACTTTTAGTTTTTGAGAAAATGACGATTAATGAATTTCGAGACAAAAAAAAGACGATTAATGAATATCGATTAGGAAAACTTTGTGGCACGGAATTTTCCAAAAAAATATATACTGTTTAATAGGCCTTGAAATGCCCGTTCATTTGAGTATATTATTGGCAATTTATAGGGCATCCAATAAAAATGGTTTTCAGTGCCAAGCTCCTTTTTCAATTAACGAATATCGGTTAGGAAAACTTCATTGCACGGAATTTTCCAAAAAATTATATACTGTTTAATAGGCCTTGAAATGGCCGTTCATTTGAGTATAATATTGTGGGGAAATTGAGAAAAAAATTTTTTCGATCAAAAAAAAAGACAGTGTATAGTCCATTGATTTTGGCAAAAAAAAAATTTTTTTTCTTTTGGTCGAAATTATACTCAAACGAAAGGAAATTTCAAAAGCAATTAAAAAACATGCTTTTCAGTGCGAAGCTACTTTTAGTTTTTGAGAAAATGACGATTAATGAATTTCGAGACAAAAAAAAGACGATTAATGAATATCGATTAGGAAAACTTTGTGGCACGGAATTTTCAAAAAAATTATATACTGTTTAATAGGCCTTGAAATGCCCGTTCATTTGAGTATATTATTGGCAATTTATAGGGCATCCAATAAAAATGGTTTTCAGTGCCAAGCTCCTTTTTCAATTAACGAATATCGGTTAGGAAAACTTCATTGCACGGAATTTTCCAAAAAATTATATACTGTTTAATAGGCCTTGAAATGGCCGTTCATTTGAGTATAATATTGTGGGGAAATTGAGAAAAAAATTTTTTCGATCAAAAAAAAAGACAGTGTATAGTCCATTGATTTTGGCAAAAAAAAAATTTTTTTTCTTTTGGTCGAAATTATACTCAAACGAAAGGAAATTTCAAAAGCAATTAAAAAACATGCTTTTCAGTGCGAAGCTACTTTTAGTTTTTGAGAAAATGACGATTAATGAATTTCGAGACAAAAAAAAGACGATTAATGAATATCGATTAGGAAAACTTTGTGGCACGGAATTTTCCAAAAAATTATATACTGTTTAATAGGCCTTGAAATGCCCGTTCATTTGAGTATATAATTGGCAATTTATAGGGCATCCAATAAAAATGGTTTTCAGTGCCAAGCTCCTTTTTCAATTAACGAATATCGGTTAGGAAAACTTCATTGCACGGAATTTTCCAAAAAATTATATACTGTTTAATAGGCCTTGAAATGGCCGTTCATTTGAGTATAATATTGTGGGGAAATTGAGAAAAAAATTTTTTCGATCAAAAAAAAAGACAGTGTATAGTCCATTGATTTTGGCAAAAAAAAAATTTTTTTTCTTTTGGTCGAAATTATACTCAAACGAAAGGAAATTTCAAAAGCAATTAAAAAACATGCTTTTCAGTGCGAAGCTACTTTTAGTTTTTGAGAAAATGACGATTAATGAATTTCGAGACAAAAAAAAGACGATTAATGAATATCGATTAGGAAAACTTTGTGGCACGGAATTTTCAAAAAAATTATATACTGTTTAATAGGCCTTGAAATGCCCGTTCATTTGAGTATATTATTGGCAATTTATAGGGCATCCAATAAAAATGGTTTTCAGTGCCAAGCTCCTTTTTCAATTAACGAATATCGGTTAGGAAAACTTCATTGCACGGAATTTTCCAAAAAATTATATACTGTTTAATAGGCCTTGAAATGGCCGTTCATTTGAGTATAATATTGTGGGGAAATTGAGAAAAAAAATTTTTCGATCAAAAAAAAAGACAGTGTATAGTCCATTGATTTTGGCAAAAAAAAAAATTTTTTTCTTTTGGTCGAAATTATACTCAAACGAAAGGAAATTTCAAAAGCAATTAAAAAACATGCTTTTCAGTGCGAAGCTACTTTTAGTTTTTGAGAAAATGACGATTAATGAATTTCGAGACAAAAAAAAGACGATTAATGAATATCGATTAGGAAAACTTTGTGGCACGGAATTTTCCAAAAAATTATATACTGTTTAATAGGCCTTGAAATGCCCGTTCATTTGAGTATATTATTGGCAATTTATAGGGCATCCAATAAAAATGGTTTTCAGTGCCAAGCTCCTTTTTCAATTAACGAATATCGGTTAGGAAAACTTCATTGCACGGAATTTTCCAAAAAATTATATACTGTTTAATAGGCCTTGAAATGGCCGTTCATTTGAGTATAATATTGTGGGGAAATTGAGAAAAAAATTTTTTCGATCAAAAAAAAAGACAGTGTATAGTCCATTGATTTTGGCAAAAAAAAAATTTTTTTTCTTTTGGTCGAAATTATACTCAAACGAAAGGAAATTTCAAAAGCAATTAAAAAACATGCTTTTCAGTGCGAAGCTACTTTTAGTTTTTGAGAAAATGACGATTAATGAATTTCGAGACAAAAAAAGACGATTAATGAATATCGATTAGGAAAACTTTGTGGCACGGAATTTTCAAAAAAATTATATACTGTTTAATAGGCCTTGAAATGCCCGTTCATTTGAGTATATTATTGGCAATTTATAGGGCATCCAATAAAAATGGTTTTCAGTGCCAAGCTCCTTTTTCAATTAACGAATATCGGTTAGGAAAACTTCATTGCACGGAATTTTCCAAAAAATTATATACTGTTTAATAGGCCTTGAAATGGCCGTTCATTTGAGTATAATATTGTGGGGAAATTGAGAAAAAAATTTTTTCGATCAAAAAAAAAGACAGTGTATAGTCCATTGATTTTGGCAAAAAAAAAATTTTTTTTCTTTTGGTCGAAATTATACTCAAACGAAAGGAAATTTCAAAAGCAATTAAAAAACATGCTTTTCAGTGCGAAGCTACTTTTAGTTTTTGAGAAAATGACGATTAATGAATTTCGAGACAAAAAAAGACGATTAATGAATATCGATTAGGAAAACTTTGTGGCACGGAATTTTCCAAAAAATTATATACTGTTTAATAGGCCTTGAAATGCCCGTTCATTTGAGTATATTATTGGCAATTTATAGGGCATCCAATAAAAATGGTTTTCAGTGCCAAGCTTCTTTTTCAATTAACGAATATCGGTTAGGAAAACTTCATTGCACGGAATTTTCCAAAAAATTATATACTGTTTAATAGGCCTTGAAATGGCCGTTCATTTGAGTATAATATTGTGGGGAAATTGAGAAAAAAATTTTTTCGATCAAAAAAAAAGACAGTGTATAGTCCATTGATTTTGGCAAAAAAAAAATTTTTTTTCTTTTGGTCGAAATTATACTCAAACGAAAGGAAATTTCAAAAGCAATTAAAAAACATGCTTTTCAGTGCGAAGCTACTTTTAGTTTTTGAGAAAATGACGATTAATGAATTTCGAGACAAAAAAAAGACGATTAATGAATATCGATTAGGAAAACTTTGTGGCACGGAATTTTCCAAAAAATTATATACTGTTTAATAGGCCTTGAAATGCCCGTTCATTTGAGTATATAATTGGCAATTTATAGGGCATCCAATAAAAATGGTTTTCAGTGCCAAGCTCCTTTTTCAATTAACGAATATCGGTTAGGAAAACTTCATTGCACGGAATTTTCCAAAAAATTATATACTGTTTAATAGGCCTTGAAATGGCCGTTCATTTGAGTATAATATTGTGGGGAAATTGAGAAAAAAATTTTTTCGATCAAAAAAAAAGACAGTGTATAGTCCATTGATTTTGGCAAAAAAAAAATTTTTTTTCTTTTGGTCGAAATTATACTCAAACGAAAGGAAATTTCAAAAGCAATTAAAAAACATGCTTTTCAGTGCGAAGCTACTTTTAGTTTTTGAGAAAATGACGATTAATGAATTTCGAGACAAAAAAAAGACGATTAATGAATATCGATTAGGAAAACTTTGTGGCACGGAATTTTCAAAAAAATTATATACTGTTTAATAGGCCTTGAAATGCCCGTTCATTTGAGTATATTATTGGCAATTTATAGGGCATCCAATAAAAATGGTTTTCAGTGCCAAGCTCCTTTTTCAATTAACGAATATCGGTTAGGAAAACTTCATTGCACGGAATTTTCCAAAAAATTATATACTGTTTAATAGGCCTTGAAATGGCCGTTCATTTGAGTATAATATTGTGGGGAAATTGAGAAAAAAATTTTTTCGATCAAAAAAAAAGACAGTGTATAGTCCATTGATTTTGGCAAAAAAAAATTTTTTTTTCTTTTGGTCGAAATTATACTCAAACGAAAGGAAATTTCAAAAGCAATTAAAAAACATGCTTTTCAGTGCGAAGCTACTTTTAGTTTTTGAGAAAATGACGATTAATGAATTTCGAGACAAAAAAAAGACGATTAATGAATATCGATTAGGAAAACTTTGTGGCACGGAATTTTCCAAAAAATTATATACTGTTTAATAGGCCTTGAAATGCCCGTTCATTTGAGTATATAATTGGCAATTTATAGGGCATCCAATAAAAATGGTTTTCAGTGCCAAGCTCCTTTTTCAATTAACGAATATCGGTTAGGAAAACTTCATTGCACGGAATTTTCCAAAAAATTATATACTGTTTAATAGGCCTTGAAATGGCCGTTCATTTGAGTATAATATTGTGGGGAAATTGAGAAAAAAATTTTTTCGATCAAAAAAAAAGACAGTGTATAGTCCATTGATTTTGGCAAAAAAAAAAATTTTTTTCTTTTGGTCGAAATTATACTCAAACGAAAGGAAATTTCGAAAGCAATTAAAAAACATGCTTTTCAGTGCGAAGCTACTTTTAGTTTTTGAGAAAATGACGATTAATGAATTTCGAGACAAAAAAAAGACGATTAATGAATATCGATTAGGAAAACTTTGTGGCACGGAATTTTCCAAAAAAATATATACTGTTTAATAGGCCTTGAAATGCCCGTTCATTTGAGTATATTATTGGCAATTTATAGGGCATCCAATAAAAATGGTTTTCAGTGCCAAGCTCCTTTTTCAATTAACGAATATCGGTTAGGAAAACTTCATTGCACGGAATTTTCCAAAAAATTATATACTGTTTAATAGGCCTTGAAATGGCCGTTCATTTGAGTATAATATTGTGGGGAAATTGAGAAAAAAATTTTTTCGATCAAAAAAAAAGACAGTGTATAGTCCATTGATTTTGGCAAAAAAAAATTTTTTTTTCTTTTGGTCGAAATTATACTCAAACGAAAGGAAATTTCAAAAGCAATTAAAAAACATGCTTTTCAGTGCGAAGCTACTTTTAGTTTTTGAGAAAATGACGATTAATGAATTTCGAGACAAAAAAAAGACGATTAATGAATATCGATTAGGAAAACTTTGTGGCACGGAATTTTCAAAAAAATTATATACTGTTTAATAGGCCTTGAAATGCCCGTTCATTTGAGTATATTATTGGCAATTTATAGGGCATCCAATAAAAATGGTTTTCAGTGCCAAGCTCCTTTTTCAATTAACGAATATCGGTTAGGAAAACTTCATTGCACGGAATTTTCCAAAAAATTATATACTGTTTAATAGGCCTTGAAATGGCCGTTCATTTGAGTATAATATTGTGGGGAAATTGAGAAAAAAATTTTTTCGATCAAAAAAAAAGACAGTGTATAGTCCATTGATTTTGGCAAAAAAAAAATTTTTTTTCTTTTGGTCGAAATTATACTCAAACGAAAGGAAATTTCAAAAGCAATTAAAAAACATGCTTTTCAGTGCGAAGCTACTTTTAGTTTTTGAGAAAATGACGATTAATGAATTTCGAGACAAAAAAAAGACGATTAATGAATATCGATTAGGAAAACTTTGTGGCACGGAATTTTCCAAAAAATTATATACTGTTTAATAGGCCTTGAAATGCCCGTTCATTTGAGTATATAATTGGCAATTTATAGGGCATCCAATAAAAATGGTTTTCAGTGCCAAGCTCCTTTTTCAATTAACGAATATCGGTTAGGAAAACTTCATTGCACGGAATTTTCCAAAAAATTATATACTGTTTAATAGGCCTTGAAATGGCCGTTCATTTGAGTATAATATTGTGGGGAAATTGAGAAAAACATTTTTTCGATCAAAAAAAAAGACAGTGTATAGTCCATTGATTTTGGCAAAAAAAAAATTTTTTTTCTTTTGGTCGAAATTATACTCAAACGAAAGGAAATTTCAAAAGCAATTAAAAAACATGCTTTTCAGTGCGAAGCTACTTTTAGTTTTTGAGAAAATGACGATTAATGAATTTCGAGACAAAAAAAAGACGATTAATGAATATCGATTAGGAAAACTTTGTGGCACGGAATTTTCAAAAAAATTATATACTGTTTAATAGGCCTTGAAATGCCCGTTCATTTGAGTATATTATTGGCAATTTATAGGGCATCCAATAAAAATGGTTTTCAGTGCCAAGCTCCTTTTTCAATTAACGAATATCGGTTAGGAAAACTTCATTGCACGGAATTTTCCAAAAAATTATATACTGTTTAATAGGCCTTGAAATGGCCGTTCATTTGAGTATAATATTGTGGGGAAATTGAGAAAAAAAATTTTTCGATCAAAAAAAAAGACAGTGTATAGTCCATTGATTTTGGCAAAAAAAAAAATTTTTTTCTTTTGGTCGAAATTATACTCAAACGAAAGGAAATTTCAAAAGCAATTAAAAAACATGCTTTTCAGTGCGAAGCTACTTTTAGTTTTTGAGAAAATGACGATTAATGAATTTCGAGACAAAAAAAAGACGATTAATGAATATCGATTAGGAAAACTTTGTGGCACGGAATTTTCCAAAAAATTATATACTGTTTAATAGGCCTTGAAATGCCCGTTCATTTGAGTATATAATTGGCAATTTATAGGGCATCCAATAAAAATGGTTTTCAGTGCCAAGCTCCTTTTTCAATTAACGAATATCGGTTAGGAAAACTTCATTGCACGGAATTTTCCAAAAAATTATATACTGTTTAATAGGCCTTGAAATGGCCGTTCATTTGAGTATAATATTGTGGGGAAATTGGGAAAAAAATTTTTTCGATAAAAAAAAAAAGACAGTGTATAGTCCATTGATTTTGGCAAAAAAAAAAATTTTTTTCTTTTGGTCGAAATTATACTCAAACGAAAGGAAATTTCAAAAGCAATTAAAAAACATGCTTTTCAGTGCGAAGCTACTTTTAGTTTTTGAGAAAATGACGATTAATGAATTTCGAGACAAAAAAAAGACGATTAATGAATATCGATTAGGAAAACTTTGTGGCACGGAATTTTCCAAAAAATTATATACTGTTTAATAGGCCTTGAAATGCCCGTTCATTTGAGTATATTATTGGCAATTTATAGGGCATCCAATAAAAATGGTTTTCAGTGCCAAGCTCCTTTTTCAATTAACGAATATCGGTTAGGAAAACTTCATTGCACGGAATTTTCCAAAAAATTATATACTGTTTAATAGGCCTTGAAATGGCCGTTCATTTGAGTATAATATTGTGGGGAAATTGAGAAAAAAATTTTTTCGATCAAAAAAAAAGACAGTGTATAGTCCATTGATTTTGGCAAAAAAAAAATTTTTTTTCTTTTGGTCGAAATTATACTCAAACGAAAGGAAATTTCAAAAGCAATTAAAAAACATGCTTTTCAGTGCGAAGCTACTTTTAGTTTTTGAGAAAATGACGATTAATGAATTTCGAGACAAAAAAAAGACGATTAATGAATATCGATTAGGAAAACTTTGTGGCACGGAATTTTCAAAAAAATTATATACTGTTTAATAGGCCTTGAAATGCCCGTTCATTTGAGTATATTATTGGCAATTTATAGGGCATCCAATAAAAATGGTTTTCAGTGCCAAGCTCCTTTTTCAATTAACGAATATCGGTTAGGAAAACTTCATTGCACGGAATTTTAAAAAAAATTATATACTGTTTAATAGGCCTTGAAATGGCCGTTCATTTGAGTATAATATTGTGGGGAAATTGAGAAAAAAATTTTTTCGATCAAAAAAAAAGACAGTGTATAGTCCATTGATTTTGGCAAAAAAAAAATTTTTTTTCTTTTGGTCGAAATTATACTCAAACGAAAGGAAATTTCAAAAGCAATTAAAAAACATGCTTTTCAGTGCGAAGCTACTTTTAGTTTTTGAGAAAATGACGATTAATGAATTTCGAGACAAAAAAAAGACGATTAATGAATATCGATTAGGAAAACTTTGTGGCACGGAATTTTCCAAAAAATTATATACTGTTTAATAGGCCTTGAAATGCCCGTTCATTTGAGTATATAATTGGCAATTTATAGGGCATCCAATAAAAATGGTTTTCAGTGCCAAGCTCCTTTTTCAATTAACGAATATCGGTTAGGAAAACTTCATTGCACGGAATTTTCCAAAAAATTATATACTGTTTAATAGGCCTTGAAATGGCCGTTCATTTGAGTATAATATTGTGGCGAAATTGAGAAAAAAATTTTTTCGATCAAAAAAAAAGACAGTTATAGTCCATTGATTTTGGCAAAAAAAAAATTTTTTTTCTTTTGGTCGAAATTATACTCAAACGAAAGGAAATTTCAAAAGCAATTAAAAAACATGCTTTTCAGTGCGAAGCTACTTTTAGTTTTTGAGAAAATGACGATTAATGAATTTCGAGACAAAAAAAAGACGATTAATGAATATCGATTAGGAAAACTTTGTGGCACGGAATTTTCAAAAAAATTATATACTGTTTAATAGGCCTTGAAATGCCCGTTCATTTGAGTATATTATTGGCAATTTATAGGGCATCCAATAAAAATGGTTTTCAGTGCCAAGCTCCTTTTTCAATTAACGAATATCGGTTAGGAAAACTTCATTGCACGGAATTTTCCAAAAAATTATATACTGTTTAATAGGCCTTGAAATGGCCGTTCATTTGAGTATAATATTGTGGGGAAATTGAGAAAAAAATTTTTTCGATCAAAAAAAAAGACAGTGTATAGTCCATTGATTTTGGCAAAAAAAAAATTTTTTTTCTTTTGGTCGAAATTATACTCAAACGAAAGGAAATTTCAAAAGCAATTAAAAAACATGCTTTTCAGTGCGAAGCTACTTTTAGTTTTTGAGAAAATGACGATTAATGAATTTCGAGACAAAAAAAAGACGATTAATGAATATCGATTAGGAAAACTTTGTGGCACGGAATTTTCCAAAAAAATATATACTGTTTAATAGGCCTTGAAATGCCCGTTCATTTGAGTATATTATTGGCAATTTATAGGGCATCCAATAAAAATGGTTTTCAGTGCCAAGCTCCTTTTTCAATTAACGAATATCGGTTAGGAAAACTTCATTGCACGGAATTTTCCAAAAAATTATATACTGTTTAATAGGCCTTGAAATGGCCGTTCATTTGAGTATAATATTGTGGGGAAATTGAGAAAAAAATTTTTTCGATCAAAAAAAAAGACAGTGTATAGTCCATTGATTTTGGCAAAAAAAAAATTTTTTTTCTTTTGGTCGAAATTATACTCAAACGAAAGGAAATTTCAAAAGCAATTAAAAAACATGCTTTTCAGTGCGAAGCTACTTTTAGTTTTTGAGAAAATGACGATTAATGAATTTCGAGACAAAAAAAGACGATTAATGAATATCGATTAGGAAAACTTTGTGGCACGGAATTTTCCAAAAAATTATATACTGTTTAATAGGCCTTGAAATGGCCGTTCATTTGAGTATAATATTGTGGGGAAATTGAGAAAAAAATTTTTTCGATAAAAAAAAAAGACAGTGTATAGTCCATTGATTTTGGCAAAAAAAAAATTTTTTTTCTTTTGGTCGAAATTATACTCAAATGAAAGGAAATTTCAAAAGCAATTAAAAAACATGCTTTTCAGTGCGAAGCTACTTTTAGTTTTTGAGAAAATGACGATTAATGAATTTCGAGACAAAAAAAAGACGATTAATGAATATCGATTAGGAAAACTTTGTGGCACGGAATTTTCAAAAAAATTATATACTGTTTAATAGGCCTTGAAATGCCCGTTCATTTGAGTATATTATTGGCAATTTATAGGGCATCCAATAAAAATGGTTTTCAGTGCCAAGCTCCTTTTTCAATTAACGAATATCGGTTAGGAAAACTTCATTGCACGGAATTTTCAAAAAAATTATATACTGTTTAATAGGCCTTGAAATCGCCGTTCATTTGAGTATAATATTGTGGGGAAATGGAGAAAAAAAATTTTTCGATCAAAAAAAAAGACAGTGTATAGTCCATTGATTTTGGCAAAAAAAAAATTTTTTTTCTTTTGGTCGAAATTATACTCAAACGAAAGGAAATTTCAAAAGCAATTAAAAAACATGCTTTTCAGTGCGAAGCTACTTTTAGTTTTTGAGAAAATGACGATTAATGAATTTCGAGACAAAAAAAAGACGATTAATGAATATCGATTAGGAAAACTTTGTGGCACGGAATTTTCCAAAAAAATATATACTGTTTAATAGGCCTTGAAATGCCCGTTCATTTGAGTATATTATTGGCAATTTATAGGGCATCCAATAAAAATGGTTTTCAGTGCCAAGCTCCTTTTTCAATTAACGAATATCGGTTAGGAAAACTTCATTGCACGGAATTTTCCAAAAAATTATATACTGTTTAATAGGCCTTGAAATGGCCGTTCATTTGAGTATAATATTGTGGGGAAATTGAGAAAAAAATTTTTTCGATCAAAAAAAAAGTCAGTGTATAGTCCATTGATTTTGGCAAAAAAAAAATTTTTTTTCTTTTGGTCGAAATTATACTCAAATGAAAGGAAATTTCAAAAGCAATTAAAAAACATGCTTTTCAGTGCGAAGCTACTTTTAGTTTTTGAGAAAATGACGATTAATGTATTTCGAGACAAAAAAAAGACGATTAATGAATATCGATTAGGAAAATTTTGTGGCACGGAATTTTCCAAAAAAATTATATACTGTTTAATAGGCCTTGAAATGCCCGTTCATTTGAGTATATTATTGGCAATTTATAGGGCATCCAATAAAAATGGTTTTCAGTGCCAAGCTCCTTTTTCAATTAACGAATATCGGTTAGGAAAACTTCATTGCACGGAATTTTCCAAAAAATTATATACTGTTTAATAGGCCTTGAAATGGCCGTTCATTTGAGTATAATATTGTGGGGAAATTGAGAAAAAAAATTTTTCGATCAAAAAAAAAGACAGTGTATAGTCCATTGATTTTGGCAAAAAAAAAATTATTTTCTTTTGGTCGAAATTATACTCAAACGAAAGGAAATTTCAAAAGCAATTAAAAAACATGCTTTTCAGTGCGAAGCTACTTTTAGTTTTTGAGAAAATGACGATTAATGAATTTCGAGACAAAAAAAAGACGATTAATGAATATCGATTAGGAAAACTTTGTGGCACGGAATTTTCAAAAAAATTATATACTGTTTAATAGGCCTTGAAATGCCCGTTCATTTGAGTATATTATTGGCAATTTATAGGGCATCCAATAAAAATGGTTTTCAGTGCCAAGCTCCTTTTTCAATTAACGAATATCGGTTAGGAAAACTTCATTGCACGGAATTTTCCAAAAAATTATATACTGTTTAATAGGCCTTGAAATGGCCGTTCATTTGAGTATAATATTGTGGGGAAATTGAGAAAAAAATTTTTTCGATCAAAAAAAAAGACTGTGTATAGTCCATTGATTTTGGCAAAAAAAATTTTTTTTTTCTTTTGGTCGAAATTATACTCAAACGAAAGGAAATTTCAAAAGCAATTAAAAAACATGCTTTTCAGTGCGAAGCTACTTTTAGTTTTTGAGAAAATGACGATTAATGAATTTCGAGACAAAAAAAGACGATTAATGAATATCGATTAGGAAAACTTTGTGGCACGGAATTTTCCAAAAAATTATATACTGTTTAATAGGCCTTGAAATGGCCGTTCATTTGAGTATAATATTGTGGGGAAATTGAGAAAAAAATTTTTTCGATAAAAAAAAAGACAGTTATAGTCCATTGATTTTGGCAAAAAAAATTTTTTTTTTTCTTTTGGTCGAAATTATACTCAAACGAAAGGAAATTTCAAAAGCAATTAAAAAACATGCTTTTCAGTGCGAAGCTACTTTTAGTTTTTGAGAAAATGACGATTAATGAATTTCGAGACAAAAAAAAGACGATTAATGAATATCGATTAGGAAAACTTTGTGGCACGGAATTTTCCAAAAAATTATATACTGTTTAATAGGCCTTGAAATGCCCGTTCATTTGAGTATATTATTGGCAATTTATAGGGCATCCAATAAAAATGGTTTTCAGTGCCAAGCTCCTTTTTCAATTAACGAATATCGGTTAGGAAAACTTCATTGCACGGAATTTTCCAAAAAATTATATACTGTTTAATAGGCCTTGAAATGGCCGTTCATTTGAGTATAATATTGTGGGGAAATTGAGAAAAAAATTTTTTCGATTAAAAAAAAAGACAGTGTATAGTCCATTGATTTTGGCAAAAAAAAAAATTATTTTCTTTTGGTCGAAATTATACTCAAACGAAAGGAAATTTCAAAAGCAATTAAAAAACATGCTTTTCAGTGCGAAGCTACTTTTAGTTTTTGAGAAAATGACGATTAATGAATTTCGAGACAAAAAAAAGACGATTAATGAATATCGATTAGGAAAACTTTGTGGCACGGAATTTTCCAAAAAATTATATACTGTTTAATAGGCCTTGAAATGCCCGTTCATTTGAGTATATTATTGGCAATTTATAGGGCATCCAATAAAAATGGTTTTCAGTGCCAAGCTCCTTTTTCAATTAACGAATATCGGTTAGGAAAACTTCATTGCACGGAATTTTCCAAAAAATTATATACTGTTTAATAGGCCTTGAAATGGCCGTTCATTTGAGTATAATATTGTGGGGAAATTGAGAAAAAAATTTTTTCGATCAAAAAAAAAGACAGTGTATAGTCCATTGATTTTGGCAAAAAAAAAAATTATTTTCTTTTGGTCGAAATTATACTCAAACGAAAGGAAATTTCAAAAGCAATTAAAAAACATGCTTTTCAGTGCGAAGCTACTTTTATTTTTGGAGAAAATGACGATTAATGAATTTCGAGACAAAAAAAAGACGATTAATGAATATCGATTAGGAAAACTTTGTGGCACGGAATTTTCCAAAAAATTATATACTGTTTAATAGGCCTTGAAATGCCCGTTCATTTGAGTATATTATTGGCAATTTATAGGGCATCCAATAAAAATGGTTTTCAGTGCCAAGCTCCTTTTTCAATTAACGAATATCGGTTAGGAAAACTTCATTGCACGGAATTTTCCAAAAAATTATATACTGTTTAATAGGCCTTGAAATGGCCGTTCATTTGAGTATAATATTGTGGGGAAATTGAGAAAAAAATTTTTTCGATCAAAAAAAAAGACAGTGTATAGTCCATTGATTTTGGCAAAAAAAAATTTTTTTTTCTTTTGGTCGAAATTATACTCAAACGAAAGGAAATTTCAAAAGCAATTAAAAAACATGCTTTTCAGTGCGAAGCTACTTTTAGTTTTTGAGAAAACGACGATTAATGAATTTCGAGACAAAAAAAAGACGATTAATGAATATCGATTAGGAAAACTTTGTTGCACGGAATTTTCCAAAAAATTATATACTGTTTAATAGGCCTTGAGATGCCCGTTCATTTGAGTATAATATTAAGGAAAACTGAACTTTTCGCTTAAAAAAAAAAATCGTATAGTCCATCCATTTTTTTGGCAGAAAAAAATTCCATCGTAAACTTTGTTGTTCCTTCTGTGTGTAAAGCTGCCTACACACTAGGGAACATGGTTGAGGGAACAAAAAATATCAAAAAATTTTGTAAACACGAAATGCACGCTCTCAACACTCACACACACACAAACGCACTCACACATTCACAAAAAATGCTCTCTTTTTTTAAGTATGTTCCCTAGTGTGTAGGCAGCTTAAAGCTAATTTTTGTTACAAATACAACCAAACGAAAATGCACGTACACGCGCATCTAATGCGTGTATTTTGTTCTTTCAAATCGGACTTGTTCTTGTTTGACAAAATGATTACCAGATATGTGGTTATGTAACTACATGCCTGGTAATGGTAACTAGTTACTTTTATCAATACATTTCTTATAACTTTTGTATGGCGATGTCGCGAAAAATAATGAATTACACACCAGAATACCAAACATGAAGTGTTTGCTTTAAATTTTCTTTTAATTGCAATAACTTGGAAACCGTTGGAGATAATTGACCGAAATTTTCGCCAAATGGTAGAATGAGATTTAGGCCATTTGCTAAATAGTCTTTGTTTCGCCCATTACTACGCAATCTACATGGATTTTAAAATTCTGGAAATTCTATTTTGTGAAAATTTCGATGCTCCTTCGAAATTATTCACCAAATTTGTTTTGAAGCATGCCCAAACTCAGGGCTGCCACATCTAAAATTTTGGTCACGCATACTAACTTTTAGGGACTTTCACTTTAAAATTCATAGTTTGCACACCACTGAAGGGGTGTGCAAACTTCGCACCTAGCGAAGAATAATACATTTGCTTAATTTTTATAAATATGCGAAGGTTGGAAGTTGTTTATAAATAAACAAAAGAATTTTTAAATACAAACACTTTTTTTAATTTTTTCAAAACCTTTCTTTATTTTAAAGAATTTTAATATAAAAAATAACAATTTACAAACATGTCAAACAAGAATAATTTAAACAATTAATCGAATTTGAATTTAAACAAATATTTTTAATTATTCAGCCAGCAAAATTTGAATACTTTCTTGATGTTCTTATTCTATTAGTCGAAAAGATGAATTTTTTGAGCCTATATAATTTTTTTAAAATCTTTTTTGAGTAATTTTTAAATTAAAAAAAGAAGGCTCTTTTGGATGAAACACTTTTATATGAAATTTTAATATATTTTGTGCTCTTTTCTGATTAATTTTTGGGCTGGGTACTTAAAATTTTGTGATAAGATATTTTGTTTTTTTGGGGTATTTTTCCGACAAAAAAATATGTATCATTTACGCTACCACAACCTTAATATTTTCTTATAAAAGTAGGGTGTCCAAAAGAGCTCTCTGTGTACTAAGAAATGACTCAGGAAAAGGAATGTATAAACTCAAAATTTTCTTAATAAATTTCAATTTTTGATTAGTCTACAAAAGATCACTCATTTTGAGACAGCTTTTAAGATTGTTCAGACAACTTTCTGGACATTTTTTTTACTTTAAAGACGACTTTTGACTTTGATAATACGATTTTTATTCATTTTGCGTTCGGGAAGTCTATTTTTTCAGCGTTTTGATCAGTTAAAATAAATCAATGCTTCAACAACAGACCAAATATTACATGACGGCTATTTTTGTAAGAAAAGAAACCAATATTTTTTGGTTTGCTACCAGGGATGGAAAAATTGATTCTGTTTTTGTTTTTTGTTATTATTTAATAATAGGTCATGATTTTTTTTAAAATTAATTGCTTAGTTATTAATAAAAACAAAAGCAAAAGAAAAATTTTAATACTACTGGTCAAAAAAGAACTCTCCAATAATTTTTTGGATATCGATTTGAAAAACCTATTTCCCATCCCTGTTAGCTAAAGTTCTCTTGTAATAACCAAGATTTTTTTTAATAGAACACCAACAGAATTCCACGCTTTGTAATTTGATTTCGGGAGATGGTTAAAGTCGAAGTCTGCTTTAAATTGTTGTATAGTAAAGATGATTAATTTTCAATCCAAATTTCAGACATTTTCATTTCTTTTCTCTGAATACAATTTATGTATTAATGAAATACAGAGTTGACATAGTCGTTAATATGAATAACACCATATTTTTCTGAGACAATATGTAAATTATCACCATTTACCCAATCCGAGTTAATATGGGGATTATGAATCTCTGTAACTAAAGTACTGCAGGCCGTTGAAGAATCACCGCTGGATTTTAACATGTTCTAAAAACAGAAATAAAATAAATAAACTTCTTTAATACTAAAATACCATAGAAATAAACTTACCATCCAAAATTCATTACCCGGTAAAGCATTACCATCCCAAGCGTAGGATATTATCAACAGCATATTTTCAAAATCCGGAGATTTTAATTTATCTGCAGGATTTCTGTTAGATAAAAAACACTTAATGCCACCCTGAGGATGTGTAGCAGATTTAAATACGTATTCATCTTTAAGCTCGGCCCACTCAGCCAATTGAAACCAAGAAAAGTGTAAAACACCTATGTGATTCAAATTTGGCAATAAATGTTTTACCCTTTGAGTAAATGTTTCTAAAAAGATTTTCTCTTGTTGTTCGGCTGCTTTCCAAACACCCAAACCAATACCCACTACATGAATGTAGGCCTGTTTTCCTTCAGATTTAGCTCTAGCCTCGCTTTCCAATAGTAAAGTATCGAAAGATATAGTATAACGTTTTTTCATTATTAAATTATCGAATATATCACTTTCATTTGCAGCATTACCAAAACGTTTACTATCTTTGTTGACATTTTCATATAAGAAATCTAATTCTTCATAGAATCTTTTCCATACACGGCGATAATCTTTAGATGTGTTATCGCCGGCTAGTTCTTTGTCAGAAAATCCATAACCATTTTCTAAGGTATTTTGTGTTTTGCTTATAATAATATCTTGAAATTCCATAACATCACGTTTTACTAATCTGGCTCCTATGATGCCTACAACGACACCCTCACGTTCTATAAGAGATTTATTTAGTTCTATAACACCACGATTTTGACGATTCCCATTATTTATTAGTTCGGAATATGAAGAAACTGATAAAAATGCCGAGAGCTTAAAACAAAATAGTAATTATAGTTAAATTTTTATTAAATTAGTTTTCTTTTATCTTATTTTTACCTTCATTTCATCGTAGCTCAAAACGTGTTTCAAAACTAATGGTGATTTTTCATTTTTAGTTCCAACATCTAGAAATCCATCAGAGCCACGTTCACCCGACAGCAATAAGAATTTATCATTTCGACTAAAGAAACTGGCACAACGTTTTGTTAAAAGACGTTGTATAAAATCGTGTAGAGTAAGATTTTTATAGACCTCTTTTTCAATTGAATTACCTGAAAATTTAAATACATATTTTAATATGAAAGATATTTGGTAAAGTAAAAATTATTTTAAAAATTACTAAATTAATTTTATCCTAATTTTTGCATTAAAAATACAAAAATTGTTTTTTTGGACTTTCTATATTTTCATATATCACAGTACATTTTTTTGCCTTTAAATACTAAAAACTATCATGTTAAGAATCGAAACACCTTGTTAAAAGCGATATGAGTACGTTTAAGTATAAAGCCCAAACCAGTTAGTGGAAGTGCCAGTGAACAGTGGCAGTTCTGTCAAACTTTATTCTTGAATTTTGCGAAAACTACTGAATATTTATACCCTACACCACTATGTGGTCAGGGTATTATAAGTTTGTGCTGATGTTTGTAACACCAAAAAATATTGGTCGTAGACTCACCTTATAGTATACCGATCGGTTCAGAATTTTTTTTTTTATTTCGATTTAACGATGTCCGTCTATCCGTCCGTCCGTCCGTCCGTCTGTCTGTCTGTCTGTCTGTCCATGCAATCTTGTGCGCACTCTACAGGTCGCAAATATTAAGATATTTTGATGAAATTAGGTACGCAGACCTATGTTGGCCCAATGACGAACAAGTTTGATTTTGGTGAACATCGGTCCATGTTTAGACCTAGTGCCCATATAAGGGTCCTACCAAAAGTATACTGTTTATACGCTGCAGGTCGCAAATATTAAGATATTTTGATGAAATTTGGTACACAGACCTATATTGGCCCACTAACGCAGCCTACTGATTTTGGTGAACATCGGTCCATGTTTAGACCTAGTGCCCATATAAGGGTCCTACCAAAATTATACTGTTTATACGCTGCAGGTCGCAAATATTAAGATATTTTGATGAAATTTGGTACACAGACCTATGTTGGCCCAATAACGCAGCCTATTGATTTTGGTGAACATCGGTCCATGTTTAGACCTAGTGCCCTTATAAGGGTCCCACCAAAATTATATTGTTCATACGCTGCAGGTCGCAAATATTAAGATATTTTGATGAAATTTGGTACACAGACCTATATTGGCCCAATAACGCAGCCTATTGATTTTGGTGAACATCGGTCCATGTTTAGACCTAGTGCCCATATAAGGGTCCTACCAAAATTATACTGTTTATACCCTGCAGGTCGCAAATATTAAGATATTTTGATGAAATTTGGTACACAGACCTATGTTGGTCCAAGGACGAAGCCTATTGATTTTGGTGAACATCGGTCCATGTTTAGAACTAGTGCCCATATAAGGGTCCCCCCAAAATTGGCTTGGTTACAAACTGCAGGTCGCAAATATTAAGATATTTTAATGAAATTTGGTGCGCTGACTCACATTATAGAAAATTTTGACACAAGCCCCATTTTAACCCATTCGAATTTCGGATCCAAACAATACACCAGACTGGTGTAGGGTATTGTATAGTCGGCATGCCCGACTTTAACCTTTTTACTCGTTTTAAGAACTTCTTATTGAATGTGGTTTAAAAACAGCTCTCGTTTATTTAGAAAAATTTCTAATTATTCGTCATTGACAAATAAAGAAAATACAAAAACCTGCTTTATCGACAAAAAGTCGCACTGCTGTCGACACTGCGTTTATCTGGTTTAGGCTTATTGTTATCAATTAATGTGAATGACAAGTGCGAAACTTAAGAAAACATAATACAAAATAAAAAAATTTCTTAAAATAAATTTAGTTTATTAAAGAGGCGAATGAGAAATGAAAAAAAGCCCTGAATTTATCCCTTAACCTATGTAATAACACTTTTCTTAGTAATAGTACACTCAAACAAAAAGTCAGTAAAGTCAGCAAAAAATGTTGCTGTGTCAGCAAATTTTTAGTCAGGAGCGTGCTTGCAAAAAAGTTGGTAATTTCAGCAAAATGTGTTTGCTAAAAATCAGCGAACTGATTTTTACTAAAAAATAGTAATCTCAGCAAAAATTTTGCTAACACTTAGTCGATTGCAAATGAAAAAAAATCCTTGCTAAAATCACTAAACTTTTTGCTGAATATTAGTAGACTGAAAACGACTCTAAAAATTGGTAGAGAAATTTTACTTTAGTTAATTTATTTGCTGAAAATTAAAATATAGAAATTGTGTAGAGTTGTTTTTTTCCATGCAGACAAGCTGCGACATCTTGTCTAACTGGTTGTCGTCCACGCTATAAATACGGTTATCAGCACAATTTTTGTATCAAAATAAATTAGCAAAACATTAGTTCAAAATTAGTTTAGTGCTAAAAAAATATAACTAAAACTTTTGCTGGAAACGGAATTTCAGCAAAAAATTGCTGAAAACTAGTACAATTGATATACATATGTACAAAAGTTTTACTAATTTTTCTACTAACTTATTTTTTTGAGTGTAGAATTGGACAGTGCCAAAAATTAATTATTCTTACAGCCGGCCGAAGAAAAATAACTTTTTGAAAAATTTTGTAATTTTTTTGGGTTTTTGTGTACACTGATTACGGCACGGCTGTTCGAAATGCTTAACTTAAACGCTTTTAAATTTTATGTGCGAACAGATATGTTTAGTTTTTACAATAATGTGTTTAAGAATCGTACTGTGAACAGCTTATAAGAAGAAACGGGCGAATAATACTCAACATATGGCAACAATTCTTAAGGAACGTCTCTGAAAATACGTTCAAAAAAGTTTGACAGTTACTATATGACAGTTGTTTGTGTAATAATCAGTCGCTATTGTTTTTACTCGTAATTACAGTTGTTTTTCTATGAAAAAATACCAAACAACTATTATGGCAGTTATTTAAGAAAACAACTGATACAAAACACTGTAATTTTGCAACAGTTGTTTAAAACAGTTATTTGTTTTACTATCATAATAAACAACTGTCATAACAGCGATTCATAAATCCCGTCAATATTTATTTCAATGAAAAATTAATCATAAGATTTATTTCATAACTCACCATATTCAATCTTATGTTCCAAGAAATCCAAATATAACTGTAAAACCCGTTCGTGTATTATAGGATAAGCCGAAGCTATTTGTTGTTGTATATTGGGAAAACGATCATTAGGTTGATCTCTAACACGACAAGTATTAATGGCAAACTAAAAGATATTAAACGAAAATCTTAAAATAAAATACAATTTAATTCAATACTCGTAAGCATAGTAAATTGTTTTCCCTGGGAAAAAATTTCACTCGAACTTTAAAGGCCTCAAATTGTATTTTAAATTGTATCCATCCCTGTCCATCCACATCTACTATTTCCCAGTACTGGGGATACGAAATGTAATGTTTGGAAGAAAATTTACAAATATTTAACAATTCATATTCCCAATACTGGGTAGTAATTATATAGAAATAGTGGAAGTGTGAATTGCTGTTTAAACTCTCTAAAAGAAAACTACAATATTATTAACGCCGAGTTTCATGTGAAAATTGTATAGCATTTGTTTTTATGCAAATGTTTATACACAAAACTATTATTTTTTGCTTTGTGTTTGTTGTAATAGCATCTTTCTTATATACGAGTATAAAAAATGTGCACATTCCTAATTAAAATTACTATTTGGTGTATTATAAGATCGAGTGAAATTTTTTCACGGAAAAAACAACTTACTGTCATGTATTATGCTATTCTCATTTTCGCCAGTACCTTTAGAGGAAATCTGAACGACTTTCTTTGAAATTCATACAGATCAGGTATTTTCTGTTCGGGTTTTTTAATTTTTTCACTTTTTTTTAATAAATTTTTACCAAAATAAGTAAGGCTTATAGTAGAATCGGTATTTGGCCATATTTTTTCAAATTCTTTACCAAATATTGACATTGTTCAATTTTTTTTATTGTACATATATAAAATTTCTTTGTAAATGACGAAATTTATTTTTCTAGTTTGTTTGCATATAAAATATACAATGCGCTTCGTTTTAAACCGGTCTAAATGTTTGTTAAGATTGAGTTACAATCGCACAAGTTTAAGTTCTTATAAATTTCATACACTTTTGAAATACATTCATATCAACAAAGTGGGAAAAAAGCTTTTTAGGTTTACTCAAGGTTTTTCCATGATAAAGAATTTCTGTTTAATTTAAAAGTATTAAAACATTATTACGTTTTCGTTTTATCAGTGAAATCATATCTTTCATACAACATATAACAAAATTTACTCCGATATTCTCCACGTTTAAGATAAAATAAAATAACTGTTCTCATCTCTTCTGGATCATTAATAAACATATTTTACCAATTTATAGCTACTCAGCTTGTTTTTTCAAATTTGCCTGGCAACGCTGGCAGTTGGTGTTACCAGATCTTTAAACCTCATGTACTTATTAAGCGCATTTTATAATCACCTGGATTTATAATTTTTCACACAAAAAGTGAATTTTTTAAATCCAAAAAAAAAGATTTATTTATCTGGGTTTACACATAGCAATAAAAATGCAAATATATGAAACAGCCTATTAATTTATTGTCAGAAAAAATACGAATGAAAATTAAAAAGAGAAACAAAAAATTACAAAACTAGCAAATAAAAGGTTTTTCTTAAAATTTTTTGTATGAAATATGTTAAAAATACATATATTCCTTTTTGGACATGGAACAATAGCTGAAATAGAAATGATAATTTTTCACTCTACTGTAATTAATTTAATGAAATCCAATTAGTGAATATTAAATACTGCAGTGGAATATTTTAATTGTGTAAAAATATAAATTGAAGTGATAAATCTGAAAAGGCAGACTGTTTATCGCTGTTTTATATAAAATATAATTAAAAATTAAAAGTTAAAGTAAAAGTAAAATCCAAGATCATTGAATTCGGTATTAACCCTTTGGCGAGTGGCGTACATTATAATGTACGTCGACTTCATCAACTCGTCACTGATTTGAATTTTAACCAAAGCGCTATTGATTTACTGTTATCGTTTCTTTATTTTGTTCTTATTAAAAATTTATGCAGGCTGTGAAATTTCAAAACAACATGAGATCAGTAGAGTGCGTTTTATGTTGTGATCCTCAACGCTGCTGAGAATGAGTTAAAAGTTAATAAAAGGCTAAAGTTTAGTCTCAAAAATTGTGTGATGAATAAAATTAAAAAACTCAAAAGATTTTATGTATATATTAGTAAAACTACATTTATACCTGAGCAAAAACCACCTGGTTTTTGGCTCTTGTAGTTTTTAACTTGTCAAAACGCATACAAAAAAAAAAAAACAAGCAAAAACTAGTTTTGTACAAAAACTAGGTGGTTTTTGCCCAAGTATAAATGTAGTATAATAGAAAAAATATTAAACTAAAATTTTAAATAAATTTTAATCCGCTCGGGGTCAGCAGCATGTTAATGTTTGAACTTTAATCTTATATCACCGCTAGGGGGTTAGCACCCCCATAAAAGTAATAAACAATATTTCTTGGGCATAGATCTAAATGTCCACGAAGTTTGGTGGAAAATTCCCAGCCATTAAAATTTCCGTGTCAAAGGGTTAAAAATTAGGGTGAAAGAAGTGTCGAATAAAAAATTCTCTTTATATAGGAGAATCTAACCCCATCTGTTAAGGACTTTTTGAACTACTTTTTGGATTTATTAAATCTAAGTGATTTAAAAAAGCGGTTATTTTTAATGTTTGAAATCCGTAAAAATAACAGAAGTTATCCTCAAACGGTGGGTCTCATACTGTAGGATTAACTTTAAATTAACTATTAAACAAAAGAAAATGTCGAAAAATTGCATACAAAACAACAACATTTGATAGCCAAAGCCTGAGTTACCCATCCGTAAACGTATCTCTGCGTAGCTTAACTAAAAAGTTAAATAAGAACAGAAAATGCGTTCGGTTTATTGTTTCATTCTTATGCATTCAACAAAAGTTAATACACAAAAATTTGTTGTGAATAGATATTTGGGAAGACACTTTTCTATGAAAATGAGAATTAGATAATTAAAACACAAAAATTTCTAGAAATTCTTAAAACCCTTCCTATGAAAGTTTGGCACAAATCAAATCATAAATCCCCACTTTTGACCATATGCGATATGCTGCTGGAAGTCATTACCAAAAAGCTAAAAACACAATAGCTTTTTATTTAGTACTCGTATTCTCTCTCATTTTTCCTCACTTATTCAACAATTATAAATAAAGCTTTAACATCAAATTCAACACTGTTTATATTTCAAAAGCTTTTTAACAGCTGACAAGAACAATTTATTTTTAATTAGTGCAATTTATTAGATACAAAAACAATCTACTGTTCCAAAATATACTTGTACCGGTAAAGAACTCTACGGAATATTGTAATATTGTTTAAGAAAAAAAGAAGTCCTCCCTAACATAAAAGTTAATTTCATCATTTATACAAAAACCACCTAGCGTAATAAAGGAAAACAAAATGTCTATATTTGGAAAAGAATTTGAAGAAATATGGCCAAAAGCTGGCTCTGCTTTACAACTTACCGATTTTGGAAAGAAATTATTAAAAAAATGTGAAACAATTAAAAAACCTGAGCAAAAAGAAGTGGATATTAATGAATTTAAAAAGAAATCTTCAAATTTTCCTTTAGAGGTAAGAGAAATATACAATTTGTTGTACCTAAAATGGCTTTCAATTTGTTTACATTTATTTGTTGTTCTTTTTCCTTTTAGTTTGGCACTAATACTTGTCGTGTCATTAGTCAACCTAAAGACCGTTATCCGTATATACAAAAACAAATAGCTTCCGCTTATCCCGTTATCCATGAACGAGTGTTGCAGTTATATTTGGATTTCTTGGAACATAAATGTCAATACGGTAAGTTTTTGCATTCGATTTTGTGTAAGAGGGAAGGGAGGAGAGGGGAAACCTAAAATCAATTAATTTGTACATATATTAATTTCACAATTTAATACTGATAAAGTATTAAAAGTAAATTTCTTTTGTTATGAGAGTTTTTAAATGAGAAAGAGAGGAATTTTTCTAATAGAGTTGCCATATATTGGAAAAATTGCAAATATCATAAAATCCCAGCTAACATTTACAATAAATACGCTATGGCAACGATGATATAGGCTAAAGAGTTCCCATACGAAAAAAGTGTACTCTTTGGTTCCCTTAAAATTTATATGGATTGGGTTCCTGTTAATTCCCGTGAAGAATAAGAGAAACAAAAGGAAAACCGAAAAAGTTAACAGGGCACTGTTTTTATTGTTTCTTATGATTATTGATTAAAGCGGTAACAAAAACAACTTTAAGAGTGAAATAAATAATAACTAATCAATTTTAATTATTTTTTTTATTGTTTTTAATGATGTTTTTTGCTTGTAACCCCTTTTTTTATTAAATTTATTGTTATCGCGACGTCCTTCATTTTCTCTCGTCCGCTGTTAAATTTCTTCAAATTCTTTGTGTTTTTCTTCTCATTCGTGTGTGAAATTTTTTAGAAATCTTAAAACACCTTAATGGATACCACCTGGTTATGGACGAAGGTCTGATTTTTATGACGTAAACTAGAACAATTATAACGCTGACGTTTTCAAAATCAAATGAAGTCCGCAAGAACGACTTAAATAAATTATCTGTATATATTTTGAATTATTTGAAGACGTTCGCATTTTTTAAAAACACTGTCTATCTGACCCTTAAATTAAAAATTCGGTTTCAATTTTTTTTTAATTTGAAGAGAAATATTTTTTTCAAAGCAAAATTTGTAGTAGAATTCAAGTAAAAATACCGAAAAAAATTTTCTCATTTCCTTTTGAAAATTCGTAAATATTATTATTCTGATATTTTTCAAAACAGCAGTCCTTACACTCGAAAAAGTTTGAGGGTAAAATCTACTAAAAATTACAGTTAGAACAAAGGAATATGCAGTTAAAAAGGTGACATAGGTATTTTTACCTTTAAAATACTTAAAAATATTTTTAACTGTTGAAAAATAACAAAAAAATTAATTAAAAATAACTAACTAAAAGTACTTATACTTAAATAAACAAATTTTTTTTTTCGATTACAAAAATATGTGTAATAATGACTTCAGCATTGTTAAAATTTGAAGTAAAAATTCCAAAAGGTTCTCCAGTTATTATGCTTTTATGCATTGGAAATAAAATACAAGTTTCTGATTTTTATTTGCAAACAAATATAAACTAAACAAGAATTTTTAAAATTCAGCGAAATTTTCTATTTTTTAAATAACTGACAAAAATTACTGTTTACTGTAAATATAGTTTTGGTAGTTGTTTATTATGATATTAAAAAGAAATACTTTAAACAACTCTTACGAAATTAAAGAAATTTTCGTTGTTTCCTTAAATGACTGTTATAACAACAGTTGTTTTGTATTTTCCATAGAAAAACAACTGTAATTAAGGGTAAAAACTAGCTACTGATTACTACACAAACTGTCATGTAGTAACTGTCAAATTTTTTGAGTGTGATTTTAAAGAGTCACTTTTGGGTTGAGTTTCATTTCTTGGGATAAATTTCATTAGGAGTTTTTTAATATTTTGTTTTATTGTGTTGCCATTATGAAATAAAACCTAAAATTTGGCTTTTATTTCACTTCTTATTCAGGGGTTATTTCATTTAGTTTGGGAGTTATTTCTCTATTTTCTTCGTTTATCATTTCAATTTCTTTGGGTTTCATTTAATTGTGAGTTATATCAGTTTTCTGCTTGGGGGCTATTTCATGGAGGCTAATTTTGCAGCACCTTGTAAAACTACAATATTAAAAAATTTCTAATAATTGTCTAACATTTACAGGCAATTCAATTGAAAAAGAAATATATCAAAATATTACTGTAAATGATTTTATACAACGTCTATTGACACAACGGTGTGCAAGTTTCTTTGGTAAAAATGACAAATTTCTGCTTCTAACTCGTGAACGTGGTTGCAGTGGCTTTTTGGATGTGGGAACTACAAATGAAAAACCACCATTATTATTAAAAAATGTTCTAAGCTACGATGAAATCAAGGTAAGACAAAAGATAACAAAAACTAAACAAAAATAACTAAAATTATTTGTTTTCCCCCTAACATAGCTCTCAGCTCTATTATCAGTTTCCTCATATTCCGAATTAATAAATAATGGTAATCGCCAAAATTGTGGAGTTATAGAAAAAAATAAATCGCTTATAGAATGTGAAGGAGTTGTTGTGGGTATTATAGGTGCCCGTTTAACACGTCGTGATGTTATGGAATTTCAAGATATTATTATAGCTAAAAAACAAAATACAAAAGAAAATGGTTATGGTTTTCCACTGGACAGATAATAAATCTAAAGATTATCGTCGTATATGGAAGAAATTCTATGAAGAAGCTGATTTCCTATTTGAAAATGTTAAAAATGATAGCAAACGTTTTGATAAAGCCAGAAATAAAGATGATATATTCGATAATTTAATAATGAAAAAACGTTATACTGTATCCTTTGATACTTTATTATTGGAAAGTGAGGCTAGAGCCAAAGTTGAAGGCAAACAGGCCTATATTCATGTTGTGGGTATTGGTTTGGGTGTTTGGAAGGCAGCCGAACAACAGGAGAAAATCTTTTTGGAAACCTTTACTCAAAGAGTAAAATATTTATTACCAAAATTACCACATATTGGTGTTTTACATTTTTCCTGGTTCCATCTTAACGAATGGGGTGAACTTAAAAATGGCTGCGTATTAAAATCTGAAACACATCCTGAGGGAGGCATTAAATGTTTTATTTCGAAAAGAAATCCTGCAGATAAATTAAAAACTACCGAAAATGATAAAATGCTATTGATAATATCTTATGCTTGGGATGGTAATGCTTTGCCGGGCAATGAATTTTGGATGGTAAGTTAAGAAAATTCTGTAGAAAATAAATAAGAAACTGGTTTTTAATGTAATTTATCTTACAGAAAATGTTAAAATCAACCGGGGACTCGTCTACTGCCTGCAGTACTTTAATTACCGAAATTCATAATCCCCATATTAATTCAGCTTGGGTAAATGGGAATAATTTACATATAGCTTCCGAAAGTCATGGTGTTATTCATATTGCTGAATATGCTAACAAAATGGCAGAATAATAATTTTTTTACAAATATTCTTAGATTTATGAAAACTTTTAATTTTGTGCAATATTTATTTACAGTGTGTTCGTTTACTCGAAATTCTTACTGATTTTACTACAATTGAAAAGTTTTCTTTTTTCCTTTTTGTATTGAAATTTTCCAGCTGTAGTAAAAGTAGTAACTTGTAGTAAGTAAACGAACACACTGTTAGTTTCAATTTTTTTGTTTATTTAAATAAATTTCAAATTATTGTGTATAAATAATTTTTTTTGTAATTTTTATAAAACAAATGGAAGATAATATTTTTTTAAATCAAACTTTACAACAAGATTGATTTTGCTCTTAATATTTTTTAATACAAATTAAGGAAACTATGACATTTTATTTCATTAATTTTTTTGCACTATGACCGAATTTCAAAATTTGGCGGCAAAAAATCAATTAGATTTGAAAAAAAATTGATAGAGATCATTCCCAATATATTGTAAAGAAAAAAAATTAAAAAATATGGCAGTTGGCAACCCTGTTTATGTATAAACAACTGCTAATGTTTTAATTTTTTTTATAATACGTATTATCAGTTGTGAAGCAATAAAATGTTTATAAAATTTAAGCACTATGTCTGTTCCCGTACTTTACTGAGGTTACCCAAACTAACCCAAAAGTGCTCCCCTACTCAAAATTTCGTATAAATTGTTATTGTTTGGGCTGTTTTGGGTTCCCGTGGTTTCTCTTGGTAACGTATGGGAACAGACATATTGTTTTCAAAATTATATTTTTATTGAAAAAATCTGTGAATATGGATTCTACACAGAAAGAATTTACAAAATTCTAATTAAATTTTAAATATCTTTCTCGCACCGTTTTTGTAAATACAAAAAAAAACGTTTTTAAAAGGCTCCAACAATAGAATTTCTAAATGCAAAAAAAGTTATTTTTTCTTTTTGTAACTTTGAATTTTTATTTGCAAACAATTTTTGTATGAAAAATAACGATTTACAAACGAGTTCCAAACATTTCAAACAAAAAAATTGTTGGAAATAAAATTTCAATTTATAAAAGAAAATAAGTGTGTTTGCGTACCCGAAAATTTGTACAAATTCGTACAAATTTGTACAAGTTTTTACTGGAAGGTGTTTGTTTACTAGTGTTTCCAATTCGGTTAATCGATTAACCGATTCCTCGATTAATCGCCTCTATTTCGGTTAATGTCGAAACAAATAATTTAAAACTCAAATAATTATTCGATCCGAATAATCGGTTAAAACAGGTCGATTAACCGGTTAAAATTTTAATATGGAATTTTTCCCTTATTTTTTCCCCAAAACTTCATAATTTTCTTAACCTTGGCTAAAAAATTACAAGAAAAGCTTAGAATAAACATTAAATTACTAAAATACCATCAAATCCTTTTAAAATTGAGTGAAAGAGGTCGCTAAGCCTTTAGATACCTTTTTAGAGCAAAATAAAGGTGTTTCTAAAACTACCCAAAATACACGAAGTGTCTGGCTGGATCAGCGTCGAAGTGCTCTATAGGCTTTAATCATAACAGTAGGCGATTTTTGATTCTATTCTTTTAAAAATTAAAGCTAATGTAAATTCTCTTTCCATGTCCTTCAAGGCAAGGTTGCATTTTTTCAAATATGTGTCCCACAATTGTCAACTGATATCTTAATTCTGTAGAAACTCTACCTTTTCTCACATCTCCAAAGAAAGTATAATCGATTCAAAACCACATCAATTCTACAACATGTCAAACTACACCATTTTCAGTTTTATTTCAAAATTGTTTAAAAATGTTTAAAAATTATCCAAATATATTTTAAAATTGTCTAAAAAGGTTTCAAAATTGTCTAAAATGTTTCAAAATTATCCAAAAAATTTTTAAATTCTTCCAAAAATGTTTTCAAATTGTCCAAAAATCACTCAAAATTGTTGAAAAATGTTTTAGAATTATCCAAAAATATGTCTAAAGAATTAAAATTGTCTAAAAAACGTTGATATTTGTCCAATTGCATTTCAAAATTGTCCAAAATGTATTTTAAAATTTTCAAAATGTATTTCAAAATTACAAATATATTTTATTTGTATTAAAGAAATGCGGCCCTATGCTCCTTGCAGGAGTAAAAGGAACGAATATATATATAAAGAAAATTATATTTGTATTTTAAAATTGTTCAAATACACTTCAAAATTATTCACTTGCATTTAAAAATCTTAAATCTGTATTTCAGAATTGTAAAATTGCATTCAAAATAATTCCATTTGTATTTCAAAATTCTCCAAATGTATTTCAGAAATTTCCAAATGTATTTAAAAAGACTCTATTTGTATTCCAAAATTTTCCAAATGTATTTAATAAAATTCCAATTGCATTTAAAATTTTTCCAAATGTATTTCAGAAATTTCTACTTTTTTTTTAAGCATTTTTACAAACATACATGTTTTCTCTTTCATAATGAAAACTTTATAGGAATAATGAGACTTAAGAGAAAGAGAAAGCATGTATGTTTGAAAAAATGCTTTTAAAATAAAAATAGAAATTTCTGAAATACATTTGGAAAAATTTTAAATTTTATTAAATACAGAAGGGAACGTTAGCTCAAACTTTGGATAATTTTGTTTATTGTCAATGGCCCTTAAAAACGGGAAAAAGACTGAGAAATTTAACAATTGTTTATGATATTCTTTAGTCTACTAACTCTACTATTCAGAAAATTTTTTCCAAATTTTTCATGTAACTAATATTTTACTCAAATGTAACTAATTTTTTTTTTATTTCTTCAGGGGAGGAGGAAGAACTTTGGATAATAATTTTTTAAATGCAATATTATATTTATTGTAGTACTGATTAAATTTGCATTCAAAGAAATTTTGTGTCCAAAGTTTTACAGATTAAAAAAAAATTTCGTAAGAAGTAAAAAATCTACCTTGAGTTATGCTATTTTTAACTTCTAATATTTAGAAAAAAATCTCCTAGTTTCATCAGTTTTTTTTCCATTTTTAACTAATTTTTAATAGCTTCAGCTATATTTACATAAATTTTTCTATTAGTATAAGAAAAATTTTAATTTAGATAATCTCAGATTCCGAAACTTTTCAACCTTAAGGTACGTTTACACGCGAGAGAAAACTTCTAGAGATGGAGCAAAAACACTCCAAAATAGCTAAACTCATTCAAAATAGAGCTAATTAGAGGTGATTTTTGTTTTATCTCTAGTGTAGATGTGCTTTTTTTAATTTGAATTTTTTTTTTTAAATACATCGTGTTCATGTGTCATGTTGATATTTAACAAAAACAGGAAGCTGTTAGTGTTTTTGTTGGTAAAAAGTTAAGGAAATACATTAATTTTATTTTAAACGATTAATCGATTAATCGCCGATTTTATCGAATAACCGACCCGAATAACCGGTTAATCAGTTTTAGTGATTTTTCGAATAATGCAATAACCGGTTAACCGCCTATGTCGAATAATTGGAAACAGTATTGTTTACACAATTACTCAGTAAGGAGAGAGGAAAAATAGAGGGTAAAGTGACAGTTCAATACCAGAGAACTTACAAGTTTTTACTGGATGAATTTTTGCTAGTAAGAATTTGTAAGAAAAAAACATGATTTAAAACATATGATTGAAGAAACAAAACATTTGTCTAAATAATTTCGAAATAATTTTTTGTAAAAATAAAAAATATTTAAATATAAGCTTATTTACGATGGAAGGAGTAAGTAAGTGATCAATTTATTAGGTTTTATTTATTAATCCAATAATTTGAATAGGTTTATTTCGCAATCAGCTATTTTAATAACTATTGGCAATTTAGCTATTTTCTAGACAAATCTAGCGATACTTCAACTCGTTTAGCGGGATAAAATATAATTTAGCTATTAGCGGGAAAACTAGCGATTTTTCTTTTTAAGACAGTCTTCACATTTTCTTAGCATTTTTTTACATTTATTTCCTTGACAGAATTTTTGAATCATTATTATTCAGCGATTTATCGGTAAATTTTTATGGAAAACAAAAAAGTTCAAAAAATTTGGCTATAGCTGTATTTTCGACTTAACTATATCCGTTAACTCAGAAAATAACTCAAAGTACGCGAAAACGTGTTTGAGACGAAAACTAAAATATGACTTTTCGTATGCACGTTAACTTGCAACGTGCATAATTATCAATGTTGAAAACTCAACGTTTATAGATTTTCGCATCTAACATAACTTCTTCGCGTTACTTCCTAAAAAGTTTTGCTGGCATACGTTCGATTATACCGAAACTATTATAAATATTAACTGTTTATAATTTTTTTGTACTGTAATCGGTTAAACGTAGATTTCCTTCAAATACTTAACATTGATAGGTATGAGCGAAAATACAGCTTATGTATCAATAATTTTTTAAGAAAGTATTAAGAAGTTTGAAAAATATAGCTATTTTTGTGAAATTTTTCAACAGAACTTAAAAAGTTCGTGCAATTTAGGGATTTATCGCTATTTAATTTTTTTTATAATTTAGATATTTTCTAGTGATTTTTTAGTTTGATTTAGCGATATTTTTACGGAAGAAGTTGGCAGCAGTATTTTACTAATTCTTACAATTTTTCTGTTTGCGTACAATTTTAAATATTTTTCTTTTTGAGAGTAAATTTTGCCTTACTCTCTGTAAATTTGTTACTGAGTAATTTTTACTGGACTTTACTGGAAAAGTACCCAAACACACCTAATGTGTTTGTTTTTACAAATGGATGCTCATTACTAATATCTAAATAATAAGCAGTAGAATTAGGATCTACTATTGGGCATATAATTCAGTGTCAAAACTCATTATTTTTATTCAACGTTTTTGTAAGTAGTTGCCCATATTCGCTACATGAAAAAACGCACAAAAATTGTGCACCAGCTTACTCGTTGCATTACAAAACTATACAAAATAAGTAGTTACCAAAATAATTAGTTATTCGTGTGCTGATACGCAGTTAAAAAAGAAGTGGTTACAAGTTGTTAAATAATAAGGCTTGCTTACTTACTAGTGGTTAAAAAATAAGTACCTACCCAGGTAGAAAAATACAAACGGCAAAACGTTGGCAAATCACAGTATATGGTGGTACAAGCGCTGGCGAGCGTCTGTTTTTCGAAAATTAAAGTACTGGGTCAACCTTGAAATGATAACGTCGATCTTCGGTTGGCCGTTTATCTGTTCGAGCGTTGGCAAAGCGTTGGTAACAATAGTAAAATAAGTGCTCTGCCAATCGGTATTTTAGATCAACTGTTTTTTTATTCAATTCTTCATGAAAAAATCTGTAAAACCCCTATCCCGAAAAAAAGAGAAACGCAAATTTTAGTATAGCAGCACTGTATCTAATAAGCGAAACATCTCTTCTTAAAACTACAAATACAATAGATTTTCACACAAATTTTACAATAAGAACAATTTTCTGTTCGCCGTGAGTCGCCGAAGAAGAAGGTTATCTCGTGACCTGTATTAAATTTTTTAATAGGGAACATCGGTTAATTGTTTTTGATTTGCGATACTCTAAAGCGTGTCTCAGCATGCCGTTAGGCTGTGCAGTCTAATCACATGCAAACCTTTTCGGTCGTATTGGGGCTTCGTCGCGCTTAGCTTCCATTGTGAAGGCAATGGTCGTATATGTGTTGCTGTGGTTCCTGTGCGTCTGTTTTATTCTGACGTATTAGGACTTGTTTGCGCGTAACCTCCATTGTTAAGGCAATGGTTGTGTATGTGTTGTTGCTGTTCCTGTGCGTCTGTGTTGTTTATCACATTGTTTTTTTATATTGCGTATCAATACGCATCATGTTTATAACCTGGCAATATGTCTGTTTGGTAACAGCGCCATTTAACGGTACATTTAACTGTACCTTAGAACTCAAAAAAAAAAAAAGAACAATTTTCCAGTTTTATCAAGAGACTTGAAAACTGGTACTTAAATAGGGTGAACATTAAGTGATCAGTTTATGTATTTTTTACATACAGTCATAAGTTTCGTAAAACAAGTACTGGCAAAATACTTTTTGCAAATGTTGGCAAAGCGCTGCAATGAAAAAGTACAGGCAAAGTCCTTTTAGCAAACGTTGGTAATTCGTTTTAAGCCGATGTTTTACCAGTGATATTTTTTATATACGGTCGTAAATTTTGTAAAACAGGCACTGGCAAAGTCCTTTTACCTAACATTGGCAAATCGTTTTGAACCGATGTTTTACCGGTGGTTTTTTTCATAAACAGTGGTAAACTTTGTAAAACAAGTATTGGGAAAGCACTCCTTCCAAAGGTTGGCAAAGCGTTCTAAATTAGTGCTTTTGCAATGCTTTTTTTTGTACCATTGTAAAGCAACGCTTTGCCAGTGCTTTGTTTTTTGTACCGTCGGCAATTTCTACCTGGGTAGTTACCAATATCACATTATATTTATAATTAAATAAGTAAGTATAATTAAATAAGTAGTAGACTGCTTATAAAAACGGCTTCGTCGTACAAAAATATTTAGTACTGACCAGAGAACTGCAACTGCTGATTGCAAAACTATCATACGTAATCAACACCCGAATAAACATTCGTTTGCATTCAAGCGCCGAATATACTCAAATACACACATTCGTTGCTGATTTTGAATCAATCAAACCAAGTGATTTTTGTTTCATCTTTGATTTAATCATTGATCATTTTCATACCATTCATTTCATTCATATTCGTTCGGATCAACTACGATTATTTTGATGAAGAATAAATCAGAAAAAACAAAAATGAACGCGTATGAGTTTATTCATGATTAAAACCAAATAAAAGAAAAGTAATTTCATAACAATAAAGAGGGGGTTTACAGTATCAGATTTTGTAGAAACACATTTAATAAATGGTACAGTGTACAATAAGATTTTATTTATTTCTTTTTTATAAAACAACTAATATTTTGTTTTATTCATGTGAGTTCAAATGTTCGATCAGTGTGATTTTATTCAACAGTGAGTTTTTTTGATTGTATTGTGGATTGATTAAATGTGTATAAGAATTTTAGTGTATGATTAAATCAAGAAAAATTGATTTTGCAGTTCTCTGGTACTGACGACAAATGTTAGTTTCATTATATAACCAATTATTTGGTAATGAAAGATATTGCTGGTAAGTTTTTATGCATTGGAGATACAATACAATTATCTGATTTTTATTTGCAAACTAAGAATATATTAATAATAACCAGGGCAAGGAATTTCATGCATTTATTAAATAAGTTTTGCCCCTAAAAATATGTATGGCCATATTTCTAATATCTTCTAATAATCTCCTAGGAAACTCTATTGAATATTAAAAATTTGTTGATGTACACATTTAGGCCGAAAATTTAATTAATAAATGCATGAAATTCCTTGACTTGATAATAACAAATATAAACTTAAAAAGAATTATAAAAAATCAACTGTTTACTGTATAAGTACGGTTTTGATAGTTGTTTATTATGATATTAAAAATAACTGCTTTAAACAACTGTTATGAAATTACAGTACTTTTCGTTAGTTGTTTTCTTAAATAACCGTAATAACAGTTAAAAACAACAACTACTGATTACTACACAAACAAATGCCTTTTAATTACTCGGAATAGACTATAATTAAAATTTGAAGTTGATTTGTGTGCGATCTTTTGCCATAATTTTGTCGTAAGGATACAATTTGTTTACTGTTACTGAGATACAATAAAGAAAACTAATAGTAATTTTAACCCAAATCATAAGGATTATGTTCTAAAACTTATACCAAAATCAACCAACACTCACGTTTCCCGCCAAGGTCAAAGAGTAAAATTTTTGGATATTTTGTATTTTCAGGTAAATGTATCGAAATATTTTGTTAGTCGTTAGGAATTTTGATAAAACTTTACCTGATTAGTCTGCGAAGTCTGAAATTAATATTTTTTTAAGAAACAAAATCGAAAGTAAGTCTTGTGTGAATGTAGAGTCATAACAGCACAAACTCAATATACTCTGTTCCACAAGATGGTAAAGGGTGTAAACAATTTTCTGGTATTGAAGTAAAATTTGTATTTATTTTATCTCTTAAATTATCCAGGATATCCGGTGGAGCAACAACTATACCAAAATTTATCACTAACCGATTTGGTGCAAAGACTTTTAGCCAAGCGTTGTATTGCGTTTGTGGGTCCGCAGGATAGTTATAAGCTATTGAACGGACAGGAAGGAGCTGGAGATGATTATCACAAAATTGGTACTAACTTTGAAGAAAAGCCATTAGAATTAAAAAATGTCATCTCTTATGATGAAGTAAAGGTACTAAAAATTTGTGGTTCCAAAAACAGAACTTTTCAAAATATATATTCTCTTCATAAAGCTTTCAGCCTTTCTAAGCGTTTCATCACATACCGAACTAATAAATGATGGCAATCGTTATAATAATGGTGTAATCGAAATGGATGTATCCAAAATAGAACGTGAAGGTGTTGTTGTTGGTGTAATTGGTGCCAGACTTGAAAGACCCTTAGTTATGGAATATCAAGATATTGTAATAAGTCCACAACAAAATGTAAAAGAAAAAGGATATGGTTATAGTTGGCAACAAGAAACTCCTCAAGAAATTAAGAAAGATCCTGATCTACTGCGTTTAATTGAATATCGTAAATTATGGCAAAAGTTTTACGATAATAAAGACTATCTTTATGATGACATAACCAAGGACTCACAAAGATTTTCACCAATTTTGAGAAATGGCATATTTGATAATGTTATGATGAAAAAACGTTATGCCATAACATTCGATACTTTACTACTCGAAAGCCAATCAAGAGCTGAGAAACTTAATAAACAGGTCTATATCCATATTGTGGGTATTGGTTTGGGCGTATGGCGAATAGCTGAACAGCAAACAAAAATATTTTTGGAATGTTTTAGTCAACGTGTTCATTATTTATTACCAAAACTTAACAACATTGGGGTTTTACACTTTTCCTGGTTCCATATGCAGCAATGGCGGGATTTGAAACATAATGGTTTTATCGTTTCGCATACACATCCTCTGGGAGGTATTAAGACTTTAATGGAAAATCGTAATCCAGCTGAAAAACTAAAAGGTTCAGAATTTGAGAATATGCTTTTAATAGTCTCATATGCCTGGGATGGTAATGCTTTACCTGGCAATGAATTTTGGTTTGTAAGTTAAATTTGAAAACTAAAAGTCAATTTATCTTAAAATGCATTATGAAATCTTTATTCTTATTTAAGGGTTCTTTAAATGGTTCCAATGACCCTTCTACCGCTTGCAGTACTTTGATAACGGAAATCCATAATCCTCATATAAATACCGATTATGTTAATGGCAATAATTTACATATTGCCACTTCCGAACATGGCGTCATACATATAAGTGATTATGTTAAGAAGAATTCAATGAAAATTTAATGAATAAAAAATATAATTAAAAATATAAGATTGAATTGTACTTTAAATTTATATAGCATAAACGCTAAGTTATAAGAGGTTTACGCTAGTTTCACAATGATGAAGTTTTCCACTCCGCAGAGTGGAGTGTACTAAAATAAAGATGGCATGGTACAATTTGTAAGTGCGAAGAAGAAAAAATAATTGTGAATCCAACTTTTTGCAAATAAATTTTGTATTAAAAATTAGTCCTAGGTTAGTTCTGTGATTTATCCATCCATCTAAAGGCACCGCTCTTCTTTGGGCCTTTTCTCCGATGTTGGAACGGATTTCGAGCTGTATACCATATTTGGTATTTTTTTTTTCATTATTTAATTATCATTATAGTTGGCACGAATGAAAAGATCATACAAAAGATCCCTGTGGGATATCACGTCTGGCATAGGGACTACTTATGTATATGGCCGTGTATGCAACAAGCGCTGTCCTTAGATCGGTGTTTTATCACTATTTTTATTCACACTGGTTATCGGTGCATTGCTCGAGTTTCTAAACGATTTGGGCTACACTGATGATCTTGTCATCTCCGTTGTCGAATAGGATGACAAGACTATTTCTGAGCGTATACAACAGGCACTGAACTTTTCTCTTTTGTGGTGTCAGCATGCGCGGCGCGGTTCCAGCAATTAATATAAGGGGAAAAATCATACGGCTCAGTGGCCAACTCAATGTATTTGTCTACTGTGGCGTATGGTTTTTCCCCTTATATTAATTGCTGGAACCGCGCATGGGTGTCAGGAAAGTGGGTGGTCTATTGGCGCATCTAAGATGATACTGATATCACTTAGGAATAGGAGGAATGTTAGACCGAACCTCCTTACAGGCAAAAAATGTGCGTGGTACACCTTCAAATATAAAGTATTTGTGCAAGGCAATTTAAATTTTTTTGCCGAACGTAGGGGTCGCCGTTTTTAATTTTTCGTTATAGGCGACCCCTAGGTTCGGCAACCAATATATAAAAAAAAATTTCTACTAGGTTTATCGAAAAACTTCCTTTGCAAAAGTTTATTGATTTTTTGCGAGCTTTAATTTTCTGACATTAGGGTAGTACATTAGGGTGGTAGTAACTGAGATCTGGTGGGTAAATATTAGAACGAGATACTTGGGTTCAATGGTCCTTAGAGCAAAACATTGGTCCCCTCGAAAGAAAAACATCGATGTATCATACTTTAAGATCCGACTGTAAATGCAAAAGATATAACGAAATATGTAAAATGGCGACCCCTACGTTCGGCAAAAAAAAATTTTTTTTTTGAGACCTCCTTGCAAAAATAATTTATATTGGACGGTGTGCGGCGAACTTTTTTTTGAGGTACGGTCTAATGGTAATGTCTATGCCTGTTGTTGAGGGTACGACAATAGGCTTATCGGACAGTATGAAGTACATGGAAGTTACTCTTGGCAAATCCCTTCACGTAAAGTCCAAAAATGTCACAAGGCCATCTTCTGCCTGTCAGAGGTTTTTTAGAAGAACGTGGGCATACACGGTGTGCTTGTCGTTCAATACCTTTGTTAAAGCTTTGAACTCTTGTTAAACCCTGAACAATTAAAGGGGATACTTTCAAGAGAATTTATCGTCTTGCGTGGATTGGCATTACGGGGTGGCAAAATGTGCCTACAACGCGGTATATATTCGTAAAGGGCTATTCGCACGTCGACTACTTCTATCTACTATTACCCAGTATTGAGGATACGAGTTTTTTTAAGAGCAGCAACACTCAGGAAATTCTTCCTATTAAATAACGTGTCACTTTCTAGAGAAGAACTGAAATGTGGTGAGAGATAAATTACACAGATTAATACCAGATGTGAAACCAATGACAGGTGTCAAAAAAGTATTCTCGAACCGCACTCTACAGGTCGCAAATATCAAGATATTTTGATGAAACTTGGTGCACCGACTTATGTCGCCCAAGGACGAATCCTATTGATTTTGGTTGAAATCGGTCCATGTTTAGACCTAGTGCCCATATAAGGGTCCCCCAAAATTATATTGTCTATACGCTGCAGGTCGCAAATATTAAGATATTTTAATGAAATTTGGTTCGCTGACTCACATTATAGAAAATGTTGACACAAGTCCCATTTTAACACATTCGAATTTCGGATCCAAACATTAACCTTTTCACTCGTTTTTATATATTTTTAACATAATTTATAATACTGGTACGTACCGGTTACCGTTACCTTTACCGTTACGGAAACAAATTAAATTGGATACCGTTACCCTTACCGTTATTCGTTTCGGTAACAAACCTTGTACTAAAGTGATACTAAATAGTTGCTCAAGTGATACTAAATTTCAGCGCCCCATACCGGTGAGTAGTATAAGTTTTGATTTCCTATCTCTATAATTAATAGTCTCTGGGAAAAAAAGAGTGTAGTACTAAAAATGCGATTCTTGTTTTGCATTACTACTAAAGTGGTGTATATTTTTGCTGGTATACTATTGATAATTACCAACATCAGCACAAACTTATTATACGCGCTCCACGTAATGCTGTAGGGTATAATAAGATCGATAATTACCATGCAATATGAATTATAAAAATACCACACTATATTCCCATCTTGGTTACTTTTCGTTCTACAAAGGTTAACATATTATTAAATATGCCAAAAATTATAATATATCTCATATATTAGATATAATAAATTATTGAAAGCTAATTGAGTTTTAATTTAAATTTTCATAAATTTATATACTTTTTAATTAGAAAATTTAATCGTAAAGTAATAGCCAAATAGTTGAAGCCAATACTGTCGAAAAAACGAAAGCAATGATGAATAATACTTTTATTTTGTTGATTTTATTAGCAATTTTTATTACAAATTATAAGGTAAAATAAATTTTACGAATATGTTTTTATATAAAAATTAACTAATAATTATTTCAGTTAACCGAAAGTACTACCTAAAAAAATAAATTTACATCTAAATTATTGAAAATTTATTGTTAATGGCAAATTGCAGTAAAAATGTCAAAGCTGTTCTTTTATATCATATTTAATAGAGTATTTATATATTTATAATCTCACAGATTATGATTTTAATACAGTTATCCTTAAAATACCGTTACCGAAATAACTGAAATACTGTTATCCTTAAAATACTGATACCGAAGTAAATGAAATATCGGTACCCTTAAAATGCCGTTACCGAAATAAATCAAATACCCTTATACCTAAAATACCGTTACCGTTATTTTTAATTTTCTGCTTTTGGTAATCGCAAATGGTTATTGAGTATTTTTCATATATTAAGTTGATAAATCGGTTTTGTTTTTATTCTCGTTAGTTTTTTGGAAAAATATTTGCGATATACATCGAAATAACTGACTACCGTTACCCTTAAAATACCGTTAGCGAAATAATCAAAACACCGTTGTCCTTAAAATATCGTTACCGAAATGACTAAAATACCGTTAAAATATCGATAAGTGAAATAACGTTATCTTTAAAATGCCCTTATCGAAATAATCTGAAATAGCGTTACCCTTGCCGATAACCGCATCGTTTTGGTTATCATCCATGGAAAAAATAGATTTCCTGAATGTTCTAAATCAACCTACTGTCGCAAGGGATTTACTATATCCCTCTAGGAATTATATGGGAATTCTTATGCTTAAAATATGGACAAGGTTTAATATAAAAACTACTTATTTGTGGGAATGCTTCGCTTGATATATCTACTACTCAAATTGTTTGCAATGTTTGTTGTTCTTTGGTATGGCAACATACATTTTGTTATTATTTTAAAAGCTTTCAAACAGCTGACAATAAATGACTCTCATTCAGTGCGAATCCACCACTTTCATTTTAAAAGCTTCAAATAAATGAAGATGAATGTATTAAACAGCTATGATGAAAGTATTAAAAAACTTGTTGAAATTTATCAGAAACCAATATTTCTTTGAAACTGTTTGCAAGTTTAGAAATTACGTGTACCGATCAAAAAGGCAGAGCGGATAATTTTTGTATGTTTTATTGAGGTTCTTATACAGAGAGCTGATTCATCATTTCTAAATAAATTCCACTGTATTTACAAGTGCAACCAAACTTACAAAAATGTCGATGTTTGGTAAGGAATTTGAAAAAATATGGCCGACAACTAGCACCCCGTTAAATCTTACCGATTTTGGTAAGAATTTATTGAAGCAATGTGCAACAATTAATAAACCGGACACGAAAGAAGTGGATATAAATGAATTTAAACAAAAATCAACAAATTTTCCTTTAAAGGTATAGGAATATAATAAGTTTATATTGTGTGAGCCTACACTTAAAAAAATAACAAAAATACATAAAATATTAGCAATCAAATAAAGTATTTTGAAATCACAAGTTTTTGGTAAAAAATTATCAATTAAAAAAAATATGTTAAAATAAACTCGAAACTTTTTAATTTCAAGAAATCTGTTAAAATAAATGAAAATCTATTAAAATAAACTGAAAACTTGTTAATTTCGAGAAATTTTTTAAAGACGTTTTATTTTAAGTACCTTTATCAAATTTATTTTCTTTAAAATTTTGGTTTTTTAGTTCGGTACTGATACTTGTCGTGTCCAAAGTCAACCCGAAGACCGTTACCCTAATATACAAAAACAAATAGCCTCTGCTTATCCCGTTATACACGAACGCGTTTTACAATTATATTTGGATTTTTTGGAACATAAATGTCTATATGGTAAGTTTTTAGCGAAGATTTTTATTTTTGTTTAGTATGGGGCAAATAAACAACAATGAGGGTGTTCACAGTTCATGCTATTTTAAGTAGTAAATTAGCATTTATCGTAAATTTGACAACTTTCTATTATGCTATTTCACAAAGTTATTTAGCATATTAGCACTTAAACTGTGAATTCCTTCAATGATCATATTATTTATAATTAACTTAACTGTGTTGCCACTTTTAGTTGAAATCCAGTGATGCCAACTTTGTCATAGAAAAAAGCGCAAGAAATTTTCAAAAAAGGGTAAAAACGCGTAAATTTCTGTTTAAAAAAGGATAAAAAGCACCAAACAATTTTAATAACAATTTTTAATTTTTTTACAAAAAATTATCGTGTTTCAAATAGTTTGATTAAAAACAAAGTATAGACAATAAAAAAATGTATAAAATATAATAAAATCATTTTTGCAACATTTTTAAACTTAAGTAAATTTTTTCTGATTATAATAAAAATCAGAGAGAAATTAATCGTTTTTTAACCCTTGCGACACTATTGGGAACATATGTCCAAGCAATGTTTTTTACATCATAACTTTATTGAGACATAATGTCCCACAGAAAAACCTTATTGGGGATTATACATATGTATATAATATATTCCAGGATAAAGGTAGGGATCTTCTACTTCTCATGTATCCCAAACATCTTATATATTTGCCTTGTAATTGTATTTTCCGACAAAGTTGAAAAACCCTACCAGATTTCGAAAGAAACTAAGGACTGAAAGGATTAAAAAATTTAAAATTTTTGCTATACATAAATTTTTGTTAAATTTGTATAAATAGCGAAACGTGCATAATTAAAAATTTTCGTGCATAATTAAAAATTTGGTACATCAAAAAAAAAAAAAACTAACGTATTGTTATTGAAATAAAAAACAAGTGTTACCAGATTTCATGCTAGTGATATAAAAACAAAATACAAAACAAGCGTTAAAAGCGCAAAACGCGCTAAATAAATTTGGAAAAAGCACCATTTAGCGCTTTTTTCAGTTACGCGTTTGGTTAATATTTTCCGTATTTTTTTACACTTGAAATAGCAACAGATTTAGCGCGAAAGCCACTAAGTTGGCAAAGAAGTCTAACGTTTTGTATCGAAAAATGTTAGCCTTTGCAGACATGTGTAATTCTTATGACAACATTTTTCGATACAAATTAAGGAAGCAGGGAGAGTTGGTACCTCTTTTAGATTATATGCTCGTTGGTGTTAATATTGAATTTAGACTGAGCATAAAGTACCTAGTTTTTGTACAAAACTAGTTTCTGCTTGTTTTTTTATACATGCGTTTTAACAATACAAAACCAGCAAGAGCCAAAATATAGGTAGTTTTTGCTAAATGAAGTATAAAAGTCTTTGTTTTAAACAAAGAGAGTATGTGGCCGTATTCCCCATGTATTTGTTGTTGCAAAGTCACAATAAATTATATTTATTCAAATTTTTGTTTGAAAACTTCAAAAAAATTAAGACCTGATATCGACACAAACATAACATTGTGTCGATAAAATAAAATAAAATTTGAATTTTATTGTTGTTTTGTATGAAAAGTTAAGACTCTCAATCTTGAAAATAGTCTTATGATGGTCACAGTGAGTCACAAGTAGGAATATGCACCTAAATCTAAAAGAGAAACCAATTTAGCTGAAAATTTCCAAGTGGGCTTTTTTTTGCCGAAAAGTGAAAACATTAACACTATATGGATCAACTTACACAAAATAATAATTTTTATCAAATAAAAAAAATATTTTTTTGATCCATTTGAAGTGATATTTTTCCGAAAATTATGAAAGATGTTATTCTGTAAATTTCCTAGTGTGGCGTTTTTGGCCAAGAGTATAAAAATTAACCACATATGGATAGCGTTACATAAAATAATTATTTTTATCCAGTTGAGATTTTTTTTTATCAATTTAATGGCTCCACAATCTCGTAGTCAAAATTAATATTAAGTTTCATGGGTCTTTTCTGACCCCAGGCCACTAAGGGTTAAAGATTTTTCAAACAAATTCAGGGTTGGCTGGCAATACCGCTAAAATACCGTTATCGATTCAAAACCCTCTCAACTGACTACCGTTAGCCCTAAAATACCGTTACCGAAATACCCGGAATACCGTTACCGTAATAACTGAAATACCGTTATCCTTAAAATACCGATACCGAAATAAATGAAATATCGATAACCTTAAAATACCGTTACCGAAATACGTGAATTAGCGTTATCCTTAAAATACCGTTACCGTTATTTTTAATTCTCTGCTCTTGGTCATTGTACGTGGTTATTGAGTATTTTACATAAATAAAGTCAATTTATTCGAATTGTTTTTACTTAAGTTTGGATTTTGCAAAAAACAATGCGGTATATCCCGAAATAACTGACTACCGTTACTCTTAAAATACCGTTACCGATATAGCTGAAATACCGTTAACCTTAAAATACCGTTACCGAAATAGCCCAAATATCGTTATCTTTAAAATACCGTTACCGAAATAACTTAAATACCGTTATCCTTAAAATAGCGATACCGAAATAAATGAAATAGCGTTACCCTTAAAATACCCTTACCGAAATAACCTAAAATATCGTTACCCTAACGATAACCGCATTCGTTTCAGTTACCATCCATGAACAAATGTAAAGATAATTATAGTCTAACCAAATTTAAGTGACGTTTTTTCGAAAACTGTGCAAAATTTGATGAAAAAATTAAATTTTTTTTTAATTTTTGGCAAAATGAGCAATTTTTGTAAAATGTCCTGGAAAGCAGTCGCTCCAAACACAAACTCGAATTATCATTTTTCAATTAATTTTTTTCTTTAATATCAACTATTATGTGGTACAAATAGCAATCGACATATCCAAATTAGGCATTGTAAAAAATCTTAAAAATTAATTTAAAAAAAACACGTTTTTGCAATTTTATAAAATGCGTGGGTCATTTTGGATTCCAGGCTAAAGTGGGTTAATGATATCCGATGAAGTCAAAATTCAATGTCTGAATCATTTTGACTATATTAAATGAATAAATGAAATAATATATTTTTTTTCGAAATTTTAAATTTTACAAATTTTTAATAGTAATTCACTGTTTTTCCAACATGGGCCATTTTTGTCCAACTTTCGGCACGGGTTAACGTTTTCCAAAAAAAAAATCGATTTCTTCCACTTGGGACCATTTCCAATAAAACTGGGGGGTGTAATGAACTAAAATCGACAAATCGCTATTTTAAGGGACAGACATACAGACGGACTGACATCATTAAATCGAAACAAAAAGTGATTCTGAGACGATTGGTATATTAAAAAGTGGATCTATTTAGATCCCATATTTTTGGTGTTACAAACATCAGCACAAACTTATACCCTGTCCACGTACTGGTGTAAGGTATAAAAATTCACAAATTTAGGGTTGAAAACCCAAGTCTGGCAAGTCTGGTGTTAAATGTCTTCGTTTTAAATTTTGTTGCCAGATAGACTAGATTTTGACAATCGGCTTGTTAAGATAAAACAATTTTTAAAGTTTTATTAAATATTGAAATAAAAATTTGTTCATTCGAATTCAAAGAAAACATTTTTAAAACACAAATTCAGAATGTTTTAAGGGATTTACTTGAATTTTGTTAAAATTTGTATTTTGTTGGAATTTGGTAACGTGATAGAGAAATATAATCCACAATCGACCAATCTGATCGTTTGGACTTTATTTTGGATTTATTTACCCAGGAAAATTTTCTGATGCAAAGAATCGGTTGTAGAATAACTAAATTTCCTTTATAACCTAATTTCAATTCTATGACCGCACTCAAAAAAGTTTGTCGGTAGAATCTACTGAAAATGACAATTAAAAGAAAGGTATATGAATTTAAAAAGACGACAAAGGTATTTACCTTTAAAATAACTAATTTTAAATGTTGAAAAATAACTAACAAATGCATTAAAAATGACTAAAAATGTCGTAAAATTAACTGATGAATTTTTACTACAAAATTTTTAAAACAACTGACAGAATTAGTAAAAACTACTGTTTTTTACAGTTATTTCGTTTGGTATTGTAAAAGTATTTTTAATAAAAAAAAAACAATTTCTTTCTTTCGATTAAACAAATATGTGTAATTAGTTCAGCCTATTTATAATTGTAAGTCAAAATTCCAAACGGTTCTACAGTTATTATTTTATGCATTGCAGATACCAATTTCTGATTTTTATTTGCAAACTAGGAATATATTAATTATAACAAAATTTTCAGTGTAATCCAACGAAAATTTTTTATTTTTTAAATAACTAACAAAAACAACTGTTTACTGTAAAAATACTGTTTTGGTAGTTGTTTATTATATTAAAAGTAACTGTTTTGAGCAACTGTTACGAAATTACAGTACTTTTCTTTAGTTCTTTTTTTAAATAACTGTCACAACAGCTGCTTTGTATTTTCCATAGAAAAACAACCGTAATTACTAGGCTGGGTCGATTTGTGGGGAGGCAAAAAAATCGCCCATGGCTCAGGGAAAATCGTATTCTAGGGATCAAAATAAGAAACTTTGCCGAAGGAACCATACCTCTAAAACGAATTCTACTACCCCTAACTGTTGACTTTTGTCCCGTAGGGTCAAGTTTTGAAAAATCCCACTTTGACCCATTTAGAGTGCCCCAATCGAGTCCAAATGTATGACCGACCCCCACTAACTTTGGAGGGCCGATCCACCCATGCCAGTGGTGCACCCCCTGGAACTCCCCTGGGGGGTTCCCCATACAAACATTTTAAAAAATCACCATTTTTGGCACTTTATTTTATTATTTTTTATTTATTTTATTTATTTTTATTATTTTATTTATTTTTTCTCCTTAGAAATTTATTTAGTCAGAACATATGTAAATGAAAAAATTAATTTAACTTAGTAATAGAAAAGAAAAAATGCCCAGACTTGAAAGCAAAAAAGACTTCAAACAGTAATTTTTTTTATTTTCTTTTCTATTACTAAGTTAAATTAATTTTTTCATTTACATATGTTCTGACTAAATAAATTTCTAAAGAGAAAAAATAAATAAAATAATAAAAATAAATAAAATAAATAAAAAATAATAAAATAAAGTGCCAAAAATGGTGATTTTTTAAAATGTTTGTATGGGGAACCCCCCAGGGGAGTTCCAGGGGGTGTGCCACTGGCATGGGTGGATCGGCCCTCCAAAGTTAGTGGGGGTCGGTCATACATTTGGACTCGATTGGGGCACTCTAAATGGGTCAAAGTGGGATTTTTCAAAACTTGACCCTACGGGACAAAAGTCAACAGTTGGGGGTAGTAGAATTCGTCTTAGAGATATGGTTCCTTCGGCAAAGTTTCTTATTTTGATCCCTAGAATACGATTTTCACTGAGCCATGGGCGATTATTAAATCGACCCGCCCTAGTAATTACAGTTGAAAAAAACAACTACTGATTCCTACACAAAAAAATGTCATGTAGTAACTTTCAAACTTTTTTGAGAATCAGTTATGGAACCAGTTCTAGAACTGATACTCTATCAGTTATAGCTTACATATAAGATCCGTGGAACGGCTTCCATGGAATCTGTTCTTGTGGAAACAGTTGTAGAATTGGTGTGGTTGGAAACGGAATGTAAAAAACTTTGTCGGGTTGCTAAAAATTAGCCCAAACATTTTTTTTTTAATTTTTCTTTGTTACTTTCAGGGTTGGCATACAATATCGCTAAAATACCATTATCGATTGAAAACACTTTCAACTGGCTAACGTTAGCTGTAAAATACCGGTACCTAAATAACCGAAATACCATTAAATATCAAATATCGTTATCCTTAAAATAACGACACCGATAACGATATCGACAACCATAAATACCGTTACCAAAATAAATAAATAACCTTATCCTTAAAGTACCTTTACCGTTACTTTTAATTCTATGCTTTGGGTAACTGCCAGTGGTTATTATTTTACATAAATTAAGTTGATTAATTTTAGTTAGTTTTTTAGGAAAAAATGCTGTATGTAACTGACTACACTAATAGAAAAAAGTCCGTAGAAAATTTAGTAAAAACTACTAAAAATTAGTTAAAAATGATGCTACAGAAAAAAACTGCTAAATTAGCAGATTATTTTTGCTATATATTAGTAATATAAGAACAGCAAAACTAAAACTGTTAAATATACAGAATTTTAGTTATATATGAGCTAAATTTTTGTAAATGGAGATTAGCAAATTAACCTGCTAAAATCAGCAAAAAATTTTGCTAAATAATTAGTAGCCTAAAAAATCACCAAAAAATTTAAAATTTTCGAAGTTTTTTTTTCCATTTTTTTTTTAAATACAAATAAAAATCGAGCCTTTTGAAAACAGCAGTTTACAATTTTTTAGCAAATATTTCTGCTGATTTTAGCAGAATAGACTGCTATTTGCATTCAACTAAATTTAGCTTAAAAATAGCAAAAATTTTGTAGATTTAACAGTTTATTTTTGCTATTTTTAGTCTACAAATATTTAGCAAAATTTTCTGCAGATTTTACAGTACAATTTGCTATTTTCAATTAACTAAAAGTTAGCCTAAATATAACTAAAATTCTGTAAATTTAGCAGTTTTAATTTTGCTGTTCTCATTTTACTAGTATTTAGTAAAAAAATCTGCTAATTTTAGCAGTTTTTTCTGCAGCATCATTTTTAACTAATTTTTAGTAACTTTTTCTGCTATTTTTACGGATTTATTTCTATGAGTGTACTGTTACCGTTACGAAATAATTTAAATAAGCGTTACACTTACCGATTAGCGCATCGTTTCGGTTTCCATCCTTGGTTAATTTTTATTATTTGACATTTTATCCAAAACCAGTATAAAATCGATTCATAAATATTGTAGGAATTTTCTTTCTTCGGCACTTTTTTCTGTTGCGGTTTGTTGAGTTGAGTTGGGTATGGGCTGTATAAGTAAAACCGTGAAGTTCGTCGATGAACCGTACCCCAGAGAGGAAAACTAATAAAAGAAGCAAGAAAAAGAAAAATTTGACTAAAATTAAAAGTAGAAAGAGGATGTAGTCTCTGTCTTGAATTTCTCAATGTTCTTAATGAACCTGAGAAAATTAGACAGGGGTAATTTATAGACAGCTTGCATAACAGTACACTACTACCCAAAATGCAATGTCTAAAGAACGCTAGTCAGTAATTTTTGTGTTTTTTTCGTTCCACTTTTTGGGCGCCATTTGTTAATGTCGTATTTCATCAAATTTGAGTTAAAAATGTTAATTTCAAGTTTAATTCAAAATATTGCTCTTACCAAAAGTTTTAATAAAATAAATTCTATTTTATCTCTTAATTTTCAACTAAATATTTAAAATTATCAATTGTTTGAAATTTAGGTATTTTATATTTGTAAGTTCTACCTTTTTGAAGTAAATGACCTCTAGCTTTATATCTTCATATAGGATTTCCCCTGGAGAAAAAACTTTATCAAAATTTATCTCTCATCGATTTGATACAAAGATTGCTCGAAAAACGTTGTGTAGCATTTGTGGGTCCACACGATTTTTATAAATTACTAAGCGGGGAAGAGGGAGTTGGTAATATAAATTATCCAAAAATTGGCACAAACCATGAAGAAGAACCCTTTGTCTTAAAGAATATAATTTCCTATGATGAAGTTAAGGTACATAGTTTACTTTAAAAATCTCTTTTTACAAATTGATTATTTTGAATGTATCCCCTTCTATACATATATTTAGCTATCAGCTTTATTATCTATATCTTCCCACTCCGAGTTAATTAATGATGGTAATCGCCGCAATAATGGCATAATTGAAAAAGATTTTAGTAAAATCGAACGTGAAGGTGTGATAATAGGTATCATAGGTGCCAGATTTCAAAAACCTTTTTTTATGGAATATGAAGATATAATGATAACATCTAAACAAAATACCCGAGATAACGGTTATGACTGTAAAATAGAAAACGCTTTGAACAGTAGCGGCGATTCAAATATTCAACGTTTAATTGATAAACGTAAATTATGGCAAAAATTTTATGAACATCAGGATATTCTATTTGAAAAACTACCCAAGGATAATAAAAGATTTAGCAAAGTTTTAAACGGCAGCTTTGATAATGTTATGATGAAAAAACGTTATGCCCTAACCTTTGATACTTTACTCCTGGAAAGTCAGGCTCGTGCTGAGAAACTCAAAAAACTGGCCTATGTGCATGTAGTGGGGGCCGGCTTAGGAGTTTGGAGAGTTGCTGATCATCAAATTCAAATATTTTTAGAATGTTTTACCCAACGTGTTAAACACTTATTGCCAAAACTTAATAATATAGGAGTTTTACACTTTTCCTGGTTTAATACCCAAAAATGCGGTGATTTAAAACATAATGGCATCTTTAAATCGGTATCACATCCCTTGGGTGGTATAAAAACTTTTATGGAAAATCGAAATCCTGGCGAAAAACTAACAGCTCCTTTATATGGTAATATGTTGTTGGTTATATCATATGCCTGGGATGCAAATGCTTTACCCGGTAATGAATTTTGGTTTGTAAGTTTTAAGATCTAATTAGGAAATACTAGGAAATTATCTATCTTCTCCTGTAACTCTCTTTTTTCATTTTAGGGTAGTTTAAATACTTCCAATGATCCTTCGGCTGCCTGTAGTACTTTGATAACAGAATTACACAATCCTCATATAAATACAGAATATGTTCAAGGCAGTAACTTGCATATAGCATCAGCAGAATATGGTGTCATACATATAAGTGATTATGTTAAGAAGATTGCAAATCAATTGTAAAACTATATTTGAAATTATACAATACTTTCTATATTAAAAAAAAAAAAAAAAATTAAAATTTCATTTAATAAAATATTTTTGCATCAACTATGTCTCAAATGTACCGGTTTTATTAAAGGAATTAAATATGCTAAAATCCTAAACATATTTAACAAATTGTGAAAAATAATCCGTTGTAGGCATGTCCCTATCCGGATTTCATTCTTGCCTAAGGAAATCGTCAGGGGACGACGTTTTTAGAATTTCTGGAAATATTTGTTAAGTTAAATTACAAACTCAATGAGAATTTCTTGTTCTCGTCTAGGAGCGTTATTAAACATTTAAAATATCAAAGAAAAAACAACAACAGAAAATTTTCCACAATTTGCTTTGTCATCTTCCAATATACTACTCTGTTATTTTGACAGATCTAGCAATGTAGTGACATCCATTCATGTAGAAACAACAATAGAAAAAAATATTTTCTAAAGTGTCAGTAACATTTAAATTTGCACAATCACTTGCATATTAGCTTTCTCAATTTTATCTTATCGAGATATACATTAATAGCATTAAAGGAATTAAATATTCTAAAATCCCAAACGGTTTTAGTTTTCCATAAATAACAATATGTATTTTAAAGTGGTTATTTCTAAGGGCGCCCAACGCCCCAGCTTATTTTAATAAATAATGTCTATTGAACGATTTGTCGTAAATGTCGATTAAAGAAAATATCAACTGTCTAAGCTTACTAACATAGTCCTACTGATAATTACTTTAACTCTAAGAAAAAGTTACACAATCGGACTTCTCAATTTCATAAAAAAATAATAAAATTTGTATGAGGACCACTTTGAGGGCTGAAAATAGAGGGTGGGTATGTTTAGAGAAAATGTCGGGGTTGAAAAAGTATTGGCGGTCGGTCATACATATCACTCCTCTAGGAGCACCCTTGGCACAGTTATAGCGTTGACAGCAAATTTTATAAAAATGTAATTTTTTGGAGGGGGGATTAATGGGGTCAGTCTTATATTGCACCACTCTAGGGGCGACTCCGTAGGAGTTGTGGGGCTTTTTGTGGATTTTTAACCCTTCATCACCACCTTTGACCCCGATGAGGAGCCATTAGCCCCCACCCTAACTCCATTTTTGGCTCATGCAAACTTCATAAAATTCGTATTACTAAAGATCTCCATACAACGCTATCCCTGTTATACAGTCATGTGCAATATAATAGGGACATTAAAGTTTTTTTCTAATTTTATTCTAATGTCTGTTTTTTTATTTTGTCACTTGTTTTAAGTAGGCCTGGCTTTTAATGAAAAATAAGCGATATCGACCTTCTTTCAAATTGCATAGTAAAATTTAGCGAGTACTGATCAGTTCTGTAAAAACTGTATATTTTTTAGAATTCCTACAAAATTTCCTTAAGTATTGCATTATTTTTTTCTGCAAATGGTCGCCACACTTAAAATTACAGTGCCTTAAACATGACCAAATTTTTCTTTGTTTTTAGCGATTTTAAAATAAAGTTAACAACACTGAAACTTTAAAGTGAATGAGCTTATTCTGTACTTAGCGCGGTATAACAAATCAGTCAAGGTTTTTTTACGTTATAGTATAAAGCATTCCGTATTTAAATTTCAGTGTTGTTAACTTTATTTTAAAATCGCTAAAAACAAAGAAAAATTTGGTCATGTTTAAGGTACTGCCATTTTAAGTGTGGCGACCATTTGTAGAAAAAAATAATGCAATACTTAAGGAAATTTTATAGGAATTCCAAAAATATATAGTTTTTACAGAACTGATCAGTAATCGCTAAATTTTACTATGCAATTTGATAGAAGGTCGATATCGCTTATTTTTCATTAAAAGCCACGCCTACTTAAAATAAGTGACAAAATAAAAATACAGACATCACGTTAAAATTCTACACAATTTTCTAAACTATCTCCTCGGATCTTAGGGCGAATCTATCCACTATTTTGATCTTTAAAAATAAAAAATACGAGAATAAAATTAGAAAAAAACTTTAATGTCCCTATTATATTGCACATGACTGTACATGTCACATAACTAACCTAAGCCACTCACCTGATCCCTCGTGACATGACATTTTTTAGTGACATGTCACGAGGGATCAATTTCACTCCGGTGTATCTAGATAACATTTTTGGGGAGTAAAGTTACATTATTTTTATTAATATTTCAATTCTTTTTTATCACTTTCTATTTAAAATTTTAATCCTGGGGCAGGAAATATCCCAATTTACTTTGCCCTGGATCCGCGCCTGACCACTTAAAAAGGTCAACTTCTATTCGTATAAAAGGACCAGTTCTAGGGCAGTTCGCAAAAAATGGTACCCAATAAAAAGCAATCTCATACTGATAGTAACCCCTTTTTATAAATTGCATCCAAAGTAACACATTTATCTGCCGTAAAATCTCTTACTGATACGAAGATTTGTCACAAATGTCACTAATATGATGAATTCCAACTTTTTTAAATGACACCCAATGGTACTTAAATATTTGAAATCTCTCACTGATAGTAAAATTAGTATTAAGTATTGGCTCCCAATGTAATACAATTAAATATATGTATAACTTTAAATCTCTTACAAATTTGATTATTACTTGGGTTCTTTGAGAAAACCCGATTTCATTATGAAGATTTAGATTAGAAACTAATGGAACCTTACTAGGATCTAGACTAAGAAAGCCGAATAAACGAATTTATGTAACTGATAGACCTGTTAGACAGTCGAAAACTGGATGTGCGTTTAGTACAGTACGGAATACATTTGACAGGGACTGAGAAGACTACGAGTTCTTACTGATGTGTTTTCTCGTCCAGTTTTGTAACCGGTTCTAAATTAATATATTCTAGTTTGAAGAAAAAAGCCTATTGCTAATAGGCAAACTCGCTATATAATAAACTGGTTGAAAAATATAAATTAGAGCTATGCTAATGAAATACAATTAGGCATATGGGTTTTTATGCTGCCATGATCCTTACTGCTACTCAGGAATTGTAAAGTTAGTTGGGGCCACGTGTATCCTACTGATACCCTCTTTTCAAATCTGCAGTTTTCCATCTGCAGCTGCGAATGCCCATTACACTGAATGCTCATTCTTCCCACTATCCGCAACCTGTAGAGGCGCGCCGCAGCACTTCAGCTGTGATTTTCTATGAGATTTTATATAACAGCTTCATCAGGGATATTTTTATAACTCCAAAGGGATTTTAGTTTCTATAAAGATTTTTCAGAGCCTAAATAGGGTCTTAACTAAACAAAATGATCTCTACTTCGATACTTACTGATAGTAAAAGTTTTATTAAGGCAATGGCGCCCAACCTGACATTATCACATTAATTCATTCTTGAAAACTTCTAACAACCCTCAAAATTTAAATCTCAAAGAACCGTGTATTTGTATCCAATAAATAAGAGACCTTGTTCTTAAATCTTTTAATTTAAAACTTTTTCTCAGAAAATCCGAAATCTTAAAACTTCAGCCCTATCAAATAACTTGTCTATTTTCAATTACAGGCTATCCCTTAGAAAAAGAACTATATCAAAAAATGTCCTTAAACGATTTCGTACATCGATTACTAGTGAAACGTTGTGTAGCTTTTGTGGGTTCTAGCGATTATTATAAGTTACTGACAGGTGAAGAAGGAGCTGGTATTGCAAAATATCCTAAAATTGGTACAGATCTTGAGGAGGAACCATTAGTTTTGAGAAATGTTTTGTCCTATGATGAAGTAAAGGTATTTCATTTCAAAATTCATATTCATGATTAAACATTTTAATATAAATTGTATTAATATTTAGCTCTCAGCTTTTTTATACATTTCCTCACACTCTGAATTAATTAACAATGGTAATCGTGGTAATAATGGCATTATCGAAAAGGATTTTAGCAAGATAGAACGTGAAGGTGTGGTATTGAGTATCATAGGTGCAAGATTTCAAAAACCACATTTTATGGAATTCCAAGATGTTGTTATAACACCTGAACAGAATATTTGGGAAAATGGTTATGGTTGTAATGACTCAGGTGCATCAGTATTCAGATCTCCTAGTGATGCTAATCACAAACGTCTGATTGAATATCGTAAATTATGGCAAAAGTTTTATGAATATAAAGATTTTCTTTATGAAAAACTACCCAAAGATCCCAAAAGATTTGGTACAATTTCAACTGTAGGCTTTGATAATGTTGTAATGAAGAAACGTTATGCCCTTACATTTGATACTTTACTGCTAGAAAGTCAGGCTCGAGCTGAAAAACTTAACAAACTGGCATATGTTCACATAGTGGGAGCGGGTTTAGGAGTTTGGAAAGTGGCTCATCATCAAACTATAATATATTTGGAATGTTTTACCCAACGTTTAAAACACTTATTACCAAAACTTAATAACATACATGCTTTACATTTTTCTTGGTTTAATGTCCTTAAATGCGGTGATTTAAAACATAATGGTTTTTTAAAATCGAAATTACATCCTCTGGGTGGCATTAAAACTTTTATGGACAATCGTAATCCAGCTGATAAACTAAAAAGTTCCTTATATGAAAATATGCTGTTGGTTATTTCATTTGCCTGGGATGCTAATGCTTTACCTGGCAATGAATTTTGGTTTGTAAGTATCGAGAATTATGATGGAAATCTCCTAAGGATTATTAAAACTAAAGACACTACAATGCAGGGAATGGGCAGAATGAATGCAACCAAGACAATTCCGCATATCCTCTATTTTGTAGTGTATTTGGTTTAATTATTTAAATAATTTTTTTTTTTATTATTTTAGGGTCGTTTAAGTGACTCTAGTGACTCGTCTACTGCCGCTAGTACATTGATTACGGAATTGCATAATCCTCATATAAATACTGATTATGTTCAAGGCAATAATTTGCATATAGCCTCAGCAGAATATGGTGTCATACATATAAGTGATTATGTTAAAAAGATCTCAAATCAGTTATAAAATATAAATATTAAAATATTTAAATGTGTCATATTAATAATTAATAATAGATTTTGAAATTAATTACTACCATAAACTTATAAAATTCAACAAAATGGCGTTTTTAATAAAACTGGTATGTACCGAAAAATTCTTGTTTTTTATAATTTTGATTCAGGAAAAAATTATGCGATTTAAATATTTATTGTAAGCGTGTCTTCAGAAGCATATAATTCTAAAGTAGCGCTTTTATTGATGTTACCATTTTTTAAAAAAATAAATTGAAGATTATTCGATTTCTTTCTTTCCCGTCTTGTGTTTAGGGTTTCCCGGCTTGTGGTTCCCAATACCCTACCGATGCAGGGTATTGCTAGTGCATTAGTGTCTAATCGAAATCTATGTAGTGATAAAAAAATACTTTTTCCCATTAGAAAAAGCTTTCTTCCTGAGGATGTTTCTAAAGGAAAAACTTTTCAGGATCTAAAGCTTTTATATAACAATCTAATGATCATATTATTTTTTTATTAAAAATTGTTTAGAATCAGAGTCTTTTCATAATAATAAAAATTCCCCGAACTATACGGTATATTATTAAAAAATGTCTTCAAACTATTCGCAAGACCTAGGAAGAGTTTGAGGACAGTCCCCAAACTCATAAAATGTCTCCAGAGTAAACTGTAAACTTGTAAACAATAAAAAATATATGTTCTTAAAAGTTTCAATCATAAAAAATTCTTTTTAAATATATTTTTATCGGGATATACATTAATTGCATTAAAGGAATTAAATGTGTTAAAATCCCAAAACTTATTTAACAAATTGTGAAAAATAATCTGTTAAAGGCATTTCATTCTTGTCGTTAGGGGACGACGTTTTTAAAATTTCTAGAAATATTTGTTAAGTTAAATTACAAACTCAATGAGAATGTCTTGTTCTCGTCTACACCTTTTGCAATTTTAATTCAGAAAATATCAATTGAAATTCAGAAAATATCAATTGAAATTCAGAATTTCCATTTGAAATTCAGAAAACATCAATTGAAATTCAGTATTTCCATTTGAAATTCAGAAAACATCAATTGAAATTCAGATTTTCCATTTGAAATTCAGAAAATATCAATTGAAATTCAGAAAATATCATTTGAAATTCGGAAAATGTCAATTGAAATTCAGAAGATATCATTTGAAATTCAGAAAATATCATTTGAAATTCAGAAAATATCATTTGAAATTTCGAAAATATCAATTGATATTCAGAAAATATCATTTGAATTTCAGAAAATATCAATTGAAATTCAGAAAATATCAATTGAAATTTAGAAAATATCAATTGCAATTTAGAAATCGTCATTTGAAATTCAGAAAATATCAATTGAAATTCAGAAATCGTCATTTGAAATTCAGAAAATATCAATTCAAATTCAGAATATATCAATTGAAATTCAGAAAATATCAATTGAAATTCAGAAATCGTCATTTGAAATTCAGAAAATATCAATTCAAATTCAGAAATCGTCATTTGAAATTCAGAAAATATCAATTGAAATTCAGAAATCATTATTTGAAATTCAGAAAATGTCAATTGAAATTCAGAAATCGTCATTTAAAATTCAGAAAATATCAATTGAAAATCAGAAAATATCTTTTGGAATTCAGAAAATATCAATTGAAATTCGGAAAATATCATTTGAAATTCAGAAAATATCATTTGAAATTCAGAAAATATCATTTGAAATTCAGAAAATATCATTTGAAATTCAGAAAATATCAATTGAAATTCAGAAAAATGTAAACAGAATTTTTTATAGAATCCGGCCAGGTAGATAATGTTATACTCTATAAAAAATTTATATGTATATGGATTTCATCAAAATACGTTTGATTAACAAGTGGGCGTAAAATTCATTTTACTTACGCGAGTGAGAACTATTTCAAATTTGTGTGCCTCAATGATTTTAGGTAGACTAATTTCTTTCTTGTTACGAATTATAGCTCCAAAATGTAAGGCTGAAATTTAAAGCCAAATAATAGTCTTTAATGTCAGCGTTACGTTTTAATGTCTACATAATGAAATTAGTCTACATAAAATCCTTGAGGCACACAAATTTTAAATATTTTTCACTTGCGTGAGTAAAATGAATTTTACTTATTTTGATAAACCTCATATATAAATTTTTATAGGGGATAACATTATCTACCTGGACGGATTCTTTTAAAAAATGTGTTTACATTTTTCTGAATTTCAATTGATGTTTTCAGTATTTCAATTGATATTTTCTGAATTTCAAATGACGGTTTCTGAATTTCAATTGATATTTTCTGAATTTCAATTGGTGTTTTCTGAATTTCAATTGATATTTTCTGCATTTCAAATGACGATTTCTGAATTTCATGTGATATTTTCTGAATTTCAAATGACAATTTCTGAATTTCAATTGATATTTTCTGAATTTCAAATGACTATTTCTGAACTTCAATTGATATTTTCTGAATTTCAAATGATGTTTTCTGAATTTTAATTGATATTTTCTGAATTTCAAATGACGATTTATGAATTTCAAGTGATATTTTCTGAATTTCAAATGACGATTTCTGAATTTCAATTGATATTTTCTGAATTTCAAATTACGGTTTCTGAATTTCAATTGATATTTTCTGAATTTCAATTGATGTTTTCTGAATTTCAATTGATATTTTCTGAATTTCAAATGACGATTTCTGAATTTCAATTGATATTTTCTGATTTTCAAATTACAATTTCTGAATTTCAATTGATATTTTCTGAATTTCAAATGACGGTTTCTGAATTTCAATTGATATTTTCTGAATTTCAAATGATATTTTCTGAATTTCAATTGATATTTTCTGAATTTCAAATGACAATTTCTGAATTTCAATTGATATTTTCTGAATTTCAAATGATATTTTCTGAATTTCAAATGGAAATTCTGAATTTCAATTGATCTTTTCTGAATTTCAAATGGAAATTCTGAATTTCAATTGATATTTTCTGAATTTCAAATGGAAATTCTGAATTTCAATTGATATTTTCTGAATTACAATTGCAAAAGGTGTAGAAGCAGTATTAAACATTTAAAATATCAAAGAAAAAACATCGAAAAATTTAACACAATTTGCTTTGTCATCTTCCCATATACTACTCTGTTGTTTTGAAAGATCTAGCACCCATTCTGACATCCATTCCTGTATAAACAACAATAGAAAATAATATGTTTTCTAAAGTTTATTTAAATAAAATCATATGAATTTAAAAAACACTCTTCATTTAATATTTTCTTATTTTTTATATAATTTCGGTATTTTTAATATGTTGTGTAAGCGTTTACGCTTGTGTATAATAGAGTCTTATCATTCATGAACGAACTATTACAGCACAATTGAACGATCACTTATTTAAATGATATGAACTAGATGATCATTATTTGGTCTTGGAACAATTCACGATACGCAGTTCAGTCACAGCTCATAACAGAAATCTACACGAACTAGTTCACTGACTCAAATTGACGATAATGACCGAGTCAGCAAAGAATAATCACGTTTGTTGAGTTTCAATAAACAAGTTTAATTGAAAAAAAATTTTGGAAATTTGTCATATCAGCAAAATATTTAATTGATTCAATTAAAAATGGTTTTGAAATGTGAATTGAATTTTAACAATTATTTTGGTCACTTAAAATTTGGTGATATTTTTATCTGTGTAACATTGAGCACATTTAAAATTTCTTATTCATTGCCTAATTTTTTACCACTTTACAACACAAATTTCGAAAGCATTTCAACCCATTCAAAAATCGGCTCCAAACATTTGTTGGCTTTCAAATAGACTTTTGTAAGGCATCAGATAGTCGCCATACTCGACTTTAACTTTTTTACTCATTTGTATGTAAAACTACTGATAATTAATATATATTAGGGTGGCCCGCACTTGTATGGAAAAGAAAAAGTATATTTGGATTCTTCGCCATAAGTTTTTGTTGCTCCTTTTATCAAAATATACTTGTATACAAAAAATTGGCTCACTCGGCCGACATTAAAATGTCGCGATAATTCGCGTCATTTTTGCTCTGTCTCATATATTACGTACAGTTGCTAATTTATCATGTTATCATAGTTTATATATTTCTGACTGTTTTGTCACTGAAAATACTTTTTCCACTCTTTTAGCTTTGTTTGTGCAGCAATAATAATAAATCCGAGTAAAATTAATTTAGATATACTATTCACCGACGAGGTTATACTTTTTCAAAGTATTTTGGCCTACTAAGCACAAATCACAAGTCAAAAAAGTTCTACCGATCGTCCTTCCGAGTTGTGAATCATTCTTTCTTAAAGCATTTCAAAATCTTGTTATTTTTTTATGGATTTGAATTGAAGATAAAATTAACATTAATGTAAGTATAACCATGTTGAAGAATATTTTAAGGATTTAAATATTTCATATTCGAAACTTCAATAAATAGAACCAGTTAGCAATATAAAATTTGAATTTATTAAATTTCTATCTAACCCCAAAAATCCGTTGAATTCTCGTGACCTCTAAATATTGACCAATTTGCCTGAAATTTGGACAGAGCAGTATGCGAATAGAATGAGCTTAATGGAGAGAAAAATTCGACACTATTGTATTTTGGACCACCCTAATGCACATACACTAAAAGAATTATCTCCCTAACATTAGCCGTGTGTGCACCGCATTAAACTTTTCAAAGACGTAACTGATCATGTAGGTGAAGAAAATGTATTGAAAATAATTGCACTCTTTGGAATTTTACATTTTCACAATATTTTCACTGTGTATGTAAGTAAATATTGTATTGCATGATTCACTAACAAACAAATTGAACTTAAGACATTAATACAAGTAATTAAAAAAACCCCACAATTGTTTATCGATAAAATAAACATATATTTATAATGAAAACATTTAAAATTAGTATACATATCAACAATTACAAATTTTTGCACAAGGTGGCATCCTGAGAAGTTGTATTCCAAAACCACACAGCATTTATGATTCATTTTGAACAAAAAAATACACTTTCAATTTTATTACAAAAATATACATTATCTTTAGTTTAATTATAATATTTGCCCCAACAATGTCGGTATTCGGCAAAGAATTTGAACAAAATTGGCCATTAGTGAATTTTGATAATAATCTAACAAAATATGGTAAAAAATTATTAAACAAATGTTTGGATATAGAAAAACCAATTCATAAAAGTATTAATATAGAAGAATTTATAAGAAAATCGACAGAATTCCCTATAGAGGTGAGTAAACATAATAGTATAAATAAAAGGTAAAATATATTTATGTTTTCGAAAACTAAACAAATATTTTCACAGTTTCCTATTGATACCTGTAGAGTAAAATCTCAACCTTCTGAACGACATGCTAATATACAACAACAAATTGTTTCTGCTTATCCTATTATACATGAAAAGGTTGTATTTTTAATTATTGATTTCTTGGAACATAAACTGAAATATGGTAAGTTTGTTTAGGATAACTGTATGAATTATGTTAAGATATGGCAATATCTAAAGCTTTTTTAAAGTTTTTTTACACCTACTAATTGGATATTTTGCAGTGTTGCCATATTGATTCTGTTTTAAATTCTATCGTTAATCTATCGTTATTTTTGTAAAATATAATTTAAACTGATTTCTTCTTACTTCGATATTTAATGCTAAAATTTATAATCGTCGAGGGGTGTGCTAAATGTCATATGTGTTATGTTTGTCCCAACAACAAAAAACAGAATTCTTAAAATTTTTTAAAGCTGGAAAATATTGTTGTTTTTAGAACTAGAACCAGGCACCAGAATTTAAAAACGAGAAACCAAATTTTTGGGTTTTAATAAAAAAAAATTAATTAATTAATCGAAATTGAACATTTTTTTTTAAATATAAGTTTTAATAGAATAGTGAAATAAGGGATTTCTTGATGTATTAGATGGATGACGCTTATCCCTTCTTAGAACGTAGATTAAAGATATAAAATCAAAATTTTTAAATAATAGGAATGTACTAAAAATACAATCATAAAAATTCTTGATTTGCGTATTAGGTTTAGACAATATATTTACTACGAGTATTATACATTCCTGAAAAATGTTTCAGATATCTTTAAAATGGTAAAAACTTAATCTTAATCAGTTGAGTAGTTTTTAAAGATATTCGCGAAAACTATTTTTATTTTTTAAATTATATTTAAATTTGAATAGAAACCCTTTTTGATAAAAACTTTTTTTTGTTGATAAATACCCATAATAAAACTTTTCTGGTCCTTGACTAGGACTCAATCCAAAATTTTTTGATTGTGTATGAAGATAGGAAGAAATCTTAATAATCGGATATTTTAATAAAAAATACTTGATCCTCAATCTTAAAATTTTCTATAAGAAAACTCCTTAGTGTATGAGATTTTTTCTATTGGAAAGGCCTATGAATCTTTGTAAGAAACAATTTATTGTATCCGAGGTATTTTATATAGAAAGTGTCTGATTCTCGGAGAGTTTTCTATAGGAAAAAGTTATTATGAGTTTGAGGAATCTGACGGGAAAAAAATCAGATTCTGAGGAAATTTATGTAGGTTTTTAGATTAAAAAGTTTTTTTTATTTCAATTTATAATAATCTAAGAATTTTTTGATTAGAAAAATAAGACAAATTCCTTACAAACTACGAACTTTTCTATTCAAAAAATATTTTTCAGTATCTGCATAGGAATTTTCTATAAGAATAATTCTTATATTAGAAAGATTTTTTATACTAAAAATTCGTTACAAACTCAGAATTTTTTATAGTAATCTGAAAGTGATCCTTTAGTATCAATTTCGCAAAATCTGAGAGCTTTTCTACAAAAATAAAATATTAGAACTTTAGGGATTTTCTACCTAAGTATTTTTGTATAGAAAAACTCCTTAGAATATAAAGGCTCTCTCCTATAGAAAAAATTCTTCAGCTATGGTATTTTTTTTTAAACGTCCTCAGAATCGTAAAGTATTTTTATTGAAAAAAAAGTGCTTAGAATCTGAAGTTTTCTGAAAAAAAACTCCTCAAGATTTGCGGGTTTTTGTACAGGAAAAAGTCCTCAAAACAAAGGGGTTTTTATAAACACATCCTGAGATACCGAGGTTTTTTCAATGGGAAAGGTTTTACAGTTTTTACAGGCAAAAGACCATAGAATCTGCAAATTTTCCATTGGAAAAAATCCTTATAATCTAAAAGTTTGTACATCGGAAAAAATTATAAGAATCTGCGGCATTTTCTATCACAAGAAGTCCACATTTTTTAGACTCTAAGGAATTTTTTATAAAAGGGCCTTCAATATATGAGGGGTTTCTTATTCTCTGTATTCAGAATTACTTCCAAAAAAGCTGTAAAAATATACTAACGGATACGTTGGAAGCAATGAAAGTAGTGATTTTTTTGAAGTTGTTCAGAATTACTTCTCAAAAAGCAGAAAAAAACACTAATCGGTACTTTTGAAGCAATGAAAGAAGTAGGTTGTAAAGCATGAATTACAGTTTTTTTTTTTGTTGCGTGAATTAATTTTATTCACGCTCACACATGCTCACGAAGAAAAATATTAATCTCACATAACTCTTCCTACTCATGCTCACACACGCTCATGTAGCTATAGTAAAAATCACTCAATACTACGAAATTCTCACGAAAAACAGTAAAAATTACTGAGGGTATTCACAGTTCATGCTATTTTAAGTAGTAAATTAGCATTTATCGTAAATTTGACAACTTTCTATGGGTTAGACTTCCAAAAACATGTTATTTTACAATGTGAATTCCTTCACTAAAAATCTATGATAAAAAATTAAACTCACGCACGAATCACGCTTTCCTAACGTGAGCGTAGTAATTATTAATCAATCACGCGTGATTTGTGCTTGAAACAAGTGACTCATGAACATTTCGTGCAACGAAACTGCTTTAGAAATATTCCTTGTAATTTTCACAAAAATATTGAAATGTAGATACAAATATGATGAAAATCTGACAACTTTTGAGTACACGCTCACCATCCAGATCAATTTTGGACTCAAGTTCCAAATAAAGAGTTTTACTGATATTGGGATTTATTATCTCTATTTTCTGCACCATTGTCCCGCTCATACTCGTATAATAAGGAACAGGTCACTTAACGGAATTCGGTATTCTTCCCGAATAATGGACATATTCTGGCAATAGAGGTTATTATGTGAACGATTTTGAACGACTATAATTTTCCTACTTGTTTAATTGGAAAAGTTTTCAGAATTGTAATTTTTTATAATTCTAATTTGTTCTAAAGGCACATCTATACGAGAGAGAAAATTGCTAGATATAGAGCAAAAAACACCTCTAAATAGCTTAAATCATTCACAATAGAGCTAATAAGAGGTGTTTTTTGTTCTATCTCTAGAAGTTTTCTCTCTCGTGTAGATGTGTCTTAAGAAAAATATCCTTACAGAAGAACACTCCAAAGTGAAAACCCCGATTTTGCTGAGTTTGTCTTCCGTGTGAAAATCACCACTTCTGAACAGCACAAACCATCTTTCGCACGTTGAAATCGATTAAACATATTCAGGATAAGCTTCGGTGAGCAATCGATGTGCTTCAGCTGCACTTTTGTTTTCAAATTTTCAATTCCCGCAAATGATGCTTTGTTGGCACAAAATTCGACATTTTCGAAGCAAAAAAACACTTTGTTGTTTATAATATTTTATTTATTTTTCCAAAATGCCATAAAAGATATTAAAGACACAAACCATGTGTAAAAGATATGCCATCTGTTTTAAATCCCGCATTTTTAAATTATGCACCCAATAATAGAGAAAGCAAAACTAACACACCGGTATTTGATCTTATTAATCCAATCCCATTATTAGAGGCGTAATAGAACAAATCGAAATTTCAGTAAAATCGGTCTTCTTACACAGAAAGAATTTTCTTTTACAAGTTTCAGTGAACATTTTGACTAAACTACTGAATTCTTCTTCACAAAATTAATGAAAATTTTCTTAAATTATATGAAAAAGCTTCATAATTTTTATGAACCATTTTTTTAAGAAACTTTTTTATTGCGTGTAAGAAATTTTTAATAAATACCTCAGTCCTAGAACAATCCGACCTAACAAAGAAAACACAAACCCCTAAATTCATAAACGCTTTGTATAATTATAGGAGGTTTATTGAACAAATTTTGTATAAAAATGACGTTTTGTAAACCAGCTATTACTTTACAAAGCATTTATGAATTGAGGGGAAAAATTTTAGGAAACATTTTTCTTAATTTCTCACAAATACACAAAGAGAATTATCTTCATGATATTAATGAATTTTTGCATAAAACCAATGAAGTTTCATAGGAACCGTCCAATGAAACTTTTCATGGAATTAATGGAAGTTTTCATAAAATTTTGTGGAAAAATTCATTTTATTTATTAAAAGTTTCATACACTGAATAAAAAAGTTTAATTAAAACTGGATTTATAAAATATATGAAGCTTTTTCATCAAATATAAGAAATTTTTCATTTACTTCGTGAAGAAAACTTCATTAGTTTCCTGAAAATTTTCATTAGAACTGGTCCAGCAAAATTCCCTCTATGTAGTCTCCTTTTAATTCGATACCCTTTTCCCAGCGATTTGCAATAGCTTCGATAACCTGCTTATAGTAAGAACTGTCTACCTCCTCAAAATATGAATCGACCGCAGACTACACCTCTTCATTGTTGGCAAATCTTTTATCACCTCGCCATTTTTTCATGTTTGGAAATAGAAAATAATCCGAGGGAACAAAATCTTGTGAATAAGCTGCGTAATGAAGTAATTCGAACTTTAATTCATTGCATTTGGCCATCAAAATATCGGATGTGTGAACTGGTGTATTGTCTTGATGAAACGACACTTTGTTTTTCACCAAATGCGGCTTTTTTCTTAATTTCATCAATTAAACGCTGCAATAAGTTCGTATAATACTCGCCGTTGATTCTTTTTCCTTTGTGAAGATAATCAACAAAGTGATCCCAGGCGCATCCCAAAAAAACAGACGTCTAAACCTTGCCTGCAGATGGAACTATCTTCGCCTTCGTTGGACACGATTTTCCCATTCAGTGCAATGTTTTGACTGTTCCATTGTCTCAGTTATGAAGTGGTGGACCCGTGTTTCATCCATGGTTACGAACCCAAGCAAAAACTCGGCTTTATTGCGGTGAAACATCGCAAAACACTCTATTGAAACATCCTCTCGACGCTGTTTTTGTTCTATTGTGAGCAAACGCGACACCTATCTTGCGCACAGCTTTCTCATCTTTTTGAAACGCCCTATCATTCAATACCATTTTGTTGATTTTCTTAACTGTTTCTGGTGTGCCCACCTCAATTGATCGACAACTACAGTGTTCGTCTTGGCAGCCTCTTTTAAACTCTGCCACCCAATATTTTATAGTCGTAAACGAAGGAGCAGCAGACTCTCCCAGAGTAGAATCTAGCTCGGCTTTAATATTGTTTGGACTGAGACCTTTCAAATGAAAGCATTAAATTACATAACGGTGACCAATTTTTTGCATGTGTACAAATTGACTGAGATCGATTACTATTGATGGCTCAAAAAAAAATACTAAACAATGTGGCACCTTCAAACTTTAAACATGTGTTTTATAAGGTTGCCACTTTTCAACAAAGCAATTGTTTTCAAACTCATGCCGCTATCTTTACGTCAGGTCGAGTAGTTCTGGGACCGGCTCGTAATACGAAAATTTTAATAAAATTCTATGGAAAACTGCATTTATTTAATGAAAAGTTTATAGGAAACTTCATTGAATTAATGTAAAAATTCATTAACAGTATGCAGGTAATTCGCTCTGTGTACTTGAAAGAGTCTCCTTACATATATTTAATCATTTACTAGAATCAAAACATTAAGGCACAGTATTATAGTAGAAACATAGTAAGAATTTTAACTAAAATTTTACTAAAATATAATTTATGTAAAAATCCTTAATACTAACCCTGAAATCTATAGATTTTTTAAAGAAAATGTTCTCAAAATTCTTTAATTTTTTCAGGTACTTCCCGCGAAAGAAAACTTTATAAAAATATGACAATAACAGATTTTGTACAACGTCTATTAACTAAAAGATGCATAAGTTTTGTCGGAAATGATGATGATTATCTTCTTATAACAGGTGAAGTGGGATTTGGTCCAAAATATCTTAAAGTGGGTACTAAAGAAGAAAGAGAACCACTGACATTAGATAAGGTGCTAAGCTATGACGAAGTTAAGGTAGTAGCAAATAAACTGTTAGCCACCATATCACAACTGAGACTTTAACTGTTGTTTGAATTTTCACGGGACATTGTGTTATGGGGCCTTAATGAGAATAATCTTTAACTTTTTAATATTATATTGATTTTCTTACAGATTTCCTCTTTACTTTCCGTTTCATCCTTAAGTGATTTCATTAATAATGGTAATCGTGCGAATAATGGTATAATCGAAAAAGATTTATCCAGTATAGAACGTGAAGGAGTGGTATTGGGTATTATAGGTGCTCGTTTTGAACGTAAAGAAGTTATGGAATTTCAAGATATAACCATTACTAGAAATCAAAATACCACAGAAAATGGTTATGGCTGTACCTCTCCAAAGATTATAAAATCCAAAACTGTTTTGGATACCATAAATCCCTTAAGGAAAATTGATAAATTAGAAAAATTACAAGATTATCGTAGAATTTGGAATACGTTTTATGAAGAACCAGATCATTTATATGAAGAAGTTACTAAAGATAATTTACGCTTTGGGGATTCTCTGAACTGTTTAGTAATATTTGATAATCTTATGATGAAGAAACGTTATTCCATATCATTTGATATATTATTGTTGGAAGCTGAGAAAAGAGCCAAGGAGTGCGGAAAATTGGCTTATATACATGTTGTGGGCTTTGGTTTGGGTGTTTGGCGTGCTGCTTCGCAACAGGATAAAATCTTTATGGAAACTTTTTATCAACGTTTAAAATATTTGTTGCCATTTCTTAATAATATAGGAGTAGTACACTTATCGTGGTTTAATTTACACGAATGGGGAGATTTAGAAAATGGCGGTTTCTTAAAATCCGATCATCATCCTAGAGGTGGTATTAAAACTCTAATATCGAAAAGAAATCCTAATGATAAGCTGGTAAGTTAGAATTTTTTGGATTAAGCTTTTAATAAATTGAAAATTATTGCTTTCAGAAATCTCCTGACTACGACAACATGTTGCTGATAGTTTCATATGCCTGGGATGGTAATGCTTTACCGGGTAATGAATTTTGGACGGTAAGTGTTGTAAAGTTAACTTTTAAATGTTTTAGCTTATAATTATTAAATAATTGAGCTCGAAGTCTTTATAGTTTCTACATTCGTCCTTTGAAATTAACTATAATAGTCATTAAATAATTGAGCTCGAGGTCTTTGTAGTTTTTTATGAAATATCTTTCTTTATTTTATAATACCGGTATTTCGTTATTCTTTGAATAACATCATCAGGGTTTATGTAAACAACAACAAATATTAAAAATATTGCTGCTACACACCATTCATGTCAACAATAAAGTTTTAAATGTAATATTGACATGAGTGGTGTGGAAAGACAATATTTTTAAGTGTTGTTGTTTACATAAACCCTGATGATGTCATTCAAAGAACAACGAAATATCAGTATTATAAAATGAAGAAAGATATTTCATAAAAAAACTATAAAGACCTCGAGCTCAATTATTTAATAACTATAGTTAGTTTTAAAGGACGAATAAAACTTCAACATTAATTTTGTTTTATTCTTAGGATTATCAATGTTCTGATAAATATTTATTAGCTAGAGGTCGGTTTAGGATAATTTTACAAGGAATTCCAATTAAAAAGGGCCAGATAATAGGCGGAATAGCCTGATTTTTTTAGAGTTTTGATATTTATTCATGAGAAAAATTAACACTTTTATGCTCAAATGTTTTATTTCCTTTTAAATCGAAAGAATTCATATTTAACCAATCGCTGGGAATTCATTCGATCTTATTCAAATATAAGTAATTCAATAAATCCATCTCACTCAATTTTATCAATTATTGAATTCAATCATTAGGAATTTAATATATTTCTTACTAATTCATTTGACAATTTGGGAATTAAATCGGTCATTCGATTTTGTATCACTTGATTGAATAGTATGGGAATGACATTAGATTTTCTTCATTCGATTTAAAAAGTTTGTAAAATTAACCATTAATACATTAATTTTGTTGCACTGAAATTAACGATTTCTTACAAATAAAGGGGAAAAAATATTGAATTCCCAGTTCAATTATAAATTTTGTATGATTTTTTAGTTTAAACAATTCCTAAACTTACGCAAAAAGCTTAAATTTCTAAAGTTATGCAAAATGTTAATTGCTTAAGGTAGTTCGAATTATGAATGCCATCAATAATCCAGGAAAATTTTCTGTTCCAAAGAATCGATTGTAGAATAGCTACTATTGCCTTGTAACCCCTTCTACTGTCAATGCTAATACCTATGATTTTTGTTTGAAACTGTCCCAAAAGCAACAGCTTCTATAGCTCCAAAGTGGAACCGGTTGCCCCAGAATCAGCTCCTTTTCATAGAACTGATTATCAGCCAATTCCATGGAATCGGTTCTAGTGGAACCAGTTGTAGAACTGGTGTGGTAGGTAACCGATTGTAAAAAATTTTTGTGGGAAGTTATTGTCTTAAGTCATTCCCTTTATTGAAATTGAAATGTTGGAATTGTTGAAATACTATTTGCGAATAAAGAAAAGCGAATGTCAACTCCCAAATTACTCAATCGAATGAACTGGAAATCGATTGAATTCACAAAATTTTCAATCGATTGAATTCATTAATTGAACAAATCGAATGATGAAAAATGACTGAAGTCTTTATAATGTAATCGAATGAGGAGAATTAAGTCTTCATTCGATGTGTAAAATAAAGTTTGAGAATTCAATTATTTCAAAAGCAATTAGAATTGAAAATAGAATAAGGGATTTGAGTCTTTAGAAGCTCTGATATCAACATTTTTCTTTTCTAGAGTACTCCTATGTACAAACAATTTCGAATTTCGTAAGTTTCAGACATGTTTACCTTTCCCATTTACTCCTTAGCCATCTGATTCGCTAAAAAAATACGTGTTCATTAACGTTTTCTCCTCACTCACATATCCGTATTTCAGCAAAATCGGAATTCTTATTAACAGATGTTCCTTGGTAGTTCTTCTTTGATGATAGCAACAAAAAAAATGGCGCCCAACCAACTGAAGTAAGCGTAATCGTGTCTAATAATGTCTTATTGTCGTTCAATTCGTGAATTATAAAATACTTGCATATAACTTCCTTATTCAGCAGTCTTAATGAATCTATCTGCGCCTTGTAGCAGGACGGACACAATATATTAGGTGACAAGAGGTTAAAGAAGTCGTAAAGGAATCTGAGGTTTAGTTAATGGTTCTCCCTATTTAACTAACAGATTTATGAAGGTTAGTCATAATTCAAAGTCAGACGGGCTTCTTAGGGAAACAATTTTTTAATCGGGCTATTGAAAGCAGCTCTAATATGGTTGAATAAACAGTTGTTGGGTTTTGGCGAAATGAAAGGATTTAGTCTATAGAGGACTTGCTTAGGTGAAGATACTTTTATGATGCAATATACTATCCCTTACAAAAGAAGGAGATCCACGATAAAATTAGTTCAAAGGAATTTCAGGGACTGTAAGACTTTGTTAAAAATGGTGGCTAGACTAGTAGATGTGTAAGTAACAGGGATGGAAAATTGGGTTTTATTAATTGTGCTGAAGTTTTTTTCGAACCCAAACAAAGTCAGTTAAAATTTATCTTGAAATAACACTCACCAGATATGCTACTGAATTTTTAGCATACATCAATGATTTTGTGTGCTTATAACAATTGACCCCAATTCTTAGGGACCTTTTAATAGGATGTAAGCTCAAAAGCGGACCGCTTTGATCCAATTTTATTACACTTGAAATATTTTGTATGTAAAGACCACTGCAAATATATTTAAAAAAACAAATTAAATTTCACTTGTAAACAGGATGACTAACATTAAATTAAATTTAACATAATTTTTTTTTATTTCTGACTGTGAATAAAATGAACCACAAATTAGTCAAAACAACTATCAAAAATTACTTATATAAAATAAACTCTTATAATTCGCTTTAAAGTTTGCAATCCGCGCATTTTACCTTTAATAAAGTTTGGAGTAAGGAGGTCAATATTCAATTGTTAATTATTATTTTTTAAAGCATTAAGGGCGAGTAACTTATTTCCAACATAACCATGCTTAAACCTTAACCACAGATATTTCCATATAAATTTGACATTCATAACTATGGTTAAGCACTAAACTCAGTTTATTTTGAGATAAGTTAACAGGTCTAAATGATTTATTAAAGCCATCCCTATAATATGTGGATTCCAACAACCTTCATCCATGACCTTTCGAAATGATGACCTTTTTCGAAAAAGTTTCCAAAAAAAATTAAAAACAATAACAAAACATATTGATGTACAGACTTTCAAAACATTATTCGACATATACAAAAGAAAATTGCGTTTTTACACACATTTCCACTGATTTGCTTTATAAGTAAAAAAAAAATATTTTTAATGGCTTTTAAATTTGTCTTATCACTTCATTAGTTCTCTTATTTAAGAAAATACATTTTCACTTCTGATTTCCAAGTCAATCTTTTACTAAATGTGTACATCACTTATGAGTTATTTGGAAGAAGAGAGAAAATAAACAATAGTGTTGCCAGTATCAAAATATAAATTCATTTATAGTTAAAGTACGATTATGGATAAAGATTTCTAATAACTTTTTATTTAACGAAATGTTGTACTTTAACTATAGCAAGCTTCAAAGACCAAATACATTATTTTTATGAATTAACACACTAATTTATATGCAAAATTAAAAAAAAAAACAAAGGAAATTATCGGGAAATGTTGCTTTGAATCTGTTGACTCCATTAGGTTGATGGTATCATAAAGTAGTATCGCGTCAGCTGTTTACTCTTAATTGTAAGATGTTCACACAACTACTTAGTTTGGAAGTAGATATGACGTAAGAAAATCTATTGAAAATATATTTCTACCTCACGACTTAGTAATCATAAATCGCTACAACTTATCGGTATGAGTTTTCTGCTGGCCTCTACCATTATATCTTTCTTACTAAAAACTGAAAAATATCAATTTTAATTTTAGCTGATATCAATCACATCGTTTACGATTTGAGGCTTTCAATGCTTAAGTGAAATTATTTCTGGACAAAAATTGAATACGTGGCTTTATATGCAAGAAATTTCATTAGTTTTCTAACCATTGAAAAATATATTTTTAATTTATGTATTTTATTTTATAAATAATTTAATTTCAGAAAAATTTACAAGGTTCCAATGACCCCTCTACAGCATGTAGTACTTTAATCTCTGAATTACATAATCCTCACATCAATATTGAATATGTAAATGGTAATAATCTTCATATTGCATCATCGGAAAACGGTATCCTGCATATAAAGGACTATGTAAAACAAATACTTGAAAAAAGCTAATTAATAATGAACTGTAATAACAAGTGTAGATATTTTTGTATATATTTTTATAAACAAATCAAAATCAAATCGTATAATAAACGTTAAATAAATGTTTTTTAAAAGTTGTTAATACTTTCTAAGGATAGAATGAGGAGGAGAGGTGAAATTTATTCTAACCAATAGAATAACAGCATTTATAAAAGCTTAAACGTTTAACACCCTTGTTAGTAAAACACCCAACTAATTCCTATGCCATAAATCTTGGCCACAAAAAACCCTTAAAAAAGCTTTCCTTAAGAGAGAAAGAGATAGTTTAGCATAAAAGTTTAAGGCTTTTAAAAGCAAAAATTTGTAGAAGACACAAAAAATACAAAATGGCTAACGTTATGTTTTGGGGGAGGTAATTTACCGTTAATTTTTAACTACCAAGAGAGTAAGAGTACATTTTGTGAGAATTATTTACTTAAATCCTTTTTACCCCTCTGCTCATGAAATTCATCATAATTGCTGTTAGAAAATATTTATCCTGACACATTTTTTTGTTAATGTTTTTCCATAACTGTCAGTATTTAGTTGTAATTCGTTTAGCGCGCTGTTAGCTTTAAAGTCAATTCAGTTTATATACATTTTTTTATCTTCTTCTTCTCGTAATATTGAGATTTATGATGTTAAATGGTTTATCGCGTGTCATGTCAAAAAACAGTTGTTCATTTCGCGTTGTTAAATAGACAACATTTAACGGCTTTAACGGATTATTTAAATAAATTGAATAACATTCCTTTGCGACCATCTTAACCGTCGGTATTTGAGGAAAATTAAACCTAGAGGATTTCAAAGTGAAGTGTTCAAATTAAGTGGTCAGAATAACTTAATATTTTTTTAAAGGAAATTTTCAAAAATATTTGAATTAAAAATAAACAAACAGTATGCATAATCAAAATTCTAAATCATTTTTAATAAGGGATCTTTTGGGAGATTTAATTAATCGACAACAACAACAACAACAACAACAGCAACATGAAGATGGTAAGAAAGGAATTTAAGAACAACTTTTAATATAATTTTTTTTAATTACAAAAACAATTTCTATAGAAACAATGCAACACTGCACCAAAGTGCTTTAGAAAATAATCCCCTAAATTTTGAATGATTTAAGTATATACCAAATAATGAACTGGCGACGGTATTAACTTAATGTTGTATCCCAACGACAGTGGTTTTCAATTTTGAATTTGATTTAACAAGATTTTAACAGTTAAGATTTAGCGAAACAATATAAATTAAAAATAGTATTCACTTCAATCCGAAAGTCTGAATTCATATCGCGACTCTGGCGATAAGATTTTTACGATGCTGTCTTTTTCGCCATTAACCTATTTTTCGCCGCTACCAGTTCCCGTCGACAGATTTTGATAAAAATTTATATCAAAGCTATTCTGGGCCTAATTAAGAAAATTCTAAATTTTGAAATCGGTGAATTTTCCAGTTATCCGGAAAATTTGTTGAAATTGTAAACACCATTGGCGGAATATACATACTACGGTGAGTCGATTTGTAGGGAGGCAAAAAAATCGCTCAAGTGACAAGAAAAATCATATTCTAGGGATCAAAATAAGAAACTTTGCCCGAGGAACCATACCACCAAAACTAATTTTGAATCCCCGACGTTTGACGTAGGGTCAAATTTTGAAAAATTCCACTTTGACCCAATCGAGTCCAAATGTAAGATCGACCCCCACTAACTGTGGAGGGCAGACCCACCCGTGCCAGTGGCACACCCCCTGGACCCCCCCCCCATACAAACATTTCAAAAAATCACCATTTTTGGCACTTTTCATGAAAAATAAAATATATTATGGAAACATGTTATGCCATCATGTAGAAAAAAAAATTGTTAAGAATACAATTTTACAATGCATCAAAAATGATCATACCCGAGTAAAAATAGTTATATATTGTCATATATAATGTGACTGGGTTATATCTGACAATGAATGGAGTCACATTAAGACCCATATCACTATATACAACTACATCTATTATTATTTTTTGAACGAATTTTTTGTATGGTTAATGATGTTATTACATATCCCCAAATCTGACTCCATATATAACTACATAAGCCATATAAAACTAATCAAAATATATGTAGTGACGGATATGATTATATATGGTTCAATACTAAGTTATATAACACTGTATGTGTCGTCATACTAAAAATATATTCTTGTAATTTTATATAACTTTCTATATAATCCCGTAGAAATTAATATACAGTTCAACATCAAATTTAGTAGTCTGCAAATTAAGAGTTAATTACTCCATAGCCAAATAATTTTCACGTGATTTTTTTTGCATGTAAAATCATGTTAAAAAACGAGTAAAAAAGTTAAAGTCGGGCATGCCGACTATATAATACCCTACACCAGTCTGATTTAAAGCCAACTAATGTTTGGATCCGAAATTTTAATGGGTTAAAACAGACTTGTGTCAAAATTTTCTATAAAATCATAAAAGAAGAGAAAATCGAAAATATAGATATGGACCGATCCTATCTAGAATCAAAAGCCTTTTTCCTTGGGGCCCTGTGAGTCAACGAACCAAATTTCATTGAAATATCTTTGTATTTGCGACCTGCAGCGCGTAAGCAAACCAATTTTGTGTAAAAAAGAAAATTTTGGGGGGGTACCCTTATATGGTCTAAATATGGACCAAAATTAATAGGCGTCGTCCTTGGGCCGACGTAAGTCGGTGTACAAAATTTCATCAAAATATCTTAATATTTGCGACCTGTAGAGTGTTCACAAGAATGCATGGACAGACAGACAGACAGACGGGCGGACCGACAGACGGACATCGTTAAATCGAAATAAAGTGATTCTGAGCCGATCGATATACTATAAGGTGGGTCTGGGACCAATATTTTTTGGTGTTACAAACATCAGCACAAACTTATAATACCCTCTACACGTAGTGGTGTAGGGTATAATGATGCGTACGATTTAGAAGACAAAAGCATTCAACTAAATTTTTATTTTATGTTATAAAATTTGGGCCTTTAAAATTGTTCAAACTATACAAATTTCAATCTCAATTTAATAGCTGGTATGCATAAAAAGTATACCTACTATCAGACAAAATTATACAAAATCAGATATTTTATATCGAATTATATATGTATAATCCCAGCAAGTAATGCTTTACAAACTACTTCTTTTAATGCTTCACAAGTATCCGTTAGTGTATTTTTACTGCTGTTTTAGAAGTTATTCTGAACAACTTCAAAAAATCACTTCTTTCATTGCTTCCCAAGTATCCATTATTACATTTTTACAGCTTTTTTAGAATTACTTCTGAACAACTTCAAAAAATCACTTCTTTCATTGCTTCCCAAGCATTTATTATATTTTTACAGCTTTTTTAGAATTACTTCTGAACAACATCCAAAAAATCACTTAGGTATTGCTTCTAAGGAGTAATTGCTCTAAAAGTGATCGAAAAAAGTGATTTTGGTATCATTTGGCATTTCCAAACAGAGGGTCCCGGGTTCGATTCCCGGCGGGACCAATATTTTTTTATTTTTTTTTTTAATTTTTTTTTTCTATTAATTTTTTTTTTAATATTTATAATTAATTTGTTTAAATTCAATATTTTTTTAATTTTTAAAGTTTCAAAAATATGTATATATAAAAAAAATGGTAAGAAATTGATTTTTACGTACCTGTAAAAATAGTACTGAAACAAATATTGATTTGGAGTGCACCTTTTACACTTGTTTAATAAGTACTTTTATTGAAAAGAATAAGGAACAATATCTCGCATTAACAAAGTGGTGTTTTTATGCCAGTCAACTTTCATATCAAAGATTAGCTCAGCGGTAGAGCGCTAGACTAGCAATCGTGAGGTCGCAAGTTCGATCCCCGGTGGCGGCAATAAAAAAACTTTTGTAAAATAAAAAAAATATAATTTTTTTTTGGTAAAGAATTTTTTTTAACTTTTAATTGGTGAAAAAGAGCTTCCTTTGCACTCGTTCAAAAAGTACTAAAAAAATGTTGAAGTGGGAGTACTCCTCTCCTATGACAACTCAATGTTAAAATCATTAGTGTTTATTTTATAAAACAAATAGATCTAGATCATCAATTGTAGTGCTTTTTCTACTGCTTCGGCATCTCTTTTTTTGCTAGGATATGATGTCCTGGATATGGACAAATCTCGGATCAAACTGTTTCAAATTATATCTAATTTTATATAATTAGGCACATGTAGATGACCCATTTTTCGGATCAAGCTGTATGTGGTTGTATATGACGACTTATCAAATAAGATATAATTATATATATGATAGATACCATATTAAGATATTTGATTACAATATTTTCCTAATGATCATAATATATTCCCAGTGATCATATTAAGGTCACGTAGAAAATGTTGTGATCGTCTAGGATTATAAATATTATGATCATGTACGAGGGTTACTATTTATATTTTGAGCCTAAAGCACAGTAAGTTGTTTTTCACGTGGAAAAATTTCGATCGAACAATAAAGGCCTCAAATTACAATTTAATTTATAAAAATAAACAAATTTTTAATTGTATAACAAAGACACAATCGCAATAAACACAAAATGTCACTATTTCCCAAGAAAAATAATAGTCTTGTATATTAAATTTGCGTGAAAACCAAGTCTACACAATTATCACATGAAACTCATTGTCGTGAAAAATTATTTTTTTATATGGAGTATAACAGTTTTTCCACGTGAAACTCAAACAACTTACGGTGCTTAACAATGAAAAAACTGAAATTTGTTATTGAAAACGTGTTTATTATTTTTCAAAATATTTTCTATTATGATCTATACACTTTTGCATGTGTTCGAACAACTTACCATAGCACTTTTTCCATTCCGCGTGAGACACCACCAAAACATGGTTTTTGAAGGCAGCTACGGCTTCTGTTGACGAAAATCGTTGTCCACGTAGTTTATCTTTGATGTACGGGAACAAGAAAAAGTCATTGAGTGGCAAGTTAGGGCTGTACGGCGGATGATTCATTAATTCGATCTTTTGAGTGTTCAAAAAGTCACTTGTTTGAGCTGTTGTGTGAGAGCTCGCATTGCGATGGTGAAAAATTATCCATTTTTGGGTATAGTTTTTTTTTCATTTCTCCGAACACTTCTAGCAAAAAAATGGAGCCATACCATTCTAACGGTCACATGACCAGTTTTTACAAAAAAAAAAAAAAAAAAAAAAAAAGAAACAGGCGACCTTTTTTTGCAAGTGCTTCGAGAGCGAACAATTTTTGCTGAATTTCGTTCACCATGAAACACCAATACAGTTGACTGCTGTTTAGTTTTAGGCTCATATTCATAGATCCATGATTTGTCATCTGTATCGATCTTATACACGTCTTTTGGAGCACCGTTATTGTATTTCTTGAGAATTTGTTTGCACCAATCGACGCGACCATCTTTTTGAGTTGTTGGTGGTATTTTATTTATGCTGGGGGAACTTATGTCTAAGGTAACCTCAATCTCAGAGTGTTTCACATAACGATCTTGCATTATTAGTTTTTGCACAGCATCAATATTTTCTTATACAACAACTAATTTTGGACGATCTTCTCGAAATTCGTCCTGGAGCGTAGGATATCCGCGATTAAATTCGTTATACCAGAGTTTCACAGATCTGGACTTCGAACTGTGTTATTTTTCTTTTTTTTTAAAGAGAAGCAACACTCAGGAAATTCTTCCTATTAATTAACGTGTTGCTTCCTTTGGAAAGGGATAGAGAAGAAGTGTAAGGTGGTGAAAGATGAAGGGCTTCAAGTATGGCAACACTGTAATTGCGCGAAATGTTGAATTTTAGAACAGATGTTGCGCGCCATCTGATGGTGAGTTGGCGAACTTTGTTGAAGCTTTTTAGTTCATAGCCCTGTTATATTATTTTACTTCGGTGGGGTTAAGTGCTATGGGAACATCGAAGGAGGACGCTGCGATATGTATGAGGGATAGAAAAAACTTATACATATTACTATTTTTCATAAATTGATGTTGCCTTAGTTGGGGCTCGAACCCGCAACCTCACGTGTAACAGTCCAACGCGCTAACCATTACACCACAGCGGAGGAATGAGGTCTCGGTTCTCACAGGTGGTTCTAGGATTGAAATGGGAAGAGAGTCGGAAGTCTGTTCAGTGGAACTGGTCATTCGTGTTTCCATGCCACTTCCGAGCGTCTTCCAGGCAGAGGTCTATGCAATCGATAGTACTAAGCAAATAGTAATGGAGCCTTCTTCTTGAACAGTCTTGCCGCTTTGATGGCATTGTTACCCGATACGACAGAATCATAGTATGTAAGGGACTGTGCAGAACATACCGGATACGACATTGACAACTTGTGCGATATCTCGGCTCCTACTGGGTAGTGCGCGATAGGCCTTACGGCAATGTGCTACAATTACTCATGTGGGTGGGGTGCTCTTTCTGCACGAGTATATTCTAATACAAGATTTTTCAAAAAGTCTTATAAATAAGAAGCAAATAAGACTCTAAAAATAAGGAGACACAACTTCCAATCGCTCAAGCTCCCCATTAAAGTTGCCGACTTTAATGAGTAATATTTGAGTATTTTACAAAATTAGAGACAGAGGCAATATTATCTTTAGTTTAGGTGAAAAGGGAGTACACTCGGAGGCCATGAGGCCATTGCAACTCCCTGTTGTACCACACATTCCGGTGTATCTTCCAACGACCCGTCAACATAACAGTAAGTCTCGCAATGACTAAGAAGGGATCTGGTTCGTTTCAAGTCATAAATGCCCGTTCATTCCCATAGCAGTCCCTATGCCAAGGAACGCATATAAGAGTAATAGTGGAAAGACATCCTGGTTTCGACAGTTAATCCGTGCATTGTCTAACAAGGGTGGAGTTTGTCAAATAAGAGTCATGAGAGCCGCGTGGATGTCGACAAAAATGGCAATGTTCCTGCATACTCACTCCCCTTTTAAGAAGCGGCCTACACGCCTCCCTAATTGCTAGCAGTTTTGCCTGAAAAACACTACCGGATCCAACACGGTAGCTCAGCTTAGAGCCGCCTGTGTAAGCCTCAATATCAAAATGACCCGTAATACTACCCATATCCCGTTCCCTCTCGAAGGCAATTTAATCTCAAACGACTGGTCGAAGTCTATTCTCGGAGTGGAGTAATCGGAAGGTCCGCGTAGATGCGACGGTAAAAGGTCCAAAGGTCTCGCATGTCAATATGGTCTTGGCTTCTAAGAACCTGTAGCAGACAGGCACACTGCCAGCGGTTGCTCTGATATGCAAACTAAAGAGAATAGTTTGAAGCATAGTGTTAAGTGACGTAATAAGCGCTCCAGTAACACCAAGCTGAGTTCTAAAATACCTCTTGTCAGTGGACGTCCACCACACAATCGAGCCCTCAGCAAGTATCGTACGTAATATAACCGTGCGCATTCACAGGACCACAGAAAATGGCTAAATTTTCTTAAATTCTTTATTTAGGTGTTTTTATGAACCATTAAAGATCGCTCAAAAAAAGGCTCATTTGTAATAAGCAAAAATACTCTACTTCATATTATCTTTTCAGAAGAATTTCAGGCGCTATTCGAAGCCTGCTTTTTGTAACTTTTAGCAGGCCGTAGTTTCGCGAAATGTGATTCGATTTTTAATTTATTTTACCTCATCAAAGATTACAGCAGCACTTATAGTTTTCAATAGCTTATTTTTATCGAGAATTTAAGTATCATTGAAAAATGTCATTAAAAACAAAAGTTTTACAAAAATTAAAATTTATATATTAAAATTAAAAATTATCGCAAATAAATCACTTACTGATGTCGGTCTCTATAATAAGGAGCCCAAATAGACCGCTAGTATTATAATTTCCTACATATATAGTTGTATATCAACAACAAAAAAGTTGGCGGACCTGGTAGTTTTAGATATTCGATAATTATTAATAAAGTTGAGGGTCCCTGGAAAATAAAAAATTACCTTTCCACTGATATATTGTTCATTCATTTTAAATTAGAAATATTCTTGTGGACAAAATAAAGAATAAAATAAAATTACGGAAATTCTACGTCAGAAAAGTACTGACGACGAAAAAATACCAAAATGTCAATACTAAGAGCAAGGGAATTTCTGTGACCATTGAAAAAATGTTTGAATAGTATAAAAAGAAACCAACATATTTTTGTGTTAATTAATGGGAAGAATTTCCTGAGTGTTGCTTCTCTTTAAAAAAAAATTCTAGAAACAAGTCCAAATAAGGTACATTTTGGCAGCATGCTAGATAATAATCTAAAGATTTGAAATACGCTAGAATAGTTAACTATTCACTAAAAAATTTGTCAGAGTTCATACAAAGTTGAATTTTACAAAAATTTCCAAATTTTTGTCTCTCACTTTTTATATATTTGACGATGTTTTTTATCTAAGCAATCCTAAAACAACAAATTTAAATGGAATGTACAAGCTATCAAAATTAACAAAAAAAAGCATTTCGAACCACGCTTTCTAACTGGTTCAGTAACATCAGTTGCAACAGTTTTACATCACATTCCGAAAAGTTAATAGCGCTGCAAGTTAAGTTTAAAAAATACAAATTTTATTTATATATGCATCTACGTCTTCCTCATGCTCTACAATTTTTGATGGAATATTATTGGGCGCCACATTAAGAAAGTAGCGCAGTGATGATGTTGCACAAGCTAACTACGAATATTATTTTTTCTTTATCTCTTGCTTACCCAAGTAAAAAAAATGATATGGAGCCATATAAAGTTATATTTAATTATATATAATCTTCTATGTAATTAGATATAATTATATCCGAAAAATGAGAACGTCTTATTGTATCATATTGTATCGAATTGTATACAATTGTATACAATTTGGTACAATTTGATACAATTCGATACAATATGATACAATTGTATCCGAATTTTGTCCTCATACAATTACATAAAATTATATCTTTTTGTATGAAATTATATAAAATGTTATAAAAGTGGACATAGTTTGATACAATTATACCTAAATATTAACCCTATATTTTTACCATAATATATATGACCATATCTAACAATATACAAAATTATATTTTTAAATAAAAATAGATATACAATATCTGGAGATCAGACCTGAGGGATTTCAATTACAATTACAATTACTTGTAATTTGTAATTGAAATTACAAGTAATTGTAATTGAAAATTTTCAATTACAAATTACTAGTAATTGTAATTGAAAGTGATTTCAATTACAAATTTCAATTACATTTAGAATTAAAAAGTGTTTTTTGTTAAAATTTTGTAGAAAAATCTTACTGGGATAGGTTGCATAGGCATGGATGCGTATAAAAAGAATACGTCATGTTGGGATTACCCCTAACTTGTGCTTTTTGTCATTATTTATTTTCCTAAAAAATGTAATTGACATTTTTCAAATTACAAATTACTTGTAATTGTTCTTTTTTGAATTACAATTACAAATAATTTGTAATTGTAAATGAGTTTTTTCAATTACAATTACATGTAATTGTGTAAATGAATGTGTAATTAATTACAAAATGTAGTGATTAACCCCCAGGTCTACTGGATATCCTATAATTTCGATAAATCTTCCATTACTTTTATCCAGATTTACCATGACAGTGCATTAAACATGAACAAATTTTTCTTTGTTTTTAGTAATTTTAAAATAAGGTTAACAACACTGAAATTTTTAACTTAATAGGATTGTGATATACAACCAAGATATAAGAGATCAGTCAAGTGTGCGTTATAGTATAGAGAATTCCATATTAAATCTTCAGTATTGTTAATTTTATGGGCGCGTTAGCCATTTTGACTCACGCTCCTAAACAAAAACAAATTACTCACGCACGAGCATTTCGTGTCTTACTCACGCAGACATGAGTATATTAAAAACTTACTCACAATCAGAAAATTCTCACGCAAAACAGTAAAAATTACTAAAAACATATGATGCAAAAAATAAACTCACACACGAATCATGCACGGGTTATATATTCTTACTCACGCTCACGTACGAATTATATATTCTCACGCTCACGGGCGAATTACTTTGGTATAGTAATTATTACTCACGATCACTTGTGAATAACTTCACTCGCGATCGTGTCATGCGCCAATCCCTAGTTATTACAAAATCTAAAACTAGTTCAAAATCATTTTTAATATGGAACCACATTTAATAAAATACGGTTTTAAAAGGACCTTATACATATATTTTTATATAAAATCACTTTGAAAAAATTGCTAATGTGGGATGATATATAATTATAGATGATTTTATAAAGAACGTTATACCGTTATATATAAAAGAAATCATGAAATATTGTAGATATGAAACCGTATTAAGATATATATGGGTTCTTATTCCTCAATATATAATCATATCTAACACAAATTATGAAATATTTCTTATATGGCTCCAACCAATATAGTTTTATATTATTATGTATAGTGTCATACTAAATTATATATAAACGTATATGTAATTATATCTTTTATATATTACTTTGTGTACTTATATATAGCACATACACTTATATGTAGGCCAGTATGTAATAATATAAAATCACATATGTCTCAATATTAAAACCTTTGAGGAAAAAATATTTAATATATGACTATATAAAAGTCTATATGCTTCAATTTAAAAGCATATGTGGCCATATCTAACTATAAGTTACTATATGTAATTACATAAAATAATATATGATTATATCAAAACTTTTTTACTCGGGTATCTAACAATTTCTTCTAACAATTTCTTCAATTATCGTGGTTGGATCTTATTACAAACTTTTCCTATGTTCACTGTTGGGCGCCATAATATTTCCACCAAAGTTCTAACCTAATTTCCATAACTTTAAGAAGGATTTGTAGAATTTATATATCCAAATTCTTAGCATAAGGAGCAATTCACGAGCTATCCATCAATGTCCATCCATACATATCTACTATTACCCAGTATTGGTGGAACGAACCATATAGGAGCCATATACGAACTGTCAAAATTTGAACAGATATGAATAGTCAGGGATGTATAGCGTGTGAATCAAGCTTAATAAAAAACACAATTTTCTACAAATATCTTCATAGCAAAATCTAACATCAACTGTAACAACATCCTGACATTTAACAACCCCTTCCCATTGTTGTTGGTAATAAATATGCGTCAGCATTGGAATAATAACCACAGGATATAACCAGACCAATTAGTGGCACTATAATGATGATTCTCTTTACAAAGCCACAACTGTTAATAGCTCAACACTTGAGTTGTTTAAAGAAAAAAAAAGTGAAATTATACCAAAACATAATTTAAAAAGTAAAACACTCTCCGAACAAACAAAAATTACAAATAAAAAACAGAAAATTCAAATAATAAACATGCAAAAGCCCTTAGGTAAGTTTACAAACACAATGAAATACCATGTTAACAACTTTATAAGCAATTTGTCACGTACGACATAAAAAACAATACAAAACAGAGAAAAAAACCGCCCTAAATGACAATTGTCAGAATGACAAGTGTAAAACGAGCAGATTTTTGTTTTTTGTCACAAAACAGTTTGTTACAGCAATTAAAAATGTAAAATAAATAAAACAAAAGATTCACAGAGAGATGGATGTATGGATGGCTTTACCTAAAAATACCTTGGGCAATTTGTGTGCCAGAGTTAGAGGAGATACGAGTGAGTGTATGAATGTTTTGGTGATAGATGTTAATTAGCATGTTAAATAGAGTATACAATATTATGATGAATGACGACTAAATAAAGCAGATAAACTTATATCATAAGTATCATAATAAACAATTACCAACTATTTAAATGTTAAATACACAATTTAGATAAAAAGTTTATGTTAATAAAGACACATACGTATGTTAAGTTTTTCTAAGGATAATAAAGAATCATATGTAAAGTTTTTAGTTCTTAGATTTAAAAGGATATACAGATAAGAGTTGAAAGAGTGACAAAAAATTTAAGAAATTTAAATTCGCAGAGAAAATTTTAAAATTAGACAATAAATTATAGTTGGCAACGCTTAAGCATTTACAGACTAAAACCTAGGGCCAGTTTTATATATCAGAACTAAGCACTATTTTTGTCTTAAATATTGCTGAAGTCAAAAATTTTGTTCTCTTAAGTAGAATTTAAAAAAAAAATCTTTGTTAGTGCTGACTATAGCCAAAAAATTTCGGTTTTTGCTGTGAATAATACTGTCAGCAAAATAAAATCACATACCGAAAATTGTTAATCTAGTGTTGTTCTTTCAGAAGTTATGACGATTTTCGCTTTTTGAAAATTGCGAAATTTGGCGAATTTGGCACTAAACATCAATAAATTTTGACGAAATTAGTTTCGCTTTTTACTAGCTCTGAGTATATAATCGGCGTTTAATTTCAAATCTGTCAGCTAGTTTTTGAGTTAGAGGGATATTCGCAAGACGTATCCTGACGTTATCCTGTGAGTCCTGGAGAAAAAAATTGCAATTCATTTTACAAGTAGAGCATCTAAGCTAGCTTCGTTGTTATCAATAATGTATGTCAGATCGAAAATGTATTTTTGACGATTTTTCAAATTTTTTTTTCTGTTTTAAAAAGTTAATTTTTTCAAATTTACGAAATTTTCATTATATATCATTCTCGCTTGAAAATCGTTCCTTATACAAAAAAAAACTTTGAAGGCAAAAAAGTAGGTAGGTAATTATGTTTTCTCTTGATATAATACAACTTGTCTAATAAAAAATTTTAATTTGCCCAAAAACTATTTCAGATCCGAAGACCGCTTTTTAACGACCTTGGGCATTAGAGGGTTAAGTACACTTTAAACTTTAAGAAAAAAATTTCCATAATTAATTTGATAAATGAAATACTACTTTCAAAAGCTTTTATGCTATCTACATGTGTAAGCTGATTATGGCAGTAAACTTGTAAAATTTTGCAAGATTTCCCATTCGAAATTCAATAATTCGGCAAATTATCGGATAATCTTTAATGTTGGCAACAATTTTGTCACTGTTGGGAACAATTTTTTCAATAAAAAATAAAAATCTGCAGTGAGTTAGCGTTTTTTAAATCCAAAAAACGGCCAAATTGTTTTTATAAGTGAATGTTTTTTAGTTTGATTTTAGATCATAAATTAATATCACTTTCTGTTTAAATTATTTTTCAAATTAAAGAAAGATGATATCATCATCAGTGTCATTTACCTTGATGGGTTAAACATTGATAATCGTCTACTTAGGTGGAAGTTGAAAGCAAATCGAATATGTTAAACAACTCAACTTAGACTAACATCAACGAAATCTAACAATGCTATTTTTATCCTTTGTTATTATTACTCTTTTTTGCTTTGAACCTTAATTCTTAAAGTATCTCAGCTGGTTCTATTCAACTCTGTGTATGAATATAATCTATTCAAGCAATTATAATCTTTATAAACGTGTAGACAGTGTAAACGATCAAGGTTATAAAAAAACAAATCATAATCTGTGAACTTATAAATTCAATAAAAATATCCTCTTAAAGTATCTTGCTTTAAAATAGTTGGCAACACTATTTAAAAGTTATTGTAATATTTCCTATTAGTTATCCTCAATAAATTGATTTTAGCTATAATTTTGGCTATAAACCATTCCAACAATCAATATTATATATTTATTTTGATCCATCCATTTCCTTATTGTCAAATTTTCCATAAATCCTTCTTTCTTATCAAATCTATCTTCAAATAATTGCTACTTGACTACAATTTTGACTTATTTTAAAAAGAGATAATTGTTTTTTTTGTACAACTAAATTGATTGGACGTGACTTTTTAACAAAATCTTTAAGAGTTGTTTCTTCTTTTTTATTTCCCTTCTTAGATATCTTATACCAAAATACATGCTCATACATGTTCATATGTTAGTATTGAATGCCTTAAGTGTTCAAGAGTTAAACAACAGGATATATTTTTAGGATATGTTAACAGCTCTTGAATTTTTTATGAACAGGTAATAGGGGTGTTAGTTTACGGTATTTTTTTTCTAAATTAAAAGGGGTTAAAAATCAAAAGCCCTTTAGCATATTGTATAAAAAATACAATACAAATCAATAGACCTTAATATGTTTGCTACATTTTATTTGTAATTTTTACATCCATATGAGGCGTTCCATGTGTAGAATCTACTGGGTAGAATTTACGGAAAATGACAAAACAAATAAATATGCAGTTAAAAATGCGATAAAGGTATTTACCATTAAAATAAATAAAAAATTTAGTTAATTTGAAAAACAACAAATGCATAAAAATTAACTAACATGTCGTAAAAACAAAACTGGTAACTTTTTACTAAAACAAATTAAAAACAACAACTGACAAAATTTGTAAAAACTACCGTTTCTTACAGTTACTTTTTTATGTTATAGGGCCATTAACATTAAACAAATTAACCTAAAGTTTGAGCTAACTTAGGGTTACAGGCGTCAAATTCCATACAAATTTGAATTTTTTAACTTTCAGTTTGTGATAACTTTAGGTTATTTGTTTATTGTTAATGGGGGATAGAAATATATTTTAATTTTTACCTGCACAATTTTCTTGAGCTTAAGGTTTGTTTTTTATATATAAAAAGTTTTTTTATTTTAAAAAATAAAGAACTTTTTATATAAAAAACAAACCTTAAGCTCAAGTAAATTGTGCAGTTAAAAATAGAAACAGAAGGTGAAATAAACGACAAGAATATATTTTAATAAAAAAAATATTTTTCTTTCGATTATAAAAACAAGTGTAATCCAATTCATCCAACATTAAATTTGAAGTCGAAATTCCTAACGATTTTCGAATTATTATGTTTTAATGCATTGGAGATACAATAACATTCTTTGATTTTTATATGGCAACTGAGAGAATATCAATAACAACAAATATTAACTAAACAAGAATTTTTTCAAATTATTTTATTTTTTAAATAACTAACAAAAATAACTGTTTACTGCAAAAATACTGTTTTGGTAGTTGTTTATTGTGATCATAAAAATAATTGATTTAAACAACTGTTACGAAATTACAGTTCTTTTTCGTCGGTTGTTTTCTAAAACAACTGTCAAAATCATTGTTTTGTGTTTTTCCATATAAAAACGACTGTAATTGAAATTAAAAAGAGCAACTATTATTTACTACACAAACAACTGTCATGTAGAAACTGTCAAACTTTTTTTAGTGTGCCAATGAATCTCAAACTTACAGTATTTATTGTTCTATATGATACAACTAAAATATGGAAGAACTATTTTATTTTTTTCCAAAACGTTGGTGAATTAGGCGTGGTTAAATATTGACAAACTTATAATTTTTGTTACTATAATTTAATGGAATTTGGGGAATGCTACAAATTTACCCACGTAACATAAATCAGTTAACATGGCCACTAACATGACGTTAATGTTAAATGTGGACCACTCATGTTAATATTTTAACTTGATTTTAAGACGACCAGCAAAGACATGGTAATGACAGGTCATTGTCCTTGGGGCGACATAGGTCGGTGTACCAAATTTCGTTAAAATATCTTAATATTTGCGACCTGTAGAGTGTAAACAAGACAATATTGGGGGGATCCTTATATGGGTACTAGATCTAAACATGGACCGATTTTAACCAAAATCAATAGGCTACGTCCTTGGGCCGACATAGGTCGGTGTACCAAATTTCGTTAAAATATCTTAATATATGCGACCTGTAAAGTGCGCCCAAGAATGCATAGACAGACGGACATCGATAAATCGAAACAAAAAGTGATTCTGAGTCGATCGGTATACCAAAAGGTGGGTCTAGGTCAAATATTTAATGGTGTTACAAACATCAGCACAAACTTATTATACCCTGTCCACGTAGTGGTGTAGGGTATAAAAATACTTCTTTGGCATAGATCTACGTTTCCACGAAATTTGGTCGGAAAATTCGCAGCCATTAAAATTCGTGCGTGAAAGGGTTAAAACAATCAGATATATCGGCTATAACACAAAAATTCGGGCCAACTTCCAAAAAAACTTATAACCCTATTCGCACGCTACCTAAGTCCTTTTTTAAAACCTCAATTTGGGTTTATTAGGATATTCTCCTAACAAATACTTCATACACAGAAATTAATTATTGGAGGAAAAATAATGAAATTTTGCAGTAAACTAGCGAATACACGTAATTTCAGTTTTTTTCAAAACACGTGAATATAATCGTTCCTGCTGTTTAAAGAAAAAAATGTCTGCCAAATGAACACAAGCCACATTAAAATTAAACATAGACAGGATATAAATGTATTTACAAGATATAAATAAAACAATTATTTGTTAAGGATAATACTATTTTTAAAACGCATTCATCATACGCTACAATTTAGATTAAAAGGAAATAAGAGAACAAATGAGAACCATGTGGTTGATGTGCCACTTAATAGAATAAAAGTAAAGTGAGGCGAATAATGAGGATGATGTAAATTATGAGGATGATGCCGTTTGATGATGGTGAGTTCGATTTGAAGAGGAATTCAAAAGTTATTGTAGACGACGAACGCCCACTTCAAATTGTACATTAATGTGAATTTGATTCAAATTGTCTTGTAATCATTGAAAATAATAAAAAAGAACTACACATGTAAATGAGTGAGTTTTCTTATTCATAAAAGTAATTGAAATAGTGGTTATATTTAATATAGAAAAATGTAGTTTTCTAACTTTGTAGGTGGTTAAGCGTTTACACGTGGTTCGCCACGGGAAAATTGCAAAAATATAAAAATTTTATATAATTCACTTGTAAATACATAAAAAAAAATCTTATATAACTCACTTGAAATTAAATTAAAAACAGCATATACATATGTATACGCAGACATAAATTAATAAAAACTTGCACAAAACCATCAGCCAAAGTCCTATGAAATTTAAATAAAAACCTTATAAAAAGTTGCAAAGCATTTGCTTGGTTTACCTCAATTGTTGTGCAATAAAGAAAACAAATATTTGTTAATGTAATTATGCAAAAAAAACTTGGCAAAAATTTCTATTCGCGTATAAATAAAAATAGTTTAATCAATTTTTTTAAATTTTTTCTCTTTTATTTCCTTTTAGATTCCGATATTTCCGACAACAATTCCGATGTTGATATAGAAGATCGTTCTTCCCCTGATTCAGAAGCATTAAATTGTCATTATGGTGGCAATCAAATGTCCAACAGTCATTTAATGTTTAGCAACAATGAGTCTAGCATGGATTCTAACGCCTATATAAATGACAATGAACATCCTCCAACTTTGCATTCTCAGACACAATCATCAAGTTTTTTAAGCGATCACAAGCTGAGTCTTACGAAAAGTGGCAGAAAGCCACGGCGTAGACGTACAGCTTTTACTCATGCCCAATTGGCGTATTTGGAGAGAAAATTTCGTTGCCAAAAATATCTTAGCGTAGCTGATCGTAGTGATGTGGCAGAGACATTAAATTTATCGGAAACACAAGTTAAGACATGGTATCAAAATAGAAGGTGAGTAGATAACAACACATACATAACTGTTAATTTATATAATTTTGAAAAAAGTTGGCAACACTCGTCTAGACGGAAGTGCAATGCTTAAAATCAAAATTCTTTATATGTAAAAGTAAACAACTAGAACAACATTTCTAGAAGGAATAAGATAAATTGTGATATTAGTGTTGCCAACTATATTTAACATACAACATTACTTAAGATCCCTCGGAATATGAATTGTATTCTAATTAAAATTTTGTTTAGCTTCTTTGTTACACTCATAGAAAAAAAACCTGTAAAATAACAGAAAAAGCTACTAAAAGTTAGTTAAAAGTGACCTCGCAGAAAAAACTGTTGAAATTAGTTGAATTTTTTGCCAAATAAAATATTTTATTTGCAAACAAAAAATAGTAAACTGGTGATTTCAGAAGGCTATATTTTTATTTGCATTAAAAAAATCCCAAAAAAATCTGAAAATTTTAAACTTTTTTGTGATTTTTTAGTCAACTAATTATTTAGCAAAATTCTTTGCTGATTTTAGCAGGTTAACTTGTTATTTTGTATTAAATAAAATTTAACTCAAATATAACTAAAATTCTGTATATTTAACAGTTTTATTTTTGCTATTCCTGTCTTGCAGATATTTAGCAAAAATAATCTGCTAATTTCAGCAGTTTTTTCGGAAGGTAATTTTTAACTAATTTTATGTAGTTTTAGCTAAATTTTTTACAGCCTCTTTTTCTGTTAGTGTAAATTAATGTTACCAACTTTATTTAACTTCTTATGTCATTTTTGGTTTTTTTACTACCGTTACACTAAAACTTTACTCAAGTTCTGTTTTCTCCACTCCTTCTTTTTTAGGACCAAATGGAAACGTCAAAATCAATTACGTTTAGAACAATTACGTCACCAAGCTACTATGGAAAAAGAATATGTGGCTGAAAATGGCTCAGCCAATCCTTTGGGTTGCTGTCCACCCGGTTTGTCTTCATTTAATGCCACAAATCCTTGTAATTTCTTAACTTCGGCTGCAGCTGCTGCTATTTTTCGTAATGTTGGTTATGTTCATGGTTGTCCTTTGTAAAAGTTGCAATAAGTGTGAAAATGTTTTTTTTTTATTAAAAAATTGTATTTGTTAATTAATATTTAGAAATTTGTAAATATTTTAGATTTTGTGTCACCCTGTGCAATAATTATTAAAGATTATATTTATAATTTAAGATAAAAATATTAAAATTAGTTGTAATATACTAAATTAATTAAATATAATATGGAAAAAAGTCAAATGGTTTTAGTTTACTATAGGGAAGAAATAAGCAATGACCCAGCAAAAAAAGAGATGCCGAAGCAGTAGAAAAAGCACTACAATTGATGATCTAGATGTAATTATTTTTTAACATAAACACTAATGATTTCAACGTTGAGTTTGTAATAGGAGAGGAGTACTCCCACTTAAATATTTTTTCAGTAATTTTTGAACGAGTGCAAAGGAAGCTCTTTTTCACCAATTAAAAGGGTATCGAACTTGCGACCTCACGATTGCTAGTCCAGCGCTCTACCGCTGAGCTATTCTTTGATATGAAAGTTGACAGGCATAAAAACACTACTTTGTTACTGCGAGATATTTAGAGTTTGCTGTTCGGTTTTAATCGAAACCGAAACCGCGGTTTTACAAGCCTCAAAACCGAAACCGAAAACCGACAAAAATAAGTCGGTTTTTAACAAATACTTTAACCAATAAAAATAAATAATTAAATTGCATATTATTGAATCTTGAATTTCGAAATGAGCTCAGCTCATATTTTACAAAATTTTGTATTTAATTGTAATTAATATTTTCTCGATTATGACCTGTTAACTTATCTCAAAATAACCTGAGTTTAGTGGTTAACCATAGTTATGAATGTCAAATTTATATGGAAATATCTGTGGTTAATTTTTAACCATGGTTATGTTGGAAATAAATTACTCGCCCTATATATTATATATATATATATAGTATATATGTTCCCTCGGTTCCTATAAGGTGCATAGGGCCTTAATATTACTTTACAGAATTTTTGTTTTTATTACGGATAACATAAACCCATTATAATTTTGGAAAAGAATTGCAACAAAAAGTCATGTGTTTTAAGAGATATTGAGTTTCATATAGTCAGTTCAGATTTTCACCGCGTATTTTTCAAAAATTCTTACTTGGTAGTCCGCTAAATTTATAAAATTGTAACTTTATATCGTTTTAAACAAATTGCTAAAATTTAAATTTAAACTCTTTAAAATACAGCTTCATAACGGTTTTCCACGTTCTTTTTTCCCGGAAAGGTCAAGAAGTGGCATTATTGCCTTCATTCGAGTGAGAAATTCAGTCGAATTTTAATAAATATCTTGAGCGTGTTAAATTACTTAATTTTTATACATATTTAATTATTTTGAAACAATTCTATTACTATCACAGCAAAACCGAAAAATAACCGAAACCGCGGTTTTTATAATTTCGAAAAACCGAAACCGCGGTTTTCAAATTTTTCGGTTTTTAGCAAACTCTAGAGATATTGTTCCTTATTATCTTCAATAAAGGTGCACCTTTTACACATGTTTAATAAACAAGTGTAAAAGGTGCACTCCAATTCAATATTGTTTTCAGTAATATATTTACAGGTGCATAAAAAGCAATTTCTCACCATTTTTTTATATATGCATATTTTTAAAAATTTTAACATTAAAAAAATATTGAATTTAAACAAATTAATTAAAAATATTAAACAAAACAATAAATCCCTATAAACAATTTCACTGGAATTCAAGTTGAAATCAAGTTAAATTCCAGCCCTGTTTTCCAGTTTCAAGGCTTGAATTCAACTTTTATTACATTTTATTTCAATAGCATACTCCAGCAAACGGGAAACAAAAATCCAAGTTTGAAATATTTTTGTTAAAAAAACAAGTGCTAGAATTTGAAATATACTTTACTTCAAGCAAAATTTAAAGCACTTGAATTTTTAAAACCTACGTGCTTATTGGGAATAGAATAAGAAGAAATTAAAAAAAATAAAAAAATATTTGTCCCGCCGGGAATTGAACGCGGGACCCTCTGTTTGGAAACGCCAAATGATACCAAAATCACTTTTTACGATCACTTTTAGAGCAATTACTCTTTAGAAGCAGTAATTAAGTGATTTTTTGGAAGTTGTTCAGAAGTAATTCTAAAAAAGCTGTAAAAGTATATTAACGGATACTTTGGAAGCAATGAAAGAAGTGATTGTTTGAAGTTGTTCAGAATAACTTCTAAAAAAGCAGTAAAAATACACGAACGGATACTTGTAAAGTATTGAAAGAAGTAGTTTTTAAAGCATTACTTGCAATTTTTTTTGCTGGGGAGTAAGTCCAATATGATGATCAATATTTTAGCGTCTCTTTTAACCTTACTTAAAATCTCATTGTAAAGAACCTTTTAAAAAGTTTAACGAGATTATTAAGGTAAATAGGTTCGCACTCAACAATCAGTAATTCAAACGAAGTATAGACTCACTTATAACCTTTAGCTCCAAACTGGGACTTAAACACCTCATTCATGCTGAGCTCGAAAACCAGTGAATTGAGTTTTCGTTCCAAAATACAATCAAATATGTTTTCATATCAGTGCATTAATTAAAAAACCCGAGCAAGAATGGTTTTATTTAAAAATATATTTTGTAATACAATAAAATATGAACACATGTTAAATTTCATTTCGATCTGTCAACTTATTCGTATAGTAACAGGTATTCAAAAAAGGCGCTTCAGTGATTTTTTTATAATGGATAAATTAGAAATTGGTGGTGTGATTAAATATTTACATAAGAAAGGTTTATCGGGACAAGAAATTCATAATGATATGGTGAATGTGTTAGGTGAAAGTGCTCCCTCATATGCAACAGTAAAAAATTGGGTTGCTGAATTTAAACGAGGTCGTACAAACATTGAAGATGAACCACGAAGTGGACGTCCAAAAACTGCAACAACGCCAGAAATCATAACTAAAGTCCATGATATGGTATTAGGCGATCGATGAGTGAAAGTGCGTGAAATAGAGAACGCTATAGGCATCTCAAATGATCAAGTACATTTTATTTTGCATCAAGAATTACAGATGAAAAAGCTTTCTGCAAGATGGGTGCCACATTTGTTAACAGTTGACGAAAAACGCATTCGAATGAAAATTTCTGATTTCTCATCATTTCTCATTACTTCTCTGATTTAGCTCCCTTTGACCTGTTCCCAAATTTAAAAAAAACTTGTTGCTGGCAAACATTTTACCTCGAATGAAGATGCAATGGCAGCTGTAAACGATTATTTTGAGGAGCTTCAGGAAAATTATTTTAATCAAGGGATAGAATTTCTAGAAAAACGTTGGACTAAGTGTATTGAAGTTTCAGGAGATTATATTGAAAAATAAAATAATTTGAAAAATCTAGCTCTTGTTTTTCATTGTTAGGCTAAGAACATTTCGAACTGCCCTTGTATATTATCCCAGTTAGAAAAATAGAAACGGGAAAGCGATGGCAAGGTATGGATGGCAAACGTTTTACCTCGAATGAAGAAGCAAAGGCAGCTGTAAACGATTATTTTGAGGAGCTTCAGGAAAATTATTTTAATCAAGGGATAGAATTTCTAGAAAAACGTTGGACTAAGTGTATTGAAGTTTCAGGAGATTATATTGAAAAATAAAATAATTTGAAAAATCTAGCTCTTGTTTTTCATTGTTAGGCTAAGAACATTTCGAACTGCCCTTGTATATTATCCCAGTTAGAAAAATAGAAACGGGAAAGCGATGGCAAGGTACATAATTTAACAAGTACTGGCAAAAATTGCATTCCCATTTCCAAAATGATAACGTCATTAGACAAAAGGACCGGCTGTACAAAAAGCGCCGGAAAAATACTGGAGAATCAAAATTTTTAACGTTGGCAAAACACTGGCAAAACCAATATATAGGTGATATTGAATTATATTTTCCAAAATAAAATTTAAAAAAAGTTCATATCTATCAGGCCGTCATATTGGCAGACGACAGCTCTACCCACTGACAAGACATATAATACTTGCTGGCTAAAAACGTAAATGAATGATAACAGCTGGACAACTACTGGCTGCCAATCATTTATTTTCAACACCGCAGTTACCCAGTGTTATGCAGGTACTTGATTTTTTATACCTCTGGTAATTTCTGACTGGGATGTTTCAATATTCATAAAATGTATCACATTATTAATTAACAACTATTAAATAATTATAAAGCGCTTTATTCAATAAAAAAAATTAGTTACATAACATAAAAATTTTTATAAATAAAGGAAAATTTAAATCCCGTAATCCCGGAAAATCCAGAAATCCCGTAAAATCCCGGGATCCCGAAAAATCCCGTAGCCCAGAAAATCGGGGGATCCCGGGATTGGGGATTTTGAAAAACCAAATATTTTCAGATATCAATCCCGATTGGCATTCCTAGTACTTTCAGAATTGTTCCGTGACAGGTGAAAATGGGACTGAACCAATTTAGAACAAATTATTACATGATTAATTATTAAAAGTTATTGGATTAATACTTTATGTGTTGAGTAGGCGCTTAGTAATCAAGTCATTCACCAGATTGTCGTATAGCTGTTGCTGAACTCTTGTATGTTCAGTGGGGAGCACTGGTGAGTACATGTTAACACTTCAGGAAAACACTTCGAAAAAAGTAAAAAATTTATATGAACGAAAATGGTACTCAAATGAAAGGAAATTTTCTCACGATTTCAAAAATGAGGTTTTTTTTACTAAGTAATCCCTTGGACGTGAATCGAATTAGGGGAATTTTGTTAAATTTGAGACCTTCGAAAAATTAAAAAAAGTCTAAAATCATGTTATTTTAGTTTTGGTAATACCCTGTAAGTGTCCATTTTTTGTTGTTTATTTTGAAAATTTGGAACATAAAAGGCAGTTGGAAGTGGAAATGACAAAAGGAATCAACATTTGATTAAAGAAAAATGCAATTTCAGAACTGATATAAGCTGTATTTTGTCTCATGCCTATCAATGTTATGTATTTCAAGCAAATCTACGTTAAACCGATTGCAGTATAAAAAAAATTGTAAACACGTTATGTTTATAATAGTTCCATTATAATCGAACGTACGTTATCAAAAGTTTTTAGGAAGTAACGTAAATAAGTTACGCTAGATGTGAAAATATATAAACGTTGAGTTTTCAACGTTGATAATTATCCGTGTTGAAAGGTAACGTGCATACGAAAAGTAATGTGTTAGTTTTCGTCTTAAACGCGTTTCAATGCACTTTTAATTTTTTTATGAGTTAACGGATATAGTTAAGTCGAAACATGGCTATAGGTAAATTGCGCCGCGTCAAAACTTTTGTTGTAAAAATCGCTCGATTTAAAAAAAAAAATTTATTTTTTAATGTTAGGTATACCCAAACTTTTTAGATATAAAAATTAAACTTTTTGATGAAAAATGGAATTTCAGAAGTGATATAGTTTTATTGCGGCGCAGGAAAAACAATTTTTTTAATGTCTAAATTTTTAATGCGTTTATAGATTATTGATAAAAAAAATAATTTTTGTAGTCGTGGGGACATTTTCTATCATTTGAGTACCATTTTACCATACAAGAAAATTTCATAATTTTCAGTCCCCCCTCTTAAGGGACTAAAATGGCTCTAGTTAGGACTACGTTTTATGGATAAAAAAAATAAGATTTTTGGAATCATGAAACAATTTCCTTTAATTTGAGTACCTACACTTACATGTTGCTATGTTCCCTCGTTTTTTGCCACCACGGGCCTCCCGGGTCCGAGCCCCTCCCAAAATTAATTTCGGTTTTTTTTCTTTTTTAATTCTAAAGGGGGTCATATTTTTTTTTTTTTTTTTTTACGAAACCCCATAAACTGCAGTTTAGCCGAATTACGTTATATAATACTTATTATAGACAACAGGGTATCATTCAAAGATTTTTTCATTTTATTTAGAAGTGCCGCGGTTCTTTTCAGTACTTTTGCGAAGCTTTCAACAACAGTTTGTATTTTTTTTTCTTGATCTTGATCGAAGGGTCTTTTTGTTTTCATTTGAAATCAACATTTCTTTAAACTCTACAACAAAATTGCATCAAACTGCATTCTCTAACAATGTTATATTATGTTTTAATAAACAAAAATTCAAAAAAAGTCACTTTTATTTTATATTATGAAGTAATTATCTTTCTTTTTAAAAACCACTGCAATCATCCCAATTAATTTTTATTCCTTTTTTAATAAAAACCATTACTAAATGTTGATGAGTTAAATTCAGAAAAAATAAAATAACAATCTTACCACTTCAGTTATATTACGATTAAAAAATTATTTCATCCGTTAACAAAAATAAATTTGCTGTGCAACAAAACATAAATTATAAAACCGAAAATCTATACAAAACTGAAACTCTACAATTTGTAACTACTTCAAAAAGCGAGAGAAATGTATGAAAACCACAGATTTATTTTGTACAAGCACAAATGAGTTGTTGTATTGCAGGTAGACACAGATGAATACAGTTTGAATATGTTTTTGTAAAAAACGAAGTATGGTGGAGGTAGAGTACGAGGTTAGAGTGGAGCATAACAAAATGGAAGCCAAAAAAATTTAGCCAACCGGAAAACAAGTAACAAATATATATAATACTTATTTAAAAGGGATACTGATGAAATTTTGCAAAAAATATTTTGGAGAAGGGATAATGAAAGCTGGGGGAACATTCGTGATGCCATATTGTAAGAGAATTATCTGGGGAAGTAAAGCTATTTAAGGAATAAAATTCAAGCTAAGTAAACTCTTCGTTTGTGATGACAGTTGAATATACATATATAAAAGAGACATATTGATTGATTGATCTCTCGGCTTTTTGTATATCTGAGAATTATGTATCCTAAGGGATTTAAAAAGGGAGATTCATAGCATATTATAGTGGATTCCTAGTGAGCTCAAAATTGTGGATTCGGCATCGTAACTTACAAGCGTAGATTTCTAAAGGTACATATCAAAATCAGTACATAATTGTGGATTCTTAAAAGTATCGAAAACGAGGATTTAAAACACATATAACCCGTCAGTGTTTAAATAACTACCGTATGGATGAAGTGATAGTTTTTTTTTGATCGAAATTTCATCTGAAATTCCTAAATACAATATTTCGGACAATATCTACATAGAAAAAAATCGGAACCAACAATTTGAAAAAACAAACACGTTTTTTTAACTGAAATTTCCAAAATGGGAAAGATGTTTAATAATTTAATTAGAATTTTGTGAAAATTGCGTCTATATAATATTACAAATTTACAGATACGTGTATTTTTTTTAATTTGGCATAAAATTTTTAATTTTTGCTCTTAAAATTATTCGCTGTAATAAAAATATTGTTTGTGTTGCCAAATAAAAATTTTAAAAAGTGGTGCAAAATAGCAATTTTTTGAAAAGTTCTCAAAATTCGCGCTTTAAATGTTTTTGAAAAATTCTTTATACTATAAGGATCAATTTGTAAGCGGTCATATATCCCACCTTCTCTTTGGGGTTATATTCGAAAAATGTTAGTCATAATTCCCAAAATGAAAATGACGATAATGTCTGTGAAGGTTATGACCTGTCACCTATCAGATATCTTCCACATTTAAAGAAGTTTATTAAGACTTCCTTTTTAATTACAAATTTAAAACAACTTGAAAAAATTCTCAATTTCTGGCAACACTATTTTTATGCTTATTTAAACCGTTATGCAGTCAACAAATATGGTGGTTCAGTTATGAATGGTAATATGTAGTATAGTTTTTCTATTTTTTTTTTCCTAATAATAAAATGCCGTGGTTTGGTTTAAGTGGGTATAAATTTTCTCATTTAAGCGTTTAATATAAATGCAATGAATAAGCAATGATAACGCCACAAAAAAAAAACGAAACTTTATTTAACAAGTATACAACGCTAATTAATGAATACTTCAACAAAAAAAAAAACTTGGGTAAAAAATGGAATAAAAAGCATAAAATTATAGAAAAAGGATGGATATACGAGAATTTCTATAATAAATGTGTAGAAAAAAATCTGTAAATACAAAATTATTTTGTAGTACTATATAAAAACATAAATTAAAATCAACAGGCATAAAATTTAGCATGAAATTGCAAATATGATGAAAACTAAATTGAAAAACTCTTGTAATTATTAACGAGGATTGTTGGAAAACTTTATGAATAGTTTAAAATATTGAAACAATTAAAAAAAATTGTATTTCTTATTAAGAAAAGATTGGAAAATAAAAACATAAAATTTAGTTTGGACGGCATATTTTGTTACACTTTAGATCCAGCGTTGGGCGCCATTTAATATTGAGCTAAAAGGATTTGTTTGGAGAAAAGTACAAATGAAAGCATTTAGGGGGTTATTTTGTAATACGCAACGCCTTGCATTGCGTTGTTTTCCATACAAATTGTTTTTGTAACAATAACAATTTACACACAAATCATTTTACAAAATAACCCACTTATTCTATTCTTGATATGTACTTGTTGGTGTAAAAGAAGTTTTAACATTAATTTCTGTGGTTATATGTTCTACCTGCGACATTATTTAGTGGCATTTAGCTAAAAGATGATTTCACCTACATCATTCACACCTATTCCTTAGAAAAGGATGACTGATTAGTTTTACTAAGTTAATGGATGGTAGAGCTAGCAATATTAGTACTAGTAGTATTATGTTCAAAATATTTTTATAGTCTCAGAGCAGCCCTCGTATGTAAACATTACACATATTACCATTACAAAATTATATATTCTAAAAATTATATTTACTTATTGATCTCTCTATTAAATATATAACTTATTACGTTTCGTTTCACTTTTTTACATTTTAAAAAGTAAAACGTTTTTAATTGAAAAATAAAAAGTTTAAGCATGTTCCATTAAAAAATAAAACAAGCTCAAATTCTAAACGTCAATTTATTTATATAGAGACTAACTGTCATCATACTGTCACAAGTTCATTTATGCCTCAGAGCATAAATACAATTTATAACATTTTTCCAAACGGAATAATAACAAAAAGAAAATATATACATATTTTTTTGTAATAATAAACGCCCGCCCTTTTTTGTGTTTTATTTTATAAAAAAAAATAAAAAAAATATTGTCTCATTCACATGGAAATTTTTCAACCACTTAAAATGGGAACAGAAACAACAAAATAAAATGAAATCAACTTTTTTCTTTATTGCACAAGTGGCAACAGAATAGAACAAGCATTATGATGGGATTAGATTGTAGCAAAATTTCATTTTTCTATGTATTAGCAATACAATCATCTTATAATTTCAAAATTGGAAATAAAATCTGGGTATTTATGATCGTGATAAATATCAGTGTTGGTAAACTAATTAGTTTACAACACAGAAATATCTTACAAATGTCAGGCATCTACAAAAAGACTCTGAAATGTGGAATAATGACCACAAATGGATCTTATCTGCTAAATAAGAGCATATACTCTAATAGAAAAAAGTCCGTAAAAAATTTAGTTAAAATTATTAAAAATTAGTTAAAAACGAGTAAAAAGGTTAAAGTCGGGCATGCCGACTATACAATACCCTACACCAGTCTGGGTGAAAGCCAACTAATGTTTGGATCCGAAATTCGAATGGGTTAAAATGGGGCTTGTGTCAAAATTTTCTATAATGTGAGTCAGCGCACCAAATTTCATTAAAATATCTTAATATTTATTTGCGATCTGCAGTTTGTAACCAAGTTAATTTTGGGGGGACCCTTATATGGGTACTAGGTCTAACCATGGACCGATGTTCACCAAAATCAATAGGCGTCGTCCTTGGGCCGACATAAGTCGGTGTACCAAGTTTCATCAAAATATCTTAATATTTGCGACCTGTAGAGGGCGCACAAGAATGCATGGACAGACAGACAGACGGACGGACGGACAGACGGACATCGTTAAATCGAAATAAAAAAAAATTCTAAGCCGATCGGTATACTATAAGGTGGGTCTAGGACCAATATTTTTTGATGTTACAAACATCAGCACAAACTTGTAATACCCTGACCACATAGTGGTGTAGGGTATAATGATGCTGCAGAAAAAAAACTGCTAAATTAGCAGATTATTTTTGCTATACAGAATTTTAGTTATATTTGAGCTAAATTTTTGTTAATGGAAAATTGCAAATTAACCTGCTAAAATTAGCAAAAAAATTTTGCTAAATAATTAGTAGCCTTAAAAATCACAAAAAAATTAAAATTTTCGAAGTTTTTTTTCGATTTTTTTTTTAAATGCAAATAAAAATCGAGCCTTTTGAAAACAGTAGTTTACAATTTTTTATCAAATATTTCTGCTGATTTTAGCAGAATAGACTGCTATTTGCATTCAACTAAATTTTGTAGATATAACAGTTTATTTTTGCTTTTTTTAGTATACTAATATTTAGCAAAATTTTCTGCAGATTTTACAGTACAATTTGATATTTTCAATTAACTAAAAGTTAACTTAAATATAACTAAAATTTTGTAAATTTAACAGTTTTCATTTTGCTGTTCTTATTTTACTAGTATTTAATAAAAACACCCAGTAGCAAATGGTCGAACTAGTTCTAAAAAGTACTAGTTTTTTGACTAGTAACTACAAAACTAGTTCTCATAATACCCATTTTAAATCAGCTGTGAACTACCCAGGAAAATTTTTAACAATCGGTAGCCAACCACACCCATTCTACAACTGGTTCCACTGCAACCGATTCCATGGAACTGGTTCCAGAACCAGTTCCTGGGATCCTATATGGAAGGTGTGGGTGACGTAGAATCAATTCCAGAACTAGTTCCAGAACCGATTCTAGAGCAACCGGTTCCACTTTGGAGCCATAGAAGGGGTTGCTTTTGGGACAATTTCAAACAAAAAGAATCGGTGTTAGAATCGACAGTAGAAGGGGTTGTGAATGAAAAGTAGCTATTGTACAACCGATTCTTTGGAACAGAAAATTTTCCTGGGTAGTTTAATACGATCTATGTCCAGACTGTAAAACAAATTAATTAAATTATTATGCGAGATTTGAAATTCTCATTTTGTTTACATTTGTATGAAACCGAGTTTGCAAATAAACACTTGAATTTTTTTTTACTGTGAATGGACTTGAGGTGCAGAGCAACTGGTACAGTTCTGGTACCAAAGAGTCACTCCGGAACTAGTTTGGTAAATTTCTCATAAGTACCAGTAAAGCTCCCTCTTTTTATTCTTAAAACAATAATTTTGAACCATTTGTGTACTTATTAGTTTCATTGATACAATGCGAGACTATTTCGAAAGATTAAATTTAAATAAATTTTAAAATTCTAGTTTTCTTTACATTTGTTTTTAATAATATAGTCTGCGTTTGCACTAAACACTAAAATTTTTTATTGTGATTAGAAATCATAAACACAAAATATTTTAGATTTCATTTGGTAAATGGACCTAATTATCTCAGTAAGGAAACCATCGGTCTCATCTACGTTTCATCAAAGGAAAGCCTTTGTTTTTATCTATATCAATTAAGTCTTTACCAACTGGTACAGTACTATTTCCAAAGAGTCACTTCGGAACTGGTTCCGCGAGTGTCACATTAGTAGCAGTTTTTCTCCCTATTTTTCGTCCTTAAATTGTAATTTCCAAACTAGTTCTACAACTAGTACTAAAGTGGGAGTTTGGCGACAATTGTCCCCATCCCTATGACATCTCCATGTTAAATTCTACACTTGTTTGTATGGAGAGGCGGTAGAACTCGTACTAGTTGCCTGGTTCAACTAAACTAGTACATAACTGGTTCTGATCTAGTATTTTTTTGCTACTGGGCATCTGCTAATTTTAGCAGTTTTTCCTGCAGCGTCATTTTTAACTAATTTTTAATAACTTTTTCTGCTATTTTTACAGATTTATTTCTATTAGTGTAAGGCTGTTGGTGTACTAAAATGTGGACTCTGCAACTAGAATGTCCGGTGTTCGCTTCCTGGCTCGAGACTCAGAAATTTTACAAATCGAAATAAATATTTCTTAGCCGCCTTTCGGGAGCCGCTTTAATCTGCCTACACTCTCAGAACAATTCCGTTGTGGCAACGGAATTTTTTTCCAACCGAATTGGTTCGGTTGGAGTAACATCGTAATTCGGTTGGCGCAACCGACTTTCTTTCTTTCTTTCTTCTTTTTATTTTAAAGCTGTGGTCTGAAAATTTGAAAGCGCGGAATCAAATCTAATTTTGTGATCCCTTCCACCATTTGGAATATCTAACACGGTAAGGTCATTTGCCTCATCGAAATCCTCGAGGCGGCACAAAAGATCGTGGACTTTTCTGTCTTACCTGTCATAGCTGAACATTTTCGATGATAATAACAATAAGCAATCCACATTTCGCACATGAGCGCAATTGGATATTCAATCAGTTCTAGAATTAGTTCCAGAACTGATTCTATGGCAACTGGTTCCACTATGGAACTATAGAATCGGTTGCTTTTGAGACAATTTTAAACAAAAATCACCTCTGTTAGAATTGACAGTAGAAGAACTTACATAGGAAATATAGCTATTCTACAACCGATTCTTGGGAAAATTTCCTTGGGGCGATCTAGAAACTTTAAAATAGTCTTAAAGGTCATTTCCAAATAAAGGATTTAATCTTCAGTGGAATTAAGGTAGTGTAAATTACAGGTGGCCGCGTGAGCGATTTTTGATGTACGACTCACTCACGAGCATGTTCTTCCTAATCACGATCAAGAAATTCTCACGAAAGTAGAAAAAATTATTTAAAAATCTATGCTGAAAAACTAAACTCATGCACGAATTTGTTATTCTTACTTATGTTCACGCATAATTTACGTGAATATAGTAAATAGTAAAAAACTCCGATGGATTAAAAAAAATTCCAGTCCGATTAATAAAAAACAAGACTCTTGAATGCTTCTTTTGAATGTATTCAAGAGTATTCGACTTTCTTATATCTACACCGCCCTTCTAAGGAGAAGAACTTACAGAATCAGAAATGTACAACAAAATACAACACTGGATATTGCGTGCATTAAAATCGATCCAATTCGCACAAACCATTCACACGCACTCAGTCTACTAACTACAAAGAAGAATCCTAAAAGTATAACCATTCCTTGCTTGTCTAAATCTAGAAGAGTTCTAATTTTCCTTTGGTAGCACAACGGTCATTGCGTCTAATATATTCTTAAGGTAGTCAAAAGTTCTTCCACGTGAACCAAGGCTTCCATTTGTGTCGATGCAACACTTAGTCCAATCGTTTCTTTATTAGTATTTGGTTACCGATTTTGGGGCTTAGCCCAATCTAAGTCACTGCCACGTAACACGTTTAATTATATATATGCAGCATCCAAAATCTTTAACATATAGAAATTTTACGTCCATATAAGTTGTAGTCTAAACGCTTTATTATTCTATTGCATGGCTTTTATGTTGGTTTTAACAATTATAACGTCTGAAAATATGCAAAGTTTTTTCGTTTTTGTTTTACCACCATTCAGTTTATATTGTAAAAGATTTTCGTATTATCATCATCATCATTTCATTTAAAAATATAACAAATGTTGTACTTACAATACAATAACGGAAGTCAAAAGCTTGTATAACACTAATGAGCAGATAATCGACATTATTCTTATTAGAGATGATGCGATGGCCACAGGCGGGGGGTTAAATGTGAACAATGAATAAAAGGAATCAAAGTTTCAATGACTCTTTAAAAGACCACAGAACAAATATTATACGTATGGATTTGAAAACCATTACATTTGAATTGCTTTTAAACATTAGTGAACGTTGTTGGTTGGCTGTTTGATTATAACTGTGTTTAATAGTGGTAACATTTATAATTGATTATTTTATAAGTAGGATATAGAATTATTCTCTGAGATGAATTATCAATAGATAAAACCAGTTCATGACTCAGTGTTCTTGAATGTTGAAGATTCGAAATATTCACTGAACCGGTTGATAAGGTAAACCTTTTAGCTGAGATGTTTGCAGGTAATTCATTCCTGCCGGAAAGGATCAACCACTGCCACAGCTTGAAAGAGTATCGAGTACCCAAGTTATTTTTCCGAGCTCGAGCAGTAAAAAGGGTACTTGCTGACCTCAATATAAACAAGTCGTCGAGGCCGGATGGTATACCCACACTGGTGCTGAAACAGTGCTCTTCGACGCTAGCTCGCCCATTGACTAACCTTTTTAGCGCTTCGTACCATGCGGTTATGTTCCCCTCATGCTGGAAGGTTGCCAATGTCCAGCTAATACCTAAAAAGGGTGCGGCTAACAACCCTGAAAATTACCTTCCGATCGCAATATGCTCTGCGCTCTCTAAGGCGATGAAGAGTATGGTTAATTAACATCTTGTGAATTATCTAGAATCTAACTCATTTCTTAATGGCCGAGAGTATGGCTCTCGTAGAAATCGTCTTACGGGAGACCTGTTGGCATTCCTCTCGGAGCGTTGGAGTAGGTCCCTCCACCGTTTGGTGAGAACAAAGTGGTTGCTCCGGATATATCAAAGGCCTTTGATCGTGTATGGCACGGGGCGCTTGTATCAAAGCTTATTTCTTTTGGCTTCGGTAATGACTTCGTTCGTTTTATTTCGAGCTTTCTCAGGGATCGCACTATTCGTGTTATTATAGATGGGGTCTCATCCGACGAATTTCAGCAGAACTTAGGGGTACCGCAGGGCTCTGTTCTTTCACCTTCACTATTTCTTATTTTTCTCAATGATCTTCTTGGTCAAATTTTCAACCCTATCTACTCTTTCGTAAATAACAGCAACATTTGTCATTCATTTTCCTTTGATCGTAGGCCAAGCCCTGAGGAGATTGGGGGCAAAATGCAGATTATGAATGGGCATGAAAATTTAGTGTGATGTCCGATGGAAAAAGGTGTAGAAAGAAGCATTCAAGTGTCTAGGCTTTTTACGTCGCTGCAAGAAGTACTTCATTTTATCAGATTTACTCACTATTTATAAAGGGTTCTTCAACAGGGACGCTACAAAAGTAGAAAGACAGGGACAGCAAACGACGCCATATTTCTTGCCGCTCTTTTGACATTTCTCTTCAGTAAGGTTTGCCATTTCATGATGGAAAGATATACGAGCCAACAACGAGTCGGAATTATTAAAATTTACTACCGAAATTCGGAGTCAGTGGCCTCAACGTTAAGAGCGCTACGTCCAATTTATGGTTGTCATACTGAATGGCTTCGTCAATAAACAAAATATGCGTTATTGGTCAGACAGCAATCCACACGTACTCCATGAGTCATCATTGCATCCCGAAAAAATTACGGTTTGGCGTCATTGGGCCGTACTTCTTCCGTGATGATCAAGACCGGCACGTTACTGTGAATGGGAATCGCTACCGTTCAATGATAACCGAATATTTTTGACCCCAATTGGATGATATGGACTTGGAGGACATGTGGTTCCAACAGGACGGCGCCACAAGCCACACAGCGAATGTCACAATCAATTTATTGCAAACCAAGTTTGGAGAACGTGTTATCTCACGAAATGGTCCAGTCGATTGGCCGCCTCGGTCGTGCGATTTGACGCCGTTGGTCTATTTCCTGTGGGGCTACGTCAAATCTATGGTCTATGCCAACAAGCCAGCGACGATTGATGAACATCGTACGAATATCGGCCGATTTATGCATGAAAACCGTCGAAAATTGGGTTCAGCGTCTGGACTTCTGCAAGCGTGCCCGTGGTGGCCATGCAAAAGAGATCGATTTCCATACATAATTGCAACGAACGTACTTTCACAGGAATAAAGAATTTCATTGATATCCAAAACCGTTTTTGTTTTATTTAAAAAAACTTTTGTAGCGCTCTTACTGAAAAACCCTATACCAACTATATCCGACCGAAGATGGAAGGAATACAACTCCCAGATTTGGCCAGGAGCTTCGAGGTCCATTTTGGAGCTTCTGGACCGTGTGCAAAGGAAGGCGTCGGCGCTTATTAAACACAATAGGGTATCCATCTCTATTGACTCACTGGAGCATCGTCGGAATGTGGGTTGTGTGACCCTGTTCTATCGATATTATATATAATAATAGTATCGCAATGTTAGAAAGGCCTTGGAGTGATTGTATCGCTCTTGAAGGAGACTATGTTGATAAATAATGTCGAATTTTGCCACAAAAAAAAAATGTTGTTTTATTGGTTATCCTACGGCATTTTCAGCCGATGTGTTGGATCATAAAGGAGAATATTTGGAAAAACAATAAAGACATCTTTAATAGCAAAATTTGTTTTTTCTGTTTTCATTGTTAGGCTCAAAATAAAAATAGTTACCTTCGTATTTTAAACCAACATAGGTGAACTTTCAAGTAAAACTTGTAGCTGTCAAAAAATGTATTGTATAAACGATGAAGATTACAAAACGATGAAGATTTAATCAAGTAGATTTGCCTTTACTGTCTAGACGAGGTAAAAGGCTTTAAATTGGGCGCCAAAATCTTATTTAAAAAATTTTGTTTAAAATTAAAGAATAGATGTATGTATACATACAAGAAATTTTTATTTGACAAATACTTTTCAAACGTTTTCAAACTTTGAAATTGTTTATAATTTGTTAATTTATTAATTTAATTGCTATTTCTCGAAGATGCTACACAATCGAGTAGCGAAATATCGAAAATAAAAAGCTTTTCATATATAAACATATAGTTAAAAAATGTAATCTCTTTTAAATCTCCCTTCAAATACACAACTTCATTCCCTATCTAAACCATTCTCGATCTACGCCTTTCAATAAAATAGATAGCTTTATATGATTGTTATCAACAATTTATACATCATTGTATTTTAATCTGTAATTATGATGTAATACACATGAGAAAAAACAAATATTCAAATCAAAATCATACAAATTAGCAAAATATTAACAATTTACATGGAATAAGGAATAAGCAACAAGAAATGAAATGGGGGTGGTTTTGAAATAATTGAAAATTGCTACTGTATATATAACAAAACTAAGAAAGGACTTCTATGTGTAGCCACAAATTATTTAAATTGTGACATAATAACAAAATAACACTTGACAAACCAAACACACTATACGTCAACGCAAGTGTCAAAAAGGAAAGTTGTTGACTTTACGAAAGAGTATATCAACAGCAGAAGCTGTGGTGGCAGTGAACAGAAAAGGGAAATATTCAAAACACCCTTTATAAACTACGAAAAAAAAGTTTTGACTGCTTATAATCAAAAAATTTATAGGGGTTTTCATATACTCGTATTCTACTCGTAAACGGTGTAGACCTGGTATGTTTATGAGTTTAATGTCAAACTCCATACCCAAAAAATATGACTTGTATTTATACAAGTTTTACAAGGAATTTACGAGTTTATGTGAAATCCCTAATGTTTTTTTTTTCAACAAACACTAAACAAGAGGGTGAAGTAGCAAACCTTTAAAAAGAATTAAAGTGTTTGACAAATTTACAGTGATTGTTTTGTTCGTTTGTTTTTTATTGTTTATTTTGTTGTGATATTTTATATTCAAATTAAAGAGGGCTGATAGAAATTATAATAATAACAAGGCACTTGATGTAACAAAAATTTAATGGTTAATTAACTATGAATTGTTATTACAATATTAGCATAAATAAAAAAGATAGCGGTTAATATATACTATCATTGTTTGAGGTTATGTTTAATATTGAGGTTAGGTTTAATAAAACTTTTATGATTATGCCATGATATAAACAAGTGTCGCAATTGTTACTTTTTAGCCTTTTTAAAGATTATCATAGAAAAAACGTTGAAATAATTATATTGTAAATGTTAAGCATTTGATATGATCTTTTTCTATTTATAAGTACGAGTATATAGAACTATTCTTGTTTTTTCATGAGCACACATAAAATCTTCCTTTAGTTTTGTTGTGCTTATAGAAATTAACTTTGTTGCTTTCTTTTGTAAATGTTGTCATTAATTTTAATTACAACTTTGTAAATATAACAAAATGGAATGTACATAAGAAAATATAGACGAGCAAAAATATTCATAAGAACCCCTATAAAATGACTTAAATATCATGTTTATTCTCCGATTCTGACAAATTTTTTCATATTTAATCATCATCTTAATAAGCTTTTCTTATAGTTCAAATGACCTTTTTCTCAAAGGCACATTTAGAAACAAGAAAAAACTGTTTGATGTAGAGCAAAACAACTCCTATAAATACTCCACCACTTTACCTTTCTTTTAATTGTCATTTTAAGAGGATCATTTAAGAGGTCAATTTGGGTAAAATCGATTCATTAATAAAAAAAAAATGCATTTCACAAAAAATAAAAATGATTTTAAATAGGATTAAAATAGGAATTCTCCATTTTAGGCATAGGGTATGTTCAGCGAACTTATGTAAAACACTACGAGGAATATTTTTGTGAAACATTTTAACCTTCTAACTCTTCAATTAAAGGGACTTTTTTGGCCCCTTTTTAAAACGGGCAAAAAAGACCCGTAAGTTGAAGAGTTATAGGGTTAAAATGTTCCTGGTAGTGTTTTACATAAGTTCCCAGAACACATACATCCTATACCTAAAATGGAAGATTCCCATAGTTTCTCCCTAAAATCCAGGTTTGTGGGACATTTGAACGCCAATTCTGAATAAGTACGAAATTAACCCTTAAACACATTTTAAGATTTTACTTATTACTGGCACTTAAGTTAGATTTTTAATGCTGATGTCTTCAAAGACTTATGGTAGAATTTCATGACAAATATTTTTGCGGAACATTTTATCCCTCTAACTCTTCAACTTACGGGTCGTTTTTGTCCGTTTTAAAAAGGGGCCAAAGAAGTCCCTTTAATTGAAGAGTTAGAAGGTTAAAATGTTCCACAAAAATATTCCTAGTAGTGTTTACATAAGTTCGCTGAACATACCCTATGTTTTTTTAAATGCGTCGGAATTGAATGGGACTAAACCTAATGGAAATTTACAAAACATAGCTGAGTTTGTGCGGCATGCCTATTAATGATATCTCGAACAATTTTGACAGTAGAAAGCCGGAATATGTTGAAAAACTGTATTTTATGACATAAAATAATCTTGAAATTGTATTTTACCAAAATACTTTGTACTTCAGATTTGTAAAAATAGTATGTTCAAAATTTCATACATGAATGTTACATATCTAACGATAAATTTTGTAGTCTTCTCATTTAGGTTATCATGAAGAGCAAATAAAGATGACAACTTTTTGACATAAATTAAGTCATTATGAAAAAGTTTCCTTATATTATTGCTATGAAAACAGAGACATTACGAGGTTTGTTAACAAAGGGATGGGGAACTTAATATGGATGTGGTGGTAATAAATTTTATAATAAAAAATTTTTACATAAAGTTTCTGAATTCATTGATATGTGATTTAATTATGAATTTCTGATAAAAAAAAGTACAATCACAATAGTTTTTTTACAAATTTCATTCACAATGGAAAAATAGAGGCGTAGAAGTTAAATCTAATTTGTTTTCAGATTTCTATTTAAAGCCAGTATCTTGTTAACTACAGCGAAAATATTTCGCGATAGGTTTAAAGCCCCAAAATTGTTAAACAAAACTGTGAAAACCAACAGTTTTTTATAACAATTACGTGTAGTTCACATGTCGACTACCCGTATTGGTTACATCAGGATAGCGGATAGTTTTAATCGATTTATTAAGGCCGCCATGCCAAATTTTTCACAAATATCGGCTCAGAAATATTTGCGAATATTCAGAAGAAAAGAGTTTTGTTCGGCATTTACGACTTAAGTTCGCACTACATAATTTTTGTTTGAAAATTATTAAATTTTTTTAAATATTCTTTTGTAGTATTGCAAAAACATCGAGGGAGTTTTAATTTCTTCGAGGGAGTTTCTGTTTCTTCAATTTTTAGTTTCAGTCGTAACATAGTCAATTGTCAATTTTTGTTACATTTTCAAAACCATTCGAGGCAAGTGTAAAATAATTGTTTTTATATGGAGTTTGACAGATATTTTTGAAAAAATACTAACCCCTCAATTCATAAAGGCTTTGTAAAGTTATAGCAGGTTTACAAAACGTCATTTTCATACAAAATTTGTTCAATAAACCTCCTATAATTTCACAAAGCGTTTATGAATTTAGGGTTAAGATTTTACATTAACCGCATTAATTCACTTCCAACTGGATTTCAAGATTTTCCACAAAATAGAAAATCTTGTAGATTTTATAAAACTCAATTTCAAAAAAAATATCCTCCAGAATTTTTACATTTATCAACGACCCTGCATATCAGCAAACTTAAAATATTAACATACTGTTTATATACAACAATATAGTATGTATATAAATTTTGTGATTTTGTTTTTAATACTTCTTACTTTTGCTCTTTTCCCCAACCATTCTCCTTTAATAATGCATTTTCTTAAAATGAAAAATTTATCTCATTATTTATTCATATTTTGCTATTATTTTTTTTTTCAAAACAAACATGTTTATGCAAATCTAAGCAGAATTTTTTATTTTTTGTTTACCTTTTTTCATTAAAAAGTGAGCAAAAAGTTTCTTTACTAACGAGCTAAAAAAATACATGTTGTTGTGATTTTACAGGAGGGGATTCTTAAATCTTCCCTCACTGCATTTAAATAACTTGTTTTTTGTCTTCATTTTCTTTCAAAGTTATTTTCTTGTGTTGCACTTTTTATTTTATTTTTGTATGTAAAAGTTTTTAATAAATTTTAATTATTCATGCACATGAAAAGATTATCAACTTTGGTATTTGGTTTGTCATAAGTATCATAAGTTGTGCATTTTATTTTTAATTACTACTGGGGGTAAATAGAAATAGAAAGAAAAAAATAACTGAACGCGTTGGAGGCAGTACTTGAAAAAGATTTTAAAATAATTGGTAAGATACTTATATGAATGGCAGATTGTTTTTTAGAATAAACTAAAATTCAGGTCATTTAAAAAAAACAGAGAAGAAGGTTATGAGTGTGATAATTTTTTAAAATAATTTTTAGGGATGTGCGATTAATCAAAATTTCTAATCAAAATCTCGTGGTTAAGCAACTAATCTTTAATTCTGATTAATCAAAAATATTAGCTGTGTTTTTGCGGCAAGCTATCAACGTTGGCTTATGTCATTCCCATATAAATTTGACATTAGCAACGTTTACTGTTAACTTTCAAAGTTACTAACGTCAAATTTGTATGGGAATGACAGAAGCCAACGTAGATAGCTTGCCGCACAAACACAGCTATTATTAAACTATTATAGCGAATTTACATTATGATCGAAATCGAGTTAAAAGTAGATTTGGAGAGATTTCGACGGAAATCCAATAAAAATTTGGGATTTCAAACAGATTTCCCATAGGAAATGAAATCCCAATTTAATTTGGATTTCAGCGAAATCTCATCGAAATCCAAATTGAAATCCAATTTTTCTCCCATATTTGCAGAAAAGTAGGGAAGTTTGCAGAAAAAGTGGTAACATTCAGCAGCTGTTTATGTCATAAAAAATTAATAAATAATAAATTTTAATAACTTTAAAAAATTGAGGAATAACAAAATAAAGTATGTTCTTTTTAATTGAAAAAAATATTTAAATTTGAAAACGACTATTTTATTGTATCCGACGAAGAGAAACTATGAAAAATCATATTCGCTATTATATCCAATTTACACAGAAATATTAATCTAGTAAGTCAGATTAACTCTGCTTAATAGGGAACTAAAGAAGTCGATTCAATCATATTTTAATATACACTCAGAAAAGTTCTGCAGTTACTACATGACAGTTATTTGTGTAATTGTTTTACTTCGGGAAGAAATTTTAAATGTTTTTGACAGTTATTTTTTTAAACAACCCACAAAAATTACTGCATTTCGTTGCAGTTACTTTATGTTTTGGGTTTTTTTAGCAAATACATTTATTTTTAAGTATGTGCGTGTTTGCTCCTCGTTCAAATATTCCACACACAAAAAATTATGGCGTTTAGAAATTTCTAGTGAAAAAATATAAGAATAAAAAAATTTCGCTTAGTTTTTGATAATTCTTATTTATACCTTATTCATACTGAACCCAAAACTAGTAGTTTTCAAATTTCTTTCGTTTTCGATTGTCAAATCCCATACAAAGTGGACTGAAGTAATTACACAGTTTTTGTAATAGAAAGAAAAACTGTTTTTTTATAAAAATATATTTTTATACAACAGTATCAAAAAAATTAACTGTAAAAAACAGTAGTTCTTTCCAATATTTACAGTTGTTCTAAAGTTTTGTATACAAAACAACAAAGATTGACAGTTATTACAGGACAGTTGTTTGTGTAGTAATGAGGAGTTGTTGTTTTCAACTATAATTACTGTTGTTTTTCAACGAAAAAATATAAAACAACTGTTATGACAGTTATTTAAGAAAACTAACAGTAATTTCGTAATAATTGTTTAAAGCATTTTTTTTAATATCATAACAAACAACTACCAAAACAGTATTTTTACTGTTAATAAACAACTACCAAAACAGTATTTTTTTGTTAGTTATTTAAAAAATCAAAAATTTCGTTGAATGTTAAGAATTTTTAGTTGACCTTTATTGTTCTTGTGTAATAGGTTTTTTTTTTTGATTAAGTAATGTAAATAAGAATGGACGCTTTCAACTCCGCGCTTTATCGCTAGATAATTAAATTTTTTCCTGAAGATGAACAGCAAAGCTGTTTCGAAATATTGAATAAAAATAAACTATTTTTTAAAAATAAAACGAAAAATTTGTTTTTATTTTTAAACTTATGACCTATTTAGTTGAATTTCAAAAATTCTTGTTTAGTTTATATTATTATTGATATATTCCTAGTTTGCAAATAAAGGACAGAAAACTTATATCTCCAATGCATAAAAGCTTAATAACTGGAGAACCGTTTGGAATTTTTACTTCAAATTTAAAATAGGCTGAAGTAATTCCACATATTTTTGTAATCGAAAGAAAAAAATTGTTTTTGTTACTATTTAAATATACTTTAATAATACCAAAAAAATTAACTGTAAAAAAGAGTAGTTGTTGCCCATTTTTTCAGTTATTTTAGCATTTTTGTTGTGAAAATTTGTCAGTTACTGACATACTTTTTTGCGTGCAGATATGCAATTCACACACCCAAAAAATACTAGAGGTCATATTGCTTTGGTTGGCAAAGGTAACCTATTTTAATGGGTTATTTATAAAAAATAGTTGTATTATCTATGCCAAAGGGTAATTATTTTACCTATTCACATTGTAAATTCAACCAATAAAAATGGACAACCCTTCGAAAATTTCAAAATGTCACAATTTAAAATTATTTATTTTTTATAAATTTTAAAAAATATACTTTTTTATAATTTGTTATTTCCTGAAGATGCTACACAATGGAGTAGAGAAATATCGAAAATAAAAAACATTTTATATATAAAACAAACCTTAAGCTCAAGGAAATTGAGGAGTTATGAATTTTTGTTTCAATGAAAAATATGAATTTTTGTGAAATAAGAAAGGTAACCAATTATCCAAATAATTTGTGTTAATATTTCCGCCTATTCAAAATGAAGTTGAACCATCACAATATTAAGCTTATTCTGCAGAAAAAGTACAAAATTCTAAGGATTTTTCCTTTAGATTCTGAGGAGATTTCTCCAAGAATATTTTCAGTATTTGAGGATTTTTTTCCTATGTAGTAAACCCCCAGAATATAAGGTATTTTCCTAAAGGAATAATTCTTGGATTCTGAGGATTTCTTCCTATCGAAATACCCTTTTTCCATTAGATTAGATTCTCAGCAATTTTTACTAAAAAACTTTTTGTGATAGAGGTTTGTAGACGTTTTCTAATAGAAAACCCGTCGAATACGTGGAATTTTTCCTGCAGAAGAACCCTTAAATCCTGAAAAGTTTTTTCTACACATAATTCAATTCGAACTTGTTCCTATACAAAAATCCCTCTGCGGATATTTTCTACTGAAAAATCTTTAAAATCTGAAGCCTTTTTGTAAAATAAAATCCTCAGATTCTGCGATTCTGATAACTTTCTTTTGTAAAACCCTCATATTTTTATGGCTTTTTCTCATAAATATACACTAAAATTCTGAGGGCACTTTTTTCCTGTAAAAAAACATCAGATTTTGAGGACATTTTTCTAAAAAATCCCTCAGAATCTGACGGCTATTTCTATAGAAAATCCCAAAGATTCTGAGTACTGTTTCTAATAGAAAACCGCACTGATTTTGAGGAATTTTTTTTTAAGAAAACCATCAGATTCTAAGTAAATTTTCCAATAAAAAAATACCTCACATCAAAGTTATACTGCTAATATTTTGCCTACATTAAAATTGGTAATTCACCTATTTTCTCATTTAATTTAACAAAATCTATAGGTGATTTTCGAACATAAAAAATTTAAAATATTACCTACATTTTTGTGTGTGCAGTTTATCTTATTTTATGCAGTAAATGAGCATTTATCGTAAATTTGACAATCTATGGGTTGAAATTAGAGAATGCAAAATCCCGTACTTTTTGATTTCCCGGGAAAGCGGGAAATTTGTCTGGAATTCCCGGGATCCCGCAACAGACATAAATTAGAAAATATTTTATAATAATTAAAAATTTTTATTTATAAAATGTCTTAAAGACCTCAAATTTTCATGATTGTGAAAAAGCTCAGGTGGTTTTTCTTGGAATCTTCGCAGTGGAAAAGAATTAATTTTATATTAGAAATTATATAAGTCTAATTACATATGTATTTTTAAAAATTGAATAAACTAAAACTAATTTTTTTATAAAGAAAAAAATTAATATAGAAAATAATTTTAGAAAATTGGAAAAATTTTTAAAAATTATGGGAACAAATTCTACCTTAATTGAAAATTTTTAAAAATCAATGGACAAATTTGTCTTTAGTTCTGTACAGAATAAGTGCGATTCAAAATTTTTTATACAAACACTATTTAGTTGAGTGGTTTTTTTAAAAACTATATTTTTTAAGTTCCTTTTAGTGCCAGTTAAAAAAAAGGAATCAGTGTCGATCAGTGTCTGTTCGTTTACTCGAAAATCTTATTACTTTTACTAAAATTTTGTAAGAAAATTAGCAAGCCTAATGTAAGATTTTTGCTATTTTTAAAACGTTGGAAAATTTTGCATAAGTAAATTTGAAATAATTAACTTTATTATTTTAAACTACATTTTTTGAAATCCCGGGATTCCCGGTCCAAATTCCCGGGAATACGGGAACTGAAAAATGCCATATTCGATTATTGAGTGATACGAAATTTTGGATGTTTTTGGATCTTTTTCTAATAATAGTCGTTAAGAATTGAAATTATGAAAAACGCCGAATTATGTGTCTACTTAGTTTGAATTTTCTATAAAATTATGTATATTACTCTTATGAAGACATAAAGTTTTATGCAGAAAATGTTTAATTTTAACTTAGATTAAAAATGTGTATTACTAAAAGTATGAGCTTACCTTATTTTTATATTGTTTGCAGTTTATTGAGTACAATAGTCGATTGAGGAATCTGAAACAAAACAAATTTAAAATTGAATAGTATTTATCTAGACATTTACAGCTGCATTCATAATGAAAACAGTTTTACTATTTAATTTATTAATGTAATAACATATAAAATACTAAAACACTAATTTAGTTTTATTCCTAATACTTTTGTTAAACTCATTCTAGTAATGCTGTTAATTTTCTTCTAGAGTTCTGATATTAAGGGAATGTGCGGTGTCGCTAAATTTTAACTAAACTAATTTTCCAAAAATATATACCTCGTTTAAAAGTTTAGTAAAAATGTGTTCGGCAACCAATTTTGACACTTTATTTAGTTTTATATATAGATATTTTATATTTTATATTTGCAAAAATGTATGTTATTATAACAGAAAATTATTTAAACAAAATTGATTATATGGGACCTTCTCCGAGAAAAGGGACCTATTGTTTCAAAAAACTTATTATGTCAAAAACTTGGGAAAATCGATAAAAATGAGAAAATATCGATTTTCCCAAGTTTTTGACACACTAGGTCCCTTTTCTCGGAGAAGGTCACATATACAAATATTTCCAAAAATATATTTAATTTTATAATTTTCAAAATATAAATTTCACTTTGACAGAATATTTAGAATATGCTTTCAAATAATTTAGTTCAAAATTCTTAATTGCGTTACCAACTTTTTATCGAAAATATTTTAGTAGTTTTAATTTAGCCTGTTCGCACACGCCCTAAAGCCCGTATAACATTAGCTTTTTTCTTTACTTTTTCTTGACTTTTTTTTTTAATTTTTTTATATGATTTTTTTTTTCTATTACTAAATGTGTTTGTTTGCATGCTATTTTTTACTAGCTTTACCAGTTTTACTCAAAAATCCGTTCGAGTACAAAAAAATAGTAAAAACTAGTAAAAAAATTTAAGGGGAAATTTTACTAGTTTTTACTTGAAAAATTTCTTTCACAGCAAAAACTAGTATGTAATGTTTTTTGTTTAACATATAATAAAATTGAACACATTTTTATATGAATCGGTATTAAATTAATTAACTCTTATGATTCGCATTAAAGTTTGCACTCCGCGGACGTTTTTTTTTTTTGCGATTTTCGTAAATTCTTTTTGTTGGTTTACTATTTTTTTGTTCGAGTACTTCTGAATATTTTGACAACTTTTTCAATATTTTTTTCGTTTTTACTAGTTTTACTAGAAATGTACACGTACAAACCTACTTTTAATGTTAACTATTAACTAAAGTTTAAACCTGCAGTATGAGACCCACCGTAAATAAACAAAAATCCTAGAAAAAAAGTGAAGAAAAAAGCTGGTGCCGGGCTTAAGCCCAGTATTTTGTTCAAAAGAGCGAAAAAAAACATTAAAATGCACAAATTTTTTAAGGTCTATAAAAAGTTACAATCATAATTAATCCAAATGTCACTTTTTCGCTACATTTTTAAATGATCCTGTATTTTTCGCATCAATAAGTTAATGCGAAAAAAAATCCACAGCAATTTCGAAACAATTCCACGCAAGTGAAAAATCATTTTTTTTTATATGTAGTTTGACAGCTTTTTTCGCAAAAGTACGAACAAAATACCAGGCTTTAAACGACAAAAAACTAAAAATTCCATTCACAATAATAAAAAAGCATTTGTACGCAGAACATACATAGAAACTTAAGTTTCCTAGAATTGTTGTTTTCCTAATATAGAGGTGAAATGCTTCTACTTGTTACATTGTTGTTGTTTTACATTATTTAGAAAGAAACGGCGTGAAAAAGCTATCGTGTTGTTGATTTCGTATGTATTTTGCAAACGTCAAAAGTTAAACCGTTTGTTGTCACTAAACATGTACATGATCACTGCAACCATGTTATTCTACTATGTCTCTACTGTGATTTTGATGTTCAAACAAAGGGTTGCTCTTAATCGGTATGTTAAGAAATCATGATGAACAAACTCTATTCAAAAGCTGCGTTAACAGTAGCATCGAAATCTCCAGATTTCGATATTCACCACTGTTTAAAAACAACGAAGAAAAGCATATATACACTCAATTCTTAATAAAACACACATATTTAGTTCCAGTAAACGTATTATCTTAAAATTTAACATCTATACACTTTTTCTCATTGTTTTTTTTAGAGTGGTGAATATCGAAATCTCGAGATTTCGATGCAATCTGGCCCGGCAATCCCTTTCTGTGATAAGCTGTGAACAGAAAAGAACTGTAACTTTGCTGATAGGAAACTTATTAATGAAATGTCAAATATCATTTGAGTTTATCACAGAACGAGAATTCAGCCTCTGCTATACCTAAAATATATTCGAGTTAAAAGCTTGTCGTGTGCGATGTGTACCTAACTAGCAACTAATTTTTCCTAATTACTACAGCTATTATTATAAATTACCAAAACTGTTGTTTTCACAATTACCTTTATTCCTCTAAAACATTATCCAACCATTGTTGTATGTCAGTATTATCACCCCCGGCGGCACTACCTGCTGCACTGACCTTATCAGGTGTCGTGGGATTTACAGCTGGCGTATTACTTCCCGATTGTAAACTAACTTTAGTCATTTGGTCAGAAGTCATATTTAGTAATTCGTCTAGTTCATCGGCTGGTTCATTCGATTTTGAATTAGGTATTTCTGATTTTTGACTTTTTGCAGAGTTTGTCTTACGACTAGCTGAACTTATTTTGATTCTAGGATTTTCAATATGCTCTTTTAAAACATTTTGATAAGATTTCTCGGCCGCTTCAGCTGATTGCTCCATAACATTTAAATGATCTTTGCTAAACATGGGAGCTGAATAATCCATTCGTTTGTAAAAAGGTATAGTTTGCAAGCCTACATTAAGCAATTTCAAATTTAATGTAAAATATTCACTGGCCTCAGTGTTGTCCAGGAATTCTTCATTTTCTGCTTTTTCCCATTGCTTTTCGGAAGAAAATTTAAAATGACCACCCAAGGAAGTAGGCATTTGAGACATGAGTTTAAAATCTCCTGCTCGCATTTGTTCATTGTCTTCATTGTCAACTGGTAAATCACCAATTTCTGTGGGATAGTTCCTTTGAATTCTAATCTTTTGTCCTCCTCCCTTAATCCATTCATTTCTATCCATAAAGCGTTCATCACTGGAATCGGCTACATCAACATATCCTCGAACGTTTTCCACTTGTCCAGATGATGACGAGGTGGTACAATATTTACTTTTATTGCGATAATGTGATTTCATTTTGTGTCGTTTACTTTAAGAAACGAGAAGGTTTCGTTATAGTAGTTGCGATGATGTTAACTTACTTCTACTTACTCTTTGGATCGATTATCCTTGGCCTCCATTTTGGGTTGTTTTTTTATAGAGTTTTTGAGTAATAATCCCCGCAAATTGTTTAGGCTACCATTTGTTTTACCAGGCAACCGGTGGAACGAATCAGCTGTTTTATACATGTTTTATAAAAAGCTGTTTCATAAAGAGTTGCCAGATTGAATTTTGAAAATATAACGGGATTTAAAAAAAAACGTATATGGGTTTAAAAAACGGACTAAAGAGGCAAAATATGCATATGTGACGCGCAAAATAGAAAGGGACCTAAGGATTGAAAGGGACCTAAGGTCAGGAGAGCATGGGATCGGTCTCATTCGATTCTCAGATGTTGTCCACAAAAAAAAAATTTGATTTTTTTTACCTTTAGGTCCCTTTCTCTATGCGCTGTCACATATATGAAACATAAAAAAAAAATATGCACCATAAATCCAAATATGCAAAATATATATCAAAATATGTATTTTAAATTTTTCGTTTTTTTTTAATTCATATTTATAATTCCAGAGAGGCAGAGCTTGAAAATTTTAATTCAATGATTTGATATTGCGATAGTGTGATAATAATTTGGTCTGATTTATAATGATCAGATTCAAAAAGACATAATTCGCGATTCAAAAACAGATTTTTTGATTCGTTTTTAGAAATTGAATTATTACTGATGATTCAATTATTTTTTTACATTAATCAGTTCGTTTGATTATATGTTAAGAATTAATGAAAGTGTAATTGATTCTTAAATTTGTTCATAAATGTTATGAATTGCTTTCTTTAATTTCAGTACATAATATGTATGAACAAATTCATACGTTATATGAATATTGTTTGATTTTGAAAAGTAATAAAAAATCTAGTCATTTGGAATAAAATTTTGTTCTCTAAATAAAACAAAATTTTTAGGAAAATTGCAATTGCTTCAAGATTTTATCCTTGGAAGTAGCACTTTGGAGCATATTTGAAGTATTAAATTAAGATCTGCTAAACTACAGGTATTCACAAATGTATTCAGAAGATGGATAAATATAAATAAATAATTTTATCATTTTTATATTTTTTTACGAATTAAGAAATTGTGGCTTTAAAGGTCTGCCAAAAAACCCACGAAGTAAAAATTTACCCGTGATTTGGGTACTCTAAATATGGTAACACTGGCTTTTCGCTTTGTCATATTTTAAAGTGACAGACAAACACAACAAGGAAGAACGTGTTTTGTTTTACGAATTTACATTAAATTTTAGTAATTAAAAAAACAGATTGTGAAATTTTATCGAAAAACAAACAAATCATGTCAAATTTTACGTGCATTAACTGCTGCGTAAAATTCGTTTCGGCGGATATACAACGTGAGCACTATAAAACCGATTGGCATCGTTACAATCTTAAACGCAGAGTGGCTGAATTGCCTGCAGTGACTGCTGAAGAGTTCCAAGAGCGTGTCATAGAAATGCGTAATGCCAAAGCTACTGAAAATGAGGAACGACAAATGAGTTTATATTGCAATGCTTGTCGCAAACAATTTGGCAATCAAAAAGCGTTTGATAACCACTTGAATAGTAAGAAACATAAAGACAGTTTGGCCAAATTTGAGAAAGACAATAGTGGGGGTGAAAAGGAAATACTTACTAAGACTGTCATACAACCCAAACCACATCCAGCTATAGCGGCTGCTGCTCAAGGTAAAGGTAAATTTGCTTTACAGCAAGTGGCACAAGCAGAACAAATGAACGCTGAAGAGGGTGATGAAGATTATGAAGATGTTGAGGAAGAGGTAGTAGATTCTGATGAATTGGAGGAATTAGCTGAAAATCCTTTAAGTGATAAAGATTGTCTATTTTGCGTGCATAAGGCAGAAGATATAATGGATAATTTAAAGCACATGTCCGAATCCCATTCCTTTTTCATACCCGATATTGAGTATTGCACAGATTTGGAGGGTTTACTTAATTATTTGGGAGAAAAAGTGGCTGTCTACTTTATATGTCTATGGTGTAATGATAGGGGCAAAACATTTTACTCTTTGGATGCTGTTAGAAAACATATGTTAGATAAAGGTCATTGTCAAATGTTACATGAAGGTTTAGCTTTGGCTGAATATGCAGACTATTACGATTACAGTTCCAGTTATCCAGATAACGTAAGTTTCATTCATACTATTCTTTAAAACATTTCTTTAAAATGATTTCTGATTTTAGAAAGAAGGCATGGATGTCGATGAAGAAGTTGTGCCCGATCTTTTGGATGGTGATGAATATCAATTAGTTTTACCTTCTGGTGCCGTTATTGGTCACCGTTCTTTAATGCGTTACTATAAACAACGTTTAAATCCTAATCGTGCTTTGGTACCCAAAAAATCTGATCGTAAATTACATCATCTCTTAAGTACCTATCGTGCCTTGGGTTGGTCTAACACCGAACAAAATGCTGCTGCCCGTAGAGCTCGTGATATTCATGTTATGAAAAGAGTACACGCTAAATGGCAAATGAAATTGGGTTGTCGTGCCAACAAACTACAGCAACATTATCGTCCCCAAGTTTTGTTCTAAATCAGAGGGTAAAAATAAATGTATGCATATTTAGTGAAAAAGTTTTTAATAGATACAATTTTTGTCAATGAAATTTGATTAAAAAAAATTATAGTACAGAAGCTCTGAATTCAAATGCACAATCTCTTTTTGTTCTCAATATAACTAAAACAAAAGCAGTAATATAAACAAAATAGCTGCTAAAATTTTATAGAATCTGTTAAATTTGCGACACAAAAATGATGCGGAATATTTAAAAGATTTCTGACAAAAATATATTATTTCAATAATATGTACAGAAAAGTTTTCCGAATTCAAAAATATTTGGTGTGTAGAAAAATTCTTAGAATATGAAATATTTTTAATACAGAAAAGTTCTTAAATTGTGAAACATCTTATACATACAAATTTTTAACATTATGAAAAATTTTTGTACAAAAATAGTGTTAAAATTTCTCAGATAAATAAGTTGATAAACAATTTTCCGATTCCATAAAAAATTCACAGATTCTAATTTTTTGTACAGAAAATCTTATTTTTTGAAAAATTTGTTGTATAGAAAATTTTTTTTTGTATAGTAAATTTCTATACATAATAGAGAAATTCTATATGTGTCAGCGCATAGAGAAAGGGACCTAAGGGTAAAAAAATCATTTTTTTTTGTAGACAACATCTGAGCATCGAATGAGACCGATCCCATGCTCTCCTGACCTTAGGTCCCTTTCTATCCTTAGGTCCATTTCTATTTTTAATTTACTAAAAAATTTTACAAATTGTGTTTTCTTCACCCTTTTCTTCATTTTGCTCATCTATTTCTCCATCTTTTTTTTTCTTAACTAGCTAGCCAAATTCTTAGAATTTTAATTTTTGTTAAATTTTATTATATTTCTGATATATATTAGCTGTGTTTGTGTGACTCTCTATCAGTGGTATCAAGAACGATTTTGACAGTTTTTTAACCTATTCCGGCTTTCTACTGTCAAAATTGTTCGAGATATCATTGATAGGAATGCCGCACAAACGCAGTTATTGTAATGTTATATTTATGCTATACTTTTGTCTTGTCTGTATGGACGCTTTTAAATGTCGTTACTATTAAAATTATGACTTTGTTTTGTGATATACCGATTTGAACTATAAAATAATTATATTCTTATTGTTCTAATAATGCAATAAATAAACAAATTATCTCTTAAATTCTGAAACATTCTTTGTTTAGAAAAATCTAAGAAATTTTTAATATTCTAAGATATTTTTTTACTGACAATTTCTTATATTCCCTGATATTTTTTATAAATAGAAATTCTCAGATTGGTAGATACTTTTTGTATAGAATTTTTAAATTACACTTTTTAAAAGAAAATAGTTCTACAATTTTGAGTCTATTTGAAAATTAAACACACTTTTCTAATTTTAATTAATATTATTATTTTTTTTTTTTGTAAAATTAAAATTTATTTAAATTTTAAGGTCAAATTTATAACTAATATTTTTAAACTTATATATAAATCTTTATAAATTTTAATATATGTTTTTTAAATTAAAAAAAATCAATTTAGATTTTATTTTACTTAAAAATAAATGTGGGGGTATAGGATGGTTTTGAATTTTTCGTTTCTTGTTTTAAAAAAGGCAGATTTGATTTTATTTCATTTCTTTTTTAAATGTACAATATTTTGTTTAAATTATAAACAAGGCGAGGAAAAAAGTGTATAAAAAATTGAACTAAAAAAATAAATTATGAAAAAAATATATAAAAATTTTGCTATTGTTTTGTTGTGTATTTTAACAATTATGTATTTTGTTTTTCTTTTTTGTTTAAATTATCGAAATATATATAACTATTGAGTCAATTAAAACTACAACTAAAATAAAAACTTAAAATTAGTAAAAAAAATATACATTACAGATTTTTCTGTTGCTAAATAATGTAATTTTTAAAAAGTATGTAGCACTTTAATATTTAGAAATTATACGTTAATTTTTAATTATTTTAAATTATTTTTCCTTTACTAATATTCTGTTTTTAAAGCTGCTGTAAAGAATTTTTGAGTTTTTTTAAGAATTTTAGTTAAAATCTAGAGAATATATTATTCTTGAATTATTTAAAAAGAAAAACTATGGACGGATATCTAAAACCGTTATAAATATGTGTTTTTTTTCTGTTTTAATTTCGGAAAATAGTATTTATGATTAGAAAATTTTAACAAATATACGACAAATTATAAAAAGAATTTAAAATTGAAAACAGTATTTTCTTAAAGGACAAAATAAATGTTCAATACATGTGAAAATTTATAACACAAATCAAATGACAACCTTTTATTGGCAAATTTCATATAAATTTTGTTAGTTTAAAAGGTTAAATTATAAATTAAGTTATGATAAATTGTTTCTATTTCTTTTCTTCAAAATCTCGCAAGAAAAGTCAAAGCAGCTTTTTAAAAAAATTTCAAAAATATTTTGTTTCTTTTATTTGATCAAAACATATATAATAAAATATATACGTTAAATAATCACTTGTGTTCGTTTACTCGAATTTCTTACTACCTTTACTACAATTGGAAAGTTTTGTTTACTTTTTGTATTGAACATTTCCAGCTGTAGTAAATGTAGTAACTGTTAGTAAGTAAACGAACAAGCTTAATATAAATATCTATCATATATTATTATATTTCATTAACAAAAATAAAATAAATTGTAAATTAATTAAGAAAATAATAGTTTTAATAATTAAATACAAATATATTTTATAAAAAAATGTATTTAAATTAATATTTATATATACGTAGAATAGCAGTTGTAGTAATAGTAGAAGAGAAACATAAATAAGAAATTAACCCCTAAATTCATAAACGCTTTGTAAAATTATAGGAGGTTTATTGAACAAAATTTGTATGAAAATTACGTTTTGTAAACCTGCTATAACTTTACAAAGCATTTATATATTGAGGGGTAAATATATATGGTAAATATTTACCAGAGATAGGTAATTACAATTGGAACGACAGGCTACAAATTACCAAGAATTGTGGGAGAGAATAATTATAATAAAAGCTACACATAAGAGCAGAAACACAAAGTTAAAACTAAAAGCGAAAAAAAATTTTTGAGTAGAAAAACCCTTTAAGTACCATTTTTCAACAATCTAGCGATAAAATCGTAAAATTTTTGCACTGTGATTTTCTAGAGATTTTTGGGTCTGGCCATTTGTTTTGAAAATTTGTTGGCAACACTGTCTATGTTCATGGCGAAAATTTCACTCATTCTGTCATTATTTGTTTTTATGGTTGCAAAATTTTAACAAAAAACGTCTGCTTTAAAGTGCAGAGGCTGTTTTCGGATTGCAGATAGGAATTCGGTTTAACAGTTTTCGTCGGTATCTTTTAGCTTAATTATAATTAAACGCCAATGGTCAGTATCTTTTATTGTGTTTGATTGAAATAAAATGTCAATGCCTCTATGCTGCTGTCTGTAACCTCCCATACCATTTACAAAATAAATGATTGAAAATTGCTTTTGGTATTCAATCTCTAGAAATACTGGCGCCAGCTTTTAATTGCTTAGCCGCCGCGAAAGTTTTTCGTAAGCCGTAGCCACGAAAGAGTGCAGAGATACACACTTGCGGCAGCGTTTTCTTCTTTTTTTGATGGAGATTTGACAGAAACTCAATGCGCATTCGTTCTAAGTAAAACTTAATTTAAAGGCTCATTTAGCCATAAGTGGACGTAACGATTTTCCTTATGGAAAATCTAATGAGTTAAAAGAGTATAGTTGACAGTTTATTTCTTTTTTACTCATTAATATAGATTGAATCAGCTGATTTGTCACGTTACGTATAACTACCCTACGGGAAATTTTAACAAACTGTCACCGAACTGGCCCCTTTATATGAAATAGACTGGTCACTTTTACATGGCATTGTCATAGGAGGGGGAAATTGACCCATTGTGACATGTCACAAGACAAATCCCATGACAGGTCCCTGAACTTTGTTTTTTATAAGAGTTCAGTAACCTGTCCTAGGATTTGTCTTGTGACATGTCACAAGGGGGCAATTTCCCCCTCCTATGACAACGCCATGTAAAAGTTACCAGTCTATTTCATATAAAGGCGCCAGTTCGGTGGCAGTTTGTTAAATTTCCCGTAGGGTAATAACTTAATTCTAGCTTAATTCCTCTGCGTTTTCTCTCATACTCTCATATGTTCACTCTCACACTCTCTATTTATGTTGCCATTGTAGGTAATTGTTTTCATTGGTGCCCATCAAAATCGTCAGCAATTTTATGAAAAATCGTCAAGAAATCGTCATCAGTTAAATATCATAAAAACACTAGTTTCATTTATTTTTTTATTCGAAGTTCAATTTATTTTAACTGCTTGTCTATATCACCACTCTTAAGGCACATCTACACGAGAGAGAAAACTTCTAGAGATAGAGCAAAAATCACCTCTAATTAGCTCTATTGTGAATGATTTAAGCTATTTAGAGGTGTTTTTTTGCTCTATCTCTAGCAGTTTTCTCTCTCGTGTAGATGTGCCTTTTCACATTTTATATAAATTCAAATTATATATATAACCCGGTGTCTTCAAATGTAATAAATTATATGATGTGAAATGTCAAAACCATTGCAGAGAAACGTCAAAGCGATATCAATTGCGCTGAATACCTATTTTATGCTATTTTAAGTAGTAAATTAGCATTTATCGTTAATTTGATAACTTTCTATGGGTTAAACTTAAAAACTCATGCTATTTTACAACGATAGCAAATTAGCACTTAAACTGTGAATTCCTTCACTTTGCATTTTGTAATACCTTCCTTTTCCTTGCATTTTGTAATTGTGTTTTTGTTTAAAAATTTTTGAAAACATTATTAATTGAAATTTCGAATAAAAATTTTGTTATTTTTTTGGTGTAAAAAAAACCGTTTTTATTTTAAAATACAAAGGATGACAAAATCTTAAATTTTAAAAATTAATAGAATTCTGACCATCGACTCGATATATTTCGGAAATGCTAATTACAATGGCGAACTTAATTTTTCAATTTAAGGTACAGATTTTTCGCGAAATGCCTTTAAAGTTTAGCGATTTTCTATTTATATCTAATCTTTATGACAATAACAAAATTGTTACAACACTGTGGTGAATGTTCATTGTTGTCACAATTTTGTCATTGTGACAACAATGACAAAATTGTCATTGTCATTAAAGAAGCAATTAAAAGGAAAATATTTTAACAAAAAAAATGTATTCATCTATAGAGGCCCATACGTTAAAATCGCGATTTTTCAAAAATTTTATATGGCAGCATAGCTTTCCCAGTTGTCCGTAAAGTCAAACTTTTAGCATAATATAGCATGTCCGAAATACCATATATAGAACTAATGGCCAGATCTCTTTTAATTGTTTTGTGTCATGCAGTGTAATTAAACCACTACAGCCAGTTTAAAAACAAAAAATTATTCCATTATTTGGTGAAGTTCAGAAATGGAAAAGTAGGTAAGATCAAACTTTTATTTTTAAAAATCCTTGATTTTACAAGTTTAAGATTAGTTTTGGAGTCATTAAGCAAGCCTATACTTTTAATTTAATAAAATTTACTGAAGTTAAAATAAGAGAAAAAAACCTGAAATAAATTTAAAATTTTGTTATACCGAAATAAAAACCACCTTTTCCATCCCTGGTGGTGTTTCTATATGTGACGTGCTTTCCACGCATACGCTACGTTTATATATAGCTAAATATAAAGAAAATGTGAATGGACCGCACCGCAGCCTCACTAGAGTTGCCCATCACTTAGAGTTGCCTATCAGAACATAGTGTGTAAAAGTTCGTATTATGGGGTTTTCATATAAACTAGTAAATTCCTTGTAAACCTTGTATAAATATAAACAATATTTTTAATGTATGGATTTTGACATTAAACTCATAAACATACCAGGTTTACACCGTTTACGAGTAGAATACGAGTTTATAGAAAACCCCTAATGTTTTTTGTTAGATTTTGGGATCATGCCTAACAAAAAAACATTCATTTACTAATTAAAAGATAAACTATACATACCTTCATACAATTCGTATTATATTTATAAAAAGTATATAATATTGACAGAAGAAATGTAATTAAATTTACCACCAATAAGCAAATATAAATACAAAACAAAAAAATGCAAAACTAATTGAATTCTTGTTTTTTTTTCCTAAACGTCAAAAATTGTCGGTGGTTGATTGCCACCTAATTTAAATTAATCGCGTTGACCGTTGTTGCCATTAGTCGACCCAGTTGTGATTACCCAGTCAGAAATTGCAAGTGGTACAAAAAATCAAGCACTGGCATACCACTGGATAACCGCGTTGTAAAAAATAAATGACTGGTAGAACACTGATTTGGGACGCTTTGTCAGGGTTTTCCAAAAGCGTTTTGCCAATATTTGATACATAAAATTTTCGGTGGTTTATAAAAAAACCCTGGGAAAGAATGGGCTTAGAGTGATATGCCAACGTTTGCAACCAGTGGTTATCCAGTACTACCTAGTCCGAAATTGTCGGCGGTACAATAACCAACTCACTGGTAGAGCAATGATTTTATAAAAATGATGATGCCCCGTTAAAAAGGGTTTGAGTTCAAATCCGGTTGTAGAGGAAAACATTTTTTTTTACCATATTTTGCCTATCACAACAGAGTTGCAAACATTTGTGCTACTGTTTACAAAAAGTAAATATTTTTGACAGAAGAATAATAATTGTAATTGAAAATTCGGAATTTACCGCAAAAAAAATAAATACAATAAAAAAAACTAATTGAATTGCTGAAAAATATGACAAAACAAATATATGTAACTAAATCCTTGTTTTTATTTTTTTCTAAACACCAAAGAATGTTGGCGGTCAAGCCTTCCCGTACTCGTAAATTGAATAAATTAGAGTGGTAGAGTGTATTTGTGTTTCTCTTTTTACCAGAATTTACCCTGAATTTTTCTTCGGGTAAACTTTGGTAACTTATAAAACGAACAGCTGATGCAAAGATAAACAAAAAACAATTGTGAAAATAAACTCAAATTTTGAATTAAATAAAGAAATATACAAAAGCCACTTATTTTTTATAAGAATTAATTGAATAAAATCTTATTTTTCATTTTTTTTTTTCTTTTAATTGCATTTAAATGTATTTGTGCAATTTTTCAAACCGAAATTGTACGAACGTTCACATTATTCTTTGAAATAAATTTTTGGGCATAAACAAATCTGTGGGCATTTTGATGTACTGAATAGCGCTTCGGGCTGCTACACATAAGGTTACGGGTTCGATCCCCCTCGATGGCAACATCAATTTCGAAAAAAAAAATTAATATGTATGAATTTTCGATATTTTCATACATATCGCAGCGCCCTTCTTCGGTGTTCCCATAAAACTTAACCCCAGCGAAGTAAAATAACATAACAGGGCTATGAACCAAAAGATTCAAATAAGTTCGGCAACTCTCCATCAGATGGCGCGCAACAACTGTTCTAAGAGTAAACATCTGGCGCAATTACATTGTTGCCATATTTGAAGCCCGTCATCATCTTTTACCACCCTTCATCTCTTCTCTATCCCCTTTCCAAAGAACGCAACACATTAATTAATAGAAAGAATTTTCTGAGTATTACTTCTTTTTACAAAACAAATAAAAAAGTGGGTTTTTGCGTTCCCGTACTATTGGGTAATATTGTCATTTTGTGAGAGAATTTTCTGCTTACTCTCATTTTACCGAACTTTACCCAAAAAGTAAAGGAACACACGAAGAAAAAGAAAATAAAGAAAAAAAGATACTAAAAAAAATATTAATACGAAAATAAATACTAAAATCTAATTGATTTGCTGAAAAAAAAATGTCGCTAGCTTATTAAATTAATCGCGATGAGTTTGTTGCCGTTAGTTGACTGTTGACCCAGTTGCTATTAATCTCTAAACGATTAAGCTTTTGATTCACAAACACGCACATGAATCAGAGGATAAGACGCCTAAAAGGCGTTCGGTACAAAAGGTTATTTTTCCTACAAAAATGTGGACATTCTTAAAGTATTCCTCAAAAAACAAATTTTTGATTTTAAACCCTTTTTCCTGCAAAAACAAAAATATTTTAAGACTTTTTCCCTATAGAAAACATTTTAATATCGAAAATAATTCGAAATTAAATTAAGCTTAATTTGGAGTTTTTTCTAATGAAGAAGCCAATGTTGAGAGACTTTCTACGATAGAAAAAAATGTACTGTTCTAGTAAAAGTTCTCTAAAAAATGGTATTAAAAATTTTTTGGATTTAAAGATTTCTCAAAAAAATTTTAAAAAGTCAAAATTTAGCCAGCTAAAAATAACTATAAATACAAAAATAAATAATATTTCTTAACAAAATATAGACTACAACAACACTCCAAGCCTGATGCTACTTTTTTAAGCTCATACATAACGTTAACTCTTTTTCCGTTTGTCGCCAATCGTCTCAATTGTAACTTATACAGAATATAGTAATTGCGAATAGATTAAGAAAAAGTTACGCCATTTTTAATTATTATTAAAATTGTGTTAATGTTAGACAAAACTTAGATTCACACTTGATGGAGTACTGCAGTCTGCAGAGTGGATCAATGGCTATGTAATTCTTTCACCCTATGTTAACAGCTTGAAAACCAAAGATGAATTAATAAATTTTATTCTTAAATTATAATAAATATGAAGAAATCTATCTATCTATATTAAAAACTATAATTTTATGATTTCAAATAAACGAAAAAAATTCAAATTTCCTATTTGCATACTCTTTTATAAACTCTTTGGTGGAGTGAAATTGCGATCCTACAAAAAATTTGCACGTACGAAGAACAATAGAACAAAATCAAATCTGCAGAGTGGAGTACTCGATCTTTGTGAATCCAACTTTAAATAAAAATATGATACCGAACTTCTTGTTTATCCCAACATTGGATACTATTTCATAATGAAAATACAAATTTCGAAAAAAAAAATGCCAGAACTTCAAAAGGAGTGGTCATTATTATGCAAATGCAGCACTGAAAATATCGAGTAGTTACTTTTGTTACTCAAAAAAGGCAAAAACTCGGAGCATCACATTATGCTCCTTTTTAATTTTAAATTAAAAAACTGAGGCAATTTTAAATAAGACAAAATTTAAAAAAATTTTAATTTTATATAAAAAGTAAAAAATTTCTAAAAAATTTGTCTTAATTTTTACTAAAATATTCTTAATTTTATTTAAATCAGAGATTTTTTCTTTTTAAGTTTTTCATTTTAAACAAATAAAATTTAATGAAAATTAGAATTATTTTTATTTGAAATAGTTTTTTTTATTAAATCTCGAGTTTGGCGGCAATTATTAATTTTATTTGGTACTTTTCGGTTTTTTTAAAGAGTCTATCATTTAATATTAAAGAATTTTCCTTTGTTTTAAATTTTTTATTGAAAAGCAAGGCTCTCTCACATTATTTTTTTAGATCCCACGTTGGGCGCCAAAAAAAATTAATTTCATCTAGAATCTTTAAAATCGCAATTTTATTAAAAATTCGGTTTTTTATTTTATATAAATACATAATACTATTACGATTTTTTAAACTGATAATGGGTCATATGAATAAAACTTAGCAATTACTTCGAAGTAATTACTTTGGGCTTAGAAATGGCTTTTAACTGCAAATTTACCAATTGGCTAGTAGAATAGCATGAAATGTAAACGAAAATTAAAAATTAAATTTCTAGTCTACTCCCAAGCAGACTAGATTTGTGAAGTAATTGCTTAAAAAACCCTGTATTTCCCCCTATTAGTAATATCTATTTTTTATTCATATGAGCCAATATGTTACATTATGTATTTTATGACGTATTATGCGACGTACGAATAGGCCTAAGCCGATGCCGATTATTTTTATTAAAGTAAGGCAAAAGTTATATTTTAAGCGATAATTTATCGTGGTTACTCAAAATAGCCTAAAAGTTTCAGATTGTTTTGGGCAATAATCGGAAATCGGCCAAATTATGGAAGATTACCGATTATTGGCCGATTATGAATTTTTGGCCGAAGCCGATTAATCGGTCGTACACTACTTATTATTTAAGGACTTTAATTTCCATTGAATTTTTTTTTAATTTTTAAAAACTTAAAATTATTTCCTTAGATTTTTAACTGTACATTGAAATGTTTTCAATTAAAACTATCATTTTTATTATTAATAATGAAATATTTCTTATATGGGCGTCATATTGGGCGCCAAATTTATATATAAATCTTGAATGCTCATTAACTGGGAAATTTATATAATCTCTTTTATAGCATTATATTGTTAATTTCTGTTTAAAAGCTGTTGTTTTATTCAAATAAGACTTGGTCTCGCATTGCCTTATAGTGTCCCACATTGGACGCCAAATTTGCGAAAATTTTACATAACGATTTCTTTTTTGGATTTTTTTTTTTAAATTTTCTAGATTTAGTATTAAAATTTTATTGAAATTTGTTTCAATTTCAAATAAAAGTAAACTAAATCATTAAAGAGATTTCGCTAATTCCTTTAATTTCAATTAAAAATGACGTAATCGAAATTATCATTAAAACGATATTTCAAGAGAAAATAGAAAAGCTGAAAAACGAAAAAAACTAATGAATAACTACAGGACTTTGTTGAACACAAACGCCAACCATAGGCGAAGAGGCATCTCCACTACCAGAACCACTATTATTACCACCACTAGTAGAATTAGAACTACTACCACTACCACCACCAATACCAGCTTGAGATGAACTAGGAGGCAAACGTGTAGAAGAATCAACACGCCTTTGTGAATGTTGTAAATGATGTAGCTGCTGCTGTTGATGTTGCTGTTGCTGAAGATGTTGTTGTTGCATTAAATGTTGCTGGTGTTGCTGTAATGTCATATCACCAACTCCTCCTAGATGGGAGCTAGACATTTGTACACCAGCCAACATGTGGGAGGGCGGTGGTTGTGGCGGCATACCAAATACATGATTTGAGGGATTTACCGTGGGCCATGATGTATACGAGGCAGGTCCTGTAGAAGAGCCAGCTGCTGTGGCAGTTATAACCGAAGAATCGGTCATCATAAGATGCGAGGCAGCCGCCGATAACGGATGATGAACCAAATCTAAAGGCAATGAAGCAGGTGCATAATTGTGATGATGTCCTCCCACCATACCAGCATTATTGGCATTTAATGCTTGTGATGATGAAGATGGTGGCAGTTGTTGCTGTGTCGATGAATGTACACCTGATGACAGGTGTTTAGGTTGTAAAGGATTGAATCCCCCTCCACCAGAATTTTGACGCATACGCGAATTGTTTAGGGAGCCTGTACTACCCGAAGTTGTTGAAGATACTCCACCTTGTTGTAATGATGAAAAACGTATTGGTTGCTGTTGTTGCTGTAATTGTGCTGGTACTGGTGGTGGTGGCATTTGTTGTGTAGCCATTAATGGTGGATCACAATCCATGGCTAATGGATAATTATTACTACTCACACTATTCGGTTGTGTTGTACTACTACATGAGCTATTATTGCTGGAAGGTGGTGATAGCAGACCCTGCAATGATTGTTGTGCTGCCAATAATTGTTGTTGTTGCTGTTGTTGTTCATATAATGATTTCATTAACATGGTATTTTGATCAAAATTTTGTGGTCCAACAGCTCCACCAACACCACCACTACGTGATGAACGTAACATGTTTGCTGTTTGTCCGGATGTTAAACTGTTTAAACTGTTGGGTTGTTGGCTTGATGGATGCATAAGGAAACCTTTAAATAATACAGGGAAAAGATAAGAAAACAATAAATTAAAAAAAATTTACAAAAACTTAAAAATCCTGCTTAAAATCTACATTATAACCAGAGCCCAAATACCCTACACGCAACCAAAAAAGTCTGTAATGGCTATTAAAAATGTTGCTGTTATTACGGGAAATTTAACTGTTTTGAGCCCATCGGTATTTTTTTTACTAATTTTAGCAACACATGTCTGCTGATCTGTAGTACAATAAAATTAGTAGAAAAAATTAGTATCCCGTACTAAATTTTAGTAAAATTTATGTAAACTGCAATTCAAAATCGATTTGCTAAAATCAGTTAAAAAACTTACTAAATATCATAATTTTAGTAAAATGAAATTAGTATAAATAATTAGTTGCAGCTACTAAATTTCAGTAAATTGTTGTAAACTGTAATTCAAAATTAATCTGCTGAAATTAGCAAAAAAGTGTACTAAAAAATAAAAAAAAATTTTAAATCTAAAAAAAAAATTTTATTTTCTTTCGATTGTAACAAGCGTATAATTACTTCATCGTACTAGAAATTTGGAGTCAAAATTGCAAACGGTTCTCCAGTTATTAGCTTTTTATGCATTGGAGATACAATAAAATTTTCTGAGTGTTATTTCCAAACTAACTATCAATAGTAACAAATATAAACTAAACAAGAATTGAAAAAAATCAACAAAAAAAAATTTTAAATTAGTATATTTTTCTGCTAAATTTAGCAATCGGTTTTGAAAAATTAGTAAAATGTTTTGCTGAAATCAGCAGCGAGAATTAGTAAAAAACATGCGTAATTTGTAATAAGAGAATAGCAAAAATGATTACTAAAAAAAATTGCACTAAAAATCAGTATAAAAATAGTAAAGTGCGATTGGAAACAGTTTACAAATTTTTTTACTAAGTTCTTTATCTGAGTGTAGTAGAGCTCTACCGCGGAGAACTACCCGGGTAGTGAAAATAATGTTTTTCGTGTTTAAACTCGTATAGAAGCTAAGCAGTATAACAGATCTATACTTTTTGGAATGCTTATAGTTCAAGGAATATTTCCATCAAATCTCACATAAATGTGATCCACCACAGTGGACTTAGCGAATGGACTCCGTACAAATCTGGTTTCTTATTATTGAAGCCAATTTGCAGAAATTTCTCTTAAAGACTTGAGAATTTTTTTCACTTTTTTAAATAAACCCCACAAAAACTATTTCATCAAAATTTTAAATCCATTAGGAGCCTAATAAGGTCTGAGCAAGCAACTGCCTGTCCCTGCTCACCTATTTTGCAAACAAATGAAAGAAAAAACCTGTATTTATAGCTGCCAGATTTGACGATTATCGTCATTTTGACGATTTTTCACCCAGATATTGCCAAATGACGATTTTAGGCCCCGTAATGGCGATTTTTTTAATTAAAGGGAAAACCAAGTAAAACTTGTACTTTGGTAAAACTTTTTTATGCCTAGAAATGTTAATTTTCTTAACTGAAGTTCTTTAAATATAAATTATATATAAATATACGAATGTTTCGCTCGAATAAGGGTATAAAATCCAAATTTTCTAAACCCCATTTGAGTCGTAGCTACATGCATCTATGAATAAATTGTTTTTCTTAATTTTTCATGAATTTTTTTAACTGCGAATTTTTTAAAATGCATTTTAACGATATACTCATAGAAATAAATCTGCAAAAATAGCAGCAAAAACAACTAAAAATTTGTTAAAAATGATGCCGCAGAAAAAACTGTTAAATTAGCAGATTTTTTTGCTAAATACTAGTAAAATAAGAACAGCAAAAATAAAACTATTAAATTTACAGAATTTTAGTTATTATTAAGTTAACTTTTAGTTAATTAAAAATGACATATTGTACGGTAAAATCTGCAGAAAATTTTGCTAAGTATTATTAAACTAAAAATAGCAAAAAAAAAAAAAAAAAACTGTTATATCTACAAAATTTTTATTAATTTTAAACTAAATTTAGTTGAATACAAATAGCAGTTTATACTGCTAAAATCAGCAGAAATATTTGCTAAAAAAATTGTAAACTGCTGTTTTTAAAATGCTCGATTTTTATTTGCATTTAAAAAAATCGAAAAAAAACTTCGAAAATTAAAAAAAAATTTTTTGATTTTTTGGGCTACTAATTATTTAGCAAAATTTTTTGCTGATTTTAGCAGGTTAATTTGCTATTTTCCGTTTACAAAAATTTAACTCAAATACAACTAAAATTCTGTACATTTAACAGTTTTATTTTTGCTATTCCTATATTACTAATATAAAGTAAAAATAATCTGCTAATTTTAGCAGTTTTTTCTTCAGCATGATTTTTACTAATTTTTAGTAGTCTTAGAGAAGTTAATTCTGAGACCAACTTTGTTGGATTCTCGTGAAAGGTTATCTAGTTTTTCTTGCATATCAAGTGATTCTAGTCGGACGTTTGGCCTAAGGTGGTCCCACATAATACCCCGTGGATTGTTCTCGTAAGCACGCTTGGAAACAGCATCCATTACAATAAGGAACAACAGTGGTGATAGCCAGTAACCTAGTCTGACGGCCGAGATGGTGTTAAATGGTGACATTTTACCTTCATGGAATACAATGCATTTGAAACCCTCATAGCTGCTTCGTATTACAGATACGTTCTTATTTGGAGCCCCCATGTTCCTCAGTTCGGCCCAAATGCTTTTTCAATGAATAGAATCGAATGATTTTTCATAGTCGATAAATAGGATATATAAAGGAGATCCTAAGGGCGTTAATTTGATCGACACATGATCTACCGCTTCTGAATCCAGCTTGACCTGCTTTATCATTCGTTCCATGATTTTCATAAAAACTTTCATTGCAGCGCAAAGATTGTAATTGTAACTATGGCCAATACTTTGAATAAATTTATATTGTACCAATGTTTTACAATAAACACCCAAAATTTGCCAAAAATCCCACATTTTAAGTTATACACCCATAAGCAAAATTTATTTAAAATATGCCTGTTGTTTTAACTGCTTCTGTAGTTGTTTAAACAGTTTTTCAATATATTTTATGCCTGTTATTTTAACTGCATTGGCAGCTGTTTTTTACAGTTTCACAAGAATTTTTATGTCTGTTGTTTTAATTGCATTTGTAGTTGTTTTTACTATATTTGTCAGTTGATTTTTCAATTAAATAAATACATATTGAAGTTGATTAAAGTGAAAATGTGGTGTACGCCTTTTCAATGCAGTTAACGGTAATTTTCAGTTGATTTTACCAATATATTCCTAAGTGTTCATCAGCCGTTTTTGTACTCCGTGTTCGATTATGGTTTGGGCATCATCTGCTTTTAGCGATGAATGTTCGAACATATGAAAATGACAGTGTTGCAAGCTAAAGCCTTTACGAACGCACAGGTCATCTCCTTAAAATTAGTGATGCATTTCTAAAAAGGCCCTTCATTGTGCCAAAAACTCCATTGTATTCTAATTCCGTTTCTTACAAATACTTTTAAAACCGCGAATACTTTTAAAAAATATCACTATTTTTAATATTAACAAAATTTTAATACTTCTTAAATATTTTTTTATTAAATTCATGATGATTTTTGGCCTTTAACCGTATAACTGATCGTTTGAAAAAAAAAAACAGTTTCTCAAATACCCAGATAAAAAATCCTAGTCTTTAAAAAAAGGAAAACAACTTTATAGTAGTCAAAAAATTTTTTTTGGTTGATTATATCATAAATTTTTTTTATTAAGTTTTTTCTTGCTTATTCTTTTCTTTCATATAATCATTATTTATTGGTTTATTTTTTTGTTGTTTTTTATATTTTTTTTGTATTAATAATAATTATGAAATATTAACTTAAAGTTAAATGAAATATGTATTATTATTTATTTTTTGTTTTAATATTTTTAATGGTTGTTAAGATGAAGTTTTTGTTTTTATTATTTTTAAGATTTTTTGTTTGTGTTACTTATTTAATAAATGGCTTAAAGTTGTATAACATTTTTATTTAATTACGTTGTTTTTTTTATGAATTTTTCTTCTTGGGTAGAAAAGAAATAAAAAATTTAAAAATTTAAAATAAACAAATTAAATAATTTTTTTTGGAAGAAATTATTTGAAAAGAAATTAACTTATTTGAAAAGAAATTTAATTATTTGAAAAGAAATTAAATTATTTTGAAAAGAAATTAAATTATTTGAAAGGAAATTAAATTATTTTGAAGAGATTTTATTTATTAATATTTGCATTTTCTTTATAATTTTCTTTTTCATTTCTGTTTTGTAAATAAATATTTTCTTTATTTAAATATTTTATTTGCTTTCTAATATTTGTTTTACGTTTTCTTTTCTCAGTTAATTTATTTTCAATACTGTTTGTTTTATTTAAATGTTTGAAGAGTGGAAAATTATGTTTTTGGGGTATTTTTTTTTTCATTTAAATTTCAAGATTTTTTGTTTTTTTTTATTTTGAAATTTATTATAAACTTTAACGTGTTAATTTGAAAAATTAACAAAAATCTTGTAAATAAAAACTCAAATGTATTTTTAAGGGATTCCTACCTTAAGGTTAAAGTCCCAGCTATGAAATTTTTTTTTAATAAATTGTTATAAACAACTGTTCAACATTGCTTTATGCAATTTATTTGAAAAAATGTATTTTGAAAAAAAATAATAATAAAACAGAAGGTCCTAAGTTGGGCGCCATTTAGGACAACCCTCTCTTTTTAAACTTTTAACCTGCACAAAACCTTTTAAATGATGTTCAAGACAACACGATAGACTAACACACAATCCACCAACTAGTCTTGAAACAGAGTTGCTTTCGCCATTTCTATGTAATAGTGAAATGGCAACGGAAGTCAGTTGAAAAATTTATTCTAAGAAAAGTACCTACATTTAAAACTGACCCAACCATTAGTCTCAAAATGATATTACATTTAATATCGAATTTAGACTCGATTTCAATTAAAAATGTAATTCGAATTTCATATCGTTTAGATTAGAAAATGTGAAAGCTACACTGAATTTTGATTGGACAACAATTATATTTTTAATTAATTTAATTTCTTTATTTATTACAATAACCTAGCATATAGGCCATAATCGGTTACAAATTTCTACTAACAAGCTAACCTTGTAAAAATTGTTCTTAAGCCTTTTATTTAATGGCGGAGAACAAAATTTATTTATATTCTAAATGATACTTTGTTGAAAACAATAATATTCAATGTTTTGTAAGGAGTCTTTTTCCAGAGCTTTCAAATGATATTTCAGTTTTTTTTCGTCGGAAAAAGAAAAAGAAAAATAGCCTTAGGCCCAACTATATTTGGCGAAGTTGAATTAAGGAAAAGAGCAATACTATGAAAATACATTGAAGCAGCCATAATTAGCTTTAGTCAAATAAAATATATTCGCAATTTTGACGAAAATTTTAAAATTTCGGTAAGTCAAATATGGGTGCTGTTTAATTTGGAGAAAAATTAAGTCAAATTGCGAACAAACTTAATAAACACTAAGTCAATTGTGGTTATTTTTCTGTGTCAAGGTATAATTAGTTTGTACGTAACGTGCCGTGACGAATCAGCTGATTTGTTTTTGTTCTATGAAAAAGCATTTGAGTCGTTAGTTTGTCGGTAATGTAACGTGCCATGCCGGATGAACCTGTTGAAAACAGAATTTTTGTTATCCGTTAAGTGACAGTGAGTTGACAGCTGCTATTTTGAGATCTGTGACGAATAGCTTAAACCGGCTAAGCCCAGCCGCCGTCTAATTTTTGTCACCGCCGCCGTCGATCATTTTTCTTACACGATAAAAATTTAAAAATAGTATATATTTCTTTTAATTTTCTTTTTAACGGTTAAGCCGATGTTTTGTATGTGTCAACTTAAAGTTGGCGAGCCGATCAGCTTTTGGCTCACAGCCAGCTTTAAGCCGCCGCTGCAATTTTTTTATTTAGCCACCGCAACCGATTAATCTGGTTGGCGCAGAACTCTGCTACGAAAAACAACAATAAACAGCTGGTACGTTGTTACGGAAAAGACTAACTACACAAAAGAGCCATCCGGCACGGCACATTACAGAACCGTCACGGACCGCAAAGACTAATGTAGCCTTTACTCTTTATTTACTCTGAGTCTTGACTTGTTTGCCTAAAAACTAATCGTCGGCAGAATAACGGGAAAAAAATTGTCCATTTGTTTTGGGTGGAGAATACAATACGTAAGGTCAGACAATTCATTATTTTTTGTTTTTTGTGGGAGTAGGTCACAAACGGAACTATTTATTTTCATGTTTTCATTGCCTTTTCCACTAATTTTTTAACAATAATAAAAAGTAAATTGCTTTAAACTTAATAATAATACAAATTACATATTTACTTTTTCTTAGCATTTTATTAATTTTCTAATATATTCATTTGTTTGTAGTAATGCCACTAAGTAAAAATTAGATCTGGCATCGTGACTGATGTTGCACATAGTTGTGAGAACAGCTGACAACGTTGTCTGGACAAGAACAAAACATGAACAAGAGTGGTCCACACGAGACAAATTCATGGGTGAACAAGAAATTGTTCGTATATATCTCAGTTTTTTATGACATTAACAGTTTTTTATGACATAAGTGTTGCCACTATTCTGCAAAAATCCCCACTTCTCTGAAAAAGAAAAAGGAAGTGAACAGTGTTGTATTTTGTGCTTCAAAACAAATTGTATTTAATTTTTCATGGAAAATCTGTTTGAAATCAACAATTTTTATTCAATTTCCGTCGAAATGCACTTTTAACTCGATTTCAAGCGTAATGTATAGTTGTTGTAAATTTGATTTTAATACAATTTTTCTTGAACAGTAGATTATAATAATTTATAAAATTAATTATATTAGGGACTTTTATATTTATGGTTTTTAAATAAATGTGTGTACGAAAAGATTTATGTTGCCTCGCCAGTATTTAACAATTGTAAGTATTTTTCAGATTCATGTAATTCCTAAGAATTTGGCAACATTGTAAAATCAAAAATATCTTCTGAAGGGTTAATTAAATAATGCATTTATTAAATTTCATACTAAGCAATTTTTCAAACAAATCTAAATAGTGTTAAAAGTAAATCAAATAAAATGGAGTTTAAGGATTTGTTAAGGTAAAACGAATTAAAATTTAGAAAACATTTATACTCAAAATTTAAATTTAATTCAACTACATTGTCTTCAATTCAAAAATGATAAAATTTAAAAGAAGGTAGAATTGTTTTATTTAATAAAAAAAAACAAATTAAAGTCAGGTTATATATTTATAACTAAAAACCTTTTTATTGAAATTAGAATTGAAAAATAATTTAGAAAACTCACTATTTTGAATTTGTTGCTTTCCAAAATAGTGTTGATTTTATGACTGGGGTTATCAAGTATAGACAGCATATACTCACACACAAATAACAGTACACAGAAAAAACTAAAAACGAGTTTTAATTACGTAATTGATTATATTAATTAAAATTTTAATTGATTTTGCACCTATCACTCAAATGGCACTATTAATTATTAAAAACTGTATACGATTAATTGAAACAATTAAAATATTAATTGATTCAATTAAATATGTGGTCAAAAGCAGCTTTTATTTATATTTTTAATTCGATATTTTAGGTTAATTATTTTTTTTCTGTACTTTGTTTACTGTATTTAATGTCTTGGTTTGAAGTTGACTAGTCATCATTTTCTTAATGCGGTCAACTGAAAAATGGTGGTTATACAGACAGTATTGTCTGTCATGAAAATGATCAACCTTTTTTGAAGCAGCAAATGAAATCTAATATGGAAATATCATAAGATTTTGGGTTTGAGGTAGACCAATAAGATAAATTTAATAAACCAATAAATTCTCTAAAATAAAAATTAAGAAAATATAATATGCTATTGAAAAAATTCCTTTAAAATTGTAAAAATTCAAATAAAATTTAATGCAGAATTTTTCAATATTTCAGATCATTAGGAAATCCAGCAGTTTCATTTATATCAGTTGCTTAGGTTTTATAAGAATTTTCTGAATAATTCCATTACATGTTCGCTTTACAATAACAAGTCCTTATTTCTTCACAAGCACCATTTTTTTTATTGCAAAAACTATATTGTTACAAAAGAAAACTTAAAAAATATAAGCCGATATAAATTTTTTTTTATTTGTGTCAAAAACGAGATCAATGAGTTTACAAATTTAAATTGAACAGATGTGGATAAAATAATAAAGAACAATTAAAAACATTTTCAATTTCCTCAAACTCTGCCACATATTTTTTATAGAAAAATCCTAATATTCGGGTCGTATTTTCAATAGAAAAATACCTAGATTTGTTTCGAGCTATTTTTTCTTAAAAAAATCGTTAAATTTTTATACACTTTTTAAATAAACTCTCGCAGATTTTCCGAAGACCTTTAATTTTTTTATGGAAAAACATTAAGATTCCAAAAATATTTCTATTTAGAAAAACACTCATACTCTGATACATTTTTTACCAGAGAAAAGAAAAACTTTTCATACATTTTTTTCAAAACTTTTCAGAGATTTAGAAAAACTGTTCATAATTTTGTTTCCTTGCATTTTTTTTTATAGAAAACCCTTTTTTATAAAATTTACTCTAAACTCATAGAAATAAATCTGTAAAAATAGCAGAAAAAGCTACTAAAAATTAGTTAAAAATGATCTTGCAGAAAAAACTGCTGAAATTAGCAAATTTTTTTGCTACATACTAGTAAAATGAGAACAGCAAAAATAAAACTGTTGAATTTACAGAATTTTAGTTATATTTGAGTTAATTTTTAGTTAATTGAAAATGACAAATTATACTGCAAAATCTGCAGAAAATTTTGCTAAATGTTAGTGGGCCAAAAATAGTTAATAGTGCCAGTGGTACAAAAAAATCAAGCACTGGCAGTGGGTAACCGCTGTGTTAACAATAAATTACTGGCAGAACACTCATTTGGACGCTTTGCCAGCATTTTCAAAAAGCATTTTGTCGGTATTTATTTTACAAAAATTTCGGTGGTTTATAAAAAGAAAAACACTGGGAAAGAATGGGCTTAGCGCAATGATTTTATAAAAATTATGAGGTTTCGTTAAAAAATGTTTGTAGTCAGAAGGTTCCGAGTTCAAATCCGGTTGCAAGCAAAACATTTTTTGTTGTTTTATAAAATCATTTTCTTTGCTTGTGGAAAAGCTCTTTTAAGACCAACTTTGTTTTTGTTTTCCCAACACTGGCATATTAGTTCGAAAAATCTTTTTGCCAGTGCTAGCATTTAAGCACAGCCACTAGTTGTCCATGTGTTATCATTCATTTCTGTTTTTAGATTCCAAGTATTATATGTCTCGTTAGCTTAGTGGATAGAGCTGTCGTCTGCCAATCTGAAGGCCTAGGTTCAAAGCATGGCAGGACCAAGAAAAATACATATGAACTTTTTTTCCAATTTTGTTTTAGAAAATCTATTTCCACACCACCTATTTATTGGTTTTGCCAGCGTTTTGCCAACGTTCAAAAATTTTGTTACTCCAGTGCTTTTCCGGCGCTCTTTGAACAGCCGGTCCTTTTGTCTAATGATGTTATCATTTTGGGAATGGAAAAGCACTTTTTACCAGTACTTGTACCACCTGTTAAAGTGTTTTGCCACCGCTTTCCCGATTGTATTTTTCTGACTTGGATGTTACATAACCATATATCTGCTAATGATTTTCTACACTGGGTAGTCTTTTTATGATATTTAGCTAATGACGATTTCTTAACGATTTTTCATAAAACTGCTGACGATTTCTTTTTACATTTTTGACGATTTTTGATTAAAAAGGTCAGGCAAAACTGGGTGCAGAATGGTTAGCATGTTGGACTGTTACAGATACGGTTGCGACGGCAACATCAATTTAGAAAAATATGTATGAGTTTTTTTTTATCTCTTATACATTTCACAGCGTCCTCGTTCGGTTTTCCCATAGCATAACCCCACTGAAGTAAAATAACATAACAGGGCTATGAACTAAAAAGCTTCAACAAAATTCGCCAACTTTTCATCAGAGGGCGCGCAACAGATGTCCTAACATTTAACGTCTCGCGCAATTACAGTGTTGCCATATTTGAATCAATTCATCTTTCTCCACCTCTAACTTCTTTTCTATCCCCTTTCTTAAAAAGCAGCACATTAATTAATAGGGAAAATTTCCAGAGTATTGCTTCGCTTAAAAAAAAAAAAAAGAGATGCCAAAGCAGTAGAAGAAGCACATTTCGGCCAGAAAATGTATTTAGTCGGTATTCGGTTTGCCCAAGCATTAGGGGCAAATTTTGCTTGTTTGTTGGGCCGATTGGATTTGATTGTAAAATTTGAGAATAAGCCCGAAGTTAAGCAACGAATTTACTATTCGGGCAAAAGTTCGGCGGCCGAACAGTTAATTTTATAGCTAAGGTTCGAGGCTTTCCATAAATTTGACACTCAAAAATGCATTAAATTCCCTCAAAAAATATTATCCCACAATCAAAATTTTCCAATAATGCCAGTTAATGGATATTTTTTATTAAAAAAAAAAATTGTAATCCAATAATGTCTGTATAATTCCGAAACGCGTTTCTGGATAAATCGTATCATATCTGATATATTCAGTATCGACTTTGATAAACCTGCAAATTTCACATTCAAAAATGTAAACCTTCTTTATCGTTTTTCTCGATAAAGACTTTTTGGCATATATTATATATATTTGTCCTTTTACTCCTGCAAGGAGCATAGGGCCGCAACAAGATTATACCAATACGTTCGATCTGATGCACGGTGTTTGATTTCATTCCAACGAAGGTGTAAGTTGGATATTTCGGTTTCAATTTGCCGTTTCCAGGTGTGTGCTGGTCTTCCTATACGTCGACTGCCTTGCGGGTTCCAGTCTATAGCTTGTTTAGCAATATCATTGGGTTGTTTACGTAATGTATGTCCAATCCAATTCCATTTGCGTTTGCGGATTTCAATTTGGATAGGTTGTTGACCAGTTTCTGACCATAGTCGGCAATTTGAAATTGTTCTAGGCCAGAATATGTGTAGAATCTTCCTTAAGCATTTATTCACAAAAACTTGTATGGGATGTATGTCGCGAGGTGCTGCATTCCACGTCTCGCATCCATACAACAGTGTGGATTTTATATTGGAGTTGAATATCCTTAGCTTCGTCCTTCTTGATATATTTGAAGAGTTCCACACTGACTTGAGTTGGCCGAAAGCTTGCCGGGCTTTGTTTATGCATATATTAGGTCAAAATAATAAGCTGACAAAATGTCAAATTCATGATAAGTTAAGACGTCATTCCGGACAATAAAATAAGCACGATTTTTTTCTAAATTTTTACAAGCAAAATTTCCAACTTCTCTATCGTTTTTCTCAATAAGGCCTTTTTGGCATATGGGTCAAAACAATAATAAGCTGACGAAATGTCAAATTAATAAGATAAAACGCAATTTCTGACTATAAAACTGGCCCCTAGTATAAAAACTAAGGGAAGTTTTATAGTCCGAACTAAGAACAATTTTTTTTTTCTAAATTTTTACAAACAAAATTTCCAACTTAGGTAATATTTAAGGCAAAAATCATTTATAGTTCTGACTATAAAACTGGCACTAATGCTGTTTTACAAAAGTTAAAGTATCGGCCTGTTAGAAATCACTTAAAATTTGCACTTAAAATAATGACACTGTAATTTGACAGAAAATACTTTGGATATTCATCTTAAAATAGATTCAGTTAGAATTAGCACTTATAGTTTTTTTATTTATATTTATTAAAAAAAAACTTTTTTTCGACCTTTAACTACACTAATTTTAATAGAATTTTATATTTTGTAGATTTAGGCTTCTATTCAAAAAAATGTTTTGAATTTTATTAAAGTTTAATAAAACAATTTAACATGCAAAACAACAACAAAAATCGTTCAATTAGCCTCTAATAAGACAAAGTTTTTTCTGAATAACCATGTTACTAATTTGTAACTAAGTAAGTGATTACACTGCGCAACACTAGTTTTGCGGGGTTGATAATTCCAACGCCAAATGAAAGTACTCGTTTAGTGTTAAAAACCCCCAAAATCGTTGATTTTAAAAATTTAGCTTCATTTGATAAAAACGATAAAGAAATTTTCAAATCTAAAAACGCTTAATACGAACTCGGTTAAGACGAATTCTGGGTTAATTCGAACTAATTTGAAAGTCCCGACGTTTTGCAATCATTTTTCATATAAAAAAAACATCTGTTAATACGAACTCGCTTAAGACGAACCCTAGGTTTAACCGAACTGTTTGTAACAGTCCCACACACTAAATTTCATATTATTCTCCATATTTAATACGAACTCCTAAAAAATTGGGAATATTGTATATAAATATTTTTCAATTTAACAAATCTCAAATTTCTCACACAGCTGTTTTCCTTAAAAACGATTTAATAAAGGAAATGCAATGAAAGGATAATACAATTTTTGATTCAAATTTTTAACTATATTAAAAATCTAAATTATTTTGTGTATAAAAAAAGTATTTTAGAGAAATTTGACCTTGTTTAATACGAACTTCGATTAAGAACAAATTTCTTTGCTCCTCCGGAGTTCTTCTTAACCGAGTTTTAATGTATATAAAATAAGTTATTGGCCTATTATTTTATCCACATCTGTGTTAGTTTTTTTTTTTAATAAATGTTGATTTTTTTGTATGTATTTTGTTCGTATGACGTTTTTTAATAAATATTTTTTTTTGTTTATTAAATATAATTTATGGCTACAACTAAATTAATGTTTTACATATTTGTTTTTTGTTTAATGTATTTTTACTTTTGTTAAATACAGTTTTTTTTTTTTTGTTATTTAAGAAAGTCAATTATTTTTTAACTTAATGTCTTTTATTTCATATTTTTTTTAATGTAGAAAAAAATAAGTGTGAACTTGTGAAAAATTAATATTACGAGTGTTTTTTTATTTTTCTCTTGTTTTTTATTTTTATCTAAAAAGTATGCTATTATTTAATTATATTTAATTATAATGTGTATTTTTTTTGTTATTTTAATAATTAAGTTTATATTTTACAAACACACACGCATTTTTTTTAAACATTCATACATTTTTTTTATATTATAATAATAATATTACCTTAACTTTTTTTATTTTTATAAACTATGATTTGTTTTTATTACTTAATTATAAATTTCTAATATTTTATATTATTTTTTTGTTTTTATTTTGTATACGATTGCTAATCAAGTTTTATTAAATATATTTTACAAGTGTATAGACTTTTTTGTTAAACTAAGGGACTTTTAATTTAATGTTTAAGCCCCAGCTTTGATATCGTTATAAATTTTAATATTTATTATTTAACCTATGCCAAAATTTTAATGAAATATTGAAAAATATGTGGTTTGTTTTCTATAGTAATAAAACAAAATAAATTTCATGAAATATCAATAAATTAGTAGTAAAAATATATATATTTGGCGCTTACCGTGGGACTTTACTATCAGACAACTAGAAAATTTATTAGGTTTCACATTTGGGCAGTTCAAAATATAGGGCCCTATTCGTAAGTTAAAAATAACAACTGCACTACATTCCCTTATGGGAACTTGTGTGTAAAAAAAGTTGTGTTCTCGGCGTAAGTCATTAGTTTAATCTTATGAATAAGCGCTAAAAATTTCGTAAATCTCTGCTGTCAAACAACTAAAAAATAAAATTTTCCTTTGGCGCCCAACGCAAGGCCTTAATTATACAAACTTCATCTGTTTACATTGAAAAGGTAAATGCATATAAGAAATTTCTTTTGATGAATTTTTATAAAGTTTTTTAAAATTTTTTATAACAATTCCAAAGCTGGGACTTTTACATTAACGTAGGAATCCCCTCATATTCAAGTTTTTTTTATGTAATTTTTTTTACAGCATGAAGTTTGTTTTAATGATTTTCTTTTATAAATTGGTATAAATATGATTTTTGTTATTATTTTTATATTATTATTTGCAAATAATGAACTCTATGGTGGTTAAGTCACCTAATAAATGCATAATTTGTTTTTATTATTTTTCTTTCTTTTATTTCATTTCTAAACTAATAATTTCTTTTTTATTTTTTGTTATAAATTGTTTAATGATTTTATGAGTTCTAAAAAACAAAACTTTTTTTTTAAAAAGTTAAAGAAAACAAAAATTGAATTGGATAATAAATAAAAAAAAAGGACAAATCATTTAAAAAAAAAATATTTTCAACAGAAACAACAATATTTTTTATTATCAAAAAGGAAATTACAAGTCAAACAAAGCAGTTAAAAATTTTTTTTTAACAGAAATAATTTTTTATTATCAAAAAGGAAATTTCATGTCAATCCGAAAATAGGGAATCGAGAATTTTGTATAAGCAAAATATAGAGTTGTGTTGTTCATGAACGAACTAGTTCAATTTCCCTCAATTGAACGATATGACATCGTTCACCATTAGAGATTAATCATAACTGGGTCGACAACGAGAACTACTTTTTCATATATTTTGTATGCGAAGCAAAATGTCGCCATATCGTCCGACGTTTTGTCGTCGCAATAGAATCTATTCTATTTTCATGACGACACACTAACACACACTCAAAATATTTGTCAATTTGTTGCCATATTTTTAACTAATTAAGGGTTGCCATTAGAACAGAGTTGTAGAAATTCGTATTAGAACTGCTAAAATTCGTACTTTGTTTACAAAAAATTTATTTTTTTTTCCAGAAGAAATATAATTGAAAATAAAAATACATAATTTACGGCAAAAAAGCTAAATTAAATGCAATAAAACGTAAAACAACAAGAATTAATGCAAAACCAATTGAATTAGTGAAAAATTGTGGCGAAACAAATATAATGCTTTCCTTTTTTTCTAAACGTCAAAAAATGTCGACAGTCGATTGTCGCTGAATTTAAATTAATCGCGACTCGACGACTTTTACTGTCGTCGTTCGACAATCGACCCAGTTGCGATTAATCCCTTATTCGCTCTTTTCGTTTAATCGTGCATTCCATTCTTTTTTTTTTATTCATATAAAAATCTGCTTTCAATTGTTTAAAGAATGAATGTTTTTTTTTTTTCACAAAACACAATTAAAATTTTTGAAAAAGTTGTAATTGTCTGAGATGTTTAATCTAATAGAAAAAAAAATAATGAAAACACTCAAACAAAAAAACGATTAACCGAAAACAAAAGAGAATGGCTGAACGATTTGAACTCAAAACAAAAGGAACGACTGAACGATTTGAACGACCTAGTTCAAAGAATTGTATAGAACGATAATGACCGAAAAATAACGATTTTAACGTCATAATTCAAAGAATAACATAGAACGATAATGACCGAGTTATCAATATAAACGATTAAGCCCAAATCTAGAAAAATATATTTGAGGTAGGTTTCCTTTGTCAGAATTAGCATGATTTTTTCTGCCTCTGGGGGTTCAAAAATCGGCAGTTTTACCTTACGTTTGATTTAAAAAAAAGAGTTCCAAAATTTTCCTGCGAAATTTCATAAAAAATTAGGGGACCCATAAACATACTCTCTTTTTTAAGAGTTTCTCTATAGAAAAAATGGCTTTAGATCTACTTTAGAAATCCGAGTTTTTCTTTAGGAAAATATATCAGATTTTGAGGGGGTTTCTCTAAGAAAAAATGGTTTTTCTATAGAAAAAATACCTCAGAATCTGTAGATTTTTCTGTAGGAAAAATTATTCAGATTCTGAAGGTTCTTCTATAGGAAAAATGTCCCAAATTTTTAATAACACGGTTTCACAACAACACATGTTTTGTGCCTTTAATAACTTACAAGGCATTATGGAGGGTAAACATCTGTCATTTATTCTTACTCAATCACTGACCGAAATAGTGTAAACAACAAAGTTTTTTTTTGCTTCGAAAATGTAAAATTTTATGCCAAGAAAGCATCATTTGTTCACCGAAGCTTATCCCGAATTTGTTCCATTTATTTCAACGTGCGAGAGATGGTTTCTGCGGATCGGAAGTGGTGATTTTGACACGGAAGACGAAGACCACCCAGGTCAGCCAAAAAAGTTCGAAGATGATAAGTTGGAGGCATTACTCGATTAAGATTATTGTTAAACTCAAGAAGAACTTCCAAAATCATTGGGAGTCACTCAAGCAGCAATTTCAAAATGTTTGCAAGAAGCAGGATTCATCCAAATTGGGTACCACACGAGAAACGTTGGAAGACGATTTAGCATGTCCGAAATGCTGCTCGAAACCCATAAGAAGAAATAAATTTTGCATCAAATCATTACTGGGGATGAAAAATGGATCCATTACGACAACTCGAAGCGCAATAAATCGTATGTGAAGCCCGTCCAAGCGTCCAAGAGCATTAAGCTCTGTAATTGGTGGGACCAGGAGGGTCCCATCTATTATGAGCTGCTGAAATCGGGTCAGACGATCACAGGGGATATGTACCGAACATAATTGATTCATTGTGTCATTGGCCGAAAAACGCCCGGAATATGCGACCAGACATGGAGCCGGAATATTCCATCACGACAATGCTCGACAACATGTTGCAAGACCGGTTAAAAACTATTTAGCAAATAGTGGTTGGGAAGTTTCGACTCACCCAGACCTTGCCCCGTCCGACCACCATTTGTTTCGATCAATGTAGAATACGCTTTACTTCAGAACAGGGTATCCGAAATTGGCTGGATTCGTTCTTGGCCTCAAAAAATGAGCAGTTCTTTTAGCGCGGAATCCATAAGTTGTCAGGAAGATGGGAAAAGGTCATAGCTAACGATGGCCAATACTTTGAATAAATTTATATGTACCAATGTTTGATAATAAACGCCCAAAATTTGTCAAAAAAAAATCCCGTATTTTAAAGTTATGCACCCAATAAAATCCAATAAAAGCCCTAAGAAAAGTGAAGAAAAAAAGCTAATGTCATTAAAGCTTTAATGAAAACCCTAAACTTCTGTCTTTTTAGTTTGTACAGATGCTTAGAGACCACTAAATTTCCATATTGATTAAAACTGCATTTGGAGTTTGATTTTAAATTTCATCTAATGGCTCCCAACGGAGAAGCATCCCAGCAGAAATTCTGAAGTGGTAAAAATGATAAGTGCTGCTTTTCTGCTTCGTCTACTGATTCTGAGGATTTATAGCTTGCAGTAGTGTGTTAAAAAAAGGCAATAGAGTTTTGTTTACCACACTTTATCGCTCTAACAAAGAACGAAAGAATGACAATTATAACCGAATTTACTAGCTAAAAGCTGTGATTTCATGCCATTATTTGGAGCTATGATAGAAGCGCATATCGGATATCGAAACAAGCGCTTTCACGCGAGCTATTTCGAACAAAAATCATGCCTTATATCACCAATAATGCAAGCGCTACACTATTTTCTTTCCCTGATGAACCTGCTTCTAAGCAAGCAGTATTTTTTGCTGGGATGTTTGAATTTTGCTATAAATTCTAATGAAATATTGATTTTTTTTTTGGACACTCAAAAAAGTTTGACAATTACTGCAGACATTTTCTTTTGTAGTAATCAGTAGTTGTTGTTTTTGACTGTTGCTACAGTTGTTTTTCTATGGAAAATTATAAAACAACTAATATGACAGTTATTTTAAAAAACAACTAACGAAAAGTACTGCAATTTCGTAACACTTATTTAAAACAGTTATTTTTAATATCATTATAAAAAACTACCGCAACAGTTGTTTTACAGTAAACAGTTAATTTTGTCAGTTATTTAAAAACTACAAAATTTCGTTGACTTATGTGTGTAGTTATCAGTAGTTGTTTTTAACTGTAGCTAAAGTTGTTTTTCTATGGAAAACTACAAATAACAAATATGAAAATTATTAAAAAAAAAAAAAAAAAAAAAAAAACAACTAACGAAAAGTACTGCAATTTCATAACACTTGTTTAAAACAGTTATTTTTAACATCATGATAACTACCCGACTAAAAAAGTTTTCATATAATCTTATATGATTTGATATAATTATAAATGTTTATATGTGTGGCTTTATATGACCATATACATTTATATTAACACTTTGGTTTTATAAATATGTTTGATATGACGTTATATATAATCATATGCGATTTGGTCTTCAGGTATATATTAAGAGATCTGCAAATATAGTTTATACATAATTATATATAATGGCGTATAAGCTTCTCTAAACAATCTTATATCAAAATATATAACAAAGTTAATAAAAAATTGTAATAATTTTATGTATAAATTTTTTCTGACATGATATCTAATTATACACAATTTTATAAAGTTTAATTGCACTATAAAAATTAAAAAAAAAAACTCCGAAATTGTGGATCTGGTTTTGAATTTTGCACTTTGACATATAAATAAATGTTTATAATTGAATTTAACATATATTTTCCAAATAGTTAGCGAAATACTCTTTATTAAACTCAAAATTATTTTAAAGAAATTAATAAAGCAAATTTTTTTTTATTGTGGAATTAAAGGTCGAAATAATTATTTTTACTTTTAAATTTAAAAATTAGAAAAACATATGTTGAAATAAATATGGTTTAAGTTCATTTATTTTTCCGTAAAAAAAAATTAATTGTGAAAGTTAATTTTTTATCATGTTGGTTTTTAATTTTTATTTAAAAAAATAAAATTTGTTTTTTACGACCTTTTTAATTCATTAATTAGAAATTTATTAATTCAGTTTTCAAAAACTGTTTTTTTCTCTTCATCAGGATACTCTCCTGACAAATACTTCACAGAGTTTTTGCTTTCAAAAAACCTCGACACTTTCAGGAATGAAAAGAGGATCGTTTCGGGGATTTTCCAGGTCCCCTTAATCAATTTTCTTTAGAAAGTGGTGGCGTAATCCCCGAAACGATAGTCTTTTCATTACTGAAAGTGTAGAGGTTTTTTGAAAGCAAAAACTCTGTGAAGTATTTTTCAGGAGAGTATCCTGATGAAGAAAAATAGCAGTTTTTGAAAAAAGTACTTATTATATTAATTCATAATAAGGAAATTGGCCTCGAACTGAATTAATAAATTTCTAATTAGTTAATTCAGTTATTTTATAAGAAAGATAAAAACTCTAACCTAGAAAAAGTTGTTCCGACAAATTTTTGTAATGTTTTATTTTGTCACCTATTTCCAAGTTTATTAGCAAAATTTGTACTAAACATTAAGCATTAGATTTAATAAGAATGAAATAAGTGATCTCAATAATATTTATTAAAATTTTCTTTGAAAATCTTCATCAAATTATATGTATTTATATATAATTTGATGCAGTTAGATAGACCCATTTTTCGGATCAAATTGTATCAGGTGAGATAACATGCTTATCTCGCTTGATATAATTATATATTCCAATATTCGGATCAAGTTAGATATGGACCTATATATTGGTTTATATATGGTGATATATGATTATATAACATCTTTTTTAGTCGGGTACCAAAACAGTATTTTTACAGTACACAGTTATTTCTGTCGTTAATCTTTTTTCTTTTAATTCTTGTTTGGTTTATATTTTTTATTATTGATATATTTTTAGTTTGCAAATAAAAATCTGAAAATTGTATTGTCTCAAATGCATAAAAAGGTATAATGAAAAATTAGTAGTTACCAATATCGCATTATTTTTGTAATTGTGTAAGTAGACGCGAGTAAGCTAGACTGTTTATAAATACGACTGCGTCAAATAAAAATTACTACTAAAACTGAAATAACTGACGCCAAACTATACATAATAAAAAAATTAAGCTTCATAATAAAACCACTTATTTGGTAATGAAACATTTTGCTGGGAACTGGAGAACGGTTTGGAATTTTTACTTAAAATTTCAAGTACAATTAAGGAATTGCATATTTTTATAATCGAAAAACATTTTTTTTCATTTACGTTTTATAAGAAAAAAAAAAAATAACTGTAAAAAACAGTACTTTTTAACTATTTAGCCAGTTGTTTAAACATTTTTGTAGTAAAAATTTGTCAGTTAATTATATAATTTCAAGTTATTTTGAAATACCTCCGTCGGCTTTTTAACTGCATATACTTTTAACTCGTCATTTTTAGTAGATTCTACCAACAAACTTTTTTGAGTGTTTTTATCTGTTGTGAATGTGCAGATCTTCGAATTGCTTTAAATAAAATTGTTATATGAATAAGAATTTCAATTCTTCCTGATGGCGTCCAACTTAGGAGCATTTTTGAATGATGTAGAAATTTGGGCTTATTCCAAAATGCAATACTGCGTACCGAGTTCGTAAAAGCATCATCTGGCAACACTGCAGATGCCCATCAACTGCAGAGCAGTGATGCATTTGTCGAACTATTAAATTAATTTGTATAACAGTTAGCACTCTTCAATTAAAAAACAATTTTCAAGAAAAAAAAAATATTATTAAACTAAAAAAAAATTTAACAAAAATACATAAATATATTTAGTTTTCATTAATTACAATTATATTATTGATTAATTGGATAAACATTGCCATAGAGTCCAAAAAGTATGTATGTAAAATATGGTTTAGTAGTTGTAGTAGTAGTTCGATGCCAAAAATATGTATTTTTTTAGAGTAGTTTTTTTTGCCTTTTGAGTTTTTTTTTTCTCATTTATATATATTTGTTGTAATTTCATCGTAGTAATATGTGGGATTTTTATAACAGTTTTATTTTTGTTATTGTTTTAAGATATTTTCTTAAATATTTCAAATAATTTTGTTTTTTAAAAACCAAGCCCAAATTATATAATTTTTTTATATATGCCAAAAATGTAGTATTTTTATAAGATTTTTTAATTTTTTAAACCTTAATTTTGTTTTTCTAAGACTTAAATGTCTAAAAAAATTGTAGTAGTATTTTATATATATATATATATATATATATATATATATATAATTTTAGAAATTATTTTTTGTGGTATTTTTTTATAGCCAAAAGTAGTAATTTTTTTTATTTGTTATAGTTTATAAATTTTTTTAGGATTTTTTTTTTTTTGTTTTTTTGAAAATGACCTAAAGTTTTGTTTTTATACCATTTTTTTACTAAAACTAAGATTTTTACTCTTTAGTTTTATTACTACGTTTTATTTATATATATTTTTTGTAATTTTTTTTAAATATATTTTTTTATAATTTCGATTACGACAATGTTGAACCAACTAATCTTTTATATTTTTTCCTTTCTTTTATTTTCTGTATAAATTGCTATTTTAGTTGTAATTTTTTGTTTTCTCCCTTAAGAATTTATTGAGTTTGTGTTTTTTTCTTTTCTTTAAATAAAATAGTTGTAATTTTTTGGGGGATTTGTTTTTATTTTGTCTTTTAATTATTATAATTAAATAGAAATGTATATGAGATTTTTTTGTTGTTGTTGTTTGGTTTGAAGTTAAAAATTATGGCAGTCAATTAAGTCGGTTTCTTTTTTAAGAAAAAAAAATTATAAAAATAATGCTGTTTGTTAATGATTAAATGTTAAGATTTTTAAGGATTTTTAACCAATTTAAAACACGAGAAAGGATTGAGAAATATTACTAGTTCTAAACAAAGGTAAATAAAATAGAGACAGAAATCAGGGCGGCGAAAAATCGGATTCGTAAATATTGCACATGTTTAGGAATGTTCTGAATAACGAATTTTCATAAAGTTATATGTTTTCAGAAATAATGACGTGTTATTAGATGCCTTAACTATATCCGTTAACTCCTAAAATAACTCAAAAGTGCACTAAAATGAATTTTAGGCGAAAACTTACACATTATTTTTGTATCCACGTTAACTTACATCGTGGATAATTACCCTTGTTGAAAATTCAACGGTTATACATTTCCGCATATAATGTAATTTCTTGGCGTTACTTCCTAGAAAGTTTTGCCGACATACGTTCAATATATTGAAAATATTAACCGTTTAAAATTTGTTTTATAGCTCTTTCCATTTATATAAAATCAAATTTTTCATAACATTTTATTATTTTAATGAAAATTTCAATTCATTTATTAAAAAAAAAAATGCATTAATTTACCTAAAAATTTCTTTAATTTAATGAAATTTTGTATTTAGGTAATGTAAAATTTTATTAATTAAATTTAAATATTCATATTGAAAAATTCCATGAACTTATATAAAAAGTTTAATATAACGAAATGTTTTAGGAAGTTAATGAAAAGTTTAATTGTCTGCATTCAACGGAGCTTTATCGATTTTATGACACAATTCATTAATATCATGGAGACAGTTCTTTCAACACGTCTAACTGGCTCACAATATTAACCCATTTTGTAAGAATACTCAATTAAACCTCTAAATAACAGACATTTTAATTGCCGACTTATCCCTTAAAGAAATCAGGAATTAGAAAAGGATAATTTTGTGCCAAATAATAATGTCTTTTATATTCAAAATTTTAAATTATTATTGTTCACATGAAATCAGTTTACAGATTTTTAATGAAATTTAGAAGAAAATGGTAAAATCAGTCATTCAATTTAAAGATTGGGATTGGCGCCCAACATGGAGCCCTTTTTAATATATTTAAATGTTATGGAAATAGACAATCTCTTTTCAAGAATTGTCTATTAATAACTCACAAAATTAAACGAAATTTAAAAGAAAAATATTTGCTAAATTCCGGCGAAACATTTTTTTTGCAGAGAAAAAACCCTTGAATTCAAAATTGTAACATATAAGATAAACGAACAATGTCAAGCACTTTAAATTAGATATTTACTAAAAATAATTGTAAAAAAAATTTAAATTTAATTTAAATTTTTGCTGCATAGAAAGAGTTTTAAATTTAAAGATATTAAATTTTGATTTGGCGCCCAACGTGGAGTTGTTTTAATAGCAATTCAATTAAAATAGCAAACCCTTTCGATTCTTAGAGGAAAAAGTCCCGAGAATCTAAGCATTATTTCTTAGGAAACATACCTCAAATTCCGAAGGATTCCGGGGAAACCGGGGGTTTCTTTTATAGCAAAAAGTAAATAAAATCTAAAGGTTTTCCATAGGAAGAAACCCAAATAATCTTATATGATAGGAAAAAAACACCTGAAAAAATTTTTTAATAGAAAAGGCAAGAGTCTGAGGAAATACCTCAGAATCCACCATTTTTTTCTGAAGGACAAATGTTTTTAAATCTGGTGCTTCTGTAGAAATAAGTCCTTAAAATCTGACAAGTTTTCTGTAGGAAAAGTTCTCAAAAGCTGCTAGTGTTTTTCTATTAAAAAAGTGCTTAGAATACGATGATCTTTTTTATAATAAAGTCTCTACAGAAAAGTTTTTTTTTATGAAATAGTCATCAGAATCTGAGAATTTTCCATTGGAACTTCAAAATCTTTAGCATCTGAAAACTTGAAAAAAAAACTTTATAAATAATACCTCAGAATAGGAGTCTTTATATACGAAAAAGTTTTTAAACTTCAAGGCTTTTTCTCTAGGAAAAAAGTCCTTAAAATATAAGAGGTTTTCTAGAGGATTAATTTCTCAAAACCTATTGGTTTTTCGGCCCTGAAAAGCTGGGATTTTTTATTTAGCAAAGCCATCAGAATTTGAGGATTTTCCTATAGGGGTTTTCGCAGACTGTGAGAATTTCTTATAAGAAAAAGTGCTTAAAAATTGAGAATTTTTCTTTAAGGAAGTTTTCATAATCTGAAAATTATTTTGTATGAAAAATCCTTAGTAATTGCAGGAAAAAGTCTTCAGAATCTGAAGATTTTTCTGCAGGAAAGGAAAAAGTCTCCAGAATTTTTGTTTTCTTTAGAAAAATACTCAGAAAAGTCTAAGAATTTTTTATAGAAAAAAGTTCTCAGAATCTGAGAATTTTTTATAGAAAAAAGTACTCAGAATCTGAATGTTTTTTTTTTGTAGAAAAAGTTCCTATAGAAAACAAAAATCCTTAGAATCTGAGAAGTTTTCTATACAAAACAAAAATACTCAGAATCTGAGAATTTTCTATAGAAAAACATACGAGTCTAAGATTTTTTTGTCAGAAAAAAACATCTCAGAATCTAAGATTCTTCTGTAGAAAAAAACAACTAAGAATCTGAGATTTTTCTGTAGAAAAAAGACCTCAGGATCTGAGAATTTTTTATAGAAAAAAAGTGATAAGAATCTGAGGATTTTTCTGTAGAAAAAAGTTATCATAATCTGAGATTTTTTTTATAGAAAAAGTGCTCAGAATCTGAGGTTTTTTTTATAGAAAAAAGTTCTCAGAATCAGGGAAAATCCTCAGATCTATCTAAAGGAAGTCTTATTAGAAAAAAAGTCCTCAGAATCTTATTGAAGATTTCTTATTGTTCTATAGAAAAAAAAAATCCTTGAAATCTCAAGTTTCTTTTTTAGAAAACTGCCTCAGAATTTCCAAGGGGGTTTTGTACGAAAATAGTGTAGAATCTTAAGTGTTTTTCAAATGGAAAAATGTTTCAGAATCTGACGTTTTTCTATAGGAAAAAGATCTTCTCTGAGGATTTTTCTATAAAAAAAGTGTTATAGAACCTGAGTTTTTTTTTATATAGGAAAAGGATCTCAGAATTTTAGGGTTAAAACTCTTTATGAGTAACTCCTTAAAATCTGAAGGTTTTCTATAGAAAAAGTCCTGAGAATTCGACAGTTTCTATAGGGAAATATCTACATTAGGTCAAGGTTTTTCTAAAGGATTAAAACATGAAACTAAATTGTAATAGTATTTTATTATAAGAAAGTGCGACTGGATTTAAAAATTTTGAAACAAATCTATAGAGAAAATCGTAAAACTTTCTGGAAAAGAATTTTAAATATTTCAAGTCCGAGTATTAAGCCCTATTGGTGTAAATTATAACAGAAAATCACAGATCTTTGAAACCGAATTTTTAAAGATCTATTGAAATTAGTCTAAGAAAATCGTAGTTCTTTAATAAAAACTCTCAAAAAATATATAAATATTCACTTTAATGTGAGGTTCGAAGGACCAAAATAAATATGCGGAAATATGACACTATTGATGGTCGAAGAATCGAAACGAATTCGCGGGTGATTAATATCACCATTAAATTATTTTCAAACTCTAAATTCATATTTCATTGTTAATTGGAATTAAAATTTAGTTTCTCTTTCTCTCTCTTTATTTTTTGGTTATTTTAAACTAAATTTGAATAAATAACTAAAATTTTCTAACTTAAATAAAAGGAAATTTGTTTTTTTTTATATAAATATTGAAATACTTAAAAACTACAATAATAATAATATGCTACACTTTGCGTTACTTTTATTTCAGTTAAATTTCAATTTATCATTAAATGCACAAAACGGGTAAAATCGACAGTGCGTTCAGCCAACACGAGAACAAAATTTAATTAAATTTTTTTATATGAAAATTATCAAAAATTTAAAAAATTTTTAATATTATTATTAGATCAAAATCGAGTATGTACAGAAAAAATAGATCATAACGTTTGAAAGTGGAATTCGTAATTTGAAAAAGAAAAATTTTGAGTTTGAAATTTGTCGTTTAAACTAAATGGTGTATAGTACCGTGTGTTGTTGATTGTTGTGTTTGTTGTTGATGTTGTCCCGTAGTAGTTGATGTTGTTGACGATGATGTTGCTGTTGTTGATAATGTTGCGGTTGTTTTATTAATATTCCTGGTAGCTGTATTAGAACCTGAGGAAGCTATGGATGTTGTTGATGAAGATGTTGATGATGCTGATTTTAATGATGTTGAATGTTGTAAAATATGATCTCTTGCTATTATTCCAGGTCATCGTCTATCATCTATTATTCGTTTTTGTGTTTATCATTTGTTTTAAAATATTTTTTTACATTATGGGATTTAAATTGGTTTTTTTTTTAGAAATTTTTGTTTAATTTTTGTTACAAAGTGTTTTTTGTTATAAAGTTTCGATAAAAAAAAATCATTATAACAAATTGCATAGAAATAGAAGAGAGAAGAATATTTTGGAATTAATATTACAATATTTATAATTTCATATTAGTTTATATAAACAAAACACCATTTTTATTAGAAAAACACTTTATGTATCATAGTTACAATGGCGCCCATGCAGGGACTATTACTTTTAAATTTAACATAAAGTGTTTTTAATAGAGGTTTCCATTTTAACAAACTACTACAAATTATTAAATAATATTAAAGTTAATAACAATTTAAAATTAAATTATATATAATTTTTACAAATAAAACCAAATTTAACTAAAATGTTAAATAATAATATACAAAACTATATAAAAAACAACGTAAATAAATCAACAGTAGTGAACAAAACTTTTAAATTCAACGAAAATATTTACAAAATATTTAACGATACTTCATATACATACATTTTTTAAATGTTTTAATATTTTAAAAAATAAATTAAATATACACCAACATGAAACCGAATTTAATTTCCGCTCGAAGGACCAAATATTATAAATTAAAAAAAACTAACTAAACGAAATAGGAAAGTTTAAAATTCATTTCCATTCAGATTTCACAATTATTTTCATAAAAAATATAAGAAAACCCCTTTACACAATAAAGTCCGTTTAGTCGTGGTTGTGACTTGGTAAATCCGGTCCGAAGGACCATAATAAAATATGATTCAACAAAAAAAAAAATAACCAATTAAATTGATATTCTCATAATAAGCAATACACTATGCAAAAGCGACAAATTTCTAAATTTTATTAAAAAAATCTGAACTCCTTTTAAATATTCTGCAGATCCGACTCGTTTATGAGAAAAAACCTTGCTTAGTTATTTACGTAAGAAATACAATTTTATTCGCAGGACCATAAATTAACTAAATTTATAAATAAATAAAAATTAAATGTTAGAGAATATTCAAAAGATCTCCTACGTCTTTGAAAAAAATTTTTTACAGCATTTTTAAGTTTAGAAACTTCCTTTTCTAATAATTTTTTGATTTCGAAGGACGACTATACAGCAAATAAAACAATTGTTAATCCATATAATCATGTAACCGACTCGGACAATCAAAAATAACTTCAAATTCGGTTCGAAGGACCAACATCTAACGAAATTTAATTCAGTAGATTTAAAGGAAAAAATATTGTGAGTATAATTTTAAACATTTCATAAAGTTAAGCCTGGAATACAACAGAATTTCGGTTAAAACAATATATTTTAATCGTGTCAGGAATATATTTGATTAGGACAACCAAATACGAGGGCAGACCCTAAACTACCTGACCCAACAAATAAAACATAACAAATTTGGAAAAAAAAATTTTTATTTCTCAACATAGGTGCCTATTCCTACTTGTGACTCATTGTGACCGTCATAAGACTATTTTTAAGACTGAGAGTCTTAACTTTTCATACAAAACAACAAATAAAATTCAAATTTGATTTGTCAATGTTATGATCGTGTCGATACCAGGTCTTCATTTTTTTTGAAATTTTCAAACAAAACTTTGAATAAATATAATTATTGTGACTTTGCAACAACAAAAACATGGGCAATACAGTCACATCTAAGAGTCACAGACTTTTCGTAGGAAGTCTAATCCATAGTCTAACTACTTTTAGCTCGATACACTTTTCCCAGCGATTTTCAACAGCTTCGATATTCTATAGTAAGAACCGTCCAGCTCCTCAAAATAGCCATCAACAGCAAACTTCAATTCATCATTACTGGAAAATCTTTAACCACCGATCCATTTTTTCAAAAAATAATCGGAGGGAGCTAAATCTGTTGAATAAGGTGCTTCGTAATTCCAATTTTAATTCATCGGTTAGTGGATCTGTTAACTGGGGCATTGTTTTGAGGAAACAATACTTTCTTTTTCGCCTTTACAAATTCATTGAGATCTTTTACTATTGATGTCTCAAAAAAAAAAAAAAAAAAAAAAAAAAAACGTGGAGCCCTCAAATTAAAAAAAAAAATGTTTTATAAGGTTGCCACTTTTCACCAAAATATTTTTTTCCGAACTACTGCAACCATCTTTACATCATTATTTGAGCAAAATTGTGTGACTAATTGATTGAATACCCTTATCAATTTTTTACCCCTTAAACATGAGATTTGGCATATCTCCTATATAACATATCAAAATTTTAGATATCAATTTTGTCTATGGTGAGTATGGTGTTCGTAAGCCTTAGCATAGCGAACGCTTTCAAATTAATTTATCTCGCCGAACATGTCGGAGAACATTTAGTTTGTACTTTCTGCTTTTTATGTTACTTGGTACAACTAAATACAAAAAAATAACACTAGCAATAAGAAATGATTTTAAGAATTCTAAGATTGTTTTCATATAAATGTTTAAAAAAAAGTACTCAGAATTCAGAGGTTTATTTTTACCTTATTTATTAAAAAAACCAATCGAACACTAAAAATTCTATTTCTTTGAAATTTTTACCCCAAAATTCATAAACGCTTTGTAAAATTATAGGAGGTTTATTGAACAAATTTTGTATGAAAATTTCATTTTGCAAACCTCCTATAACTTTACAAAGCGTTTATGAATTGAGGGGTTAAGATTTGAAGAAATTTTTTAAAGAATTCTTTGATTAGAATTTTTCAAATTTATCTATTAAATAGACTTCGGCATAACGGTTTTATTCTTTCAACAATATTTGATTTTCTGTAACATTAATCACTGAATAAATTTCAACTTTGAATTGTTACGAAAAGCACAAAAGGTTAAATTTGCAACTTTCTTTGAAATTATGTGAACAGACTTGACTGATGTTTTCTGAACACAATAAAAAAATTGATATAATCTTCAAAATTTATGAAAGATTTTAAATATCTCAAAAACATTTTTAATCCTCAAAAGAAATCCACTGTCCCCAAATGAAAGTTTTTGTCCCCAATACTAACAAAAAATCCCCAAAAATGGGGACAAAACCCCAATTATGGCCAGCCTGTTAGCTAATACCGTAAACTACATTGGCATATATTCTAATTTATGCTCTACAATCGGTTCTTTTTGTATAAAGTTTGACCAATTAGCAACAAGTTATTTTCCTTCAAAATAAAACAGGCTGTTTAAGAACCGATTCTAGAACAAGTTATAGGACTGGTTCTGGGGAGGTGAACCTTAAATTTTGACTTCTAGAAATCAGTTCGAGAACCTGTTGTGGTAAAAGAACCTGTTCTCGAATAGATTTAAAGGTTATCGGTTCTAAAAAATAAAAATATAATAAAATAAATTAAACCCCACAACTTTTTAAAGGTACGAGTAATTTAAATGATATAAATATTTACGAACTATTTAGTTTAGAGCACTTTTATGTCCGGAATAGTGAGGAAACTATTAACTATTCGTAAGAAAGGTTCGAAGGACCAAAAACGTATAATTTAATTTATTACTGCATCTAATTATTTTGTTCTAACAACTTATTTAGTTTGTGGAACTAATTTATACAGTTATGCGTGGAAAAGTTATTCAAATTATAACAGATTTCCTCGAAGGGCCAAATTAGTATTATTTAATTTAAAATTGAACACAGCTATTTTCTACGGCAAAAAATGCACGTTATTTAGTCATTCAAGTGTTTCTAGTTTATCGAACTTATATATTCGAACTAGTCAAGAAATTTTTATGCAAAATTAGTAAGATTTGGCTCGAAGGACCAAAATCATATCGTAGTTAAGACTATAGAAAGTCTTGTTTTAGGCTATAAAATGAATCATTCTTGTAGCTTAATTTTTATCAAATACTGACAATTGAGTCTTAATGTAAAGCACAGAAAGTATTTTGATTGAGTCTTAATTTGGTATTCAGACGGAGAATCAACATATGGAAATTACCATTAATTAAATTCAAACATCGAAAATTCTGTAATTCAACTCCCGTTTTTTCTTAATTTAGAAATATAAATAAAACCAACAAAATATTTAAATAAAATCATAGAAAAATTAAATAAAATTTAAGTAAATCAAAGGTAAAACTACGAATAAAATTTGTAAAGAATTAATAAAACATTTGTTCAAAACTTACCATGACTCTGTTGTTCCGAATGTTGCACCGCACTGGCTGATAACATTTGACCACCCGGCACTAAAGCGGCCGTTGATGATGATGTTGAACTAACGGAAGGCGAAGATATTGCTATACTACCAGGTTGTACCGAACCAGCACCAGTACTGGTACCCTCATCTGTGGTACGCTTAAAAAAATTATGTTGCAACGCATAATAAGGTGTAACACGTGTTTTCGGATCAAAATCCAACATTCGTAATATTAAGTCTTTAAATTTTAAATAATCTGCTACTGAATGACCCGGTTCATCCATACGCCGACCACCGGGTCCACCCGTTTCTACACCCAATATATCGTGTAGCTTACGTGACCCAGGCGGTTTATATTTACGACCATTTTGACTTTTCTTTAAAACATAAGAACCATCTGAGACAACTTTATCGAAAAATTTACGAGTCTTGTGCGCTTGATCCAATAGATATTTGGGTGGCATACCCAAAACCTCGACAATCTTATTCATTTGATCCACTTCATTGCAGCCGGAGAATAAAGGTTCCCCAGTGTGCATTTCTACTAAAATACAACCCAAAGACCACATATCAATGGCTAAATCATAAGGTATGCCTAATAAAACTTCCGGTGATCGATAGAAACGTGATTGTATATATTGATATATCTGGGAAGGAATAAATTAATTTAATAAATAACATTAAGAGATGGCAGACATATATTTAATTACTCACCCTTTGTCCCAATTGACATGAACTACCAAAATCAACAATTTTAATGGCCGATCTTTTGGGATTACAAAGTAATATATTTTCGGGTTTTAGATCACAGTGGATTATATTCAGTTCGGGAGTACTCAAGAAGAGCAAAGCAGTGCATAGCTGTTGAGCAAATTTTCGTGTTAAATTCAATGAGACACCACGAAAATTTGTATTACGTAATAAATCATATAAATTATAGGATAATAATTCAAATACTAAACATAAATGATTGCGCCACATGAAATGCCGTTTGAGTTTAACTATGGAAAAGAAAAGAAAGAAAGAAATATTTATAGTTATTATTTTTATTTATAAACAATTTTCAAAAATTTATTTTAATTCCAGAATTTTAAAGCATAATACTGAAAATAGCTATAAAAAAAAAGTATGTGTTGAATTTTAATAAAATATTTAAAAGATTTAAAGAAAATTTTGTCTTATTGGCGCCCAACAAAAAAATTCATTGAGGGAATACACTATCGTGATTTGTATACTATGCAAAAAAGGTCATTAACAAAATATTTAATAGATTTAAAAAACAAATGTATGATTTTGGCGCCCAACAGGGTTCGTAGCAAATAAATTCATTGAGGGAATTCACGAGCGTGATGTGCATACGATGCAAAAAAGCTCAGAATTTTAATTACATTTTCAGAGATTTACGTAGTTATATTTAACGATGCAAGCTGTGCAGTTTTACATTGTGACCATTGATCCTGTTCAGTAGTTTTCCTTATTTTTAAATTTTAAGATTTGAAAACCTTATAACACCCCTACGGGAAATTTTAACAATCCTAGGATTTGTCTTGTGACATGTCACAAGGGGTCCATTTCCCCCTCCTATGACAACGCAATGTAAAAGTGACCAGTGTATTTCATATAAAGGGGCCAGTTCGGTGACAGTTTGTTAAAATTTCCCGTAGGGACGTTTAGAAAATGAATTTTGTATGAAAAATTGGTTTCATAACCCATTCATAAATTTAAAAAGTGATTATGCACATGACCTTAAAAATTTAACATAATTAAATACTTAAATATTTGATTGGCGTCTAACGTGGGGCCAGGTTGTAGTATTAATGGTTTTGTATCCATATAAACATTTTTTCCTTTGCCAGTCGCTGTTGAGATTTCTTTTCAAAATATCTTGAAATAATTCTTTGATTGGCGAACCTATTCAAAAGTAGGGTTAATTTCGATACATTGAACTATCATTTCTATTGGCGCCCAATATGGGTTAAAAATAAACTTAATGAAAATTTTATTTTTATTCTGTATGTGCTTCTCAATAAAGTTCATCCTGTTTATGCCCTGTGTGATTTAATTAATTTTCTTCACCTTTAAACGCGTGTTAGGGATCTTAACCCCCTGTACCCACAAATTATCCTCAATTTAATGCTAAAATACCTCTTCCATATTTCCAATTTTTGGAAAGCATTTTCGAGTTTTTTTTTTCTTTGCATTGAATTTACCCTAAGAATTGTCACCTACAAATGCGGTGTATTGCGTTGATATCATGAAAATAGAGGGAGTAGTGAATGAATTTCTTTATGTTATAGGTGTCAGAAAAGACCTCTGTGGTGAGTTTTTTCACATACGGATATTTCGACTAATGAACGAATTCCCTGTAATGAGTTGTGCGGTTTACTTCACAAGTGCACGAGCTTGTATTTCGGACAAAAATTCGGACTCTACGCATAAGTTCACTTATCTCAGCAGACGATGCCTCACTGAATCAATATCAATCAAGTTGCTCTCTCCAAACCTTTGAACCTACTCCAATATTCCGCAAGAACCGCTACAAAATCCATACTGTCGATTTCCCAAAAGTGAATTTAACTCTTAATAATTACCAAGACGATAATTAACTATTCGAGAGCGCAGAGAAAATTGCGATAATTTTCACCACTTTTTATGATTGGCTTAACATTAGCAACCTTCCAGAATGAGGGGAAACCACCCGCATGGTGTGAAAAGCTACCAAGGTTAGCAAATGAATGGGCCAGCGTCAACGAGCACTATTTCAGCAGCAGTGCTGGTATACCAGAGATCGAGAACCCAGCCCGAGGAGCAGAAAGAACTGTAGGACGAAAACGTTATTCGTAAAGAAACCTTTTTCGTCTAAGTACTCCGAAACACCCAGTTTCTACTGTTTGCAAAACAGTTCAGTATTAAATCTTTTGTTAACACGCCAATTACTGAAGGCTTCCTCACTGGACATGGCTGAGTTTCTTTCAGTCAATTTAAGCCAACAAATTTCATTTTTTAATCTTTAGCGCTTACAAGGGAAGTCTCCTAGGGAGGACCACCGAACCCCTGTGCAAAAAACTTGGATATGTGAGTCGCTACGAAACATAGCTTCTCAATGCAATTTTTGGAGGGTAAAAATGAGTTTGAAGTGTGTTTGTAAATTTTTTGTTTGAAAACTTTGCAAGATTTTTTTGTACAACTGTATAATCTTCAAAATACCTCTGTTTTGATACCCAATTTGCAGTTATCCCTACTTGGGCGCCCTTAAAAAATTGAATTTTTTCAACTCTGTACCTGCTCAGGCGCCTTAACATTTTTCTGGCACTAATTAGATTGTTTTTTTAGGAAAAAGTTTTCAAAATTTTAGGCACTTTAAATGTGAAAATTTTCTTAGAATCGAATGATTTAAGTGCATTTTTCCAATGTTTTCTCCCTGATTGGACGCCTAAAGAAAAGTAATGTTTGTATAGAAGTTTCTACACAAAAAAGTTTATAAGAATCTAAAAGTTTCTAACGGAAAAATAGCTCAGAATCTAAGGGGGTGCTCTATATGGAAAATGTCTTACAATCCGAGGGTTTTTCCTGATCAAAAATGCCTCATAATCGGGATAGATGCTTCAGAATCTGAAGATTTTTCTGTAGGAAAAATTACCCCGTTATATAAAGATTTTTTATAGAAGAAATGTCTCAGAAACTGGAGACCTTTCTTTAGGAAAACTCTCTCAGAATCGGAAGGCTTTTCTATATTAAAAATGGTTTGGTGCCTGAGAATTTCTCTATAGTTAAAAAGGATTTAGCCCCTGAAGATTTTTCTATGCCCTGGTAAAAATGATTTTTAAATAATCAGATATGATTTTTATATAATCATTTATGAATTTATACAATTATAACTTGTCGAGTATTGTGAAACATATATTTTTATATGATTATATCAAAAGATATTTAATTATATAAAATTATATTAACCAGATCCACCATTTTCCGGATCACATCATGTATGGGTTAATATAATTATATAAAAAATATATTATCTGATCCAAAAAATGGTGGATCTGGTTAATATAATTTTATATAATTAAATATCTTTTGATATAATCATATAAAAATATATGTTTAACAATACTAGACAAGTTATAATTGTATAAAATCATAAATGATTGTATGAAAATCATATATGAATATATAAAAATCATTTTTACTAGGATGATTAAAATAATTTCGTGTCTGAGGATTTTTGTATAGTCAAAATAACTTTCAAGTTAAGGGTTTCTTATAGGAAAAATTCCTCCGAACCTGCCAGTTTTCAATAATTAAAACGTTTCAGAATCTAAGGGGGTTTCATTGGAAAAAATGCTTACGAATCTTATTTCTTCTATAGAAAAAACTTTGTGTAAATATGAAGGGGTTTTGTATGGTAAATAAATTTCGGAATTATAGGCTTTTTCCTCAGAAAGAAATTATAGGCTTTTTCCTCAGGAAAAATGCCTATATAGGAAGAAATGTGGCCCAATATGAATGTGTATCTATGGTAAAAATGTTTTAGGACCTAAAGCTTTTTCTATAGGAAAATGTCTCAAACTCTGAAGATTTTTCTGCAAGTAAAATGTTTAATAATCTAAGATATGTGTGGTGGTCGTTATGGTATAATGGTTAGCGCATTGGAGTTTTACGCACAAGGTGCAATTTTACGTATGCTTTTTATATCCCTCATATATATCGCAACGCCCTCCTTCGGTGTTCCCATAGCACTTAACCCCACCGAATTAAAATAATATAACAGGGCTACGAACTAAACAGCTTCAACAAGTATGCCAACATTCCATCAGATGGCACGGAACTTCCTGAGTGTTGGTTATCTTTAATAAAAAAAACACAGATTTTGTTTTTTATAAAACAAAATCTGTGAATCACAATCGTTTTCCGTTGATAAATCTTCAAATCTTAGCGGTTTTCTCTCGAAAAAATCTTTTAATATGAGAGAATATTTCAGGAACTAAAGCTATTTTTACAGGAAAAATGATCATAATCTGACGATTTTTCAATAAGAAAAATGTCTTAAAAAAAAGCAACACTGGAAATTCTCCCTATTAATTAACGTGTTGCTTTCTTTGGAAAGGGGATAGAGAAGAGATGAAAGGTGATGGGCTTGAAATATGGCAACACTGTAATTGCGCGAGATGTTGCATTTTAGAACAGTAGTTGCTGTTTAGTTCATAGTCCTGTTATATTATTTTACTTCGGTAGGGTTAAGTGCTATGGGAACACCGATATGTATGAGGGATAGAAAAACATACATATTATTTTTCCAAATTTATGTTGCGGTCACTGGGGATCGAACCAGCAACCTCATGTGTAACAGTCAAATGCAACAGCGTCTTATAATACATATATGGTGTTTTTCTATAGAAAGAAGTTATTTGAATATGAAAAAATGTATGTAGAAAAAATCGTCGGAAGTTTTCTTCAGGAAGTTTCTACAGGAATATCCTCAAAATTGAAGGGTTGTTCTTAATGGTCCTTTCTTTGTAGGAAAAAGTCTTTGGAATATGTAATCAATTCCAGTGGTCTTGAGAATCTCAAGATATTTCCTATAAAGTCCTCAGAATTTACAATCTCTGCTAATGTTTACTAAAGTTCGATTCTTACAATTTGAGTTATGATTTTTTTTTTATTTCAATTGATGATTTAAGTATGAATTTAAATCATTTTACTTCAAAGCGATCACTTACCGATATAATATTTATTTTCTGCATCTGCACGATTCATCATTTCCAATAGTTTAACCTCAATTTGTGCCTGATTTAGGAACGGTTTCTTATTTTTAATTATCTTTATTGCTACAAAACCTTGCTCTTCATGATCATATGCTTTAACCACTTGTCCAAAACTCCCTTTACCTAGAAAATTGAAAATAATTAAAAAATGTTCGTTCAAAATTAAAAGAAATATGTTTTTCTCTTTAAACTTACCTATCAATGAATCAATTTCATAACGATCCAAAAATTTCTCACCGTGTTTAATAATATAATCATGATTATCATCATCATAACCATCATTGTATAATTTACGTTCCTTTTTATTTGAGGAATCATCTTCGCCTTGGGTCTGTTGGGCACGACGTTTCTTTTTTGCATAATAGACCTGGAAAATGGAAGAAAAGTGTAAATTTATGATAATTTTTTGTTAATATTAAAGAAGGAATAAGTGTTCAAGAATTGTCTTAAATTAATAACGCACATGATTCTTTGTAAATACCATTTATAAAATATATAGACCTCGTTTCAAGAAATATAATAAAATTTTGATATGAAAAATTGATCAATATTTGAAAACATATAATTGACATTTTTAATGAAATTTAAAATTAATACAGGGTTGCAAATTCTTTTGACCAGGCGTTCTTTACATAAAAGAACGATAGTCATTACCAAGGCAGCTGTTACATGGAGAGCAAGCACAGAATAACTTTAACCCCCATTAACACAATGTCCTGTGAACCACATAAATTTTAAATTTAGGTTAAATTTGAACTGGACATTGTGTTATCCGCCCTAAGTGTTTGTTAACTTTATTTTAAAATCGCTAAAAACAAAGAAAAATTTGGTCATGTTTAAGGAACTGTCATTTTAAGACTGGCGACCATTTGTAGAAAAGAATAACGCAAGACTTAAGGAAATTTTATAGGAATTCCAAAAATATACAGTTTTTTTCAGAACTGATCAGTACTCCCAAAAGTTTACTATGTAATTTGATAGAAGGTCGATATCGCTTATTTTTCATTAAAAGCCACGCCTACTTTAAACAAGTAACAACATAAAAAACCCAGGAAAATTTTCTGTTCCAAAGAATCGGTTGTACAATAGCTACTTTTCATTCACAACCCCTTCTACTGTCGATTCTAACACCGATTCTTTTTGTTTGAAATTGTCCCAAAAGCAACCCCTTCTATGGCTCCAAAGTGGAACCGGTTGCCCTAGAATCAGTTCTGGAACTAGTTATGGAACTGATTCTACGTCACCCACACCTTCCATATAGGATCCCAGGAACTGGTTCCGGAACCAGTTCCATGGAATCGGTTGCAGTGGAACCAGTTGTAGAATGGGTGTGGTTGGCTACCGATTGTAAAAAATTTTCCTGGGAAACAAATGCCACGTTAAAATTCTACATAATTTTCTGAACTATCTCCTCGCATTTTTGGGCGAATATATCCACTATTTTGATCTTTAAAAATAAAGGCAACGAAAATAAAATTAGAAAAAAACTTGAATGGCTCTATTCTATTGCACATCACTGTATTTTGACATATTGCATATTTATATTTCAAAACCTATAAAAACATATTATTACCTCTATTAACCATTCTTTACATGCTGTCAAATGTAAAAATTAAAAAAATGGAATTATTTTCATTTTAATATCATTACTTTTCTTAAAAAATCATCATTTACTAATTGTTTACATAATGTCAACAATGTAAATGTTGAGAAATATTTGACATTTTAATTTTAAACCTTAATAGTTCGTAAAGAAGTTCATTCAAACATTGTTTACCTATTGTTTACATAGTGTCAACAAAGTAAATATGGCGAAAACAAATGATTTTTTATTTTAAAATCTTGAAATTTTTAATATTAGAGCTATTTTACATTGTTGACCAATTGTTTACATAATGTCAACAAAGTAAATATATTGACAAAGTAAATATTTTTATTTCAAAACCTTGAAAAATTTGCACGGCATTTGCATGTTGGTAACTATGTACATAATTAAAAAATGCAATGATTTTTTCTAAAATGCTTTATTTTTTTAAAAACAGCTTAATACATTATTTACTAATTGTTTACATAATGTCAATAATGTAAATATTGGGAAAAATTTCATATTTTCATTTTAAAACCTTAATAATTTGTAAAGAAGTTCATTCTAACCTTGTTTACCTATTGTTTACATAGTGTCAACAAAGTAAATAACGAGAAAACAAATGATTTTCATTTGAAAATTTTAAAGTTTTTAATATTAGAGCTATTTTACATTGTTGACCAATTGTTTACATAATCTCAACAAGGTAAATATTTTGACCAATCAAATATTTTTATTTCAAAACCCTGAAAAATTGCACAGCAACACATAATTACATCTGTTCTTTACATACTGTCAACTGCAAATAATTCAAAAACGGAATTATTTGGATTTTAACGGATGATTTGCATTTGTTTCCGTATAAAATGCAATTGATTCAAAGAATTTTGTTGGCAGACCGGCTACGTCGCTTGCAATACGGCCAAATATTCGCTCGAATTGTTGATACTGATTTTCGGAAGCAAATTTTGATTTGGGGAATGGAGAACCCAAATGAGATCCAGGAAATACAATTGCATAACCAAAAAGTGACGACCATTGTGCCATTTTCTTCAGAGAAGGCGAAATTGTCGATATAAAACGATATCGTTCTATGTTGGCTCATAATGTCTGCCCGAAAATGCGTGAAATAGGTTTGAACAGTTACTGGTTTCAACAAGATGGTGGACTATGCCACACTGCAAATCAAACAATGCAGTTTCTATAATTTTTAAAATCCTTTACGTATAAAGTAGTAATATCCTCTAAAAATATAATTAGTTTAAAGTCAAAACTATAGAAAAAAAAATAAAGAAACTAATATCAAAATCAATAATAACAACCAAAGATCTATCTCTATTTCTATATGATAAATGGATGAATACAAGAACACACAACAACATCAACAACAAAAATAAGAAGAAAAATTCTATATAAAATTGAAAATCTACAAATGATATGAAAACAAAACTTTAGTGCTTTTTTGCTGGCAAATTTTTTAGTTTGCTGTTAAACTAAAAAGAAGGCATATTGAAATGTAAACATAACTAAAAGCGCATGTGTCTGAGGGCTAGAAAAAAAAATAAAGAATTAAATAAAAAAAAATAAAAAAATTCCCAACCAAACACACAAAAATGCAACCATACTCATACTCCAAACACACCAGTCCAGTGGACCAATATATAAACATTTTAAAACTAGCAGTCAAACAGATAGACGACGGACGACAACGATAGACAACCAAACACAGAAATGAAACGAACCTAAACCAAATGAAACTAACACACACTCTCACACACACAATCCAGCATTTACATTATAAACATTGAACATAGCCATCTATCCATCCAGTCAGCCAGTACTCCACTCCACTCAACTCCATCCATTCATTCATTTTAGTTAGTCTGTGTGCCATACACAGCCAACAAATATTCTTCTAGCCAGCCATCCGGCCTGGCCTCCCCATTCATTCAAGTGTTTGTGTGTGTCTGTTTCTCACTTTGTGTATCTCACCCATAAAAGTATGCAATGAAAAATCAAAAATTGCAAAAAAGTTGTTGCTAACCCGTAGAACATTTAGAATTCTGCTGTACACAGCAGAAGAAGAACAAGAAGAAAGATGTATAAGTAAAAATGGAAAATACAGTAAACATACATACACTCTCTTACACTAACTTACGAAGTTCCAACACACACTCACACATACAGACTTTGGGAGCAATGAAAAAAAAAGGAAAAATAACAAAAAGTACAATAACAACAAAAACAACAAAATACGGCAAAACTTTATACGAGAAAAATAAAACAACGTGATGCTGTAGACAAAATCAAAAGTACAAGCACAAAAATATTATAAACACACACAAATTCACACTGTATACTGTGTATGACAAAACTAGCCAAATTGGAAAAGGGGGAATAGTAAACAAACAGTTACAGAAGAGAAAGAGCGAAAGAAGAAGTAAAAAAGAGCACATTCTGATTCACAGATGATAGAATAGTTACAAAAGCTTTTGTTTTGGCACACTTGAATCTGAAAAAGTACCATGGTATTGCAGTGAGATTGTGTTACAGTTAGAATTAACTGACATTGAGGTGTTTACAGTGTTGCCACTAGGCAAACAAAAAAATACACAGCTGCAGGTCAAAAATTATTTAAAACTATATGAAATTACACAAAAAAAAATTATTATTTCAAAATAAGAATTATTTTATATGGAACCATATGCATTTTATATGAAATGTATTTTTGCCAGCACTTTTTGGGCATTTAAAAGGGGAACCCATTTTAGCGTGGAGCACTAAAGCGGGAACTAGTTAAGGTCATATAAATAGTGAAATACAGGGTGTCACTCATAGTAAAATGGACCTTCAAGGGTTAACTAAGTGACACCGCAAAAAAATCGTCATTTATTTAAATTTCTTTACAAATAAACGTTTTCTGCATATTAATAACCATTATCGAATTTATCCAGTTTTTCTGGAATACCTCCCATTAAAGATTTTATTGTTCCTTCTGTAACAGGCAGTCCACTTGCGTTTAAAATGTGTTATGCCTTTGGATACCTTTTTCTGTGGCCTTCATATTTTTTTTTTGTACTACAGCATAATATCTCTCCACAGGGTTGAGCTCTGGGCAGTTTGGTGGGGTTCACTGGCTACAAAAAAAGTACATAATTTATTGAAACCCTCTCAAGAGCAGTTTAACTATAGCGGCATGATGCCAAATTTGGCCAAAAGTATGTGGAGACGTTGTGCGGTTTGAAGAACAGCAGCATTCCCTTCTGGAAATTTTGGTTGCTTTTTGGTACAATATTGTACTTTAACATTTATTCAGGCACCAGCAGTATAAAAAAAAACTTGTCAGCTGCCAAAAGTAAGCCAGTACCTACATATGTCTCATCATCCATTACACAGCAAGTATATTTTTTCATAAAATATAATTTTAACTTTTTTGCTCTAGTTTTTGGCTCAAAGTTCTTTGTTGCATCTGGAACATTTTTAAGAAACGAACCCAACGCCAAAAACGTGGACACGCTTTTGAGAGTTCCTCCAAACACTTCCGGCAGCAAAGTAATACAACGCGAGCAATATTCGGAAACTTTTGTGTGCCGAATTAAAGCTAACGTTAAGTGTAAAACATATAAAATTTAGAAAGTTCCGAATAGGAATACTAAGAAAAACTTTCCTGTCAAAAAAGAACAAAACTAGTCATAAAAGATTTTTTTTTCAAAATTTCAGACGTTGTGAAATGGACGACCAGACTTACTACGTTTTAGCAGCCTTAACGCAGTTTCCTTGGTCCAGAATTTTATACAACGGATATTAGAGGCAAAGTAACAAACGAGTATCGAGCAACAAAACAATCAAAATTTCCCAAAAGTTCGTAGTTTGCAAGCTATTTGTAGCTGCGGCAAAAGGAGGCAATATTTTGTTAGATTGGGATCAATAAATTCGGATATTTATAGAAAAGAAGATATTTAAAGAAGATTACTCCCATTTCTGAGACAGCACAGCGTTTATTAATTTATCTGGCCAGATTTGGCATCATACCATTATAGTAAAAGCTCAACCAAGAAACATATAAAACTGGGAGATAAAATCGCTATCGTATCGCACATCGGACAGAACTTTGTGAGCTTGTCAGCCAACGCCACAATGCTCTCTCACAATGCAATAATGTTCTGTCCGATGTCCGGTCGGATGTGAGATCCGATAGCGATTGTATCTCCTAGTTTTGTAATCTCCTTGGTACAACAAAAATACTGTTATTTTAGTACCAAAAGACGCAAATCTCAGAACTGCGGCCAATTGAAAGATATTAGAATTAGCTCTGCTCAAAAGAAAATTTAAAAAAACACATCAATTCCTAAAGCCATTACAAATTTTCGACATAAGTGGACAGCTGGTAAAAAAAGTCACCGAAAACATTCTAAAATTTCTTATGGAGGGCATATTGAATACAATAAAGTAACGCATATCATAATATCAATTTATTTCTAAAATGACATAGAATATAAATTTGAAACAAAAATGCAACTACAATCTTTAAATTCTAACTTACTCTAGTAATTTTTTATTAATTTTTTATTGTTCACTTTAACCTAGTGTCTTGACATGCAATAAAATGATAGCAAGCAATTGTCAGAATCATTTCATCTCAAGAAAAGACACTTAATTTCAACTTTATTGCAATATCATGATATCGCTGACATGCAATCGGATCTTTGCAATGATGCCAGAAATCAAATGTCACTTTTAGTTTTCATTTTAATTTTGTAATAAAGAAACAACAGAAAATTTGGTAAAAAAAAAGAATGGAAAAGTGTTTAGTTTTTTATTAGTTGTCGGTAAAAATTAATGTTTCACAAAATTTGGTGTTTTTCGAAGAAAAATCTACGATATTTCTTATCCTTAAAATGGTCAAGTGTTCTCCACCACTTTGTAATTGATATCATTTTGACGTTTCGCTGTAATGGTTTTGACATTTCATATCATATAATTTATTGCATTTGAAGACACCGGGTAATATAGCGTTGCTGTATGTCAGTCCTTAAGACAATAAGGTGTTCACAAGCGGTGTGCTATTTGTTGTATAGTCCTAACAAAAAACAGAGTCGTTAAAATTTTGGAAAATGTCGCGTTTACGTGAAAGGTCAATTAAAGCCAAAATTACTTGAACGTAAATGTAAACATGAGACTGGGACGGAAAGAATACAGATTCGTTCATTTTTTTCACCTTTAACACACATCCAAATTCAAGCGATATCTGAATTTTCACTTGCGAGAGTTCCCTTATCAGATACTAAAAACTTTTCTCGAAAAAAACACTGTAGAATTATCATGTAATGGAATTTTTGCCAGGCAAAAGTAAGCATACTAAATATAGACATGAGGGGTGGCAATAAAAACAAACACTGGTAAATCACTAAATACAAATGTTTTGCCAACTTTTGAAGTAGATGCTTTTTCAGTATTTGCACTGGCAAAGCTCTAGAGTCGGACGATTTTAGGACAAATTTGTTTCTTTTTTAAAAATAAGCACTGGCAAGTACATTTTAGATAAATTACGCTACGAGTTGTTTCCGTATCTACCATATCCTTAAGATCTAGCCTCCTGAGACTACTTCCTGTGCCCCAACTTGAAACAAATTACTTGGTAGAACGAGATTCACATCAAATGATGAAGTTGAATGCAAATCCTGCTGCAAGGATGACATCCCAACATAGAAGGAGAATATGTTGAAAAATAAAATTAAATTTTAGGGGAAAAAATTGTGTTTTCATGTTAACATCGTCTACTTATATACTCATGTACTGGTTTTCACATTACTTATTTTTTAAAAATTTTTCCTGATTGTATTAATTTTCAATATTTATGAAAGAATTAAAAAAGAAAACACAATTAGAGTGGAGTTTATATATTGGAAAAACTCTTCGATTTTGATAACGGTAGTTTATTGAAACTAAAGTTAATTTTGAAAAATTTATTTATTCTTGTTCGAGATTATTTCCTTATTATGAAATAACATAAGAAGCACTTTATTCAAAAACTGCCATTTTTCTTCATCAAGATAATATCATAGAGTTTTTGCTTTCAAAATATTCTGCACCTTCGGGATTAAAAAGGCGATTGTTTCGGGGATTTTCCAGTTCCCCATCATCAGTTCTCTTTAGTAAGTGGTGGTAAAGTTGATTTTGTACGGATTTCAATTAAAAGAAAATTCTCATCTATATTTCATAAAATTTCCATAGTAAACTGACATTTAAAGTACCAAATTACATGATTAAAAATTAGAGAATTATTTCTCTGACCTTCAAAATGCCATCAGAGCTTCGTTCAATATTCCATAAAAGCTTCTTCGGAAGGTGGCAAGGAAAGTTATGCAGGCATAAATTTTATTACATAGAGTAAATAGATTCATTGAAGAAACAAAATAGTATGTCTGCTACATAAGAAACCAAATATTACGTCTGCTACTATCGTCTAAAGTTAGATATCGGTGTTACGGCGATATATCAGTTTTTAAGGTATTTTGAAGAATGTTTTTCTCTGTTCTCAGAAAACACAAAATTCCAATAAAATCTTTAATTGAAACTCAATTGGGAATTTTTTATAATAATTAATTTTAAGTACTTATTGGACTACACAAAAGAAGTACCACTTTTAAAACTTAGCTAATCTCATCTCCGTTATAATAAAAAACTTGAAAATATTTTAGGAGCATAAAAAATACAAAACAACTGCAGAAAAGAGTACCAATATATATATGGTGTATAAGAGTTTTGTTTTAGAGATGCGCCTAAAAGTCTGCTTAGCAGAATTTGTTTATACAGCCTTCAAACATACAGGAAAAAATGGATGAACGCTTAAAAATGGGTGTATGCCAAATGCAGTTGACGTAGATGCCAACGTAAACGTCATCAATACCACAAAGCTTTTGTCAAACTAGCAGAAGAGAAAGAAGAGCGAGCAAAGAATAAAATGTGGAAGGTAATTTCTGTTTCGCACAGTTTATTTTTGGGGAGCATATAAACTAAAATGAGAGTACACATTTAAACGGTTCAAGTTATTATGGCAGCATGTAGAAAAGAATATCCCCAAAAACAAGCATGTTTCGACAGGGTGTTTGTCATTAATAATAAACAAAAAATTTATAGAGAATTTTCGAAAAATGTAATATGTTAAAAGGTGGAAAAATGAAATCAAATAAAAAAGAAATTCAAAAATACAGTTTAACAAACCATTTAACAAAAATAACGGAAAATTATTATAAATTTTAATTTAAAGATTTGGTATAACATTGCAGGTATTGATTAACAGACAACTGATAGACTTTTTATACACCAGACACACATACATAAGTACTCTTCTGGCACACACATATTTAAGCACACTCACACTTACTCATTGACATACACCTTTTTAAAATCTCCAATTTTACCGTTATTATCATCATCATTTGAAATTAGAGAAGCGTCGTTGAAGCTCATTTTATGTCTACCATATTTTTTTTTTAACGACAACAACAACAATCAAACAACAGCAACAATGGGGGGAGGGGAAAACGTATGCTAAGCGCCACAGTCTCGGTATAATAGAATAATAACAAACAAAAGAACCAACAACAACCAGCCAACAGCATCATCATTATCATCATTATTATATTCTCATCGTCATTATCAACTCACTCACATCATCATTATTATCATATGGAAATGAAAGTATTCAACAGCGTGTTAATGGTGTACATCCGGTTTTCTTGTCTTTTTTTTGAGAATTTTTTTACGGTGTAAATAATAAAACTTATGTTAATCAAAAAATCAAAACAGATTGTTGTGTTCCACAAATTTCGTAAAACCTTAAGATTTTTTAAATAAATGCGGACAATTTTTCATCTATATAGCACATTTTGAAATATATGTATCTCGATACTCAAATCTTGTTAATGATTTTAGTGTACATATATTTAGTTTATGTGATTCAGCACACATAATTTATGTGATTCAGCACAAATTTCACTATACCGTTTAAGAGAGCCAGTCTGCAGAAGTCTCAAGTAGCCCGCTTTGAAATGTATCTGCAAACCTTTATCGTTTCTTTCAACTTTTGCGCATGCCCTGATGATTCTTCAATTATCAGAATTAAGTTCTTAATGTTGACATTCCATTAGTGCCACTTTGGCTTTATCAACATTTTCTAATTCAACTCAGAGTTCAATATTCCCTTTAAAAGCCACACAAGTCAGATGGAGACCGAATTGACTTCAAATTATTTATCTTTATTGTTTCTTCTATTTTTTGCACGTCCTCTAAAAATTTTTCCACTATTAAAGTGAAGACGTTGTCTTGGTGAAAGAGCACTTTTTTCTTCTTCATATGGGGCCGTTTTCTTTAGCGATTTCCTCCTTCAAACGCGATCGATATTGATGATCTGGCATTTTTCAAGGTAATGAATGTCCAAATTTCAGCCGCATTCCAAAATACTGATGCCATAACTTTACCAGCTGACTGTTGCGTCTTTGGCATCTTCGGGCGAGGTTCACCAGTTGCTGTGGCAGATCAAAGTTTCGTCCATTGTTACATACCGACTCAAAAAGTCCTTTTTAAGTTGCCGAAACAGCTCCAAACAGCTCTCAGAATCATCGACACGTTGTTGTTTTTGGTGCACTGTGAGCAAACGCGGCGCCCCTTTCGAAAGCAGCGTTCTCATGGACAAATATTAATGCAAAATAAAGCCGACACGTTCCTTCTTTTATCTTTAAAGTATATCCTGCAAGTTTTACGGTTAGCCAAAACGATTTTGTGAACTTTTTTGATGTTTTCCAGTATCCTCTTTTTGGCGACCAGAGCGTTCGGCGTCAGCGGTGTTCGTACGACCACGTTTAAAGTCAGCAAACCACTTTCCTACCATTTGTTTCCATGGAGCAGAGTCCGAATAACACTTATCAAGCCAAACCTAGGCTTTACCGGTGTTTTTTCCCCATTAAAAAGCAATAATAAATCAACACACGAAATTGCTTTGAATCCATGGTTTTCAAAATCGCAAAAGTAGCGTCACTAAAACAGCTGTAACTTGTTCACTAATGAACGAATTGTCATTAAATTTTGACAGGTATCAACTGAAGGTTGGTTAATGTCATGTCGCCACCTATGTCATCCTACGGGCAGCCGATGTTACAGCTTAATTTGACAAGTTTGTACTAGAAAAACCAAAAGTAAGATTTTACTCTTTGAAAGCTCTTCAATAATCTGAAACGTTGTTTCAACAATCTAAAAAGCTGTCTCAAAATGAGATATAATTTTTCAGACTCATAACACTACAAAATTAATTAAATTTATGAAAACAAAATTCGATTTTGTAAGTTATTTTTTCTGAGTCAGTCAGCTATTTTTCTTTTGGACGGACCACTTTCATATGAAGAAGTGAATAAATAAAAGGTGGCGCGAAAATTGTCACCCGATGTTCCAGACTGTAATTTTTTTAACAAATGAAAAACTTTAGTTTTGCTTTTGGATTGTGTTTAATTGATGTGAAAATTTTTTGTTTTTTCGACAAAACGTCGGCCACTTGGCCGATAACCAGAATTAATGACCATAAGGGCCCGATTTATGGCATTTTCCATCACTCTATCCAGAACTTTCGCCGATAAGTTCCCGAATTCCTGGCGGATATTCGCTTTGAGAACTTCAAGAGTCTGAGGCTTGTTGACATAGACTCGTGACTTCAAGAAACCAAACAAAAAGAAGTCTAGAACGGTTAAATTGGTAGATCTTGCCGGCTGTGCAAATCACCAAAATAAAAGATTAGGAGACCCGGAAATGTAGCCCTCAGAATCTCGATTGTAGGTCGTGCAGTATGCGCTGTTGCTCCAATCAGTTGGAACCACATGTTTTCCAGTCCCAATTCGCCCATTTGAGGTAGGAGAAAGTCGTTGAGCATGGCTCTGTAGTGCTCGCCGTTCCCAGTAGTCATTTGGCCCGCGGCGTTTTCGAAAATATAAGGTCCGATGAGCGTAAAACTCACACCATATAGTAACTTTGAGGGGGTTTAATGGCTCTTAGTATTTTATACGCGGATTTTCGGTGCCCCAGAAGCGATAATTCTGCTTATTCACGATGGAAATGGGCCTCGTCGCTCATGATGATTTTCGATGAAAAGTTGTCTTCCTCGTGGTCAACAATTATTCCGCGTTCTTGAGGAGTATAGCGATTCATGTCTTATTGACGTGTATTTGGTATCTGTTTACTTCACGACATCTACCGCCATTTGCAAAAATTATAGCATCTTCCGATAGGGTGATGACTTTTGCTCCACCTTGTATACAAAATGTGGCTGGTTCTGTTTCAGTTTCTTTTTTTAGGTTAATTCGGTGACAGGTCACAAAATGTATAATATGTGAATCATCAGTGTCAGTTATTTTTGGGCTTGTTCTGTCCTTTTAAGTCAGTTAGTTAGACATGTCCTTTTGGGTTAGTCTAGTGATATTTCAGAAGGTATCTAAACTGTGGCAATTGCTCCTATTAAATGATAGCTCCAGTGCCGGTTCCTTTCAGGTCCCATCTTGGGACCTATCCAGCGTGTCACCTGGGACTTGCTACTACCAGCTCTGTTTTATTGTATTGCTAAGTCTCCCCCAATCTTGGACCTAATTCAGTAAATTGAAAAGTTATGACTCGATTGGATATGGATTGAATCTGCTTAAGATTTTCTGATCAGCCTCCGGATGTGGGTCATCTGTTCTAGAGATTGCTGCTTTCGCGTCTGGTTTTGTCGGCTAAGGCTCCTACGACCTTGAAAACTTAACCAGATCTTTAAGCGTGATCTACACTTGATTTTTGTAGATTTCGATTATGTTTTGAAGCATTGTCCTTTGTTTTTTTCCTTGCTCAGCCTGTTCTTGGTTTAATTTATACAAGTAAATACAGCAATTGCCCTATTTCCTATTTATAAGTACAAATATAGGGTGATAATAATGATAGTTTTCAGAATCTGTCAAAGTTACCGATGCCATCCAGCTGTCAAAATATTCAGTAAGGTTCTTCATCATGCATCGTTTCAAGCCTGCCCAACATATGGAAATTATTAAAAAAAATATCGAAATTCCGGCTCAGTTGTAAATACACTGAGAGAATTATCTGCATGATATCAATTAATTTTTGCATTAGATCTATGAATTGTCATTGGAATTCGTCCATTGAAACTTTTCATTAAATTGATGCAATTTTTCATAAAAGTTAATGAAAAATTTTATATTATTTATTAAAAATTTAATACGACTAATGAAAAAGTTTCATTAAAAATATTTTCATTAAAACTATGAAGCTTTTTCATTGAGTTTAATAAATTTTTCATTCCTATTGTGTAGAACACTTCATTAGTTTAGTGAAAAAATTTCATTAAAACTCGTTCAAGGAATTCTCTCTGTGTACGCAACGTTAATTTCGTCGTGAGGTCAGTCGCCATCATGGCTCCAGTGTCGATGTTGATGTCGATTCGGCACCGATCAGCTGAATTAATCAAAATCAACCCGGCTTATTTTGCGGTTGGATTTGGGACTGCATCCGTATAAGATTGTGCTGACGCAAGAATTGAAGGTGGAAATGTAGGCCGGAGATCCGGCTTTAGGCAAAAAAAAAAATTATCTTCTGGGACGAGACGCATTTTTGGCTCAGCGGCTATGTCAACAAGCAATATTGCCGTTATTATAGCGAACACATTCCACTGCATCCACAAAGATTGACTGTTTGGTGCTGTTTATGATATGGCGACATCATCGGACCTTATTTATTTCTCTGTGGTCCTTGGTATTAACCGACTTTCTGTAGCCAGAGCTCGACAACATCGATGTCTACGAGCTGTGGTTTCAACAAGACGGTGCTACATTCTATACAAGCGAAACAACGCTCGAAGTTGTGAGGGGAAAATTTTGTGACTGTCATTTCACCACGTGCGATCATGCAACCCCTCGATTATTTTCTCTGGGGCTACGTCAAGTCCTTAGCCTACACTAACAAGCCAACCATTTTGGACTAGCTCGAGGCCAACATTCGAGACGCTATGAAGTTATAACACCACACATATTGAATCGAGTCATCACAAAGTGGACCGACCGCTTGAAGCTATGCCAGCGAAATTCATCACTGATTTGAAGGTTGTTAGTTTTTATCATGACTCTTCCGATCAAAAAGTTCTCCTATTGTTGACATATGAAAACAAAACTCTATTAGATTTGATTGGCGGCTACAGTCTGATGGGTTCATAGTTTTAATTCTTGTTTTGCTTTCCTTTTTTCTAACCGTCAAAATATGTCGCAGGCAGATTGTCGCTGAATTAAATTTAACCACGACGACTTTTGCCATCGTCGGTCTACAGTCGATCCAGCTGTGATTAATCTCTAAGTCGATTATAGGCTTTATAAGATTACAATTTTTTTGGTTAAATATTTTCCAGTTTTTCTATTTTATAATTCCGAACTTGTATATTTCTGTTTTACTTATTAGTTTAATTTTAATTATTATGCACACTTTTTATTTTGCTCTACTAAACTGAAAATTGAAACATAAAACTTTGTTGTTGAAAAAAAGAACTTTGATCAATTTGAATTTTCAATTAGTTTTCATTTCAAAAGAAACGTTCATAACATTAATTGATATTGTGCTTTTATGCGGATTTTATTTAAAAAAAAATACAAATCAAGAAATCGACACATGTCGTCCACTTGACAATGACAAAGCAAACTCACAATAGAAAAAAAATACGCGACCGTTAGTTTCAAAAATGCCCTTGACCCACAAAAATCATATAAAAAAAAAAGACCACGCAGAATGTATAGAAGAAGAATATGTGTATGTGGGCTTTTTCCTATTAGCATTTTGATTTGTATTGAAACAAAAAGAATAGAAAAAAAAAAAAAATACAAATAAAATTCTAAGATTTCTAACCAAAATATGCTACAAGATCTTCTAGTCGTTTTTAGTGTTGACTGTTGTTTTTCGGTGTTGCCATAACGGCGATTTTCTCGTCAGAGCTAGCAATTTTATTTCGCCCCTAGCGGTAAACATTGTCCTGTAGCTATTAGCCAATAACCTAGCGATTTTTTATCAGCCGTAATATAATTTTTAAAAATAAAAATCAGTTTTATGTTGAAAAATATTATAAAATTCGCATATTGATATTCTTTTATTATAAAAAAAACAACTTCTTAAACGATTTTAGTAAAAAATTTTTTTATAAAAAATACACATTTCGATAAAATATGGGTATGTAGTTTTTCACCTACAATGGCACTCTTTTGAATATTTTCAATACTGAATGGGGGAAATGTTTTTAGTTGATCTGTTATTTTAAGTAAATGAATGTTATTTTAGTTTGACTCAAGATCATAAATTAATATCACTTTCTGTTTAAATTATTTTCAAATCAAATACTAATATTAATTCAATGCAAATCGGGATTTATTATTTGCAGCTTAATCGTAAAATTTTTTATTATTTACAAGTTTATAACACTTCTTATGAACATATTAAAGAAATTTTTTAGTAAAAAACTCCTTTAAGTACCATTTTTAACAATCTAGCGATAAAATCGCTAAATTCTTGCTCTGTTTATAAATCTAGTGATTTTCTAGCGATTTTTGGGTCTGACCTAACCATTTATTTTGAACATTTTTTGGCAACACTGTTGTTTCTATTAGCACTTACCTCATTTATATGCTTGTAGGTCTTGATTAAATCCACACTTAATTTTCGTAACGGCGCTGTTGCGGGATCACGAAAATGTGTTGGAATTCGTGCTTGCATGGCGCGCACCTCTGATGAAGACGTTGGACTAGATCGCTGTAAAAAGAAACAAAAAGAAAATAAATAAAACTATTTCAATAAGTCCAACTTATAGAACTACGAATGGTTTAAAGCGACTACACTCATATAAATAAATCTGTAAAAATAGCAGAAAAAACTACTACAAATTAGTTAAAAATCACCTTGTAGAAAAAACTGACGAAATTAGCAATTTCTTTCGCTAAATACTAGTAAAATAAGTATAGCCAAAATAAAACTGTTAAATTTACAGAATTTTATTTGTATTTTATTTATATTTTAGTTAACTGAAAATGACAAATTATACTGTAAAATCTGTAGAAAATTTTGTTAAATATTAGTACACAAAAAATAAGAAACACAAACCGTTATATCTACAAAATATTTGTTATTTTTTAGTTAAATTAAATTCAATGCAAATAACAGTCTATACTGCTAAAATCAACAGAATTATTTGCTAAAAGAAATACACTCACAATATTTTTCCCTTAAAATCTACCGAATTGAAAATAAGTTAAAAAAAGGACTACACCTTTTGCAACTGTAATTCAGAAAATATCAATTGAAATTCAGAATTTCCATTTGAAATTCAGAAAATATCAATTGAAATTCAGAATTTCCATTTGAAATTCAGAAAACATCAATTGAAATTCAGATTTTCCATTTGAAATTCAGAAAATATCATTTGAAATTCAGAAAATATCAATTGAAATTCAGAAAATATCATTTGAAATTCAGAAAATATCAATTGAAATTCAGAAAATATCATTTGAAATTCAGAAAATATCATTTGAAATTCAGAAAATATCAATTATTATTCAGAAAACATCAATTGAAATTCAGAAAATATCAATTGAAATTCAGAAAATTTCAATTGAAATTCAGAAAATATCAATTGAAATTCAGAAATCGTCATTTGAAATTCAGAAAATATCAATTGAAATTCAGAAACCGTCATTTGAAATTCAGAAAATATCAATTGAAATTCAGAAAATATCATTTGAAATTCAGAAAATGTCAATTGAAATTCAGAAAATATCATTTGAAATTCAGAAAATATCATTTGAAATTCAGAAAATGTCAATTGAAATTCAGAAAATATCAATTGATATTCAGAAAACATCAATTGAAATTCAGAAAATATCAATTGAAATTCTATTGATATATTCTGAATTTCAAATGACGATTTCTGAATTTCAATTGATATTTTCTGAATTTCAATTGATGTTTTCTGAATTTCAATTGAATTTCAAATGATATTTTCTAAATTTCAAATGATATTTTCTGAATTTCAATTGACATTTTCTGATTTTCAAATGATATTTTCTGAATTTCAATTGATATTTTCCGAATTTCAAATGACGGTTTCTGAATTTCAATTGATATTTTCTGAATTTCAAATGACGGTTTCTGAATTTCAATTGATATTTTCTGAATTTCAATTGATATTTTCTGAATTTCAATTGATGTTTTCTGTATAATAATTGATATTTTCCGAATTTCAAATGATATTTTCTGAATTTCAAATCATATTTTCTGAATTTCAATTGATATTTTCTGAATTTCAATTGATATTTTCTGAATTTCAAATGGAAAATCTGAATTTCAATTGATGTTTTCTGAATTTCAAATGGAAATTCTGAATTTCCATTGATATTTTCTGAATTTCAATTGATATTTTCTAAATTACAATTGCAAAAGGTGTAGTACCCACTTTTCGTTTAAAACAATTGTGTTTTGTCGTTTATTTTTAATTTTTAATTAATTAACTGACAAAGTTTGTAAATATAATAGATTTCTCGTTTAGTTTAAAATTAATTGTATTTTGATAACTGATTGTTTTTAAAAGAAAATTTTTATTAAATATTTTAACTTCTAAAGTCCGTATTTTGTGTATTTTGCTAATTGAATAAATGATAAAAAAAGTTAAAAAATATATTTCTTTGCAATTTAACTACTTATTCATTTGAAAAAACTTTACTGATTTACTTTTTAAACAACTTTTGAGCTTTTACATTAAAAGTATTGTGAGTGTCGTAAACTGCTGATTTCAGAAAGCTCTATTTTTATTTGCATTAAAAAAATCCAAAAAAAAAGACTGAAAATTTAATATTTTTGTGATTTTTAGCCTACTAATTATTTTAGAAAAATTTTTTCCTGATTTTAGCAGGTTAAGTTGTTATTTTCTGTTAGCAAAAATTAACTCAAACATAACTAAAATTCTGTATTTACATTTAAAAGTTTTATTTTTGCTGTTCCTAGCTTACTAATATATAGCAAAACTAATCTACTAATTTCAGCAGTTTTTTCTGCAAAGTAATTTTTAACAAATATTTAGTAGTTTTAACTAAACATTTTACAGAATTTTTACTATTAAGTGTATAAATAGCTGTTCAATTTTACAGAGGGTTCTTCGATTTTGGTGCCCAAATACAAATTCCGGCATTAGAAAAAAATTCGGTTCAAGTATTAATAATACACTAAAAAAAATCAGTAGTCAGCAAAAAATGTGAAAATTTTAAGTCAGGAGCGTGTCTGCAAAAAAAGTTGGTAATTTTAGCAAGAGAGCTTTGCTGAAAATCAGCGAACTGATTTTTACCAAAAAATTTAGTAATCTCAGCAAAAGTTTTGCTAACACTTAATCGATTTTAAATGAAAAAATAAATCCTTGTTAAAATCGATAAAACGTTTTACTAAATATTAGTAGACCGAAACAACCACCCACATGACTGAAAAATTACTCATCGTATTTCACATATTCACTATTTAGAAATATTTTGTTTATACATTCACATTTTATCTTTATCTTCATTCAATTTAAATATTTTACTTTGTCTATAATTTAGATCATATTTTATCTTATTGTGTTATATTTTTATGTATACGCATCTTTTGGCGTCCTTTAGTTTTTATGTATGAAAGCCAAATACAAAAATCTTTCTCACGGTTGTATTTTTTATACTTCTTAGAACAGTTGTGTTTTTAGTATCATTTTCTTTGTCCGCACTAATCTAATGTCTAATTTGCGACATCTACATCATGTCTGTCTGGTTGTTGTCCGCACTATAAATCTGTTTGAGCACAATTTTGGTAGAAAAATAAATTAGTAAAACTTCAGTGAACTGTCCTAGGTCAGTTCTGTAACATGTTACAGGGAAAAAATATCCCTCTTCAGCGAAAACGTCATGTAAAAGTGATTCGCCCTTATAAAGCGAGAAGGTCTATAGAAGTTCGTAAATAAATTTGACAATATTTGGTCGGATTTCGAAAGTTAGTTCTTAAGTTTTTTTTTATATGAATTTAACTTCTATTCTATTCAAAAACTCTAGGGTAAATTTATATCATAAAAATTCATCAATAAAACTTACATGATGCATAACATCGCGATGTGTAGCAGGAAGCTCTTCTTCACCAACAAAACGGCCATAAAGTGGAGCATGACGTTGACGTCCACCACCACTACCCGACTCAACGCCAGATGCCGCACTGGATACATAAGCTGCAGACACTAAAAAAAAAAGAAAATAAAGAAATTTCTTGGTTAATTGTACAAAATTAATTTATATTTAAAAATGTATTACATATTTTTAACTATTAGAAGATTTATGCATTGCAGCTGCCAACATATATAAAATATTTATAAAATCATAAAAATTGTTAATAAGATTTTCCTGTACACCGTGGTAACAAGTGTTTACATTTAAGATATTTCAGGTTTTTTCTCGTCATCAACGATAATTTAATTTTTTTTGTGTGCATCCGACAAATGGACGGACAAAATATACCGATAAATCGTTGATGTTTCAGTTCAGGTAATTATGATAGAAACACAGCAAGAATATCAAACAACAAACGAACGGAATTAACGAACAAAAAAAATCCCATTCACCTAAATACTGTGGATGCCAAAAAGTCTCGTTTTCATTTTTAAGGTAGACATATAAATGACAGATTTCTATATTTATCTCGGCTACAAAGTATGTAGGTACATTATAAGAGATAATACATAATATTCTTTCTATAAAGAATATTACACAATATTTGTTTTTTTTTTCGAAAAAAAAAATACTAAAAAGTAAGATGTAATACACCAAAAAAAAATTTAAACATTAAAAGATTTGCAAATCAATTGATTAACCCAATAAGAATTATTTAAATAAACTATTGGCAGCTTAATGAACTGGTGTCAATTATTTGACTTAAACATAAGCAATTTTCTATTAACTGAATAAGAATTAGTTACACAAATTTTTATCCGTTGAATGAATTCATATTTACTGATAGAAAAAATTTAATCATATCTATGAAGAACTTTATCTACATTGCCAGATCTGTCAAAACGACAGTAGTATGTGGAAGATAACAAAGAAACTTGTGATAATTTTTTGTTTTTTTCGATTTTTAGTTGATATCTGAAAGACTGAAAATTTCCATATAGAAAATATCATTCTCTCTTTTAGCTTTTCAACTTCCGATTCATATCTGTAAGTAATCTGTGGCTTTGTCTTATAGTAAAAGTTATTACTTATTATTCTCTGTTAAATAGCGGATTAAAATTAATTTGCTTTCATATAAATTCAAATTAATTACAATGTTGTCTTAACTAAAACCTTTCACTTCAACTTCTCATTAGGCTCCATTTTATTTTAAATCCTAAACAGCTTACAAAAAATTATTTTTCACAATTTTTTAACAAGTTCAAAAAACAGATGTCAGTACATTGCTCGATCTCCCAAAATAGCAGAGTAGTATTTGGAAGATGACAAAGCAAATTGTGATAATTTTTTTCCAGTATTTGATATTTTAAATGTTGAAAAACGGTCTAAGACGAGAATAAGAAAATCCATTCAGGTTGAAATATTATTCATCGATCTCCGAAAATAGCACAGTAGTATTTGGAAGATGACAAAACAAATTGTGATATTTTTTTACAGTTATTGATATTTTAAAGCTTGCTGACGAGAATAAGAAAATCCATTCAGTTTGAAATTTTATTTAACAAATATATGTCTCCCCCCAAATAAGAGCATTTAATCCAAAATTTTAGATTTTTTTACAGCTTTAATTCTGTACACTCAAAAAAGTGTATGAACTAAAACTAAGTTTACAGCTTACTAAAATTTAGTTCACAAGTTTTTATTAGAACTAAACAAAATTGCTTTCAAATAATGCAAATTTATTTGATTTTAGGTTAAATCCAACTTTTTGATAACTGTTTTTTTTTCAGTTAATAGGATATTTGAGCTATTGATAAAGTACACTTAAGAAATTTTTAACCTAAAATTAAGTTTAAATCTTACTTTTTTTTAATAATTACAAAAATATCGTTTATCAGTTAGAATTTGCGGTACAGTTAAAAAAAAACGTAGTTTTACTTGTATTTCATTGTTTAGAAAAAACAACATAACTTTGCCAGTAGTTTTCAACCAATTTTAACAAATGAAGGCTCATTTTACTCAGGAAAACTTTAACTTTATATCGTTGCCTTAAAAGAAGTTTTTCAGTCTTCTCGTAGAAATTGAAAAAGTTCTAAAAAAACCGAAAATTTTAATTATTATTAAAAAGATTTCCACATATTTTTATTGAGAATGTCAAGAAAGTATAAATATTTAGAAAGACAGCCAATTTCCTTTTAAATACCGTTTAAAAATTCAAAATCGGTAAAAAAAAACCTCTAAGTTACAAATGTTTAAATGAGCCAGTCAGAAAAAATACTCTTTTCCCGTTATCCCGAAAATTTAAGGGTATATTGCAACTTCTCAAACCGGTTTTGTAATACACTCAGCTAGACCTACAACCTACGCTAGGTTATTTAAAAAGTGACTTTTCAGTGTATCACAGTGTTTTTAATCAGATAAAGTTATGGTTTTTAGAAAACAAAGGTAGCGGTTTTTGAAACTGTAACGGTTGTTGATGTAGAACCGGTTTTAATCAGTTGTGATTTTAAATCAGTTAAGGTGGCAAAATGACGAATTATACGGCGAGTTGCAACGAAAATTTCGAGCAATTATGTGTGCACTCCACGTTGGGCGCCAAAAGGTTTGTAAAAGGCATTGTGCCGTTTTTGATTAAAGAGAATTTGGATATAAAAATTATTTATCTATTTTTTTATTTTATAGTTTTATGACGAGAATTCAAGTTAACCCATTAACGCCCAATGTCCCCATTTAGGGTCCTATAATTTAAGTAAAATAATTTTCTACTTATATTCAGTACCTACAACTTTTGTTGATTTCAGCAGGGTTAATTATTTTCAATTAACTAACTAATATTTTGTGTATTTAACAGCTTTTTTGCTGTTCTTATATTACTAATATAATGCAAAAACAAAAAAAATACTTCTGCTATTTTAGCAGTTATTTTTTGCCAATATATCCTATACTACTACGCGGACAGATTATTGGACCTAGACCCACATTTTATTGTACATTCAAAATAATGTCTGTTGGCCCAACAAAAAAATTTACTACTCTAACAAAATTTATTCCTGTTTTTTGGCTTAAAATAAAATTTATTCATTTTAACTAATTTTTTATTCAATTTAACAAATCTGAATTTAAGTAAAAAATTAGTAAAACTACAGTTTTATTTATAATTATACTTAAATTATTCATTTTAACTAATTTTTTATTAAATTTAACAAATCTGAATTTAAGTAAAAAGTTAGTAAAACTACAGTTTTATTTATAATTATACTGAGCGTAAAATTGGTTCAAATTATAGGAAACCTCCCCGGATCAAATGGATCTATTATAACAACCCGAAGCACAAGAAATCTTTTATGAAGCCCGTCCAACCAGCCAAATCAACGCCAAAGCCGATTATCCATGGTGGCAAGGTAATGATCTGTTATGAAATCGAGCCAGGCGATCACTGGGGACCTATACCGAACACAATTGAATCGCATTGGCCGGAATATCATGACCAGAGAAGACAGAAAAAAGCACAATTCGATGTGTTTAAAGCAAAAAAAATATTGTAAAAAAAGCAAGAAACAAGCAAAAGTAAAAAAACTTGTAAAAAGAACAGTTTTTTTTTTTTTTAAATTCAAAGTTGAGAGAAAAATAAAATTTTTGTAAGCAAAAAACGTATTTTTGGGCAAAAAGTCATAAAAAAAAGCAATTTAAAGCTCAAAAAACTTAAGAAAAAGCTCTTTTAAAGCTAAAAACGGAAAATCCAAAAAAAGCAAAAAGAAGCAAATATGAGTGAAACAAACAATAAAAAGCAAAAATAGCAATTTCGTCTTCTCTGATCATGACAATGCTCAGCCGCATGTTGCAATACCTGTTAAAAACTATTTTGAAAATTGTGGTTATGGAGTTTTGCCTCACCCTCCTTAGAGTCCAGCCCTTGCCCCGTCCGACTACCATTTGTATCGATAGATGCAGAACGATCTCACCGCAATACACTTCGCTTCAGAACAGGGTAACCGAAATTGGCTTGATTAGTTCTTGGCCTCAAAAAATTAGCCATTATTTTGGCACGGAATCCGTATGTTGCCAGAAATATGAGAAAAGGTCATAGCTAACAATGGCCAATACTTTGAATAAATTTATATTGTACCAATGTTTCAGAATAAACGCCCAAAAATGGCAAAAAAAAAAAAAATCTCCTATTTTTAAGTATACGCCGAATATTTAAATTTTTTTCCAATTTTCTGAATTTGTTACGAAAATGAATTTGGAAATTATAATTAATAAAATATCTCGCTTTTTTTTAGAAACATTTAATTTAGAAACTAAAATTCGAATTTTGTTTGAAAATTTCATTAGGAAATGGTGTAAATAAATAAAATAGCTTTTGCAGATGTTCAAATTAAATTTGAATACAGTACAAAAAATTTTAAATTTTAACAAAAATAAAAACTTAAATGACATAAGAAATAATATCAAAAAAAATAAAGAAAACAAAAAAAGAAATACAAACCACCTACAATTTCTAAGCAGCTGATGGCTACGGGCCACCTCATGATCAACAATCATCATATCGACAATATTTGCACGATCATCAGAAAAATCGCCTAAACTATCAACACCACCACCATGGCCATTGCTATTATAGCTAAAACCACCACCATTGGCATCAACAACATCTACATTATTTTCAACAACAATAAAATTGTTGTTACCATGCATTTCCCAATCATCGGCTGATGCTAAACAATTGTTATTTGTAGTTTTTATATGATTGTTGTTATTTCTGTTGATGATAGATGAGGACGATGGTGTTATAGTCATTGTAGATGTAGGACTGGTAGTACTATCGGGCATTGAAGATGACGATGAGGAGGTTTGCCAAAGCAATAAAGTAGCAGCAGACATGACTATCGAATGTTGGTGTTTATAATTTTCAAAAATATACACTACACCCACCACCGACACAACTTTTGGATTTTAAAATATTATTTTCTATTTTTGCTGATTTTGTTAAAAAAATTTGTATACGGAAATTGTGTAGATTTTTTTGTTTTTGTTTTAAACCCACAATTTAAAAATAATAATTTGTTGTTTTAGCAAAAAACACCAAACGAAATAAATACCAGAAGTACAAGAAATATTTATGTAAATTAGGTCGGTTTTTTTTAATTTTATATTTAAAATTGTTTAAATAATGATTTTTTTTTTATTGCAATAATTATTTTTAATTGGCAGTGTTATTGTAATATTTTTCTTATATTTTGAGTTAATAACTCAGTTTGTTAATAAAGCAGTTTTTTAATTATGTTTAAATTTAAAAATATTTTTTAAAATATTTGCCAAAATTTGTTGTTTTTATTATAAACAATGGCATTTTGTATTATATATTTTCTAGATATTTTTAAATCTTTTTTCATTTAATTATAAAAAATTATCTAATTTTATTAACGATCTACTAAGAGAATTAGATTTTCTTTGTTTTATTTTTTTTTTTTTTGCTTTTTTTTTAATTTCACTGTTTTTAATTAATTTTTGTTTTAAATATATTTGTTATTATTTTTTTTTGTTATTATTAAAAACAATAGATTTTTTTAGGATTTATTCGAAATCAGAGATTTTCATTTAATTTTGGTCACAGTTTTTAATAGTTTTTTATTTTTTTTTTATTATTTTAAAATTTTTTTTATTATTTTTTTATTATATTTTATTATTATATTTTATTATTAATTTTTATTATTCTTTTTATTATAATTTTTTTTATTATTTTTTATTGCTTTTGATTATTTTTATTATTATTTTTTATTATTATTTTTTATTATATTTTTATGATTATTTTTTATTATTATTACTTACTATTATTTTTTATTATTTTTTTTTTATTATTTGATTATTGTTTATTATTATTATTGTTTATTATTATTGTTTATTATTATTATTGTTATTATTATTGTCTATTATTATTTTATTATTATTTTTTATTATTTTTTATTATTATTTTTTATTGTTACTTTTATTATTTTTTATTACTCTTTTTTATTATTATTTTTTATTAATATTTTTTATTATTATTTTTTTATTATTTTTTATTATTATTTTCTATTATTTTTGTTATTATTTTTGTTATTATTTTTTTATTATTTCTTATTATTATTTTTTATTATTATTTTTTATTATTATTTTTTATTATTATTTATTATTATTATTTTTTATTATTATTTTTTATTATTATTTTTTATTATTATTTTTTATTATTATTTTTTATTATTATTTATTATTATTATTTTTTATTATTATTTATTATTATTATTTTTTATTATTATTTCTTTTATTATTTTTTATTATTATTTTTTATTATTATTTTTTATTATTATTTTTTATTATTATTTATTATTATTATTTTTTATTATTATTTTTTATTATTATTTTTTATTATTATTTTTTATTATCATTTTTTTATTATTATTTTTTATTATTATTTTTTATTATAATTTTTTATTACCATTTTTTATTACTATTTTGTTATTATTATTTTATTATTATTTTTTATTATAATTTTTTTTATTATTTTTTAATATATTTTTTAATATATTTTTTATAAATATTTATTATTATTTATTATTATTATTATTTAGTATTATTATTTAGTATTATTATTTATAATATTTATTATTATTATTTATAATATTTATTATTATTTATAATATTTATTACTATTATTTATTATTATTATTTATTATTATTATTTATTATTATTATTTATTATTATTATTTTTTAAATTGTTTTTAACAAAATTCTTTATAAAAATTTATTGTTTTTATTCAGAAAACACTCACAAATCCATTATTCTTCGTTAAGCTTAAAAATTTAACAGTTTTTCTATTATTTCTGAATTAAAAAAAATTTTTTTCTTTAAAATTTCACAATTTTTCGAAATTCAATGTGTTTAAAATTAAAATCAATTAAAAAAATATTTTTTTATTTATTTTATTTTGATCATTGAGTTGTTGATCTGAAGATTGTTACGATGAATGTTATTTTAATTATTTTCTTTTTATTTTTTTATTATTGTGTATTTATTTTTATTTTTTTATTATTGTGTATTTATTTTTATTTTTTCTTTTTAATTTTTTTTTTAATTTTTTGTTAATTTTTTTTTTAAATTTCTTGTTAATTTCTTGTTAATTTCTTTTTAATATTTAATATTAATTTTTTTTAATTTATTTTTAATTTGTTAATTTTTTTATTTATTATTTTATTAATTATATTTTTTTTTTTCTTTTAATTTTTTGTTTTATTAACAAAATTTTTGAAATTCTTATTGAAAAAAATTCTTTGTTTTAATGTAATATTTACTAAAACCCTGTTTTCTTTGTTTCCTGGTTATTTATTATTACTTGTTTATTTATTATTATGTATTTTTTTTTTTTTTGTAAATTTCAACAATTTGTTAAACCTTTCAATACAAAATATCAACGAAAACTGCAATATTACGGTATCGAAATAATATTTTTCTATGAAAACAACACAAAAAAACACACAAAAGTATTTTTTTTTCTCAATTGTATATTTAATTTTAAACCCCACGAAATCGAAAAAATACAAATAAAAAAAAAATAGCATAACAAAAAAAAAAAAAAAAATATATATACTAAAATATCTTTTGAAAAATAGATAAATTAAATATTTTGAAATGTTTAGAAAATTTAATGTGATTTGAGCAGAGTGAGAGAGCGACATTTTGCGGGGATGCGTTCTGTTAAATATAAAATTTTTAGTTTTTGTCTACTATTTGCTTTATTTTGGTGATCATCCTGTAAGTTTTAAATGACGACAAACGCAAAGAAAAATGTGTCTACGAAAATGTCAACATATTAAATATTTGAGTGAAGTATACAAATTTGGGGCACAAAAAACACACTTTTTGTTTAATTCATTAAATTAAAAAGTAACGTAAGCAAATCAGTAGAGCGATTCTCTAACTTTCTTAATGAATTTATTGATATCGTTAACAAATGGTAATTGCCGGTTGAGTTGTCGAAAAAGATTAACTTTTAGTGAATTGAAAATGACAAATTGTACTGTTAAATTTGCAGAAAATTTTGCTAAATATTAGCAGAATAAAAATAGCAAAAACAAACTGTTATAATTACAAAATTTTTGTTATTTTTAAGCTAAATTTAGTTGAATGCAAATAGCAGTCTATCTTGCTAAAATCAACAGAAATAAATGAACTAAAAATTAACTCAAATATAAATAAAATTCTGTAAAATTAGCAGTTTTATTTTTGCTGTTATTATCTTACTAGTATTTCAGCAGTTTTTTCTGCAAGGTCACTTTTAACTAATTTTTAGTAGCTTTTTCAGCTATTTTTACAGGTTTATTTGTATGAGTGTAGAGTTACGAGTTATACGTTTAGCCTCTAGGATTGAGAAAAATCCATTTTCGTCTTTAAAACAATAGCAAAATTCCGCCTTTAATATTTAGAAGCAAAATTTTTACCATTGGTCAAATATCTTAAGATTCCAAGAATAACATTGTTCTATGCCACCGCAAAAATTTATATTAAATTGTTGGTTACTATCAAAATCGATTTGAACTCCTGCTTTCTCAAATCTTTCTTTGTAATTTTAGATTTAATCCGATTTCCGGTTATAATTTCTTACTTAATTTTGTTACACATAACATTTGCATTTTAATCTCAGACATGTGTATAGAGTTTTTGCTTTTTTTTTAATTGGAAATTTTCCCCAAAATAAACCTTAAAAAAACACAAACATGCGAGAAAATAAAAATAAGAAGAACAACGCCAACAAAAAAAAATTCAATAAAATGTCACATACGATGTCATTTGATGTTAACAAAAATCGATTAGTTTAATTCATTTCTATTTGCAAAGAATTCTATGTATTATTTACACAAGGAAAACCTTAAAAACAGCAAATATCAACAGCAGTAGCAAAAATCACACGGAACAAGTCATGTGTATTGAAAAATGTTGTGCTAAAATCAAAGCAGCTGATATTTTTCAAATGAATCTCTTCAACTAGAGTACCTACATAAACCTCCCTACCTCTAAACAAAAACAACAAAAGTGTGTAACAAAATTATACATCGCGAAAATCAAAACACACACACACATGCAACTAAGGAAATTACAAATTGGTAAACAACGAATGGAGGATACACTATAATTTAATGCACTAATAGAAAAAATCCTGTAAAATTTTAAGTTAATATCATATAGAGACAATCTGACAATAAAATATAAAAAATAATACAATTTAATGAAAATCACTGATGAAGCCCGTCCATAGAAAAAGGCAGAAACTAGATCTAATCTAATTTGCTAATTAATGTCTTTATATTTTTTAGAGAGAAAGGTTTATTCTTCTTCTTAACCTCAAACCTACTAAATTAAAATTAATAAAAATGCATATTAATCACAATATTAATTGCGGTTGGTCTATAAGACGTTTAAACAACACTGTACTAAAAAAACTACTAAAATTAGCAGATTATTTTTGCTAAATATTAGTAATATAAGAACAATAAAAATAAAACTGTTAAATATACAAAATTTTAGTTTTATTTTAGTTAAATTTTAGTTAATAAAAGCAGCAAAAGATTTTGCTAAATAATTATTGAGCTAAAAAATCACAAAAATTTTTAAATTTTCGAAGTTTTTTTCGATTTTTTTTAGTGCGAATAAAAATCTAGCCTTCTGAAATCAGCAGTAAACTATTTTTTTTTTTTTGCAAATATTTCTATTGATTTTAGCAGGATGGGGTGGGGGCAAATGACTCCTCATCGGAGTCAAAGGTGGCGGTGAAGGGCTAAAAATCCACAAAAAGCCCCACAACTGCCCCGGAGTCGCCCCTAGAGTGGTAAATTTTACACCAATCCCCATTAATTTTTCCTCCGAATATTTTTTCTAGATATATGTATAGAAGGCTCCAATACAAGATTACATTTTTAGACAATTTTCTCCCACCGCTCTGACTGTGCCAAGGGTGCCCCTGGAGGAGTCAAATGTATGACCGACCCGTGGGCGCTGTGGTGTAATGGTTAGCGCGTTGGACTGTTACACGTGAGGTTGCGGGTTCGAGCCCCAACCAAGGCAACATCAATTTATGAAAAATAGTAATATGTATGAGTTTTTTCTATCCCTCATACATATCGCAGCGTCCTCCTTCGGTGTTCCCATAGCACTTAACCCCACCGAAGTAAAATAATATAACAGGGCTATAAACTAAAAAGCTTCAACAAAGTTCGCCAACTCACCGACAGATGGCGCGCAACAACTGTTCTAAAAAAATTCAACATCTCGCGCAATTACAGTGTTGCCATATTTGAAGCCCTTCATCTTTCACCACCTTTAACTTCTTCTCTATCCCTTCCAAAGGAAGCAACACGTTAATTAATAGAAAGATTTTCCTGAGTGTTGCTTTTATAAAAAAAAAAAAAAAAAAAAAATAGTTTTTCAACGCCAACATTTTCTCGGAACATATGTACCCTTAAGGTAGTCCCCATACAATTGTTTTTATTTCTTTTTATAATTTTTTTTATGAAATCCGCTGTTGTCACCTAGAGGGGTGGAATGTAAGACCTGCCCTATTAATTCTTCCGTCAGAACACTTTTTCTCTCTACGCACTATTACCACTCGGTAAGGAAGATCCAATACAAAAATGATATTTATATAAAATTTTCTCCCACCGCTCTAACTGTCCCAAGGGTGCCCCTAGAGGAGTCAAATGTATGACTGACCCCCAATATTAAATCCAGCAGAACTTTTTTTAATTTTTTTTGTTGCCGAACGTAGGGGTCACATTTTAAAATTTTTTTTCATTGGATTTTTCCTTTAAAGCAAAACACTGATCTCCTCGAGGCAAAAAAATCGATATATCACACTTTAAAATCTGACTTTAAATGCCGAAGCTATAACGAAAAATTAAAAAAGGCGACCCCTACGTTCGGCAAATAAAAATATTTTTTTGAAATTGCCTTGCAAAAATACTTCATATTGGAGGGTGTACCGCGCAATTTCTTTTTTTTGCCTGTAAGCTCTACTGTACACATAGTGATGTAGATTATAAAAACTGCCCAAATCTTTTAAAGCGACAAAACAGACCACGAGGATGCTAATGGACAATAGACTATATCCCGTAAAAATATTATCCGCACGGCTTTCTATTGCAAAAAATTCTACCTGGAAAAAGTCGAAATCTCTCTGAAGAACAGAGTTCGCGGCCCAGATATCTTTGATCGGTATTGTAACTTCAAAATGCCGCAGGATAATCGCGATCGGGGAAATGCAGTCCATACCGGGATCAAAACGTATACCACCAACTTCACGCAGAACACTGCTGTAACAGACTTCTTGGTTTTGGAAAGCGGACAATCATCATGCTTATAGGGGTTCTAACTTTTCACTGCCAGATGGGCCAGATGGCTGTGTGTCGGTTTTTACTCACGGAGATTTTGCTTTTACTCACGTAGAATCTAAAAAATTCCTTTATAAATCCATTGTTGATGTCAAAAATGCACGATTTGAAAGAAACTCTTTCAGAAATTCACGATTTATTTTAAATTTACGACTCCTTTTAATGGATTTTCCTTAGAAACCCATAACTGGCTTCAAGGGAGCTACTTTAGAAATTCACAAATGATTTGTAAATTTGAAAAATTAACAATAGTTTTGAAAGAAAATTTTTTAGAGAAGTACATGATGGATTATAAACAAATCGTTTTAGAATTTACGACTGCTCTGAAAGGAGTTTCTCTAGATATCCACGATTGATTTCAAAGGAATTACTTTAGAAATTTACTATTGATTTGAGTACTTTTAAAAAGTAATTTCTTTATTGATTTGAAAACTTTTTCGCCATTTAGAAACTCCTTTAGAAAGGAGTTCTTTTAGAAAGGAAATTCTCGATTGATATGAAAGTATTTTTGATTTATTTAAGAAAAAAAAAACTCATTTAAAAAACTTTAAGTTAAAAATTACTTGAATGACTTTGAATTTCTTTACAATGCCCCAGGTGTATATTTCTTCTTCTGTGATGTGTAGGCTACTTTAAGATGTGCCCAATTTTTTTAATTTTCAGCATTTTTTTTAATATTGATTTTTTTTTTCTTAAAAAAGTGCTGAATTATGCAAAAAAGCTAAGATTTTTACATATGTAATACAAACAGTTATATAGATATTGTGTAATAGTTTTATTACTTTTTCTTGCTGCTGCTGTCTTTATTCTATATCTTTTTTTTCTCTCTCTAAGATTTTATGCACTTGACGACAATCGTATAAGATTTTGATTTTCAACGAATACAACGGAACAACAACAACTAAAAGATGCATATCTTTGACATTTCTTTTCATTTGTAATCATGCTAAGTAATAATGTTTTAAATGTATGTTATAAGATTTTTGTTTTTTGTTTATTTCAGATTTGAATTTTAACGTAAAAGAGAGTGGGAAGAGTAAATGTTTATTTGTCAAAAATCATAAAAAAAAGAAAAACTTTATATATGAACATAAAAAGTTTTCGAAAGAATAAATGAATCAACTGTCAAACTGACCAAAAAAAAAAAAGTTAAATGTATAATTCTAAATTATCTGCAATAGGAATTATTACTAGTGTGATGGTATCAAAGTTCATATATATTAAATTAGAAGAGAAGGAAAATTAAAATTATGAATAGTATAGCACAAAGTTCGGACTTCAATAGTTATTGAATAACTCACATTGCTGGCATGAGGTGCACGACCTAACATTAAAAGAATTTCCAACTTTCTCAATCTCGCTTTTGATTTCAAACACTCCGAACATTTTTCCCTAAAATCTACTGAATATGCATATTAAAACAACTGAAAATCAGTTAGAAACGGCACAAACTACTTTTCGTTTAAAACAACTGTATTTTGTCGTGTATTTTGCGTCGGTATGTAACAATGGACGAAACTTGGATCTGCCACTTCACTCCAGAGTCGAATCGGCAGTCAGCTGAGTGGACAGCAACTGGCGCAACAGTCAGCTGATAAAGTTATGGCATCAGTATTTGTACATTGATTACCTTGAAAAAGGCCACACCATTAATAGCGACCAACTGGTGCGTTTGAAGGAGGAAATCGGCCCCATATGAAAAAGAATAAAGTGCTCTTTCACTAAGACAATGCGCCGTTTCACAGGTCGTTGGATACCATGGCCAAATTGCACTTTCAATTGCTTCCGCACCCACCGTATTCGCCAAATTTGGCTCCCAGCGATTTTTACCTGTTTTCAGACTTCAAAAAAATGCTCGCTGGAAAGGGATTTGGTTCGAATGAAGAGGTAATTGCCGAAAGAGAGATAAATCATTGTATAAAAAAGGTATATATCGCTCTTGAAGGAGACTATGTTTTGATGAATAAAGTCGAATTTTGTCAAAAAAAAAAAAAAAATTGTTTTATTGGGTATAATACGGACCGATGTGTTAAATAGCCAACAAACACAAAGTGATTGGCCTAATAAATCGCCATCACCAATGAATGATACCCCAAAAAATATAATCCGTCTTACATAATTCGGGCCCTGTTTTTTCAATCAAGTTCGATTATGACACCATTTTTGGGAAATGCGGAGGAAAAAGTAATCTGCATACTCAAAAATATTTTGAATTATCTTTGGCTTATTTTTTCAGTCGTTTATGGCGCCAGAAATTTCGAGTTACTGGCGAGTTATTGGCGAAAATTGATAAAAAAAAAGGGGAAAAACTAAAAATTTTGAAGATTTTACGCGATAAAATTAGTCCAACTTGATTTTTTACATGGTTATATTAATAAAAATTATTTATTTAAGCCTTAGCTACAATTTTGCTGAAGAATGAAATAAGAAATAATCAATGGTTCTTGAGTTATAGCTCAAAAACTAATCAAACAAACATGAAGATAAGGAAAAAATATAAAAGGTCATAAAGATGTTTCGCCTGAGAAAGTGTTAGGCCAGAAAAAAGTTCTGGCCTGGTACTTTCACCCTGACTTGGAATTTCTCACCCCCCAGAATGGCTGTTGCACTGTGTATTGAAAGAAAAAAATTAAGTTTTTAAAAACTACTGGTTTTTAGTTGTAGTGTAAATTGGGCTTCAGTTTGATTTTAAAGCTGTTTGTATTTAATGTAATGTTGTTTTTGTTTGAATTTTAATTTTTTCTAGTAAAGTGTTGTTTTTTCAAACGCGTCATATAGAGCAAATCCAATTAATATTGTAATTAATATGCATTTTTATTAATTTTAATTAAGTAGGTTTGAGGTTAAGAAGAAGAATAAACATTTTTTCAAAGTTATAGACACATTATTAATTTGCAAATCATACTAGATCTAGTTTCTACCTTTTTTATGGACAGGCTTCATCAGTGATTTTCCATTAAATTTTATTATTGTTTATATTTTATTGTCAGATTGTCTCTATATGATAATTTACTCTCAGAAGTGATTTTTTCTGTGTTTATATGATTTTCTTAAGGCGAAATTTTTACAGTTTATGTCTTTTTATCAAGTGTGGACTAAGCCATGATCTAATAAGGGTTTAGCCGACAACAAATTTATTTCAAACATCCTATAAACTTTTAACACTGTCGCCTGGCAACTTTTTTCGAGAAAACCCAAATAAATCAGAGAAATTCATAAATAATTTTGTAATTCAAAAGTAGCCGACTCAAAAGTTATTTTATTTGAAACCGTTACAATTCTTTCATTCATTCATTCAACTATATATAAAATTGACGTCAATTTCTTAAAACAAAAAACCTTTTGATTCACCGATTACACACGGAGAAATCTATTTCAAAACTATTTTAGTTAAATAACATCATTGACGATTTCTATTTAATTATAATTAGTTTGATTATTATGTTTATAGATCAAATAAATACGAAAAAGAATAACTAGTCTTACCTTAAATAGTTCTCTTATTAATGAAGAGAAGGTGTCTTTTGCATTACTAATTATTTAACTGTTACAAAATTTTGAATAATCTATTTTATTTTTGGTAGACTTTTTTTTTATAATATAAATTTCTATAAAAAATAGATAAGTTTTAAATTTGTTTTTGGCGTGGGTTTAAAGAAACATTTGGTAACATATGGTTAATTTGAAATAGCGACTATGAAGAATATAATGTCCCCCATATAAAAAAAAATTAATGCATTATTCTTTTAATATAAGTTGAATCTATTATTTGATAATCTAAAGTGATTCCTTAACTGTTTTGATTTTTAAATTACTTCCGAAACTAATTTCTTATCGCAATGGAAAATCCCTACGAAAATGTACCAAAAATTTATGAATATACGAAAGTTTTTCGTGAAATATATCAGTAAAACAAAATCAAACTGTGACTGACTTTAACTGATTTACATTTGTTTCTTACACAATTTTTAGTTTTAACTGTTGGTTAAATTTTAATGCGACATTATGTTATCAGGCCTTAGCACTACAACGTGATCCATAGTTATTTCTTTGTCAGAGTTAAATTCAGCTCGATTATTTTGTTGTAATATAAAAATACTCGTATTTTCAACAATTTGGCATTCTCTGCTTTTCCTGATTTTATTCTATTCCCCTTTTTTTGTTCTGTATATCTTAAAATGTTAAAGATTATTGAACTTTTTATTATAATGCTAGAAAAAAGCAAATATTTTTCTTATTGACGTCAATATATTTATTTCATACGTATATTACAGTTTTTTTTTGTCCGTTATTTTTTTGTAATTGAGTTGTTAATTACTTGTGAGTCGTTTTTGTGGTCTATACGCTTATTTAGTTTTATTTCAAGCAAAAACAAAAAAAAACTAAAAGTGAAATGACAGGTAGATTTAATATTTTTCTCTTTTGACAGCAAGTGTCCATAAAAAGCCATAACACGTGTGTTGTGTAGGATTTAGAAAGTATTTTTAAATTTATCTCTATGTAGATTAGAGATGACAGACTAAATTTAACCAAAACTTGTACAAACAACCGCAAAAGCTTTATTATGTAAATTATGCAAAAAAAACTGAGATGAACTAAAAAATCTCATTTAATTAATAAAAATCTCTTAAAAACCTCGTCTGCTAAAAAAAAATAGTGCAACCCAATTTGTTTGTATAAAATACGCAAAATCTTGAAAACATTTACCAATTTTTTACAGAAAAAAATGTAAGGAATTGGTAATTTTTCCTAAGAAAATTGGTAAAATTTCCTAAGAAAATTGGTAAATTTTTCTAAGTTAACAAAATTTGTATAGAAATAAAAAAGGAAGAACTTGGTAAATTTTGAAAAGTTTTTACAACAATTATATAAAACAAAATTGGGTTGAGCTATTACATTAAGTTTTAGCTTATTGTTATGTTGCATTTACATCTGCACCCGAATCCCGAGATTTCGACTAAAATTAAGATTTCGGTGAAAATCTCATGTGAAATCCCGAGATTCCCCATCCCGTAAATTTGCAAGATTTCAAAGAAATCTCATGAAAATCTCAGAAATGTGAAGACTTTTACATAATACAACACTGTGTTTCGCTTAATTTGTAGAGTTTTTGCATGAAAAAGTGGCAACGATGGTTAACAGCTGACTAAAAAAATAACATAAAAATAACACAACATAATGAAATAAAAAAATTATTATAAATATAATAATATAACTTTAGACCCAATGGAAATTTACTAATGGTTATAAGAAGTGTTGCGTGGTTCTAATTATTGCTTCCCGCGAAGCATAACTATGAAGAAAGCATTGGGAAATGCATGTCCTCCACCAAAATAATGCAAAATCTGGCTTCTAGCTTGTCGTCCTTGCAAAAAAAAAACAAATTTACTAGCATATCTAGCGTTAGATCTTACATAAAATAATGTAAATTGTACTCCGCCAATGAATAAAATGGTTTTTAGAAATAATTTTAATTTGAGGTTATTTTTTTGTGGTACTTTGTTTACAAACAAAAAATTAGTTGTCAAATCGAAATCGCGCTACTGTCATAAAGTGTAAATGTAAACGGTCAACATTTCCGGTCGAGATTTCCATTGAAATCTCGGGATTTGAAAATAGATGTAAACGCAATTTTAGTTATTAAATTATTCTATAAAAACTTAGGTAAAGTAGCAATGGAGGTTTCCCGAAGCGGACTCGCAGATATTAATAGTCTTTGGATTCAAAAATTAAATAAAATTTATTATGATTGAAATTTTGAAGAACATGCATTTTTTCAGAGTTGATTTATAGGAAGAAGAAGAAGAAAACATTGTTACTGAAAAATTTAACAGACACAAGGGAATCACCGCAGCTTCGTCTCACCCAAAGACTCGTCAGTGGTTAGTTTATGTGTCAACTGATCAAAGTATTTTTTAATTGTTTGTTTTAATTGTTTTATTCAAGGGTGGTTTTTAATTAAAAAATAAATAAAAACCAACAAATTAGATTGTTAAATTTTGTTTTGAATTTCACCAATTTCGTTTGTTAATATGACAACATCGTTTGTTAAAATTTGCTTTGAATTTGTTGAAATTCATATTTAATTGAAATAAATTCAACAACTAAACAACAAACATGGTGTTTGTATTTACAAAATCAGTTGTAGGCTCAATTTCTATTAAAAAATTAATTGTATTTACAATACAAAAGTTTAATTGTGTTTACAATATAAAAGTTTAATTGTATTTACAAACTATTTTTATCTGTGCACGTTTAAGTGTTAAAAAGTGGGATCAAAAACACAAACCTGTTTTTCCATGAAAATATGTCAGAAATTTATGAAATTTAGATTTTATTGTACACAGCATTAAATTATTCGAGAAAAAAATGTTGACATCCATATTGCCCAGGGTTGCCACTTATTTTAAATAATTGAAATGTTAGTAAAAAATGCGCTATGGGAAAAGTCGTACCAAAGCCGAATATCGAAAAAAGCTCAGATAATAATAATTAAATAAAAAAATTTGGACATGTTGGGACATGTTTTATTGGGTGCGTCTCCGAGCAAGCTTTCATTTGATGCCCAAGTCTATTTTTCTTTGAAATTATGAGATTGGGCAGCTAAAAGATAGGTGTACATTAGATTCACCTCCCAATGTATTTTCCGGTAGACTGGGCGTAGAAAATAATATCCCGGCAAAAATTTGTCTTCGGGGATTAAAACAGGCCAGCCACCCGCGGCTTTTAGCCCTACAAATAGACTAAAATTAGTTCAAATCTTCTAATTTTAGTGCATAGTGCCGCGGGTGACCGGTCCGTTTTAATCCGAGAGGATCACTTTTCAAGGAGATATTATTTTTAACGCCCAATCTACCAGAAAGTTAATGGGGAGGTGAAAAAATAACACTTGCAAATACGGGTACTCTATTGAGCGCTTTTTTTTTTAAGAGAAGCAACACTCTGGAAATTCTTCCTATTAATTAACGTGTTGGTTCCTTTGGAAAGGGGATAGAGAAGAAGTGAAAGGTGGTGAAAGATGGAGGGCTTCAAATATGAATAAGCACGAAATTAACTCTTAAATATATTTTAAGTTTTGACTTATTTCTGGCTTTTAACCCAAATTTTAAACTTTGATGTCTTAAGAGACTTATATTTAGTAGAATTTCATGACAAATATTTTTGCGGAACATTATAACCCTCTAACTCTTCAACTTACTAGTTGTTTATGTCCGTTTTTAAAAAGAGGCCAAAAAGTCCCTTTAATTTAAAAGTTAGAGGGTTAAAATGTTATACAAAAATATTTGTCATGAAAGTCTACTATAAGCAGAGCTTTGAAGAATTAATTCCTTAATTCAATTTTTCAATTCTGAATTAAAAATTCGATGAATTAATTCACTAAGTACCATATATTGAATGGAATTAATTCATATTTGCTTTCGTTCGATTTATTTTGTTCCGAATTAATTCAATTGCAATAGTTCTTTTTATTAAATCAAATGAATTAATTCACTGGTGAACACGTTCAATTTTATAAATCGAACGGAAAAAAAGTGAATTAATTCCTTACTGAATTAATTCACTACTGAATTCGTTCAATTTCATTTTCGTTCAGTGAATTAAAAAAAAAATAAAATTACGTTCAGTGAATTAAGAAAAAATAGAATTACGTTCAGTGAACTAAAAAAAAAATAATAAGTTCACTGAATTGAAAAAAAAAATAAAATAAGTTCACTGAATTGAAAAAAAATAAAATAAGTTCACTGAATTCAAAGCCTGTTTTCTGCCGTTCAGTAGAAGAAAACAATAATGTACAAATGAAATATTTAAATAAGCAATTTTACAGCGTGTGCTAGTAAAAATAAGCAAATTAGAAACCGGATGCTGTTTATCAACCTACATGATTCAAAAATAAAGCCTTTTACTATTAAAAATAAAAACTTTACAGATATAGATACATTTGGAAAAAATATAACTATATAACTGGTTTGAAAAATTAATAGTTATATATTTTTTTCCAAATTTATCTATAAAAATAAAGTTTTTATTTTTAATAGTAAAAGGCTTTATTTTTGAATCATGTAGGTTGATAAACAGCGTCCGGTTTCTAATTTGTTTATTTTTACTAGCATACGCTGCAAAATTGCTTATTTAAAAATTGTATTTGTACGTTATTGTTTTCTTCTACTGAACGGCAGAAAACAAGTTTGAATTCAGTGAACTTATTTTATTTTTTTTAATTCAGTGAACTTATTTTATTTTTTTTCAATTCAGTGAACTTATTATTTTTTTTTTTTTAATTCACTGAACGTAATTTTATTTTTTTTAATTCACTGAACGAAAATGAAATTGAACGAATTCAGTAGTGAATTAATTCAGTAAGGAATTAATTCACTTTTTTTTCCGTTCGATTTATAAAATTGAACGCGTTCACCGGTGAATTAATTCATTTGATTTAATAGAAAGAACTATTGCAATTGAATTAATTCTTTGAATTTGTTGTTTGATGAACGCGTTCATTTGAACGAATTCAGTGAATTACTTAAGAAAAGGAATTCATTCAATTCTAGAGAAAATTGAATTCGATTGGTAGTGAATTCATTCAAAAAGGAATTAATTCTTCAAAGCTCTGACTATAAGTCTCTGAAGACATCAAAGTTGCAAATTTAAGTTCAGTGACAGAAATAAGTCAAAACTTAAAATGTGTTTAAGGGTTAATTTCGTACTTATTCAGAATTGGCGCTCAATAACTAGAGTAACCGTATTTGAGTAACCTCAATTTATCCTGATCCAAAATGTACTTTCTTAAATAATCGCAACCCCTAAGCAAACTTTGAAGAACAAGTACGTAACCGGATACATAATTTTGGAATCATATCGGTAAATTTTATTTATGCCAATAATTCAATATAATCGATTTTGACAACTATTTTTTTTACTGTTATAATATTTTCAAGTACATCATTTCAATTGTTCTGAATCATCCCAAATGCATAATCAAGAAAAATATTTTGCTTGGTCGCAGTTTTAGATTAGAGCGCGTTGCCGCGAACCGCGTTTCGCAATTGATTTTTTTTTTTTAATACTTGGGCAACATTGGATTTTTTTTCCTATTTGGGTGCGCTTTTAAATAATATTCAATTACATGCAAAAGTACTGATTTCTTAATTATTTTTTACCTTTTGGCCAAGACGAACTGCAAAAATCTATTTTCGCACATTATTCAACAAAAAACTTGGGTAAACAAAGAAAAGTTGATGACATTTAAATAACATATCTAGAAAGGTCTAAAATGTTTAATAAACTTATTTAAGTTTTTGTTTTTATAGGTTGGGTACAAAAAATTCGCGATTGCGTTTAATGCCAAAACTTAGGCATTACACAGTTTTCATATGCGCCTTTAGAAGAATAACATTATGCTGAAATCATTAATTTCTTTCTAAAAGTATTGATTTCTTATGAATGTTGATTATTATTATTAATATTTGACCAAGACTTGAACAAAAATCAACTTGTAAAATCTACTTGCTAAAATTATGTAACAAAAACTTGGGTGAACCAAAAAAAATATTTGACATTTAAATAAAAACATCTACACATGGAAAAAAATCAAAATCAAGCAGAAACAATATTAAATTTAATATAAAAATTGCTTTGAAATCGAACAAAGTTTGTTTTGATTTAAATTTGTTACTACTTATTTGTAAAATTTTGAAGCATAATCTAAAATTTTAAAATATTATTTTTAAATACGAAAACACTTATTTTAACTAGAATCATATTTACTTTAATAAGACTCATTCTTAATTTTAAAATTATCATAGAAAAATAAGATGTTAATTGAAATATGATATAATACTTATTAAAAAATAATAATATAATAATTATAATAATATAATAATTATAAAAATAATAGTTGAATCCAATTATAATTGGATTCAACTATTATTTTTTTCTATGTTCTAAAGCGTTTATTAAACTCAAATAATTATTTGCACACTTTTTTCCGAAAATATATTCACATTTGTATTTTGTGTCAAAACTTAGGCATTATTTATTGGCAATTTTCTAACGTAAAAGAGGCTTTTAAAAAAATATTGTTGTTTTAGTTATTATTTTCTTTTCCAAAAAAAGTGCTTATAACTACCCTACGGGAAATTTTAACAAACTGTCACCGAACTGGCCCCTTTATATGAAATAGACTGGTCACTTTTACATGGCGTTGTCATAGGAGGTGGAAATTGACCCCTTGTGACATGTCACAAGACAAATCCTAGGACAGGTTACTGAACTCTCAATTTCAGGGACCTGTCCTGGGATTTGTCTTGTGACATGTCACAAGGGGTCAATTTCCACCTCCTATGACAACGAAATGTAAAAGTGACCAGTCTATTTCATATAAAGGGGCCAGTTCGGTGACAGTTTGTTAAAATTTCCCGTAGGGTATTTATTAATTTATCTACTTACATTTTTGTTTAGCCTTATCCATTGCGGCACCGCTGGTATCCTCTAATCTATACATATAAATAGATTTATTGTTTTTAACGGGGGAGTTTTTATAAGAATTTTTAAATTAAACCACAATTAGAAATTTATTTACAAATTTCTAACGACTTCCTTTTATGTTTTCTTAATCAATTTATATGAAAAAAAAACTAAAATTTCTGATGAAATTTTGTTTGATATTATGATTAATTAAAAATTTTAATTAATTTTTTTTTCTGTTGCTGCAATTGTAATTTTATATATTCCTTGTAATATTTGATCTTAATGAACACACTTTTTATTTTCAAGTCTTTTCTAGGGCTGATTTTTTAACTTTTTGTTTAATTTATATTTTATTTTACTTATTAACACTTTTTCTTGTTGCTATTTTTATAATTATTATATTTTAACAATTTATGCTGTTGTTAGGTCTTTCAAGACAAGTACTTTGTAAATTTTTCACATTCAAAATTAACGCCACAAAATTTAAATGACAACGAAACATTTTATAAACTTTTCTTGTTAAAAGGAATTCTTATTGAGAACAACATGTACTATACTAGCAACATTTTTGTTGTTGTTGTGTTTGTTATTTAAATTTTTTTCAAGTATTTTTCTTAGTTTAGGGCATAATTTTTGTAGTTGCTTTATTTTATTGTTAACAATATTTTATGTTTATTGTTTTTTTAGTTTTTGTTTTATTTTACAAAAGTTTGTTTTTTTTTTGTAGATGTTACAAATAAATTCGTTCCGTTTTATATAGAGAGTTTTGGCTAAGAGATCTGAAAAGAGATGAAAGAAAATATAAAAAGAGATTAAAAATATTTAAAGATTTCAGAAAGATTATTAAAACACAGTTAATAAAACAATTTAGTTTAATAATTAAGAAGCTAATTTAGTTCTCTCTGACTCTCTCTATCTCTTTTAGTGAAGAGAATATTCAAGACAAATTTAAGATATAAACCATGAATTGATAACACCAATGTCACGAACATCTATTGTATCTTTCAGATTTTCCCCATAGAACTGCAATGAGAGAATTATCTGCATGCTATTAATGAATTTCTACATTAATTTAAAGAAGTTTCGCTGGAATTCATCCATTGAAAATATTCATTAAATTAATGTAGTTTTTCATAAAATTTTATTAAAAAAATTCACATTATTTATTAAAAATTCACATTATTTATCATAAACCCGATGAAAACGTTTCATTAAAAATAGTTTCATAAAAATTATGAAGTTTTTCATAAAAGTTATGAAGTTTTTCATAAAATTAAAGAAATTTTTCATTCAGTTTGTAAAAAAACTTCATTAGTTTAATGATAAATATCATTAAAATTCGACCAAGAAAATTATAGTGCTCGTAAAAAAAAAGAGTAGTGGGTATATTGTTTTTGCTTGCTATTTTCAGAGTTGTATTTTGGACAGATAAATGTTTCAAATATGCGACTTGCCTAAAATGACCGGCCTAAAACTACAACTCTGCTGGAAAAAAAATTAAAATTATGAACAATATTCAATATCAACAGACATTAACAATTTTAAAGAATTTCCAACCAAAATTTAAAAACTAATTTAAATTTTATTGGTTTTTAAATTTAAATAATCCATTAACCCTTTCACCCCCGGCAAATATATATGTTTGGGGTACATGAGAAGTAGGAGATCCTTACCTTTACCCTGGAATATATATAATTCTAATAAGGCTTTTCTGTGTCCTAATAAAGTTATGATGTTAAAAACATTGCTGGGACATATGTCCCCAATCCGCCTCAGCCCTGTTCTGGAGTCTACAACCGGTTTCAAGAACCGAAATGGCACGCTATTGTCAAAAGCCCTTTTGCCAGGCAGCTAGACACCCTGTCTCGCCAAGCCGTCCTCAATCTTATTACCCTCTATGCCACCGTGTCCACGAATAAAATAGATGTGTGAACTTCTCTTGATTCTAAGTCTACCTGAAGAGTATTTGCACTCTTGGAAAATCGATAAGTACACCCTAATCGATAAGAAATCCCCCTAATCATCGCCTGCCTGGCAATGTAGAAATTAACGCAAACCATAAGTCTTCCGCCTGCAAAATACTGCGGAGTGTAGCAAATCTGTACTCCAGAGTGAAAGAAGTTTTACTTTAGAGTGGAATAAAAAGAGATAGCAAAATACAAAAATGTGTTAGAGTGAAAGAACAAATAACTAAATTTGCTACAGATTGGAATACTCCCTCATTAAAAGCGCACCTTAAATCAAAATTTTTACTGGAAAAGTTCCCATGCAATTTTCAAAATATTTCAAGGGCACGTTCTTTATAACAATTTCACTAAATAAAAAGTTAAAAAAAATCTAACAATTTTCTTTTAAACATAAGATAGAGTATTTTGTTATTAAGAACTTACAAACAAATAATTAAAATATATATTTGAAAGAATGTTTAATATAAATTGCGATTACTCATAAACTCATAAAACGAACCAGCCGCCTCATATATGTGACCAACGAAAACAACAACAATAATGAAACAAAAAGCCGGTCGATCTGTATGTTGGTTTGTCTGTCTGTCCTTCGGTCATTTTTCAGACAACTTTGTCGGCATATGAAATAAAAATAAGCATAAAAAACGAATGTGTAGTCAACCAGCCAACCATCTAAACAAACAAACACAAAGTGGACGATGTAGTGATGTCAACTGTTAATTAAAAAAATAAAAATTTCGTTAAAAACTGTTGGCCAATTTGTTTGACAAATAAGCTCTTTTATTCCCAAAGAAGATTTTTCGATCAAAAACCAATTGAATAGGGCCTAAAGGGGAGTCCATATTGAATCAAGAAAACATGGTTCTCCGAAGAAATGGGTTCTCAAACAGGCTCTAAAGCAGTTCTTCAATATGTTGTTCTGAGGGGGAATTATCTAACTTTTTAATTTAACAACTATCAAATTTTGTGTTTCAAAAGTTAGAAAATCTCACTACATGTTTGCGCCAAGTAGAATAATTAATTATATTGGTAAAGCTTTAAATGGCGCCAAACGTGGGGCTTCTACAAAGCACGATTCCCAAATTCTTCCTATTAATTAACGTGTTGCTTTCTTTGGAAGGGGATAGAGAAGAGATGAAAGGTGGTGAAAGGTGAAGGGCTTCAAATATGGTAACACTGTATTGCGCGAAATGTTTGATCTTCGAATAGTTGTTGCGCGACATCTGATAGAAAGTTGGCGATCTTTGTTGAAGCTTTTTAGTTCATGGAACTGTTATGTTATTTCGCTTTACTGCGAACACCGAAGGACGACGCTGCGATATGTATGAGGGATAAAAATTCGTATATATTGATTTTCTAAAGTTGCTGGGAGTCGAACCCGCAACTTATGTGTAGCCGTTCAATGCCCACAAAACTTTTTCAAAATACTTTTCTATGCCAGAAGAACCTGCTCTTAATTTGATGTAGGGGCGCATGGATTAATGTAGCAAATCCAGCTATTTCCAAAATCCCCCCAAAAGTAAAATTAATTGTATGTATTCTGTTAACACAAAAAGTTGGAGCCAGATTAGTTTTCCAATTTCTCCTTAAAGATCAATACTGGAAAGGTTTTTAAGTTAACACATCGGCTGAAAAGTCCGTTGGATAACCAATAAATCAGCAATTTTTTGACAAAATTAAACTTTATTCATCAAAGTAGTCTCCTTCAAGAGCGATACAATCACTCCAACGCCTTTCTAACATTTCGATACCTTTTTTATAGAATTATTTATCTTTGGCCTCAAAATAGGCCTCTGTTTCGGCAATCACCTCTTCATTCGAAACAAATCTTTTTCCAGCGAGCATTTTTTTTTTAAGTCTGAAAACAGGTAAAAATCGCTGGAAGCCAAATCTGGTTGCAAAAGCAAAAGCAATTGAAAATGTAATTCGTGCAATTTGGCCATGGTAGCCAACGACTTGCGACACGGTGCATTGTCTTGGTGAAAGAGCACTTTTTTCTTCTTCATATGGGTCCGTTTTTTAGCGATTTCCTCCTTCAAACGCACCAGTTGGGCCATGATGGTCTGGCCTATTGATGGTCTGGCCTTTTTCAAGGTAATCAATGTACAAAATTCTAGTCGCATCCCAAAATATTGATGCCATAACTTTACCAGCTGATTGTTGCGTCTTTGGCTTCTTCGAGCGAGGTTCGGCAGTTGCTGTCCACTCAGTCTGACCGTTCATTTTTCTGTGGAGGATAAATTACGCGAAGGCCACCCAAAATCTTCATTAGATGTTTTGAGAGTAGCTGTGGTGAAGGCCAAAATTGAAGAAAGATCCAAGATTGACAAGGAAATAATTGCTTATGAACTCGGCTTGAATGCCACGGCAGTTTCGCGAATATTAAATAATCATATTGGATACACGTAGAAATCAGCCTGATGGGTTAACCGAGTTTTAAATGAAGGTCAAAAGGAGGCACGTGTACATTTTGCTCAATATTTTCTTAACAAAAATTAGAAATGAAGAGTCTAGAACCTTCAATAAAATGATAATAGAAGATAAAACTTGGTTTTACAAGTATGATCCGAAAAGCAAACAACGGACCACTGTATGGAGCCTAGAAGCTGCAAATCCGCCTGTGAAAGCAAGGCAATAAAAATCAGCAACAAAAGTGATGATGTCGAATTCACCGGATCAAAAGTGGTAGCTGCTATTCACCTGTCCCCAGATTCTATAAGACGATAGACGATTATTGTCCACTTTTCGAAGTTTAATATCTAACAAATTTGTTAAAAGGCAGCAATTTTGCACCATATATTTCAAGATTTTTGCAACCATTATCTTTAAAATGCTAGAAATTTTACTTCGAAAAGTTGACGATAATCGTAAATTTTTTATAGTATCCCTAGCCTGGGCAGACAGTAACAGTAAAACTGTTAAAAATTTTGAAAAGTTGTTGTGAAATCAGAAACAAAAGGAAGTTGTCAATGCTTTTTGCATCACTGCAGAAATAACCAACAATTATATTGCCTTGACTGGCATTGAAGAAATTCGCCAAGCATTATATTCTAGTTGTTTCCAAAAATAAAAATAAAATCTGAGAGTAGAAGTATTCAGCAGCAATGAGCAGATAATAAATGCCATCAATACCTAAATTTAAAAACTACTGACACCCTATTTTGAGGGCTATGTTATTATCAGAGAAGGCAAAATTGCTGTTTTTGCTTTTATTGCTTATTTTACTCATATATGCTTCTAAAAATGGCATTTCTTTTGATAATTTACTCAACATAAGAGTTTTGATTTTCCTTCACAAAATAATATATACCCAGCAGCCGGACTATCTTTACAACAAACTTTGTTTTTCGGATCTCAGGGGTAAAAGAATAAAATCTTTTGGATACAAGAGTTTGATATCTAAATGGCATTTCTATATATTCGCTATATCTCTGTGGAACTCAATTTCTTATAATGTGCAACTTTTAAGTAACCCACGTCTATTTAAAGAAAACATTATTACCTTTTCTCACTCTAGTCGGTTGCTAAAAACTATTTGAAAAAAACCTTTTTTTTCTTTTTTCAATAATTTATTTTTCTTTTAATTTTGATTTTTACAGATTTACAGACTTAACAAATATATTGAAATAAATAGAAATTCTGTTGCGAAATAAGAAATTATGATCAGTGAAGAGATAAAACAAATTTTTTATTTAATTACTTATTATTTTAGCCCACTAAACGATTTCTTGCTAGTCCTCTCGTAGAATACCCTAATATACAATACAGTATTTCCTGTCGCATAATGGCGCCCAACATAAGAACACTCAACAATATTCATGAGTCCAGCATTTGCTCAAACTAATGTGAGTTAGGGCATGATAAACTGTAGGTAGGCACTACACAAATCGCTACAAAAATCGCTTACTTGATTTCCAAAAATCGCTCAAATATCCCAGTGCTGATAACAGTACGTTCGTTCATCTTTTGTGTATATATTTCTTTGAGTTTTTTTTTTTATTTCTTGCAGCTTAAATTATTTTTCTTTTCTTTCTGTTTTATTTGTATTTTTTTCAAAACAATTTAGTCATTTAGCGCATATTTCTGTTGTTTCGCTATACTTTTCCTTAATTTTATTTAACTTTGTTTTTTTTTTGTTAAGAGAAAGTGTTACTGTTAGGTACTAATACCTCCCCCCGTTACTACACTCCATCCCTCTTGAGTTTCAGCTTGTTTTCTTAGGGGAAACAATTATGTAGAAAGGGTGCAAAAATTATGTAGAGGTCAGTTTAGTTTTTTGTGGTAAGGAAAAAACCCGATTGTAGGTATAGCGTCATATTTTAAAGTTTTTTTTTTATTATTATTAGTATAGCAGTTAAGCTACTTTAATCCGGTGTTGCCAAGTGTGTTGTTTAACACATTATTATTTAAAAAGTGCTTGATTTAGAAAAATACGAAAATAATGACGAAAGAAATGTAGAAAAGAAACAATGATTAAAAGGTTAAGAGTATTAGTCATTTGCGGTAATTTATAAAAAAATAATTGAAAGTTTAATTTATTTTTAGCTGGGTATTTCCTCAAGTACAGAGAGCGTTGTTACTATTTTTAGAATACATGAGTAAAACTACAGTTTCATGACGAATTTAAGTAGTTAGAAAAACATACATATTTAGAAAATTTTTTGTAATACAAATTGTAGTTATTGGTAAATTATGCATAAATATCTCGGCCTACAACCTTATAAGATCCAGCTGGTGGAGGAATTAAAGCCGAATGACAATCACTCGCGGCGTGCGTTCGGCCAATGGGCTTAAAATCAGTAATGAGCAGAATTACCGCATTTGGAGTGAAGAGAATCCACGAGAGATTCACGAGGCACCGTTACATTCACAAAAGCTCACTGTTTGGTGTCAGTTTTTGTGAATTGGTGTGTCTAACAATCGACTTATTGATGGAAATATTTGATGATTGCTTGAAAAAGTGGTCGAAAATTGGACCTGCAATATATTCAAACACACTCATAGAAATAAATCTGTGAAATAGAAAAAGCAACTAAAAATTAGTTAAAAATTATGTTGCAGAAAAAACTGTTAAATTAGCAGTTTTTTTTTTTGATAAAAATAAGAACAGCAAAAACAACACTGTTAAATTTACTGAATTTTAGTTATATTTAAGTTAACTATTAGTTAATTGAAAATGATAAATTGTACTGTAAAATCAGGAGAAAATTTTGCTAAATCTTAGCAGACTAAAAATAGCAAAAACAAACCGTTATATCTACAAAATTTTTGTTATTTTTAAACTTAATTTAGTTGAATGCTGTTAAATTCTGTTAAATTAACAGATATATTTGCTAAAAAAAAATTGTAAGCTGCTGTTTTCAAAAGGCTCGATTTTTATTTGAATTTAAAAAAAAAATCAAGAAAAAACTTTGAAAATTTTACATTTTTTCGTGATTTTTTAGGCTACTAATTATTTAGCAAATTTTTTTGCTGATTTTAGCAGGTTAATTGGGTATTTTCTATTAACAAAAACTTATCTGAAATATACCTAAAATTCTGTATATTTAGCAGTTTTCTTTTTGCTGTTCCTATCTTACTAATATGTAGCAAAAATAATCGTCTAATTAACAATTTTTTCTGCAACAACATTTTTAACTAATTTTTAGTAGTTTTAACTAAATTTTTTACAGACTTTTCTGTAAATGCACCTAATGGTATAAACCTATCTTGCTAATAAAGTCAATATTTAGTTTGAAATTATGTATGTCATTATTTTATTTCAATTTAAAGTTCTACACATACGCTTCACTTACTTTTTGTGAAGTATTTTGGCAATTCATAATTTCAGACCATATGTGATATCCCTTTTCTTAAACTCTTAATATGATTATTATTATTATTAACAACTAAATAGCAATAAAATAAAAGTAAAATGCTTAACAAATTTCTTATTTGTTGTATAAATTCAAAAGTTATTTGCAAAAACTATTAGTCATTGGATATCCATTTTTATTACATTTTTTTTTTTATCGTTTTTATACACAAAAATAAATTTCACACGCCTTTTAAATTCATGAAATAACTATTGGCAGTTACTATGTATTTTAATATTTGATAGATTTTATGGTTTATTTAGCAAACAAAAATATTATGGACGATTATTGTTAACATGATTTTAATTTTATTACATTTAAAGGTTTAACTAGAATTGTTTAGTTTTATGTCTTTATGGACAAGGAAACGTAAGGCTTAATATTTTTAATTAAAATATTTAAATGGCGCCAGGGCAGGGACTTATGTAAGATGTAAGAGAATCGGCTAATAAAGTTAAATAAAATGGGGAAAATTTATAAAACATAAAGTCTTTTAAAATTTTTAACTAAATATATCCTTAACTTAATACTGTCAAAGAAAAAATTAAATTACATTTATAAAAACTTTATCAATGTTTATCCAATGATATATTTAATCATATATATGAAATATGTTTTTATAATAATTTTGTTCATTTACTTACTACAAGTTATTACATTTACAACAGTTGGAAAAATTCAATACAAAAAGTCAACAAAACTTTCCAATTATAGTAAAAATAGTAAGAAATTCCAGTAAACGCACACACTGAATAATGACTTTTGTAGTAATAAGTTTCAGTGTATTTTCATATTTTTCAGTATTACAAAATCCATATATTTTGAAATCCATTAAAATCTATAATTATTTATTTCCTTTAATTATACATTTAAACCTTTTTTTCTTATTACCTATAAGTATTTGAATATTTAGGAAAAAAATATTGATTTAAATAGTTTGACTACTTGTTAAAAGCCACAAAAGGTTTATAATAATATATATTAATTGTTATTTTTAGTCACGCTCCATGTATATTTAATAAGAATTTTTCGAAAAAAGAACTTTGAACTTTGAGTTAATAAAATAAATAATGTATACGAATTAAAAAAGAAGCATGACATTTGTCCTATCTATACCAGAAATACAAGTGAATTTTTAACAAAAAAAAAAAATAGTTTTATTTTTAAACATAAAACAAAACAAGATGTTATGGTCAAGTATTTAATCTTATTATAAAAATAAAAAAAGGGATTTTCTAGTTACACAAACACATATTTTTTGTTATATTTTTAAACAACTGAGTTAGTTATTTTGTTTTTTTTTTTTTTGCATTAAAATAACCACATGCGAAAGTGGTTACTAGGTATTATTTGTTTATATATTTTTCAATACTAATCTTGTTTTTTTGTTGATAACAGCAAAAAAAAATAGTTTAAACTATTTTTTTATTATATTGAGAACAAACAAATATAGTTTAATGTAAAATTATCAAAAAAATAAATAACCCAGCCAGCAAAGGAGGCTCATTTAGGGCACAGAAATTGGCTCTAATACCCAATTCCCGTAGTAAGTTAATCTTGTAAAAGGCCCGATTAACTGTTTAAACGAGCATTAAAGAACCTAGCAAAATATTCTATTATCCGGTAATGAGGTGTGGAAGAAACAATAAAGCTCTTTCTTTTCTATTACAAAACCTATTATTTTAACAAGGGCATGACCGTCGTGGTAACTGCTTATGTACACTCATAGAAATAAACCAGTAAAAATAGCAGAAAAAGCTACTAAAAATTAGTTAAAAGTCAGCTTGCAGAAAAAACTGCTGAAATTAGCAGATTATTTTTGCTACATATTTTGTAAGATAGGAATAGCAAAAATAAAACTGTTAAATATGCAGTTAGTTATATCTGAGTTTAATTTTAGTTAATAGAAAATAACAAATTAACCTACTGAAATCAGCAAAAAGTTTTGCTATATAATTAGTAGACTAAAAAATCACAAAAAAATTTAAATTTTCAGTTTTTTCGATTTTTGTTTTTTCTGAAATCAGCATTTTACAATTTTTTTAGTAAAAATTTCTGCTGATTTTAGCAGGATAGACTGCTAACTTCCTTTAAAAATAAAAATTTTTGAAAAATGAATATTTTTTGTAGAGATTTTAGAACAAACAAGTAAACTAAAAAGAATAAAAATTTGAAAATATTTTTTTTGTAGATATAACAGTTTGTCATATATTTAGTTAGAATATTGTTCTTTTTATAAGCGCATAAACATCGATTTTTCATCATTTTTATTTTATATATTTTAAAAAATTTAAAAATTAAAAAAAATATTGAATTTAAACAAATTAATTATAAATATTAATAAAAATAAATAAAAAGAATAAAAACAAATTAAGAAAATATTGGTCCCTTCAGGAGTCAAACCCACGATCATCTGTTTAAAAAATACTAAATGATACCAAAATCACCAAAGGATCACTTTTATGCGTTAGAAGCAATATTTAAGTGATTTGTTGGATGTTGTTCCGAAGTAATTCTAAACAAGCTGTAGAAATATACTAAAGGATACTTTGGAAGCAATGAAAGAAACGATTTTTTGAAGTTATTCAGAATTACTTCTAAAAAAGCAGTGAAAGAAGTAGTTTGTAAAGCATTACTTGCAATTTTTTTTTGCTGAGTCCTTTATCGTAAGTACACACAATGTGAAGTACACGACATCGATTACATTATGTGGACTTATACGTTTTTCTAAAGGGATAGAAATTTGTTAGCGGAAGAAAAAATCCGATCTGGTCTACCCAGAAAGTCTGAGCAAAATTTAGATTGACAAAATGGGCAAGGGGCAAAATTGAACCTTGAAATAAATTTATTATTTATTGCGCAAAGTTAAAAAAATTAAGTAAAAAGTGATAGAAAAGTGATTTATTTTTCAATTTTTTGCGCTCACCCGGAACAAATATTGTTGAAGAGCGAGTGCTACAGATTTTAATTTGTACGAAAGTAAAGTTGAAAAAAAAAAAGTTTTGTTGTCTATGGCACGAAATGATCATAATATTATCATAATATTATCATTATATGATAGTAAATGATCACAAAATGGTTTATATGACCGTAATATGATCACTAGGACGGTAGTATGATCATTGGGAAATATTATGATCATTAGGAATATATTACAATCGTTTTGAATATATTGTGAAATTCTATTAGCAATATTTTTCTGCGTGTGTTTATCACAATCACAAGTTTACCTAAATGTAAATTCGTGTAAATTAGTCTCTGAATAAATACATGTACTATTTTGATTAAAAAAATATGCATTTCTTTTAAATCCAAATCCAACAGTATGCTGCGAGAATACTGTAGGAATCATAGTATGATAATTCAAGAATAATGTGATAAATTCGTATCATTTCGAAATCAGAATGTAATAATTTAAGAATCATTATATGATTAAAAAAAGGTACGAGCATAATTGCCATATGCATAACTTTTTAATCCAGCTTCAACAGAATGCTGCGAGAATACTATAGAGATTATAGTATGATAATTTTTAGTATGATTATTCAAAAAGTAAAGTAAAATATGTAATATTTAAACCGTTATTGAATACGAAATATGATGGATTCGAAAATAACGAACTTTTAACCGTCATTTAAATGTAATAATTTCTGAGAGCTCAGAATTTGCTGGTTGGGATATAAATACAATTTATTGTAAGTTGGCGCCAAGCAATTAGTTAACAATAGATTCAGGAAGTAGTTAAAACTAAAGAGTTACACAGCTTTTTATAACTAACATCATAAACATGTTAATGTTATAGTAAATGAAAAATTAAGTTTTAAATATTTTTATAGTTTTAAATGGCGACTAATGAAGGGTTTTGCAAAGTAAGCTTGAAATTATATTTTATGGACTTTTGAAATGTCTGTCTGTTGTTAAGGGAAATCTCGGAGCGAAGGCTCGACACAGATTGCTAATTTTTAACCAGATTGTTTATTGATCAAAATCAGTGTTTCAGCGGTTGAAAAGTTGTAAATGTAAGGACACCTCTAAAATATAAATAGAAAACTGTATGATTTAACAAAGTACTAAAATGTTTAGTTCTGTAGGAAAAAATTTCGAGATGTGCTCACATTTTCATTACAACTTCTCAGCCGCTGGACTGAATTGGATAATCGTCAACACAATTTTGCTTAAGAGATTAACAAAAAAAAAAAAAAGCTGCGTAAAAATTAACAATCTGTCTAGTGTTTTCGTGCCAGGATCGCCGTTAAAACAGACACAAATTTCAAGATTCGGAGCTAACTTTGCAAAACACTTTCGCGAATTTGTTTGTATAATGATCTAGTTTTATATCACCTTGAAACCATTAATGCTGACGGCGATGATATTTACAAAAGTTGTAGCACGGTGTTATTTAATGAATTTACTATAAGAACTAATGGCGCCCAACCTGGGGCTAAGTTGCAGTATTCAGTATAATGATAGTAATAAATGATGAATTTTATTTATTTTGATTTTGAAAATTTAAATTTTGTGTACACCCAAAAAAAACATGCAGATTCATGCTGACAACCGAATTTGTTGCGAAATTTATCGACAGCACTAATTTTTGTTGTTTATTTTGCTTTCAAAAATCACACTTTAAATTTATGAGTTTATTATGTTTAAAAAAATAATCCTAATAACCGAAAAACTGTCAACATTTTTCATTTGTTATAAAAATAAAACAATTATAACTCATAAACCATTTCTCGTGTGTTAAAAATATATCTAAAAAATTAAAATAGTATTTATATTTTGTCTTAATTTTTTCATAATTTGTTTTTATTATTATTTCTATTCTATTCGCAAAGATATGAAGCTCTAAAATATTTTTCATATATTTATTTTGTTTCGCTTCGTTTATATGACAATAATAATAATAAAACAAAAAAAAAAAACGTTAATATTTTCTTAAGTATTTAGGTCATGCCATGACGTATATTTTCATACATATGTGTCGTGTTCAAAGTACTATTATTTCTAAATACAACCAACCAACCTACCTACCTACACCAATATAACTCTTACCAACACTATACAACATTTTATAATACTTACAGCTCCTACAACAACCACTTTCAACTACTTTTAACTACTACTACTACTGTGACATGTTTTCAGCCACTGTTTTGTTAGTTATGATTATTTTATTATCTATACATTTGATGACTATTATGACAAATAGAAATGAAATATTAATAATGAGTCTTATTGAAAAAAAAATTTCTAAACAATGATTTTCATAGTCCTATAAAAAAAAAGGCATTACAAAAATTGTATGTAGACAAAAAAGAATGTCAAACTGTAAAATGGTCTGCAATAAAGTAGAACAAAAAAGTGCAAATTTAATGAGTTTATAACTATTGAAGAAAAGGTTTATTCTTCTTCTTAACCTCAAGCCTACTAAAAAAGTTTACGATTTCAAAAAACGGTGAGTAGAAATTTAAAAATGCAAGTTTTGCTGTCGAAAATGTGTTTCAAAAATTAAATTTAAACTATTATTATATTGTCAAACTGAGATATTATTATCAAGACAAATTAACATATTGCTAATTCATTACTTTTATTGTACATGGCGCCCAATTTGTGGAAAATTTTCATACTGAAGGACTTTCAGTTAACTGGTACACACAAAAATTATTAGCTTAAATCATCTAATTAAAGATGATTGCTAGTCTAGCTCTCTACCGCTGAGCTATTCTTTGATATGAAGTTGTCTGGCATTTGTCATTGCGAGATATTGTGCTTTATTCTCTTCAATAAAAGTACTTTTTAAACAATTGCAAAAGGTGCACTGTAATTCAGTTTTGTTTTCAGCACTATTTTCACAAGCGTATAAAAGAAATTTTTCATTATTTTTTTTTTATATATTTTTAAAAACTGAAAAATTAAAAGAATATTGAATTTAAACAAATTAATTATAAATATTTAAAAAAAAAATAAAAAAATATTGGTCCCTCCAGAAATCGAACCAGCGATCATCTGTTTAGAAATGCCAAATGATACCAAAATCATTTTTTAGAATCACTTTTAGAGCAATTGTGCTTTAGAAGCAATACTTAAGTGATTTTTGGATGTTGTTCAGAAGTAATTCTAAAAAAGCTGTAAAAATATACTAACGGATATTTGAAAGTTATTTTATTTATTTTCAATAAAAACTCACATAAATTCCCAAAAAAAAAAAAAAAAAAACTGAAAGTATTGCTTTACAAACTACTTCTTTCACTGCTTCACAAGTATCCGTTAGTGTATTTTTACTGCTTAGAAGTTATTCTGAACAACTTCAAAAAATCACTTCTTTCATTGCTCTTTCATTGGAATTACGAAAAATATTATTAGTTCAATAACAAATTTTACAACAAAATAACATAAAAATTAGTTCAACTGAATCCGAATGCGTTTAACAGACTTTTGTACTAACTCTTTTTATGAGTGTAATCATAAAATCCATATTAATTAGTCTAGACTTAAAAACTTATATATCATTTCTCTTCCTTACTCTCTTAACAGCACTGTTGGAGACTTAAATTACCCGTTAACTTTTAATAATATGTATTTTTTTCTCGCTCTTTTTCATTAACATTTTAGTTGGCATTTTTTTCTACTTTTCACAAATAAAAACCATTTACTATCTCTTTCAAAACTTTCTTTTTTTCCCAAAATATACAAAAACGTATTTCAAACTATAACAAAAAGCTCTTAGTAACAGTTAGATACCCAAATAAAAATTAACCCAAAATAAATATAATAATGAAAGAAAGCAGAAAAAACTGAAAACTTAACAAGAATAGTTTTTTTAAAACTTAAAGAGAGCATGACGTTTATAAGTACAATGACCCACAACAAACCAAAAAAATGTAATAAAAATCAAATACAACAACAAAATAAAATAATATCGTATAAATAAAGTTATACCAAATCATATGTGTATAAATAAAATAAAGAAGAAACCCAAAAAACAAATACACAACTTAATTTCTTTTTCATTTCTAAATTCTCCAAATAAAAGTAAGCAAATAATATGTTTGTTAAACTGAAAAAATAACAAAAGTATTTACTACATTATTAGCAACAAAATATACTTATAATAAATTAAAAAGCTTTTTCGTTTCTATGTGTTTAAAGCATATAATAAAAGATCTTTTTCTTTGTTTAAGATAAGAGCTTTTAAAATATTTAGAAAACAAAGAGAGAGATATAATATCGTAACTGTGTTAGAAAAGAGTAAAAGGTAACAATGTTCTTATTTCAAAACAATAACAATCAAAACCAGAAGTCAAGTTCATATGAATGATCAAAATTAAAGTTCAATAACACCGGCTAATTAAAACAAAGTTCAGCTTTGTATAAGGAACTGAAAATGATGAGAGAGAGAGAGAGAGTGAAGAGTGCTATAACTAAACAATTAGAAAGTAAGATGGATGTGTATCATTACCCTACGGGAAATTTTAACAAACTGCCACCGAACTGGCCCCTTTATATGAAATAGACTGGTCACTTTTACATGGCGTTGTCATAGGAGGTGGAAATTGACCCCTTCTGACATGTCACAAGACAAATCCTAGGACAGGTTACTGAACTCTTATAAAAAACAAAGTTCAGGGACCTGTCCTAGGATTTGTCTTGTGACATCTCAGAAGGGGTCAATTTCCACCTCCTATGACAACGCCATGTAAAAGTGACCAGTATATTTCATATAAAGGGGCCAGTTCGGTGGCAGTTTGTTAAAATTTCCCGTAGGGTATGAATAAATAATTGTGAAAAATGTATTCAGGATGCTAAAACGTAAAAAGAGAAAACAATTGCAAGAAAATGAGTGCTATTGTAAGCAAACTTAAGCCCTTGGTTCGATTCCCCGGTTAAAGTCAACCAGCCATATAATGTTATTCTACGCTAGCTATAGGACTAACTATATTAAATGTGCGAATACATACATATAATCAAATGTGTATAACTATGTACACATATGGTCAAAATAATAAGTACACCTGCTTATTTTTTCTTTTTTTATTAATTTAACTTTAACGAAAAACAAACATAGCAATTCTTTTTTATTTAAATAACTTCAATATGGCAATGCCTTTAAAAGCAAAAACAAAACTGGGACTTCCCCGTTGTTTTCATTGTGTGTTAGTTTTGTAGAGGTGTAATTTCAGTACTTGGTCAAAATAATAAATACATTGCTGAATTCTTTAATATTTTCGCAATCTGCTCTGGTTTTTTGGAAAGGCTAGTTATTTTACTGTTGTTTATTTTTATTCATAACGAAATATATAGTACAAAAAATCAGCGATGGGTCGAAAAAGTCGTTGTTCTCCGGAGGAGAGAAAAATTGTTTCAAGACTAAGAGAAAGTGGCCAAAGTCTTCGTTCTATAGCAGAAACTATTAATCGGTTGCTATTTTTTGTACAAAATGCTTTAAAGCCTAAAAAATCCGTCGAAACTCGCGGAAGACCCAAAACAAACTTCAAAAACAATAGATATCCGTATTTTAACTCTTGCGAAGGACCCATTTGTGTCTTCAAGAGCGATATCAGCAGATATTGGAAATGTAATTTCATTGCGAACGGTTCGTCCTAGACTACAAGAAGCTCATTTACCAGGACGGATAGCCAGAAAAGTCCCTTTGATTAGACAAAAAAAATTTAAAGGCTAGGTTGGCGTTTGCAAGAAGTTATTCCAATTGGTGCGGAGCAGACGATAAAAAAATGGCAAAACATTTTGTGGAGCGATAAAACGAAAATTAATTTATTTGGAAACGACTGTGCCCGGAATGTTCGAAGCCCTAAGGGTAAGGAATTCCATGTTCGCTTTATAAAGAAGACGGTCAAGCACGGGGCGGCAATATTATGGTCTGGGGTTGTTTCTCGTGGTATGGTGTCGGTCCGATACATCGAATTACCGACACTATGACCAGATTCCACTACAAAGATATCTTGGAAAATACGATGTTGACCTATGCAGAGAAAAGTAAGCCTCTTAGATGGACCTTCCAACACACTGAGAGAATTATCTGCATGATATTAATGAATTTTTGCATAAAAATAACGAAGTTGCACTGGAACTCGTCCATTGGAACTTTTCATTCAATTAATGGAATTTTTCATAAAATGTTTTTAAAAATTTCATTTCATTTATTAAAACTTTCATACATTAAATGAAAAAGTTTCATTAAAAGTAGATTCATAAAATATATGAAGCTTTTTCATCATATTTAGGAAATTTTTCATTTACTTTGCGAAGAAAACTTCATTAGTTTACTGAAAAATTTCATTAAAATTCGTCCAGCAAAATTCTATCTGTGCAGGATAACGATCCAAAGCATAATTCTAAGTTGGTAAAGGATTGGTTCTAAGACAATCATGTGCCCCTTCTTGACTGGACAAGTCAATCTCCGGACCTAAACCCCATCGAAAATCTTTGGGGAGAGTTGTTGTTTTTGTTTTTTCTTTGATATTTTAAATGTTCAATAACGCTCCTAGACGAGAACAAGAAATTCTCATTGAATTTGTAATTTAACTTAACAAATATTTCCAGAAATTTCAGAAACGTCGTCCCCTAACGATTTCCTTAGGCAAGAATGAAATCCGGATAGGGACATGCCTACAACGGATTATTTTTCACAATTTGTTAAATACGTTTGGGATTTTCGCATGTTTAATTCCTTTAAAAAACAAAGAAAAATTTGGTCATGTTTAAGGTTTAAGATAAAAGTTATGCAAGACTTAAGGAAATTTTATAGGATTTCCAAAAATACACAGTTTGTACAGAACCGATCAGTACTCTTTAAATTTTACTATTTAATTTGATAAAAGGTCGATATTGCTAATTTTTCGTTAAATGCCACGCCCACTTGAAATAAGTGACAAAGTAAAAAAACAAACATTACGTTAAAATTTTGTACAATTTTCTGAACCATCTCCTCGCCTTTCGGGGCAAATTTAGCCACTGTTTTGATCTTTAAAAATAAAGGCAACGAGAATTAAATTAGGAAAAACTTGAATCGTTAATATTATATTTTCCACCAGTGTATTTGGAAAGCCCAACCATCTCTCCCTCTAGGTCCTTTCAAAAACTAAAAACGTAAATTTGTAATTTTTATCGATGAATTTAATTTTCAATTCTTTTTTATCTGATAATTCTTACTTTTGTACAATTTTCTACTGCTACATTTTGGGAAAAAACATTAAACATCTTTAAATTACATGTACAATATTTTATCAAGGCGATCAAGCCACCGCCGATTTTTATCCGGCTCAACCTTAATAGCCGCCGCGGCCGATCATTTTGATCGACTTGTTTCTCTGCCCCCGTGCGGATTACTGTAAGAGCTTTGGAGACGAGAAGGAGTAGGAGTATACAGTGCAGCATCTGTTTGCAAAAGTCCAGGACTATAGGAGCGACAACTCAAGATATAAGAGAAGCAGTTTATTGGATGATCTGAACAGTACATGTGAATATGTAGGAGTCTGATGAATCGCATTGGAAATAAAACCAGGAAGCAAATAAACATTTTTAAAAAACCCCATATTTTAACTAATTTAAGTTAAATTTAATTAATATTTGTTGTTCTAAAAATGCTCCCTTACATTTCAATTCAAGGTTTTTGTTTACATTTCATATGTAAACGGTATTTAAACGTTTATGTTATTCTTTATTTAAATCTGCAACATTGTCTATGAAAAATAATAGATATTTGTTATTGTTGTGTATATTTTTACTGCCTACCTCACTTTTGTAATTGCATTATAATTTCATTATTTTCACTGCACTAACCCAGCAAACATTAATTGTTTCAAATGGTTAAGTATAGCAATACAAACCTAGGAAACAGATAAATCCGAAGATGAGGTTGCAGAACATCTTAGCACATGTTCCAATTTAGCATATGTTCTAATTTATGTTCTACAACCGGTTCTTTTTGTATGGAGCTTAACCTATTGACAATAGGTTATTTTCCTCGAACCTATAACAAGCTGATTTAGAACCGGTTCCGCAACCAGCTATATAACTGGTTTCTGGGACATTTAAACTTTAGATTTTGACTTCTACACTAATAGAAAAGTCTGTAAAAATTTTATTTTGAACTATTAAAATTAGTTAAAAACTACCTTACAGAGAAAACTGCTGAAATCAGCAAATTATTTTTGCTAAATGTTAGTAAGAAAGCAACAGCAAAAAAAATTTGATAAATAATTAGTAGACTACAAATTCAAAAAAAAAACTGTTTTTTCGATTTTTTTAATGCAAATCAACATTCTATTTCTGAAATCAACATTACACTTTTTATTTAGCAAATATTTCCGTTGATTTTGGTAGAATAGGCTGCTGTTTGCATTCAATTTTTAGTAGCGTTTTCTACTATTTTTCAAAGTTCAATTCTATGAGTATAGGAATCAGTTCTAGAAACTGTTCCATGGAGCCGGTGGAAGAGAAACATGTTTTACAACAAACAAAATTTTGCTAGGTAGGGGACGCCTGTCCCGGTAATTTTTCAGCCGGTTTTCATTTTAAAAATCATTAATGTACAATATAGCGACGGCATGGTTGGCAAAGAAATCAAAGAATTCTGGTTCTTTTTCTTCTCTACAAAAGTGTTGTTAAAATTACACAGTACAACATGAAAAAAATTACGGTGTTCTGACAATGGATTCTGGTGGAGGAGACCAAAAAAATATACGTGTGTCGGCGTTTTAAAAGATCCATTGGAATTTTATTTCAGAGGGGGTTCAAATTTCCCCCTTTTTCCAATGTTTATTGTGAATTGGCATAGGAAACCATATGAATCTTTCATTTGTTCTACGAGGAACATTTTTGTGGAACATTTTAGCCCTCTAAATCTTCAATTAAAGGGATTTTTTTGGTCCCCTTTTAAAAAGGGACAAAAAAGACCCGTAAGTGGGAGAGTTAGAGTTCGCTAAACACATCCTATACCTAAAATGGAAGATTCACATGATTTCCTATGCGGATTCTCAATAAACATTTGATAAGGGTAGGGAAACTTTAACCCCCCCCCCCCCCCCACCAGAATAAAATTCCGATGTGATCTTTCAAAACTCCGACCAACATATATATTATTTTTTTTTTTGGTCTTCTCTACCAAATCCATTGTATAAACGCCGTAATTTTGGAAAAAGTTTGAAATTGTTGTACAGTGTTATCGGTTATAATTTTAAAAATAAATAGATAATATTTACTTTTCAATGCGAGTGGCGGTTTTTAAAATTTTACACAATCTCATATATATTTTGTAAAAAAAAAATAGGGGAAAAAATGTACCCGCTAAAAAATCGTGAAAAATCATATGCTTTCAAAACATTTTTGAAGTTATTTTAGAAACTTGTACAAAAATTTCTGTCTCGTCACATTTTAAATAATAACTTTTGAATCCGTTGGCAAACTTTTCTAATTTTTAATACCAAACTGCTCGTAAAAATTACCCTCAATTCCAGGGTAAGAAATTCTTAATAATAAAACAGTCTGTTTAGACATTTTGTTGTTATAAAAAAGATTCTATTTAAAATTTCCCTCGTCTTTTTTCGTCCATTGTTTCAATACATAATAATTCTGACTGTTGAGTTCGAAAAAAGTATTTTCAGACTGTCGTTGTTTACATGTACATAATTTTTTAACGTTTATTTTACGTGTGACGCCATTGACTTATATTTGATGATGATTTCCTTATTTTATCGCTGCAAATAATTAAATTTTGCTGGTACGCTTTTACAAAAAAAAAACAGTTTGTTACAAAGAGGCAGCAAACCAATAATATCGACATTTAAAAAAAATCTCGTGCATGTATTCATTTGTAAATTACCATTTTATTTTCTAAAGCTTTTGTTTCATGATTTTTTTTTTTTCAATTGCAAAGTTATTTGCGCACTTGAAAACTAAAAAAAAATAAAACAACACGAAATTGTATATAAAGCAATGAACTTGATTGAAATGAGTAAATATTTATAAAAATACACTTTTTGAAAAGGTCATATGTCTGTTTACGAATTGTAAAATTTTAAATAAATAATTTGTAATTTACGATATTAAAGATATTGGATATTTTCAATGAAGATAAACTTAATATCATCATATAAAATCAAAAAAGCCGTAAGTTGCATTTAAAAAATTTTACAGGAGAAGCAAAAAACTTTTTAAAATTGTTTGCGCTTACACTTGGGGCTGTTTAGAATTTTGTTAAAAAAAATCATCGTGTTTAGTCGTAGGAGTGTAAAATTTTGCAGAAATATGTATTTTGATACGGTACATCATAATCGATCAAAACGTCGATTTTGAATTTTTTGTAACTTACGGCTTTTTTGATTTCATATGACGATATTGTTTATAAAATAAAGAAAATTATTCGATTTTGATTTTAAAAAAAATTTACAATATGCATTTTACGATATTAGAATTAGATTAGAAAATTTTACGATATTAGAAATAATTACGATATTTAGTTTCTGTAATAAAAATAAGGGATAGTATTACAGAAAAGTTAAATTTTTAACGAAAAGAAAAATAAAAAAATAATAGAAAATGTCTGTAAAAAATTTAGTAAAAACTAATAAAAATTTAGTTAAAACTAATAAAAATTTAGTTAAAACTAATAAAAATTTAGTTAAAACTAATAAAAATTTAGTTAAAACTAATAAAAATTTAGTTAAAATTAATAAAAATTTAGTTAAAACTAATAAAAATTAGTTAAAAATGATGTTGCAGAAAAAGCTGCTAAAATTAGCAGATTATTTTTGCTATATATTAGTAAGATAGGAACAGCGAAAATAAAACTGTTGAATTTACAGTACAATTTGTCATTTTTAATTAACTAAAAGTTAACTTAAATATAGCTAAAATTCTGTAAATTTAACAGTTTTATTTTTGTTGATCTTATTTTACTAGTATTTAGCAAAAAAAAAAAAAATCTGCTAATTTGACAGTTTTTTCTGCAGCATAATTTTTAAATAATTTTTAGTTGCTTTTTCTGCTATTTTTGCAGAATTAATTCTATGAGTGTAGCTTTAAGGGCAATACATACGTCGCCTAGTATTATCCAGTATTGGGTATGTGAACTGTAAAATTTTTCCAATACCGGGATATAGTAGATATGGATGGATACACTAAGAGACAATGAAGTTTCACTGGAACTCAACGATTGAAACTTTTCATTGAATTAATAAAAATTTTTATAAAATGTTGTGAAAAAAAAAATATTAAAAGTTTCATTCACTCAATGAAGAAGTTTCATTAAAACTACATCAAATTAAAGAAATTTTTCATTTAGTCTGTAAAGAAAACTTCATTATTTTATTGAAAAAACTTCATTAAAACTCTTAATAAAGAGATACATTTAATAAGATATTCATAATTGTAACCCTGGTTGTTACTATTTTTTTATTATTAACAAATGTTATGAAAAATTTATTAATTAATGAAAAGTTTCATGAAATTCCAATGAAACTCTATCAATTTGATAAAAAAAAAAATTCCTTAATATCATGAACATAATTCTCTTAATCTAAATTAGTGAACCAAGCTCTTTATATCGCTAATCAAACCAATGTTAGCATAAGCCAAAGTAACATTAATTTCCTTCACGGCCCCTCGTTGGGTGGCAAAAATTTCTGAAAACATTTTAATTCGCCAAAGTCTAATCCCTAGAATTATAAATTTCTACTTTTGTTATTATTATCTTCTTATTAGTACTTGTATTTAATTATTTTATATCATTAAACTTAAAAATATAATTAAGTTAATCCATTTTCATATAAATCAACAAACAAAAAGCCACCGGCAAAAAAAAAAAAAAACCAGTTGTATTACAACGCATCATGCTTTTAAACAAACAGGTGCTTATTCAGTAAAAAGGGTTTCTTTCTACAAATTTCCCTTTTATTTTTGAGAATCTCTTAATGCACCTGTCAAAATTATACCTTAGCAACGAACCATAAAACTGCAACATTTACATTGAAAATAAAATGGGTGGAGTGTGTTTAAAATGTAAAAAATGAAATGAAAAAAGTTTCACTTCAGCACCTCATACATTTTGCTTTGCAAACGAATATTTTAACGTCTCCAAAATGGAAAAAATTAAATACAAATTGAAGTATGCTTAAAAGTAAGTTTTTTGCAACAATGTTTTATAATTATCAAGTGAGTTTTTGGCACGATTTTTTTTTCTGTTCTTCCTCAAAGTGTGATGATAATATTTTATATATATATTTTTTTTTAATTAAAATTTATTAATTTGAAAATGACAAAGATATAATAATTGTATGCAAAACAAGTTCACAAACAAACTTTGAATAAAAATTCAATATTAAATAAATTGATATAAAGAAAGGGTTACATTCTGTTATAATTAAAGGATCTTTAATCATGCATTGGGCGCCATTTAATACCTTTGTTTCTTTGTAAGCTGAACAACGTCTAAAAGATGGGCGCGTGAAACGAATTGTTTGTGAGTCACGTCATTCGCTGAAATTTAATTACTATAAATATGTGATTCATGCGTGAGCTTGAATAACAATAAATATATCATGCGTTATTTGTGAGTTAGTTTAGTTTTTTATCATAGATTTTAAGTAATTTTTAATGTTTTCGTGACGATTTCGTGAGCGTGCATGATCATTTTCTTCTTGAGTTTGCGTGATTAACAATCGCTCACGCACACATCTCTATTTTACTAAACATGCGTTGGGCGCCAAATATTTCTGAAACGTTTTTTAAATGTTACTCTATCTATCGTCAATCTCTATACCTATTTTATTGATCAATATAATTTTTGTTTCAAAATTCAAAACTCTAGAAACCAATAAGTAATTTTCAATCAGATATTTTTATAGCCAACTCTCGGATACTGATGTTTGTCAATATTATATATAGCAGATTTAAAAAAAAAAATTACAACACGTGTTAACAAAAAGTTCACTCAACACACATTATGTATTTGCGAAAAAATAATATACTTTCCGTATTCCTTATACTAAAAACCAGATTTTTGAGTTCATTTAACTGCATGAAATCATCATGTTCTACAGAAAGAACAGTTCAGACAACAACCCTTTACCGGCCATTACTTTACTGCATGATGATACTGATCTTTGTCAATAATATTAATCACAACAGATTTGAAGCAGAAAAATAAAACATATGTAGTAAAGTTCATTCAACGTTAAAGATTGACAACAATATAAAGAATATTGACTCATGACTAAATGGAAAAGTGAATATACCGCAAAAAGTGATCATTAAAAATATAATAATGTAAATAAATGTGAATTAAAAAAAAAAAAGAATACAGCAATTTTTATAATTATAAAAATAAAAAAAAATACGAGAATTAAAAGCACGTGGACGAAAAGTGAGACAAAAGGAATATCAAGAATAAGTTTGATGAAATTAAATGAAGTAGTGGTAGTAGTGATGCTGGACATTTGATTTAAATTTCTCTATGTTGTAAGCAGAGTAGGAAAATAAACTGTACTTCTACTTCCGATTCTAACACCGATTATTTTTGTTTGAAATTGTTCCAAAAGCAACCACTTCTGAATTAAAAATTAACCTAGTTCCAACTTGTTTTCAACCACGAACATATTTTTCCACTCAGACCCGACGAGTATTGCGAATTCCAAAAACACGATTCGAAAAGAACAATTTGCCTTTTTGTAACGCTTTTCTTTAGTTTTACTTAAAATTCGTTAAAAGTCAGTAATTTTCCAAAATCGCCAAAACATATGGAGTTTTTATTCAAAATTCGTCAATCCTCATATGTAAAATTTTGATTAAAAAAATCGTCAAAATGATGTAAAATCGTCACATTTGGCACCACTGAGAGTGTCCAAGGTGAAGAGAGTAACGTATGAAATCAGTAATGCTAACTTGGTGCTTTTGGCACTATTAATAGTGCTTTTCGATGATCCAAAATGCCAAAATTTAAAAATCCTCAGAAATAAAAGGCGCTAATGACGTGATTTTGTAATTTTTAAATTGTTTTTGTTTCTAAAGCCCTGTATTTTGTTCGCATTATTACGAAAAAAGCTAACAATCTGGAGTTAAAAAATATATATATATTAGGCTGGGTCGATTTGTGGGGAGGCAAAAAAATCGCCCATGGCTCAGGGAAAATCGTATTCTAGGGATCACAATAAGAAACTTTGCCGAAGGAACCATATCTCTAAAACGAATTCTACTACCCCTAACTGTTGACTTTTGTCCCGTAGGGTCAAGTTTTGAAAAATCCCACTTTGACCCATTTAGAGTGCCCCAATCGAGTCCAAATGTATGACCGACCCCCACTAACTTTGGAGGGCCGATCCACCCATGCCAGTGGCACACCCCCTGGAAATCCCCTGGGGGGTTCCCCATACAAACATTTTAAAAAATCACCATTTTTGGCACTTTATTTTATTATTTTTTATTTATTTTATTTATTTTTATTATTTTATTTATTTTTTCTCCTTAGAAATTTATTTAGTCAGAACATATGTAAATGAAAAAATTAATTTAACTTAGTAATAGAAAAGAAAAAATGCCCAGACTTGAAAGCAAAAAAGACTTCAAACAGTAATTTTTTTTATTTTCTTTTCTATTACTAAGTTAAATTAATTTTTTCATTTACATATGTTCTGACTAAATAAATTTCTAAAGAGAAAAAATAAATAAAATAATAAAAATAAATAAAATAAATAAAAAATAATAAAATAAAGTGCCAAAAATGGTGATTTTTTAAAATGTTTGTATGGGGAACCCCCCAGGGGAGTTCCAGGGGGTGTGCCACTGGCATGGGTGGATCAGCCCTCCAAAGTTAGTGGGGGTCGGTCATACATTTGGACTCGATTGGGGCACTCTAAATGGGTCAAAGTGGGATTTTTCAAAACTTGACCCTACGGGACAAAAGTTAACAGTTGGGGGTAGTAGAATTCGTTTTAGAGGTATGGTTCCTTCGGCAAAGTTTCTTATTTTGATCCCTAGAATACGATTTTCACTGAGCCATGGGCGATTATTAAATCGACCCGCCCTAATATATATATATATATATATATATATATATATATATATATATATATATATATATATATATATATATATATATATATATATTTTACTTCCGCGAAATACAGGGTGGTTCTAAAGCTGCCTACACACTAGGGAACATGGTTGAGGGAACAAAAAATATCAAAAAATTTTGTAAACACGAAATGCACGCTCTCAACACGCACACACACACAAACGCACTCACACATTCACAAAAAATGTTCTCTTTTTTTGAGTACGTTCCCTAGTGTGTAGGCAGCTTAAAGTTTATGTACACAATTTAAGTGCATGTAGAATTAAAGTACATTAACATTTTTCAAAAATTTATTTATACCACATAAAGCCATTCCCCAATAAGCACATACACTTGTGCTCACGAAATTAAGTCAATTCAATTTTTATTTTAATTTTATTGTTGTTGCCTTTATTTTTAAAGATTAAAATAGTGGCTAAATTCGCCACGAAAGGCAAGGAGATGGTTCAGAAAATTATACAGAATTTTAACGTAATGTTTGTTTTTTCATTTTGTCACTTGTTTTAAGTGGGCGTGGCTTTTAACGAAAAATTAGCGATATCAACCTTTTATCAAATTACATAGTAAAATTTAGGCAGTACTGATCGGTTCTATACAAACTGTATATTTTTTTAAATTCCTATAAAATTTACTTAAGTCTTGCATTAGTTTTATCTTCAAATAGTCGCGAGACTTAAAATTGCAGCACTTTAAACATGACCAAATTTTTCCTTGTTTTTAGCGAGTTTTAATAAAGTTAACAGCACTGAAATTTTAAATTGAATAGTTTTATGCTTTTCTTACCACAATATAACAAATCAGTCAAGATTTTTTTTACGTTATAGTAAAAAGCATTTCATGTTAAAATTTCAGTGTTGTTAACTTTCTTTTAAAATCGCTAAAAACAAAGAAAAACTTGGTCATGTTTAAAGTGCTGCAATTTTAAGTCTGGTGACTATTTTTAGATAAGAATAATGCAAGACTTACGGAAATTTTATAGGATTTCCAAAAATATACAGTTTGTACAGAACCGATCAGTACTGCCTAAATTTTACTATGTAATTTGATAAAAGGTTGATATCGCTAATTTTTCGTTAAAAGCCACGCCTTATTCAAACAAGTGACAAAATGAAAAAACAAACATTACGTTAAAATTCTGTATAATTTTCTGAACCATCTCCTTGCCTTTCGTGGCGAATTTAGCCACTATTTTGATCTTTAAAAATAAAGGCAACAACAATAAAAATAAAATAAAAATTGAATTGACTTAATTTCGTGAGCACAAGTGTATGTTTTAGAAATTCAAGTGCTTTAAATTTTGCTTGAATTAAAGTAGATTTCAAATTCTAGCACTTGTTTATTTAACAAAAATTTTCAAACTTGAATTTTTGTTTCCCTTTTGCTGGAGTGTGCTATTGAAATAAAATGTAATGAAAGTTGTATTCAAGCCTTGAAACTGGAAAACAGGGCTGGAATTGAACTTTATTTCAACTTGAATTCCAGTGAAATTGTTTATAGGGTTCTTAGGCTTATAAAAATTGTAACTTTATACTTTGTGTTGAACCCTTTATTTGTGTTACAATTATTCTACTCTTAAATCTTTAGCACAAAATAAGTGCTTTAATAAACTTGTCTCCATTTTTCAGTATTGGGTTTCAGAAAACTGGCTGTGGCATCCTGTACCTAAAATCGAAGATTCACATCGTTTCCTATGCCGATTCACAATAAACATTTGCAAAAGGGAGAAACTTTAACCCCCAAAAAACATAGGGCCAGATGTGAACTTTTAAAACGCCGATAAACGTGTACTTTTTTTTTTTGTTCCCCCTTACCAGAATCAGTTGTCAGAACCTTGATTTTTTTTGTGTTGTACAGTATTATTGTATTAAGATTAAAATTACAAAAAATATAAAAATTCAAAAATTCATATTTAAAAAACGCCCTTTTTGAAAATTTCAGAATCTTTTAAGATCAGTTAGAGGTTTTATATAAAACAAAAATTGAGCAAAAAATAGGTTTTTGATTTTTTCGATTTTTAAAATTATAAAATTTCATTTTTTGAAGTTTTAAATATTGCATAACTTTGGAAAAAAAAATTTTTGTAATTTTTTTTCCGTTGGCAAAACCTCATTATATGATGAAAGAAAAGTTCTGACCAAAATTCATGCAAATCGAAAGGGGTCGATTCCAACAATTGGACCATTTGACAAAATAGCACTGAAATTTGTAAATATTTGGAAAACGAGATTCTTACAAGACACCTCAATAGCTAAATCGATTGGTCAAAAGGCTTACTTTTTTATAAAATTAATTTATTAAAACTTCTTTGACTTTAAATTTGTATATAAAACGCCAAAATACCTTAAGCGTATTTCAAAAAAGAGACAGAATTATACAAAATTTTTAAAATCCAAAGAAGAAAAGAACAAATTCTACTCTACAGAGTGCAGTACTCCCGCATTGTGAATCGACCTTAAATGAGTATAATCATTGAATTATTAACCACATGTGGAAGCAAAATTCTGGAATTTCTCTTCTTTATTTTCATGTAAAGTCATTGATCAACAATAAAAATAAATTAAAATGATTTTGAAAAATCTTGCCATTAATGCAAACGCCAGAAGAAATGGAAGAGAATATACGAAAAAACAAATAAATAAAAAAGAAATAAATTTAAGTGGAATTTCCGTTTGACAATCATAAGTGAAATACAAAACAAAAATTATTATTTTTTTATTTTTAAAGAAAAATTATATACAACACACAGATACAAACAGACACACACACACAAACTAAACAAAAGAAAGAAAATTGCATTTCAACAAAATGTAAATAAATCGTTAAAAATTTAAAAACGCAAAAATTAACACAAAAATATAAACAAATTATATGTAAAGAAACCAAAAACCATATAGTCATTTAACAACGTAATTATTATATACTGAAAGTGTTAGAGAAGTAGAGAGAAGAATTTATAATAAACAGGGCTGAGACTTTCAAGCACTAAAAATTTAAAATCAGCCAATAAAACATGCAGCAAAAAAAATGGAAAATATATTTTTATAATATGCATTTAAATGGATATAGACACTATAAAAATAAAAACTAAATTGCACAAAAATTCCAAACTTAAAACAATTTGCAACAATATTTTGAAGATTTTTAAAAATTAATTTTTAACTCCAGAGGGTTGGTTTCAAATTGGAATGTAATAGAAGTGTGTCTAGAAGATTATGACATGATTTTGCTGTTTTTAGTTTTGGTTTACGAATTCTAACTTTTGTGTATTTTTAAATATGTATTTATATCTAAATAAATTTTTTTTTTTTTTGATATGTACAAATATTCAATGAAATCGAAAATAAGCTAAAAATATGCACTTAAATGTAAAATATTCAAATATGAATTTAAACAAAATATGAAAAAATATAAATTTAAATTGATGCCATTTGTTGCAATTTCTTTAAGTCGGGCAATTATTTGTTCAAAATCGTTTTTTTTTTGGTACTGAATACAAACATGCATTTACATAAAAGTCGCTGCTCTGATAATGAACAAATTATATTTACTTAATAAACAAAAGATTGATATTAACAAAAAATAATAAAAAATTGTGGTGAAATTTCTTTTTTAAATAACTTTCAATATTTTTTTATCTCAACGCAAATAATTTGAATGAGAACAGTTGAGGTTGTAATAAAGTAACCCAGCAGACATTTTAATAACAATTTCTAGTTATTTGTTTGTGTTGTATGTATTTGTATTTTTTACTGTCACGAATCAAAGTTTTCAAAATGGAATTTCTGTTAAAACAAACAAATTCGGTAACAAATTTACCTCTCTTATTTAGAAATCTAACAAGAAATGAATTTTAATGATTTCTCTTAAATTTCACTAGAATTTCTGCCTAATATAATATTAAGTAGGAAAAATAGTAGATACATATAAAAACGTATGAAACATTTGATTTATGTAGACACATAACATTACTATATTTATATCCCGTTTCCCTGGAAATCGGATTATGCACCGTAGAGTTTTAGATCTTAGATTATTGGGCACACTTTGCTGTTTTCAATCCAGTACATTTGAACGACTATATGTATTAATTTTACAAGGTAAAGAAAATTTAGTGATTTAAAAACAATAAAATATGCACAGTAGACCTTGATTTAGAATGTCGTTAGTTTCGGCATTTAAAGTCAGATTTAAAAGTGTGATAAATCAATATTTTTGGCTCGAGGAGACCAGTGTTTTGCTATAAAGGATAAATCCAATGAAAAAAAATTTAAGAAGGCGACCTCTACCAAAAAAATAAAAAAATTTCTACTTGGTTTATCGAAAAATTTCTTTAGCAAAAGTTTAATGATTTTTTGCGAGCTTTAATTTTCTGACATTAAGGTTGCAGCAACTGAGATCTGGTGGGTAACTACTAGAACAGGATACTTGAGGTCAATGGCCCTTAGAGCAAAACACTGGTCTCCTCGAGAGAAATACATCGATTATACTTTAAAATCCGACATTTAAATGCCAAAAATATAACGAAATATGTAAAATGGCGACCCCTAAGTTCGGTAAAAAAAAAATTTTTTTTTGGAATTGCCTTGCAAAAATACTTCATATTGAGTGGATAAAACTTTATTAAAAAATAAACAATTTTTGTAATTTTTTATGGAAATTTTTTTTATTTATTTATATATATGAAAAGCACTAAATTTTTATTATTTTAACTCAGAAAATCGGTGATGATAAAGCTATTTTAGTTTATTTCAGGGATGCCATTTTAAGGGTAACACTATTTCATTATTTTATGCAACAGTATTACGATAATTTATTTAACAGAATTTTAAGTATAGAGGTATTTTAGTAATGTTAATTTAAATATAACCGTATTTCGGGTATTTCAATTACCACATTTTAAGGTTAACGATATTCAGATGACTGTAATGGTATGACAGTATTGGTACAGACTGCCAACTTTGGAAAAAAGTTAACTCGCACCGAGAAATGTCAAAAGTTGGTTTTCGGTCTCATCAGCTTCTTTCTTTCTTTTAAAAGTTAAAATTAGAGGAAATTTAAAAGAAAAACGCTAACAGAAAATATTGTGAGTACTGGAAAGTACAAAAGCGCTAAGTTGGCAACGATTCGTTTACTCTTTGTTCTTCAATGTTGCCAACTATTAAAATCTTAAAAAAACGGTAATCGGCTGTGAACACTTTTTTAACATAAGGATCTGTTTATATACATATTACGAAAATAGTCTAAACGAAAGGAATTGACAATTACTTTTGTCAAAAATAAATGGAAATCAAAAACAAATTTTCCTTACTTTGCTTTTGTTTAAAGCATTTTCATAATGCACAAACCAGGGCTAAGTGTAGTGTTCAGGTAGTCTAAACTAACTTTCTAAACCATAAAACTGCATAGTCTTAATATAAGTAGGTACCTCAATCGTAAGTAACACACTTTATAATCCTAAGATTTCGAAGAAAAATATAATTTAAGTATTAGATTTGTAAACGCCAAAAAAATAGTGTAAATGATCAACATTAATCCTTTCACTAACGACTTTTAGATGTGGATTTATTTTTATTTTAACTTCAGATTCCTGTTAAGGGTGGTCATTAAATTATGAAAATATAGGGTGACCGCAGATTTTTTTTACAAATAAAACACATCAAAATTGGTCAAAACTATATTTTTTTTTATTTCATCATGTTTACTAGTCTATGGCATTTACGTATAAAACACAATATCCGTTAAATGACCACCGCGACTTCTCTGGAAACAGAAAATGCGGGTATCGAAATTTTTCATGACTTTTTGGCATTGTTCGGGCTGTATATCATTTATAACGCGTATGATTTCGTCCTTCATCTCTGGAATCGTCTCTGGCTTATTAACATAGACCATACCCTTCCCAGAGAGAGAAGTCCAATGGTGTCAAATAACAAGATCTAGGCGGCCATTTGACCTCGTTGTTTCTTGAAATAATGCGTCCTGGGAACTTTTTTCGCAATAGGGTCATTGTTTCATGCGCTGTATGGCAAGTGGCAAGTCCTGTTGAAACCACATGTGTTCCAAGTCCATGCCATCTAATACAGGCAATAAAAAGTTTCTTATCATGTCACGATAAAAAAAAACAATCCCGCAATGCTTGAAATGCACTTCTTCCACAACGACCATGATTATGATACGTGAGAAATATCTTAACTAGTGCCAACAATGGAACAATGGAATTTTATCTAAATGATTCCCAAATTTATAAGAGCACATCGACTCAACTGTTTACGATGAGTTAAATGGTGCATTTTTCCCAGCCAAGTAGGCGCGTCTCTGTAAAAATTTAAGCCAAAAAGCTTTTCCATCGTCCGCCTTGTTTACTAATTTTCGAAGAGTTTTCAACTCGGGGATATGTTCAACAGTTGCCAACTTTAAAGGGAGCGTGACGGAAAAAAACTCCGGGTGGAATATTATTTGTTGGACAAAGTTTCATCAATTTCGGAACTCATTTCGTTAAACTTTAATCACCAACTTTTATACTGAAGAATTCACTCAATTGTTTTTTTAAGACAAAATTTTAAAACCGTTATCGGTATTGATTACTCAAAAAATTGATCATATTTGGAAAAAAAATCAAACGATGAAAATTCTTTCGACTGATCGATCATATTGGGAACAAAAAATAAATAACGTTAATTTCCTATACAATGTAGTAATAACTCCCGATACAGGTTTTTCCGCGAAAAACCATACTTTCAGGCTCCCAAAAAAGAAGTTTTATCAGTGGTAAAATGAGGCGCCCACACTGAATTTAAGCAGTTAGTTTTGTTCGATTTTAAAACAAGTCAATTTTTAAAATTTTGAGCGAAATAATTCCCGATATAGCCATTTCCGCGAAAAAAGTATACCTTCAGAATCTTAAAAGGAGTTCTATCAGTGGTATAGTAAGTTGCCCCAAACTGAATTTAAGAAGTGATTTTTTCTATTTTGATACAACAGAGGTTTTAAATTGCCTAAATTTTAATTAAATATTCAACAAATTTACTATTTTACTTGCAGTAAAAAGTTTAGTATAAAGGATTCAATCATTAAATTTATGTTTTTCTAAAAAATTTCTTTAAAAATAGTACAATTTTGTCTGCAAAATAACAGCTGATTAAGCAAAACAAAAAGAGAAGTTGACCACACTGAAGAGAGAATTTTAAATGCAAAAATGAAAGAGAAACCTCAAAATAAAAAATTTTTAATTCCTAAAATAAGGATAAAAATTGTTTATCATTTAAACAAAATAAAAAAAAGATATAGAAAAAATTTCTAAATGTGTTCTATATTAATGCTTAAATTTATTTTTAGGTAAATTAAAGGTAAATTACTTACATTTGTTAGACAATTTTTTTTGTAAATAATCCAAAGTAGTTGAATAAATATTCCAAAACAAAAGTATTTATTGTGTTATTATTCCTCTATGGTTCCGATGTTTGTAAATTCAATAATAAAACTAAACACCAAAAAAACAAAACGCTTGCAGAAGGGTATTTTCATACAGGCAAAAAACTCTTCGAAAAATGTCGATGATGATGATTAGTATATCCAAAAAAGGAAGTTTTACAAATAAAATATATTTGTGTTATATAGAGATGAGTTTTGTTGTTGTTTTATTTGTTTGTTTGTTTACAGTACCTGTTTTTGTTGTATCCTGTAAAATTTCATATACAAAGAGAATATGAAAATGACGTTGACATCAACATCTACTACTACATCATCTAGAACAACATAATTAACATCATGATGATTATTACGAAGTATAATAACAACAACAACAATACAAAAACTTCTTATACACTTTTACACTTTGTTGTGTATGCTAAAATGATTGCCAATGAACTGCGCGTTCCACAAAACAGAAATAACAGCAGCAGCAGCAGCTCAAAGGCAACAAAAACATTTTTTTTCTTCTTTTAACTTAATTTTTTTTTACTTTTTTTGTTTAATATGAATTTTTCATTGAAAATAACTCACTTTAAATTAGTTTTTATAATTGTTGAGGTTTTTGTTGCACTTTTTTATATTATTAATTATTATAATTATTTCAATTTATTGAATTTTTCTTAATATTTCATCGCCACACTTAATTTTTTTTATGGGCGACGTCGTCGTCGTTTTGTTGTATATTCTCTATTTGTTAAATTTTTTGCACATTTTTCTTCTTTAAATCTTTTAATATATTTTTGTGGCTATTTTTTAAATTATTTTTATTAAATTCTTTTTTGTGGCATTAAAACACAAAAGTTTATTACACAGTTTTCGAAAAGACGATAGGTAGGTAGGGAAGAGAGAAAGACGGACAGCGAAAAACACAACGTATAAAGAAAAATGAAAAATTTACCGCCGCACGGCGTTGTCTTCAGCAATTTGTGTCAGGTGAAATTTTAAATGCATTTTTTCACGTTAATTATTGCAATTTCTTAAAAAACTTTATTAAATTCGTGTTTATTTCCATTTCGTCTTTAAGTTTTATATAAATTTATGTAATTTCTGTTAGTTTTTTAACAAAAAATATTAATTTTTCTTTTAAGCCACAGAGAAGTATAAAAAAATTCACACTTTTTTTCTTTATTCCACACCGACACAGTGATACTTTATTCTTGTGTAGTCAAATCAGGGATGATGGAGTTAGTACTATAGTAAATATTATGATACTATTACCACCAATCACTCATTTGGTACTATATACAAATTTCCCAATTTTTTAATTAAGCCCGGTATTTTTATCCAATTTTTTAGAAAAAAAAACTATATAAAAAAAATTATTTTTCACTTGAGTGGAATTGTTACGAAATTACAGGACCATTTGGAATAGACAGAACCATTTAAAAATGTAGCGAAAAAGTAGTATTTAGCTGTTTATAGCTTTCTAACGAATATAAAAAAATTATGAAGTAAAATTTATTTTTACAGTTTTTGGTCTTAAATGCTTAATCTTTTGTGTTGTCATTTCCTTGTGAATGCTGTTTGATGACAGTAAATTGTTCATGCATATAAGCAAAATGTGTGTTCCAATATATTGGGTAAAATAGCTCTACCCAACTTTTTTTTATACATTATAACTTTTTTAGCCAAAATATTTATTAACTCTCATAAGCTTTTAACTAAAAGATACGTTTTTTAGGGGTGTTTTCTCTCGTAAATGGGTCTTAACGTCCAAATCAGCGCTTGAAATTATAATGCTTATTTTAATAAATTCTAATAAAAGTGTTTTTGTTTTGCAAGTCGGTGAATAATTCATAATTATATTAAATCAGTAATTTAATGTTGAATGCAATACCTTGCATTTATTTTTTAATAATTTTTAAATCAAATTATATGGAAAAAGTACAAATATTTTGTACTATTTTTAATAATATTTGGTACCGAGTTCACATTCAATTTTATCAGCCCTGAATCAAATGTATAAGAACAGCGGAACAAAGCAGATTTTACAAAAATTTCCCATTAAATGCAACCCTGTCAACATATAGGGAAATTTGTATGAAATACACACACACGGACAAAAATAAGAGATGGCTCTTATAAAACATAATAAATATAAACAAATATGTAAAGAATTAACTTAAAAAATAATCTAACTTATTATAAATTCTAAAATAGCACATAAATGAGCTTAAATATTTGTATATTAATATATAACATAGCACGAAGAATTTCCCTTTTTCAAATACCCTACAGAATTGTATTTAATAAGCCGTAGTGCTGCCAGATATTTGGAAATTTAGGACCGTTAAAATAAATTGAACATCAATAGAGGTTTATAACTACAATTTATACTTAACCAAAAACTGTAAAAACAAACTTGTGTTTATCTGTCAAAATCCATACAAATTTGGAATAAGAAACTTAACGTTTTTGAAACTACTAGTCGTTGTAGTGTAAATTGGGTTTAAAAGAAATTATCAGTATTGGTAAAAACTAATGCCTTTTTATTGCCATTTTCTTCAGTAGTTTAAAAATATTTTGGAAAAATATAACAAAAAACATATTTTTCTTTCCATTACAAAGAAAATATTTTATTACTGCATTTTACTTAAAATTTGAAGTCAAAATTCAAAATGGCACTCCATTAATTAGCTTTTTTCACGTAGAATAATTTCACACCAAACTTTTTGTTAGGACGATACAACAAATAGCAAACCCCTTGTGAACAACCGTAATAATTGTTTAATTTTATAACAAAGACACGATCATAATAAACACAAAAATTAGAAAAATAATAGTTTTATATTAAATTTTAGTGAAAACAAAATCTACATACTTTACATGTGAAATTCATTATCACGAAAAATACTTTTTGTATGGAGTATAACAGTTTTTTCATATGTTGGTAGAAGATAGGGTTGCCACATTCCAAAAAACTTGTTAACTCTTTACAAGTCGATTAAACCACATTTTAATCTTTTTGATTAACAGTTAATCCAACTGTTAATTTGGTTACTCCTGTATTCAAAATACTAATTGTATGCAATGCTTTTCTTTTTGATATAATGACGGTTGGTAAAACTGAAATTTTTTGTAAATTCTCCTTTGAAAATTACATTTGGTATTCTCAATACCAAATCGAAATGGATGGACATGGATATGAATAGATAGCTAGTGAATCAAGCTTAAAGAAAATTGATGATAATTTAACAATTCACACCACCAAACGGGAAGTATTTTATATGGGTAGCAAACATGTAACATATTTACACGCAAAAGAAAACTGCTAAAAAAGAGGAAACTCAAGTGAAACTCATCGAGAAAAATATTTTATTTATATAGAGAATAACAGGTTTTTGACGTGAAAACCAAGCAACTTACTATGCTTGGTATTTTATTAGAAAAAAAAAGAACTTTGTGAAAAATGTTTAAAACACTGAACAGAATGCGAAGCCAAAAGACTTTGAATTTAGCGACCCTTCCCAATTTGAAAATCCTTCAAGTACTAATAAAATAATATTACACAATCCGTAAATTCCGTGGACTGTATAACAGTTGTTTTTTCCCAACATATTATCCGTAATCTCCTACATCCACATTTATTCATGTGGCATCTCTATAGCATTTTGTAGTGTTGTATAATATCTTAAAAAAAATCCCACTATTAAAATAATTTCCCTTAAAAATGTATTCCTTATTTGCTTCTCCATTTAATAAGCTAGTCATCTCGCTCTAATGAATTTTATTTTATTTCTCTTTAGCTTTATTTCTTTTGTTTTACTGACACTGTTGCCGACTTGTTGGGCCATAAACCACAAAATTTTCCAAGAAAAGCGCTAGAACCCACTAAAAATAATTTAGAGGGAAAACCTAGTAAAGCTTAGCGCTAAATAATGAAAAACATTTATTTTTCGAGCATAACACCTATGTTTTCAGTAAATAACAAAGTTTTTTTTATTAATAAACTTCGGGCATTACATCTCCTTTTTCAATAAAAATCGCTTTTTTCTACATATTTTGTATTGTAATAAAAAAATTACAGAATATAAAAAAAATTAATATTTTAAATTTGTATTAAAAATATGTGACAAAATATGTATTAATAAAAAATTTGGCCTTTAAACTTTAAATGACATATGTATATTAGGCTGGGTCGATTTGTGGGGAGGCAAAAAAATCGCCCATGGCTCAGGGAAAATCGTATTCTAGGGATCAAAATAAGAAACTTTGCCGAAGGAACCATACCTCTAAAACGAATTCTACTACCCCCAACTGTTGACTTTTGTCCCGTAGGGTCAAGTTTTGAAAAATCCCACTTTGACCCATTTAGAGTGCCCCAATCGAGTCCAAATGTATGACCGACCCCCACTAACTTTGGAGGGCCGATCCACCCATGCCAGTGGTACACCCCCTGGAACTCCCCTGGGGGGTTCCCCATACAAACATTTTAAAAAATCACCATTTTTGGCACTTTATTTTATTATTTTTTATTTATTTTATTTATTTTTATTATTTTATTTATTTTTTCTCTTTAGAAATTTATTTAGTCAGAACATATGTAAATGAAAAAATTAATTTAACTTAGTAATAGAAAAGAAAATAAAAAAAATTACTGTTTGAAGTCTTTTTTGCTTTCAAGTCTGGGCATTTTTTCTTTTCTATTACTAAGTTAAATTAATTTTTTCATTTACATATGTTCTGACTAAATAAATTTCTAAAGAGAAAAAATAAATAAAATAATAAAAATAAATAAAATAAATAAAAAATAATAAAATAAAGTTACAAAAATGGTGATTTTTTAAAATGTTTGTATGGGGAACCCCCCAGGGGAGTTCCAGGGGGTGTGCCACTGGCATGGGTGGATCGGCCCTCCAAAGTTAGTGGGGGTCGGTCATACATTTGGACTCGATTGGGGCACTCTAAATGGGTCAAAGTGGGATTTTTCAAAACTTGACCCTACGGGACAAAAGTCAACAGTTGGGGGTAGTAGAATTCGTTTTAGAGGTATGGTTCCTTCGGCAAAGTTTCTTATTTTGATCCCTAGAATACGATTTTCACTGAGGCATGGGCGATTATTAAATCGACCCGCCCTAATGTATATATATATTCCTCTAACTCCCACTGGAGCATAGGGCGCCAAAATGACATTAATCTTTAAATATCTCTTTTTTATTAATAAACTTCGGGCATTACATCTCCTTTTTCAATAAAAATCGCTTTTTTCTACATATTTTGTATTGTAATAAAAAAATTACAGAATATAAAAAAAATTAATATTTTAAATTTGTATTAAAAATATGTGACAAAATATGTATTAATAAAAAATTTGGCCTTTAAACTTTAAATGACATATGTATATATATATTCCTCTAACTCCCACTGGAGCATAGGGCGCCAAAATGACATTAATCTTTAAAATTGTTTTCAAGTTTTTATGAACCATAGGCGAAGGACCGATTTTTATAACGCAAAGGCAGTCGACAAAAAAAGACTTGAATTATCTGTACAAGTTTTGCACCCTACGAAGACGTTTAAATCTTTTACAAACACTATAAATAACTAGATTTTACCGCTTAATTAAAATTTCGTTTAAAATTTTTGTTTTTGAAGAGGAATTGTAAAGCTGTTCCGAAATTGTTTCAAAGCAAAATATTTTAGTGTGAATACAAGTCTAAAATGCGGAAACAAGTTTTTTATTTTCTTTTGGAAATTTGGAAATATTATTTTTCTGATATTTGTCAAAAATTCAGTAATGGCGACAAAACAGAAATTCCTCGATGTTATGAGCAGATTTGTATTTATCCATTTGAAATGAAAATATCTTAATTGTGACTGAAATTATTTATATTGAGAATGAACATTTGTCGATTGTGAATTAATATTCCATTTATTTTAAAATTTTCAGTTGCAAAAGAGCTGCTAAACACATTCTCCCCGCTATGAGCAATAAAAAAAACGCTAGATTAGCGGGAAAAGCCGCAACAGTGTTGGCTCCGCACGTTGAAAAAAAAATTCACCCGTCGACTACGCTTATCTTCTACTATTACCCAGTATTGAGCACTTGTAGAAATAAATCTGTAAAAATAGGAGGAAAAGCAACTAAAAATTAGTTAAAAATGATACTGCTAAAAAAACTGTTAATTTAGCAGATTTTTTTTTGCTAAATTCTAGTAAAATAAGATTATTAAAAACAGTCAAAAAAGCTGTTAAATTTACAGAATTTTAGTTATATTTAAATTAAATTTAGTTAATTGTAAAATCTGCAGAAAATCTTGCTAAATATTAGTAGACTAAAAGTAGCAAAACAAACTGTTATATCTACAAAATTTTTGTTATTTTTAATCAAAATTCAGTTTAATACAAATAGCAGTCTATCCCGTTAAATTAACAGAAATATTTGCTAAAAAATAATAAACTGCTGTCTTTAAAAGGCTCGATTTTTATTTGCATTTAAAAAAAAAATCGAAAAAAAAATTTTGAAAATATTAATTTTTTTGTGTTTTTTTTTTTGGGCTACATTTATTTAGCAAAATTTTTTGCGGATCTCAGCAGGTTAATTTGTATCTAGAGTCTAAATATTACGGCTTCTGGCATTTGCTAAAAAAAAGTGTGGGGCACTCTGGGTGCCATCGATTCTGGGGGTTATCGTTTTTCAACTGGTTAGGTTAGCCAGGTATATAACCAGCTAGCTCAATCTAACCTAGATATGAACCTGCCAGGGGAAGGCCCGATATCCGATATAATCTGATTCAATTTAATAACTTTGTAAAAGCACAAATGAAACAGTAGTTTTACAAATTATTTTCTTAAATTTAGTTTCGTTATATTTAACACAAAATGTAGTTAAAATTAACAAACCGGTTTTAAGTCAACAATACCTTTTGTTAAATTTAATAAATTTTTCTGCTGAGCCAACAGACATATTATTCTGAGTGCAAGTTATGATATTTATCACACTTCTATTGAATACCCCTGACAATTCTCTCAGGAAAGGGATATATACCATCTTAGTCTATACATATCTACACTCAAAATAATAAGTCTGTCAAAATTTATTCCTATTTTTTGGCTTAAAAAATTAACAAATCTAAATTTAAGTAAAAAATTAGTAAAACTACTATTTTATACAGAATAGTAAAATTTTCAAATTTAGGGTGTCGGGACCCTCCCTGGGCCTAGTCCTTATCATCTAAGGTATTATATTATGGCCCATATCTTGCTTAGTTTTCGAGATATGGGCCGTTTTATGAAGTAAAAAACTTTTATTAAAAATTGCCGAGGGTCCAAGGCCTCACCAAGGTTCATTTTTGGATAGAGATAACCTTTTTACGAGGGTGTTAGATGGTTAGGGGTAGTTGAAATTTTCAATTTTGCTCTACTCTCTTAGTTTTCGAGATATGGGTCATTTTAAAAATCGGGAGGGAAAAATAGCGCCATCATTAGAACTTCGGATACACCGGCTAATAACAGAAACATGAAAATATTATGTTTTATCAATAAATTTTGTAAAATTTAACGAATGGGTTCTTAAAAATTAGTTATAAATAATTTTGAAAATTAACACACAAAATTAGTCAAAGTACTGAGGATTTTTAGTATTGCGTTAAATCAAGATAACTAGAATCTTTGTTTAAATCAGTGTTTAAACTAAAAATTTGTTAAAAATTAGTCAAATCGATTTGAAACCCGTTTGACAGATTTCTATATTGACGCATTATTTTAAGTGTAGTCGACGTGTAAATTGAACTTTATGGTGTAAAAATTACAATCCTTGGTTTGGAAACTTTCATAAATAATATCATAAAAATTGTCAAATATGAGTTATATATTTTACTGTGGAATTTTATTCAATTTTTTTTTGTTTATTGTTGATTATCGTGTTTGTTAAGAAAATATTTCTTTATTATATTTTTATATAATTAACAAATTCATGGAATGATTACAAATGTTTAAATATTGTTGTTTATGATTTTAATTAGCTTATTTTATTAATTTACAATTAATGATGAATTTTTATGCGTTTTTTCTTCTATTTTTTTTTTTTTTGTTATTATTACATTTACTTGATTATACATAATTTATATAAGGGGGATTAATAAATAATTTTTTGGATTTTTATTTAAATATATTTTTTTTTTAATTTTTATAAAATAAATCAGTCTATGAAATATTTTAGTTAATTTTTTTTTGTCAGTATATAATAAATGTTCATACACAAATATTTTGTTTTAATTATGAATTAAAAAATAAATAAATAGCGATAGAGGGTTTTTTAAGCTTTAAATTAACAAAAAAAAAATATTTACAATATTTTGAAACATTTCTTTGAAATAAATGGGTAGTTTTATAAAGTTATTAAATAACATATTTAAGCTTTTAAAGCTGCATTTTCCATCAGGGTGATTAACTTTGTCATTACTAATTCTATTTGTAAAGTTGTAAAGGTTGTTTATTATGTTTACCTAAGTTTTGGCAAAAATTTATGCACAAAAAGATTTTATCTTAAAACTTCGGGGAAAAAATTACTTCAAAATTATTTTCTGTTCGTTAATCAACAAATAAATGCTGATTTATTAGCTTATTTTTTTGTAAACTTTTCTAAGTTTTTATTCCATTTTATTCGAATGAAATAACAAAATATATAAAGTTACCTAAGTTGTTCTTTTCTAATTTAATTTAGTAAATATTATGTGTTAAGAAAATGATATTGCAAGGAAAAATAATTTTACTTTTTTCTACACTATTTTCTGAAAAAAATTCAAAATTTTAAGTATTTCTTTTTTTATAAAATATCAGCAAAATTTCAAAAACTTTTCATTATATGAACTGCTGCTCTGCAGAAGTACCTTCAGATTTGAAATTTATTTTCAGAAGTATTTTCTACAGAAAAAAGTTACTGTTTTTTACATTTAATTCTTTCCATAAAAAGAAATCAGTCTTTGGATTATAAAAAATGTGTAATTAATTCATCGCACTTCAAATTTGAAGTAAAAATTCCTTAGAATAGAAATAGAAATTCATTAGAAACGTATTTAAAATTTAAAAAATTTTAAACTGTAAAAATTTTTAGTTAAAACTAGTTAAAAATTACTTTGCACAAAAAACTGCTGAAATTAGCAGAATATTTTTGCTAAATATTAGTAAGATAGGAAAAATAAAACTGTTAAATATAAAGAATTTTAATTATATTTTAGTTAAATTTTAGTTAATAGAAAATAACAACTTAACCTGCTAAAATCAGCAAAAAAAATTTACTTAATAATTAGCAGACCTCAAAATAACAAAAAAATTAAAATTTTTAAAGTTTCGGCGATTTTTTTAAAGCAAATAAAAATCTAGCCTTCTGAAATCAGCAGTTTAATATTTTTTTTAGCAAATATTTCTGTTGATTTTACAGGATAGACTGCATGCAACTAAATTTAATTTAAAATTAACAAAATTTTTTTAGATATAGCCAATAATTTTTGCTATTTTTCATCTACTAATATTTGGCAATAATTTCTAATATTCAATTCTGTAAATTTAACAGTTTTATTTTTGCTGTTTTTATTTAAATTTTTTTTTCAGCAGTGAATTTTAACTACTTTTTAGTAGTTTTTTCTGCTATTTTACAGGTTTATTTCTATGAACAGAAAAATCAAACTAAGTTTGTTTTTATATATTTATGTAGTTAAAATATTATTTGTTTTCTTTTAAATCTAAATATGTTTCTACTTATTTTTAATATGCGAAAATAAAATAAAAATTGTTGATATATTGATTTAAATACGTCTATTTTAAATAGAATAATATTTACTTTTATAAGATTCATACTTAATTTAAAATTTTCATAAAACAATGCGCTGTTAATTCGCATATGATATAATAATTGATCTATGATTTTTTTCTCTGTGTACTTTTCTCAACATAAAATCTCTCGGATTGTGTGATATTTCTCTATAAAAGTCTAACAGATCCTGAGCATTTTTACCATATCGAAAATTTGTTTAATTGTTATAATTTTTTCGTCTTTAGATTTAGAGAAAGTTTATCATAGAAAAGTGTTTAAATTTTTTGAATATTTTAAATGCTAACAGAAAAAACCATTCTGAAGATTTTTTTTACAAAAGCCCGAAGATGTATTACCCGATAATACAAGTTAGTTATAATTAGATTGTAAATTGAATTTTAATAATTTTAAAGCTTTTGGAATTAAGTTTAAGTAAATTAATTCTTAAGGCACATCTACACGAGAGAGAAAATTGCCAGAGATAGAGCAAAAAACACCTCCTAATAGCTTAAATCATTCACAATAGAGCTAATTAGAGGTGTTTTTTGCTCTATCTCTAGAAGTTTTCTCTCGCGTGTAAATGAGCCTTTAGAGAATGGTTTGACATTAAATATAGTTTTTGATGAATTCATTTTAAATTGATGAAATTCTGTTAAAGCTTTGTTAAAATAATTACTTCTAAATCGAATCGAATAGAAATCAATAGAAGTATATATTTAGTTAACCCATAAATCAATGGAACTGAATAATAAATTGGTTTTAGTAACCGGTTTTCAAATAATAGCCATTCTAAAACCATTTATTTGAATTGACTTTTTTTAAATAAAAAAATAATTACAGTATTTTATAAAAATATCACGGATTAACAAATATTCTAAGCAATATGCAGTGTTTCTAAATCCTAGTAACCGATTTTTAAAACCGAGTAACCGAATTATACTTAGCGAGTAACCACCCTTTCTTTCATTTTTTTTTGGTTTAAGCTTAATTTCTTACTTAATTTTAATTCATTTTCTTTTTAAGAATTTTATAAAAAAAATTTACCAATTACCCAGTTCAAAATTTAGGTACAACAATGATAGGTATGACCTCCACTACCACCAACCGAACCATTTGCAGAAGCACCATTTTTCAATATATAATCATTATGGACTAAAGCATTGGTAGAAGTTTTACTATAACTAGTCTGGGCCTGATGCGAAGAGTTGTTAATGGCATGCATGGTCTTACAAGAAAATTGTCGATGATTTGCCGAATCCTAAAGGAAACATAATCATTAGTTTTCTTGGCAAATTTTAAACAAAATTACAGAGTTAGATATTTACCTTGGGTTGTATGGGAAAACAGCACCATAATATGAAGGCCACAAATGCTACAAGAGTACCAACCAGTAATATAAAATCCTCAATGGTCTAAAAGAAGTGTTTTGAAAGAAATTGTTAAACATTTAATTAAAATTCTTTAATTTGTTTTTCTTTAGTGTCTTTTACTTACCGGCTCTTCATTGAACAAAACATTATTGATTACATATGAAAAATTATCAAATGGTGTCATGTTGTTTAAAATTTATTAAACCTTTTTAGTTTCTTAATTAAATCTTTTTTTAAATTTTCTTAGAAATCAGCAAAAAATTTTACAATTTTAATATCTTGCCATTAAAAATCTCTTTTTTTATTTAAGCAAATAAACCTTTAGCAACAACAGTTTTAATAATAAAAAAAATGTCGTAATTGCAATGTCAAACTCAAAGGCAACTTGAAATTTGCTCTCTTTTTACTCTCTATTTCATCCTTAATATACTCCTTTGTTTGTTTAATTGTCAGTTTATTTCACCCTCTTTTTCTCTCTCTCTCTCACGGTGCTAGTCTTGACCGGTAGTAAAATGGTTTTACTTCTACTAAGGGGTGTTTTTTGTTATGATTGTCATTGCATTTTAGTTATGATATATAAAACAATAAATCTTTTGAAATCCTTGCAAAACTTATATTTATAAGAAATTTTAAACTACAACACTTTAGTCCTTTAATAAGAGGAAAATATCCTTGCAAATAGGATTAAAAGTTAATTTTTTATCAGAAAATTTGATTTTAAGCCCAATCTTTTTTATTATTAATATATAATAAAATAAATCTTGTCTATGGAGATTATAAAAATGCACTTTTTCTCGCTCTTTATTTGAATCCTTTTGAATGTTCTTTCGGCAAAACTGTCAAAATTTCTTTTTTATTTCATGCAATTCACAATAGTTTAAAACAGCCACTATTACACAAGGGCATATAAAAGGGATATCTCTTATATTACTTTTTGTTGTATTAAATTTATTGCATGAAAACTGTTAAATTGAGTGTAAAGAGCGTAAATTGGCAATCACACCTAAATACTAAACACGCGTTTAGCCAAAACGAGTGTAAAAGAATAAAGAAGTTTTGTAATAGAATAAAGAGCTTAAATATGTTTGTTTAGCTAAACTCAGCCTAATAGGCCATTTACATGAACAAGATATAACTAAATCGCATTTTTGTTCTTTATTCTATTACCAGATAAGGTAATTTTTTGACACTATATGCTAATAGAATAAAGAACCAAAAACGAGGAGATTAGTAATCTCGTTCATGTGAATGGCCCTGTTATAGGCATTATAGTTGTTGGAAAATCATGTGATTTTGCTTTTTTGAGGTAGGATCAGGGCTTCACTTCCATACGGATGTTTCGAAAATAGATGAAAGGCCTGGGTTTGGCTTCTACAGCTGCGACCCCTCTGTTGGACAATGCTTCAGCCTCTTGGATGATAATACCGTCTTTTAGGACGATATCAGAGCGAGCATAAAATTTATTAATATTGAAGGGAACATCGAAAATACAAGGATCTTTCACTACCCACGGGAGCAAGGAGGAAATCAATAACTTAACTTTCCGTGTTCCATAGCACTTAACCCCACGTAAGCAAAATAACAAGAGGTATACACTGAGAAAAATGCAGAGCTAAATCAACTATTACATCATATTCTCAGGGAACTTCTACAGTCAGAATTTGTTTATTGTTGTTTCAAGTGACAATAACAAAAGAAATGTAAATTTTAACTACATTCGTAAGTCATTCAAAAAACAAACAGCATAAAATACTGAGAATTCGTAACAGTAATTTTTTTTAATAAACCAAAAATATATATGAAAGTAATTTTTGTTAGTTGTTTTGACTAATTTGTGGTTCATTTTATTAACAGTCAAAAACAAAATAAAATGTAAGTTGCATTTATCGTAATGAAATGTTAGTGGTCCTGTTTTCATGAGAAATTCCATTTGTTTTTAAATATTTAATTTTAAGGGAATGTGAATTAACATCACATTTATTATGAACATTTTTAAATTTAGTAAAAACCTTATTAAATTAAATATAATGCTAGTTATAATTAACTTTTTCTTAAGTAAATTAATTTGTCAATATTATAGATTTTGTTTTCACATTTTAATAAAAATAAGTATAAACATATTTAAATTTTTCCTATAAAAAAACCCTGTGAGAATTATTGATTTCTGTAAGGCAAAATTTAATTTTGAAACTTTTGGGAATTGCAATTCAGAAATTATCAATTGGAATTCCGAAAATATAAACTGAAATTCAGAATTTCCATTTAAAATTGAGAAAACATCAATTCAAAATAAAAGTTTCCCTTTTAAATCCCGGAAATATCGCCTTAACCTGAAGAATATATCATTTGAAGTTCACAATATATCAATCAAAATCAGAAAAACATTAATTGTAATTCAAAAAATATCAATTGAAAATCGGTAATCTTCAATTAAAATTAATAAAATAACAATTGAAATTCAGAAATTATAAATTAAAATTCAAATAGAAAAATGTTAACACGTGAAATATTAATTGAAAGTACAAAAACATTAATTAAAATTCAATTTATAACAATTGTAATTCAGAAAAGATCAACAAGAATTCAGAATATATTAACTGAATTTCAAAAAACATCAATTAACATTAGAAAACATCAATTAAAAATGAGAAAATTCCACAGGAATTTTATTTGGTATTTTCCAAATTTTAATTAATAATTTCTTATTTGCAGTTGACTTTTTTTCAATTTCAATTGATATTTTGTGAATTAAAAAATGATATTTTCTTTTTCATTTATTTCAATTAAAAATTTATGTGTTAACCTTTTCTCTCTGATTATGTTTTCTGAATACCAATTGATATTTTTTGAATTAAGAGTTGTAACTATGCTTTTTAAATACCCGACATTTTTTAACTCCCGGGAACTTTCCCGGGAATACTGAAGTACGTTTTTATCCAAGTTTTGATAGCAAAAACTACTTTTTGTTAGAAAAAAACATAATATTTTTCCATTTAACGATAACTGCTAAAATCAGACGTAAAATCAAATAATGTAAATCCCGTTTTAGCAAACAGATTCCAACGTAGCGCTTTTTGCACTAGATTTAACGCGTTTGCATCATTTTCTATTAGCGCTTTTTATAAAGAAGGCGCTAGGATGGCGATTTTCGGTTTTTTATTTAGCGCTTTAAGCGCCTTTTCGATAAAATTTTAACTTTGATAAAATTTTAACTAATTTCAACATTTTTAAGGAAAATTATACTAATTTTTCAAATCTACATTAAAAATTATTTAAATGGGCCCTTAAAGTGATTTTTGCTTTAAATTTGAATTTAAAAAATCAAGAAGTTTTTTTTAATCTTCAACATATTCAAGACAATAAAAATGTGAAAGTATGGTCTACTTTCCGAAAATAGTGCTTTTAGCGCTTTTTGACTGTTTCGTCGCTTAATTCAGATGAAAAAGTGCACATTTTTTTTTTTTTTAATTATCATCTAGCGCTTTTTAGCGCGTTTTTAAGGTCCTGACTGCGCGTTTTGCTTCAAAGAAGTTGGCATCACTGGATTTCAGTAGTTGTTTCTGCAGGGCGCTATTAACTAATTTTTATGAGCTACTTCTGCTATTTATATAGATTTACTTTCGTGACAAAAAACAACCGAAACCGATTTTTACCGGTTTTTTAAGCAAATCGTAACCGAAGCCGGGTTTTAAAATAGTATTTTGAACAAACAGAAAACCGGTTTTCTGAAATGGCCGGTGTTTTGGACACTCTAATTAATGTGCTGGTTTAAAGGTACTGTCGTCAGTTTTCAAATGATTAACAGATTGTATATATCCATTAACAGCGTTATTTATAAATTAACCTATAAATATTTACCGACTAGAATAGAAAACATTTTCAACTTTAGATTCAAGCGCACTCAAAATATAGGACCAAAAGGAATAAAACATTAAATTCAGCGTGAGCTCTTTAGTCGACGTACGTAACGTTTAAACTGAACTTGTTTGCCGATGAAGTATTATTTTGGTATAGTTTAAGTATCGTTACAAAATTTGTGTTTTCCATTCCTCACTCAACATTAAAAGATCTGAGAAATGCCTGGAAACTAGAGTTTAACCAAAATGCCTCTAAAATTGTATTTTGCACAAGTTTCTAGATAATGTTATTTATGTATAGATAATTTAAAATTTATAAGTTGTTATAAATATAGAAAGGACAAATGTCTTACCTAGAAAAATATATTCCGTCATTTTGCTTTTATTTAATTTGATATTACACTTTACGATAATCACAACACTTTTATATTGAAATAGAGGCTATTTGTTTTTTATATACTAACCCCTCAATTCATAAATGCTTTGTAAAATTATAGCAGGTTTACAAAACGTCATTTCCATACAAAATTTGTTCAATAAACCTCCTATAATTTTACAAAGCGTTCATGAATTTAGGGGTTATTTTTTATATATTTGTTTGTTTTTTATATATTTTTCTTGAATTTAGTTATATTTTTAATTTAATAGAAAACTGCCTACATATTTTTTATATTTAACAATTTTACTCCACTCTATACAAACGATTGCAAAAACACTAAACCAATAACACAAATACTGGCAAAAAACACAAACACAACAAAAAAGCAAAAATGGGGGCTCCACTAACAAAAGTTGAGACTCCACTAAATTTGCTATTTTTGCAATTCTTTTTTAACACTTTATTTATTAGGTTTTAATTAATTAAACAACAAAATTTTATAAATTGATTATCACTAAACACTTTTCTAATGATTTATTTTGAATATATGTATTAATTTAATTAATATTTATAAAATTAAACCACGCCACTACAAACGATCTGTAAATAACCGGACATTGCAACTAAACTAAAAAAACTTCATTTAAGAGTACGAGAATTTTAGTACCCATAGTTGTATTTTTGGGGAAGTTTAAAAGTGGAGTAACGGAAGTTTTGAAATTTAAGCAGAAATAAAATAAGTTTAGAAAGATTAAATGAAAAATTAACAAAATATGGAATAATTATAATAAAAATTATAGAAAGTGTTAGAAAATGTACACTCAAAAAAAAGTCTGTAATGTCGGCAAAAAATGTTGCTGTGTCATCAAATTTTAAGTCAGTAACGTGTTTACAATAAAGTTGGTAATTTCAGCAAATTTTGGGTCATTTCATTACTTCTTTTTCGTATAAAACAATCAATTATTTTAATTTTTTTTTTGTAAAATATATTTTCTTATAAAACTTTTGTTTATTTTTTCGTTTATTTTACAACACTAAATAACAATTAAATACAAACTAAACTAAAATTTAAACAAATTTAAATTACAAGCGTATAAAAATAATAATAATTTACAATAAAAATGTACATGATTAACATACAAAAGAAAAACATTAAAAAATGTTATACTGAAGAGGTTGAACATTTGAGTATATTTTTTTTAGTGTAATTTTTATAATTACTAGTTATAGCCATACATATGTTCAAACTTATGTTTTTTGGTTTGGGCAATTAAAATTACAAATAAATAATTAAAAACAAAAACAAAAAAATACTATACAAAAACATAAACTTACATTGGAATTAAATCATGTCAAATTAATTTAAAAAATAAACACTTTTAATGCCACCCTCGCTTAGTTTGAAGGTGACTGACTTCTTTTCCGTCTAGTTCAGGTAATATTTATAAGGTTTAAAAAAATTTTGTTTTCCCAAATACAGCCTTCCGAAAGTTTGGTATTGGAAAATGAAATTGGATTTTTTTTTAAATAATTCGTATGGCAAATTAAAGACATATCTACACGGGATAGAAAACTCGCTAGACTTTATGAAAATGCAGCTCTGTAAGATAAGTAAATCTTCTAATTTTTGTGCTTTATTCTATTACCACCTAAGGTAATTTTTTGACACTATATGGTAATTGAATAAAGAACCAAAAACGTGGAGATTAGTAATCTTCTTAATGTGAACGGCCTATAACTTTGCATGTGGTCGTTGCTAATTTATATTTTGGGAACTAGAAGAGCCAAAGTCTGAATTTTTTTTTTACTTTTCAAGTAATTTTAATTCCAATTTTCATTAAATTTTGAAAAGGTGTTGCCACCTCTTTCGTTGATTTCTTAAAGTAGGTATACATTAAAAATAATATTAAAATCGTTTCTTTTTTTCGTTTTCTTAAAACTAATTGATTTTTGTAAAGGTATTTTGAAACTTTTCGTTTTTTTAAAGCTAAACAGTCTTAATTTATATTAGTTATTTCATTTTAAAATTATTTCAAACTTACAAGGAAAATATTCCAAACTAAACTCTTTGATTTTTTGTATTTAATTTTGTTATGATAGAGAAAAAGCGATTTTAAACGGCACTCACACCTAAATCCTAAACATGTGTTCAGCCAAAACAAGTGTAAAGGAATAAAGTACTGTTGTAATATTATAAAGAGCTAAAATACGTGTTTTAGCTAAACACGTGTTTAAGAATTAGGTGTGAATGTAGCCTTAGGAAGCCCTGTACCATTTTTTCGCCCATTTTTGGAATTAAGGAGATAAAATAGGGTAAAGAAAATTGGACAATTTCACAAATTTCGAAATAAAAACTAAAAAAAAAAATATATTTTTAAAGAGGGGATGTTTTAGCACAGCGTTGCCAAGTTGTTCCAAAAAGTGCCAAAAAAGGGATTATGCTAAAATTCCAAATTAGCACAAATATAACAAAAAGAAAAACAAACGTGGCCGCTTAAATTAAATATTGAATAAAATATGTGAATTCGGAAGACCTAGCAGTTTATTTCTCCATATAAAGTAACCAAAACATTTAGCTAAGCAAGAACAACTTAAAAACAAAGTTAAAAAGTATCAAAAAAAAAGTACCAGGGATAGCCTTTAAAATCCCTTTCCAACGATAGCACATTTGTATATGATTTCTTTGTATGAAATGCTATAAAAAGAATAATTTATAAGGTCCTATTTTAGAACCCTATTTTGACAACTTAAATTCCCGAGAATGCCCAAAAGCCGAATGAGAATTTTTATTTCTACCACATATCCAAGTTTCATAAAAATCGGGGTGTTCAGTTTACAGTAGTTTCCTTGTTAGCCAACCCTAAGATAATTATGTCTGTAAAATTAACTGCAATTGCAGTTAAAAAAGTGTACACTGTAATTGCATTTAAAATTAACTGATAGTGCAGTTATTTCAACTACAATTGCAATTAAAAATAACTGCTATTGTAGTTAATTCAAATACAATTTTTTAACTACAATTGCAGTTAATTCGACCGACATAATTCGATCAGTAAAATAAGATTAATATAATTAACATCTCTTAGGGAAGAAAATATTCATTTCGATCAATACTTGCAGTACTATAAATACAATGTACAATAAAAAGAGCAGAATACCTACTCTTTTGGTTAACCGATAACCACTTGTAGTGAGAACAATAAATAGCGCCATTGTACACAGCATTAAAATAAAAATGCTGTATTCAATACCCTGAGCGGAAATTTGAATTGCATTTTCACCGGTTTTTCCATAATTTATACAATTTTTAATGAACCATGGTACACCCAAGGATAAAAGAATTGCCAATGAATTGGCACCCAATGAGTTAGAAACACCAATACCACTTTCACCTGAAAAGAAACGAAAAATATTTGTTAGAAAATTTTAGCAAAATACTAAATTCCATTCAAAAATCCTTAATTTCTACAGTCAAAAAATTTTAACGGTAAAATCTACTGGAAATGACAGTTAAAACCACAGATTAATACACAGATGTGTTACCAATGACAGGTGTCAAAAAAGTACTCTCGAACCGTATGGTTTTGTTTACATCGAAGTCAAGTCAAGAGGGAGATAACAATATAAAATCTCCATACATTTTGTATTGCGCATTTTTTGTATATATATGTCTCTTTTTAGATTATTGTTCTTTATCTTTTGTGTTTTTCTTAAATTTTTGCATTTCATTTTGCATTTGGGATATGCAGTTAAAAAGGCGTCAAAGGTATTTAACTTAAAAAAACTCGAAACGTTATTATTTTTAACTCTTGAAAAATAACTAACAAAAGCATTAAAAATAACTATCAATGTCGTAAAAGTAACTGACAAATTTTTACTACAAAAATTTTAAATTAACTGACAAAATGGGTAAAACTACTGCTTTTTACAGTTAGTTATTTTGGTATTATAAAAGTATATTTTAATAAAAAAACTTATTTTTTATAGATTACAAAAATATTTATAATTACTTCAGCCTGTTTAAAATTTGAAGTAAAAATTCCAAACGGTTCTGCAGTTATTATGCATTTATGCACTGCAGATAAAATACAAGTTTTTGATTTTCATTTGCAAACTAGGAATATATTAATAACAACAAATATAAACTAAGCAAGAATTTTTAAAATTCAACGAAATTCAACGAATTTTTTATTTTTTAAATAACTAACAAAAATAACTGTTTACTGTAAAAATACTGTTTTGGTTGTTTGTTTGTTATGATATTAAAAATAACTGCTTTAAACAACTGTTACGAAATTACAGTACTTTTCATTAGTTGTTTTCTTAAATAACTGCAATAACAGTTGTTTTATATTTTCCCATAAAAATAACTGTTATTACAGTTAAAAACAACAACTACTGATTACTACACAAATAACTGTCAAACTTTTTTGAGTGAATGGCGATTCTTTGCCACACATATTTTAAGGAGTGTTTGCTATTGTAACAAAATTCAAAGTCTGAGAACAATTTTTAACTGATAAGCTTAAGTTATCCAAATATTTTTTTATACAAAAACTAATTTGTCAAAAAAAGAGCTTTTTAATCTTTATGAAAGTTTTCATAATATTTTTGATAGCGTTTTATTAGACTTTTCTTTGAGTGTATTTCTAAAATACTTACCATTTCTTAAAGAAATAACACTGGAAACTGCTTCTGGCATAGTTGAACCAGCAGCTAAGAATGTAAGGCCCATAATAATAGTTGGCACTTGTATGGTGACACCTAGGAAAAAAAGGAAAGCATATTTAAAATAATTTTTGTATTTTTTTTATAGCAACTTTTAGTCGTGAAAATAATACTAATCACTAAAAGCTTCCTTTCTAAATTTACCAAATGAAGTTAACATCCATACAATCATATAAGCATCGCCACCAATTGCTATAATACACATTATAAAGGATAAAGGATATAATTTACGATGTTTCATAGGATGAGGTATAATAAAGCTCAAGATAAATTTAATTGGAAAAGTAAATAACCACCAAAATTTCATGATTTTAGATTCGCCGTGTGGTAAAGAATATATACTATCGGGTAATTGCACAGATTCTGCATCACCATCCCCTGATATAAGGACATAAATAACAAATTAATAAAAGAGCTTTCAAAAGTTTTTCTAGTTTTAGAACTTACAGCTTTTAGAATGCGTCAAATGTATTCTTGAAGACATGGAATTTGTATTTTCGGGCATAGGCGGCAAATTAACAACAAATACACCATTGCCAGTTAAAGGATCCTTTTTCATGGGTAACTTAGCCTTGGCACTATTCTCTGGAGGTTCAGTAAGATCTGCAATAAATTTAAAAATTTAAAGTAATAAAATTGTTGTATTTGAGATGGTATATTTCTGTAATTCTTACCGTATCTTGTTGAGAAACAACAACCCATTTTATCTTCTACAAATACTCTTATGGCAGGCATAAATTTATTATTGTTAAAAGTAATCAAATAATATGTAACCAAAAAACCCATCATGACACAGGATTCTACAAAAGTGATGGTACCACCCCAAGCCAATATAATTAAAATCACAGTATTGAAAGTATAAATGCAGCAATCACGAGCAATAGGCCACCAATCTAATTGAATTGGCTGTAATAGGAAACAAAATAAGATTTTTGATTAAAAAAATATAATAAGGCCCTGTGCGAGGTGGCTAAATTTGTTCTAAACTAAATACAAATTGACAAAAGGGTTTAAAATTTCTTTAAAAATTGATTTCAAAAATTTTCTAATTTCAAAAAAACTTGTAAGCCTGAATTTAGTTTTAGAATTAGTTTAGCCAGTTCGCACCCTAAATATAAAATTAAACGAATTTTTTTTATAATTTTCCTAATAAAAAAAATGTATATTTTTTGTTTTACGGGCTGGAGGGGTGGGGGGGGGGGGGAGGTGCGAGACATATTTATTTGTTTTAATTCCAAAAATTTGTAAACAAAAGCTATTTAAATCATGTATAATGTTAAGTTTAAGTGATTTTTACAAAGTAACGAATTTTTTTTAACAAGTGGTTACTTTTCTTAAACTCGCCTATTTATGAAAAACTGAAAATGCATTCATATTATTCAACAAAATCTAAAACACGCTTTAAAACACGTCCTCTAAAATTCGGTTTCTAATGGTTATTATTCAGCGGTTACTCGTTAAAATTATATATATTTGCAAGCTTAATTTTTACAAAGTAACGAGTCATTACAATCGTGGTTACTTTTGTTCAATTCATATATTTACAAAAAATTAACAACACCTTAACATTTGTAAATAAAAGGTAAAATAGGTGCTCGAATGTTTTTGTTGAAATCCAGGTTGTAGTGGTTATTTTTTAGCGGTTACTCATGTAATTAATACATATTTGCTGTAAACGAGTATTGCAATAACTTGAATTTTTATTTAGAATAAAATTCAGAAAGTAACGAGTTACATTTAATGTGGTTACTATTCTATATTTTGTAAAATTAAGGAAAAATTTAAATTCTACATTGTTGGCAGTAAGATTGTTAAAGAATTCCGTAAAAGATTTTGCAAAAATCTAGTTTCTTATGACTATTTCTAAGCGGTTACTCAATTAAATAATTTATGTTTGTATAAAAAATATTTTGGAATATGCTACATGCTTATATAAAAAAATTTTTGCAAAATAATAACTTATTTAGAATGTGGTTACTTTTTATAATTTGTAGATTGGTTGAAAAATTTAAATGCTATGCCAGTATATTTAAGATTCTAAAACAATTGCTTAAAAACAGCTTTGTATGCTTGTTTTTAAACGGTTACTAGCGTAAAAAATATATATTTGAAACGACTAAGACTTGATACACATCAGATTTTTAATAATGATTAGTTTTTATAATATTTCGATGATGATTTTAATGAAAATACGAATTCTATCTCTTTGAAGTCCCATAAAAATTGTCCCAGGGGTAATAGTAAAATTGTTATTTTTAAGCGGTTGCTCGCCTAAATTTTATATATTTGAATAGTTTAAGCTACGAAATAGATTTGATTTTTAATTAAAACAATTTTCATATAGTAACTAATTATTTTAAATATGGTTACTTTTCTTTACCTTGTGGAATTATTAAATAATGGAAATGAGAATTTATTCTATTTGAATTTTTTTTAATTATTTTCCTAGAATTTATGATAAAATCTGATGGTTATTTTCACGCGCTTACTCGTCCAAATAATATATATTTGAATTGTTTAAGCTATGAAATACATTAGATATTTAATTTAACCAACATTTATGGAGTAACGAGTAATTTTAAATGTGGTTACTTTTCTTTACCTTGTGGAATCATTAAATAATGAAAATGGGAATTTATTCTATTTGAAATTGTAGAAACATTTTCCAAGATTTTATGGTAAAATCTAGGTTCTAATGGTTATTTTTAAGCGGTTACTCGTTCAAATAACATATATTTGAATTGTTTAAGCTATGAAATACATTAGATATTTAATTTAACCAACATTTATGGAGTAACGAGTAATTTTAAATGTGGTTACTTTTCTTTACCTTGGGGAATCATTAAATAATGAAAATAGGAATTTATTCTATTTGAAATTGTAGAAAAATTTTCCAAGATTTTGTGGTAAAATCTAGGTTCTAATGGTTATTTTTTAGCGGTTACTCGTTCAAATAACAAATATTTGAATTGTTAAGCTATGAAATAAATTACATTTTTAATTTAGCCAACATTTATCGAGTAACGAGTAATTTTAAATGTGGTTACTTTTCTTTACCTTGTGGAATCATTAAATAATGAAAATGGGAATTTATTCTATTTGAAATTGTATAAAATTTTTTTCAAGATTTTGTGGTAAAATCTAGGTTCTAATGGTTATTTTTTAGCGGTTACTCGTTCAAATAACATATATTTGAATTGTTTAAGCTATGAAATACCTTAGCTTTTTCATTTAGCGAACATTTATCGAGTAACGAGTAATTTTAAATGTGGTTACTTTTCTTTACCTTGTGGAATTATTAAATAACGAAACTGAGAATTTATTCTATTTGAAATTTTAAAATTATTTTCCAAGAGCTTATGCTGAAAGTTAGGTTCCAATGGTTACTTTTAAGCGGTTACTCGCCCAAATAATACAAATTTGAATTTTTTGAGCTATGAAATACAATAGATTTTTAATTTAACTAAGATTTATAGAGTAACGAGTAATTTTAAATGTGGTTACTTTTCTTTACCTTGTGGAATTATTAAATAACGAAAATGAGAATTTATTCTATTTGAAATTCTAAAATTATTTTCTAACGGTGAGTTTAAGCTTTAACTAATAGTTAACCCACACATTTGTTGTTGTTTTGTATACAATTTTTTGATATTTTCTTTAAGTTGAAGTTAAACCTACAGTATGAGACCCACCGTAAGAGTTTATGCTAAAAACTATTGGAATATATTTAATTTTTAATTAAAGCAATTTTTGAAATGTAACAAGATATTTTAAATGTGCTTATGTTTCTATAACTATCAGAAATTGTGAAAAAATTAAAATGCGAATTAGTTCTATTTAAAATTCAAAAACAATTCGAAAACTAGTTTTTGCAAAACCTAAATTTAAAGTTATTTTTAAGCGGTTACTTGTATAAATAACTTAAATTCATTGCAATAAATAATAAAAATAGTAATTAAAAATGTTTATGATTTAAGTGCAGTAACGAGTTGTTTCAAAGGCGGTTACTTTTTATAAATGTTCGTATTATTGAAATAGAAATAAAAATTAGTTTTTGTCAACAAATTTTTAAGTGATTCCTAGGAATTTTTAACTAATGTATAGAATGTAATTGCAAAATTCAAATGATTACTCCTAGAAAATGAGTTTATTAAAAAAATTTTATTGTGATAAAAATTTAAGTTATTTAAGACTCTTTTCTCCAACTTAAAACCCGACTAATTTCCTTCGAAAACAAGCACTAATTAAAGCAATTACACTGTAATATTTTTAATGGTTATCCGTTATACCGTTCCAACTCACCTTATTTATAGCCATAGCAGCCACACTTGCTACACCCAGAGTATTAAACATCAAAGATCCAATAATTGTACCTAAACCCATATCAGAATCTGTAATCAGTGTACTAATAGTATTGGTAAAAAATTCGGGCATAGAAGTTGCCGTAGCCATAAATGTAGCAGCAGCCACATCTTTAGATAAATTCAAATCTTCACAAATACACTCGACCGTGGGTAAAAAGTAATCATTACATATAATGGCCAACAAGATAAAGAAATAAATGGCAGCGAAGACATGCAAGGCAATCCAACCCGAACGTAATTGTTCCACTGCAAATAGTAACAATAAAAGTAATTTAAAAAAGTAAATTGAATAAAAATTAAAATATTAGTAAACATGTATATAGAAAAATCTACTGCAAATATTAGTTAAAATAAAGCTTTATGTAGTAAAAAGAGGTATAATGATATTAAACTTCAAATTAACTAAACAAATAGTTTATTTTTAAATGTTAAAAAACAACACTGTCATAAAAATAACTGAAAAATTTTTACAACAAAATTTTTTTAAATAACTGACAACATTGGTTAAAACTACTGATTTTTACAGTTAATTTGCTTAATTAAACTTAAAATTATTGGAGATGCAATACAATTTCTATTAATTGGAGTTACAATAAAATTTTTGATTTTTATTTGCAAAATGCGAATATGTAAATAATATAACAAATTAAAACTTATTAAAAATTATTATGTATTAAAAAGCTCAACTTAAGTTTTTTAAAATAACTGCCATAATAGTTTTGTATTTTTCCATAGAACAACAACTATAATTACAGTTAAAAACAACAACTACTGATTATTACACAAACAATTATCATATAGTAACTGACAAAATTTTTTGAGTGCTTAAATACAAAATCTTATCTTAAATCTTAGCAACTGATTTTAAAATATCGCTAACCACAAGTTTATCGAATAAAATAAGCACCGGTTTATTAAAAAAATATTGAAATCATTAATTTTATTTGATAGTAATAAAAGCACGGAAGCACTTGACTTCGGTTGACTCCATGTTTGCACCAGGGAAGATATGTTATCACTACTACACCATTTCCTTTTGTTAGTCAAAAGATAACAACTGTAATTTCAAACAATTATTTGGGTAATTTAGAAAAAAATAACAATTGTAATTTCAAAATTACTTTTAAGATTAAACAAATAACAATTAAAAATCAAAAACATAGCATTTGTCTTAAAAAAAAAAATAGCAATTTTAAATAAAAAAATCCTTTTGAAATATAAAATATGAATTAAAATTCAATAAACGCTAAATGTAATCAAAAAAACATCAAATATAATTCAAACGAGTAAAAAAATTAAAGTCAAGCATGGCGACCAGTCTAGTTGAAACAAGTTGAAAGTCAACTAATGTTTGGATATGAAATTTCAATAGTTTGAAATAAACTTGGGTAAAAATTTGTCTATAAATTGGTAAAACATTAGGAAATCAATAGGAAATTTTAATTTTACCTAATGTTTGGAGTATTTAAGACAAAGATGAAAATATAGTCCATGTGGGGGCTAGATCCAAAGATGGACCGATTATATTCGAAATTAATATACTTAGTCCTTGTCTAAAATATCTTGGTTTTTGCGATCTTTATCGTGCGATCAAGCATATTAGCCAATTTTTGGGGGACCTTTACACCGGCACATAGGTCAATAAGCTGTATTCTTGGCTCATGATTATCAGGGTACCAAATTTCATTAGTAACAGTTGTTTAGACTAGATAATTTTTGGTTCAATAATAAACGACTACCAAAACAGTATTTTTACAGTAAAGTTGCTTTTATTAGTTATTTAAAAAATAACCCTGCCAACCCTGGTTTTAATTCCCATTTTCTATAGACTCTGCCGCAAGGTTTTTTTTGAAAGTTTACTCGTAATTTTGTTTGGATTATATTTGATATCTTTTCAATATCAAATACAATTTTGAAAATATTACTGTATACTCTTGTTTTAGAATTAAAATCTGTATTTTTTGAATTTTAAAAATATTTTAAAATTTCAATTGTTAGTTTTTGAAATTGATGTGTAGTTTTTTCGAATAACAAGTGAAAATGGTGTAGAGGTTTATAAAGGCAATATTTGATATTTTGTTTTTAATTTATAAGAAATTATTGTTTAACAATATGGCGGCTCACTATTAATCTTATAAAAATTTAAAATTGTTAATCAATCACGTTTTTTCAATTCATTTTAATTAAAATAAATTTTGTTTAAGTGGATTTCAGACTCTTCACCAGCGATTATTCTATAATAGAAATTCAATTTCATATTGTCTTTAAATAACTAACTTTATTATTTATATAAAAAGTACATGTTCAAAACACTACACTCAAAAAAGTTTGCCAGTACCTACTATATGACAGTTGTTTGTTGTTAACTGTAATTATAGTTGTTTTTCTATTAAAAAATGCAAAACAACTATTGTGACAATTATTTAAGAAAATAACTAAGAAAAAGTACTGTAATTTCGTTATAGTTGTTTACAGCAGTTATTTTTAATATCATAATAAACAACTACCAAAACAGTACATTTACAGTAAACAGTTGTTTTTGTTAATTATTTAAAAAATAAAAAATTTCGTTGAATTTTAATTTTGTATTTTTTTTTTGTTGATATATTCCTAGTTTGCATATAAAAATCAGAAATTTTTATTGTGTTCTCCAATGCATAAACCGTTTGCAATTTTTTTACTTCAAATTTTAAATAGGCTGAAGTAATTCACATATTTTTGTAAACGAAAAAATAACTTGTTTTTTTTTTATTAAAATATGCTTTTATTAATCCCAAAATAATTAACTGTGAAAAACAATAGTTTCTACACATTTTGTCGGTTATTTAAAAATTTTATAGTAAAAACTTGTTAGGTAATTTTTGGATATTGTAGTTATTTTTCAACAGTACCTTTATCGCTTTTTTAACTGCATATACCTTTGTTTTAAGTGACAAAATTTTTTGAGAGTATTAATGTTTAAATAATTTGAGGTGAAATAAAACTTATTACTGAATATCCTGTTAAAATTTAGCGTATAGTTAAATTGAAATTTTATATGGGATACCACAAGAGATGTTTCGGATAAAGTCCCAGTTAGTAGTTAGGGGAACATACATAGTAATACTGAAGCTAAGTCAGTACAAAAAACTGTAAAACAGTTGAATTAATATAATTTCCAATTTTGATTTTTTGGTTTAAAATAACGATTTCCACCAATATTTTAGTTATGTTTTGTTAGCAGAATGCTAAATTTCTTAGTAGTTTTATTACATTTATGTGTTAATTTAAAATTTTAAAAGTTAATTTCTCAATTTTAACCATTTTATCCTATTATTAACTGTTATACCCCATTCATACTGAATCCAAAACTAGTAGTATTCCTTTCTTTTGGGCATGGAATTTGACAATCAAAAACTTAATACATTTGAAACTATTTACTAGTTTTGGGTTCAGTATGAATGATGCATTACAATGAAAACTGATTTTAAACAGATTCTTCTGACTTTTTTTAAACACTAAATGTGTTTGCCGAAAAATTCGTAAACTAGGCTTTACCTACGATTTTTGTATAATTTATGCAAAAACTTAAAAAAATTTACCAAGTTTTTAGCTATACAAAGTAAAAGCTTGGTAGATTATACCGAGTGTTAGCATAAATTATAGAAAAAAATTTTGCAAACATTTTATTCTTGTATGATCAATGATTATTTTGTATACTGATTTAAGTTTCTAAAATTAGGTATTAAAACAAATCTCTGAAAATCTCTATTTCAATATGAAAAGTTTGTTTCTTTCCTTAATACTTACATGTAAATAACTCTGGAAATTCATCTAAAGGATTATCATCTTCTTCATTTGGACATGTATCTCGGTGTACACCTCTTAATAATACAAAATCATCGAAATCTTGTAAAAATGTTTCAAAGTTATTTAATGTGCTATCGTTATTTTCTGAAATGAAAAAATATATATATATAAATATAAATTAATAACATTATTTAACTAAACATATGCCAAACTTTCGTCAAGTGCTTGAAACTATAATTCCTGCACTTGAAAAAGGTTTATCAAAAGAGCTTTTTGTCTGCAAAAATACTAACGTCAATGTTATTGAAAAATCATTTAATTGCCTATATTTTTGTAAAATAAAATGATTGATGAAATTAAGTAATATTTAATAATAAGTAATTTAATAAATCATTTAGTCCCCAAAAGGTACGGGTGCTTAAATAAACAATATATTATCATGACATTCGATTAAATATTTAGTTGGAAATTTTTTTATATTTAGCTAAACACTTGCATTTTCTCTTTAATTTGTTTTAACTAAAGCAGAAATATGTTAACATATTGATAATTATTTTTATTATTTCGTTATAACCCTGCAAACATTTGGTAGACATGTTGCGACAATATCTTTTTAAAATCATAATACATGTGTTAAAATGTCGCGGAATTATCTTCGAGACGATAATTTGGCGATAATAAATGTCTTAAAAAAATAACGCCAATTTATACTCCGGACGATAATTTGGTGATATAAATATTTTAAAATGTCGCGGATCTATCTTGCAGAAGTATTGCTTTCATATTTCTAAAGTGGGGTTTATATTATCTGATTTTACATCTAAAAAATCAAAGTAAAATTCCTACGAAATTATGTGATTGTCAAAAAAATTTTTTTTTGTATATACTCGTATGTATTTTATCACCAAATGCAATCAATAGCATTTCTGACTGTCAAAACTTCAATTGGATTTTCTGTACGTATCAGACCAGAGTTTGGAAAAGATAATTCTTTTTTGAATCAATTTCCATAAAAATTTATTCATTTCATTAATCAGTGAATAATTTATAATAACTTTAAATCAATGATTTGATATTTAAAAAAATGAGATAATGATTTCGTCTAATTTATAATGATTTAACTTTGATTCGATTGAATAAAATGTTTTATGAAATAATTCGCGAAGTATAAATCAAATCAGAGGTTTGGAGAAATGATTCAAAAAGAATTATTTTCAAAGATGATTCAAAAAGCTGATTTTTAAATTTGCGAATAAAAAAAAAATATAAAGATGAATTATTTTTATATATTTTGATTCGCGAATTGAATCACATTTTTAAATTCGTTTGAAGGACTATTTCAATTTAAAACATTGATCGATTAGAAGAAAACTAATTCGCGAATAAAAAAAGGTAATACGCGCGAATCAAAAAACAAAATGAATAAAGAATTATATTTTGCGAATCAAAATTGATTTTTTGGTAAAAATTGAATCATTACTGATGATTAAATTATTTTTTTAAAAGTCTGAATCAAATGAACTATTTTTAGTTGAAATGAAATTAATCAATTCATTTGATTCTATGAAAAGAATAAACAAAAATAGAATTGATTCTTTGAATAAAATATTTATTAAATAAAGTAGATAATAATTCAATATAAAAATGAGTTCGGCGCATCGATTTGTACAAAATTTAATCAAATTTAAAAATCGAATTAAGGAATTATGTTTTTAAAGGTCAGTATCAGACAAAATGTGTTTACACTACAGCATTTCTTTAACTGACAAACTTTTTTTTGACAGATCATATGACTTCTGTAAACCCTGCTTAAAAAGCATTGTTTTCGGGTAACAGTTCCTCCCGATGGATATGGAAATATTTATTGCTGCAATAGTAGTTTTCTTTCCAACGAGTATGTTAGAGGGAATTTGTTTGTTTTGCCATCCATATTCGCTGGGATGTGTAACAAATATTTAGTATGTATTATTATTGTAAATTAATTAAATATAATTTTTTTAGATAAATAAACTTAAGTTTAAGTTTTTTGTTGTCATTCATTCGTATATAAATATGTATATTTATTTTTTTTATAAAAAATTTTATTTTAGTTTTTAAGGGGAAATTAAACTGTTAATATCAAAATAAACAAGGTCTTATAACTCTTTCGTTAGAAAATTAGCTATTGACACATTGTTTTGATGAAAAAATATATTCAAAACACGTTGTTGTATTATGATTTAAATAATAAATTAAAATTAAAACCTAAAATTGTAAAACTATAAAGAAATGATTCCAAGAACGGTAAGTTAAAAATAGGAATTGCAAAACAAAAATAAATGAATTTAAAAAGCAACTATTTGTTGTAAATGTGGATTACTATTTTCTAAAAATTAATTAATAATTTTCTTAAACCCTTAAAATGTGGAAATTTTCAGCGATTTTTTAGAAAAAATTGCCTACAATATTTTTAAGGATTCATTTAAGATTTAGTTTTGAATTTTAAACAAAAATACAAGCTTTTCAACAAGTAACGTTTCATTTTCAAAGTGGTTACTTTTCTTTAAATAGCTTGTTATTAATAAAATAAATTAAAAATCTTAATTAGAACAAAATTTGCAGAAAACTAAGCATGTATTTTTGATATTTAAATATAGAATAAGCATGATTTAAAGCGGGTACTCGTAAAAAATACTTAAAATCTTGTTTAAAAATTTGTAATTTAACTGTGGCTTTTCCAGAATAACGAATAAGTTTTAAAGCGGTTACTTTCCTATAAAAAGCATGGCGTTGTTAAAGTATGTTGGAAATAGCATTCTTAGCAAAATTATCAGATAAATTATTACATATTTTCGAATTAAAAATGTTAAAATAATGATAATTAAAGCGGGTACTCGTGTTAAATTCGTGAACATTTTGTACTTAAGTTAAAATTATAACTTAGAATGTGCTTCATTAACAAAAATAAGATGTTTTCCCAAAGTAACGATTCATTTTCAAAGTGGTTACTTTTCTTTAAATAGCGTGGTATTATAAATCACAATAACAATAAAATTTATCTAGAATTTTTGACTTTTAAATATGAAATTTGAGTAATTAAAAGCGGGTACTCGCGTAAAATGAATATTTTTTTTTAATAGAGAGGCAGACCTTTAAAAACATAATTCCTTAATTCGATTTATAAATCTGATTAAAATTTTGTACGAATCGATTGGCAAAACTCATTTGAATTGAGCGAATTATTGCCTACTTTATTCAATCAATATCTCATTCAAAGAATCAGTTTGATTGATTGATTTCAACTAAAAATGATTCATTTGATTCAGACCTTAAAAAAATAATTCAATCAACAGTAATAATTCAATTTAAGTACAATTTTTAAATTCTTGAGGGTTTAAAAGCCATATCTGGCTATTTGTCTGTAGTAACGATTACTTATCAAAGTGGTAAAAATAATTTTGAAATCTTATTCCGAACTTGTTTACATATAATTTAGTATAAAAATCAAGCTTAAAAATGTACTAATAGCACCATTTACAGCGGTTACTCGTGGAAAGTGTCTAAAAATAAACAAAATTTTCAAAACCCTATTGATTTCTAAATAAAATTTGACTTCATTTCTGAACTAACGACCTAATTTTAAACTGATTACTTTTTTTTAATAGTGAACTTTATTTGGATATAAACTTATTTCCTATTGGGTTATATTGTTTACATTTCTGTTTATATGATTTGTTAATTGTCAATTTTTTTTTAACTGTTTGTTGATCTGACATTGACATATACCTATAAAACGTTTATTTGCTTGATAAACAAAAGTTAAATACTACGTCATAAATTAATAAAAAAAAAGACAAATTCGTAACATCACCCTCATTATTAAATGAGCATAATAAAAAGTGAGTACTTGGTACTCTATAAAACTCAAATGTAATTAAAATTTGTTGGCATGTCGACAACATTTTTATAAGTTTATTTTCGAATTGTTTACATACGATTTTAGTGGGACATTTTAATAATATAAAGTGGTTGTCACCCTAAATCGTACATTAATAAATAAAAGCAAAATTTAAGTTTAAATTACAATCCATGTAATCAAAAAATTGATAAATGATAAAAACGAATTTGATTGTCTTTTGATCCGCGAGGTAATAAAGGCATGTTATTGTCATAGATTATAATGAATTTTCCCACATTTTAACCTTAATGTTCCGAACTTTTTTAGCAGGCTGTTGCTGGAGATTATTAATGGCAGTTATTTTACCAAATTTTCGACAATTATTAAGTACCTGAGGAAAGCCAACATCAAAGATATGCTCTGGTATTGGTACCAGTGACTGTCCGTGAAGTTGTCAAAGGTGTGCTGAGATTTTTTGAAATGATCAAAATTACGTCTATAATTTGTCTTTTACCTTTCCATCATAGTCACAGAATATATTTATTTAATTTTGTATATTTTTAATTATAATTCATATTAAATTCTATTTTACGCACACCTTGTTTCTTGTTAACTTCTTTGTTGATCGTGTCAAGGGTGCTCAAATAAAATGCGTATATGTACATGAAATTTGAGCTGCAATGTCAAATTTATAAAATCTCAACTTTTCCTATAATATAAAGGTGATAGGTACTTTAAAAATAGTCAATATAAACGTAATTTATACAATTCAGAAAAGTGCAGCACTTCTTTGACAACTTCACGGACCATCACAGATTAGTACTGTACGATTTTGGGTGACATACACTGTAGTATAACTATTTATTTAAAAGTCTGGACTCTCTCTCAAATCAGTTGTTTATTAAATACTTTTCAAGTGGTTTTTACACGGCCAAGTTAAATGAAAAGAATTACTTGTTTCAATACTTGTGGTATTGAAATCTTTTAAATGCACTCCGTCGCACGTGATAAGACTGTGCATTATTTTGTAAGTTATAATGTATTCTTATATGGAGATTATTAAATAGGAATGTTATAAGTATTGGTATTGTTACTTGGTAATTAGACATAGTAAATTGTTTAAATTAAATTATAGTTTGAATCATATTAAACCGGTTACTCATGTAGAATTTATAGTATTTTGAAGTAGCTTTTTTACAAAGTTTAGCAAGTTCTTTTTTATGTTTATAATGGTAAAAAACAGAGTTTAAAATTAGTTACTATAAATTAACAATATTTGAACTATGTAAACAATTTTCAAAAAGTAACGAATAATTAATTTAGTGCTTGTTTTAGAGATTTGGTGTTTTTGTAAAACAAATACTGGGAAAACGCTTTTTGCAAACGCTGAGTGTTCTGCCAGTCATTTAGTTTTATCACCGTGGTTAACCAATTGAATGCCAGTGCTTGATTTTTTTGTACCACTGGCGATTTCTGACTGAGCAGAATATTTATCAGACTTGAAAACACTTGAAATTAAACATTATTTCAATTCAATAAAATGTTCAATTCGAATATTAGAAGGCAGTTACTCATTTAAAATTTTGCAAAATAACATTTAAATTAAATATTTTATTGATACTATAAAATTAATGTTATAATAGAATGTTTTCCAACAGCAACGAATGGTTTTAAAAGTGATTACTTTTCTTTAAAAGGCTAGGATTTTTAATAACATCATCAGAATATTTATCAGACTTGAAAACAATTGAAATTAAACATTATTTCGATTCAATAAAATGTTTAATTTTAGGATTACAAGGCGGTTACTCGCTTAAAATTTTGCAAAATAAGTTTCAAATTTAATATTTTATTGATACTATAAAATTAGTGCTATAAAACACTGTTTTTAGAAAGTAACGAATAATTGTTAAGGTGGTTACTTTTCATAAAAGGGCTAGGGGTTTCAGCAAAACCGATAGAACCTTTATCGTACTTAAAGCAAATTAAATTTACAAAAATTTCAATTCAATAAAAGGTCAAAATTTGGGATTCCATGACGGTTACTCGTTTCAAATTTTGCAAAATGTGTCTCAAATTTAATGTTTAATGGCAACTATCAACACTGTTTCTAAAAAGTAACGAATAATTTTAAAGGTGATTACTTTTATGAAAAATGCTATGTTTTCAAATAAAATTATTAGATACTAAATCAAACATAATAACTATTTAATTTTACATATTTTGCAAACTGAAAATAATATGAAGCCCACTTGAATTACAGGTTAGATAGCGGTTACTTGATTAAAATCTATGCAAAACACATTTTTTAGTTTAAACTTAATGATGCCACTAGAATTTGAACAGAAATTAACAATTTGGAAAAGAAAATAATTAAAATTTCAATCGTTACTAGTGGTTACTTTTTTAAAATTCTAAAGGTTTTTTTTCGAAAATAATCATACAAAGATTAAAATTATCTCATTTTTTAAATACAAGAAGTATGAGCATTTATAAGTCATTTGTGACCAATTTATGATTCATTTATAAGAATCGAAAAAATTTTCAAAATTTTTGGAATAGGCTTATCTATTATGTTGAATTTATAACTCTAAAATTTGAGCACTCTGAAAAACTTAGGTAACTTAACATATTTTGAATTGCGGTTGAATGGCTCTAAGGCAAGTTCACAAATATTTTATTGAAGCCATATTCACAATGATAGAGAACTCCACTCTGCAGTGGATTTTGTTCCTTTCTTTTTCGCACTTACATATTTTTTCTATCATGCCATCACTATTTTAGTACACTCCATTCTGCAGAGTGGAGTACTCTATCATTGTGAATCTAGCTTAACCCATACAAAATACTTTTGAAGTTGTATTTTACCTAAGTATCACTTCGATAAGTATACATTTTTTATTTTTTTCGTGTGATAACTAAAAAATTTAAAATATAGAGATTGTTCACGAGGGGTGTGCTAAATGTTGTTTGTGTTGTATTGGGCTGAAAACGGAGTTTTTTTAATTTAATTTTAAAATATACAACGTTTGAAGATACTTCGTACGGTACAACATTTTTATGTATGGTTAGTGGGCTTTGTTAAAGTATGCTAACAAAAAGAAAATCCATGAAAAAGTTAAAAAAACAACTCTGCTTTTAGAACATTATAACACAAACAACACTTAGTACACCTTATGAATTCCGTATAGCTTATTTTTATTATAGTGTTTATGAAATTTTAATCAATTCTCGCTGGAAGACCTCATAAGTCTAAATATTTTTATAACAACTATTTTTTATTTTGAAATATTTTCACAAAGATAATTAAAAAAGTTCTGGGAAAAGAAACCAGACAAAATATTTTTATAACAAAATTAAGCCATATTTAGTTAATGCCATTTTCTTAAAATAGAACGATAAAAATTCCGTTGACATACTGTCTAAATTTTGTCAGTGACTAATTTATTTGTTTTTAAATACTGAAACCGAAATTCTTCGGACAAAAGTTATCTTTAACTTATCATAAAAATATTTATAATCCAATAAATTGATTTAAATAACATGGGTAAATACTACCCTATGAATAAAAAAAAGTTGAATATAATACGTATATATTTGTATGGCCAAATTTTAAAATTGAGACGTAAAAAACGGGGGTTCGAGGTTATAAAGCAATGATTCTTATAGCCAATATATGCAAAAAAGTTAAGCTAGTGTGTTTTACAGTGCTGCCAACCGTAATTATAACAAAAAAACAGCGTTGCATACAATTAGTACCTAGTATGAATACAGAGTCGTTTAGATATACTAACCAGATTAAAAGTTGGATTATCTGTTAATCAAAAAGATTAAAATAGGGTTTAATAAACTTTTTTAGTGCTTGATTAAGCAGTTAATCTGACTTTTAAGAAATTAGCTTCTGTGTCTCAACGGGTTATAAGGGACTTGTTTAGTGCTCGATTAAGCAGTTAATCCGATTTTTACTAGATTGTCCTTTCTGTGTGAAATGGGTATCACCTTTTACCAAGTAGAATAATTTCTCTATCTAAACCGGATATTAAGATAAAATTTCTCAAAATAAGTAATACTTTTTATTTATTTAAATATAAAATAAATTTCTATTTTAGTCTCATTTTTTTTCTCATTATCTAATTTATCAAAAGTGTATAAAAATACTTAGGTATTTGTTGTGTTTTAAATTGGCATATTTTTTTGTTAATTTGCCCGTTAAATCATTTTAAATTTCTTTACTTTAGAGTAATTACGTTTATAATTCTTTATTTTTTGTTGGCTGGAAAAACAAGTAATTTGGCTAAATTGTTTTTAGTGTTTAATTAATGTTTATTGGGAGCCAATTAAACAACAAATCGTTTTAACTTATCAGCAGAAATTTTAAACTCAAAATAATAGACAATTTGTTATTTATTAATGTTAAGTTTGCGTATACACAGAAAAAATTTGAGTTAACTAGAATTAACATTAAATTAAATAAAAACAACTTTAAAATCAAACTGAAATGTTTTATTTTTAAATTAAATATTTATTAAATATTCCTAAATGTGAAGACATAATTTTAAAAGCTGATATATTAGCGTAAATACGAAAAAGTTTAATTGAACTAAAATCCTATTTATTTTAATAAGATTTATGCTTAATTTAAAATATTTATAAAAAATTAGATAATACTTCAAATATGATTTATTTAATTGATTTAACTATAATTTATTTTCTCTGTGTAGTAGGTTATGTGACTTAGAATATGCAATAAAGTGTTAATTAAGTAGAAAGTGTTTGTTATAAGTTGTCAGTTAATTGGAGTAAAACTTAATTGATTAATATATTTTTAAATAGAGGAATTTTTTAAAAGCTTGCTTTTCTGAGAAGTAAGTTTTTATAATTAAATTTTAAATGCTAAAAGTTGGAATTTTTAAAATATTCTCACAAATTCTCACTACAGTGTGCAATGTGATTGTTGGTGATTTGTTTTAGTGACAAATGAAAGCTTTAAAATAACTCATTTTAACTTTTGGGATTTTCTTAAAATACTGTGAATATCAAAACAATATTTAAATTCCACTAAAAAGGAAAAAATTGACAAATTTATAATATAAATGATGTCAATAGGCCCCACATTGGGCGCCAAATAAAGAGATTAAAACCAACATATTTCTGAACAGTCAGAAGTTATAACACATAAAAAACTCTAACGGATGATTTCTACAAGACGTTTGATGTGTAAAAAATGAGTGGCTTCATGTATTTTGTTTTTGCATTTATTTTGTTATTGTATTTTCGTGCTTGTGACAAAAAACGTCATCTAGAAACATCTCCTAAAAAATTTTTTTCAATAATCATAGCCGACTCAAAGTTATAAATAATTCATGAATGGCTTAGAAAACTCTAAATTTTAATATTCATAATATAAGTCACAAAAGTGCGCTCATAAAGAGACTTCATCGGTAAATAATAACACCCTTATATACATACAGTGGGGAGCATTATTGAGTACATGTCAGCACTTGAGGAAACTTACAAATGCAGGCATAAAAATATCGGACAAGGGGACTAAAGTATACTTTTCAGAAAGCAAAAGGTTCGCTTAATCTAAATCTGGCCTCAGAAATGACCTTCCATATCAGATTTTCGAGCTATATAAATGGGAAAAACTTAACTTTTCTTCAAAATATTTCGAATCGTATGTTTCCTCGAAAAATATTTTTAACAAGATTTGTAACGGCATCTGAATATACTACTCTTCCTCTTTAAAATAGTTTTTGAATTCTTTTGATACAATATTTTTTTACGGATCGTTTTTTGAAATTTGCATCTTTTATTTTTTTTACAATTTTACTTTGAAATTGCGGTGAAGGCCCAAATTTCAATAAACGATATATCCGTAAAAAAATATGTTATCAAAAGAATTCAAATATCATTTTAAAGAGGAAGAGTAGTATATTCAGATGCCGTTAGGAATCTTGTTAAAAATATTTTTCAAGAAAATATACGATTCGAAATATTTTGAAGAAAAGTTAAGTTTTTCCCATTTATATAGCTCGAAAGTCTGATAAGGAAGGTCATTTCTGAGGCCAGATATAGATTAAGCGAACCTTTTGCTTTCAGAAAAGTGTACTTTAGTCCCCTTGACTGATATTTTTATGTCTGCACTTGTAAGTTTCCTCAAGTGCTGACATGTACTCAATAATGCTCCCCACTGTAGCTATGATTTTAGAAGATCTAATTGCTCTTTAATAAATCTTTTTGTACTCCAATTGTACACTGGGCTGTGTTTTTAACTTGATAAATTATATTTAAGATTGAAACTTGACCTAAAATAACTTTACAATCAAGTTCATTTCAGGCCAATGTGGCCACCCTATACGAAACACATAGTTACAGTTTCATTACAAATTGTTAAGAACCACATGTGAAGTTGCAAAATCAATAATTGTTTTATTTGCAACCTTTAAATATTATCAATCTTTCTAGAAAACTACATGATTTTAATAATAAAATTCAACGATTATTAAATTACAACAATCATAAACACACTTTTTTATTATTGTTTACTACATATTTTAAATGTCATTGATTTTTATATATTTTAGGTAATTAACACTAAAAATAAATAATTATTTAACTGAACAAGCGCCAAATATAAAAAAAAAATAATTATAATGGTTTTCTCTAAAAATCAATAGTGTCCGACCAAAAAGTTCGACCAAAAACCGACATTTGTTCGGGTTTTCGGTATTAAGAGGCATTCTTGAGAAATTCTGGTACTGGTAAAATATTTATTAAGCCGATTTAATGTGATTTTGAATGTCAATTTTAAGGAAAACCCCGTAATTTAGCTTTAAAGTTAACTGTTGGGCAGCCGAACTTTCGGCGGCCGAACAGTGAATTCATTGCTTAACTTTGGACTTTTCCCAAAATTTTACTCCCAAAATGAATTCCAATCGGCCCAACAAACATTTTCCTATAAGCAAAATTTGTCCATAATGCTTCAACATACCGAATATCGTGCAAATACTTTTTGTGGCCGAACTGTTCGATCGGACTCTACAAATCAATTAAAATTGAGAGTGTATTAGTGGATTCTCTTCGATTTCGATGAAAATTATATATGGGATAGAGGGAACAAAATTAAAAAAAACTTTTGGTTCTAAACATATCGATCAAAATTAATATTTCAGCCTAAAAATTTGTTTTTTGTGGGGAACATTTTCATTTTTTGATATTGTGCCATCGATATTTCGATGGCTTTTGGCATGAGGAAAAAAAAGATCCACTATACCATATGTCTACGGTGAAAATCGAGCTCCCAGATTTTGACTTGCATTAAAATAAATAATAAATGCTAGATTAGCGCCATCTTACGGTGGCTTTTTGAAACAACTAATGAAATTATAAACAATATAACATTACAACCTTTCCAGAAAGGAATTACTTATGAATATCGGATAAAAAATGTGGCAACTAGAGGTATCAGAAACGCGAAGCACCCATTAAGATGTTCAAATCGCCCCACCCTAATACAGACCTTTAAAACCAATAATTCTTTAATTCGGTTTATAAATCTAATTCAATTTTGTACGAATCACCTCACAAAACTCTTTTTAATTGATTGAATTATTGCCTACTTTATTCAGTGATTATATTCAAGGAATCAATTTGACTTGATTAATTTCATTTCAAAAATGGGCATTTGATTCAGACCTTTAAAAAAATAATTTAATCATCAGAAAATTCAATTTAAAAAAAAGAAATTAAAAAATTATTTTTGATTCCCCAATTATATGCTGATTTTTTTGAATCGCATAACTTTTTGATTCGGGATTTAAATCAATATTTTAAATTGAAAAAGAGTCCTACAAACGAATTAAAAAATTGACATCAATTCTTGAATCAAAAATATAAACGAATTAAAAAATTTACATCATATTTGATTCGCGAATTTATAAATCATTTTTTTTTTTATCATCCAAGAAAATAATTCTTTAGAATCAATTCTTCTCTTGAAGTAAATTATTCAATCGAATATAAATTGAATCAATATAAATTATACCAACTTACTATCCCACTTTATTCAATATCATTGGTTTAAAATTATTGACTTAAAATTTTTAAAAATTATTCACTGATTCATCTGATAATTTGACAACGTAACTCTCGAGTTTTGTTAAAAAGTTAGAGAATCTCATTATTGGATCCTTTACAACCTTATATTAGATATTTTATAGTCTTAAATACAACTCTTTCAAAAAGAAGGACTCAAATGACCCATGAAAATTTTTCTTGTAAATATTGAATATTAGCGACCGAAAATATATTACCGGTGTATACAAAAAAAAATCAATCAGATGCTTTAAAAAAATGAATGTACGCCATATTTTATTTGGGGAACAGGGTTTTTCACAGATGTTCAAATCTCTCTGTCTGCTATCCACTTGGGCGTAGGAAGAAGCGATTCTTCTGTCTGAAATTCTCAAGCAACTGACGACTTCCGGTCTCTGACCAAGTGTTCCCTGGAAATGTATTTCAGACAATCGCCTGAATACAGCCAATGTGAGAAGGCGTATAGTTTTGAGTAACCTGAATGGCATGCTAACACCGACGCGTCTCAGGAAGTAGGTGACAACTGAAATTAACTAGTCGCTGAAGCTCAGTTGTATTTATGCCGTGTAATATAAATTTTAATGTTAGCAACCGATAAAAAGCTGGCAATGGCCTCGAGTTGACCTAAAATTCATCATTAACTTCAACATTGTCAGGTTCAGTTGGTGCATAACACTGATCGATAGATATTTTCCGAAATTTTGAGTTAAACCTCGCTGCGATTATACGGTCGGAAATTGTCCTATATTCGATCATTGCATTTCAAAGTAGGAAAGGAAAACAATAACTTACAAGCAGTAATGGGTGCTCTGCGAAACGAAAACGGTGACAGACTTGTGGATTTTTGTTTCCGAAACCGATTATTTATCGTTGGAACTAAATTCCCATATAAGAACATCCATAAGTATACATGGGAATCCCCAGATGGTGTAACTTTCAACCAAATCGACCTAATAATAGGAGCAAACTTTTTCTGGAATCTCTTATCGATATTAGAACAAGACGGGGAGCCGATGTTGACAGCGACCACAAGCTGCTCGTAACAACACTTCGTTTTCGACCTGCCGCAGGAAACCGAACAAGGGATTTTGTCGATAAGTACAGAATAGGCCGCCTACGAGACTCAGCTGTATTTGCTAAATATAATCAGACCCTACGATTTAAATTGGCCTTAACCGAACACCAAACATGGGCTGAAGTTGCTGTGACATATAAGGACACTGCAAAGTCAGTCCGAGGACTAAACAAGGTAAAATCAAACCTTGGAATAACTCTGATTCTTGGGCTGAGATGCAAAATCGTAAAGGTCTTTACAACGAACGCATACGGGCCAAAACACCAACACTAAAAGAGCAGGCAAGACTTGCATATAGACAATCGACCCGCAAAGTAACCTTACATGATGCGTGTTGACCTCGAAAAGTATTTTAATGACAGAGCGGATCAGGCCGCTACTCTGTCATTAAGCAAATGAGCGGTAAAAACATCAGAGGCACCGCGATTCCAAAGGCTGTTGATGGATCTGAGTTAGCCACCACTGATGAACAGGTGGCGGGATTTCTTTATACCACAACCTTCAGCAGAAAATTATGATAATGAGGTCGTAAATTTGATCTCTTCTATACGACGCAACCCTAGAAGAGATATCTCAACAGATTTTCTAACATATGATGAAGCATTAAATAGGATGAAAAATGGGAAAGCATCAGGTCCTGGCAACTTCCCGGCCGAATCGTTGAAATATGATGCCGGCGCGGCGGATCACGTTACATAAAATAACTATTTTTATCCAGTTGATATTTTTTTTTCAATTTAATAGCTTTACAATCTCGTAGTTATAATTAAAATTAAGTTTCATGGGTCTTTTCTGACCTTAGGCCACCAAGGGTTAAAGATCTTTTAAACAAATGTAAAGGTAATTGTAGTCTAACCAAATTTAGGTGATACTTTTCCGAAAACTATGTAAAATTTTATGAAAACATTAAAATTTTGTTAAATTTTTGACAAAATAATCAATTTTTGTAAAATGTCCTGTACCCCGTTTCTGTATCTAATGCGAGAAGTTTTCGCATCGAGAAATGCATGGTCACCCTGCATTATACAGGCTGATTAAAGACGTGATAAAATGGACTGCAGTTTTTGTTGTAATTCGTTCAGATAATGTAACTTTAAGAACCGTTGATACATGTTGTTTTGTAAAAAACTTAATTTAATTAGAAATAACTTACTATGAACGTATTACTAGCGGATTTGGTTTCATATATATTTTATTGTCTGAGACTCACCCTATATAAAGCAGAGCAGGGTTGCATTTTACATGTTTTTTCCGCAAACTTTTTCGATGCGAGAAATACAGAAACGGGGTGCTGGAAAGCAGTCGCTCCAAACACAAACTCGAATTATAATTTTTCAAATTTATTTTTTTCTTTAATATCAACTATTATTTGGTACAAATTGCAATCGATATCTCCAAATTAAGCATTTTAAAAAATCTTTAAAAATAATTTAAAAAAAAAACACCTTTTTGCATTTTTATCAAATTCGTAGGTCACTTTGGATTCCATGCTAAAGTGGATTAATGCTATCCGATTAAGTCAAAATTCCATATCTGAATCGTTTTGACTATACTAAATGAACAAATGAAATAAAAAATATTTTTTTTTTCGAAATTTCGAATTTTGGGAATTTTTAATAGTACTTAATACACTTTTTTTTTCAAAATGGGCAATTTTCGTCCAACTTTCGGCACGGGTTAACGTTTTCCAAAAAAATAAATAAAAATCGATTTCTTCTATTTGGGACCATTTCCAATAAAACTGGGGGTTTAATGACAAATCTATTTTGGGTCAATTTGGTTTTTTTAGGTATTAATTTTAGACCCATTCTTTCTTAGAGTAGTTTTCTTAGAATTTTGTAGGAGGCCGAAAAAATTTACAAAGGCGCATAGCTATGCTTCTTCTATGGGTCATTCCAAAAAACTTTGCTGAAAAAACCATAGCTCATAAATGAACTTCGAGCCCCCTGATTAAATATTCAAGAATTATTTACTCTAGCCAATTGTGTATGTGAGGGCTTTTTAGGTCAAGGAATCCATTTTTGACATTTATTTTTATTTTTGATAACCACCAGAGATCGCTTTCGTACATTTTTTTGATTTCATCGCTTTTTTTTGGGGAAAATTGACGAAATTGTTGTGAAAATTTAGGAATATTTGACTTTCTATTTTGAAAAATCGGGGGGATCGAAGTTAATTTTTGAACTATGGTTTCTTCGGCAAAGTTTCTTGGAATGACCCATAAAACAATAATCGCGATGCGACTTTATCGCAAAAAATTCGACCCACCCTAATATATATGTATATATATTTCATTCTCCATTTAAAATTCGTCAATTATGGCTGCAGATTTAAAATCAGGGACATTTAAAATCCTATACTTAATATTTTATAATCACATATTCCACTCTTTAAAAAAGGATTCAAATTGCCCATAAAAACGAATTAAGGGTTAAGAATTTATATGAAAATAATTTTTATGTAAAATTTGTGTTATACACAGAGGAAATTTTGCTGGGCGAGTTTTAATGAAAATTTTCAGTAAACTAATGAAGTTTTCTTCGCAAAGTAAATGAAAAATTTCTTAAATTTGATGAAAAAGCTCTATGTATTTTATGAATCTAGATTTAATGAAACTTTTTCATTAAATGAAACTTTTCACAACATTTCATGAAAAATTCCATTAAGTCAATGAAAAGTTTTAATGGACAAGTTTCAGTGAGTTTCATTAATATCATGCAGATAATTCTCTCAGTGTAGATGACCAAATACATAACCTATCTTAAAATTACAGTTATACTGTTTATTCGACTACTTTCATAAAATTTTTAACAATAGTTGCGTTCGCCAACTGGATAATTTATACAAATTGGTAAAAAATTTTACTGGATGGCGTTAGTTAACACAAAGAAAAAACAGAAAATAAAGTGACAGTTAGATGATGAGATTATTAGTCTTCTTCTTTTTCTTGCAAATTTTTACTAGACAAATTTTTGCCAATAAGAATTTGAAAGCAGAAAAAACATATGATTGAAAAATATATGTTTGTTTGTTGTAAATAAAAAAAATATTTTACAATTATGTTATTTTATGCAAAGTGGTAAAACTTGCAAAATAAATTATAGAAAAGATAAGAAAACCTTTTAAAAAGTTTCTGCTTAAGATTTAACATTAAAAATTTCTTTCTTTAATACCAACCAGTTAAAATTTATATATATATATTTGGTGTTGTAATCAGCTGTGTCCACAAACTTCCAAATTGTTGCATATTTTCTGTTCGCGTACATGTTTGGGAAAATTTTATTTGGAGAGTAAATCTTGTCTTGCTTTCTATAAGTTTGCACTGATTAATTCTTAACTGAGAAAAGTAAACGAATGGACCTAATATGTTGCAAGTTTAATTTAGCGGTAACATAAAAGCTTTACCTACCAGAGCCAAATGCTTTGCAGGTTTTACTCTAATAACTGAGTACTTTCGTTTGGCGTTGAAATAATCCACCCACCAGAAGTTGTGTTGAAAGTGTAATTTATCGTTGCCACTTATTTTGGTTAAAAACAGTTCTGACAATTTTGATGGCAACACTGGCTACCATACTTATTTAAAGCGGAAATGTTTTAAAAACATATTATGGTTTTTTTTCTTCTTCTTAAATTATACATATCATATTTATACGAGTATTAATTACCTATATACCACAATTTTTTCCAATCCATTCTGTTAAATGAATATTTAAACACCATTGAAATATAAAAAAAACAACACTTTCTAAACACTTTTACATATAAACGAAATTCAATTTTTTTATTACATTTTAAATTAAATAAAGTTTTTCCGTCAGTTAGAATGCGACAGTTCACACAACATAATTATAATTGTTTATGACTTGGTTAACATATATTTATTAGTTGTATAAGTTTTTGTCGTTGAATAGAATATAACAGAACAATTTTTTATAAAAAATTTTTTGTTAGAAAAAAAAATCACTATAATTGTAATAATGACAATTAATGATTGCATTTATAGTTATAAAAATTTTTTTAATCATCAATATCATTCCTTGTTACTATATAAATAATTATATTGTGGCCATACAATAAAAACTTAAGAACGTACAAACGCGCGCCGGTTTTTTGTATTTTGTTTTTATTTTTTTTTTCTTTTTATTGAAAATCACGTAAATACTTCAATATTTAATTTTTCTTTAGTAATACTATTTTATTTTGTTGTAGTTATGTTTAGTATTGATATTATTGACTGTTGAGCATTTCAAGAGCAAATAAACCTTTTTAAAAACTTTATCGTTAGTTTTATACGCTCATATAATAAAATTGAAAAAAAACTCAACTTTTGTGCAAAGTCAACATTTACCAACATTAAGTAAAATACAAAATAATAATACAAAAAAAACAATAAAAACAATTCAAAATATTAACTATTAGCGCATCGTTAGTTTAGTTTAAAAAAATAGAAAAAATCTCTGTATTATAAAGATCTGTATTCTTTGAAATACACCATTTAAAAGTCTAAAAGCTAAAGGGAGAATTTTCTGATTTTAATTTATTGTTAAATATTTTTCAAAAATCATAAAAGGTTTAAAGAGTTCCATTTTATAATACAAACAGTTTTTAAAATCAGAAAACTTTAAAAACCTTTATATTTACGACCGTTATTAAAATCAAAAAGCTCTTAAGTGTTCTTAAAAGCTCTTTGGAACACTTAAGATAAAATGCCTGTAATTTAATAGGAATTTGCTTGTAATTTTTAGTCTAAAATATTTTATATAATAAAATTCAGAATTGAATGAATTAAAATAAAATTTCGAAAGGGATTTTTGTAAACTTTAAGAGCGTTTTTTTTTAATTAAGATTAGAAAAAAGTATTTAAAATAATTTCATATAAAACTTTATAATGATCTTCTCATACTAATTTTCAAAATTTCACGTCATAATAAATTTCTGAATTTTAGTTGAAAATGGTGTAACGTAAATAAACATTTAACATTTGAGAAATTTATTTTATAAATTCTCAGGGGATTTTATATTTTAATATTTAATGTTTTCAGATTTATTATTTACTACTGGTTTTTTTATAAAATTAAATTATGATTTTTCAAAATGTTAATAAAATTTTACAATACATTTTTTGGGGGCAACAAATTTTTTTTGTTACATCCTTTGACTCTAAATAAAAATTGGATTGTTTTATAGTTAGTTTACCGTTTAGACAGAAAGGTTAAACTCGTAAAAGTCGGGTAAACTGCCTAATCAAGCAATACTTAAACAAGTCGATTAACCCATATTTTAATCATCAACTCAATGTGGTTACTATTTCTAAAAGACGGTTGGCAACCCTACAATACACACACACAAAGTCAGATAAACATTAATGTAAAGAAGCTACCGAAAAAATATTTCGGCGCTGTCGACAAATAATTTGCTAATGCCGACATTTCCCATGTTCATCATGTGCCGGATCGCTATTAAACTGACAAAGTTAAACTCTTAGCTCTCAAGTTAATCTTTTAAATATCAAAAAATGCATGTGTAAACGATGAAGATTATAAAGTTGGATTAACTTTAATTAAGTAGATTATTTTCTCTGTCTAAATGAGCTATAAACAAGTCGACTGAACCATATTTTAATTTTTTTAATTAACAAATAATCCAAATTTTAATCTGGTTACTATCATTTAACGACTCTGTATTCATACCAAAATTTGAGTACAACTCTGTATTTTGTTATAATGATGCTATCACTGTATCGCTTTGATAATACATGATCTCAAGTCGAACGAAAATTATTCGTTTATAAATTAAAAGATCAACTATACATAAACTACATTCAGTTAAAAATAATTATAGAGTGTTTTTTAAGCCGATAGAATTTACGAAAGGGGGTTAACTGTCAAACGAACTGTCATACTCACTTGTTGACATTTATACTCTGGCAAATCACGCCTGAACAACGCTACCAAATTATCCAGATTTACTTTGAAAATTTACTTGGTATGTAAATTGTTATTGTTACAAAACCATTTGTATTGAAAACAACGCAACGCAAGGTGTTGCATTTTACAAAATAACCCCCATGGACGCAAAATTGTGTTCAGCGATGAGGTTCATTTTTGGCTTAACGGGTTTGTTAATAAACAAAAAAAATTGGAAAATTTCTCTTAAAAATATCATTGCAGATGTACATATTTATCAGCGCTACGGATTACCCTAATGAAATAATTACCAAAGGGAAAAATGAAATAACATCCAAGAAATGACGTAAACATATTTGACGGATATTTAATTTTTGGTTTGAACATTATTGCCTTTTAATTTTTTGGGGGGTTATTCCATTTTTGGTGGTTATTTCATTTTGTTAAAAAAAAAGTTAAATTATTGGGCGTAAGTACATAAAAAACTAGTTGAAAAATGTGCTTCGGGCAAAAATTTGATTTTGTTAAATTAAATCGCGCCAATTTTATCATCATAATAATAAATAAAAAGCGAATATTATGGATTTGAACACAGAAAATTTTATTTCAGATGAAATGGCTCTGCGAAACACGATCAAAACCCAATTTCAAAATTCCACCAAAGGGGGTTATTTCAGTATTAAACTTATTTTCAGCCTTTATTTCATTGAGGTTTATTTCGTAGCACCTATTTTTCATTAAAAAAACTTAATTTTTTAGATCCAATTTTATTACAAGTTGTTTTCCATTTTTGTGCAATTTTCTGGTACTTTTTTTCTACGATTATGAGAAACATTGAAACTTCTTTCAATCTAGAATTTTAGAAATTTTCCCAGAATTTTCTGATAATCGAATTTGGGAGTTCTGTATTAACCATATTTCTTTAAACAAAAAGTGGTGGCAATACAGAGTTTTATTCATTTTAAAAGGCGATTTACAAGCTCTATGAAAAATTTCACCATTATGGAGTTAAATCACAAATTTTTGTAGCGAAATTTAACATTTAACTGAATTTTTTGCTGGTCTTCTAATAGTTAAAATTTTTTGAAAATATTCAACAAAACGTCGCGTGCCACCTAACATCCACTCGCGTGTCACTACTGACACGCGTGTCATAGTTTTGCCAGTCCTGCCCTATAGACTCCATTATATCCATAAAAATTTGGATTTCTCCCATATTTGGAGAAAAGTAGGGAAGTTTGCCGAAAAAGTGGCAACATTTCACAGCTGTTTATGTCACAAAAAATGAATAAATAATACATTTTAATAACCCAACCAACATTTTTCTGAGCGCTCAGAAATTATGACTCATAAAAGACTCTAAAATACGAGCATTTTCAGATTGCTCAAATATTAGAGTCATAAATGAAACATAATAGACTCTTATTTATGAGTGTATTCAAAAATTTCATAAAATTTTTTCAATATTCATAAATGACTCAAAAATTATTCATAAATGACTCATAAATGGCTCAGAAAATTCAAAATTTTCCATCAATGCTCATAATTTGGAGTCTTTTATGAGTCATAAAAGTGCGCTCAGAAAGAGGCTTCATCGGTAACGGAAAACACCCTCATATATCTAATATTTCAGAAGGTCTGAGGGCTCTTTTATGAATCTTTTCGGACTCCAATTGTACACTGGGAACTTAAAAAAATTAAGAACCCAGACAGCAAATTCGGAGCGCTCATAAATAAGATTTTTAAATGGCTCATAGAAATGATTATTGTTTTTTTGAAAACACTCTTTTTTTGGTAGAAAATATGAACCCTCAGAAAACAATCCAAAAAGTTGTCTCTACAATCTAAAAATCTGTCTCTAAACGAGGGTTCATTTTTCGGATTCAAAGAAGATTCCAAAATTATTTAAATTTATGAAGAAAATTTCAATTTTATACGTTCTTTTTTCTGAGTCATTTCTGAGTACACAGGAGGCTCTTTTGGACGGACCACTTTCTTAGGAAAAAGTGGAAAAATGTTTATGTTTTTGGAGCTCATTTCTGAGTCATTAATGATCATCTTTGTTTGCTGGGAACATAATAAAAGTATTTTATTTTAAATAGAAAGAAATATTAAATTGCTGAAAACGTACATTTTTTTTGCATCCGATGAAGAAAATCTTTGAAAAACGATTTGATGGCGCCGGCAAGACCACCAAAAAATCATTGATTTTTTTTACTTTCAACTAATCATCCCTATACTAAAACATATTTCTTAGCAAAAATAACATTGTATCTTTCATAATGTAAATGATTTTTTTGTTCCGCCATTAAATAAAATGTTTTTTTCAATTTTGTTTATTTTTTAAGGTTAGTTTGTTTACAAAAAAAATAGTTTTTTGGTTCATCGAAATCCCATTCATCTGTCAAATTTTCTAATGTAAACGATTGAACATTTAAAACCAGTGAACATTTTAACAATGTAAATTGTGTATTAAGTTGCGTTCACACTTGCATCGAAATCCCGAGATTTCGATATTCACCACTCTGAAAAAACAATGAAGTAAAGAATAGAAATGTTCAGTTTTGAATAAGGCACACATAGTTAGCTCTGTTAAATACATTCTCTAAAAAATTAACGTCTAGTTGCTTTCCTTCATTGTTTTTTCGAAGTGGTGAATATCGAAATATCGGGATTTCGATGCAAGTGTTAACGCAACCTTAGTGAACTTTTTTATGTTCTATGTTCTAAAATTACTATTTTTCTCAAAAATATATCATTGACTCCTCTATTTAGGAACTTTTCTGTATAATATTGTATATTAACGCCCAGAATAATGGGAGAATTTTTATAGCCATAACACTTTTCTGATAAGTTTTCTTCTTCTTAAAATTTTATACCAATTTTTGCATCTCTTTTCTGAGAGGCTACCTGAATTTAAATATAAGTATTTTTCAAAAAATTTGAGTGTGTGTTAGTGAATAAATTTTATTACGATGACAACTACCCGGACGACGCGACGACATTTTTCTTCGCATACAAAATGTATGGAAAAACAATTGTCGCTGTCGTTGTCGACGCAGTTGTGATTAATCTCTAAGTCTGTGGCTTTATGCACAGTGTTTCTAAACGAACTATTTTCAGAATACAGTGGGATGGACATATTTAGAAAACAAATATATATACATATATTTTTTTAATTCTATAAAACTAATTAAAAATATTTCATCTTTTTCCAAATCAATATGGATCTATAGGAAAAAAATAGTGCTTTATCATTTTTAACAATTAAACACAAATTGTGTTTTGTTTGTTAAATAATATAAGTTGACACTTAAAACTTTGATAAAATCAAATCATAGTATGACGTATTTATGATACTTTTAATAATTAGCGTTTTTTTTTTAATCACCTGGATTTAGAATTTTTCATACAAAAAGGGGATTTATTAAATCCAAAAAAAAGCTGGATTTAATAAATCCACAATAAAAGCACAAATATATGAAACAGCCTATTAATTTAATGTCAGAAAAAAATACGAATGAAAATTAAAAGAGAAACAAAAAAATTGAAAAACTAACAAATAAAAAGTTTTTATTAAATTTTTTTTTATGAAATATGTTTAGAAAAAAAAACTACACCTCACCAAATACATATTTTCCATCTTGAACATGGAGAAATAGCTCAAATAGAAATGGCAATTTTTCACTCTACTGTAAGTAATTTAATTAAATCCAATTAGTGAATATTAAATATTGCAATGGAATTTTTCAATTGTGTAAAAATATAAATTGAAGTGATAAAACTGAAAAGGCAGACTGTTTATCGCTGTTTTATACAAAATATAATTAAAAATTAAAAGTTAAAGTAAAATCCTTCCTCATCGAATTCGGTATTAAAAATTAGGGTGAAAGAAGTGTCGGACAGAAAATTCTTTTTAAAATAGGGAGAATCTAACCCCATCTGTTGAGCACTTTTAGAACTACTTTTTGGATTTATTAAATCCAAGTGATTAGAAAATACGGCTAATATTTAATTAATGTTTTATTTATTGAGGTTTTATAAATATAGAAAAAGTTTAGATTTTTTTTCAAAACAATTTTCCTAGGAATTCAATAAATAAATATAAAAAATCCAATAATTAAAATTAAGAATTTAAAATAAGATAATTAACAAGCAATAACAAATTGTTAAGGCATCCCATTTTAACTACTCCACTGTTTAATATTATTATGAAAAAATTATTAATTTTTTCTCATTACATACTTTATTTTTTTTTTGTTTTTGTAATAATTATTCTTATTAGTTTCAAGTTCAGTATTTTTTTTTTCAAAACCATTTTATGTTGAAATATTTATTTGTTATTAAAAATTTAAACAAATAAATATATCTAATAATTCTCACCATAGCACGTGTCACGCAATAATCATGTTCAATTTAACCAATACAAATTTGAAACAAAAATTTTGAGTTCTACAATTTGTAAAACTTTGTAATCTAAAATCTTTATGAAAAATAATTTTCACACATTTTAACATTGTTTCAAATTGGCTAAAACTCAAACAAAAGGGTTCAACAAACTTGCTTATGTTTATTTATATAAAATTATTTACAAAAATATATATTTGTTTTTAAACAAAACATGACTGGCATTTTAATAGTTTTATTAAATTCTATACCTGCAATTTAATATTTTGATATGAAGATTTTATAAATTTAAGTTTAGACATCATAATTGGAATCATTGTTTTTTATAAGAATTTTTGAGGGGAATTTGTAAAGTACATATTCGTAATAACTTATTTTATAAAGGGTAATCCCATGGAATAGTTTTCAAAAATATCTTATTAACATATTGCTAAATAAAACTATTAAATAATAAACAAAAAATGTTTAATTTAATAAAACTTGTAATGAAAAATGTATTTAGTTCATAGTAGTGCTTTCACACTGTGCTGCTTAAAAACGTTCATTGAGTCTTGTTTTAAAAACACTAACAAAACTTTGAGTATTTCGTATTCACAATGAAAATGTGACAAAACGTATTTAAAAGTAGCAAAGATTTATATTAAATAAGTTAAAAACAAATTAAAAATTATAGTTTGATTAAAAAAAGAAATATTGATTTTAGCGCTCATGTTTTTGAAGCGTTTTTGTTTAAGTAACTATAAAAATTGCCAAATAAAATCATTATAAAAATTTTAATTTATAAAAAAAAACACTGTATTCTATTTATAATAAAAAAGAATACTTTTTATTTTCCCCTAAGTAGTTTAATTAACAATTAATACACCACAATAATTTAATAACACATAACTCTGATCATCTTATTTGTATTCATCACGTTTATTTATTTGCTTTTGCATATTATTACTTTACATTGACTGTTATTACTTAAAAATAGTTTTTTTTTTTGCAAAAAAAAAAAAAAACATTTTCCAAATCAAACGAAAATGTTCATCACTTTAGGTTTCGTTTACACTTGCATTGAAATTTCGATATGCACCTTCACAGTGGTGAAAACAATGAAGAAAAGCTCATAGACGTTAAATTTTGGAGAATGTATTTATTAGAGCTAACTGTCCGTGTTTTATTCAAAATTTAACATCTATATGCTTTCTTTCATTGTTTTTCCACAGTGGTGAATATCGAAACCTGGGGATTTCGAAGCAAGTGTAACGCAAGTTTAAGAACAATTATGAACAAACAAGTTGCTGAAATTCATTAGAAATCTACAAAGTTGTTAAATTACCTAAGATTTTGTATATGGTATACAGGTTTTTTTTTGTTTATGTATATCCTCATACATAATACAAATTTAATATGAATAGAAAATATAATTTATAATTAAAATCTTATATTATTTATAATAAATTAAGGGTTTATTGATTAAATTGGGATTTTTTATAAGTACAAAGTTCACAATTTTGAATGATTTTGCAAAAAATTTTAAAACCATTCACGAAATATTATGACGCTAGTGGATTTTTTTTAAATAAAAGTGTAATTGAAATTGTGTGACTTTATTTATTTTTAATTAAGTAAATATTTATGAATTGTTATTAATTGTAGCAATTATAAAATCACTTCAGATGCATTAACACAGAGTTTTACCTAACAACAAATGTGAGTAGTGTTGTAAAATTGATTGAAACAGGGGATAAGCGAGTAAATGATTACGGATACTTCGTTCATTATGTTCTATATCCAATTTACAATATCAAAATATTCACTGGATTTCAATTTGAAATGCAATTCGAAATCTATATCGTTTACACTAGAAAATTTGACAAATGAATGGAATATCGAAAAGAAAACAACAAGTTTCTTTTGTAAACAAACTAACCTTAAAAAAATAAACAAAATTAAAAAATGTTCTTAAAAACATTTTATTTAATTGCGGAATACAAAATATATTTACATTATTAAGGATATAATGTTATATTTGCTAAGAAATGTGTTTTAGTATAGAGATGATTTGTTGAAAGTAAAAATATTCAATGTTTTGTTAGCGGTCTTGCCTGGGTATCAAATGATTTTTCATAGTTTTTCTTCATTGGATACAAAAAAACTAGCCGATTTTAGCTTTTAATATTTTTTTTTACTTAAAAATAAAAACATTTCTTTCAATTAAATAATATTTCTTTCAATTTATGATTATTTTAATTTCGCGATTCAAAATGATGAAAGTAAAAATAATCGATTAAATATACTTACATCACAATTATTGATATTGATAATTAAGTGTTAATGTATTTATGTGTATCCAATTAAATGGGAGATTATAAAATGATATTGTAAGAACGTCGAAGTAATCAATGATATTAATTTAATAATATTAAACAATAAATTTAAAAAGATTCCCTATTTCTTAGAACTTACGAGTACTTAACATTAGGTGTGTTTGGGTACTTTTCCAGTAAAGTCCAGTAAAAATTACTCAGTAACAAATTTACAGAGAGTAAGGCAAAATTTACTCTCAAAAAGAAAAATATCTAAAAATGTACGCAAACAGAAAAATTGTAAGAATTAGTAAAATACTGCTGCCAACTTCTTCCGTAAAAATATCGCTAAATCAATCTAAAAAATCACTAGGAAATATCTAAATTATAAAAAAAATTAAATAGCGATAAATCCCTAAATTGCACGAACTTTTTAGGTTCTGTTGAAAAATTTAACAAAAATAGCTATATTTTTTAAACTTCTTAAAACTTTCTTAAAAAATTATTGATACATCGCCAAATTTTTCGAACTTTTTTGTTTTTCATAAAAATTTACCTATAAATCGCTGAATAATAACGATTCAAAAATTCTGTCAAGGAAATAAATGTAAAAAAATGCTTAGAAAATGTGAAGACTGTCTTAAAAACAAAAATCGCTAGTTTTCCCGCTAATAGCTAAATTATATTTTATACCCCTAAACGAGTTGAAGTATCGCTAGATTTGCCGAGAAAATAGCTAAATTGGCAACAGTTATTAAAATAGCTGATTGCGAAATAAACCTATTCAAATTATTGGATTAATAAATAAAACCTAATAAAATGATCACTTACTTACTCCTTCCATCGTAAATAAGCTTTTATTTAAATATTTTTTATTTTTACAAAAAATTATTTCAAAATTATTTATCAAATGTTTTATTTCTTCAATCATATGTTTTAAATCATATGTTGTTTTTCTTACAAATTCTTACTAGCAAAAATTCATCCAGTAAAAACTTGTAAGTTCTCTGGTATTGAACTGTCACTTTACCCTCTATTTTTCCTCTCTCCTTACTGAGTAATTGTGTAAACAAACACCTTCCAGTAAAAACTTGTACAAATTTGTACGAATTTGTACAAATTTTCGGGTACGCAAACACACTTATTAATGTCGTTTAAAATTAAATGTTATTAAGATAAGCTGAATGCAATTTCAGGCTGAATTTCATACAAAGAGAATTTTCGGTTAACGAAATTAATAAAAGCAAATCAGTAAACTAATGAACTGTTTCACAAAGTGAACGAGAAATTTTCGTAATGCGGCCTATAGACTACTCAAGTTACTTGCACAATAATGAGTTTGTGCAGGTCAGTTGAACATTGTGTGGCCTGGTTTGTGTACTTGTACAAGTGTATTTTTAGACTTGAGTAAAAATCAAAACGATTTTGATTTTTACGCAATATTTTAGAACTTGTGCAAGTCATTTGCGCAGTGTATGCTGAAATTAGCACAGTTCAGCAGTAATTTTTGAAGAGTGAACATCATAAATAAGGATAAAAAAAATTAAAATTATGAATAAACGTAAAGTAAAAAATGTCAATATAAATTTATTAACATCGCCAACGAAGTTCAGGTATTTTGGCCTGCGCAAAGGGTGAAATAAAGCTTTTTAAGACTAATATTTTCTCATGGCAATAACAATCCGCTACATGTTTCTGCTGCTATGTGTAAATTAAAATGAATATTGCACAGTTTACTTGAATGGTGTGTGGCGAGTAAGGTGACTTGAACAAACTCGTTATTGTGCAAGTGACTTGCATAGTATATTTGCCGCATAAGAGGTTAATCACAACTGGGTCGATTGTCGACCGACGACAGCAAAAGTCGTCACGATTAATTTAAATTCAGCGACAGGCGACCGTCGACATTTGTTGACGTTTAGAAAAAAAGGAAAGCAAAACAAGAATATTGTTGTATTTGTTTCACCACAATTCCTCACCAATTTAATTGGTCTTTCACTAATTCTTGTTGCTTTATATTTTATTGTATTTAATTTTGCTTTTTTGCCGTAAGTTATGTATTTTAAATTTCAATGATATTTCTTCTGTCAGAAAAATAAATTTTTTGTAAACAAAGTACGAATTTTTGCACCTCTAATACGAATTTCTAACAACCCTGTTCTAATGGCAATCTTTAATTAGTTAAAAATATGGCAACAATTTGACAAATATTTTAAGTGTGTATTAGTGTGTCGTCAAGAAAATAGAATAGATTCTATTCCGACGACAAATCGCCAGACGACATGACGACATTTTGCCTCCCATACAAAATATATGAAAAAGCAACTCTCGTTGTCGTTGTCGACCCAGTTCTGATTAAGTTAGTGGAAATTACTAGTTTTCAGCAACTTTTTTCTGACATTCAGCAAAAGTTTTAGTTATAGTTTTTTAGCACTAAACAAATTTTCAACTAATGTTTTGCTAATTTATTTTTTTTTACCAAAATTGTGCTCATAAACACATTTATAGTGCGGACAACTACCAGAAGACAAGATGTAAATGTCGCAGATTAGACATTTGATGTAGTGCGGACAAAGAAAATGATACTTAAACACAGCTCTTCTAAGACTTATATTAAATGCAACCGTGAAATATTTTTGCATCTGTGTTTCATACAAAAAACAAAAGAACGCTAAAAGAATACATAAAAATATAACACAATAAGATAAAAAAATATTATTCAAATTATAGACAAAACAAAATATTTAAATTTAATGAAAATAAAGATAAAATGTGAATGTATTGTAATGTTCACATTGGTTTTTTTTAAGAAAAAGGTTCTTATAATATAAAAGCCGTAGTAATGTTGAAACGATTTCTCTGCAAACTTTTTGAATTCTTTACAGTTTACTGATATATAGCAAAAAGTTTTATTGATTTTAACAAGGATTTTTTTTCATTTGCAATCGACTAAGTTTTAGAAAAACTTTTGCTGAAATTACTATTTGTTTGGTAAAAATTAGCTGACTGATTTTCAGCAAACTACTTTTGTTGAAATTACCAACTTTTTTACAAGCACGCTCCTGACTAAAAATACATAGCATTTTTTGCTGACTTTACTGACTTTTTTTGAGTGTAATCAAATTTTTTTCTGAGTCTTATGTATAAAGTAATTTCCATAATTTGAACAAAGAATATTTTGAACATTTTGTAATAGTTTTTGAGCACTGTTTTATTTAATTATTGAGCTCGTTTGCTTTTAGTTATTTCAAGATATATAAATATTTTAGATTAGCTGAAATTGCTGTAATAATTCAAGTATTTTGAATAATAATAATTTAACAGACACAATTTGATCGACTTAACACACAAAATAATACAGTTATAACTATTCAAAAACTTCTCCCATTTTCGGCCTTATAACATATTTAGACTGGGCAAAAACTAGTAGTTTTTGCACATTTTTAATTTTTGAGCCGAAAACTACAAAATTAATTTGGTTTTTCGGTAAAATTTTCATACAAACTGAAAAGCAAATGTCAAAAATATATTTTATAATTTTTTGAAATATTTCGGTTTCAGTTTAAAATTGTGAGTTGTTATCCATTTTTAAATGCGTTAATAATTTTTTTAATTTATTTTTAAAGAAAAGTATTTAATAAAAAAGTGCTGTGACAAAGAGAAACTAAAAAACCGGTGTAAATGACTTGGCTTTTGTAATTTAGTTTTGTACAAAAACCAGCTGGTTTTTGCTCAGTCTAAATTCAGTATTATAGTGAATTTATATTATTATCGAAATCGAGTTAAAAGTAGATTTCGACGAAAATATAACAAAAAGTTGTGTTTTCAAACCGATTTCCCATACGAAATGGAACTCCCAATTTAATTTGGATTTACACGAAATCTTATCGAAATCCAAATGTTTTCCCATATTTGCAAGAAAATGGATTTTGCAGAAAAAGTGGCAACATTTAGCAGTTGTTTATGTCATAAAAATTAATGAAAAATACATTTTAATAACTTCGAAAAACTTAAAAAAATTAAATAGAACAGTTAAATCTTTTATTTTTAATTGAAAACAATATTTTAAGCCGAACTACGGCTATTTTTTTCGTATCTTTAGAAGAAATACTATGAAAAACCATTTGATGGCGTTGGCAAGATCGTTTTCAAAACATTGAATATTTTTGTTTTCAAATAAATTTTTTAACTTTTCTGTGCAAATACAAAACTGTATCTTTCATAATGTGAATGAATTTTGAAATCCCCAAAAATACCTTAAAATAGTTGTACAATTCCCAATATTTTGCGAAATCCCCAAATCTCTTCTAAAATCTGTCCCCAAAGCGAAGTTAAAATCCCCTATTAGGGGCCAAATCCCCTTGTCTGACAACACTGATAAAAACATTTGTAACTTTTATGAAACTAGTTTTTTAGTTGTTGTTGTTGTTGTAACGGCCCTAAAATGAGAATTTGTAGTTAATAATTTTCATTTAAAGCCGGAGTGGCAATCCTTGCTCGGATAAATTCGAAGATTCGAATACATCCGAATCGTTCCGGCACATAGTCCGATTGCCGTGGGAACCGGGTTATACCGCCCATACTCGGTCGTCAGAGCCTCGTCAGCGTTAACAGGGGACACCATGTCTAAGGTGGACTGTGGGTGAGGTTGGCATTTGGAAATAATTTCCCTTGGCCCCCCCAGTTTTTTAGTAAATATACCTGTTGCAACTGTAATTCAGAAAATATTAATTGGAATCAGTTTTGCCAACTCTTGTATTACAAATCCCCCTAAATTGTCCAAAAAAGCCACTAAATTTGCTCTGCCACTGAAAAACATCCTCCTAAAATAAATTTTCCAAAAATCCAACAATTGGCTAAGTTTTTGTTTCAAATTATTTTTAATAAATGCAAATAATTGATTTTTTTTAATGTTAAAATAAAAAAATTTCGTTATATTTTAGGTGGTTTTCTTTGCTTCCCTAGTCACTGTCTAAAGTTTTTTAACTTCAAAATGTGTAGGCTAAAACAAAATAAAAATTTATGTGAAAAACTTTCAACAATTTGATATAACCAATCATCGGTTTATGAAAGAAATTTTTAGAGTCCCCTAAAATAATTTTATCACCCCAGAAATTTCCCCCTAACAAATTGGTACCTCTAAAGTTCCACATAAGCTGTAGAAAACCCCCTAAATCTAGGAGGAAAACCTCTAACTTGGTAACACTGATTCGTAAAACGAAAATGGCAATAACATTTTTGTTATTGCGCTCTCTTTTTGTATATTTAAAATTAATTGAGTTTCAATTATGTTTTTAATTTAACACAAAACTACATACACATTTTATTTATATATTTATAATAATTGCACCCCACTCTAATAACTCTACTGATACTAATGCAAAAACACAAACAAAAAATACACTACCATCAAAAATAACAAAAAACAATAAAAATTTGGGGCTCCGCTAACCAAATTTGAGACTACATTAACATTGCACTTTTTTACTTTCTTTTTTAACTCTTTTATTTGTTAAATTTTAATGAACTGACAACAAAATTTTATGAAATGATTCTCACTAAACACTTTACTAATGATTTATCTTAAATTTATTTAATAACTTTATGAATATTTGCATAATTTATTCACGAAACTAAAAACGATCTGTAAAACACCGGTTTATTCAACTAAACTAATAAAATGTCGTTGAGGAGTAAAAGAATTTTAGTACATAGAGTTGTATTTTTGGGGAGTCTATAATGAAGGTAAAAGGAAACATTTTAATTTACATGGAAATATATAGTGCTGCACAAAATATTTCTGTAAATCTTTAATTTAAAATATTTCTACTTCCAAGTCGTTAAAAAAAAGATTTTGGATGTTAAATGAAATTTAATAAAGTATGCGGGAAGCATATAAGTAAAATATAAATTAATCAACATAATCGTGTGCAATAAAAAATAAAAAGAAATACGAAAGCTGTTCATAACAAAAGCAACAAAATGAAGAAATTCAATAATTTCAAAAAAATAATAGTGTGTTTGTTTAAATGCTATTTTTTGCTAACTTTACCATTTTTACTAGTTTCACTCAAAAATCCGTTCGAGTACAAAAAAAATAGTAAAAACTATTAAAACATTTAAGGGGAAATTTTACTAGTTTTTACTTGAAAAATTTCTTCCAGCAAAAACTAGTAATACGTTTTTTTTTGTTTAACAAATGATAAAATTGAACACATTTTTATGTGAATCGTTATTAAATTAATTAACTCTTATAATTCGCATTAAAGTTTGCACTCCGCGGACGTTTTTTTTTTGCGATTTTCGTAAATTTTTTTGTTTGTTTACTATTTTTACAATTTTTTTGTTCGATTACTTTTGAATATTTTGACAAATTTTTCAAAATTTTTTCTCTTTTACTAGTTTTACTAGTAATGTACTCGTACAAACCTAATGTTACAAGATATTTTAAAAATTGTTACTAATTAAAAAAAACTTGTGTATGACAGCAATTGTCAATGGTCTGCAGATTACATCGTTTACGTAGACTCATACAGAGCAGCATTTTCACAAAATCCAGCGAGTTTTCTATCTTGGTTATTTTTCAAGGTTAGTTTGTTTACAAAAAAGTTGTTGTATCCCTAACCAAATCCCATTTAGCTGTCAAATGTTCTAATGTAGAAAATTTAGATTTCGAAATTGATTTCAAATCAAAATCCAGTAAACATTTTAACAATGTAAATTCAGTATTAAACTAAATTTTAAAAATTTTCAATTAAAATTAGTTATAAAAATTTTAAATCGCCAAAAATACCTTAAAATAGTTTTAAAATCCTTAATATTTTGTGAGATCCCCAAATCTCTCTCTTCAAAATTTTAGTAAATATTACTGTTTTAACTGAAATTCAGAAAATATCAATTGAAATTCAGAAAACATAAACGCAGAAATTTACATTTTTCCTGTTAAATTAGTATTAATGGAAATTTGGAAAACAACATTTGAAATTCAGAATATATCAATTGTAATTTACATATAATGAATTGAAATTCAGAATAGTTCAATTTAAACTAAGAAAATATCAATTGAAATTCCGAAAATATCAAATGAAATTCCTGTGGAATTAAAGGTGTGTAGAAAATGAATCCGTTTTTATTTTAAATATAACAAATGGGGTATTTTATCTCATCTACACAGAGAGTGTTTTCTTGGACGAGTTTTAATGAATTTTTTCATTAAACTAATGAAGTTTTCTTTACAAAGTGTATGAAAAATTTCTTAAATTTTATGAAATAGCTTCATAAGTTTTATGAAACTATTTTTAATAAAACTTTTTCCTTCGGTGTGTGAAAGTTTTAATAATTAATTAAATTAAAATTTTCATAAAATTTGATGAAAAATGGTATTAATAAAAGGTTTGAATTCACGATAATGCAAAAAAAATAATCAAAATTTTTTGAAAATTTTTTAACAGAAATTTGTATTATTAAAATATTTACAAAAATTTACCCCTCAATACATAAATGCTTGGTAAAGTTATAGCAGGTTGCCAAAACTTCATTTTCATACAAAATTTGTTCAATAAAACTCCTATAATTTTACAAAGCGTTAAATTCTCAATTTGAATGTCTTACTTACACCACCAATAGAGGGAGCGACTAAGCTATAAAAATTAGAAAAAACAAACCTATCCTTCTACCAATTATTGTCAAAAAATTCGCACAGAATTCAAGCTTGGTAAAAAATGGGTTGATGTTTTCTTAATCTCATTTTATGTATTCTGAAATTCAATTTATATATTCTGAATTGCAGTTGATGTTTTCTGAATTACAATTAATATTTTCTGAATTTCAATTAATGATTTTCTAATTTTTTATTAATATTTCACACGTTAACATTTTTTTCTTTGAATTCCAATGCATGATTTCTGTATTTCAATTTATATTTTTTTAAATTATATTGACGATTTTTCAATTTAAAATGATATTTTCCGAATTACAGTTTATGTTTTCTCAATTCCAAATTGAAATTCTGAATTTCAGTTGATATTTGCTTTTTTCTAAAAGCAAAATTTTAGAAAAAATTCGTAGTTAGTTCTGACTATAAAACTGACCCTAAGAACAAATTTTTCTAAAATGTTTAATATTTAAAACAAAAGACCTTCTTAGTTCTGACCATAAAACTGGCCCTTTTTTCTCTAAAAATTATTTTAAAAAATGTATTACTTTTTTTTGTGCAACAAATTTACCTTCTGATTTATCAGCAAAAGCAGGATTGGTAATTAACAACACTAGCAATGCTAGATATAGTAGAACACTTTTTAACATGCTTCCGTTTCCTTTGATTATATACACAAAACTTTTAACAAAAGTTAACAATTCTTAAGTTTTTTAAAAACCAAATAAAAAACCAGTCGTATAAGATTCACAAACTAACCAACACCATCAACACTCACTTAAAAAACACTTATAAGCCGTTATTTTTCGTTAATACTCGTATTTAAAGCTTACAAAAAAGCTAAAACCAGGTTTAAAGCTTATTTTTTTTTAACAAAAAGCTTATTTTTAACGAAGAAATTTCAAATTTTCAAATTTTATTTCCGTTTAAAAAGTTAATTCGCCATATTTTTTCTTTTTCAACAGCCAGTAGCAAGTTTTCAATTTTATTTCTCTTTAAACTAAAGAAAGTTTTCTAAAGACCGTTTACTTTTAAAGTTTTTTTTTTAATAATTCAGGATTTATAAACGTCCGACAAATTATCGATTTGGCGTTGTAATTGGTTTGATTGTTGGGGAAACATTAATTTATTACTATAACAATGAGCAGCAAACATCAGTACATTTGAAATAATCTTCTTTATAATTTCGAATTTTTTATAAAGAAAACAACCGCCGTTTTGTGGTTTTTTTAGTGTATCCGTGTATTGTGTAGAAAAAACTATATTTATCGTATAACCGCCGTTCACTTTGAATTACTGCAAACGTCTTTATGATCGTTATTACTCGAAATAAAATCCAACCAAGTTGTTTTATTGAATTTTATACACTACATTTAGCCAGGCCAAACGAACCAACATGTTGTTTATTGTTGGTTCGTTACAGTTTTGATGGTTTTTGGTTGGTATTATCTAGGCCCCCAGACATCGTTGCCAATATCAGCTGTAGGTAGTCTGTGATAGTATAGGTTTTAATCAACTAAAACAATTAAATCATATACTACCACCTTTCAATCTACTTCACACACATAATGTTATTATTAATGATAAGACGGGAAACGATTCAGAAATAAAATGAATTTACATTTCAGAGTTTCCCATTATATAGCATTCCAGGAATGGTTAGTGGCAGAGCTAATTGTCTGTGGAGATTTGTAAAAAAGTACAGTCTTCAACGTATAATAGGAAATTTAAGGAAGATTAAAAGCAAAATGAGCTCTTTTTTTTTAAATATTTCGTCCATTCCATGACAGAAAGGCCAAAAACTAATTCCGAGTTATAGATTTATTACAAATGTAAACTAGGAAACCATGTGACACTTCCATTTTAGATATAGGATCTGTACAGCAAACTTATGTAAAACACTACGAGGTACATTTCTGTGGAACTATTTAACCCTCTAGCTCTTCAATTAAAGGGAATTTTTTGACCCCGTTTCAAAAAGGGACAAAAAGGCCCGTAAGTTAAAGAGTTACAGGGTTAAAATGTTCCACAGAAATGTTCCTCGTCCGCATCCCGGAATTTGACCCAAATTGGACTGTGGTATAGCGTTTCATATAGTCGGCACGAACGCATTCAATTTTTTTCTTGTTTAGTAATATTGTATATTTAAATATTTATATCCATCTTAAATGAAATGTTGGGATATTAAACACTTTCAAAAATAAATTTATTGACTAAGCCCCACATTTAGATAAAAAGAAAAGTTATCTACAAAAAAATTATAAATTAAATACTTAATATAGTATACTAAGATATTATATTTGAGACCCTATCTATGTATGATTAATTTCACTATAAAAATATTAAATATATTATTCTATGTATACTAGCCTCTAGATATCTTTGTTAATAATTTACAATAGATTTGTGGTCATCAATGAACACTGTACAACAATTTCAAACTTTTTCTAAAATTATGGGGTTCTGACAATGGATTCTGGTAGAGGAGACATTTTAACCCTCTAACTCTTCAATTAAAAGGACTTTTTGTTTTGTAGGAAACCATGTGAATCTTCCATTTTAGGTATATGATGTGTTCAGCGAACTTATGTTAAATACTACGAGGAATATTTTTGTGGAACATTTTAAGCCTCTAACTCTTCAATTAAAGGGAATTTTTTGGCGCCTTTTTAAAAAGTGACAAAAAAGATCAATAAGTTGAAGACTTAAGCCAGATTCACAATGCTAGAGTACTCCACTCTACAGAGTGGATTTTGTTCCTTTCTTTTTCGCACTTACATATTTTTTGTATCATGCCATCTCTATTTTAGTACACTCCACTCTGCAGAGTGGTGTACTCCATCACTGTGAATGTAGCTTTATAGGGTTAAAATGTTCCCCGTAGTGTTTTACATAAGTTCGCTATTGTGTTCATATTATTCAAATGGAAGATTCACACGGTTTCCCCCTAAAATCCAGGTTTGTTGGACATTTGAGCGCCAAATCTGAATAAGTACGAGATTAACCCTTAAACACATTTTAAGTTTTGACTTATTTCTGGCATTGAAGTAAAATTTTCAACTTTGATGTTTTCAGAGACTTATAGTAGAATTTCATGACAAATATTTTGGCGGAACATCTTAACCCTCTGACTCTTCAACTTACGGGCATTTTTTCCCTTTCTAAAAAGATTAACCCTTAAACACATTTTAAGTTTTGACTTATTTCTGGCATTGAAGTTAAATTTTCAACTTTGATGTCTTCAGAGACTTATAGTAGAATTTCATGACAAATATTTTTGTGCAACATCTTAACTCTTCAACTTACGGCCCTTTTTTCCCTTTCCAAAAAAGGTTCAAAAAAGTCCCTTTAATTCAAGCGCAAGAGGGTTAAAATGTTCCGCAAAAGTATTTGTCATGAAATTCTACTATAAATCTCAGAAAACATCAAAGTTGAAAATTTAACTTCAATGCCAGAAATAAGTCAAAACTTAAAAAGTGTTTCAGATTTGGCGCTCAAATGTCCAACAAATCTGAAATTTAGCGGGAAACGGTGCGAATCTTCCATTTTAGGTATAGTATGTGTTCAGCGAACTTATGTAAAATACTACGAGGATTATTTTTGTGGAACATTTTAACCCTATAACTCTTCAATTACAAAAATGTTCCTCGTAGTGTTTTAAATAAGTCCGCTGAACACATCCTAAGTATACCTAAAATGGAAGATTCACATGGTTTCCTACGTGGATTCGCAATAAACATTTAAAAAAGGGGGAACATTTTAAATAAAATTCCGATGTGATCTTTCAAAACGCCGTCACGTATATTTTTTTTTGTCTCTTCTATCAGAATCCATTGTCAGAACACCGTATTTTTTTGCTGTTGTACTGTGTAATATGGTTTGACTGATAAATTAAATTTATGTATATGTAACTATAAATAAAAAAAATTTGTCACTCTAATGGCTGTGCCATTATGCTATGAGTCAAAGCCTGAGAGTTGCTGGTTCGATTCCCGATCACGACGTAGACTTTGTGAAAAATAGTTTTTCATATAGAGACAATTTAATAATTTAAAATACTTTAACCAATTGATACATAAACTAACCACTGATGAGTCCTTGGATCGAACGAAACTGCGATTATCTGGTAAATATCTTGTCTCCATGAATTATGCAATACAAATTTTAATATTTTTTAATTAAAAAAATTACACATCTTTTCGGAAGGATTTTTCTATTTTCGTTTTAATTACATTAACAGTTTTACCACAAAACTAAATTCAGAATCCTAAAAAAATGTTTGCTATTTGTAATAATAGCCAAAAGGTTATATTTTCATACAGTTTTTAATCGCTGTTGCATTTTGTTGTGTCAAGTTAACGCACCCTTTAGAAAATTACTTTTCAATAAATCACAATGGAGCACTTAATTTCTACAACTTTTTAATCTTTCTTGTTAGCATGTATGTTTTGGGCAACAAAAAGTTGAGATTCCCTCCAAAATATTTTGTCAGTGTATTTCAGTGTTGAAACGTCACAATAACAATGTGCAGAGTTGCATTGAAACAGTGATGCGAATAAGCAGGCTTTAAGGCTGATCTACACGAGAGAGAAAAATGATAGAGATAGAGCAAAAAACACCTCTAATTAGCTCTATTGTGAATGATTTAAGCTATTTAGATGTGTTTTTTGCTCTATATCTACACCCAAAGAATTCCTTAGTTGATTATAACGAATATTTCAACTATTTAATAGGTGAAATACCTCTAACTAATATATAGTTGAATTGATTTAGTTGATGATTACTAAGTGTTGTAGATATCTAAAAATTAATATAAATCAACTATATAATATAAAAGATAGTTAATCGATACTACAGATATCGTTTTCTTTTAATTTAAAAGAGAAATTACACACATTTTGCCAAATCTTTTTATTAAAAATAATTTCAAATGATTCAACACTTCAAAAGGAAATAGAATAGAACCAACACAATTTAATATAAATAAGGATTTCACAGACACACTTAAAACTCAGAAGTTTTTAAACTTCTTTTTAGCTTTTCTAGATTTATTTGTAACATGCGCTTTTTCAGGCAATTTTAAGACAATACCTCGAAATTAAAAACATGACAGAAATGATCCTTTTGTTGGCGTTTTTGTTATTTCGTCTTGATAAATTCTTCATTAGATATTCCAAAATTGTATCTGCAAATCATAAAAAACATATTAGATATTAATTTTATATGGTTTAAAATATAAATAAATAAGAACTTACCAAATCAATTACAATTTCACATTTCATTTTCTGTTTCTCATAAAAAAAATATATTTGTAAACTTTTTTGACAACTTAAAATTAAATGAAATGTTACAGGGTAACCAAAATTTTATTGATTTCAACGAAAACAGTAGGTGTTCTTGATTATGCTAGATATTTACATATTTTTTAATTTCAACTATAGATTTTTTTAACTATCTAACTATGGAATTTTATCGGTGTAGCAGTTTTCTCTCTCATGTAGATGTGCCTTTAAAAAAAATAAAATTTTTTTTTTTAATAAAACATGGTCGTGCAAGTTATTCTGTCTAAGCTAACGTGACATATAATTAGGGTTGCCAGGCGGGCTGGATTGTACAGCTTTTTTGATGTATGTGCAGCTGAAATTAAATTTGTCCAGCTAAATTTTCGAAAAAAATAAGAAGCTTTTTAAAACGAGAAATATTATTCAAGTTTAAAGACCAATAGTGCGGTCAACATAGCCATCTGAAAATATGGGTGATATCGATAAGTGCACTGCTCCCCAGATAAGTGAACTTGTTCCCAGGGTCTGAGTTTTTATTCGCAATCCCCGTTTATCAAGTAGAGCAAGTAGAGGAATAAACTCCCCGCGGAAATCTTCGCTGTTACTTATGTATAATATAGTCTTTTATAAAAATCAAATTATATTGTATATTTCCCATAGTACTTAACCCCACCGAAGTAAAATAATGTAACAGGACTAGGAACTAAACAGCTTCAAGAAAGTTCGCCAGCTTACCATCAGATGGCACGCAACAACTGTTCTAAAATTCAACATCTCGCGCAATTACAGTGTTGCCATATTTGAAGCCCTTCATCTCTTCTCTATCCGCTTTCCAAAGAACGCAACACGCTAATTAATAGTTGGAATTTCCTGAGTGTTGCTTCTTAAAAAACAAATAAAAAATATTTAAACCTTTAAAAATATAACGTATAATCAGTAGCAGTGATAATTTTTATACAATAAAATATAATTCAAAACTTTGCTATCTCTTTGGATTCAACAGTTCAACGAAACTTGTCTAACTTTTGTGATATGAATTAACAAAAATAATTTTCAATGCCTTTGCCAAAAGAAAATAATAATTTCAAGTGTTTTTTTCATTAAAACATAGGGATTTTATTGCACGTGTTACATGCAAACGATTGATAAATAATTTGCGTCAATATATAGGCACAGACTAAATAGACAGGACGCAAAATTTTAAATATTGTTAACTATGGGCTCCAAAGTAATAATTTTGGTAACTCTTATATAAAAAAAAATACCTAGATTAGACCCAAAAATCAATATTTTTATAAACAGCTCAAAAACTTTGCGATTTTATCGCTAAATTATCAAAATGTGATACTAGCGTGTGTGCGAACAGGCTATATTTAAACTAAACTAATATATTTTTATACAAAAATTGGTAACACAATTTGGAGTACATAATTTTTTTAAACTAAACTAAATGTGTTGTCAAATTTTAAAAACCAAAAATGGTTTTTTTAGTAGGTTTGATGTTAAGAAGAATAAACCTTTTTCTTTGAAAATTACAAACATTAATTTTTAAATCAGACTAGATTTTGTTTCTGCATTTTTGTATGGACAGGCTTCATCAGTGATTTTCCATTAAATTGTTAATTGTTTATATGTTTATTGTCAGATTGTCTCTATATGATAATTTTTTCAACAACCCATCGACTGTGGGATTCGAAAACATGTCCCCACATTACAAACGTAACTATACTGAAGTGCGACGACAGCCTAGATATTTCACCCAAGTAAGGCCTTGAATGCAATGTAACTAATTCATTGTTTTCTTTCCTATTCAGCTTTCTGTTATTGTGTCTTACTCAGAAGTTATCAAAGATAGACAAAAACCTTTACTTTAAGAGTTATAGCGAAACTTTAAACTTATTTTAGTCCATTTTTAGGGCTAAAAGCTCGGGTGACTGTCTTGTTTTAATTCGTGAGGATCAATTTTCGCAGGGGTATTATTTTTTACGCCCAATCTACCGGAAAGTACGTGGAGAGGTGAAAAAATAACACTATTGAGCGCCGATTCTGAATAAGCACGAAATTAACTCTTAAACACATTTTAAGTTTTGACTTATTTGTGGCATTCAACCTAAATTTTAAAATTTGATATCTTCAGAGACTTATAGTAGAATTGCATGACAAATATTTTTGCGGAACATCTTAACCTTCTAACTCCTCAACTTACGGGCAGTTTATGTCCCTTTTTAAAAATGGGCCAAAAAGTATCTTTAATTAAAGAATTTTCTAGCGATATTTTCGTTTGACCTAGCTTTTTTTAATTTTGCATCAGTGCTCCAGAGTAAAACCTGTTTGACTCTGGCAACCCTGAGCTAAACTCTTTTTTTATTAACAGTATAAACAATCAAAATAATTCACTTTCTGTTTTTATTTGCTATTTTAATACTTTAATTAATCATTGATTTTCTTTATATTAACAGTAAAATAATACTTAAACTTATATACTTTAAAGGGTTTATTATTAGCTAGTTTAATCTAAAAATTAACCCGTTAACATATTCAAATTTTATATTTGCAGTTTGGAAATAATCTTATATGCTATCATGTACTATCTACTATACCTACACCGAAAATTTTTTCTCAGTTGTTTTATCCCTTTTTTCATTACTTTTTTTTTTAGTTAAAATTAGTTATTTTCCCATTTTTAGTAAACTTCAACAAATTTTCAGTTAAATTCAAATAATTTTAGATTATTTTTTTAACTTTTTTAAGAAATTTAAATCAACTTACCCCCATTAACAATAACCAAATAACCTAAAGTTAAAACTAACTGAAAGTTAAAAAATTTAAATTTTTATGGGATTTGACATCTGCAACTCTAAGTTAGCTCAAACTTTGGGTTAATTTGTTTATTGTTAATGGCCCTTAGTGGTTTTAGAAAGAGGTATTTCACCTAAGAAGACCCGAGAAAATGTTTCGGTTAATGCCTACACACCGGTAAATTAACCGTAAATAAAACATTTAGCTCCACCAAAGTTGTTAAAATAATAAATACTATATACATAATCATACAAGATAATCCTACCTGCCGATTTAGGGTAAACTTATTGTAAACTAGTACTAAATATAGACCTAGTAAAGAGGTTAATAGTAAAATGCTGGCGTAAGTTAAGCTACCTGTATTTAAATTTAACCATTTTTGCCCTAAAATATCAGGCATAAAATAGGATTTTATAAACCAAGGTAAACCTAAACTTAGCAATATATCAAATGTATTGGAACCCAGTGAATTACTAATACCCATGGAACCTTGTCCTTGTTTGGTTACTATAATACTAGAAACAGCTTCTGGTATGCTCATGCCGCTGGCTAAGATAGTAAGACCCATGACGGCATCAGGTATATTGAGTGTATCACCTGAAAATATAAATTGTAGAGATTATAATTTTTTTAAGTGCGATCGATTAATATCAGGGAACTGCGCGAAAATTTTAAAAAATTTTGATTAAAAACACCTTATCGAAAGATAATTATTAATCAACCAACCAAACAAACAATAATATAGGTCAGGGGTGGTAAAATTGTTACATGTGTGCCAGTAGTGGCAAGTCGAGTAAATTTTCGCTGGCACACAAGGTTTTGTTGAATGTACAATAAAGATTGTTGTTATTAGGTGTTATTATTAGGTATTTAGGTAAATTGTTTTTCCACTGAAAAAATTTTAATCTAGTTTTGACGACTTGAAATCGTAATTAAAATTATTTTATAAAATGAAACAAAAACTTTTTTTTTTGCAGAAAAATAATGGTATTTTATATTAAAGTCATAGATTACATAGATCTCTTCTCTTTGAAATAAGCTGTCAATGGACGTATCTCATGAGAGTGTGTTGAACATAAGTTCTATCAGTTCTATACCTATACAAAAAATATTTGAGTGTGTTTGAAAAAATTTATTTGTTGACAAAAGAAGAAGGAGAGCCTGATATCTATGTAATCTATGATTAAAGTTGAGTGAAAACGTATCGTAATTATGAACAATTTCAAAGAACTTATATGAAAATTTTTAAATTTCACAGTTTTTCAATTAAAAAAATCCTTTAAAGGTATTAAATGCTACCGAGAATCCAAATTATAAACATTTAGTAGTATCCCGCAAGGGTATCTTCAACTGAGGTTAACGGGAATGAATGACTCCGCGGAACCTAGTTTAGGAGGAACTGCGAACCCTGATACGGAAGAGCGTCTCAGGAAGTAGGAGAAAGATAGGAAAACAACACTCTTAAACATCGACTCAGAAAAATAAACCTTAGCTGGTTTGGTAGCCACAAGTTGGCAGCCCCACCACCAATATAGGGAACTATGGACTAATGCTTCGTATTCCCAATATAAATCTAATTACAAATAAAGAACAACGTAATCAACGCCAATACGACCCAGAAATGGTCAAGGACTTGGAGGCGTAGTAGGACAACGATTTACGGAACATGGAACTTCAAAATTAGGATATTGTTCGATTAATCGAAAAATTTAGCTCAAAAATTGTTCGAATAATTTAGCCTATTAGTCTCCCGTCGTTTTTATTAAAAACGCTGGAGGGACTGGTAGGTGTTCATGTGAGGACAATTTCAGCAGAGCCCAACACGCATACCTTAAGGGGAGGTCGGTGGAAACGGCTCTGAGTGAGGTTGTCAGCACAATTGAGGATGCTCTTCACGACCGTGAGTATGTGTTGGCGTCCTTCCTGGATGTGTAAGGAGCTTTCAGCAACGTGAGTATATCATCGATCATTAGTACCTTGGGGGTATTGGCACTGACCCGCAGATAACCCTGTGGACGGGCAATATGCTCGGGAGCAGGGCTATAAACTCAAACATGGGCGATGATGGGGCGACGAGGGTGGTCACAAGGGGTACTCCACAAGGGGGTCATTTCTGTGGAATCTTGTGATCAATGGAATCCTTGACTCGTTGGAGAGAACGGGGACGAAGGTTGTGGCATACGCCAACGACGTTGTGCTACTGATCAGCGGAAAATTTCTCCAGACGGTCAGTGATCTCATGGAGTCGGCGCTTACGATGCTGTCCAGGTGGGCAAGGGAGAACGGTCTGGGGATCAATCCATCTAAAACCGAACTTGTTTTGTTTACAAGGAAGTACAAACCTGAGAGGTTTAATCTCCCTAGATTGGAGGGAGTTATCCTTGAACTCTCGGGGGAAGCGAAGTACCTGTGTGTCCTTCTGGACTCTAAACTTTCCTGGAAGAGGAATACCGAGGAGAGAATGAGAAAGGCCTTATGTGCTTTTTATACCTGTAGGAGGACCTTTGGGAAGAGGTGGGGTCTACAGCCGTATATCATCCACTGGATTTTTGCGGCGATTATCAGACCAATCTTGACCTACGGGGCACTGGTGTGGTGGAGGGCAGTGTACACGGGGTCATATCTCTTCACTCTCGCAACGGTGCAACGACTGGCTTGTCTGGGTATTACGCGGGGCGGACCGTTCTACACTCCAGGCAAGTTTGGAGGTGATGCTTGGCATCCCAACACTGGATATTTATATCAGGGGCACGGCGGCAAAGGCAGCTCTCAGACTCAGCGAGATGCAAGAGGTGAGTCAACGCACTTGGGGGCAGAGTATCATTCTGTATGGGATTGGTGGTGCGCTACTGGATCGTAAAACGGACTATATTTTACCGGTCACGAATTTCCAGAGGACTTTTGAGGTGATTGTACCGACCAGGGAAGACTGGGTAGCCGACTCCGTTATTCGGAGTGGTGATATCTCAGTGTACACGGACGGTTCGAAGATGGACATGTGGAGAGGGTCCGGAGTTTATTCCGGCGAACTGGACCTTCGAATCTCCATAGACTCCCGGGCGATTGTAGCGTATTCCAGGCGGAAGTTTATGCAATTGACGTGGCCGCACGGATGATAATGGAGCGGGATTTGGATTCATCATCCATTAGCATCTTTGCGGACAGTCTTGCTACATTGAAAGCCCTAGAATCCAATACTGCCAGATCGGGGTGTGTGCGGCACTGTATTGAATGGCTCAACCGTATTCGTCGGCACTCGGTCAGGCTGGCGTGGGTCCCAGGACACGCTGGGATCGCGGGCAACGAGCTGGCTGACGAGTTTGCGAGGAATGGCTCCGATTCGGTTGAGGACCCTATACAAACAGAGGTCCTGGTTCCTCTGGTGGAGGTATTCGGTTTGATAGAGGATATATCGGATAGGGAGACGAGGGCAAGGTGGACAACCTTGACCAATTGTAGGACCCGGACCCTATGGCCACTGCCTGACCCGGGGATGACAAAGATTCTTCTTGGATTTGGCAAGCGCATGATCGGCAAGCTTGTAGGAGTCATAACGATAGGCCGAATGTGTGTAAGCGGGGGTTACACCCAGACGGACTACTGCAGGGGCTGTGGGGACGAGGAGGAGGAGACAGTGCATCAAATGCTTTGTGAATGTCCGGGACTGAAGGAGCGGCGACTCAGATATCTGGGATGCAGGTTCTTCGACGACCTGGACAGTCTACGCTATGTTTCTGTCTGGTCTTGCGAAATTTTTAAGGGGATCGGGATAGTTTTAGATTTTTCAGGTCGTGGTATTTCTTTCCATGTGGATGAGGGGAAGATTAAGGGAATTGCAATGGGTCTTATGGCCTCCGAGTAAACTCGCCGTTCTGGCGGGCTCCCATTCCACCTAACCTAACCTACATGCCACTATACTTGTGTGTACTTACGAAGTATATTCGCTTGTGGGCCATTACAATATTTTAAGTTGCATATACAATTGTTATACACAAGTATCCCATATCGTAAGTACACACAATGTGAAGTACACGAAATCGATTACATTGTGTGGATTTACACGTTTTTCTAAAGGGTTTTTTTATTATTCGTTATTCAAAATTTTCACATTTAAAATTTTCTAAAATCCCATAACTTTTTAAAAAAATTGAGAAAAATAATTTCCAGTAGACTTGTACCCATCTGCACGATTTTTTAGAATTTTTAGGGCGAATTTAAAGAAAAATAATTTAAGTTTAAGAAGTTTTTTTAAAATAAAATTCAAAAAGTAAACCAAAGAAATTTTTCAATTAAGTTTTCAACAAGGTTATATTTATTGAGATCCAAATAGTTTTTAATGAGAACTAAATAGCATTTTACACAGAAGCCAATTCAGCCAACTCTATTTGAAACAATTTTGAAAAAATTAACCATCACGAGTTTTTAAATTCCCTGCGAAATACTTAAATTAATTAAAGGTAGATTTTTCTGCTATGAAGCAGAACAAAAACTGCCGGGGGGATACGATGGAGAATTATCAAAGGGTGTTTGTTTGGACAAGTTAGGATAATGGGAAGTAGGTTATTGTGACATCGTGGAGGGTATATGCAGTTCCACCCTCTGCGACTTAAAATAAACCGATATTAAATATTCCCAAGAAAATTTAAACTAAAGTAGATTTTAGGTATAACCTAGTACTTAATCTAACACGGAGCATTTATTAATACCTATTACTAATTTATTGCCTTGATTCCAATTAAAACATTTGTATCACTATGCAAGAGTTTTTCATTCTCTCTTGAAAAAAATAAACGCCTTCATCTAATCAATTTCTTCACTTTAGTTGATAAAAATTGCATATAAATTCATAAATTAAGCTAAGAAACAATAAAATTGTTTATGGACAAAACAATAGTGATATGAATAAACTTGATATTTCAGATAATGCCTTTAAGTATAACATTTTTTATTGTTCAAAAATCGGTAAAAGATTTGCAAATCGTGGGAGTTTTAAAGAAAATACAACGTTTGGGGTAGGAAGTGTTAAATAGATTAGATTTGTTAATTTATAACTTACCAATTACAGTTATGACAAAAGCAACCAAATAGGAAATTAAAGCAATCCAAATAATGGACAACAGAAAGGTCACATACTTCAAGGATGGACGTTTACGAACATTGGGAATGGTAAGCCAAAGTAGAAAAGTTATAGGCCAACGTAATAAAAATTCCAGCAATGATTGTTGTTGTTTCATAGACCAGGGCGAGGCAATAGATTCTGAAAATAGCGGAAATTGAATTGAGAATATTAATTTTCTGATTTTTATATACATACCTTCTTTTTCTTGATTTTCCAAATACATCATCATTATATGAGAAGAATGTAAACCCTGCTCCAGAGTTTTATAAGCTTCTGAGGCTAAACTAGATTTTGATTCATTATTATTTTTGCTTAATAATGAAGAAAATTCCGTTACTTCAATATAATTTGGTTTGTAATAACCACATATTCTTAAAATACGTTTGGCCTTTAAATATAGTTTTCTATTATGATACATTACTGGAATAGGACAAAAAATACAAATATTAGCAAATTTAGATCACATATAATTCAGATAAATTGTTTAACTTACTTAACATATATACAAAATAGGCTATAATCAAACCCAAAGCCTCATACCACATAACTTTACCATCTGCAAGTATAGCCATTAGTGTTAATACCGCTGTTAAATATACCAAACAATCTCGGGTTATTGGCCACCAGTCTAATTTCAGATAAGTAGCTATAAATAGACCACAACAGGCCGGTACTGCTAATACATTGAATACAGCAGACCCCACTATAGTACCAACACCAATATCACCTTTTGTTATAAAAGTACCAATACAATTCATAAAAAGTTCCGGACTAGAAACAGCAGCGGCCATAACTGTAGCCCCTATAACATCATTATCAATTTTAAAGTCTGTAAAACAAAGAATTGGACGGAAAATAAAAAGGATTCATAAAAATTAAAAATCATTTTTGTCTATCCCTCACACATATCGCTGCGCCCGCCTTGGCTGTTCCCATAGCACTAAATTCCACCGAAATCAATTAAAATAATAGGGTTATGCACTAAAAAGCTTTAATAATTTCGCCAACTTTCTATCAGATGGCACGCCACATTTGATTCAGCACCTCGCTCAGTTACAGTGTTGCCATATTGGAAGCCCTTTATAGTTCACCGTCTTTCATTTCTGTTCTATCCCATTTACAAAGAAAACAACACATTAACCCTCTAATGTCCAAGTCCGTCAAAATGCGGTGTTTAGATCTTAATTAGTTTTTGGCTAAATAACAATTTTTCATATGAGCAATGAACAATGTCATTGACTGACGTTTTCAAGAAAAACAAAAAATTTGTTCTTATATCACACGCAAATTGTTTTATTTAATTTTAACATTCCCCTGTCCCTATAGGAAAAAACTTTATATTTTAAAACCCGTTTAACATATATTTCTGGATAATACGATATTTTAATCATAACTGCATGCTGCAATTAACGAATTTTGAATTTCCGCCCCGAATTTTTCAAAAATCCCATTTCCGTGGTAGGCGAAATTTATACTTTTAAAACTTTAAAATATTTTTAATAAATTACAAGCCTTAAAAATATATTTTTTTTTATTAAAACCGCCGAAAAAAGCAAGATACAAAAATTTCCCGCAAAAAACCCGCCTACCAATTTTTAAAGAGTCCCGCGATAAACCTTTAAAAATCGCCAGGTATAGTGGGAGAACCGAAGTTCTGGCATCACTGCCCTACGGGAAATTTTAACAAACTATCACCGAACTGGCCCCTTTATATGAAATAGACTGGTCACTTTTACATGGCGTTGTCATAGGAGGGGGAAATTGACCCCTTGTGACATGTCGCAAGACAAATCCTAGGACAGGTTACTGAACTCTCATAAAAAACAAAGTTCAGGGACCTGTCCTGGGATTTGTCTTGTGGCATGTCACAAGGGGTCAATTTCCCCCTCCTATGACAACGCCATGTAAAAGTGACCAGTCTTTTTCATATAAAGGGGCCAGTTCGGTGGCAGTTTGTTAAAATTTCCCGTAGGGTGGCTACAAGTGAATGGCTTTCAAAGCTGTGAAGTGGCGAAAAAAATACTCTTCCAGTGCTGCTAACCTATTTTGTTGAAAAATCGTCAATTTTGGGAGAAAAAAATGGTCAAAATCGTCATTTTTTAAATGAAAAATCGTCAAAAAATCGTCGATCCAAACATTAATTTCATAATTTTAATAAAATTCAGATATCTGATAGGGGAGAAAAAATTTAAGGGTTAAAAAGTGGGGACAAAAACTAACATATTTTTTTTATGAAAATATGTCTGAAATTTACGAAATTTAGATATATTTGTTTATAGAGTTAAAGTTCCCGAGAAAACAAAATTTCGATAACCGTATTGCACATATTGTGGGCCCGGGTTGCCACTTATTTAAAATATGTGAAATGTGGTTGGTTCCGGAACCAGGAACCACGGATCTTATATGGATGGTAAGACTGACAGAGAATCAGTTTTACAACCAGTTAAAGAATTGATTGATTGATTTGTCTAAAACCGGCAAAAAATATTTTGAATATTTTTAGTTATGTGATTTTGAATAGAAATTTAATTATTTTAAACAAAAATTTTAAAAATCGTCAGTTTTTATATTTAAAATTTTGCAAAATCCTCAATTTATCAAGTTTTGCTTAAAAACTCGTTAAAATGGAGACAAATCCTCAAAGTTGGCAGCGCTGTAACATACTCTTCACTGTTTTAAAATTAATGATAACAAATAAGAGTTTTTATCACTTCACAGCTTCACACCACTGTTGGTAAAAGTGGCACAAAAGTGCCATTTGTGGCACTATTGAATGTTCAATGGCACCTTGGCACTCTCCATAGAATTTTGGCACTTTTTACGAAAATTTCTATATAATTTGATAAAAGGTCGATATCGCTGGTTTTTCATTAAAAGCCACGCCTATTAAGAAGGGGTAGCAAAATTAAAAAACAAATGCTACACTAAATATATCTACAATTTTTTGGACCACCTACCAGTTCTTCGGGGACAATTTAATCATTATTTTGATATTTAAAAATAAAAGCAACGGGGATAAAATTAGAAAAACTTTAATTGATTCTATTGTATTGTCAAATTTAATTGTAAAATTCTTTGAAAGTCTTGGACCTGCTAACTTATCTTAAAATAACGTAAGTTTAGTGCTTTACTATAGTTAAGAATGGCATTTTATATGAAAATATTTGTGGTAGGTAATGTTAAACTCGGGTTACTTTTTGTTGCCCGTCTTTTTTTTTTTTTGTCTTTTTACTTAACCTTTAAATGCATGATCTCTACAATTTTAACCATTTTTTTTATATATGATTTCTAAAGGCGTGTACATTTCAAGAAAAATACCAAAAAAATTGACAAATAGCTAAATTGTGATTATTTTAACGTGTATGAAAAAAAAGAAACAAAAAAAAATATATGAAATATTAATTATACATTTATTGTTGCCAAAATTAATTTTATTGCGAGAATACCACTTTAAATATTTAAACAAATATTTTTGATTATTGCACTTTTTGTAAAAAAAACGCGTGTTTTAGATTATTCACAAACATACGAAACAAAACCTTCTTTTTCTTGATTTTCCAAATACATCATCATTATATGAGAAGAATGTAAACCCTGCTCCAGAGTTTTATAAGCTTCTGAGGCTAAACTAGATTTTGATTCATTATTATTTTTGCTTAATAATGAAGAAAATTCCGTTACTTCAATATAATTTGGTTTGTAATAACCACATATTCTTAAAATACGTTTGGCCTTTAAATATAGTTTTCTATTATGATACATTACTGGAATAGGACAAAAAATACAAATATTAGCAAATTTAGATCACATATAATTCAGATAAATTGTTTAACTTACTTAACATATATACAAAATAGGCTATAATCAAACCCAAAGCCTCATACCACATAACTTTACCATCTGCAAGTATAGCCATTAGTGTTAATACCGCTGTTAAATATACCAAACAATCTCGGGTTATTGGCCACCAGTCTAATTTCAGATAAGTAGCTATAAATAGACCACAACAGGCCGGTACTGCTAATACATTGAATACAGCAGACCCCACTATAGTACCAACACCAATATCACCTTTTGTTATAAAAGTACCAATACAATTCATAAAAAGTTCCGGACTAGAAACAGCAGCGGCCATAACTGTAGCCCCTATAACATCATTATCAATTTTAAAGTCTGTAAAACAAAGAATTGGACGGAAAATAAAAAGGATTCATAAAAATTAAAAATCATTTTTGTCTATCCCTCACACATATCGCTGCGCCCGCCTTGGCTGTTCCCATAGCACTAAATTCCACCGAAATCAATTAAAATAATAGGGTTATGCACTAAAAAGCTTTAATAATTTCGCCAACTTTCTATCAGATGGCACGCCACATTTGATTCAGCACCTCGCTCAGTTACAGTGTTGCCATATTGGAAGCCCTTTATAGTTCACCGTCTTTCATTTCTGTTCTATCCCATTTACAAAGAAAACAACACATTAACCCTCTAATGTCCAAGTCCGTCAAAATGCGGTGTTTAGATCTTAATTAGTTTTTGGCTAAATAACAATTTTTCATATGAGCAATGAACAATGTCATTGACTGACGTTTTCAAGAAAAACAAAAAATTTGTTCTTATATCACACGCAAATTGTTTTATTTAATTTTAACATTCCCCTGTCCCTATAGGAAAAAACTTTATATTTTAAAACCCGTTTAACATATATTTCTGGATAATACGATATTTTAATCATAACTGCATGCTGCAATTAACGAATTTTGAATTTCCGCCCCGAATTTTTCAAAAATCCCATTTCCGTGGTAGGCGAAATTTATACTTTTAAAACTTTAAAATATTTTTAATAAATTACAAGCCTTAAAAATATATTTTTTTTTATTAAAACCGCCGAAAAAAGCAAGATACAAAAATTTCCCGCAAAAAACCCGCCTACCAATTTTTAAAGAGTCCCGCGATAAACCTTTAAAAATCGCCAGGTATAGTGGGAGAACCGAAGTTCTGGCATCACTGCCCTACGGGAAATTTTAACAAACTATCACCGAACTGGCCCCTTTATATGAAATAGACTGGTCACTTTTACATGGCGTTGTCATAGGAGGGGGAAATTGACCCCTTGTGACATGTCGCAAGACAAATCCTAGGACAGGTTACTGAACTCTCATAAAAAACAAAGTTCAGGGACCTGTCCTGGGATTTGTCTTGTGGCATGTCACAAGGGGTCAATTTCCCCCTCCTATGACAACGCCATGTAAAAGTGACCAGTCTTTTTCATATAAAGGGGCCAGTTCGGTGGCAGTTTGTTAAAATTTCCCGTAGGGTGGCTACAAGTGAATGGCTTTCAAAGCTGTGAAGTGGCGAAAAAAATACTCTTCCAGTGCTGCTAACCTATTTTGTTGAAAAATCGTCAATTTTGGGAGAAAAAAATGGTCAAAATCGTCATTTTTTAAATGAAAAATCGTCAAAAAATCGTCGATCCAAACATTAATTTCATAATTTTAATAAAATTCAGATATCTGATAGGGGAGAAAAAATTTAAGGGTTAAAAAGTGGGGACAAAAACTAACATATTTTTTTTATGAAAATATGTCTGAAATTTACGAAATTTAGATATATTTGTTTATAGAGTTAAAGTTCCCGAGAAAACAAAATTTCGATAACCGTATTGCACATATTGTGGGCCCGGGTTGCCACTTATTTAAAATATGTGAAATGTGGTTGGTTCCGGAACCAGGAACCACGGATCTTATATGGATGGTAAGACTGACAGAGAATCAGTTTTACAACCAGTTAAAGAATTGATTGATTGATTTGTCTAAAACCGGCAAAAAATATTTTGAATATTTTTAGTTATGTGATTTTGAATAGAAATTTAATTATTTTAAACAAAAATTTTAAAAATCGTCAGTTTTTATATTTAAAATTTTGCAAAATCCTCAATTTATCAAGTTTTGCTTAAAAACTCGTTAAAATGGAGACAAATCCTCAAAGTTGGCAGCGCTGTAACATACTCTTCACTGTTTTAAAATTAATGATAACAAATAAGAGTTTTTATCACTTCACAGCTTCACACCACTGTTGGTAAAAGTGGCACAAAAGTGCCATTTGTGGCACTATTGAATGTTCAATGGCACCTTGGCACTCTCCATAGAATTTTGGCACTTTTTACGAAAATTTCTATATAATTTGATAAAAGGTCGATATCGCTGGTTTTTCATTAAAAGCCACGCCTATTAAGAAGGGGTAGCAAAATTAAAAAACAAATGCTACACTAAATATATCTACAATTTTTTGGACCACCTACCAGTTCTTCGGGGACAATTTAATCATTATTTTGATATTTAAAAATAAAAGCAACGGGGATAAAATTAGAAAAACTTTAATTGATTCTATTGTATTGTCAAATTTAATTGTAAAATTCTTTGAAAGTCTTGGACCTGCTAACTTATCTTAAAATAACGTAAGTTTAGTGCTTTACTATAGTTAAGAATGGCATTTTATATGAAAATATTTGTGGTAGGTAATGTTAAACTCGGGTTACTTTTTGTTGCCCGTCTTTTTTTTTTTTTGTCTTTTTACTTAACCTTTAAATGCATGATCTCTACAATTTTAACCATTTTTTTTATATATGATTTCTAAAGGCGTGTACATTTCAAGAAAAATACCAAAAAAATTGACAAATAGCTAAATTGTGATTATTTTAACGTGTATGAAAAAAAAGAAACAAAAAAAAATATATGAAATATTAATTATACATTTATTGTTGCCAAAATTAATTTTATTGCGAGAATACCACTTTAAATATTTAAACAAATATTTTTGATTATTGCACTTTTTGTAAAAAAAACGCGTGTTTTAGATTATTCACAAACATACGAAACAAAACCAAGATTTTTCCTATAACTGTTTAAAAAATCTGAGTTATATTTTATAAGAGCACTTTGTGCAGAAAGGGCCCCTATGCCCAAAAATTGAGTTTTATGCATCAAGTGGCGTTTTTTATTAAGAAACTGGTATGTTGCCAAATGGCTACACCATGCATTTAAGGGTTAAAGTAACTAAATGTATAAATATTTTAAATAAAAGCTGAACATATTTTTTTTGAAACATTAAATGTTGCTTAATTTTTTTTTGGCACTTTTAAAGCATTTTTGGCACTTTTTTGGCATTATTGAGGCACCAAACGAAAATTCTCAAATACCATCACTGCTTCACACACCATTCAGAATCGTAAAAAAAGTATTCCCAGCTACACTGATAGAATTATATGCATGATATTAATAAATTTTTGCATAAAACCAATGAAGTGTCACTGGAATTCGTCCATTGAAACTTTTCATTGGATTAATGGAGTTTTTCATAAAATGTGAAAAATTTAATTTTATATATTAAAAGTTTCATTTACTCAATGAAAAATTTCATTAAAACTGGATACGTAAAATATATGAAGCTTTTTCTTCAAATTTAAGAATTTTGCATTTACTTTGTGAAGAAAACTTCATTAGTTTACCGAAAAATTTTACTAAAACTCATCCAGCTAAATTCTTTCTGTGTAGAAAAATACAAAGGGTGGTGGTAGTACTAGCAACCCAGTGTAGAAAATCATTACCAGATATGTGGTTATGTAACTACATACTTGGTAATGGTAACTAGTTACTTTTGTTATTACATTTCTTATTACCTTTATATGGCGATGTCGCGAAAAATAATGAGTTATGGTTACACACTAGCATACGAAAAATCAAAAAATATATCGTTACCTATGTGCTTACCAGTACTGACAAAAATAATGAGTCTAAAAATAGATTTTCAAAAAAATAAATTATATAAAAAAAAAATATTTTTTATTGTATTTTTTTTTTAAATAAAATTTCCTGGTGCGGGAATCGAACCTGGGTCTACAGATTGCCAGTCAATAGCTCTACCATCTGAGCTATATCGACATGTAATATTTAGTAGATAAAAACATAATTGACCTGCTGCACACAAGTAAGCTTACTCGCCAGCATACAAAAAATCAAAAAATATGTGGTTACATATATCCTTACCAGTGTTTAAAAAATATTGAGTCTAAAAATAGATTTCAAAAAATGTTCAAAAAAAATCTATAAAATTATTATCTATTTGAAATAATGATAAAAATATGTCATTATCAGTAGCTCATTATTATAAGTTTTAAAATAATGAAGAAGATAAGTGGGTGTCATTACTGGTAGTCCAAAAAATAATGATATGTCATTACCGTTTCTACACTGGGAATGGGAATTTCAACTGTTACTAAACCGATATGGTGCCGATAAAAACGCTTGGCCGTAATTATTTCCCGACGTTGGCTAAGTCTTCTGATTTTATTTTTTTTGCATTTTCCCAGTACATTTAATAAAACAATTTTGTAGTTCGTCAGTACTTTACTGTACTTTCAGTCAGAGCTTTTAAGAATTGATTCTTTAATTCAGTTTTTGAATTTCAAAAGACTATATATTGAATGGAATTGATACATATTTGTTTTCGTTCGATTTCTTTTTAAATCAAATTAATTAATTCACTGGTGAACGCGTTCAATTTTAGAAATCGAAGAGATAAAGAGTAAATTAATTCCTTACTGAATTAATTCACCATTGAATTCGTTCAAATTCATTTTTCGTTCAGTGAATTGAAAAACAAAAAATTACGAAGAAAACCCGTTCTTTGCCAGCGTATTTCGGTAATATAAAACGCACAACTAAAGCCATCGAATAAACTCCCAACCAACCCCTCTTCGATTTTAAGAAACTAAATAGTAAAAGAATTTTTTGTGGTCTAACTTACTTGAGCAAATTTTTTCTATACACGGTATCAAGTAATCATCACATATGACAGCCAAAAACCAAAAACCATAAAACATCACCGCTATGTGAGCAATAATCCAACCATGTTGACGTTCCTCACGAGTAAAGCCATCAGAAGGAAATTCCAATATAGCTGGCTTAGAGCAATTGTTATCATTCGATTTCTCCAACAAATCCACAGATAAAATTTTACGTTTTAAAAGAGTAGAAAAAACGGCTATAACAAAAAATTATTATGTTATTTAAATAAAATAATTTTATCCGGAAAAAAATTTTTTTTTTAAAACTTACAATTCTCATTTAAGTTATAAACTTCACTTTTTGTCTTTGCAGTTAATAAAAATCTTATATAAAATATTAAAATCACTAGGACAATAAACACAAATCGAAAAAATAATATTAATTTTGATTTCTTCCGTTTATGTTTTACAAAATTTGTTGAAATAGTCATCACTAATTTTTTATTTATTATATTTTATGAAAAATTGATAATTTACGATAAATGTTACCGTATCTTTAAAACGTGTTTAATGTTTGACAGACGCTTGTAAAATAAACTAAAATTACTTTGCACTGGCAACCTTTATTTATGATTTATTTTTAAAACCCTACTTTAAAAACAAACTCATAATAGATAAGAAAATTACTTATGTTGTTAAAGAAAAACTTTCCATCCGTATACGAATATTTTGTGAAAATAACAAAATTCATAATAGTATTAGTAAAGCAGGTATAGAAAATCAGGTAGCTTATTTTTGAAGGGTTTATTAAACGTTTGTAAATAAACCCATTACGGTTTAAAAGCCATAAATTTTTAATAAGCAAATTTGTGGAAAATTACTGAGAGCGAAGTGGCTTTTGTGTTTTAGAAAATCTTGTGTTTTTGTTTTGTTTAGGATGATAGGTTTTGCTCTTTACTGTAAGCCCTTAATATGCGTTTAATATCACGTATGTTAATCGTGACTATTTTTAAACTGCTACAGTAAAGATTTTGTTTGTTTTATTTATTAATCAATTAAATAGTAAATAACTATTTTTAGTTTGCATATAAATTTCAAATATTATTAACGGTCGGTCTCATACATAAGGATTAACTTTAACTATTAAGCCAAAGAAATTGATAAAAAATTGTATACAAAACAACAACAAATTTTTGGGTTAACTATTAGTTAACTCATAAACCTTCAGTATGAGACCCACGGTAGTAGATTGTGTTTTAGACAAATCTGAAAAATTGTAAATAATGAAAATTAATTAACTAAAGCACAATGTAAGAATTTTGATTGTGCTGAAATTTTTATATGGAAAGGGGGAGACAAATCTATTCAGCACGTAATTATTTTACCGGCCCAGCCTTACATCTAATAGAAAAAAATCTGTAAAAAATATAGTTAAAACTACCAAAAAAATTTTTAAAATAATATTGCAGAAAACACTGCTAAAATTAAAAGATTATTTTTGCTATATATTAGTAAGATAGGAACAGCAAAAATAAAACTGTTAAATATACAGAATTTTAGTTATATTTTTGTTAAATTTCTGTTAATAAAAAATAACAAATTAATCTGCTAAAATCAACAAACAATTTTACTAAAAATTAAAAGCCTAAAAAATTACAAAAAAAATTCAAAATTTTCGAAATAAATATTTCTGCTAATTTTAGCTTAAAAATAACAAACATTTTGTAGATATAACAGTTTATTTTTACTATTTTCAGTGTACTAATATTTAGCAAAATTTTCTGCAGATTTTACAGTACAATTTGTTATTTTCAATTAACTAAAAGTTAACTTAAGAATAACTAAAATTATTTAAATTTAACAGTTTTATATTTGCTGTTGTTATTTTACCAGTATTTAGCAAAAAAAAAACAAAAAATCTGCTAATTTCAGCAGTTTTTTCTGCAACATCAATTTTAACTAATTTTTTAGTTTAGTTTTTTTCTGCAATTTTTACACATTTATTTCTATGAGTGTACATATTGAAATGTTCCACAGAAATGTTCCTGGTAGTGTTTTACATAAGTTCGCTGAACATATCCTATACCTAAAATGGAAGATTCACATAGTGTTCTCCCAAAATTTAGGTTTGTGGGACATTTGAGCGTCAATTCTAAATAAGTACGAAATTAACCCTTAAACACATTTTAAAGTTTGACTTATTTTTTGGCATTGAACTTAAATTTTAAACTTTCATGTCTTCAGAGACTTATAGTTGAATTTCATGATAAATATTTTTGTGGGACATTTTAAGCCTCCAACTCTTCAATTAAAGGGACTTTTTAGTCCTTATTTAGAAATTGGCACAAACGACCCGTAAGTTGAAGAGTTAGAGGGTTAAAATGTTCCGCAAAAATATTTGCCATGGAATTGTACTATAAGTTTCTGAAGACATCAAAGTTTAAAATTTAGGTTCAATGCTAGAAATAAATCAAAACTTAAAATCAAAAGTGGCGCTCAATAGAGGACCCATATGTGCGAACATGTTATTTTTTCACCTCCCCACGAACTTTCCGGTAAATTGGGCGTAAATAATAATATCCCCGTGAAAAAATATTCCTCTCGGTTTAAGACAGGCCAGTCACTGGCGGCTTTTAGCCCTAAAAATGGACTAACATTAGTACAAAGCTTCTTTGCGTTATAACTCTTAAAGTAAAGGTTTTACAGGAAAATACTAAATGGAAATATCTACAGTAGAGCGTATCACCTTACAGGCAAAAAAAAAGTGCGCCGTACACCCTCCAATATGAAGTATTTTTGCAAGGAGGTTTAAAAAAAATTTTTTTGTTTTTTTTTTTGCCCAACGTAGGGGTCGCCATTTTACATTTTTCGTTATATCTTTGGCATTTGCAGTCGGATCTTAAAGTGTGATACATCGATGTTTTTCTCTCGAGGAGACCAGTGTTTTGCTCTAAGGGCATTTTACCTCAAGTATCCCCCTCTAGTAGTTACCCACCAGATCTCAGTTGTTACAATCCTAACGTTCCACCCTAATGTCAGAAAATTAAATCTCGCAAAAAATCATTAAACTTTTGCTAATGAAGTTTTTCGATAAACCCAGTAGAAATTTTTTCTCCTCGAGGCAAAAAAATCGATATATCACCTTTAAAATCCGACTTTAAATGCCAAAGCTATAACGAAAAATTAAAAAAGGCGACCCCTACGTTCGGCAAAAAAAAAAATGTTTTTTGAAATAACCTTCCAAAAATACTTCATATTGGAGGGTGTATGGCGAACTTTTTTTTTGGGTTAGGTCTAATCTATAGGCAATAATGTGGCTAGCATTTTTCTCATAGCACTTTTGACGTATCGATGACGCATCATGGTGATGTAAGTGATTAAAGTCAAAGTGATTTAAATGGTTAAATACAAATTTTGATTTTAAACACTGTGATTTGAGGTGTAATCTAAACAATTTTTATTTATTCCATATTTTATCGTAGATGTATCGACCATTTGTAATTGAAATGTTATCATTATCTTATCAATGAAATTCATTATTTTTTCCTGAAAATCTGAACATAAAAAAACCTTTAACTATTGGAGAATCCCCTTTTAAGATCCAATACTATCTCAGCTGATATATTTATAATTAAAAAAAGAGTTTAACTATTTATATTAACTAATATTTGTGTAACTAAACAAAATTTTCGATAAAACCAGGGTTTCTAGGGTTGTATTAATGAGACCTAAATGGGCATCATGCTGCTATCAATAATATGTTGCACAAAGCTGCTTTATAGCTCATTTAGACAGCGAAATTAATCTAGATTAAAGTTAAGTTTTAATCTCCATTGTTTAAACATCCTTTTTTTTTGATAGTTAAAGATTTAACTTGACGGTTAAAAATGCCAAAATGACGCCGATAACGATACGGTATACAATGAACATGAAAAATGTCGGCGTTAACAAAAAATTTGTCGACAGCGTTAAAATTTTTTTGAGGCATCGTTTTATAGTTAATTTTTATCTGACTTTGGTGTGCATTTTCTAGTGTTGGAAATCGTCGTTATAAGAACACACATAAGTAGTTGCCAGGGATGCCAACTTAGTGCTTTTCGCGCTAAATCTGGTGCTTTTTGATGTGCCAAAACGCGAAAAATATTGATCTAACGCGTAACTGAAAAAAGCACTAATTTGGTGCTTTTTCAAAATTTATTTAGCGCGTTTTGTGCTTTTTTACATGTATTGTTTTTATAGCAATATCAAGAAATATGTCAACAGTTGCTTTTATTTCCATAACGACACGCTTTTGGCGCTAAATGTAGTGTTTTTGATGTACCAAATGCAAAAAGTTTCCGTTATACACGTATCACTTTTAACACAAATTTAGCAAAATCCTAGTTATAGGAACAATTTTGAGGCCAGTTTTTTTATAGTCAGAAATAGGAACGAATTTTTTCTAAAATTTATATATTTAAGACAAAAATTCTTTTTTCTTCTGATTATAAAACAAGACCCTAAGTTTTTAAAAATCGAATAATTTTGAATAACGAAATGAAATTTTTCATAACATTTTATGAAAAAGTCCATTAATTCGATGAAAAGTTTCAATGGACGAATTCCAGTGAAACTTCATTGGTTTCATATAAAAATGCATTAATATAATGCAGATATTTCTCTCAGTGTATGTAAGAACTGACAAATTACTTTTTAAAGGCCCTAAAAATTATTTAGTGCTTTTCTACCCGTTTTTAAATAGAAATTTACCCGTTTTTACCCTTTTTTGTAGCTTTTTTGCGCTTTTTGCTATGAAAAAGTTGGTATGAATACAGAGTCATTTATTAATATCAACCTCATTAAATGTCGGATTAACTGTGTGAATTGGTAAATAATTGGTAGTAAATTGTCTAAAAATACCCAGTAAACTCATCAGGGAAAAGCTTCATCATATTTATGAAGCAGTTGCATTAGGCGAAAATTTATAAAAAATTTAAACTTATGAAGTTTTCATAACTGTGATGAAACTTTTCATACACTTTGATGAAACAAGTTATAAACTTTTTCATCATGTCATAGACATATATTATTAATACTTTTTTCTTTGGAAAGTGGCCCATTTCTTAAAACTTAGAGAGACAGAGAAAACTAATGAAGAATAAATATGGTCAACCGAGCTGCATCATGTTAACAATATTTTTATGAAACGTTTCATTATAGAAAAAATTATGAAGTTTTCATCATATATAAGAAGGTTTTCACAAATATGAGGTTTCCTCATTTTTTAAGCTATTTACGTAAAAATAATATGAATAAAAATAAATGTATAATATTAAGATTTCTTTAATCAAAGAAATTAAAAAAAAAAAAAAACAAATATTTCACTATATCATTTCAAGTGGTGTCAAATCAAGAAGTTTACGTATAAATCAATCAATTCTGTATTAGTAAAATATTTAGTATTAAAATAGTACTACACTCACAGAAATAATTATTTGCAAATAGCAGAAAAACGTGCTAAGAATTAGCTAAAAAGTACCTGGAAAAAACTGCTGAAAGGAGCAGAATCTGTTTGCTAAATATGTTGAGCATATATTATATTTATTTATAATATCCTACTGACACATAATTTTGGTTATATTCTAGCTAATTGCAAATTTTGCTGTGTATTAGTAGACGCTAATATAGGAAAAATGATTAGTAAATATTTTTGCTGATTTCAAAAGACTAGATTGTTATTCGCGTTAAAAAGTATTAAAATGAAATTTTTCAATATAACAGTTTTTGTGATCTTTTTAGATTACTAATATCTAGTGAAAATTTTTATTTTTGTAAACAGGCAAACGATTCTATAAAATATTGACGATTATCGTCCACTTTTCGAAGTTAAATTTCTAACATTTTAAAGATGTTAATTACAAAAATGCTACAATATATAGTACCAAATTTCTGTTTTCTTTTTACCAAATTTGTTACAATATTATAAAAGTTTTATATAATATGATAGATATTAAACTTCGAAAATTAGACGATAGCTGTATATGGTCTTATAAAATCTGGGCCCAGGTTAAATTTTATTAGCAATTAATTGAAATCTAACTCAATTGCAAGTAAAATTTTATAAATTTAACAGTTATGTTCTTGCTACTAATTTCAGCAATTTTTTTTTTTGCAAAGCCTATTCCTATTAATTTTTAGTTAAAATAGCAAAAATTTTCATAGACTTTTTTCTATGAGTGTAACGTAAACTGTTAACGCAAAAGAAGACACCAGAAGATAAGATAGAACACCGGGGACTTACTAAAAGCTATCAAACAGACATCAAAATATGAGATATCAAAATATGGCCATAACCAGGGCAGTAGGGTTGCCACATTCCAGAAATTAAAAAGCTTGACATACGAGAAAAAATAGCTTGATTTAAAAAAAAATAAATAAATAAGTTGACAGTGAAAAACTTTAAATTTACAATATTGGTTTATAAAATATTTCTTTATTGTTTATGATATTCCAGTCTTAAAAAACTCAAGTAATGGGAAATCACTGTAGCTAAAAATTAATTTCTAGCAGAATACTTATTTGGAATGCTTTACCAGCATTTGCAAAAATCGTTTTAGCAGTATTTCACTGAGATTTATATCGGTAAAATTAAGAGAGTTTGCAGTTAGTAAAGTGTACACTGCAATTGCATTTTAATTAACTGAAATTGCAGTTATTTTTAATTGGATTTGTAATTAAAATAACTGCAATATCAGTTAACTTTAAAAGTATTTTCTGTGTATACTTTTTTAACTGCAGTTGTAGTTATTTTTACCGACATAATTCTCTTAGTGTTGGTTTACAAAAATTAAAAACTTCGGTGGTTTAGAAAATAGAAACGGCAAAGAATTGGCTTAGATTTCTATGCCAATGCTTGCAACAAGTTTTTTTTCCATGAATATCCAGTCAAAAAAGGCTAAAAGTACAAAATTCAATTCATTGGCTTTATAAAAATTATGGCGCTTTCTTTATTGAGCTTGTAGGCATAAAGGCACATCTAAACGGGATAGAAAACTCGCCAGACTTTATGAAAATGCAGCTCTGTATAAGTCTACGAAATGTAATATCTAGGCCATTGACAATGGCTGTCATTCATAATTTCTTTACTTAGTAAAAATTTTTAAGTATTCTTGTAACATTATTGAACATTTTAGTTTATTAAATGCACCTTTTGGTATTTAGAGAGAAAAATATTCTTTAAAATACAACTATTTTAATAAAAACAAATACTTCGACAACTAGAGATGACACTTTTACGATAAAAATTAGTGCTAACAATATTAGTGATGACAAATTTAGCTCAAACGCTGTGAGATTTCTATCCGGTATAGATGTGACTTAACCCGGTGTCTTCAAATGCAATAAATTATATGATATGAAATGTGAAAATGATATCAATTGCAAAATGGTGGAAAACACTTGACAATTTCATGGATAAGAAATATCATAGATTTTTCTTCGAAAAACACAAAATTTTATCCAACATAAATTTTTATCGACAAATAAGAAAAAAACACTTTCCATTCTTTTTTACCAAATCTTTTGTTGTTTTTTTATTACAAAATTAAAATTAAAACGAAAAGTGACATTTCATGGCAGGCATCATTGCAAGAGCCGCTTGTATGTCAGCGATATCATGACCTAGTGTCTTCAAATGCAATGAAATGTGCAAAGAAATTTGAAAATAACACACAAAGCAACAACAAAATTATTTTCGTTGTTGTTGAAGACACATTGCATTTGAAGACACCTGGTGATATTGCAATAAAATTGAAATTGAGTGTCTTAACTTGAGATCATTTTGATAATTGCTTGCTATCATTTTATTGCATGTCAAGACACTAGGTAAGAATGTTATGAAATTGTCAGATATGAAAGATCTTTAATTACAATAATATGGAAATTCTCAATTTCTATAAAAATTATATATTTATTAACCACTGTCTTTGATATTTCAAAGATGGTATTTGATGATTTGGTATATTTTTTTTTTCAATTGATATGAACTAGTATGGCTCAAGTATTTTTATTTATATCAGAGAATTTCTTTATTGACGTCATTTCCCTGATTGTGAGTTTTGTTTTGTTTAAATATTTTTCCTTTAAAATTGTGATTTTTTGACAAAAAAAATAAGTGTGTATTATTACAAAATAATCAGTAATCTTGTACAATATTTATAATATGATTTTTGTTTGAGTGTACGAGGGGTTTTTTTAAGTGGAAATCAAATGAAAATCAAAATGGAATCCATAGAAAACAAAATGAAGCTTCTAAATTTTTATAATCAATTAAGGTTCGTTCAGAGTGAGGGCTTACTCCAAGCTGTAGGAAATTTAGTTTTATTCTATTTAATACTAATACATTTTTGTATTTTACTATCTTTTTTATTCCAATACAGAGTAATAATCGTATATTGTTATAAATAGATACATACCTGCCTGTGAGGGATAAAATGTTGTTTGGCTTCCTTTTTCTACAGGTAGAATTGGCATAGAAATATTAAGGAGCTGCAAGAAAATAAATAAAATGTTTAATAATATGTACATAAATAAATATATTTTCTATTATAATACTAACCTTATTATTTTCTTTATTTAATAAAATTACTACCTCGAAATTTAACGTATGATATGTTTTTTCTTTTTTTTTTGTTAGCAAATACAGAAGAGAAAAAATGTTTTCCTATATACTTTCACCAGAAATTTCTAAACAATTGCCATATTTTTGTGTGTGCGGATTATTTAAACCAGGGACAAATGCACCCACACTTGAAAAGAAACTTGTTTCTTAAAAAATTTACAGCAACTGTATAACTGTAACGTAAATGCAGTAATTTTTTCAGGTTGTTTAAAAAAAACCTGTCAAAAACATTGAACATTTTACAGTTAAAATAACTACAACCACATTACTGCACAAATAACTGTCATGTAGTAACTGCAGAACTTTTCTGAGTTTAGTTTTTGGGCTACAAACACAGAGCGGAATTTTTTAGGTCTTGTAAAAAAATGTTGGGGTTTAGCTGGAAAAGTCTAGTATCAATATAGATTTATTTTACATATAAAATCCTATCAAAGAACCATTTTATAAACTAAATAATTACGTACATATATAAATTCAAATAAATTTCTTCTAATTTTCGGTTCTAAATCAAATTGGTTGAAATAAACAATTTTCAGTTTCGATAGTAATGAATCTATAATATAAGTTTTTGCAACAACATGTATTTAGTCTTTTCCCAACATATTCATCCCACTATTTGACGATGTAAACAATGCGGTGCAGTTTTGTCAAAAAATAACATTTCAATTGTAACGGCTATAATGACATATGAAAAATATGTTATTAAACAAAGTATACCAACTGATGTACTCAATTGAAATCGGGTGGCCATAAAAAATACATAAAATAATACAGCTGAAAGCAAAAGGCAACCCGATGAATATACAAGACCTTCAGATATTATAGAAACTGCTTTCACAGAAGTCTTAGCAGGTAAGAATATTGATTTTATGAGCCAGGGACCACCTAAACAGAAAAGTATATCGACGGTATTCGAACCGATTGCATTACAAACAGCCATTGATCCATAGCCTAAAACAGAAAGGAAAAGAAAAAATAATTGAGTGAATTTATCAGTGAAAGATATGAATAAAATTGTATTAAAAGCAGGGTTGCTAGAGTTTTTGTTTGAAATCTTACTGACGATTTTTTGGTTTAAAAATCCGAAATTGCCGATTAGACAAGTTCTGCTCCAAATTACAATACCTGGTGGTTTTTCTATTTCACTAATATCAATATTGCAATATGAAATTACTTTTACTGATAAAATATTGCAAACTATTCAAGTAATTACTCAAATTGATAATTAGTAATTAAAAAAAATGTGTTACTACACTCAACAAAAAAAGTCTGTTATGGAAATTTTGCTGCTATGAATTGAATTGGAAAACTTGAAAAACGGTAAGAAATTTTGATTTTACCTAATGTTAGATGTATTTAAGAGAAAATCGGAAATATAGTCCATATGGGCGATAGGTATAAATACTGATGGACACTATTTAGAATCAAGAGGCTTTGTGTTTGGCCCGATGTGGGACGGGGCACCAAATTACATTAAAATATCTTCGATATAAGTTGGTGTAGCAAATTTCATCAAAATATCTTTATATTTGCGATCTATAGCATGCAAACATGCCCATTTTTGGGGAACCTTTACGGGCACTAGGTTTAAATATGGACCCGTGCATGTAATTTCATTAAAATGTCTTCGTATTTGCGACCTGTAGAGTAAAAACAAGCCAATTTGAAAGTATCAACTTTTTTGCAAGCACGCTCTTGTCTAAAAATTTGCTAACCCACCAACATATTTTGCTGACTTTACTGGTTTTTTTTAGTGTGGAACTAAACATGGACAGGCCCATGTGAATGAGTGTGCCAAATTTCATTCTTCGTATTTGCGACCTGTAGCCTGCGAACAAGCCAATTTTGCTGGACCTTTATATTGGCTTTAAATCTACTCCAAAATCAACTCCTAATCCCAACATATGAGACAATTCTTTACCTTTTTAGCGACAAACTTTAGTAGATATTTAGACAAAATATATGAGAAAAAGAAAAAAAAATTCCTTAAAATCTAAATAAGTGTCAAAAATTGTTTTCTCCAACTCCGCTGAAATAAGATCTACGCCCTAGCCAAATGAAAAAAGGAATTCCTACAATTTGAACAGTTTTTAATCTCTAATATGTTCTTAATAAAACCTCAAAGCCTAATCGTAGATTTTTTAAGTTTCTTGGAATTTATAGAATAAAAAAATGTTTCCGCAGTAGGTTATTTCAATAAATTGTAAAATTTGGCTTCGAATTTCTTGATTAAGTGGTCTGCGACACCTAATATGCCGAAGGATATTGTAATAACTCGGCTGTTTTTTAACCCATTTAGACAATCCTCATTTTTTGTGGGACGTAGTTTTACAACCAAATAAATATTTTCAGGTGTAGCCCGGTCAATAACTCAAAAAAAATTTTATCGAGAAAATTAATATAGAACTTCTACCTGAGGAGAACCACCGTGGCGTTACCCCATTCTGCAGATATTATTCTGCAACTCAGGAGGTAGCAAATCCTATTCTTAGTCTGTGAGGCAACTCCAGTTAATATACTGTATTATCGTAATTTTAATCCTTTAATGTAACCAGAGCTTTGAAGAATTAATTCCTTAATTCAATTTTTCAATTCTGAATTAAAAATTCGATGAATTAATTCACTAAGCACCATATATTGAATGGAATTAATTCATATTTGCTTTCGTTCGATTTATTTTGTTACGAATTAATTCAATTGCAATAGTTCTTTTTATTAAATCAAATGAATTAATTCACCGGTGAACGCGTTCAATTTTATAAATTGAAAGGAAAAAAAGTGAATTAATTCCTTACTTATTAAAAATAAAAACTTTACAGATATAGATAAATTTGGAAAAAAATATAACTATATAACTAGTTTGAAAAATTAATAGTTATCTTTTTTTCCAAATTTATCTATATCCGTAAAGTTTTTATTTTTAATAAGTAAGGAATTAACTCACTTTTTTTCCTTTCGATTTATAAAATTGAACGCGTTCACCGGTGAATTAATTCATTTGATTTAATAAAAAGAGCTATTGCAATTGAATTAATTCTTTGAATTTGTTGTTTGATGAACGCATTCAGTTGAATGAATTCAGTGAATTACTTAAGAAAAGGAATTCATTCAATTCTAGAGAAAATTGAATTCGATTGGTAGTGAATTCATTCAAAAAGGAATTAATTCTTCAAAGCTCTGAATGTAACTTATGTTTATTCAGATAAAAATAAATTCAAATAGTTTCAAATATTTTAAGAAACCCCTTTTCACCTACGTTGGGCCCCAAAAACGTTGTGAAAAAAAAACAACTTATTACATCAAAAAGTTCAGCCTCAATGGTTGCGAGGTAAATAAACAAAACCTCCAAAGAATTTTTTAAAAACTTAGTTCAGATTTTTATTTTATGGCCTCTTGAAATGGATGTTTGTTGAAATAGCGAACATGCCTGAAAGGCGCTAATGAGATATTTGATTGTGTGACTATCAAATTCTCTAGAACAATTTTGTCAGTTTCTCAAAGTATTCCGACTTTCTACTGCTAAAATTATTCTAGATAACATCGGGCAAGCCGGCTATATAATACCCTATACCAATCTGGATCCAAGTCAATTAATGTTTGAAATATTTCAAATATATTGCAACCCTGGGCCACGATGTTGGAAATATGGGTATCAAAATTTTTGTTTTCTCGAGTACTTTAACGCTGTCTATAAATAAGTCTTAATTTCAGACATGTTTGCATAGGAAAATAGGTTGTATTTGATCATAACTTTTTAATTATTACAACCCATTGGGATACCTTCCTTGTAAGTTTAATTTACTAAGTTTACCTTTTTTCGTAACGATAACGCTTGAAATTGCCTCGGGAATACTAGTACCAGCTGCCAGAAATATAATTCCCATTACTGAGTCTGGTATAAAGAAATTATAACCTGAAAATAAAAAAAAAAAAAACTATTAAGAGAACATCAAAAAACCTTTTTAAAGAAATCTATGAATAGATAATTAAAACAACTAAAATTAGAGTTCTGTCGATCAGGAATGATCGATGATTATATTAATTCTTGTTGCTTTACGTGTTATTGTATTATGTATTTTAATTTTCAATTATATTCTTTTGTCAAAAAATAAATTTTTTGTAAACAAAGTACCAATTTTTGCAGCTTTAATATGAATTTCTACAACTCTGTTCTAATGGCAACCGTTAATTAGTAAAAAATATGGCAACAATTTGACAAATATTTTGAGTATGTGTTAGTTTGTCGTCATGAAAATAGAAAAGTTGTGATTAATCTATTCGCTCTTTTCTCTCAATCGTTCAATTCGTTTTTTTTTTTTTTATTCAAACACAACTAAATTTCAGCACAATTCTTCTGTAATTTAAAATTTATTTGCAAAAATTAGCAACAAATTTTACTAAATATTAATATCACTACACTCAAAATAATAAGTATGTTGGCTGAACAGAAAAAATTTGTTACTTTAACAAAATTTATTCCTGTTATTTGGCTTAAAATTAAATTTGTTGATTTTATCAAATTCTTTTGTTAAATTTAACAAATCTAATTTTAAGTAAGAAATTAGTAAAACTACAGTTTTATTTTCAATTGTAATGAGTCGTAAAATTTTTTCAAATTTAGGATCTCGGGGCCATCCCCGGGCCTAGTCCATATAATCTAATATATAATGAGGGCACTCCAAAGGAGCAAACATTTTGTCCGTTTTGCTCAATTTTATGAAGTGGAAAATTTTTATTAAAAATTTCCGAGGGTCCAAGGCCCCACCACGGTCCATTTTTGGATAGAGATAACCTTTTCACGCGTGTATTACACGGTTAGGGGTAGTCGGAATTTTTGTCGATTATAGAGCAAAATCGACGAAAATCTCTTAGTTTTCGAGATATGGGCCATTTTAAAAAATCGGGAGGGAAAGAAATAGCAGTATCTTCAAAACTTCGGATACACTGATGACACCATCTACCGGATAATAACAGAAATATGAAAATATTATTTTAGTAGGTTTGAGATTAAGAAGAAGAATAAACATTTTTTTCTCTAAAAATTATAAACACATTAATTTCCAAATCAGACTAGATCTAGTTACTGCCTTTTTCTATGGACAGGCTTCATCAGTGATTTTCCATTAAATTGTATTATTATTTATATTTTATTGTCAGATTGTCTCTATATGATATTTTTTCAACAATTCGTCGGCTGTAGGAATCGAAGCGGTGCATATTCCTACATTACAAACGTAACTATACTAAAGTTCGACAGCTTAGCCATCTAATCCAAGTAAGGCCTTCAATGTAGTGTAGCTAATTCATAGTTTTCTTTTCTATTCAGCTTTCTGTTATTGTTTTTAACTTGCAGAATGATCAAACAGACACATTCAAACATTCTATTTTTAGATTTTTTGTTTATCTTATAATCTCCTCCGTGTCTGCTTTTTCGCAAATGTTGCCACATTGAAGTATTGCTTATATTTTAACAATAAATTGTGCAAAATTTAACGAATGGGTTCTTAAAATTAGTTATAGTTTTAAAAATTAACACACAAAATTAGTTGAAGTACTGAGGATTTTTATATAGTGTTAAATGAAGATAACTAAAACATTTGTTTAAAGCAGTGTTTCAACTAAAAATTTGTTAAGAATTAGTTAAATCGAGTTGAACCCCGTTTCACATATTTTTCTACTGACGAATTATTTTAAGTGTAAAAAGAAAAGATTCAGTTATAATTAAAAAGAAATCACAACAGAATTAATTAAACGAAAATTATTCAAAAATTCAGTATTTTCTAAAATGAGAATAGCAAAAATATTTACTAATAGTAAAGTGAAATGGAAAACATTTTATACATTTTTCTACTAACTTTTTTTCCGAGGGTAGAAAAATTGTGTACATTTTCAATTAAATTATTATAGATCATTAAAATATTGACAAACGACTGACATAGTTCACGAACGACAGTTCAGTCACAGCCCAAAACGATTTGACCAAACTTGTTCATCAAATTATATTTAATGATAATGACCGAGTCACCAAAATGAACGATTAAGCCCAACCGTAGCTAAAATACAACTCTGCTTTGATAAAAAACGGCCGTAAATAATTAGTTTTACCCACACTCCACACTAGTCTGGAAACAGAGTTGATTTTCTGGTATTTTAGAATACTGCTACCACAGTATCAACTCGATGGCTGAATCTCATGTATTTGCTAAATGTCATGTATTTGACATCCCACCGTAGGATGTCACTAATACATATAAATGGCAAAGGTAACTCAGTTTCAAGACTAATGATGGACTGTGGTTTTACGTTAGATTAGGGTTGTATTTATCAAGATATCACTGTTATACCAGCAAATATTTACCTATAACTGTAATACTCCAGGAACACAAATAAGTTAAAATGGATATCCATATTATTGACATTGCAAGACATGCACAAATACAACTATGTGGACATTTCCGTCTAACATTTGGTATGGTAAGAAAGAAAAGACACTCCCAAGGATAGGATAGAATCCAAATTAATTTCTCCCAAGCAGATTCGTTAGGCCAATAAGTAAAATTAAATGCATCTTCGTTGTTATCAGGATCTTGCATATCACTAAAATCTTTTACCTCGCCTTTAGGTACAAAACATATAAATTTTGAAGGTTCATCTTTGTCTGAAAATTTAAAATGCAACGAATCAAATCTCTCCAAAAACTGAAGTGAAATATACGTTAAATGAGAACTGGGAGATTTTATGCAATAAATATGTCATGTAACGATGTGGGATAACGATTTAGAATCTCGTTTTACTTTCATGGTTTGTTTTAACTTACTTCTTATACGTTCTTGACATTGACGATCCAATAGCAGATTAGCTACATTAAATATGTAAAGCAGTACTAAAATTAAGGACTCCCACCAAAATATTAAATCATCCCAAAGGAATATGGTTAAGAAAAATATGGAAACGCTATACCACAATAAATCTCTAGTAACGGGCCACCAATCAATAGAAAAATCCTAAATTAAAACAAATAATAATTTAAGAATGACTCGCTTTCCATGATTCTAAAATTCCATATCTTACCGCTCCCGTATAAAGGCAGCAGCAAGCTGTTATAGCTAAGGTATTAAAGACTGATGATCCCACTATAGTACCAACTCCCATATCACCTTCGGTTAAAAAGGTGGCATATAAATTAATGAAAAACTCGGGAGATGAAGTTGCAGTTGCCATTAAAGTAGCACCAGCTACACTATAAGACATGCCAAATTCTATAAAGAGTTCAACAATTAAGCTAGAATTAGTTATACGTAACATAACATAACGAATCAGCTGATCCAACCTAAGAAAATGAGTAAAAAAGACATAAGCTCTCAGCTAAACTCTTTTAACACATTACATTCTCCAAAAGGAGATATGTCACATTATGTCTACGTATGACTAATAAAGCTTTTATAATTAATTTTAACTTGGGGAACATGTTACAAAAAAAAAACACTTACGGTAACATATTCTCTCCACCGCTGGCACACAATAACCATCACATATTATGGCAATGGCCAAAAACAAATAAATCGTTATAACAGCACAATAAAAGGAATAATCATATCTGGGCGGTTTATCCGTAAACCAATTGGGATATTCATCAATGCCATGCAAAGTGCAATTGTCTTCATTTACATGAGCAGATCTTATAAAAGCACTAACTGGAAATAAAAATCAAAATCTTTGCTAAAATATGTAACAACTTTAATTTTAGCGTCTAACATACCATCACAGGGCTTGGATTTAATAAATCGAAGAGCCATTTTAAGTTCTTTTGGGTTCAGCTATTGGAAAGAAATCCGTTAAATTATTATACGATACAATTTTTTTGTAAATAAATTTATTTTAATTGACAGTTTTTAAACTTTTTTACACAGAGTTGAGCTTTACAGCAGTTGTTTTTGAAAAACGTTTTGGAAATCGTTTTTATGAGTGGAACCTAAACAAACTATGTTAACCCATTTCTGCCTATTGGGTATTTAAAAGAGTAATCTTAGTAAAAATCAGAGTAAGAGGGTTAAAATATTCCGCAAAAATACTTGTCATGAATGCAGCAAATTTGAAAATTTAACTTCAATGCCAGAAATGAGAATGTGGACGCTGTGGTGTAATGGTTAGCGCGTTGGACTGTTACACGTGAGGTTGCGGGTTCGAGCCCCAACCAAGGCAACATCAATTTATGAAAAATCGTAATATGTATGAGTTTTTTCTATCCCTCATACATATCGCAGCATCCTCCTTCGGTGTTCCCATAGCACTTAACCCCACCGAAGTAAAATAATATAAAAGGGCTATGAACTAAAAATCTTCAACAAAGTTCGCCAACTCACCATCAGATGGCGCACAACAACTGTTCTAAAATTCAACATCTCGCGCAATTACAATGTTGCCATATTTGAAGCCCTTCATCTTTCACCACCTTTCACTTCTTCTCTATCCCCTTTCCAAAGGAAGCAACACGTTAATTAATAGGAAGAATTTCCTGAGTGTTGCTTCCCTTAAAATAAAAAAAAAAAAAACTTAATGTGTTTAAGGGTTAATCTCGCACTTATTCAGAATTGGCGCTCAAATAGAATATTTTTGTGGCACATTTTAACCCTCTAACTTTTCAACTTACGGGTCCTTTTTGTACCTTTTTAAAGTTCCTTTAATTGACGAGTTAGAGGGTTAAAATGTTCCACAAAAATATTCCTCGTAGTATTCCACATTCTGATGAATCCAAAAATTCTGAATTTTCTTAAAATCTAAAGGTTTTTCAACATAAAAACGTCCTCGCAATCTAAGAGTTTTACTCAGAATTCAAACTTTCTCAAAATAATAAATTCTTAGAAATCTTTCCTATAGAAAAACAAGCCGATTTGCCTATTATCTAAGGAATTTTCCGTTAAGAAAAAGTATCAATTCAAAGATATTTTTCCTAAAAAAATATTAGAGTTTAGGGACATTTTCTATAGAAAGAGATTCAAGGCTTGAAGACTTTTCGTATAAAAAAATGCTCAGATTCTAAAATCCTTTCTGTGTAGAAAATCTTTGGAGTGTAAGGATTTATCCTAAAGATTCTAAGGATTTTTTTCTTTAAAAAGTCTTTAAGATTTACTCCTAACTTCTCACGCATTTTTTCTATAAAAAAAACTCTCTGATTACGAAGTTTCTCCTATAGAGAATCCTACAGTTTTCTAGGACTTTTGCCTTTGCTAAATTCCTCAGATCCTGTATAGTTTTTGCTCTGGAATACACCACAGCTTCTGTAGACTTTTTTCTATAGAAAATCCTCAGAATCGCAGGATTTTATTTAATAGAAAACTCCTAACTTCTCAAGCATTTTTCTCAAGCATTTTTTCCTTTAAAAAAACTCTCTGATTACGAAGTTTTTCCTATAGAGAATCCTACAGTTTTCTAGGACTATTGCCTTTGCTAAATTCCTCAGATCCTGTAGACTTTTTGCTCTGGAATACACCACAGCCTCTGTAGACTTTTTTCTATAGAAAATTCTCAGAATCGCAGGATTTTATTTAATTTTTTCTTTAAAGAATCCTTTAGATTTTGAAATAGTTTTCCTATTAAACAATCCTTTAAATTGGAAGACTTGTGGGAAAACAATGGAGGCATTACTCTTGTCATATAAATGTCAATTCATTAATATTATCATACTCCAACTATGACCCTTAACGACTTATTTATTTTATTTTAAATATTTAAAAAAATTATTTTACTATAATCCGCAAAAAAAACTAACTTTAGGATAATCCATAGCTTAGCTCTATTAGTGATTTTATCTTGATAATTGTATAATTTGTGTATTTTATAGTTGAATTATGCTTATCCAAATTGAATTAACATTTATTTCGTCAAAAACAATTACTTTGATATTATACAATAGCTAGAACTAATGCATTGAGGCGTAAAATACTTAATATAAACCTAGCTTACTAAAAACCTTAGCTGAATTGTATTGTTCATAGCTGAATTAATATTTTACTTAGCTGAATTTGTATATCATTTACATATTTTTTTCGCAAATGTTAAGGTCATTTGTCAAAAACATTTACCTTGATGTGAGAATATATATAATCTCAAATTTATATTCCATAATTACTTTTTTGAAAATATAAAAAAATTGTGTATAAAAATATCACAAATTTACTTGTAAAAATTTAAGATTTATTTAGATATCCGTAGAATTTTTATATATATATACATTAGTCTGTCAGTCTGTCTGTATATCTAAATACACACACACATAAACAAAATCAAGACAAATCATACTGTGATATTATCACTTAAAATTTCTTTTCACAAATAATTTTTATTCGTCGTTTATTTAGTTTTTTTTGTCTCCATATTGTGTAGTTGCTACTTTAATTTGAATACAATGGGATACCGTTTTTGTTGCTGAATACTAACAGCAAGCAACCTGCAACGTCAATAATAACGAAAACTGTAATGTGTATTAAGAAAAATCATTATACATCCCATCGGTCACATACTGATCTCAGTCAGAGTTATAATAAAAATGTGTGGTGAATTTATAAAAAAAAAGTTTAAAAAACAGCAAATAAATAAATCTGGAAAATAATAGATGCATAGATATAATAACAATCAAATAAGTACGAGTATAAGTAGAAATAAAATAAAAAAACGTTAAATATTCATTGTTAAATGTTTGATGTTCTCCCATACGACTCTATACATATGAATATCTTTAGTAGATTAAAGTGACAAGTAAATTAAATAAGATTTTTTTCGTCTTGTTATTACATTTAAATGTATTGGTATTGTGGTCAATCATAGAAATCGGTTGTCGCCAGTAGAAACTGAGATTTTTGAGATTGTATAGTGTTTAAGTTTTATATGCTGGTAATGTATGTATGTATGGATTAAAAAAATTTATTTTATTTTATTTTTGTAAGATTTGTAGTGCATTAGCACCTTAAACTTAATGAAAATATGTTTAAAATAACACTAAAAATACGAAATAAGTATAAAATGATTTTGCAATTATCTTTGATATTAAAAAATTATTAGCTGAATAGGGTAAAATAATACTAAAACTACGAAATAAGTATAAAATGCCCTTGAAATTATATTTGATATTAAAAAATTATTAGCTGAATACGGTTAAAGTTAGCTGAATTTACATTATAACATAAATAATACTAAAATTACGAAATAAGTATAAAATGCCCTTGAAATTATCTTTGATATTAAAAAATTATTAGCTGAATTTACATTATAACATAAATTCTTCTACGAATACTATTATTTTTATCATTTGAAAAATTCCGCCAGCTTTGATGCCGATTTTAAACACAACTTAGCCTATTTAAAAAACCTTAGCTGAATATTATTAAAGTTAAATTAATTTATATCTCAGTTTAGTTTATATGTAAACTACAGGTTTTTTGTATTTTATATATATGCAGCTGATCTAAACTCTATTCAGCAAAGATTGTTAATACTAATACACAATACAAACGCATTTAAATTTTAGAAATATAAAGTTGAATACGAAAATCAAATATGTTTTTAAAAAAGCCCTGCTGAATAGAGTTAATGTCAGCTGAATCAAGATTTTAATGATGTTTCAATATAAAATATAACTTTTCATACTTTCTAATAAATCCATTAATATAAAGTATCTAGTATTAATGGAATTTTTAAGCTGAATTTTATTTTATTTTTGATTCTTAAATCAACGTTAAATTTATTTAATTATTTGATTTGATAAATTCAGCTATCTGAATTATTGGTTTTAAATCAAAATGTTGAGTAAATTTGTAATATATTACAAGAAAATAACATGAAACCTAACAAAACACTGATTCAGCAAATACCTCTTAACAAAGATTAACTTACAATTCAGCTGAATTAAATTTAAGTTTCTAGTGCAAAGTAGTATTTAATTTATAAAGTCTGCTGAATATATTCTACCTTAAATTCTTATATTAACTTTTAATTATTCTTATTATTTTACTAATTCAGCTTGCTGAATAGTTCGATTTAAAGAAGAATTTAAATACAGGGGTATGAATTCATTTTCTTTTTAAAATTACAACAAGACTCCAGAAAAATTTAACTAAATGGAAATTAAAATACATGTAATTTAAAATATTTGTATTCAGCCGTATCTAAATATTTTATTTGTGGGCAATTCAGCTAGCTAAATTATCTCATTTTAAACAAAGTCACTAATATATTAATTTTCTTTTTAAAATCACAACAAGACTCCAGAAAAATCGAACAAATGGAAACTAAAATACATGTAATTTAGAATATTTTTATTCAGCCGAATCTAAATCTTTTATTTTTGGGAAATTCAGCTAGCTGAATTATCTCTATTTAAGCAAACTCACTAATAAAATGCATTTCAAATTTATTTTAACTTGAAAGCATCCGAGCTAAATAAAAATAAGATCGGCTTGACAATATTATAAGTTCCCATAGCTAGCTGAATTGTAATTTTTTAGTAGAAAGAACTAATTTTTTATATTTCAACTTATTTTTACTTTGGTTTTATTGAATTCCATAGCAATTATATCAGCTGAATGTTATTTGAACTTTAAGAATATTGTAAAAAATATTTTAATATTATTTGTTTAATTCAGGAAGCTGTTTTGCCTTTTTTTAATAAAACTTAAGTCTATTGTAGGATTTCTGCAATGATTCTTAATTACTGGATGTCCAGTTAAATCTATTCAACTTTTAAAATCAAACTTTATTTGGGAAAAAACGACAGAAGTGTCAGTTAAAGTCCTTAAACGGGATATTGTGGAAATGAAGCTTAGTTTGCTTATAAGAAATAAGATCAGATGTATGACAATTTTATTTTTGAAAAATTAAGACAACTGGATAATATGTTTGTGGTTAAACAAGCTAGCTGAATTACCTATATTATTTTAAGCAACTTCGCTAATGAAACGCATGGTAAATTTTTTTCAACTTAGACACATTTGAGCTAAATGAATAAAAATCCAGCTGCATAATATTACAATTTTCCACATTGCTTATAAAATTCAGCTAGCTGAATTGTCAATATTTAGTAGAAAGAACTACATTTTTGAGATTTCGATCTATTTTAACTTCGGTTTTATTGAACTCCAAAGAAATTATATCAGCTGAATGACAATTTAACTGCTAATACAATATACTGTAAAGCGTATTTTTTATATTGAAATTATGCCAGCTCAATAACCGTATCATTTTCATTATAGTTTTTAAATTCAACTAGTTGAATTGTAATTTTTAGTAGAAAGAACTACATTTTCTAAACCTTCGCCATATTTTTATTTCGGTTTTAATAAATTCCACACAAATCATGGCAGCGGAGTAATATTTTAACTGTAAGTAAATTCAGCTAGCTGAATGTAACAAGTAAAAAGTACTTTCTATGCTACTTGATAAATTCAACAAGCTGAATTGTCTTTTCTTTTGGTAAAATTAAAGTTCATTGTGGAAGTTCACCTTAAATCTATTTGCAAGGATTTTTCTTAGAAATCAGTTGTAACAATTTTGAAAAAATTGATTTTCAATATTGATTCTTAAATTTAGTCAGCTGAATGAACCTGTTGTTGTTACACTAAAGTTAATTTGTGTGATTTTGTAAGATTTCACTTCGCTCTTAACAAAAATTTGTATTCAGCTAGCTAATTTCCAAGAAAATAAGATCTGATAAATAACATTTCAGCTAGAATATTTTAGAAAAAAAAATTTTATATTTTTTTGTTAAATTCAGCTAGCTGAATTATATTTTTTGTACAATTTTTGTATTAAACTTTCTAAGTTTCCTAAAAATAAGGTTAGCAGCATAACAATTACGCTTTGAATATTTAGCGAAAACTAATGTTCATTATTAATTTTTTAATTCAGCCAGCTGAATAAACTTTGTAGGGTTAAACGAAAGTTAATTTGTGTGATTTGTCAGTTTTCACTAATGGCTAATTTACAAGTAAATATATTCTACTTAATAACATTTCAGCTAGAATATTTTACAAAAACAAATTTTTTATATTGTTTGTTGAATTCAGCTGGCTGAATTATATATTTTGTGAAACTAAAGTCAATTCAATAATTTCGCACTACAATACAAGGAGTTTTTATTAAAGTTGCTAAATTTCCTAAGAATAAGGTTAACGTCATAACAGTTAAACTTCGAATATTTAGCCAAAACTAATTTTCATTATTATTTATTAAACTAAGCCCGCTGAATAAGTTTTTGTGGTTAAACTAAAGTTGATTTGTGTGATTTGTTCGATTTCGCCTTATTTTAAACATAAAATCTGCTAAATAACATTTATGTTCTAATATTTTAGAAAATTTTTTGTATTGTTTTTAAAATTCAGCAATTTGAATTATATTTTTTTAATTCGACAAGAATTTTTTAGTAAGCAGGCTAAGTTTCTTAGAAATAAGGTCATTTTAACTTTGAATATTTGGATAAAACAAATTTTCAATATTATTTCTTAAATTAAGCCAGCTGAATAAACTTTTTGGGTTTAAACTAAAGTTAATTTGTGTGATTTGTTAGATTTTACTTTATTTTAAACAGAAATTTTGTATTCAGCTGGCTAATTTGCCAAGGAAATAAAGTCGATAAAAAACATAATTTTTATATTTTTTTTAAATTCAGCTAGCTGAATTATATTTTTTTATAAAATTAAAGTCAGTTGTGCAATTTTGCCTTAATTCAACAAGGATTTTTTTAGTAAGCTGGCTAGGTTCCTTAAAAAGAGGTAAGCAAGATAATATTTTAACTTTAAATATTTAGCGAAAACTAATTTTCAATATTACTTGTTAAATTAAGCCAGCTTATTATACTAAAACTACAGTTTTTGTATTACTTCACCTTCTTTTTAATAAAAACTTTTATTAAACTAGTAATTTTTATATGAAGAGGGTCTGCTTAATAACATTTTAGCGCAAATATTTAACCAAAATTAATTTTTGATATCGTTTGTTACATTAATCGAGCTCTTTTATCTACTTTTCGAGAAATTAAACTTATTCAGCTAGCTGAATTCTATATAAACTAGTTTTTTCAGTTAACAAGTTAGCTAAATTTGTATTCACATTAAACTTTATATGTAAACTTAGTTTCTTATTATTTAATATAATATAAGAAACATATCTGGCAGCTCAAAATGACTAGCAGTTTACAAAATATTAGCTGAATTGATTTTATATCTTTAAAATGTATACTTCAGTAAAGTAGTGTGTGTAAGCTATTATTTTTATATTATCTGACAAATTCAGCAAGCTGAATTTGTTTGTTTTTAATCAATATCAATATTATTTCTACATTTTGTTAAATTTAGCTTGCTGAATTGAAGTCTTACTAAACATTATTTCAACAGATTATTTTTCAAAATTTGTTAAATAAGTTTTGGGATTTTAGGACATTTATTCCTTTAATTATTTGTTTTAGTTTTCATAATTTTTAATCAACATTTTTTATTCAGCTGGCTTAAATATATAAAAAACGAAAAATTTCAAATTTGTGTTTTCTTTCGCAAAGTTTTTTTTTCGAATATTATTTCTCCCATCACTTCTCCCATCTACTTAAGTTTTGTGATGTTTTTCATGTCTATTCATCTACATAAATTTTTTTCCTACTCACTTAAATAACAAGATATTAAATTTAATTTGTCAAAGAAAATACATAGTAGTAATTGAAGAAATCAAAAAAGAATAGAAATTGAGAGTCTGTAAATAATATAAACTACAATATGAGTAAGAAAATATTTGTTAAAAGTTCATAGAGAAGAAAATTCATTCTGTTCTTTTTTTTTTATTTTGCTATTATAAACTTGTTATGTAAGAAAACTTAAAAATGGAATATTTTAGATGAATTAATAAATTCTTTAAAACAATCAAATATGAAAAATTGATATAATTCAGCTGAAATATATTCAATTCAGCAATGTTAAGTTAATCGATTAAGCCACTGAAAGGGAAATAATTAAATAATTGGTTATTTAACTACACATCAATTGTGTAAAATAAAATTTAGTTAATGCTTTTATAATTCAGCATTTATAAAATCTTATATATAAAATATCAAACAATAAATAAATTTCCTCAATATTAATTGACATAATTATAAAATTTTAAACACATTGAGAAATTTTCGATTGCAACAATGCTAGAAATAAACTTTTCACCACACATATGATACGTACGACTAATTCAGCAAATGAAAACCTTATTCAGCAAGGAAAATCTTTTGTAAATATAATTCATTTATTTATTCAAAAACAAATAATAAATTTTTAAATACTTTTGGCTTACGTTTTTATAATTCAGCAACCAATAAACTATAATAAGAGCTGATAAAATAATCATACCCTAAATTGTATATATTCTATAAAGTTATAAAATTAGTAACAAAAACCGCTAATTTTAGGTTTGAAATAAACAATTTTCTTTTGTAGTAATCTAGCATGTCTAAACAAAGGTTACCAATCCCAATATTTTAATTAAAGCGTGTGTTTTGAAAAATTAAACTTAAATAAAGTAATACTAAAAAAATTAAATAATAAACAAAACCGACGCACGTTCATATCACGAAAAATATTTTAAAAAAAATAAAACATTGGCAAAGGTCAAAATATATAACATAGAGTCGTTCTAGAATTAAGAAATAATTAACTAAACGAAATAACGTCATTACAAAATTATGAGTGATGATGACGATTATAATGCGACAACAGAAAAACCTAACTAATATTAAAAGTTTTTTTTATGATGCAGATTTAAATGAACAGTGGGGTCAAAAGTTAACAATAAATAACATAATATATAATTTTAGGATGCTGCTAATGGATCACCCATAATAAGAACTTTTTTCAAAAAACTCTGCCATTTTTCATCATCACGATATTCTCCTAACAACTACTTCACAGAATTTTTGCTTCCAAAATATTCTACACTTTCAGGAATGAAAAAACGATCGTTTCGGGGATTTTTCAGTTCCTTCATTACTTCGACTAATGCCAATCATTACTTCAACTAATGGCAATCATTACTTCTACTAATGCTAATGCTTTGAAATACATCGATTTCATTACCAATGCCAATTGTATAGTAAATTCATTACGATTACTAATGCCCCAATTATAAGAAAGAATTGCAATTTGTAAACGCCACTTTTTTTTTTTTTTTTTTTAAAGAGAAGCAACACTCAGGAAATTCTTCCTATTAATTAACGTGTTGCTTCCTTTGGAAAGGGGATAGAGAAAAAGTGAAAGGTGGTGAAAGATGAAGGGCTTCAAATATGGCAGATTTCGTAATCATTGCCGAGCTTGCAAATGGCCATTTTAAAAAATTGCCAACCCAAAACACTAATACACTTCTATAATACAAATAAGCCAGGTTCAAGAGAGCTTCCGAGGGATCCATTTTCCTACAACCGAAACAAGGTGAGATTTTCAATTTTTGTTTTTGACAATTAACGTGATTATACAAATTAACACACTCCGATAATGGATTAGAACATCTGTGCAAATCGGAAAGATATGGGAAACGAGTGAAATTTGAACATGTCCCGCAGGGAACGAAATCGAATCCAACGGAGAAGGAAATTCAAATTCATGTTATCTTAATGTATTAATTTCTATTTATATTATCACATAAATTGAAAAAAATGGATCACGATGTGGCTGTTTCATAAATATGGATCCTTCTCGAACCTACCTCACCTGTATAATAGGAGCGTGAACGTTGCATTGAAGCTTGCAAAAATTTTGTCCGTTTTGCTCCATTTCGCTTAGTTTTCGAGATACTGGCCATTTTGTAAAATGGCGATTTTTTAAGATGACCCGTATCTCGGAAACTAAGCAAGATAGCGCAAAACAACGAGTTTTTGGAGTATTAACATACCGAATAATATAAATAGGCCAGTAGTGGGATTCTCTAAATTTTTAACGACAAAATTCGGTTGTTAAGTTGTCAGTTTACTATGAAAACTTGTCAAGTTAACAACCGAATTTTATCGTTAAAAAGTTACAGAATTGCCCCTCAGGTTTTGTAGAGATTCCGATTGATCCATTTCTACAAAACAGTCACAGAGTAAAATTTTTATTTTTTGTATTTTTAAAAATTTACTTGATAATACAAATTAACACACTCCAACAATGGTTTGGAAAATCGGTGCAAATCGGAACGATATGAAATGAAACGGGAACTAAGGAAATTGGAATATTGCCGCAGGGAAGAGGTGAAATGAGACACGGTACTAAATTCTTATAATCTTAGTGTATTAATTTCTAGTATCCTAAAAAAATGGGTCAACCTGTGGTTGTGACATAAAAATCGATTACTGGGGATCGCTCTCGATCCTACATACCTCATGTGAATAATAGGAGCGTGAACATTGCCGAGCTTGCAAAAATTTTGTTCGTTTTGCTCTATCGTGCTTAGTTTTCGAGATATGGGTCATTTTTTTAAAATATCCATTTTACAAAATGGCCTGTATCTCGAAAACTAAGCGAGATAGAACAAAACCCCTTTTTAGAAAGGGCCAAAAAAGTCCCATAAGTTGAAGAGTTAGAGGGCAAAAATGTTCCAAAAAAATGTTCCTCGTAGTGTTTTACATAAGTTCGCTGAACATATCCTATACCTAAAATGAAAGATTCCCATGAAGACATATAAGTTGAAAATTTAACTGCAATACTAGAAAAAAGTCAAAACTTAAAATGTGTTTAAGTGTTAATCTCGTACTTATTCAGAATTGGCGCTCAAATGTCCAACAAACCTGGATTTTAAAAGAAAACATGTGAATCTTTCATTTTAGGTATAGGATGTGTTCAGTGAATTTATGTAAAACACTACGAGGAATATGTTTGTGGAACATTTTAACCCTCTATTTCTTCAACTTACGGATCTTTGTTGTCCCTTTTTTAAAAGGAGCCGAAATAGTCCCTTTAATTGAAGAGTTAGAGGGTTAAGATGTTCTACAAAAATGTTCCTCGTAGTGTTTTATTTAATTTCTATGAACACATCCTATACCTAAAACGAAATATTCACATGGTTGCCTATGCCAATTTACAATAAACATTTAAAAAAGGGAGGAAATTTTAATGATCTTTCTTCCCATTACAATAATATTTAAACCATATATTTCGTGTTGCAAATCTACTATGGAACAAATGTCTTGAAACCCAGTAGTCAAATAATTTCGGGTTTTGCTGTAAATAACACTATCACTTCTTCTCTATCCCCTTTCCAAAGAAAGCAACACGTTAATTAATAGAAAGAAGTTCCTGAGTGTTGCTTCTCTTTAAAAAAAAAAAAAAAAAAAAAAAAATGGACAAGTTTGCACAAATATTAAGATATTTTGATGAAATTTGTTACACCGACTTATATCGGCCCAAGGACGAATTCTATTTGGGATTAAATCGATTAATGTTTAGACCTAGTGCCTATATAAGGTCCCCCCAAAATTTATGTTTTCACACGCTTCTGGGCATAAATGAGAAGATATTTTATTGTAACTTGTTTAGATCTAGACTTGTGCCCAAGGATAAAGCCTGTTTATTCCAGATAGAATCGGTCTCTATTTGAACCTATCGGACATATATTAGTTGGCTTTTTATTAGACTGGTGTAGGATATGATACCCATGTCGGCATGCCCGACTTCAAGTTTTTTACTGGTTTTTTTATAATTGCCTGTAAACATAACAATGTCTTTTTTCTGTATGTGTTTCCAAAATAAATTAAGATCGGAGAGAACCATTTAGGTAACCCTCCTACACTCATACAAAAAAGTTAGTACAAAAGTCTGTTAAACGCGTTTTAATTCAGTTGAACTAATTTTTCCTGTTGTTTTCGTTTAAATCCGTTGTTTAGCTAAAGTTGTTAGTTATCCAATTTCTGCTGTACTTGAACTAATTTTTCCTCCTGATATTTAGCTATTTTTTATAAATTATTTTGACAATGTAACAGCTAATATATATAAATTTGTTGGCAACTTTTTTAATATTTGTGTTTTCAAAAGAAAACGATAGCGGCGCTAGTGTGTAGTGATTGATGGTGAATTGTGTATAGGTGAGTTTGCCGACCTATACAAATTAGAAAATTTCTAGTAGGTGTATTTTAATGTGTGTGATGAGTCATCACTGTTGACGCTTACCAATACAAATAAAAATAATATGGCGCTTGTTAAGAAAGTTCTAGTAAATAAAATAATATGATAAGAGCATGTTTTCTCTTGTTTCTGTTAGTCAGCAAAGGAACGCAAAAGAAAACGTTGGTATACTGGACATTAACATTTCGCAGTTAAAATTGTTTTAAAAAAATAAAATAATAGAGGTTTGTTTTATAATATAAACTATATTTATTTACGGGAATACTATTAAATATGTTATTGTTTTTCTTTTATTTCAGCCCTTTAACATTTTCATATAAATTCTACCCGCAGGTACACGAAAAAAAGGAACCAAATAACACAACTTCTGCTGGCACATATATTGGCAAGAAAATAAAAGTGATATTTAATGCAAATAGTGTTTTTGGATTATGTAATTTATTCGAAAATAAAATTAACAATATTTACATTAATTTGTTTTTATTCAATTAATAACAAAAAGTGATTGTAATTTTAGCAGTATGTTTTGCTGATTTCAACTGTCCCACTTTCATTTCTATTAAACGAACATTCTTCTAAATTTTTTAATGTTAACTGAGTTTTTTACCTGTTTATAACCAACTTTAGCAGAAAACATGTGCTGATTTCAACTGAGTAATTTTCATTTCCATTAAACAACATTTCTTATAAATAATTGTATTTGAACTAACTTTTTTACCTAAAATTTAGGTGACCTAAATTTAGCAGACCGTGATTCTCAATATCATTGAAATTTCTGCTGTCGCAAATACAGGTACTATTTCCTGTTATTTTAGCAGAATTTTTAACTATTTGTAGGGGCTTTTTTTATGAGTGTAGTTAGTTTGATTTCAAAAATGTTCCTACACTCATAATAATCCAGGCATAAATATACGAAATTATTGTCAAAACCACGAAAACTTTTGTAAAATTAACCATTTTTCGTTTATTTTACAAAACTTTTCGTTATTTTGACATTTTTTTGTATTTTTATGCATGAATTCTTATCAGTGTATTTAATTCAATATTCTTTCTACTTGATTTAAACTTTTTTTTTAAGTATGTGTAGATCAAATTTTAGAAGACGAAATTTCATGGCCAGTCGTTGAGAAATGGCTGAATTATTTTCAAAATATTTTAAATTGGCTCCACTGTACATTTTAGATATGATAGATACTAAAATTCGAACAATTGTTTGGAGAAAACACCTCCCTTAATGAGTGACCCGCATTATGGTCGAAAAAATTACAATTTGATACGCTTTTATGTTTGAAAAAAAAAAAAAAAAAAAAAATCTTTTCAAATCATTTAAATTGTTTTTAAACTAATACAATGACAACTACAAATGACCACTACAAACACACACACACACAGCGGCTTTTTTACAAACTATAATATTAGAGCAAGCTTCAAAGTTTTCAGCTGAGCTCATATGAATTTAGTCAATAATAACGGTGCGGTTACTCAACATCATCAAAAAATAAGTCGTCGTCTACAACAGCAATGAAATAAAATTGAAAAAATAAAAAAAAGAATTGAAATGAATTTGAAAATTAATTAATTTAAATGTAAAAATACTCCCGCAAGAACAAAACAAAAAAAAAAGCGAATGTATTGATAGAAACTGTAAATTATTAAAATACAGGAAGTGGATATAAGCGGATTTTCTAAAGGAATTTTCAATACGATTGCTTTTAAACTTTAAAGAAAATTTAAACAAAAGCCGTCAAATGTATAATTTAATATCTAAAAGATTTCGAATTCAATGCTATAGATGTTGAGCGTGTATAGAATAATATGTTGGCTGTTATACACATAGACAACAACAGCGACTACTACAACTACTATTATTTTGATTTGAGTGTGTAGTGGTTTTTAAATAACGTTGTTCTATTTTGAATTGAATTATATATTTTTTTTTGTTTGTACGTATGAATTTTCTGTGTTGAGCACAGTTTATGACGAGCGGTGTTCAAAATATCAAGCATCCAATGTAAAACGCGCTTACGAATTTCAAATTTCGTGAAAAAAACATAAAAAAAATACAATAAAAGTCCGTCGCACAACCGTCGCTATTTTTAAAACAAATTATTAAAAATTGTAATACAATTTCAATTAAATGAAAATCGATTGATTAACACAAATTAACGCACCTCCATCACACACATAATACAACAATAAAATGGAAGATTATTGGGGTTTAAGCAGCACAACTGGTACACAAATTTGTTAAATTATTATAATAATTAAAAAAAAACAAGATTTAAAAGTTAAAAAAATAAGTAGCAGTTATTAAAAAAATAAGCAGAATTGTCTAAATAAAATATTTAATAAGTTCAAATTTGTTCACTTTTAATTTAAACTCACATTAAGTATACGCCTTAGCAGCGTATACGTAATATTTATACGTTTTAAAAAAAAAATTCATTTCATTTGCTTTTCAAATACTATTTTACTTTTACTTGCAACTGTTTATTCACTGAACCGATAAAACGATAGCAAAACATTGTTTTTATTAATTGTTTTGTTTTATTATTTATTTTATTTTTTTCTCGAGCAAAAAAAAAAACGTGAACATTTCATACCGCATGCCATGTTTTATTCTAGACAAAGAGCTTAAAAAAACACAACTGATTTTCTTTTTTAACAAAAAAATGTGTTCTGTGTAATTAAAACTGTGTTATTGAAAAAAATGTGCATATTTTGTTGTAATACGATAAAAATTATAAACAAAACAATTTCGAAAATGCAAGTGATATTGAAAAAAAAGAAACAAACTTAATATGTGACCAAAACTAAATAAATTTTAGAATAAATTTTAATAATAACAATAATAACTAAAATATTTAGGCTGGTAATAAAAAGAAAATATATATTGAATGTTGTTACAGTTTAGTAAAACAAATTTACAAGTGCTTAATAATTTAATTATATTTTATAATTAATACATATGTATACATGTTCTCAACTGCAATTATTTTAATTCTTTGAGAAATATGTATGCACAACAGAATTGTACTTTTAAGTAAATTGGACTTAGCTAAAAATCCTTTGCTAACTCAATATCCTTTCAACATACTACCGTTGCCCTACAAAACCCAAACAAAATCAACTGTTATAATCCATTATTCTAAAATGATTGCCTACAGCATATCCTAAAATACCGTTACCCTTTAAGTACCGTTATTTGATAACTTAAAATACAGTTACACTTTAAATGCCTTTGCACTTGTATTTTTATTCCCCACGATGAATTAACTCCCCAGCACCCCAGTCATAGACTGTGCAGAGGGCTGCCGGTTCGATCCCCGGTCATGGCAATACACAAAAACTTTTTCATATAGAGACAAATTAACAATTAAAAATTACTTTAATCAATTAATACATAAACTAACCACTGCCGCGTCTTTGGGTGAGACAAAACTGCGGCAGTCTGGTGATTCCCTTGTGTCTGTTAAATTTTTCAATAAAAATGTTTTCTTTTTTAAATTTATTTTATCGGGATATAAAGGGTTCTTCAACAGGGACGCTACAAAAGTAGAAAGGCAGGGACAGCAAACGACGCCATATTTCTTGCCGCTCTTTTGACATTTCTCTTCAGTAAGGTTTGCCATTTCATGATGGAAAGATATACGAGCCAACAACGAGTCGAAATTATTAAAATTTACCTCAACGTTAAGAGCGCTACGTCCAATTTATGGTCGTCATAATGAATGTCTTCGTCAATAAACAAAATATGCGTTATTGGTCAGACAGCAATCCACACGTACTCCATGAGACATCATTGCATCCCGAAAAAATTACGGTTTGGTGCGGTTTATGGGCCGGCGGCGTCATTGGGCCGTACTTCTTCCGTGATGATCAAGACCGGCACGTTACTGTGAATGGGAATCGCTACCGTTCAATGATAACCGAATATTTTTGGCCCCAATTGGATGATATGGACTTGGAGGACATGTGGTTCCAACAGGACGTCGCTACAAGCCACACAGCGAATGTCACAATCAATTTATTGCAAACCCAGTTTGGAGAACGTGTTATCTCACGAAATGGTCCAGTCGATTGGCCGCCTCGGTCGTGCGATTTGACGCCGTTGGACTATTTGCTGTGGGGCTACGTTAAATCTATGGTCTATGCCAACAAGCCAGCGACGATTGATGAACTTCGTACGAATATCGGCCGATTTATGCTTGAAAACCGTCGAAAATTGGGTTCAGCGTCTGGACTTCTGCAAGCGTGCCCGTGGTGGCCATGCAAAAGAGATCAATTTCCATACATAATGGCATCGAACGTGCTTTCACAGGAATAAAGAATTTCATTGATATCCAAAGCCGTTTTTGTTTTATTTAAAAAAACTTTTGTAGCGCTCTTATTGAAGAACCCTTTACATTAATTGCATTCATGCGCGGTTCCAGCAATTAATATAAGGGGAAAAATCATACGCCACCGTAGACAAATACATTGAGTTGTACACTGAGGCGTATGATTTTTTCCCTTATATTAATTGCTGGAACCGCGCATGATTGCATTAAAGGAATTAAATATGCTAAAATCCCAAACGTATTTAACAAATTGTGTAAAATAATCCGTTGTAGGCATGTCCCTATCCGGATTTCATACTTGCCTAAGGAAAACGTCAGGTGACGACGTTTTTAGAATTTCTGGAAATATTTGTTAAGTTAAATTACAAACTAAATGAGAATTTCTTGTTCTCGTCTAGGATTGTTATTAAATATTTAAAATATCAAACAAGAAACAAAACAACAACAGAAAATTTTTTTTTCTTCTTCTTATAAATCAGCTTTAGAAAAAAAAAATAAGTAGTTCTTCAAAAAGCATGAATATTTTATATACATCCAATAAAAGAATATCCAAAAATAAAATAATACACTCATAGAAATAAACCTGCAAAACTAGCAGTAATACTAAAAATTAGTTAAAAATAATCTTGCAGAAAAACTGCTGAAATTAGCAGATTTTTTTTTACTAAATATCAATAAGATAAGAATAGCAAAACGGAAACTTTTTAATTTACAGGATTTTAGTTATTTTTGAGTTAACTTTTAGTTAATTGTAAATGATAAATTATACTGTAAAATCTGTAAATATGCTAAAATATGTACTTCACATTATTATAGTTACGATTTTGGATATTTGTGTATAACAATTTTATATGAAACTTAAAACATTTGAAATTTTCCAAATTTTCCAAAAACTCTGTCTGACTTACATGCCACTGTACTTGTGTGTACTTACAAAGTATGTTGGCTTGTGAGCCCTTACAATGCGGCCATACCCTGGATAACATAAGCCAGCTTGTGTGTAGAGTACCCCGAGTACTTACAAACCCTTAACAAAAGCTGGATTACTTTACCTACGGTATGGCCGCATTGTAATGTCCCACAAAGCAATATACTTCGTAAGCATACACAATATAGCGTACCACCTTACAGGCAAAAAAAAAAGTGCGCCGTACACCCTCCAATATGAAGTATTTTTGCAAGAAGGTTTCAAAAAAAAAATTTTTTTTTTTGCCGAACATAGGGATTTTTTTATATCTTTGGCATTTACAGTTGGATCTTAAAGTATGATACATCGATGTTTTTCTCTCAAGGAGACCACAGTTTTGCTCTAAGGGCCATTGACTTAGTAGTTACCCACCAGATCTCAGTTGCTACCACCCTAATGTCAGAAAATTAAAGCTCTCAAAAAATCACTAAACTTTTAGTAAGGAAGTTTATCGAATTAAAATTGAAATTTTAATTCGCGAATCAAAAAATGAAATTATACTTCGCGCGAATCAAAAACAAATTTTATTGATCTTTTTTAGAAATTGCATTAATTATTATTACTGATGATTGAATAATTTTTTTAAAGGTCTACCCGTAGCGGGCGAAAACGTCAATTTTGGTGGAAACGCCGCTGCGAAAATGGTTGAACCTGTGATTTTGCTTGGAATGAAATTTTTTATTCCTTCAATGTACATTCCGGCTAAGTCCAAACATTAGTGTTGGTTTAACCAGACGTGCAGATATGCAGTCAGATTCAGAGAGGAAGCTTTTGTAAGTAATTGGCGTGCGAATAAGAACATCAATACTGACATGCTGCGTAAGCAGGCCTGAACTTAATGTGCCAAAGTACTAAGACGTGAAAAGTTTCTGCACGAACAGCGTCTGCGTGCTAAAGTTCTTGATGCTCCACGGGGCAGTAAGACCTTTTGGTCATTCGTTAAAAGAGTAAAGGATAATGCTAGTTCCTCTATCCCAACTATTATAAAGCATGACCTAATATTCACTGACCCGGTTGATAAAGCCAACCTGCTGGCTGAGCTGTTTGCGGAAAATTTATTTCTGCCGGAAAGCGATCAACCACTGCCCGTGCTCGAAAGAGTATCACATACTACACCCAAGATTTTCTTTTGTCCTCGAGCAGTTAAAAGGGTTCTTGAGAATCTAGACGTAAATAAGTCAACAGGCCCGCTGGTACTAAAACAGTGCTCTTTGACGCTATCGCGTCCATTGGCAACCCTTTTTAGCACGTCGTACCGCATGGGTATCTTTCCGTCGTGCTGGAAGGTTGCCAATGTCCAGCCAATCCCCAAAAAGCGTGCGGCTACTAACCCTGATAATTACCGCCCAATCGCAATCTGCTCTGCACCCTCGAAAGTCATTGAGAGCATGGTTAACTACCATCTTGTCAATTATCTGGAGTCCAGTTTGCTTCTTAATAATCGACAGTATGGCTTTCGTAGAAGTCGTTCTACGTGAGACCTGATGGCATTTCTTTCCGAGTCTTTTGGAGTCGGTCCATTCACAGATTTGGTGAAAGCAAAGTGGTTGCGCTAGATATTTCCAAGGCATTTGATCGTGTATGACATAAATCACTCGTGTCAAAGCTTATTGCTTTTGGTGTCGGTGATGACTTCTCTCGATTCATATCGAGTTTTCTCAAGGATCGCACTATAAGAGTTGTTATAGATAGGGTCTCATCTAATGAGTTTCAGTTGAATGCAAGGATACCACAAGGCTCTGTTCTTTCTCCTTCTCTCTTTCTTATCTTTCTGAATGACTTCCTTTATCAGACTTCCAATCCTATCTACTCTTTTGCAGATGACAGCAACATTTGCCATTCATATTCCTTTGATCATAGGCCAAGCCTCGTGGAGATTGGGGGTAAGAGGCAGATTATGAATGACACAGTCAATCAGGACCTAATTACGATCTCTGAATGGGGTCGCGCGAATAGGGTCGATTTTAATCCACGCAAGACGCAATGTTGTTTGCTGACTCATAGGACCGCTGAGCCATCAATTTAATTTGTATACATGGGTGGTATCAATATTGAGGAATCTGAAGCTCTTGATGTTCTGGGCATAAGAATACAGTGTGATGTCCGTTGGAAGGATCACGTCATTCAAGTGTCGAAAGAGGCAAAGTCTATTTTGCAGCTTTTGGACCGTGTACAAAGAAGGGCGTCGGAGCTCATTAATGACAGTAGGGTATCCAGATCTATTGACTCATTGCAGCATCGTCGGAATTTGGGTTGTGTAACACTGTTCTATCGTTACTACCATGAGAAGTGTTCTGCTGAGATAAGTGTACTTATCCCGAGGTCAAGTGTTCGTAACACTCGCTTGTCTTGTAGATCTCATTCGTTTGTGGTCGATTGTCCAGTTAATCGCACAACGCATTATAGAGAGAATTCATTCATTGTGGAATAAACTCCCCGCAGATGTCTTTCCTGATACTTACAATCTAGAGAATGTCAAGTCTAACGTTCCCTATTTCCTCCTCTCCATAACCTATTTTCCTGATATCAACACAATGCATTGCATTAGTAGGGGGCATCCCCTGAGTGTTGGGCTATAGTAAAAAAAAAACTATGGGCACTAGGTCCAAACATGGACCGATTTAAATCAAATATCAATATATCTTAATATTTGCGACCTGTAGCTTGCGAGCATGCCCATTTTCGGGGAACCTTTATACGGGCACTGGGTCTAAGAATAGACCGATTGTACTTAAAATCAATAGGCTTTGTTCATGAGCCTATGTGAATCAGTGTACCAAATTTCATTAAAATATCTTCGTATTTACGACCTGTACCGTGAAAAAACCAATTTTGGGAGACCTTTATATGGGCACTAGGTACTTTGACCGATTTTAAGCAACATCAATAGGCTTTATCCTTGGGCCGAAGTAAGTCGGTGTACCAAATTTTGTAAAAATATCTTAATATTTGCGGCCTTTAGTGTGTGCACAAAAATACATGTACACACAGACAGACGGACATCGTTAAATTGGAACAAAAAGTGATTCCGAGTCGATCGGTATACAAAAAGGTGGGTCTAGGTCCAATATTTTTTAGCGTACAAACATCAGCACAATTAGGACGGTAGACTGTTAATTAAAATGGCTCGGTTCAATACCAGAAAAATATAAAAAATGTTGTTTCAATAAAATTTTGTGGAACGTAATAAAGTTTATGTAAACGGACGGCACTATCAACAAATTTGGTGGCCACAACTGAGACTGTTTTCTACGTTTAGTAGAATATTAACAGAAAGTAAAAGAGATAAATATTCACCACTAATGGTGATAAAACTTTTGTATACACCACAATCAGGGCTGCCAGATAATTTTCATGAGAAATCGGCACTTTTTCTCAAAAAATCGGCATTTTCGGCACTTTGATTTAAAAAAAATCTGCAAAAAATCGTCACAATTAACAATTAAGTATTACTTAAATGAATAAGTAATACTTAATTTACTTTTCTTAAAAAAATATATAAAAATGACATTTCAGTGTAAAATAAAATGATTTACACTGAAATTAAATAATTAAACAAATTAAAATAACGGTTTTTGAGATAAGTATCCTAATTTTTGCATTAAAAATACAAAAATTGTTTTTTTTTTTTTTGACTTTCTATATTTTCATATATTTAGTTAGAATAATCTTCTACCTCAAGTCCAAATTTTTGATATAAATTAAATAATAACAAAAAAATGTTAGTTCAGATATTAACTTATGTCAATACTACATAAATAAGTTAAATACACAATTTTTAAAAATATTTTTTCTCTGAACTAGAGATTGAAAATGATATTTCTATTTTCAGGCAATTCGCATAGAAAAGTTTTGTTTTTATGTATCAGTGAATAATTTATAATTACTTTAACTCAATGATTCGATAGTGAATAAAGTAAGATAATTAGCGTGTTTTTTAATCACCTGGATTTAGAATTTTTCATACAAAAAATGGATTTATTAAATCCAAAAAAAATCTGGATTTAATAAATCCACAATAAAAGCACAAATATATGAAACAGCCTATTAATTTAATGTCAGAAAAAAATACGAATGAAAATTAAAAGAGAAACAAAAAAATTTAAAAACTAACAAAAAAAGGGTTTTCTTAAATTTTTTTTATGAAATATGTTTAGAAAAAAAAACTACACCTCACCAAATACATATTTTTCATCTTGGACATGGAGAAATATCTCAAATAGAAATGGCAATTTTTCACTCTACAGTAAGTAATTTAATTAAATCCAATTAGTGAATATTAAATATTGCAATGGAATTATTCAATTGTGTAAAAATATAAATTGAAGTGATAAAACTGAAAAGGCAGACTGTTTATCGCTGTTTTATGTAAAATATAATTATAAATTAAAAGTTAAAGTAGAATCCTTCATCATCGAATTCGGTATTAAAAATTAGGGTGAAAGAAGTGTCGGACAGAAAATTTTTTTAAAATAGAAAGAATCTAACCCCATCTGTTGAGCACTTTTAGAAATACTTTTTGGATTTATTAAATCCAAGTGATTAGAAAAAACGGCTAATGATTTAGTATAATTTATATTGATTTAATTTTGTTTCGATTAAATAATTTGTACCCATTTTTACTTGAAATGATTTGTTAAAATTGAATCAATTTGCTTGATTCTATAAAATGAATCAACGAAAATCTAACTGACTTTTTGATAAAATATTTATTGAATAAAGTATGATATAATTTAGTCACTAAAATGATTAAATGATGCGAATATAATTATGGAATTATGTTTTTAAAATTCTGCCATACACCTTTCAATAATACGCAAATATTATTACCAATATATAGTCCTCTTGCTTTCATATTGCAACAAGTTTATAATACAAAAATTGCAATTTGACATACAATCAAATGAATTTTTGCACAATATCAAAAGTTGCACAAGAATATTTCTTGGTGTACCTTTATCCTCCAATTATTGAATTTCAGATTCATTAAGTAAAATATGAAATTCTTTAAGAATTTCAAAGATAGAATTATTTTCTTATTTATTAATATGCATAATAAATTACTAAAAATGAAATTTTCGTGTTTTTGAATTTAAAAAAATCGGCATTTTTCGACTAAAAATCGGCAAATCGGCATTTTGCATATTTTTCAATAAAAAATCGGCAAAATGCCGAAAAATCGGCAATTCTGGCAGCCCTGACCACAATGCACAATGTTTGGCTTGAAGATACATTTATAAATTTTGATTCTCTATTAAAGTATGCATGTATGTGTGTGAAGAAATATACAAATACATGTGTGTTTAAGTTAATTCCAAGGCACATATTAATAAAAGTGATATTATGATTAAGAACATCACACCCAAAGTAATTTATACATTCCAAATAAGCTGATGCTACGATAAAAACAAATATTCAGATAAAGTGAAATGGATCAAAATTATCCATATTCATAACGAAAATTTGGTAGCTCCTTATAATGTGAGTGTCAAAAGAAACTGTACAAGTTGTGCATCGATTATACTTTACCCAGTGTATGGACGCATGTAATGGCCCACAAGCCAATATACTTCGTAAAGCACCGTAAGTTGTTTAGATTTCACGTGAAAAACTATTATACAACATATAAAAAACGATTTCACGTGAAAATCGTTTAGACTTTGGTTTCACGCAAATTTAATATACAAGACTATTATTTTTCTTGTGAAAAAGTGACATTTTGTATTTAATGTGATTGTGTCTTTCTAATAAAATAAAAAAATTGTTAATTTTTAGAATTTAAATGAACTTTTGAGGCCTTCTAATTTCGAGTAAAATTATTTTCACGTGATAAACAACTTACGGTGCTTAAGTACACACAAGAATATTGGCATGTAAGTGAGACATTTTTGGAAAATTTCAAATATTTTATGTTTTATATACAATTGTTATACACAAGTATCCCATATCGTAAGTACATACAGTGTGAAGTACACGAAATTGATTACATTTTTTGGACTTACACGTTTTTCTAAAGGATTATGATTTTTCAAAAAACAAAATATATGAAAAATTTTCACTTAAAAAAGTACTGACTTAAAAAAAAACGGGAATTTGTTGTCCCTCACGGGATGCTGACAAAAATGCGGGACAATCCCTCAAAAGCGATACGTTTGGAAAAGCGGTAATCTGGACCGGCAAATAAGAATGAGAACAATTACCAGCAAGGACTATCTCAAATCAGTGATAATAGGGTAATCGCAAAATATTTCTCTCGAAGCAACCAGAAATCTAATGAAATCGATGCCCAGAAGATTGGAAGCTGTAATCAAATCAAATGAAAAGCAAACAAAATACTTACCCCTAAATTCATAAATGCTTTGTAAAATTATAGGAGGTTTATTTAACAAATTTTGTATGAAGATTTCTTTTTGTAAATCTCCTATAACTTTACAATGCTTTTATGAATTGAGGGGTAAATTCTTTAAAATTACAATGAGTGTAATTTTTGTTCGGTTTTAAGATCAAATATGAAAAATTCAAAATAGAATTCACAATTTTTATTTTACAACAAATAGAGAAAAAACTTATGAAAAAACTCTCCTAGAACTAATGGTTGAAAATTAATGCATTTGCAAGTACTACCAAGCACTATCATCAGATTGTCTTTATGGGATTCTCTCTAGGTTATAGTTAATTTAAAATTATTTTAAATTCTTCTGTTGTTCTTACTGTACAGTAGACCGTACCGCAAAAAAAACGTTCGCCGTACACCCTCCAATATGAAGTATTTTTGCGTAGGGGTCGCCTTTTCCAATTTTTCGTTATAGCTTCGGCATTTAAAGTTGGATTTTAAAGTGTGATATATTGATTTTTTCGCCTCGAGAAGACTATAGTCTATAGTAGACCGTACCGCAAAAAAAAGTTCGCCGTACTCCCTCCAATATGAAGTATTTTTGCGTAGGGGTCGCCTTTTTCAATTTTTTGTTATAGCTTCGGCATTTAAAGTTGGATTTTAAAGTGTGATATATGATTTTTTTGCCTCGATATATCAAATCCAATGAAAAAAATTTTAAAAGGCGACCCCTACGTTCGGCAACCAAGATATAATAAAAATTTCTACTGGGTTTATCGAAAAACTTCCTTAGCAAAAGTTTAATGATTTTTTGCGAGCTTTAATTTTCTGACATTAGGGTAGTACATTAATGTTGTAGCAACTGAGATCTAGAGGGTAACTACTAGAACGGGATATTTGAGGTCAATGGCCCTTAGAGCAAAACACTGGTCTCCTCGAGAGAAAAACATCGATGTATTATACTTTAAGATCCGACTGTAAATGCCAAAGATATAATGAAAAATGTAAAATTCCGACCTCTACGTTCGGCAAAAAAAATTTTTTTGAAACACCCTTACAGAAATACTTCATATTGGAGGGTGTACGGGCACATTTTTTTGCCTGTAAGATGGTACGCTCTACTATACAGCTTTATATTTTTTGTTATTGTTTTTTATAAAATAAGAAAAGAGAAAATAAAGTTTTTAAACAATACAAAATGTTGAATTAAATGATAAAGCAAATTAGTAAAATAAAGTTGAAAACATAAAAGTATAAAGTGTACAGTTTCTTTTGACGCTCACAGTATATACATACATCGCACATAGGCTTGCCAGATCGAAATTGGCAAAAAGCTTGACATTCAGAGGAAAAAGCTTGATTTTTCTTGACATTCAAAAAAAAAAAGGCTTGATTTTTCTTGACAATTTAAAATTCAGTTAAATTAGCAAAAAAAATTGCAAATTTGACTTGGAAATTTAAATGATATTAATTTATACAGATTTTCTACATTCTTTGTATCACATTTTTTAAAGAAATGGCCCCATATGTTGTCAATGGATATGTGTTTTGGCAATTCTTCAAAAACTTCCCGAAGGCAGCAGTACACTGAACCAAAAGTCGTAAGTGAAATCAACATAAAAATTTTGTTACTTTTTGATGAAAGGAATTGTTAAAACAATATATTTTTTAGTCAAATTAATGTGTGTTTTTTTTTAAATCAACTACTTTTTTTTAAATGAACATACTTATTTCCGTCAATAATTCTCTACAAAACAATTGTTGTTTTGATAATTTTTTGTCCATTTTTTAACAAAATTTAATTTATTAACTCTAAAAAATTTTGTAAAAAGGCTGCAACGTAAATTTGATATAATTTTTCTTCAATTTGAAAAAAAGAGTATTAAATCTGTGGAAAAAAGTGAAATGCTAATTGAAGATTTATTAAATTTAATTTAAATAAATTTATATAATTTTGAACGTTCTCAATTAAATCGTACATTAAAATTTATGTCATTAATTTTGATATTATCTATCTTTTTGTTATTTTGTTTAAGGCAATGAATGTTATATAATGTATTTGATTTATTAATTTAAATAAAGTTATATGTTTTTGTATATAAAATGGTACATGTGTTTTAAATAAAGAGTTTCTAGTATATGCTATATTATAATTTAAATTTTATATTTAATTTTTTTTTTTTTATATTTTATCAAATTCATTATAAAAAAGACATTGTATTAAAAAAATTTGAAGTTGGTAAAATATAAAAAATAATGAAATATAAGTCTAAAAATTAATAATAAATCGATAAAAAATTAATTAATTAAATAAAATGTATTGTTGAATTTAATAAAATGCATTGGTAAAATAACAAAATCATTATGCAATTTAATTAAATATAATTGTTAAGACAACTAATTTTTGTTAATACATTTGACGATATTTTGTCAAAATAATACCATATAAAATAGTTAAACGTCAAAATATAAATCTACTAAACAATGCGTTAAATTGATGGACAGGTTTTGTTAGTTGTATAGTGATCACCCATTCATCAATTTAATATGGATTTTAGTTGATTTCACAGCTGTTTTTGGTTCAGTGTAGCTGCATACAACTTATCAGTATTAATTGAATTTGAAATTTTTAAAATAAATGGCAGCTCTGCTTAATTATTCCTTGACAGTTTTTTATATTTAAAACAGCAATTTGTTAAAAAAAAAACCAGATTTTTCTCCAAAATCATATCTTTTTTATAAGTATTTTACAGCATTTTGTAAAAATTGGTTAGCTTCTAACTGAAACGATTCCATTTCATTCAAAGAAAGACTTTTTATACTTTACTACCATGGAAACAGTGATTTATCCGTAAAAATTAGTTATGGTACATTTAAAAAACAATTAGTTTTTTTTTTGCTAATGGTTAATTTTTCTTGATTTTTCTTATCAATTTGATAGAAAAATTTCTAAAATTTCGTTTTAGCTTGACAAATGACATTTTTTCTTTATTCTTGACACGCATTGAAAAAGCTTGACAATCAAGCCAAATCAAGCCCGCCTGGCAACCCTAAACGCCCATAACGAGCTCTTAACTAGAATCTATTTTAGGCCTAGCAGCTTAGTGCAAAATAGAGTTTATTAATAATGATAATGAAGAGGATTAGTACATCGATTATGAGCAACCCTGTGTTTGAAAATCGAAGCCTTTTTTATTATTGTGAATAGAAGTTTTCGTTTACGTTTATTGACAGAACTTTAGAAGAAATTTAGTAATAATTCTAAAATGAGTTAAACAACAGTATTATGAATAAAATTTATGTTAACGGTATACTAAATTTTTATTACGAATACCGCTTAATATTTTTAGTTATATGCTAATATACTAATTTTTTTATATCTACAATATTAGTAAATACTCGTAGTATCTTCTTTCATCATTTGTAAAATTTTCATTATTTTTTATCACTTATTATGATATGACACACGCTATTGTGTTTCCGTTTTTTTTTTTTTTTTGTATAAAGTAACAAAAAATATGATTGTTTTAATTATTTGATAAAATCAAGTAATTAATAATTTGCGATCATATTACATACAAACACGGTTAGTAGGCGTTAATTGAATTTTAATTGAAATATTAAAAAAAGAATTTTTTAATTTTAATTCATATAATTGTTTTAGATTTATATTCCATCCAGGGTAGAACGTACTTTTAATCAATTTAGTAATGCCACAATGACACTTTCTTGACAAATTTCGGCACCAAAACTTTTGTGAATTTTCAAAAAGAGAAATAAGTCAATGGAAGGATTAATGCGAATAAGGGCCTAAAGATCACATTTTGAGAATCGCGTTCCTTTACATAAGCTGTGTTTGGGTACTTTTTGGGTAAAGTTCTGTAAAATGAGAGTCAGCAAAAAAATAATCTCACGAAGTTTTCAAAAATGTACAAAACCCATATTTCAAGCCAAAAAAAACATCGTAGACTTGGGCATTATAATTCGTTTTGGTGAGCGCTCTTTCTAGTTTAGTAAAAAAATTGCATTTCTTCTACAAATTAATGTTATTTTCACTTTTCAAGTATGTTGAAGTAATTATACATTTTTTACAATTGAAAGAAAAAAAATATTTTTTTTTATTAATTTGATTTTAATTGTTTTTTTTTAGATTTTACAGTTTCTTTAGTTTTCAGTACACTTTTTTTTGCTAATTTCAGCCGATTGATTTTAAATTGCAGTTTACAATAATTTACTGAAATTTAGTAGCGTCTACTAATTATTTATACTAATTTCATTGTACTAAAATTATTGATATGTATTTTGTAAATTTTTTAACTGATTTTAGCAAATCGATTTTGAATTGCAATTTACAATAATTTTACTAAAATTTAGTAGCGGCTACTAATTTTTTCTACTAATTTTGTTGTACTATAGATTAGCAGACATGTGTTGCTAAAATTAGCAAAAAATACCGCTGGGCTCAAAACAGTTAAATTTTCCGTAATAACAGCAAAACTTTCAGTAGCCATTACAGACTTTTTTGGTAAAGTAAGAACGGCGAAATTAAAATTTACAGAATTTTAGTTAACTTTTAGTTATTGTAATTGAAAATAACAAATTGTGCTGTAGAATCTGCAGAAAATTTTACTATATATTAGTAGACTAAAAATAGCAAAAATAAACTGTTATATCTACAGAATTTTTGCTATTTTTAAGCTAAATTTAGTTGAATGCAAATAGCAGTCTATCCTGTTGAATCAGCAGAAATATTTGCTAAAAACATTGTAAACTGCTGTTTTCGAAAGGCTCGATTTTTATTTGCATTTAGAAAAAAAAATCGAAAAAAAACTTAGAAAATTTAAAATTTGTCTGTCATTTTTTAGGCTACAAATTATTTAGCAAAATTTTTTGCTGATTTTAGTAGGTTAATTTGCTATTTTCCATTAACACAAATTTATTTCAAATATAACTAATTTTCTGTATATTTAACAGTTTTAATTTTGCTGTTCTTATTTTACTAGTATTTTGCAAAAAAAATTGCTAATTTCAGCAGTTTTTTATGCAGCACCATTTTTAACTAATATTTAGTTAATTTTTCTGCTATTTTTACAGATTTATTTCTATGAGTGTAGTAAGTAGAGAACCGTTTGGAACTTTTACTTCAAAAGATGTGTAATAGACCGTACCACAAAAAAAATTCGCCGTACATCGTCGAATCTAAATTATTTTTGCGAGGAGGTTTCAAAAGAAAAATTTTTTGTCGAACGTATTTGTCGCCTTTTTAAATTTTTCGTTATATCTTGGGTATTTACAGTAGGATCTTAAAGTATGATACATCGATGTTTTTGTCTCGAGGGGGCCAATGTTTTACTCTAAGGACCATTGATCCCAAGTATCCCGTTCAAGTATTTACCTACCAGATCTCAGTTTCTACCACCCTAATGTACACCCTAATGTCAGAAAATTAACGTAGGGTTAGACTTTTTAAATTTTTTTCATTGGATTTTTCCTTATAGCAAAACACTGGTCTCCTCGAGGCAACAAAATTGATATATCACGCTTTAAAATCCGAATGTCAATGCCATATGGATATACTAATTTTGGGTTGATCTGGCAACCTCAATATCAGAGAAACGATTTGGATTTTAATTGATAATAGTTTTCTATTACATATGATTTACAATTAGGTTCTCAGTAAAAAAAAGAGATGCCGAAGCAGTAAAAAAAGCACTACAATTGATGATCTAGATGTACTTCTTTTTTAACATAAAAACTGATGATTTTAACATTGAGTTGTCATAGGAGTGGAGTACCTACTCCCACTTCAACATTTTTTCAGTACTTTTTTAACGAATGCAAAAGACGCTCTTTTTCACCAGTTTAAAAGTTAAAAAAAAATTCTTCACAAAAAAAATTATATTTTTTTATTTTACAAAAGTTTTTTTATTGCTCTACCGGGTATCAAACTTGCGACCTCACGATTACTAGCGCTCTACCGCTAAGCTATTCTTTGATTTGAAAGTTGACTGGCATAAAAACACCACTTTGTTACAGCGAGATATTGTTCCTTATTCTCTTCAATAAAAGTACTTATTAAACAAATGTAAAAGGTGTACTCCAATTCAATATTGTTTTCAGTACTATTTTTACAGGTGCATTAAGAGCAATTTCTCACCATTTTTTATATATACATATTTTTAAAAATGTAAAAATTAAAAAAATATTGAATTTAAACAAATTAATCATAAATATTAAAAAAAAATTAATAAAATAAAAATAATTAAAGAAAAAACAAAAAAATATTGGTCCCGCCGGGAATCGAACCCGGGACCCTCTGTTTGGAAATGCCAAATAATACCAAAATCACTTTTAGAGCAATTACTCTTTAGAAGCAATACTTAAGTGATTTTTTGGATGTTGTACAGAAGTAATTCTAAAAAAGCTGTAAAATTATACTAACGGATATTTTGGAAGCAATGAAAGAAGTGATTTTTGAAGTTGTTCAGAATAACTTCTAAAAAAGCAGTAAAAATACACTAACGGATACTTGTGAAGCATTGAAAGAAGTAGTTTGTAAAGCACTACTTGCAATTTTTTTTGCTGGGTTGTTCACAAGGGGTGTGCTATCTGTTGTATCCTTCTAACAAAAAAACAGAGTTGTTCAAATTTTTATTTGAGTTTAACAACGATTTCCTATTGGGTTTCCCATCTGTTAGCACACTCAAACATACACCCTAAAAATTACATAGTGATTGAACACTATTTTTTCAACTATGTATGTCATAGGTGAAATAACCCTCACTATGGCATAATTGATATGAAATAGTAAAAGTTAACTATATTTACTTAAAATTTATAAATCAACTATTGGGAAAGTAATTGTTGACGAGCATGTAGTTGAAAGCATCGACATTTACGAAGTGGTTAATATCAACTACGTCCATTTAAAAAATTATAGAGTTGTTAGATAAGGCGATTTGGGCGGCCCAAATTAGGGATTTCGACTTCGTTTTGGAAACAGATTAAAAAATTTGTAAATTTTAAAAGATTAAGGTTTAGGCCCAAAATAGGAAGAATTTTGGTATAAATTATATGCGTATTATTTCAAATTAAAGTCGATCAAATTAGGTCTGTCAAAGAATTGAATGTTCTCCAAATATTAATAAATCTTGAAATAAAGAAAAGCAACCAAGCTCAATAATTAATCAAAAAATTTTTTATTTTCCAAATACTGAAATTGTTACATGCAAAGGACTCAGAAAAAATAAATTTTGTGTAGGCTCAAAAAGTACCAGGGGTTTTCATATAATCTCTCATGTACCTTCTGAATCGTGTAAACTCGACTTATGCAAACTTAATCCTCAAAAGAGTTTATGAACCCTAGAACTTACAACTTACTAGATTTACAAATTTTAGAAAAAAAATATTTTTCACCATAATGAACTGCGTGTGAAAATTGTGTAGAATTTTTTCTTTCGAAAATTTAATATACCACATTTATTTTGAAACCGTGACATTTCAGCTTAATTGTGATTTGTTTTTCGTATAATAAAATTTTTTTAGTTTCACAATTTTAACAAAGATTTAAAGCCTTTAAAGTTCGAGTGAAAACGTAAATATTTCTTCGTAAAATATTCAATTTTATTTAATTTGCTCAATCATTTGTTAATAATTTTCTGAACTTAAGAGCGATGCTAACTTAGCTCCTTTTTTTGAGTTTTTGTTTAAATTAAAATGAATTGAGTATAACATTGGCGATTTAAACATTTAAAATGGGAATAAGCTAAAACTTTTTGGGCAACACTGCTCCCCAATAAAATGAAACAGTATTGCCAGAAAAAACAAAACAGCAGTCAGGGCCATCTGTTGCATTAAAAACCGGTGTTGCCATTCATCAGGACCATGGGAGATCCCTGCGAGTTTTTAAAATAAATTAAGAAACAGAGCCTTTTTTTAATATGTTTATTTATATTTTTACAATATATACACTTAAAATAATAGGTCAGCAGAAAAATCTGTCAAACCGGTTTCAAATAGATTTGACTAGTTTTTAACAAATTTTAAGTTGAAACACTGATTTAAGCAAAGATTTTAGTTATCTTCATTTAACACAATACTAAAAATTATCAGTACTTTAACTAATTTTGAGTGTTAATTTTCAAAATTATTCAAAACTAATTTTTAAGAACCCATTCGTTAAATTTTACAAACTTTATTGTTAAAATATAATATTTTCATGTTACTGTTATTACCCGGTAGATGGCGCCACCAATGTATCCGAAGTTTTAAAGATGGCGCTATTCTTTCCCTCCCGATTTTTTAAAATGGCCCATATCTCGAAAACTAAGAGAGACAGAACAAAATTGATGAAAATTTAGACTACCCCTAACCATATAATGCCCCTAGCGAAAGGGGTTATCTCTATTCAAAAATGGAACTTGGTGGGGCCTTGGACCCTCGGAAATTTTTAATAAAAATTGTCCACTTCATAAAATGGCCCATATCTCGAAAACTAAGCGAGAAAGAGCAAAACGGAGTGCTCTTATATGCCCTCACATGATATGGACTAGACCCGGGGAGGGTCCCGAGACTCTAAATTTGAATAAATTCTTCGACTCAGTATAATTACAAATAAAACTGTAGTTTTACAAATTTTTTACTTAAATTTAGATTTGTTAAATTTAACAAAAGAATTTGTTAAAATTTACAAATTTTATTTTAAGCGAAAAAACAGGAATACACTTTGTTAAAGTAACAAATTTTCCTGTCCAGCCAACAGACGTATTATTTTGAGTGCACCAATCTTCGTCGGACCGTTCGGGATGACACAACGTTCCCAATTTCATTCGAAATGGCTTTAGAGGACTTGAAAGAATCTCGTTTAGCTAAAGTAACTATGCGGTTATCTGTTATTGGAGATGTTTTTTTCCTGGAAACACGTCTCTTTTGGTTTTAATGCATTTGTAACGAAGTTTTCAGTACGTCCTAGTGATTTGGCAATATATTTGTACAAATAGAACTAATCGTCTTTTTTCTTCATTGCAGTGATGTCCACGACCCATTTTAAATTGTTTTTAATAATATTTTAAATAAATTTTATTGCCAATTTAAATTATTTTACTTGTCACAAAAAAATCGAATTTCCACAACTTAAACAAAAACGCACCTATGTATTTCACTGTCCAAGTTAAATAGCAACTAAATGAAAAAAATTCCCTGCATTTGTTACTTTAAGCGATTTTACTAGTAGGATTACCCTTTTTCATTTCAATACAGTGATGCCAGACTTAAAATTTGCTAAACATCTTTTTGCGATTTATTTTCTAAAATTTCGGTTAAATTAAAAAAATTACTTATTTTTCTCTCCACGTGGTATGTGTCTGTTTCTTTATTTTGATATAAAATTTAACATTTATGCTCTAAAAATTATTTAAATTTAAAAAATTAATAAATATTTACCATATAAATATTTTAAAAAGTAAATGTTTTCGAAGACTTTTTTTTATTTCGTATAGTGTTTTATCGCGGAAATAACATAAAATTTAAAATAAGAAACCATCTTAACCCGTTTGGGAGCAGCAGCGTGTTAAACTTCAAAGTTTTACCCAAAATTTCTGCACTAGGAGGCGCAACAAAGCTGTGTCCACAAAGTTTGTAGCAAAAGGGTTAAGAGAAAAAAATATTTTCTTTATTGAAATATATTTTTTAAATAAAAAAAGTAACTGCAAAAACATTTTGACAGTTGTCTTAAAATATTTGTCGTTAAAATTTGTCAGTTGATTTTATGACATTGTTAGTTATATTTAATGCATTTGTTAGTTATTTTTCCGCATTTAAAAATAACTATATTTTTAGTTATTATATAACTTCACATTTGTCATTTATTTTTTAACTGTCATTTTCAATAGCACTATTTAAAACTTTCAAACTTTGAAAATTTTTTTTTTAATTTCCATAATTTTTTTCAAAACTCAGAAAAATTTATTTGCTGCAATTGACTTGATTGTCACAAGGAATCTGTTGTGCTTTCTTCTTTTTATAATTCCAAATATTATATTATTTAAACTTAAAAGATTTTGGCGGTAAAATTTTCAATTTATTTATCATTTATAATATAACAACTACAAATGAAAACAAAAAAACCTTGATAGTAAAATTTTTTCTAATGACGACAAACAAACAATACAATAACAAACATATATTTTCCATTATGATGTTGCGGTGGCGGTGTTACTTTTACACAATTAAAATAAAATTTGCAAAAAGTTTTAATTGATTTAGAAAAAACAACTAGCTAAAATAGCAACACAAATAAATAACTACAACAATGAAATTAATTTATTTTCAAGAAAATAAATATAACAACTACACACTAACGCTTACAACAGAAAATTCAAATTCAAAACGGAAGTAATAAACTAAGTATTCGGTAGCGGTAATAAACAACTTATGATACTGATCTTTGAAAAACATATTTTGTGGTTTCAATTATATTTATACAAATCTTTAGGGATAATTAAATGTTAGATTTAGATATAGATGTCAAGATAGATTAGTTTCTAACTACTATTAATGATACTGTTTTACTGTCAGACACCCTGTATTTAATAAAATTGTAAAATGCTTTCTCTCTCAATTAAATGAATCTTAAATTGCTTAATTAACTAGAAAAATAAAAACGGCAAACATTTTATTACTCGTACTCGTAGATTGTTTGGTAGACTACGAGAATATATTTTTCTTTATTTGTCTGAATTATTTGTGATGATTGAATTGAATTTTACACAGAATAGAAAAGTTTCTGTCTGTTTAATTAATTGTTAATAATAATGCAAAACGACTTGCGATTTTTTGTTTATGATGAGAATTTTATTTGTTAATTGACGGTAAAATGACAATTGATTTAAAAATAACGCATTATTAAAACCTTCAATTCAATGTGCAAGTGATTTTTTATTCCGTTTATAAATCATCGAAACCATTTTATTTGCATTTCTTTATTTTGACTATATTGCATATATGCATTCCATGGAAATAACACTATTCAACGATTTTTATGTTTTTGAAGAAACTCCTCTCGTAATGCATATTTTCTAATAAGCTATGACTCTGTATCTAGTAAGAAAAAAACTTCCCAAAGGACCTTTTTAGAGAAATCGCTGTTTCAAAATTTATGTTGGATGCCACACTTTTTCTTTGGCAGTTTTTAACAAAGTTTTCAAAGTTGAGCCATGAAATCATAGAAATTCATTAAAAATTTATAAATTTACCTGTCATTTGAGTATAATCATGTCGGTAGGTGTTGAAAGATATTTGATTGGCACTTGAAGGATATTGAAAATTTTCTCTTCTTAGTTTTATACTTATAAATGTAACAGTTGCTAATCGATTTTCTAAATATGTACTACATACCCAGTATGGTCGATCTATACCCCAAATGGTCGAACTATGTAGTACTTAACTGGTTCCGAACTATTACATTTTGTTACTGTGTTGATACCTTAATGAGTCCAAATTGGGTTCAAACTTTCAATTCTGGTCAGTTCAGGTTCACCTTAAACTTCCTTTTAAAAGGACGTTAAATTGTAAAAAGATGGCCTTCTGGCAACCCTTCTTTTTAGTAAATTTACACATTCTATAATATTGATATGGATATAGAAGAAAGAGGAGAATCTCTACATTTGTTTTTTTTTTTCAGGCGGTTTTCATCGTCTCTTTCGAACATTAACATTTTGTATCGAAAAATGTTAGCCTTTACCAGGCTGGCCAGACTTGGGGTTTTGTCCCCAAATTTGGGGGTTTTTTGTTGGTCTTGGGGACAAAAATTTTAATTTGGGGACAGGGGAATTTTTTCGGGATTTTTGGGGATTTTTGGGGATTTTTGGCGATATTTAAAATTTTGAAGATTATATTAACTTTGTTTAGTTTTCAGAAAACATCAGTCAAGTTTGTTCGCATAATTTCAAAAAGAGTAACAAATTTACCCTTTTAAGGATTTTCTATATTAATTTAAAGTTTTTAACACAAAGAAATCCTTTTTTCCTAAGAGTTTTATATGATTAATGTCCCAGAATCTAAAATATTTTATTAAACAGACAAAGTTGAAAAATTCAAATCTAAAAATTCTTTAAAAAAATGCCTTAAATTCTTGAAAAGTTCAAAATAAAATATGTTAAGGGTTCGATTGGTTTTTTAAATAATTTAATAAAAATTAAACGTTTTCTTCGTAAAAGTCCCTAAATTCTGAGAATTTTTCTAGACATTTATACAAAAGCAATCCATGACCTTTTAAAAACAGTTATTGTTAGTGCTATTTTTAATATTTAATTGTAGTTTTTATGCGGATACTACATTTTAAGCAAATTAAATCAGCTGTACTACCTTTTTCAACATTTTTTTTAGTTGGGGATTTTTTGGGGATATTTTTAGATTTATTTGAGGACAACGAAAAAAAGTATTTGGCAAGCCTGACCTTTACAGACATGTGTAATTTTTATGGCAACATTTTTGGATACAAATTAAGAAGAGAGTGATTTAACAGGAGTAGGGAGAGTTGGTACCTCTTTTAAATTATATGCTCGTTGTTTTTTCTACTAAGAACAAATTATGTCATTATTATGTGTTCGAACGTTTGCTTTAAATGTACAAATATCAAATAGGATAGGGAAGACGTAAGATATAATAAATGCAAAAAATACCTTTTCCGACAATCTTCTAAGGAATCTATCAAGTTATATACTCTTTTGTCTCCGCACAGCCCAGAAGATCGAAAGCAGCCTTAGAGGTTCTTGCACATTCATGTAGGATTTATAATTGATTTTCTATTCGATGTAGGTCGTTTAAATGCAAATAAAGATGGAAGAATTCCAAACGTGCTCACTTAAGCGGACTTCACAATGAATTTCTGATTCCTCTATATTTACAGAAGTTGAAGTCGGGCATGCCGACTATGTGATACCCCACGCCAGTCTGGTTAAAAGCCAACTAATGTTAAGATCTGGAATTCGAGCGGGTTGAATTTTGACTTGTATCTACATTTGTCTATAAAATGATATACAAAAATAGAATAACTTTAAAAATATAGTACATATGGTCGATAGGTCCAAATATGCATCGATCCTATATAGAATCAATAGGGTTTGTCCTTGGGCAAAAGTGAGTCAGCGTCCTGTAGCATGGACCGATTTAAAAAAATCGGTCCATGCTACAGGGTCCATGCTTGGGACGATAAAAGTCAGTGCACCAAATTTCATCAAAATATTTTAATATTTGCAACTCGTAGCCTGCGAAATTGCCCATTTTTTGGGGACCTTTATACAGGCACTGGGTCTAAATATGCAACAATTGTAACTCAAATCAATAGTAAAGCCACATTCACAATGATAGAGCACTCCACTCTGCAGAGTGGAGTACTCCAGCATTGTGAATCTGGCTTAAATGGGCGCTGTGGTGTAATGGTTAGCGCGTTGGGCTGTTACACGTGAGATTGCGGGTTCGAGCCCCAACCAAGGCAACATCAATTTATGAAAAATAGTAATATGTATGAGTTTTTTCTATCCCTCATACATATCGCAGCGTCCTCCTTCGGTGTTCCCATAGCACTTAACCCCGCCGAAGTAAAATAATATAACAGGGCTATGAACTAAAAAGCTTCAACAAAGTTCGCCAACATACCATCAGTTGACGCGCAACAACTGTTCTAAAATTCAACATCTCGCGCAATTACAGTGTTGCCATATTTGAAGCCCTTCATCTTTCACCACCTTTCACTTCTACTCTATCCCCTTTCCAAAGGAAGCAACACGTTAATTAATAGGAAGAATTTTCTGAGTGCTGCTTCTCTTTAAAAAAAAAAAAAAATGAGTCCATGTGAATCAGTGTACCAAATTTCATTAAAATACACCATTATATGGGCACTAGGTCTAAACCTGGCCCGATTTTAACCAATATCAATAGGGTTCGTCTTTATATAAATCTGTAGCGTGCACCCAAGAATACATAGACAGACAGACGGACGGATTCGATCGGTATACTAAAAGGTAGGTCTAGGTGGAATATTTTTTGGTGCTAGAAACAGTGATGCCATTTGTAGGGATAACTCCATTTTTGTAGGGACTTTTTTGTAAAATTTCATGTGTAGGGAAAAAAGAACAGATTTTTCATTTTCGGAAATATGTAGCGAAATTTTTTCATAGAAAAACTACAAAATCCATGTAAAAAATTCTAATTTCACATTTCTGTGAAAACTTAAAATCAAGTAAACAATTTTAATTTTTTTTTTAATTTAATTTCTAATTAATTCAGGCACTTCCCACCAAGGCTTTATAGAGGAAATCAAATCAAAAAGATCAAATTCGAAACGGGGTTTGGAATAAGAAAATGGATATACTCATTATACGTAATCCATTCCTAAATCATTTTTTTTTAAAAAATGGTCACTGGTTCAAATCAATAATAAACTGACTTTTTTTTTTCTTTTTTTTTTTAAGGCACATCTACACGAGAGAAAAAACTGCTAGAAATAGAGCAAAAAACACCTCTTGTTTGCTCTATTGTGAATGATTTAAGCCATTTAGAGGTGTTTTTTGCTCTACCTCCAGCAGTTTTCTCTCTCGTGTAGATGTGCCCTTAGTTGAATAATTAATATTGCCGAACACTATTCATGCCATCTATTATTTATGTGTTTTATAAAATAATCAAATTCGTCTAAAGCTAGTAGGAAAGGTTATAATTTGATCAATATATTTATGACGTAGGGGAATATTTAGGTAATAAATTTTGGATGTAGGAGAAAAAGGGAATTTTTATAATAAATGCAAGGAATTTTCAAAATAGCTTCTGGCATCACTGGTTAGAAATATCAGAACAAACTTATTATACCCTGTCCACGTAGTGGTGTAAGGTATAAAAATTATGTAGTTGCTTAATATATGTATTATTTAATTTCTATGGCTTTATTGGTCGATTTCACAATTCCTAAAGCAATGCCATCTGGTCTCCTATAGATCAATTTACACAAGATTATACTCACGGTCGTATGGAAATCCAATCGACTCAAGACAGTTAATAATATGGTTATTAACCATACCCTTGACAACCTTAGAAAGTACTAAGAAGTAGTAATTAGGGCTGTTAGTAGCCTCGAGCATTTTCGGAATTGGATGAACAAGTTGGAAAAGTAACCGAACGATATAAAGGCACATCTACACGGTATAGAAATCTCGTAGATTTTGCGCTAAATTTGTCATCTCTAATATTGTTGGCACTAATTTTTATCGCAAAAGTACCATCTCTATTTGTCAAGTATTTGTTTTTATTAAAATTGTTGTATTTCAAAGAATAATTTTTTCTCAAAATACCAAAAGGTGAATTTAACAAACTGAATTGTTCAATAATATTACAAGACATTATGATAACTGTTATTAATTAAAGAAATTGCATATGACAGCAAATGTCAATGGTCTAGAGATTACATTTCGTAGACTTATACAGAGCTGCATTTTCATAAAGTCTCGCGAGTTTTCTATCCCGTGTAGATGTGCCTTAAAAGACGTTTTTCCATCAAGTGTTAAGATAGGCTGAGTTCCAAAACGTCATTTGCAATGCAACTGAACAAAGTCATGCACTCGTAAACGCAATTGATGCGCATATAAAAAGCAAACTGTGCATCACAAATGTTGTTGATGCTTTGTTGACATGTTTTTATTACAAAGTAAGCAACACACTTGTTTGCTTTGTATCGAAACAGTAGTAAAACCGCAAACACTGCAATGTGTTTTGACGTTTAGGAACTCACCCATAGCATTTACCCACACGAGCTCTAAGCGAACATTTTTAAGCAAATACTTTGGCCAAAAGGTTATCTTTATCAACCAGGCTGGTGACAGAGCTTCGAAAAACTTAATTCAGTTTAAGCTTAAATCACGAAAAATTACATTCAGATTTTAAAAATATTCATGTATCATTCCCTTAAACCATTCGTAAAGAATTCATTCATAAGCTTCATTCCCAAAGCTTTAATATGAATTGAATGAATTCCTAAATTGAATCATTCAAACCCCATGTTCATTCACCATTTTACTAATTGAATGAAGAAATTTTATTACCATTCACTTAGTACAGTGTAGTTTGAAACTAACATATAATCAAAACCAAAGCATACAAGCTGTAACAAAGCATACGATACTATTTATTTGTGTTAGACGAATTTTAAACGTTTTTCATTTGTATTATGCTAATATTTCAGCAATTACATGCAAATTAAAATTTTTCATTTGGTTAAGTGAATGAAAACAAATCATTTTTCATTCACCTTTTTATTAAATGAATTCAGGTAAATTGGGTTTCATTCAGTTAGAATTCAATCAAAATAGAATGAATTCATATAATTTAAAGCTATTGGGAATTAAGCTATCGAATTAATTGCATAAAAATGCTATTATGGAATGAAGTTTAACGCAAATTTCATTAATTTTTAAAAAATGAATGAAAGAATTAAGCCTTTTAAACCTTTGGCTGGTGAACATGAATTCATATCTTAAAAGAGTGGGAATCTGAAAGCTAGTACTGTTCCTAACTTTTTTAACAAATGACTAATACACATTGCTAGAACCTCCAATGGGAGTGATGTGATTATATTATTTATAAGTACATTAACTAAAATGAAAAACAAAACGGCTCTACAAAGTAGAAAGAACTTTGGCATGAAGACGTTGTTCTTAAAAGTTGTTATCCAGCTAACATGGAAGGTCTGCGGAGTGGTTCACTTCGATTTGGGTGAAACTTGAATATCTTATATCGGCATAGAAATTATTGATAAGGGATAAACCGTTTTTTAAAGATTTTTCATATTATTCCAACTGAAGTTAATTTGATAGAATTTGAGCAAGTTGCCATCTCTTATATTAGGTGTGTTTGGGTACTTTTCCAGTAAAGTCCAGTAAAAATTATTCAGTAACAAATTTACAGAGAGTAAGGCAAAATTTACTCTCAAAAAGAAAAATATCCAAAAATTTACGCAAACAGAAAAATTGTAAGAATTAGTAAAATACTGCTGCCAACTTCTTCCCTAAAAATATCGCTAAATCAATTTTAAAAATCAGTAGAAAATATCTAAATTATAAAAAAAATTAAATAGCGATAAATCCCTAAATTGCACGAACTTTTTAGGTCCTGTTGAAAAATTTCACAAAAATAGCTATATTTTTCAAACTTCTTAAAACTTTCTTAAAAAATTATTGATACATCGCCAAATTTTTCGAACTCTTTTGTTTTCCATAAAAATTTACGGATAAATCGCTGAATAATAATGATTCAAAAATTCTGTCAAGGAAATAAATGTAAAAAAATGCTAAAAAAATGTGAAGACTGTCTTAAAAAGAAAAATCGCTAGTTTTCCCGCTAATAGCTAAATTGGCAACAGTTATTAAAATAGCTGATTGCGAAATAAACCTATTCAAATTATTGGATTAGTAAATAAAACCTAATAAAATGATCACTTACTTACTCCTTCCATCGTAAATAAGCTTATATTTAAATATTTTTTATTTTTACAAAAAATTATTTCAAAATTATTTAGACAAATGTTTTGTTTCTTCAATCATATGTTTTAAATCATTTTTTTTTCTTACAAATTCTTACCAGCAAAAATTCATCCAGTAATAACTTGTAAGTTCCCTGGTATTGAACTGTCACTTTACCCTCTATTTTTCCTCTCTCCCTACTGAGTAATTGTGTAAACAAACACCTTCCAGTAAAAACTTGTACAAATTTGTACGAATTTGTACAAATTTTCGGGTACGCAAACACACTTATTGTTGGCACTAATTTTTATCGCAAAAGTAGCATCACTAAATATCAAGCATTTTTTTTTTATTAATTTTTGTTTATTTCAAACAAGGAGGGTATTCACAGTTCATTAGACCGTACCTCAAAAAAAAGTTCGCCGTACACCCTCCAATATAAAGTATTTTTGCAAGGCAATTTCAAAAAATACTTTTTTTTTGTCGAACGTAGGGGTCGCCTTTTTAAATTTTTTGTTATAGCTTAGGCATTTAAAGTTGGATTTCAATGAAAAAAATTTAAAAAGGCGACCCCTACGTTCGGCAACCAACATATAAAAAAAATTATACTAGGTTTATCGAAAAACTTCCTTAGCAAAAGTTTAATGATTTTTTGCGAGCTTTAATTTTCTGACATTAGGGTGGTACCAACTGAGATCTGGTGGGTAACTACTATAACGGGATACTTGAGGTCAATGGCCCTTAACGAAAAATGTAAAATGGCGACCCCTACGTTCGGCAAAATTTTTTTGAAACCTCCTTGCAAAAATACTTCATATTGGAGGGTGTACGGCGAACTTTTCTTTTTTTGCCTGTAAGATGGTACGCCCTATAGTTCATATTAGTTTAAGTAGTAAATTAGCATTTATCGTAAATTTGGCAACTTCCTATGGGTTAAACTTCAAAAATCATGCTATTTTACAACGAGAACACTTTAAAACTTAAACTGCGAAATCCTTCTATAAGTATTTTGTTCTCCAAATATCAGTAACAGTGCATTTAAGAAACTAAAATGTTCAATAATTTAGCAAAACATTTAAAAAATTTGCGCTAATTAAAGAAATGTTGTGTGAAAGAAACTGTGAATGTTCTAGAGATTGCATTTCGTAGACTTATACAGAGCTGCATTAACGTAAAGTCTAGGGTGTTTTCTATCGCGTGTAAGCGCACCTTAAGAACACATTAAAATATCGTATACCCATTTTTCGGTGTTTTATATGGTGATGTACTTAGGTGCTGATACCAAATTTATAGATTTTTTGCCTTATTCGAATTATTCGAAGAGTGACTCAGTTTGCAATATTATGGGTTTGTGGCGGCCTTTTCCAAAACGCTTTTTTCTTGTAATTTTAAAAATTTCAGACTCAACTCTGGGCTTAAAATCTACACGGGATAGAAATCTAGTAGAGTTTGAACTAAATTGTCATCTCTAATATTGTTTGCACTAATTTTTATCGCAAAAGTACCATCTCTAAATGTTTTTGCATACTTCATGACTTCATGTGTATAATTGGTCCCTTTATAAGACATATTTTGTGCTTTTTAATGCATATCTGTGCATATTTATTATTAGTTTTTAATAAAATTTTTTTTTAATTCATCAAATAATATACAAAATGGAAAAGAATCCGTACACCAATAGAACAGTCTGTAAAATATTTTGTTAAACCACTAAAAACTAGTTACAAATAACTTTTTAGAAAAAACTGCTGAAATTAGCAAAAATAAAATTGTAAAATATACAGAATTTTAGTTATATTTGAGTTAAATTTTAGTTTAAAAAAATTAATAAATTAAACTGCTAAATTCAGCAAAAAGTTTTGCTGATTTTATTCACAGTTTTTTAGTAAACTGAAAAATCACAAAAAAAATTAAAATTTTCAAATTTTTAGGTACTTGCCCTCCTGAATTTGATATTTTTTTTAGAAAATAATTATATTGATTTAATTTAGCAGAGTGCTATTTGCATTCATTCAAATTTAACTTAAAAATAACAAAAATTTTGTAGATATAAAAATTAGTTTTAGAAAAATATTCTGCCGATTTTACAGTAAAATTTGTCAATTTAGCAGAGTGCTATTTGCATCCATTAAAATTTAACTTAAAAATAACAAAAATTTTGTTGATATAAAAATTAGTTTTAGTAAAATATTCTGCAGATTTTACATTAAAATTTATCAATTTCAATTAACTAAAAGTTAAATCAACTATAACTAAAATTCTCTAAATTTAAAAGTATTATTTTTGCTCTTCTTATTTTACTACACTCATAATAATCCATGCATAAAAATACGAAACTATTGTCAAAACAACGAAAACTTTTATAAAATGAACCATATTTCGTTTATTTTACAACGATTCTCGTTATTTTGACATTTTTTCGAATTTCTATGCATGGATTACTACACTAGTATAGTTTTTAGGAAAAAACTTTTCTAATTTCAGCAGTTTTTTCTGCAAGGTCATTTTTAACTCAATTTTATTAGTTTTTCCGGCTATTTTTACAGGTTTATTTCTATGAGTGATATAATGTTAACACTTTAGTTTTGCTTTCTTTACAGACATAAATTGCACACAACCTGCTATAGATGACTTTCCGCGGGATTTATTCACAGAGGCACAAAGACAAACGGGTGCTGTTGTACTTCATGTTATAGCCAGTTTATATTTATTTCTAGCATTAGCTGTAGTATGTGATGAATATTTTGTGCCTGCCGTGGAAAAAATATGTGCAGGTAAATAAATGATTTGAATATCAAAGTAAACTTTTGTATTATCGCTTTTGTATTTCAATTAATATAGCCTTAAATATGTCCAATGATGTGGCGGGAGCTACGTTTATGGCTGCAGCTACCTCCGCACCAGAGCTATTCGTAAATGTGATAGGTACCTTTATCACAGAGGGTGATATTGGAGTGGGTACCATAGTGGGTTCGGCGGTATTTAATATATTAGCAGTAGCAGCATGTTGTGGTATAGGAGCGGGAATGGTATGATTTTTAAATAGTTTTGTAAATTTTATTCTTTACACTGTATAATATGTTTGCTATATTCCTTGTATCAGACCATACCCCTGGATTGGTGGCCTTTAACACGAGATAGTATAGCTTATGGTTTTACAGTAGCCGTTTTGATTTGTGTCATGCATGACGAACGTGTTGAATGGTATGAGGCTTTAATATTGGTATCTTTATATGCTGTTTATTTGGCAGTAATGTATTTTGATAAAACATTTCAAAAATGTGCCAAAGGTAAGTCGTTGTAGAAGATTAGAGTGTTAAGGCTCAACTCATTGCTTTAAAATCACTATAAATAGGTGGAGTTAAAAATGCTCGCTCACGCAGCCGTTCTTCAAATTGTAGCATACAAACCAAGAACAGCAATGAAAAAGAACCAGGTTTATAAAAATTTTAATATAATTGTCTTTGATTTCCCTGTTTTGTCTTTATTGTTTGTTTCTACAAATTCAACTCTAAATATAACTGTAAATTTTATTTAAAATTTTAATTTCTACTTCAAATACTCTTGTTTCTTGTGAATGCTTAAATCTTCTAGCTCTTATGTTACGTTCAGATAATGCTCGAAATCTAGTTTGTGTTGCACCAAGAAGCCTAAAAAAAATTAGGAGCTACAATCACTATCGGATCGTACATCGGACCGGACAGAACATTATGTCCTGGTCAGACAACGCCTTAATGTTCCTAACAACGCCATAATGTTCTGTCCGATGTCCGGAGCGATGTGCGATCCGATAGTGATTGTACAATATCTCCTAGTTTTATATGCTTCTTGGTATCATATCATGCAATGCCTTATAATCGAATTCTGGTTTAAACTAGATTTCGCGTATAATATAAACGCAATCTTAAACTTAAAACTTTTACTGTACATAGTACAATAGAAATGTCTGACAAAATTGAAAGAAATAGGTTTATAACTTATCTACGTCAGTGTAAGCAAACTTTTTGTATACATAATTAATGCGCTACGGAGTTCTAACCAAATTTGTCTACTAACAAAGCCAAAAATAACATCTAAGGGTACACATAAGCGGTGGGAAAAACTGCTGAATGAAAGAAATTATGCCCCACGTTGGGCGTCATTTTGTTTTTTCATAATCATTAAGTAAAATTTGAAAATATTGCTCATCGTCAATATCAAGTTTTTTAGTTAGCACTTTTCCTCTTTTATACATATTTCTCAGGGCAAAACATTTCTCTCTGAATTTATCCACAATTGAAAGTAATGTAAAATCTGGACTTGACAGTTATTACGCCAAAATAGCAAGATTTGTAGTCAATATATATTTCGTCATTCAGAGAATATAGAAAAAATTAATTACATTGAATCTTGAGAAAAATTATTTCTCAACGGATGTAAACAAAATCCACTGAGGTTCCAACGATCGGTCATATACTGTGAGCGCCAAAAGAAACTGTATACGTTGGATTATTATGTTTACAGTTTCATTTAACTTTTCGGAATTCTTCTTTATTTAAAATTTTTTTTAATTATCTATTTTCTCCTCTGTTAAGGCACATCTACAAGGGATAAAAAACTCGCTAGATTTTATGAAAATGCAGCTCTGTATAAGCCTACGAAATGTAATCTCTAGGCCATTGACAATTGCTGTCATACATAATTTCTTTAATTATTTAGTAACAATTTTAAAGATGCTTTGTAAGATTATTAAACATTTCAGTTTATTAAATGCAACTTTTGGTATTTGTAGAAAAAATTATTCTTTAAAATACAACAATTTTAATAAAAACCAAATACCTGACAACTAGAGATGATACTTTTGTGATAAAAATTAGTGCCAACTATATTAGAGATGACAAATTTAGCGCAAACTCTACGAGTTTTCTATCCTGTGTAGATGTGCCTTAATAATTATTAATCGACCACATGTCGTCATGATCAATTAAAATCAGAAGATTTCTCGGTAACCAGCTTTATTTTGAAAATGGGTAAACAAACCTCCCTGGATGTTTGTGAGCTGGCCCAGAAGATTGCAAACTGCAATCAAATCAAGTAATATACAAACAAAATCCTAAATTCTTTAAAATTTTCTTCTTATTCTTACTGTACAATTTCTTATGACGCTGTAAATATAAAGTATTTTTTAGTTTTTGTTGCTTATTTTCTGTTATTGTAAGATTTTTGTTACTGATTTTTTTTTATAAAATGAGAAAAAAGAAAATATATTTTTTTTAAAAACATAAAATGTTGGATTAAGTAATAAATCAAATTAGTAAAAAAAAGTTGAAAACATAACAGTCTAACGCGCACAGTACCTTTTGACGCTCACTGAATTCTTCGTACCACAATTTTTTAAGCCCAGGGGCAAAACATAAAATATTTTAGTAGCTTTTTAATCAAAAGCACTCGATTATTTCGTTATTCAATAATAAAAAATCTTACAATGTGAAACCGAAAGAAACAAATTTTCTTAAATAAAAATATTTCAGAACCGAAGGTCCTGAGAGGGACCCTGTCCTCAGGAGAGTTTATATATCGTTTTGAATACATTTTTAGTTATCTTTTTAACCGATATATTTGATGGAAGCGAACGGCTGGACTTTTTGCGTTATAAATATCACATTTTACAAACCAGACCGCATGTTGGGCGCCATATTGCTACGTCGTATCAGAATTGCAAAAAAATAGTACTTTGTTTACAAAAAAATTTTTTTTTCACAGAAGAAAGATAATTGAAAATAAATAACGAATTTTCCACAAAAAACAAAATTAAATACAGTAAAATAAAAAACAACACGAATTATTGTAAATTGAATTGGTGAAAAATTATGGCAAAACAAATAAAACAAAATTTTTGTTTTGCTTTCCGTCAAAAAATGTTGACGATCGATTGTCGCTTAATTTAAATTCATCGAGACGAGTTTTGTTGTCATAAGGTGCAAGGTACACCTTCGAATATAAAGTATTTGTGCAAGGCAATTTCGAATTACTAATTACTTTTTCCCCTCTATCATATATCCGAGTTTCATTAAGGGTTATATGGTCCGTCCCAGGAACCTGCCTTGTGAGAGAATTATATCGATAACAATCAATTGCAATTGCTATTAAAAAGATATATACTGCAATTTCATTTAAAATAAACTGCAGCAATTTTTAACTGTTTAACTAACACAAATAGTTAAAAATTACTACAATATTAGTTAATTTTAAACAATATTGCTGGTTTTTAAAGCAATCGCGGTTGATTTTATCTATAAAATTGTTAAAGTGTGTGTCTTATTGTAATTCTAAACATTACTGCTACTAATCTTTAACTGTTAAAATAACAAAATTTACTGTAAATATAACAAATTATTTACATTTCAAACTATATGTGATGTTACTCTGTTTTCTGTCTCTCTCTTGATAATAGGTTTTGCCGCCGAAATTTATTAACTAATTTTTCTATTTTATCCTTTATTTCTTCCACCTTTTAGATCTCGTGGAAAACCGTATTTGTCATAATTTATCTACCATTCAGTTGAATGGTGGTGTTAATAATGAACCGCCAAAAATACCACCATCTGCTTCTCCGCCTATAGCTACTACTTGCCTAAACACTAATGTAACAACAACAACCTCTACTGTGACTACTAATAACTCGGGATGCATCATTAAGGCTCCCATAGCCCATCAAGAAAATACCGATGTTGAATCTAGCAATCAATCGCCAGCTGCCGTAGTTCCAGCTGGCACATCAGATACAAATGGTTTAACATTAGAATATGAAGAAGGTTATAAATTGCTTAAGTATCCTTGGGGTAAAAGTTGTTTTGCCCAATTTACTTGGATAATTATATGGCCCATACATTTGCTATTCCGTGTGGCTATACCCGATTGTAAGAAAGCGAAAAATAATAAAATATTCCCATTGACCTTTGTAATGTGTATTGTCTGGATTGGTTCACTATCATATGTAGTGGCATGGATGATAACTATAATTGGTAAGAAACGAGGATAAAAGAGGAAATGTTTACACAAAAAAGTGATTTTTTTCTAAGTTTTTGCATAAAATAAAACCACGAATACTTTTCTCTAAGTTAAAAATATGCACCAACAAATTGTTGCAAATTAAAAAAGTACAACTTCAAAAGATTGTTCATCAAAAATTTTTATAAAATTACAACCTTGAATCACAGTACAAGACAGTAAAATAACATGGTTGCTCTGATTGATTGCACATGTATTGGTGACAGCAAACAGTTTAACTTTTGACATTTAAATACAAAAAACATAAAAGAAAACAGAACAATGCGATAACATTTTCTCGCCTTTTCATTCTAATTTATGTCAAACAAAAACAGCAAGATGAAGAATTTGACCTCCATATTGAAAAAAAACAAACTATATAGAGAACTTAATTTTCTATAGAACTTAAGTTTCTATGTAAGTTCTGCGCCGCGACTACTTTTCGCTTAGAAGAACATACACTGAGAAACATAATTGTCGTCTTTGAAAGATTTCTGTGCATAAATTATTTAAAAACGTGAAACATTTTGCCAAGTTTTTATATTTCTACTAAACATTTACTTTTTTCTGATAAATTTTTGTATAATTTATGGAAAAAATTATCCCAAAACAGATAAATATTTTTTTCAAAATCTTTAGACCATTCTACGGATGATTCTTATTTAAATATCATACAATTTTCATTGTTTACCTAAGTTAATGCGGTTAAGTTTGTGCAAATCTTGGTAAAATTATGGTTGTGTAATTTAAGTTTTTTCCTATTTAATCTTTCTAAAATTAAAATATTTGTTTTGCATATTCTAGGTGACACTTTAAAAATTCCCGATTCGGTTATGGGTATAACATTCTTAGCGGCTGGAACTAGTGTACCAGAAGCTGTATCCAGTGTAATAGTAGCAAAACGAGGTAAATATTTCGAATAATTCATCACGTAAAAATGTAATTTAAATTTCTTAATCGTTTAGGACACGGTTCCATGGGTATTTGTAATTCCATTGGTTCAAACACCTTTGACATTTTATTATGCTTGGGTGTACCATGGCTCATCAAAGCTGTCTTTTTCCCCATACAACCAGGACAAAATTATGTTGGCATCAATTCAGCCGGTTTAGAATATTCCGCCATTACGTTACTCTCCACCCTATTTCTATTATATCTGACATTTTCGTGTAATAAATTTAAATTGGATAAAAAAGTCGGTACCGCCTGTCTGGTTATGTATTTGGTATTTTTAATATTCGCCTCATTAATCGAATTGAACGTATTCTTCCGGGTAAATCTGCCCACATGTGGTAGATCATGAATAAAGTAATTATTGTGAAAAATCAAGAAAACAAAAAATTCAGATAATAATGATTAATTAAGGGCATAATCATTATATCTATGATATTTAAGTACAGTTTATAAGAAGAAAAAACAAAACATGTAATTGAATATAAATAATAAAACAAATATTTTGAGCGATTCATTTATTTCAAAACCAACTTTAAAAATTCTTTTAAAAAGTAACGTTTAAAGTCACTGTGAAAGAAGTTTTAAAATTTAATTGTTTAAAAAAAGAAATTCCTTTAAGTGTATTTTTTTAGTATTATAATTTTCTTAGTTTTTTTTTGTTTTGTTTGCAATTTAGTGCAAGGGTTTAACAAAAGATTGGTTAAATAGACTTTTCCCCAAATTTTTGTGTATATTCTATTTCTTTAACTAATTTACACAAAAAATTTGAGTTAGCCCATTTTACCAATCTTTTGTCAAAAAGTATTTTGTGCGTACCATTTTTCATCTTATTTTTTAAAACAATCTACTATTTAAATGTATGTTAATTTTGATAAATCAATTAATCTCTTTCCTGGCATGTAATGGAAAAAAAATGTTATATAAAACTAAAAATTTTAATCAATCAAAATTCCAACAAATTATTTTTTACAATTTGATTAATAATTATTGCACTCAAAAAAGTTTGACAGTGACTGCAGTTACTACTAATACAAAACAACTATTATGACAGTTATTTATGAAAACAACTAACAAAAATTACTGTTATTTCGTAACAGTTGTTTAAATCAGCTATTTTTAATATCATAATAAACAACTACCAAAACAGTATTTTTACAGTAAACAGTTGTTTTTGTTAGTTATTTAAAAATAAAAAATTTTATTGAATTCTAAAAATTCTTGTTTAGTTTATATTTGTTATTATTGATATATTCCCAGTTAGCAAATAAAAATCAGAAACTTGTATTGTATATTCAATGCATAAAAGCATAACTGGAGAATGGTTTGGAATTTTTACTTCAAATTATATCCAAAGAAAAAAATATTTTTTATTATTAAAATATACTTTTATAATACCAAAAGAATTAATTGTAAAAAGCAGTAGTTTTTACCCAGTTATTTTCAGTTATTTTAAAATTTTTGTAGTTAAAATTTGTCAGTTAATTTTACGACATTGTTAGTTATTTTTAATGCATTTGTTAGTTATTTTTTAACAACAATTTTCGTTATTTTTCGTTAACTGCATATACCTTTGTTTTAACTGTCACTTTCCGTAGATTCTACCGACAAACTTTTTTCAGTGTGAATTTTAGCACTTTTAATTACTTTAACAAAATTTGTTACGCCAAATTCCTAATTAAATGCTTAATTAAGATTTATATACATGAAATTTCTTATTAATCAAAATCACGAAATTTTTTTTTTTTTTTTTGTAAAATCCAAGATTTTTTAAAAACCAAGAATTATCTTGAGAAATTTTACCAAGTTTTTTGTTGAAAAATTAGAAGCTTGACAAATTTTTCTAAAGTGTTTTAATAATTAACAAAAAAAAAATCGGTTATAGAGTCAAAAATGTGAAAAATATAATTAAATATTTTAATTATTTTGTTTCTACGCAAAAATATTTATTAACTTTTCGTTTCATTTCGAATATTTAACAAAAATTTATTAATTATCATACACTATTTTCATTCAGATTTATTGTTGAAAATTTTAAATTATATTGTTTTGTAATTTATCACAAAAATGATGTATAAAAAAAATATAAATTTAAAAAAGAAATACAGTTTTAATTTATTTTTAAGATTTGTAATTTAAATGTAAAACAAAAATTTAAATAAAAAGTTATAAAACTCAATATTTTTTTCTAACCCGTTTATATATTTTTGAATTCATGTATTAGAAAATTTAGTAAATTCGCTACTACCTAAACACCTCCTAAATTCGTTAAAATGTAATTACAAGCAACTGAAAAATTAATTTTTTCAGAGAGTTTGTCAGTTATCTGTTTTCAAAGTTTTGCAGCGTTGCCAGAAAAGTTTGTGCTCATATCCGCAATTGACAAGTTGAAATCCCCAAAATAAATTCCTAAATCCCCAATATGGATTTTAATAAGAATTTGAAATAAAAACCCATTTTTGATGAAATTTCATTCGTTAATATTACAAATAATAATTTTTTGCACTGGTTGGTTAACCGGTTTAACTAGTTTTCAGAAATTGGCATATTTCCGGTTTTGGAAATGCTAATCAATATATTATTTAAAGAATCAAATTAAGTTTTGCTGATTCTTTTCGTTGAGTAAAATGAATTTATTCAATTATAGCGAGTTAGAAGTAGATTTCGACGGAAATCCAGTAAAAATTTGGGATTCCAAACAGATTTCCCCATACTGAATGAAATCCCAATTGAATCCCAATTTCTAACATGTTTGCAGAAAAGTAGGGAAGTTTGCAAAAAAAGTGGCAACATTTAGCAGTTGTGTTTATGTCATAAAAAATTAATGAATAATACATTTTAATAACTTAATAAAATTAAGAAATAACATAAATATTAAAAGCTGAAAAAGGCTAGTTTTTTGTATCCGATGAAGAAAAACTATAAAAAAATCATTTGATTGCGCAGGCAACACTGACAAAAAACATTGAATATTTTTGTTTATTTTTGCTTCCAACTAATCACTATACTAAAACTTTCATAATATAAATGCTTTTTGTATTCCGCCATTAACTAAAATGTTCTTCAGAAAATCTTTTAAATTTGGTTATTTTTTAAGTTAGTTTGTTTTTTTTTTTTTTTTTTTTTTTTTATAAAGAGAAGCAACACTCAGGAAATTCTTCCTATTAATTAACGTGTTGCTTCCTTTGGAAAGGGCATAGAGAAGAAGTGAAAGGTGGTGAAAGATGAAGGGCTTCAAATATGGCAACACTGTAAGTGCGCGAGATGTTGAATTTTAGAACAGTTGTTGCGCGCCATCTGATGGTGAGTTGGCGAACTTTGCTGAACTTTTTAGTTCATAGCCCTGTTATATTATTTTACTTCGGTGGGGTTAAAGTGCTATGGGAACACCGAAGGAGGACGCTGCGATATGTATGAGGGATAGAAAAAACTCATACATATTACTATTTTTCATAAATTGATGTTGCCTTGGTTGGGGCTCGAACCCGCAACCTCACGTGTAACAGTCCAACGTGCTAACCATTACACCACAGCGCCCACAAAAAAAATTTTTGTTAGCCGATCGAAATCCCATTAATCTGTCAAATTTTTTAATATAAACAATATAGATTTCGAATTGGATTTTAAATTGAAATCCAGTTAACATTTTAAAAATGTAAATTCAATATTAGCCAAAAAGGTGTGCCTTGATTTATAGTTCCCGAATTTGTTTCATAGAAATTATTCAATTGACTTAAAAATTGAATCAATATAAATTAGACTAAATCATCTCAATTTATTCGATATCAAATCAATAATTAAAAGTACATAATTGTAAATTATTCACTGATTCATAAAATTGATAAATTTTTATGCAAATTGAATCAAAAATCAAGTTTCTAGATAATGTTACTTTGTAAAAATGATTGAAAATCAATAAATTTGAAAAATATAGAAATTACAAATGTCCTACCTTGAAAATACATATACATATTTCTATAACACTTTCCGTTATCTTGCCATTTTTTTAACGATATCACACTTATATCACATTATCGCAACACTTTTTCTTATAGAGGCCATTTATATCTTAATTTTTTTCTTAAATTTTTTAATATTATTTTTTATTAAATTGAATTTCTTTTTTATTATCTTAAAGACATACATATTCATTTATATTTACCAATTTCACTTTTTTATATTAGATTAGAGGCCATTGATTTTTTAATTTTTCTTCATATTCTTTAATTTTTTTATGAAATTAAATTTATTATTAAATTATTACAAAATTACATATTTATTTATATTTAAGAACTTGACTTTTTTATATTAAAATAGAAGCCATTGATTTTTTAAATTTTTTCTTAATTTTCTATAATTTTTTTATTAAATTTGAATTTCGTTATTTTTAACTTATTACAAAACCACATATTTATTTATATTTAAGAATGTCAGCCCACTCTACTAAACCAAAAACTAAACCTTACAATCATCACAACACTTTTTTATATTATATTAAAATACAGGCCATTGATTTTTTATTTTTTATATATTTTTCTTAATTTATTTTTTTTTTATAATAATTTAATTTTTAATATTTTTTTTTATTAAATTTAATTTCTTTTTTATTAACTAAATACAACACTACATATTCATTTATATTTAATAATTTCACTTTTTTATATTAAAACAGAGGCCATTGAATTTTTTAAATTTTTTCTTACTTTTCTTTAATTTAATTAATTTTTTATTAAATTGCATTTCTTCACCACTCTACCACAATTGCAGACCACTCTACTAAGCAAATACACTACCAACAATAAAACTTAATACAAAACCAAATATGTTTTATTTTCAACAGTTTCACACCACTCTACTAAGTCTCCATACATACAGCAAATACATTACCAACAATAACGAAAACCGACAAAAAAAAAAAGAAAAGCAAATACAACACAAAATGGGTGCACCACTAACTAAAGCAGAGACTCCGCTAACTTTTTAACTTTTTACACTCTTTTTAAACACTTTTATTTATAAGATTTTAATGAAATAATTATATAATTTTGTGAAATGATTATTATTAAACACTTTATTAATGATTTATCTTAAAATTATTTGTTAATTTTGTGTATATTTGCCAAATTAAACGACGACACTACGATACTATATACGACGATCTGTAAAACACCGGATACTGCAACAAACTAAAAAATCAATCTATCATTTAGGAGAGGATAAGTTTAGTACATAGAGTTGTATTTCAGGGGAGTTAAAATGTACGTAACGGAAAACTTTAAGTTTATACATGAAATTTATTAAAACATTAGTAAAATAAGAAATGTAAACTAATTTTGTATGTTTTAATGGAATTGTTAACTAAAAACCTAATAATCTAATTTTAACATAAAATTTTTCAAAATCATTCCACAAACCTTTAAATTTCCAAACTATATAAAATTTTACTAAAATAATTGTTTCATAATTATAACATGTTTATTTTACTAAAATAATTATATTTCAGCATTATAAAGATATTGATTTGAGCCTAAATACGCAAATTAAAACTTTTTGGAGTAAACAATTACGGTTTGAAACTCAAATTTTAAAAAGTTGTGCAAAAACGCCCTAAATTGACACTGACGGGGACTTTTACATACAATTATTTTAAAAAACATTTATTAATCGCAAAAATTTATTAGAACAGATTTACTTGTCAGCAGTTGTTTCATATTTTGTTTAAGTTTTTTGTTAACAATTATTTAACGATTAATAAAATGACTTTGAAATAAAAAAATAAATTTAGTCAAATTTTAATTTAAATTTCCGTACTTAACGGGCTACAGATAAAGTGCGGTTCAAAAATATTTAGATAAGTTTTTTTTTTTGCTCACTGTATGCTTAATTGATGAATAAAAATAAATAAAAAATAAAAAAAATAATATCCAGCCAGCAAAAGGGCACAAAAAGAAGTAAAAAAAGAGCCCAAAATATATGACTAATTTCCATGATCCTTCCTTTTTATTCAAAAATGGCTCAAAAAATATTTAAAAATTATATACGTTCAAAAATTAGTCCTTTTTTAGTCTTTTTTGAATTGTTTGCAAAATATTAAATTTTATTTACATTTCTAAGTCATTTCTGAACCATCTTTTGGATTAATTTACCTCAAATTGTTGTGCCCTTTATGATTTATTTTTGAATATTCATCTTTTCGTTCAAAAAATTAACAGCTTTTGACAAAACATTTCTAAAATTTCAAAAGATGTGTTTTTTATTTAATAGCGAATTTACATTGTTAAAATAATCACTAGATTTCGTTTTGAAATCCAATTCGAAATCTATATCGTTTACATTAGAATATTTGACAGATGAATGGGATATCGATCAACCAACAACAATTTATTTGTAAACAAACTAACCTTAAAAAATAACGAAAATTAAAAGATTTTCTAAAAACCATTTTATTTAATGGCGGAACACAAAAATCATCTATATTATGAAAGATACAATGTTATATTTGCTAAGAAATGTGTTTAACTCTTTCACTAGCCTTGTACACTACAGTGTACACATATTTAAAACAATATATAAAATTTAATAGTGTAAAAAAAATCTTTATACTTTTTACAAATAAGTTTTCTAGGATCTTCGGCTTCAAATAAAAATCATTATATGTATAAGTACTTCAACATGGAAATATGGTCGCGATATTTGTTAATGAAGTCTAATTTTTTGAATATATCATAATCTCCGTGAAAAGGGGGTTTTGGTGTTTCTCCTAAACTAATGAAGATAGATAATTGGAATTTGGCATATAGCTTTGCTTTATGACGAGAAGAAAACCAACCAAAAGATTTTTGGCTACTCGATTGTTTAAGGGGTAAAACGGGGCTCAGAAGTTTGCAAAAATCGATTTTCGAACATCATTTTTGGTGGGTAGGAGGGGGTGGGGGCAAAATATGTTACATATTTTTTTCTAATTTGAGGACTCTTAACAAGAATCTGAAGTCAATATAACGATACATCCGCAAACAAAAAGTCGGTAGTGAAAGGGATGATTAGTAGAAAGCTAAAATAATCAATGTTTTGTCAATGGTCTTGCCGGCACCGTCAAATGATTTTTCATAGTTTCTCTTCGTCCGATACAATAAAATAGCCGTTTTCAACTTTAAATATTTCTTTCAATTAAAAATAACAGACTTTATTATGTTATTCCTTAATTTTTTAAAGGTATTAAAATTTATTATTTATTAATTTTTTATGACATAAACAGCTGCTAAATGTTGCCACTTTTTCTGCAAACTTCCCTACTTTTCTGCAAATATGGGAGAAAAATTGGATTTCAATTTGGATTTCGATGAGATTTCGCTGAAATCCAAATTAAATTGGGATTTGATTTCCTATGGGAAATCTGTTTGAAATCCCAAAAGTTTTATTGGATTTCAGTCGAAATCTATCGAAATCTACTTTTAACTCGATTTCGATCATAATGTAAATTCGCTATAAGTAATTTTTGAGTAATTTTGCTGCCTGGGAATATAAAATTAACATTAAAATATGCAGTGTGTGCAGCTTTTTATAATTAATACATTCTTTTTAAATATTTTAGTGCATATTTAATAAACTTTTGTAAAATTAGGTATTGTTAAAATATTTAAAAAATATTTTAAGACAATATTTTTCAAAAGAAAAGTTTATTTTCAACAAAAGTGTAATTGAATTTGGAGTAAAATCTTTAGAAGCCCTTAAAACATGATATTTTAGCTTTAAGCCACATTCACAATGATGAAGTTCATCCCTCTGCAGAGTGGAGTGTATTAAAATAGAGATGGCATGATACAAAAAATGGAAGTGCGAAAAAGAAAGGAACAAAATCCCCTCTGCAGAGTGGAGTACTCTATCATGCCAAGGCGGGTTATCCGATTTCGATCCGGGTTTTTTCTTTCGTAGGCAACAAAATACTCTAGTCCTTATCGTGGCCCTTTTTTTGAATTTTGGTCAAATAAATTTTATATCTCCGAGCAAATGTGTTTTTTCTTGCCTTTTTTGGAATTTTTAAGTTTGTGTGGCAACTTTGTTAAATGAAAATTTTAAAAATAAAAATCGGGTCACGATAAGGACTAAAGAATTTATCTGGGATTAAGAATCACTTTACGTTTTTAATTTCCGATAATTAATGAAGGCTGCACAGCAGCAGCCGATTTTGCCTTTTTTAAAAAATGCCAGTAATGAAGTGGCAACTCTGGTGATTTTGGCTGGGGAAATATAAAACTGATATTTTTAAAAGTACTACAATAACATGATTTTGAAATAAAAAAATAAAATATTAAAAATATTGTTAATTGAATTTTTAACAATCGTTCAAATATGCCCTTTAAAATGCTGTTGTTGCAGTATTTACCCCCCTTAAAATAATCATTTTGAACCATTTGTGTCCTAGTTTAATATGATCTATGTAGGGCTGGAAGAGAAATCCTTTTTATATGTATATAACTAGTTCATTTCTTACCAACTGATACATAGTCACTTCGAAATGATTCAGAGAGTGTTTAGTTTCAATTTTAGTCACTATTTTTGTTCTTAACATGTAACTTTCAAACTAGCTCTACCACTCTTTCAAAGTGGGAGTTTGGGGATAGGTGCCCCCATCCGTATGGCATCTCCATGTTAAATTCTACAGTTGTTTGTATTTAGCTGTCTGGTTGATTTGAACTAGTGAATAACTGTTTCCGTACTAGCATTTTTTGGTGCTGGGCCATTTTATTTCAATGGGCTTTGGTAAATATTTTTACAACTGAAAATGGTTAGGATTCACTAAAAATATCGGTGGGTCTCATACTGTAGGTTTAACCCTAACTTAACTATTAAACAAAATAAAATGTCAAAAAATTTTATAAAAAACGACAACAAATTTTTGGATTAACTATTAGTTAACGTATAAACCTGCAGTATGAGACCCACCGTAAGTGTTAACTAAAATAAACAATAAAGATCAAAGTGACCGATAAATACACTACATTTCACACTACAAGGTCATTTCACACAATGTCATATTTTCGCGACCTTTCTTTTTTAAAATATTATTATTTAATTCAGGTTAGTTATTTAACCATATTTTGAAAAAGGGCGATTTTTTCTTGTATAATAATATTTAATGAGCCATGGAGGCTCTTGAAACCCCCTTTTCAAATGGTGAGAAAAATAAAACGAGTTATTTTTAACGGAAAATGTGGTTCACATTTTACAGTCTCTTCAACGGTTTTGGGCAAATGTTAATTTTTTTGGTCCTAATTGCTAAAATTGTTGAAATTAAAACTGTCCAACATAAAACGAGTTCCAATATAATGGCGCGGAAAACTAGATTCAGCGGACTATTTCACATGCTTTTGAACGGTTTTGAAAAATTTTAATTGGTTTTTTTTTTTTTGTTTTAATGATAAAATTATTCAAATCACATAAAATCCGCACCACTGTAATTACATAAAGGCAGAAATGCAAGGCGTTGCTCAGACGAGCCCTTTGACATGCGGAAACAGTCAATTAGATTTTTTTTTAAATAATTTTCTAAATTTATTTCTTACCTGGTGCTTTAAGCCTCCGCCACTATTTTGGGTTAGCTTACATCTCACCATAAATTTAAGGTCTCCTTTAAGTTGAAAAACTTGCGTTTGTCAGATTAAAATATGTTAAAAACTAAAGTTTGTACTTTGAAAAAACCTGACTAACAATTTCTTTTCAAGTGCACAATTAAATTTTTTGTCAATAAAACAAACAACTTTAATTTTCCTAATCTACAAAACATCCATTCGGTTGCGTTTACAATTGCATCGAAATCCCGAGATTTCGCTATTCACCACTCTCAAAAAACAATGAAGAAAAGCATATAAACGTTAAATTTTTAGAAAATGGATTTATTAGAGCCAACTATGTGTGCTTTATTAAAAATTGCACATATATATGATTTTCTTCATTGTTTTTTCAGAGTGGTGAATAGCGAAATCTCGGGATTTCGATGCAAGTGTAAACGCAACCTTATATAAATTTGCAAAAATAAAATTTATCAAAAAATGGATTTTTCTTCATGAGAGCATCTTGGCTTGGGATGACGTTATGCTCGAATTTACGCTGACATTTGTTCTTTTCGTTAATGATATCGGTATCGACCATTTGGTCACTAGGACCAAAAATAACACCGATTAGTTAACCCATAGAGATACAAGATCGCGCGAGTTTTTTTTTTCTTTTCAAATATATCTATTTTTTGCGAAATTCTAAAGTCTCACTATGAAAAAGTTTCTTGTTACTCTATGGGTTAACTAATCGGTCTTACTTTTGGTTCTAGTGAAAGATATTTCTATAACCTAATAATTGACATGCATTTTTTTTTTTTTGAGTTAAGCCAGATTCACAATGCTGGAGTACTCCACTCTACAGAGCGGATTTTGTTCCTTTCTTTTTCGCACTTACATTTTTTTTGTATCATTCCATCTCTATTTTAGTGAACTCCCCTCTGCAAAGTGGAGTACTCCATCATTGTGAATGTGGCTTTAATGTAAAAAAGTAAAAGTTTGACCCCTAATAACTTTGTTGTTTGATTGCTTAAAATGTCGAGCTATGTCTTGAATTAAATGAGTAAGTCTCGAAAATAAATTAGTAAGTACAAATTACATTGTTATACACGCAATATTCTTAAAGAGAACCCTTTAAAAAAAAGAACCTTCTAAAATTTAAAAAATTTAAACTGGGCCGTAATGGGTTAATTGGTATAAAAATCTTTAATATCATATGAAAGATATTTTAAATACCTTTCATATAGTGCGCGTACTGTCCAAATCCGATCAGAAATCCCGGAATTGTAAGCAAGTCCAATTTTGAACTTTAAACCAAAATAATCCCCGAGATAGGTCCGACCGACAAAAACAAAAAGTTGTTTTGGTATCCCAATAAAAAGTTTTACCTGTGGTAAAAATTTAGACCCGATCGGAGCTGTACCCCTAAACTCAACTTTAACCCAACATTTTTTGCTGACTTAACAGACTTTTTTTAAGTGTATATATTCTAACACTTTCTATAATTTTTATTTTAATTAATTGTTAATTTTTCATTTAATCTTCCTAAATTTATTTTATTTCTGCTTAAATTTAAAAATTTACTTTACGTTACCTCACTTTTAAAGTACCCCAAAAATACAACTCTGTGTACTAAAATTCTTGTACTCCTAAATGAAGTTTTTTCTTTTAGTTTAGTTACAATGTCCGGTTATTTTCAGATCGTTTCTGGTGTCGTGGTTTAATTTTATAAATATTAATTAAATTAATACGTATATTCAATATAAATTATTGTCAAAGTGTTTAGTGATAATCATTTTATAAAATTTTATTGTTTATTAATGAAAACCTATTAAATAAAGTGTTAAAAAAGCATTTCAAAAATAACAAATTTAGTGGAGTCTCAACTTTTGTTAGCGGAGCCCCCATTTTTTTTTCTTTTTGTTTTGTTGTATTTGTCATTTTTGCCGGTATTCGTGTTATTTTGTTGTTAGTGTTTTTGCAATCGGTGTAGTAGTGTGGGGTAAAATAGTTAAACATAAAAAATATGTATGCAGTTTTTTAAATTAAATTCAAGAAAAATATATGAAAAGAAATAAATATAAAAAAAAATAAATATATAAAAAATAAATAGCCCCTATTTCAATATAAAAGTGTTGTGATAAAGTTTGATATTAAATAAAAGCAAGATGACGGAATGTATATTCAAGGTAAGACATTTGTCCTTTCTTTATTTATAACAATTTATAAATTTTACATAATCTACATAAAAAACATTATCTATAAACATGTGCAATATACAGTTTTAGAGGCATTTTTGCTAAATTCTAGTTTATAGGCATTTCTCAGATCTTTTAATATTGAGTGGGGAATGGAAAACACCACAAATTTTGTAATGATACTTAAACATTACCAAAATAATACGTCATCGGCAACAAGTTCAGTTTATGTCCACCTCTTCAAAACGTTTAAAAACTTGTACGTCTACTAATGGACCCACGTTGAATTTAATATTATATCCCTTTTGGACTTACCTTTTGAGTGCGCTTGACTTTAACGTCGAAAATGTTTTCCTACTCTAGTCGGTAAATACTTATAGGTTAATTTATGAATAGCGCTGTTAATGGATATATACCATCTGTTAATCACTTGAAAGCTTACGACAGCACCTTTAAACCAACACATTAATCTAAGAAAATCCTTATTCAGTTTTCCTATAAAAAACAGTTTTTGGGTAGACGGCATACGTCCGGTCTTAGGGCTTTTAAACAATGTGGTATGTCCGAAGCCGGCTTCGATAAGCAAAGACTTGCGTCGTAAAGGGCCGGAGTTAGGAAATGTCTATTGTGTAGTATTTCCTTTTTCTACAAAACGGACATTTGTTTCTATCCATATAAAACCAAATTTTTATTCAAAAATATTGGTTATTTCAAACTTAATCCATTTTAGACCGATATGCTTAAATATTGGTTATTACAAATTAATGCGCATGGTGCTCTTAACAAAAATAAAAAATTATTAAAAAGAAATTATTTAAACCGAGCCAGCAATTTCGGAGCGCTTTTAAATTCTTTAAATAAAAAAAAAATATTAGTTTTTTTGAAATGTTATTTTTTGGTACAAATTATGAACCCCGAGAAAACAATCCAAAAAGTCTCAACAATGAAAAAAAAAGCTATCTCAAAATCATAAATAACTTTTTTTAAAGCAATCTAAAAATTACTCAAATTTATAAGAAAAATTTCGTTGCTTTTTTCTGAGCATTGCTGAGTACATAGGAGGCTCTTTTGGGCACTTAACTTGTAAAGGAAAATATTTTAAAAAAATGTATGTTTTAGAAGCAAATATCTGAATTATAAATGTTCATGTTTTCTGGGTAAAAAATATTTTGGGATAAAATTATCATCGAACATTCTAAATTCTTTAATTGAAAAAGTACTCAGATTTTGAGCTTTTTCTCTATTGAAGTATTTAGAAAGCCTACAAAAAATTATATAAAAACCAATTTTGGGATAAAATTAATGGAGATCTCAAATTCGTATCTGACAGTTTTGCTATTGAAAGAAAATCTTTAAAAACTCTACAAAAAGAAAACAACAATTTTCGTTTAAAATGTATCTAATGTATGTTTATTTATATTCAAAAATTGTATATATATTTTGCACTATCAGCTTTATAATAAAGCCAATACAATAAAATAAACATGTATTTTTTAATTTTAAAAATAACTTTAACTTATGAATAATGAAAAAAGACATAAATGTACAATTCAAACTAAAAGATTTGTGTTTCATGTTTTAAAAAACAACCTTAAACGTAGTTGTTAACATTTGTCAAACTCCCGAACTATCCAAATGAAAATGTATCGAAAAATAAGGTATTTACATAATTTTAGGGTAAAGTGATCTAAAGAATATAACATAATTAAATAAATTCATTTAAAGTAAAAAATCATACATACTCTTCTTACTAGAATGAATAAATCCCCTTTATAGAGTTCAGTTTTTAATACAACAATTCATTTAAAATATTAAACAGTGCAGGGTGTTACGTATGTCATTAGCATTATTGAGGATTTTTTAAGCCCTGTTGGAATTGTAAAGGTTGCTGTTGCTTTTTAATTTCATCTTGCATTTCCATTGCCATTCTCTTGTATTTTTCCGCTTCCGTTTCATTTTTCTCTGTGCCATCACCACGGGCATACATTTGACTCAGATTGGCACAAGCATACATATTACGCAATTCACAGGCTTTAAAGGCAAACTCAAAAGCCTTTTTCATATCCTTATGTACAATATATTCGGAATCTTTAGCTGATGATTTGACGGGGGCTTTAGGTTGTTGTGTAGCTGTAAGGGCAATATCTTCCTCAGGTTTCTTCTGTACACCAGAAATGTGCATGCCCGATAGGTAGAAACATGCTGTGGCATTATTCATGTCACAACTTTTGGTAAGGAATTCCAAACCCTGAGAGGAGAAAAGAGATTATTAAAGAATAACTTCGTCAAATGAGGAATGTTAAACATTTCGACAACTTTTCTATAGGAAGTCCTCAGTATCTGAGCGTTTTATACAAAAAAAAAAATCCTGAGAATCTGAGGAATTTTCTGTAGGAAAATTCTTTAAAATCTAAGAAATTTTTATAGAAAAAATTGCTTAAAATCTAAAAGATTTCTATAGAAAAAATATCATCAGAACCAAAGATTTTTCTTTAAGAAAAATTAGATTCCAAGAATTTTTAGTAGGAAAATCAAAATCCAAGTTTTTCTGTATAAAAAAGTTTTCCGTCAATAATATCAATCAATAATCCTACCTTCTTAATATCCCTATCAATTTCTTTAGGCATAGAACGTGATACCAACAGAAGTCCCGAATGTAGACATGAATCGGAATCATTTAAATTGCAACCCTTTTCATAATAACTGTAAGCGGCACGTGGATCTCCTTTGGTGCCACTTTTTCCTTTACCCAAAAAGCTATAATTTCCATATTTGAAACAGGATTTTGCGTAACCATAGTCATCACATGTTGATTTGTAGACTTTAGCAGCTTTTTCGAAATCTTTTTTAATACCTTCCAAATAATCACCCAGTAAATGGCAAACTAAAGTTAAAAAAGCACCATATATTAAGAAACACTTTAATTTTTATAAATTCAACGATAAATTATTGTTTTATATGTATTCTTAGGTTAGAATTGATTTTTTCTACTCCGGTGTTATTCATCTCAATTTACCTTCGGGTTTCTTTTCAGAATAACAACCAAAACGATATTCTACACCTAATTTGTCTATATATTCTTTAACATCCGATTCCTTTTTTAAATCATAAGCCATTTTATTTTCTCAATTAAAACTAGTTTTATATAAATTTTTAGAAAAACAATCAAAGATACAAGTCGAGTGGTTCAAAGTCGATGTGCCGCCGTCGTCAAATTTATTTTTTGGAGTCTAGCCGCCGCCGAAGTAAGAGACTAGTTTCGGCTTATATTTGTTAGGTTTTCGTTCCAGCTAAAACTCGGTATTTTGTTCATACTTTTGCGAAAAAAAGTTGTCAAACTCCTTATAAAAAGAAATTATTTTCCACATGCGAAATTGCGGTGGAATTTTTTCGCCTCAATTTAATAGACAGGACCATTTGAAAATGTAGCGAAAAAGTGACATTTAGTTTTTTTACGATTGTGAGTTTCCATAGATAGTCAAAATTGTATAAAATTTGTGTAAAAATTGTGTAAAGTTTTTATTACAGTTTTCGGGCTTCCAACATAGAGTGAACGAAATACTGGGATTTAACATGAAAGTCAGAAAATCCTTTACTTGAATTCTCCACGAGTCATAAAATCAATATTAAAACACGAAATATACATTCGAAGAAACAACCATTTCTTTGTGTTGCTTTTGTTTTGCATGTATTTTTCGTGATTGAACATTAATTTTGTCTCGTGTAGGTTAAACTTTAAGCCGAAATCTTTCAACCGCCGCCGTTCATTTTTTTTTTCTTTCTTTTTTGCCTCGACTTGTATCTCTTTTCCAAGACTGACTCTGTTTTAAAAACAGCTGTTTTTTTAACAACTGATATTTACAAACAAAAAGTTGCCAGATTGTAGGAATTGGTAAAACTTTGATTACCGATTACTTTCCGTTAATTTAAATTTTGTTGTAATATAAGTTTCGTTCGCGTTCATTTCTTAAGTACAATAAAAAAATAGTCAAATTAACTCCAAAAAGAATAATATCCGAAAAAAAAATACGCGAACGGAAAATTTGTAACAATTTATAAGTTTGTATACACACCTGTTTGGAATACCATATATACAAATAAATTTTTGTTGGTTGACATTTAAAAAGAAGATCTTTCTAACTAGTTAGAAAATACTGGGGAATAGAGGAATTGTCTTTTAAATGGTTTTAGAAATCTACTATATTTTTATTTATTTTGTTTTTTACAATACACTTTTTTTATCGATTTTAGTTATCGATTTAGTTAAAAGAGGATCTTGAAACCAGCATTTCTGGCCTTATATATTCTAGTTTCGAAATTCTATGGAGCCATTAAAAAAATCCTGAAGATCAGAATTTATTACAGAATAGATTTTTTTTTTAATTTAATTTTATCGATTTTCTACTATTGTGTTTATATTTTGACACTTACTTTAAGAATCGATGTAAAACCCGGGCTAAAACCATGAAAAAATTACCAAAGAGTATCAGAAAAATAATACTTTTTTAAATTAATTCCTTTAACTTTTATTATTTAAAAGTTATGTTTTTATTTTCTTTTTTGGGTTTCAATTTTTTAATTTTTGCAATTTTCACGTTACAAGAAAGACTATATTTCCAAATTTACCGTTGTTTTGGGAAAATTAACTATTAGATATTAAAATACAGATGTGGTTTAATCGTACAACCTTTTCGACACACATATTTTGGTTTTTATATTCCACCTATAATTTAGGGTATTGCGAAATAGCATATTATTTTCCAAATAGATCTACAATTGTGTTTCCCGAACTTTTTTATCTCACTTAAACGGCGCGTGCTAACGAGCTGATTATAAGGAAAATAACAAAAATAGTTTCAAGGGTATTTATAGCTGGATACCATCGCTTGAAGTTGGAAAAATTTATTGTTTTGGCACAAATTTTGAACAAAATAGAACATATAATTTTCAGGTTGTCAAATACTAATAATAAAAAATAATTAATTAAAGTCAAAACGACACTGATGATGTCTTTGTAGCGAAAGTCGAAAATACATATTCTGTCTTGCTGGCCTTATCGAATTCTTTCAAATTTTTTTATTATTTTTAATTTACTTGTGAAAATTGTATCATCTTTCTTTAATTTGAAAAATTGTTTAAACAGAAAGTGATATTAATTTATGATCTAAAATCGAACTAATAACATTCATTTACCAGAGAGAATTTGTTTCATTTCTTTTTGGCAATGTCGTTGAGACTTAGATGGAATTTGTTCAAATTCAAATTTGAACCAAATTAAATAAAAATCAGAATCCATAGTGGGATACATCGGTTCAAGGTTTAAACTAGTGAGTCACAAAAAAAGAACACGTACAATTTTCCACCTTGACCGTATATAGAGTTGTTTACAAAAACAAAATGCATGCTCAGGAAGGAAAATCTTGTTTATGAAGGACCCCTTATGGTTTAATAAGAATTTTTTCGCTAAAGGACGAGGTATAATAAAAATAATCAGGTGTCATAAAGGCTTTAGGAGCAAACTCTAAAATGAACTCAATACTGAAGATAAAACCAATTTTTGTTTTCAATTTTGTATACCTTTATTAAAGCAAATTTTTATATAATATTACAACTCCAACTCTTAGTACAATATATAGATGAACACTACGATTTTTTGTGTTTTATATAATTTTTATAATTTAGTATATATTCCAATATTTATATTAAAATGATCACTTCTATATTATAAATTATTGTTACATGTTCTGAGTAGATATATCGACAAGAGGTGCTGTATTGAAATATTATTTCATTCAAAATTTTTCTTTCTGTAAATAATTATAATTTTTGATAAAATAAAATCATTAGTTGTGTTTATGCATAGAAATAGGCGCTTCACTTTGAAAGCCCTTAATTTTCATTTCAGTAGTGGAGTTATTCCTGAAAAAAACAAAATTATAAAAATAAAATCTTGTTTAAGAAAATATTTTTAACAACCGAACTGTGCTAAAAGCATTAAACATATTATTTTAGAAAAAATATAAAATTTCCTTAAAAAAATTTTCTAAGTTTGGCAGAAGATGTGATAACATGGGGCCTCTTCGACAACGCATGCGTTCCTAAAAGCAAACTACTTAGGGGGTTAAGAAAAATTGAAGCGAACACAGATGAAGCATCATTAGAAATATTTGTAGTTTAACTTAGCTGAAATATTTGTAAAATTGAGAAATAGAAATTATTAAAAATTAGCATGCAAAGTTAATTCAAATATGGATGAAATTAATTATTATGCTAAATGGGAGTAACAAAAAATATTAGTTCAGTCCTAAATTTTAAGACTAAATAACAGAAAAATTTGTTCAATTGAATCGGAACTCGTTTAACAGACTTTTGTACTAACTTTTTTTTATAAGTGTATCAGCTGATTTGCATCATATAATAACAGATGCGCATCAAATGTATGAAAACACTGCAAAAGTTTTTCCACAAAAAAAGTATTTTAGACAAGAAGTTTTATCAATAGCAAAAAGTCTTTAGAATTTAAGGTTTTTGAATATTTTATTAAGGACTCTTTCGATTTACCACCTAAAAAATTGTTAAGAAAACAAGTTCGGTGATTTTCTGGGATCCAATATTCACGGGGAAGGCACATCATGTAAAATGTTTCTGGCAACACTAGATTTATAAACAATTAATATGGCCACTTTTTAAAATCGCCTTAAAATATGCTCTACTTTTTGGGAAGTTTAAAATCTCTCAAACATAATATCACGCAGCTGTCCCCGGCTTGGCGGCCCTTTAAAAAAAATTGCGAAACCACTCCTGGGTATTTTTAATTGGCATTGAAATTTAATTGCTTACTTGATCTCCATGCCAAAATTTATATTTGAAGAAAAAAGTGTTACATATAAAATTAATTAAGGATAATTAAGGAAATTAAGACAAGGATGCTAAATTTCAGTACTAACTTTATTTGCTATTTTATCAAGTATATGCTGTCCACTGTTCTTTGACCATTGGTTAGTATAGATTAAGCCTTGGAAAACATAATTCGCTTATTTGATTTTTAAATCTGATTTAATGTTGAACGATTCGTTTCGCAAAACTCATTTTATTCGTTGGATTATTTCCTAGTTTATTTAGTCAATAACTTAATTCAAAAACAAATTGATTTTATAGAATTGATTTAACTCTAACAAATCAATTTAATCAAAAATGTTTGCCTAGTTCAATCGATGCAAAATTTAATCAGTATAAATTTGAATAAATCATAATTCACTTTATTAAATTGCAAATTATTGATTTAAAGTGATTATGAATTATTCACTGAATCATATATTGAATCAATATTAATGCTAGTTTATTCAAAAAAGAATCATCTTTTTAAGATTTGATCTAGATGGATCAGACTGTGGTGATATTTTATATAAGTAAAGAAGAAAACATTTTTATTGAAAAATTTAACAGTCACAAGGGAATCACCAGACTGCCGCCGTTTTGTCTCACCCAAAGACTTGTTAATTTGTCTCTTTATAAGAAACTGTTTATGTATTGCCATCATGAGCGGGGATCGAACCGGCAGCTCTCTGTACAGGTTATGAATCGTAGTATCAACTCTTTAAAAGATACCCGATACACGCATAGTACAACGGTAACTAATATTAGAATTAATTACTAAAGAATTTTTTTTCTAAAGCTGATTTATAGGCAGAAGAAAACATTTTTATTGAAATATAAAAAAAAATTTTTTTTGGATTTTTCTTTTATCAAAACAGAAATGTTTTTTAAAACAAATGTTTCTATTCAACATTCAGAATTGGTTGTTTTAGGCATTGAACAATGATAAAAAAAAAATGGCATTGAGATTGATTAACTGTAATGCCAAAAATTTTCATCATCATTGTAATCAAAAATGGTCTATTTAATTATCTAGTCCCAAGTATGGGCCAAACATTTCTTATTAAAATATACAGCGGCCCCTCGCTTAACGGCCCTTTGATAAAAGCAATGACCAAACTTATTAAAATTCATTGAATTTATGTGTCTTAAAAATATTTGTTTCAAATTTTTTCAAATTTTCATTTAGTTTTTTTTTTTGGTTTATTTAAGTATTTGAATTGAATAAAAAAAGCATTTAAAACGAGAATTTAGGTTTGTTTTTTAAATATTTTTTTATTTTGTTGTATTTTTGTTTGTATTTAAATTAAATTAAAATTAATTAAGCATTAATTTGTTAAGTAAATGTGGGGTTTTCTTATCTTTGTTTTTTTTTTCTCTTTGTAATCCTCTTAATTACATTCAAAAATCTTATATCTTAACTTTAATATTTTTTCTCACTAATCAATTTTAGGGATTTTTTTTTTAATATTAAAAATTTTGTTTGTTTTAAAGGTTATTGTATTTTGATACTTTTGTTGTTGTTGTAGTTTTACAAATAGTTTTTGGTTTTTTGTTGTTGTTGCTATTGATTTAATTTACTTCTTAACCATCTTCATGAGCATGTCTGTGGACAATGACTTGGGACGTTCAATGGGTAGACCCAAAGCACGATCCCATACCAAAGATGCCAAAACACCGAGAGCACGAGAAACACCGAACAAGACAGTGTAGTAGTTCATTTCCTTCATGCCGTAGTATTGCAACAAAACACCGGAGTGAGCATCTACATTGGGCCAGGGGTTCTTGACCTTACCGGTTTCAGTTAGGATTGGTGGGACAACCTTGTAGATCTTGGATACCAATTGGAAGAGTTCATCATCGGGCAAATGCTTGAGGGCAAACTCACGTTGGCAGGTATAACGAGGATCGGTCTTACGGAGTACAGCATGACCATAGCCGGGTACAACTTGACCAGACTTAAGGGTCTTCCAGATGTAATCCTTAAGTTGCTCTTCTGAGGGATTGTTGCCAGCTTCCTTTTGCAATTTACGCAACCAAACCAAAACTTCTTGGTTAGCCAAACCGTGTAAGGGACCAGCTAAACCGTTCATACCGGCAGCAAAGGATAGATAAGGATCACTCAAGGCAGAGCCAACCAAGTGCACGGTGTGGGCAGATACATTGCCACCCTCATGGTCACTGTGGATGGTCAAGTAGAGACGCATCAATTCGGTAAATTCGGGATTGTCATAGCCCAACATCTTCACGAAGTTGGCAGACCAATCCAAGTTGGAGTCAATAGATTTGGAGCCTTTACCGTTGCGGTATGTGTTGCAGTAAATGGTGGCAGCTACAACTGGCAGTTTAGCAATCAGGTCCATGCTGTCCTCATAAACATATTCCCAGTACTTGGTCTTGTGAACACCCTAAAGGAAACAATATAAAAAAGTGTCAAAACGATTTAATTACAATTTGTTGAATATTAGGAAAAAGTAAAAAACATTTAAATGAAACTGAACTAAAATTTGGTCAAATTTAAACTTAAACTAAGTAGAGTTAACAAACTTTTAGAAATAATTTACTACAACTAAGTAAAAGTAAAAAAAAAAATTAAGCAAAATTTACTAAAATTAAATAGAAATTAGCTAAAATTTTTTTAAACTTACTAAAATTTTGTTGAATTTACTAAAATTTAGTCAAATTTACTAAAAAGTAGAAAAACATTTACTAAAATCTTAAAACTGGGTTACAATTTGAGAAAAATGTCGAAATTTTAATTTCTCTATAACAATACTCTTGATTTTGAGTAGTTTTTCTCTACCGAAAAATCTGAGTTCTGAAAACTTTTTTTCTTAAAGAAAAACCTTCTGATCTAAAGAATTTTTCCTATTGGAAAACTGTCAAATTCCTTGTAAAATCATTAAACATTTTTAAGACTATTTTTCTACAAAAAAACCCAATTAACACTACAGCCAAAAACTAGTAGTTTTCAAAAACTTTTACACTAACACAAGTTGAAATTATTTTTTCATACATAGATCTGGATTTATTTCATGTCGTCATATGATGACGCTTGTAGAATATACACTTTGTCGGTAGAATCTACTGAAAATGACAGTTAAAACAAAGATATATGCAGTTAAAAAGGCGACAAAGGGAGTTTCCTTTAAAATAACTAAAAATGTAGTTATTTTTTACTGTTGAAAAATAATTAACAAATGCATTAAAAATAACTAACAATGTCGTAAATTAAATGACAAATTTTTACTACAAAAATTTTAAAACAACTGACAAAATAGTTAAAAACTACTGTTTTTTACAGTTAGAAAAATCTTAAAAATTTGTCCGATACATTTTCCTATAGGTAGTTCTTTTTTGTTCTTCGCCTAGTTTCCAGTTAAATTTTTTTTTTTATTATAAATTCCTCCTTACCTCTGAGTAAGCCTTGGCGAATTTACTGTCATGATTCAAGGCAGTAATGGCAGCCGAGAATTGGGACATAGGATGCAAAGTGGTGGGGAAATTGTTCAACATGGTAACAACATGTTGAGGCAAAGCAGCACGATCTGCCCATTCGCGGGACAATTGTTTCACTTGACCCTTAGTGGGTACATCACCGGTCATCAATAACCAGAAAAGACCTTCGGGCAAGGGTTCGGCACCACCATCGGCAGCTGGCAATACCTTTTGGCATTCAGGAATGGAGAGACCACGGAAACGAATACCTTCATCAGCATCTAAGACAGATGTTTCAGTAACTAAAGCTTTAATGCCACGCATACCGCCATACATCTGGGAAGAAAAATAAAAATAAAATTTATTAATTAAATAATAATACTAAAGTTTTGGGTAAAAATAAATATAAATTAATTACGACTCAATGTCCAAGAAATAAATAATTTACTACACTGAGAGAATTGTCCATAAAATTAACTTCAATTGCAGTTAAAAAAGTGTGAACTGCAATTGCATTTAAAATTAACTGATATTGCAGTTACTTAAACTAAAATTGCAAATAAAAATAAATGCAATTGTAGTTAATTCAAATGTAATTGCAGTGTATACTGTTTTTAACTGCAATTGTAGTTAATTTTTTGAGTTTAAAAATAAATTTCCTATATTTTTATACATTTTTAATGTTATTTAATTCTACTTTAAATTATAATGACAGCATGGCCGATAATTTGTCAAATTTATCAATACAGTAGTAATTAAAAGTAATTACTGTTCAATGATGAGATTTTTTCAAACGAATTGAAAGTAAAATCATAATAGTTTTACATTAATTGAGATAATTAAGAGAGTAATTGAGATAATTAAGTAATAATTACTTAAGCATTACATTATTATAAATAATTCTCGCAACTGCTTGCAAATATAAGGCAATGGCGAGAGAAATTTAAATAAATTAATTGAGAAATTGCCTGACGTTCTATTATGACGTTCTAATTATATAGAAATAAAAAGAAAATTAGTTAATTATGAAGACAATTAATGATACTCTAATTAAATACTGTTCAATGCTGAGGTTATATCAAATAAATTTAAATTAACAGTATTTTTAATTTATAAGGAATATTTTGGGCAATTCTCGAATAATTACTTAAATCCTAAATAATTACTACTCAATGCTGAGATTATTTAAAGTTAATTAAATTTAAATTAACAGGATTTTTGCATTTGCAAAGATTTATTAAAGTAATTATCTAATAATTACCTAAGCATTACCATATAAAGCTAGCAAAATGAACCGAACCTCACATTTACATAAAATAATGAGCCAATGGTGTATTAAATTTTTATAAATTAAGAGTAAAATTTAAAAATTTTGAATTCTTTGACATGTAATTGAGTTATTTACAAAGAAATGAATAATGCATTACCAGGAAAATTTGTTTTATAATGATTTATAATGACAAGTAGAACTATTTTAATTTAAAAATAAAATTATTACAGTTATAAATGAACAAATTTTACTATTATCACTTAAGTAATTGAATGGAATTAAAATGATTAAAATTATTACTAAAGTAATGGAATTTAAATTATTTACTATTCAATGCATGTAAAGTTTAATGGGAAATGAATTACTAAAAATTGCTAAAGCACTATTCAACGAATTTATCATAATAATGAGTCATAGTGACAAGTAATGCTTATTTTAATTATATGCATATAGATTAATTTGCAATAATGCTATTATTTTTATGGTAATTAAATATAATTTAAAGTAATTATGGTTCAATGTTAAGATTATTTCAGATAAATTGAAGTTCAAATAAAACAATTTCTCATTTTGAATAGTGTAATTGGGGTAATTATCTAAGAACTACTAAAGCATTACCATACCATATCACTCTAAATTTTTAGATTTTCAAAGTAATGTTATGAAGAAATAATATCTTAGAAATAAGAACTGCTTCAAGCTTTCAAAATAAAGATTTCTTTAGAAATCGTATTGAATATATAAAGCATTGCAATGCTTTCAATTGCATTACTAAGTAATTAGATAAGCATTAATTCTTTTTCTACACATTTTAAATAAGAAAGTTAACCAATTTAATAAAATTTATTTAAGCAGTTCTTAATTTTCTACAGCATTACTTTTAAATTAGTGAGTGTACTGGAAAATTTTTTTTTTTACATTTCCTGGTTTGTTGAGAACTTAGAAATCGAAAAATTTTATACTAAAGAATTCTTAACAAGTTTCAATTGCAATACTAAGCCATATTTTCACAATGTCCCGGTAACTGCTATCTAGGATTTTAACGGACCCATTTGTTAGTGTTTCCAATATAAAATTGGAATTTAACTGTTTTTTAACTTTCAGTAATGGTAAGGCACAACTTCTTTTTGTAATTTCAAATAAGAAAATTTGCTAATTAAACAAATGAGCAGTAAGCAGTTGCTAAATTCTCAAGGCATTACTTTTAAATTGATTGCTTAACCCTTATTATCCTAGCGTCGTCATATGATGACATTAATTTAAAAACCTTTATCTTCAGACCGGTAATTGATATTACAATGCAGTAAAATATTTAAATAATAATAGATTTTTTCTGAGGGGTTTAAAGTGCAATCGACATTAAATATTTATTGCATTACCGAGTAATCGTTAAAGCATTACTTACTCTACAACAAAATTTTAATAAAAAAGTAACACACAGAAAAACAGCTGGAAGCAGTTGCATATTTTTTAAGTCATTTGCTAAATCGCACAGAATATTATCTAAGATATATAACACGCGCTAGGCATTACAATATTTTAGAAAGGCATTACCAAGTAATATGTAGGCATTACTTCTTTTATAACCAATTATATACAAGAAAATTGTTATTTTTTCTTTTTTTCTAAATTAAGAATTCAAGATTTTTTGTTGAATTATCGTATTTAATATATTATATTGTTTAAAATTTGTTGAAAAAAAGTAATGCATATCTTATTACTAGGTAATGCAATTGAAAATAATGTAATGCTTAATGTCTTTTAAATAGTTAAAAAAAATATATTTTCAAATTCAATCAGTTGTGAATAAAATTCTTTATTTAAATATAAATTTTTCCGATTTTTAAGTTTGAAAAAGCCAGTAAATATAAGAAAACTTGTTTCGGATTATAACCACCAATTTAAAAGTAATGACTTAAAAATTTCAAAACTTCTTACTAATAATTTGTTGAATTAGCTAGTTTTCCTATTTAAAATTTGTTAAGATGAATTAATGCTTATATAATTACTCGATAATGCAATTGAAAATATTGTAATGCCTTGTGTATTTTAAAAAGTTCAGAAAAATGTAGTTTCAAATTCAATAGGTTTTGTCAAGAATTATTTATTTTGATATAAATTTTTTTGATTTCGAAGTTTGAAAGAAGCTATGAAATATATGAAAAACAGATTGACGCCAATCTAAAAGTAATGCCTTGAAAATTTAAAAACTGCTTACTGATAACTTGTTGAATTAGCTAGTTTTTCTATTTAAAATTTTTAAAAGAAGAAGTAATGCTTACATAATTACTCAATAATGCAATTGAAAATAATGTAATGCATTATATATTTGAAATAGGTTAGGAAAATATATTCTTAAATTCAATAAGTTTTGTCAAAAATTATTTATTTTGATATAAAATTTTTTGATTTCGAAGTTTGAATATATAATAATTATTGGATTACAGCCAAAAACCTTAAAAAATACCTTAAAAAATTAAAAACTGCTTTATGCTAACTTTTTGAATTAGCAAGTTTTTATATTTAAAATTTTTTAAAAGAACGAAAGTAATGCTTATTTAATTATTCGATAATGCAATAGAAAATATTGAAATGCTTTATATATTAGAAATAGTTCAGGGAAATATATTTTCAAATTCAAATTCAGTAGCTTTACTCGATAATGCAATAGAAAATATTGAAATGCTTTATATATTTGAAATAGTTCAGAGAAATATATTTTCAACTTCAGTAGCTTTTGTCGAGAAATATTTATTTTAGTATAATTTTTTTTTTATTTCAAAGTTTGAAAAAAGTAAGAAAAATAGATTGATGCCAATCTAAAAGTAATGCCTTGAAAAATTAAGAACTGCTTAAAGTCATTAATTTAATACTTATTTAAAAGTTGTTGCTAAAGAAATAATGCTTGTATAATTACTTAGTAATGCAATTGAAATTCTGGCAATGTTTTATATATTTAAAATAGTTAATATACAAATATTTTCGAATTTATTAATTTTTCTCATCAAAATTTTGATAAAAAAAATTTTCTCTTTTAACTTTGACACAACATCCAGATAAACATTTGATGGATTTTAACAAGTAATTTAAAAGTAATGCCTTCAATAATTAACAACTGCTGTTATTTTATAAAATAAGCCAATTTTCTTATTTTGAATTTAAAATTCTTTTAACATTCTCTACAAATGACCTTGTGCAAATGACATAATCGAAAATCAATACGTCAAAATTGTTACAAAATATAACGTGCAACAGTAAAACAAAAAAATATGCAAATCAAAATACTTGCATGTTAGAAAATAAATAACAATTGCATTTTCTTTTCTCTCGACAAAAAAAGTGTAAGTGTTGTATAATCAGTTGAAAATTATTTAGAACATGAAAATCAAATGCATTTATATTTAGAATGTGGAAAAAACAACAAGAAAAGAGGGAAGTGAAAATTAAATGTTGTTTTTTGTTATTCTTTTCTTTTTTGAAATATTTAAAAATCTTAAAAAAGATTATTTAATCGTTGGCAGTTGGCCATATATTTTTTTGTTTTTAAATTGCAATAGCGGCCATATGAAGGGGATTGTCAGACAAACTAAACCGCAATAAGAAAATAAAGGAAATTTTCTCATAAAATAAATTTTTAAGCAAGAGAAAGAAAAAGAGAAAATATGAGAGCTTTAACGGGTTTGTCTGACATTTTTAAAGAGCTAATTGAAGGGATTTAGAGAAAGTAACAGTTTGTGTAATAAAGAGATTTTATAAAAAAATAATAACTTATTGGGTCATTGAGCTTTGATTTATTAATTAAATTTCTTCTTAATTTATTTATAAATTATTTTAATAAAAGATTAAAATTGTTTTCTTTAAAATACTCACCATATCAACGGTAGTTTCACCCATTTTTGTGGCACCATGTTGTTTTCTGAAATTCTTTACACGCTCTTGTTCAGCGGGAATTTTAGCGGCGAGTACATCACGTAAGCTGGAATCAGCTGTGAAAAAACGAGCATATTGTGCCAAGAAAGCATTCAATTTCTGTAATGAATAAAAAAACAATAGTTGTAGTTATAAATTAAAAACAAAAATATATAAATAAAATGCATTAATCATAAGACTTGTAAAGTGTGACAGACGTTTTTCTCTCTCTTTTTTCATTACCGATTAGGTAATGTTTAGTTCTGATAAGAAATTAAATAATATACAAAAAAAAATTATATATAACAACTGTCGGTATGAGTAAATAAATATAATTTATTCGTTGTTGTAAGTAATATTAATAATGGGAAATGTATAATTTACTAGTCACGCTATGTCAATGTTAAATTGACACACTGCATTTCATCATCATCATCATCCTAGAAAGAGCGTGTGTCTTTTACTTGACAGAGCAATATTTTAAATGGATTTATGGGGTTTTTCTAAATTAATAAATTGACTGATAAGGGAAAGATTTCTAAAAATTAATAAGTACTAAATGGCGCTATAAAATGAGATGACTTTAGCGATTTGAAGGACTTTAGAAAAGAGATAATTGGGGTGATTAACCCCTACACAATGTTTTATACACTCGATTTTGAATAAAAACTGAAACTGTACCGGAAAACAAATTTATTTATAATAACCGTGTTGAGAGAAATAAAATTTCGGGATAAGAACTGAGTGATATTTTTGTCTACCACTTTTTTTGTAGTAATCAATAGTTGTTGTTTTTAACTGTAATTATAGTTGCTGTTATATGAAAAAAATATAAAAAATCTTTTCTCACAGTTATTAAAAAAACTAAAGAAAACTACTGTATTTCGTAACTGTTTTTTGAAGTAGTTATTTTTAATATGATGATAAATAACTACCAAAACAGTATTTTTTTTAGTTAACAGTTTAGTTTTGTTTCACTCAAAAAAGTTGTATCTCATGGCAGTTATAGTAATCAGTAAATGTTGTGTTTGACTGTAATTATAGTTGTTATTCTATGGAAAAGTACAAATCAACTATTATGACAGTTATTTAAAAAAAGAAGTAAAGAAAAGTATTGCATTTCGTAACAGTTGTTTAAAAATGTTATTTTTAATATTATAATAAACAACTACCAAAACTGTATTTTGGCAGTTAACTGTCATTTTCGTTAGTTATTTAAAAAATAAAAAATTTCGTTAAAATTTTTAAAAACTCCTGTTTAGGTTATATTTTTTATTACTGATATTCAATAATTTTTTTTTAAAAACTACTAGTTTTCGGTTGTAGTGTAAATTGGGTATACATTTCAAGTAGGCTGAAGTACACTCAAAAAAGTCTGACAGTTACTACATGACAGTTGTTTGTGTAGTAATCAGAAGTTTTTGTTTTTAACAGTAATTACAGTTTTTTTTTCTATAGAAAAAACCAAAACAACTTTTATGACGGTTATTTAAGAAAACAACTAACGAAAAGTACTGTAATTTCGTAACAGTTGTTTAAAGCAGTTATTTTTAATATCATAATAAACAACTACCAAAACAGTATTTTTGAAGTAAACAGTAGTTTATGTTAGTTATTTAAAAAATGAAAAATTTCATTGTATTTTTTTTTTTAATTTTAAAAATTCTTGTTTAGTTTATATTTGTTACTATTGATATATTTCTAGTTTGCAAATAAAAATCAGAAACTTGTTTTGTATCTCCAATGCATAAAAGTATAATAACTGGAGAACGGTTTGTAATATAACACATATTTTTGTAATCGAGAGAAAAAAAATTATTTTTTTTTATTAAAATATACTTTTATACACAAAAAGAATTGACTGTAAAAAACAGTAGTTTTTACCGATTTTGTCAGTTGTTTTGAAATTTTTGTAGTAAAAATTTATAAGTTAATTTTACGAGTTTAGTAGTTATTTTTAATGCATTTGTTGGTTATTTTTCAACAGTTAAAAATAACAAAAGTTGGAGTTTTTTTTAAAGGTAAATATCTTTGTCGCATTTTTAACTGCATATACCTTTGTTTTAACTGTCATTTTCAGTAGATTCTACCGACAATAAAAACAAATAGTTTTAATATTTTTTATTAAAATATATTTTTATAATAAGAAAAAAAAACAAACTGTAACAAACTGTAGCTGCCAGTAACAAACTGTAGCTACCAATTCTGCCAGTTGTTTTAAAAATTTTTGTGGTGCATATTTATCAGTTATTTTTAGGTCATTGTTAGTTATTTTAACGGCATTTGTTAGTTAAATTTGTTTCGCCGTTTAAATAACTAAATTTTTAATTATTTTAAAGCTTAATACTTTTATCGCCTTTTTAACTGCATAGCCTTGTTTTATTTACCATTTTCTGTAGATTCTACCGACAAACTCTTCTGAATGTGTGGATTTGCTTTCCAGAACACACAAGATCTATTCTTAAATAACTACATATTTTTTCTCAATCTTATAGTAACACTCATTAACGATTTCAAAATGTTAAAAAATAGTCAAAAATTATTCAGAATTCAATTTAGAATAATTTTAAATCTTAATAAAAACAAAGCCAAGGCAAAATTTTTCGTTTTTACTTTTTATATTTATTGGACGATTGCTGACATATTAGGAAAATGTTTACACCGTTCAAAAACGTTTCCATTTAAAATTACATAATTATCACTATGGGCTAGTAGTTAGAAGCCTTTACTAATGCTTAGAAAGAAATGTCATCTATAAAAGATTATAAAAACCTTTAAAACTCGTAAGTTCTATTAAATGTGCACTGTTGCCATAACGGCGATTTCCTAGTCAGATTCAGCGATTTTCTTTTGCCCCTAGCGGGAAAAATTGTCATATAGCTATTAGCTAAAAATTTTGCGATTTTGTTTTTTTATATTGAAAAATATTATAAAATTCGTATATTGATATTCTTTTATTAGAAAAAACAACTTCTTAAATGATTTTATTATACACATAATAATCCATGCATAAAAATACGAAATTAATGTCAAAACAACAAATACTTTCGTAAAATAAACCATTTTTCGTATATTTTACGAAATTTTTTGTTATTTTGACATTTTTTCGTAATTTTATGCATGGATTATTATCAGTGTATGTAGTTTTACATACAGCGCCCTCTATTGAGTATTTTCAATATTAATATTAATTCATCAATGAAACTTGGGATTCATTATTTGAAGCTTAATCTTAGAATTTTTCATTATTTAAAAGTTATGGGTACTCATTATTTTTTGATTCCTTGTAAGCGAGGGGGTAATGAGTACCTATTACTTTTGGGCATCGTGAACAAAAGCAATTAAGCCTGGTAAGTAGTTGAGACCATGTTTTTGCTGAGAATAATCTACTAAAAATATATAACCAAACCTCAATGTACTAAAACTGATTGACATTACTGACTTTATTTGTCTATTTGTGAGCAGGTCGTATTTATACACTAAGAGAATTTTGGCATCGAAATTAAATGTAATTGCATTAACTACAATTACAGTTATTTGATTTTATAATTGTAGTTGAAATAACTGTAATATCAGTTAATTATAAATGCAATTGTAGTGTACACTTTTTTAATTGCAGCTAATTTGACCGACATAATGCTCTTAGTGTAGGTGACGAATAGTGTGCTATTTGCCACCCCTACTGTAGACTTTAATTTATGAACAATTTACTACTATCGTTTTCTTTGTTTTGCATAAATTAATCATAAATATTAATAAAAGCAATAAATTAAATACCCTTGGCATGATCTCAACAAGATAAAGCGTTTTATTAATTAAATCTATACCGACACCCCGGTTTAATTGATTCAACAGTTATGTATTCAAACCACCCACCACAGAATTGATATCTTAATTGTTTTATAATGCTTTTAGACTGAAGCTTAAAACTAGGTTTTAAAGCGAATGTGCTTGAATATTGTAAAAATAAATTTTTTATACTCATATGGAGTCAGCCCAAAAATATTTTTTGTGTTGGGCTTTAGAAAAAAAAAAAATAAATTACAATTTTTATCAGAGTTTGTTTACCAACCTAAAATATCGTGAATTTATATACGGACAATCGAATACTCACAAGAAAATTAAGTGACCCAACCGAAATTTATGGGAGCTGCAACCGAAAATTCAGTGTTTATACTATAGAATTTTTGTTAGTATACATAGGAAAAAGTTCAATTGTGACTAATGATTGTGACCGAATTTCATGTTAACGCAATTTCTCAATATTTACATTTATATATATAATTTTCAAATTTAAACAATGTAAATTTCCAACAAGAAAATCTAATGCCTTTTCAAACAGTCTAAATACGATATCAATTATATTTCATCTACCCCTAGTTTACATAAATTTCCATAGTGCATTATGTGCAAACATTAAATTAAAAATCCTTAACACTTGACAAGATCAAATGTTTTATTAATTAAATTATAAAGCGCCACCTCAGATTGATTTTGTACGAACATGATCAGTCCCCATAACTGAAACACAAAATGAATTCACACTCATTTGGTTACATACATTTGTTAAATACATTTTTCAAAAGCACATACGCCGCGCGCCGGTGTAATTGTATATTCAAACACAACAGTAAAGAACAAAACTTTGTGTCTATCACCTAATGAAAACCTCAACATATACATTACGTTTTGTTTTGTTTTTCGCTTAAACGATTTAACAAGTTGTAATTTAAAACCAAGTGTTAAATCATCATTTTAATATTTATTGAAAAATATATGCAAATTTTTTCATATTTTTTTATTAAGTCATATTAAAATAAGGCATTTTAGTTTTAGTTCCTTAATTTTTCAATTAATATTTATAAAAAATTTTTTTAAAAGAACTACTTAAAATTGTAGTAAGTTTTATTTGAATGTGGTGCAAGTTGTTAAGCGAAATAAAATTTTAATTTATATTTAATGGATTTTAAAACTTAAGATCTCAAATTCGCAAAACCAATATACAATTTATATTTTTTGGCAACCAATGTAGGTTAGAGGTCTAGAAATATTAGGTAATTCTTTGTTTCACTTATATAAAATTTATAGAAGAAGTTATTTGATTTGGCGCCCAACATAGGGCGATAATTTTTTTCCCAGTACTAGGGATACGAATTTTAAAATTTTTGTAAATTCTCTTTTAAAAAATACATTTTGTATCCTCAATATTGGGAAATAGTAGATATGGATCGTGCAAATCAAGCTAAACGATTCTTAATGAAAATAAAACTACAGTTAAAATCATATTTTTAAAATTTTCTTTTCAATAAAGATAATTGAAAGTCATAGTTTTGGCGCCCAACTTGAGACCCAAATTAATTTTTATTTCTAAAAAAATCATTTAACGCAAGGTTGATTTCCGCTATCGCTATAATGCCGTTATCGCTAAAATATTATTTCAAATTGAACATCTTTACCAATACCTCTAAAAAATTCCCAAATACCGTTTTCGCTACCGATACCGTTATTTTAATGGGTAGGTGCCAGTATTTATTAATTTATACAATAAATGGAAATTTAAAAAAGTTTATTGTATAAAAGTCTTCAAGTTTTTTTTCCAAAAAAAATTATATAAAATTTTTTTTTTTTTTTTTTGGAAAACAATTAAGCTCGAGGTCATTATTTTCCAAAATTTTATTTTCCAAAATCTATAAAGGTCGAAAAACATCAAAATATCTATATAAAAAAATTATAGATACTAACTTTATTTATTAAAGCTACCAGCCTTGAATTTAAATCTAATAATCTGTATTTTTAACACTTAAACTGTTTTTATTTGTTTTTATATATCGGTACGTACCTGTATTGCTGTTTCGATAACGGTATATCGTTACCGAAACTGACTTAAATACCGGTACCATTACCGTTATCAAAACAAACAAAATTCGATACCTTTAGCGTTACCCTTACAGTTATACGTTTCGGTTGCAAACCTTGATTTAATGCCAAAATAATGGCGCCCAACATGGCGCATAAAGCATTCCAATAAAATAAATAGTATTGTTACGTTTTCACTTTTTAAAAACATTGGTTTATTTCCTTTAAATAAACCTAGTCTTTTCTCTTGCAATCAAAATAACCAATCCAACTGCTAAGACCAATTGTTACGCTTTCACCATTTAAAACGTTCGTTTATCTTTTTTAGATAAACCGGGTTGGTGTTCTTCGTAAATAAAATACCACACTCTCTTTGTTTGATTTTTGAGCTTACAAACTTGTTTATTTAACACTTTATTACTTTAAATACAACAATATAACACACACACACAAACTCTAATAATCAACTGACTTTGCAATTCTAATACACAGTTAACAAACTATAGTATACTTATCGCTACTTAACAGCACAAATGTTAGAGTACTACTTCCACTTCCTTCGTTCAGTTCGGTCTTTTATCATCTAATGGTCGTGGTTGTAGAACATGCTAGAAGTTTCCAGTATCTATGATTATATCACTTAACATTATTTACAGCATTTAATATTATATGTGGTGCATACTTAAATATAGTGTTTCCAGATTGACGCGTTTAGTAAATCCCGCCTCTCGGGACATCTTTCTTTCCAAATTCGTTCTTAGACTAATCTAATTTCGTAATAAATTGGCGAGTGGCGTACATTATAATGTACGACGACTTCATCAACTTGTCACTGATTTGAATTTTAACCAAAGCGCTGTTCATTTACTGTTATCGGTTCGTTATTTTGTTCTTATTAAAATTTTATGCAGGCTGTTGAATTTCAAAATAACATAAGAATAAGAACGCTGCTGAGAATTTGTTAAAATTTAAATATTCAAAAAAGTCTAAAGTTTAGTCTCAAAAATTGTGTGATGAATAAAATTCAAAAATTCAAAAGGTTCATGTAGATATTAGTAATACGAAAAAATATAAAATAAAAAATTTTGAACTTTATTTGCAAATAACTCCGCTAGGAGGCGCTGCAAATTTATAAAACTAATAAACAATATTTCTTGGGCATAGATCTACATTTCCACGAAGTTTGGTCGGAAAATTCCTAGCCATTAAAATTCCCGTGTCAAAGGGTTAAGTGGCGCCCAACGTGGGGCTTTAACGAGAATTGAGTAATTAAATCGTTTTAGATATTAATTTAAAGCTTCACCTTTAAAATTATAAAAATACGTAAGTTTTATACAGAATTTTATGGTATGTTAGTTAGCATTTGTTTTTCTAAGCTTTTTTTCTTCAATTTTAAGATTAAAATTAATTAAGAAAATTATTAAGATTAAAAAATTATGAAGTTTTAGGCAAAAATAAAGGAAAAATTCAATATTAAAAATGTAACCGGTTAAGTGTTTTAAATTATTTGTTTGAGAAATCAGTTAATCTATTAACTGAATTGGAAACACTAATTTATTGTAAGAATACAGTTTTGGTAATTGTTTTTAATAATATTAAAAATAACTACTTTAAACAACTCTTACGAAATGCAGTACTTTTCGTAAGTTCTTTTTTTCTAATAACTGTCACAATAGTTGTTTTGTATTTTTCCGTAGAAAAAAAAAGAACTGTAATTATAGTTAAAAACAACAACTACTTACTGCTACACAAACAACTGCCAGGTAGTAACTGTCGAACTTTTTTGAGTGTGGAGGAGGGTATACAAATTTAGTAGTCATTTATTTACATTACGTTTTATAATTTTATATTACGTAAAATATTGTCATTTCCAATAAAAACTATTAAATATATTGCATAGTTTTTGCGACAAATTTCACCCTGAATTTCGAAAAAAGAAATTGATAACATATTCAAATTTAATCTTCATTTATAAAAAAAAAAATTAATACGAATGTATTAAATAAAAATCCCGTCATAATTTCTCTATCAAAGTATTGTCAGATAAAACCACTATGCGTCTGGAATATTATAGAGATAAGATTTGGAAATGGAAAAATGTGGCTAAATAAATAGTATGTACCTACTACAAAAAGTATTATGTGATCATTTAATTATCAGCGTCATGTGATTTTTTTTTTGTTCAAAAAAAAAAGAATTATATTTCATAAAATGATTAGCGAAAATAATTGTGTTATATTTGAAGAATTAATTTTTATAGAGTTTTGGAAACAATTGAACAAGAAAAATATATAGATAAATTTGGCAAATAATATTTAAATATACCTAATAAAAAAAAACTTTTTTAAATAAATTTGGTAAATATTGAAGTTGTTTATTTTATTAATTATTTTTTGTATTCTTTTCCAGAGGATATTATAGATTTGAGTTCATGTTTTATTATATTAAATACTTATTATTGATATAGTTTTTAATATATTTAATAAAATATCTACGCTATCTTTCTTTATTTATTTTATTTAATTACAATTTATTTTTATATAGAAACATTTTTATTATTAATTAACCTTGAAATTTATATGATTAACACTTTTAAATGACATCATAAGATAATTTGTTTACTTCGTGTTTATACGAGAAAATTTTTTGAGATAAATTCACTTGTTTAAACAGAAAAAATATTGTTTTGTAGCCAATATAATAAATTCTTAAAGAAAATGAAGTAAAAACTTCCTGAATTTAAGAAAACAATTTTAAAAAATGCTTCTAAAAGACAATGATATTTAATTATATTGGTTGTCAATCTTACTTAAATAAGATTTTAATTAATATTTTGTTTAAATCAAGGTGATTTGTTATTTGAAACATGCCAAAAAAACAAAAAATTCTATTCACAATAATAAAAAGTCTTATATAATTGCAAACACAGGGTTGCTCTTAATCGGTGTGCTAAGAAGTCATTATGAATAAACTCTATTCTAACAAGCTGCTAGGTCTAAAAAATATTATATTCTAGTTAATAGCTCGTCGTGTGCGATGTATAATGAGCTACTATCTTTTCATTATGAACACGGGGGGTTAGTATTATAAGAGTATTTTATAAAATAAGTTTATTAAAATGGCGCCCAACCAGGGACATTTTGTAGAAAAAATCATACTGCAAGAAACTAAAATTCAATCAATTAGGAACTCAACAAAATTTTCTATTACACTGAATCTGTTACAGAACAATTTCTTTTATTTGTAACCCGTTCTACTGTCGGTTCTAACACCGATGATTTATGTTTAAATTTTTACTCGATATTTTTAATTTGGATACTCGAAACCACGTAGTCGATATTTTTAGTTGTTTTTAAATTTGAAATTTATTTAAAAAATTCTTTGAAAGTGATCTTTTTTATTGAATATTTAAAACCATATTTTTATGTTTTTTCAGTTTTTTTCTTTAAACTTTTCACTTTTGATTGTTTTCTTATAGCATATTTCATGCAACCCAAAAAATATCGAACAGTTTAAAATATCGAATTTTATTTAAAATCGAGTAATATTCATTTAATATTTTAGAAATATGCATTTATTATTAATTTATATTAACGTTTTCAATATTATCAATTCAAATTGAAATTATTGTCAGAAACTTAATTGTTGTATTTTTCGAATATTTTTATCTCTGTAATAAAAAGAAAATAAGAATTTATAAATCTGAAAAGACAATTAAAAGGGATATCAATTGTACAAAAGTCATGTGTTTAAAAAAAAAATATTTTAGCAAAATATGCATTTATAGCAAAATATTCATTAATAAATCGATGACATTTTATTGCAAATTTGGTGATTCGCAAAGACATTTGGTTAGCGCTGTTTTCCGGCTAACGACAACATTCATGGATTTGTATGAACTTCCTAGCCCTAGACATTACAATTCTTTACGATCTTGTTGGATTTTTATGACTTTCTCATTAGTTATTAAAAAAAACCCCCACTTTACAATTATATTATGAATACTCAAGAAGTTTAAACTGCTAAAAAAATCGTAAAATATAAAAAAATTAAATAAAAATAGTTAATTTATGATAAATATTTTAAATTCTTTAATATTTTTGTAAGAAATCTGAAACATCCATAAAAAACATACTAAAAAATTTTGAGATATTTATTTTTTAAACTTTTTTTTTCGAGTCAAAAATATGTTTTATAAGAAAAACCTCTTTGATTTTAGATTAATCTAAGTTAGTATTTCCCAATATTTTTTGTGCCGTGTTGATCTATACTGGTTTAAAGACATTTTAAAAAATTATGGAATTCACATTTCGTACTATTTTAATTAGTAAATTAGTATTTATCGTAAATTTAGCACTTAAACTGTTAATTTTTTCATAGTAAATCTCTTATTTTCACGAATGTTTTAGTGAAAATTTTTGCAATATATACATAGTAGAAAGAAAGCTCAATCGAAATAAAATATATATAAAAAATTTCTGATGAGATATTTTGATTTATTTGAATTTAAAAAATTTGAGCTTTGAAATGAATTAAAAAATTACACTTAATAATTAAATCCATTATTATTTTCATGTATATAACTTTGGCGCCCAACGGGGATCAAAACAAATTTTTAATATTTTTATTTTTACAATGAGTGTTATTTTTGATCGGTTTTAGATCGCATATGACAAATTCCAAATAGAATTCACAATTTTTTTAAAGCAAACAAAGAAAAAACTTATGAAAAAAAAACTTTCCTAGAGCCAATGGTTGACAATTAATGCATTTTCAAGTGCTACCAAGCACTCTCATCAGATTGTCCTTAAGGGGTTCTCTCTAGGTTAGATTTTAGTTTTTTGTATTTACGTTAACTCAAAGTGAAGACTTTTATGACAAGTAAACTCAAACATTTTTACTTAGTTATTTGTATTACAACAAAAATCACATGTTTTTTACAAAGCTGTTATTTTTCTCTATGTTATAGTTGTTGCTATAAACTAAAGTTCCTTTAGTAGTAAAGCAAGTATTTGTATGTTGTGTTTTTAACATTCAAGCTTTTAATTTTATTTATATTGATTAGAACAAAGAATACAACGATTATTTGTTTTTTTTTTATTACACCCTAACCTATCATGCCGTATAAATGACTAACATGTTGCAATTAGGGAATATTACTTAACAATTTGGACTGTATCTTGTCTGTGAAGTATTTTACCGTAGATTTTAGTTGATCTGAGGATTGTTACAATGAGGGCCATTAATAATAAACAAATTAACCTAAAGTTTGAGCTAACTTAGAGTTACAGATGTCAAATTCAATACAAATTTTAATTTTTTAACTTTCAGTTTGTCTTAACTTAAGGTTATTTGTTTATTGTTAATGGGGGTGAGTGTTACTTTTGTTCGGTTTAAGTTCAAATATGACAAATTCCAAATAGAATTCACAATTTTTTATTTTTTTTTTTTAAAGTTTTGTTGTCATGAAAGAAAATTAAAATTCCATAATACGTCTGTAATTTAAAAGAAATATTTCTAATTTTTTGGCTTAACAGTATTTTGTGTTAAAATTTAGTTGAACTACTAATATATTTACACAAGTTTGGTATTTGAACAGAAATTATGTGCAGGTTTTATAATTTTAAATACAAAATGTTGTTAATTTCAATAAACTTTATTTGACAAAAGAAAAGTTCTGTTAAACCACAAACGTATGATTTTGAGTGTAACAGCCAATGTAATAATTACAATAATATTAAAATAACTAGTTAAAGTCGGGCACGTCGACTATATGATAACCTACACCAGTCTAGTTGAAAATCAACTTATGTTTGCATCCGAAATTTGAATGAGTTAAAATGGACTTTTTGCAAACTTTTGTAAAAAAATTAGGAAATGTGTAAGAAATTTTGCCTAATGTTAGGTGTACACCAAAAAAAATGTTCACGGTAGAATCTAATGCAAATAACAGTCAAAACAAAAGCCATTTAAAAAAAGGGACAAGGGACCTTTAAAATAACTAAAAAATTTAGTTATTTTTAATACATCAGCACAAACTCAACATACCCTGCCCACGTGGTGGTGTAGGGTATAATTAACCGCAAAAAAAAACACACACTTTATAAATGAATTGATGTTTTTTAAATGATTGATGTTGATAGTAAATCCAGGTAAATTACACAAAAACAATAAATTAATCTTAAATTTAAACTGGTTATTAAAGTACAATGGAAATTTCAAATAAATAACTTCCGTATTTGAAAATTAATTTAAAACATCAATTATGTGGAATCTCATTGTATTAGTATATACGAGTATTTAGAGTTAATAAAAATGCATGAATAAAATGAAGGCTAAAACTAGTTTTGTTCAAAAGCTAGCCAGTCAGAAAAATACAAACGGATAGGCGGCGGCAAGGTACTTTAACAGGTGGCAAAAGTGCTGGAAAAAATCACATACCAAGCCCAAAATATATATATCGCTATACAAAAAGGACCGGCTGATAAGCTACGGGAAATTTTAACAAACTGTCACCGAACTGGCCCCTTTATATTAAATAGAGTGGTCACTTTTACATGGCGTTGTCATAGGAGGGGGAAATTGACCCCTTGTGACATGTCACAAGACAAATCCCAGGACAGGTCCCTGAACTTTGTTTTTTATGAGAGTTCAGTAAAAGTAAAAGTGACCACTCTATTTCATATAAAGGTGCCAGTTCGGTGACAGTTTGTTAAAATTTCCCGTAGGGTACTGAAAAATTGTTGAAGTGGGAGTACCTATGACAATGTTAAAATCATTAGTGTTTCTGTTAAAAAGGATTTTTCTATTGCTTTGGCATCACTTTTTTTGCTAGGAGATTTTAATCATTATTATAATAAAATATATTTTCTTTGTTTTAAAAATTGTGTCGAAAAATAATAACATTTAGTTTTAATTTGTAGCATATTTTACGGATATACAAAGATAGCTACTGAAAGAATTCATTAAACTAAAAAGATTCTTAAAATTCTATAATAAGCTTCATTGAAAAAATATAAAACTCCTTATAAATGTTTAAGTTGCGTTTACATCTGTTTTCAAATCCCGAGATTTCAATGGAAATCTCGACCCGAAATCTTGACCGTTTACATTTGCACTTTATGACAGTAGCGGGATTTCGATTTGACAACTGCACTTTTTTTGTAAACAAAGTACCATAAAAAAATAACCTCAAACTAAAAATATTTCTAAAAACCATTTTATTCATTGGCGGAGTACAATTTACATTATTTTATGTAAAGACCTAAACGCTAAATATGTTAGTAAATTTGTTTTTTTATAAGAACGACAAGCTAGAAGCCAGATTTTGCAATATTTTGGCGCAAGGAAGACATGCACTTCCCAATGCTTTCTTCATAGTTATGCTTTGCGGGAAGCAAAAATTAGAACCACGCAACACTTCTTATAATCATTAGTACATTTCCATTGGGTCTAAAGTCATATTTATTAAATAAATACTAATTTTTTTATTTCATTATTTTGTGTTATTTTGAGGTTATTTTTTTAGTTAGCTGTTGACCATCGTTGCCACTTTTTCATGCAAAAACTCTACAAATTAAGCGAAACACAGTGTTGTATTCTGCAAAAGTCTCCAGATTTGTGAGATTTTCATGAGATTTCTTAGAAATCTCGCAAATTTACGGGATTTCCTTTGTATGGGGAATCTCGGGATTTCACATGAGATTTTTAGCTGAAATCTTAATTTTAGTCGAAATCTCGGGATTTGGGTGCAGATGTAAATGCAACATTAATTCGAATGCAGCCAATGAAGCGCGACATAATTTGTGAAATTCAATGAATTTTTTTTTTAATTTTATGAAAGTAAAGTTATGAAAAATTTCATAATATTAATTAAATATTATATATATATAATGAAATTCTTCATTGAATCTAGTAAAAAAAAATCCAATAAAATTGAATCATTAATATCATGAACGATAATTCTTTCAGTGGGGTTTTTTTAAGAGAAGCAACATGCAAGGAATTCTTCCTATTAAGTAACTTGTTGCTTTCGTTGTATAGGGAACAAAGAAGAAATGAAAGGCGTTGAAAGATGAAGAGCTTCAAATATCGCAACACCGTAATTGTGCGAGATGCTAAATCTCAGCACAGTTGTTGGGCGCCATCAGATGAAAAGTTAGAGTAATCAGTTAAAGATATTTTAGTTCATAGCCCTGTTATATTTGTTACTTCGGTGGGGTTAAGTGCTATGGGAACACCGAAGGCGGACGCTGCGATATGTATGAGGGAAAGAAAACTCATACATATTACTTTCCTAGCTTAATGTTGCCGTCCCTGCGAATCGAACCCGCAACCTTATTTGTGAAAGTGCTACATGCTAACCACCCATAAGTTGGCAATTTCTGACTGATAATCCTGGAAAAACCACTTTTGCCAAGCCAACCACTGAAATCTCTGTAAAAAAATATTGCCAAAACTCTTTTTGCAAACACTGGCAAAGCGTACCAACTGAGTGTTTCGCTAAACACTTATTTTTTAACTCCGCGCTTTCCAAGTGCATTGCCAGTGCTTACTTTTGTGTAATATTGGACATTTCTGACTGGGTAGGTAGCTTTTGTCCAGTATAAATGTAGTATTATTTAAATTAAATTCCAAAATTGATAAAAGGTTCAATCAACTTAGAAACAAGCTTTATTTTAACAATAAATTATTAATTTTGTTTACCATTCAAACATTATTTTTAATTGTCATTTCAATTATTATATTATTTCGTATCATGTATATATTTTGCTCTTAATTTGTGCTGAGGGTGTTTTTGCATTCATTGATTTTTGTTGTATATAGTGCGCAAATTCTTTTTGTTAAAATCTCATTTTGTATGAGAGTTTTTTACTCAGAAACTTAAATATATTTACATATATTTTTTTTCGTCTATTGAAAATCTTACGTAAGTATTATGTGACGTAGAAGAGAAATTATCTTAAAACAATATAAAACGTTTTTTGTTTTTAGATATTTTTAGCCCAAAAGCTAACAAAATATATAAAATGATTTATTTTAATTAAAGTGCTTATGCATATTAATTTTAAAACCGCATAACAAGTTTATAAAATGAATTTTGTATGAAAAATTTGTTTTATAAGTTACTTATAAATTTTAAAAGTCATTATGCATATGACTCTAAATGTATTACTACTAAAATGTATAAAAATAAACACAACATCTTGAAGAAAACATATGTAACAGAAAAATTTCATAAAATTAGGAAAATTTTTCTCCAAAATAGAGCCTTTAAACCAGACAAATGTACAGTTAGAAAAGTTCTGTAGTTACTCCATGACAGTTAGTGGTATAATAATGCAGTTGTAGTTATTTTAATTGCAATTGCAGTTGTTTTACTTAAGGGAAATTTTTTCAACGATTTGGACAGTTGTTTTTTTAAACAAACTGTAACAACTACTGAAGTTGTTTTGAATTTTTTTTAACAAATAGTTAAAGTTTTAAGCGTGTGTGTACTTCGTTCAAATATTTTGCGCACACAAATAATATGCCGCTTGGTTAGATATTTCTAGTGAAAGAAAAAAGAAAGTGTTGAAAAACAGTCCCTGCCTGGGCGCCTCAAAATTAGTAAATTATGTAAGTAATTTAAAAAATTAACTTTGGTAAGGAAAAAAAACCCAGAAAAATTGGGCGCCAAAATTGGCAAGCTTTGTTAAACTCATATAAACACGTGTGGGAAAACACATCGAATTTGACATGATAAAAGATTATGTAAGAAATTATATGGCACTGATCAAATTTCGATAAATCAAATCAAAAAGTGATTCTGGGTCTAGTTCCAATAACTTATGTTGCTACAAACAGCAGCACTAATTCATATCCTGATCACGTAGTGCAGTAGGGTATAAAAATGTGTCAGATAAATAATTTTAAATTTTTATGTCAACACAATCGCCTTATTAAATATTGAAATTTACAGCATTTGTGCTTAAATATATTTTTTAAAAGCTATGGGGTAAATAAATTAAAAGTTTATTAAACGATATCATCATTTTGATACTCAGACGTAAGAATAAAAAAAAAAACTGGTTCATATATATATATATATATTTATAATGCAAACAATTTAATTTTGCACTTTGCATAGTACTTGGTTGTACAATAATACAAAAGTAAAATAAATAATGCAGAAATATTAATATATAAAAAATAAATACAATATATATAATAATAATATGTGTACTTTGTTCTTACAATTTTTCACAACTGATGACTACACTTAAAACTGTAAAAATTTAATCGTTTTAATACTTAACTCTCCAGTTCCCCTAGAAATTTCCCCTACCTATAATCATAATAAATTTTAAACTGACTAACATTAGTGTATGTAGAGTATTCAAAAAAAGTAAAAAACCAAGTCTTTTCAACAAACCGGGTTTTGGTTAATTTGAAAAATCAATTTTAAATAAATATGTATGTAAGCGGTTTACGTGAGTTTATTTATTTAAATATTAAATTGTGCATTCATGCAGAGAAAAGAGCATCATATTATGATAGGTTTAAGAGAATGCATAATGTTATGATTGTAATGATCATAATATGGTTGTAATGATAATAATATGATTTCGATGATCATAATATGATTTTCATGAATATAACATGATTTTAAGTGATAAGAAAATCATCCTCGGTGATCATAATATGATCAGTTAGAATCAAATTTATGATCATTAAGATCATACTATGATAATTTCGAATCCCCAACCATATTCAATCATATTTTTTCAATGCGTGTTAATAGAAAAAGTCTGTCAAAATTTTTGGCTGTTTATGACCAGTAGAATCGTACTATGATAATTTCGAATCCCCTTTCATCCTTATTTTTTCTTTGCGTGTGAATAGAAATTTTTTTTGCAAACATTTTTGAAAAACTGCTGATATTAGAAGATTTTTTTTAGGCAAATATTAGTATGACAACAACAACAAATTTAAAACGTTAACGAGTAAAAAAGTTAAAGCCGGGCTTGCCGACTATATAATACCCTACACCAGTCTGGTTAAAAGCCAACTAATATTTGGATCCGAAATTAGGTCTAAACATGGACCGATTTTAGGCAAAATCAAATCAGTCCTTGGGCCGACATAGGTCGGTGTATCAAATTTCATCAAAATATCTTAATATTTGCAACCTGTAGAGTGCGCACAAGAATGCCTGGATAGACAGACAGACAGACAGACGGACGGACGGACGAGTAGACGGACATCGATGAATCGAAACAATAAGTGATTCTGAGTCGATCGGTATAGTAAAAGGTGGGTCTAAGTCCAATATTTTTTGTTATTACAAACATCAGCACAAACTTAGGGTATAAAAAGTAGCATCGTTCACTATATTAAGTAAATCATAAAGCTCTACATTTCAATTGTAACTGTAGCGGGTTTTTCTGGTAAACCTGCCCATTAATAAAACCGTCTTCATCATCATTGTCAAGTCCACGTTTTTTCAATATATATGCATATTTTTTTTTTTTAATATTTCGAGTGTTCATTTTACTACTTATATTTGAGCGTGTCTTAAAATTTATTTCTCAACAATTATGACTGCATGTTAGTTGAATGTACATTACTAAATACATGACAAAGGCATGAACTTGATTTGAATATTCAATTAATTTGCTTGACTGACTGATTACGTTATCAGAAACACAAGACTTTGACATATTCCGACTTTTTTTGAGAATATTATTTATTCTAATCGAATTATGTTTTTTACACAATTGTGTGCTAGTAATTCAAATCAGTTCGAATTTTAAGGATTTAGGGTTTCACAGGTGTAATGAATACCTAAAACAATTTCCATAGTTATTTCAAAATTGCATCCAAATTAATAATTTAAATAAAGTATAATTTTCAGGATTTTTCTTTAAAGTTAACAAAATAAAATTCTCTTAAGTCTAGTTCTTGGAATGTAGATGAAGTTTGTTTATAACCCAGCAAAAAAAGAGATGCCGAAGCAGTAGAAAAAGAACTACAATTGATGATTTAGAAGTATATCTTTTTTAACATCAACACTAATGATTTTAACATTGAGTTGTCATAGCAGAGGAGTACTCCCACTTTAACATTCTTCAGAAAAAAATTATATTTTTTTTATTTTACAAAAGTTTTTTATTGCCGACACCGGGTATCGAATTCACGACTGCTAGCCTAGCGCTCTACCACTGAGCTATTCTGTGATATGAAAATTGAATGGCATAAAAACACCACTTTGTTACTGCGAGATATTGTTCCTTATTCTCTTCAATACAAGTACTTATTAAACACGTGTAAAAGGTGCACTCCAATTCAGTATTGTTTTCAGTACTATTTTTACAGTTGCATAAAAACCAATTTCTCAAAATTAATCATAAATATTTAAAAAAAATTGTAAAATAAAAAAAAAATTTAAAAAAATCCCAGCAAACAAAGATGATCATTAATGACTCAGAAATGAGCTCCAAAAACATAAACATTTTTTCACTTTTTCCTATGAAAGTGGTCCTTCCAAAAGAGCCCCCTGTGTAATCAGAAATGACTCGGAAAAAAGAACGTATAAAATCGAAATTTTCCTCATAAATTTAAATAATTGTGGAATCTTTTTTGAGTTTGAAAAATGAACCCTCATTTTGAGACAGCTTTTTAGATTGCAGAGACAACTTTTTGGATTGTTTTTTGAGGGTTCATATTTTCTGCCAAAAAAAGAGTGTTTTCAAAAAAACAATAATCATTTCGATGAGCTATTTAAGAATCTTATATATGAGCGCTCCGAATTTGCTGGCTGGATATTTTTAATAAAAATGTTTGCTAGATTTAATCAATGTTTCATTGATAAAACGGAATCATTCTTTGGAGGCTTTCCAATGAAAAAAATCATTGGATTAATGAACAAATTCATTCATGGACCGATTTCAACGAAAATCATTAGTCTTATTTCATCACACTGGTCACCTCGAGACAAAAAAATCGATATATCACACTTTAAAATCCGACTTTAAATGCCAAAGCTATAACAAAAAATTGAAAAAGGCGATCCCTACGATCGGCAAAAAAAATAAATTTTTTTTGAAATTGCCTTGCAAAAATACTTCATATTAGAGGGTGTACGGCGAACTTTTTTTTGAGGTACGGTCTAATGTACACTCATAAAAGAAAGCCCGTACAAAAAGTTCAAAATTCTTCTAAGATAACAGGAAATAGTAGCTGCAGTTATTTGCGCCTGCAGAATTTTCAATTTTGAGAATCATGGTCTGCTAAATTATGGTAAGCTAAATTTTACACACTGCTAAATACACAGACAATTTTAGTTAAATAAAGCCTAATCCAGATACTCACACTACCATTGAACTGCAGCAGTGCTGTCAATTTATTTATTTTTTTGAGGGCAGCTCCTGTTTATTTAGAAACTTTTCTAACTACTCGACAGTGAGAAATGAAGTAAATAATAAAATCTGTTTTGTCGACAAAACGTTGCACTGCGGTGAAATACTGCCGACAATACGTTTATTTGGTTAAGGTTTAATTCAACAGAAACTTTAACTGTTTTAGCTGAAAATTTCTGCTAACATAACGCTTACAATATGGGTTTTTGTAAATATAAATACTGGGAGTATATATGGTTTATTACACCTAAAAAGTTTGTAGGTAGAATCTACTGAAAGTGACAGTTAAAACAAAGGTATATTGCAGTTAAAATAACGAAAAATGTTGTTACCTTTAACTATTGAAAAATAACTAACAAATGCATTAAAAATAATTAACAATGTCGTAAAATTAACTGACAAATTTTTACTACAAACATTTTAAAACAACTGACAATATGGGTAAAATCTACTGTTTTTTTACAGTTAATTCTATTATAAAAGTATATTTTAATAAAAAATAAACAATTTTTTTCTTCGGATTACAAAAATATGTGTAATTACTTCAGTCTATTTAAAATTTGAAGTAAAAATTCCAAACGGTTCTCCAGGTATTATGCTTTTATGCATTGGAGATACAATAAAAGTTTCTGATTTTTATTTGCAAACTAGGAATATATCAATAATAAGATATATAAACTAAACAAGATTTTTTTTTTAAATTCAACGAAATTCAACGCAAGTTTTTATTTTTTAAATAACTAACAAAAACAACGGTTTACTGTAAAAATACTGTTTTGGTAGTTGTTTATTATGTTATTAAAAATAACTGATTTAAATAACTGTTACAACTGTACAGCAATTTTCGTTAGTTGTTTTTTAAATAATTGTCATAAAAGTCATTTTGTATTTTTCCATAGAAAAACAACTAAAAATAACAACTACCGATTACTACACAAACAACTGCCATGTAGTAACTGTCAAACTCTTTTGACAAAAGGATTAATAAGTACAGAGTAACGAATTTTTGTCCATTTTGCTCCATCTCGCTTTGTTTGCGAGATATAGGCCATTTTATGATTATACAATACAAAAAAAAATATGAAAATATAGCGCCATCTCTATGTGATGGAAATAGGGAATTGTGATTTAAATTAGCTCAAAAATTTGTAAAATTAAAAATCACAAACTACTAGTAATTGTTATGCTAAACTGGATTTACAAAAAATATTAGTTCAATCTTAAATTTTAAGACAAAGTAACAGAAAAATTAATTCAATTGAATCAGAACGCGTTTAACAGACTTTTGTACTAACTTTTTTTTATGAATGTAGTAGTTTCTGCTCAGTCTAAAGTTGCGTTTACATCTGTTTTCAAATCCCAAAATTTCAATGGAAATCTCGAACCGAAATCTTGACCGTTTACATTTGCACTTTGTGACAGTAGCGAGATTTCGATTTGACAGCTGCACTTTTTTTGTAAACAAAGTACCATAAAAAAATAACCTCAAATTAAAAATATTTCTAAAAACCATTTTATTCATTGGCGGAGTACAATTTACATTATTTTATGTAAAGATCTAACGCTAAATATGTTAGTAAATTTGTTTTTTTATAAGGACGACAAGCTAGAACCCAGGTTTTGCAATATTTTGGCGTAAGGAAGACATGCACTTCCCAATGCTTTCTTCATAGTTATGCTTCGCTGGAAGCAAAAATTAGAACCACGCAACACTTCTTATAATCATTAGTACATTTCCATTGGGTCTAGTCATATTTATTAAATTAATAACAATTTTTTTATTTCATTATTTTGTGTTATTATTAGGTTATTTATTTAGTCAGCTGTTGACCATCGTTGCCACTTTTTCATGCAAAAACTCTACAAATTAAGTGAAACACAGTGTTGTAATCTGCAAAAGTCTCCAGATTTGTGAGATTTTCATGAGATTTTCACTGAAATCTCAATTTTAGTCGAAATCTCGGAATTTGGGTGCAGATGTAAATGCAACATAACTGCAGTATTATTGTTTTTAAACAAAAAATCATTAGTATTTTCCAGCTCAATGTAAATTTACTAAAGAATAACTTGAATTTCTGGAAATTTTTTAAATGATTTCAAACCTGTTTTCATATTCAATAAAAACTTAATGTGGAATCTTTTTTTCCATTGTAACATTTGTATGTTATTTTTTTTTTTGTTATGTAAAGATTACAAACAAGTGAATGAGTCGAGCCCCCATTTTACAATACTATTCTCTTTTATCTAGTTGTCCTTCATTTTATATTATAAATACAAACTAATAAAAACCCTTTGTGTCACCACAAAGTATGTGGTTGTCTAAGTACATCATGGGGGGCGTTATTTTCTATATAAACGATATATTTATTTATAATAAGTTCGCGTGCCAATAACTTTTACTATGACTAGCTGATAAAGTCTATGTAATTGAGGTAGTATTTTTTATCATTAACCTTGTAGCTAATATATCTATAAAATTATATTTATTAACACAAAATTCCATAAAAAAAAGAAGTTCTTTAGGAAAAAGAACATCCGTGGAGTCATAAAAGAGTGACTGTTTTCTATGATAAGCCCATGTTAAAAATTCACCGATGATAATACCGAATTAGAAGGGCTTTTTGATAGGAATCTTTTTGCTGGGGTATATTATTTCAAAATATTAATACACCAAGAGTATTATGTCGCTAAAACTAAATTCAGTAGCAGTTAAAAAAGTGTACATTGAAATTGCATTTAAAATTAACTGATATTGCAGTTATTTTAACTACAATTGCAGTGTACAATTTTTTAACTGCTATAGCAGTTAATTTTGTAGAATTAATTTTCTGAGTGGAATAAAATTAAATACTTTAAAATATATGTGTTTCTTCTAAAACTTTAATTTGATATGAAAGTTTCTTATCACTTAGTCTACGTTGATAAGGCATATAACTACGTCAAGAGCTAAACGTTATTATAAGATAAAAATTTTACCAAACACTATTAGATTTGATAATTCTTTTAACACAAAGAAGGGAGATTTATAAGTAGCAACAGTAACTGCAATTAATACGAGTATAAATTGATTACACTCGTAGCATGTGTTAAATAAATGCAAATGCTTAATAAAGTCGTAAATTATTTGATTTATAAAATAAAAAGTCAAAGTCCTATAAATCAAAATGACATGCAAAACAACAACAAATTTTCCTTATAAGAACTGAAAAAATGTCTACGCGTTAGAGCCTAAAATTTAATAACTTTTTCGTTTATATATTTTTTTTATTTTTTTATTCATTATATAAATAACACCTGGAGAATAAATAATGGGGAGATGCACAACTGAATAAAGAAACAGAATAATATAATTTTATTATTTAAATCAGAGATCAATTATTTTAAACCCCATGCTGAATTTTGGCCCACCTGGTATTTAGTCCACAGCCTTCTAATTCGCTTTGTACAGAGATACCTTTTTGTGTTGTTTTGGTGTCCACGTTTTCTTGAACCTTGGGGATTTTATTTTAGTGATTCTATAACAGACCATTTTTAAGGACCAAGCTAACTCACATACTTTGTAAAGTTTATACATTTTAATAAATTTGGTTTTTCTTCTTAACCAATTAAAGACATTTTGTTCAAAAACTGATCATACTTGTAAATTAAGTCAATGGAAAAAACCCACATAATTTTATTTTTATTTTAGCCAAACAGGTTATTAACCTGTAAATGTTTTCTATGGAAGATGTAGAACAGGCTAAATATAGCCAAGACCTATTTACAAAAATTGTGTGTAAGATTTCTTTTATAAAAACTCTTCCACACAAAAGTGAGTAAAGAGAATGGAGAAAAAAAAATATATATTAAGTAAAATTGTAAAGTAAAAGTGTTTTACAAACACAATTTGTTTTAGGCGGGATAAATATTTGTTTGTCTTCTTGACTACACTCAAAAAAGTTTGACAGCTACTAGATGACAGTTGTTTGCGTAGTTATTAGTAGTTGTTTTTGTTTTTTTAAACTGTTATTACAGTTGTTTTTCTATGGAAATTGCAAAACAATTATTATTAAAGTTTTCATACCGTATTTCGTAACTGCTATTTGAAGTACCTAGTTATTTTTAATAGTATTATAAACCACTACGAGTATGAAATAAGTATTTTTGCAGTTAATATTTACTTTTGTTAGTTATTTAAAAAGTAAAAAGATTGCGTTAATTTTATGAAAATTCTTGTAATACATGAAATAACTAAGTAAAAATGTTTGAGTTTACTTCTCGAAACGTTTTTCACTTTGGACATAACATAAATACAAAAACTAAAATCTACATTATAATCTAGAGAGAACTTCATAAAGACAAACTGATGATAGTGCTTGGTAGCACTTAATAATGCATTAATTCTCAACCATTGGTTCTAGGAAAGTTTTTTTCATACGTTTTTCTCTATTTGTTGTAAAATAAATTATAAATTCTATTTGGAATTTGTTATATTTGATCTTAAAACCGAGCAAAAATAACACTCAATGTATATTTGATATTTGTTATTATTAATATATAAACACTAAGAGAATGATGTCGGTAAAATTAATTGCAATTACAATTAAAAAAGTATACACTGCAAGTGGACTTAAAATGAACTGATATTGCATTTATTTGAACTATAATTGCAATTAAAATTAACTGCAAAAAAAAATAAATAAAATAATAATTCAAAAGCAATTTCTGTGTACACTTTTTAACTGCAACTGCAGTTAATTTTACCGACATAATTCTCTGAGTGTAATAATATTTTAACAGTTGTTTTAAAATTTTTGTAGTAAAATTTTTTCAGTTATTGTATTTTTCGGCATTGTAAATTATTTTTACTGCAATTGTTAATTATTTTTCAGCAGTTAAACTAAATACATTTTTAATTATTTTAAAGGGAAATAAAATTGTCGCTTTTTTATTGGGGATTCACACTTACATGCAGAGGCGGACAAAATTATTCACACATAATCTTGTTATATTTATATGCAGTTATATCTTCTAATCGAATAAATTCAACAAACTATGTTGTTCAAAGCAATTATTCTTTTATTAATGAGGTACTTAAACATAATAATATGGCAACACTTAAAAAAAACCCCCCTTTATGAATTGGAGTTTTCTACGTTTTACTTTTTGGAAAAACTACAAAAGCCTTTAAAATGGATCGGAAACAAAAGGAAATCATGGAGGATGAAAGAAAAATAATACTGGAGCTGTATAAACAGAAAAAATCATGTGCAGAAATTGGAGAAATTGTTAAGAGAAGCCGATTTACTGTTTATAGTATCATAAGACATTTTAAGAATGATACAGATCTTAAAAGCCGCCCGCCTACTGGTAGACCTCGAAAGCTTACTACAAGTGATGGAAGAAAAAACTTGGGAAAAATTAAAAAAAAATCCAAAAATTACTTCTTGCCAGGTGGCAGAGGAAGAGTTAGAAGAAATTGGAAAAGAAGTCCCAAAAATCCCAAAAATGTGCGTAGAACCCTGCTACGTGCTGGTTGCAGCTCCCGAGTAGCATGAAAAAACCACTTATTAGCAAAGTGAATCAAGGAAAGAGAATTGAATTTGCAAAAACATATTTAAATAAACCCGTGGACTTTTGAAGCACTGTATTATTCAGAGATGAAAGCAAATTTAATATTTTCCAATATGATGGAAGAATACGTGTATGGAGAAAGACGAATTATGAACTTGAGAAAAAAAGCAGCACAATCAGTACAGTTAAATATGGCGGTGAATTACCGATTTTATCAGTTGTTTTGAAATTTTGTAGTAAAAATTTATTAGTTAATTTTACGACATTGGTAGTTATTTTTAATGCATTTGTTAGTTATTTTTCAACAGTTAAAAATAACAAAAGTTTTAGTTATTTTAAAGGTAAATACCTTTGTCGCCTTTTTAACTGCATATACCTATGTTTGAACTGTTATTTTTTAGTAGATTCTACCGACAAACTTTTGTGCTGAAATCAGAATTTTCATCCGTCATCAAAACAGCTAAATGATTTTAGTCGGAAAAAATACAAAATGAATAAAGAAAATAGATTCAAACAACAAATAAGAACTAAAGATTAACAAATTGAAAAATTTAGAATAAAATAAAAAACCACATGAAATAAATGCTAAATAGTAATGTCGTTTACGATATTCTATAAGTGCACTTAGCTACGGCACGTTACAGCACATTTACGTTTACAGTCCAGTAATTCGCCCTTTAAAATGATCATGTTTAAAATATAACACCTTGTAAACGCTACACGTTTAAGCTTAATGTTATCAATAAGTGTGAATGACAAGTTCGAAACTTAGGAACACAAAAAAAATTTAAATTTAATTTAAAAAATCTTGAACAATATAACTGTTTAACTTTTACATTAACGTGTTTAAGAATCGTATTGTGATCAGCATATCAACTGTGTATATCTTTGTTTTGTCAATTTCAGTAGATTTTACCGACACACTTTTTTGGGTGTTCTTGTATTTGCTTGCCAAATTTCATACAAATTTTGAATCAAGCACTAAAAGTTTTAAAAACTACTAGATTTCGGTTCTAGTGTACGTTGCCTTTAAATGTAGTATTAGTTTGATTTTAATGCTGCTTCTATTTAATTTAAAGTTGTTTCTGCTTGAATGACTGTAACTGCAGGATTTTTCAGAAAATTTTAAGCAAGACAGTAGGTCAATTTGTAACATGGCTATAATTTTAGACCCTAAATTTGTTTGTAACAATTTTTTAGATCATAGGATTGAATTAATTACAGTGGCGGTCGAATATTCAACAGGGACAACAAAACAACAAGTTGTTGTTTTATTGTAAAAAATTTGTTTTAAAATCATGTTATTTTGGAATCGAATTGAAATAATTTTGAAGAATTAATTTTAATAAAAAATTTTTAAACTTTAAAGAAATTTTATTTATTATGTAATGAGAGAGAAAAATTGGAAGGAAAAAATTTTGCCGACAAAGATGCACACAAATTTTTAAACGCAAGCGTAAAAAAATCACACGATATGAAACAAGAAATTACGAAGTAACGAATTGACAGGAAGGATGGGAGGGGGCGTAATGGTAAATGGAGAAGGGGCTTTTTTAAAATATTTCGCACAAAAAAGGTTAAACAAAATTTCTCTCTCCCTCTCTCTTTAACCTTTTGCGGAAAATATTACAAAATATAGAAGTTTTTTACGCACATAGAAATTCCGGGTTGAAAAGACAAAAAGCTAAAAAGAAAAAAGCACCACGTTTACACACAACTATCATCAACACTCACACTACCAAACTATTAAGAGCATAATAAAGTATCGTAGAGAATATTGATGGATTAACCAGGAATGATAAAGTTAGTACTATAGTACTTTTATGGTACTATTAAAAGCTCAAAAGTACTACGGTCTTTACTTAAGGTCTCGACGAGCTATAAAATTAATGCTAGAACACGTGTTTTAGATGAATTTTTCGTGTTTTAATGTTCATTTTATATAACGTGGGGAAGTCAAGTTACAATTTCTTTATTATGCTATAATTTTTCGGGGTGTCATTTCTTTGTGAATGCTGTTTTGTTAGAGAATAAGTTCAGGTATGATAAAGTTGATACTCTATGTTACCTAGTGTCTATAAATGCAATAAAATGTCCATAGAAATTTGAAAATAACACACAAAGAAACAGCAAAATTAATTTCGTTGTTGTTGCTTTGTGTGTTATTTTCAAATTTCTTTGCACATTTCATTGCATTTGTAGACACTAGGTTACAGACATGTTTTTATGTTGCAAATATAATTTAAAAAATAACCTAAAAATTAAAGAAATAAAGGTTCATATATCATATTAGAAATCGGCAAAATATGGTTTAAGTTATTTGTTCAACAAAGGTATTTTTCACAAGCAGAAAATGCTTTTTTATCAAAGACAACAATGGACCACACTTTAATCAAAACACTAAGAAAGATTCAAGCTGTTCAATACTTTCAATTTCTTATCAATAGTAGAAGTACTGCCGCAGCTATCTTTTCAAATTATTTTGATATATGATTTGTGGATTATATATAATTTTTCAAATGACAAAATTGGTTTTTGGTACAATCGAGATCGAAAAAGTAGTATTTTTATTTGGTACCCAATTGAAATTCTCTTTTATCATCCCTGAAATTAACCCTACTTTCAATGAAACGTTAAGTGGAGAGAGATTTTAATATTGTTGTAAATTTCTTTAGAGTTATTTTTATATATCATTTCATTGAAAATATACACATGGAGTTTTAATTTTTCTAATAGCGTGACAAGTTTTTTTTTTGTATGATATTAAAACACTGCAACACTTGTTATTGTAATATTAAAATGTGTTTTTAAACTCACCTGAGCTTCTGGCAATTTACGCGATGAAATACGATAGATCGACATTGTGTTATAATTTCTTTTAATTTAATTCCTATAAAAAATGCAAAAAAGAAGGGGAAAAAATCAGACACTTTGTTAAAGCACAAAACAGTTTTCTACAAAAACAAAATAATAATTTCCGCGTGCTTTTTAAATCTTCAAAAAAACGCTCTTTTAACCTATAACCTCACACCCGAAAAAAAGTGGACACTTTTTGTATTTCTATTCTTTTGTTTTAAATTTTTTTATTTTTTGGAGTAAACACTCACACAACAAAACACACACTCGTTCACGAATCCGTTGGTCGTTGAACAGTGTATTCGGTAGAGGTTAAGATTTTGTATAAAGAAGCAAACGCCGCCGTTGAGCTCCACAAGCAGACTGAATCGTTTGCGTAAAGAAAATACACCAAGTACCCCCAAATACTATACAAAATACAACAATAATATTAAGCTCCAAATTTTGTTGGTGTAACATTTGCTTAAACAGAAACGTTCTTAACAACAATAGCACTGAAAACAATTTAGTGACACACACACACAATTTAGTGTTAATATAACAATGTTTTATAATATTTGGCATGAGTTTATGTGAAAAACGAAAGAAAAAATTAAATAATAATATATAAAATAAACAAAATATTTTTTACAAAATAACCAAATTGTAGTTTATATTCTCTATTTTTTCTCTCTTTAACATTACATTTGTAGTTACAAGAGAGCATAACGCTATATTAAAAAAAAGCATCTGTTTTTTTAAATCACCAACCGTTTGAGGGTTAATTGCTGCTTTTCTGTTTTAAGTTTTCTGGTTTAGGCAGTGTTGCCAGATAATGGGATTTAGCCCCTAATTCGCAGGGTAGGCAACCGTTTCATATAATGATAGTGGATAATGTAATTTTCAAAGTATTTATTTAGGGTATTTTAATGTTATCGTTATTCTTAGGTATTTCGTTAAGTAATTTTGACGTTAACGATATATCAAGCTATTTGATTTCGTTATTTTAGTGTTAACGATATTTTAAGTTATTTCGTTAGTGGTATTTTATGGTTAACGATATTTTAAATTATTTTGTTAGGGTATTTTATGGTTAACGGTATTTTAAACAATTATGTTGGGGTATTTTAAGTTTTACGGTATTTTAAGTTATTTCCTTAGGGGTTTTTTAAGGTTAACGGTAATCATTTGAAAGGGCTGTAAATCGTTAATGGTATTTTACGGTTAGTGTTTGCCAACCATGTAAATTAGGGATTTCAACTTCACTTTTGTACAGATTTTCGAGGGGGGAATATGTGGACATCACCAAATATTAAGGGTTTTACCCTAGTTTTAGATGTCTTTGGGTATTTTAATTTTTTTTTTAATTCTAAAAGTTTATCGCCGAATTTCTGCTTAAATTTTGTAAATTTGCTAATACTGAATTTACATTTTTAAAATGTTCATTGGATTCAAGTTTAACAGCTAAAGCGTGGATTACATTATACCATAAGTCATAGGATCTGTTAAAAAAGGAGTCAAATAGCAAAAATAATATAGTGTATTATACGATTGAAATTTTTTCAGTCAGATTGCTTTTGAAATATTTGATAAAATTATGAGTTGCTTTAATCTGATTACATTTGACGGTGTAAACACACATATAAGATTTTTTGACAATCACAGCATTTCGTGTCAGACGTACAACCAGATAAAAAGTTAGATAATGTAAACCCCGCTTAAATGGGCCAACAACAATTTTTTTTAAACAAATTAAACTTAAAAAATACAATAACTAAAATTGAAAATTGTTCTAAAAAACATTTTATTAAATGGTAGAGCAAAAACTCATTTACACTGTGAAAGATACAATGTTATATTTGCTACGAAAAGTGTTTTAGTATAGGGACGATTAGTTGAAAGCCGGCACCATCAAATGATTTTTTGTAGGTTTTCTTCTTGGGATAAAAAAAATAGCCGTAATTCAGCCTAAAATATTTTTTTCAATTATTATTTAATTTTTTTAAGTTTTCCAAAGTTATTAAAATGTATTATTTTTTATGACATAAACAGCCGCTAATTGTCGCCACTTTTTCTGTAAAAATCTGTAATTCTTTGCAAATATGGAAGAAAAATTGGATTTGGATGAGATTTCGCTGAAATCCAAATTAAATTGGCATTTCATTTCGTAAGGGAAAACTTTTTCAAATACCAAATTTTTATTGGATTTTCGTCGAAATCTATCGAAATATATTTTTAACTCGATTTCGATCGTAATGTAAATTCGTTATAAGTGTTAAATGAAAAATTGCAAACTTCAAATGATTTTGTAATGGTCTAAACTCAGTAGCAATTTCTGCTAAATCAAATGCTTAAAAAAGTTTACTAGCTACTACATGCCAGTTGTTTGTATAGTAATCAGTATTTAATGTTTTAATTGTAATTACAGTTGTTTTTCTATGGAAAAATACAAAAACAAAAATTATTAGTTATTTAACAACTCGAAAAGTACTGCAATTCGAAACTGTTGTTTTAAGCTGTTATTCTAATATTAGATTTGTATGAATACATTTTCAGTAAAACTAGTTATAGTTTATAAAATAATTACAAAAATAAAATAAAAAAAAAACAAAAAAAACTGACACGGAGTGAAAACTTTGAAGCAAATCTTTAAAGTCGATTAATTTTGTAACAGTTCGCATGAAAATGTATTCGAATTTATCATTTGTTAAAAAAATGTGTTACTAGTTTTTGCTGGAAGAAATTTTCCAAGTAAAAACTAATAATATTTCCATAAAATTTTTTACTATTTTTTTTTAACTCGAACGGATTTTTCAGTAAAACTAGTAAAAATGGTGAATCTGGTAAAAAATATCATATAACACACTTATTATAATAAAAAGCTACCAAAACAATATTTTTGCAATAAACAATTATTTATATTAGTATTAGTATTGCTTTTTAGATATTTTTTAGTAAAACATATTTTAAAATATTGAAAAAAAAGAATAAACCAGTACTTTTTACCAATTTTTAAATAGCTCTCAACTGTTTAAAAATTTGTGTAGTAAAATTGTTTGAGTCTCTTTTTGCTGTGGACGCATAATTTGGGGATCCAACAATTTCTTTTTGGGTATTTAACGACAAACCTCTTCTGGCAACACTAATTTTTAAAATACGAACAGTTGTTTAGGTTCTAGTATTGCCATACTTACGAACAACTTTAACATATTGAATAGTATGGCAGCTTTGGATGATTTCAAACACAACTCTGATATGGAAAGTGATGCCAAGTTTAGTTACTATCAAGCATCTTGCCCAGTGTTGCCAGAAAAGTTTTAGTATTATTTTGAGTCGTTCGAGGCCTAGAATTAATCCGGTACTTTTTACCTACTTGTGTAAAAAAGTATCAAAATTGTATAAAATGTACCACAAGTTCGGAGTATTTTGCTTGATTTGCTTGCAGAATTGCTTGAGTCCAGCTCCGTTAACGTACAAGCACGCGATCATGCAAATCAGTGTTGTATTTTGTACTAAAAACGCCGATTTTCAAACAAAAATCGTCGTGTTCGCGAACACAAGTTCGCTCGTTAAAACTTATAGGTCGCGAACATGTTCGCGAACACGACGATTTTTGTTTTAGCGCTTTTCATCAGAGTTCTACACTTTTTAGTGTCATGTCACAAGACAAATCCCAGGACAGGTCCCTGAACTTTGTTTTTTATGAGAGTTCAGTAACCTGTCCTAGGATTTGTCTTAGGGGTCAATTTCCCCCTCCTATGACAACGCCATGTAAAAGTGACCAATCTATTTCATGTAAAGGGGCCAGTTCGGTGACAGTTTGTTAAAATTTCCCGTAGGGCAGTTACAAGTTTTTGTTAGAATGATTTTAGTCTACGTCTGCATGACAGCTTTAAAGTAAAACAAGTTCATTTAACACAAAAATTTTAAATTTGGACATTTTTGAAATTGTACCAAATGGATCGCGGTAGTACCACGGTACCAACGGAGGTCAAAATGTACCAAAAAAAGTACAGTTGTACCATGTTTTCCATCCCTGGTTGGCACCCTTTTCTATATGACAATTGTTGTCAGAAACAGAAATTGTACGGTTTTTTTTTGTAAGTGCTGCAAAGAAAATTTTGTGAATTTGAAAAATTAATTAAAGATTTTATATTTTTTGTAGAAGATGGCTACTTGTATGGAAGATTCTACGACAGGTAAAAGAATGGCAGAACTTTTCGAATTACTTCGAAGCCTACCAGAGGTCTGGCAAACCAAGAACCCTAAGTACACAAACCACTTTTTAAAAGATGAAGCATATCAGAAATTGTTGGTCAAATATAGAGAAATGGAACCGGAGGCCAATAATCTTAAAAAAAAATACAATCGTATAGGTCCTGCTTTAGGCGGGAGTTTAGAAAAGTGAAAGAAAGCATGAGATCTGGTATTGGAGCGGCAGATGTGTATAAACCAGTACTGTGGTACTACAAGCATCTAGAATTCCTTTTGGAGCAGGAGGAAGAAGTCAAAATGAAAGCAATTATTTATTTATTTATTCAAATAAACCAACTGAGCCCTTAAGGGCAGGCAATACCCCTAAAATCCCGTTATCTATTCAAAACCCTTTCAGCTAAGTACCGTTACCCCTAAAATATTGTTACCGAAATAACCGAAATACCGTTATCTTTAAAACACCGTTACCGAAATAACTGAAATACCTTTATCCTTAAAATACCGATACTGAAATAAATGAAATATCGATACCCTTAAAATACCGTTACCGAAATGAATGAAATACCAATATCCCTAAAATACCGCACTCAAAAAAGCATGACAGCTGTTTTTGGACACTCAAAATAATACGTCTGTTGGCTGGACAGAAAAATTTGTTACTTTAACAAAATTTATTTCTATTTTTTAGCTTAAAATAAAATTTGTTGATTTTAAAAAATTCTTTTGTTAAATTAACAAATCTAAATTTAAGTAAAAAATTTGTAAAACTACAGTTTTATATGTAATTATACTGAGTCGTAGAATTTATCTAAATTTAGGGTCTCTCCAGAGATACCCCCATTCGCTGGGGTATTATACGGGCAAAAATGACTTAACAAAAATATGGGTTTTAATACAAAATACATTTTTTAAAACTTGTTCGAAGATTTGATTTTGAATTACTTCAATGAATTTGTAGTTAAATTAAAATATGACGCTGGCAAAGCGTCCCAAATGAGTGTTCTCCCAAATGAGTGTTCTCCCAGTTATTTTCAACACCGTGGTTACCCAGTGGTATGCCAGTGCTTGATTTTTTGTACATCTGGCGATTTCTGATTGGGTGTGTTTCTTTACTTTTTGGGTAAAGTTCGGTAAAATGAGAGTAAGCACAAAATCCTCTCTCACAATGTGCCAAATGGGCCTTTATTGTGCCAAAACTCAATTTTCACTCAGAACCCGTGTTTTCAACTTTCATTTTGTAAAAGCATTCTTATGGAATTAATTCTATTTTGAATTCTTATGGAATTAATTCTATCTGAATGAATTAAAATTTTCTTTCAATTAAAAGGTGAATGATAATTTAAATTCATCCGATTCTTATTAAAGATTAGGGAATGCAGCCAATGAATGAATTCTTTAGGAATGGTTGCACGGAATGGTATACATATAAACATTTTCTAAAACTGAATTAAATTTTTCATGAATTAAACTTAAATTAATTTTTTCGAAGCTCTGAGATAAATTTATAGCATTTGAATTTTTAAAATTCTATGGGTTAAGCACCGTAAGTTGTTCCGTTTTCACGTGAAAAAACTATTATACTCCATATAAAAAAAAAATATTTTTCACGGCAATGAGTTTCACGTAAAAATTTTCACGCAAATTTAATGTACAAGACTATTATTTTTCTGGTGAAAAAGTGGCATTTTGTGTTTATTGTGATTATGGCTTTGTTATAAAATTAAAAAAATTTTTCACTTTTATAAATTAAATTGCAATTTTAGGCATTTAAAGTTTGAGTGAAATTTTTCCACTTAAGCTTCAAATCAGGGGGTTTCCATCCGTTGGATTTGAAAATGTTTTATGAGCCAAAAAATTGCACGTAAGAAACAAAGGAAAAACACAAAGAATATGAAGAAATTTAACAGCGAATGAGATAAAATGAAGGAATTCGGGAAAACAAAAAATAATAAAATCGTTTTTACAACAAAAAACAAAAGTTAAAAGAAAAAAAAAATTATTTAAATAAATTATTATTTATTTCGTTACTAAAGTTGTTTTTGTTACCGTTTTATTCAGTAATTGCAAAAAAAAACTATTAACTTTTTCATTTTTCTTTTTTTTTCGCTCATTCTTCAGGGAAATTAACAGACCTGAGCAGCATTTAATATAATTTCTTCGGATGAGAACCCTTTCCTTTAAATCCTATTTGTTCAAATAATGAATCCCGATTTTCATTGATTTAATATAAGTATTGGAAATACTCAATAGAGGGCGTTGTACGGTGAAATTTTTTATATTTTATCGAAGTGTGTATTTTCTAGAAAATTTTTATAATAAAATACTTTAATAAGTTGTTTTTTACAATAAAAGAATATCAATCTGCAAATTTTTGTAATATTTTTCAACATAAAACCGATTTTTAAAAATTATATTACGGCTCATAAAAAATGGCTGGATTTTTGGCTAATAGCTACATGACAATTTATCCTGCTAGGGGCAAAATAAAATCTCTAGATCTGACGAGAAAATCGCCTTTATGGCAACACTGATTTTAGGGCCAGTTTTATTGGCAGAATTAAGATCGATTTTTTTCTTAAAGGAAATGTTCCTTTGGAATTCCTAGAAATATTTGTTATTAAAAACTCAATGAGAATTTCTTGTCCTCGTCTAGGAGCGTCATTAAACATTTCAAATACCAAAGAAAAAACAAGAATAAAAAATTACCACAGTTTGCTTTGTCACCTTCCAAAATACTACTTTGTAGTTCTTAGTTCTGACTATAAAACTGGCTCTAAGAATTTTTTTGCTTCTTGTTGAAAAATTAAAACTTTAAACGACCATATAACTTGACTGTACCCACACAGCGCCAAACCCTTTAGGGATCTTACTATAGTAAAAATTATAGTAAAATTAAGTACAAATTATTCTATATTTATTTAAATAGAAATTGTACTAAGTTTAAGTAAAAATTGAACTAAATTTAAGTGTTAGACGGAGGTATTCGTAGTGTTGATTTTCAAATGCTTAATTTCCCAATTAAAACTTCATAAACGAATGGGAGAAAAACGGCGAATCGGAAGAATTTAATTTAATAGGAAAAAATATATAGTTATTAAAATCGTTTTTACAACCAAAAAACGAAAGTTAGAAAAAACAAAAAAAAATTATCTAAAATTAATTGTTTATTATTTATTTTATTATTAAAATTGTATTTTGTTACCGTTTTATTCAATAATCATAAAAAATTTAAACATTTTTAACTTTTTCGTTTCCCCTTTGTTTCTTTTATTTTTCTCGGAAATTAACAGGAAAATTACCAATATGAAAATTAAGAGATTGATTTAATATAAATTGGTATAAGTACTTAATAATAAATTCTAGAAAAAATATACTCAATTTTATTAAAATTTAAGATAAAATGTACTAAATTTAAGTAACATTTTACTTAATTTTAGGTAAATTCTAGTATTGGCCTTGTATTTTCCCAATTTACCGTTGCATGTATTGCCAACTATTACCAGTTTAATAACCAACTTAATTAACAAATTTTCCCTTCTTTTGAATATCTTTATGAAATTATAATATTAAATTTTTTCGAAAATTAAGTATCTACATAAATGTAATACAAGGACCTCATTATTTTATATAATAATTCCATTTATCTTTTTATTAATTAATTGTGTCCTAAACTTATTCTTTTCTCTTCTTGGTCGATAACAAAAAATCCCCTTATTGAAAAAAAAAAAATTATGACAAATATGTGACAAAACTTTTTAATTTTTAATTAATTTCATTCGAAGGTTTTGTTTAATGATAACTTTACATTTCTTTCATCTCTTCACTATGGCTGTGCCAGAAAAAAAACGAAATTTGAAAGGTGTTTTCAGTTGTATATAACCCAACAACAAGTAGGGAATAATATGGCATGCGCCTAAAATGTTTTGCTACATCCCTATAACGCGTTGTGTGATCCTTTTTGTTCGTTTCGTTTATTTTAATGGATGTCCTGGCGTCATCATCATCATCCACATCATGAACATTAACATTCATCCTCAGCGTCATATCAATTAAATACTCATGCTTTTATGCGCAGCTGATGCACGCATATATGCGTGAGTAAGTAAATATTGAAACACTCCTGCTTGCCAATCCGTTGTTTCAAAGTCATAACGAACGGTATTTGACTGCTGCTGCTGTTGCTGATTTTGTATCCTATTTTAGAATAATTTGCACCCCAAAAACAGAAATTAAAATTCAAAATATTATTAGAGTTTGTATGTGTTTGTTTCGAACTCTACAGCATTTTAGTTAACCAACAAGCATTCATGGGATTTATTTGAAGTGGATTTTAAATGTGCGTGTCTGTCTTTTTGTTTGCACAAACGATGACTCTCAAATAGCAGAGTCGTAAAAGAATTCATTAATGTAAATTTATAATTCAAAATATTGAACCTTTAAATTTTTTTATCAGGTCTTTCCATTTAAGTGTTTTTTATTTTCCATTTTAACTTTTTGTTTTTTCTTAAACTTTTTTCAAATGCAAAATTCAGGATCCTAAATACAAAGTTGCATATTTTATGATATGACATGTTTAGTTTAGTTTAGTTTAGTGCTTTTATTTTAGGGAGTTTTCTCAATCTTTCGCCTTAAAATAGGCCTCTGTTTCGGCAATCACCTCTTCACTCGAACCAAATCTATATCCAGCGAGCATTTGTTTGAAATCTGAAAACAGGTTAAAATCGGTGGGAGCCAAATCTGGCGAATAAAAAAATTGAAAGTGTAATTCGTGCAATTTGGCCATGGTAGCCAACGACTTGTGATGCGGCGCATTGTCTTGGTGAAAGAGCACTGGTTTCTTTTTTATATGCAGCCGTGTTTTGCGATTTCCTCCTTCAAACGCATCAGTTGGGCCATGTAGCGATCGCCATTGATGGTTTGGCCTTTTTCAAGGTAATCAATGTACAAAATTCCAGCCGCATCCCTGAATACTGATGCCATAACTTTACCAGCTGACTGTTGCGTCTTTGGCGAGGTTCGCCAGTTAATCTCCACTCAGCTGACTGCGGATTCGACTCTGGAGTAAAGTGGCAGATCCATGTTTCGTGCATTGTTACATACCGACGCAAAAAGTCCTTTTTATCTCGCCGAAACAGCTTCCAGAATCATCGACACGCTGTTGTTTTTGGTGCACTGTGAACAAACGCGGCACCCATTTCGAAAACAGCTTTCTAATGGACAAATTTTCATGCAAAATAAAGCCGCCACGTTCATTCGATATTTTTAAGGCATCATCTATCTCCTGCGACTTCACTTTACGGTCTGCCAAAACGATTTTGTGAACTTTTTTGATGTTTTCCGGTATCACCACCTGTTTTGGGCGACCAGAGCGTTCGGTGTCATCGGTGTTTGTACGACCACGTTTAAAGTCAGCAAATCACTTTTCTACCATTTGTCTGGATGGATCAGAGTCCGAATAATACTTATCAAGTCAAGCTTGAACGGTGTTTCTTCCCATTAAAAAGCAATGATAAATCAACACACGAAATTGCTCTGCATCCATTGTTTTCAAAATCGCAAAAGTAGCGTCACTAAAACAGCTGTAACTTGTTCAATAATGAACGAATTGTCATTAAATTTTGACAGGTATCATCTGAAGGTTGGTAGTTCCAAAAAATCATGTATTTTTCATTAGCGGCGCCACCTATGTGTAATCCTAAGGATTTTTCAGCCGATGTATTAAGCCAGGTTAAAAAGAGATCCCAGAGAGATCCAGTTTTCTACAACAGAAATAGGGTGACAAATTTAATTTTTGTTTTTAACAATTAATGTGATTGTACAAATTAACACACTCCGATAATGGATTGGAACATCGGAGCAAATCGGAACGATATGGAATGAAATGGGGAAGGAGTGAAATTGGAACATGTGGGAAAAAAATTCGTATTCGTGTTATCTTAGTGTATTAATTTCTATTTATATTTAGCGTTTCTTTTTAATCACCTGGATTTAGAATTTTTCATACAAAAAGTGGATTTAATAAATCCAAAAAAAGCTGGATTTAATAAAGCCACAATAAAAGCACAAATATATGAAACAGCCTATTAATTTAATGACAGAAAAAATACGATTAAAAATTAAAAGAGAAACAAAAAAATTTAAAAACTAACAAATAAAAGGTTTTTATTAAATTTTTTTTTATGAAATATGTTTAGAAAAAAAACTACACCCCACCAAATACATATTTTCGATCTTAGACATGGAGAAATAGCTGAAATAGAAATGGCAATTTTTCACACTACAGTAAGTAATTTAATTAAATCCAATTAGTGAATATTAAATATTGCAATGGAATTTTTCAATTGTGCAAAAATATAAATTGAAGTGATAAAACTGAAAAGGCAGACTGTTTATTGCTGTTTTATATAAAATATAATTCAAAATTAGGGTGAAAGAAGTGTCGGACAAAAAATTCTTTTTAAAATAGGGAGAATCTAACCCCATCTGTTGAGCGCTTTTAGAAATACTTTTTGGATTTATTAAATCCAAGTGATTAGAAAAAACGGCTATTATCACATAAATTTTAAAATAATGGGTCACCCTGTGGCCGTTTCATAAAAAGTTATTAATGGGGATCGCTCTCAGACCTACCTCATTTGAATAATAGGAGCGCGAACACTACATTGAAGCTTAGTTTTAGAGATTCAGTCCATTTTTTAAAATGGCGATTTTTTAAAATGGCGATTTTTTAAAATAGCCCGTATCTTGAAAACTAAGCAAGATAGCGTAAAATGGACAAAATTTTTGCTACATTGGAGTATTAACACACCCCAATAATATAAATAGGCCAGGTCTTGTAGAGCTTCCGACAGATCCATTTCTATAAAACAGTCACAGGGTGGCATTTTATTTAACAATTTACTTGATAATACAAATTAACATACTCCGACAATGGATTGCTAAATCGATGCAAATCGGAACGATATGGAATGAAACGGGGAACGAGGGAAATTTTAACACATGCCGCAGGGAATGAAATGAAACTGGAAACGAAATTCTTATTATCTCAGTGTATTAATTTCTATTATTTTATAAATGGACCTACCTCATGTGAATAATAGGAGCCTGAACATTACATTGAAGCCTACCAAAATTTTTGTACATTTTGCTCTATCTCACTTACGATAGTTTTCGAGATACAGTCCATTTTATAAAATGGCTATTTTAAAAAATGGCCCGTTTCTCGAAAACTAAGCGGGATAGAGCAAAACTGACAAAATTTTTGATTCATTGGAGTATTAAGATACTCCGATAATACAAATGGGCCAGGTCCGGGAAAGATCCCGAGGATCCATTTTTATAAAACAGCCAATATAAAGCTATCTAACCATTCCTTTTTTTTTTTGTAAAAAAATGCTTTTTTTGCTCAATTGTAATTAGTTTTCATTTGCATTAGTAGGACAAATTTTAATGCCAGAAAATGGTAATGAATAATATTTTGGCATTAGCATTAGTCAACAATGCTAATGAAATGCCAATGAGAAAATTCCAAATATATTTTGAGGACTGTTCTGTAAAGTTAATTTACCAAATTAACAAATTTATTGAAAAATATGGGAGTTATATTGAGAAAATAAAAAAAAAATAATGACCATTGAGGCCATAAAATTAAATTTTTATTTATTTCCTTTTTTTCAGGCTACTAAGCGAACTTTTGTTAGTCCAAGTGATTTATTTATGCAAAATATGGTGAGTTCTTAATCTGTTAATAAAGTACTTATTAGCTATTTTTATTTTATATTAACAACGAATATTGTCTTTTATTTTCATCAAAATATTTACTTCTTATCCAAAATTAAACTTTACAACCCGCTAGTGTTTTCACATAGTTATATTCTAGAGACTGTATCCTTTATATTGTTACCAGCATCCTATGCCTAAAATCAGTAGTTTAATTAATATCAGAAAGTTTGTTGTTTTGCCCCATTGTGTACATTGTGGGGCTTAGATTCATAACTTATCAATGGTAAAAATATATAGTTAAACATTTACCATAATTATTCCTTAAAGAATACAACCTTTAAAGCTCTGCTATTGCACGCATACATACTTTGTCTGGTTATTCATAGTATTTCTATATTCACCGTCCAAAATATTGACTAACATTCATCATTCATTAAATTTCTTCTTAATGTGTCGGGTGGATGGATAGATGGATGACTGGCTGGTTTGTTGGATATTTGTAAATTTTTGCCACGCGTCCTTTTTTTACCAGAAAAGCAGCTGCTTCTTTTGCAAACTATTTCACGATATTTAGATTGAAATGAAATACACATTTACTCTTTAGAAAAATTGTATTTAGGGAGTTTGTTTGATTTAAGTATAAGAGTTACGATAACACCTAATAAAATCATAATATGAATTCTATATTATAATATAATATATATTCCATATATATAATTTTATACATTTTACTTTTATTTATTGTTATTTCGCAAAACATTTTATTCTGACATAGTTAAATTTCCCAATAATTAGTGATTGCACTTTTCAATGATTTTTTAACGTATTGATTGTCATATTTAAATACTTATTTTATTTAACATTATTATTTCACAATACATTTTATTTTGACATAGTTAAATTTCCCAATAATTAGTGATTGCACTTTTTAATGATTTTTATTTAATTTATTGATTGACATATTTAATACATTTTGTTTTAACTTGTTAAATTTCCCAATAATTAATAATTGCACTTTTTAATTTAAATTCATTTTATTGATTGCGAAATAGCAACAATATTTTTGTTTATTTTACCTTTACCATAAAAAATACTATAAATATAAGTGAATTGTAATATTTTAGTTTAGTCTAAATTTTGATTCAATAAAAAGTAATAAAAAAAAAACTGACACTAGTTTTTTTTTTTAAGGTATTATTACCAAGAAACTTAACTGGCGACGAGGATAAACGGGATATAACTCGTTAACATATTGTCATATACTTTGGCAACATCGGTTGAAAAAAAAAAATAATAAATTTTTTTTTAGGGAAACAAATTTACTACTTCCTTTTTTTTACAAACAAGTGAACTTAAAAAACTTCTAAATACATATTAGTATAACAAGAAACTCTGTTTCAATTAAAAGTGAACACAACAGTGATTTTTTTTTTAAATTTAAAACGCTGTTACATACTTAGTTATCACAAAATAAACAATCTAAAAGTGTATATAACGAAAAAATATAACTTTTGAAAAACGCACTTATAAAATAAAGAACATAAACCGGAAATAAAATAAACACAAAATAAACAATCTAAAGTACATATGAAAAAAAAAAGTAGAACTTTTGAAGTACGAAGTGAAATTTAAAGAATACCCTTTGGAACTAATTGCTTTAAGGAACTTTTACACTGCCATCCACAAGTGTCCTAGAACTTATTCTACAGCATCAAGTGAAGAAAATACATTCTACAACATCCTGGAAAACGCAGAAATACATCAAGATTATCGTAAGCAATAATATAAGTTATTTTTTATATTTTTTTTTTTTATTTTAAGTCTTTAAAAAGAAAATTTAAACAGTGCGGATAATTTTTTTTATTTTTGTGAATAATTTTCTGTTTTTGCGGAAAATTGGGAATATTCTTTTACAAATTCGAACGCTTCCTTTCTTTTCTTCTTTTCATTTGCGATTTTCTTCTAACAAAAAAATTTTTTAGTTCAATATGGCAAACCCCCCACAAATTCAGTTAGACCCTCTTAAATATCTGAATAGCCTTCCCCAATTTAATGGGAATATTAACGATTTACCAACCTTCACAAGATTAATAGATAGAATTTACCCGATACTTGCGTCTTATGACGAACTGTCACAATTACTTTTTTCCGATATAATCAAAAGTCGAATTGTTGGAAAAGCAAAGGAAGTATTGGAGATAAACACACAGGTTCAATCTTGGGAGGATATAAAGCGAACACTCAATAATAATTTCGGTGAGAGAAGAAGTTGTGATGAACTTTACGATGATCTGAGGGCAGTAACCTTCCAAACGAATACCACAGATTTTTACAATGATATTAAATACAGATTGAGGCGTTTAAATAATAAAACAGTATTAATATTGGGAGAGGGCGAAGCTGCCAATCAGGTTGCAATAAATAACCAAAGATCCGCTCTTCATGTTTTTAAGAATAAAATGCCGGAGCCAATGAAAACCATTTTGGCATGCAGGAATCCGGAGTCGCTGGAAAAAGCAATGGATATCCTTTATGAAAACAATTACGATAGAATGGGTAAAGATGGTCGCATACACCCCGGCCGAGCCAAACAAACAAATAACCAGAAGTATGGAAACCATTTGCAAAACTCAGTGAAACCCAAAGAACAAGATCATCATCAATTAAACCAAAATTTCTTCAAAAATAATACACAGGAAAAATGGAGGAACAAACAAAACCATCAGCAACAACAACAAGCACCCGAAGTGGAAGCAATGGAAGTGAACAGTAATGAAAATTTTCAGCAAGTAGCCTCCACGGAGAACTACCATATATAGTCATAAAAACAAAATTAGGATTCCTGAAATTTATAATCGATACCGGAGCAGCGCACTCCATAATCAACCCGGGAATCTGTCACTCAAAATGGAAATTAGATTTCAAGCCCATTAATGTAAAAACACTACAACATATAGTTAAAATAGAAGAAAAAGTATCCATCCCGCTATTTGAAGAATTAGGTAATACTGAGAACAAAATTGAATTTCTAGTCTGTAAATTTCATACAAAATACGACGGACTAATTGGCAATAATATTTTAAAAAAATTAAAAGCAATCGTAAACCTAGAAGAGGATATATTACAAATTGGAGACAAAAGAGTTCCTTTAAATTATACCCTAGGAAACTTGGAATATTTTTTTGAAGCAGACGGTATATACCAAATAGAATTAAAAGTTAATCAAAAGGAAGGATTAATCTACACACCCAAAACAATTTTGGATAATCAAAATATCGAAATAATGGAGGGAATATACGAAGCCGAAAACTTTAAAGTCAACGCTTTTGTTAACGTAACTGGTAATACACCAAGGAAAATAAAATTCGATACTCAGGAAACTACAGCAGTTACAAACGAGAATTTTTTTGTTTATACAATTGAAGAAGATGACGAGAATACAAAAGTTCCCCTCCTGGAACAATTACGAACCAATCACTTAAACAGTGAGGAAAAGGAAAAACTTTCACAAGTTGTAAACAATTTCCGAAAAATATTCTACGCAGAGAATAGCGACTTAACATTCACTAATGCTATCAAACACGAAATACGAACGATAAATAACATTCCAATCGCTGCGAAAACCTATCGTTACCCATACATCCATAAACTCGAGGTGAATAAACAAATTAGGGAAATGCTAGATAGTAAAATAATCAGACATAGTCATTCCCCATATTCAGCCCCCGTTTGGATCGTTCCAAAAAAATTGGACGCCAGCGGTAGAAAAAAATGGAGATTGGTAGTCGACTATCGAAAACTAAATGAAGTTACGATTGATGATAAATATCCAATTCCAAATATAGACGAAATCTTGGAAAAACTTGGAAGATGTCAGTATTTTACGACTCTAGATCTCGCGAAAGGTTTTCATCAAATAGAAATACACGAGAAAGATATACCAAAAACAGCATTTAACGTAGAAGGTGGACACTACGAATTCCTTCGTATGCCGTTTGGACTAAAAACGGCTCCTGCCACATTCCAGCGGCTGATGAACAACGTTTTAGGAGACCTTATTAATAAGATCTGCCTGGTATATTTAGATGATATTATTATCTTCTCTACTTCATTACAGGAACACCTGGAATCATTAACCAAAGTATTTCAACGATTAAAAGATGTAAATCTAAAAGTTCAACTCGATAAAAGCGAATTTTTGAAAAAAGAAACCAATTTTCTCGGGCATATTGTGACTGAAAACGGCATTAAGCCAAATCCGGATAAAATAATATGCGTACAAAAATTCCCGTTGCCTACTACACCAAAGGAAATCAAGCAATTTCTTGGTTTAGCAGGTTATTATAGGAAATTCATTAGGGATTACTCCAAGATTGCAAGACCCATGACTAAATATCTGAAAAAGGATACTAATATTGATACGAATGATCCCGAATATAAGGAAAGTTTCGAAAGGTTGAAGACATTATTAGTCAACTCTCCCGTTCTAGCATACCCTAATTTCAATGAAAAATTTACTCTGCAAACTGATGCAAGTAATTTTGCAATAGGAGCAGTACTTTCCCAGAATGGGCATCCTATTTGTTATGCGAGTCGAACGCTGAACGATCATGAACAAAATTACAGCACTATTGAAAAGGAATTATTAGCAATAGTGTGGGCCACACAACAGCTACGACCATATCTATTTGGCAGACGCTTCTTAATTGAAACCGACCACAGGCCACTCACTTGGCTATTCTCCATAAAAGAACCTAATTCAAAATTAGTAAGATGGAGATTACGGTTACAAGAATACGATTACGAGATAAAGTATAAAAAAGGAGTTCTAAATGGAAATGCTGACGCTCTTTCTAGAGTTGAGATACATTTAAATGATGAAGACAACTCTACAACACTGACTAATAATAACGTAGTTGTAGAAACAACCAATCCCTTAAATTTTTATCGAAGACAAATCGTTGTCAATAAGACAACCTCCGGTTCACTAAAAATAAAAAATGAAAAAATCTTTAAAAACAAGAGGAAAACAATATCGGCCAAAGAATTCGACGAATCAACTATTATAACAATATTGAAAAATCATTTTGATTCAGATAAAACCAATGCAATCCTGATTCGCGATGAATCCCTTTTAGAAAAATTTAAAGAAGTCATAAATAGATATTTTGAAGCCAGCAATGGATTCAAAGTTCTGATATGTAAGAAAATATTAGAAGATATCTTAGACGAGAATGTGCTAACCGATCTAATAGAAAAAGAACATAAAAAGAATAACCACAGAGGTATAAACGAAAATTTTGCAGAATTAAGAGCGGAAATCTATCACCCACAATTAAAAACACGAATAACTCAATTTATAAATAATTGCGACATTTGTAACAAGGAAAAATACGAGAGAAGACCAATCAAACAAGAATTCAAAATAACGGAAACTCCAGAAAAACCTGGGGATGTAATACATGCAGATGTATTTTATAGTTTAGGAAAAACTCTATTTTTAACATTCATCGATAAATTCTCCAAATATGCCCAGGCTATAAGGATAAAAAACAGATCCTGGATTGAATTTAAAATAGGTTTAACACAATATTTATCAATTGCGGGAAAAATAAAAAAATTGGTTATAGATAACGAATTGGGCTTCAAGGCCTTACCACTTTTAGAATTTCTTAGAGAACAGGAAATCGAAATACACTATACTTCAAACAATAATCACTCTTCAAACTCTGATGTGGAAAGGCTTCATAACACGATTAACGAACATATTAGAATACTTAAACATGATCCCAACAGAGAAACAGAAACAGTCGAGGAAAAAATTTACAAGATAATAATGTATTATAATAATACTATTCATTCGACAACTAAAAGAAAACCGGTTGATTTTAGAAACGGTACCATTAACCAAGAGGAGTACCCCTCAATCAGGAACTCTATTATCAAAATGAAGGAAAATACTATTAACAAACTCAACGAAACCCGAGAAAATGTAGATATTCAGACAGCAAACATTTACATTAAAGACGAAAGAGGCGGAAAAAACCATTCTAAGTTTAGGAAAATAGTAGTTTCTGAATTGGATAATGATCATGTCATAACAGATAACGGATACAAATACTATAAATCACACATCAAAAGAAAGAGGAAATTCCAAAACACCGAAACCCCAAATATAACAGAATCAATGTAAAACTTAAATTTTTATTTTTCAGATGAATCCACTTCACATAATTCTAATATTGATGACACTTCCCCTAATTCACTTTCCAAAATAACATTTGAACCAATCCCAAATAAGGAAAATAAATCCTTATATTTAGAAGAAAATCAAATACTAATTGACAAAGAAAACAACATATTTCACGCAAATTTAAGTTCCAATTCCATTAAAACTCTAAGAAAATTTAACGATCATTGTATCGAAAACATTATAAAGAACAAAAAACCTGAGTGCATTTTTAGAAAATTTGAACTGTATGAGATAAAAGAAATAAAGCAAGGTTTCATATTATTTAAAAACTATTTCGGAAACATAACACACGACTGTACACACGAAAATAATGAAAAATTATCCAGCACATTCATTCTAAAATTTGAAAATTGTAAAATTACAGTAGAGAATATAACATATTACAATGATAAAATAAACTTCAAAGAAAATTTTATTTTAAGCCACTTAATCACAGATATTAAAGAAAATAAAACATTGCATGTTGACTTAAAACTTGAAGATTTATATTTAAAGCAAATAAATTACGAAAACGACTTTAAGAAAATTGATTTTAAACCAGAGACCCAAAATAACTGTTATATTTCTAAAAAAGTCACCACCCAAATTTATTTAATTATAATATTTTAATAATGCACTATATTTTATAAATCATATTGCACAAAAAAATCACAAAGTTTGGCAAAGATTTTAATTTTTTCAATTTTTATATTTCACTCTATAAATTTCTGTTGTTTTTTGATTTTTATTTTAAAACTTTTTATAAAAGTTACAGAATGATTTTTTTGAAAAAATTAAGCAGTAACTTTTTTATTTGATAATAAAATAAAAATTAAAAATTGACCTAAATTGAATGCCGGAAGCTGCTGGAATATACATATTTACTCACTTTAAATCACTGTTCAATCTTTTATTAACACTAGTTGACATCATCAGGATATTATAATTGGTGAAGTCATTGGTTCTACGGCTTTTGATTTATACTCTTAATTGTTATTTTTTGATAAAGAAAAAAAATTACAAAATAACTTTTATTATTTTTGAAAAAATAAAAATCGTGTTTGGATTGTTTTTGTTTGAATTAAAAATATAAATCAAACAGAGCAAATAAACTGAAAACTAAAAATACTCAAACAAGAAATAATTGTAAAACAATCACTTTTTTGCATAAAAGTTATAACTGTTACGTCCCTGTTTTAAACATAATAAAATATTTAATATAACAAGTAATGGAATAAACATCATTATATTCATTATCATTATTGTACTCACATCATTAATATATAAGAGAAAAATTAATGTATATCATATTTCGTCGGAGCCTCATACTAACGGTGGGGGAGTTACGATAACACCTAATAAAATCATAATATGAATTCTATATTATAATATAATATATATTCCATATATATAATTTTATACATTTTACTTTTATTTATTGTTATTTCGCAAAACATTTTATTTTGACATAGTTAAATTTCCCAATAATTAGTGATTGCACTTTTTAATGATTTTTATTTAATTTATTGATTGACATATTTAATACATTTTGTTTTAACTTGTTAAATTTCCCAATAATTAATAATTGCACTTTTTAATTTAAATTCATTTTATTGATTGCGAAATAGCAACAATATTTTTGTTTATTTTACCTTTACCATAAAAAATACTATAAATATAAGTGAATTGTAATATTTTAGTTTAGTCTAAATTTTGATTCAATAAAAAGTAATAAAAAAAAAACTGACACTAGTTTTTTTTTTTAAGGTATTATTACCAAGAAACTTAACTTATAAGATTGTGGAGACTTAAGGGATTTTTTGCTGCAGGAAAATACGAAACAAACATAAGTTTTACGTTTTTTTGTGGGGGAGTATATTCTTAGCGATTAGCAGTGAAGTGGTTTTTAAATGAATTTAGAATTAAGGTGGTAATACTGAGAAATACTGGTAGCTTAGTTATGAAACGGGGATTTGGGTAATGAGTAAGAAAAATTCACTTAAGATCGGCTGCATGAGCCAAAACCTTCAAGCGTGCACTTATTACTAATTTCAATTGAAGAAAATCTCAGTATTTACCGGTTTAGGGATTCAAAATTCTTAAAATACATGTGTTTTAACATTGATTAAATGGCAGTAATATTATAGGGAGATCTTGGTAGAATTTTTGACTTAAATTTTATTTAATGTTGCATTTACATCTGCACCCAAATCCCGAGATTTCGACTACAATTGAGATTTCAGTGAAAATATCATTCGAAATTCCGAGATTCCCCTTACAAAAGAAATCTCGTAAATTCGCGAGATTTCTAAGAAATCTCATGAAAATCTCACAAATGTGGAGACTTTTACTGAATACAACCAGTGTTGCCATTTTGGTGTCTTCGGGTATTTTTTTTGGTGCTTTTTACCTCTCCGTACCCGGTGATTTTTTACAAATACCCGTTTTTCATTTTCAGACAGTGCTTTTAGTAATTTTTTTAAAAATTATATTTCCGATTTTTGTTCTCGTTTTATTGGAATTTTCTTAATTTGTATTTAAAAGTTGAAAAAATAAAATAAACTTCATAAAGAATCCATTAAAAAGTCAAAACTCCGTTATATATAAACTTTGAAATTTTGAAATATTAGTTAGGTGCTTTTTACCCCTTTTCTGGAAATTTTTATAGCTTCTTTTACACATTTTTAAAACTTTAAAATGTATTTTAAAATTTTTATCTTACATTTTTTAAAAAATTACCTTCCTGCATTTTTTTTTTAATTTTACACTTTTTACCCGTTTTTACAATACTCTCGGTGCTTTTCTACCTTCTGGAGTTGGCAACACTGAATACAACACTGCATTTCGCTTAATTTGTAGAGTTTTTGCAAGTGGCAACGATGGTCAACAGCTGTTTAAGAAAATGACCTAAAAATAACAGAAAATAATGAAATAAAAAAAATATTATAAATATAACTTTAGACCCAATGGAAATGTACTAATGATTATAAGAAGCGTTGCGTGGTTCTAATTTTTTACTTTCCGTGTCGCATAACTATGAAGAAAGCATTGGGAAGTGCATGTATTCCTACCATCAAAATATTACAAAATCTGGCTTCTAGCTTGTCTTCCGTACAAAAAACATTCATTAACGTATTTAGCGTTAGATCTTTACATAAAATAATTAATAAAATGGTTTTTAGAAATATTTTTAATTTGAGATTATTTTTTTATGGTACTTTGTTTACAAAAAAAAAAAATGCGTTTGTCAAATCGAAACCTTACTACTGTCATAAAGTGCAAATGTAAATGGTCAAGATTTCGGGTCGAGATTTCCATTGAAATCGTTTAGAAATCATACTTTGATAATTAACTGCAGTTGCAGTTAAAAAGTGTACAATTGCAGTTATTTTTAATTGCAATTGTAGTAAAAATAACTGCAATATCAGTTTATTTTAAATGCATTTGTATTTCACACTTTTTTAACCATAATTGAAGTTAATTTTACCAACATAATTCTCTTAGTGAACTTTTACTAGATTAACTTTTCTGTGTGAATTGGGTATAAAATATTAGTAAAACTAGTCCTAAGTCTTTTCTGTCTACTTTTCAGCAAATTGAAATTCTGCTGTTGCAGCAAATTTTAAATTATTTATGGAAGTTTTTATGTGATTTAAAAGTTTCCCATTTCAAATTCAAGGTCATTCTAAACGTTTTTCTAACAACTTCCAGTTAAAAATATCATTTTATGCTAATTTATCATCAAGTTTGTGCAGCATTTCTTGAAATTCTTGTGGAAACTAGTTAGCCGGAATAGGTTTCCTTAAACTGGGATTTATAATATTTCCCATATGCACATCTGCTGCAGCATCCTTTAGTAAGATGATAAACTGGATAACTTATTGTATTTTTTTGCTATTCATATGCAAAAATAGTTGCCAAAAATTAAACAATAGTTTTTTTTTGGACATCTGCAAACAAAAATATCTTCTTTCAAACTCCTTTTGCAAAAAAATTAAAGTTGCTACAAAAGATTTTCAAAATTCTATTCATCCTTACTATTTTCTAAAATTTAAATAATAGTTCTGTCCACTGGTCAGAGGTCTAATTCTGGGCACCCCTTTTTTAAAAGAAACATTCTTTTCTTTAAATATTTAAAAGCTTTTCTTAAAATCTTTTTCTATTTACTATTTTTCAAAATCTAAACAATAGCAGTGACCACTGGTTACTATCCATAATCTAGGCACCCCTTTTTTAACAATAAGATCCTTTAAGAATCTATTGTTTACTACCAATCTATTGTTATTTGATAACTATTATTTAAAAAATAAATAATGTTTTTGGACATTTAACGAGTTTTAAGGAAATATTTTATAAAATTTTCCAATTAATAGGATAATAGCAAAAAATATTTCAAGGCCACAAAACTGTGAGAACAAGGAAACCAATTATAAGCTGGGATGCATGAGAATTTTTTTTTTTTTTAGTTGAAGCAACATTTGAGAATAAAGCCTACAAATCCTGTATATATTTAATATAATAATGGAATTTCACAATTTAGTAATACTATTTTGAATATTTTCATTTGTTTATGACAGTTGTCATAGTTTGATACGAGTATTTGAGTGCAATTAATAGTCCCAACAAAGATCGACCTCTTATACTTTACATCGTATATGTGGCTAATTAATTGATGATTGAATTGATGAAATATTTTTTTGATTACCATTTTCTAATTAATATATACTCAAGCTGCCTGCTCTTGAACGGAAAACCAACACGTCAGTTCGGCAACATTTGCGAAAAAGGAGACACGGAGGAGATTGGAAGATAAACAAAAATCTAAAAATAGAATGTTTGTATGTGTCTATATTTGAACACTTCTGAGTAAAAACAATAACAAAAAGCTGAATATAGGAAAGAAAACTATGAATTAGTTACATTGCAGTCAATGCCTTACTTGGGTGAGATGGCTAAGCAGTCGCACCTTAGTATATTTATATTTGCTATGTAGGAATAGGTACATTAAAAAAAATTTATTATTTAAAATTGCCTTGCAAAAATACTTCATATTGGAGGGTGTACGGCGAACTTTTTTTTTGAGGTACGGTCTAATGCAAATGTTCGATTCCTACAGCCGACGCACAGTGCTTCGTCTCCATATAACGATTTGCCAAAAATAGATGGAGTGGAGACAGAGTTTTGAAATTTGGTATACTGGCATAGAACCCCTTAGGTAAGAAAAATTTTAATTTTTGGAAATATCGGGCCAAGGACACGCCCACCTCCCATAGGTCCTGAAATTTAAAAATAATATATTAGCTTCATAAATGGACGTAAAATTACAAAAGTATCAAAAAGACACGTTTGTGTCAATTTTTATCAAAAGCGAACCAAGGACTCTTAGTCCTGCCATATATCCCTTATTTTAAAATCTTTATAAAACCTGCAAAAATTATCCGATTGCGATTAAATTTAGCATGTGAATTGATATAAGGTCAAGCCATATTTGTGCCAAATTTGGGTAAAATCGATTCATTAATAAAAAAAAATGCCTTTCACAAAAAATGGGTTTAAACGCTTAAAATAATTTTTCTAAAAAATTAAATAGGATTAATATAGGAAACCATGTTAATCCTCCATTTTAGGCATACGGTATGTTCAGCGAACTTATGTAAAACACTACGAGGAATCTTTTTGTGGAAAATTTTAACCTTATATCTCTTCAATTGAAGGGACTTTTTTGGCCCCTTTTTAAAACAAAAACGACCTGTAAGTTGAAGAGTAAGAGGGTTAAAATGTTCCGCAAAAATATTTGTCATGAAATTCTACTATAAGTCTCTGAAGACATCAGCATTGAAAATTTAACTTAAACGCCAGTAATAAGTAAAAACTTAAAATGTGTTTAAGGGTTAATTTCGTACTTATTCAGAATTGGCGCTCAAATGTCCCACAAACCTTGATTTTAGGGAGAAACCGTGGGAATCTTCCATTTTAGGTATAGGATGTGTTCAGCGAACTTATGTAAAACACTACGAGGAACATTTTTGTAGAATATTTTAACCCTCTAAATCTTCAACTTAGGGGTCTTTTTTGTCCCTTTCATTGAAGAGTTAGAGGGTTAGAATGTTGCACAAAAATGTTTCTCGTAGTGTTTTACAAATGTGCGCTCAACACATCCCATACCCAAAATGGAAGGTTCACATGGTTTGAATACTAAACACTCTTAAATGCGTGAAATTTGTATAAAAATCATGAATTTAGGCATTTAAAAAAATCCATTTTTTTAATTTGTGCTAAAAAATAGTAATTAATTTTTTAATGATCTATTACATAATAGTATAAACTTACAAAAAAAGAAAAAAATATCTAATTTTATATAATTTTTTTTTATACTCAATCAAACTTAAGTAATTTTTGGATTTTAAACAAAAAAAAATGTGTTTGTCGGAGCAATAAAAAAATTGTTTTGTAAACATATACTAAAATCCATATTTTAATTTAACTACAAATATATTGAAGTAATTAAAAAAAAAATCTTCGAAAAAGGTTTTAAAAAAATGTATTTTTGAGAAACAATTAAAACCCATTTTTCTGTTAAGTAATTTTTGCATAAAATTTTCTAAGTTTAGCGCCCTCTCTTGGCGGCAAAAACAATCACACCAAATATTTTTTTTCACATTTGTTTGAGTTACTTTCTTATGTTTAAAAAAATTCTTCTTTAATCTGCATTTGAGATAAATTTTTTTTTTTTATTTTTGTCCATGGGACGAATCATAGTGCGACGGGTTGTTGAAAAATTATCATATAGAGAGTAGTGCTGGTAAATTCGATTACTTTTAATACTCGATACTACTCGATATTTTTGATTTGGATACTCGATACTACTCGATATTTTTAACGGTTTTTAAATTTGAAAGTTTTTAAAATTTTTTGGTAAAATTCTTTGAAAATGTTTATGGTAATTCAATATTTAATATTATAAACATATTTTTTTAACTTTTTCAGCAACTATTCATTGCGTTTTTCATAGTTTTTTAACATATTATTTTAAATATTTTACTTCTGATTGTTTTCTTTTAGCAGAGTTGTAATTTTCTGACAAATGTTTTATCAGAGTCACATTTTTTAGCGGAGTCACATTTTTATATATTTTGTCTGTCCAAAATGCAACTCTGAAAATATCGAGTATTAATTTTGAGTATCGAGTACCCAAAAAAAAGACAAATACTCGATACCCACTACTCATATTTTGACCAGCACTAATAGAGAGACAATCTAACAATAAAATAACGTGTGTCGGCATTTTGAAAGATCACATCGGAATTTAATTTTAGGGGGGGTGGTTAAAGCGTCCCCTCTTTTTCAAATGTTTATTGTGAATCGGTATAGGCAACCATGTGAACTTATGTAAAACACTACGAGGATCAAAAATGATCCTCGTAGTGTTTTATCCATCCTAAACCTAAAATGGAAGATTCACATGGTTTCCCCCTAAAATCCAGGTTTGTTGCACATTTGAGTGCCAATTCTAAATAAGTACGAGATTAACCCTTAAACACATTATAAGTTTTGACTAATTTCGGGCACTGAAGTTAAATTTTAAACTTTGATGTCTTCAGACTTTTATAGTAGAATTTCATGACAAATATTTTTGCGGAACACAACCGAACCATTCGATTGGCTACAAATAGGTACTGTGGTATAATGGTTAGCGCGTTGGAATGTTACACATAAGGTTACGGGTTCGATCCCCAGCGAACGCAACATCAATTTGGAAAAAAATAATGTGTATGATTTTTCTATTCCTCATACATATCGCAGCGTCTTCCTTCGGTGTTCCCATAGCACTTGACCCCACCGAAATAAAATAATATAACAGGGCTATGAACTAAAAAGCTTCAACAAAGTTCGTCAACTCTCCATCAGATGGCGTGCAACAACTTTCCTAATATTCAACATCATGCGCAATTACAGTATTGCCATATTTAAAGCCCTTCATCTTTCACCACATTTCATCTCTTCTATATCCCCTTTTCAAAAAAAGCAACACGTAAATTAATAGGAAGAATTTCCTATTAATGCTTCTCTTAAAAAAAAAAATGCGGTTGACAGCACCGAATCTGATTTCTGGCTGTAGAAATTTGTCTTAAATCAAAAGTGTCACACAAGAAACCGTTAGACTTTTACTGTTTACAAGGATTTGTTTTAATAAATTGATTAAATGGAGAATTTTATCCCTTTGCCCTTTAGATAACACATCGAATGCATCTACGAACATGTGATAAATATCCAAAAATTACATAAGTATGACGATATACAACATATTTATATAATGTAAAAATTACATTAACACTATTTTTGGGTTCTCAAGTTCATGACAACATAAAATTCCAACATAACTCAACATTAGTTTAAACTACGTCATACAATTGGAATGCGTCATACATTGTTTTTCGATAGACTTACATGTGTTTTATTTTTTCGTCTAGTATTCATTTCTTTCGTACTCATTTTTAAACAAACTGTTCAATAAATGTAATTTGCTTGTAAGCCGGTTTTTTATGTAGAAATAATATAAATAAATAATAAAGTTTAAAAGTAACTTTATAAATATATGAGCACTTAAATAATCCCAGCAATTTTTTTATCGTTTTAAAGAAGTTAGTTCAGGAATGCTTAACTGTGTTCCTTAACCCTTCTTTGCATGGTGATGGAAATTTCCATCATAAAATTTATTGAAGAAAAAAATACACACAAGCACGTGATTTGTAATTTTTTTGTTGCTAGCAACAATTTACATCACTATGCTCCTTGCAGGAGTAAAAGGAACAAATATATATATTGTTTCAATTGGAACACATCTGTAAAAAAATTAAAGAAAGCTTCATTATTAATTAGCAGGTTTAAACGTATCACCCAATATATTACAAAAAAATCATGTAAAGAAGGGTCAAGAGAAAATTTAAAATTTTAATTTAAGAGATAGTTTAAGATATGCGGACTACAACTTTTTGTTGCGTACCTTTTGCTGCTTTCTTATTTAAGTCAAATTCGATGATCTGTAAAAAATTACAGATCATCTACAATAGTTTGCTGGGTAATTTTTTATAAATGTTCATTCATCATCATGCTTTGTATTTGGTAGGTAATGTGTTAAGATAGCAATAGAATAACTTATTTCAAACATTGTCAAGGGGAAATTACAATACAATAAAAATCACGTAACTTGAGTAATAGAAACAATTAAGGGATTCATATAAGGCCCCGCATGTAGTTAAAGTTATTAAGTTTATGTCAATCTTCATATATGAAAAATAGAGTTTATATAGTATGTGCTATACATCCCCAATGTTTGCTGGTTAACTGAGAAATTTAGGGGGTAATTTTCTAAAACACTTCGGTGAAGTGTTGCGTTATTTCTATAGAAATTGTTTTTGTAACAAAAACAATTTACATTGAAAGTTCCCTTCACTTCACCCAAGTGTTTTACGAAATTAGGTAGTTAATTTAAATAATTTCACTAATTAAAGTCACTTGGGTATATGTAATTTTATTTAATTGAATGCTTTAGTTGCCAAATCGAAATTAAATGTTCAGTTATTTTTCTCAGTGTCTCAAATATTTGCAATGTGTGTATTTGATTTTGAAATTAAAAAAACTTCTCTTCATATAAATTTAAAGACTCATTTATATGCGAGAGAAAATTGCTAGGGAGAGAGAGCAAAAAACAACCCTAAATACCTTAAAATTGTTTTAGAAATTTAAAAATGCCTCACCTTAATTAGACAGTCAACCTCTACTGTACTCAGGCTGGCCAGACTTGGGGTTTTGTCCCGAAATTTGGGGATTTTTTGTTGTTCTTGGGGACAAACATTTTCATTTGGGGACAGGGGATTTTTTTGGGGACTTAAAAAATATTTTGGAGATTTTTGTGGATATTTAAAATCCTTCATAAATTTTGGGGATTTTTTTGGGATATTTAAAATCCTTCATAAATTTTGAAGATTATATTAACTTTGTATAGTTTTCAGAAAACATCAGTCAAGTTTGTTCGCTTAATTTCAAAAAAAAGTAACAAATTAACCCTTTCATGGGTTTTCTGTATTAATTTAAAGCTTTTAAACACAAATGCTTTTTGCCTGAGAGTTTTATACGATTTATGTCCCAGAATCTAAAATGTTGTTTATACAAAAAAACATCATATCGATTATGGATAAAAGTCTATTGTATTAAACAGACAAATTTGAAAAATTAAAATCTAAAAATTCTTTAAAAAATACCTTAAATTCTTGGAAAAATTAAATATGTTTAATAGTGTATTTAGACTGGACAAAAACTAGTAGTTTTTGGCCATTTTTAGGTTTTGAGCTGAAAACTACAAAATTAATTTAGATTTTCCATACAATTTTCATACAAACTGAAAACCAAGTAAAAATATCTGAAATGTGAATTTTTGATACACCCGGTATCATTTATAATTAATTTTCGAGACACCCTGTTACAACGAATATAGAAGTAAAACAAGTGTCAAAAAAATTCTTTTGATTTTTTAAGAATATCTCTGTTTTAGTTTGAAATTGTGTGTTGTTATTAATTATTAAATGTATTAATATTTTTTTTTACATTAATTTAACAATAAAACAAATAAAGAAAAGTGTGTAATAAAAAAGTGATGTGACAAAGAAAAACGAAATAACCAGTGTAAATGACTTGGCTTTTGTATTCAGTTTTGTACAAAAACCATGTGGTTTTTGCTCAGTCTAAATTCAGTATAAGGTTCGATTGTTTTGTTTAAATAATTTAATAACAATTGAACGTTTTATTTGTAAAAGTCCCTGAATTCTGAGAATTTTTCTTGACATTTATACAAAAGCAATCCAAGAATTTTTAAAAACAGTTGTTGTTAGTGCTATTTTTTATATTTAATTCCAGTTTTTATGCGGATAATGTTCATTTTAAGCAAATTAAATAATCTCTACTACCTTTTTCAATATTTTTTCCAGTTGGGGATTTTTTGGGGATATTTTTAGATTTGTTTGGGGACAACGAAAAAAAGTATCTGGCAAGCCTGACTGTACTGCATTGTGTTGTACTCGTATCAGGAAAATATGATATGGGCAGAAGGAAAAATAGAGGATGACAATTAGGTTGAAATTCTGCTAATTTTAAGTATCAGAGAAAACATCTGCGGGCAGTTTACGGCTACCTCGACATATAAGCGAATTCTCATTGTATAGCGTTGTGCTCTCCTTACGGTCAGCATGCACCAACTCAAAAAACTTGTGAACGATGGTTTGCGCGATTCAAAAGTGGTTATTTCGACACAGAAGACAAGGAGATGCCTGATCAGCCGAAAAAGTTTAAAGATGAGGAATTGGAAGCCTTACTCCATGAAGATTGTTGTCAAACGTAAGAAGAACGTGCATTATCATTGGGAGTCAGGCAACAAGTCACTTCCCTATATTTAAAAGCATTGGGATTCATTCAAAAGAAAGTTGGAAATGCTGCTTGAACGCTACAAAAAGAAGTCATTTTTGCATCGTATTGTTACTGGTGATGAAAAATGGATACATTACGATAACCCCCAGCGCAAGAAATCATATGTAAAGCCAGGCCAACCAGCCAAATCAACGCCGAAGCCGAATATCCATGGCGCCAAGGTAATTCTCTGGATTTGGTGGGATTAGAAGGGTGTTTTGTATTATGAGCTGTTAAAATTGTGTCAGAGGATCCCAGGGGACCTGTACCGAACACAATTGATTCGTTTGAAGAGAGCAATCAACGAAAAACGACCAGAATATGCGACCAAACATGAGTCAATAATCTTCCATCATAACAACGCTCGGCCAAATGTTGCAAGACCGGTCAAAACCTATTTGGAAAACAGTGTATGGAAAGTTTTGGCTCACCCGCCTTATAGCCCAGACCTTGCCTCTTCTGACTACCATTTGTTTCGATCGATGCAGAACGCCATTACTGGAATACGCTTCATTTCAGAACAGGGTATCAGAAATTGGCTTGATTCATTCTTTACCTCAAAACCGGAGCAGTTCTTTTGGCGCGGAATCCATATGCTACCACAAAGATGGGAAAAAGTAGTGGCTAACGATGGACAATACTTTGAATAATGTATTAATTCATTTTGTTATTATAATAAATTCATTTTTCAAGCAAAAAAATCGACATTATTAACTTGTATACCCAATATTAACAGTAGCACCCTTTTTAGGGAACATTGGCAACCTTCCAGTATGGTATAGACGACTTAACTTCGAATAGCTCTGTTTCAGCACTCATGCTGATATATCATACAGCTACCTGACTGCGTTCCAACAGTTGTGTGAAAAATTTGCAAGTTCTGTATAAAAATTAAACTTATTCGTATATAAAATTATATTTCCATTACGGATAATTTGTTTTAGGCATAGAAATATACGTGGCCAATATCGATATTTAAACCGAACCTAATGCATTTATTTTTAAAGACTATGAATCGAAGCATGGGAATGGTTAATGCAATTATTTCTCTGCAATCTGAAGTCGATCTCTTGCTATATTTTCTCAAATCTTTTTCAACTGGATATTTCTTGGAAGAGTTATTTAAAAAACTAAACATAAAATATTTCTATGATGTAAAATTCGTTTTCATTAACTGATAATAATTGTACATTTTAAAAACTATATATGGAATTTTTCACCCCATCGTTGGGCGCCATTTAAAATATCTGTAGTATCTCACAACAAAAAGCCAAATTTTATGGATAAAATATGTAAAAAGATATTTATTCTCATATTAATCGACTTGAGCTTTATGAGAAATTTAACTTTAATATCACTTTGCATATGATTTATTCTGAAATCTATACAAAATCCTTGCTACGGCTACTTGGGCGCCATTGATGTTTGTAATGACATTTTTTACCAACCATGGAAACTATAAACTTTACCTAGAATAGTTGAATCAAACATTTCTTTAGAATTTGAAATCGATTTTGTCTTCCAAATTCTATGAAATTTTTGTTTTATGAAAATTTCTTAGACAAATTAAATAACATATGCTTTATGGAGAATTTTTTCGTTTTTACTACCATTTAAAGTAAAAGTGATTTTATCGAAACTTCAAAGCAAAATGTTCTGTTTTAATGAATTATTTTTCTGTATAATATCTTCTACTGTCGGTTCTAACATCTATGATTTTTGTTTAAAATTGTCCCCAAAGCAACTGTTTCCAAGGATTCAAAGTAGAACTGCTTCCCCCAGAATTAGTTCTCGAATTAGTTCCAGAAATGATTTTCAGTAAGTTTTACTTTACATTACAGTTTCGTGGAAGGGGTTCTGAAACAAATTCCATGAAATCTCCTCTATTGGAAGGCAACTGATTTCTCGACGGAAATTATAGACTGTCTCGTTTGGCGCCACTTTGAAATCAAATAAATTCCAACAACTAAACCTAATAGCAGAAGGCTATAAGACTGGGAAATCAAAGGCCTTGCAACTCTCTCAATATTTTTTATTTGAAAAAATATTAGGCGGCTTGGAACAGGAACGAACTCCGACTGGTTAATCAGGGATGGAAAGGCTCACTTAATCGGGCTGTTATACCAAAAAATGTTCGATCGCTCTTACATATTTAAAAATGTAAGTAACTAAAAAATAGCTTTCTCTTTGACTCGTTAAAAAACATAAAAATTAAATATTTAGATATTAGCAAATATTAGCACAAATTGCGAAAAAAAACATTTGCAAAAAGCGAAATTTTTGGAACAATATATTCGCTTGCAGAATGTCGATCGCTGATTACTTTTTTTAATTCATTTTCTGTACCATAAAGCCTTTTTCGAATTCCGCCGTTATTTTGCAATTTTTAAGTGCGGTTTCTTTTAATATATAACCTAGGGATTAAATTTTTGTACCATAAAGCCTTTTTTCAAATTCCGCTATTATTTTGCAATTCTTTACGTGCGTTTTTTTTTAATTTATAATCTAGGGGCTATAATATACATTTCAGACAACAAAGTTTGGTGGCTAGTTGCAAAAAAAATCGCGAAAAATAAAATTTGCAAAAAGGAAAATTTTTGCATCAATATATTTGTTTGTAGAATCTAAATCGCTGATTACGTTTCCTAATTAATTTTTTGTACCACAAAGTCTTTTTTCGCGTTCCGCTTTTATTTTGCAATTTTTTAAGTACGTTTCTTTTTAATTTATAATCTAGGGACTATAATACACATTTCATACAACAAAGTTTGGTGGCTAGTTGCAAAAAATATCGCGAAAAATAAAATTTGCAAAAAGGATAAATTTTTTCATCAATATATTTTTTTTTTGCAGAATGTAAATCGCTGATTAAGTTTTTTAATTAATTTTTTGTACCATAAAGCCTTTTTTCGCTTTCCGCGATTATTTTGCAATTTTTTAAGTGTGATTTTTTTAAATTTATAATCTAGGGTCTATAGTAGCAATTTTATATACAAAAGTTTGGTGCTTAGTTTGCAAAAAAAAAAAAAAAATAAATCGCAAAAAAAATATTTGCAAAAAGGAAAATTTTGCGTCATTGTATTCATTTGCAGACTGTTGATCGCTGATTGAGTTTTTTAATTATTTTTTTCTACCACAAAGTCATTTTTCGCGTGCCTCTGTTATTTTGCAATTTTTTAAGTGCGGTTTCTTAAATTTATAATCTACGGATTATAATGCCCATTTCATAAAACAAAGTTTGGTGGTTAGTTGCAAAAGAAGAACATTTTGGCATCGTTTGCAGAATGTAAATCTTTTAATTAACTTTTTGAACCCCAAAGCCTTTTTTCGCATTCCGGTATTATTTTGCAATTTTTTACGTATGGTTGTTTAAAATTCATAATCTAGGGCTATAATACTGTTGGAATAGTATAATTCGATAGTATAGTTCCATTCTTGATTTTTATAACCAAATTATTATTTTCCATCCCTGGTTACAATCGATTTTTTGAGTCATACAAAGAGCGAACATAATGACCCTGCAAACATTTAAAAGATACCTTCCAAGAAGATATTTCATTTGAATGAAAATAATCAAGTAGTATTTACTTTGAAATTGTCTTCCTTTTATTACTTGGAAGATAATTCGACGATATTTGGAAAAAAGTAATTAAAAAATTTTATCTTTTGTCATAACTTTTTATGACAATATTTCGGCAATATCATCTTTGTATCATTTGGAAGATAAAGCAAATTTGTTTGAAATCTTTTATCAATTTGGAAAAAATTAAAACTAAATTTGTACAAAAACAATCAAAAGATATATAGGAAATAATCTCGTGAAAAGTTAAGATTAATTGCGCGGAAAAAATCGGCTAAGATGAAATCAAAATAATTTATAAGTTGGTCAATGGGTTATGTATGCAGATATTGTTTTTCAGGCTTAAATTTAATAATGAAAAAATTAAATTGTTTTTTTATTGTACTGGGAGTTTATTTAGCGATATCCCTTTTATCTTCCATATGAGTTATTGCTTTCATATTGCCTGGAAGTATTGTTTTAGTGTAACAGTTGTTTCCGACGGAGGAAACTTCCGGAATACGAAATTGATATTGCCGGCAATAAATGTTTTCTTCCTGGCGATATGTTCGGAGAATATTCTTCGTGTTACCATGTTTGCTGGGTGATATTGGTTTGAGTATGTTCCTGTTCCAAGGCACATAATAGAACAAATGCTTTCTCAGTGATAGAGAGTCCCCCAATCTCTTTATTATGTATACTCTTTGGGGAAATGCAATCCCTATAGGATCGCACTTCGGAGAAAATAAGTGCATAAATGATAGCATGATGCACGCGAATATAAGGGTATTTTCGTTGAAAAAATTAAAAATGTTAATAACAAGGCGAAAAAATCCCAAAATTATGAGAAAAAAATTGTCTCCTTTTAGCTTGATTAACTTTTCCCAGCAATTTTCAATAGCTTTTACCCTTTTTATAGTAAGAACTATTTAGCTCCTCAAAATAGCCACCAACCGCAGATTCTACCTCTTCATTGTTGCCAAATCCTTTATTTTCCAAAAAATAATCCGAGGGAGCTAAATATGCCGAATAAGGTGTGTGATGAAGTAATTCGAACTTGAATTCATTGGTTTTGGTCATCAAAATGGTGGATGTGTGAATTGGTGCAATCCATAGTTTCCAACAGTACGAGATTGATTTATAGTTGTTTGTCTCGTTGGGCGCCATTGGTATTTTAAATAAAAACATTTCCAACAATTGTACTTAATATGTAGATTTCTATTTGGAAATCATGAATGGAATCGATAGTTCTCAGCACTACAATATTGATTTGTTACTTTCAAGTTTTTTTAAATGTTCACTGAAAATTTTTTTAGGAAAATTTTCCTTTCTCATTCTAATATTAATTAAGATTTTCTTATAAAAAATCACTTTTCAATCTCCATTTTCCTACGATTTTACATAGATTTAAAAAATTGAAGTTTTAAATCCTGTTACAAACTAAGGATTTCATTTTGTCTACTTTTGTTTCCTCCTCTTAGTTAAGGGCTTTTAATTTGAATTTTTTTCTTTCAACATGCATGCATGCCTGTTGCATGAAAAAAATGCAAATTTTTTTTCCCTCTGTTTAGAAGAAGAGTGTATTTTTTCATAGTCTGGTTTTAGAGCTTGCATATAAATACACAAAGAAAAGAGCATTCTTCTCTTGTTGATTTTTTTTTTTATATTTGGTGTGTGTAAATTGGATGGTTGTAATATGACGAAACTACATATGAAATGATATTGCAGGCAACATTGTTGGTCATGGTAGTAGGCTGTTTAGTTTGTTTATTTTTTTCGGTGTCTGGTCTATAAATGAAACACTGCTGTAGCTGATATTGCTGCTTTTGGGCTTTTTGTTGTTGTTGTTGTATATACTAATGGCATGCATATAGTGTATATAGCAGTACAACTACATTTGCAACTTGCAGACGCAGTATTTAATCTAACCAGACGTTTTGGGATTGGGTGAAAGGCCATACTCTTCTTCTGGTGTATTTTTTTTATGGCAACACTATTTAGTAGTATGGAATGGGTTGTATGTGGTGCATACAACGATATGGTTGAATAAATGAAAGAGGTCTTCGTCTGTGCCTGTGCCATTTTATCGGTTGCAGCAATGTATAGTCTACTATATGTTGTTATTATAGTCACAGTGTGGGTTTCATGCAACCAACAATGCTTTTTCTGTTGTTACTACTATACACATACATACTCATATATATATGCATATATGGACAGTGTTTTTTTCACATGTATTTGATGTGTTATGATAGCATTTTGTTGTTGGTATTTTTGTTGTTTTCTTATATTTTTTGCCCATAAATTGCATTAATATTGTTTGTTGATTTTTGTGGAGAACAAAAGTCATATCTTTAGCAACATTTCACATTTTTTTGCAGTAAAAGTATTGGTTTTTACTTGCATGCATGTTGTTGATTGGTTAAAAATGGTTGTTGTCATCATATCCATAAAAAAGCAGGGGTAATAAACAAAATGGATGTTGAATTTTTGAAATTAATCATTTAAAATATTTTCTTAAAAGCAAACCCAATAACAATAGAAGTTTTCTTAAAAAGAACCAAACAATTATTGAAAGTTAGTGAAAATTCTAATTTAAAAAATGTTTTTTAAGATTAAGCTAAGATATCCATTAAATTATATCGTATCTGAATATTAGACTTACATTCATTGGTCTCCCAAGTTGGGCGCCAAAATAAAATATCGATCGAATTGTGTAAGCGAACTTACAGGAATATTTATAAGATTTTCCAAAGGTGTTAAAATCTTTAACACCTTTGGAGAATTCTAATTTTAACGATGTGTTTCAATATTTGTCTAAAACTGCATTAAATTACTGGTATATCGTATCTGAATATTATACTCACAGCCAAATGTAAAATATCGAGCCCCCAAAATTGTGTGAGCGAACTTAAAGGAATATTTGTCAGATTTTCCAAAGAAGTAAAAATCCTTAGCTCCTAAAAACTAAATTCATTTAAACCTGACCGTTAAATCAAATATAAAATTTTTAAAACAAAAAAGTACTTAGAAGAAAGAATAAAATATTCAATATATATTCAACACAAAAGTACCTGATTCTACAATCCCACTCACTCAGTCACCACTGTGGGTTAAAACTCGATTAGCTTATAAGCCCGGTACTATGTTATCAATAGTTCTAAATGTCAAAATTTATTTATAAGAAGATTTAATTCTTTTTTCTAAAAAGTTTCTCCTGTAAATATTTGTAAGCTTTTTGTAGTATTTCTTCAAATTCAAGTTTCAGAGTTCTAGCATAAATTGTTTGCACAGGTCATTGAAGGGGACACTTTTTCCCTTTTGAACCCTATTTATACCATATTTTATATTATAAAAAAATCTAGAAAGTATATCGTCATATACACAAGGATTAAACGACTCGAATTACCAACTTGCACAGATAGTGACTCGACCGAGAACCAGCGTTCTATCTCATAAAAACTTGAACTTCCTTTTTTGCCCTGGGGATGTCGACAGAATATTCTACAATATTTACTCAAAGGTGCCATAGATTATTCTTGAAATCTATTTATTTACGACTCGGCGACACTACCACCCAGCAAAAACAGAGATGCCAGAGCAGTACAAAACGCACTACAATTAATGATCTATTTCGTACTTCTTTTTTTAACAGAAACACTACTGATTTTAACATTGAGTTACCATAGAAGAGGAGTACTCCCACTTCAACATTTTTTCAGTACTTTTTGAACTAGTGCAAAGGAATCTCATTTTCATCAATTGAAAATTTAAGAAAGAATTTCCGCAAAGAGAAATTATAAATTTTTTTTATTTAAAAATTTTTTTTTTATTGCCGCTACCGGGTATCGAACTTAAGACCTCAAGATTGCTAGTGTAGCTCTCTACCGCTGAGCTATTCTTTGATATGAAAGTTGATTGGCATAAAAACACCACTTTGTTATTGCGAAATATTCTGTCTTATCCTCTTCAATAAAAGTACTTTTTAAACAATTGCAAAAGGTGCACTACAATTCAGTATTTTTCCCAGTACTATTTTCATAGGTCAATAAAAAGCGATTTGCATCATTTTTATTTTATATATTTTCAAAAATTGAAAAATTAAAAAAAAATATTGAATTTAAAAAAATTAATTAAATATATATATATATAAAAAAATTAAAAAAAAAACTAAATAACTATTGGTTCCGCCAGGAATCGAACCCGCGATCATTTATTTGCAAATTAATTGTATCAAAATCAGTTTTTAGCACCACTTTTAGAGCAATAATGCTTTAGAAGCTATAATTAAGTGATTTTCTGGATGTTGTTCAGAATTACTTTTAAAAAAGCTGAAAAAATATTCTAATGGATAGGTTGGTAGCAATGAAAGAAGTGATTTTTTTGAAGTTTTTCAGAATTACTTCTAAAAACGCAGTAAAATACATTTACAGATCCTTTGAAGCAATGAAAGAAGTGGTTTGTAAAGCATGAATTCCATTTTTTTTGCTCGGCACCTTCGCCGAAACTTCAGTGGTTAATTAAGGCAGCGACACTTAGAGCTCAGGAAATTCTTATTGGCTGCGATTCAAACTCTCACCGCATAACTAGAGGTCGTTTAGACTGCCACAAACGAGTGGAAGCATTGCGTGAATTTCTCAATGGCATTAACCTTTTTACGCTTAAAGTTGGGAACTCACCTACGTTTGTTAACAAATTAAGGGAAGAAGTCATATACATTACTATTTGTTTAGCAAAAATAGTGGCCGAGATCCAAAACTGGTACGTCTCGAATATATTTTTTTATTGATTTTCGGTAGACATTATTTGAACTGGCACACCCACCACCGGTGCCATATTGGTCTCGAAATAAGACTAGGACAAACTACCCTAACTTCAGGATTATTCTACAAAACCGATTTAACACTCCTGAAGCTTATTTTTAGGAGAGGAATGATATCGACAGACATGATAACGAATAATCTTATTAAAATGTTTGAGGACAAATGAAATCTTCTCGGGAAAGCCCTGGCGAGGCGGGGAACAGGTCAAACTCATAAAAGACATTAGGAATACTGGGACGCCTACCACAGGAAGCTCAGGGATTATAGGGGGAAGATTCGAACTGTAAAGCGCAACTCCTGGAAACTTTTCTGTTAACAGGTGTATAGCATAAACGACGTCTTGAAGATTAAGAAATTCTTATCCAAGACCCATACGCAGCCCGAAATCCTTATCGATGGAAAGGGATGCAAGGCACACTCGTTGGACAAATCTTTAAGGATTCTTATAGAGAAATGAAATCAATTTCTTGACGGAAACGCTGGAGTCAATGTAGGGCAACAAGTTGGACAAATTTGGAACAAAATGTTGAGCCCAGTGATATCCAGCAGGCTGGAGCAAATTAGGGATGTCAGGTTGCACCAAATGAGGGACAACATCGTCCCGAAAGTGCACATTATTTTTGCCATAGAACGAATCTTGTGAAGAGTATCTTCACTTCTTATTCCTCTTTTTAAATCTAACTTCTTTTTCAGTCTAAACTTAGGGACATATATTTTAAATTTCTAGGCAAAGGGGTTTGAACAATACATTAAGGGGCAGACTTGTTCCACCTTTGCCTCTCCCGTAAAAATTTCTAGGAATCCCGTCTTATGCCAAATTTCAAGTTGCTGGCTTCAGCGGATTGGACTAGTAAGTAGGCACTTTTCCCTTTTCAAACCCCTTTTGCTACACGTTCTTATTCTAAAAAAAATTTCCTTGAATAAATTTGACCAAATCGCAAAAAATCACGTTTTTAAAATTTTAGATTTTTAACCAAATGGGTTTAGACAGCCCGTTAAGATGTAGACTTAAAATTCGGAGGAGGCCCCTTTGTGCCCCTCCCCGTAAGCATTTGGAAAATCCTGCCTTTGCTTATGTTTATGCCGTCGGAGAAACCTATATAAAAAATTTAAACTTCCTAGTTTCTGTGATTTGGGCAGGCCGTCAAAGGGGGGAGTTTTTGCCTTTGTGAGCCTTCCATTCCCAGAAATTCCGACTTATCGGGTATCTGCGACCGAGGGCGTCCATCACACCAAATTTCAACTTCCTAGCTCCAGCAGTTTGGGCAGGCCGTTAAGGGGGCCTTTTCACTCCCCATTTTTCAACATTCCTGTCGAGAATTTCAAAAAGTACCTTCCCGATAAGTTTTCTTATACTCCAAAGAACAGATGTTTTAAATTTCAGGTTTCTAGCCGAAAGGGTTTTGGCAGGTCGTCAAGGGGGAGACTACATACCAAATTTCAACTTTCTAGCTCCAGCGGTTTGGGCTGGACGATGTTGAGTCAAATATTATTGTGGTGATTAGGGAAGCCGACTTACTGCTTTTCCCGCTACATCTGTCCAAAAACGAGAAAAATATTATTTTACGCATAACTGAAAAAAGCGCTAAAGTGGTGCTTTTCCAAAATTTATTAAGTGCTTTTTGCTAAAAAAAAAACTATATATAAAGGTTCCCCCAAAGCTGGCTTTTTAGCACGCTACAGGTCGCAAATTCGACACATGGGCTCCTGGACATAGCCAATTGAAAAAATTCGTCCAGGTTTTGACCTTATGCCCGTATAAAAATGGGCATTAGACCATGCCGCCAAAAAAAAATTTGCCGTACACCTTGATTGATTCTCGAAAGGATCGGTCCATATTTGTACCTCTCGCCCACATGGACTATATTTTCGATTTTCTCTTAAATACACTTAACATTAGATAAAATCAAAATTTCTTGCCATTGCGTAAGTTGTTCTTGTTAAAGCTGTTTTTCACGTGGAAAAATTTTAGCCGAACTTTAAATCCCTCAAATTGCAATTTAATTTAAACAAATGAAAAATTTTTTAATTCTATAACAAAGACACAATTACAATAAACACAAAATGTCACTTTTTTCCAAGAAAAATAATAGTCTTTTACATTAAATTTGAGTGAAAACAAACTCTACACAATTTTCACGTGAAACTGATTGTCGCGAAAAATCATTTTTTATATGGAGTATAACAGATTTTTCATGTGAAACTCAAACAACTTACGGTGCTTTACGTGGAAAAATTTTATTCGCACTTTAATGGTCTAAAATTATAACTTCAATTTTGAAAACTAACATTTTTTTATTATAAAGACATAATCACAATAAACACAAAATATCACTTTTTGACATGAAACTCACTTTCATGTGAAACTTATTGCTGTGAAAAATCATTTTTTATATGAAGTATAACAGTTTTTTCTCCATGTGAAATGGAAAAAAGCATACTGCATTTAAGTACCGCAAAGCACCGTAAGTTTTTTCGATTTCACGTGAAAAAACTGTTATACTCCACATAAAAAAATGATTTTTCACAATAATTAGTTTCACGCGAAAATTGTGTAGAGTTCGTTTTCACGCAAATTTAATGTAAAATATTATTATTTTTCTTGGGAAAAACTGACATTTTGTATTTATTGTGATTGTGTCTTTGTTATAAAATTAAAAAATTGTTAATTTTTATAATTTCAATTGCAATTTGAGGCCTTCAAAGTTCGAGTGAAAATTTTCCACGTGAAAAACAACTTACGGCTTAAGACTATTATATTTCTTGGGAAAAACTGACATTTTGTATTTATTGTGATTGTGTCTTTGTTATAAAATTAAAAAATTGTTAATTTTTATAATTTCAATTGCAATTTGAGGCCTTTAAAGTTCGAGTAAAAATTTTCCACGTGCAAAAATAAATTAAGGTGCTTTAATAGACAAATTTTGACACAAATCCATTCCCTGTGGTGTAATGGTTAGCGCGTTGGACTATTACACGTGAGGTTGCAGGTTCGAGCCCCAGCCAAGGCAACATCAATTGATGAAAAATAGTAATATGTATGAGTTTTTTCTATCCCTCATACATATCGCAGCGTCCTCCTTCGGTGTTCCCATAGCACTTAACCCCACCGAAGTAAAATAATATAACAGGGCTATGAACTAAAAAACTTCAACAAATTTCGCCAACTCACCACAACAACTGTTCTAAAAATTCAACATCTCGCGCAATTACAGTGTTGCCATATTTGAAGCCCTTTATCTTTCACCACCATTCACTTCTTCTCTATCCCCTGAGTGTTGCTTCTCTTTAAAAAAAAAAAAAAATCCATTTTCAAAGATTAGTTGGCTTCTAAATTTAACTTTTCTACTCGTTTTTCCCTAAACTTTTAATTTTTAATGGAATATTTTTTTTTAGAAAAAACTTGAGGTTTGTTACAGCTGGTCACCTTAAATGCTGATTGCTGTAATTATTTCCAGCAAAATGGTCAGTTGCAATGAAGCGAATGTCGAAACATTTTTTACCCCTGAATCTGTTTTGCCTCTTGTTCTATCATCGCTAATACGAATATTTATTTAAATATTTAAAATTGCTCCGAAAGCAGCAGGCTCTTTAAGTACAAGTTGTGGAACAAATTTAAGAATTAGTTCAAGGTTAGTTAGAAATTATATTTACGTTTAGAGGAACTGGTTCCGAAATTAGTTATATCGCACAGCTATAAGCTGGCTCGTATTTGGTATATCCTGGTTTACATGGTCCTTGCTACAAGTAGCACAAGCAGTTCTAAAAAACGTGGTATAGAAACAGTTCTATAAAATTTTTGTGAACATTAATGAATTTTTGCATAAAATCAATGAAGCTTCGCTGAAACTCATTTATAGAAACTATTCTTTGAATTAATGGAGTTTTTTATGAAATGTTGTGAAAAATTTCCATTTTATTTTATTTATTAAAAATGTTTCTTACACACAATAAAAAAGTTTCATTAAAACTAGTTCCATTAAAGTTACGAAGCGTTTTCATTAAATTTCAGAAATTTTGTATTCACTGCATTAGCTTACTTAAAATTTCATTAAAAATAGGCTAACAAAATCCTCTCTGCGTGAAATATATTTCCCACCTAGCAGTTAAGGAACGTTCATAAATAAGATTTTTAAACTCATAAAAATAATAATTGTTTTTTTAAACAATCTTTTTTTTTTTTTTTTGGTACAAAATATTAACTTTTAGTGATACAAATTGTGCCAACAATCGAAAAATTTGTCTTAAAATGAGTTATAATTTTTCAGACTCATGAAAGACATCAAAATTATTCAAATTTATGGGGGAAATTCTTTCTTTTTCCTAAATCATTCACTTTTTTTCTGTTCGATTTATAAAATTGATGGAGTTAACAAGTGAATTAATTCATTTGATTTAATAAAAAGAACTATAGCAATTAAATTAATTCTTTGAATTTGTTGTTTGATGAATGCGTTCAGTTAAACAAATTCAGTGAATTACTTAAGAAAAGGAATTCATTCAGTTCTAGAGAAAATTGAATTCGATTTGAGTCAGTAACATTTAAATTTGCAATTTGAAAATTTTGAAAATTTAAAAACAAAATGTGAATTTTTTCAATAAAATATAATAAGTCCAAAAATAAATCCAATCATTTAAAAAAGGCCTATTATGTTTAGGCCTGTATTCACAATTTCTTTTAATTGAATCGATTACGATACGAATTTTGTTTAATAAACCTCCTTTATTTATATTAAGCATTTAATTATAATTTCCATTTAAAAAAAAAATTATTTAAAAAAATATTAATCTGGCCACCTTAAATAATATTAATTTACTATGAGCACTCAGAGATAAGAAAAAGCTATTATTTCTCTTTCAAGACCATAAAGCTCTCATAAATTTTAGCTAATTAACAACAACATGAATATGGAAAAAAGCTTTACTAGTTTAACTAGATCTCTGAGTAATCGGCACGAGACACACACACACACAGTGGGTGTTTGTATCTATGAGATTTTTTATGAACAAATTATCAGCGTATGCAGCAATAAATGCTGTAGTATAAGTATAATTTTTTTTTTATTAAATTTGAGTGAATTTTTTTTTTTTGCTTTAAATTTGCAATTGCGTGATGTGATTAAATATCTTTTTTTGTATTTAATTTTTTGATTTGCCGATCGCCATTATTGCGCATTAAGAAATTAAGTTTTGGCGAAATAAAGAAGAAAATGACAAAAGGGGGAGTTTTTATTATTTTGTTAAAACAGATGAATTTTTATTTCTTTTCTTAAGAACAAACGAATTAAAATATTAATTTTTAATATAAATATTATTGATAAAAGGATGCACAATAAAATTCAACTTAAAAAAAAAAAATAAATTAATGTTAAACTGCACTTTTTCGATAATAAAATTATAAAAACCTTAACCTTAATTAAAAAATCATAATAAAAAATGTCCTCCCAATTAAGTGATATAACCCAGCAATATTTTCTAGAAAAACTAGGAATTGTCTGAAGTTCAAATTTAAAGTTTCAGTAGAAGTTATAGTGATCAATTCCATTGGGTCTTTCAGTGTGTTTTTAAAGTATTAAAATCGTAAAAAAAATGTTTCTACCCAACCATCCGAATATCCCTGGGGGAAAAAAATATCTGCTAAATAGATGCACAAGATGGCTGATTTTTAACTGAAAATTGTATAATTATCCTTAGCCTTTTGTTACTAAAAATCAGCAAAATCATTGGACATTTTTAAAAGTTAGGACACAAATTGGAATGGGATATGAAACCTATAAATTGGTATGCCCTTCCCTCAAATTTAATTGTGGAAATTTGTAATGATTTTAGCTAAATAGATGGGCAGCATGGCTAATTTTTTGGCTAAAATTTATACAAATATACTCTGCATTTTGTTAATAAAATTCAGTAAAATCGTTGTAATTTTTTCAAAAGTTAAATATAATAGAAATATAAATATTTCCTTCCCTCAAGTTTTACTGGGATATAATGTAATTTTTACAATTTAATGTCATAAAAAAAAGGATCAAAAATATTACACCAACTTAAAAAAAAATAACAACAAAAGAATATTTAATATTTTAAGCCACCATCACCATCATCACTATTGTCTCACTGCATTGCCTGATAAAAGTCAATGATCTTACGCATATGACTTAAAAGTATAGCGTTTTTTAAACCTTTAAACCCCAAAATAATAGCTTAAAACAAAAACAAAATAAAAATACTTAACTCGTAAAGATCAAATGCGATATAAGGACAATAATATTAAGTTTTATAGCCCAACTTCAGTATTATCCTTTCTTTTTATTTCGACTTATTACAAATTTTTAATGTTATTCCTTTGAATACATGAAACAGTTTTTCTTAAACAAACGAATTGTTAAATTAACGATCACCTTAATACAATGCTGCCGACACACGAAGAATACTACAGACTAAGTGGATACAAAGAAAACGATAAAATTACACGCAATTGCCAAAAATAAAAAAGGATTCTTCCTCAAAACAACAGATACAAAATAATAAATTGTGGGAATAGTGAGTAAAGAACGAATTGAAAATACACTAAGTCAGCGGAATTGAAATACATAACTTATGATCTTACTCAATTTTTATCATTCTCCTTTAACTTTTTTACCTCATCGGTACGGTGTTGTCCAACGCGATGTCTACATTGACTGGCCTACTAGCTACATCATTGTGGTCCTTAGGTTAGCTATACCTAGCCCTCTACTGTACTAGAATCGATTTCACAATCTTCTTTTCCTTATATAGTTGACAAAGTTGTTCGTTGGTTCTCCTGATTGTACTCGCAAGGGACTGCAAATCGTTTTGCTACACACTCGAAGCTTAGCTACATCAGTTTAAAATAATACGTTGGGCGCCATTTTCGTTTTGACTTAAGGAACACTGTAATTTACGTAAATGTGGATTACAAAAACACTGAAAAAATAGTGCCAACCAAATTAAAAATTGTATTTTAGTTGCCACAACTAATAAATTCGGTTAGCACAACCAATATCAAATGTGATTTCTGCATATTTTGGGTGTTGCAACTAAATAAAATTCAGATACATTAACCGAATTTTTGTTGTGAAAACCAATACTTAGCAGTACCAAGCGGTTTTAGTCGTAGTAATTGAATTTCACTTGGAAATTTACAAAATCAATTGACAAAAATGATTCAGAATCGAATTTGTTTGCTTAGAAGAAAAGAATTTAATGTGATAAGTAAACTCAGATTTTTATGAAATTCGTATATATGACAGAGAATGGGAATCTAAGACCAACTTCCTTCATTATTTTGGGCATCTCGTGGATTTAGGGGTTAAAAAGGGCAAAAAAAAAAAATCTGCCATTTTTGGTCAGAAACATTCGATATAAAAACTGAGCTCTTCGCCAGCCCTGGGCGATCTCAGATATAAGATAAAGATAGGATATCGATCTAGCTTAAAGGTCAAGTTGAAACGTTGTACTCTATTCCAAAGGCTTTTTAAATAGGGACGAGTAGATTTTCCCATTTAATGCCGCTTATGTTTTATCTCCTGTTATTTATTTTTTTAGACAATAAGGAAAAATCTGACAAAATTACTGACACTTTAGAAAACATTGTTTTCTATTGCTGTTTATACATGAATGGATGTCACTTCATTGCTAGATCTGTCAAAAGATGACAAAGAAAATTGTGGAAAATTTTTTGTTGTTGTTTTATTCTTTGATATTTTAAATGTTTAATAACGCTCCTAGACGAGAACAAGAAATTCTCATTGAGTTTGTAATTTAACTTAACAAATATTTCCAGAAATTCTAAAAACGTCGTCCCCTGACGATTTCCTTAGGCAAGAATGAAATCCGGATAGGGACATGCCTGCAACGGATTATTTTTCACAATTTGTTATATACGTTTGGGATTTTAGCATATTTAATTCCTTTAATGAAAAATCGAAATATTTTTGTTATTCCTAAAATTTTAGAAAAGATTCATGATTAGTTTGGACTGTAAAACTGCTCCTATTTGTGCTAATGCTTATTCGATTTTATCAAGGGATTGTCTGGACTTTTTTCGATATTCATAATAGTTCGGCTTTGAGATGACGTTTTTGGAAGAGCTTTTTCACCTTTATTTCAAATATTTCACATAAGTGGAAATCTTGGGTCCACGACATAGGCAATATTTTTATTTTCTTAAGGAGCTTAAGGCTGTGTACAAATAAATATAAAGTTAGGAAATATTTTTTTACAAAAACGGGTTCAGTATAAAGCTAGGAAATATTTTTTTACAAAAACGGGTTCAGTTTTGCGTACACTTTTTAAAGCTTAAATTATTTTGGAAGTAAATTGCTGCGAAATAAGGTAATTTTAAGTAAAAGTCTATTTTTAATAGATTTTTATACTTCAAATCCACGTCCAAACTAAGAAGAAAGGTATCCCAATGGGTTCTCTCCGATCTTAGTAAGATACTGATAAGTGATAGGCAGCATTCCATTTCTTTCATCCGCCTTGTTCCCCATTCCATTTCATTTCTCAATTTTAGTGTTCCAATTCCACTCGTTCCCCGTTGCATACTCCAGGAAACACATTTAAAATTTCAGATTTCTAGTCAAAAAGGTTTGGGCAGAATGTTAAGGGGAGACCTACCCTTCTTGCCACGTTCCGTAGGAATTTTCAAAAATCCAGCCTTAGCGAATGTCTACCCTGGAGGATAAACCTACATACAATATTTGAACTTACCAGTTCCAGCGGTTTGGGCAGGCCGGCAAGGGGGACACTTTTTCCTTTGTCCCGCTCCCAGTAGGAATGTCCAAAAATCCCGCCTTAACGAGTGTCTATGGAGGAGAAAGAACCTTCATACCAAATTTCAACTTTCTAGCTCCAGCAGTTTGGCCAGGCCGTTAAGGAGGCACTTTTCCCCTTTTTAACCGCCATTGGTGCAGCGTTCCTGACCAAATTTTCAAAAAATGTCGTATCGCTGTGTTAGCCAATACTTCAACAAGCAAATTTTTTAAATTTCAGATTTTTAGCCACATTTAAAATATATTTGAAAAGTTAAAAAATTTTTTTTTATCTGGGCACCCTAATATAGAGCATAAGAACTGGCCTTAATCGGTAAAATTTTAATTTTATTCGAATATGAAAAAATTCGAATAATTATGTATGTGATAGTTTCAATGATTAAAAAACTTTTAACAATTAATTAAAATCCAATACACTAATATTATTTTAAATTTGTATCCGCCATTTTGAGTTTCTCACTTTTGATTTCAGAATCGCGTCTAGCTACCGAAAACAATAATTATTGTAAAAAAAATATTTTCTGCCATAAAGCCTCCGCCATTTTGAATTCCAAAACTTTTTTTTTGAGATTCGTAATTAGGTATTCTAAATTCTTTATAAACCATCGATTTAAATCTAAAATATTAATATTTTAAAATTTATGACCGCCATTTTGGATCTGCCATTTTGCAATTGTTAATTTCATATTCCGAATCCGCCACCCCTAATCCTTGGAAAACAATTGATTAAAATTTAATATATTAAAATTTTTAAATTTATTGGAACCACCATTTAAAATTTTTAAATTCTGATTCTAGACCATGCTGGCCCACAATCAGACCTTTAAAAACCAAATTTCTCAATTCGATTTTTAAATCTGATTCAATTTTGAACAAATGGATTTGTTGCACTATTTCTGAAACATCAGAAGATTTGATTAAAATGAATCCAGTAAAAGATCGCTAAGATATGGACTTTTTACAGTTAATCTATATAAAAACTTTTCAAAAATATCTGAAATCCTATAATAATATAAAGTTTTACTAAAAAACGTTTCTTAAGTGTTGAAGTTTGATAATCTACATTAACTTCCCCTTAACTGTAACCAAAATTATCTCCAACTTAATCCTTAGTTAACTGTAGGGCATATCAAGTTATAATATTCTCTTTATGTTTTGAATATTTTTGGCAATTACCAAAAAAAGGAATAGTTTTGCACCTGTCCTTAATTTTGTTGAAGGAGTCCTTTTTTTCTTTCTTCGTTGGCCTTACACAAATGACGGTCTGATCTCTTTTTGGTTTTTTTTTTTTTGTACAAACATGAAAATTATTTTAGGTTTATTTGTTTGCAACGCGTGCTATTTTTCGTTTAATAAAACACATTTCTTTTTTGCTTTTTAGCATATGTTTCAACAAAAATTTTGTTTTATAGTTCAGCTTCTGCTCTTTGAAGTTTGTATGTCCGATTGTGTGGTATGCTGAGTGTCTTAAGGATAATTCGTATTTCATTACTGACTATAATCCTTTAAGCCTTTTTGTTTTCATTTCATTTTAAACAGTCTTCTGTCCTAGTCCTATCAATACATGTTTATCTTTTAGTTATAAACAATATATCTGCCATCTATTGTATATTGTTTGGCTTTGTCCTAAAGTCTTAATTTCTAATATCCTTTTAAGTAGAAATGCATTTTAAATTATGTTTAACCCTCTAATGTGTTATAATTTTTCTTTCACAAACAAATAGAAATTATAAAATTAAAAAAAAAAAATGCAAAACCCAAATTCGGTTGAAGTAAAAACAATTTCCCTCTAATGTGCTTTCTGGAATCCAATATTAAATTGATTATACTGTTATTTTTAGATTTTGGTACTTTTGAAATTTTAGATTTGTGCACTTTTTCATGCTTTAAAAGCCAACCTTTTATCTAGTGCCTTTTTGGTACTTTTTATGTTTTTGTAACTTTTAAATCCCCCAAGAGTGATTTAGATCAATTTAGTTGCATCACCATGACACTGTGGGCCAGTATCTTCGAATTTTGGCCAAAACTAAAATATTATGTATATGGGAGTAAGAAGTAGGGGAAGGGGGGGGGGGTTAAGAAGTTATTGATCACGATTCTGAAATAAAAAAATTTAAAATTTAAAATGGCGGATCCAAGATGGCTGCCATGAATTCTTAGTTTTTAATATATACTTAAAGCAATCAATTATATAGGTTCGTAAATATTTGGTACCTGTTTTGGTACTTTAGAAACCCAAGCGTTGACCAAACATACTGCAGAATTAAGCTTTCTTAGATTTTGGTAGCTTTTTCTTTGGTAATTCTACTTATATTATGGTACTTTTTTACATTCTTCGACTGACCGAGAGTATTTTTAGGTTTTGAAATTAAAGACAATCCCCATATTTGAAGCAGAGAATTTTATGCATTTTTTAAACTCTAATTTATTTTTGTTTAAATTTACCCAACTTACAGTAGGAAACTGGACTCCTTCTATAAATACGATAAATTTACCCACAGTGCGTAAATGAAACAAATTATACACATGATATGTAAATATACGACACACAAAATATGTATGTTTACATTGAAAATTCGTAAAAAAAAAATTCAAAAAAGATGTGGAATTTTACCATTTTTGTGCGTAAATTTAACAAATAAAATATGTTACGTCACAAAAAAAGAAAGACCATCAGGCCCCGCCGATTTGTACTTAGGGCTTGAAAGAACGTATCGCCCAAGCAATTTTGCGTTCATCTACCATTGACCAAATGTGCTAACCTATCTGAATTACAGTTGATGAGAGTGCCACCAACGGGACATTGTACCAAATCTCATCATTGCAACCCGGAAAGTAAGTATCCATCAGGAGCTAAATTGTTTTTCGACTGCTCTCCGTAAAGGTACCGTCCGGCCTCATAAGAAATGAAAAAATGGTGAACTGAGTGCCTTAGAAAGAACCTTAAGAAGCCTCGCAGCTTCCGTAGTGCCCTCTAACTCTCCACAGAATGTAGACGACGATTCCCTTTTTGCCCTGCGAGTCTTTTTCTTGAAGGCATTTAAACTGAGAAAATACTGTTACCAGTTCTCCGGTCCGTTGACCTTCTTTGCCTTATTGAAGAGTTTTCTGCTTCCTATTCTAAATTAAGGCATATACGTTCAATATTATTGATCTATTTTTCAAAAATTAACCAAACGGAACATTTCATTTTTAACTAATATGTTCTGATTGGTTGATTTTAAAAACATTGATCAATAATATTGAACGTGTAGGTTTGCCTTAAGCGCCTTAAGCCCCGGTGTCCACCACGGTTAGTGAATTTTCCTCGATGGCAGGCGCTCAGGACACGAGTTCAGATACTTTTCCCTAAGAGTGTTCGCTAATTAACACACTGAACCTACCAAGACTTGCACACTGACCGGAATGTCAAGTTCTGGGCCCGGTATGATCTGAACAAGACTACGGAATTTAGTCCAGTTTGTCTGAGATTAAAGGAGATACTTAGGCCAGTTTTATAGTTAGAACTAAGAACGATTTTTTTCTCAAATATTTCTTAAGTTATAAATTTTGTTTGAAAATTTCTGGCTAAGTACAATTTTAGAAAAAATTCCTTCTTAGTCCTGACTATAAAACTGGACCTTATATTTTGGAAACCTGGTTTTGTGATTTAATTAATAATTTAGAGTATTCTGAAATTTTTCTTCCTTTTTCTTTAATCCACCATCAAACTGGAGCATTTTGAAATTTTGGCACCTTTTTAAAGCCACAATGGAATTGAAAGATTCTTAAAGATTTAACATCATTTAATCCTCCCGATTAATTTAGAAAACTTAAAAAACTTGGAAACGTTTTTCAATCCCGCAGCTTAATTTAAAGACTCTTAAATTTCGGTATACTAAAAAAAGTTTGTCCGTAGAATTTACTGAAAATTATAGTTAAAACAAAAATGACAGTTCAAAATAACTAACAATGTAGTTATTTTTAACGAACAATTTGCATTAAAAATAACTAACTATGTAGTGAAAATAATCGACAAATTTTTACTACAAAAATTTTAAAACAACTGACAAAATTGTTAAAAACTATTATTTTTTACTGTTAATTTTTTTTATGTTATAAATATATATTTTAATAAAAAAAACATTTTTTCTCTTTCTATTATAAAAAAAATGTATTTGAGAGACTTCTCCAAGAGATTTAATTTCACGCTTCTACATTGCCTATTTCTCGAATTATTGAAGTTTAAACTTAGGAAATACTGAATTTTTACTTTTAAGGTAATTAAAGTGGCCCTTAAACTAACAATTTGTACCACGAACAATTTTTTAGACGGCAATATTGCGTAAAATATTGTGCAATATTTTTTTTCACAAAATTGGAAATATTGCGTAAAATTTTGTTCAATATATTGCATAAAATTAGCAATATTGCTTAAAATATTGTTTTAATTTTTGTCCAATATATTGGCAATATTGCGTAAAATATTACGCAATATTTTGTTTAATATATTGCATAAAATTGACAATATTTTGTTCAATATATTGCATAAAATGGGAAAATTCCATCCCAAAAATGGCTAAAAATTTGTCCGGTTTTGTGGAAACAGAGAAGAAGGGGAGCAAAATTAAAAAATGGTATATTTCATAATGTCAGTTTTTTTAATAAAATCAATTTCAACAATCCCGTACCCCCCTTCCAAAAATTCTGAAAAATCTTTTTATCCATTATAATTTAAATGGGGAATAATATACCTAAATTCGTAGGTCATAAAAGTATACTTCTCCATATAAAGTTCCCACAAATTAATATATTGTTAAAACAACTTAAAAAAGCGAAAAATTTCCAAGGAGGTATCAGAGAATAGCATTTAAAAATTGCTTTCTAATGATTCTATATTTGCATAATCAAAAGGATTTAGTGAAATGCTATAAAATAACAAAAATTATATAAAAGGGCCGACTTTTGAAAAAAAAATGTTGACCACTTCAATTCCCGGAGTGGCTTAAAAGCTGAAAAAGGTCGATCTTGGAAATATTTACCTACAAGTAAGTTTCATTAACATCGGAGTGTTTTGCTTGGAATACCTTCCTTGTAAGAAATTTTAAAATTTAGCTTTAGTGTCGAACGAAAGTAGTTCGAAAGGTCCATTTAATAAAATATATAAAAATTAATCTCGATTAGTTTCTAAATCCCCTTTTTACCCTATTAGCTAAGAGACTGGGCTGTTAAAAAAATCGTGTTGGTTCAAAGCTTCAATTAAGATCTGATTGTTCTCCCCAGGAGACCTACTTCGGTAAATAAAATTTCGCTGCTTCATTTTTAAACGTTTGATTTAAAGTTTTAAGTTTGACCTTGCTCATTAGAGTGTTAAATTTAGTTTCCTTTGATGTAGCCCTCATATAATGCATTTTTCAAGTCATTTATATATTTTTTTTGTTTTGTAATAATATGTTGCTATAGTCATTATAATCATCATAATTATAATGTATTTTAATGCAATTCTGTCAAAACTTTGAAAATTTTTACATTTTAATAGACCTTTTATCAGAATAAATATTTTTTATACAATAAATAATACGAAAACCAACAAAAAAATAAGAAAAAAAAAACTTAAACTAAAATGGCAAATGAAGTTTTTGTTTCTTTCTTTCTTCTATTTAGTTTAAAATGATGTTAATTATAAAGATGTTTTTTTTTTAAATAAAAAGTTTCAAATGGGGTGCTCATTAATTTTGTGGTTATTTGTGAATAATTTATGTTAAATAAAACTTTTTTGTTTTAAAACATAAAATATGCCATTTTATGGGGAGTTATTTTTCTAAAACAAGTTCTTAGTCTTTTATGTTTAAATTAATTATTAAGTATTAAAAATGTTTTAGTTTTATGCAAAGAAGAAGGTGTTTATAAGTTTATTTAGTGTAAAATAATTTTGACATAATGAAAGTTTTATATGCTCAACTGAAATGCAATTTGTCAAAGAGAAGTTAAACTATTTTATGAGGTAATTTACAAGGGGTACATTTTTTATAGGCAGAACTTTAACATTACCATTTAGGTATCGCAAAATCAGGAGGATTTTTTATTGATTTTTAGTCAAATCTAATAATATGCCAAATTTAATTTGTTACGATATCAAAAATGTAAGAGTGATCAGTGGAGATTTTAAATTACACACGATTTATCACTACTGAAAACTTTATTAAACTCTGCTAAAATATTGGCTAACGAACACAAATTTTAAAATACCGATTTCTCGAAAACCGTCCATTGGAAATTTTTCTTACCATATTCGGAATCATTTTATAAAATTTTTCAAATGTATATTGTGAATCGGCATAGGAAACCATGTGAATCTTCAATTTTAGGTATAGGATGTGTTCAGCGAACTTATGTAAAACACTACACAGAACATTTTTGTGGAACATTTTAATCTTCTAACTCTTCAAATAGAGGGACTTTTTTGGCCCGTTTTGAAAAAGGGTCAAAAAAGACCCGTAAGCTGAAGAGTTAGAAGTTTAAAATGTTCAACAAAAATGTTCCTCGTAGTGTTTTACATAACTTTGCTGAACACATCCTATACCTAAAATGGAAGACTCACATCGTTTCCCCCTAAAATCCAGGTTTGTTGGACATTTCAGCGCCAATTCTGAATAAGTACGAGATTAGCCCTTAAACACCTTTGAAGTTTTGACTTATTTCTGGCATTGAAATTAAATTTTCAACTTTGATGTCTTCAGAGACTTATAGTAAAATTTCATGGCAAATATTTTTGCAGAACATTTTAACCCTTTTACTCTTCAATTTAAAAGACTTTTTTGATCCCTTTTAGAGGGGACAAAAAACAAAATTGCTATTTTGGATTTTTACAAGTAAATTAACGCCACGCTGTGTACCTTGTGATATTGCGGTAGCCATATTCTCAAATAACAGAAAAGCAACCCTGTTTCAAGTCTAGTGGTGAACTGTGCAAAAGCAACCCTGTTTAAATTCTAGTGGTGAAGTGTGGTAAAAACGTAAATTTTGCTGAATAATGTTATTATTTTGTAAATTAGGGTTGCCTAACGGTCATTCAGAAAAGGGGTTTAAAATAGGGACGGGTAGATTTTTGACAGTTTATAGTGGAAAAAAGGAATATAAAGTGTGAATGATATTCTTATTTTTACCTCTTTTAGCCCCTTTGTACGGAATATTATGGCTCATAAATTATATTTTAAATCTCTCAAACCCCGTTGATAATACATTCAATTTTTTTTTGTATAAAAAAACGCATTAATTTCCTTTTAATTTCATTCATTATCATTGAAAATATTTCAAGAATTTTATGATATTTATGTCATAAAATATTTTACGTTCGAGATATGATAACAATGCCTCATCGTAGAGCAGCGCATGCAATTGCAACATAAGAGATTAATCAGAACTGGGTCGAAAACGACAACGAGCGTTGCTTTTTCATATATTTTGTATGGGAACCAAAATGTCTCCATTTCGTCCGGCAATTTGTCGTCGAAATAGAATCTATTCTATTTTCGTGACGACACACTAATACACACTTAAAATATTTGTCAAATTGTTGCCATATTTTTAACTAATTAAAGTTTGCCATTAGAACAGAGTTGTTAGAAATTCGTATTAGAGCTGCAAAAATTCGTACTTTGTTTACAAAAAATTTATTTTTTTGACAGAAGAAATATAATTGAAATTTAAAATACATAATTTACGGCAGAAAAGCTAAATTAAGTACAATAAAATATAAAACAAGAAGAATTAGTGAAAGACCAATTGAATTGGTGAAGAATTGTGGTAAAACAAATACAACCATATTCTTGTTTTGCTTTCCTTTTTTTCTAAACGTCAACAAATGTCGACGGTAAATTGTCGCTGAATTTAAATTAATCGTCACGACTTTTGCTATCGTCGGTCGACAATCGACACAGTTGTGATTAACCTCTAACTAAAAATTATGAGAGCTATGCGTATTTTAGACAAGATGATCAAAAATATTTAAAAGAAAAATTCTATGAATGTTGCTATGCCTTTTGAAATTTTAATTCAGAAAATACCAATTGAAAGTCAAAAAATATCAATTGAAGTTTAAAATGTCCATTTGAAATTCAGAAAATATCAATTGAAATTTAGAATTTTCAATTGAAATTAAGAAAACATCAATTGAAACTTAGAATTTTCATTTGAAATTAAGAAAACATCAGTTGAAATTCATATTTTTCATTTTAAATTCAAAAAATATCTTTTGAAATTTAAAATATATTATTTGAAATTTAGGAAATATGAAATAAAATTCAAAAAATATCAATTGTTATTCAGAAAATATCAAATTAAAATTCAATAATCATCAATTAAAATTCAAAAATTTCAATTTTATTTCAGAAATCAACCAAATTGTGCCAAACAATTTTCAAGACAGGCACGGCCAACTAAATGTAAGTATCGATCCATCTTTATATGAAAAAAATGTTTTAGAATAGAGAAGAGGACAAATTACAAGCAAATTTTTTCACGCTAATTTAATGTACAAGACTATTATTTTTCTTGAGAAAAAGGGACATTTTGAATTTATTGTAGTTGTATTCTTGTTATAAAATTAAAAAAATTGTACATTTTTGTAAATTAAATTGCAATTTGAGGTCTTTAAAGTTCGAATTAAAATTTTCCACGTGAAAAACAACTTACGGTGCTTAAGTGCGTATAGAAATCTAATCAAACACGAAAAAATCTCTAAGAATTAAAAATCGTCAACATTAAACAAAAATCGCTGAACTTTAAAGAAAAAAAAATCTTGAAATCAAGCAGAAATAAAATTAAATTAAATAGAAACAGCTTTTAAAACACACTAATTTTGATCAATTTGTGGTTTTAGATATGTCTAAAATAGGCTCTCAAGGTTAAGGTTTCTTTTCAATTTAAATATATTTCTACTTATTTTTATAATTCGAAAACAAAATCCAAAATGTTGACATTTTAATTTAAATACAAAAAAGTTTAGTTTAACTAGAATCATATGTACTTTAATAAGATTTATACTTAATTTGAAAATTTTTAACTAAGTAAAACAAATTTCACACAAAATGTTTAATTATAAACATATAATGCATATAATTACTTATATGCGTTTTATTGTATGTAAGTTATATTAAACAAAAATTTACTAATTTTATAGTAGTAAATTTACAAGCATATTTTGGAGTGTAGGGTGCCTCGATTAGAGCTATGCTAACACTCATTAATTTACTATTCTAAACTTATATCAGTTTCTATTTACATTTTACATATTTTATTTTTATGTTAAACTGTGGAATTCAAAAAATGTTTCAAAGTTGTAAACTACATACAACAGAAAAAAGTAGTTCATGTAAACAAAACATTGGATTGCCAGCCACTCACTTAACAAGCGTATAATTTGTGTAAACAAAATACAAACCAGTGTTGCCATTTCAGTGCTTTTCGGGTATTTTTTGGTGCTTTTTTCCCTCCCGTACCCGGTGATTTTTTACAAATACCCGTTTATAAAAAGCGGGTATTTACAGTGCTTTTTCAGATTTCTGGCAGTGCTTTTAGTGCTTTTTGTACAGTTTATATTTTTGGTATTTGTTCTCCTTTTTTCAATTTTTCTTGAATTTTCTGTCAAAGTTGAAAAAATAATACGAAATATACAAAAAATACATTTTTTCACAATGCTTGTAGTACAATTTTAAATAGCAATTTCGTTATATTTAAACTTTAAAATTTTGAAATATTAGTTTAGTGCTTTTTTACCCCTTTTTGGTAATTTTTTGAAACTTTTTTATACGATTTTACAAAGCTAAACTGTTTTTTAAAATCTTGACTTAAATTTTTCAAAAAATTATTATCGTGCTTTTTTACCCCATTTTTGGTAAATTTTTACCCTTTTTACCCGTTTTCAAAATGCTCACGGTGCTTTCCTGCCTTCAATAGTTGGCAACACTGATACAAACACACAAACAGACAGACAGGCATAACCAACCAACAAATACACTCCCTCATACAATAGACACATGGTAACCCTAATCGAATATATAGTTGATTGAACGCATTTTTCACGACTTACATACAAAATAAGGGTACACACGAATTCGGGACACCCTAAAGATGAAATTGATCGCTATCTGCAATATTGTTATCTTCGATATTTATAATGCTGGTGTAGTCCAAGAACCATGGAGAGATATCAAAATTAAAGCCACATTTATATAAAGATTAAACTAGAAATTATTCAAAGTCAGAACTGACAGAGATTTTAAAGGATTTAATATTGAAATAGAAATATTTCTTTCTATTCAAAGAATCTTATTTAAAGTTTTGATAGATCTCTTGGAAGACCAGTGATTTGAACTTTATAAGAAGTTCTATAAATTGGTACATAACAAACCCATTAAATGACCTTGGTTTGGGGTAAAAGTATTCTTCTTTAAATACTCATACATCTTTAATATGCCTCTTAAAGGATCGAATATTGGAGCTGTGATACTTCTTTTCATCTACTTGTAAATATTTGATAAGAAATAGGGCGTGTCAATTTTGAAAAAAAAATAAAAATTCGCGATTTTTGTAACTGAGGGGGTCCAAAAATCTGCCTTTTGATGTGTTTTATCCTAATTTGAAAAGTTTTTGCTTATTCGTAAACATTTACCTTGGTAAATTTGCGTTTGATAAAAATTTATATAGAAATTTCTGGAAAAAAGTGATAATTTGTTATAAACTCCAAAAAAAATTTTGTTCAGATGAACTTAAACCATTTTATTTTTATTTTTTCTTTATTAACAACTACTGAAAAACATTGAAAAAAAAATTAAAAAGATTCAAAGAACAATATTCATCAAATCTTGCTTAGATTTATTTGTAGATATGAGTGTTATGCTTGCTTCCTGACTTCTAATGAATCCGTCCCGTTTCTCACTAGACCCGTACCTCAAAAAAAAAAGTTCGCCGTACACCCTCCAATATGATGTATTTTTGGAAGGCGATTTCAAAAAAAAATTTTTTTTTGCCGACCGTAGTGGTCGCCTTTTTTAATTTTTTGTTATAGCTTTGGCATTTAAAATCGGATTTTAAAGTGTGATATATCGATTTTTTTGCCTCCAGGAGACCAGTGTTTTGCTATATAGTAAAAATCAAATTAAAAAAAATTTAAAAAGGCGACCCCTACGTTCGGCAACAAATATATAAAAAAAATTCTACTGGGTTTAGCGAAAAACTTCCTTAGCAAAAGTTTAATGATTTTTTGCGAGCTTTAATTTTCTGACATTAGGGTTGTACATTAGGGAAGTAGCAACTGAGATCTGGTGGGTAACTACTAGAACGGGATACTTGAGGTCAAAATGTCCTTAGAGCAAAACACTGGTCTCCTCGAGAGAAAAACATCGATGTATCATACTTTAAGATCCGACTGTAAATACCAAAGATATAACGAAAAATGTAAAATGGCGACCCCTACGTTCGCATAAAAAAATAAAAATTTTTTTTTGAAACTTCCTTGCAAAAATACTTCAAATAGCCTATTGGTGGTAACTCAACAAGACAAGATGGTTAGCAATAACTTCAGCGGGTTTTATTTTCTTTAAGTCTTTCTCTGGAGTAAAATGGCAAAGATACCTTCCACCTGGAGCACTACAAACAGTGTAATGCTCTTATTTCATAATACTTAGAAACTGTTGACTTGAGTTATCTGATTTTAACAGAACTTTAGTTGAATCTTTGCGTCCATCAAAGAAGATGCATTCAATATTGCCTGTTTGGCATCGATCATGAAATTCTTCATTAAATAATTTTATAATTTTTCTTGTGTCCTCTTTACTTTATTGTGATCAAACACAAGTCTCCTATCGCCTTCTGTAATTAATTCAGCATCCAAAAAAGCAGCTGTTATAATGGCAGCTGTAGCTCGTAGACCAACACTATACCTAATACTTTGCATTGCAACATAGCGCAATTGTAATGTATTATAATGACTTGTTCTTGAAGTAGAAGGGACATCAAAATCATCACATGGATTCTGCAAGGGTTCTTCAGATTCTTCAAGCCAAGCACCAGTTGGCTATTCATCTTCGTCGAAGGAAATAAATTCAATTTTTTGTAATGTTAACTCTTCCTTCTTTTTCTGCTGGTATTCTGAAATTCATCATTAAATCATCATCTTGCCTCTTATGCTTTTTAATTTGTCTTCTTTAGTCAGGTAGATCTGTTAATCCAATTTTATGCTGTCCATCAGATCCAACCATATTTCTTTGACTCTTAATAAACACTAGTTCTTTCATAGGGATCGTCATACCCTTAGAACAAGAGCAGGAGATGTGGAATTCTTGTTTACAGCCAGCTCTACCTGGAGATACACCCTCAAACTCTGAACATATTTTAATCTCACACTTGCAATTAAGTATTTCAAAGAGCTTGTCTAACGTTGCTATAAAAGCCTCTTTCATTTCCAGATTGGTGTAAGGGAATGATTAAAAAGTCAGACCGTGGTGTTTCAAAAGACGTGTATAAAATCGTGAACGGTGACGAATCATGGATATGTGCGTATGAGGCGGAAACAAAAAAGCAATCGGCCGTGTGGGTATTCCCAGACGAGCGAAATCCAACAAAAGTTGTTCGTGGAAGAAGCACAGGGAAGCAAATGGTCGCCTGTTTCTTCGGCCGAATGGGTCATGTGCCCACTCTTCCGCTTGAGCAATGTATGACGGTCAATTCTGAGTGGTACACGACCATTTGTTTGCCGGAAGTATTTGGAGAAATTCGTAAAACCAACCCCCAAAGACGAATGATTCTCCATCATGAAAATGCGAGCTCTCACACATTTCGTCAAACATGATCTAATTTGGCACCCAATGACTTCTTCTTGTTCCAAAGTATTAAAGGTAAACTGCGTGGTAAACGATTTACGAGCGCCAAAAAAGCAGCTGAAGCGTTCAAAAACCATGTTTCGGAGGTGTCTCAAGAGGAATGGAAAAACTGCTATGACAAATGGTTTAAACGAATGCAAAAGTGAATTCATCATCAAGGGGAATATTTTGAAAAACAATAAAGCCATTTTCATTTAAAAATGTTTGTTATTATTTGCTATTCCCGAAATATAAATAGTACCCCTGGTACCTTAATCAGGGAGACTCAAATTAAAGGAGCACCAAAGTGTTTCCAACACGACTCTTTTAGATTTTGTTGCAAAAAACACGGGACCGTGGTTATTAGTTTAGAAGCTAATAAGCTGTTCACAGCACGATTCTTGAACACATCGAACAAATTTAACAATGCTATTTTTATCCTTTTGTTATTATTACTCTTTTTTGCTTTGAACCTTAATTCTTAAGATATCTCAGCTGATTCTATTCAACTCTGTGTATGATAAACACAGATTTTTGAATTACAACGAACCGTTAAATTTAAATGTATGTTATTAAGTTATATTTTTGCACCGTGTCAATGTGTTAAAGATGAATGGGGGAAATGTTTTAGTTGAACAAATTTTAAACAAAAAACCAAAAATTTAGTAGGTTTGAGGTTAAGAAGAAGAATAAACATTTTCTTCAAAAGTTATAAACACATTAAATTTGCAAATCAGACTAGATCCAGTTTCTGCCTTTTTTATGGACAGGCTTCATCAGTGATTTTCCACTAAATTGTATTATCGTTTATATTTTCATTGTCAGATTGTCTCTATATGAATACTTTCAGAAGTGAGCAAACAGACATATACAAACATTCTACTTTAGATTTCCTGTTTATCTTCTTATTTCCTCCGTGTCACCTTTTCGCAAATGTTGCCACACTAACGTATGGTTTTTACGTACAAGTGCAGGCAATTTGTGTATATTGGAGACGGACAGCCAACAGGGCATTTTTTTTTTTTTTAGTTAAGTGCTGTTTTTCAAACGCGTCGTATAGACCAAATACAATTAATATTGTAATTAATATGTATTTTTATTAATTCTAATTTAGTAGGTTTGAGGTTAAGAAGAAGAATAAACATTTTCTTCAAAAGTTATAAACACATTAAATTTGCAAATCAGACATATTAATTACAATATTAATTGTATTTGGTCTATATGACGCGTTTGAAAAACAACACTTAACCAAAAATTTAACAAAGTTTAGCAAAAAGTTAGTTTTTCTTCGGCCGGCTACAAGAATAATTAATTTTTGGCATTATCCAACGTTATTATTATTATAGAAAGTGAAATTACATTGTCCCCCCTAGTCGGAAACAATATTTTATATTATCTATTTATGGAAAAACTTCATGGCTGTTCTACATTTTTCTTTCACTGAAAGCAAAATTTAATTAGTTTTTGGTTCCTTTTTCACTTTATTGAGAAAATATCACCTTTTAAATGGATTGTACTTAAATTTAATTCATTTTATTAAACTTTTAATTTTTTTTTAATTTTTTTAAAATTTTTTTTTAATTTGTTTTTATGTTTTCTATAGTTTCGAATTTGTCATTCATACTAATTGATAACATTAGGGACTTAAACGTATCGCATTTAACAAGGTGTTTAGATTTTAAATATGATAATTTTATATGTTTAAGGGCAGGAAAATGTAAGGCATCTCACTTAAATAGTGTTTAGGCTTAATATCGTATGACACTTGCTTAATTTTGTATTGTATTAAAATTTGTTAAAAATCAGAAAAAAACTCTAGAAACGGAGAAAAAATTAGGAAATTGACAGCATTCTAGACGATCAATCCTTAAATGTCATTTTAAGAGATTAATCAGAACTGGGTCGACAACGACATGTGCCTTTTCATATATTTTGCATGGGAAGCAAAATGTCACCATGTCGTCCGGCGATTTGTCGTCGTAATAGAATCTATTCTATTTTCGTGACGACACACTAATACACACTCAAAATATTTGTCAAATGGTTGCCATATTTTTAACTAATTAAGGGAACAGAGTTGCAGAAATTCGTATTAGAGTTGCAAAATTCGTACTTTGTTTACAAAAAATTTTTTTTTGACAGAAGAAATATAATTGAAAATAAAAATACATAATTTACCGCAAAAAAGCAAAATTAAATAAAAAAAAATTTAAAACAACAAGAATCAATGCAAAACCAATTGAATTGGTGAAGAATTGTGGCGAAAAAAATACAACCATATTCTTGTTTTGCTTTATTTTTTTTCTAAACGTCAACAAATGTCGGCGGTCGATTGTAGCCGAATTTAAATTATTCGCGACGACTTTTGCTGTCGTTGGTCGAAAATCGACACAGTTGTGATTAAACTCTAAAGTAGAAAATTTTTATAAATTTTTTAGTGATTGATTTCTCTGATATGTAAGTATGGTTTTACTTTTAGCACTTATATAATTTTCCTATGACTACAGATTTGTACTGTTCTCAAAAAATTTATCAATACAAAATCAAGCTAGTGTCATACGGGCTTTAAAGCTCATTTAGCCATACGTAACGTAACGTGACGAATCAGCTGATTCAATCTAAAATAATGAGTAAAAGAGCAATAGACTGTCAGCTATGCTCTTTTCACTCATTAGATTTTCCATAAGAAGACTCGTCACGTTAAGTCAACGTATAGCTAATTCTACCTTTATACACGATTTGAGGTGTTTAACACGTAACTGTGAATCCCGCATAAGGCATTAGTAATGAACATTTCTAAATATTCTGCTATATCCACATTTTGCCTGAACCGTTCTTTACCAACTATGAGTTGATAACCTCAAATTAAAAAAAAAAAAAAAAAAAATGAAGAGAAGAGAAATACGTATCACTAAAAATTCATTTTTTTATGAATGAATATGATAAAGAAAGAAATTCAAAAAAAAGCAACAACATTAACGTAAAATGTAATCAAAATCCTATAGATTGTGCTGTTGTAGTTAGTAGTATTTTTTTTGTTATATTTGTTGTAAAGTGGTCTGTTGTAATTGACATTGAATACAAAAAAAAAATGAGATAAGGCTGTTTTATTTTCAGTTTTTTACAACATAAACTCATTCATTAATTTTTTTGTTTCGACATAAATTTTTTTCCCTTGGCCAGATAAATGACATTTATTCTGTTTTTTCATCAATGACTTGTTGAAAGTTTATGCATTCATTTATAGCAGACAAAAATATAACATTTTTTTATAACACCTTAAATTCCTTTTTTTTTTTTGCTTTTAAGGTCATACACTTTGTTTTTACCTACAGATTTTTTTGCTCATTTCAAATGGAAAATTCAATTTAAAGCTTCAATTAACAATTTTTGATATTTAAGATAACGACAACATTCACATTAACATGACTAAGGTTTTACTAAATGTTCTTTTCTTTAATAAATTATGTATGAAATTTTTTAATCTCGGTATTTGATATTGTGAGAAGATATCGAAATTTTTACAGTTTTTGAAAGTCAAACAAAATTTTTGCATGAGAATAGAATGATTTTGATATTATACAACTGAAATACACAATATACTTATTTTTATATTATTTCTTTTTGTAAAGATTTTGTCTCTCTTCAATTATATTAGACTTTCAATAGAAATTTTTAAATGCACATATTTACATAGAGAGGAGTAACAATATCAAGGCCACTTTGTTATACCGAATACAAAAAACCAAGTTTTGTCTTCATTTTTTTAAAATAAAAATTCTTTGAATTTGATTTAAAATGACATTCAGTTATTGATTGTCTAAAGTTGTGGCAATTTCCTAAATTTTTCTGTGTTTCTTACATTGTTTCTGTGTTTGTAACGATTTTAAACAAATTTTTAGCGATTTTTCTTTGGAACAAAGTGTGCATCACTGTTTATTTGTTTTTGCTCTCTCTAAAGCTGCCTACACACTAGGGAACATGGTTGAGGGAACAAAAAATATCAAAAAATTTTGTAAACACGAAATGCACGCTCTCAACATGCACACACACACAAACGCACTCACACATTCACAAAAAATGCTCTCTTTTTTTAAGTATGTTCCCTAGTGTGTAGGCAGCTTAATAATTGCTGTTTCATTTCATCACTCCTATACAAATTCAATATAAAATAAAGTTAGTGTCATATGGGCTTTACCTATATCAAAGCCGCATTTGACAGCCCATTAATAATTTATTTGTTACAATGTCTACATAGTTGGATTATACATTCAGTAGTTTGTAGGTATTTAACTTAAATATCTTTAAATGTCATATTTTTATCATTAAAAATTCTCTTCATTAACTCTTAACTAATTTGCAACTTTCTAAGAACCAAAACAAGTAAAACATTTTATCCTTTCGAGTGCAAACTATCAAAAAGACAGTTTTCAAGGATAATCATTCATCATCATGTCTTGTCCTTATTATATCTGCATCCCTTAACTTTCAGCTGTAGTAGCCATGTATTTCAAATACAATGTCTCCAAAGAACAAAAGTTTGATTAAAAATTGGGATTTCCACAAGCCATGGTTGTTTATTTGTATTGTTAACAATTATGCATGATCGCTTTCCGTTGACAGGAAGACTGTCAGTTAACCAACCCCCAAAAAAAAAGTTAGAAAGTGTTGCAAGTTTGCTGCATTGTTTAATTTCATACATATAGGTTGTTTATTTTGGAAATAATGTTTCCATTCAAATGAGTTGGTGATGAGGATCATCATCATTATTAACAGCAATGATGCTTCTTTTATGCTTTATAACAATGTGCATACATGCACCTGCTTGCAAAGTTTTGCTTAAAACTGGCCAAAAAAAAAGGATCCTTTTCGTTCAAAGGTTCTTTTGCTTCATTTTGATTGCATACCGTTATCACAGTTATTTTTTTTTAATAACGTTTTCGTTTAATTTGTTCGTTGTTCATTCGTTTGCAATAACTTTGGGGCTTATTGCGTTATTTGTTTTACACGCTTTGGTGGTTGTTTAAATACACCTTAAGGCTTGAACCCAATGAAAGACAGATACGAATATTCAAGAAAAACTGCTAAAGCGTTTAGACTAATGGAAAAAATCTAGTACAGAGAGGAAAGGGGTGAACATAAGCATAGTAGTTTGTAAATATTTACAGAAATACCTACCAGAATTTGATTTGGTCTGTTTGGAATTAGTAATTCCTTTCTATATCTACATTGTTAACATGAATATCTCAATAATTTTTTAATTCCACTTCTCAATAGAGTCATTCTGAATAATAGTACACAGAAAGAATTTTGCTGGACGATTTTTAATGAAATTTTTCAATAAAATAATGACATTTCCTTCACAAAATAAATGAAAAATTTCTTAAATTTGATGAAAAAGCTTCATATATTTTATGAATCCAGGGGGGTTATTATGTAAACGGATTCGAAAAATATTGTTCGAATTCGGAAATTTTAAAACTCTTGTAAAAAGATATTCGTTCTTGAAAGTCCAATTTTTTTTAACTTTTCGCTTTTACTAGACATTGTCTACGCGTATTCAACATTTTTCTTCACTAAAAACTATTTTCTGTTACTGAATTTTTAATGTGAAAATTCTGTTCAAAAGCTTTTTCTTTTCGAATCGAATTACCTCCTGTTTTAATTAAACTTTTTCATTGAGTGTAGCAAAATTTTAATAAATAACATGAAAATTTTCACATTTTATAAAAAATTCCATTAATTCGACGAAAGTTTCCATAGACGAGTTCCAGTGAAAGTTCATTGGCTTTAAGCAAAAATTCCTTAATATCATGCCGATAATTCTCTCAGTTTATATATTTTTGTCCGTTAAAGCTGGATTCACCATTATGAAGTACTCTAAAGAGTGTAGTACTCGATTTCCAAATTTTTTATATCATTCTATTTCTATTTTATTGTAGAGTGGAGTACCCTATGATTAGGAATCCAGCTTAATGCAACAATTTTGTTTGATAAAAGTGAAATCGATTTTGGCGCCCAATGTGTTTTTTACAAGGAAACAAGTGCCGACTATACTGCAAATTTGACGAAATTTGGATATTTTTTAGTGTAAATAAATCTAAGATAAACTTGATTTGGACTTGGGACCCTACTAATCTACACGGTGAAATAGGGGGATGAAATTAGTATATTTTTGAACATCGCAGTTTAAAATCTCAGTACTGAAACTGAGGATTTTCTATAGGACAAGGCTTTTAGAATCTGCGCATTATTTTAATAGGAAATGTCTTCAAGACCTGTAGGTTTTTCTATAGAAAAGGTACTCAAAATGTAATATTGTTTTTAAGAAAAATGGCATTGAATTGAGCTTTTCTTAACAGAAAGGTCCTTAGAAACTGTAGGTTTCCTAATGCTTCAGAATCTGCTTTTTTTCGATAGGAAAAATTTCTCAGATTTTATTATTCTGAGGATATATAGATTCTAGGAAAATCTCTTAGATTGTAAGGACGTTTTCATGTAGAAAAACCTTTAGATATTAAAGAGTTTCTTAAGACACATTTACACGTGAGAGAAAATGTGTCTTAAGAGACCACCAACACCACTAAATTGCTAAAATCATTCACTTTAAAGCTATTTAGAGGTGCATTTTGCTCTATCCCTAGCAGTATTCTTTCGCGTGTAAATAAGCCTTTTTAGACATCATCAGAAATTGGGGGCTTTTTCCTATTAAAATCCGACAAAGTCGGAAAATTTCTTCTTCTAGAAAAAGCCTCAGATTTTCATGCAGAAAAACCTTTAGATATTAAGAAGTTTCTTATAGAAATCGTCAGAAATTGGGAACCTTTTTATGTTGTATTAAAATCCGACAAAATCGTAGGATTTTTTCTTATAGAAAAATCCTCAGTTTATGATTAATTTTTCATATAAAAAAAAACTCTAAAACGTTGATAACTTTTTTCTATGGGAAACCATATAGCTTCTAAGGACTTCTTTGTAAAGAAAACGCGATGGAATCTGAGCACTTTTTCTTACAGGAAAACCTGCAAATTTTGAGTATTTTTTTCTACAAAAATCCATTAGATTTTGAGTACTTTTTCTTATAGGAAATCCCTCAGATTCTGAGAACTTTTTCCTATCAATGAACCTATTAAAACCCTGAGAACTGTTTAATGTAGATACACCCTCAGGTTATGAAACATTTTTTTCTACGAAATCGTTTTCTATAGAGAAACTCTTAAATCGTTTTCTATAGAGAAACTCTTTTATACAGAAAACTCTCACAGTCTAAGAAACTGTTATTACAGAAATGCTCTCAGAATCTTACGACTTTTTTCTATAGAAAAATCCTCAAAATCTAAAGACTTTTTCGTACAGAAATATCTTTAGGACTATTCCTTTAGAAGAACCCTCAGAATGTGATGACTTTTCTTATAGACAACCCCTCATAATTTGAGGACTTTTCCTATAGCAAAATCTTCAGAATCTAATATCTTTTTCCTATAGAAGAACCTTCAGAATCTGAGGACTTTTCGTATTGAAAACCTTCAGAATCTTAGAACTTTTTCCTAGAGAGAACTTTCAGAATCACAGAATATTCTAATGACTTCTTCATATAGAAAAACTCTCAAAATATAAGAACTCTTTTGTAAAGAGGAACTTTAGAATCTGATGGTCTTTTTCTACAGAAAAGCCCTGAGAATAGAAACTTTCCTATACAGAACCTTTTTCTATAGAAAAAGGTAACCTATAAAAATCAAATAAAACAAAATAAACGTAACCAACAAAACCAATTGTGGTGTTCACACTATATTATTGGTTTAAAGTTCGTTTCGATTGGTGTGGTCTTGTTAAATTAAGTTGATTTTATCGTTTTAGTGTAAACGCTTTATAACTGGCAAAATCGTTTTCAGTTTTTAGCGTTTTTTGTTGCTGTAGCAATTCTGTATTTTGGCGTGTGCCTTGCTTGTAAGTGCAACAGCTGCAGCTGTTGCTTCTCCTTATTTTTAACTGCAGGTTGCTGTAGCTGTTTCTTTACTACTTCTTTAGATTCATGCGACATCACACATCCCTTTTATTTCTTTTGCAATATGCCACCAATTGGACAAACGCAAAAAAAATGGTATGTAATCGTAAAATTAAAACTCAAAGCACATGCTATACAATAAGATTCTTTATTTTTTGGAAGGTTCCATGGCACAGGTTTACAATCATCATTTTGGTTGATGGTTTGTTTTTCGTATTTATCCTACTCATCCCTATCGGTGTCCTCTTAAAATGTATATGAGGTTTTCGTCAATTACGATGGAAAAGAATTGATTCTTTCAGCTTTCTAATGGAACGAGAACTAGAGGAAAGTAGTACTTAAAAATCACTGCTAGGAATATAAAAAGAAGTTTAAAGAAGCATTAATTGAGCAATGCTTCTGAAGTGACATTAAAGTAATCACCAGAGCATTTGATATTACCACCCTACGGGAAATTTTAACAAACTGTCACCGAACTGGCCCCTTTACATGAAATAGACTGGTGACTTTTACATGGCGTTGTCATAGGAGTGGGAAATTGACCCCTTGTGACATGTCACAAGACAAATCCTAGGACAGGTTACTGAACTCTCATAAAAAACAAATTTCAGGGACCTGTCCTGGGATTTGTCTTGTGACATGTCACAAGGGGTCAATTTTCCCCTCCTATGACAACGCCATGTAAAAGTGACCAGTCTATTTCATGTAAAGGGGCCAGTTCGGTGACAGTTTGTTAAAATTTCCCGTAGGGCAGCTTTAAGCAGCCATCTGAGTTTACTCATTGGAGAATACATTCTTTTAAAGTCTCATCTTTTAATCATCAGCTATAAGTGATTATGATGATATTTGTCAATCATTAAAATTGTTTTATATGAGACACTATTAAGATCCAATGATGATTTTAGATGTTTTTTTTTTTGTTTAAAGATACTTTTTTTTATCATCAGTAAAGTGACTTAATCTAATTGGCGCCTGTTAAATGATTAAAATTTGCCATTATAAAGGAGGGATCAATTAGGATAAGTAAAGAAAAAAAACAATAAGGAATTTTGTTATACCGGTTTAAACATTGTTGCATCGAAGAAGAAATGAAACTCATTGAGGCGAATGCTGCCAATTAAATACAATAAAGTAATTAGGTGTTGTTTTTATTCATCAGGTTACATTTTTGTTGGCCGAATGTAGTAAAGGATATTCGGGATATTTTAGAATTTTATTTTATTTAGAATGAGTTATCTGAGGATAACAAAAAGTTCACAAATACATATTAATTAAGTGCTTTGTTTTCAAAGAAATTAGATAAATTTGTTTAACATAACAACTGCTTTTGAAGAAACTTGAATTCTGTATAAAATAAATTATTCTGTGGAATTAGAAAATATATGAAAATCATTAACTCCTATTGAAAAATCTATATATTTTTTTTCAAATTTAAGCGACGAGGAAGAAAATTTTTGAAACTTTTTAATGGAAGCCGTAAGTAAGTAGAATAGACAAGAAGCAAATATTTATAAATTTCATCTAGATCAAATTAGAAAGTAACCTTTAATAACCTACTAGATAGCAGACGTTCCATGTTGAGCGCCAAACATTTTATAAGCAGTCTATTTTGAAGGATTTTTTTTCAAAAATAAAACTGCGAACATAGTTAAATTGCAACAAAAAGTGATTCTGTATCGATCGCCATACTAAAAGGTGGGTCCAGGTCCAATATAGCCGTTAACGTAGCCTCTGTTTGGCGCCAAAAATTATAAAACAAATAACCTTCGATGAAAGTTTGGCTTGAAAGAGAGAAATTTAGAGACAAAGAAGAAAACCAAAGAGAAACTTTGTCGTCGGCCATAACAAATCCTACGTTGTGCGCCAAAAACTACAATGAGAAAAATTTCTCAAACTACTTGTAGGGATGACTTTTTAAAGCGAGAAGAAGAAAAAGAAATAAAGTAGAAGTTCACCAAAGTCCACCAAATATCCCAAGATGGGCGCCAAACAATTATATAAAAACAATTTCTTTGACTGCTGTACTCACTTATAGAAATAAACCTGTTAAAAAAGCAGAAAATGCTATTAAAAATAAATGAAAAATGACATTGCAGAAGAAAGTGATGAAATTAGTAAATTTTTTGCTACATAAATACTAGTGAGAAAAGAACAGCAAAAAAACTATTAAATTTACAAACTTTTGTTAACTTTTAGTTAATTCCAAATAACAAATTATCCTGTTAAAATATGCAGAAAAAATTTACTGAATATTAGTAGACAAAAAAATAACAAAACTTTTCTAGATATAACAGTTTGTAATTCATATTTTTAGTCTACTAAAATTTAACAAAATTTTCTGCAGCTTTTACAGTATAATTTGTCATTTTCAATTAACTATAAGTTAACTCAAATATAACCAAAATCCTATAAATTTAATAGTTTTATTTGTGTTTTTCTTATTTATAAAAAAATAACTGCAAATTTAAACAGTTTTTTCTGAAAGGAAATTTTGAAATAATTTTTAGTAGTTTTAACTAAAATTTTACAGATTTTTTTTTCTTAGTGTGTATTTGCTAGAAAAAAAAAAATAAATTGGAAGACACGTTACACATTGGGCGCCAGACCATTATATGGAACCTTTATCAAACTTTTTCTTTCAAAGAAAAAAGATGAACAAATCAAGAGACAAAGTGAATAATCAGTAAAAAATTTTACCAACATATGTTCTATCTTGCAAGCCAAAATTTATTTAATGAACTATCCTTCAACCGGAGTAATTTCTTGGCTCAAAAATTTAGGAAATTAAGAGAAAAAAGAGAACAAATTCGAAATTTTGTCACAAGCTAAATTCAGCATACCAGCGGAGATGCACATAGAGAGAATTTTACTGGACAAGTTTTAATGAGAATTTTCAGCAAACTAATGAAGTTTTCTTCACAAAGTAAATGAAAAATTTCTTAAATTTGATGAAAAGGCTTCATATATTTCATGTATCTAGTTTTAATGAAACTTATTCATTGCGTTTATGAAACTCTTAATAAATAAAATGAAAATTTTCACAACAATTTATGAAAAATTCCATTAATTCAATGAAAAGTTTCAATGGACGAGTTCCAGTGAAACTTAGTTGGTTTTATGCAAAAATTCATTAACACCATGCAGATAATTCTCTCAGTGCAGAGGAACGCTAGGCTGATTATACCATGGCTTGCCGTTATATACACGGCCTGCTTGAAGTGTTCCTACATTCCGAGGGGATGGACCGTGAGCAGTGTTGTCTTTATTCCGAAGGGTGAGGGGGGAAGGGGGAGAAGACATCCCATACGAAGCCGAATGATTATAGACCAATAAATATATCTTCCTTTTTATTGAAGATCCTGGAGAGAATTATCGATGTACACCTTAGTATGTCCATTGAACCAGGTCTTCCATCTGCCTCCCAACATAATAAGGGCAGGTCGGTGGAGACGGCACTTCAATCACTCGTGGGATGTATTACTTTGGTGGCTTTTCTGGATATAGAGGGCGCCTTTAATAATGTCAGACCCAATGCGGTCGGGCGTGATATACGGGTCTTGAGGAAGGATGATATCATCACCGAGTTTATCATGATCTTGCTGGGGTATACAGTGCTTGATTACACGCACGGCGCATCGACGGTATCCAGAGTGGCGGTGAGATGTCTATTGGTAACCAGTAACAACCCCACAGGGGGATGAATTGCTGCCGCTGCTCTGGAGTCTGACCATAAATCGTCTACTCGTTCAACTTGATGTGACAAATATGGTTTCGGTTAAATATCCGGAAGTTCTGTTGGAGTTCTTGGGGTCCTCACTGAAACTTTTCTCTGAGTGGAGTAAGAGTAGTGGAATGGGAGTAAATACGAACAAAATTTATCTTATTAACTTCACTAGGAATACGATCAGGGGTCTCAGACTGCCGATATTGAATGGCGTTGAGCTTACACTAGTGCCAGCTATTTGGGAATTATCCTTGATAGAAAATTGCTATGGAACCTGAAAATTCAGGCTCTAAGGTAAAACTCAGTGTCTAAGGCAGTTGCTGCACATTTATTGCCGTCAAAAGTACATTGGTGTGAACTGGGGTATCCACCCCCGAAATATCAATTGGCCTTTTGGTGCAGTCATCAGACCCATACTGATGTATGGAGTGTCTATTTGGTGAAGTACGCGGATAAGGCCACTCATCGGATAAAGTTCGTAGAGATTTTGCGGACAATAGCGTTGCTGATTATTAAAAGATTAGTTCAAAATTAATTTCATGCTGATATACAAGAAGTTTTATTAGTTTTGCTACTAACTTATTTTTTTGAGAGTAGGAATAATGAAGCGACTGAACGGCAAAAAATAAAATTAATGTGAGATCTCACCAAAATTTTGTGGATTAAGAGACAACAAAGAGATCCAGAATAAAAACTTGTAATAAGCCATCACACGTCCTAGGTTGGGCGCCAAGTCCTAATCAAGGAGACGACTATTCAATATTCAAAAAGCACTTTTCCGAACCGTTTGGAGGATCTTCCACCATACACCGATAGATTAGCAAGTATTAGGCTGCCTACATTAAGAAGCCGAAGAATAATGCTCAATACTGTATTCCTAGTCAACCTGCTAAATGGTAATACTTTTTCTGACTTCCTGCTCAGCAATATAAATATAAATGTTCCCCAACGGTCAACTCGCAAGTATACCCCCCTATATCTTCAAGTCGTGCAAACCACCTATGCTAATGCTGATCCTCTCAGTTTATTGAAATGTATGACTTTATCGATTATTCTATAGATATAGGCATTATAAAACGAAATATAATACTGTTTTTAAATACCTAGATTTAACAATATATTTAGTTGTACTATTTCAATATATATTATAGTCTGTAAGGATGTAATTCCATAGACTTAAATTAAATAAATAAATAAATAAATAAAAAAAATAGGAAAATAAAGTTAAGAGGCAGTTCAAAGAAAATAATTAAAACGAAGTCTCAGAAATGGCCACGAATTGTCCTACAGTGAGCACTAAAATTAAATAAGGAAAATTCGTTCGACCCATGGCATGACAATACTAGGTAAAGTCATTACCTACAATTTGCAGATTTTATTTGACAATTTGGGGGTTTTTTGTTTACACACATCAAGTTGGGTGCCAACTAATTGTTGAGATGACCTTAGTGAAAACAAAACTGATAAGTTTTTCTAAAGAATATAATCAAAATGCAACCTTAGCAATGGCAACCAGTTGTACTATGTTGGGCGCCAAAATTACTTCAACGAAAATTACATCCACGGAATTATTTAAGGAAAAACTGGGAAGTTAAGAAAATAACAAAATAACGATAATTGGTTCATGATTTGGGCATGGTAGGCATTTGAGAAGTATAAGTGTGATGAAAACTCGGAGAATTACCCACGTGCATATATTTTAACTACATAAGTATATTAAGTTTATATTCTTTCAAATTTGTCATCCATTGTGTTGTTCACTCCGTTTGGAACTTGTATATTGTATTTTGTTGTATGTAGTAATCATATTGTTTGTAATCAGTTAAATTTTATGTGGTGTTGGCCACAACCACTATAGTTAATGTTGTTGTTGTTGTTGTTCATATTGACCAAGTTAACTTTATGTGGGTATACTAAAAATACCAAAGTCTGTCTAACAATACCCGCTTGTAAGAGCCCAGGGGGGATATCAAAAGCAAAAAACTAAAAAAACACAATGCTGGAAGTAGCGTAGCATTTGTTGCATGCCTTAAACATATTTTGTATTTATTTCCTTTTCGTTTCATTAATATATCGTTTTTTTTTATAAAAAATTGTTGCACATTTTACTAACAACAAATATTTGTTTAAAGTGTATCATGTTTATTATGCGACAATTACTTGTTGTTTGCTGTTGGTGCTACTGTCAGCTGTATGTATTTCAATGTTGCAATTAAATATGAGCAAATAGCTTTTCGAGACTGCTGATTTTTTAATTTTGTTATGATTTCCTAGAATCGACACATACACATTAATTTGTTTGTAAATACTCGTATTGTTACTGGAAATTTTTCTTTATTGCAACATAGTGTTTTTGATAATTACAACAATTATGAATTATAAATGTTGTGGCATGTGATCTAGTCATAAGTTTTAATTAAGTAAATGTTAAATTTTTTGTCTAAATTAGCATTGAACAAATATTTTTGATTAAATCATAATTATAATAAAATACATATGATGTTAGGAAGTTATAAAATTACAAAATATATAAATATTTATATTGTTAATTACAAAGAAATTATTTAGGCCATGTGCGAGGTGGCAAAAAAATTTTTTTAACTAAATACAAATTTTCTAAAGGGTTTAGAGTAGAGTTTGCTAAAAACCGAAAAATTTGAAAACCGCGGTTTCGGTTTTTCAAAATTATAAAAACCGCGGTTTCGGTTATTTTTCGGTTTCTTGTGATATTAATAGAATTGTTTTAAAATAATTTAATATTTTTGTATAACAATTAAATATTTTAATACATTCAAGATATTTATTAAAATTCGATTGAAAATCTCACTCGAATAAAGGCAATAACACCATTGCTGGCGAAAAAAACGCAGAAACCGTTATAAATTTAAATTTTTTATTCTTTTTTCGGCAGATTAAACTGTATTTAAAGAGTTTAAATTTGGAATTTAGCAGTTTGTTTAAAACAATATAAAGTTGAAATTTTATACAATAAATTTCGCAGACTACGAAATAAAACTTTTTGAAAAATAAGCGGTGAAAATCTAAACTGAATACGTGATACTCAATATCTCTTAAACTACATGACTTTTGGTGGTTTTTTTTTCTAAAATTATAATCCTCAGCTTATATTATCTGTAGTAGTAAAAACAAAAAATCTTTAAAGTAATATTTAGTGGAGAAATTGTTCATTACAATTAAATACAGAATTTTGTAAAATAAGAGCTGAACCCTTTTCGAAATTCTAGGCTCAATAATATGTAATTTATTTAATTATTTTAATTGCTTTAAGTATTTGCTAAAAACCGACTGATTTTTGTCGGTTTTCGGTTTCGGTTTTGAGGCCTCAAAAACCGCGGTTTCGGTTTCGGTTAAAACCGAACAGCAAACTCTAGTTTAGAGATTGCTCTTGAAACATTTTTAAAAACTTTTTCATTTAAATTTGGAAATCTGCATTTAGCTTCAAGTTATTTAGCCAGTTCGCGCCCAACCTTAATATTTGGATAACTGCCGTTTAATAGAAACATTAACTTGGTTATTAAGTCTTAAAAAAATTAGAAAAAACAACATTGTATACTCATAGAAATAAATTTATAAAAATAGCAGAAAAAGTTACTAAAAATTAGTTAAAAATTATGCTGCAGAAAAAACTGCTAAAATTAGCAAATTTGTTTGCTAATTATTAGTAATATAGGAACAGCAAAAATAAATCAACGGAGCCAATTTTTCTTGCCATAACTACCCTACGGGAAATTTTAACAAACTGTAACCGAACTGGCCCCTTTATATGAAATAGACTGGTCACTTTTACATGGCGTTGTCATAGGAGGGAGAAATTGACCCCTTGTGACATGTCATAAGTCAAATCCTAGGACAGGTTACTGAACTCTCATAAAAAACAAAGTTCAGGGACCTGTCATGGGGTTTGTCTTGTGACATGTCACAAGGGGTCAATTTCCCCCTCCTATAACAACGCCATGTAAAAGTGACCAGTCTATTTCATATAAAGGGGCCAGTTCGGTGACAGTTTGTTAAAATTTCCCGTAGGGTATTATTAGATCAGAAAGCATGAAAATCGTAAGAACTTCAAAATCGCTTCGGCAGAAAATGTATGGTCCTCAAAGGGACCATACATTTACAGAACTAAAATTCTGTAAATGTAAAGTGGCTTTTTCTGCTATTTTTACAGATTTACTTCTATGAGTGTAGAAATAATTCCAAAAAACATGTGTAGAGCTTCTAAAATCATGTTTGTTAACGATAAATTACAACAAAAATACAAAAACATCAATCTTCCTTTTTTTGTTTTATTTTTGGAAGGGCAAGAAGCGAGTAGCAATGCTTCTAAAATCATGTGCAGTGCTTCTAAAATTATGTCTATTTTTTGCTGAGATACTTGTATTTCAAAATCATCCATACTTTCTTCTTATGTTTTACAAGTGTCCATTATTAGGATATTATTATTAATATTTTACACTTATATATAAAATAGTTTATATAACAAATTAGATACTTAATTTTGTATTCCAGTCATAATGACAAATTATGATATTGAAAAATTATAAATTTACCTAACCATTGTGACAACTTGTTAACTGAATCTATCTCCACCTGTCGTTTATGGGGATATTATCAAATTGTTTGCGCTTATGTTGAAATGTCAGCGGGTTGTCTTTCGCATTACAATACTCTTCTTTCCATCTGGTTAATTAACGACTACTACCAACCAGCAGAGCTCCAAAAAAATGTTACAAACTAAATTGCAAAGATGTTAAGTACATTTTTATAAATCATATATTATTTTAAGCCAAAATATATTGGTGAACATACAATTATAACAACGAGCAATACAAAAATAAGACAACAAAAAAATAACATGTTATATAGTTTTATTATAAATATTAAAAGAAATGTACATTTATGTTGTTATAAAGAAAAATATGCATATCGCGTGCTAAAGTCATAAAAGCTCAGTCAAAATTATAATATGAAAAACTTTTAATATAAAAAAGCACAATAAGAACAAGTAAAAAAAATATATAGTAGGGCAAATCCAATCATGAGGTACCTTACACCATTCCATCAAAAAAATATTTCTATCAAAAAGTGTTTTTAATTCGGCATTTTCATCAATGAATTTAACATGGCCCAGTGTACAATTGTAAGCGTAGAAAAAAGAGATTGTTGAATATGTTTACAGGCAATTTATATGTTTGCCCTAGAATAACTGCTAGTACTAGTTCTATAACTGACTCTGCCTCATTTATATTTTACATATAATGTGTTCTTGCACTACTTCCATGGTATCGCTTCTAATAGAACCAGTTGTAGGATTGGTATGATTGGCAACCGATTGTAAACAAATTTCTTGTAATCCTTGCACTTTGTTCAATATTGAGTATCTCACAATATACTCTACTTCCAGTAGCATGTGTTACATTGTTTCGACTGCGTTTCTTTTTTTTTTATATGGAGATTTGACACTTAAAAATTTACTGTGGATTCACTCTAAATTAAAAATTAATTTAATCCCTGTTTTTATAAAGCGAACGGATTTATTCTTCCAGAGCAATTTTGTGTATTTTGGTTTTGTTACAATAACAAAATACACACATTCCTCTGGCGGAATTATTCCGTTCCCTTTATAAAAACAGGGGGTTAATTTACCCCCTTTTAAAATATGGCAACATTTGAAAATATGGCAACATTGAAGAGGAATGTGTGTATTTTGTTTTTGTTACAATAAAAAAATACACACATTCCTCAGGCGGAATTATTAAGCTTGTTTGTTTACTTACGAGTAGTAACTTTTACTACAGCTGGAAAAATTCAGTACAAAAAGTAAACAAAACTTTCTAATTGTAGTAAAAGAAGTAAGAAATTATGTGTGTATTTTGTTATTGTAAAAAAAAAAAACTAAATACACACATTCCTCTTCAATGTTGCCATATTTTCAAATGTTGCCATATTTTCAATGGCAATTGTTTAGTGACAATGGCAATTGTTTGGTGATGTTCAGAGATGTAAAAGTTGAAATGATTTAACTTTTGCAAAATCCTTGTTTTTCATGTTTATTATTAGTTTCGAACTCAATAAGTCTATCATTTTAATTTAACGATCTTTACCGAAATTAAAAAGGGAAAAAAATATTAAAAAAAAAATTAAGAACCTTTCTATACAGAAATAAAAACCTCATTTTCCATGCCTGGAACTCTTTACATATACACTACATGTAAAGAAAATGTGAATGTATGTATAAAAACAGCCGCCAGCGCAGCCGCAGTCATTTCATTTGTTTTTTTTTTTTCACCGCAGCGGAATCCGCAGCCGCAAGGTTGTATCTCTACTCTAAACCTCTATACCGCACGCTCCATTTTACAGTTATTGGAATACTCTCTAGATGGTATTTCTATTAAAACCTCTCGGGATATATCACGTGAATGGTCTTTTCTACAATTGGCAATATTTGAAGTCAATATTTGATGAATAACTGGGTGTTTTTGTAAAAAGAATCAGACGAATTCGTTAAAAAATTTGTGTAAAAAGCACTAAACTAAAAACGATTTTCCCAGTAAAGTGTTGTTTTTTCAAATGCGTCATATATGTAGACCAAATGCAATTAATATTGTAATTAATATGCATTTTTATTAATTTTAGTCAAGTAGGTTTGAGGTTTTCAATTTTTCACATTCCAAATTTTATCTAATAGTCTTTAGAATTTCGACCTGCACACATAAAAAAATTATTTTATAAATTCCTCCAATATCAATATTTGAATTTCCACACGTAATAGTTATCATTGATAATTTTTTATTGAATCAATTCCTGAGTCAAATGACTAAAATTTTGTTATTTATAAAATTTTTTAACTAAAGGAATTTAAGCTATATTTTTTTCCGTGCATCGGTTGATCACAATAATGCATCGACAGATGGACGGACCAGCTAAATCGACTTGAAGGTGAGTTTAGGTTCATTATTTTTGGTTGTTACAAACATTAGCACAAACCGATTATACCCTCTCCAATTAGTGCTGTTGGATATAAACAGCACAAGACCCTATTTCCGATATAAATATGTAGTCACTTTTATTTGTAATATTAAAATGATATAAAATTTTTGTAAATACTATACTTTAAAGCAATAATAAGATATCTACAGACATTGAACTAAAAAAAAAACAGATATTTAAGGACTGCATTCCTTAAAAATAAGGCATTTTTAGAATAGACTTAAAATAAGTTAATAACTTCCAAAATCTGAGAGATTTTCTACAAAAAATGTTCTCACTATTGAAATGATTTATCTGTAGAATACAATCCGTAGAATATGTTGTTGGATTGGAGGGGACATTTACCACTTGTGGCCAGGGCTGCCAAATGATTTTGATGAAAAATCGGCAGTTTCCCCAGAAAAATCGGCATTTTCGGCACTTTGATTTAAAAAAATCACCAAAAAATCGGCACAATCAATCACTAATACACATTTAATATTATTTAATGTACTTTTCTTAAAGAATTATATGAAAATATCAATTCAATTTCAGTATCATTTGTCTTTAAAAGTAGTTTAATTTTGAAAGTTGTCTTTAATCATCGTCAGAAAGTTATTGATTGATATTTGATATTTCTGATATTTTCTTCGTGAAAAAAACAAATCGGCAAATAGGTATTTTGTATATTTTTTAATAAAAAAATTCTGGCAAGCCTGCTTGTGAATGTCACCAATGAACTTCAAAAGTTTTAGACAGTGACTAGGAAAACAAAGAAAACCAAATTTTTTATTTTAACAACAAAAAAATCAGTTATTTCCATTTATTAAAAATAATTTGAAACAAAAACTTAGAAAATTGTTGGATTTTTGGAAAATTTATTTCAGGGGGATGTTTTTAGTGGTATAGCAAATTTGAGGGGTTATTTTAACAATTTAGGGGGATTTGTAATAAAAAACTTGGCAACACTGTTACGAATGAATACTAAAAATTGATCATACCTTTTCAGTGTTGCCAAGTATTTTTTTTTCAAATCCCCCTAGATTGTTTAAAAAGGCCCCTAGAATTATTCAACCAATAAAAAATCCTCCTAAAATTATTTATTTTAAAAAACCTCAAAATTTTTCAGATTTTTTATATTTTTTTTAAATTAAAAGTTTTAAATGTTTTGTTTTTTTGTGTATGTTTTTCAATTGCTTTTTAAGAAGAGATTTAAATTTTGGCACCTGCAACAAAAAATAATTAAAAATTAAAGAAATATACGACGTTTTTTAGAATTTATAGAAATATTTGTTAAGTTAAATTATGCGTTATGCAATATTTAAAACAAAAACAACAACAACAAAAATTACCACAACATGCTTTGATATCTTCCAAAATATTGTTACATAAAATCGATATTTAAAGAAATTTAGTGCACATATTAATTTTATTTTATAGAAGATCTTATAATATGTTTTTTTTTTTTGGAAATTTCCTCTTAAAATAGCATTCCGCTGGCAGATTGTTATTCCCTCAAATTCCGCCTAAACGACATAAAAACCAATAAATAAGCGGGGAAAAGCCTTAAATTGGCAACATTGGACCTGGTCTGCAGTTATTAACTCATTAATGACAGGTCATAGGTCAGCTAGACATTTTACAGATATGTAATATAGGCCAATGATTTATTAAGAAAGTTTCGCAATTGTTTTTACTTTATAGCGCCTCCTAGTTTAAAATAAAATTATAATTTTTGAAAGGCTTTAAAATTATTATTTTTTTTTAAATTATTTAGGTTGTTCATAAGGGGTGTGCTATCTGTTGTATCGTTGTATCGTCGTAATAAAAAACAGAGTTGTTAAAATTTTTATTTGTGTTTGACAACGATTTTCTATTCAGTTTTCTATCTGTTAGCACACTCAATCATAGGACACTAAACATACGTAAAAATTTTGTATCGTGCTATTCTCAAATGTTGTATTTTTTCAATTTAATTTTTAACAACTCTGTTTTTTGTTAGGACGATACAACGATACAACAAATAGCACACCCCTTGTGAAAACCCTTATTGAATTTTTGTTTGTTGCTTTTGTTATGCTTTCATATTTTTTGCATTGGGCACGTTTACCAGAGAAATCCGCTACCGCTACAATTGATATGCGCTTTATAAAGGGTTCTTCAACAGGGACGCTACAAAAGTAGAAAGACAGGGACAGCAAACGATGCCATATTTCTTGCCGCTCTTTTGACATTTCTCTTCAGTAAGGTTTGCCATTTCATGATGGAAAGATATACGAGCTAACAACGAGTCGAAATTATTAAAATTTACTACCAACATTCGGAGTCAGTGGCCTCAACGTTAAGAGCGCTACGTCCAATTTATGGTCGTCATAATGAATGGCTTCGTCAATAAACAAAATATGCGTTATTGGTCAGACAGCAATCCACACGTACTCCATGAGTCATCATTGCATTCCGAAAAAATTACGGTTTGGTGCGGTTTATGGGCCGGCGGCGGCATAAGGCCGTACTCCTTCCGTGATGATCAAGACCGGCACTTTACTGTGAATGGGAATCGCTACCGTTCAATTATAACCAAATATTATTGGCCCCAATTGGATGATATGGACTTGGAGGACATGTGGTTACAACAGGACGGCGCCACAAGCCACACAGCGAATGTCACAATCAATTTATTGCAAACCAAGTTTGGAGAACGTGTTTTCTCACGAAATGGTCCAGTCGATTGGCCGCCTCGGTCGTGCGATTTGACGCCGTTGGACTATTTCCTGTGGGGCTACGTCAAATCTATGGTCTATGCCAACAAGTCAGCGACGATTGATGAACTTCGTACGAATATCGGCCGATATATTCTTGAAAACCGTCGAAAATTGGGTTCAGCGTCTGGACTTCTGCAAGCGTGCCCGTGGTGGCCATGCAAAAGAGATCGATTTCCATACATTATGGCATCGAACGTACTTTCACAGTAATAAAGAATTTCATTGATATCCAAAACCGTTTTTGTTTTATTTAAAAAAACTTTTGTAGCGCTCTTATTGAAGAACCCTTTAATTACCTTAATATGGTGAACGATGCTACTTTTGTTTTTGTTTTAAAATACAAATATTTGTAGATCCCAACAAACATTTACTATTGAAAGCGATTATACATAGATTTGATAACAAAGTTAATTCTCAAACGTTACATTTGAGAATAGGGTTGAGAATTTTTATTCTCAATTCGAGAATCATGCCGTTCTCCATAAAAACGGCAGTTAGAGGTCTAGCATAGTTTTCAAATCATTTTAGAGTCGAAAATTATGCTTTATAATAACACAAATTCCAAATATTTTTCAAATCTACCTCTAACTTAATTTTTTATTTTTATTAATATTATTTCTATAATAGAGAAATACTGTATATAAAAACTTGAGAATTATATAATATATCAAATCGTCCTCCAATATAAAAAATAAAGTTCTTTTTTTATATTTTTTTTTTATTTTTACACTTAAAAAAATTTACATTTTTATAGAATGACATTAAGAAAAAATATTAACAAAATTAAACAACACAAAATTTCATACAAACTTAATAATCCCGGATGTTGAAATGGTTGTCGGCCATGTTAAGATACCTTAAAATAAAAAAATGATTTATTGTAAATAAGATATTTTTTTTTTTAATATTATGTATTCAGGGGTATTCTGAAAATCGAATAAAATTATTCGTTTTTGTGCAACAACAATACATAGTTTTTTGGGAAAACGAATAATTTTATATTTTTTCGTTTTTCGGAAGAAATCCTTTACTTACTATTTTCCGTAGATCGTTTGGCATGGAATGGTGATATGACCCAATAACTTGTAGTGACAGGTTTCTTCCAATTTTATCCTAAACGAGTAAAAAGGTTAAAGTCGGGCATGCCGACTATACAATACCCTACACCAGTTTGGTGTATTGTTTGGATCCGAAATTCGAATGGGTTAAAATGGGGCTTATGTCAAAATTTTCTATAATGTGAGTCAGCGCACCAAATTTCATTAAAATATCTTAATATTTGCGACCTGCAGTTTGTAACCAAGCCAATTTTGGGGGGACCCTTATATGGGCACTAGTTCTAAACATAGACCGATGTTCACCAAAATCAATAGGCTTCGTCCTTGGGCCAACATAGGTCTATGTACCAAATTTCATCAAAATAGCTTAATATTTGCGACCTGCAGCGTATAAACAATATAATTTTGGGGGGACCCTTATATGGGCACTAGTTCTAAACATGGACCGATATTCACCAAAATCAATAGGCTTCGTCCTTGGGCCAACATAGGTCTATGTACCAAATTTCATCAAAATATCATAATATTTGCGACCTGCAGTATAATTTTGGTAGGACCCTTATATGGGCACTAGGTCTAAACATGGACCGATGTTTACCAAAATCAATAGGCTACGTTATTGGCCCAATGTAGGTCTGTGTACCAAATTTCATCAAAATATCTTAATATTTACGACCTGCAGCGTATAAACAGTATAATTTTGATAGGACCCTTATATGGGCACTAGGTCTAAACATGGACCGATGTTTACCAAAATCAATAGGCTGCATTATTGGGCCAATATAGGTCTGTGTACCAAATTTCATCAAAATATCTTAATGTTTACGACCTGCAGCATATAAACAGTATAATTTTGGTAGGACCCTTATATGGGCACTAGGTCTAAACATGGACCGATGTTCACCAAAATAAATAGGCTGCGTTATTGGGCCAATATAGGTCTGTGTACCAAATTTCATCAAAATATCTTAATATTTACGACCTGCAGCATATAAACAGTATAATTTTGGTATATATGGTATAATTTGGTTATATGGGCACTAGGTCTAAACATGGACCGATGTTCAAAAAAATCAAACTTGTTCGTCCTTGGGCCAACATAGGTCTGCGTACCAAATTTCATCAAAATATCTTAATAGGTGCGACCTGTAGAGTGCGCACAAGATTGCATGGACAGACAGACAGACGGACGGACGGACGGACATCGTTAAATCGAAATAAAAAAAAATTCTGAACCGATCGGTATACTATAAGGTGGGTCTACGACCAATATTTTTTGGTGTTACAAACATCAGCACAAACTTATAATACCCTGACCACATAGTGGTGTAGGGTATAAAAATAAAGTAACGGGGATTATTAATGAGTTGAACCTAGCAAGTATTTTATGATAAAGTGGTTATACGCAGACAGAAAGTAAAAGTTAAAATTAAGCATTTCAAGAGAAATGTCTTTTTTAATGGATTGACCACCCACCACATCTCTCTCATTTTTTTTGGAGAGAATGAAAAAAGTATCGCTTAAAAATGCTCAGTTTAAATCATATCTTACCTGAACAATTCAAAGCACAATCTTGACGAACTTTGAAGTTGCCGCTATTTGATTAATTCACTGTAAGAATTGAGATCTGTAAAATTTTGATGAAATAAGTTGATTTTTTATGTTCACTGTTATCATATTATATTACTTACCTTCTTAGTTCCTTTTGAATATTAACATATATAAAACGCGTTGCCTCTTCTGTAAACTTAGTTATTTTTAAGCGTATTTACGCGTTATTCTCAAAATTTTCCAATCTATATTTTCTTTAATGACATTTTTTTGTCATTTGAGATACATTATACAAACAAATTTTTCTCAAATCATTATCGAATATAGAAAAATACTCCACAAATATTTGAAATATATATAATTTCCTATTGTGAAAATAATTTTTATAAAAATTTAAAGAACTTGTTTTCAATTTGAAAATAATTTGATATAAATGATAAATCTCAAACCTATGATTTTAAATAGAAAAACACTAGAGAAAAATACAGAAGTTTATATAGAAATTTCAAAGCTTTTACAAGTGTATTTCTCAAATCGTTTTCAAATATTAATCAATATAAAATTATGGACTCAATTTTATTTATTGAGACAGATTTGAAATATACGCTTGATATACAATGTAAATCTCAAAATTTCTCTAAGGCTTGAACTGGAGTTTGTTGGGATGTTTCATTGATTTTTTTGATTTTTTTTTCCTTATATTGTATTATATTATATTTGTATATGTTTATTACTAAAAAAAAATATAGAAAAAAATAAACGACATCTGATGTATCATTAACTGCTAACAAGTAGCGTAAAATTTTTACGCTACCAAAACAAGGTAGCGCTACCAAAACATATTGACTTAGCGGTAGCTAATCAAATCGTTCACCAGATTGTTGAGTAGCGGATTAGAAACAGTTGAGCATCTGGTAAACGCACCCATTATTGCACACGATTATGTTGATTAATTTCTATTTTATTTATACTCTATTAAATTTCATTTTTTTTACAACTTAGAAGTAGAAATATTTTAAATTAAAGATTTACAGCAACGTTTTGTGCAACACTGTATATTTCCACGTAAATTAAAATTTTTCCTTTACCTTCATTATAAACTCCCCAAAAATACAACTCTATGTACTAAAATTCTTTTACTCCTCAACGACATTTTTTTAGTTTAGTTGAAATAACCAGTGTTTTGACATACAGATCGTTTTTAGTTTCGGGAATAAATTATGCAAATATTCATAAAGTTATTAAATAAATTTAAGATAAATCATTAGTAAAGTGTTTATTGATAATCATTTCATAAAATTTTGTTGTCAGTTCATTAAAATTTAACAAATAAAAGTGTTAAAAAAGAAAGTAAAGAAGTGCAATGTTATTGTAGCCCCAAATTTTTGTTATTTTTTGTTGTGTTTGGTGGTTTTATTTAGTGTGTTTGTTGTTAGTGTTTTTGCAATAGTATCAGTAGAGTTATTTAGAGTGGGAAGCAATTATAAAGTGTGGGTACTGCATTAAATAAAAGCAAGACGGCAGAAAGTGTTAAAGAGAGGTAACGTAAGACACATTTGTCATAAATTCTTAATTATGTAGTGTTAAAGTTTATTAAAAAATCTTAAAGTTTTGTTTAACACAACTGATTCAAACTCAATTGTATTTTAACTGCTAATCTTAAATATACAAAAAGAGAGCAGAATAAATGACAAAAATGTTATTGCCATTTTCGTTTTACGAATCAGTGTTACCAAGTTAGGGGTTTTTAACCGCTTAACAGTAACACAGTAAGTTGTTTTGCACGTGAAAAAGTTTAACTCGAACTTAAAAGGTCTCAAAAGTTAATTTAAATTGTAAAAATTAATAATTTTTTGATTCTATTTATTAGAAAAACACAATAAACACAAATTGTCACTTTTTCACAGGAAAAATAATAGTCTAATAGTTTTTTATATACAGAATAACAGTTTTTCACGTGAAAACGAAAGAATTTACTGTTTTTTCAGAGTGGTGAATATCGAAATCTCGGGATGAAACTCGGATTCAAGTGTAAACGCAACTTTACTAGTTTCTTAAAACATTAAACTAAGTTGAATTTTAATAGGATGTATTTTTGCATAATAAACCAAGATGAATTATTGAATTAAGAAGTTAGGTAAATTTATATATTTCTTAAGGCACATCTACACGAGAGATAAAACTGCTAGAGATAGAGCAAAAAACATCTCTAAATAGCTTAAATCATTCACAATAGAGCTAATTAGAGGTGTTTTTGCTCTATCTCTAGCAGTTTTCTCTCTCGTGTAGATGTGCCTTTACAAAACGAAGTAATCGTTTTTTATCAATATATTTATCATCAATTTCAAATTATTTTAACTCAACTTTAGCTTGAAAATATAATTCATACTAATTTAAGAAAATATATTTTGTATGACAAATCTCTGGTTAATTTTGTCATATTAAAAATCAATATTCCTTTGAAATTTGATTGATTTTAAATGCCAAATGTAAACATTTTACACTCGAATTCTTAAAATTAAAAAATTATTGGTATTATCATAAATTTATAAGTAAACTACAAATAAAAATTTGTAGCGATTTTTAAAAATGCCTCTTCAAACCGCTTGAGTGTAACACTGTTAAAAAATGTTAAAGATGCTGAAAATCGCTGAATGGCAACACCAAAAACATCCTTGTATTTATTTGCTGTTTTTATAAACACATTGGGTGCGTTCGGCAGATACAATTTGACAGTCAACAGTTCTACAACAGTTGTGCAACTATCTGCTGAACGACCTGATCACTAACCGCTCAGTCTGAGCGCTGTCATATTTTGGTAGCGTAAAAAATGTTTGCTACTTTTGATCAAATAGTGATACATTTGTTGTTGTTGATTTTAAAAAATTTTTGTTTTGTATGATTGACAAATAAAAACATACAAATATAATTCAAAAACAAAAAATTTATAAAATCAAAGGAAAATATAGAAAAAATGTATTTAAAAACAAAAGAAAGAAAACATCGTTCAGCAGAGTAAGCAATCACAAAGCGCTACAAGTCACCGGTATCATTTTAAGGTTTCTCTGCCGAATGCTACCATTGTGAAAGAAAATAGTACAAAAGAAAAACTTGTAGAGAATAAATAAAATAAAGCAATTAAAATGTTACGTAAATAAACATTTTATTAAAAGTTGTTTACTTTTTAATTTATTAATAAAATTTGATTATTTCTATTTTAATAATAATCATTTTCGGTGACAGTTCTGTCTTTTTATTAGTGACGTGATATTTGGAGAATAAGAAAGGAAAATGGTCAGTAATAATTTCATAAATTTTATGTGAATTTTTATTACAACAATTTTCTTTTTAGTATTTTATAAAAGAATTGATCCACCGTGATTGATTTCATTTCTACATTTAAATTGTTGTACAGTGATTTCTTGACTAATAAATAAAAACAATTCTAATTACCCTAGTAAAAATGATTTTTATATATTCATATATGATTTATGATTTTATATAATTATAACTTATCGAGTATTGTGAAACATATATTTTTATATGATTATATCAAAAGATATTTAATTATATAAAATTATATTAAGCAGATCCACCATTTTTCGGATCAGATAATATATTTTTTATATAATTATATTAACCCATACATGATTTGATCCGGAAAATGGTGGATCTGGTTAATATAATTTTATATACTTAAATATCTTTTGATATACATAATCATATAAAAATATATGTTTCACAATACTCGACAGGTTATAATTGTATAAAATCATAAATGATTATATAAAAATCATATCTGATTATATAAAAATCATTTTTACTAGGGTATTTCTATAGTATTGTTTGTTATTTAGAGTTTGTCATTGTTACTACATTTGTATTTGCTTTTATATTCAGCTATTAATTTATGGTTATTTTAACCGTGTTTTTCAGTTATTTTTACTAAATTTTAGTTGTTTTTAGTAGTTAAAATTGACTATAATATTTGTAATAAGTTAAACCTACAGTATGAGACCCACCGTTAATTGTTAAGTTGTTTCTCTATGAAAAGCTTTTTGAGTATGCCACGATCGGGAATTGAACCGGCTGACCTATACACAGCCTAAAGCCCAGTATTTTTTCGTACTTTTGCAAAAAAGGGTCGTCAAACTTCATATAAAAAACTGATTTTTAACTTACGAGGAATTCAATATTATTTGAAAATGTTGCGAAAATATAACATTTGGCGTTGAAATTAATGATTTTGAATTTCAAAGTTTTTGTAACAGTTTTTGGGCCGTAAAAAAAACCGCTAAATTTTTTTAGCAGTTGTAAACAAAATACTGGCTTTAAAGATCATAAAATATTTTATGAACCATAATTGAATAATTACTATCTTGCAAAAGTTTTATATTTATTAGTTTCGAAGATAGAAAACTGTTTACCAAGTGGAAATTTTTAATGTAATTTAATTTTTTTTTTGTCCAATTAGTACCAATTTACTTTAAATATAAAATTTCCCAAAAGGTTTTTTTAAAATAAAATTATTTTTAATTTATTAATTTTATACGATTACTGGTAAAAAATTATTCGAATTATTCGTTATTTTTTTAAATTTGTACGTTCGTATTTTTCTTTTGTTGGTTCGATTAATCGAATAATTTTTAATCGAGTGACGGCACTAAGATTAACTGTGTTTGTGTGAAAAGGTGTTAATGGAAACATTCACTATTAACTGATAGCACCTATGAAAAAGAGTAGATACAACCTTGCGGTTCCGGCTGCATTTATTTATTTATTTTTTTTTATATGGAAACTTGAAACTTAAAAATATTTTGCGGATTCGCTTTAAATCAAAACTTAATTCCATTTCTCTGCGTTTTCTCTCATACTCGCATATTTTTATTCTCACACTCTTTTCGATGTTGCCATATTTTCAAAAAATAATCCCATTAGTTGGTTATGTTCAGAAATGAAAATGATCTCTATTTTGAAAAATCCCTGTTTTTCATTGTAATTATTAGTTTCGGACTCATTAAGCGAATAATTTTAATTTAATGATCTTTACTTTAGTTAAAATAAAAAACGGAAATAAAATTAAAATTTTTCTATACCGAAATAAAATCCTCATTTCCCATCCCTGGTGGCGTTTCTGCAATATGGGACCTGCACTCCACAAATCGATCTAAAGTTGCGTCTACCCTTGCATCGAAATCCCGCGATTTCGATATTCACCACTCCAAAAACACAACGAAGGAAAGCATATAGACGTTAAAGTTTTAGAGAATGTATTTATTAGAGCTAACTATGTGCGCTTTTTTCAAAACTGAACATTTATATGATTTCCTTCATTGTTTTTTTCAGAGTGGTGAATATCAAAATCTCGGGATTTCGATGCGACTGTAAACGCAACTTAAAGAAAATGTTTAAACAAATCGTTACCGCTGCAGCAGTCATTTAATTTTTTTCTATTGAATATGAGAACTCTTTCATGAGTGTATAAAAAAAAATTGTGAATTGTGTAGAATTTTCTCATACACAAAAAAAACTAAAATCCGTAGAGAAATTATTTTTTTTTATTTCCATAGAACATTTTACAGACTCTTAAGGCACATCTACACGGGATAGAAAACTCGCTAGACTTTACGAAAATGCAGCTCTGTATAAGTCTACGAAATGTAATCTCTAAACCATTGACAATTGCTGTCATACACAATTTTTTTAATTAGTAACAATTTTGAAAATGTTTTGTAACATTATTGAACATTTCAGTTTATTAAATACACTTTTTGGTATTTGGAGAAAAATTATTCTTTAAAATACAAAAATTTTAATGAAAACAAATTCTTGACAACTAGAGATGGTACTTTTACTATAAAAATTAGAGCCAACAATATACTATGCCCGTATTCTCTCTCTAGTTAATAACTTCATTTAAAACCATATCTAGTTTCATAACCAGATTTTGGGAAAACCCAGTTTCATAATTATGTTGTCACGCCATGCAGAAATTGTATAAAAATAGTATGAAAATTTTCAAAATCTGGCATCACCTTGTGAGAAAAAAAAATGTAAACAAATAAATTACCTCATTCCCAGTACGGGTGCTCTGTAACTAGTTGAGAAGTTTCTCAAATAAGAAATACAACTCTACCATATTTAAAACAGGGAGAGTCACATAATGTCAAATTTAACTGGTGGTATGTACAATATTTACTAGAGGCCAGTATGAATGTTTTGCAAGACATTCACAAAACATTTTCTTATACAACACCAAAATATTTTTTTTTGTTTTCTGTTTTATTTATTTTTTTTTTGTAATGATCTGAATTTTAACATCTTGTAAATAACTACAAATAAGTAAAATGGTCAATTTTTGTTATATTTAGTATTAAAAATCGTCAAATCTCTCATCAGCGCATGCAAGAGAATGTTTTGTAAGACATTCATTCAGCCCTCTAATATTTACCTAATTATAAATTTGAAATTATGTGACTTGCCCTGTGTTTAATATGGTAGAGTTGCATATTTTAATGTGAGAAACTTCTCACATAGTTACAGAACACCAGCTTAGGAGGATGAATATAATGCTGCCCACTATACATCCCTCAATGGGAATTGTCATTTCATTCTTTAAAAGTTCTGCTACATTGAACTTACAACAAATATAAAAACCAATCACCGAGCTAACAAGGGAATATGAAGATGTTTTTTTTTTGTGATGCAGCAGCATAATTCAAAATGCATTTCATTGTTCAGATGTGATATTGTATTGTGGTTGCGCTGAATGATGGCACAATGTTTAAAGGTGCACCCTTTGTAAGCAGGAAATACTTGTCTATACAACCACATTACCAACCGACAGTTATAAAAGCAAAAAGCCAAAGCACAAGTTCTCCTCACGTGTGCTAAAGTGTAATAAATGCACTTTGAGTTGTGTTTTTTTTAGTTTTTATTTGTATTATTGTCGATGAAATTTTAGATGCACCTACAGTTTTGAACAATTGTGGCTTTAAGATTAACAAGGAGGTTTGAACAAAAACAATTAATTCATGGGTGAAAAAAATCATTTTTTTACTTCTTGTTATTGTGTGTCTTCATTTCATTTATGTTTTAATTTACAACTGAGAAATACATTTCAATTTGCATGATAAATGCAATTAAACAATAAAACTTTTTTTGGGGTATTATGATATTTATGTGGAAATACATAGCACTTATTTTGGATATGTAATTGCTGGTTTTTAGCTATTTTTCAATTTGTAAATTCTCACTAAGGGTGTTATTAAAGATTCCCATGATTGCGTAAAAGTATCTACCCTAAGGGAAATCAGGAAAAAGTTGATATGTAAACACCTGAATTGTGACTGGTGCAATTGGCATCGGTTCGAAAGTAATTGTACCATAACTGGTATAAACAGGATGGAACTAGGATGTATTAGTCAAGTACCACTTACAAATATGTATTGGAAAGTGTTAATTTCAGAGAGTGGAATTTAATTAATATCCGTTTTTTCTAATCACTTGGATTTAATAAATCCAAAAAGTATTTCTAAAAGTGCTCAACAGAAGGGGTTAGATTTTTCCTATTTTAAAAAAATTTTTTGTCCGACACTTCTTTCATCCTAATTTTTAATACCGATTTCGATGATGGAGGATTCTACTTTAACTTTTAATTTATAATTATATTTTACATAAAACAGCGATAAACAGTCTGCCTTTTCAGTTTTATCACTTCAATTTATATTTTTACACAATTGAAAAATTCCATTGCAATATTTAATATTCACTAATTGGATTTAATTAAATTACTTACTGTAGAGTGAAAAATTGCCATTTTTTTATGAGCTATTTCTCCATGTCCAAAATGAAAAATATGTATTTGGTGAGGTGTAGTTTTTTTTTCTAAACATATTTCATAAAAAAAAATTTAAGAAAAACCTTTTATTTGTTAGTTTTTCAATTTTTTTGTTTCTCTTTTAATTTTTATTCGTATTTTTTTCTGACATTAAATTAATAGGCTGTTTCATATATTTGTGCTTTTATTGTGGATTTATTAAATCCAGCTTTTTTTTAGGATTTAATAAATCCATTATTTGTATGAAAAATTCTAAATCCAGGTGATTAAAAAACACGCTAAATAACACAGAAAATTATATTCTTCATGAAAATGAACTTTTGCGTCAAACGGATTAAATTTCGTGGGTACTAGGTCAATATAAGTTTTCAATGTTAAAAAATTTTTGTTAAGTTTATGAAGAAAAATTGGTTCAATTTATTTAAAAATCTTATTTATGTCTGTTTAGATTACTCAACTTTAAAGAAAATACTTTTTTGATGATTCCACTGACAAAAGTTTAGCATTTACTACATGACAGTTATTTGTGTAGTTAATTTAACTGCAATTGCAGTTGTTTTACTTAGGAACAGTTTTTCAATATTTTCGGAAGTTATTTTTAACCTCAAAAACAATAATTATCAAGTATTTTGCAGATATAAAATACAATATTCGTAGCGCTATTAACTAGAATTTTCTAGTGAAAGAAGAACCTTTCTTTTTCTTGTGTTAAAAAATAAGCTAAAGAAACTCTAAAAATTATAAACACATTAATTTTCAAATCAGACTAGATCTAGTTACTTCCTTTTTCTACACTAATAGAAAAAAGTCCGTAGAAAATTTAGTAAAAACTACTAAAAATTAGTTAAAAATGATGCTGCAGAAAAAAACTGCTAAATTAGCAGATTATTTTTGCTATATATTAGTAATATAGGAACAGCAAAACTAAAACTGTTAAATATACAGAATTTTAGTTATATATGAGCTAAATTTTTGTAAATGGAGATTAGCAAATTAACCTGCTAAAATCAGCAAAAAATTTTGCTAAATAATTAGTAGCCTAAAAAATCACCAAAAAATTTAAAATTTTCGAAGTTTTTTTTTCGATTTTTTTTTTAAATGCAAATAAAAATCGAGCCTTTTAAAAACAGCAGTTTACAATTTTTTAGCAAATATTTCTGCTGATTTTAGCAGAATAGACTGCTATTTGCATTCAACTAAATTTAGCTTAAAAATAGCAAAAATTTTGTAGATTTAACAGTTTATTTTTGCTATTTTTAGTCTACAAATATTTAGCAAAATTTTCTGCAGATTTTACAGTACAATTTGCTATTTTCAATTAACTAAAAGTTAGCCTAAATATAACTAACATTCTGTAAATTTAGCAGTTTTAATTTTGCTGTTCTCATTTTACTAGTATTTAGTAAAAAAATCTGCTAATTTTAGCAGTTTTTTCTGCAGCATCATTTTTAACTAATTTTTAGTAACTTTTTCTGCTATTTTTACGGATTTATTTCTATGAGTGTATGGACAAAAAATTACCTATTATTAAAAAAGTGCCTTTTATTTAAAAAAGTATCGTTTATTAAAAAAGCATGTTTTATTAAAAAAAATTAACATTGTCATGTATTGTTTGAAATAATTGCAACCTCTGCCGTATTTTTGCTGGGGTATTTATTCAAAAGAATAAGCTTAGAGAATTTAAAGGGTTAAACCTGTAGTAGTAAAATATTAATTTTAACTCATTATACATGAACATAAGTAAGTAGAAGTTATTTAAATAATTAATTTATTTGGTTATTAAACTAAATGGGAGTAATAAAAATTTATGTTATTGCTTACTATGTAATATGTTAATAATTTTTTTTTAATATTAATTATGTATTTTAAACCGAAATTTCTTTCTTTTATCACCTGTCTTCGGTGTTTTTATTTTTATTTAGGGAATCCTTTTACCCTTTCTCACTTTTATCACTAAACAAAATCAAACGAAAGTAATTTAAATAATTTTGTAATAATTTTCTCATGAGTTTAATAAGAAATAAAAAAAAAATTGCATCTTTCACATTATGGCAAAAAAGATGATAAAAATCATGTTTTATCTTTTTAATGCGATCTCAAAGGAATAACCAACCAAAACGCAACATTGAACGAGCACTTAAAGTGACGGCCACTTAACTGACAAATATCATGATGATCATACTTATGATGTTTCTCTTTATTAAAAGAATAAAACACTTTATTTTCCAAAAAAATAACATAACACAAAACTATAGCAGCAGAGTTGTGAATAAAAAATTCTTTTTACAAAATCGATTTGTGTAAATTGATAATAAGTTTTAAATACTAAATTAGTTGAGTTTATACATAATAAAGAAGTATCACCGGTTAAATTCAATCTAAGTGGCAACTCACATCATGAGAGCAACAAATAGAGTGGTTAGGAGTTTAGTTCAAAATAAAAACACAACACCTAGGGGGTGCTAATGGCGAGAAAGCTAGATCTAATATGAGGTATTGAGAGTTCTAATCAGATCACTCAGCATAATCCGCGATAGCTCAAAAAAAGCGTCCAGTATATGTTTTCCCAAGAAGGCGCCAGTAGGTGATATAACGTCTTTTCTTCTTCTTCTTCCAGCAGTACTTCTTTCAGCAGCACTGCAACAGCGACACTGTGCATTAGACCAACGAGCATATAATTAAAAGAGCAAACCAACTCACACAACTTCTGTTAAATCACTCTCTTCTTATTTTGTATCGAAAAATGTTACCATATGAATTACACATGTCTCTAAAGGCTAACATTTTTCAATACAAAATGTCAATGTTCGAAAGAGGCGATGAAAACCGCCTGATTAGACTATAGTCCGAGCTGATACCGACCAATTCTTCATTCTTGCTGACAACGGAATTTTTAGCCAATCGAATGGTGCGGTTGGTGTAACCGAGTTTTTCGGTTGCGACAACAGAAAATAAATTGAGGTGACAGTTATTTGTCCTGGACAACATAATTTTGGTTTCCTCAGTAATAAATTAGTAGTCAGCCGATAAATTCGGTTGCTGTTACTGATCCATTCGATTGGCAACAAATTCAATTGTCAAAACGATTTTGTTTTTCTGAGTACGCCCTGAGGAAATATCAAACGCAGAACCTGCTCTTGTCTGCTCATCTGCCCTTTCATTACCATAGAAATCCCTATCTCCAGAGACCCATACAAAAGTGATCGTGGACGAACGACCCATTCCTGACATTTTAAGGTTGCATTGTAGACTTGTGTCAATAGTGAAGAACTAGTTCAAGTAGTTCGATTGAATTATTCTCTCAATTAAACGAAACACCTTAATCGCTTTTTTGGTTCAATCCTTAATTTTATTTACTTTAATCGGGTACGTTCCTGAAGAAACATCAAACGCAGAACCTGCCCTTGCCTGCTCATCTGCCTTTTATTACCAGAGAAATCCCTATCTCCAGAGACCCATACAGTAGTGAAAGTAGAGGGACGATCCAGATTGTAGACTCGTGTCGTTCGTGAGCGAACTTGAATTGAAACACCTAGTTCACTATTAATCACTCTTTTGGTTCAATAGTTAATTTTATTTACTTTGGTTGGGGGACAATTTTATATCTTTTTAATTCATTTTAAAATATATTTTTTCACAAATCATTTTGCTTTTTTGTTAAAATTCTTTATTTTTGGATATTTTATATCTTTTTTAATTAAAGGCATTGAAAACGCGAACAATAAGAATATCAATATGGTCCAGCAAACGATTACAAATTGTTACATATATGAACGATTGTACGAAATTTTTACAGAGCGATTGAACTAGAAGAGCGAATTTGTTCTTTACAACGAATTTTAATTAAGAGAGCGCTAATCATAACGAACTACACTTATAATGATCCATGTATAAGAATACGAAGTAATTGTCAAAACGACGAAAACTTTCGTAAAATTAACTCATTTTCGTTTATTTTGCAAAAATATTCATTGTTTTGACATTTTTCGTATTCTTATGCAAGGATTCTTAGTGTAGAATGCCTAAGTCTATTGCATTGTACCAGAAGTGTAGAGATTGTCAAGTGATTGCAAATGATTTTTGACTCATGCTCACGAACGAGCATTTCTTTCCTACTGACACTCCCGTGTTCACGCGTTATCGTGAGTAGTAGTAACTACACTCATGTGATTCGTGCTTGAGCGTGAATAAGAATAAATAACTCGTGCATGAGTTTAGTTTGGCATCCTATAGGAGTCTGCAATATCCCATTCCAATTCCACAGCCTGCGCAGCTCATCTTAGAGGCGTCAGTGTAACCCTCAATATCAAATTGCCACGTAATATTACCCCTATCTCATTCCCCCTAGAAGGGAATCTTATCCCAAATGACTTGCCAAAGTTCATTCTCGGAGTAAAGTATTCCAAAGATCCACGCAGATGCAGGGGAAGAAATATTCAAAAGTCTCGCAGAGTCCGTAGGGTCTTGACCATCGAGAGCACGTAGTAGACATGTTCGCTGCACTGCTAACAGCGATTGCACCAATATTCAAATCTATGGAAATAATGTGAAGTACAAGCCGAAAGCTTAAATCTGTAGAGTTGAGTAGTAAGATACTCCTAGTAAGCACTGCAGCTTTTGTTATCATGTTTTCGACGTTAAGTTTCCATGGGAGTTTCGCGTCAAGGATTGAACCCAGATATCTCGCGCTATCTGATAAAGAGAGCTTTCCGCACTGAAGCCGCAGAAGTCTGAAGCTTCTAAGTCCTCCTAGTGAGTATTTAGTAACAGTTTTGTATTGCTCGGAATCACTACCAGACCACAATATGTATTCCTGACACTGACTTCATTTAAAGCTTCATTCCATCACTTAACACATCGAAAAAGAAACTAGCATCACTACGCCTTCCACATATGCACAATCTTTTACTTCCAGTTGTCGAGTTTTGTGAGGTCTGGGTCTAGAAGCTATAGCAGTTAAAGGATCGTCCAACCTTATAGTGTTCTACATCTAACACTCCTTAACATCTTTCTATTTCCCAAAGATATGTTGACAATCCTGGTGTCCAAGCTTGTCCCTATCGAGTCACTGAGAAAGCTCTTAATATCCAGATCCACTAAGGCCCTGCGAATTGCACTAGTTTCTCCGTTACTAAAGGCTTCTTCTACGAGGGATTCTGTTTATATTTCGGGAACTGGCAACACTAATGCCAGTAGCTAAAATCTGGCAACACCATAATAAAATTTGATCTTTTTTAGCATAAAGGCACTCACAAGGTTTTGATGTAGAAGTGCTATTTGTTTTGTTTACAGTGAGTTAAGAAAATCAATTTGGACAAAAAATTATTATTTTTCAAAACTTACGACGTGGATAATCTCAACAAGAATGTGTCGATGAACTCAGTTCTTTGTATGGCGATAAATCACCATCAAAAACCACAGTATATCGCTGGTATAGTGAATTCAATCGTCGTCGTAGTTCGGTTGCCGACGAATTTCGTGAAGGTCGTCCAAAATCGGTTGTTGTGCCACAAAACATTGATGCAGTGTGTGAACTGATATTGCAAGATCGTCATGTGACATATCGTGAGATAGAGGCATCCTTGCACATTAGTTCGACTTCAATACATTCAATTTTGCATGAACACTTAGTTGTAAAAAAAATTTGCTTTCGTTGGATACGCCATAATTTATCAATCGCTCAAAAAAAGGCTCGAAAAATGCTATTTTTATTATAAATTAACAAAAATCATACATTTACAAAAGTTATTTCGGTTGATAAATGATCTCCAATCTATAGTGAATTTCACTTAAGTAAAAAAAAATAACTTTTTCATATCAAAAAAGTAGTAAAATGCCTTAGTCTTCTGAACACCGTAGATTTTTATTATTATCTCAAACCTACTAAAATTAGAAAAATTGCAAAAAGGCATATTAATTACTATATTAATTGCAGCTGTCTATACGATGTTAAAACAACACTGTACTTAAATACATTACAAAATTTGCCCTGCGGCAACCCGTCTCCAATATATACTCAAGATGCCTGCTCTTGAACGTAAACTCCATACGTCAGTGTGGCACCATTTGGTAAAAGGTAGAAAAGAAAACTATGAATTAGTTACATAGCATTTAAGGCCTTACTTGGGTGAGATGGCTAAGCTGTCGTCGCACTTCAGTATAGCAACGTTTGTAATGTGGGGATAAGTTTTCGAATCCCATAGCCGATGGATTGTTTATATATCATTAAGAGACAATCTGACAATAAAATATAAACAAAATAACACAATTTAATGGAAAATGACTGATGGAGATTGTCCATAGAAAAAGGCAGAAACTAGATTTAGTCTAATTTAAAAATTAATGTTTATAATTTTTAGAGAATAAAGTTTATTCTTCTTACTATTTGAAAATAGTACCAAATGAGTCTAGGATGTACCATAGTACTTTTGAAGTTCTATTAGTACCATAAAAAGTACTTAGTATAGTACCAACTTTATCATCCCTGCTCCCTTTTCAAAGAGCAGTTTCAGTGGAGCGACCTTTGATAATGCGTGTTGAGGATCCATCAACTTTCTGTCTAATGTGAGCATCTATTAATCTTTTCAATGTCTTTACTATGAAATAAGAGATACTGATTGGCCTAAATTATCTATCACTTTCGGGACCTCTCTTGCTAACTTTAATAATCAATTCAATTTAATATTGGTTCCTCTTGTAAGCAGTTTAATATTCAATGATTTTTTTTACTCGAATTTCTTACTACTTTTACTACAATTGAAAAGTTTTGTTTACTTTTTGTATTGAATTTTTCCAGCTGTAGTAAAAATAGTAACATGTAGTAAGTAAACGAACATGCCTTATGTTAGTAACTTTTAGTAAATAAACGAACAAGCTTATTGAAAGAAAGAAAATTGTGTTGGTTTAATCGAATTTCCAAATTTTAAAATCACCTTCCATCGCATTCTAGATAAAAATTATTGGAGCATTAATTAGAAACCAATTCTTTCAAAGTCCTGATCTAATTATTTATGTAAAACATTTAGTTAATTTTTTCATATTTATATACAGTTCTTAACCACACATGTTGATTTAATTTAAGAAAAAAAGTAAAACTTTAAACATTTTTACAATTTCTCTTTAACATATTTTTTTTTTTATTTTTCTTTATAAGCTATAATAATATGGTTTTGACCAAATACCATTGCATGTCATTCAAATAATATATTTTGGCCCCAGTAAAGTTTACAACCACATACTTGTTCTTCTTTGAGCATTGTATGATGTGGTGTGGTAAAAGCGGAAATTATTGCATTTCCCCATGGAATTATGACACTGCATATAAAAATGTGTTAGTCGTATCACTTTGAGAATAATCATATTTTTATTTATTTCATATCTTTCAGTAATCATCAGACATGTAATGGGGTTAAAATTAATGATTCCTTTACCTTTTTAATATTTTTTTTTTTTTTGTAATTTCCAAGAAATTCCAAATTCAATTGTAGATAAAATAAATATTTAACACTTGAAAGAAAGTTTCACAGAAAATGTCATTTTGAAAAAGCGACACCTTAAAAAAAATAAAATTTAAAATGACTAATTATAATAATTATTTATTGCAGTCTAAATAAATGTACAATTTGATCAAAATAAAAATTCAGTGAAATTTTTAGATAACGTTAATGAAAAATATATAGTTTTACTAATGATAATTAAAAAAAAAAATTGGGGAAAAGTATTTAAAAACTGCTAAATGAACTTTAATCTTTACTTTAATGTTATACCTCATTCACACTGACAAGGAATTGCTCCCAATCATAAAATGCCGATTTTAATGGAATTGGAATATATTGTGTTCGGTCAAAACCGAAAGATTTTGATTGATATATTTATGTGGATAGAAGATAGAAAAAAAATTAGGTGTTTTCGCCAAAAAAAAAAAGCAAAAGAAAATTTAATTTCCATCTTAGAAAGAGAAAAATAAAACGAAGTTTAAATTTAGTAGGTTTAAGGTTACGAAGATGACTAAATTTTTATCTCTAAAAATTATAAACATTAATTTTTGAATCAGACAAGATTTATTTTCTGCCTTTTTGTATGGAAAGGTTTCATCTCTGACTTTCCATTAAATTGTTTATTTTCAGATTGTCGCTATAGGATAATTTTTTCAAAAACCCGTCGGCTGTGAGTTTCGAAAACATGTCCCCACATTAAAAATGTAACTATACGGAAGTGCGACGACAGCTTAGCCATCCCATCCAAGTAAGGCCTTGAATGCAGTGTAACTAATTCATTGTTTTCTTTCCTATTCAGCTTTCTGTTATTGTCTCTACTCAGAAGTGATCAAACACAGCCACATACAAACATTCTATTTTTAGATTTTTGTTTATCTTCCAATCTACTCCTTGTCTCCTTTTTCGCAAATTTTGCCACACTGACATATGGTTTTTACGTTCAAGAGTAGCCAACTTGCGTATATTTTTTCGGGTTAGAAAAACTTATATTTCGAAAAATATAGATATTAATAACAAAGCGAAATATAGGGATTTACAGAATAAAAAAATCTATAGCGATTTCTAGAATTATTAGATTGTTGACTCTTATCTGTTATTGGATTTTTAACAACTACCTCGGACTATAATAAAGAAAAGAAAAATCAAAATATTTTTACATTTATACCTTTTAAAAACGTTGGTTTATTTCCTTTAAATAAGCCGGGTTCTTTTCTATTGCAATCAAAATAACCTATCCCAGCGTTGACACCAATTGTTACGTTTTATCTTATAGAAACGTTCGTTTATCTCCTTTAGATAAACCGGGCTGGTACTCTTAGGAAATAAAACAACTCTCACACTCTCTCTTTAGTTTGATTTAGTGACCTTTTACACTTATTTATTTAACACTTTATTACTATATTTAAATACAACAAAACCGTATAACACACACACAAACTCTAATGCTTTTAATACAACGATTTACTTAAGCCCGACTGAATTACGCAATCGGTTATAATCAACTGATTAACTAAATGATATATGTCAGCCTTATATAGTTTTACTTTCATGGTGATAGAAAATTCCGGAAACACCTAGAGTAGTGGGTAACATTATACTTAAATGTAGTGCTACCAGATTGACAATTTTAGTAAATCCCGTTTTTTGCGATATTTTCTTCCAGAAAATTCTAAAGTTTTTTATACTAGTCTAATATCTCATTCATACTTAACCCAAACTAGTAGTTTTCAAATTTATTTTGTTTTCGATTCCCATATGAATCGAAAACTTAAAAAAAAACGAAAATTTCTAGTTTTGGGTTCAGTATGAATGAGGCTTAATCTAATTTTGTAACAATAATAATGCGTAGGGTGTTTGGTGGAACTAGTTTTCGTAATCTGAGAATTGCTGAGAATGTGAAGGATTTTGCAATGTGAAACAGATATCGGACTTCAGTGACTTGAAGACTGAAATATTTATCTGATTCTGCGAGTGCTCAAATATGAGTTATGGAACTGTATACTGTCAGTTAGGTTTAGTTTCGGAATTGGTATATTATGTCATATCGGCTCCAGAAATTCCAAAATAAATCCAAAATGGAATGGAAAATTAAAAATGTTTTTTGGTATCTTGAAATTTAATATAGATTGGTTGAGAATATAAAAATTATCACAATTTGCTTTGTCATCTCCCAAAATACTGCTCTTTTATTTCGACAAATCAAGTATCTCTATTCTTTAGTTTCAACATTTTGTACCATTTAAAAAATCAAAGTTTCTATCTCTGGGTTATTTCCCTTGGTTAGATATTTTTTAAAACCCAGTTCTTACTAACCGTGGTATAATTATTTAATAACTTTGTTTTAAAAATTTGTAATACGTACTTCCCTATATTTATAATTTCCATCTGTTTTTCCTCAATTTGTTTACTTTAGTTTAATAAAGTATCACTTCCTTAGTTTGCCCCAAAACCAACTAAAAAAGTGTAAAACACCTCACTGTATAATTTTCGCTTCAGTAATGACAATTTAGTGCTTCTTGCTAAAGAATTAATTGATTATCCATGAAAGAAAATTGTACTCTAGACCTATATTTATTTATAAAAGCTTTGATGTTTTCATCTGTCAAGATGTGGTCCCAAGCTTTCAGCTTTATGGCTTTGCACAAAATCTCTATTGAGTACATGGAGAGAATTTTGCTGGAGAAGTTTTAATAAAGGTGGAAAAAGGCTGCCCCTTGATGGCCTATCCAAACGGCTGAAATCAGCTAGTTCAAATTTATATTGTAGGTTTTTCTAATCCATTTTTTTGAATTTTCGACGGGAACGTGGTAAAAATTGAGTGTATGAAACTTTAATTAGTAAAATGAAATTTTTCACATTTTAATATGAAAAATTCCACTAATTAAATGAAACGTTACAATGGACGAGTTCCAGTGAAACTTCATTGGTTTTATACAAATATGTGATAAATTGTCCAAAATTGCAACTCTGTTAATAATTTCTAAACCGTTTTTGTTAAATATATTTCTATATAAATATATATATTGTGCAATATTTCTCATTATATTTCAGAAATTATCGATTTAAGTTCACAATAAAAAGTTGTATTTCAGAAACTTTCACTTGATTTTCTTCACTATATGTGGAAAACAATTAAAAAAATTTTAAACTGATTGAAAATTCTAAAATGTAACTAACAATTATAATGATATAAGAATAGAAAAATATCATAAACAGAACAAAATTTCGACGGAGTTCAATTCTGAATTTTTATTTTTTTAATTCGTTTGATCTTAATTTGTTTTATATTTTTGAATAAATTTGAAATTTTTACACATTTTTTGAAATAAAAAATTTAAACAATAAAAAAATCACAAAATCCCGAAAAAAATTTGGAATTCCGAAAAATCCCTATGCGGCCCAGGATCCCGTTTTTTTATTTTGAAATCCCCAATCCCACGGGATATGAGAAAACCAATACCGATTGGCATCCCTAATGTAAATATGCGCCACTAATTTTAATTTCGCTTTTTTTTTTAATTCCAAAGGGGGTCATATTTTTTTTTAAGTAACGCTAACTGCATTTTTATCAAATTTGTCTTTTTGCTTTAACTGAAAATTTACAGAAAATATTGCCAAAACAAGGCGGTTTTAAAGAATTAAAAAATTATGATCTTTGTTCTTTGTCTCATTCAGAAATAATAATAAAATTTAAAACACACAATACTTATTTTTTTTTTTAAGTAATTGCCTTTTGCCAATCAATCCGGCTTTTTTGATTTTACGAAAGTTGTCATCACTGTTTTTTCTCTTATACAAATTGATTGTGCTTAGCCTTGTGGCTTAAAGTTAAGTGTTGACTTACATGATTCACCTTTATAAAAACCAATATTTAATACTAACTCCTGATATTATACATTATTTACTCCATATAATTATTATAACCCGTGGCTTTATTGTCATTTTAAAAAGATGATCGCCATATTTGATAATTTTTGTTAGGGCTGGTGATATAGAGTAATTCATTTTATAATTCCTATAATTTTTGTTAATTTAAAGTTTCTTGGGAAGTAGTTCACTTGGCTTAATTGAATATGAAACGTGTTTTATGTGAAAAGGAAGAAATTCAATAAAGAACTTATTAATAATGATTAAATTCTTAGTTTGAATATAAAGAACAGTTTGTAAGTTTCATAATCTGTAATCAATAACGGTTTTTGAAATAAAGTAACTATTGGATTTTGTACTCTTTTAAGAATCAAATAACTTTTTTTTACAGAAAATCTTTAACCTTTTTAATTTTCTTTTTTTTTTGTAGTTTTCGAGATAATAGCCGTATTTTCTAATCACTTGGATTTAATAAATCCAAAAAGTAGTTCTAAAAGTGCTCAACAGATGGGGTTAGATTCTCCCTATTTTAAAAAGAATTTTCTGTCCGACACTTCTTTTACCCTAATTTTTAATACCGAATTCGATGATGAAGGATTTTACTTTAACTTATAAGTTTTAATTATATTTTATATAAAACAGCGAAAGACAGTCTCCCTTTTCAGTTTTATCATTTCAATTTATATTTTTATTTTGAAAAATTCCATTGCAATATTTAATATTCACTAATAGGATTTAATTAAATTACTTACAGTAGAGTGAAAAATTGCCATTTCTATTTGAGCTATTTCTCCATGTCCAAGATGGAAAATATGTATTTGGTGAGGTGTAGTTTTTTTTTTTTAAACATATTTCATAAAAAAATTTAATAAAAACCTTTTATTTGTTAGTTTCTCAATTTTTTTGTTTCTCTTTTAATTTTCATTCGTGTTTTTTTCTGACATTAAATTAAAGTAATTCATATATTTGTGCTTTTATTGTGGACTTATTAAATCCACCTTTTTTTTGGATTTAACTTTTTTTTAAACTAATTTTTAGTAACTTTTTCTGCTATTTTTACAGATTTATTTCTATGAGTGTAGAATTTATTTTCCGTTAAAGTTATAAAATTATTTTTTTTCACAAAATCACTCTCAATTTTTGTTAAAAATTTCTACAATTTCTTCTCTTTAAATTTCATTTGTAAATTCACAAAAATGTTCATAAATTTCAAAACCACGTGTTTTTATTAAATTAAACCAACCCTGTTTAACAAACTTATCTACATTTTCCAAAACTACTTCCAATACCACTGCTACTAATTCTTCTAGTCTTGACATAAAAAAATCCTTGACATTCAGCATAGAAATATAAATAATACTCTATAATTTTCTAAGTTTTTTTTTTATTATTGTATATTGGGTATGAACGAATAAACAGTACAATCAACCCTCTTAATAAAATTACATTTTCAATGCGTTACGCACAATTCCTCCCTGATATTCTTATAAAGAAACTTCAACAGAGGCAAGCAAATGTTTGTTTGTTTTCTGGTCTATGTTTGTATGCGTGAAAATGTCCCAAATGTGAATTAAAAGTGCGTTGTTAAAAGTCTATGGTGGATAACAGAGTTGTCATTGTATGAAGAACTTTTTTGGAATAATTACTTTAACAGGTTTACATAAAATTCGATTTAATTTTAATGGTCTTCTATACAAAATTTTCCGGGATAAGTAGTGTTTAAGAAAAGGCATGCAATTAAATTCTAGAAGTAGCTATTTTTCTGTAAAAACATGAACTTAATTCTGAAGGACATAAAATTTCTATAAAATATATAAAACTCGGTAAATTGTAAAAATTTTTGCATAATTTGTATAGAAAATATATATTTTTATTTTACTAATTACTTGGTAACGACTTTGGTGTGTGTAAATTTTACCGTTCAAAATGTAATTATTCTCTAATACTTTATTTAATCATATGGCAACCCTGTTAAGTTTTGTTTTCTTCCATTATAAGTCTGTGTAAAGTTTTGAACACACATAGTGATATATTAGCGTTTTTTTTCTTGGTCTATTATAGAATTCTAGCTTTGGGATATTCCCCCGTTTTTTTTTTCGTTGTTGGAAAAAACATTGAAAACAACCCTTCAGTGATCTTTACATTTGTTATTAGAATTAATATAATTTTTTTCGGCATTGACATTGAAAAAATGCGTTTAAAAATGCGTAATTTTACTTTTCATTTCATCTTCTATTAATAATGACTTTACAACTTGAGGGTATTAATTTTTCAAGTTTTTCTGTTTTTTTTTAATATTAAATTTAGTTTTTAGCACCCTCTTCGAATTTAAAGTACATAAAGTAGAATACGAAAAATAATTAGTTTGATTTAAAAAAAATTTGGTTTGAGATAATTTTATATTAATTGCAAATAACGATTTAATAAACTGGAATTCCACAATGTCTCGTAAGCAGCCAACTTTTAACGATTTGTCTCCATTTTGACAATTTTTTAAGTAAAATTTTATGAAATGACGAGTTTGTAAAATCCCATGTATGAAAAATGACGATTTATTAAATAAAAAAATATTTTTTATAGTTTATTGTTAAAAAAAAAATATATAATTTTATTCAAAAAATTAAAAGAATTAAAAATTTGTTTTTTGGTGAGAAATCCAGAATTTGATTATTGAACCCATTGATAGTTTTGAATTCTACTAAATCAAAGAATTAAAATATTTTAGACCGAACGAAACATAAATTTGAAACATTTCTTCACGGAATTAGTTTTATAAATTTCAAAATATTTGGTTCGGCGAAAGTACCTACTGTTTTTCAATTCCGGTTAATTAGTAGAAGAGTATTGTAGAAAGTGAGTAGTTATTCTGTTATCACAGAGTGTCAAGACCCTCAAAATAAGCTAAACAAATATTATTGGTACATTTTGAAGCAAGATCAGTTTTCCCCTTTACCTCAAATTAACCTATTGAAATAGCCAGTAATAAAGATATAATTATTGAGATACACTTTTACATAAAAATGTGAAACTGTTCCAAATAAAGTGATATTAACGGATTTTTAAGTAAACATTTTCCTTCTTTCATTCAAATAGGAGGAGTCTTTTGATTGACGATTCTTTGACGATTTCTCATTTAGAAAATAACGATTTTGTTCACTAAATATGACGATTTCTCACCAAAATGGTTTGGCAGCACTGCCCGTAAGCTACTAACAGAGAAGATATCTCCCAAATTATCCAACGATTGCACAAAATTTTCCTGTGTTTTTTTAGCTTCGTCATGAAAATGTTGCGTTTTTTGATATTTTAACGTTTTTATATACTTTCCAAAATTAATTATGGGTAAGTTGGGTATCATATGAAAGGCAATTGGAAGAGCAATCTTAGAATTTATACAATTGTTTAAAAATAAAAAAAAAATCCATATTTTTAGATTTTAGATTTATGCCGCTTAACATATAAACGTATGTATCAGGTTTCTTCCCTTTATCACATACCCTAAAAAAAGTTCGCCATACAACCTCCAATATGAAGTATTTTTGCAAGGCAATTTCAAAAAAAAAATTTTAATTTTTTTTGCCGAACGTAGAGGTTGCCTTTTTAAATTTTTCGTTATAGCTTCGGCATTTAAAGTTGGATTTTAAAGTGTGATATATCGATTTTTTTGCCTCGAGGAGACCAGTGTTTTGCTATAAAGGAAAAATCCAATGAAAAAAAATTTAAAAAGGCGACCCCTACATTCGGCAACCAATATATAAAAAAAAATTCTACTGGGTTTATTGGAAAACTTCATTAGCAAAAGTTTAATGATTTCTTGCGAGCTTTAATTTTCTGACACTAGGGTTGTACATTAGGGTGGTAGCAACTGAGATCTGGTGGCTAACTACTAGAACGGGATACTTGAGGTCAATGGCCCTCGAGAGAAAAACACTGGTATTCTCAAGAGAAAAACATCGATGTATCATACTTTAAGATCCGACTGTAAATGCCAAAGATACGTTCGACAAAAAAAAAAATAAAAAAATTTGTTTGAAACCTCCTTGCAAAAATACTTCATTATGGAGGGTGTACGGCGAACTTTTTTTTTTGTGCCTGTATGGTGGTACGCTCTAATGTACACTGTAAGATAATGTCCATGGGGTTTATGAATCTTATTGGATCTATGTATTTCATTTGCCAAGGCAGTGGAACCACGCGATACAGTCTTGAAAAGCATTATTTAGCTGTAATCGCCTCCCAAATCAATGAAAATCGTACATTAACGTATAAAATTAATATTGTTTCACATGTTAGTTTTGTCGAATTTGACACACGCCTAATGCCAACGAACTGATTTAGGTCGTACGCTAATACTTCCAACATAGTTGGGCGCCATACTTTGCCCTCCTTCGAAGACACTTAATTTCACACACAAGTAACAACAAATGAGAATGAATTGGATTTTTCTTAACAAATCATTTAGGTTGTTCACAAGGGGTGTGCTATCTGTTGTATCGTCGTAACAAAAAACAGGTTATTATTAGAAATTTAGTTTACTATTAGAATTCCTTTTTTAAAAGAATTCACTTAACTTTTTTAAATAGAATGGTATGAAATAATTTCATTCAATATGTATTACTTGGGAATTAATTGATTAAATTTTAAATTCAGAACTCACAAATTGAATTACGGGATTATTTCTTCGAAACTTAAGTTCCTCGGGGTAATTTTATTTTAAAATTTTCATCTTCGGCACCACGAAGCGACAAGATAGTGCATTAAAGCGAGGTGTGAGCTTTTGTGAGTGTCTCTTATTAGGATGTTTCACTATACAATTGGACTCTTATTTGTTGTTTCTGGAAATTGTCTAACAAATTATTGACCAATATTGTCATATTAACAATTGGACTGAATTTTTAAATTAAATTGATTTATTAAGGGCCAATCACTGAATGTCCAATTTAAATTTTACATGGGAAACAAAAATATGTCAGTTAAATTCGGACACTCAGAGAACTATGTCAGTAAAATTAACTGCATTTGCAGTAAAATAAAAGGCTACACTGTAATTGCATTTGAATTAACTATAATTTCAGTTAATTGCAATTGTAATTAAAATAAGTGCAATATCAGTTGATTTTAAATTAATTTACCGTGTACACTTTTCTTTAACAGCAATTGCAGTTAAGTTTACCGACATAATTCTCTTAGTGCAGTTAGTAGTTAATGCGACATTGTGAACTACTACTATTATGAACCACATTTTCACAAATTTGTTGGTGGTTTAATGACAAATAGTTCTTTTATTTAAAGACTATCTAATAAGAAATGTCTGCAGAAAATGTCCGTAGTTTCCCTGTACATTTCTTTTATCACTTTCATCCCTCAGAGGGATTTGTTTTGAAATGATGTTTAACGAGTAGTCTCAAGCAGAATGAAAGAAAATTGTACGTAACATACAAAATTTTTTGTTGATTCACATGATATTTTTGTCAAATTTGACACAAGCCTAATGCGACCTTGATGATTTTGGCCGAACGCTATTTTTAATCCGAGTAATGTGGTTTGCAAACTTATTCTATAAAAATAGTGTTGATTAAGGCTGATAAAATTCTTTAAAATAATTAAATGCGCTAAAATGTTAAAAAAAAATCGTTTAACAAACTACGAAAAATTATTTTTTGTACATAGAGAGAATTTTTTGGACGAGTTTTAATGAAACTTTTCATTAAACTAATGAAGTTTTCTTTACAAAGCAAATGAATAATTTCTTAAATTTGATGAAAAACCTCATTTATTTTATGAATCTTGTTTTAATGAAACTTTTACATTTAGTGTATGCAGCTTTTAATAAATGAAAAGAAAATTTTCACAACATTTTATGAAAAAGTTCCAGTGAAACTTCACTGGTTTTATGCAAAAATTCATTAATCTATTCGGACTTCATTCTTGCCTACGAAAATCGACAGGGGACGTCATTTCTAGAATTTCTAAAAATATTTATTATTGTTGTTGTTATTAAATTACAAACACAATGAGAATTTATTGTGCTCGTCTAGGAGCGTCATTTCAACATTTAAAATATCAAAGAAACAACAAATTCACCAATAAAAAAAATACCACAGTTTGCTTTGTCGCCTTCTGTTGATATATTGCTTAACTCTAGGCAGTATGTCCGTCACACAAAGGTCTCTGAACCGATAATTTAAATGTCTGGGGATTTCAGCAAACAACCTTACAAATGTTTATATATCGTTGAGTTCTAATAAATTTCTTCATAACAACAAAATGCTGACAAATCTTTTTTTAAAGTCTTAAGATTAATAAATCTTTGTTTGTTATTCCCTTGGTGGTACAGTGCCATATGATTTGTTTGAATTTGTTGAAAAGTGCCGGTAGATGATAGAATTTTAAGAACACATAAAAAAAAATATGTATGTATGTATATACATAAGTAGGTATATCTAAAATTTTCATAGTATTTAATTTTCTTGTTTCTACTCTCGCTTTTTACAAAGAAAATTTACACTTTGCTCTGTTTTTACTCTTTTTTTTTGAGGTTTTCATTCATTTACAAATTTTTCTCTCTTTAACAGAAAAAAAAAGAAAAACACGGTGGAAAATTTTCTTTAAAGTAAAAATTTTCATTTAACAATAAATTTTCCTCAGACACTACACAACACCAACAACAAAGAGCTGCAGCTAACATGAACGGTGATAAAAATGCGTCACTGTATAGAACAGTATCTGTGTGTGATAGATTCTGTAAGTGTATGTTAGAGTTAAAGAGTGTGTGTAAATTATTAGGGGCTCTTTGTTTGTGTAAGTGAGTATATTAACAAAAGATAACATCGTTTAAATGTAGTGGTAGATAAAAGAGTAAAGTTATGTGTTTGTGTGTAGTGTTTTTGTGAGTTAATTTAGCGGTTTTCTGATCACCTAAAAATCGCAATTTTTTATTTAGCGATGTTTTAGAGAAAAATTGGTACTAAGAAATTATGATTTATTTATTTTCTGTATTTTACAGCAAAAACAGAGAAAATTTTGCTGAACGAGTTTTAATAAAATTGTTCAGTAAACTAATGAAGGTTTATTCAAAAAGTCAATGAAAAATTTCTTAAATTTGATAAAAAAAAAAGCTACATATGTTTTATGAATCTGGTTTTAATGGAACGTTTCATTAAGTGTATGAAACCTTTAAGAAATAAAATGAAATTTTTCACAATATTTAATGAAAAATTTCATTAATTCAATGAAAAGTTTTAATAGACGAGTTTCACTGCAATTTCATTGGTTTTATACAAAAATTAATTAATATAATGCAAATAATTCTTTCAGTGTAGAATACACGACTCTCTAATATTTCACAAAGCAACCGTGTAGTGCCATTCACTAACTTTCTTAACGATTTTATCGATTTCCTTAACTAACGATAACCGTCGGTTTAGTTACCGAAATTTTATGAAGTAACGACTAGTGCTGGTAAAAATATGAGTAGTGGGCACCAAATATCGAGTATTTGGCTTTTTATTGAGTACTCGGTACTTAAAAATAACTATTCCATATTTTCAGAGTTGGGTTTTGATCAAAAACAAGGTAAAAAAATAAATACCCCCTCCGGGAATTAAAAAAGAAAAATTAACCTCTCCATTTTGGTAAAATTCGGATGTGTAATAAAGCAAACTATCTAATATCGGCCTGTGTCAGCTTTTTGGGCATTTTCGTGATTTTAAGAATAAAAATGGGTCCAAAAATTATATAGCATTGTTATTTTTAAAGAAAATTTCATCAAATTAAAAATAATTCTAGAAATTCTTTGATTCTACATCAAAACACTATGAAAAACTGCATACAGACTCCAGATAATGAGATTTAAAAAAAATTTATTTCTAAAAATACCGATTGCTCTCAAATACTCAAAAGGCAGAAATATGTCATAAAATTGCTTTAGCGAAAAACTAAAATCGGCTTTAAAAAACAGCCCAGTAGCGCCATTTATTTTTCCTTGTAAAATGGTCCTGAAATAGTCCAAAAACTTTATTTGAAAAATTTCGAGTACAGCAACACCAGGGTCAAAAATAACTCTGGAAAACAGTGCATACTTATACAAATATTATTAAGTGTGTTTGCTTACATGCTATTTTTTACTAGCTTTACCATTTTTACTAATTTTATTCAAAAATCCGTTCGAGTACAAAACAAATAGTAAAAAATTTAAAATGAAATTTTACTAGTTTTTACTTGAAAAATTTCTTTCAGCAAAAACTAGTAATATGTTTTTTGTTTAAAAAATGATAAAATTGAACACATTTTTATGTGAATTTTTATTAAATTAATTAACTCGGACGTTTTTTTTTGCGATTTCCGTAATTTTATTTTTGTTTGTTTACTATTTTTACAATTTTTTTGTTCGATTACTTTTGGATATTTTGACAACTTTTTCAATATTAATTTATTAATAAGTATTTCCTAAGTTTTACTTATCTTTGAAAAAAAAGCATAAAATACTGGTAATTCTTGACGTTTATTTTATTCAATATTTCTTTTTTTTCTTTCAATAAACCAAAAAAATGTATATAAGTAACTTTTGTTAGTTATTTTGACAAATTTGTGGTTCATTTTATCAACAGTAAAAAACAAACGAAAATTCAATTGGAATTTAATGAAATGTTAGTTATCCTGTTTCCAAGTGAAATTGCAATTTAAATATTTAAAATATATTCACCGTGTTCTTTACATACAAAATATTTTAAGTGCAAGGCGGATTTCAACGGAAGTATATAAGTTTTTAATTTTTGGGCTCTTAACTCTTATATGTTTTCTATCAAGGCGAACAAAATAATTTTTAAAACTATATAACTACCAGTCCTTTATTAAATTTTTTAATCTGATTTAATTTTGAATGAAACGATTCACAAAACTCATTTTATTGATTGAACTATTTCCTACTTTAATCAATTAATATCTTATTCAAAGAATAAATTTTATTTTTGTTGATTTCAATTCATTCAATTTTAACAAATCAGTTTTACAAGAAAACGTTGCCTTGATTTATAGTTCACGAATCAAATCATTAAACAAATATTTCAATCGAATTAATTGAAATTTGCATAAATCACATCCTCACTTTATTCAATAGCAAATCATTGATTTAAAGTGATAATTATTTACTGATTCACTAAATGAATTAATTTCAATGCGAGTTTATTCAAAAAATAATTATGTTTTTCAAGCTCTCATAATGCTTAGATAATGAAAAATTTAAAGAAAAATTTTAACAACATCGTTTCACACTTATGGCCATTTACCATCTCATATAAAAAAATTTTAATTTTAATAAAGTTTAGCTAGCGGCTTTGAACTGAATATGACTCATTATTTTACGTTATAGAATAATGCAGATAGTAAATATCTACGCAAGGATGAGAATTTCTCTAAATTAATATTAAATTATGAAATATTTATATGCCAGTTAATAAAAAATACCTTTAAAGCTTTCTAGCGCTTTTTTGCTTTCAAATTGTTAACATCACTGTTGTATAACAAATCCACTTTAGTGTGCATGTGTGTAATTTCATACATATACACTGTCTTTGGTAGTTTTTGTATACGCACAACAACAGTTTTTATAGTAAAACGAGCGTGTGCCGTACTATAGTACTATAGTCTTCTATATTCAAAGCAGCCATTTTGAGTTTTCGTAAATTATAATAGAAAAAATCGGATTTTTTTCAAAATCAATTTAAAAATGTGTTTTTAATAAATTTAAAAATATAAAATTTAATTAAAAAAAATAAAAATCGATGAAAATTATAAAAAAAATATTATACAAATTTTTGTGCAAATAAAATATTTGTAAAATTACAGATTTTGTAATTAAATCTTTAAAACACAAAAAAGTGTATTTCAAAAACCTAAGGAAATGTTTTAAAAGTTAAATATTTATTAAGAAATATGCAAAATTTATAATTTTTTATTAAAAAATTATTAAAAACAAATAAAATTCAAACCCCACCCAGAAAAAGAATTTAAATTTAAAAAATATTAAAAAAAAAAATTCAAACATTTTTTTAATTTCTAAAAAGCAAAAAATATCCTTTTAATAACAAAAGTGGATTAAAGCAGAATAGTTTTAGAATCCTTTTCAAAAAAAAAAAAAATTAATCCAAAAGTCATTTGTGTATCTATTTAGTGATTTTCCATATATTTTTATCTTTTATGTGTATACAAATTTTCTGTGAGTGTATACCATACATTTATAACTAAAATATCCTGTATACACAGTTTTTCCTTGTCTCGTGTGTGTGTGTAAGTGTGTGTCTATGTCCTTTTGAATACTACTTTACGACAGCAAAAAAACGAAAAGAAAATTTTCCTTTTATTATAAGCCTGTTTAACCAAAAAAAATCAATAAATTGTTTTTTGTGTTTAACAAAAAATAGCAAATTAAACAAAAGTTTTTAAAAAATTTATAAAATTTACATTTTTTTTTTATTATTTTAAAGGTGTTTAATTCTGTGTTTTAATTGAACAAACTTCAATACATCTTCCTAGCGCCCAAGTTATGCCCACCAATTGTAACACGGATTTACAAAATCAGCAGTTTTCTATAAATTCTTTGGAAAATTTAAACATTTATAACGCAGAAGAAAGGTAAGTTTTGAATCATAATTTTATATTGAAAAATTTCAAATAAATTATAAAATTTAGGAATTTACTTAAATTTAGTGAAACTAGTTGATCGATCCACTTTTATTTTTATATATTATAACCGTATTTTTAACAGAATCGAAGAGGCAATCGAATGTTTTCACTTCAACCACCAAATTTGTTAGTTTTGACTATCGAATTTTAGTTACGGCAGCCAAACAACTGTTGTCTCCACAAATTTCAATGGTCACAAATGAAAAATTCTGTTGAAAGAACAGAACCATTCTTTTGGAAACAATATTACCACGAAATTATTTTCTCTTTGCAACAATTTTTAAATTATATTACACTTAAGTGCAATCAATTATGGTGCTATGAGAGGATTACTTCCCAATTATAGATTCAAATAGGTTTTAGTCCAGAGTTTAACTTGATAATCAAGCAATTAGTACACTTTTTTTTACTACAATCGCAGTTTAAAAAGTGTACACTGCAATTGCATTTAAAATTAACTGTTATTGCAGTTATTTTAACTACAATTGCCGTAAAAAATAACTGCAACTTTAAAAGTGTCGAGTATCCAAATTAAAAATAACGAGTAGTATTGAAAAGTAACCGAATTTTCAGCACTAGTCCCAAAGAATTTTCCTATTGAGGTCTCTCTGATATAAAAATATAAAAAGGAAAAACAAATTATGTGTGTCGGGTCCCTTTTTACCCCCCAAAATCCCTGATAAGGTACAAAAGGCAATATAGGTGAAATATATCCAAATTTCATAAAAATCGGCGTGCATTTGTTTAGATATTCCCCTTGTTAGACTTTAAAACATTTTTCGTAAAGAAGAATCATCAGATTCTCAATAAAAATCTCGCCATTGAGAGCCAAGATTACCTTGAAAATTTGAATATTTGTTTATTTATTTAAGTTTAAAAGGTGTAAAAGAGACCCTAAGACTTTTCTATTGAGAACGCTTCGATTTTAAAAATACAATATTTTGATTTAAAAAAATTGCTAGAATTGAGTGAAGTGCAAATAAAGTAAAAACAAAAATGGCAATAAAACCCAAGAAAGGTCAATGCAAGAATTTTCTATAACTAAAATCAAAATTGCAGAAAAATCTCTGTGTATCAGCTTCCTGGTGAGAATTTCGATTTCATTAGAATTCGGTTATGCGATAGAGGAGAACAAACTAATGAAAACTTATTTTTTGCGGCCCGATCTCATGTCTAAGGGGCAAAAGGAAGGGTTAACAATATTGCCTATGATTTAGATCCAGCCATTTGAAATATCAAAACTAACGGTGAAAATAATGCTTTCGGAAAAGTCGGATAAAAATCTAAATTGCACAAATTGCCTAACAAAATCAAGTGATGTAGCTGAACCCCATAAAAAATTTTCTAAAATGTTAGGATTTAAAAAAATATCAAAAACATCCGACCAGGAAGGTGTATGTTTTGTATACCTTAAGATAGCTATTTAAACTACCTTTCATTTGACAGCACATTTTTATCCATGTTGCTTTGAAATAAATATGACAATTTGAAATAAATTATCAAATTCCATAAAATTTTAAATAAAAAAAAAAAATTACGATAATTAGTTTCACCTGAAAATTGTGTAGAATTGGTTTTTTTTTGGTGAAAAACTGATATTTCAGGTTTATTGTGATTGTGTCTCTTAAAAAAAATATATATTTATTTTCACAATTTAAATAAAGATTTGAGACCTTTAAAGTTCGTGTAATGATGTAAGTATTTTTTTCGTAAAGTATTCAATTTTACTTACTTTTCAGAGTCATTTCTGAATAATTTTCTGAACTTAAGAGCGATGAGAACCTTGCTTATATTTTTTTTTCTTTTTTTTAATGTTTTTTTGTTTAAATTAAAATGAATTGGGTACAAAATTGGTGATTTTTGGGGATTTCCACATGCAAAATGGGAATGTTAGCTAAATGTTTTCGGCAATAATGCTCCCCACTATTTTTATAACAGTTTTTTCAAATGAAACTCAAACAACTTACTGTGCTTAAACATGTGATTGGACTAAAAAAAACACGGGTCGGTTTATTTTGTCCAATATTTTGACAATCTCCAAAAAGCTTAGAGCGAATGACCCAGATAATTGGCGCTCAATCTTATTTTTGTTCAACACTCAGGGGTGGCTCCGTAAAAATGCAGTGCATTGTGTTGATATCAGGAAAATAGGTTATGGAAAGAAGGAAAGAGGGAAAAGTATTTATGAATATTGGACTTGAATTTGTCGATGTTATAAATGTCAGGGAAGGTTACGGCGAGGAGTTTATTCCACATAAATAATGAACTAATTCTCCCTGTATGAGCTCTCTTGTTCAAGCAAGTACTCCGGATAAAATCTGGGGATTACCTCAAATAGAGCTGGAATCCAAAACAGACTTTAAAGCTGTTGCCCACATATGGCATTCGAATTCCATTTTAGGCCGGATATATGTAGTTAGATAGTAAGAAGAACGAATGGGGTGAAGTACTTCTTGTACAGTTTCAAAAAACTTAAATACCGAATGTTTATTTCGGCACTTTAAAAATGTGTTTATTACGTCGGATATCATACTGAATTCTAATGCTTAGAACTTGTAAGAGTTTCCGGCACCTCAATATCGAAGAATCGTAATTTTTAGTGAAAAAAATCATCAAAATCGTCATTTTGTAAATTAGAAATCGTATAAAAAAGTTTTATCCAGAAACTCCTTATATTTTAATGAAAGAAGGGAAGAGTCTACTTAAAAAAAATCTACCAAATAAGGTAATGTTATTTGGAACAATTTCTACATGAAAATATCCTTTGTACAACAATTAGTCCTTTGTTTATTTCAGTCATTTTATACTGCCTTCTGTCAATAGGGGGGCAAATAAAAAAACTGATCCCGCTTCAAAATGTACCAAGAATATGTGTTTGGATGATAATAAAATATGAAGGGTCCTGGAATGTCTGTCTTATTGTAACGGAATACAATTAACTTAACTTTTTGAGAAATTTTTCGAAATTGTTGAACGTTCCACATACAACATGTTCCTACTAAATACTCGATATTGAAACAGTAATTTCCATGACGAAATGTTTCATTCGGTCTAAAGCATTAACATTTTTTCAAGAAAACCCTTGATTTAATAGATTTCAAAATCATCAACAAGTCTGATGCAATTTTGGAATTCTCTAAAAAAAAATTAATTTCAAACCCTTTTAATGTTTCTTGTTTTTTTTTACCAAAATTATATTTTTAACAATAAACTATAAATATTATTTAATTTTTAAAAAATCGTCATATTTCATACATGAAATTTGGCAAAATCATCAATCGTCATTGCATCAAATTTCACTTCCAAAATCGTCAAAATGGAGACAAATCGTCAAAGTTGGCAGCGCTGTGAATGACAAATCTTGCTGTCATCGGCTAAAGAGTAGACAATACTTAAAGTTTGATCAGAAAGGTCATTAAGATAGATGAGAAAAAGAGAAGGAGAAAGTACACTTGCATCGAAATCTCGAGATTTCGATATCCACCACTTAAAAAACAATGAAGAAAAGCTTATAAACGTTAAATATTTAGAGAATGCATTAATTAGAGCTAACTATTTGTGATTTATTCGAAATTGAACATCTATATGCTTTTCTTCATTGTTTTTGCAGACTGGTGAATTTCGAAATCTCGAGACTTCGATGCAAGTGTAAACGCAAACTAACCTTGAATTTAGCTGAAACTAGTCGGATGATATCCCATATATAACAGCATGTATAGAGCGATATCTGAGAAAACTCCAAATAAATCTTTCTATAATCTGCGCTTTCAAAATTGATGGACAGCTTGGTTAATTACCATCTTTTAAATAATCTAGGAAGAAATTTACTTCTAGACAATCGAGAATTGGAGTAGCTTCTTTAACCGGTTTCGTGAGTTCAAGAAGATTGCTTAAGATAATTTCAAGGCGTTGATGGGGAGCCCACTCCTTGTATGTGGGGCCTGCAAATAGGGTCGATTTCAATTCACATAAGACCTAATATCTTTGGGAAACTGTATTTGAATATCTTTTTGTTTTTTATTACTACTACGCGGATGCAACACTGCATATTTTTGCATCTTTTTTCCATGTTGCCAGCTATTAAAAAATAAATACACTAAATCTGGCGTGATTTATATTATTTTCAAATATAAACTTTTCACGAAATTATAATCTTCATAAATGTCAGTGTAAACGATCATGATTATAAAAAGATTAAAAACATGATCTTTGAGATTTTAAACTCAACATTGACACGCTATTACTTGAAAACAAACGTAGTTTTTGAGCTGGGTTTTCTTTTATCGATATTTAAGTTTGTTTAAAGTTTAGCACATTTGTTGTTTTTCTAGTGGTGGCCAAAATAGCTATTATTTTGACCATCACTGTATGCATTATTACCGTTTCTCATACATTTCTATTTCTATTAATTTTGCCTAACCTGGAACTTATTTTTTTGTTTCTAATCTTTTTGATTTTTTCACACACAAAACGTTTTAAATTCTCGAATTTATTTTTATTGTGTTTTGGGACACAATACGCACAATATCGTGTTTTAAGTTTAATTTTAATATGAACAAACATTATAATTCAAATAAAACTGGTATCTACATCCTTTTCAATCGAAAGGATGTTTAGGGAATAGATATTTTATACAAATCTATAGAAATTAAAATTTTTGAATATTTCTATTGTTCAATTTGAGAAATTCAAAAGCAAAAAATGCGTTATCTTGCGATTTTCACACACTAACATACACTTAAACAACAACAGGACTTGATTAGCAACGTCCTATTTTCAGTTTGGTACACATATTTGGTTTTCTGGTTAAGAAGAACCTATGATGATCATAATAATGATAATGAAACGAATGAGCATCCTTCTTGCTTTAAATAAGCAGTATAATAAGATAATAGTAGACCATAAAAAACAACTAAAATTTACCACTGCATGTGATAAGCAACAAAAGAGCTTTTGTTTAAAAAACCAGAAATTGTAGTTCGAAGGAAAACAGTGCTTCCCATAATGTACGAGACTGCATTTAGGCAAAATTTAGCTTTTTTAATAACGAAAATTGCCATATTTTCTTAAGTAGCAGCTTGCAAATTTAAATTTTTGGACAGTAATTATGTAAGAAGAATAATTTCTGCCGAACCTGTACTTTTTTAAGCATTAGTTTTCTTGATTCAATGTCTTTTAGTGCACTATAACCTAAACCTAGAATTAGTTATACGTAAGGTAACGTGACGAATCAGCTGATTCAATCTAATGTAATGAGTAGAAAAGAAATAAATTGTCAGCTACACTGAGAGAATTATCATCATTTCAGTAATGAATTTCTTCATAGTTTCAATGAGGCCAATTTCCTTATTATGTATTAACATACTAAGTACTTTTTTCAAAAACTGCTATTTTTTTCATCAGGATACTCTCCTGACAAATATTTCACAGAGTTTTTGCCTTCAAAAACCTCTACACTTTCAGGAATGAAAAGACGATCGTTTCGGAGATTTTCCAGGTCCCCTTCATCAGTTTTCTTTAGAAAGTGGTGGCAGTAGTACAATGCAATTTGATTTTCCATAAGAAGATACGTCACTTTAAGTCAGCGTATGGCTAATGGAGCCTTAAAGTAGAATCAGACCCCAGAGCCCACTCTACATCTCATCTTTTAGCCTTCGGTGTATATCCTGATGTGGAATCCCTCCGTTGGATCCCACCTGTCCTATTCCACCCTTGAAGGGAAACTGACCCGAAAGGGTTTACAGAAATCGATCCTAAGAGTAGATCGGACCCTAGTCTAAGCTGCAGGAGCAGCTTATCAAGAAGTCTAGCATGTCCATAGGTTCTACACTTCCATAGCAGCGAGTCGCGCCGCACTACTAGCAGAAGCTGCCACCACATATAAATCAATGGGAATAATATGAAGCATCGCATTGAAAGCCTCAAAGGGGCAAGTCCTTATCGCCTCCGAAGCTCCAATGCAAGCCGAATGCTGCACCCTGTACAGTTGGTCTTTAACTACCCGCCATCCACCACACAATAGAGCCATAAATAAGTGGGCCTACGATTGACGTGTACATCCACAACACCATTTTTGGACTCAAAATCCATCTAGAACCAAACATGCTCCTATAGTAATAGAATGCAACTGTTGCTTTCCTAACCCTGTGCTCGGTATCAAAATTTCCACGATAGTTTCGCCAAGATATTTAGCATATCTAGAGAGGGTGAGTTCGCAGCCCTGAAGCCGCGGTAGTTTGAAGATCTGTATGGTTCTAGTGGTGAAAAGCACCAGTTCTATTTCACTCGAGATTCACTCCCAGGCCCCAGCTTGTGGCCCAGTTACTGAGAGTATCCAGAGCGCTGGTCATGATGTCACTTATCACATCCAGAAACATCCCTAAACCAGTAAGCAGCGCATAAGCAGCGATTTTGACACCCTGATTATCCAAATTATCAATAACTAGAAGTCACAACAGGACTGAGATCACCCCACCTCTGGGAGTTCCTCTCCTGACTCTTGTTTTTTTTTTTTTAAAGAGAAGCAACACTCAGCAAATTCTGCCTAGTAAGTAACGTGTTGCTTTATTTGGAAAGGAGATAGAGAAGAGTTGAAAGGTGGTGAAAGATAACATTATTTAGTTAAAATCAAAATTTCTTACCGGCATTCGAATGCCGCATCCAAATATTAGTTGGATTTCAAACAGACTGGTGTAGCGTATCACATAGTCGGTATGCCCGATTTTAACTTTTTAACTCGTTAATTCTAGTTGTTATTTTGCCAACATTTTTCCTACTTTTATGCAGTTTCTGAGGGTTTTTAGGGCTAATACCGCGGGTTATTGCTAAAAAAAAACAGTTGGCAACACTGTATATATTATAGGGAAGAGTACGCAATTTGAAGGTAATAGAGTTGTTTACTATTCCAATATCCCCGTATTGATAGATTTCACTTCATTTCTAATAGGTTATTCAAGTTAATTACGACTTCTTTATAAAAATCGTTGATGCATTTTACAAAATTTTGTAAAAACAAATGTCTTCTGAATCTTGTAAATTAAAACACAAATATGTCTAAATGTCTAAAAATATTTCAACAAACATGAATGAATAATTTACATTGAAAATATCGTAGATACAATATTTTGTTTTCATCTATTTCTTGCATTCCTTGTGTCTGCTAGGCTGTCTGGCCCTAAATACTAAATTTAGATACTACTTCCTCTTTGGCAACACTTAGTATACACTCGGAAAAAAAAGTTCAACAGACTAGGAGACGAATGAAAAAAAAAACACACACACACAAACAAACATCTACAAAGTTCATGGAAAATGTACAGAAAAAACAATTAAGAAGATGAGATTTTGATGATATTTTTAGATAAAAATTGATTTTTTTTTTACAAACAAGAAAAATGAATTTAAAAAAAAACTTTGTTAAATGAAATGAAATTTGAAATGTATAATCTTTTGAATGAGGGATCAATTTGAAATTTTTTTTTTTTTAATACAAAAATAATGTGTTTCTGAATGCCCTTTGCTAAATATTTAAATGAAACTAAAAGATGTTGATGATCATTAGCTAGATATAGAAAAAGAAAATTAAAATATACGGAACTAAAATAATTTTGAGGAAAAAATCATAAATGAAAGAAATAAAATGTTATTTATGGTGGCCACACGTTTTAAAAATATTTCGTTTTATTTTAGTTTTGTACAATAAAAGGCATAAGGAAACAGACAGATTTCATGTGTTTTAAGGGGGGGATAAATGGAAATAAGATTATGTGCAATATTTTGAAATTTACCAAAATATTGTACAGAAGAAGAAGAAGAATAATACGACGTAAATAGAGGGGGTGTACTTGAGTATATTGTGCAGAGCCCATTACCATTTGTTATGCGATGATGATGATGATGAAAACTTTAAGTAAAAAATATTCTTCTTTTAATATTTATGAGACATTATATAAAAAAAAAGAAACAAAAGAAAAACATAAATTTCGCGTTTAGTTAAACTAATGGAAAAGTTGTGTATTTTCAGAAAAATTATATTAAAAATAAAAGAGATAATTAAATATTAACACTTTAAAAACCATAAAGATATGTATGAAAAAAGTCCTTGGAGTATTAACCCTCCAGTAAGCGCACTTTTGTTTGCAATAAAATTTACAATATAAAAAAACTTTGTAAATTTACTACTATAAAATTAGTAAATTTTTTATTTCGTTTTAAAAACGTGTACTAATATTATCGGCGGTGACTCCAGTGATTGTGGTATGTCTATGCAACATCTACACAGAGAAAACAGATTCTTTGTCACAACGGGCATTTTATTGACAACCGAATTGTTTGGTTCCAACAACCAAATAATTTGATTTTGATAACCTAATATATTCCCAGGTAGATTTAAAACAACGTTCCACTCAAAATTCTGTTGTATTCGCCGAATTGCTGTTGCCACAAACAAAAATAACGGTGGCTACACCCGAACCACACAGTTGGCAAAAATTTTGGTTGTCACATTTGAGCGGCAACGATTAATTTTTTTAGTAGGTTTGAGGTTAAGAAGAAGAATAAACATTTTTTCAAAAGTTATAAACACATTATTAATTTGCAAATCAGACTAGATCTAGTTTCTGCCTTTTTCTATTGACAGGCTTCATCAGTGATTTTCCATTAAATTGTATTATTGTTTATATTTTTTATTGTCAGATTGTCTTTAAATGATTATTTTTTCAACAACCTGTCGGCTGTAGGAATTGAACCCATTCACTCCTGTTCGTTACAAACGTAACTATACTAGAGTTCGACAGCTTAGCTATCTCACCCACGTAAGATCTTGCTTACAGTGTGGCTAATTCATAGTTTTCTTTCCTATTCAGCGTTCTGTTATTGTTTTTACTCTCAGAAGTGATCAAACAGACACACAAACATTCGACTTTGGATTTTTTGTTTATCTTCTTATCTCCTCCTTGTCACCTTTTTTGCAAAAGTTGCCACATGGACGTATGGTTTTGACGTTCAAGTGCAGGCAATTTGTCTATATCATTTTGGTCATTCAAATACACCGATTCACATTATTTTTTCTTTCAAAGCTTGTGTTGTTTGATTTCGGCGAATCAGGAAGTTATATCATTAGTATATTGTTGCTTTAACCTCTCAGCTGCGTAAGACTTATATATACGTCCTGCTAACAAAAAACATCTCTATTATGAATGATTTAAGGTATTTAGGGTTGCATTTTGCAGTTTTCTCTCGCGAGAAAGAGAGTTTTACGCAGCTGAGAGGTTAAAAGGTTTCCATTAAGCACCAATATACTACTAATGTAACTTCCTGTGCCTTCAGAAGAGTTGTGTTTTTATTATATTTTTTTTTTTCGTCCGCACTTTATCTACATAATCTGAGACATCTACATCTTGTCTGTCTAGTTGTTGTCCGCACTATAAATATGTTTATCAGCACAATTTCGACGCAACAAGCGAAGTTTTTAAAACTTGACTACGCAGTTAAGTGATGATGCCACCAGTTTCGAACTAATTTTATATAAAAGAAACGAAATATACTGGTAATTTTTAAGAGGAAAATTATGTTTACCCTTAGAAAAATTCCTATAGCTGAGGATGTTTCTATAGGCAAAATTTCTCAGAATTTCAGGCTTTTCTTTAAGAAAACGTGTCCATAATCTGACCTTTTTTTAAAATGCTTATAATCGAAGACTGTTCATTAAAAATGTGCTTTATATCTATTGTTTTTCTTATTAAAATTTTCCATCGAAAAGGGACTCTGATTCTTAAACGTTTTTCCTCTCAAAAGGTCTAGAATCTGAAATATTTTCCATAGAAACATGTGCTTAGAATCTGTAAAAAGAATTCCATAGTAAAAAGAGCCCAAAATCTGCGGCTTTTTTAATAGAAAAAAGTAGCCGGAAACTGAAGAATTCTCTATGGTCTTCAGAAAGAAATTATTTGAAAACACCACATATTTTTAGGAGTTTTTCAATAGGAAAACTCTGATATTTTGAGAACTTTTTCTAAAGACAAATCCTCGTATTTTGATGACTTTATTCTCTAAACCCACAGAGTCTGAGGAATTTTTCCTATAGAAAAGTTCTTATATTATACAGAAAAAGTCATCACAAACTGGGGCTTTGCTTTGAAAAAGTTGTCTTAAAGCTTTTTCCTATAAAAAAGTTCTCAGATTCTGAAGACATTCCTGCAGAAATTTTTTCAAAAGATTTGGAAGACTTTTTCTTATACAGAAAAGTCTTCAAGATTTTAAGACTCAGATTCCTGAGAATTTTTCCACTTACCCTATGCACTTTTTCCTAAAGAAAAACTCTCCATTTCTAAGCACTTTATCCCATAAGAAAACTTTCAGATTCTGAGGATTCTTCCCATAAAAAAAAACTAGTTTCGAGAACTTTTTCCTATAGAAAAACCAAGGTTTTCTTCGCATAGAATATTCTTGAGTTTCTGAAAACTTTTTCTTACACACAAAAGTTTGCAGAATCTACATTGCTATAGAGAATGTCTTCAAATTTTTCTATAGCAAAAATCTTCTGAACCTGATATTTTTGTGTAAAAAAAATATCCTCATAATCTGATGCTTTTGTAGGTAAATGTGCCCAGAATTTAAGGCTTTTCCTATAGGAAAAATTATTTAGATTCTGAGGCTTTTTCAATAGAAAAATGCTTAGAATTTAATGGGCGCCAAAATGGAGTTGTGAATGTAAACGTCAAACACATGCCCAATACTCACTTATGGCTTTACGAGTATTGTGTGGTGGACGGTGGACTACACAGCGGGTGGTTACCGACTAACTGTACAGGGTGCTGCATTTGGCTTGTGTTGGAGTTACAACGAGATTTGCTGCTATGGGTTCTGGGGAGGGTAAAACCTATGGACATGCTAGACTTCTTGATTAGCTGCCCCCACAGCTTTAACTACGGTCGGACTACTCCACTCTTATGACTGACTTCCGTAGACCTTTTCGTGTCAGTTTCCCTTCTATCGGGAATGGGAAAGGAGAGATCCAACGGAGGTATACGACATCAGGGTATACCCCGATGACTCAAGAATAAGTTGCGGATTAGGCTATGGGGTCTTTTCTAGTGAATATGACATACTTAAGGTTACCTGATCATGCTAGAGGTTCTGGCTATCAGGGAAGCCTGTAGACTAGACAATACAAAAAAAAGATCGATGTACACCGTCGAATCTAAATTATTTTTGCAAGGAGCTTCCGAAATTAATTTTTTTTGCCGAACGTAGGGGTCGCCTTTTTAAATTTTTCGTTATATATTGGGCATTTGAAGTGGTATGCTACATCGATGTTTTTCTCTCGAGGAGACCAATCCCCTTCTAGTATTTACCCTCCAGATCTCAGTTCCTGTAACCCTTATGTACGACCCTAATGTCAGAAAATTAAAACTCGCAAAAAATCATTAAACTTTTGCTAAGGAAGTTTTTCGATAATTCCAGCAGAAATTTTTTTTATTTTTTTTGTTGCTGAATGTAGGGGTCACTTTTTTAAATTTTTCTTCATTGGATTTTTCTTTTATAGCAAAATATTGGTCACCTGGAGACAAAAAAATCAATATATCGCACTTTAAGATCCGACCGTAAATGCCGAAGACATAACGAAAGATTAAAAAAGGCGATCCCTACGATCGGCATAAAAAATAGAAATCTTCGAAATTGCCTTTATATTCAAAGGTGTACCGCGCAATTTTTTATTTTTTTTTTATTTTTGCCTGTAAGGTGGTACGGTCTACAGAAGACTCTTATGTGCGGTTGGGGCTCAGGGAACCGTGGGTATTTTCGCCGATATCCGGGCTGCGCTTATGTCCTTGAGATTCTACATTACATTTTAAATCCACATCGTTCAGTGTAGGGAAGAACTGTCTAGGCTAAGTTGCCAGTCACTGATTACGCCACAGGGACTTTTACGGTAATGAGCGGGCAGAAGAGTTAACAAGGACAGCTTCTGCCTTAAATGTCCCCACAGCGATACCAGTCACTACACCACTGGGGACCATTAAGAGTGGGATTATCGAGAACTACCTCTATAAGACGACTAGAAGATAAGGTGGACTGACAGGACCGCGAGACTTATGTGGCCCAACTACGATCTGGAGCGAACGAAACCTATCGTCAGCACGAGTAGGAGACACGTTTCAAGATCGACGACTATGTTGACGAGACACTGATTGAGAGGCATACACTGGACTATCTGTCGGTAAAGTCGGGAGTAGGATTAGGTAATCTTATTCGATATTTTAATCTCACGGGTTGGATCTAGTTCTCCGGATGTCTCCAGAGTTTTACTATACTTCGCCCCGTACCCGAACTATACATGAATAAGCCGACGAAATTCCTGTTCCGACCCGAGTAATAATGTAGACCTGTAGTTAGCTTGTAGTATCCCGACAATAACCGAAACCAACCGAATTCATTTTATTATTATTAAGAGATCTTCCGAATTCATCTCGCTATTTATTAACTTGCCGAACATATTTTACAATAGAGCAATAGCTGAGATCTGTCGTATTCGTCTCGCTATTTAGTTTAGCTTAAAGTAATAGCCGAGATCTCCCGAATTCATCTCGGTATTTACTTATTTCCAGAACATATTTTACATTAGACTAATAGCCGAGTTCTCTCGTATTCGTCTCGCTATTTACTTTACATTAGGACATTAGCCGAGATCTCCCGAATTCATCTCGCTATTTATTTATTAGAGCAATAGCCGAGATCTCTCGTATTCGTCTCACTATGTAGTTTACCTTAGAACAGTAGCCTAGATACCTCGTATTCTTCGTCTTGCTATTTATTTTATTTTCGGACACTGTAATTAGCCCGCATTTTTGTTACCAGTAGTTCATATCATAGTTTGTTCATATTTTGCAGGTATCCGAGATCTCACGCATTCATCTCGTTATCAACAGATGCTTGCCGACACTATAGTGAACTCGTAGTTCTGCTAACCGTCTTTGTTTCGATAAGGTAGACATTGCTACTATTCAACTTCAGAGATTTATTTTGTCATGCAGGGAGAGCCGCAGTTTCGCAACCACCATCAGAATTGCCGAATATTCCGAAGTGACCAACCCTACCGAATACGATAAAAGCGAATACGATAATATAATTAATATAGTAGTAGTAAACAGATATAAGGTTGTTTTGGTTAAATAAAGCCGTGTGCGAAATACGATCGTACCTTTGTTATTGTAAATATAAAAGACATCGTGTTTTATTTCAAAAGAAGCAGGCCTTTGACTAAACTCGACGGACTGAGCGAAACCCCAGCTGCAAATAAAACTGCTGGTCAGTCTTCCGTTGAAACTACAAACTTTGGATTATGTAAATCGATCGACGATAGAGAAACGATATATGTGCCATATTTTACGGTTATACGCTTATAACCAGCTCTCTATTGAAAGTTCAGGCTTTGAATTCTGCAAAACGACCAACAATAGTGAAATTCATATTCTTTAAGAAGTTAAACTACTGTTTTCAATTTACTTAAATTATTGTTATGTTTAACTGCAATTGTAGTTAAAATAACTGCAATATCAGATAATTTCAAATGCATTTGCAGTGTCCCCTTGCAGTTATTTTTCACCGTAATTGTAGTTAAAATAACTGCAAAAAATGCTACATGGTAGAAATTTAAATTTTGTATGCTATATGGTGCAAATTTTACTTAACTACGGTCCTCTAGAATCCTGGGCGAAAATTTAAAAAATATAATGTCTTCATTCTTGTGAGTATTCGTTACAGTTGTATCAACGAAATATTTTATTATTTAATTAACTAACAAAAATAACTGTTTACTGTAAAAATACTGTTTTGCTAGTTGTTTATTATGACATTAAAAATAACTGCTTTAAACAACTGTTATGAAATTGTAGTACTTTTCGTTAGTGGTTTTCTTAAGTAACTTTCGTAGCAGTTGTTGTGTATTTTTCCATAGAAAAAACAACTGTAATTAAAGTTAAAAAACAACAACTACTGATAACTACACAAACAACTCTCATGAAGTAACTGTCACACTTTTTTGAGTGCAGAACGTATGTTTTTCTTAGCCATGACTTAGGGTTCCGATAAAAATCAAAACCTTCTGCGTATCAAGCGGTTTTCGCAAGAAACTTGTTTCTTTTTTTCAAGAAATCTCATTAAATTGACAAATTTTCAGCTAAAAATTAGTAAATATTTATTTATCCCATCTATTGTTCATAAACCAAACATGTTTAAATTTCTCTTGGGCCCGATTAGTGAATAACCAGTTAGCTACTAACTGGGACTTTAACTGACACATTTGTTGTAGAAAACTTGAATTTTATTCAATAGCAGGCCTTAATAATGCAACATTTTCAAAACTTTAAGAAATTCCAAAAATTTTAATTATTTTTTAAAAACTTCTGTAAGAAAAATCTCGTTGTCATCAGAAAAAAACTGACATTTTTAACTTCCATTACTGAACTATTTAACAAAAAATGTCATTAACGTCAAAAAGTGTCTGTCAAGAGACATGCAAGTATGAGCAACAACAACCAAAAACGTCCAAATTACATACAGCACTCCACTCCACAACACTTAGGTGCCACAAATACTATAACAGACAATACACAGTACTTAAACAAAAGAGTAAAAAAAGTGACATATAAAACAAATAAATTTTGGAGAGAAAACAAAGCCAAAAAAATTACTGACCACATTGAAATGACGACGATAGTGATGATGATGATGATGATGAGGTAGTGATGGTGATGATATATTAAGTGGCAGGATATGTAGGTTTTATGGCATCTCCTCATCACCTCATCATCAATTGAAAGGAAAAATAATAATAAAGAAAAACACAGCATGAACATTATGACAAACAACATGCAACCCTTTTGATTGCTACCACATTTATAATGTTGTAGTTGTTGTTGCTGTTTGCAATTTTTATTGCAATGGCGCGTACAACAAAACAATGGTTTGAAATTAATTCACCACAACAACAACAATTCTAAAAGATACAATGACTCTATATATGAATGAGTAGTAAACTTGCAACATAGGCTCATTTGTTTTATATGCACTTGCTAAGTTAAATTACTTTTTAAAATGGGTGGTGGAATGAATGAGAAGAGCTTCTGTTTTTTTGCCAACCAACCAACAACCAATCGGGTTAAAATGCATAAATGCGCCTACGCATGCAAAATCTGCATTATGTATAGTAAAAATGCACACTCATACACTTAAAAAAAAAAACCTGCATTTTACTACATTGTAGTACAACAACTTTTGTGTAATTGCCCCCCTTGCAATTTGCATCGCATGCGCTAGAGAACATGGCTATTTTATTGTATTCTTTTACTTTTACCCCTTGTCGTCCCTTACTATGCAGTTTTTTCACTTGCAGTATGTATTTTTTTTTTCTTAATTCATCTATTTTTTTGTATTCTTTTTGCCAAATGCATGTATATTTTCTTTTATTTCTCATAGCAAAACCCTTTTTTATGATTGTTGTACAACATCCCCTGCTGCACTATGACCTTTGATGCATGCGCATCATTGCATATAAGATAAGGTTGGTGATGTTTCAACCCTTAAATGATGCATTAATATGTTGTATAAACATTCTAATGATGACAAAAATTAGCATCATGCCGAGATTAGGATGCAGTTAATAATAAAAACCGCATTTTATAAAGAGAACTATAAAGGAATTTAAGAGTTTTATTGAAGAAGTTTATTAAAGCACTACTTACATTATTTACAGTGTGTAAATAATATAAAACTAGTAATTAGCTGTTGATGACATATAAATCATTAAAATTTGCAAAATATTTCTATTGTTTGATATTGTTTACCTAATAATTACATTGTTTACATTATGTCAATAATTATATTTTTTTTTATCAAAATAAAAAATATAATAAAACTGTATTGTTTGCAAAAAATTCGTAATATTAACATTTCCAGTGTAGAAACGGTAATGACATATCATTATTTTTTGGACTACCAGTAATGATAACCACTTACCTTCTCCATTATTTTAAAACATATAATAATGAGTTACTGATAATGATTAATTTTTATCATTATTTCGAATGGAAAGTAATTTTATAGATTTTTTGTAAATTTTTTGAAATCTATTTTAGACTCAATATTTTTTCAACACTGGTAAGGATATAAGTAACCATATATTTTTTGATTTTTTTATGTTGGCGAGTAAGCTGATTTATCTATCTATCGAGATAGCTCAGATGGTAGAGCTATTGCCTGGGAATCTGGAGTCCCAGGTTCGAATACCGTCATAAGAATATTTTATTAAAAAAATTTTTACGATAAAACAAATATATTTATTTTTTTGAAAATCTATTTTTAGACTCATTATTTTTGTCAATACTGGTAAGCATATAGGTAACGATATTTTTTTAGACTTTCCATATGCTATTCTGTAAGCATAACTCAATATTTTTCGCGACATCGCCATACGTAAGTAATAAGAAATGTAATAACACAAGTAACTAGTTTTCATTAGCAGGTATGTAGTTACATAATCACATATCTGGTAATGATTTTCTACACTGGGAAGTTCCCTTTCTTTCGGTGCTTTGTGTAAAATTTAACAGAAAAAAACTTTGTAATGACAGAAGTCGGGGCACTTGTTTCTGTCTACACACGTTGCGAATTATTCAGGCTACCACTCAGGGAGTACTCAAAGTTGGTACTATATTAGAACCTCAAAAGTACTATGGTACTCCTATGACTCAGTACTATTTACAAATTTTCATATTTTATTTCTTTTAATTTTCATACCAAATATTATTAACAAATTAACTAGTATGGTGAAAAACCAGGGTAAGAGATTAATCAGAACTGGATCAACAACGACAACGACATGTGCTTTTTCATATATTTTGCATCGGAAGCAAAATGTCGCCATGTCGTCCGGCGATTTGTCGTCGTAATAGAATCTATTCTATTTTCGTGACGACACACTAATACACACTCAAAACATTTGTCAAATAGTTGCCATATTTTTAACTAATTAAGGGAACAGAGTAGCAGAAATTCGTATTAGAGTTGCAAAAATTTGTACTTTGTTTACAAAAAATTTATTTTTTTGGCAGAAGAAATATAGTTGAAATTTAAAATACATACATTACCGCAAAAAAGCAAAATTAAATAAAAAAAAATGTAAAACAACAAGAATTAATGCAAAACCAATTGAATTGGTGAAGAATTGTGGCGAAAAAAATACATGTTTTGCTTTAATCTTTTTCTAAACGTCAACAAATGTCGACCGTCGATTGTCGCTGAATTTAAATTATTCGCGACGACTTTTACTGTCGTCAGTCGACAATCGACAAAGTTGTGATTAAACTCTAAAAGGTTTAAAAACTGAGAGAAACGTAATTTAATGTAAGAAATTATTAAAATAAGTACAGAAAAATATTAAAAAAATAAGATGAATTTAAATTTTTCGAAAATTTCGTATTTTTTATTTTAAAAAATCCTTAATAATCGCAACTTTTAATTGTGGTGATAACCAAGAAATTGCGTTCATCGAGGTTTATGTTAATTGAGGTGGTACTTAATTTAATGGTTGAATAAATCAAATGAGTTAAATTGATTAAAAATAATTTTCACCTTCAATCGAAGAATACGACTTTCAGGAACTTCTTTAAAATAAAAATCTGAATCAAAAGCCAGCACAAAGTTATTATATTCCATACCACGTAGTTCTTGGTATAATTCTATAGAAACGCGTTTAACAAGTTCATCGATTTTTCCGATAGCGGAAGGGATCGGAATTCAGGGCTTATGTAATTTTTCGGGGGTTTTTTTTCGACTTTATATGTTGGTTTTCTAGCCGGGTCATACACCTGGATACTAGTTCAACAGTTATGTCGAGATAGCGAATAAATAGCAAAGAATACAAAACACCACGAGAAAGCAATAACATATTCGTAATTTTTCAAACTTTTCGGAATATAAAACGCTGTTCAAAAAAAAAACAGGGAGGTACTAAGCCAAATTTGAGCCTGGTTCTTTGCCCGGAATGATCACTACCTCACTAACGAATGAAATTACATAGGTCCCGTGTAAGAAATCATATCAAATCGCTTTGATTTGGTTATACCATTAAATATCAATACACTCAATATAAGATAGGACCTCTTCATGATCACTGGGTCAAAACGTTGACCAAATTTAACCATTTTCAATAGCGTTAGTCCTTGATGCAATACAAACTTACATATGTACTAAATTTAGTCAAATTATCTTTTAAAGTGCGACCTGTAGTTTGATTATAGGATCATTTTATATAGACAGACAAATCGACATCATAAGCACCAACTTAATACACCCTTTTTTGTTGATACTGTAGAGGTCGAAAAAGTACTATTTTTTAAGCAAGTTGGTACTATTTTGAAAATCCCATTTATCGTCCCTGCTACCACTACTAACAACATACTGAACTGCCTAAAAGGCATATCGAATAAAACGGCATCAGTTTTCTGCAGACGTGAATGCGATTACAAGGTAATTTCTTTACTAACTTCTCTCTCTTTATATATCCTGCAAAGGAAACATGCCGTGCAAGATAGCTCCTACATCCTAAGAACTAATTCTGACAAAGAGGTTTGCCATACCAGGTCATATCCTTGAAGGTCCTTCGAGTAACATTGGAGATCCTTTGTGAATGCTCGAAGTTCCTTTGAATATCCTTGAAGGTCCTTCTAATATCCTTTGAGCATCCTTGAAGGTCCTGCGAATATCCTTGAATGGCCTGCGAGTATCCTTGAAGGTTCTGTGAATATCTTTGAAAGTTCTTCGAATATCATTAAAGGTGCTGTGAGTATCCTTGAAGGTCATTCGAATATTCTTAAAGGCTCTGCAAATATCCTTGAAGGTACGGTGAATATCCTTGAAGGTCCTGCGGGTATCCAGGAATGTCCTTCGAATATCCTTGGAGGCCCTGTATGATTCCTTGAAGGTCCCATGAGTATCCTTGGGGGTCCCGAGAAGATCCTTAAAGGTCGTCTACTGTGAATACCCTTGAAGACCCGCGAGAACTTTGGAACGTGGAAGTGTGCCTGAACGTAGTTAGCCAAGGGAGTGCGCCATACTAGGTCACATCCTTCGAAGACCCCTACAGAGTCCCGGTGAATATCCTAACCAAGACAGCTTTGTTTCAGCGTGGCTGTGTGCTGTACTCAGAGCTTCGAAGAATTAATTCCCTAATTCCCTTTTTTTGAACTGAATTTATATTTTGGGAATGAATTCCCTGACCAAACTTAAGTAATTGAATGAATTCCTTTTTTTTCATTCGATTTATATTAAAGGAATTCATTAATTTTTTTCTAATGCCTTCATAAAATTTTATGAATTCATTCAACAAGGAATTCATTCAATTCTAGTTAATTCAACTTTTAGTAAAGGAATTCATTCAATTCTAGTTAATTCAACTTTTGGTCAAGGAATTCATTCAATTCTAGTTAATTCAACTTTTGGTCAAGGAATTCATTCTAGTTAATTCAACTTTTAGTCAAGGAATTCATTCAATTCTAGTTAATTCAACTTTTAGTCAAGGAATTCATTCAATTCTAGTTAATTCAACTTTTGGTCAAGGAATTCATTCAAGTTAATTCAACTTTTAGTCAAGGAATTCATTCAATTCTAGTTAATTCAACTTTTAGTCAAGGAATTCATTCAATTCTAGTTAATTCAACTTTTAGTCAAGGAATTCAATTTTTTTCGCTTAATTCCCTGAATTAAGTTTTCAATTCCTAGGGAATTAAACAAAAAAAATTTAATTCCTACGGAATTAAACGAAAAAAATTTAATTCCTTAGGGAATTAAACGAAATAAATTTAATTCCTTGACTAAAATTGAATTAACTAGAATTGAATGAATTCCTTGATCGAAAGTTGAATTAAGTGCACAGTTGAATGAATTCCTTAGCCAAAAGTTGAGTTAACTAGAATTGAATGAATTCCTTGACTTCAAATTGAATTAAATAGTGTTGAATGAATTCTTTAGTGAATGAATTATTTAATTTTAATTCTTTACGCTTTGGTCAGGGAATTCATTCTATAAATTTGAATTCTTTGAATTCATTCACAGGAATTAATTCCTGCTTATGTCTTATTGATGAATCCTTGAATTAAAGAATTGAATTAAATTTTTGGGAATTCATTCCAAAAAGGAGTTAATTCTTTAAAGCTCTGGCTGTACCAGGTCATGTGCTCGAGCGAGAAAGCCCCGCAACAAAGCCACATGAGTGTTGTGAGGACGATGTTGACGAACATTTTTGTTTGAGATCATTAAATCATTACAGTTTTAATACGAGTATTAGCATTTTTCTATGAGTGAGTGAGAGAATCACTCTTATACAACTTTGTTTCCTTTCAAACATTTCAAATTGGAATTAATTGGTCGCTGTGGTGTAATAGTTAGCGCGTTGGACTGTTACACGTAAGGTTACGGGTTCGATCCCCAACCAAGGCAACATCAATTTACGGAAAATAATAACATGTATGAGTTTTTTCTATCCCTCATACATATCGCAGCGTCCTCCTTCGGTGTTCCCATAGCACTTAACCCCACCGAAGTAAAATAATATAACAGGACTATGAACTAAAAAGCTTCAACAAAGTTCGTCAACTCTTCATCAGATGGCGCGCAACAACTGTTCTATAGATTCAACATCTCGCGCAATTACAGTGTTGCCATATTTGAAGCCCTTCATCTTTCACCACCTTTCACTTCTTCTCTATCGCCTTTCCAAAGGAAGCAATACGTTAATTAATAGGATCAATTTCCTGAGCTTCTCTTAAAAAAAAAAACAGAATTTAGAAAATAATCTAATATTTTCTTGAATACGAACAATCCCATTTTTTGTGCGAAAATTATGTGGGAAAAAGTCAGGCTACGCGAAATTTGCCTTGCTGGAAGTGGAACATTCTTCATTAACGAATAGGGAGTTGGGGATATTATATTTAATTTTTTCAAGACCTTGGTTTGGGAAAATTTTTTATGAAACTTTGGTATGGTTAGGAATATAATGAGGAGTTGTTTTTTTACAGCATAATTGGGAAAAAAAGTGTTGGTAGATAATTTTTTGAAGACGAAGAAGGTATCTGGAATGCGGCATAAGCGTTTTAAAATAAAGAAGATAAGGAAGATTAGTGAGCTGTCCAGGGAATTTAAATGGACAGCCAAGGCCAAGGCGTATGGGGGGGGGGGTTAAAAGAATGAGGGATATGTCACCAAACGCCTCTTTCATACTAACATATTTTAGCATCCCTTTCTGATTTTTTTTTCTTTTGAGGTAATTAAATTGATTGACAGCTACCTAAATTTAATATTTCGATAAGGAATCCTTCTCTGTCTAATGCAACAAGATCTCCATCCTAAATCTCACTGATCACGGCAGGACCAGAAGGTAGCAATGTTCTCTATTAGATAGAGCTAGTGAAGCATTTTCGTCATAAATTATTTGGCACCCAACGTGGGACTCTGCAGATTTATATCTCTCTTTTATGACTAGAATATTATCTATTTAACATATTGCTGATGCTTCAAATTTTATTTTATTGATCTCTCTTCTTTCTATCTCTATCTTATACTTCTCTTTTTTTCTTTTGGTGACCAGTTGAATTTTTAGATTTTCTGAAAATAAGAAGACTAAGCTAGTCGTCTTGGAGTTAGGTTTTATACTTCGATGTTAGTCTTTTACTAAAGATTTGAAAGTTTTGGATGATTTCGAAATTTTATTCGCGATGACTATCATTACATATTGTTTAGGTACTTCTTTTATAAATTTATTGTGGTTTTTGTATTGGTTACATATTTTCATTGAAGGTTCGAAATTGTTGTGATTGTATAAACATGTTATTACATTTTAATCTGAGATTTATACTATTATTGGTGGTGAATTTAAAAGTTTACTCGATTAGGACTCCTGACTAACCCTTTATCTTTAATTTTTTCTTTTGGGTGTGAATTTTGTATTTTTTTCTAATTTTTTTGTTGCCTAATTGGACCGACTAAAATCTACCCTATAGTCGGCAAGGTAAGGCGGTTAAAGATAGTTAAAGTTACCGCCTATCAATAATAAACATCCCTTGCTGATCACTTGGGATGACCCTAGTGCGATGTACATATGTCCTGTTTTTATTAGTCATGGGACAGATACTTTCAGACCGGTCCTGTTTTCACCGGTCACAGGACAGGTGTTCGAATTTTAACTGAACCGTTTTTCCCCCAAATGGCAGTATTAATTAAAAATTGTATTTAAATACATTTTTGTATCCAAAGTTTTTTTTATTAAGTTTTCTTTTTTTCTTGAGAAGTAAACCAATTTCTACATTAAGCCATTGACATTTTACATTTTACATGATATAAGGAATTCAAATATTTAAAAGCATGACTCATAAAATTTATCATCCTGGCCTGTAAAACAAATTCTGTGAATTTTTTCTCATGCAATTAGGAAATTTCTTAAAAAATATTTAAAACCTTTTTTTTTTTGAAGCATGATTCATAAAGTTTATAATGCTTAAACTTTAAATTATAAAATTTCTCTACGCATATTTGTTTTAGTTGCAACAAGTTATTTTATACAACCATTTTTTGTGCCACATTATAAAATACTTCCCTTGAAATGTGAAACGTTTATGCAATTTATGTGTAACTACTGTATTTATAAAGAAAAGATGCATATTTTTTTTATACTTGCAATAAATAGGTCATGATTGGTTGTATTAAAACCCCCTTTTATAGTATTTTCAACATTAATAAAATAAAAACCCTTTATTTCTTTATACGATACAAAAAAAAAAATGAAAAAATAACTTTCTTTCATTTTGCATCTCTTTCTGACGATGCAATTTTTATACGCGTGTCAAGTTTACATGCATTACTGACACTGGTGCTGTTGAAATTGCATTCTTTGTTCCGAGTTTAGCTGTTTGTTTTTTTTTTCTTTCTATGGTGTTGCAAGCAACATGTATTACTCGTTGCATTGAATTGCATTCTTATTGTGCTACATGCCACAACACAATGCACCTTATTATAAAATTAAAAAAAAATTAAAAGAGGTGTAATTTCTACGTGCAATGTTTGGTGTATTGAGGTATCTGAGTGTGTTTATGCCACAACAACAAAATATTCTTATTATTTTTGTACATAAAGGTGTTGATAATTATGCATATTTGTACAAACTCAATAATTTTTGAGCTTTTTTCTTTTGCATGTTGCTGTAATTAACCTTATGTTTTGTTGTTTTAGCGTAATGCACTTGTTGCATTCTCACTTCTTTTGTGGCATGCTATTATCTGACACTCATTCTTGGTTACGGGTAATGTAAGGAAATTACATTTTTTTGTGCGTTAATTTGTTAATTTTTTTTTTTTGGGTTGAGAAATTTATTTTTTTTTTTTGTTTCCTTGGGCAAAATTTATGCAGTATGCCTTTTTTAAGAGCTTGTAATGTGTTACAAGTATTTTAATGATGAAAAAATTCTTTTAATTTTAGGATACAAATTTTTTACGGTTATTTTATTTTGTAGCCAATACTTTTTATTGAATAAATTACAGTTATGTGTTAACAGAAATTAAAACATTTTTCGATTAGGGATAATATAAATCGAAAAAAGCTAAATTCATTATTTTAAATATTTTATAGCATAATTTACTCAAATCATTACTCATTTTTTTATTTTATTTATGAAGTGTTACATTGGAGGAAAAACTACACTCAAAAAAGTTTGACAGTTACTACTTGACAGTTGTTTGTGTAGTAATAAGTTGTTGTTGTTTTTAACAGTAATTACAGTTATTTGTCTATGGCAAAATACAAAACAACTTTTATGACAGTTATTTACCAAAAAAAAAAACTAACGAAAATTGCTGTAATTGCGTAACAGTTGTTTAAATCAGTTATTTTCAATATCATATTAAACAACTACCAAAACAGTATTTTTACAGTAAACAGTTGTTTTTGTTAGTTATTAAAAAACTTAAAAATTTCGTTGAATTTTAAAAATGCTTATTTAGTTTATATTTGTTATTATTGATATATTGCTAGTTTGCAAATAAAAATCAGTAACTTTTGTTGTATCTCTAATGCCCAAAAGCATAATAACTGGACAACGGTTTGGAATTTTTACTTCAATACTTCAAATTTTAAATAGAAAGAAAATAAATTATCAAAATATACTTTTAGAGTATCAAAAAAAAAAAAAAATAAAAATACTGTAAAAAACAGTAGTTTTTAGCAATTTTGTCCGTTGTTTTAAAAATTTTGTGGTAAGAATTTGTCAGTTAATTTTACGACATTGTTAGTTATTTTTAATGCATTTGTTACTTATTTGTCAACAGTTAAAAGTAACTACATTTTTATTTATTTTAAAGGTAAATACCTTTCTGTCGCCATTTTAACTGAATATACCTTTGTTTCAACTACCATTTGCCGTAGATTCTACTGACAAACTTTTTGAGTGTTAAATAACACTATACAACAATTTCGGACTTTTTAAAAAATTACAATTACAATGGATTCTATCAGAATCCAAAAAAAAAAAAATATACTTGTGTCGGCGTTACGAAAGATCACATTGGAATTGTTTTTTAGGGGGCGTTAAAGTTTCCCCCCTTTTTCAAATGTTTATTGTGAATCGGCATAGGAAACCATGTGAATCTTCCATTTTAGGTATAGGATGTATTCAGCGAACTTATGTAAAACACTACGAGGAACATTTTTGTGGAACATTTTAACCCTCTAACTCTTCAATTAAAGGGGCTTTTTTGGCCCCATTGTAAAAAGGGACAAAAAATACCCGTAAGTTGAAGAGTTAGAGGATTAAAATGTTCCACAAAAATGTTTCTCGTCGTGTTTTACATAAGTTCTCTGAACACATCCTATACCTAAAATGGAAGATTCATATGGTTTCCCCTAAAATCCAGGTTTTTTTGACATTTGAGCTCCAATTCTGAATAAGTACGAGATTAATACTTAAACACATTTTAAGTTTTGATTTATTTCTGGCACTGAAGTTAAATTTTCAACTTTGATGTCTTCAGAGACTTATTTTTGTGGAACATTTTAATCCTCTAACTCTTCAATTAAAGGGGCTTTTTTTGCCCCATTTTAAAAAGGGACAAAAAATACCCGTAAGTTGAAGAGTTAGAGAATTAAAATGTTCCACAAAAATGTCTCTCGTAGTGTTTTACATAAGTTCGCCGAACACATCCTATACCTAAAATGGAAGATTCATATGGTTTCCCCTAAAATCCAGGTTTTTTGACATTTGAGCGCCATTTTTGAATAAGTACGAGATTAACCCTTAAATACATTTTAAGTTTTGATTTATTTCTGGCACTGAAGTTAAATTTTCAAATTTGATGTCTTCAGAGACTTATAGTAGAATTAACATGACAAATAAATTTTCTGAACATTTTAACCTTCTTACTCTTCAACTTACGGGGCTTTTTGTCCCTTTTTAAAAATGGATCAAAAAAGTCCCTTTAATTGAAGAGTTAGCTGGTTAAAATGTTCCACAAAAATGTTCCTCGTAATGTTTTACGAAGTTAAAAGGAACAAAAAAGTACAGGATGTTTGAATAATATGGCAAATCTTCCAACACTGTGTTTTTATCTGGCACACGGAGAGTAAAATTACTATTTAGGACCATCATGTAATGATTCTGAATACAAAATAATCACAATATGGGCATAATATGATTTTTAAATGATCATAAAATCATGTTCAGTGAGCATAATACGATCAGCTAGGAACATGTTTGCCAATAAGGATCATACTCATAATCATTTGGAATTGCCAATTATAAAATTGTGCTCCTGAGTCATATTATTTCTCATTATGTGATCAGTTAGGATCTTATTTGACAATAAGGATCATACTTATAATCACTTCGAATTCGCAATCACAAAATGACTTTAGCCCGTATGCTTATTTTGAATTAATTAAATATTTGGGAACAGTATAACTCTATAGTTACAGGAAAATTATACAAGTGCAAAAAGTGCAACCATACTTTCATATCAGAGAAATCAGTGACAAATTGTAAATGTAAAAAATTTCAACTTTAAAATGACATTTAGCCATTGATTATCGAGAATGTTGTCAGTTTCCTAAGTTTTTCTCTGTTCCTAGCATTTTTTCTGTGTTTGTAGCGATTTTTAATAATTTTTAGCGATTTTCCGTTCGAAAAAAGTGTGTATCACTGTTTATTTGTTTACAAATTGTATTTCCTACTCTCTCTAATATTTGCTGTATCATTTCGTCAATTCTATATCAATACAAAATTAAGCAAGTGTGATAACCTAGTGTCAACAAATGCAATGAAATGTACAAAGAAATTTAAAAATAACACACAAAGCAACAACAACGAAAATAATTTTGTTGTTGTTTTGTGTGTAATTCGTAAATTTTATGGCATATTTTATTGCATTTAGAGACACTAGTAGACTTGGGCATTCTAGTTCATTTTGGTGACCGCTCTTTCTAGTTCAATTTGTTGTAAAGATCTAGTTTGCTCTTCTAGTTCAATTGCTCTGACAATTTCGTTCAATCGTTCATAAAACAATTTTTCCGATCGTTCCATTGGCTATTTTGTTAGCACCTCTTCATTTTGCTCGTCTTTTAGTTATTAAAGATATAAAATTCAGACAAATTAACAATTTTATGAAGAAAAGAAAAATGTTTAGTGTAAAATACGTTTTTTAATTAATTAAAAAGTAATAAATTTACCCGACCAAAGGTAATAAAATGAACGATTGAACTAAAAGAGCGATTAGAAGTTAACTAGGTCGTTCGATCAGTTGAGTGACTAGTTCAATTGAACTAGTTCGTTCACGAACGACACAAGTCCAGCCACTAGGTAAGGGCTTTAAGATTTGCATGCACCAGTTTGTCGAGCTGTAGAGCAGTTGTTGTATTTTAAAGACATTTAAAAATAATTAAGCAATTCAAAATTTTTTTAATTTGCTGATTTTTCTTTTGAGAAAATTTAGAATTTGAGTCATTGTTCATTTGCTGTTGGTAAGTTATTTTCTTTTTTTTTTGGATTTTGGGTAAATTTTCAATTATTTTTGGGCATTTTCTTTTTTTTTTTTTTTTGGTGATTTTTAGTATTTTGCTTTTTTGGCAATTTTTAATTTTTATGGGCGATTTTTCATTTGGGCGGTTTTTTATTTTTATTTCTGGCCTTTTTTTCTTTGCGTGATTTTGCCTATAGTCGAATTGAAAACGTAGGTTTTTGATATTAAGAAGATATTTTCAAACTTCAAAAATATCGTTTTAAGTTGATCGTTCAAAATTTACGAAACTAGAGTCTCCATTTACGCCAGTTCTAAAGGGGTGTAGATCGACGAGTGACTGTACTTTAGTTTGTATGTTCTTTAACTAGAATTTCCCTAAATACCTGCCATTAAAACAAAAGGATTAATAAAATGCCAGGTACTTTAATGGAAACAAGCAAAGAAACAAACAACCGAACGAAATTGAAACTGAAACGTTGTACAATTAATGACAAAAGAAGGTCAAATAAAAAGTAGTAAATTTTGTGTGTATAAAAATTGTTGTCAATTATTAAGTATTTATTTTTGAGTGTTGCACACTGTGTGTATATGTGTATTGTTTGACAACCGAACATACACAAAAATAAAACCAATAAAATATCAATAATATAGTTGTCAAAGGACATTCGTGAATACTGACAACACTAGTCTAACCTTACTACTTGTTTCTACATGTTAAAAGGTGTGTTACAAATAGTAATTAAGCTGTATGTTTTTGGTGGAAACATTTTGAAGTTAAAAATATTAATAATTTACAATTGAAAAACATAGAAAGTTCTCAATTAAGTTAGCATTCGTGCTGGATTTAATAATTTCATTCTTAAACGTGAGTAATAAAAATTAATGACTATACTTTTTTCAACCATACATCCCACTGTGCAGGTAGGAAAATGTAGAATATAAGTTTGTCATTCCGGTTTTATTAACTCCTGAAAATAGTGGTCTGGGTTCCCATCAAATTTGTATATATTTAATCCTTATAAATAGTGGAGTCGATCTAGAGTCTGTTCTGGTCATGAATTTTTAGTTTTTAATATATTAATCTTAAAATAATCAAATAAATAGGTTTAGATTCCGCTCATTACAAACCTGAAATTAAAATTTTGAAATTTAAAATGGCGGATCCAATATGGCCACAAAATATTTTTTTCATTAAATTCCTTATGTCGTGTGATTTACGTAAAATTTCCACCAGGGAAGTTTTTAGGTAGCATATTTTGAATCTGAAATCAAATTTTGAAAATTCACTATTGCGGATCCAATATGGCGGCCATAAATTTAAAATTGTTATGTATTGGATAATGAATTATTCCTTATGTATGTCTTAAGGTAAATGATAACGAATCAGAAATAAAAATATTTTTTATTCAAAATGGAGGATCCCAGATGATGTTAATGAATCCTAAATCAAAAATTAAATATTTTAATTGGTGGATGCAATTTTAATTGTATCCGATTTGGGTAAGTACCTATCTACATTATTTTAACGACAACATAAACTTTTTATAACATTTAAGAGGTTAAAAACAAAGGGAAAGATCGTAAGTAAACAATTTGGTCTGACTGATCAAATCGTGTGATAATTAAAATTAAAAAAACTCTTGAAGTTTTATGTAGAGTTTAACCGTAGAAAATATATAAAGTTAAAAGTGCCTACACTAATAAAAAAAATCCCTTACAAATAGGTCAAAATTGTGCTGGCGCAAATACATGTACTATTTCTTGTCATTTTAGCAGAATGTTTACCTATTTGTACGAGCTTTCTTAGAGAAGATAACAGAAAAATTAGTTAAACTTAATCAGAACGCGTTTGACAGACTTTTGTGCTAACTTTTTTTATGAGTGTACGCATAACAGTTTGAAAATCTTATAACACATTTCTAAAATGAATTTTCTATGAAAAATTTATTTTATAAGTCACTTATAAATATTAAAAGTGATTATGCATATGACCCTAAATGTTTAAAATTAAAAGTTTGAACTGTAATATCTCCGCAAGAGGGTGCTGCGAAGCCATAAAACTAATAGAAAATATATCTTTGGTATAGATTTACATTTCCACAAAGTTTGGTAACAAAATTCATAGACATCGAACGCCAAAGGGTTAAACGATAACAACGCATGACCGCCCTTTAAAATTTTTTAATTCCGATTTCATTTTTGTGATTATCAGCTAACAGAACCTTCATTTTAGATTATTTTTAGTTCCACATTTTTAATTTTCACTAAAACTCTAGAATCTTGGAAAACAGCGACTTCTGGAGGTACTTTTTCAGTTAAAGGTCCAAATCAAGAAAGTTAATGAAAAGTTAGTTTAGCTCGGTCCAACTTAGGTAAAATAAATATCGGGGAACAAACTGGCATTACAAATTTTTTTAATAACTCTTGGAACTTTTTTTTCTTTTAAATAGCAGGGTTTGCAACAAAATGTTTAATTTCAATACTCGTGGGCGATGTGGTATAGGTAATGGTTAGCGCGTTGGACTGTTGCACATGAGGTTGCGGGTTCCATTCCCAGTGACCGCAAAATGTGACAATTTTGAAAAAATTATACTTATGATTTTTCTATCCCTCATACATATCACAGGGTCCACCTTCGGTGTTCCCATAGCACTTAACCCCACTGAAGTAAAATTATATAAAGTTTGCCAACTCACCATCATATGACGCGCAACAACTGTTCTAAAATTCAACATCTCGCGCAATTACAGTGTTGCCATATTTAAAGTCTTCATCTTTCACCACCTTTCATCTCGTCTCTATTTCCTTTCAAAAGAAAGCAACACGTTAATTAATAGGTAGAATTTCCTAAGTGTTGTTTCTCTTTAAAACAAAAAATATGAATAGGTTTTCTCATTAATATTCAGCTATTTTCCATTTTGGTTTTGTGAATTGGCTATAACTTATTAGTTTAACTACGCAATGCTTAAATTCAAAAAATATCAAAAAAAAATTAAAATTTTGACTTTGAACTCTTATCCACCAAATTTCGCTGAACAGAATGATGTAGTATTTTATTTACATAATATCCAACATTTCTACATTCTGAAAATATAATTAAAATTTCGATCTACGTAAAATGTACTTTTTGCCAAAATATGTAGTTGGTAGCCCACAGTGCGCAATTAATTGAAATTAACTTCCCTGGCGGTAATACGCTTCCCAAATCGTACGGTAGGTGTAGGTTATCGGCATACCGTACTTTAATTTTTCCCCCTCGCTTATTTTAAATCGAATTCATGTTTTATTTAAAATTGATATAATACCAAAAATTGGCGCAAATTATGATAATGAAATAAAAAGTTAAAAAAAAAAAGAAAACTAATTAACAATATGAATTTTTTTATAAACTTTTCTTGAGAAATTATTGAAATGTATATTTCCTTTATAATCGACTACAGTTTGTATCCGTTTTTTTCACATTATTATTATATATATAATTTTTTTTTTTTGGTATTCTCTAAATAATCAAGGCCAAGAGCAAGGATATTTTATATTTATCTTATTTTTCGTATGTTTGTTTAAGCTTTATACGTAAAAAGACGAAAAAATTATGTATGTATATTCTTAAATAATATCTTGTTGATGTTAATTTTTTTATGTCGTATTCGTATGCAAAATTCATTTGTCCCTTTAGCTCCCCGTTTTAAAGCCCCTGAAGCAATAAGTATGAACCATATGCATACATATAAATCCATACACAAAAACCTAACATACACTTAAATCATGCAAATGTTCATATATGTACATATGAATCGGTGGAAAAAAAATATCTATTGTTTTGAGCACGTCCTTCCTAAATGTACTTCCTTTTTTTTTTTTGGTAATTTTTGTATTTCTTCAGTAATTTTTCGTTAAACATCATCTTATTCCTACACATTTTTTTTTGCTTGCTTACAGAATTTTTTTTTATATCGAATTCTGCATCTTATGCTCATTCTTAAATAATGTACATTTATAATTCTTCTTTAAGACTTCACTCCGTAATTTTTTTTTACGAAGAAACAAATTATGTGTATGTATTTATTTCTTAATCTTCTTCTTATTCATTTCTTGTGAATTTCTTTTAATTTTTTTTCTTTCTCTACTGCTTCTTGCTCGTTTTGTATTCCCTTAAATTTAAATTCCTTTGTTGGATTTCCTTCTGCACTTGTTGGCGTTAGCTGCGTCATTATTGCTGCTTTCCTTCTGTGTATTGTATTTTTCGAAGCTGAGGAATTTTTGGCAACGCCAGCGTCAGGATATGTTTAAGTGTATTAGTGTGCCGGTGAGTTTTGAGTTAAATGTTTAATGTAACGGTGTTAGTAAAGAGTTTATTTAGGTTAAAGAATTTTTTTGAGACGAGTGTTTGTTTTTTAATGGAGTAGAAAGTTGTTTTCTACTTTCTGCTCAAGGATCATTTCAATAATTTTAGATTTTGTTCGAAAAATTTGAGAATTTTTCAGAAATGGTATATACGAGTACAGTAAAAAAAAATAAGTCCAGAATGAACTTTGGATATTTCTAATATAATTTAATAGCAGATTTCTAATAAAATTTGATAGCAATCTATTTCATGTTTGTCGCCATATTAAATTTTTAATAAGTTTTAAGGTACACACAGAAAATAGATTTTTGTCCCAAAAGAATTTAGTGGCCACCCAGTCAATCAGTTGCTTCGGTTATGACAACCTCAAATCAGTTGTTCCAACCCTATTAAGGCAGCAGAATTAGGGTTCGTACAATCGAATTTTCGACTGCAGTAAATTCGGCGCCAAATTCGGTTGGGGCAACCGTTTTTTCTGCATGTAGTTATTTAAAATCCAATATATAAAGAGTTAAAATCAGAGTAGGAAAATAAACTCTAACAAACCGTACTTTTAGGGTTGCGTACCGCACATCGCGAACACAGTACACAAGCATATTGGTTGCGTAGAAAACACATACGCTATTCTCTCTAATTAGTGTTTGTGTTTATACACACAACCAGAATTCGGTACGCTACGGGTGTAAATATGTGTTGAAAGTACAGTACATAATCGTAGCGTTTGCGTGCATCAGACAATCGTAGTGTACCGCATTCGGTTTGTGTATAAACTCACAACCGCTAAAACGATAGATCCGGTTTGTGTTTCTTAGCCGAACCCTACCCTACATGTTGTGTACAGTTTATTTTCCTACTCTGGTTAAAATTAGCCATATCGAACACGCCATTTTAAATTTTTGATTTTAGAGTGATAATCGACAAAATTGAATTCCTATGGGAAGGAGCAAAAAAACCAAAAGTCTCCCCCTAAAATTTTAGATATATGTTCCCTGATGTATGTGCTAATCCAGCGATAAGGTATCATTTGTAATTTTAGGCAGGAACGTTGTGAAAATGGGGTACAACACAGGAAAAGTCTCCCCTTTGACGGCCTGCGTAAACCGCTTTGGCTAGAAACCCAAAATTAAAGAACGTATGTAATTGGAACTCTTAAATTTAGAAACGGGTGGAATTGAAAAATTAGGCATGAATAGAACGGGGAAGGAGTTTAATTTTAAAACTAGGCAATGGAAAAAAAATGGAATGGAACGGAAAATGGTAATAAATGGAATGAGGAACAAGAAAAATTGGGAAATGAAATGGAATGGGACGGGGAATGAGTGGAATTGAAACACTGCAAAAGTGCAAAGAAAAGTAGAGGAACGAAACGGGGAACAAGTGGAATTCGAACACTAAAATTGGGCAACGAACTTGAATGGAACGGTAAACGAGTGGAATTGAAACACTAGACGAGTGGAAAGAAATGGAATGCAATGAGGAACGATTCACATTTAAGCACTGGGCAATGAGAACGAAATGGAATGGAATGGAATGGGGACCGTTGAGTACAATTGGAAAACTAAGCAAGTGGAACGAAATGGAATGGAATTAGGAACGAGTGGAATTGAAATACTAGACAACAGCAAAAAAATGGAATATAAAAGTGGCGAACTGGAAAGGGGAATGAGTTAAATTAAAAGACTGAAATTGAGAAACAAAATGGCACGGAACGGGCAACGAATTGAATCGAAACCCTGGACAAGTGGAACGAATGGAATTAAAACACTTTAAATAGGAAACAAAAAGGAATGGAGCGAGCCTGTATCTAAGTGATTTTTAGCACTTTCAAGAGATTTTTTGAATTGTAGCGATTTTTTTCATTTTTTATATTTTTTCGAAAATAAATTTAAAATCTTTGTATCACTCACGAACAGCCATTACATTTAGTCATATAGCATCGTAAGCCATTTACGGCGAAAATACGCCGTGGGTAACATGGTTACTGTGACTAGTGAGCGATACAGAACCTTGATCAACGAGTTTTTATTAACGAAAATTGATGAATTGGGACTGGACGACATGTGGTTCCAATAGGATGGTCTAACTTCACAGCTCGCGCGACAGTTGACATTTTGAAAGATGCATTTCCTAGTCACTTAATGTCTCGTTTTGTCGATTTGCAGTGCCCAGCAAGATCGCCCGTTTGAACCTCTTTGAAGTCACGGTTCTATGTAAACAAGCCACAGGAAGCTGTTAAAGAGAATATTCGACAAGAGTGAAAGAACTTATCGCCTGAAGTTTTCTATAGAACGATGGAAAATGCTCAAATGATCATCAACAATGGCGGGTCCCACTTGACCGATCTAATAATAAATAAATATTAAAAAAAATTAAATTATGTCGTTTCATGTTGAAGATATAGCAAAACAACATCGGGTGAAAGTTTTTTTAACCATCCTGTATATAAAAGAGTAACGGGGCTTTAGACTAATTCTTGATAAGGTATTGGGTGTATAACTTAAAAATGCGGGATTCACATGGTTTGTGTCTTTCATAACTTATATGGGATTTTGAAGAGTGGACATCTGTCATTTATTCTCACTTAGTCATTGAACGAAATAGTGTATACAATAGAACGTACCACCTTACAGGTAAAAAAAAAGTGCGCCGTACACCCTCCAATATGAAGTATTTTTGCAAGGAGGTTTCAACAAAAAAAAAAAAAATATCAAAAAATTAAAGCTCACAAAAAATCATTAAACTTTCGCTAAGGAAATTTTTCGATAAACCCAGTAGAAATTTTTTTATATTTTGGTTGCCGAACGTCGCCTTTTTAAATTTTTTTTCATTGGATTTTTCCTTTATAGGAAAACACTGGTCTCCTCGAGGCAAAAAATCAATATATCACACTTTAAAATCCGACTTTAAATGCCGAAGCTATAACGAAAACTTGAAAAAGAAGACCCCTACGTTCGGCAAAAAAAAAATTTTTTTTTGAAATTGCCTTGCAAAAATACTTCATATTGGAGGGTGTACGGCGAACTTTTTTTTTTGCGGTACGGTCTACTATACAACAAAGTTTGTTTTTTCTTCGAAAATGTACAATTTTCTGCCAACAAAGCATCATTTGCGGGAAGTTTTGCTTTACTTCTTCAATTTGAAAAAAGTGCACATCGATTTCTCAACGAAGCTTGTCCTTAATATGTTCCATCGGTTCAGAAGTTCGAAGATGATTAATTGGAGGCATTACTCGATGAAGATTGTTTTCAAACTCAAGAAAAACTTGCAAAATCATTGCGAGTCACTCAAGCAGCAATTTCAAGACGTTTGCAAGCAACAGAATTCATGTAAAAGTAGGGAAATTGGGTACCACACGAGTTGAAGCCAAGAGACGTTGAAAGACGATTTTGCATGTCCGAAATGCTGCTTGAACGCCATAAGAAGAAGTAATTTTTGAATGAAACCATTACTGGCAATGAAAAATGTATCCATTACGACAACCCGAAACTGTTTTTGGTGGGACCAGAAGGGTCTCAGGTATTGTGAGCTGCTGAAATTGTGCCAGACGATCACAGGGGACCTGTACCGAACACAACTGACTCGTTTGAAGAGAGCATTGGCCGAAAAACGCCCGGAATATTTGACCAGATATGAAGCCCTAATATTCCATTATGACAACGGCCACAAGTTGCAAGACCGGTTAAAAACTATTTAGAAAATAGTGATTTGGAAGTTTTGCCTCACCCTCCTTATAGTCCAGAACTCGCCCCCTCTGGCTACCATTTGTTTCGATCGCTGCAGAATGCTCTCACTGGAATGCGCTTCACTTCAGAACAGGGTATCCGAAATTGGCTTGATTCGTTCTTGGCCTCAAAAAATTAGCAGTTCTTTTGGCGCGGAATGCATGTGTTGTCAAAAAGATGGGGAAAGGGCATAGCTAACGATGGCCAATACTTTCAATATATTGATATTGTACCAATGTTTCCAAATAAATGCTCAAAATTTGCCAAAAAAAAAATCCCGCATTTTTCAGTTATAGACCCAATATTTCTGGAATTTTTGTCCGAAACGTGGTAAAAATATGTATTTGTTTGGAATTCCCAATCAAAACATGGTAAAACAGGGGGTGCAAAAGGGAAACTTAAATTTTTTTCTTGTATATTCTACCTTTAGCGTAGATATCCACTAAGACAGGATATTTGGAAATTTGTATGGAATGGTGCAAAGAGGGGAAAGTTTCTCCCTTTAATTATCTATGCAAACCCTTTAAGCCAAAAATCTAAAAATAAACATTAAAATATACTGTATGAAAAGCTTAAACAAGTTTATTAAAAAGAAATATCTTTTGAAAAAGAATACAATTTTCTTCGAAATATTTTCCGTAATTTAAAACTTCAAATAACGCAGTGTCGGGCTTTCAAGCTAGTTCTATGTAAAATACTAGCCAAAGTTGAGTTTGACAAGCTTTAACCCATTTCTCACCTATAAATTGATGTCTACTAGGATAAAACCACTTTTCAAATACGCGTTATTTAATTAAACTTTTTAAATAACAAAATATTTTATCAGCTAGCATAATTATAATAATGGCGCCCAACAAGTGGTTCCAGATTTATAATTATTCTGCTTGCTCATGAAATATTTTGACACTTTAACGTCAAATTGTAATCCAAAACTCGAGTTTAATATCTTTGTTGTTAAATAATTTATGGCCTTCCCAACTTAAACATCACTCCTTCAATCATAGCTCCCAATAATAACAAAGAAAAAGCTATTAATTAATACTTAATTAGAATCACCCTAGAAACTGACAGTGAAAAGAAGACACACCATACACCACAAACAAAAAAAAAATTCAAAATAGCATGAGTAATCCTAAACAAGGGAACAAATTCCAAATTCAATTCCAAAAAAACTAAAAAAAATCAAACCATATGATGAGTGATTTTTTTCTTTCATTTAAATATTTTCAATATTTATACAAAATTTTTGGCAATTTTTGTGCAAATGTAAATGTGTAAGTAAAAATGTAAGTGTAGAAGTTAAAAAGAGAATTTCTTAACGTTTGCAGCGCTGCCTTTAAACACTTACAGGCATTGAAATGGGAAATGTTTGATGGAATTTTTTTTCTGTCTTTTGTGAATGGAGAACAGAACTATAGATGGATAGATGTTGTGAGTAAATTGCCGGAGTAGTGGTTTTTAAAACAAAAATTTGCAATTTTTGGAAATGAGTGGAAGTATAGTGTAAAACAATTTTTATTGTTGGGGGTATGTGAATTTATTTGGTTTTTTGTTGGTTTTAATGGTGTGGACGATGTAGTTGCGGATAAAGAGATGATGTTGTTGAGGTGTGTGGTAGGTAGGTTTTAGTTTTTGTTGAGTGTAAATTTTTGTGTATGAATTTCCGAGTGTATCTGTGTTTAGTATCTGTGTATATGAGTTTTGTTTGTTTTCTTTTTTTTTTTGTATTTTCGTTCAATACTGCTTTGAAACTTTTGGTAACTCTCTTGTGTTCAGTGTTCAAATACGTTCCTAACCGTGAGCAACCAAAGAATTTGTTTTACACCTTCTGTGGAAACGTATGCGCCGCTAGCTACAAAAACCCAACCATTTTTTTTAATACAAAATTTTTTTTTCTAATTTTTATTTAAAACTATTTCTTTTATCAACAAAACTATATAAAAAAAACAAACAAAATTTGTGTTTTTTAAGAAACCTTTAAATTCAACAACAAAAGAAGAAAAACGGTGCAACGTTTAAAAAAGTTCCAGAAATTCAAAAAAAAAAAAATTTACATACAAATTTTTAACAAATCATACAAAATACAAAATTTTTAAGAAAAATTTAAAAAATCCTACAAAAAAGTGTATTCAAAAAGAAAAAGTGTGTTAACTTATAAAAAAGAAAAATAATTTTAATAAAATTTTTATATATTTCAAATTCTTGTATTAAGAAATGCAAAAAACATAATTTTTTTTTACAAAAAAAAAAAAGCTGACATCATCTGCAAATTAAAAAACACACAAAAAATTTGAAACTTAATTAAAACAAAACACCAAAAAATTTAAAAAAAGTAACAAAATTTTATAAAAAATTAAAACAAATAAAAAAAAAAATATTTTTTACTACTAAAAAATAACTAAATTAGTATTTTATTATAAAAAAATTCAAACAAAAAACATAATTATTTTTGAAAAAATTCAAATAACTCAACAAAAAAAAAACACCAACTCAATTTCATCTCATCATCTATTGTGGTTTTTTTCTTTTTATAGTACATGTAGGTATTTTTATAATTTTTTTTTTTTTGAGTAAAAAATAAAAAGCTAAATTGCTAAAACAAAAAAAAATTATGATAAAAAAAAATTTATAAAAAATTAAAAAAATTGCAAACAAAAACTCTAAAAATTTAAAGAAAATATGTTAAAGTCTTCTTTAAAAATTCAAATACAAATATCTCTTAAATTTTTTTTTATTAGATTCTTTATTTCAAATCTTATTTGTTAGCCATTAATTGCAAAAGGGCACAACTAAACTTTATAATTTTGAACAAACAAATCACAGATAAACAAGATATTTTCTATTAAATTTTAAAGGTTTGGAAGACCACACACAAAAAATTAAAAACGAATTTCAATTACAAAATTGATAATATTAATTATATTTTAATTGATTTTGCTTCAATCGCGCAAATGATACACTAAAAATAATTCGCCAGTAAAAAAATCTGTCAAACGGGTTTCAAATCGATTTCACTAATTTTCAACAAATTTTAGTTGAAACATTGATTTGTAAAACTAAGCGAGATAGAGCAAAACTGACAAAAATTTTTGCTCCGTCGGAGTGCCCTTAAAGCCCTTAGATGATTTAGACTAGGTCTGGGGAGGGTCCCGAGACTCTAAATTTGAACAAATTTTACGACTAGGTGTAATTACAAATAGAACTTTAGTTTCCCATGTAAAAATCGAAATATATATGAACATACATGATCATAAATTGGCTCGTATGTGATCATGCATGGGCATACATAGTCATATACGTCCATGCATAGTTCAATGTATGATCATACATTATCTCATACATTTCCATATACCTTTGGATCCGAAATTTGAGGATATATGGAGGCATATGCCCATATATGATCATATATGAGCCTATGTGAATCATATATGAGCATATATGGTCATATATGAACATGTACGGTCATATACCCTCAAATTTCCGAAGATATATGGAAATATATGAGATCATGCATGGTCATACATCGAACTAGACATGGACGCATATGACTATGTATGCCCATGTATGATCATATACAAGTCAATGTATGATCATGTGTGCTCATATATATTTCCATTTTCACATGCGTTGGCTAATTTTTTACTTAAACTTGGATTTGTTAAATTTAACGAAAAATGTTTAAAATTAACAAATTTTGTTTTAAGCCAAAAAACAGGAATACATTTTGTTAAACAAATTTTTCTGTTCAGCCAACAGATTGTTTATTTTGTATATTAATTACTAAAAATTGTGTACGATTAATTGAATTAATGGTTTCAATTCAAATATTTAACTGATTTAAATTAAATATTTGTTTAAAAACATATTTTATTTTTAACAAATCTTTAATTACACGATTTAAGCCAATAATTTTTTGTGTGCATATTACTACACTGAGGAAAAATAAAACAATTTTGCAAATTTTACAAAAGAACATTTGCAGTTTAATATTGAGTTTTTAATGATTATCAAATTCAAATTTTCTATAATTTTGTTACCATTTAAGAAAAATATATTATTATATTTAAATTTAAAAATTATTGAATTAAATTATAGATTTAATAAACAGTTAAATTCACATTTTGTATTGAAAACAAAAACAAGCCCCAGTTAAAAGCTAATTGAATTTTGAATAGGAGGCTAAATACAATTAATATTTCTAAAGACATTTTCCTTCAAATTTAATGGTTCGAAGGACCATATTACTACACTGAGAAAACAAAAAACCAAGTAATAATGTATATTTGTTTTGATTTAGAAAAGTGTCAATTTGTTAAAGCAAATATTCAATTTGCAATAAATTTTTTATTAACAAAGATCTTATCCTCGGATCTTAATGAAAATAAATTTTAAAAATCTTCGAGACTTTTTTTGTTTCATGGTTTTGCAACAATTTGTTTGTTCCATTGCAGAAATATTTATAATAGTTTTCGTTTGCTATTTAATTTTTATGTATTGGGTTTATAACTTAAAAATACGGGAGTTTTGGAAAATTTTAGGTGTTTATGGTGTAACATTGGTACAATAAAAATTTATTCAAAGTATTGGCCATCATTAGCTTGACCTTTTGCCATCTTTCTGGCAACATATGGATTCCACGCCAAAAGAGCTGTTCATTTTTTGAGGCCAAGAACGAATCAAGCCAGTTCTGAAGTGCAGCGTATTCCAGTGAGAGAGTTCTGCATCGATCGAAATAAATGGTAGTCGGAGGGGGCAAGGTCTGGACTATAAGGCGGCTGAGACAAAACTTCCCAACCAAAACGGTTTTGCAACATGTAGCCCAGCTTGGCCAAGATGGAATATAACGGCTTCGTGTCTGGTCGCATATTCCGGGCATTTTTCGGCCAATGCTCACTTCAAACGAATCAGTTGTGTTCGGTACAGGTTCCCTGTGATCGTCTGGCACAATTTCAGCAGCTCATAATACCTGGGACCCTTCTGGTCCTATCAAATACAAGGCAGTACCCTGGCACCATAAATATTCGGCTTTGGCTGGTTGGCGTGGCTTCACATACGATTTCGATGCAAAAATTACTTCTTTTTATGGCGTTCAAGCAGCATTAAGGGCATGCAAAATTGTCTTTCAACGTCTCTCGGCTTCAACTTTCACTCTCAAAACAATTCGTTTTTTTAATTAGTGCACTGATTTACATGAGCCCAAGAACAAAGCCTATTGATTTTGGTTAGTATCGGTCAATGTTTAAATCTAATGCCCTCCAAAAATTTCCTTATTTTCTCGCTACAGATCGCAAATAGATATTTTAACGGAATTTTGTACACTGAATCAGTCCACCTTTGAACGAAACGTCCACATAGACTATATTGCCGACTTTTTCTTACATTCACCTAACATTAGGCAAAATCAAAATTTTTTACTTATTTTCAGTTTTTTTTACCATTTTATGGACAAATTTTAACACAAGTCCGTTTCAGTCCATTAAAATTTCGGATCCAAACATTAGTTGACTTATTAAAATAAGACATAAATTCTTACAAGTGCATTTCAATCCATTGAAATTTCGGATCCAAACATTAGTTGACTTTTAATCAACATAAGTTGACCATACATGATCTCATATATGACCATATATCTTTGGAACCGAAATTTGAGGGTATATCGACATATGTGATCACATATGATACTATATGAGAATGAATGAATCATATATGAGCATATATAATCATATGAGACTATACATTTAGGAAAATTACGCGGTTTTACCAACCGACAAAATTCGGTTGTTAGATCGAAATTAGTTTTAGAATGTACACACACATTCAAAAACTTTGATCGGCGTTTTTACCATAAATTTAGATAAATGCTCGAAAGACCAATTCTGGAATATAAATTCAATCTCGAAACTTATGGTAAGTATCTAAAATAAAAGTTTTTAAAATCCCCATAGGTAATTTTTCCATAAAATTTTCGCAATGTGCGAAGGACCAAAATTGTTCTTACATATTTTACTCAGTAAATTAAGATTAATTCTTTTCTTTACTTATTATACAGAAAAAACCACATTAAATGCTTCCAATGTATCTCACATTAGTGAAGAAATATACGCACTATTTTATTTAAACGGTTCGAAGGACCAACTCTTAACATACTAATAGAGAGAATTATTTGTTTATTTAAGTAGTTTTATAAGTGGCATTTTTAGCTCAAAGATCATATTTAAACAGTTAAGAGGGACTTTGGTTTGGAAATTTGCTGATTTCAATGCAATAGATCGAATGCTATACTAAAAATAATACTAAGACGAAGTTAGCAGAAATTTGAAGTATTTGTACGGGCTTTTTTATGATTGTGCCGTCAGTATTAAACCCAGCATAAGTCACCTTAAATTATTATATTTCGGTGAATATAATTTCATTTATGAAAAGATTTAATAGAAATTTATATTGATTTGACTGACTGTCCAGTTAGCTACTAACTGGGACTTTAACTGACACATTTATTATTGTTTTCAATTTAACTTTGAGCTAAATTTTAACAGAACATTCAATAATCGGGCCTTAATATTTGTTTTCTATTTTCCAGTGTCAAAATAACAACTTGCATGGAAAAAAAGTTGAAATAAAATGTAGTTAAGCCCTTTTGCTGTAACACGCATTCATTTTAATATATATTCTTGTATTTGCTCTTCATTATTAATCTTTCTCTTTGTTTTCTATTGTCACATTTTTTGCTCTTAAATCGCTTTTTTTCCAATTATGTTTTTTGATTTTGTTTTCTAATTTAGTTATTTTTCTTTAACTTTTTTTTCGTTATTACTTTTTGTACTCATTTTTATTGTTTAATGTTTTTTCATTTCATATTTCGTTTTACTTTTTTTCCCACTTGCCAACAAATCTTTTTTTCTAAATTAGTTTTATTTTTTTTTCTTGTTATAGTTTTTTTTTTGTGGATTTCTTTTGTTTTCAGTTCATTCTTTTTTTTTTTTGTACCCTATTTGGTAGTGAGTGGTGTTGATGTGGTTTTATGTTATTAGAAGATTTCATTTTTTTTTTTGGTTGTTTGAGGTTTTTGGAAGGCAAACGAAAAAAAGGTTCACTTCCTGATACCCTACACCTTAAGGATAGTATTTCCAAATAATTAGATGATTTCTTTATGGATCACTATTTGGTAACTCCCAGTTTATGTGGTTTTATTTCAAGATCAATGTCAAATTAGAAGTTTTGCATATGATATCTTGAAGGTCTTTTCTCAGTGTTCTTTGTTTAGCCAGAGATAGTTGTTTTTGAAAAGATAGGTTAGGTTATCATTTAGTGAACAAAACAGAAACTGGTATAGTAAAATGTGTTTTATAATAAAATATAAATCATGTTATGTGAACGAGGCTGCATAAAATATGTAATTAGTCGCATGGGGCCACTGTTATCTGAAATATCTTTACTATTTCCATAACTCCATACAATCTTATAAAACCGTTAGTTTTATATTCCAGTTTTGATGCCTACTAAACTGAGGAGATATATTTCAATGCACTTTTCGACTTTTAGACAGTTTCTTTAAAGATAGAAACCAATGGAATTTGTTTTTCCATTTCATCCCGATTGTTTTGGCTTAAATTACATATGAGCATCAGGTAGAGTGAAAAATGACTTCATTCTAAAAAAAATACTTTAGATCCAACCTTAACAGTTAAGGAAATGTATGAGATCACCTAAGCCTTAGTCCAATATTACCAACATATCGTCCAGTATGCGATTATTAATGATTCTATGCCTGATATTTGTCCAATATTAATAATACACGTCTCCTCTCCTCCTCTTTGGGACTATTACAGCTATAGCACTGTTTGATATGGATTATTGAACAATATCTTGAATGCTGGATTATTCTAGCAGAGGAAATATTCAAAGCATAATTTTTCATGACTAAGTTCCAGCTTCATAGTCACGACTAAGTAAGATTTTTGACTTTAGTAAACAATTTTGCTTGAAAACTTCTTACTTAAGAAAAATGTAAAAAAAATCCTTGTTAGTTTCGACTGTACGAAGGTATTGGGTGTATAACTTACAAATGCAGGATTCACAATAGCTGGCGTATTTTTTACACATGGTTTGTGTCTCTAATAACTTATATGGCATTTTGGAGGGTAAACATCTGTCATTTATTCTCACTTAGTCATTGAACGCAATAGTGTAAACAACAAAGTTTGTTTTTTGCTTCGAAAATGTATTTTTAAAAAAAGTGTAGCTGAAGCACATCGATTGCTCACCGAATCCTATCCTGAATATATTCAATCCATTTCAACCTGCGAGAGATGGCTTGTGCGGTTCAGAAGTTGTGATTTTGACAAGGAAGACAAAGACCGCAGAAGTCAGCCAAAAAAGTTCGAAGATGATGAATTGGAGGCATTACTCGAGGAAGATTGTTGTCAAACTCAAGAACAACTTGCAAAATTATTTGGAATTACACAAACAGCAATTTGAAAATGTTTGCAAGCAGCAGGATTCATCTAAAAGCAAGGAAATTGGGTACCACACGAGTTGAAGCCAAGAGACGTTGAAAGACAATTTTGCATGTCCGAAATGCTGCTTGAATGTTATAAAAAGAAGTAATTTTTGCATCGAATCATTACTGGCGATGAAAAATGGATCGATTGCAACAACCCGAAGCGCAAGAAATCGTATGTGAAGCCCGGCCAACCAGCCAAATCAACGCCAAAGCCGAATATCCATGGCGCCAAGGTAATGCTCTGTATTTGGTGGGACCTAAAGGGTGCCATCTATTATGAGCTGCTCAAATCAGGCCAGACGACCACAGGGGACCTGTACCGAACACAACTGATTCATTTGAAGCGAGCATTGGCCGGAAAATGCCCGGAATACATAAAGCCAAGACATAAAGCCGTAATATTCTATGATGACAAGCCTCGGCCAGATGCTGCAAGACCGGTTAAAAACTATTTAGAAAATAGTGGTTGGAAAGTTTTGACTCACCCGCTTTCTAGTCCAGATCTTACCCCGTCCGACTACTATTTGTTTCGATCGATGACGAACGCTCTCACTGGGATACGCTTCACTTCAGAACAGGTTATCCGAACTTGGCTTGATTCGTTCTTGCCCTCAAAAATGGGCAGTTCTTTTTGCGCGGAATCCATATGTTGGCCGAAAAATGGAAAAGGGCATATCTAACGATGGCCAATAATTTGAATAAATTTATATTATATCAATATTTTACAATAAATTCCCAAAATTTGCCAAAACTCCCGCATTTTTAAGTTGTAAACCCAATAAAATTTATATTTTGCAGGCAACAATGCAAAAACAAGAAAAAGTCATTGGGGCCAAGTCAGGGATGTACGATGCCCATTATTTCGATCTTTTGGGTGCTCAAAAATCACTTGTTTGAGCGGATGTGTAAGAGCTCGCCTTGTCATGGTGAAGAATTATTCATTTTTTGGGGTTGGTTTTTCTCATTTCTTCGAAAACTTCTGGCAAACAAATGATGGCGTACCATTCAGAATTAACTGTTCTACGTTATCCTAATAGCACTGTTGCCACATGACAAATTTTTCCGAAAAAAAACAGGCGACCATTTGTTTCGAAGCGCTTCAAGAGCGAACAACTTTTGTTGAATTTCGTTCATCATGAAGCATTTATGCAATAGACTGCTGTTTAATTTCAGGCTTATATGCGTAGATCCATGATTCGTAACCTGTAACGATCTTATACACGTATTTTAAAGCACCGCTATTGTATTTCTAGAGCATTTTTTGCACCGATCGACCCGAGCATCTTTTTGAGCTGTTGTTAAGAGCAGAGAAGACAGTAAACAGTAAAATCCGACATGTTTAAAACAAAAAAAAAAAATTGTAATAAAAAGCAAAACGGCAAAAGTAAAAAAACTTGGAAAAACAACAGTTCTTTTTTAAAAAAAGTTCAAAGTTAAGAGAAAAAAAAAGAAAAAAAATCAAAACCAGCATTTTTGTCTTCTCTGGTTATGAGGAATCCAACGAGACCTCTTCTTTTTTACAGCAAAATTTTTATGCAATACTTTATTTATACCGGTGGAACTTATGGCAAAGGTAGCCCAAATCGCAGAGTATGTCACATGACGATATTGCGTTACCAGTTTTTGCACAGCATCAATGTTTTCTGGCACAACAACTGATTTGGGACGACCTTCTCGAAAATCGTCGAAATTCGTCCGAAGGAGTCCGCGATTAAATTCATTATACCAGCGTTTTACAGTTGTAAAGGACGAAGCTTTATCACCATAAATCGAATTTAATTTGTATTTGCACTTTTGTTTTGATAATCCACTTCGAAAATCGTGATAAATCATTGCCCTAAAATTTTTAATTCCATTTTTTTTGCTGACCCACAATTTCTAGTTCTCTCACTCTTGCCGAATATTCACTTTAACAGCTTTCAGAGTCTGTGACTTGTTCAGCGGTTAGATCGGGCGATATTGCTGGTCACTCTCCTGCAGTTACAGTTCATAAATTTGTGGCAATAACAAATGGTTGATTATGCCTGGTCGACGTTGACGGCTGATCTAAAACATCTTCAGTCACAGCGGCGATACGACGGGTACTATTTATATTTCGGGAATAGCAAATAATCACAAACATTTTCAAATAAAAATGGCTTTATTGTTTTTCAAAATATTCCCCTTGATGATCAATATACTTTGCATTCGTTCAAACCATTTCTCATAGCAGTTTTTCCATTCCTCTTGAGACACCTCCAAAACACGGTTTTTGAACGCTTCAACTGCTTCTTCGGCGCTCGTAAATCGTTGACCACGCATTTTACCTTTGATATTCGGGAACAAGAAGAAGTCATTGGGTGCCAAGTCAGGACTGTATGGCTGATGAGTCATCAATTCGATGTTTTGACTGCTCAAAAATTCACCTATTTGACGAGATGCGTGAAAGCACGCATTGTCATCATGGAGAATCATACGTCTTTGGGGGTTAGTTTTATGAATTTCTCCGAAGACTTCCGGCAAACAAATGGTCATGTACCACTCAGAATTGACCGTCATACGTTGCTCAAGCGGAACAGTGGCCACATGACCCATTCGGCCGAAGAAACAGGTGACCATTTGCTTCGCTGTGCTTCTTCCACGAACACCTTTTGTTGGATTTCGCTCGTCTTGGAATACCCAAACGGTCGATTGCTGTTTTGTTTCCGGCTCATACGCATATATCCATAATTTGTCACCTGTCACGATTTTATACACGTCTTTTGAAGCACCACGTCAAACTTTTAATTCAGTCCCTTACACAAATCGATGCGAGCCTTTTTTTGAGCGACTGATAAATTATGGGGTATCCAACGAGAGCAAATTTTTTTTACAACTAAGTGTTCATGCAAAATCGAATGTAATGAAGTGGAACTAATGTGCAAGGATGCCTCTATCTCACGATATATCACATGACGATCTTGCATTATCAGTTCACGCGCTGCATCGATGTTTTGTGGCACAACAACCAATTTTGGACGACCTTCACGGAGAATTCGTCGGCATCCCAATTACGACCACGATTGAATTGACTATACCAGCGATATACTGTCGTTTTTGATGCTGCTTTATCGCCATACAAAGAACTGAGTTTATCGACACATCCTTGTTGAGATAATCCACCTCGAAAGTTGTGAAAAATAATCCAACGAAAACCTTCTCTTGAAATTTCCATTTTTTGGCCAAATTGATTTTCTTAACTCATTGTAAACAAAACAAATAGCACTTGTACATCAAAACCTTGTGAGTACGTTTATGCTAAAAACTGTCAAATTTTATAATGGTGTTGTCAGTTCCCGAAATATAAATAGTACCCCTCGTATTCTCGGTGGAACGAGCACTACGATGTCTTCCGGATCCTCTTCTTTCAGGCTCTTCGAGGCTAAATGCCTTACGAATCCGAACACAGGCCCATATCTATTATTGGCAGTATAGGTGCTTTAAAAGGATTAATAAGTACAGAATAATTATTTTTGTCCATGTTGCTCTATCTCGCTTAGTTTCTGAGATATAAGCCATTTTATGATTATGCAATCAAAATTGTGAAAGTATAGCCCCATTTCTATGTGATATTGATAGCAGAGACACTAAAATATAATTAGCACATAAGGTTGCGGATTCGATGCTCAGCGCTGGCAACTTCAAATTAGAAAAATATTTTGAGTTTTTCTATCCCTCATACATATTGCAGCGTCCTCCTTCGGTGTTGCCATAGCATGTAACCCAACTGTAATCCATTGCCCATAAATTTTGTACTAAGAATTTCTAGCAATGGGGTTTTAAATATAATTATTTTTAATCGTCACAAATTTACGGATCAAGTGTCTTAATAAACGTGTCTCCCAAAAGAGTCCAAATCGGTCTTCTTCTTTACTTTCTGCAAACTAAACATTACCATAAATTTCATTTACCAAAGCCATATCCATTTCATAATTATTTTACTGTATTTTGCCACTTATTATTACCTCATTAACTACTTTCAATAATATAAAGTGACAATGCAGAGTCAGCATACATTAAAATAGCAAATTACATGTCATTTTAACCACATAATTTTGACATAATTTCGTTGTTTTGTTTTTGCCTTTTGTAAATGACTGCAAAAATCAATTTATTGATTTCAAATTGTATGACCTAAAACATTAACAAATGTCACATGTTACATGTCAAAAAAAAAAAAAAAGAATGATAATAAAGAGAAGAGAAAAAATATGATAAAGACAAAAAGACCTAAATGAAAATTAAAACAAAAATGACTAGGATAAAAAATATATAACAATCGTCACTTTGTTAAAATGGCAATAATTATATTGAACTGTTCACACTAAGCAATTTTTAAGAAATTAAAAAAAAAACAATTTTTTAAAATTTTTTTTATTTTTGTAAACAAAGCGATAAGAACTGAAAAAGGCTTTAAACTGTAAAATTAATTATTTACTTGCTACTGCAAAAGTTTCCAAGTGTGGACAGCCCTTAAAGTGGTCATGCATTTCATGGTTTAAAAAGTGCTAAAAATACATTCATACAGAAAAATGATTTGTATAAATCACTGCTGGCGATAATTGCCCAGTGGTTTATGGGGAAAATGTTATACAGCCACTATTGAATGATGTTATTTAAATTAAGGAGTCACAACTGTAATTTCAATGTCTAACTAGAATCATAAATTCGATTCTAAGGTTTAAATAATGATGTAATTGTCCTACCTAAATATCGGTTCTACGAAAATGCATTTTTACAATGAACCATCGTTTTTGAGGAATGTTTATCAATTACTATGGCAAGATTCTAATTTAATTTTCCAAAGGCCTTCAGAGTGGTCTTGAAAGAAAATTTATCGAGCCGATAAATATCCTTTCTATAGAGGGCTACTGCTTCTAAAGAGAAAGGCTTTAGTTTTGTATGAATTTTCGACTTTGCTAATGATTACCACCATATGGCGCCCAACGAAAGAGAATGAAAATCCACATTTTATACGTAAATGTTTTAACTGGTAATGTGCGCGTGAGTGATTTCAGACTAATACCTCACGATTCACGCACGAGCATTTGTTCCTACTCACGGAACTATTGTAGAAATCACTCTCGACCACCAAATTCTCACGAAAAGCAGTAAAAATCTTTTACCGAAAAACTCCCGCGTCACTTATACTTTCTCAGGCGTGAGTAGAGCGCTTTTTAAAATTGAACAAATAAAATGCTAATGGTCAAAATATATTTAAAAAACTGTCTTGTGATGAAGTAAAGTTAAAAGAAGCGAATATTTCTAGAAATTCTAAAAACGTCGTCCCTGTGGTGTGGTTCATTCGGACTTATACATATATTGTAACAGAGAAAAAATATTAAACACCAATTTTTTAAGCGTTGAAAAAGAGGATTCTGAGGTGTTCTTTACAATCGACTCATATCAAAAAAACTAAGATACACACTTAATCCCCAAAGTCGGATTGTTGTGCGATCTCAAGACTGGCTTATTATTCATTCCTTCTCATAGAATTCTGGTGGTTTTACCCACTATCGAGATGTCCTATATTGTTCTATCAAGGAGAATCGAAACCACAAAGTTCAAACTGACCGTTATCCGTTATGTTCGCCGGGAAGAATTATTTCGAAATTCTTTGGAGAACAGTCAGTCAGTTTGAACAATCTGGTTACCATGTTTCTTGTTTCTATGAGCAATAACAATCCACACTCTCATAACAATTAAGTTGATTTTTTTCCCAAATGAATTGATACGGTTGTGGCAACTGAATTTGGTTGGAAAAAATTCGGTTTTAATAACGGAATTATTTTAAGAGTGCAGCCACGTAGATTAGACCTAAAAGTCTGAAATTGTTTTGCTTTCTTCAAGCTAAATGCGTTTCCATTTCCAACTTGTTAGCCATCTCGTTCCCCGCGATGTTACAATGTCCAGAAACCCATATAATTTCAATGCTGCCCCTGGTTGAGAAGATATTGATTTCCTTCTTGCACCCGAGGATAGTGGTCACAACGATGTTCGAAAATATTGCTTGAATAGCAGCCTGACTATTTGCAACACGCAACACGGTGTTATAATCCGGCAGGCGAAAGGAAATTTCCAACAGAAAGATCGCAGCTACCGAAGCCCTGCCCACACTACCTTAACAATTCTCTTCTGGCAACCTAATTAACTTGGGTACCTGGTTATCACAACCAAATTTAGTTGTCCCAACCGTTGTGTAAAAGTTGTGACAATCGAATTATGGGTTTGCGTTAGCCAAGTCAATTCGGTTGGAAAACCGTTTTTCACAACGAAATTTTTATGAGAGTGCAATCCTCTTACATGCCCTATCATTCCATCCGTATAGAAGGGGATTCCTGAATTGGAGGATTTCCTGCTCGGAATTCCTGTACTGCATCTTGTAGTTTTTGACCTCTCGGAGATTCTATCACAATTTAATTTTGTAATGTTGTATCCCGCTATCTTGTCTAAGATCTTCTGGTAGTTGCTTTCTAATTACCAGAAATTCACTCATAAGTTGCTTTCAGCCGAAGCTTAACCAAGGTGGACTCATATTTAGGCCGAATTTTAACAAGTTCTATCAACAAAATTGTCTCCAATCTCATGCTAAGTGAGAAAAAATGACGTGGAAAAAAGTGCGTTAAAACAGTTTTTTTCAAGAATTTCCATATTTCTTCCAAAGCAAGTATTCCTAATTGGATATTAAATGGAAAATATTTAGAAGATCTATCACCAGGTGTACAAAAACATGCACCAAACCAATCGATTTTGAATGCTGTGATTAGGATTAGGTTTTCTATGGGGTTATATATATGAGTGCAGCAACAAATTTAAACAATTTTTATGTCATTCGATGTAGGCGAGGAAATGTCTCGGCTTTTTTCCCTCAAATATATGTAGCATTGCGCCATTAAAAAGAAAAACGTGTTCATTAAGTTTGTCTGTCTCCTCTACAACTTATCAAAATTTAATTAAAATCTAGGTGAACTCCTCCGCAGACCTTCCTTGTGAGCTTCATTGCATTTAGCTTAACTGGTATTACCAAACGAAAGCATTTTAAAGCGATTTCTTGCATGGGATCTATATAATTTTATTCATGAATCAGCTTATGCTCACTCGGGGCGAAACCCCCGAGTCCAACTTGGGCTCAATCCATCCCGGTTTTGTTTTACACCGTTTTAAAGGGCGCTAAGTGCAAAATATGACGATAATTTTATTGCTCTTTAGTGTGTGTTTTTAATGCTTCGGTATTAATTTGTTGAATAATCGTACCAGTTCGGAAAGTAGTATAAAAGACCTAACTGATCGATTAATCTTTGAATGCCCGACATGCCCAGAAACCTGACAGTTTGTCATGTAAAGTTTCGAGCCCAAAAAAAAAACCAAGAAAACCAGAACAATTCACTATCGCCATGTCGAATCTATTTTAAAAACTGTCTAGCCGATAATAACGCAACATACCAATTCGAAAACTAGGATATCAGATTTAGCAGACAGCTATATGCTATTTACCCGGATCCCCGATCAGTACCGATATCAGAGAAAGCCTATCAATTTCTTTCTATTATACCCTGTTTAGATAGGAAAGTTAATCTCGTAAAAGTCGGATAAGCTGCTTAATCAAGCAGCACAACAAGTCGATTAAACCATATTTTAATCCTTTATTTTTAATTTATTAATCCTTTTGATTAACAGTTAATCCAAATTTTAATCTGGTTACTATTTCTAAACGACTCTGTATTCATACTACTAATTGTATGCAGAGCTGTGTTTTGTTATAACGACGGTTGGCAGCACTGTAAAACACACTCACTAAAGTCAGATAAAAATAAACATTAAGACGCTGCCGCAAAAATATTTTGGCGCTGTCGACAAATATGTTACGAACGCCGACATTTTCCATGTTCATCATGGGCCGGAACACTATCAGCGCGAAATCGGTATTTTAAATTTAAACCTTTAACTGTCAAGTTAAACCCTTAACTGTCAAGTTGATCTTTTAACTATCAAAAACAATGAAGATTTTTTTTATTATATATTTATTGCACCATTAATTGAAATACTCTTCGCGGAATTTAATCCGCTTCCTAAAATATGACCCAAAATCTTACTGGGTATCATATAGTCGGCATGCCCGATTTCAAATTTTTTTTTTACTGATTTTAATTTATTTTCCTCTATAATTTATTTGATTTTAATTTATTTTTCTCTATTTTTTATTTCGTTATAGGTTTTTGGCAAATTGACTGTAAAACAAAATTTGAATTAACAAAAATTGGCATTATTATTTCTAAATTCTAAAACACTACAGCTAAACAAAATTTAATTTCAAAATCCTAAAGAAAATCATAATATTGTTTTTGACTTACAAAACATTCCAAATTCAAAAAAAAGAACATTTTTTATTAACAACTAAAACTAACCTTAAAAAAAACAAACAAATTTAAAAAAAATGGCTTCAGAATTGGATCAATTTGCCGAATTGGAATTATCAAAAGAGGATCGTGAACAAATTTTCGATCCACCTTTAGATCGACAGCAAATGGAAGGTGCTGGCACCTCAAGGTATTTAATCAAATATATTTTTTCTTTTAAATTAGTTAAAATATTGAAAAATAAATTTGAAAGTATTTAGTATACTGTATTTTTGATTTTCCAACTTCTTTTTCTACTTTACTTTTATTACTTAATTGTGCTTTGAATAAAATTTATACAGGATTTTATGGTTTTTAATGAGGCCAATTAAACCCACAATTGCTTGTATTTATCACGCCTTATAAACAACCGTAAAGTTTTATCTATACATTTAGTTTTATTTCCTTTTCTCTTAAAAAATTTTGAAAATTTTGACAAAACTTGTCATTTGTTACTTCATCTTCTTAAGCAAATTCGTAAAAAAAAAATAGTTGTTGTTTTAGTACGGTGAACCCTTTTTTATGTTCACGACCAAAATATTTCACACATCCTTAAAATGTATTTTTTTTCTTGTCTGTATACATTTTTTTCTTTTCTTTTTGGAAATTTTTTTAACCTTTGATTTTGGGAAATTTTCAAGTGCTGTAAATACTACATTTTTCATTTGTTTGCTTAAAAATAGCAGTTATTTGTTTCTTTTTTTTTTTTTTGTATAAAAAAAATGTTTTTGGGTAAGATGCTCATTAGCTATGCACCCTAAGAATTTATTTTCTTAATTTTTTTAAACCAAAAATGCTTGTATCTGTTAAAGTTTCACAGATATCCTGCTGTGTGTTATAAATTCTTACTAATTTCGTTGGTATTATAAGGACAACAAAAAGTAGCAGGTCTGCTATTTCAAGAAATGTCCTTAATATAAAATTTAAAATTGATCGAACTACATTTCACTGCCAATCATTTCAATTTGGGTCTCATTCAATAGGATAAGAATTAGATAATTACAACCTCCCTAAAGGAAACACCATGTTAATCGTAATTTATTATAACATAACACAGTAAAATACGAAAAAAAATTAAGAAGCTCTGACAATGGATTATGGTAGAAGAGACCAAAAAAAAAAAAATAACGTGTGTCGGCGTTTGGAAAGATCACATCGGAATTTTATTTTATGGGGGGGGGGGGGGGGTTAAAGTTTCCCCCCTTTTTCAAATGTTTATTGTGTATCGGCATAGGAAACCATATGAATCTTCCATTTTAGGTATAAGATGTGTTCAGTGAAATTATGTAGAATACTACGAGGAACATTTTTGTGTAACATCTTCACCCTCTAACTCTTCAATTTAAGTGATTTTTTTTGGCCCCTTTTTAAAAAGGGACAAAAAAGACCCGTAAGTTGAAGAGTTAGAGGATTAAAATGTTCTACAAAAATGTTCCTCAAAGAGTTTTACCTAAGTTTGCTAAGCACACCCTATACCTAAAATGGGAGATTCACATGCTTTCCCCCTAAAATCCAAGTTTGTTGGACATTTGGGCGCCAATTCTGAATAAGTACGAAATTAATCCTTAAACACATTTTAAGTTTTGACTTATTTCTGGCATTGAAGTTATATTTTCAACTTTGATGTCTTCAGAGACTTATAGTAAAATTTCATGACAACTTTTTTGCGGAACATTTTAACCCTCTTACTCTGCAATTAAAGGTACTTTTTAAACCCCTTTTTAAAAAGGTACAAAAAAGCTCTGTAAGTTGAAAAGCTAGTGGGTTAAAATGTTCCGCAAAAATATTTGTCAGGAAATTCTACTATAAGTTTCTGAAGACATCAAAGTTGAAAATTTAACTTCAATGCCTGAAATAAGTCAAAACTTAAAATGTGTTTAAGGGTTAATCTCTGTCCTTATGGACTTAAATTTTAACAAGAGTTACTCGATTTTAAGGCTCGCCTAAGTTTATTGCATTTTTGCAATCTCAAAGCGATATCTTTGCAGAATCTGGTAGCTTTTTCAAGACTTTAAAGATTAACCATAAATTCCAACAAAGAAATTTCTTGATTTTGAGGCCCGCCTGATTTTATATGTTTTTTGTTTTAATTTTATCTTAATGTTTTTGTATCGCAAAAAAAATTCAGAAACTTATAAGTGTTCTAAAAGAAAAATTTCGATAAATCTGAGTGGTTTTTTTTTGGAAGAAAAAGTTCTTTTAATCTTAAAAATATTTCTGAAGATTTTTTTACAGAAAACGTTTCAATTTTTGTGATTTTTTAATAATCAGTTTTTTAAGAAAATTTTCCCGAAAATCTTGAAGTCTAACTAAGAATTTTCTAGGTCTAAAGGCCCGCCTGAATTTATTGCAATTTTGCAATCTTAAAGCGATATCTTTGCAAAATCAGAAAGCTTTTTAAAGAATAATCTTAAAGTCCCACAAAGAAATTCCTAGATTTAGTGGCCCGCCTGAGTTTATGTGTTTTTTCATTTCATCTTCAAACTTATCTATTGAAAAAAAATTCTCTGAACCCTAAGTAAGTATTCTAAAGCAGAAAGTTTAAAGAATCTGATTGTTTTTCAGAGCGTTTTCTTTCTATTGAATTTGTATAAAGTTTCTTTTAAAGAAATGTTTGATTTTTATGTTTTCAACAATCTGGAAATTAATCAAAATTAGTCCCTTTTTCCTTTTCATTTTTAAGGAAAATAACCTCAAAATCCTGGAGTCTAACAAAGAAGTTTCTCGATTTTGAGGCCCGTCTGAGTTTATGGCATTTTTGCAACCTTAAAGCGTTATCTTTGTAGAATCTGCTAGCTTTTTAAAGAATAATCTTTAAAGAATAATCTTAAAGTCCAACACAGAAATTCTTAAATTTAGAGGCCCGCCTAATTTTTTATGTTTTTTTTTTTTTATTTTATCTTAATGTTTTTCTAACGCTAAAAAAAATCTTTGAATCCTATAAGTATTCTAAAGGTAGAAGTGCTTTTCTGCAAGAAAAAGTTCTTTTAATATCTGACCGTTTTTCTTTAAAATATATACAAAATATCTTTAAAAACAAACGCTTAAATTTCATACTTTTTTAATAATCTGCCAGTTTAAAACAAATTGTCTAGAATTCGTAAAGTCTAAAAAAGAAGTATCGAGGTCTAGAGACCAGTTTTTTAAAGAAAAATTTACTCAAAATCTTAAAGTTTAACCAAGATGATCCTAGATTCTGAGGCCCGCCTGAGTAAAACAGAATTTAGCAACATTAAAACGATGTTTTTCAAGAATCTTGCAGCTTTTTTATAGAATAAGTTTTCAAAATATTAAAGTTTAGGAAAGTAGTTCCTATAATTAGAAGCCAGCCTAAGTTTATAAATTTTTTTATTCAATATTTTTAAAGGAAAACGAATTTATTTTTCTTTATATTTCTATATGAAAGCGATAACTATCAAAGGCCCGCCTGGAAATTTGAAATTCTGTTTAAAAGCTGACAGATTTTCTAATTTAAGAAGATTAAAAACTCTGTAGTCCTCTTGACATTATGTAATTTTACGAATTCAAAAACCATGTTTTAACATTTTAGATTTAAAATTTGATGAAAAAAACTATTAAAATCATTGAATTGGAAATTAAACCCATATATATCAAAAACATTTATTAGGCCCGTCTTAACTTTTGTATAATTTTTAACTATATTAAGTTTTTCTAACAATTTTAAATTTGTTTAAGCTTGTTATTATTCAAACGCTAAATTAGGTTTTTTTTCAAAGCCTTTAGTAGGTCTCCTGGAAGATTGACGCCTTTAGGTCCGCTTCTGCTTTTGTACAATTTTTATCATTATAATTTTTTTTTTAATTATTTTCAAATTATTTATTGTTGTTTTTATTCAAACGCTAAATTAAGTTTTTACTTAAAGCCTTTAGTAGGTCTCAAACTTAATAAGATTTTTATATTTTTATATTCCTAAAAATATATATATACATCAGGTTTATCAAAGATTTATATTAGGTTTATTTTTAAAATTAAAATTAAATTAAATTTATATTAGGTTTATCAAAGCATTTTTGCATAAAGTTTTATTTTTAAAGCCTCGTATTAAGCTCTCACAATTATTACGCATAGGGACTTTAAAAGTCATTCGTATTATTATAATCTTATTGTATAGTTTGCTTATGTAAGTTAAACATATTAATTTGGCCCGCCTGACTTAATGGATTTTTCTTTACTCTACACTCCTGTTGAATGGTTTTTCTAAGGAATGTTGTCAATAGCCTAAAGACCCGTCTGAAAAAATGCTTTCTTTGAAGCATATAACGATTTTTTTGCTTCTTTATTTAATATAAGTTTCTTTGGCGGATTCTTCAAATGGAAATATTTAAGGCCCGCCTTAGTTTGTAATGAATGAAAGTTTTTCTCCTTTTTAAAGGATTATTGGTATTTCTCTTTTCTTTGCAAAAATTTGACACGGATGTTTTAATATTATTTAATCTTATTATTTAATTTTAATTTTTGGAGTTTTGTTTTTTTTAACATTTATTAAAGTTTGGAATAAGTCTATACTTAATTTTTGTAAAGGCCCGCTTAAGATTATTCATCTTTTCACATCTAAGGCACTTGAGTTTTTAAATTCTTAAAAATTAATTTGTCTTATTATGTTGTAGGATATTTAAGACATATTTGTCTGAAAGCCTTCAATAGGCACGCCTGAATTTACCTTGTTTTTAAAATTATTGAACATTTTTATTATAGTTTCTAAAATGTTTATTTGCCTTTTTGCAGAAAATTGGCCCGCCTGATAAATTTGTTTTCGAACCTAATATATTTTGTTTTTTAAGAATTTTTTTACGCTTTTATAATGGAAAACTAATTTTTCTAAATCTAAATAATAGACACGACTGCATTTTTCATATTTTTAAATTTAATGAAGATTTTTGTTTTATGTTTTTCAATATGCTTCTTGGAGGTTATATATTTTTAACTTATTGCACTGTGTTGCCAATACAAAATGAGCTAGAACAGCTTTGTCATAGGAAGTCAAATAGGTGCGCTTGAATTATAGTTTTTTACAAATTTTAAGCAGGTTTGATTTCTCTCTTCTTAAAATGTAAATTTCTCCTTGATGAAAAATTTTTATATTTTTCCAAATTACAAGCAATAATTCTATAGGCCCGCCAGAGAAAAGTTTTTATTTCAATGTTAACATAGTTGTTAAAATATTTTCTTAAAAATTTGTTTAACTGCAAGGCTAGTTAATTAGTTAGAATTAGTTAAGTCTAGAAGACTTTATAGTCCCGCCAGAGAAAAGATTTTATATTAATGTTAATATAGTTCATAAAATGTTTTCATAAAAATTTGTTAAACTACAAGACTAGTTATGCGGGCCTATAAACAGTTAAGTCTAGAAGATTTTGTAGGCCCGCCAGAGCAAAGTTTTCATTTCAGTACTAATGCAATTTTCAAGGTATTTTCTTAAAAATATTATTGATATGTTAATACAAGCAAACGCAATAGTCTAATAGGCCCGCCTGATTTCTTTAATTTAAACATAGTACACATTTTTTGAAATCTTCATGGATTTTTTTAATGGCCCTCCTGAAAAAGTCAACTTTTATAAAGAACTATAATTTTGTATCTATTTCCTCTCAGATTTAATTGCCAAGCGCAATTGGAAGGCCTGAGAAATTACTCCTTTTCAATTTTGTTGCAATTTTTATTCAATTTCTTTAAAGTTTTATTTGGCCCGCCTGGGAACTGCTTCTTTTTAATTTTATTATGTTTGTTTTTTATTTCATTAAAACGTTATTTGTCTTAAGCAGTCAGAAAATGCTTATATTTAATGTTCAAAGAATGCTTATATAATTTCTTTAAGTTTTATTTATTTTTTGCAACTGGCCCCTCTGGGAAAATACTTATTTTGAAATTAAACACGTTTTTCTTATTTCCTTTAATATTTGTCAGTCCTATGCATTTGGAACGCCTGAAAAAATTAAAATTTTTACATAAATACAATTTTTAGTTTAGTTAAGATTTCTTTGTTTTGCGCAATTGGCCCGCCTGAGAAAATGGTTTTTTCAATGCTGATTTTTATTAAATTTCTCTAAAGATTTATTTGAGCTGCTTGAAAAACTGCTTCTTTTTAATGTTATTAGGTTTTTTTTTTTTGTTAAAAATTTATTTATTTCTTGTAGTTGGCCCGCCTGAGAAAATTCCTCTGATAAAAGAATTTTATGTATGAAGGTATGTATGGTTGATCTTTTAATTGGTAAATGAAAAACTAAGAATTTTTTTTTGTTTTTTTTTCAATTTTTATCCTCTGTAATTTACTTGTGTGATCTTAATCTAACAAAGAACATTCATTTAAAAAATATTTATCTAATTTCTTTAAGTTTTATTTGTCTTTTGCAACTGGCCCGTCTGAGAAAATACTTATTTTGAAGGTAAATTTTTCCTATTTCCCTTAATATTTATTTTTCTTTTGCATCTGGCCCGCCTAAAAAAATCCAATTTTTATATATAAATTAAGTTTTTTTACTTATTTTAAGATATTTGTCCAGCGCCGTTTGGGGAAATTCTTCTTTTCATTGTTAATACAATTTTGTTTGGCCCGCCTTGAAAACTGCTACTTTTTAATGTTTATAGGTTTTTTTAATTTGTTAAAAATCCATATAAATTTCCACTATAGGCTAAGAAAACACTTCTTTCTACGTTTAAACAATTTCTAATTTGCTTTGGTTTCTAATTTGTTTCAAATTTATTTGTTTTACGCAATTGGCCCGCCTGCAAAAATGGCTCCTTTCAGTAATAATATAATTTTTTTCAATTTCCTTTTACGATTCCCTTATCTTGTGCTATTGTCTGTATATCATATCAAAAGATATAATGTTGTCACAACTTGTAGCTAATTCCAAAATACAAATTTATGATCTACATTTTTATCCATTTCCTTCAAAGACAACATTTCTTTTATAACATGAAAGATGATGTATGAAATTTTAATATTTTTTAATAGAAAAAAGGGTGTGAGTGTTTTTTACTACGTCTTAGATTGCGAACTTAAAAATGTTTATCTTTAATAAAAAATCTAACAATTTCTAAGCATACAATGAACATTAGATTTAGAAAAACTACACAAAACAAGAAGATCTGAAAAAGAAATCCCTTGAAGCTATGGAAGATGAAAGAGAAAAAAACGACACGCAAAAACAGAACTAGTTTTTCCCCTTGTTAAAATTTTTTTAATTACAATATTTTTTTTTTTCAAGAACTTTTTTAATGTTTAGGTAAAAATATAATATTTAGTATGTATAACATGGTCATATATACACAAAGAAGACACATGTTGCATGCACCTCATATTTTTTTTTTTTTGGAATTTTTTAATGGAAATTCAAACACATCGTTAGTAACTAATTTGTGTATGGTTGGCTTTTATGCAGAATTATTTGAAATTTTATTTAGAATTACCCAGATTTTGTTAGTGTTTCGAGTTTAAAAATTTAAATGTATCAATTCTTTCACGTGCTTTATGTATCTTTATGTTTAGCTTTTAGAAACGATTTTAACGATGTTGTGAGATTTCCGTGAAATTTTTAGATGTTTCTTCAAAAAAAAAAAATATGTGTTACAGTTTCTTTTGCAAAAGGGCGGTTTTTTTCTTTTTTAAAACCCCTAAATGTATCTTTTGGTTGAATCTTGTTAGTAGGAACTCTTAAACAAAGCAAAAAGAGGGTTTTCTAAAACCTTTGGCCTTTTTTATTTTGTCAAAAAATAACATTATTTTTTATTCATGTTTGTTATTTAGGAAGTTCTATGTCGTATATGTGTCATTTGATTCCCATCGATTATGTAACATAAATTAGTTATGTTTGTTGTACAATATCTTTTTGATTGACACCCAAATTAGTTTTTTTTTTTTGGAAAGAAAAAAAACCTTCAAAAACTTTTATCCTTTTTTCTTTGAGGGACTGAATTCTAAACACAAATTTATTTTTATATTCATGTTATTGTACATGTTTTCTTGATGAGGTGCTAATATGGATAATTTGAGGGTTACAAATATTGTTAGTTTTTCTAGATTTTATATTCAATTAATACAAAAATTATGAATTTTAAAAAACTAAGATCTTAATTTAAGATAAAATGCCTTAAGGTAAATCAAATTGAAAAAGTCTCACCAACAAATTTTGAGCTTGGTTTGTTAAGCATAATTGTTGTTATATTTTCTAATTGTTGAAAATTTATTCAGAAATTGTAAAAGGTTTAAAAACAAACATTAATTCAGGCGGGCCTTAACTTATATGCAAAAATCTTGAACAAAGAAATTTTTCAAAAAGGCATAAGGTCAATAAGAAATCACATATGAAGGCGGGCCTTAAGAAATTTTAACTTAAAATTAACACATAAACCCTTTATTATAATTTTTAATTTTAAAAAATGCATTAAGTCTTAAAAAAAATATAAATTTAGGCGGGCCTAACGCTGTGGTAAGATATAGAGTTTTATTTAAAGATTTTTATTTTAAGCACATAAAATCAATTTTAAAAAAAAACAGTATATATTTGTATTATAAGTAAAGTGAAGCTTTTCCCCAGGCGGGCCTATTGAAGATTTAAAAAAATTTTGTCTTTTAAAAGAAATAATAAACTTTGGAAAAAGAAAAAAATACAAAATTCAGATTGGAATAATTATTATAAAGATTTTAAAAACAAATAAAAGTTTTAAATTTTGAGGAAAATAGTCGTTGTGTTTTCAAAATTGAAAAAATTCAGGCGGGCCTATTATAGACACGTTAAAATAAGAGTTTAAGTCAACAAGATAAATTAAGTTCTAGGAAAATGGAAAATAAAGGTCATTAAACTTAAAAAGAAACATTATTTGAGGCGGGCCTATATAATTTCCATAAAAACCTAAAAAAAAATTTATTGAAAAACTTCCAACGAACCAAAAAATTAATACCTATTAATATTACAAGACAATACAAATATTTCACAAGCTGAAAAGAAATATTTAATATTCAAAATTCATAAAATTCACACGGGGCTATTGAAGCTATTTAAATGTCTGAGTTAAATTGATTAAAATCAATCGTTAAGAAAAGAAGACAAATTAAATTTTAAGAAATTAGACAATAAATTAAATTAAACTGAAAAAGTAACATTATTTTAGGCGGGCCTGTTAAAGACTTTCAGTAACATATAATTTCTATAAACAAAGCATAAACAAATTTACCATAAAAAATCTCCAACAGCTCTAGCGGGCCTGAAATTAATACCTATTCACATTATAAGACAAAACAAATCTTTTAGGATCTGAAAAGAGATATTTAATATTCAAAAATTGGAAAATTCAGGCGGGCCCATTTAAGTCATTTAAATATACGAGTTAAAATACTTCAACCATTAAGACAATAAACAAATTAAATTTTAAGAAAATATAAAAGAAAGTACATTAAACTGAAAAAGTAACATTACTTTAGGCGGGCCTTTAAAAGGCTTTAATTAACATATAATTTTCATAAACAAAGCAATGACCATGAAGAACCTTAAAAAAATTCTGGCAAGCTTGAAACAAATGCCCATTAACATTACAAGATCAAAGAAAATATTCAGAAGCTAAAAGAAATATTTTATAAGTTTTCAAAATTGCCAAAAATTCAGGCGGGCCTACTGAAAGATTTTAGATTGTAACTTAATAATAGTTAGAAAAGAAAATAAAGAGTATGAAACTAAAAAAGAAATGATTTTAGGCGGGCCTATTAAAAACTTTAAGATACGCTTTTCTTGTCATTCAACAAATTAAAACTAAAAATTAAGCTTCAGAAGAACATTCGTTACGAATACATTTATTGACTAGATACACCAGAAAATATTTCAATTAAAGGCCCGCCTAAGATAATACTTCTTTAGAAACTTACGTCTCAATTCATAAATGCTTTGTAAAGTTATAGCAGGTTTACAAAACGTCATTTTCATACAAAATTTGTTCAATAAACCTCCTATAATTTTACGAAGCGTTTATGAATTTAGGGGTTAATTTTTAATTACGTTTCTTTAAATATTGTTGTCTTATAGCCCCAATTTTTTCTCATATTTCCTTAAAAATTGAGTTGTCTTATAGTCTTACAGGTGGTTTTATTAACAGCAATTGAAAAAATCGAATTATATTAAAAAATAAACTCAAATTTAGGCGGGCCTTTTTTATATTTAAGCTTTTCTGCGAGAAAAAGTTATCGCAATTTGTTGTGGGCACAAAACTGAGGACTCTAGACTTTTTTTAAAATCACAGAAATTGACATTTATTTACAGAATGTTATAACTAGCAGATATATGCCATAAGTGTAAAAAGGCCCGCCTCAAATTGTATTTACTTAAGCTCTTCCGAGGCGGATTTTTAGTTTAAGATGTGATACGAAGGTTTGTTCTCAACTTTGAGGCTGAAATACGCTGTTTATAAGTGATCTTAAAATTTACACCTTTTTTTCATATACAATAACCAAAAGAATCAATAATTAAGAAAAGTTTTCTAAAACAATTCAAATTATCCGAACTGACCCTTAAAAAATGCAGATGGGTTAGTCAACAGCACAGCTCAAGGTATAGCGAAAATATTGTAAATTAAAATGTGTTTGAAAATATGTTTAAATTTAGGCGGGCCATTAGAAAAATCTTAGCATTTCCTAAGAAAAATTTTCTTAGAAACGGCCGCCAAAATTTGTAGAGTTTTGCAAATCTCCAAACTTATATTTTATTATTGATTACTGTTATTTTAATTTTAATTGTTTTGATTAGCCAATAACTGTTAAAAGCAAATAATGGCCCGCCTGAATATATGTTTACCTTTCAACACAATAAATTGTTTCGTTATTTGAAGTGTACAATAGGCCCATTATTTGAAATGTATAATACAATTAATGAATTTTTTAGGAGCCTAGAATATTTAAACATTTTGTTTCTATAAAAGTGTAAAATGGCTCGCCCATATTTTTGTTCAATTTTAAATTTAATGGTTTTTTGTTGTTTATAATTTATTAGTGTACTTTTCTGCGTTATTGCATTTTTTCGTCTGATATTTCTACATTTTATGCATTTCATTTTTACAATATAATTGTGTTAGGCAAAAGTGTGAAATGGCCCGCCTGAGTTATTGTTAAAAATAGATTTTTTAATATTTCGAATATTTGATTTTCCCGAGTATCCTTAAAAATGTGAAATGGCCCGCCTGAGTTTTTATTTAATTTCAATCATAATACAAATTTTTTTTTTATTCAAAATTATTTGCTTTATTTATTACAAAATTTAGCTATAAACTTATACAATTTTTTACATTTTAAGTATTTTACTTTTGCGTTTAGCCGATTTTTATCTAAAATGGCCCGCCTGAGGTTTTGTTTAATTTCATTTATAGTATGAACTTATTTGTTTATTTAAAGTTTGCTTGTTTGTTTTTCATCTATTGAGATGTTTTACATATTTAACAATCCCAGCCAACAGCGCTTATAAATAAGATTTGAAATGATAATTGTTTTTTAAGAAACACTCCTTTTTGGTAGAAAATTTCAACCCCCAGAAAACAATCCAAAAATGTTTCAAAACTATTCAAATTATAAGAAAAACTTCGACTTCATATATTCTTTTTTCCGAGTCATTTCTGAGTACACAAGGGCCTCTGTTTTGCGGGCTATTTTCATAGGAAAAAATGGAAATATTTTTATGTTTTTGGAGGTTTTTTCCGAGTCATAAATTATCGGGATATTTTTATAATTAATTAATACATATCAAAAGTTTAAAATTTTTTGATTTTTTGTACAATTAAGCCATTTCTATCCAATGTACCAAATGGCCCGCCAGAATTTTGGGTTTATTTAAAATATGATAAGATTATTTGGCTATTAGAATCGTTCGTATTCTTTTCCCTAATAAAAGTCAGGTATGCTCAATGCAATTTATAGCCCCACCCCATATGTTGAGTTTTTTTAACCAAATTTTTGTTAGATAGAAATGTGACTTTAATTTTCGGTGTGTCTGAATTTTTGTTTAATTTGAAGCATAATACGATTTTTTTGTTCTTTAAATTTTCTTTGTTTTTTACTAAAAAGCTTGGTTTACCCAAAACAATTTCTTGGCCCGCCTGAATTATTGAGTTGTTCATTGATCCAGTGAGTTTGTTTTGATTTAAAATATTTTGTTTTTCCAAATACGCCTTTTCTATGAAACATGTGAAATGGCCCGTCTTAATTTTGGGTTTATTTCAAATATGATAAGATTATTTGGCTATTACAATGGTTCGTCTTCTTTTCTCTTTTAAAATTCAGGTATGCCCAATGCAACTTATAGACCCACCTGATATGTTGAGTTTTTTTAATCAAATTTTTTTTTAGTTAGAAATGTGACTTTAATTTTTGGTGTGTCTGAATTTTTGTTTAATTTGAAGCATAATACGATTTTTTGTTATTAAAGTTTTGTTTTTTACTAAAAAGCCTGATTTACCCCAAGCGATTTCTTGGCCCGCCTGAATTATTGAGTTTTTTTATTAATCTAGTGAAAATTTTTCTCATTTAAAGTATTTTTTTCATTTAAATACACCATTTCTATAAAACATGTGATATGGCCCGCCTAAATTTTGGGTTTATTTTAAATATAAGATTTCAAGGATATTTCAAAGTCATAAGCCCGCCTGCATTATTGTGTTTTTTCAAATTTAATGAGATTTTTTACATATTAAGTATTTCTTTTAGTTAAATACTTACGCCTGAATTTGCGTTTCATATTAAAGAAAATACTATTTTACGGTTAGTAAAAAATTTGTTTGTTTACTTTCGCTTATTAAAAGGTCAGGTTATTCCAAACTAATTAATAAACCCGCCTTTATAATATCATTTCTTGGAATTTAATTAAATTTTTGAAGATTTCGATCACCTATAAACAGACTAAGATACAAATGGTACCTGTGGAAACTTTTGTAATAATTTCGATTAAATTTGTATCTTGTTTAAAAAAAGACATTATATTTATAGACATCACTTTCAATACATTTTTTAAATTCCAAAGGCCCTTTGTTGGGCGTCAATTATAAATAAGAGGAAATTTTACAAAACTTAAAAGCTAATTTAAAGAAACTATTTTAAGCAAAATTTGAGTATATTTTCGAATTTGTTTCAGATTATCGAGAAGTATAAACAAAACTTTAATTTTAGGTCATTGACAACAGTAGTACAGTACAATTTATTATTACCTCATGATAAAACTTAGCAAGTACCAACTAGTCAGTAACATTTTCGTTAAACTGGACACTATATATAACTCAGATGTTGGTTCAATTTGTTCATTCATATAATTCAATATGTGAATCAGCCATCCATCCATCGATGGTAAAAGAATAAAAACAAGGTGTAGTCTTTTAACTTGAACTTTTAAGCCTACAAAACCAAATACGACAGATGCTATTTTTTGGCAAAAAAAAAAAAAAAAACAGCAGCAGCAGCAACAACATTATTGAAAAATGTAAAAAACAAAACTCCAAAAATACTAAAAAGCCATCAATAAAACCATTTCTTTAACAAGCAACCCTTTTTGGCAACACAAAAATTAAAAAAAAATAATCAAAAAGAAAGTTTTGCAACAAACAATATACAGGATCATTTTGTTTCTTAACCATTGTAGAGCAAAATGTTGTTTTTGGCAAACGGAAAGGAAATGACATAAAAACCCAGGATAACAACGTTGTAAAACGCGAAAAGAGGGAAAAGAAAGCATTTCGAATTTCGCCAACCAACAGTCAGCAGCAAGAAAGCAAATGTTCAGTTAATCAACAATAAATTACATTTATCCTGGCCCCTTTTCCTTTATTTCAGCTTTTTCTTTTATATGTATATATGTACGATTCCTTCTCCTCTCTCCCAACTGACTTGACTGTTATACTGAAATAAATTAGAACACTTGTACTATCTTTTGGTCAAGATCATCCTCTTTCTTATTCTGCTTAACCAACAACAGCCATATGAGAAGAAAACCCAAACAAAATGTTACCAAAAAAAGTTTTTAACCCGAAAATTCGTTAACAGAATTAACTAACTTTATATGAGTAAAAAGTGTAGTATAGAGTAGAATTAGTTCAATGACCTGGCTTGAAACTGTGTTGAGTAGTTTATGTGCCTACATACATATAAATATAACCTGGTTATGAAACAATTGAAATTTGTTGCTTATGTCTGCGGTTCTTAACCAAAAAATGTAGTAATAAAAATATAAAACTTAGTTAAGTAGCCAGCCAGTCATCCAAGCAGCATGTTTGTAATAAAAAAAACAAGGTTTTTTACTTTTGGTTTCTTGTTTTTGTAAACTTTAATATAATTTTGTGGTAATGAGTTAGGTTTTTGAAAAAAAAAATATAAAATAGTTCTCAGTCTGGCTAGATTTTTTTAAAAGAATTTAGCAAAATACTAAGACCCAGTTTTATAGTCGGAATTAAGAACGAATTTTTTTCAAAATAGAGTTGAAAGAAATATTTAAGACAAAAATCTTTAGAACTAAGAACAATTTTTTACTTAAATACGACGTTAGTAAGATATTAAATTTAAAAATTTCTTAAGTAAAATTTTAGAAAAAATTCAATTTATATATAGTTCTAACTATAAAGCCGGTCCCAATTTTTTGTGATTTTCTATTAGTCCTGAAACTTTATTTGGACTTTATCATGTTTGATAAAATGTGTTTCAGCTCAAATTTATATTTAAACTAGATATTTTTAAGAAAATTTTATCTCTTTAAGGCAAAATTGTCCCACGTTGTGCGCCAAATCTGGTTTAGGTACACAGTTTTTGTGGTAGTCAATTATTGTCATGTTTGACAATATTGCTTTTTTATAAAAGATCTATTTGGCAATTGCTTTAAAAATCCATGTCTTTTATGAAAAAGGGGGGAAAAGGGTCCTACATTAGCCGCCAATTAATATACTTTTAAGTACAGCAAGCTTTCGATAATCCTAATTAATTATTTTAGAGTCAATTCGTAGTATCTAATTATTTAGTAATTTTACTGAATTGTGTAATTTTACTTAAAGAAAATAATGAAATTTTAATGAAATTTTATCAAAGTTAAGGCGTTTTTTACTTTTTAATTATTTTATTTGTATAATAATACTAGTCAAAAGTGTAAAATGGCCCTCCTGAAATTCGAAACTGCAGTAAAATTATTTGGTTGCTTAAACTATGTTTTCATTTTTTGTCCCTTCTTAAATTGTAGATAAATAATAGGCCCTCCTAAGTTGTTATTTTTTTTTTAATTAATAAAATTTTTACAATCTTATGTTTTCACATTTATAATTACCGATATCTATTTAAAATATGATTGATTAATTTTGAATATAACAAGATTATTGATTACTGATACTGAGGAGAATTTCTTTCTCTTGTTAAAAAGTCAGGTAGCTAAGTCCCGCCTGAATAATTACAGTTTTTCAATTTAGGCCCTCCAAAATTATTGTATTTTTTCAAAATTAATAAGTTTTTTATCTTTAAGGTTATAAATATTTTGTTTTCATAATTACTAGATATTTGTGGAATGGCCGGCCTAAATTTTTGTTTAGTTCGCACAATAACAATATTATTTGGTTACTTAAAATTTGTTTAACGATTTGCTATTATTATTAAGTCATGGGATTGTGAGGCCCGCTTAAAATATTGCAGTTTTTTTAATTAATGAAATTTTTTACATTACTCAATATTGAATTTCATTTAAAGAAAGACTCTGGTTATGTCTAAAACCTTAATCCAATTAACTTTTCTCTCTAACTAAATCTTTTTCTAAGGCCCGCCTCAATTGATATTTATTTTCAAACCCAATCGCATTTTAATGTACCGATAGCTTTATCATTTTGAACAAACAACTAAAAATTTCTTTAGCAAAGCAGCAAATAATTCGTTTAAAAATATAATGCTACGTTACGGTACGTTTACGTTCGACTTATTTTTCTCTTTTATTGTCCCTTTCCATTCAAATAACTCTTATGCTCTTCCTAGCACTCTCTTACATAAATATTTCAAGGTTATTGCATTCTTATTGAACTTTTATTGATGTTATTTAAAAAAGATCGTTGTTAAATTTTTAATAACATGAACAAACAAACACAAAAAACAAAATGTTCAATAAAAAAATTTTCAATACCATGTAGTATCAAATTTTTTCTTAAAATTCTTGGAAATTTCTAATGATTTGAACAATTTTTCTTTGTGTTTTCAAATCAATGATGAGTAACTAATGCCACTGTTGAACGTTTTAAAAAGCAAGGTTTATAATGGCGATCAAAGACACACCACAAAATTTTATAACATAACTTAAGAATATGCTACAAGATTAAACGTTTTTTTTTTATAACAAGGATTTAACATTAGACCATTTCAATGGAAAACAAAAAGAGCTTAAAAGCTTCTCTTTTTCTTATGTATATGAAGTAGAATTTAAAAATCTTTGGTGTATAGAAAACGAAAGGTGTTCAAGGCTATAAATGACTCTTATTTGTTTTCGCTTTAAAAAGCTTAGAATGTTGATAGAGATAATTAAGCTGATACAATTGTACTTTGCAGAGAAACTTTTAATGTGAGAAAACAAATTAGGATTGGTGAGGATTCAGAAAACGATTTTGGGTGGAGGAAGCTAGATATTTAAATAATTATTAATATCTAGAAAAAAGCTAGATTGATTTCAGCAACTCTGTTTATAATTAAATTCCATGCTTTTCTTTTTGGCGCCCAACGTGAGACCTTAACATACCATATTTTGCTAAAAATGCTATTTTGAGACATATTTTTTATATTTCTCTAAAATGAGGTTTTGAGCAATTTATTATAAAAAAAAATTCTTCATATTTACGAATAGTTTTTTGATTTCTTTTTATCAAGAAGACGAAAATTCCAGGCAAATCCAATTATTAACTTTGCCGACGATGATATACAGTCATTTTCGATGTTTAAACTACTTTTTAAGACAAAGAAACTACTAAAATTCAATTGAAAATATTGGAACCACTGAAATTGAAATAATTGAAATAAATGCATATTTTTAAAGTTTTAAATACATATTCTTCGATTTATAACACATATTTTATGCACATAAAATACGATTATTAGTGCTTGATTATAACTAGTAAGCCGGCAATGAAATATATAGGGAAACACTTTTTTCTGAATTTTAAGGAAACCCCAGCGGATTATTTTGCCACTAAAACTCATGTTGTGAAGATTTGAATCAAAATCGTAAAACCGTGTATTTTTGAGGTCAGAGGTGATTTGTAGACGAGATTTGGGGAAACAAAAATGTAGTAGGGTCGCAGATCCTGAATAAAAATCCCAATTTCCTCAGCGAAAACTATGTGGTCATCACAGAGTTAAAATATAGCTTTCTCTCTTATGTATAAAATTTAAATTTATATTCAAAATGTAGAAGAAAATCAGAAAGAAATTGATTTGAAAAAAAATTGTAAAATAAGACACAATTTCTAAGTATTCTTAGGGCCAGTTTTATAATTAGAAATAACATCGATTTTTGTCTCAAGTTTAAATTTAGTTTGAAAATTTGTTATTTAAGACAAATTTTAGAAAAAAATCGTTCTTAGTGCAGGAATAAAGGAAATTCCCCATTTTGCATAAAAGTGATATTTAGTACCAATTTGGCGCCCAATGTAGAGCTCTTTATTTTATTTGTTTGACATCTAAGGGTTTTAGGCACATATAACTGTTCTGGTAAGAGAAAGAGTAAATATTTACAGGGGTGATTTGTAGAGGAGAAGCAGGGAAACGGAATTATAGTGGGCCAAAATTATACTACATCTGGATACACTTCGTCCTTAGTAGTCCTGATTAAAAGGTATTCTTGAATAAAGTGAATTATTGTGAGTGAGGTATTGTGAAATATTTATTATTAGGTCACAAAGTAGGAAAATCAAAATAACCCCCATCACTTCAGCGAGAACTTTAAGGACGTCAAATACTCTTTATTTTCTGGGTAACAATTTTAAATCCAAATACAGGACGTACAAGAAAATCAGAAAGAAATAAATTGGAATAAAAACTTTTAGGGAAGACCCGATTTCGAAGTACTCTTAAATATTTGGCGCCCAAACATGATGCTCTAATCGTCAAAGTTTAGCTCTCCGTTGTCCCAGAATAAGAATATGGCGTATAGCGATTGTCCCTGTGAGAGAAAACATGCCCAAAATAACTACGTACAACGGTGACTGGAAAAACAGTCACATTTCTATTAGAGTAAAGAGTATCGTAAAGATTATTTTCTCTTCAGTATCCCTATTGCTAACTGATAACACAATATCTTTGGTTTGTACATTTAAATTTTATAAAAACAAATTTAATTATTTCAATAAGAATTAAGGAATCGAACATATTAAGTTCGTTTATATTACATTTCACATTCGATAGTATCTTTATTCATCATACGTTTTTTCTTTAAGAAAATTTGTGAGAAACAACAGAGAGATTTGGTAAATATATAAAATCTTACTACTGCATCCCTCGGCATGTTTTATGCATCGATTTGCATCGAAAAAATGCGACACGTTCTTATTGTGTTTCTACAATTTATTTTCAAATTTCAAGTTTAAATATACCATTAAGGTCAAATAAAAAATAAAAAAAAATACAGAAATCAGTTCAATTAGGCTGGAGGTCGTACTGTAAAGTTCACTATAACTCAATTAATTAGGCAAAATAAAATGTCAAAAAATTATATAGCAACCAACAACAAATTTTGGGTGTAACTTATATACATACTGATAATATAGTTAACTCTTAAACCAGCGTTAGAGTTCGTTATTAATTTTTGGCGCCCAACATGAAAATCTGTGCCGTAAATTCAAATCTTACAGATATTTTAGGTTTGATTTTTGGCACCCAAATGGGTCTCTTTACCCTAAATTCAAGTCTTAGAGTTATTTTAGGTTGTGATTTATAAATACAAAAGAATGGGGTAAAACTAAAGAATTTGTTGATAAACTTTGGCTGCTAGTATGGGGATTATTTAATAGAATTACATATTTGCAAATAAAAATATAAATTATTTACATAAAAGTTATAAATTTTAAGCGACTCTACAAGAATATTGATTTTCAAAGAATGCCACATAATAGTCTGGTTTTTAGCGGCAAATTTAGGAATTTCCGGACTATTTTTTAAGATTAAAAATAATTTCGGGATGTATTCATTACTCTTTATTGAGAGAGTTTCTTTAAAATTGTTTTCCAAATAGTTTAGAGAAGCTGGATATTTTGCTAAATGTTGTATAATTCGTATATGTTTAAATAAAAAACACTCTTAAATGGCTCACAACACTTGGCTCTTTTCTCAAAATAGTATCTATCCATCTTTTAACACATTTTCTGTTTAAATCAAACAGTTTTAATGAAGGTGACAATTACTAAATAATGGCGCTCAACATAAGGCCCTTTTAAATGTTTTTGAAACATTAACAAAAAAAACTTTTAAAAATGTCACCAACATTACCCAAATCTTCTGTTTTCTTGAATTTAGACTTCTTTTAAGCTCCCAACAGATACTCCCCGAACAGAAGTTTTTCAAATGCCAGTTATTACAAAAAGTATTTTATTTCCAAACGTTGCCAAAAAAGAAGGTAGCAAAATGATCATCTTCATATGATGGTAGTTTCAATTTTATCCAACATAACACACAATATTTGGTCAGGCGTCTACATTTTTTTCTTTATTTTTTTGTATCATATGCGTGTATTTCATGTCTGTGTGTATAATAAAATTTTTGGTATATTTTTGTTGTTGTGCGGCGGTAGCAGCAGCAGCAGATGTTGTATGTTTAACTGAATTCGTAATCCGGATACCAGGGTTATATAAAGAACATCAATTTCAACAACGAAGAAAGAAAAACGTGTGTGTTTAAAACTACAACGTGTATAAATAAAAGAGAGTATTTAACCGAATCGACGACGACGAAGAAATAGGGATGAATGACAGGCAGTAATGTACTGAAATTCGTATAACTTACTTTTTTTTGGAGATTTTCATTGTGAAGCGTTAATTTTTCTAAACTAAATTAGATGATTTTTTTACCTGTATTTATTTGAAACTATAGAATGTATGTTTGTTCGCATTTTTGGTAATTCTTGTCCTGGTTACGGTACAGTTTAAATTGTTAAGTATTGTAGAATTATGTGGAATTAAAATTGTTTCCAAGGTAATGGTTAGTTTTTTGGAGTTGTATTATGAAAATGAGATTAAAAGATAGAGAAATTTAGCACCTAGTTACAATTACAAATCATAGATTTAAATATGTAAATTTTTAGAGATTTTCTGAATGAAATGTTTGCGAATGGAATGTTATGAATAAAATGGAATAACTACCATTCTGTAAGTTCCAAATTTAAATAAAAATTTAAGATATCAAAAAGAACGTGGAACTCTATTCGCTAAAATATATATTTTTCTGCCCTTCTGTAAGTTCCAAATTTAAATAAAAATTTAAGATATACGAAAGAACAGAATATTTACAGAAAAATAATATATAATTAATTTTTGGCGCCCAACGCGGAAGTGAATTTGCTAAAATATATGTTTTTTCCAGAAATTTAAAACCGTTAATAACAAAATAATAGCCTATATACTCGTATTAGCACTCAGCATAACGTCCAATACAATGGGAAATTTCCACCCAAATTCTTAAAAGGAGAGTAAACGATCTTATCAGAATTTTCACTAGTACATTTTTGTGGAAAATATCAAAGGGTACTTCTACAATATTAGAGATCTAATGTTTAATGCGATTATTCTTCTCCCACCATCCATTGTTAATAATGCGGATGAGCTGTACTGTATTTAAGACAAAAACTCAGGCTCTGGGAACAAGTTGACTTAGCAGAATATCTCCCATGGTAACATCAATAGAATAGTGTCAAAAAATGCATACTCTGACAAAGATCCAAAGAGTTAGTGATGCTGTATGCCCTACAGTAATTGTTAAGCGCCTACCCCTTTCTTTGTAAGCTGTCCAAAAGCTCCTAAATAGGCTTTAAAGCTCCTGTCCATCTGTGGGAGTTATGTTTAATTTTCGGTCGGTTATAGAAAGTAAGGACGGGCTGAATTGCTTATTTCAACATTTCAAAAACCTAGAATGCCTCTTTCGACACTTTAAACCAGCTCTTATTTCAAGGAACATTATTTATGTTAAATTTTTATGCTTAGAACATCAAGAGTTTTCGATTCCTCAATATCGGACCCACCCATTTTCGGCTGTAATGTTAAAGATGCCACAGGTCTGTGGATCAATACGCAATATTTAATCTTTCATGCTTCAAAATCGACCTTTTTTAAACCCCAGAGTTTACAAAAATGTCCTTATTGAGGGATTCAGTAATAATCCGAACGTTGTCACTAACCTATAAAATGCTTAACCTACGATCACAGGAATAATATGAAGAACATAAATAACAAATGTTGCTGTCATCTGCAAAAAGTAGAGAGGGTTGAAAATTTGACTAAGAATGTCATTAAAAAACATAAGAAAAATAGGAATAAGTAGAAAGTACAGAACCTTGAGGAATCTCAGAATTCAGCTGAAACTAGTCGAATGAATTCCCAACTACTGCAACACATATAGTGCGATCTCATCTCTCTTATATCCTTATTAAGGAGAACAAAGCTATAATCTCGGCTGTATGCATTAGTCTAATTTTGTAATTTCATCCATATGTTTCAGTCCTGGTGACTTATTTTATCTTCACTGACACTGCATATTATAATGGATGACTTGAACCATTCTGCGATGACCCACTTTATTTCTTATTTTCCATTGTAGTTTTTGAACTGGTACCCGACTCAATATAATGTAAAATAGAAACTTAAGCTCTCTATGGTAGAAGTTGACTACCTAAGAGTTGTCATTCGTTTTTCAATTAAATCCCTAGTATTTAATCAAATAATTAAGCAATCCAAGATGACCGGATTATTCAAAACGTAGTTAACATAAACCGAGACGTTTGAAGAAGTTTCTTGATTTGTTTTTCATTAAACCCACACTAAACAGATCCATTCGAGTGGAATGCTTTCTACTAATAATAAAAAAAATAGGTTGTGGGAAGAATGAGATGTGGAGATACGACTTGTTCGACTGTTGAGCGAATTATCTTTGTCATACGCTATGCGATCTACGGACCATAAATGGATGTGTCTGACTTCTCAAGCTCTCTTCACATTCATGCCACTAATATTTTTTGGATTTAACCATACCATAACCGACCCACCACATTTAACGACCCATCTCTTTATTCAATTAGAGTAAAATATTGAATTTTAAGTACATTTACATGCTAAGAACGAATTCAATCTCACATTAGTTGAACTTAAATTCAACCGAGAGCTCTAGGCCAAAAAATAGCTATTTGTCGAAAAACTTTTTTGTGAGGAGACCTACTTTCTTTATTTCAGCCTTTTGCGGAACTTTTTAAAATTTATTTTTTCACACACATACAAACCAAACTTCAAGCTTTTCATTTATAAAAGAATTTCTTCCAAAAAAACATGGCCAAGACACAAAATAAAGACCTAGTTTAGGTGTTCAACGATATGACATAAGATATATGCTGGACAAATTATGTCACATACATATCATATATTGGATTAATTTATCTAATTGTATATTTCAGGGGGTAATTTTCTAACTTTTTAGCGACAAAATTCAATAGTTAAGTTTCCAGTTTACTATGGAAATTTGGCAACTTACCTAGCAAATTCTGTCATTGAAAAATTAGAGATTAGCTCTACAGATTGAATCAGTTCTCTTAATATCAGTTCTACCCAGTGGATGTGGGGTTTTAAAAGGGAGCACTCTTCTTATTTCTTATATAAAGTTGACGTAATCGATTGATTATTTAGAAAATAAGATTATTTGAGATCGGTTGGGTAGAAAAGAGGTTCAAAATGATACCTACGCCTAAGCCCAAAAGTTGGCTTGCTGTGTAATCCCCTTTGGTGTTAGTTCTAATCTCGATCTATTTTAGGAACTCCGTTTGTTTACGAAATTTCGCAGTCTTCTCCAGTTTCTTCCGACCAAAGTTACAATTTTGTGACCAGATAAGTTTCGAAGACTAACCCTCGAAAGTAATTGACCGCCACAAAGGCAGTATTTCAAGGACTGATTCGGAATAGGTGTGCCCTCAGCGTTGAGTGCTCGGCGGAAAAACTTATAATCTTGTCACAGTTTCCTCTTACTAAGTTTTAAAAGCCCCTAAGTGTCGCCTTCGTGATCTTACCTATTACCAAGCCGTTCCATATTGTTTAACGAGTGGCGACAGTCTATTCGCGTAGTTTAGCTCTAAAAGCCTGAAATGGTTTCATGTTTCAGTAATTATAGAAGAAACTTCTCTGACTAATTCGTCTGCCATTTTGTTCCCTACAATGTTACAATGTCCTAGTAATCAAAATAGTACCCCTGATGGAAAAGTTTTGTGTTTCCTCTTTACACTCGAGGATAGTGGCTGTTGTTACACAGTTCGAAGAGGTTGCCTGAATCGCCACCTGTCTATGAAAATCCCTTTATTTTCATTTAATTTAACCCATATTCTCAAATATCTGGCGACGCTAGGATAATAAGGATTAACCCTCTGTGACTGACATGGTAGTCTAACAGACACCAATAACATGAAGTTGCATTGTCAAGTAAATCCACGTCAGTCAGATTTTTTTAAAAAATTATTATCTAAAATCTGAAATAAATTGGTGAGCACAAGAGGCGCTGTTATGAAAAGAACTTTACTATACAGACTATGATTAAGCCACCGCGACCGTAAGTTTTTGACTTTAACCACCGCTATCTTACGTCGCCTTGGATCTTTTATGTCGTCACATTTTCACTATACTACTTATTCTCATGTTTACTAATTGTTCTCATATTTTATAACAAACCGTTAGGGAGAAAAACCAATAATCTATATTAAATTAAGCAATCCCGTTTTTTTCTAAAAACGACAAGCTAGGAGCAAGAATTCTCTCAGTGTTTCATAGTTATGCTTCGCGGGTAGCGATAATTAGAACCACGAAACACTTCTTATAATAATTCATTATTACATTTGCGTTGGATATAAATTTATCTTTATTATATTTTTAATAATTCTTTTATTTCAATATTTTGTGTTATTTTTATGTTATTTTGCTAGTCAGCTGTTGGCCAGCGTTGCCACTTTTTCATGGAAAAAATTCCACAAACTAAGCGAAATGTAGTGTAAAAGTCTCCTCATATGTAGGATTTTCATGTGATTTCTTAGAAATCTCGCGAATTTACGGGATTTCAATTACATGGGGAATCTTGAATGAAATCTCAATTTTAGTGGAAATCGAGGTATTTGGGTGCAAATGTAAATGCAAAAAAACTGACAAAGTTAAACTTTTAACGAACAAGTTAAACTTTTGACTGTCAGAAAAAGCATATCTGAACGATAAAAATTAAACAGGGGATTAACTTTAATCAAGTAGATTAATTTTGCTGTCTAAACGAGCTACTTTTACTTCGTATTGGAACTATTGAGATTGGAATTTCTTTTTAGATCAAAATAAATCATTTCTTTTTACTTTGAGATTTCCATTACAATTTCATTAAAACCTCATTTATTCGCAATAACTCATTTAAACAAAATATTCTTTAATACTCAGGGCCAGTTTTATAGTGAAAACTATTTATAAATTATTTAGAACACTTAAATGAACCTTTTAAACCACAGAACATACACAGACAATTAAGTTCTCTATATTTTTCCCAGTATGGAGAGCAAATGTTTCTTCTAGTTACATTGTTGTTTTTTCACATTAGTTGAAATGAAACTGCGCGAAAATGTTATCGTGCTTTTGCTACTTATTTCAAAAATTAAACCGTTTGCTGTCAATAATACATGTGCATTATGAGTGCAACCATGGTAGGTATCTACTATCTCTTGTACTGTGTTTTAAACTTTGCTTTGAAGCTGAATGGTCTTCGGAATAGTATCGCTATTCTCTTAATCAAATTCCACTTAAGTGTTAGAATTTAGTTAGGTGTTCACTATAATACCGGCCATAAATTTAAATTAGCAAAAACCACTTATAAAACTAACAAAAAACAGTTATATAAACTGCTATAAATTATAACAAAATTTGTATTTTTTTTATTTGTTTATTGTCTGGTTTTTAATCTTACCGAAATCTAAAAAAAGCATATTTTAAAACAAGTCACATACTTTTTGCGAAATGTACAAGCGTACTTTAAAAAAGTTATTGAAAAACTTCAAAATTGCTATTATTTGAAAAACCAGTATAAACAAATTTGATATAACATACATGCATATATTAAAAATACAACAACATCAATGGTAAATATAATTAACATAAAATATTAATAAATAACAATAGAAATCAAATCGCAAACTTTAAAGCCGCTACATGATATCAATAAATTATTGAAGCTTGCGAAACTAACAACGAAAAATATTAACAAAAAAAAAAAAACATTGGTAAAATCTGGTATTATTTCTAAGGAAAACGTATAAATATTGAGAGGTGGGCATATTTAAAATTCAAACATACAAATTCATATAAAAAAAACCTGATTCGGCAAAATATCTAACGTTGTTTAGTTTCTAAAACACATGCAAAAATTTTTTCACTTATGAAACTGTTTAAAGACGAAGACAGAAAAAAACAAGTTTAAAACCTCAAAAAATACAAAAATTTGAATGAAATTTTATTTTTTTTTTGGTATGAATTAAACAAAAATATATAAAAATTCGTGTATTTCTTTAGAGAATGAGTTTAGAAATTCAACACGAGAAGAATAAGAACCGAAAAAAACATGGAAACATTAAAAAAATATTTATATATATTTGTATATTATTCCCACTTTACCTATATAATTTTTTTTTTCTTTGAAATTCTGCAAAGCTTAGTGGCAAATGTTGCCAGATTAGGGGGTTTAATAAAGAAGTGGGAATTTTTCAAACGAAGCGAGATTTTGATAATCAACACTTATAGAACAAAAATTTTGTAAAAAGCAGTTTACAAATCAAAAAATATTTTGTATGTAAGATTTTAAGCTTAAGCTTCAGTACTTATTAAAAAAAAAAAATGCTGGAGAACTTCACTCTGCAGAGTCATTTTATTCCTTTCTTTTTCGCACTTACATATTTTTTTTTATATCATGCCATCTCTATTTTTTTTTAATGCGAACAAAAATCAGCGTTCTGAGATCAGCAGTCTATAATTTTTCTGCAAATATATTTATTTTTACTTTATCAGGATAAATGTTATTTGCATTCAACTACACTTTACTTAAATATAACTAAAATGTTGTTGCTATAACAATTATTTCTTACTATTCTTTGTCTACTAATATTCAGGAAATTTTTTTCCTTATTTTAGCAGGGTAAATCGTCATTGGTTAGTTGACAAAAATAACGCAAATATGACTGAAATTTTAATAAATTTAACAGATTTTTTCTTGCGGATTTTATTTTACTAATATTTAGCAAACCGATTCTCTTAATATCAGCAGTTTTTTCTACAGGGTGTTTTTAAACTAATTTTTAGTAGCTATTTCTATTTGCAAAAACGTTACTTGGCTGCCATTTAATAACTTCTGCAGTCATGTTATTGTACAAAACTAACTCCAAAATTTATTCAAAATCCTTATCGAACTGTAGAAACTATATAAAGTCACTTATCCTTCCCGCATATATCTCTAGAGCAGAGATGCAAGCCGACCCAAAATAGCGACTGCGGTTTACTCGACTTGATATTGCTATTTTCAGAATGGTGGCTTTTGTGCCAACCAATTTATTTAACATTTTCGAAATAATTTTTTTAAAAAAAATCAGATTTCTTGACTAATCCTATATGATAAACGCCTCAGTCGCCACCAGGTTGAGGTAAATAAGCTCGGCGCTGGCAAAACGGAAATGTTCTTTGTTCACGAGGTCCCTTAGAGATCTGGATAATTGTCGTAAAACGTTCAATCACCTTCCATTTCCCCTGAAATGTACCATTAAAGTTCGTTTTATCGATATTATTGCAGGTGTTTTACCTACAATTGCAGTTACAAATAACTGCAAATGTGCTTAATTCAAATGCATTTTTCACTTTTTACCTGCAATTGCAGTTAATTTTACCAATATAATTCACTAGAAACGGTAAACAAATATTTCTTAGGCCATAAAAAACTAGAAAGTATAATATTAAAATCTCTTTATAATTGATCCAAGTCCCAATAAGAAAAATATAACCGATTTTCCCATTAATTCAAATATAATTAAAGTTAAATCGAAATTTTAAGGCTTACGAACAACTTTAGACATAAATCAATTTTTAAATTAAACAATTTTAGACTCCTACTTACATGGATTTGTAAAATTAAAAATGAGTTTCAATTACGAAATTGATAATATCAATTATATTTTAATTGATTTCGCATCCATCAAGTAAATTATACTATCAATTACTAAAAATTGCACACGATTAATTAAAAAAATTAAACAAATCAAATATTTAACTGATTCATTTAAATATTTGTTTAAAAACAAATTTTATTTATAATTAAATGATTAAATATATTTAGTTAGATGATTTAAGCTAATAATTTTTTTTGTGTAGTTAGTATTGGATAATATGCGGTCGATTTTCAATAATATAATTTTCTAACTTACGAGTATTTAAATGACCATTAATCACTGCCATTTTGTTTGCACAATCCAGAAGGGCTTCAGTCCACTGACTGTTCGTTGCGGATTAACTTTTTTTCATTAATATATTCGTACATTTGTTGTCCTACTAAAGCCCCCCCCATACATTTGCAATATTATGTCCAATATAATGGCACAGTATTTTTCTCGTTTTGCCACACACCATACAATAAATTGAAACATATATGTTACAAAAGATCGTCACAATATTTTATGCAATATATGAATTCAACATAACCCCAAAATACACACAAACATAACCAGCGCACAGTGTTGCCAATAGATTATGCAATATTTCAAGTTGTCCAATAAAAATCAAGTGTTTTGATTCACTACATAATATTGCTCAACCTTCAATTTAATACATACACGGTCAATATGCTTGCACCACTTGGAAAGTTGTACCATAATATTGCAAATGTATGGCCCGCTTAAGGAATTTTTGGATATTTAAACTTCCCCATATTTTGAAATCATAAACCGACATCTCATCTGGCATCTCTGGCACAGTACCTTAGAAATCTACAAAAACAACTGCAAATTTTCAGCATAAAAATCATTTAACCAACCATTTAAACTGTAGTTAACATAGCAACAACTTACGTTCTTATTTTTTTCATATTTTAAAGAATATTTCTGAAGTGAATACAATACTTTAAAGCTTAGAAGCAACACTAGATTTATTTTTTGAGTATATAAAAGAAATATAAGATGTAGGAGAAACAGAATATAAAAAAACGAACAAGCAAAAGAAAGAATTTGTTCCATATTTGTCGTTTGGTTGAGTAATAACAAGAAAATCAACCATATTTTTGGCATAATTTTAAGGTTGTGAAGAAAATAAAACATAATTGGAGCGACAGACTACAAAGAAAGAAATAATTTAAGGCATATTGATAATAAAAGCAACAAGCGACTGGATTTAATTTTTAACGTATGAAAATGAACCGAAACTGATTTTCAAATTACCTATAAATAAACTTAATCTGAAATTAAATTTAAAGTTAACTGAACCACATTTAAAGATAGTGTACTCAAGTAAAGCTGTAATGAGCATTTATAAGAACTCAAATTCAATTCAAAGGGAACTCAGTAAAAGCTGGAAAAGAATTAAAACGGAACTGTTTATATGCTCAAGATATTATGTGTAGCAAATCCGTTTGTAGCCTGTTGCTTACATTGTAATTAATTCTCGAAATTGTTGTTTTTGTATTACCTCTTCTTGTGTAAGTGTGTGTCAAAAAAATAGAAGCTGTTGTTTTAACGCCCGCGTTTTTTTTTTTTTTTTGTGTCAGTTCGTGCAAATTTCATTTAAAAGGATGCAACAAAAAACGATAACGACAACGAACGACAATTACAGCACAACATCAACAATCACGAAAAGCAGGTAGCAAACTTGAAGAGCTTAAAGTTAAAATAAAATACCAACACATATTAAGTGAAATCTCGGCATGAATGATTGAAAAATAAAGTGTGGGAAAATCGAAAAAAATTACGAAAATGTTTGTAACAAATAAAATGTTTGAGTTGTCAAGAACTTTAAGTTATTTAACCCAATTATTATCAAAAGAATTTTTCAACATTTTGGTTTAAATCGATAACAAAAATGTAATCCAGTTATTTGGAATTACATTATATAAATTGCAACTGCAACATTTCTAATAAAAATTAATTTCTTACCTCAAAAAGTAAGAATGGACATTTAAAAATTATACGGCTCTCTTATTTTTGTATTCTCTTTAATGTACGCAAATTTCTTCGGAAGCGGAATATGGAAACGGGAGTAGTTCGTGGCCCACGTGATCATGATCTTTTGGTGTGTTAAAATTTTTTCAGGGCGTTCACCAGAATGCTTTTAAAAAAAGAGTTAGCGGCTGCGGATTCCGCTGCGGTAAGAAAATCAAATTAAATGACTTCGGTGACTGTTGTTTTTATACATACATTCACATTTTATTTAAGTGTATGTGTGTACATGTACTTTATGTGTGAAGAGCACCAGGGATTCGAAATCAGAAAACAAATTTCGGTATAGAAAAATTTTTAATTTTTCTCAATTTTTTTCATTTTAACTTCGGCTGTGAGAATAAAAATATGCGAGTATGAGAAAAAACGCAGAAAAAGTAAATTCAGTTGATTCAGTTTTAATTTAGAGCGAATCCTCAATGCGTTTTTTAGTGTCGAATCTCCACATTGGTTGCTTCTCTACCCTTATATAGCTTTATCTTCGTCATTAGTGTCTGACCGAACAGTTCGACCAAATAAGAAATTTGATCAGAATTCGGTAAGCATTGTGTAAAAAGTTTGCTTATAAAAAAATATTTGTTGGGCCAATTATAATGAATTTTGAGTGTCAAATTAAAGAAAAGTCCGAAGTTAAGAATTCACTGTTCGGCCAAATTTTGGGGAAAGTTCGGCCAAAGTGAAAAACTAAACTATGGGATTTTCCCTAAATTTGACACTCAAAATTGAATTATATCGGATAAAAAACATTTTCCCTATATATGAATTTCTCCATAATGCCTCAGAATACCAAAAACCCGACCAAATGACGCTTTTTGGAAGAACTATTTGTTATCCGTAAGCTCAGCTTTGTAACGAATGATTTGTGAGGTTAATTCCTATTTCGGCGAATCTTCTCTTTTGTTTTCATTGTGTTACTTCAATTCGGTCGTAATATAGCTTTATTTAGCTAGTTCGTTGAATACGCCACCACCAATTCCCAGAAATCGATTAAAATAATATCGTCATAGAAACGAAGCTTCTTGCATTCTGCAGGGTGTTCCCCGCTCAAGAGGTGGGAAGTAAAAATCTATGTGTTTAAAGCAACTTTTGATACAACAAAATGATGATGTATTCTGATGGGTCGTCTTAATGATCTGAAATAATGTGAATATCTGGTCCGTGATTTATCAGTCTGATTTGTTTTTCTTGGGTCTTCTCCATCATCTCGAGAAATTTCAATATATTTTTAGTGATTGATATAACAGGTCTAAAGCCACACTGATATGATGCAATCAGTTTGTTGGTAATTGACGGATTACGCCAGAGAGAACAATAAATTCGGCTTCCTCTGAAGCTCTACTGCATATTTCTCCTATTAGCATTACTGCGAATTTCATGAGTATTCTTCGGCTTCCTGGGTTAGATGTAAAAATCGATATGTGGAAAGCAACTTTTCAATCAAGGAAAAAATTATTTAAGAACCTTCAAAAAATGCCCACTTTTGAATGTCGCTGACGCTACCTCACTAACTCTGGAGAAACGTTTTTAGCTCCATATTCTTGATAAGAGTAAACCAGACCTGGTCACCATGGGGTACAGGTCTGGTTCGAAACAAACCAATAAGGATGTAGAAGAGGGTATTATGGAACCCAATTTCATACACCGCGACCCAAGATATTTTGAAATGATTTTTTCCAATCATCTCAATTCGTTTGAATAAAATCAATCTAATTTTTATGAAAGTGAAGATCCTGTGATTTTCTTGCATTAAGACAGGGTGGAGCACACTTAGATTCCTATCATCAGACCTGCATTCTTCGGACCATATTCTTTTATTGGAGGTAATGACTTCAAGGGGTGTTTGGAGGCTTGGATAAAGCAAGTAACTTTATTTAACTAGAACTAGAAGCCTACATCTGCATAAAAATCCTATGGGTCTCAATATCTTTAGCTTTTTAATGCAGTCTTATAAATACATGCGATTGCAAAGAAACTTTCTACCTCGACAATTGTTGCAGATTATAGGGTCTCCTTTCTTGAGGACAGAGTAAAGCCTACTATCCCTACGATAGCCTTATGCTCAGGAGATGCGCTTTACTAATGCAGTGTGTTAGAATTAGGAAAATAAATTATGGAAGGGAGGAAAGAGGGAGTATTCACAAAATTTTACTTAAATTTCTCTATATTGTAAGTAACAGGAAGACCTCTGTGGGGAGTTTATTCCGTACAATCGACTAAAAGCGGATTGCTCTACGAGATATGTGAGCTTTCTGAATGTAAACCCGGGCCCTAGGAATCAGTTCACTTATCCCATAGTGATATCAATACAACAGTGATGTACAAACCACATTCCGATGATTCTTCAATGGGTCAATAGATAAGATATCCAACTGTCATTGGAACTAACTATACAAAAGACCCATCCGGCACGGCTCGTTACAGACACGTTACGGAACGCAGAGACCAATGTAGCCTTAAGACCTCAAGTCCCTCGCAGATATTTTTAAACAACTTTTAGCCTAATTTTCAAAATGTTCCATTAGCTTAAGTATAAGTTAAATTTTTACTGGACATCCAGTGCTTATTTTAATCATTTTACTGACATGATTTAAGTATAGATCTAACTAATTCCTTTTAATTTCTATTATCTATGATTCTTAAAGGAAATGCCACCTATTTTTGTCTTTTCTTCCAAAATGCCTAATTTAGTTTAATGCAATCATATTTATATGTTTGCTGCAAATATATTTTATATTTCTTTTTAATTTCAGTGTTGTTCTTATTGATATTAATCTTAATGTTTATTTGGTATTTCCTGTAAATATATGTATATATGATGTTAAATTGTTGCCGATGCTGTTATTGTCGTCGTCATCGTCATTCAAGTTGTTGCTGTTTTAAATAATGTTGCTGCTTTTGTTGTTGTTGTTGTTGTTGTTGTTGTTTTCGTGTATTATGTGGCATTATTGTTGTTTAGGTATTACTATGGTTCCACAAAACATCAGCTTAAGCGCGAAATTACAACATTTTGCATATTTTTTGCGTTGTTTCTGGCACAATTTTTTTCAACATTTTATTTTTTGTTTAAATTCTTTATTTTTCCACATAACTGGCTTTTTTATGATATTCAATAAAAAAAAAAAAAAAGAATAAAATATAAATGAACGGAAAGTGTGTCATGGTGCGTCATGTGGCAACAACACACAACAAGTTGGAAAATACCAATGCAACAAACAAAAAAATTATTAATGTTATGTATAAATCGTAATACATATTTGTAAAATGTAAGCAGAAGGAAAACTAGTGTTAAAGAATTTAAAAATTAAATTCTTTAAAATTTGTTTGCTTGAACCAGGCACTATCCACGGCTCTCATCTGAAAAACTGAACTGGTTTTAAGAGAGTTTCAATGTAAAATAACAAAAAACGTGAAAAAGTGGTATTTTTAATTAATTATTTTTACTGTTTTACAGCAATTTTAATTAAATTATAAAGTGCACTTCTGTTGTTTGATATGTTCTCTGCATTAGTTTTGTATAATTAGCACAAAATTTTGCTTATTAATATTAAAAAATACGCGTTAAAAAAACACTAAAAACTGTTTCTCTTAAAACCAGTTTGCATATAAATTTAAAGAGACTTTTTAACAGCAGTTGAGGCTGGTGTTTTGTCTTTAGTCTATATAGTCGTTGCTTGAACTAGTTTTTTTTTAATTTTGGACTGAGACCGATAAGAATACGTTAAGGCTTAAAATATTCTAAAAGAAAATTATAAATTGGCAACACTGTTATCACCAAGATAAAGTTGCTAAAGTGTAGAGGTGTTGCCAACTAAAAGTGGCATCTCACTCGTTAGTTTACACATAAAATACATGGGATAAAGTATGGAGCAGTAATTCATTACTGCTCGCTAATATTTGTGTTGCTCTAGTCAATCTTACTCTCTTTGTTTATCAAAGGCTTGTTCACTAGTGATATTGAAATAATTTATAGCACTTGTTGTCAGCGCTGCCAACTTTGACGATTTGTCTCCATTTTGACGATTTTTTTAAGTGAAATTTGATGATATGACGATTGAAGATTTTGCTAAATTTCATGTATGAAATATGACGATTTTTTAAAAATTAAATAATTTTCATAGTTTATTGTTAAAAAAATGTAGTTTTACTAAAAAAAAAGAAACATTAAATGATTTGAAATTAATTTCTTGAAGACAAACCCAGGTGCCATCCGACATTGGGCAGGTTTACCAGAGAAACCCGCTATCGCTACAATTGACAGGTAGTGCTTTGTGATTACCTCAATCTGGTAAACGATTATAGGTACTTTTGTTTCAAGATTAAAGTATATGTAAAGGTTTCTTTGTTTTTTTTAAATTTTTTTGTTTCTTTATAATTATATATGCACGTGTTTATTATTCCTTAAAAAAATATTAAAAAAAAACAAATCGCCAGCTGGTGTATCACTAACGGCTCACAAGTAGTGTCAAATTTTGACGCTACCAAAATAAGGTAGCGCTATCTCAACATGTTGACTTAGCTGTAGGTAATCAAATTGTTCACCAGATTATTGTATAGCAGATTAGTAACAGTTGAGCGTCTGGTAAACGTACCCATTGTTAATTTTAAATTCTACTACACTCAGAGACTATTAATTATAGAGATAGGAAATCAAAACTTACACTACTCACCGGTAGAGGGCGCTGAAATTTACTATTACCTGATCAACTATTTAGTATCAGCTGAGCTTATATTTAAAAACTCAAAAACTGCTGAAAACTGCTCAAAATAAGGAAAAAAACAAGCGCGAATATATTCAAATAATAAAATTTCAGATATCCGTTTGTTTTTTTTTTTTTTGCTTTGTTGTTTGTTATTATTTAAAATTAAATAAGAAAAGAAATTTTTTTAACAAAGTGCCATCTAGTGATAACGATGTTGTTATAACTTATTTTTTTGATGATGCCGTACCCCTGACTACATAATTCAAAGTTTTGAAAAAATTTAAATATATTAGACCGAATGAAACATAACGTTTAAACAATTTGTCATGAAAATTACTGATTCAATTCTGGATAAATTGTAGGAGAGCATGGTGTAATGTGGAACGACCAACAATTTCGAAAAATCGTTACAATAGAGAGTCCAGGACCCTCAAAATAAGTCAAACACATGTTCTTGGTACATTTTGCAACAGGTTCAGTTTTCCACATTACCCTACTGACAGAAGCTAGAAATAAAGGATTAATTGTTGGGACACATTTTTAATATGCGAAATTGTTACAAATAATGTCATGTAAAATGGTTTTTAAATAAACTCTTCCCTGCTTTCATTGAAATAAAGGAATTTTTGGATTAAAGATTTGTTAGCGATTTCTAATTTACAAAATGACGATCTTGACGATTTTTTTCACTAAGAATGACGATTTTTCAACAAAATGGGTTGGCAGCACTGCTTGTTGTAGTGATATTTAATCAGTTCGATTTAGGTTCATATGTAATACAAAATAATGAATTTTGTCAGTAAACAATGAAACTTTTCTTTATAAAGTGAACGAAAATTTTCCTAAAATTAATGAAAAGCTTCGTACTTTGTGTAAAACTAGATTTTTAATGAATCTTTTTAATAGATTGTGTGAAACTTTCGATAATTCAAGTGATAAGTGTTCATAGCATTTTGTGAATACTTACATCATCTTAATGAAATATTTTAGTGGACGAGTTCCAGTATTATTTAATTGCTTTTAAGGCACATCTACATCAATGATCTTGAGATTACACATCATCATGAGCTGCATTTTCATAGTCTCGGGCAAATGTGCATTTATGCAAAAATTCATTGATATCATGTCTATGCTATCATGCTAAGTCTCTCTGTGTATATACTCTTTCATGGTACTGGTCATATACCACTACAAAAAATGCTTTTGCGTTTGCGACTCACATTATTATTACGTTGTGTTCAAATGTTTTCCGGAGCGTTCGCTAGCTAGTTTTTACAAGAAGCCTTCAGTGCAGGCTAACGCGTTTTCAGGCGAACGTGTTTGAAATAATTCGTCCCGATAAACTTGTCGGAGAACAGTCGGTATTGCCGAGAAGGAGAAGTTTCTCACATAAAAAATGCAACTCTTAATGATTTAAAATGGAGTGAGTCACATGTTAAATTTACCTAGAGGAATGAAAAAATCTACTTATATATAAATTTAAAAGTATGTGACTCACCCCAATTTGATAAACACTGATACTATATCACAACAACTCTATTTGTATTGCTGAAAACGGAGCTTTTTATTTAAGTATACTACTTGAAAAACTTTTCCCCTAAAGATATCTTTAACATCAACCAAATTTCTATATTTCTTTGACTTTAATTTTTATTTGTTAAAAAAATATAGTTAAAAATTCCCATTTACTTTAAATTTATTAACAAATTTTAAATTCTTGTCTTTTATTTAACCTTCTTTTTCAATTTTTAACTCCACAATATTCTTGAGTAGCGAAATATCGAAAATAAAGAACATTTTATATATAAAAAACAAACCTTACGCTCAAGAAAATTGTGGAGTTACAAATTTCAAATTTTTTACTTAAAAAATGTGCTTTTAATTTTGTCATTATCACTCCTACAAATTATTTGATTTAAATCAGTGATATTTGTTTTTGTTGTATTATACAAAAAATCTATTTTTAAATTTAAATTAAAATTTTTTTTTTATACTAAATAACAAAAAAGGGTATACTGATTGATTATAATTATTAAAAAATTAATAAGAATAAAATATTATCTAACCAATAAGAATTCACTTCAAAAAAATTATTTAATAGCATGAAAAAATGTTTAATAAAAATAGGAGGGTTGTCAAAGAGACTCTTACTCTGAATTTAATAATTTTGTTAATTTTTTGCACACATTTTTTTATAAAATTTAAAGAGTATGAGTTAAGAGAAGTTTGCAAAGAAGAGTGAGTGTTTTATTTAAATAAGCTCCAATTTAACAGCAACAACCAGGCTTGCCAGATACTTTTTCGTTGTCCCCAAATAAATCTAAAAATATCCCCCAAAAATCCCCAACTAGAAAAACTGTTGAAAAAGATAGTAGAGCTTATTTAATTTGCTAAAAATTAACATTATTCGCATAAAAACTACAATGAAATATAAAAAATAGCACTAACAAAACTGTTTTAAAAATTCTTGGATTGCTTTTGTATATACATATATATATATGTTTAGAAAAATTCTCAGAATTTAGGGACTTTTACGAAAAAAACGTTTAATTTTTATTAAATTATTTAAAAAACTAATCGAACCCTAAACATATTTTATTTTGAAATTTTCAAGAATTTAAGGCATTTTTTAAAGAATTATCAGATTTGAATTTTTCAAGTTTGTCTGTTTAATACAATAGACCTTTATCCAAAATCGATATGAATTTTTTTTGTTAATAAACAATATTTTAGATTCTGGGACATTAATCACATAAATCTCTCAGGCAAAAAGGATTTATTTGTGTTGAAAACTTTAAATTAATATATGTAGAAAATCCATAAAAGGGTGAATTTGTTACTTTTTTTTGAAATTATGCGAACAAACTTGACTGATGTTTTGTGAAAACTATATAAACAAAGTTAATATAATCTTTAAAATTTTAAGTTTCCCCAAAAAATCCCCAAAAAAATCCCCTGTCCCCAAATGAAAATTTTTGTCCCCAAGACCAACAAAAAATCCCCAAATTTGGGAACAAACCCCAAGTCTGACCAGCCTGGCAACAACAATAACAAACTATCCGGTCTAAAATGACATAAACCGGTGTATGTTTTTTTGCAACAGTAGTAGTAGTTGGCAGTGATGTCAGTTTTCTATAAGAAAAAAACGATGGGAAAGACGATAAATGCTGAAACATTTTTTTAACCTTTTTAACTTCGTAAAATGTAGGAAAAATCTCGATTTTCAGATATCAGCATACTAAACTTTACAAGAAATAATGTGTCACAAGAATTAATTAAATTATTTTCTGTAATTGGACTCAAAGGTACAATGATAAGGACGAGTTTTATAGTTAAGAGTTCAAAATTTAAATAAAAATTAAAGTCTTAAGAAGAAGTTGTACATAATTGTAACCAAACATTTTATATTTTGAAATCATACATAAATATGTATATATTAAAACAACTTAAAATTTTTTTTACATTGGGCTATACTTATTAAACACTTACGGTGGGTCTCATACTGCAGGTTTAAACTTAGGTTAATAGTTAACCCAAAAATTTGTTGTTGTTTTGTGTACATTTTTTTGACATTTTATTTTGTTTTTAGTTAAGTTAAAGTTAAACCTACAGTATGAGACCCACCGTAAGAAAAAACAACTTTAAAAAAAACTTAACATTGAGCTATACGAAAAATACGAAGTAGGTGACAACTGAAAACAACTAGTCGCTGAAGTTCAGCTGTATTTATGCCGTCTAACGGCTCACCGGCCTAGAGGTGTGTTGGCAGCCCCAATACTAGGATCTTTGAGAACTTTTTATTTAAGTATTATGTGTAATCTCTTTTTTTACTAGTAATTTAAATAAATAAAGGACATATATATATACGAAAATTTATATGATTTCCGACAAAAACCATTTTTAATTACATATGACGCTGTATTAATATTGTCACAGCATATGTAACTAGATATGGTACATATAAATATATATGGGGATAATATATATATGTATATCCACAGTTTATTCTGGAGACATTTGGTTAGTTTGGGGCTATTTCTAGGTCTAGCGAATAGTATGAAGACCGATTACTTTTTTATGAAATTATTAATAAGTATCACGATAGAACCTTCGTATATACAGATGATTCCAAAACAAAGGGAACCATTTCATTTGCGGTAACATTAGAAGACAAAATACTTAATACTGCTTTATTACCAGATTTTAGCTCAGTATTTTCTGCTGAGATAGTAGCAATTTATAATGCTATTGAATACTGTCAGAGATTTGGAAAATTCGCGATTTGCTCCGAGTCACTAGCAACAATACATGCAATAACCAATATTAAGAATAACAACTTCTATGCAATAAATATACGGAACTCGTGGATTAGGAACTTTCCAACATTATCATTGTTTGGATTCCTGGTCATTCGTTAATATCAGGAAACGAATTCATTGATCGCACCGCCAAACAAGCGCAGAAATTACCACTAATTAAGACAAACAATATAAATTTTTCTGATATAAAAAAAGCTATAAAAGAACAGACACAAAATGAGAACTTAAGTACTTGGGACCATACCAACAATTGGTATAAATCGATTTACCTTACAAGAAATAACATTTACAACTGGCTACCCGAAATTAATAGTGTCAATCGAAAAGATTTAATAAAACTTTTAAGGCTAAGATTGGGACATACCACAATTACGCATAATCACATTATAACTGGAAATGATCCTCCTATATGTGATTGTGACAATAACAGCCCATTGAATATCAACCACATCTTATGTGATTGTAATAAATTTGAACACCATAGAAATCAAATTTTTTCCGGTGTCAATCACCTCACGTTACTATCCCTTCCCTCAGCTCATTATAGTTAGAACTCATTCCATTGCTCTGTCTAAATGCAGTATAAAGTTTATATGATAACTGCAAAACTCGTTTTGGACACATTGTTCCATTTTCAACCCAGTACTTTTAAATGGCTATATTTTTTTTACTGGATAAAGATAATTCATTGATTTAATAACAATAAAATAATTTTATATATTGAATGCAACCATAAATAAAAGAATTATGGAATAATTTTATAGAGGGTTGCCAAATAAAAAAAAATCTATTTTGAAATTTTTGATGAAACTTTAAAAAAATTTTTTTTTTTAATATAAAAGAGACTAAACTTATATATCGTTAATTGATATGTTGATGAAAAATAAAACTAAACTTTATGCATGTGCTAAAAATTAGTTCGCAATTTGTATAAAATTTATGAAAATATGACCGATCGGAACATGAATAAAAATATATATGAATAAAATACATGATACCGTTTTCACCCAAAACATAAATAATGACTAGTTTCTTATTAAAATATTACTACATTTATAAAAATTGTAATGTTAGGGCTGCCATATGACAATTTTAGAAAATTGTCAAAACCACCATATTTTTTCAAAAATAAATATAAAAAAGTCCCTTAACTTAAAAAATAAAAATTTCTCATATTTTTGAAAAGAGATTTGTCCATAAAATATACAAAATTAAAATTTTTAAAATCCGTTTAACCGTCTAGTTTTTATATCCTATCAAAATATGATTGCTAATATTTTCACTAGAGGGCTCTATAAAGCAAAATAAATTACAAAAATTTCTTAATGAAGCATTGAACTATACAACTGCAAGGTTTGGTTTAAAGTGTCCAGCGGATCTATGATGTGTCCTTAATGAATTAATAACATTTGACAAATATAATTTAAGTGCAAGAGACGAAATTATATAAAAAATATTCAAACACAATCGTGCTAAGAAAAATAGTAAAATCTAAATTTTTTTGTGAAGCCTCTCTATAAAGAATCCAAGGTGTATTATAAGAAAATTAACTGATGAATCGCTGTTTTGAAGAATTTATTATGTGCAAAAACATTTTTTATACCTATCAATAAAAAGCTTGCAAAATTTTGACTCATATGTATATTTATTACTTAACGTTTAAGAAGTTCATCAGACAACCCCACTTAGCGATTTTGTTTCCTCAATTTAAAAAAAAATCGCTACATTGTTATGACTGCCTGTAGTAGAATGAAGTAGTCAGTGTATGGGTATCTTAGCTAAAGAGTGCAAATGAACAATTTAGTTTAGTTTAGTACGTCACGTTTTGCGGTTGTTGTTTGCGAATATCACACTCGAGAAAATCAAAAAACATAAAAAACTTTTTTTTGTTGTTTTTCCGGCGAAAAAATTAATTAAAATATTTTATAATTGAGAATAACGAAATTTAACTAAAAATATTGAAAAATAAATAATATGTATATTTTAATAGAAAATTAACAAAGAAAAACTTTTAAATAAATGAATAAAAAGTGTTATACAAAAATAATTTACAATTACGTATTGTGTTGTTTTTTAAATAATTGTGCAAAAAATTCGTAAAGATAAAATAAATATCTTTTTCGTATATTGAAATAAAGTAAATTCAAATACAACAGTAACGAAGTACAACTCTGATTAAATATCATATGTACCGTTAGAAAAATTTACAAAAAAAAACAGCAAATACATATAAAAATTAATGTGGTATGCCATATATTAAAAAAAAAATTAGCAACAAAAAAACTTTAAATAAAAAACCGACCGCCAACATTGAAAAAATATTATTTAAAAACGTCGTTGTGTGTCGTCCGTCGTGGGTATTTAACGTAATCATCATTATTGTCGTCGTCGTAGTACTTACGTACATATACAAAAACATTAACAATAACAGCAACAACAACAAATTGTACTATTAGCAACAACACCAACAACAACAAATAAATTAATAAATAAAACAACACATAGTTGCAATCGCTAAAAAGTCGTTTTTATACAATATTTATATTTTGTTTCCATTTCGGTTTCTGCTGCTGAGTTTCTATTCTGTTTAGTTCTTTGACGTTTATATGTGTGTTATTTATTTAGTGGAGTGGTGGCGTCTTTAGTCTTCGTTTGTTTTATTTGATTTTTGTTGTTGTCATTTTTGTTGCTATTTTTTATAACGTAGTTTTAGTAGTAGGCCATATCGGGGGATTCCAAAATCTTAGCCACAAATCGGTGAAGGGTATTTATATTTGTTGCTTTTTTTCTAAAACGTTTGTGAGTGTGATTTTTTTTTTTGCTCTCTGGTTAGATTGCACAAAAGATTTTGGTAATTTTGGGAAATTTATTAAAAAGAGTTTATGCAAAATTCTAAAAAAAGTAATAATACAAAGTTATCTGAATAAGTATACAATTTGTTAAATATTTACTTATCAAATAAGAGTTGCCAACTAGTAATTTTAAAGTGAAATTCCATTCAGAAAACAGGAATTTCCTCTATTAATATTAAGAAAAACGTTAACTACAGCCCAAGATTTTACAAATGGCTTTAAAATAATAATAAATTAAAAATAACGCTAAATTGTCAACATTGGTGTAATACAACCCTGATCAGAGTTGGAAAATTTAATTTTTGAAAAAGTACTAATGAGAAAGGTATTCCAAAATAAAGATTTAATTAAAACTTTGATAGTATCAACGGCTATATAGACTAAAGACAAACCACCAGCCTCAACTGCTGTTAAAAAGTCTCTTTAATTTTATATGCAAACTGGTTTTAAGAGAAACAGTTTTTAGTGTTTTTTTTAACGCGTATTTTTTAATGTTAATAAGCAAAATTTTGTGCTAATTATGCAAAACTAATGCAGAGAACATATCAAACAACACAAGTGCACTTTACAATTTAATTAAAATTGCTTAAAAACAATAAAAATAATTAATTAAAAATACCACTTTTTCACGTTTTTAGTTATTTTACATTGAAACTCTCTTAAAACCAGTTCAGTTTTTCAGATAAGAGCCGTGGATAGTGCCTGATAGTAATATAAAAAGAAATTTTAATAATGACCTCATTCGACTTTTAAGTCAACTCAGAGATTTAAGGGGTAAAAATGGGTTACAAAAATCGGTCATTTTATGGTTTCAGCCTTTTATGCATTTTTTTTTCCAAAGAAACTATAAATGTGGTATTGTTGGAAAGAGATTTTTTATACTGCATATAGACTGAGGGAACACTACCTAGTTTTTGGCTCTTGCTAGATTTTAATTGTCAAAACGCATATATAAAAAACAAACAGTTTTGTACAAAAACTAGGTAGTTTTTCCTCAGTCTAAATTCAGTATCAGTAAAAGTTTATTATTTTTATTGATAATCACTTACTGTAGTTTAAAAGCTTCGAACAAGTATTAAAATTAAAGAAGTAGACGAAAATCACTCTACCAAAAACTTGTAAAATTTCGCAGTAAAAAAAGTCAGATACAAACAGCTGGTTGCAGAGCATCTTATACTGCATTAGCATAAGTTCTAATATTTGTTCTACATTTCTCCGATGTTCTCCGATTCTTTTTGTGTGGAGTTTAACCTTTTAAGAAAAGGTTATTTTCCTCCAAGATCTGGTTCTACGACAGTAAAAACTTATAATTTTACTCCCAAGAATCAGTTCTAAAATCTGTTTCATGGAACTGGTGGTAAAAGAACCTGTTCTAGAACAAATTTAAAAGTAGCCGATTCTAAAAAATTCTACTGGGTTTTCTTATATAAGCTTTAAGGACAACTTTGAAGCCCAATGTTGCAAACAAAAATTTATATTTTTTCAACCAATTCCCAAATTAAGGGAATTATTTTACTCAGAAAAAAATGTTAGTTGAAGAATTTATAAACAGTTTTCAATTTCACTTTATTATTTTTATACTAATGGTTAGTAAAAATATATACTTTAGTAAAATTTTTTGCTATTCTCATTTTACAAATTACTGAATTTTTCACTAATTTTCGTTGCAGATTTCAAAAACCATTTTTTAAAACTGTGTTGGCAAAATAAAATTAGCAAAATGTTCTACTAATTAAAAAATTAATATTAAAGGATTTTGGTCTTTCAATAATAATTACAATCTTTTACGAAAAAACCGCAATTACTTTCGTCACAAATACATGGGAAACTATCATTTCATAAATATAAAGAAAAATGCCATCATTTTACATTTACCTCAGTCCTCAAACTAGTTAAATTTCCCGTAATAACAGCAAAAATTTCAGTCATTATTACAGACTTTTTTTGTTGATTGTACACTAATAGAAAAAAGTACGTAAAAAATTTAGTTAAAACTACTAAAAATTAGTTAAAAGTGATGTTGCGGAAAAAACGACTAAAATTAGCAGATTAATTTTGCTATATATTAGTAAGATAGAAACAGCAAAGATAAAACTGTTGAATACACAGGATTTTAGTTATATTTGAGCTAAATTTTTGTTAATAGCAAATAACAATTTAACCTGCTAAAATCAGAAAAAATTTTTGCTAAATAATTAGTAGCCTAAATAATAAAAAAATGTTAATTTTCAACGTTTTTTTTTGTTTTTTTAATGCAAAAAAGTCGATAATTTTGAAACAGCAGTTTACAATTTTTTAGCAAATATTTCTGCTGATTTTAGCAGGATAGATTGCTATTTGCATTCAACTAAATTTAATTTAAAATTAACAAAAATTTGGTAGATATAACAGTTTGGTTTAGTTATTTTAGTCAACTAATATTAAGCAAAATTTTTAGCAGACTTTACAGTATAATTTGTTATATTCGATTAATAATATAACCAAAATTCTTTTTATTTAACAGTTTTGTTTTACTATTTAAATAGTATTTAGCAAAAAAAAAAATCTGTTAATTTTAGCAAGGTTATTTTTAACAAATTTTTAGTAGCTTTTTCTGCTATTTTTACAGGTTTATTTCTATAAAGCACTAAAATTTGGCTATTTTGATATCAAGTCTTTGTATCGCAGCTTGACTTTGAACGTATAATTTTTTTTTATTTGCTTTTCATATAGCCCGTATTGAGAAAATTCAAAGGAAGTTTATTAAATTTGCGCTCCCATTTTTAAATAATCATAATTCTTTTGATATTACGTCTTTTTTAATTCCCTCTTACGAGGATAAATGTGAATTTATTTCTTTGCGAACTCTTGAAGTTCGTCGGAAAATTTCGGCCTTAACATTTTTGCATGGTATTATTTGTGGTATTATTGATTCCCCTGAATTGTTAGATTTAATTTCAATATATTAGAGTTGTGAAATTTCGGTATTTTTTGAGTACTCAATACTACTCAATACTTTTCAATTGAGTACTCGATACTACTCAATACTTTTAACGGTTTTTTTAATTTAAAAATAAAAATGTTATGAATTCGTATTTATTAGGAAAAATTATCACAATTCACATACATGTGTTAAATATCTATTGTTATTTACATTTTAATTAATTTAAAACATTTTAAATAAATTAATTTTTCCCAAAAATTCGTTACAAATTTCTTTGCTTCACAAATAGAGTTGTATTTTCAGAGCTGTGTTTTTAGAGTACTATTTTTAGAGTTGTATTTTTATACGAAAAATACACATTTCTACGGAAAATTGCATCTTTAAAAGTATTGAGTATTACTCAAAAAAACAGTCAGTATTGAGTATTCAGTACCGGAATACTCAATACTTTTACAACTCTACAATATATGTTCCTCCAAGATCATTTAGAAATATAAGTAAGTTTTTCCACATTGATGTACACGCTACTCAATATGCTCTGAATGAACCACTTAATAAATCTATGAGGTTATTATACCCTACACCACTATGTGGTCAGGGTATTATAAGTTTGTGCTGATGTTTGTAACACCAAAAAATATTGGTCGTAGACCCACCTTATAGTATACCGATCGGTTCAGAATTTTTTTTTATTTCGATTTAACGATGTCCGTCTGTCTGTCCATCCGTCCGTCCGTCTGTCTGTCCATGCAATCTTGTGCGCACTCTACAGGTCGCAACTATTAAGATATTTTGATGAAATTTGGTACGCAGACCTATGTTGGCCCAAGGACGAACAAGTTTGATTTTTTTGAACATCGGTCCATGTTTAGACCTAGTGCCCACATAAGGGTCCTACCAAAATTATATTGTTTATACGCTGCAGGTCGTAAATATTAAGATATTTTGACGAAATTTGGTACACAGACCTATGTTAGCCCAATAACGCAGCCTATTGATTTTGGTGAACATCGGTCCATGTTTAGACCTAGTGCCCATATAAGGGTCCTACCAAAATTATACTATTTATACGCTGCAGGTCGTAAATATTAAGATATTTTGATGAAATTTGGTACACAGCCCTACATTGGCCCAATAACGCAGCCTATTGATTTTGGTGAACATCGGTCCATGTTTAGACCTAGTGCCCATATAAGGGTCATACCAAAATTATAATGTTTATACGCTGCAGGTCGCAAATATTAAGATATTTTGATGAAATTTGGTACATAGACCTATGTTGGCCCAAGGACGAAGCCTATTGATTTTGGCGAACATCAGTCCATGTTTAGAACTAGTGCCCATATAAGGGTCCCCCCAAAATTATATTGTTTATACGCTGCAGGTCGCAAATATTAAGATATTTTGATGAAATTTGGTACATAGACCTATGTTGGCCCAAGGACGAAGCCTATTGATTTTGTGTGAACATCGGTCCATGTTTAGAACTAGTGCCCATATAAGGGTCCCCCCAAAATTGGCTTGGTTACAAATTGCAGGTCGCAAATATTAAGATATTTTAATGAAATTTGGTGCGCTGACTCACATTATAGAAAATTTTGACATAAGCCCCATTTTAACCCATTCGAATTTCGGATCCAAACAATACACCGGACTGGTGTAGGGTATTGTATAGTCGGCATGCCCGACTTTAACCTTTTTACTCGTTTAATATGTGTTGTAATCATTTAAATATAAGTGTTTCTCAATCTGATTTTAAAACCTTATTAAATAATATATTTTGAATTAGTTTTTAAGATGCTAGTCTGTAAGGATAAATTGTATCCATAGACTGAAAAAATTAAATTAAGAAAAATATATTGTTAAGGTCCGGAAAAATATAAATCTTTCTAGAGCAAATTTCAGCAGGTTTGATATTAATCAGGTAAATGTTCGAAATATAAAACATTTTGATACCTTGGTGGTCGAAGAAGAACATTTTATTTTGTCACGTTGGTACAAAATTTAAAAACTCATTTTCCAACTCTGGTACAAAGTTATTTAACTACAAGATAACCGAAGTCGCTAAAGTGAGAGGTGTTGCCAACTAAAAGTGACTTCTCGTTATAGTTTGTACAAGAAATTGTGTTTACAATTGCATAGCAATCCCGTGATTTTGCTATTCACCACTCTGAAAAACAATGAAGAAAAGCATATAAATGTTAAATTTTAAATAAAGCACACATAGTTAGCTCTAACAAACACATTTTCTAAAAATTTAATGTTTATAAGCTTTTTTCATTGCTATTTCAGAGTGTTGTATATTGAAATCTGGAGATTTCGATGCAAGTGTAAATCTCGATCAACAAATAATTGTTGAAAACGCGAGGGAAAACTGCTAGAGATAGACCAAAAACCAACCCTAAATAAATATAATCATTCACAATAGAGCTATTTAGAGGTGCTTTTTGCTCTATCTCTAGCAGTTTTCTCTCGCGTGTAAATGTGCCTTAACAAATAGTTGTTGATCTTTACAAATCTCATGTAATATCATCCAGAAAGGCTTAAAATGATTATAAGTTTTGCTGACATCGCAAGATAAATAACTATAGATAGTGAAAGTTTAGCAAATCTACAAATTGAAATGACATACATATAAATTTGAAAAATCAGATCATTCACACTACTTATGTATATATTTGCAAATTTAATTTAAAAAGTTACCCCTCCTATTCTCCTCAATGTCAGACATTTTAAGTCTCTATTCATACATATACCCCATTTTCATTGTTTTCTTTTGCTACTTCCCTGATACTACTCTGCCATTTTTTCCATATGTCATTTACTTTCTATATTTTTTTTTGCAATTGTCATTGCTATACCTATTTTCTCTTTAAATTTTTGTATTTTACTTTTTTATGTTCAAAATGTTTCCCTAAGTTGTTTACCCCTGTCTAAGTTTGTTATAGTTGACCTAGTTTTTTGTGTATTTTTTTTACTTTTTTTTCACTGTTTTATTTATTTCACATTTTTTTAATATTATTAAGTGCTTGGTGCTGCTGTGTTAATCAATTTAGCGTTTTTTTTATTGTATACAAATTATCTATACCTTCAGTAAAGTGTGTAAAGGTTTCTCTAATATCTAATAGAAAAAATACGTGAAATGTGATAATTTATAATGAAATAATTATAAATTAGGTTTCCTCTAATTGACGGAAGTTGGAAAAAATAAACATGAAGCAAAGGAAATAAATAAAAGGCCTAGAATGTTGGGAATATTAAGAATTTATAACTGATGGTATGTTGGTACTTAGAAAAATTGCAATGAAAATTTCACATTAAAACCGGAAGTGTTGAAAAAACAAGGCAATGCTTGGGCAAATTTTAATGTGAACAAACCAAACTATTTGCAGTTAAACATAGGATGATAATTTTTTAACAGATTATGACAAAATTGTGACATGACATATTGAATGAGAGAGAATATCAGCTGTAATGCATTAAACACATAGACGACTGCAGCTACACGACTACAGCCTGTCAAAAATAAAATACACACGCTTATATGAAAACGATTATTTTGACACCAACACAGCTACACGGCTACACGACTACTTTTGCCACTGTAGTCAACTTAGGATTAGTGTTGCCAACTCCTGAAGGCAGGAAAGCACCGTGAGCATTATGAAAACGGGTAAAAAGGGTAAAAATTTACCAAAAATGGGGTAAAAAATCACGATATTAAACTTTTGAAAAATTTAAATCAAGAATTTAAAAACACATTTTAACTTTGAAAAATCGTGCAAAAAAGGTTCAAAAAATTACCTAAAAAGGGGTAAAAAGCACCAAACTAATATTTCAATATTTTGAAGTTTAAATTTAACGAAGTTGCTATTTAAAATTGTACTACAAACATTGTGCAAAAATGTATTTCTTGTATAGTTCGCATTATTTTTTAAATTTTGATAGAAAATTCAAGAAAAATGTAAAAAAACGAGAACAAATACCAAAAATATAAACTGTAAAAAAGCACTAAAAGCACTGCCAGAAATCTGAAAAAGCACCGTAAATACCCGCTTATTTTAAACGGGTATTTGTAAAAAATCAGCGGGTACGGGAATGAAAAAAGCACCAAAAATACCCAAAAAGCACTTAAATGGCAACATTGCTTAGGATAATTTCTATTTTTGTTGGCTACAAAACAAAAATAGTGTTGACAATATAACAATTAGAGGCGAAATAAAATCGCTAGTTCTGACCGTTATGGGAACACTGAATAAATAGCTGTTTATATTTTACAATTATTTGAAGGTTTCATTAATTTATATTTGGAAATAATTTTATTGTTATGTTTTGTAAAAAAAATGGATCTTACAAAATATTCCTCAGCCATTATTTTAGAAGCACAAACCAAAAAATATTAATATTTATCAAAACGTCTAATTTTTTGGATCAGCGGTTTACTATGTTGCTGTCGTTTTCAAAAAAAATTAAGTAGCTGACTACACGACTACAATTGCAGCCAGCAGCATTTGTAGTCGTGTAGCCGCAGTCGTCTATGTGTTTAATACATAATACTGCTCAATTTTAGGCTTTGTAAAAACTTTTTTAAACCATGACAAAATTTAAGACAAAATTGTGTAGCATATGTCATCATTAAAGAAATTTATTTATTCAATTAAAATTTAAAGAGAAATTTTGTGAATTTTCTTCTTTTTTGTGTTCCACTGTCTCTATTTAATAATTCATTCTCTAATTTACTTATTTCCATTAAAAAAAGCCAATCGTTTTTACAATATTCTTATTGCATTAGAAATTCATGACTAGACAATTAACACCACCAACGAACATTCAATGACTTTTTCGAAATACACATAAAATAGTGCGTAAAGTGGAGGTGGCAAAAAATATATACATATGTATATAACTTAAGACGTAGACAATGCCCTACATAGAAAAACAACTTAAATAGATTAAAAAAATATTAAACGAAGACATATAGCGAATAGTGAAAAAATATATGTATGTACGTGTTTCCGCCTTTCCATCATAAAATGTTTATCACTTTATGAAAAAAATTATAACAGAATGAAAAAAAAAATCTCAAAATAAAATTTTAAAATTACTAAAGAGACGAATTAAGCAACAGTATGAACAAAATATGAAGCTTTTTTAAGAGAAAAGTGATAATTGAAAAGCGAAAGAGAGATAAACTTATATTTTGACAAGTGATATTTTTGCAGTGATGCCAAAGTTTTCGGATCCAATTCATCGCCATTTTGATGATTTTCAATACTAAAAATCACCACAAATACATAATTAATTAAATGACGTTGACAATTCTTTTAAAATATGATTTTTAAAAGCATTTTCACAATATACAGTTAAGGACGTCGACACAATAGTAGATATGAATTGTGAACTTTTTATAAATTCTCTTTTCGTATCCCCAATACTGGGAAATAGTAGATACCCAGCAAAAAACGAGATGCAAAGGCAGTAGCACTACAGTTAATATATTTATATTTAGTCCTCTAATTCCCGGTGGAACATAGGGCCATAACAAATGCTTTCCATTCAATTCTGTCGCTTGTTAATAATAGCTTCATCTCTCTCCATGTTACGGCCCAGAATAACAGCGCAGAGGCTAGCGATTATCTCCACCATGTGTTGGCGGACATACCAGGTTTTCTGGAGCCTTGTGGAATGTATTCAAAGACTGTCATGTAATATCGTCGACATTCTTTTTCATTGTATTTAAATTTTCGTGAGCGTATGTCAATTTCTACTGGTGTTTGGGATGTACGGTTCCACAGATTTTGATTAGAGATAGTTACTGGCCAGAGTATTTTGAGTAAAGAAGGACAGACTTGACGTTTGAATGAAACATTTTTTTTAGTGCAAGTTGATATGTTGTGGGATCTCCAAAATTTGTGTACACTAAGAGAATTATCTGCATGATATTAATGAATTTTTGCATAAAATCAAAGACGTTTCACTGGAACTCGTCCACTGAAACTTTTCATTGAATTATTGAAATTTTTCATAATATGTTGTGAAAAAATTCATTTTATTTATTAAAAGTTTCATACGCTCAATAGAAAAATTTCCTTAAAACTAGATTCATAAAATAAATAAGGCTTTTTCATCAAATTTAACAAAATTTTTCATTTGCTTTTTGAAGAAAACTTCAATAGTTTGTGTAAAATTTCATTCAGAAAAATTCCCTCTGTGTATAAAATTCTGGAGATTTAACAGAAATAAATAGTTATTTATAAATATCAATGGATCATTTTTTTAAAAACGTAATAGCGACTGTAGCTTTTCAGTTGAAATATAATACCCCGTTCACACAACATAACCAAGAATATTTAAGAAATTTCGGGAAATATTTGAAATGGTTGTTATTTGTTTTGTATATCGATTAAACTGCAAAAAAATCTCGTTTGATGATTGTCAATATTAATTTATTTATTTTGAAAACTTAATACAGTAGAACTCGCTTAAGACGAACTCCTGGGGACTAGACAAAATAGTTCGTTGTAAGCGAGGTTCGTATTAAAAGTGGGAAAATTTATTTTTAATTTTCTAATTATTTACAAAATATTTAAATTTCCTTGAAACAACATTAAAAATTTTACAATTTTTTCATTTGGTTTCCTAAATATACTGTTTGTAATATATTTAAGAAAAAAATGTCTGCGTGTTCGGTTTAAAATTTGTCAGAAAATAAAAAAAAATATAGAAAAAATTTGTCGAATTTTGTAAAGTTCGTATTAAAAGTGGAAAATTATATAGAAATTTGTTTGTGGGACCGTCACAAACAGTTCGTTTTAACCGAGTGTTCGTCTTAAGCGAGTTCTTATTAACCGATATTTTTTATATTGAAATCGTTGCCAAAATTTCGGGACTTCTAAATTAGTTCGTATTAACCGAGAATTCGTATTAAACGAGTTATACTGTATCTGATAAAGTCCTACAAATAAGTAATAAAGAACTCTCTGATTGTAACGGAATATTATCTTAAAAAGTAAAAAAAAAAACAAATTAAAACCGACAAATAAAGAAGTTAAACAAATTCTCAATTTAAAAGTAAGAGAAACTTCTAAAAGAATTGATTAAAAAAGAGAGTTTTAAATACACCAAAAAAAAAACATTTTATACAGTGATGCCATTTCAGTGCTTTTCGTTTTTTTTTGGTGCTTTTTTCCTTCCTGTACCCGGTGATTTTTTACAAATACCAGTTTAAAAAAAGCGGGTATTTACGGTGCTTTTTCAGATTTCTGGCAGTGCTTTTTTACAGTTTATATTTTTGGTATTTGTTCTCGTTTTTTTTACATTTTTCTTGAATTTTCTGTCAAAATTTAAAAAATGATACAAACTATACAAGAACTACATTTTTGCACAATATTTGTAGTACAACTTTAAAAAGCAATTTCGTAACATTTAAACTTCAAAATATTGAAATATTAGTTTGGTGCTTTTTACCCCTTTTTAGGTAATTTTCTGAACCTTTTTTATACGATTTTTCAAAGTTAAAATGTGTTTTTCAATTCTTGTTTTAAATTTTTCAAAAAATTAATATAGTGCTTTTTTACCCCATTTTTGGTAAATTTTTACCCGTTTTACCCGTTTTCATAATGCTCACGGTGCTTTCCTGCCTTCAGGAGTTGGCAACACTGATTTTATACCACCCGTGTAAAAAAGTTTAGATCTGACCAGATCTTTTTGGTTCTCAATAGATATGATTGAATCTAATTAGATCCTGTACCAGATCACATCAAATATGATCAGATATGGCATATGTGATAATACCTTATGGCAAGATCTGATCAGATCTAGTGCCAAATTTGTTCAAATCTAAAGTGATCTGGACAAATGCGCCAGATATGCCTAGATCTGATCAGATCTCAAATTTGTCCCCAATTTTGAGATCTAACTAGATCTGGTAAGATCTACAAAGATCTGGCCAGATATGCCTAGATCTGATCAGATCTAATTAGATCTCAAATTTGTCCCCAATTTTGAGATCTAATTAGATCTGGTAAGATGTGCTGAGATCTGGCCAGATCTGATCTTTTTTACAAAAGCAATAAAAATCTTTAAAAAAGAGTAAACGAGAAAAGAGATTGTTTCAAATTTTCAAATATATTGAAAAAATACAACAAAAGAGATTTTTCGAAAAGAAAACAACAAATATTAAAGAGATTTTTTTAACTATATAATTTATATAAAAAAAAGTGCCAAATTTTTGTCTATCAAATTTGAAAAGTGTAAATAATTTTCAGCTTATTTTAAATTAAATTTAAATAAAAAAAATTATATCACATAAATATATGTTATCTTAAATCCTAATTAAGAAAAAAATACTAAAAACGTTTTTGAAAACAAGTTTTTAGTTTAAAATCTCCAACATCATCATCATCATTTTGTTTGTATTAATCTTAAAAAGTTTTTAATCAACATTTGTTAATATTATTTTATATCAACATGTCACGTTATCAACAACGGTGAGTCGTTAAATTTTTATTTTTTTTATGATTAATTTATTTTACATAATTTTTTATAGTAAAAGAAATAAAAATCAAGGAATTTCTCCAATTTATTTCTTGATTTTTTTATTTCTATTTTATTGGTAAATTAAATTTAAGTTTATTCAGAGAGAAATTTTTGTGTTATTCCAAATTATTTCCCTTTAAATTCTTTGGCGTTTTCAAATGTTTGTTTTTAAGCACATTTTTTACAATTTTTATGATTTATTCTTTTTCATTTTCTGTCTGTTTTTAGATTTTGATATTATTCAATTTCATATAAAGCTACACAGAGAGAACTTTGCTGGATGAGTTTTAATGAAATTTTTTAGTAAACTAATGAAGTTTTCTTCACAAAGTAAATAAAAAATTGCTTAAATTTGATTCAAAATCATCATATATCCAGTTTATAATGAAACTTCTTCATTGAGTGTATGAAACTTTTAATAAATAAAATGAAATTTTTCACAATATTTTATGAAAAATTCCATTAATTCAACGAAAAGTTTCAATGGACGAGTTCCAAATAATGCAGATAATTCTCTCAGTGTAACAATTTGTTAGCAAAAATATTTGCGATATGATTGGGAAATTAAAAATTGCTTTGAAAAGTAAATAATTTCGTTAGTTATTTTTTATCAACAAATTCTTAGGAAAAAAATTTAATCTATATAATTCAAGTGATTTATAAAAAAAAACTACTGATATGTTTTGAAGAAACATAACTTCTTGATAATGATAAAAAGGTTAGTCTCAAAATTGTGAAACATTTTATTATAATTTAAGAGATAGTGACTTCAACTTATTCAATGCTTGGTCTCGCCAATTTTGCGTTAGATTTAGCTTTTAACATTTTAAAGTTATGGCAACACTAGAACAATCTAAGTAAGGGTATTGCCAACTAAAAGTGGCATCTCACTCTTTTGTTTAATTAAAAATTACAATAAAAAAAGTAGCATGTATTATCATATTTTTCTATATTTTAAGCCCAAAAACTAAAAAAAAAAAACTTTAAAATTCACAAAGTTACATATCAATAAAAATCTACAATCATACACTTAAAAAAATTTGTCGGTAGAATCTACTAAAATGATAGTTAAAACAAAGATATATGAAATTAAAAAGGGAACAAAGCTTTAAAATAATTGTTAATTTTAACTGTTGAAAAATAACTAACAAATGCATTAAAAATAATTAACAATATTATTGTATAAAATGAACTGACAAATTTTTACTACAAAAATTTTAAAACAACTGAGAAAATAGGTAAATACTACTGTTTTTTATAGTTATTATTATTATTTTCTTTTTTCATATTATAAAAGTATATTTTAATAAAAAAAAATCTTTCAATTGTGAGCGAAAATTTATAATTATTTTATCATGCTTTAGATTTGGAGAAAAAAATTCAAACTATTATCCACTTATTACGTTTTTATACAAAATATTTTTTTGATTTTTATTTGCAAACGAAGAATATATCAATAATAACAAATATAAACTAAACAAGATTTTCTTAAAATCAACAAAATTCTTTATTTCTTAAATAACAAACAAAAATAACTGTTTACTGTAAAAATAGTGTTTTGGTAGTTGTTTATTATGACATTGAAAATAGCTGTTTTAAACAACTGTTACATATTACAATACTTTCCGTTAGTTGTTTTCTTAATAGCAAGGATAAAACTGTTTAATATACAGAATTTTAATTATATTTGAGTTATTATATTAGTTAATAGAAAATAACAACTTAACCTGGTGAAATCAGCAAAACAATTTTGCTAAATAATTAGTAGACTAAAAAATAAAAAAATAAAAGTTTTTTTTGCGATTTTTATGAATGTAAATAAAAATTAAAATTTAACTAAATTTAGCTTAAAAATAACAAAAATTTTGTTGATACAACAATTTAATTTTGCTATGTTTAGTCTACTAATATTTTGCAAAATTTTCTGCAGATTTTACAGTATAATTTGTCAGTTTTAATTAACTAAAAGTAAACTCAAATATAACTAAAATTCTGTAAATTTAACAGTTTTATTTTTGCTGTTGTTATTTTAATAGTATTAGCGAAAAATCTGCTAATTTTATCAGTTTTTTGTGCAAGGTTATTTTTAAATAATTGTTAATACCTTTCCAGCTATTTTTACAGATTTATTTCTATGAGTCTATTTATAAACAAAATGTTTATTTTATTTAAATATTTTATCAAAAAATTGCTTTAAATTACAAGTTTAATGAAAATGATTTAGTTTGTCATTTAGACTTATTAAGAATTTTTTTTATTTTTCAATTTGTTAAGATCAATTTCATTGGCTATACTATTATGAAACATTATTTCTATGCAAATATCAGTTGAGATTTTCTTTGTATCTTTTGTAAAGTTTAAAATTTTGCAAGTATTTACTGTCAACACTCATAACATATTTTGAAATATTTGTTTGAATGTATTTAAAAAAAATATGTTTTTCTTTGTTTTCCTGACTTTATGTAACCTACTTTATAAATAAAACAAAAAACCTAGTTTCTGTTTTTATTCTTAAATACCATCATAGTTCAGTGTTTTTCCGCTGATTATGCGAGAAAATATTTTAAGTCGTATTCAGTATGTTTGTTTACAATTTTTGTTTTACAGTGTCTTTTTTCATGTTTTTTCATATGAATATTTACTGCTGCCTCTTTTGACGGATTTATGTGAATTATGTTAAAGAATTAAACTTATTTTTTTTTTAAGGTTTTTGCACTTTTAATAAAAATAAAAACAAATCTTTGCTGGAAATCATTTGAATATATAACATACATCTGACTAAATCTCGTTAATCCATTAAACAAAAAAATCGCTTAAATAAATGAAAACCCTTTAAATTGTTAACACTGATATTTGCGGTAATAATAATGTACGCCAAGTTTAAAACGATTAGTTGGCAACGCTAAAGTTATAAAATTGATCTTCTTCTAACTGAGATGTGCTCCAGTTTTTTAAAATGTAAAAAGTACTTCTTTCTATAATGAATGTTTTTTAAGAATCTATCACAATATTTTTATAGACAAAGTTCAGAATTAATTTTATAATTTCTTAATTGATATGCAACTCAAATTCTAGGGCTAATTTTCTAAACCACTTCAGTGAAGTGTTGCGTTATTTGTGTAGAAATTGTTTTTTTTTACAAAAACAATTAAATTGAAAGTTCCTTTCACTTCACCCAAGTGTTTTACGAAATTAGGTACTATATTTAATACGTATTTTATTTGAACACCCCTGACACGATCAACAAAGAATTGAAGTTGAATATTAATTATAAATATACAAAACCAATAAAATCTAATCTGTGGCTATCTTGAAAAGGCGATAGTTGCTGGAAAACACAAATTTTAAACATTTTAAAAATATCGCGGCACACTTTTGATAACTTCACGAATAGTCACTGTTTAAACTTTAGCACCCTTGAGCTATTCTAGGTACATATTTTTCTGTTATTTTTCATCTATGTTTGAAGCTAGTTTAAACTAGTAGCCGTTTTTGTTGACATCAATGTATGTTTTAAGTCTAGTACTACTAGCTTATCCACAATTCATAGGCAAGTACATTTGTAAACGTGTTTTATACACTATTATTTTGCAGTTAAGATAGTTTTGTTTTTCTTATGTCCGTCTCGTTTAGAAGTAGTACAAAAAAAACACAAATGTGTTTAATGCCTTATTTTCAATTTCCTCATACAGTAGACAGACATATTGGTCGTATAATAATTAATTGAAAAGTAAAAATAAACTTAGTAAGTATAAAATAATTAATTTGAATTACTTAAATTTGAAATAAGTAAATCTAGCCAGTTTTCTTACAAAAATTGCACATTTTTTTAATTTGCTTTATTTTAATGTGTACGTATGTACGTACTGCTTAATGAAATTAAAAACCATTTTTTTTTTCATTGAAAAAATCAGTTAATGTTTGTCTCAAAATTTAGTTTTATCTAAAAAAAAGTGTGTTTTTAAGAATTTGCTGATTCACTAGAATTGTTTGTTAAACAGTACTTACAAAATTACAATCATCAACATCTATCTTCACATTACTAAATTTACGTGAGAAAATTTAAAATATTTGCTGTAACTTTTTATTTGTAATTTTTTGCGTTTGAGTAATATTTTTTTTAGGTTAGAATATTTTATTTTTAAAATTTCCAAGAAATAAATCATCTGATACAAAAATTTATAAAAACAAAGGAAAATTTATGTTCTCAAGTGAATATTGAGCGGATTCAAAGAAAAGTCGTCTTTATTATACACTGTGTAAATTGAGTAAAGTCTATTTTTTATATATACGAAGTTTGACACACATAGAATTCGTACACTCAAAAATGTTTAGCAGTTACTATATGACAGTTGTTTGTGTAGTAATCAAAAGTTATTGTTTTTAGCTGTAATCAAGTTGTTTTTTTATGGTAAATTACAAAACAACTTATATGACAGTTATTTAACAAAAGAACATACGATGCAGTTCTTTTTAATATCATAATAAACAACTTGCAAAACAGTATTTTTACAGCAAAACAGTATTTTTACAGTAATTGAACGTCACTGTTAGTTATTTTTAATGCATTTGTTAGTTAGTTTTCAACAGTTAAAACAAAACTACATTTTTAGTTATTTGAACTACAGTTTTAGGTATTTATTTTTAATATAAAACTACTAAAAATTTGTTAAAAATTACCTTGCAGAAAAAACTGCCGAAGTTAGTAGATTATTTGTGTTAAATATTTGTTAGATAGGAACAGCAAAAATAAAATTGTTAAATATACAGAATTTTAGTTGTATTTAAGTTAAATTTTAGTTAATAGAAAATAACAACTTAACCTGCTAAAATCAGCAAAAAACTTTCTTAAATAATTAGTTGACTAAAAAATCACACAAAAATTTTTAATGGAAAAAAATTTCTTTTTCGATTTTCTCTAATGCAAATAAAAATCTAGCCTTCTGAAATCAGTAGTTTACTATTTTTTAGCAAATATTTGCATTAGATTAAATTTAACTTAAAAATAAAAATAGCTAAAATAGTATTTAGTAAATGTTTTTTTTTCCAGATATTACAGTATAATTTGTCATATTCAATTAACTACAAGTTAGCTCAAATTTAGCTAAAATTCTGTTAATTTAGCAGTTTTATTTTTGCTGTTTTTATTTTACTAGTATTTGCTAAGTTTAGCAGCTTTTTCTGCAAGCTTATTTTTAACTTATTTTAAAAGCTTTTTCTGTTATTTTTACAGGTTTATTTCCATGAGTGTACTTTTGTTTCAACTGTAATTTTCAGTAGATTTTACCGACAAACTTTTTTTAGTGTATTTTATCTTCACTATAGCCTAAACGAGATCAAGTGTCGAGAATATACAAAAGCTTTTTTTTTTCTTTAGAGAAACAACATTCAGGAAATTCTTCCTATTAATTAGCGTGTTGCTTTCATTGGAAAGGGGATATGAAGAGATGAAAGGTGGTGAAAGATGAAGGGCTTCTAATATGGCAACACTGTAATTCCGGGAGATGTTGTTGAAGCTGTTCTCTCACAAATTTTACACTCCGAGAAGTTCTGCAGTTACAGCAATTGCAGTTGCAGTTATTTCACTATGAAAAATATAAACGACTATTTTAGTTATTTGAAAATTTAATTAATGAAAACTACTGAAGTTTAGTAAAAGTTAAAATATTAACTTGTTCAAACTTTTTTTTATTTTTCTCGTATCCATTTTAATTGTTCTATAATTCTCGTTTTGTTTTTTGTAAAATAATTTGTTTAGTTTCTCCTAAATTTTAAATTAAACTTGAAAATCGAAGGTTGCCAAGAAAGTAAAAAAAAAACTAAGTTAGGAAACTACACAGGAAAAAATTTAAATCAAGCAGAAAGAATATCAAAATAAATGGCTTTGAAATCGAACTAAATTTGTTTTTTTTAATTTAAGTAAGTTTCTACTTTTTTTTAAAACGCGAAAACAAAATCTATAACTTTGACATGTTAATTTTAATATTAAAAATATATTTTAACTATAACCATATTTACTTTAAGTTTCGTTTACAATTGCATCGAAATCCCGAGATTTCGATATTCACCACTATTTTAAAAAAATATTCATATTCGACTTTAATAAGATTCATATTTAATTTAAAAATGTTAAAAGTAAGATATTTAACAAATAAAATTTTACTTGAAAACAGGATTACTAACATTTCATTAAACTTCCATTTTCTTTGTTTTTTAACTGTTAATAAAATGAACAACAAATTAGTCAAAACAACTAACAAAAAATACTAACATACATTATTTTTGGTTTATTTCTTCAGAAATCAAAATAACTTAATAAAATGAATGTTAATGGTTTTTATTAATTATTGCTTTTTGTAACTTTTTCTAAATTTTTAATGACAAAATTCGGTAGTTAAGGTATCAGTTTTAAATAAAAAATATATTTTGTCCAGTTTATTTAATTTTTAAATTAGGATTTTGCTTTTGTAAAAGTCATAAAATTATGTAAATATTATTTCTAATATCGATCTGTTAACGTAGTATAAATTTATATTCAGTTTTGGGTTATTTTAAACCTTAATTTTATAGATATTTTGACTATTACAAATTACACAAGTTTACTAAATTTTTAATTATAGCAGTTAATTTAAATGGAAATAACCATTTTCTAAAAATACTTTGTATTTTTATTAATTCGATTAATTCCTTATACACATAATTTACAAATTCCTATCTAATTTATTATTTTCTTTTCAAAGAAAAAAACTGCCCTCATATTTAATAAAAACACGTGTTTTATTGTAAATATTTTTAACCAAGCTTATTTTGTTAGTGTTTACAATACACAAGAGGTGATAAGAAAAATGCATTTTTACAACATTGCTTTACAAAATTACTATTATAAGGCTATAATAGTTGTTGTGGTACAGTAAAAAACAAAAACTGATTTTAAATAAAACAATATTTTTAACAGCACTCCTTGTGCATTAATATTACAAATTTATTAGCGAGAGCGCTTTAAAACAATTTTGTAAACGTCTGTACCTTTTTACTAACTGACTTGTTAAATTTTAAAGTATTTGCTAGTGGTCACAGATGCCTACGATACGTGATACATAAACATAGACCGTTATGTTTCAATAAACAAGTTCTTTTAGTACATATTTCAAAAGAGAACAATATATAGGAATATTAAACAAAAGAAATAGTTACAGTTTTAAATGTTAGTGAGTTTGTAAAATTTTAACAAATTCAAGGGAAGTACCCAAATACAAAATAATGAATATTTAAATAATTATCAAATTTAAAAAGAAAGAATACTATCTCGTAGATATCGGCGGCAACAATAGTAATATATACATACAAATGTTAAAAAAAATGTAGATACTAAATAATAATTACAACTACAAATAGTTAAAACTAATACTTGTATAAAAACAAAACTAGGTAAAATGCAACTAATGATACAAAATACTTTTTACTACACTTTATTGCATGAAAAAATCACTGCCTGTGTAAGTTGTATTTGTTAATGTACAAAATTTTAAAAAGTATAGTTTTTGTGTAGAAGTTTCTGTTAAATGCGTAAATACTAGAATTTTTTAAGAAAGGGATAACTATAATTTACACAAGTGTTATTTACAATAAGTTGAATAGAGTTGGTTACTATTTTTTCATATTGTATTTTATAAAGATAACGTATCAAAATGAATAAAATAAACAACAACAAATAATGCATCTTTTTAAAGTGATTTTTTTTAACCAGAAAAAGCGAACGAAATTTTTTCATTCATAAAATTTTGTTTTGTTGTTGTTGCCGTCGTTATTTTCATGAGCTTTTTTTTGTTTTTTTTTTTTTTTTGTTTTTTTTTTTTTTTGTATTGCCTGCGATAACATATAACTACACTTTTAATATTTTCTACTGCATATATGCATGCAATAGAGTTGCCAGATTTTAGAGAGTTCGATGACAAGTTCCAGGGTCTTGAAGATACTTGTTAACAGAAATCTCCTTTATAAAATGTCCTTTCTTTTGGTTATGTAAACCGACATATTGATATTCTAAATTCTTAAAAAGTCGCGCGACTAAATTTTTGTTAGGCTTTACAAAAAATTATATTTCGTTTGATTTTATATGGCGCTTGTACAGGGAATGTGTTTCGATTTTTAATCAATTCAAAATCACTTACAATTGGAATTCAACTATATATCATATGTGATTTAGGCTGCGTTTAGGTTGCGTTTACACTTGCATCGAATTCCCGAGATTTCGCTATACACCACTCTGAAAAACAATAAAAAAAAAGCATATAAATGTTCAATATTGAATAAAGCACACATAGTTAGCTCTAATAAATACATTTTCTAAAAATTTAACGATTATAAGCTTTCCTTTATTGCTTTTTCAGAGTGGTGACTATCGAAAACTCGAGATTTCAATGCAAGTGTAAATGCAACCTTACATCTGCATCGAAATCCCGTGATTTCGATATTCACTACTCTGGAAAAACAGTGAAGATAAGGGTATAAATTTTAAGAGAGTATATTAATTAGAGCTAACTATGTGTGTTTTAATTAAAATTTAATTTCTATAAGCTTCTCTTCGTTGTTTTTTTCACAGTGCTGAATATCGAAATCCCGCGATTTCGATGCTGATGCAAGCCCAGCCTTTACAATTTTCTAGGAACAATTATAACGCACTACAATAAATTGTATATGTAACCATAAAACTAAACAATTTGCATACTCATGTAAATAAAATAAATGCAAAACAACAATCACACAATATTAGCAGGTTATGGTTTGGTTTTTTTGTTGTTGTTATAAATTTTCTTCAGCCAAAGAGCAAGTAATAATAATATGTATGTATATAATAAAAAAAAAACGGAAGGAGTACACATAGCTGAGTGTCTGGGTTACAAAACTATAAAGGGTCGATGACGCCATGAACAACGAGTAGTACAAAAACAACCAGAAGAAGAAGAAAAAAAGTCATTCACAAAAAGTCAACAACACCCAAAGAAAAACAAACACACACTGAAACAAACGAGCGCGTGAAATATGCAACAGTGAAATCAACAAACGTTGGTTTAAAAAAAAAAATCAACAAGAACAACAACATTTAAATTGAAAAGGGCAAACCAACAACAAATCACATATAAAGTAATAACAACAAAAGGAAAAAACACATAAACTATAAAGTACAAAGTGCAATTTAGGGGAGGCATGCACTTTGAGAATCATAGCACCATTCGCCTGTTGCTTGTGCAACGAGAGATAAAAAACTATATGTGGAAAGAAAATGCATAAAAAACGGTAATGCACTTTAAAAGCATAACAACCACAACAACAATATGAAAGAAATCTCAATTAATCCCTTTTTACAAGAGCGCCATTTATTTTTGGATGAATAAAACAACAACACAGACACATGATTTGCGGGGTGGTATAAATTCAAAATGAAAAAATATGTATGCCAATAACAGGGATGCCAGATTTAAAATTTTATTTTCTTATCATCGTTTGTTTATAAGAAAATATTCCAAAAATTCTTTACTATTGTATACTAAAATGTTATATGATCTAGTCCCATTTCTAAACATAATTCCCAATTTCATAACCTTTCTTCAGAAATTAGTTATTACTATTTCGAAATGAAGGATATTTGGTTTTAGTTTAGAGATTGATACATAGAGTGGAGGTCAAAACTTTTGCAACTGAAATCACATGTTACCTAATAATAAGTTTTTATCATCAAATGACTTCCAGCATAAATTTTTTATTTTGTTCTATTAAATTCTGTTATTGCATATTATATTGCACAAACAAAAAAAAAACTAACAACGATAAAATAAATAACTTTTAACCAAATATGTCAACATTCATGTGGTCAAAGCATTGCACTACTTTTCCAATTCGATGAAAAATTCATCACCGTTTCGAAATACTTTATTGCCGATATTGTATTTTGCAATCATATACATGTTCTCAATCGGGTTGAGATCGGGAGATTGTAATGGCCACGATATGACATTAATTTGATTTTGCGATAATCAAGCTTTTGCAAACCTAGAAAATAAATAAAACGATTCCGATTAAATACCGTTCCAAGCATTTTTTATTGTTAATTACTTCGTTAGTAGTAGAAGAAATGACAGCTGCAAATGTTTTGAATACTTAAATTTCGACTATATGTCTATAATTTTTTGTTGTTGTAATTTAGCGGAATCTGTTTTTTTATTATGTGTTTAACAAAAACAACAAACAACAAATGAAACAACAAATAAAAATCTAATATGACAATATCATATTTGAATTTGGACTTGAGGTAGAAGAATATTCTAACTAAATATATGAAAAAACAAATGAAGTTGAGAAAAAAATAAACAGTAACTAATTGCCATTTTTATTCTGGCGAACAGTATATGGATCAATCATACATTTGTATCTTCATGGACAGTAGAGCGTACCACCTTACAGGCAAAAAAAAAGTGCGCCGTACACCCTCCAATATGAAGCATTTTTGCAAGGTTTGCCGAACGTAGGGATCGCCATTTTACATTTTTCGTTATATCTTTGGCATTTACAGTCGGATCTTAAAGTATGATACATCGATGTTTTTCTCTCGAGGAGACCAGTGCTCTAAGGGCCATTTACCTCAAGTATCCCGTTCTAGTAGTTGCCCACCAGATCTCAGTTGCTACCACCCTAATGTACAACCCTAATGTTAGAAAATTAAAGCCCGCAAAAAATCATTAAACTTTTGCTAAAGAAGTTTTTCGATAAACCCAGTAGAATTTTTTTTTTATATATTGGTTGCCGAACGTAGGGGTCGTCTTTTTAAATTCTTTTTTTCATTGGATTTTTCCTTTATAGCAAAACACTGGTCTCCTCGATATATCACACTTTTAAATCCGTCTTTATATGCCGAAGCTATAACGAAAAATTGAAAAAGGCGACCCAAACGTTCGGGAAAAAAAATTTTTTTTTTGAAATTGCCTTGAAAAAATACTTCATATTGGAAGGGTGTACGGCGAACTTTTTTTGAGGTACGGTCTAATGGACATTATTGCTGCTTTGTAATCTCTGGAATCCCTTGCAATTAGATCTATGTGCGTGTGTTAAGTGTATTGAATCCCTTTACCGAATTCGCCATCACTCAGTCAAGCTGACGTAGGTCCAAGTATGCGTTGGGGTCATGGGGAACGATACGATGTCCTGGTTCTTTTATTGGATTTTTTCGGTGTGATAGAGAATATATCGGATATGGAGACGAGGGCGAGATGGACGGCATTGACTGATTGTAGTATATCTCGGACCATAATCTAAAGAATACAAAAACTCTTCTTGATTTTGGTAAGTGGACGAACAATATGCTTACATGCCGAATGGCTATGCGCTCCGATCACTCTCTTATGGATCACTATAGAGGCTGTGGAGACGAGGAGGAGATAGTGCAGCTTCTGCTATGAGCGGTGACTAATATGTTAAAAGTAGGTTCTTTGATGCCCCAAAAAGTCTGCAGAATGTGTCTCTCTCCGGTTTCTCGGGCTTTTTGAGGGAATCTGGATGGTTTTAGATTTTTTGGATCATAGTTTTTTTCTGTGTGAATGTGAAGGAATCAACCTGACCCTTATGGCCTCTGATTGAGCCTGCCATTGGGCGGACTTCTTTTCAAGCTAAACTAGTTGCAGGTTTATCGGCATCAAATTAAAAATATATAAAAAAAACTATAAACTGCAGAGTGGAATTTGGTCCTTTCGTTTTCGCACTTATATATTTTTTTATCATGCCAACTATATTTTAGTACACTCTGACGAGTGGAATACTCTAGCATTATGAAATCAGCTCTATAAATGTTAATAAATATTATTTTAGAAAAGAGGAAACATTCTATTTGTAAAATAAATTGCTCATGTATTAGTTAATTCTGGCTCCTCTGACTACAAAACACATTGTGTAGGCTGTGATTGACAAAACTTAAATTAGCCACACTCATCGCTGTGCCGACCGTGGTGTATCTCGTTAAGAGGTGATGATACGAGTCCTGGTCATGGCCAAAAAGTTTTTCATATCCATATAAAATAACCACTGACAGTGATTCCCTTGTGTCTGTTAAAATTTGTCAATAGAAAATGTTTTTCTTCTTCCTGTAAATAAATTTAAGAAAAATTCTTTAGTAATTAGTTATGATATTAATTACGATTGTCCTCTGCGACGGTTACAAACTCTCTTCAATACAAAAATAAAGAATTTTCGAATGATTGTGTACCCAACTTTTTCTCCTTTAAACGTGAGATGGGACCGAGAATAAAAGTGCATATTCTAGTACATGTTGGGCGCCATTTTTGTACATGTCTTTTCAAAAACATAAAATAACAATAATGGTGGAAACAAGTGATATTTTAAAGTAACATATCTAAGACTGTAAGATCCCTAATTCTATGACCTGCGCAGATGCTGCACTGCACTTTTGATGCACATGTTACTATATTATTTAGTATAGGTTCAAAGAAATTAAAAAAAACCCCTCCCTATATTAATAAAATGAAGAAGTGTGTCACAGTATAACCATCGTTATCAGAATTTGTTATTCAAAAACCCTTGTTGTAGATAATACAAAGCTAAAACAATCACGGAACCATCAAAAGTAAACGTGATTTTTAAAACAACGACAAAAAAACTGCAGTGTCCATAAGAAACTCAAATTCATTACATTCCAAGCCATTAATACAATATTTTGTTGAGTTTTATTTTTCAAACCATGTTTTTTTTCATTAATTTCTTAATAAACAGCAACAATAATATTTGTTGTCATTAACATAAGAATTTATTTTATAGAATCACTGTTTAAATACAAAGCAAAACAACGAGAAAACAAAAACTGCAACATATTTTCAAAAAAAAACTGATAAAAATTAAAAGTATACCACACGAGCGAAAAAAAAACTTCAACAACAAACCAAAACACTAAAAACTGAAAAAATGCAAATCTTAGCTAAAAAAAATTGAAAAATATAATTTTTTAAAAAAAAGCTATAATAACTTTAAAACCCTATATAGACGGCAGAGACGTTGTACAAGAGAGTGTAAAAGGAATGAAGACAGAAACAGTACAATAACAAAAAAACTGAAACCCAAAATGTATACAATTCCTGGAAAAACAGCGCCAGCGCAGCAAAAATATGCGCAAGTTCAATATACTTTAGAAAAACTTCAATATAGTATAAACAATTTTTGTATTTCAGTATTTTTTTTTTTTTTGCAAAATATTCTCTTACTAAAAGCCGATACATGTTGTTGATGTTTTGCTACATGGCAAAGTTAAAAACATTTTTTTATAACACACACTAGTTATATGAAATACAACCGCATCCGCAGGAATTTACAGTAAACATTATTAAAGACGAAGTAAAATAAGACACTCGCGCGCAGCACACAGAAAAAAATCTCACGTCCTCTTAAATAGTTGAAGATGAAGTAGTAGTCGAAGATGTAGATGCTTGTGAACATATAGCCCGCCTACTCCCCTTTTTTGAACAGAGTAAAATTTCAAGAAACAAAACAACAACAAATGGTAGACAAACAGACGGACATCAGCACAGACAGACATCATATAACTTAAGCGCGCGTAAAAATTCCATATTAAAGATCATCAACTAACTGCAAAAGATACTTTATGGCACGGGTAATGCCAACCATGTTAGGCAAACAAAAAGCGGGAGATTATGCATATGAGTAATGCCTCATTCATACTGAACCCAAAACTAGTAGTTTTCAAATTTATTGTGTTTTCGATTGTCAAATCCCATACAAATTTCAAATCGAAAACTTCTAGTTTTGTGTTCAGTATGAATTAGGCTTAAAGGAAAATTAACAAATTTTCCAAAATCGATTCATTACATTTCCGTTTGACTAAAAAATTTAAACATCCTTTTCAAATCTTCTCTGATTGGTATTACAATCGACACTTAGCCCAATTTTCACAATATCTCTGCAATAGAATATCTGGTACTAAAAAGTGCTTTGGTGATACCGATAAAAGCAATTTCTTTTACCAATTGAAGAAAACTGAGGCAAAAAAGCTTTGGAAAATAATATGGCCAAGTATCTAAATAGGAGAATGGGATGTTACACCATAGTTTATACATGAACGACTTTCTCGATTCCCAAGAGCTTTCTAAACTAGAGAATTGGGTTTACTGCCGTTGTGTGTACCCTACGACCGATTTTCGGATTCATTATTTTCCGATAAACTTCCTGCAACAATAGAAATTAATCGGGCTTGAAATGTAGCGATTTTCGAATTTAGACCATTGTTTCCCAATAGCCTTCTTGGAGCATTCCAAAATAATCAACATTGATATTGAAAACAAGCTATATGACTTGTATAAAGCCAAACAAAGTTAATTTCAACTCTTTCGAAAGCTATTTAATCAATATTGGGGTATTTTTTCTCTGCGAATTAATACACGTTCCGTTCTGTTTGGATTATATCCAAAACTACAAACCTATATGGATACCTTCTTTATAGTGTTGTACAGACTATCTCTTAACAAAGACAGAACTTACCAGGAAAATTGTTTAGAATCTGTTCTGCAACACTTTTCATGGAACAAAAATAAAAGGTATAACTGACACAAAACTAGTTTTCGATCTAGTTCCATAAATTCTTCTAGAAGAATAATTTCTAGTTTGGAGTAAAAAGACCCTATTGCTTGTGGTACAATTTTAAATAAAAATTATTATGGAAAGAACCAGTGGTAAAACAGGTTCTGAAGCAAATGAAGTTGCTTTACAAACGGTTTGTTGGAACAGCTAATTTTTCTGGGTTCCCCGTTACAATAACAGTAGTTCATACGGTTTTGGACCCAAACAGCTAAAACCAGTTTTCGCTTCGGTGTTCCCATAGCATTTAACCCCACCGAAGCCAAATAACTTAACAGGGTTCGCCTATTCTCCATCTGATGGCGCCCAACAAATATTCTAAAATTTAAAATCTCACTCAATTACAGTGTTGCCATATTTGAAGTCCTCCATCTTTCTCTCCTCTATCCCCTTTCCAAAAAAGCAACACATTAATAAATAGGAAGAATTTCCTGAGAGTTAATTCTCTTAAAAAAACTTTTGGCACTGGTTACATTTCCGAAGTTTTTGCCAGCAGGTCGGGATTAATTAACCGTGTTTCGCAATTTTCAACCAGAAATCATTTTTTGAGGCCGTATCATGTATAAGATCTAACATAAATCACTCAGTATACCTTCATTCCAAAAAAAATTTGTAAGTTTTTTCGACTCTTTGTATATGTGGGTGTAGTTATTCTTCTAATCGCTTGTTTCGCCAAGGTTTTAGGGAAGAAATCCCGATGGGATGACAAAAATAGATCTACAACGACTTTCGAACACTCATTTTTCCCCAATTCTCCGAAAGATTTGCAACAATTCGCATGAAGTCGTTACTCGTTCTTTTACCAAGTAAGTTTCGAAATGAGCTCTTGAATGATACTCATGCTGTTGCATCCGCGGCCAATAAACATTTGCTGAAAATTTCGACCTTCATCAATCTTCTAATATCTGTTGTGACAAATGCAGATTCTATGATTTTGGCATAGGAAATTTTGCGAAAAGGCTTTATCTGATACTGGAAACCCGGTCCAGCTTGGCCAAAGAAGCCTAACAAGTCTGACCTGAGGGCGGGCAACCAAATACGGATTTAAAAAATAATGAAGAAGAAAAAATTATGAAGAAGAAAATTTTGTCTTCACGGATTTTGTCTTACCAAAAGAGAACCACATCAAGGCCGTAACATATAAGAGATTCCAACAACATTCCTTAGTAGTGGTGACAGGACTCCTTCTTAAGGGTCTCCTCTAAATGCGAATCGGGATAAGATTGAAGCTAACTCAGATGATATGCGTCTGTATATATAGATGCGCCTGTTTTTGATCAATAAAATATTTCTTGCGTTCACTAATAAACTAAATAATGCCGCAATTGTCCATTCCTGAGCTACTTCATATACCTGTTTTGAGAACGATTCTTCAATGTCAGTTATGAGCTACCACCTTAGTGTTCCGAAATAGAGATGACATGATATGTTACAAAAGCAATATAAAAGAGGAAAAGAAAGCAACAAAATCCACTCTGCAGGGTGGAGTAATCCAGTATTGTAAATCCAACATAAATGTTCATTGTCTATTTTCCAAAATTATAATTAACAGCGTGTACTACGCGAGAGTTACGTTAACGATAAGGAGACAGTGCAACATATACTCTGTAAATGCACAGAACTGAAGGAGTGACTACTCAGTTATCTGGGAAACAGATTCATCGAACATGTGGAATGTACAGTGGTTAGAAAAGTCTAATGTGAATGGCATTTTGCTTGACCAAAGTGCTAAACAAAACTTTGCTATAACGAATCTGTAATAATAAATATCTGTACTAGAACTTTGCAACCTTTTGGGAACTTGAAATTTGTTCTATAGTTGGAAGTTCTTTGAGGGCTGTATGAACAGAAATTTGCCAAACAAAATTTTTGAAACTTTCTATATGAGAAAGTCATACGAAGAGCATAATAATGCGAATGGCAAGTTGAGAATTAAACCCAACTTTGCAATATCAATTCTGTAATCTTTTCTGTGCTAGAAATTTATTTGACGAAGAAGCTTTAAAAAGTTTTCCAAAATAAAATCTGAAACTTCGGAGTTTTTTAATAAAAAAATTGTGTTTTAAATGTCAATCGTTCATACATTAAGAACTTTTTAACCCATTTGTATAGAATATTTTGTCAGAATTTTTCTTACAATTAATATCTTTCTTACATTGGGCTTAAGGTTGTCGTCACCATCATTAGTATTTTTATTTTCAACTTTATTTTTATGTTTAGTTGTGTTTTGTGCAGCATCCGCAAATCCGGGAGATATTTTTTATATGTACTGTACACTGTATTAGTTGATGTTGTTGGTTTTCCTCGTAAAGTAAGAAAGTATGCAAACGTCATTATCAACATCATCAGCAACAACAGCTACACTAACTTCATCATCATTATGAACAGCAATGAAGTAAAACTAATGTGTGGTGGACCAACAGCATTCCCAGACCAAAACAATAACAATACTACACCAAACCAAACAACATCAGCAGCAGCAGCAATAAGAATAACAACAACTGCACTCTCGTCATTATACATACACATGTTGTAGCTGTTGTTGTTGTTTTTTTGTTGCTGTATAAATGAATGAGTTTATATTGGCACAAGACTGGAGTATGGTGGTCGAGGTGGTGGAGTAAGTCTAACACACAAAGTTCCTTCTTCGACTTCTTAAAGAAAATATGTGGAGACGCAAGAAAAAAAGGTGGCATTGACTGTTACAGTATTGTATCTTTCCGATAATAACAACAAACACAACAACAAAAACTTGTTTACATTTAAAATACTCCACACTATGTGTTGTTGTTGTATTTTTTGACTTAATATGGTAGTAGTATAAATGATAATGGCATGAAACTTTAAGGTGGGAGCTGGTTAAGAAATTTTGATGCATATTTTTCTTCTGTGTATTGTAGTTAGGAGCCGGCTTTCTTCTATACTCTCTTATATAAATATTTTTATAGTATTTGGTATGCAGACAGTGTATCAACAACAACATAACGACATACTATTACAAAGCCAAAGTCTCTCATAAACATTTATATTATAAATATTCGCAGGTATGTTGTTGAAGCTTATACGAACAGAAAGCTTTTTTAACTTTGGTTTTATTAATTCTTTAACTATAATAAACAGTGTTGCCAACGTGGAGTTTTTAATTTACAACATAAATTTTCTACTTTCGAAATGTCAAACATTGAATCTAAAATTTGTTTTTCATTTTAATGATCATCGACCAAGAAGTTATATAGAAAGATTTTATAAGTCAAATTTAAAATTATTGAGCAAGTTACTTTTCTATATGATCTTTTACAAAATCATATAGAAAATATTTTTATGACATTCGACCCATCCTAAACCAACATCTACTCGGTAGAGTGAACTGTTATTGTGAATAACTATGGCAGTTCTAAATTGTTTCTGCTCTATCTCTTGGAGATTTTTTCTGTCTTTTTATGTGGCTCAATAATTGCACAATGCAGACGTAGTTGTCAGATGATTTCAAAGTTTTGCTTCAAATTCAAAAGAAACTGTACACTAGACCGTACCACAAAAAAAAAGGTCGCCGCATTTAAGTCGGATCATAAAGTGTGATATATCGATGTCTCTTTTGACGCTGTAAATATGAAGTATTTTTTGTTTTTGTTGTATATTTTCTGTCATTGCAAGAAGTTTTTTTTTAAACTGAGAAAAGAAAAAATATATTTTTCAAACAACCTAAGATGTTGAATTAAATGATAAAGGTAATTAGTAAATTAAAGTTGAAAACATAAAAGTCTAACGGGTACAGTTTCTTTTGGTGCTCACAGTATCTTATACCTCATTCATACTCAACCCAAAAGTAGTTGTTTTAAAATTTCTTTAGTTTTCGATTGTCAAATTCCATACAAATAATAAGACCTGCTAACTTATCTTAAAAAAACAGAGTTAAGTGCTTAACATTAGTTATAAATGTCAAATTTATATGGAAGTATTTGTGATTAACGTTTAAACTTGGTTATGTTGGAAATAAGTTAATCGCCTTTAGTCGATAACCTAAAAAAAAAAGAAAACTATTAGTTTTGGGTTCAGTATGAATGGGGTATTAAAAAATTTTGCAATCTAGATGCCTTATTCTTCACTTCGTCAGTTCTGGAAATTTATAGGATCGATATTTCATTGCCTCCAAAGAAACGAAAGAAATTAATCCCTGCGTGAATAATCTTAGTCCCCAGTATGGATTCCTTGAAGAATGTGGGTTTTGCGCTTCAGAAACTAAGATTGGAGTAGTAATCGGTCATTGGGTCTGAATCATGTTACAGGTTGACAAGAATATTTAGCTTGTACTCCCCTCTTTATGCTCTAAGACCTCTAAATAAAATTAAAATTGAATCCAACACATCAATAAGTGTCGAGTATCAGATAAATTTTTAAGTATTAATACATAAACACATTGAATGAATTCACAGTTTAAGTTCTAACGTGCTATCTTTGTAAAATAGTATGATTTTTTAAATTTAACCCATAAGAAGTTGTCAAATTTACGATAAATGCTAATTTACTACTAAAAATACAATAGCATGAACTGTGAATACCCTCATTATAAAGTTACAGGAGCTTTACAAAACATATTTTTAATATAAAATTTGTTCCACAAACCTTCTACAACTTTATAAAGCGTTTATGAACTAAGGAGTTAAACTATATATGTTATAGAAGCTCTGTTCACATACTTTACCCAATGGGTACCTAATTTTATCAAAAAGCGTTTCTATTGTCAAAATTGTGTGCAAATTTTTGTTGTTTCGGGTAAATTTTATCTACTCCAGAAAATTGAGTTGCCTCGTTGATGATTGAAATCTTCCCTTTTCAAAATAAAGCGTTTTTTCTACTTTGCAGCAATTGTTGTCATCACTGTTAACAACGGTATGTTCCTTTGAAGCTACTTGTTGTTGTTCTTCGTCTTCAACCTCATCTCACCATCCTCATCATTTCTTTTTTGTTTTCTTCATCCTACAATAATAACATTTATATGGCTCTAAAGCAATCTAAACTTAATACTTAATTAAAAAAAAAAAAAAAAGTGCCAAAATATCTTTTAAAATGTTTTCCAAGAATACATTTTAAGCTTTTGTCGTTGTTTCTGATTTTCGTTTTGATTTGTTGTTTTGTATTTAACAAAAATATTTTTGCTATCGGTGTTGAGTTTTTTTTGTTGTTGATTAAATTTCAAGGTATGTGTTATTGACTGTCCCAAAAAAAAGCGGAATTTTCGGTGGGAATTTAAAATAAAAGTAACGGTTAGAATACATTGCTGGAAAGGTATGAAATTTGGAATTTCAGATAATATTTTTATAGTTTTTATGTCCAAATTCCTGGAAATTAGTCTGTATATGAGTTCTATATAAAAGAGTTTAGAAAATTTAAGAAGTTTAGAAATTTATGAAATTCAATTTAGCCAGTAGAAAATGGTCGAGCTAGTTTGAAAAATTCAGGTCCCCGAATTAAGGGAAATTCACATGTCTACTACACACATCTACTATTTCCCAGTATTGGTGATACGAATTGTCAAATTACCGTGTGGATCAAGCTTTAAAGCCCTATTAGCCATACGTAGACGTTAAGTGTGTCTCTCCTTATGGAAAATGCAATGAGCTAAAAGAGTATAGCTAATAGTTTTGTTCTTTTTACTCATTATTTTAGACTGAATCAGCTGATTCGTCACGTTACACTATGTTGCAAGATAATAGGCCTTTTTCTAATCACTGGATTTATTTTTGGATTTATTTTATTTTGCTTAAAAATCTAATTGAATTAACTAAATCCGAAACGGATTTATTTATTTTATAAATCCGTTTTGGATTTATCTTAATTCCATTCCTGTGCTCACATTTTTACAAAATTTAATATTTTTCTTTCACATTATATTAGCGCATAAGTATTAGATTTTGCTAAAAATATTAAATTTTGAAAATTAAATAACAAAATGTGGATCGTTTAACAAAATAAAATAAATCCAAAAATAAATCCAATGATTAAAAAAAGGCCAAATATTTTTAGATGTTGGAAACTTTAGAAACTCACGACTTTATGGAAATATTTTTGTAAGTTTAAGAAATTATTATTAAGTTAATAGAAAAAAGTCTGTAAAAAATTTAGTTAAAACTACTAAAAATTAGTTAAAAATTATGCTGCAGAAAAAAAACTGCTAAATTAGCAGATTATTTTTGCTATATGTTAGTAAGAAAGGAACAGCAAAAATAAAACTGTTAAATATACAGAATTTTAGTTATATTTGGGTTAAATTTTTGTTAATAGAAAAAAACAAATTAACCTGCTAAAATCAGCAAAAAATTTTACTAAAAGAGTAGCCTACAAAGTTACGAAAAAATTAAAAATTTTCCAAGTTTTTTTTTCGATTTTTTTTTAATGAAAATAAAAATCGAGCCTTTTGAGAACAGCAGTTTACAATTTTTTTTAGCAAATATTTCTGTTGATTTCACAGGATATACTGCGATTTGTATTCAAATAAATTTAGCCTAAAAATAAAAAAAATTTGGTAGATATAATTTAATTTTCTGCAGATTTTACAGTAAAATTTGCAATTTTTAGTTAACTTATGTAAATATAACTAAAACTCTGTAAATTTAACACTTTTATTTTTGCTGTACTTATTTTACTAGTTTTTAGCAAAAAAAAAATCCGCTAATTTAACATTTTTTTTCTGCAGCATCATTTTTAACTAATTTTTATTTGCTTTTTCTACTATTTTTACAGATTTATTTCTAGTGCCTTTAAAAGTTTTTGATAATAAATACTTTAAAGCTTTAGTATACGCCTAAGTATACGCTCTCATTTAAGAAGCAGTCTCATGTAATATTTTAAAATTTTGTATTTAGTATAAATTGTATTAGAAAATATACGCATTTACGCCTAAGTATACGCTCTCATTTAGGAAGCAGTCTCATGTAATATTTTAATATTTTGTGTTTCAAATAAAATTTAGTTTTGGAAAACTTTTCAACTTTTTGTCAAATGTATTAACAAATTTCTGTGTAGTTTTCTGTGTATTTTGTCAAATATTTTACAATTTTTTAGTTTACAATATTTTGCAAATTAAACCATTATTTCAAATATCAAATCCAAAATTCGTCTGGAAAAATAAATGTGGTTTTTTCAAATATAAACCGTTTTTTTGTAACGTCTTGGTCAAAATTTATGTTATAAAAGTTAAAGTGTTAAGTAAATTGGAAAAATAAATTAAATATCTGGTTAAGAACTCCTGGAACAATATACAAAATTCTTCAAAAATGTTTGTAACAAGGTAATTTAGCGCGAGATAGTCTAAAGCTAATCCTAAAACTAAATGGGTCGTGGGTTTAATAATTACTAATAAAAATTTAATTTAATATGTATTTAAACTAGCATTAGTAAAGTAGTTGTCATTAAAATTAAAACGCTTTTATAAAAAAAATCCAATTTTGTATTAGAAACAGCCTCCAGTTTTGTTGTAGTTTCAAAATTTAGGGCCTGTTTATCTATTACGAAAATACTCAAAACGATAGCATTTGACAATTACTTTCGTCAAAAATATATGGGGAACAAAAACAAATTTTCGTTACTATGCTTTCGTTTAGACAATTTTCGTAATACATAAACAGGGGCTTAAAGCTTTTTTCTTCCGTAAAAACACTCCATCTTAAGCTTTTTCTCCCATGAAATTAAGTTGTTTAGAATTTTTTGTGTGATTTTCAAACAATTACAAAGTAAAAATATAAACAATATTCGTGATTTCTGTGATTTTAAGTTTTTCTTTTTTGCTTTTTTCTCTCTTCTGTTCACAGTGTTTCGACATCAAAGATTTTAATTAGCGGCATACCGCTGCAAACGCGATTCGAAGACATCGAACCTCTTTTGAAGCCATATGGCATCGTTAAACAATGTGAGGCTGTTTCAAGTAAGGACCCACAAACTCAAACTGTTCATATAACATTCCTGAATAATGAACAAGCTCAAAGGTATATACATAAAATAATTTTAAATAAACAAAAAAAAAAAACAAAAATTACCTAAGAAAATGGCAAATTTTCAAAAAATACCTTTGGCAAATGTGAAAAAAAAAATTAATTCAGAAAATGGCAAATTTTAAATAAACAAACAAATTACCTAAGAAAATGGCAAATTAAAAAAAAAAAAACCTTTTGGTAAATGTGAAAAAAATAATTTAAAAAAATTGTATATGTAAGAAAACTGCTTTGGCAAATGTTAAAACAATTTTAATTTAAGGAAATCATCGATAATAATTTTTCAAAAATGAAAACTTGGTAATATTTAGAAAATTTTAAAAGAGGTATCAACTAGAGATGGGCACGTGAGCAGAATTTTGCGTGATTCACGTGAATCACGCGTGATCACGCGTGAGTTTGTGTAAAACCTTAATTTACTCACGTGAACGTGAGTGAGTGTGAGTAGAAGAAAATTGTTCGTGAGTGAGTGTGCGTGAGTAAAATTTTTGCGTAAGTGAGTGTGCGTGAGTCGAATTTTAACGACTCACGCTGTTTTTTGGGCTTTTTATTCATATTTTCAAGTAATTGTTTTAGGTGACTTTATATTTTTGGGTATTTTTAATACAAAATAAATGGCAAAATTTCATACTCGACTAGGGTTTCCCGGGAAAAGGGAATGAAAATCAAAAAGTATCAGTTTTTGGGTAACATTTTTTTATTTTGATTTATTTATTAATATATTGTAGAAAGTATTTAAGTCGTATTTTATATAGCACATCAATTTTAAGGATGAAAGAATGGAAATATTTAAATCAATGAATTTCGGTTTAAATGTATACTTTTTGTAAGACATTAAAAAGTTCTCTTATCAAGTAAAAAAAATCTATGCCAAATTAATTTAGGTCTTGTCAAGTTTCAAGCTAAAATATAATTTGCCAAGTTAAAAATACAGGTTTACACCGTTTACAAGTAGAATACGGGTTTATATGAATTCCATGCAAATGCATGTTTTTCTCGATAGTCCAAAACTAATATTTATCCGAATCATCAAATTTAGAACAAAATGGCATCGATTTGTAATTGCATATTTTGTTAAAAATGCATGTTTTTGCATATTTTGATTTTAAATGCATATTTGGTGCGTTTTTAATGCATATTATGTCCTTTTTAATGCATATTTGTGCATATTTTGAATTTTTAGGAGCATTTTTTATTTTGTAAAAAAATATAAAAAATTGAAATTTTCATATTTTGATTCAATCAAAATAAAAACCTTATTGACCTATGGAAAATTTCCGAGTTGTGTGTCTGTTTGCAAAATAACTACCCAAGAAACATTTTTACGGACTCTCCGGCACGTACGGATTCATGAATCCGGCTTTTACGGAACGTTAACTGTCCGTAATGTACGTATCCGTCAATGCTTGTACGTATACGGAACATTAACGGACCGTATAAATGGATTTTCGAACACAATACGTTTTAACTCCGTATTGGTATATCCGTTTCCGTACCTTTAAATACGGATTTCATTGGTTTGTTTACAAAATAAAAAATTTTTGTTAAGTCTGTGAAAGTATTATAATGGGAATATATGGAGAATATCCAATAGAGGGAATTCTTTCTATAACACCATTAATCAAACAACATCAAGTAACAAGGTAAGATCTATGAAACTTAATGTTTCACAATGTTTTGTGTATAACATGTGAGAATTTGCATCGTGTACACAGTCAATTAAACCATAACTAATTTATTGTCTCTTTTCCATATAGATGTTGGATTTTACTCCGGGTCGCTAAGCGCTGGATAGATAGGTAGACCGAGCTGGATGTGCTAAATATTGTAATTATAAATAATAATTATTAATGAATTTATAAAAAAGAAAAAAAAGTACTTTGTATTGAAAATAATAAACATACGGTCTATTTTTTTTTAAAAATCGGTAGGATATGGACAAGGAAATACTCCGTTATTACACGACATAACGGTCCGGAAACGGTCCGGCATTGACGGACTTTCAGCAGACTAGTCCGTTTTTTACATGACATAACGGTCCGTAAACGGTCCGTCATTGACGGACTTTAAACGGACTTGTCCGTTTTTAACACGACATACCGGTCCGTAAACGGTCCGTCATTGACGGATTTTCAACGGATTCGAATCAGTTTCGATGTTCCTTATGTTCCGTTTTCTGGTCCGTATACGGATCCAGAAAACGGTACGTATACGGAGTTGGATTCCGTTTATGACGGACCGAAAACGGTGCGTAAACGGAACGAATTGTTTGTTGGGTAACTTAATTAAATATATTTTTTAGTGTTAAAGTGCATTATTTTTGAATGAATGGTATGTATATTTGATCTTTTTATTTGGTAGATGAATATTTTTAGTTCGATTGGAAAAAAATTTTTTCCTGGGGATTCCCGTCAAACTTTTTTCGGGAAATACCGCCCGGGAATTTTCGAACCCCAACCCTATACTGGGCACATTTTCAAGTTTAATTTTTCTTAATTTTTTAATATTATTTTGTTTCGTGAAATTGCGTGATCACGCGTGAGTGTGACTGAAAGTTCAATTTACTCACGTGAGCGTGAGTGAGTGTGAGTAGTAATTTTTTTGTCGTGAGTGATTGTGCGTGATTAGAATTTTTTTCTCGTGAGCGTGAGTGAGTGAGAAATGTCGTGCTCTAGTTTCATTTCTAAGATCCACAAATATTCAGATATAAATTTTTGTCTCTCTTGGTTTATGATAACCTAGTCCCAGGTATGGCCAAAGATGGGATTTTTGTTATAAATTTTCAAAACTCTAGTTTCGAGCTTTTTAAAAATTTGTTCAAGAAAACATAAAAAAGTGGTCAACGCATAGGGGTTTAGTAAATACACCTTAAAGAATAATTCTACTGGAAATTACACATATCCCTCTTTTAACTTAACAGTGACGGCGTTTTAAATTTGAAAATTTTAGAGAAAAGTGTGATTTTGGCCAATAATTTAGATAATGGTATTAATTTTTGTATTTTTAGCTAGCTGTAACAAAATCACTTCCGATTTCTTTTAATCCTGATACAAGAAATTGTTTTCCGAAAATTTTGTAAAACTCCGACAACGTTAACCCTTTCTTTACCAAGGTCAAAGGTGAAATTTTTGAAATTTTTCGATTTTTCCTGAAAGTATAACAAAATAATGTGTTGTTTCTTGCGGAATTTGGTGAAAGTTGTCCAAATAACTCTGTTAACACCAAATTTTATACTTAGGGTGGGTGCGAACTGGCTAAATAAAACCTAAACCAAATTCAGGTTCCCAAATTTCTATGAAAATTGAAAAAGTTTTAAAAAAAATTTTTAAATAAATTTTAAACCCTTTTGTCAATTTGTATTTAGTTTAGAATATATTTGGCCACCTCGCACAGGGCTATAGTAATAAAGAATTAGAAATTAACTCTTATAGGCACCATAATATCCATTTTGCCCTATTTAGAACATATTGCTTCCACCACATTGAATATCTAATAAAACGTGAAAAATTGCGAATTTCAAAAAAATCTGAAACACGTGTTCACTTAAATCGACTATAGATTATGATACGTAAGTTTGACATTTCAATCACAAACATCTCCGTACAAGAGCAAAACATTTTTTTTGTATAGAATATCCTTGAAAATAGGACATGTCTGTCATGTTATATACACCGCTGGACTCGCCTCAAAAAACAGTTCATATGATACCCATATTGATTATGTTGTCTTCAGCTTCAGATATTGCAGTTATTACTGCAATTGCAATTAAAAATGACTGCAATTGTAGTTAATTCAAATGCAGTTGCAGTGTACACTTTTTTAACTACAATTGCAGTAAATTCTCTGAGTGTAATTACACACTTAACTTGTAAATTAAATTTCAATGGTTTTAGATCTGCTAATTTATCACAAAATAACCAAAACTTAGTTTTTAATAATAGTTTTGGCTGTTAAATTTCTATGGAATTACAATAACAATGATTAGTGATTAGCTCTTGTTATTTTTTTAGAAAAGTTACCCAACCTTATTCAAATCTGAAGAAATTATAGTAATTTGAAATAAAATTAAAGATTTAAAATATTTTTTTTTAATTAGTCTATTAATTTTTAAAAATTATTTAAAAACAACCAAAAACTGTGATAGTGCTTTCAAATGCAATAAAAAAGTTATAAAATTTGCAAATTTAACACAAAGCAACAAAATTACTTTTGGTGTTGTTGCTTTACAAAGCATACATAAATGTTATTTTCAAATTTCCTTGCACGTTTTATTTCATTTGTAGATACTAGGTAAGAAATATAAATTTTAATAGTTGGCAACGCAGGCCATATAAAGCCGCAAAGTTTACAACATAAACTCTCATAACCGTTTCAACTCATGGGATACATTTTGAAATAGTTTGCGATAGTTTTATTTTTAAATTCAACAGTTTTTTATATAAAAATGCTTTTATAATAACAAAATTTTAATAATTTCGATTAATTTTATTGCAACTAATGCAATACATTATATATCAATTAATTTATAGAAATATATTTAATAAGAGGCTATAAACTGCTTCAAAACAGATATAATTCTTTACAGTTATTTTTTTAACAATTACATATATTATACATTCTAATATCTTAAAAACATTTTCAATTTCGTACCTAACTTAAAATTTTTTTTAACATTTTTCTTCTTTCAGAGCTGCTGCTGGTTTAAACGGTGTTGAATTCGAAGGTACCAAATTACACGCCGAACAGTTAGATAAAAGTCAACGTCGCACTCAACGTAGTCAACGTAATCCATATCCCGGTATGCCAGGTCCCGGACGTCAAGCGGATTTTCCGCTACGTATATTGGTACAAAGTGAAATGGTTGGTGCCATTATTGGCCGTCAAGGTAGCACCATACGTACGATCACACAACAATCACGTGCTCGTGTCGATGTGCATCGAAAAGAGAATGTTGGCTCACTCGAAAAAGCCATAACTATATATGGTAATCCCGAAAATTGTACAAATGCTTGTAAACGTATATTAGAAGTTATGCAACAAGAGGCCAATGCTACAAATAAAGGGTAAATTGTGTTTAAAATTTTCCTAAACTAAATGTATTTCAAATTTATCTAATTTTATTTCCAATTTAAGGGAAATCTGTTTAAAAATTCTGGCACACAATAATTTAATTGGCCGTATTATTGGCAAAAATGGCAACACTATTAAACGTATTATGCAAGAGACCGATACAAAAATAACCGTCAGTTCCATTAATGACATTAACAGTTTTAATTTGGAACGTATTATTACTGTTAAGGGTGCCATTGATAATATGTCACGGGCGGAAAATCAAATCAGTTCCAAACTGCGTCAAAGTTACGAAAACGATTTACAAGCTATGGCCCCGCAAAGTGTCATGTTCCCCGGTCTACCTCCTATGGCCATGATGTCAACACCTGGCAATGGTATGCTATTTAATCCTAGCATGCCTTATGCACCCTGCCCCGGTTTCCCAATGTCGAAGACACCAGCCGCTGTTGTGCCACCTGTCTTCCCCAATGATATGCAGGAAACTACATATCTCTACATACCCAATAACGCCGTGGGTGCTATAATCGGTACTAAAGGTTCACACATACGCAGTATAATGCGTTTTTCGAATGCTTCATTGAAAATTGCCCCATTGGATAGTGATAAACCAGCGGAACAGCAAACAGAACGTAAAGTCACCATTGTGGGTACACCGGAGGGACAATGGAAAGCTCAGTATATGATTTTTGAAAAGATGCGTGAAGAAGGTTTTATGTGTGGTACAGATGATGTTAGATTAACTGTAGAAATTTTAGTGGCTAGCTCACAGGTATGTTAAAGAATGTAAAATTACTGTAAATTTTCTTACCTTAAAAAATTTCGTATGGAATGAATATTCTTCGATTTTGGATTTTCTAACAAATATACGATTAAAAACTTTTGGTACCTTTTAAAATTATAGGTTGTGTAGGTTTAATTTTCGATTTAGGCAACGGACATTATCCCGGATTTGGGACATAACCAAAATGAAAGATGGGACTATGACCGAAATGTTAAAGCTCGCAATCCAAAGAAGAAAATAGATTTAAAGCCTGTCAGGAAGATTTTTGGCGAATTTTTTTATGTGTCTAATGACCAAACTGGGTCTTAGTACAAACATTTTTTCATGAGTGTAGCAACGAATCGCTTACAGCGGTATTCAAAATGAAAATTTAGCATAGTTTTAAGATGAGTTTTATTTATAATATTGTTGGTTAACTCATTCTAGTATTGTTGCTAAATTCCTTCTAATGTTCTGTTATCAAACGCCAAAAAACAAAAAATTCCATTCACAATAATAATACAGCCTTGTATTTTCAAACACAGGGTTGGTCTTAATCGGTGTGCTAAGAAATCATTTTGAATAAACTCTATTCTAACAATCTGCTAGACCTAAAAAACATTCTAGTTAACAGCTCGTTGTGTGCGATGTATAAGAAGCTACTAACTTTTCATTTTGAATACGGGGGTTAGAGTATAAGCACAATGCAAAGGTCCCCGATTTTAACATACAATTTGACAATTCCGTTCACCGGTTTACGTGATAAAACCTATTTTATTTTCTCAACGGATTTCGTATTTTCTTATTTTTACACTCCGATTATTTTACTAATGTTGCCACGTTTTCACACAATCACTTCACAAACAAACGTGGGCGCTGTGGTGTAATGGTTAGCGCGTTGGACTGTTACACGTGAGGATGCGGGTTCGAGCGCCAACCTAGGCAACATCAATTTATGAAAAATAATATGTATGAGTTTTTTCCTATCCCTCATACATATCGCAGCGTCCTCCTTCGGTGTTCCCATAGCACTTAACCCCACCGAAGTAAAATAATATAAAAAGTAAATGAACTAAAAAGCTTCAACAAAGTTCGCCAAATCACCATCAGATGGCGCGCAACAACTGTTCTAAAAATCAACATCTCGCGCAATTACAGTGTTGCCATATTTGAAGCACTTCATCTTTCACTACCTTCCACTTATTCTCTATCCCCTTTCCAAAGGAAGCAACACGTCAATTAATAGGAAGAATTTCCTGAGTGTTGCTTCTCTTAAAAAAAAAAAAAAAAAAAACACAAAAAACATATGATTTCAATACGAGTATAGAAGTATAGAAGGATTACAGGTTGATTTCGACATGCACATTCATTACTGACAGCAAAGGATTTAACTTTATACATTTACGAAATACATAAAAAACAGCAATAACACAATAACACTTTCGCAGTATTTCATTCTAACTAATGTCTAACAACAACAATACGTTGGAATGTGGCAAGAAGAAAAATATAGAGGACTGGACTTTATATACATATGTATGTTCTCTGGTGTAGGCGTCTTGTAAAATGCCCAGTTTTTCAGATTCCGTTTGTTGTTTCCATTTTTTTCGTCACGATTTAAGATTTCTTAGGGAATTAAATGAAAAAGTTAATTCCTTCAGGGAATTAAATGTACATGGGAATGAATTCCCAGGGAATTATTATTTCCCAGGGAATTAACCCTCTAATGCTCTATTTTTTGATTACGATAATATTTAAACTATATATTTGGCGTTGAAAATCTACTATGGAACAAATATTAAAATTTTAATTTATCGCTTTATTTAGGCGATATAGCACAACAAAGGTTGAAGATGTATCTAGAAACCCAGTAGTCAAATAATTTCGGTTTTTGCTATAAATAACACTATCAGTAAAATAAAATTACTTACCAAAAATTGTTGATCAATTGTTGTTATTTCAGAAGTTATGGCGATTTTCGCTTTATGAAAATTTCGAAATTTGGCAAATTTGGGACTAAACATCAATAGATTTTGACTTAATTAGTTCTGCTCACTACTACCTCTGAGTATATGCTCTGTGCTTAATTTCAAAAATCTGTTGGCTAGTTTTTGAGTTAGAGAGATATTCGTAAGACGTATCTTGCGGTTATCCTGTCAGTCCTGGAGAACATTTTTTAACTGATTTTACAATTAGAGACTCTATACTAGCTTTGTTATTATCGATAATGTACGCCGGATCGTAAATGTATTTTTGGCGATTTTTCAATTTTTTTTTCTTTTTTAAAATGTTAATTTTTTCAAATGTACTAAATGTTCACTTTATTCTCGCTTGAAAACTGTTCCCTATACAAAAAAAATGTTATTATTAAGTTTTCTATGTATATAATACAACTTATTTAATCAAATATTGTTATTTAGCCAAAAACTATTTAAAATCTGAAAACCGCCTTTGGGTTAATTCCTTGACCAAAAGTTGAATTAACTAGAATTGAATGAATGAATGAACTTTCCAATGCTTTCTCCATAGTTATGCTTCGCAGGAAGCAAAAATTACACTCAGAGCATGATGTCGGTAAAATTAACTGTAATTGCAGCTAAAAAAGTGTACAGTTAGTTTTACCGGCATAATTCTCTTAGTGTAGAACCGCGCAACACTTCTTATAATCATTAGTACATTTTCATTGGGTTTAAATTCATCTTTATTATATTTTTAATAATTTTATTTATTTTTAGATTAGTTTTTTGATCAGCGTTGCCACTTTTTCATTCAAAAATTCTACAAATTAAGCGAAAAACAGTGTTGTAATTTGTAAAAGTCTATATAAATCTCGCGAATTTACGGGATTTCATTTGTATTGGGAATCTCAGATATAGATAGATAAATTTGGAATAAAATATAACTATTAATTTTTCAAACTAGTTATATAGTTATATTTTTTTTTCCAAATTTATCTATATCTGTAAAGTTTTTATTTTTAATAGTAAAAGGCTTTATTTTTGAATCATGTAGGTTGATAAACAGCATCCGGTTTCTAATTTATTCATTTTTACTAGCACATGCTGTAAATTTGCTTATTTAAAAATTTTAATTGTACATTATTGTTTTCTTCTACTGAACGGCAGAAAACAGGCTTTGAATTCAGTGAACTTATTTTATTTTTTTTTAATTCAGTGAACTTATTTTATTTTTTTTTTTTCAATTCAGTGAACTTATTATTTTTTTTGTAAATCACTGAACGTAATTTTATTTTTTTTAATTCACTGAACGTAATTTAATTTTTTTTTTAATTCACTGAACGAAAATGAAATTGAACGAATTCAGTAGTGAATTAATTCAGTAAGGAATTAATTCACTTTTTTCCGTTCGATTTATAAAATTGAACGCGTTCACCGGTGAATTAATTCATTTGATTTAATAAAAAGAACTATTGCAATTGAATTAATTTTGTGAATTTGTTGTTTGATGAACGAATTCAGTGAATTACTTAAGAAAAGGAATTCATTCAATTCTAGAGAAAATTGAATACGATTGGTAGTGAATTCATTCAAAAAGGAATTAATTCTTCAAAGCTCTGATTTTACTCGGCCCAAAGAGTAGATCAAGGATGGAAGGTTCGTTACAAGCCCCAGAATAGGGATGTCGTAATTTTCACATTATTTTAATATTTTGTTCTTTGTCCACCAACGACGTTGCCGAATTTTTGATTTATAAATACCGCAAAAGAATATTTCGGCCATAATCTAAATGAAAATAGTCGTAACACATTGATATTACCCGGTATTTTGGATATTTGAAGAAAAAAATTATTTTTCGAAATAAAAAAAATAACAAATGCTTAGAGATGATACTTTTCCGATAAAAATTAGTGCCAACGATATAAGAGATGACAAATTTAGCTCAAACTCTATGAGATTCCTATTTCGTGTAGATGTGCCTATAGATATTACAAAATATCAGATTTTGGTATCTTTGAAAAATCCTTGATTTAGTAAAAATATAGATCTTTTTACCCCTTTCAGACCCAACCAGCTGCAAAGATTTATTGATTTTGTAACTTTAGGGTAAAATGGTATTAAAACTATTAAAATTTCCTGATGTCAATTCATATTTTATGAAATATAATTTAGGTAAAAGTATAATTGCAATTTTTTTATCTAAGTAAACCTATTAGTATTGTAAATATTTACAACTTTAAGAGAAAACATCACATCTTACAATCGTGTATGCTGGTTCTCAAAGGGTTCATCTCGCACACAGAGACATCAGATTTATGCCGATAACCGAAATTGTTGCCAATTGATTTCTGTTTTCTAAATTGACTTTTAGAATTGAAGCATTTTGATATATTTTGTAATTTTGTATTTGTTTTAATTCCAGGTTGGTCGTATTATTGGTAAGGGTGGGCAAAATGTACGTGAACTACAACGTGTCACCGGCAGTGTTATCAAATTGCCCGAACATGCGCTGGCGCCACCATCGGGCGGTGATGAAGAAACACCCGTACACATAATTGGTCCATTCTACAGTGTACAGGTAAGTAGAAAATAATATTTAGACAAAAAAATGTTGTTCCAGGGTAAAACAAAATTGCTTAAATCCATATTTTACAAAATTTATTTTAGAAGGGTGGGTGCGAACTAGCTAAATAACATCTAATGTAAATTCAGGTTTCGAAATTTCTATGAAATTTAAACACTTTTACTTGGAAATATATTTTAAACCCTTTTGTCAACTTGTATCTAAGTAGTTAAGAATTTATAAAGCCACCTCGAACATGGTCTATGGGCTGGTTTAATAATCAGAACTAAGAACGATTTTTGTCTTAAATATTACTTAAATAAGAAATTTTGTTTGAAAATTTCTTTATTTCAATTTTTCATTAAAAAGTTAAAAAAATGCTGAATTTTGACAAATTATAAATATTAAAAAGAAAAAATTAAAAAAGGAGATGACAATCATCTATTTGGGAATACACTGTATCCAAATAACTTCTTAGTATCACTTCTAGAGCAATACTGCCTTAGAAGCAATAATTAAGTGATTTTTTTAATGTTATTCAGAATCACTTCTAAAAAAGCTGAAACAATATACTAACGCATACTTTGTTAGCACTGAAAGGAGTAGAATAACTTCTAAAATGGCAGTAAAAATACCTTAACGGATAACTTGGAAGTAGTAAAAGAAGTAGTTTGTAAGGGATGACTTCCATTTTTTTTTTGCTGAGAATAAATATATTCTCTAAAAATTTAACGCCTATAAGCTTTTCTTTTCACAGTGGTGAATATTAAAATATCAGGAATTGGATGCAGATGTATACGCGACGTTAGGATATGTAGGATTTTGGATAAATAAGACTTCTTCCAAAGAAATTGTTTCTTCATTAAAGGCACATCTACACGGGATAGAAAACTCGGGAGATTTTATGAAAATGCAGCTCTGTCTAAGTCTACGAAATGCAATCTCTAGATCATTGACAATTGCTGTCATACACAAGTTTTTTAATTAATAACAATTTTTAAAGTGTCTTGTAACATTATTGAACGTTTTAGTTGTTTAAATGCACTTTTTGGTATTTGGAGAAAAATTATTCTTTGAAATACAATAATTTTAAAACAAATTCTTGATAACTAGAGATGGTGCTTTTACGATCAAAATTAGTGCCAACAATATTAGAGATTTCTACGCGATTTCTATCCCGTGTAGATGTGCCTGAACGACTTGAAGAAGAAATTGTGAATTTTCCCTGTTCTTTCCTACATACATTTTAATTTGTATTAAAGCCTTAAGTTGGGCGCCATTAATGACTTGTCTTTTTTATTTATATTGACTTGGAATACCATTTTCACCAGTAAAAATCAGGATTATAATTATTCCATTCTAAAAAATTTTTTAGTCTGCTCAAAGGCGTATTAGAGCAATGATGTTATCTACAAATCCTCCACCCGTAACCAAAAAACAAAAAGCTGCCAAAGAACAGCAACAGCAACAAGTTGCTCAAACTTCCTCAGGTAGTGGGTCACAACAACAGCCACAACAGCCACAACAACCACCACAGCCACAACAGCAGCAGCAACAGCCACAACAACAGCAGCAGCAACAACAACAATCATCACAACAGCAGCCGCAACAACCGCAACAACAGGGTGCGAGTACAAATCAGTAAACAGAGAGGGAGGTAAAAAGCATTTATTAATCTATTTTTTATTTTTAAAAACTATTATTAAAAGATACTTTTTGTTTAAATTTAAAAAACTTACGCCCCTCTACTGCAAGAAAACGTAAACTCGTCAAACCTCGTTTTTAAGTAATGTTTAATTTTTTTCTCCCCCCAACCAGTCCCGCAACATAAATTAAAATTTCATTTTTTTTTTTTTAATCAAATTATCCGAAAACGAAATTACTGAAATGTGTAAATTATGTTCTTTAATAATTTCAATATAAATTATACAACAAAATTTCAATAAAACCTTACGAAATTTTTTCAAAATTATATACAATTTAAAAAAGAAAACCCAAATTATAAATTCTTTTTAATGAGTTTTTAAAGGATTTTTTGGAACACTCCCCCATTAACAGAAGCTTACATTTGTTTTTTAACTTGGCATCACTGAAAAAACATACCATAATATACACTGAAAGTAAATTCAAGATATACAAGTTACCCATAAATGTTTAGTAAACTTAAAAATTAAAATAAATTTTTTTTAAATTTTCATAAAAATTACTATAACAAAATAATCTGGCAACTCTTAACTGGCTTATAGATTAAAAAATAAAATAAAACAAGCTTCGTTTATAGTAAACCCCTACAAAAAAGTTTGCTTAATAAAATTCTAAAATATTACAGAAACAAAAAATATTTCGACATTTTTTCAAAAATAAATATGATATATAATTTTTTGTATAAAAATGTACCACATAAAAAAAATAATATTACCACTAAACATTTAAACATTTATGTTGACCAAAATCTATAGAAACAAAAATACTATCCAGAAACAAAAATGAGCCTGTTCGTGGAAATGTATCTGAGGTTCAGCTGTGATAAGTTTGCGATTCTGATGCAAATCAGCTGAGCATCAGCTTTTTTTGTATAATGCAAGCTTCATTTCTGAACAGGCCTAATCTAATTTTAAACAAAAACTAGAAATCTTATAACAGAAAAATAGTTTTAAGCTCTAAAGAAATAACAAAAAAAAAACAATCTGGCTACATTTTCTGAAATTTGTTTGCAATGTTGCAAAAAAATAATAACAATGGGCAAAATTATATAGCACCAGTAGAAAAGTTATAATAATTAAATTAAAGACTAGGTAAAATTTCTTTAATAATTATTCAAGAAAAAAATTAGAAATCCTTTATTTTTCCATATTGCAGTCAGCTTAAATTTCGAATTGTAATATACATATAAAATTTACCCAGTTTGCAATTACAACACGCTAGAAAATGGTTGCAAAATATTATAAAATAGGCTCTACCCATTTTATTGCATAAATTATGAAAAAAAACTTATGAAAGTAAAAACTTGGTTAGTTTTGCTAAGATTCTGTGCAATGTATACAAAAATAAATTGGAAAGAGTCTATTTTTATCAATCCTTTTTATTCTCTAAATATTGTTGGATTTTATTCTCTAAATATTGTTGTCCTGAAACTTTGTTAACCTTACCAAGTTTGTATATAACTAATACAGTTAAATCGGGTCATGCCTAACTTGATTGTTTACCTTTTTTAAGTGTAGAATCCTTTTAAATTATTTTTTTATCAAATTTCTCGAAAAATTTAAAATTATTATTTTTAAAACCTTTTAAAATTTTTAATGTTTTTTATGAGATTGGGGAATTATAATTATTATAATTTATCTTACGATGCTATGTAAATTTTGCTCACATTTAAACCTAAAATAATAATGCTGATTCCTATAGGAATCTTAAAATCTGTCATTTTTAAAACAGAATAAAAAAACAAAGTGTTTGCCTTAAAACGGTGCTGAAATGTTAATTGATTTGTTAAATGTATTGTAATGTTTTTTTACACAATCATATTATTTTGTTTATTTTTTTTTTATTATTAAATTTGTTAAAACAACATAGAATTATATTAAAATAATTAAAGCAATAGAACCCACAAATATATTAAATACAACCAAGAGACTAATAACCCCAAAAAGGAAAGTTTTACAAAAATGTTATAAGAAAAACAAGTATTAACAAAAAACAAAGAACTAAATTTTTAAAACTTTCCCTTTTGTTAGTCTATTGTAACTTAACCATATCCCAAGAGCATTAAACAATCAAATCTAAATATTTACAATAGCCTTTTTGTTTTACAAATCATATATAAACTCCATTTTATTGTTTTTTATAAATATTTTTATTTTTTTTTATAAAATACTTAGAGTAAAGTAGTTTCCGTTGTTAAAAACAAAAAAAAATGAAAAAAATAATTCCTATTATTTACAAGATTTTTATACATTTTTTTAAATATAGAGTAATAAATATTATTTAGTTTAAATTATAAATTTAAATATTAGCTCAAGTTTTGTTTTATTTAAAAAAAAATGGCACTTCAATAATAATGAAAATAATATTATAAACAATTTTAATTTTGGCTAACAAAAAGAAAAAAACACAAGCAAAATTCAACAAACATTTCGGCAAATTAAAACAAAATTCTCCCCAAAAAAAATTAACAACGTTTTGGCAACTCTAAATTTTTAACTAAAATTACACTTACAAAAAATCGTATGTAGTTTTGACTCATTTATAAAATAAATAAAAAATCAATTGTTTTTCCTTTTGCATTAATATATAAAAAAAATAATAAATAAAATCTAAAATGAAATGAAAAAAAGTAATTTAAATACCTCAATGTAAGTGCATTATCTTCTAAACATTTAAAAGAAAGAAAAAAAGTATTTAATATTAAAAATGATATAAAAGAAAATATAAAAGAAAGTTTATATTCAATAATAAAAAACACTTTAAAAATTGCACGAAACTAAAATTTCTGCAAAAAAGTAATCTTTGATTAAATAAAAAATATATAAAATCATATCAATTAAACAGCAAAAATTGTAAAATATATGAAAATTGATTACTTTTTTAAAATAAACAACAAATAATAACCGGATAAACATGAACTAAAGTCTAAACAATGAGAATAAAATTAAACCTTCTTGAATTGACTTTAGAACTAAATTAAAGGCAATTTTTAGAATCTAATCAGAATATATAAACAAGAAATATTATATAAAAATATTTATTTAATTTCAAATACTAAATATTCCTATTCTCACTTTCACCATTCACCTAAGTTTTTGAACCTCATTTTCTGCTGAATAATACAACTGTTTGCATTTTGTACTTTCCGAAGCTCTTTACAATAAAGAAATATTGAAAAATCAAATACAAAATTTGGGAAACATTATTACCACACGGTTGAAAAGAGCATCCAAAATTTGGGTGAATGGTGGAAGTGAGAATCCGAATAGATACACTCATGCTGAAATTAGTAGATTTTTTGTTGCTAAATAATAGCAAGATAAGAACAGCAAAACTAAAACTGTTAAATTTACAGAATTCTAGTTATATTTGATTTAACTTTTAGTTAATTAAAAATGACAAATTATATTGTAAAATCTGCAGAAAGTTTTGCTAAATATTAGTAGACTAAATATTGCGAAAACAAAATTTTGAAAATAAATTGTAAATTTTCCAATAATTTTAAATCTTTTACAATCTATTAAAAATTTATTTTGGTTTGTAATCAATAATTTGATTTTAAAAAATCTGATGGAGATTCTAAAAATGTAAGATAGTTTTAATGATTTTTACAAAACGGACCCTTAATATACATAGTCTCCAAATTTTTAATTTAAAAACTTAGGCAATATATACATACATCCTCAGAAGAATTTTGGATAATTTTATAAACAACCTATAAATTTAATAAATTATATTTTTCTCTATTTCTCTAAGTTATTGTTCCATTTCATTTCCATTTTTATATAAATTATAAAAGGTTTTACTTTATACAGCCAAAAACTCGAGAAATTTTATTAGGTTTTTGGCTTAAAATATAACAATTTATATAATTTATACAAAGACTTTGAAAGAGCTATTTTACGCAATCGCTGTAAAGATTTGGAATATATGTTGCTTGCAAGATATTGCGGCAATATCTGCCTTTCGATACTATGGCAATAAAAATTACCTTAAAATGTCGCGGATTTAACTTCCCGGCGATTTGGAGATACAAATTGCTCATAATGTCGCGGATGTGTCTTCCTGGCGATAATTTGATGATAACGAATGTCCAGAGGAATTGCTAGCGTATTGCCTTCGGGTGACAGTTGGTTCCGCAATACGAAAATTATTGCCAGCAATTCAATTTTCTTCCAAGCGATATGATCAGCGATTCTTCTTCGTATTTCCTTGCTAGCATTTATAAGCAAACATCTTTTTGAAATTGTATTTTGCCGATGCCAAGCATAATGTCCAAAAATTTTGAACCTGTATGGGCCTCTTTTGGGTATACTATAATATATATTAAAGCTTAATACTTAAAAACAGAGTTTTCGCTTAAAAAGTTTTGCGTGAAGTTAAGTTTAAAGACAATGCCTTTTAAATTGTAACAAAAGCATGGAATTTTCTTGTGATTGTGAAATGTTGTCGCTCTTAATAGATTTTATAACATTTTAAAGGCCTTAGAGTGCGATCATAGATATTTTCGTTACAACTAACATAATACTAGGCTTAAAGCTCACTTCACTCCATCAAACATCACTTTACTTCACCGAAGTATTTTACCACATATGAGGTTTAATTTTGTTCTCATGCTAAACTTACCGACAAAACACAACTTGAATTCGAAAAACCAGAAACATAAAAACAACAATGAACTGAAACAAAATTAAAAACTATGGTAGACAAAAGTGAAATTCATATAACCCATTAATAGGGCATTTACATTGCAGACATGGCAATAATTTTGCAAATTTGACTAGATTACCCATACAAAATAAATTTAATAACCTGTTGTGAAGCGGTGAAAAATTACTCTTCACTCATTTAAAATTAATGATAACAAATGAACGTTCTTCTCACTTCACAGCAGAACAAACCATTTTTAGAATTGGTAGCCTAGCAGATTATCGCATAATCTGAAATGTTTGCAACACTTTTTTTATTAACGCCAGCTATTAAAACTTAAAAAGCTCAAAATCTGTCGCGACTTGTCGTTTTTAAAGAAAAAAACCGCTTAGTTGTTTTCATTATTGTCAAACATAATCTCTTCAAACAATTAGTCACTGTCAATAATCAAGATTATTAAAAAAGATTAAAATCATAAACTCAATGTAAATACCCTATAAAGCAAAGCTGAAAATGAAGAAAAATTAAAAATATCAAAGCCAACTATTTAACATCAAAAAGGGCTTACAAATGTTTCTAAAACGCTTGGTTGCTATTGATTTTCCTTAACTACAGGTTAAATTTCTAATATTTAACAATAAAAAGGAGAACAAGTGAAGATGAAAAATCTAAGAAAATTGAGTAAAACTCTATCAAAACTAATAAAAAATTAAGAATTTACAGTAAAAATATTTATTTGGCTAAGAATTATAAAATTTGGTCTAAAATTTATAAAAAAACACAAATTCCATTAATCAGAAATAAATATTACCAACAACCCAAACAAAACACGGGTATATTCTGCATTACAACTGACCCTACAGTCAACATCTTAAAACTCTTACCTAAACAACAACAATAACCACGATCTACCCGCATAAACAAATACCACCTTAATACAAACAAAATTATAAATGAAAAACAAAAATTATATTAAAAACAACCAACAATCTTAACCAAGTTAATGAATTTAATACCAAATTGAAAAATTCCAAAAATTATTTCGTTTAATAATAAATAAAAAAATGTTAACGATTGGTTTAACATTAAAAATAATAATGGGTATTTAGTGTAAGATGTTAAAAACAAAATTAAGACATAAGAGAAAGATGAAAAAGGAAAGAAAGAATTTTAAATTATACTCCTTAATTTTTATGATAATTTTGGTTTAAAAAAAAAACTTAAAAAACAAACTTTTTAAGATAAAAAATACATTTTTTTTGTAAATAATAATTATTTACCAAGTAGGCGTACAACTATATATTTTTAAAAGGTATATATTTAAACAATTATACTAAAGTATAATTAAAAAAAACATATTTTGTTGAAACTTTTTTTAAAAAAGTAAGAAAAATTGTATTGAAAAGAAAAATTTTAAATTTTTTGAAAAGTATACATATAAATTTTGGCAGCATTATGATAAAAAAAAACATATTTTGGAAAAATTAAACTAAAACCGGTTTGAATGAATTTTAAAATAACAAAATTTTGCTCATTTTATTACTAAAAGTAACCGGTAAAAATTGTTAATTATGGGAGGCTATTTAAAAGAAAAAACGTTATTTTTTTACTTAAACTGCTTAAGAAAATAAGCAAAAAATCAGGATAAACTTTTCGTTTTTGGTATAACTATTGAAATGCTTTAAAAATTATTTGTTTTTATTTATTAATTTTGATATATTCAAAAAAAAAAAAAATCAAATTGAAAAGTTGTGCCAAGTACTGATGTGAATCTTAAATGAGGAAAAACGTGTGATAACTTTTTTTTAAATTAAATATTTATTTAATATAAATTATTTATTTTGTGTGTAGAACGTTAATTTTTTTATTAAAATGTTTTTAAAAACGAAACTAAAATTTAAGATATAAGCAACAAAATAACAACCGTTAAAAATAACAAAACGTTCTATAATTAAAAAAACAACAACTTATCACACAGGTCATGAATATGATAAAAAAAAATTATATAGAAAGAAACAGGAACAGCACATACTAATTTTATGTAAACATACTGTAAACTTTATGTATGGATTATTAACAACAAAAAAATATTGCTAACTTCACGCATTGAACATAACGAAACAAAAATACTGGTGTTAAGTACATTTAATAGTACACGCAAAGAAATTTTAGCTATCAATAGTGTTTTAAATCATTTACTTCTAAAAAAATCTTAAAATTATTAAATTTAATTTTATCACTTTTTGGCAAAAAAAATATGTACAAATTAAATTTCAAGTACAAAATTATTAAAGTATTTTTTTCGGGGATTTTTTCCAAATAAAAAATCTAAAAACAATTTAAAATTGAATATGGATTACAAAAAATAACGTTAAGCCTCTTTATTTTTATTGATTTTTTCTATTTTTGTTCTAAAAGAAATTATAAAGAGTTAAAACAAAAAAGCAACATCACCAACAATAGCCGCCTTGAGAAATAAGAGGAATATATGAAAGTTAAGATCATTTAAATATATGAAAATAGAACGATTATTTAAAAAAAAACTGCCATAATGAAAAGTATATAGAAATGAAAAATGGACGCAAACAATTGAAAGAAAAGCAAGAAAACTAATTGGGTAAAGAGGTGAACAAATAATATGCACACAAAAACAATGTTTAGCAATAATACGAGTAAAAAAGCTCTATACAAGTTCAAATTATATAAACTTTTATATTTTTCAGCAGAAATCCTATTAAATTTTACAAGTTTTTTTCTGAAATATGTCAAAATTTACATAATTTATACAAAAATCAGTGAAAAGAGCTTATTTTAAGCAATTTATTGGCAAACATTATTTTTGTGTGGGGTAATTAAACTCAAGAAAGAGAAAATTATTGAATTTAAATTGAACTAATATGATTTGTATTGATGGATTTAATAATTCTGTAATATGCTTTAAAACTCAAGAATTTTATAAAATATTTTAAATCCCATCAGTGTGACGTTTACGTGACTGCTATTTTTATGAGTCCGTGTACCGAAATACGCACGAAACAATAAATAAAAGACTCGTTTTTTGAAGAATTGTAAGTTCAGTTTAATTTCCACTTATTTACGATCTTTCTTGCCCAATATATTTAATTTTTGTTAACGAATACTTCCGGACTATAAAACAAAAAAGAAGAACAAACTAAATATGAAATATGGAAACAACAATTTCACAATAGTTTAAAGAATCTTTTTTAGCTAGTTAGCTAAGGTAAATTTTTTAAGAAAATCAAATATTAACGTTCTATAATATATTGAAACAACAAAGAGCCTTTTCGAAAACGCATCACTGCTCTGCACACTGTTGCCAACAAATTTACAAAAAAAAAAATGGCTAGATCAGATCCAAAAATCGCCAGAAAATCCCCAGATTTATAAACAGTGCAAAAATCTTGCGATGTTATCGCTAGGTTCTCCAAAAATGGTACTTGAAGCTACTGGTGTACGGTCTTTTTACTCAAAAATTTCTTGAATTTTTTCATAAGAATTGTTATGAATATTTAAATAATGAAAAGTTTTACGATTAATCTTCAAACTATGAATTCCGATTTTCATTGAAATTATATTAGTATTTAAAACACTCAATAGAGGGCGAAAAAGTACATGACCTTATTTTATCGAAATATGTACACGCAGAAAAAAGGGAACATTACCTAAGTGATATGTAATTTTACAACTACATAAGTTCCAAGTTAGTTTTATAATTTTCTAGTAAAATATATGTATTTTTGTTTTTTAGATATTTTTTACTAGAGATGTATTTATTTTACAAGGCTTGTATATACTATGTATTTTACAAAAAAAAAATACATATTTTACTAGAAAGTTGTAAAACTAACTTGCAAATTATTGGATAATTATATACAATAGTTCTTAGGTAATATTCCAATGTTTTTTCTGTGTGTATGTTTTAGAAAGTTTTTATAATAAAATCAATATGCTAATTTTATGATATGTTTCAACATAAAACTGGTTTTAAAAATTCATATTACGACTGATAAAAAATCGCTATAAATTTGGCAAATAGCTGCTCGGTAATTTTTCCCAATAGAGGCAAAATAAAATCGCTGGATCTGAGGAGAAAATCGTTGTTCTGGCAACAGTGGCTCTACATTTGATGGGCATTGCTTTGCGATGATGGTTATTAGCTGATGCCGATTCTTTTAATGCGTCAGCCATTTATGTGATTCGTCTGTGACATTTGTTTGCACATCACTGCTTTAGTGAATGCATTTTGAACATTTAACAATTGCAGAGTTAGGAGCTGATGCTCTTACGAACGCGTTGTTTTTCACATGCAAAGCAGTGATGCATTTCCGAACAGTTCTTATTTCAATAACATTTTCAAAATTACCCTACACGTAAAAAATAAAATATGTATAATTGCCGAAGTACTTCGGTAAAATACAACTTCAAAAGTTTTCTGCTAAGTTACACAATTCTTTAATTAAAATATAATATTTTTTAAGTAAAGTTACAAAATAAAAAACTTAGGTAATTTAACATATTTTAAAGTACAATCAAATGGAATGAGCCAGAAACTAAGGCAAGTTGACAAAAACTAAATATTGCTAAATCTATATGTATTTTTTTATTAACTTACAAAAAATACTTTTGAAGTTGTATTTTACCTAAGTACTTCGATAATAATACACTTTTTATTTTTTCCGTGTAGTTAACCAAGATAAGTTTACAAACAATCATATAATTAGTAAATTAAAAAAGGTTCTCTTAAAAACACAATAAATAACCATAATTTTATAAATTAGATACCGCTTTTTTCTTAAAAAAGCAACACTGCCGTTTACTGAAATTTTTTTAAAAAATAATCAAATTAAAAACAGAACCAAAATTGTCCTATAAAAAATATAAACATTTTTGAAAAATTTGATTTACAATACAAAAACTATATTAAAATAACAAAAAAACATATAAAAAACTTTCTATAAATTTTGAAAAAAACAATAAAAATAAAAACAATTTTTATAATAACATTAATTTTCTTAGACTTTAAGCATTTTTCTTGAGAAAAAAAAACACAAATAAATAAAATTAACAAGTTATAACGATAAAAAACTACATATAAAATAAAAAAAATAAATTAAAAAATAGTTACTAAAACCATATAATTATAGTACTATCAAAATAATTGGCTTAAATTACCATAAAAAACATAATAACTTGAAATTTAAACAATATGATAAAACAAAACTATAACTTACCTAAACAGTTTTTGGTTAAAATAACTATATAAAATTGGCTACAAAAACCAAGTAAATAAAAACCTAACTTACCTAAGAAATTTTGGTTAATATAATTCACAAAAATTGGCTTTTTTTTAATAAATTACGTATATATATATATCTAAAATACCTATCAAAGGTGTTGTAAAAATATCTAAGTAAAATTGGCTACTAATAATTGTTTATATATTTTATACAAAACAAATATTCAATATTATTTAAAAATAAAAGAATCTTTCTTTACATGTTTTCTTTATATTTTAATAAAATACAACGAAATAATTTTTTCTATTTGTTAAGAACCCATAAAATACCGTTAATTTTTTACTAAATACATAAAAAACATTAAATCAAATATAAAAAAGTTCAAATGTAATAGTTTATTTTTTAATTATCTTCAATCCTAAAACAAAAATATCCCCATATACAATTATACACCACCTTTTCTATAATTTAAGCTGATTTTTTTTAATATAATAGTTTTAAAAAGCGAAAGCATATTTTTATGTAAATATATTAAAAAATTTACATTTTGATGATGATTGAAAAACAAAAAACAATTAATTAAGAATTTCTTAAGCAAGACAGCGGTAATTAACTGGAGACTGAGCTACAACATTTTTTAAGTTACCGTTTTGTATTGTTTTTGTGATTCTTTTTTATTAAAAAAAAAACATTTCTAAAAAATAATATAACAATAAAATATTTTGATAAAAAATACCACATTTTTAAGTTGATGTAAGCATAACATATATTTTTTTAATTCTAAATTTTATCAATTTTTGTTTTTCATAACTTTTTACAACCAAAAAGTGCTAGCAACATTTTTAAAAAATATAATGTTAACATATCATTAGCATTCTATTTTAATTAAAATTTGTTAAAATTTTTATGGTTCTTTAAAGTTTTTTTTATTTATTTGCAAAAAAATATATCAATAACATAACTTGAAAGAAAAACAATTGTTTATAATTTTGACGATGCAAAAATTATCCCTTTTTTAATTATTCAATTTAAAATCCCCCACGTTTTGTGTTATTTTTTATTTTTCTTTATATTGAAGTATATATTTTTTTTATTTTACTCTTTATATTTTAAATATTAGTTTTGTTAAATTTTTTTATGTTTAAATATTTTTTTGTTGTATATTATTAAACGGTTTTCTTCTGTGTGATAGTAGTTTTTAATTTAAGCCGTTTAATATTTGCAAATTTTTTTAATACTATTTTTTTTTCGTTTTTACAAATTTATTAATAATATATTTTACTTTTACTATAATTTAACTTATGTAAGTTGTAAATCGTTTAAAAAGAAAAAAAATTAAGAAAAGAATAATTATTGTATATTTTATAAACAAAAAAAAAATACAAAAAGTAAAAATATTAATTTTTATTATATTTTTAATATATAATTATTTTATAATTTTAATTATTAATAATTTTTAAAGCATTAATAGTTTTTATCCAAAAATTAAGAATTTAATGAAAAAACATATTTTTGTTTTTTCAAAAAATGTAAAACTTTATATATTTTTTAAAGAAAAATATAAAAGTAAAAAAAAAACGAAAAACGAAAAAAATGCTGTTTTATTTATGAGTTTATAAGTTGGTATTATTTTATTTTAAATCATTTGGCACGTTATGTTTCTTAATTATGTTATGTTTCGTAATTTTTGTAATTTCCTCTCTTTTGAACAAAAAAAATTTTTTTTGGACAAAAAAATGAATGGACTATATATATACACTGTCTTTTTTTTTTGACCGAAAATTTGTGTTTTCTCAATTCCCCCCTCCCCCCAATATTACCAATATACTCAAATGAAAGGGCATCGGAGGGCCAATTGAACAGTATTTGCTTTCGTTTGAGTATAATTTTGACCAAACGAAAAAAATTTTTTTTTTGCCAAAATCATACACTGTCTTTTTTTTGAGCGAAAAAATTTTTTTTCTCAATTTCCCCACAATATTATACTCAAATGAACGGCCATTTCAAGGCCTATTAAACAGTATATAATTTTTTGGAAAATTCCGTGCAATGAAGTTTTCCTAATCGATATTCGTTAATTGAAAAAGGAGCTTGGCACTGAAAACCATTTTTATTGGATGCCCTATAAATTGCCAATATTATACTCAAATGAACGGGCATTTCAAGGCCTATTAAACAGTATATAATTTTTTGGAAAATTCCGTGCAACAAAGTTTTCCTAATCGATATTCACTAATCGTCATTTTTTTTTTTGTCTCGATATTCATTAATCGTCATTTTCTCAAAAACTAAAAGTAGCTTCGCACTGAAAAGCTTGTTTTTTAATTGCTTTTGAAATTTCCTTTCGTTTGAGTATAATTTTGACCAAAAGAAAAAAAAAATTTTTTTTGCCAAAATCAATGGACTATACACTGTCTTTTTTTTTGATCGAAAAATTTTTTTTCCCAATTTCACCACAATATTATACTCAAATGAACGGCCATTTCAAGGCCTATTAAACAGTATATAATTTTTTGGAAAATTCCGTGCAATGAAGTTTTCCTAATCGATATTCGTTAATTGAAAAAGGAGCTTGGCACTGAAAACCATTTTTATTGGATGCCCTATAAATTGCCAATATTATACTCAAATGAACGGGCATTTCAAGGCCTATTAAACAGTATATAATTTTTTGGAAAATTCCGTGCAATGAAGTTTTCCTAATCGATATTCATTAATCGTCATTTTTTTTGTCTAGATATTCATTAATCGTCATTTTCTCAAAAACTTATAGTAGCTTCGCATTGAAAAGCATGTTTTTTAATTGCTTTTGAAATTTCCTTTCGTTTGAGTATAATTTTGACCAAAAGAAAAAAAATTTTTTTTTTGCCAAAATCAATGGACTATACACTGTCTTTTTTTTTGATCGAAAAAATTTTTTTCTCAATTTCCCCACAATATTATACTCAAATGAACGGCCATTTCAAGGCCTATTAAACAGTATATAATTTTTTGGAAAATTCCGTGCAATGAAGTTTTCCTAATCGATATTCATTAATCGTCATTTTTTTTGTCTCGATATTCATTAATCGTCATTTTCTCAAAAACTAACAGTAGCTTCGCACCGAAAAGCATGTTTTTTAATTGCTTTTGAAATTTCCTTTCGTTTGAGTATAATTTTGACCAAAAGAAAAAAAATTTTTTTTTGCCAAAATCAATGGACTATACACTGTCTTTTTTTTTGATCGAAAAAATTTTTTTCTCAATTTCCCCACAATATTATACTCAAATGAACGGCCATTTCAAGGCCTATTAAACAGTATATAATTTTTTGGAAAATTCCGTGCAATGAAGTTTTCCTAATCGATATTCATTAATCGTCATTTTTTTTGTCTCGATATTCATTAATCGTCATTTTCTCAAAAACTAACAGTAGCTTCGCACCGAAAAGCATGTTTTTTAATTGCTTTTGAAATTTCCTTTCGTTTGAGTATAATTTTGACCAAAAGAAAAAAAATTTTTTTTTGCCAAAATCAATGGACTATACACTGTCTTTTTTTTTGATCGAAAAATTTTTTTTTTCAATTTCCCCACAATATTATACTCAAATGAACGGCCATTTCAAGGCCTATTAAACAGTATATAATTTTTTGGAAAATTCCGTGCAATGAAGTTTTCCTAATCGATATTCGTTAATTGAAAAAGGAGCTTGGCACTGAAAACCATTTTTATTGGATGCCCTAAAAATTGCCAATATTATACTCAAATGAACGGCCATTTCAAGGCCTATTAAACAGTATATAATTTTTTGGAAAATTCCGTGCAACAAAGTTTTCCTAATCGATATTCATTAATCGTCATTTTTTTTGTCTCGATATTCATTAATCGTCATTTTCTCAAAAACTAAAAGTAGCTTCGCACCGAAAAGCATGTTTTTTAATTGCTTTTGAAATTTCCTTTCGTTTGAGTATAATTTAGACCAAAAGAAAAAAAAAATTTTTTTTGCCAAAATCAATGGACTATACACTGTCTTTTTTTTTGATCGAAAAAATTTTTTTCTCAATTTCCCCACAATATTATACTCAAATGAACGGCCATTTCAAGGCCTATTAAACAGTATATAATTTTTTGGAAAATTCCGTGCAATGAAGTTTTCCTAATCGATATTCGTTAATTGAAAAAGGAGCTTGGCACTGAAAACCATTTTTATTGGATGCCCTATAAATTGCCAATATTATACTCAAATGAACGGGCATTTCAAGGCCTATTAAACAGTATATAATTTTTTGGAAAATTCCGTGCAACAAAGTTTTCCTAATCGATATTCATTAATCGTCATTTTTTTGTCTCGATATTCATTAATCGTCATTTTCTCAAAAACTTATAGTAGCTTCGCATTGAAAAGCATGTTTTTTAATTGCTTTTGAAATTTCCTTTCGTTTGAGTATAATTTTGACCAAAAGAAAAAAATTTTTTTTTTTGCCAAAATCAATGGACTATACACTGTCTTTTTTTTTGATCGAAAAATTTTTTTTCTCAATTTCCCCACAATATTATACTCAAATGAACGGCCATTTCAAGGCCTATTAAACAGTATATAATTTTTTGGAAAATTCCGTGCAATGAAGTTTTCCTAATCGATATTCGTTAATTGAAAAAGGAGCTTGGCCCTGAAAACCATTTTTATTGGATGCCCTATAAATTGCCAATATTATACTCAAATGATGGGGCATTTCAAGGCCTATTAAACAGTATATAATTTTTTGGAAAATTCCGTGCAACAAAGTTTTCCTAATCGATATTCATTAATCGTCATTTTTTTTGTCTCGATATTCATTAATCGTCATTTTCTCAAAAACTAACAGTAGCTTCGTACCGAAAAGCATGTTTTTTAATTGCTTTTGAAATTTCCTTTCGTTTGAGTATAATTTTGACCAAAAGAAAAAAAAAATTTTTTTTGCCAAAATCAATGGACTATACACTGTCTTTTTTTTTGATCGAAAAATTTTTTCCGTGCAATGAAGTTTTCCTAATCGATATTCGTTAATTGAAAAAGGAGCTTGGCACTGAAAACCATTTTTATTGGATGCCCTAAAAATTGCCAATATTATACTCAAATGAACGGCCATTTCAAGGCCTATTAAACAGTATATAATTTTTTGGAAAATTCCGTGCAATGAAGTTTTCCTAATCGATATTCATTAATTGAAAAAGGAGCTTGGCACTGAAAACCATTTTTATTGGATGCCCTAAAAATTGCCAATATTATACTCAAATGAACGGCCATTTCAAGGCCTATTAAACAGTATATAATTTTTTGGAAAATTCCGTGCAATGAAGTTTTCCTAATCGATATTCGTTAATTGAAAAAGGAGCTTGGCACTGAAAACCATTTTTATTGGATGCCCTATAAATTGCCAATATTATACTCAAATGATGGGGCATTTCAAGGCCTATTAAACAGTATATAATTTTTTGGAAAATTCCGTGCAACAAAGTTTTCCTAATCGATATTCATTAATCGTCATTTTTTTTGTCTCGATATTCATTAATCGTCATTTTCTCAAAAACTAAAAGTAGCTTCGCACCGAAAAGCATGTTTTTTAATTGCTTTTGAAATTTCCTTTCGTTTGAGTATAATTTAGACCAAAAGAAAAAAAAAATTTTTTTTGCCAAAATCAATGGACTATACACTGTCTTTTTTTTTGATCGAAAAAATTTTTTTCTCAATTTCCCCACAATATTATACTCAAATGAACGGCCATTTCAAGGCCTATTAAACAGTATATAATTTTTTGGAAAATTCCGTGCAATGAAGTTTTCCTAATCGATATTCGTTAATTGAAAAAGGAGCTTGGCACTGAAAACCATTTTTATTGGATGCCCTATAAATTGCCAATATTATACTCAAATGAACGGGCATTTCAAGGCCTATTAAACAGTATATAATTTTTTGGAAAATTCCGTGCAACAAAGTTTTCCTAATCGATATTCATTAATCGTCATTTTTTTGTCTCGATATTCATTAATCGTCATTTTCTCAAAAACTTATAGTAGCTTCGCATTGAAAAGCATGTTTTTTAATTGCTTTTGAAATTTCCTTTCGTTTGAGTATAATTTTGACCAAAACAAAAAATTTTTTTTTTTTGCCAAAATCAATGGACTATACACTGTCTTTTTTTTTGATCGAAAAATTTTTTTTCTCAATTTCCCCACAATATTATACTCAAATGAACGGCCATTTCAAGGCCTATTAAACAGTATATAATTTTTTGGAAAATTCCGTGCAATGAAGTTTTCCTAATCGATATTCGTTAATTGAAAAAGGAGCTTGGCCCTGAAAACCATTTTTATTGGATGCCCTATAAATTGCCAATATTATACTCAAATGATGGGGCATTTCAAGGCCTATTAAACAGTATATAATTTTTTGGAAAATTCCGTGCAACAAAGTTTTCCTAATCGATATTCATTAATCGTCATTTTTTTTGTCTCGATATTCATTAATCGTCATTTTCTCAAAAACTAACAGTAGCTTCGTACCGAAAAGCATGTTTTTTAATTGCTTTTGAAATTTCCTTTCGTTTGAGTATAATTTTGACCAAAAGAAAAAAAAATTTTTTTTTGCCAAAATCAATGGACTATACACTGTCTTTTTTTTTGATCGAAAAATTTTTTCCGTGCAATGAAGTTTTCCTAATCGATATTCGTTAATTGAAAAAGGAGCTTGGCACTGAAAACCATTTTTATTGGATGCCCTAAAAATTGCCAATATTATACTCAAATGAACGGCCATTTCAAGGCCTATTAAACAGTATATAATTTTTTGGAAAATTCCGTGCAATGAAGTTTTCCTAATCGATATTCATTAATTGAAAAAGGAGCTTGGCACTGAAAACCATTTTTATTGGATGCCCTAAAAATTGCCAATATTATACTCAAATGAACGGCCATTTCAAGGCCTATTAAACAGTATATAATTTTTTGGAAAATTCCGTGCAATGAAGTTTTCCTAATCGATATTCGTTAATTGAAAAAGGAGCTTGGCACTGAAAACCATTTTTATTGGATGCCCTATAAATTGCCAATATTATACTCAAATGATGGGGCATTTCAAGGCCTATTAAACAGTATATAATTTTTTGGAAAATTCCGTGCAACAAAGTTTTCCTAATCGATATTCATTAATCGTCATTTTTTTTGTCTCGATATTCATTAATCGTCATTTTCTCAAAAACTAAAAGTAGCTTCGCACCGAAAAGCATGTTTTTTAATTGCTTTTGAAATTTCCTTTCGTTTGAGTATAATTTTGACCAAAAGAAAAATTTTTTTTTTTTTGCCAAAATCAATGGACTATACACTGTCTTTTTTTTTGATCGAAAAATTTTTTTTCTCAATTTCCCCACAATATTATACTCAAATGAACGGCCATTTCAAGGCCTATTAAACAGTATATAATTTTTTGGAAAATTCCGTGCAATGAAGTTTTCCTAATCGATATTCGTTAATTGAAAAAGGAGCTTGGCCCTGAAAACCATTTTTATTGGATGCCCTATAAATTGCCAATATTATACTCAAATGATGGGGCATTTCAAGGCCTATTAAACAGTATATAATTTTTTGGAAAATTCCGTGCAACAAAGTTTTCCTAATCGATATTCATTAATCGTAATTTTTTTTGTCTCGATATTCATTAATCGTCATTTTCTCAAAAACTAAAAGTAGCTTCGCACCGAAAAGCATGTTTTTTAATTGCTTTTGAAATTTCCTTTCGTTTGAGTATAATTTTGACCAAAAGAAAAAATTTTTTTTTTTGCCAAAATCAATGGACTATACACTGTCTTTTTTTTTGATCGAAAAATTTTTTTTCTCAATTTCCCCACAATATTATACTCAAATGAACGGCCATTTCAAGGCCTATTAAACAGTATATAATTTTTTGGAAAATTCCGTGCAATGAAGTTTTCCTAATCGATATTCGTTAATTGAAAAAGGAGCTTGGCACTGAAAACCATTTTTATTGGATGCCCTATAAATTGCCAATATTATACTCAAATGATGGGGCATTTCAAGGCCTATTAAACAGTATATAATTTTTTGGAAAATTCCGTGCAACAAAGTTTTCCTAATCGATATTCATTAATCGTCATTTTTTTTGTCTCGATATTCATTAATCGTCATTTTCTCAAAAACTAAAAGTAGCTTCGCACCGAAAAGCATGTTTTTTAATTGCTTTTGAAATTTCCTTTCGTTTGAGTATAATTTTGACCAAAAGAAAAAATTTTTTTTTTTTGCCAAAATCAATGGACTATACACTGTCTTTTTTTTTGATCGAAAAATTTTTTTTCTCAATTTCCCCACAATATTATACTCAAATGAACGGCCATTTCAAGGCCTATTAAACAGTATATAATTTTTTGGAAAATTCCGTGCAATGAAGTTTTCCTAATCGATATTCGTTAATTGAAAAAGGAGCTTGGCCCTGAAAACCATTTTTATTGGATGCCCTATAAATTGCCAATATTATACTCAAATGATGGGGCATTTCAAGGCCTATTAAACAGTATATAATTTTTTGGAAAATTCCGTGCAACAAAGTTTTCCTAATCGATATTCATTAATCGTCATTTTTTTTGTCTCGATATTCATTAATCGTCATTTTCTCAAAAACTAACAGTAGCTTCGCACCGAAAAGCATGTTTTTTAATTGCTTTTGAAATTTCCTTTCGTTTGAGTATAATTTTGACCAAAAGAAAAAAATTTTTTTTTTTGCCAAAATCAATGGACTATACACTGTCTTTTTTTTTGATCGAAAAATTTTTTCCGTGCAATGAAGTTTTCCTAATCGATATTCGTTAATTGAAAAAGGAGCTTGGCCCTGAAAACCATTTTTATTGGATGCCCTATAAATTGCCAATATTATACTCAAATGAACGGGCATTTCAAGGCCTATTAAACAGTATATAATTTTTTGGAAAATTCCGTGCAACAAAGTTTTCCTAATCGATATTCATTAATCGTCATTTTTTTTGTCTCGATATTCATTAATCGTCATTTTCTCAAAAACTAACAGTAGCTTCGCACCGAAAAGCATGTTTTTTAATTGCTTTTGAAATTTCCTTTCGTTTGAGTATAATTTTGACCAAAAGAAAAAAAAATTTTTTTTTGCCAAAATCAATGGACTATACACTGTCTTTTTTTTTGATCGAAAAATTTTTTTTCTCAATTTCCCCACAATATTATACTCAAATGAACGGCCATTTCAAGGCCTATTAAACAGTATATAATTTTTTGGAAAATTCCGTGCAATGAAGTTTTCCTAATCGATATTCGTTAATTGAAAAAGGAGCTTGGCCCTGAAAACCATTTTTATTGGATGCCCTATAAATTGCCAATATTATACTCAAATGATGGGGCATTTCAAGGCCTATTAAACAGTATATAATTTTTTGGAAAATTCCGTGCAACAAAGTTTTCCTAATCGATATTCATTAATCGTCATTTTTTTTGTCTCGATATTCATTAATCGTCATTTTCTCAAAAACTAAAAGTAGCTTCGCACCGAAAAGCATGTTTTTTAATTGCTTTTGAAATTTCCTTTCGTTTGAGTATAATTTTGACCAAAAGAAAAAAAAATTTTTTTTTGCCAAAATCAATGGACTATACACTGTCTTTTTTTTTGATCGAAAAATTTTTTTTCTCAATTTCCCCACAATATTATACTCAAATGAACGGCCATTTCAAGGCCTATTAAACAGTATATAATTTTTTGGAAAATTCCGTGCAATGAAGTTTTCCTAATCGATATTCGTTAATTGAAAAAGGAGCTTGGCACTGAAAACCATTTTTATTGGATGCCCTAAAAATTGCCAATATTATACTCAAATGAACGGCCATTTCAAGGCCTATTAAACAGTCTATAATTTTTTGGAAAATTCCGTGCCACAAAGTTTTCCTAATCGATATTCATTAATCGTCATTTTTTTTGTCTCGATATTCATTAATCGTCATTTTCTCAAAAACTAACAGTAGCTTCGCACTGAAAAGCATGTTTTTTAATTGCTTTTGAAATTTCCTTTCGTTTGAGTATAATTTTGACCAAAAGAAAAAAAAATTTTTTTTTGCCAAAATCAATGGACTATACACTGTCTTTTTTTTTGATCGAAAATTTTTTTTTCTCAATTTCCCCACAATATTATACTCAAATGAACGGCCATTTCAAGGCCTATTAAACAGTATATAATTTTTTGGAAAATTCCGTGCAATGAAGTTTTCCTAATCGATATTCGTTAATTGAAAAAGGAGCTTGGCCCTGAAAACCATTTTTATTGGATGCCCTATAAATTGCCAATATTATACTCAAATGAACGGGCATTTCAAGGCCTATTAAACAGTATATAATTTTTTGGAAAATTCCGTGCAACAAAGTTTTCCTAATCGATATTCATTAATCGTCATTTTTTTTGTCTCGATATTCATTAATCGTCATTTTCTCAAAAACTTATAGTAGCTTCGCATTGAAAAGCATGTTTTTTAATTGCTTTTGAAATTTCCTTTCGTTTGAGTATAATTTTGACCAAAAGAAAAAAAATTTTTTTTTTGCCAAAATCAATGGACTATACACTGTCTTTTTTTTTTATCGAAAAATTTTTTTTCTCAATTTCCCCACAATATTATACTCAAATGAACGGCCATTTCAAGGCCTATTAAACAGTATATAATTTTTTGGAAAATTCCGTGCAATGAAGTTTTCCTAATCGATATTCGTTAATTGAAAAAGGAGCTTGGCCCTGAAAACCATTTTTATTGGATGCCCTATAAATTGCCAATATTATACTCAAATGATGGGGCATTTCAAGGCCTATTAAACAGTATATAATTTTTTGGAAAATTCCGTGCAACAAAGTTTTCCTAATCGATATTCATTAATCGTCATTTTTTTTGTCTCGATATTCATTAATCGTCATTTTCTCAAAAACTAAAAGTAGCTTCGCACCGAAAAGCATGTTTTTTAATTGCTTTTGAAATTTCCTTTCGTTTGAGTATAATTTTGACCAAAAGAAAAAAAAATTTTTTTTTGCCAAAATCAATGGACTATACACTGTCTTTTTTTTTGATCGAAAAATTTTTTTTCTCAATTTCCCCACAATATTATACTCAAATGAACGGCCATTTCAAGGCCTATTAAACAGTATATAATTTTTTGGAAAATTCCGTGCAATGAAGTTTTCCTAATCGATATTCGTTAATTGAAAAAGGAGCTTGGCCCTGAAAACCATTTTTATTGGATGCCCTATAAATTGCCAATATTATACTCAAATGAACGGGCATTTCAAGGCCTATTAAACAGTATATAATTTTTTGGAAAATTCCGTGCAATGAAGTTTTCCTAATCGATATTCGTTAATTGAAAAAGGAGCTTGGCACTGAAAACCATTTTTATTGGATGCCCTAAAAATTGCCAATATTATACTCAAATGAACGGCCATTTCAAGGCCTATTAAACAGTCTATAATTTTTTGGAAAATTCCGTGCCACAAAGTTTTCCTAATCGATATTCATTAATCGTCATTTTTTTTGTCTCGATATTCATTAATCGTCATTTTCTCAAAAACTAACAGTAGCTTCGCACTGAAAAGCATGTTTTTTAATTGCTTTTGAAATTTCCTTTCGTTTGAGTATAATTTTGACCAAAAGAAAAAAAAATTTTTTTTTGCCAAAATCAATGGACTATACACTGTCTTTTTTTTTGATCGAAAAATTTTTTTTCTCAATTTCCCCACAATATTATACTCAAATGAACGGCCATTTCAAGGCCTATTAAACAGTATATAATTTTTTGGAAAATTCCGTGCAATGAAGTTTTCCTAATCGATATTCGTTAATTGAAAAAGGAGCTTGGCCCTGAAAACCATTTTTATTGGATGCCCTATAAATTGCCAATATTATACTCAAATGAACGGGCATTTCAAGGCCTATTAAACAGTATATAATTTTTTGGAAAATTCCGTGCAATGAAGTTTTCCTAATCGATATTCGTTAATTGAAAAAGGAGCTTGGCACTGAAAACCATTTTTATTGGATGCCCTAAAAATTGCCAATATTATACTCAAATGAACGGCCATTTCAAGGCCTATTAAACAGTCTATAATTTTTTGGAAAATTCCGTGCCACAAAGTTTTCCTAATCGATATTCATTAATCGTCATTTTTTTTGTCTCGATATTCATTAATCGTCATTTTCTCAAAAACTAACAGTAGCTTCGCACTGAAAAGCATGTTTTTTAATTGCTTTTGAAATTTCCTTTCGTTTGAGTATAATTTTGACCAAAAGAAAAAAAAATTTTTTTTTGCCAAAATCAATGGACTATACACTGTCTTTTTTTTTGATCGAAAAATTTTTTTTCTCAATTTCCCCACAATATTATACTCAAATGAACGGCCATTTCAAGGCCTATTAAACAGTATATAATTTTTTGGAAAATTCCGTGCAATGAAGTTTTCCTAATCGATATTCGTTAATTGAAAAAGGAGCTTGGCCCTGAAAACCATTTTTATTGGATGCCCTATAAATTGCCAATATTATACTCAAATGAACGGGCATTTCAAGGCCTATTAAACAGTATGTAATTTTTTGGAAAATTCCGTGCAACAAAGTTTTCCTAATCGATATTCATTAATCGTCATTTTTTTTGTCTCGATATTCATTAATCGTCATTTTCTCAAAAACTTATAGTAGCTTCGCATTGAAAAGCATGTTTTTTAATTGCTTTTGAAATTTCCTTTCGTTTGAGTATAATTTTGACCAAAAGAAAAAAAATTTTTTTTTTGCCAAAATCAATGGACTATACACTGTCTTTTTTTTTGATCGAAAAATTTTTTTTCTCAATTTCCCCACAATATTATACTCAAATGAACGGCCATTTCAAGGCCTATTAAACAGTATATAATTTTTTGGAAAATTCCGTGCAATGAAGTTTTCCTAATCGATATTCGTTAATTGAAAAAGGAGCTTGGCCCTGAAAACCATTTTTATTGGATGCCCTATAAATTGCCAATATTATACTCAAATGAACGGGCATTTCAAGGCCTATTAAACAGTATATAATTTTTTGGAAAATTCCGTGCAATGAAGTTTTCCTAATCGATATTCGTTAATTGAAAAAGGAGCTTGGCACTGAAAACCATTTTTATTGGATGCCCTAAAAATTGCCAATATTATACTCAAATGAACGGCCATTTCAAGGCCTATTAAACAGTATATAATTTTTTGGAAAATTCCGTGCCACAAAGTTTTCCTAATCGATATTCATTAATCGTCATTTTTTTTGTCTCGATATTCATTAATCGTCATTTTCTCAAAAACTAAAAGTAGCTTCGCACCGAAAAGCATGTTTTTTAATTGCTTTTGAAATTTCCTTTCGTTTGAGTATAATTTTGACCAAAAGAAAAAAAAATTTTTTTTTGCCAAAATCAATGGACTATACACTGTCTTTTTTTTTGATCGAAAAATTTTTTCCGTGCAATGAAGTTTTCCTAATCGATATTCGTTAATTGAAAAAGGAGCTTGGCCCTGAAAACCATTTTTATTGGATGCCCTATAAATTGCCAATATTATACTCAAATGAACGGGCATTTCAAGGCCTATTAAACAGTATATAATTTTTTGGAAAATTCCGTGCAACAAAGTTTTCCTAATCGATATTCATTAATCGTCATTTTTTTTGTCTCGATATTCATTAATCGTCATTTTCTCAAAAACTAACAGTAGCTTCGCACCGAAAAGCATGTTTTTTAATTGCTTTTGAAATTTCCTTTCGTTTGAGTATAATTTTGACCAAAAGAAAAAAAATTTTTTTTTTGCCAAAATCAATGGACTATACACTGTCTTTTTTTTTGATCGAAAAATTTTTTTTCTCAATTTCCCCACAATATTATACTCAAATGAACGGCCATTTCAAGGCCTATTAAACAGTATATAATTTTTTGGAAAATTCCGTGCAATGAAGTTTTCCTAATCGATATTCGTTAATTGAAAAAGGAGCTTGGCCCTGAAAACCATTTTTATTGGATGCCCTATAAATTGCCAATATTATACTCAAATGAACGGGCATTTCAAGGCCTATTAAACAGTATATAATTTTTTGGAAAATTCCGTGCAACAAAGTTTTCCTAATCGATATTCATTAATCGTCATTTTTTTTTGTCTCGATATTCATTAATCGTCATTTTCTCAAAAACTAAAAGTAGCTTCGCACTGAAAAGCATGTTTTTTAATTGCTTTTGAAATTTCCTTTCGTTTGAGTATAATTTTGACCAAAAGAAAAAAAATTTTTTTTTGCCAAAATCATACACTGTCTTTTTTTTTGATCGAAAAATTTTTTTCACCAAAAATATACAATTATTCATTAATCGTCAATTTCCTTCATTTGAATATAATTTTATAATTTTTTTTGACCAAAAAAAAATTTTTTTTAAATGAATGGACTAACACTGTCTTCCTTCGTCAAGTCTAGCCTTATATAGTTTAACGGCATTGTTTGTAGAACATACTAGACGATTCCAGAGTACTTAACATAATTATAGCACTTATTTTTTTATGGCACTTAACATTAGCCTTGTTTTGTTGCTCACACTTACCATGAATGAATACGAAAAAAACGTAAACATATTTTTTATACAATCTGACAGTTGCCCGTACATTATCGACGTTGAAAAAATTTAAAGAGTTAAAACTTACCTGGCCAATGTCAATTTTTATATGTATTTCCGTAGCACGTATAGAAACAAAACGAGCCTGTGATAGAATATTGTCGCTGCGCTTAAGAAAATAGCTATTTGTCGAAAAACTTTTTTGTGAGGATACCTACAAAACAGATTTATTTCAGCCTTTCGCGAAACCTTTTAGAAATTATTTTTTTTTTACACATATATAAACAAAACTCCAAACTTTCCATTTATAAAATAATTACTTCAACAGAATATAGCCAACACACATAATAAAGTCCTACTTTAGGTGCCCCACAATTCTTCTAAAATTCCAGAATTTTCTATACTAGGCTAATCCAATTTCGTAACAATATTATAATAATAATATTCAGTCAATTTTTTACAGTTTTTATTTAGCAGGGTATATTGTCATTTTCAATTAATAAACCTAAAATTTTGCAAAATTCAACAGAGTTTTTCTTGCTATTTTTATCTACTAATGTTTAGCAAACAGATTAGCTTGATTTCGGCAGTTTTTTCTGCAGGGTCCTTTCGAAGTAATTTTGAGTATATTTAGTGTATGAAAAATTGAAAAAAATTCGAATGACCAAGTAAATTGAAATGGACTGCGAACTATAATGCCCAATTCTAGTCATTTTTATTCAGATTTTGTTTGCACAAAATGTTGCATTTAGTATGGAAAATTTCTGGGTGTCGTCATATTTTTATTCATAATTTCTAAACCGGTGCACAGATTTCAATAATTTTTAACACCAAACTGCTCAGTTGATTAGCAAACAATCTGTATAAAAATTAGCAACTGATAAGTGGTTATTATGATGTGAACACCATTAAAACAAATACATGTTTCTAAAGGCCATCAAATTAAAATCCGAGCTAGCTACAGTGTACTTTCATTTCGCGTTCGAACCATTGTTATATATTTAATTTACAATCACTTCAAGAATGAATTTAGCCTAGCTACGAGTCTTACTCCGATTATGATGAAACATATATTCTACTAAAATATTTTAGATTATTTTTTTTCTTTAAGAATTTTATATTAAAAAAAATTGTAAATGGGAGCGGTCCTTTCAGATTTTCGATAAAATAACAAATTTTTTTCGTCAAAAACTTAATTCGATTTAAGTCGTAGTGCCAAAGGTCCACAGATATAAAGGTAAGAAATTCAAATTATATTTAAAAAAATTCATCAAATGTATATTTTTAAAATATCGTTACATAACAAAAAGTACTGAAGTTTCTGTTACTAATTGTTTTTTTTAGGTAAAATCAGCGAATGATTTTTATTTTAATTGATTTCTGCACCCCGCTCTTGAGCCAATTTGAAATTCGTAAAAGCCAAATGAAATTCATCATTCACAATATAACTATAAAATTAATACAAAAACAATATTTTTTAAATGTGTGTAATATGTAATTAAAAATTAAAAAAAAATAATAATAAAATAAATCTACCTCAATTTTCATAAAAAAAAGAAAAAATATATTTAATTAAAATATATACATATATTTATGTAAAGAAAGAAAAAAGATATACCTACATTTATACTGCATTTATAGAAAATTAAAAAATAAAATATTGAAAACTACCACAAGTAAATTTAAAAATATTTTAAAAAATATATTGTAAAATCAACAAAAAATGTAAACAAAATAAAAAATAACATCCACATTACGTTCCATATTTAAAATATAAAAAAAACTAAAGTTTCTAAAAGTAAAAACATATATTTCCTAAAAAAAATAATTAGAAATTATTTATTTTATTTTGCGTCCATAAAATTATGTTGAAACAATCGTATTATATATCTTTAAAAAAACGTGTCAAGAAAATAGAAAAATACACAAATATTTAAAAACAAAATAAGCCAAAAAATAAAACAAAATACACCCCTAACAACTTAAAACAAAAAAACAATACTTACCATAATTATTTGATGTTTATATGTGCAAAACAAAAATAAAATAATAATTTAGCAAATAGTCAAAGAAAAATTTACGGTTTATTAAAAAACATACAAACAAAAAAAATTGAGAAAATAAATATAAAAAAACAGTAAAAAAAACTCCTATACCCACTACTAAACAAAATTTGTCATTGTTAAAAACTTACATGTATTCCTAAATTTATCAAAAAATTAAAAACAAAACAACAAAATTCAACTGTAATTTGTGTAATTGTTTATTTCTTTAAAATTATCCATAAAAAATAAAACAAAAAACACATACTTACTCCCCCAAAAAATTCATAAACAATTAAAATATATTTAGATTTTTTTGTGTAAAATTATATGTCAACAATTCCAAAACAAAAAACATTAATTTTAGCATTAACAAACAAAAATAATAATCAACCATAAATACCTTCAATGTAAATCCATGTAATAAAATGAAAAATAAATAAAATTCTGTTTTATTTAAAAAAGTTTTAAAATGTAAGTATAACCATACGTATAATCATGTATTTCTTCATTTTGTTGAGAAACCGTTAACAATTAAATATGTTTTAGCTGGCAATGATGCAAAGGTGTGTATAGGCAGCGCAGGGTTGCCAACTTTTGTATCCCAAAAAAATGCAGATCTGATATAAAACGCGCTAAAAATGATTTAATTGCATTAAAACAATTAAATGTGCTAAAATCCCAAGACTTATTTAACAACTTATGAAAAATAACTTGCTGTAGGCTTCGGGAGACAACGTTTTTTGAATTTCCAGAAATATTTGTTAGATTAAATTACAAACTCAGTGCGAATTTCTTGTTCTTGTCTAAGAGTGGTATTCAACATTTCAAATATCAAAGAAAAAACAATAGCAAATTACCATTATTTGCTTTGTGAATATTACTCTCCCAAGTAAAAAAGTTTTGATATGGATTTATATGATTTTATAAAATTGCTTGTGGTAATATATTGCAAAATATGTATCCATACAAATATATATTACATTGTATAACATTGTATAACGTTGTATATTAAATATATCTTTCTTCATATTAAACTTCATATAGAGCAATATATAATAATATGCAATTATATATCTATCTATGTCACTACATATGCCACATATAATTACATATTTTTATATACGAGCCTATGTAATTGGATATATTTCTATTGCATTATATATAATTTGAGTGGGTACAAAATTCGGATCAAATTGTATAAAACTATATCTTAATCAATCAAATTATATCTAATTGTATCAAATAATTATCTAATTGTATCAATTTAGATCTTATTAAACCAATTTAGATATAATATGATACAGTAAGATGTTATCATTTTTCGGATAAAATAATGCGTTACAAAATACTTTTTTTGCATGTAGCAATGTAGTGAAATTTATTAATGTAGAATCAATAATTGAAAATCATCCCCCTGATTATGTAAGTCGTAGTTATTTTGGCGAATATAATAAAATTTTGCAAATATCAGTTAAATATTGCAAAAATAACCGTTATAACGATTTTACTGTAAAAATGCCGAAAAACGTCTACGCCTACGCCTTACCTAGTGTCTACAAATGCAATGAAATGTGCAAAAAAATATGAAAATAACACACAAAGCAACAACAATGAAAATAATTGTGTTGTTGCTTTGGGTGTAATTTGTAAATTTTATGGCACTTTTTATTGCATTTGAAGACACATGTTTCATATTTCCAATTTATTTTTATCGGCATGGTTACCATACGCGACGATTTTACATCAGTTTGACAATTTTTTTAGTGAAATTTCTTCTAATGACGATTTTTTTACAAAAATGTAATAACTTTCAACAAAAAATTTAAAAATCTACGTGTTTTTAGAATTTCACAGTAATAATGCGTGCATGAGTAAAAACAATATGGACGTGGTAAAAAGCAAAGGACAACCGCTAACAAAAATTTTTATCTTGACCCATTTTGAAAACCCCATTCGAATTTCTAAATGTCTAAATAACACTTGATTATAGTAGTAGCAAAATATTTTAAAAGTTTTAAAAACAGGATTCGTGTTTTCTGTTAAAAATCGTAATGCGATATTTACAGAGTAGATATAAAAAATTTTGAATTATAAAAATTTCTGAAAGGTCGCGACAGCAGTAATTTAGGCAAGCAGTTTGAACGATGTTTTGACAATTTTTCATAAAATTATTGACCATTTCCTTTTTAATTTTTAAGGATTTTTGCCAAACATGCCTGGCACTACACTCAATAAAATAAGTTAGTAGAAAAATTAGTAAAACGTCTTGTATACAAGTTTTCAGCAACTATTTTGTTGAAATTGTATTAGCAAAATAAAGTTGCTCACAACTAGTATACTTAATATACAAGACGTTTTACAAATTTTTCTACTAACTTATTTTTTTGAGTGTAGTTTAAATTACAAAATCAATGAGAATTTCCTGTCCTCGTTAAGAAGCGTTAAGCTTGATTCACACGCTATGCCCCCGTCCATCTATATCTACTATTTCCCAGTATTGTGGATACAAAATGTCATTTTCCAAAACAGTATTTACAAAAATTTGACAATTCGTATACCCAACACTGGGTAATAGGAGATATGCGTTGTCGACGTGTGAATTTTCTTTGTCATTGTTGCTTTGTTATGACAGATATAGCAGCGTATTGACATCTATTTATATATAACCAGGCTGTATGCAAGTCGCTCACTTACAGTTACACGCTCCCTTTCTAGTTCTGTCTGACATTTCAAGAAGTTATATTGCAGTTAATGGGTTTAGTTTTCTGATTAGTTTTTTCATATTATGTATATTTATTGAAACAATTTATATTATTTATTAAAATTCAACCATAAAACTTAATCTATCACCTTTTAATAAAACTTCTTGAAATGTCGGACAGAGCCAGTTAACAGAGGTGGAGATGCATGCATACTCTTGAGATTCTATGCTAAATCTAATTCTATTCTAAATCTAATTCTATGCTAGATATAATTCTATTCTAAAAAAAAACATTAATTGCATTAAAGGAAATAAATTTGCTTATTTAACAAAATTTTAAAAATAATTTCTTTCCGGATTTCATTCTTGCCAAAGAAAATCTGCAGAGGACATTTTGAATTTCTTGAAATATTTGTCAATTTAAATTACATAATTAATGAGAATTTCTTGTTCTCGTCCATAGACTCGTTCTATACACTCATACAAAAAAGTTAGTACAAAAGTCTGTTAAATGAATTCTGATTAAATTGAACTAATTTTTCTGTTATTTTCTCTAAAAAAGACCGTAAAAATAGGTCAAAATTCTAACAAAATAACAGGAAATAGTACATGTATTTGCGCCCTCATTTTGACCTATTTGTGCGGGCTTTTATCATGAGTATAGAAGCGTTATTAAATATTTAAAATATCAAAGAAAAATCAAAAACAACAACAAAAAATTACCGCAATCTTAGATATTCAGCAACGTTTTTGCTCCATATCCGCAATTTTAACATTTAATGAGCATTGTTTTGCTGCATAAGCCACGTTGGCATATACAGCAAATTTTTTTTTTTCCATTTCCTGTACAACAAGATTTAATCTTATATTTAAAGTACAGGAATGCAATATCCAAAAAATTACATTAAAATTAACATATTTATATTAGAACAATTATTCAAAAACATAAATTATATTTAACTAAAAAACTTAAATAAAAACTGTTTAAAACTATTTGCGTTGCTATTAAGTTGTTGGGTATGTGGAAGAATATTCCAAAGACGTGAAGCATGCAGGTAAAACTGCCATTCAGATACAAGGCAACGGTGTGGAGGGATAATGATCTTTTTCCCTCTTTGCGATCTGGCAAAGCGAAGTTTTTCGAAAAGATATTGTGGGGTTTGTGTGTAGATAATTTTATGAAGATAGAGAAGTACACGTATCTTAAGAAAATTATCGAACGAAACGCCATAAAGATTTTTGGAAAAATTAGAGACTTTCGCATCCCTTCTTAATCCATAGACATATCTAACAATATTGTTAAATAAAACGTTAAGCCTTCTTTTGCTAATAGAGTCGCAGCTTGCGAAAATTTCACACCCATAAATTATTCCGGGAATTAGATATGTCTTAGCAAGAAGAATTCTTATTCTTAAAGGGGTGAAATATTGTGATGACCAGAGGGACCTTAACTTATTGTAAGTCTGACCAACGAGTAGGTTTACATGATTTGTCCATGTTAAATTTTTGTTAAAAATCAAAAATTTGTGCATACACAAATTAAAAAAATACTTCATTAGCATTGTTTTTTTGCCCACACTTACCATGAATACGATAAAAACGACGATATATTTTTGTTAATACTTAACAATCATAATGTCAAACTTTGTATGGGATTTCCATCATATTTCAATATATTATTGCGACCTATAGACGATCAAGCATGCTGTACACCTTGGCTTGATGGTTCCGCGTATTTGTTTTTTTAATTTCCATCAAACAAGGAATTACACGGTCAAATGCTGCACATGTTGTACAGCATGCTTGACCATCTCTATATAGAATTCGAAATCTAGTAAACGCAACTTTTGTATGTTGCTTTTACCGAACACCCTTATTTAAAAAAAATTCAATCTGGCAGCATTTACTATCAGCAACAAAAAAACTACCCTCCCTGGCGCATAGAACATAAAAGAGTAAAATTATAAACATCAACTTACAAATAAAAAGCGTTTAACTTGCAGTTGTTAACGTTAGTAATGACTAAACTACAGATGAAATAAAAACGTAACTGCGGTTAAATATACTTTAAGAAATAAAAAAAAATATATATATAACAAAAAAATATAATTTTAGTAATGCGATTGTTTTTTGTAACTTTTTTATATAAAGGGTCAGAAAAATAAAAAAATTTAAATATCATCAATTGGTGGAGTGCTAAACTAAAGAAATTTTGACGTCAAATCATTGAATAAAGTTTCAAGTGAATATATCAAAAAGTCTTGCGTACTAAATTGTACGAAGGAAAAAAGAAAATCGTAAAACAATACATAAATGCACGAATAATAATTGAGATGATGAGCCGGGTTTATTTATAATTGATGTGTTAATTAAAGGAAATTTAAGATTATTGTGTTTTGTGAAAAGTATGTTAAAAATTTGTAACTAAAAACTACATAAATTTTGTAGTGACATTTAAAATTATCAAATTATATAAAAATTCTTCAAGATTTCATTGACCTCTAGAAAATTCTCTTCGGTGAACAGAAATTTTAATTTCTTAATTGTTTCAGTTTAAAACAATTGCATATCTATTTGGGTTTTCTTTTTATTAATTAACTTTATTAACTTCCCGTTCAATATATTTGTTTTATTTTCTGCTTTTATCATGCATATGTTTTTTTTTTTGCATCTGTTTATTCTCCCCCAAAAATGTTCCGCCTCGTCTAATTTGTTTTCTCCCTATTGTTACCCCCTTTCTCATAGCTGCATATTGTAATATATTTTGAGCGTACGAAAACCATAAGAAATTTAACTCAAATACAGTATTGCCATATATTTTTTTTAGAAAAACTAAAAAAGCTGGATGCTAATTTTTTTTTGATAGTGAAATGACACCTAAATATTTATTGTTTTGTATATTTTAAAACTCTTGTAAAAAGATATCCGTTCTTGAAAATCCAATTTTCTTTTAACTTTTCACTTTTACTAGACATTGTCTGCACATTTTCAACATTTTTCTTCACTTAAAACTATTTGCTGTTACTGAATTTTTAATGTGAAAATTCTGTTCGAAAGCGTTTTCTTTACGAATCGAATTACATAATAACCTCCCTGGTTTTTTGATAGAAAAACGGTTTTTCCAAAAACACGAGATTTAAAAAATTGTATCCCTTCTTTTTGTATGAAGTTTGACTTATTAAATAGCAATAGGTTCTCTTCCTCTACACTAGAACACGTCAAAACCGGTTCTAAAACCAGTTATTGAACTAGTTTTGAGACATAGAAATCATACGTTTTGACTCCTAGGAGTCAGTTCCAGAAACTGTCCCATGAAACTGGTTGCAGATGAACCAGTTATACGATATTTATATAAAATAAATCATATATTTAAATTATTGGGACAATAATTTTAAAAATAATTTTTGCAGTCAAACTACCGTATACTTTGTTGTCGTTTTTATACATGTGTATCTAATCTGTGTACGATAAAGGAAAACTTTGTTGTAGTGTTATATTGAAAATTTTAATTTTAGTAAAAGTAAATGGTAAATGCAACACTTTTTTGTTTTAATAAAAAAAAAACTAGAAAACTGTATGAAAGTAAAAAAGCAGTTTTTTCGCGAAAAACGTAAAAAAGTGTTAAGCATCGCAAAATACTGGAAGAAACAGTTAAAACTGGCTATATGGCAACACTGCTCAATTAGCAAACATAATGACAACTTTGTAATGCAGTAAACGTGCCTTAAAATATTTAAATATAATTTTAATATTGTTTTATATCCACTATAACGAAAGAGAGAAAATAAGGTGAATATGAGAACGTATGTGTTGCCATACCAATATGCTTAGCAACATTTTTTCATCATTGATAGATTCTTTACACAAAGAAAATAATTATAGTTGTTAAATCTGTTAACCAACTTTTTGCTTGGTCTGGCGGAGATATTATTCGGTTAAACATTAATAAATATCAATTATTAAAAACATACCTACTATGGTTTGGGATTTCTCGGACTTTATTTCCAGGGAAACGGAATTCCCGGTAATCCCGGGAAATATTTTTGAACAAAATTGTTAATGAAAACCGCCTATATAAGTAATTTTTGTTAAAAAAAACACTATTTCAGTACAAATGCAGTCTGTGTAGTGAGAATTCAAAGTAAAAAATATCAGAATCTTGAACATTTTATTTCACATAAATTACTCGCAGCACTGCCAAATGAATTGCATGATACCAGCAGGCACCTACTACTGGACTGTCGGAAACAAACCGTTTCATCACTAAAATACCGTTACCGAAATAATTAAAAAAACCGTTATCCTTAAAATACCGATACCGAAATAAATGAAATAGCCTTACCCTTAAAATACCGTTACCCGAATAATCTGAAATAGCGTTACCCTTACCGATAACCGCATCGTTTCGGTTACCATCCATGGACAGGACCAAAAAAATACATATGAACTTTTATTTTATTTTGGAAAATCTATTTCCAACGTTGAAATTTTGTTTCCCCAGTCTTTTTCCGGCGCTTTTTGAATAGCGGGATCTTTAGTCTAATAATGTTATCATTTTGGGAAGGGGAAAGCACTTTTTGCCAGTACTTGTACCAACTTGCCATCGTTATAGTCTGTATTTTTCTGACTGGGTGTTAACACTGCAATAAATTATTATTAACATATTTCTTTGGTGCACATACAGACCAAGTAAAAGCATGCTAGCGACTTGCATAGAGCCTGATAATATAATTAATTATTATATTTTATTTGATTTAAGATCTTATTTATTTACAAATATTTTCAAATTAAGTATGCATCTTATTAAAGTAACTATGATTCTAATCAAAATAAACTTTGTCATATTTAAATTATATGCCAAATTTCTTAGATTTTTTCGAATTTTAAAAATTAGTAGAAACATAAATAAATTTGAAATAACGGATATGAAAGTTCTTGTGCAAATTTATATGTAACTGATACTTGCAGAAAACAAAATTTTCTGTTTTTGTAAATAAATAGATGTCTCTACATTGCTAGATGTGTCAAAACAACAGAGTAGCATTTTGGAAGGTGTCAAAACAAATTGTGGTAATATTTTATTGCTGTTTTTCTTTGATATTTGAAATGTTGAATAACGCCTTTAGACGAGAACAAACAATTCTCATTGGGTTTAAAATTTAACTGAACAAGTATTGTTCGAAATTCCAAAAACGTCGTCCCTGGCGTCGTCCTTAGGCAAGAATAAAATCTGTACAGGGACAAGCCTAAAACAAATATTTTTCACGATTTGTTAAACAAGTTTTTTGATTTTAGCATTTAATTCTTTTCATGCAATTAATATTTATCCAATTGATATAAATTATTTGTATTATTTTTTTTTTACCTGTATTTCCCCTGTATTTCCCAAGTTCGGAAGCAATTTAGTGCACTGTTAAATAGTTGTTTGAGATTTGCAATAGCCATTCTGATATTTGAGTTAGCTGGCAAACGCACTCATAATTTGCTCGAGGAGTCGGAATGTCGGATGTGAACCGAGGACACTTCCCTAGGGAACACCAGCTTTCATTGGTATTATGTTGGAATTGGTCTTTGTATTTGACATAAAATTGCTTGTTTTCTAGGTAGCTTCGTAGTACTAGAAAAATGTTTTTCGGTAGTATTTTTCGAGTTTAAGTGAAAGCACTATATGTCATTCACAGTCGAATGCTTTTGCTACGAGAAGAAATGAAAGTTGGTGACAGATAAAGAGCTTCAAATATGGCAACGCTATAATTGCGCGAGATGCTGAATCTTATAACAGTTGTTGCGCGCCATCTAATGAAAAATTGGCGAATTTTGTTGAAGCTTTTTAGTTAATAGCCCTGTTATGTTATTTTACATCGGTGGGGTTAAGTGTCATTGCAACATCGAAGGAGGACGCTGTGATATGTATGAGGGGTAGAAACCTCATAAATATTTTACTAAACTGATGTTGTCGTCGCTTATATGTAACAGTCCAACGCGCTAACCATTCCACCACATTGCCCACATACAGGTTTATTGGTTTGTTTGCTATATTAATTATTTCTGCAACTTTCCATACACTCATAGAAATAAATCTGTAAAAATAGCAGGAAAAGCAACTAAAAATTAGTTAAAAATAATGCTGCAGAAAAAACTGATAAATAAGCGGATTTTTTTGCTAAATACTAGTAAAATAAGGACAGCAAAAATAAAATTGTTAAATTTAAAGAATTTTAGTTATATTTAAGTAAACTTTTAGTTAATTTAAAATGACAAATTGTACTGTAAAATCTGCAGAAAATTTTGCTAAATATTAGTAGAATAAAAATAGCAAAAACAAACTGTTATATCTACAAAATTTTTGTTATTTTTAAGCTAAATTTAGTTAAATGCAAATAGCAGTCTATACTGTTAAATTAAGAAAAATAGTTGCTAAAAACATTGTAAACAAAAATATACCTTTCAAGCTTGATTTCTCTGTCTTTCTTGAGTACATCCTTGAGCTCCTTTGTTAATTTGTTGAGGATATTCTTATCTTGGGGTAACCTAAATAGAAGTATACCATTCTTAAGGCGCATTTACACGCGAGAGAAAACTGCTAGAGATATAGCAAAATACACCCAAAAATGGCTTAAATCATTCACATCTTTATATCTAGCGGTTTTCTCTCGCGTGTAAATGCGCTGTAAATTTTCTTTTTAATTCAATATTTTTTAAATGTATGTGGGTATGCTGTATTTGTTTGCTTATTTTCTTTTTGATTCCTGGAGTTGTTGTTGTTGCAACGGCTTTAAAATGAGAATTTGTAGTTAATAATTCTCATTTGAAGCCGAAGTGGCAACCCTTGCTCGGATAAATTCGAAAATTCGAATACATTCGAATCGTTCCGGCACATAGTCCGATTGCCGTGGGACCCGGGTTATACCGCCCATACTCGGTCGTCAGAGCCTCGTAAGCGTTAACAGGGGACAACATATCCAATATGGACTGTGGGTGAGGTTGGCATTTGGAAATAATTTCCCTTGATTCCTAGAGTAGAATCATCCGCCGCAAAAATCAATGCATTGTTGAAATATACCACGAATTTTCACCTTCACCTTCAGTTTTCAGCGATGTATTTGCAGTAAATGTAGTTTCCAAAATTTCTCTGTAGTAATCCCAGACGGTTTTCTTCTTATATATGACTTTATTTTGTGTTTTAAGTAGAATATTAGGTAGATATAATTAAAATTGGAATTTTAAAAATGAAATCTTGAAAAATTAACTTAATGAACGCGTAATTCGAAATATAAAAAATGTAAATACTCAGCCTCATTCAATGCCAAACACAACACTTTAAAAGAACGATGTTGTAAGGGGAATATTACTTGTAATATTACCTCTTTAGCTTCGGTATTTTACAATTTCGTTATTTTAGAATATAATAGGTGCGTTCCCCTAAGTCAATTCGGGTATCCAAAACAGTCCAAATAACAACAATTTACACACGGGAACACTTTTGGGCTGGTTTGGGTTACCGCGGTAAACTACGGGAATGAAATTCATCCAGTAAATTAATGAAATAAAACATATGAAATATAGAAACTCCCATTTTAAATTACTATTAGTATCGATAAAATATTCAACTACAATTATTTTAAAACTGAAGCAGTTAACAACCTTTATAAAATCTATACTATATAATTTCAGCGTTTTTTAACCTATGACATCACTAAAATATTTGCAAAAAAAAATTAATAAAATATAATCAACAAAATAGTCGTAGATACAAAATAGTGTGCAACAAAGTTTTTGAAACAAATTTTAACATTGAAAAGTGTTGTAAACAAAACTTAAAAACAAACTAAAATACAAAACCTACCCGGTTTGCGTAGTTTCTTTTAAGCAAAATAAAGGAATAAAGAAGAAAATAATATTTCAAGATGTCGTCGTATATTGAACTACTTGGTTTAGTATTTTTACTAATGTTGCCATTTTTATACGAAACCAGTCATATATTTCGTTATTATTTTAAATTTGCAATATATTATGGCCTAGTATCATTTAATGCAATAGTGCTAATACCGGCGTTCCTGTGTCGACCATGTGATGTACGAAATTTGCTGTAAGTATTCAATAATTAATAGTTGTTTGTAATAATTGTAATAAAATATTAAGTGTTAAATGAAATGGTGCTTTGTTGTTGTGTTACTGTAATAAAACAAAACACTTTAAATGACAAAAATCAATATTGTTGAACAACATTGGTTTGGTTGATTGGATGGCCGTGGACAGAACTTTATAAGAATTCATTTTTATAGTAAATAATGTTTCATTCGTAATACTTAACGACTTTGTACGTTATTCGACATACAAGGACTCTGGATAAACGATGTATATCCCTATCAACATGTCACTACATTGCCTATCCCAAAACAACTGCCAGTCTGAATTTTGACCTTAACTAGTTATGTAGTCACACAGTCCTCAGTGCACAGAATCAAGCCAAATTTCAAAATGATGAACTTGACCCTGTATTTTAAGGGTTTAATATTATGTGATACTGAGACGAGAAGAGAAAACTGCTAGAGATAGAGCAAAAAGCAACCCTAAATAGCTTAAATCATTCACAATAGAGACATTTAATTCCTTTATTACAATAACCTAAAGGCCATAATCGGTTACAAATTTCTACTAAAAGTAACAAAACAAGCTATAAAATTTGTTAAAATAAAAAAAAAATAAACATTATATGTGACGCGCAAAATAGAAAGGGACCTAAGGGTAAAAACCGGTTTAATATAACAGATAAGATCACACATACGGCTTGCCATACTAGGAACTTTTAGGGAATTTCGTTTGCTTTTTCGACCTAAATTTGTCCGCAACATTTCCTCGAACATCGGAGACATAAAATTCTTGACCAGAGAGCTGCGAAAAATCAGCCAGGACTTAAGTTTCGTCGTCCATTACACAACAGTTGTATTTTTGTATAAAATTTGATTTCAATTTTCGAGCTCTGGTTTTGGCCTCCAAATTTTTAAAAGCGTTTCTATCGGGAACTTTTTGAACTTTGTAGGACTTTAGTCCTGCCTTACGTTTCACTTTACGTACAAAAAAGTCCGAGCATTGGACTAACCGAGCTGTTTTTCTGCCAGATGTGTTAGGAGCTCTCTTAAGGATGCTTTTAACTTTATATGCCCTACCAATGTTAATATAACCAGTCGTTGTTCCTTTTCCCGGCTTCTTTCAATTGTTAGGTGTTCCAGATACATTTTTACCACTTTTGAAACTGTTTGGCGGCATACATTAGTCTCTTTGGCAATTTTTTTGTGTGTCCATGTTTGGTTTTTTTGAAAATATTTAATTATTTTTGAACGCACTTTTCTTTCATCGTCCATTGTGTAAAAAATTGCAAATTAAAACTCATAATGTAAATTAATTTATTAACTGACATATTTTTAAAATGTAAATTGCCGAAAAAAAAATATGAGAAGCTTTAAGGCTTCATTAGTCTAATCGTAAAGTAAAAAAACGTATCTGTAATCAATACAATGTGTTAAAATAATATAGAAATATATTTTTATCTTTTTTCTATGCATTGAAACTGTTGTCAAGTAAAATCGTAAAAAAGTTCTGTTGAAAATAGAAGTTTTCTATTTTATTACTTGACATTTAATTCTATGCACAAGAACAAGATAAAAAATACAATATTTTTATTTTTTATACTCTTTTTATTCATTATTAGAATTATACGTTACTTTTTTTACGATACTTCCAAACTAATTTGGGCTTTAAACCAAAGTTATAGGCAAAAATGTGTGTTAACATTTTTATGATCTCACTCCTTAGGCAAGAACGGATTGTGCCAAAGTATTGGTTGGTTAGTTCAAGTGGCTGCTCACGCTCTTGTAAGCATCAGCTACAGCTAACATCCGGAGAACTAGACCCAACCCAAAAGATTAATATAACAGATAAGATCACCTAATCCTATTCTCGATATCACTGACAGTCACGGCACTGTATATGCTACATCTACGGTACTGTATATCCAGCGCCAAACCGAGTCTGTTAACGTGACTACCTATCAACCAGTGACCAGTCAGCATGGCCGTCAGCCTCGAGACGTCTCTCTTACTCCTGCTGAGCAGAATTTTGGTACGCCCCATATCGTAATCTGGTGAAGCAAGTCTCGCGGTCCTGCTAGTACTTAGTCCACGCCATCTGCTTCTCACCTTGTGGAGGTAGTGATCCCAAGCGGTGTACCGACTGGATTACCGTGGAGACATTTAAGACAGCAAATTCCCTTGCTAACTCGTCTGCTCGCTCATTGCAGTCAAGGTTACTATGGCAAGGGTTCCATACTAACGTAATCGGCGACAGACAATTCTTCGCTTAACTGACCGACGACGATGAAAGATTCAGTGTACGAGCTCAAAAATATAAGCGCTATATATATACAAGAGGCTACAAGCTTCCCTGAAAGCCACAATATACGCCTGAAAAACACGTAGCATGATTCCGAAAGAGCCCTGTATGTCATAACTTATCTTTGAGCCGTCGGTGTACACTCTAAAGTCGATTCCCTCTATTCTAACTCTCCTGTCCCATTCTCCTTTAGAAGGGAAACTGACCGGAAAGGGTCTGTAGAAGTCGATCCTAGGAGTAGAGCTGTCCGACCGTAGTCTAAGCTGCGAAGGACGATTCCGACAAGGATCCATACGGTTTTCCTAGGACTCCTGAAGCATATTTCCTTCCGAACTTTCAAGTTCACGTCGAAAAGTATCCAATTATGATCCGAAAAAGACCTACCATTAGACACTCTCTACTTTTCAACCAGTACAGAAAAACTATCTCAAATCAGTGTTACGTGAAGAATCTCATCCCAACCTCTACAATTTTTGGAACTCCGAAAATTAAAAGTAGGGCTAGTTACGTTATTAGTATTAATAAAATCAAGAACACCCCAACTGTCTCATTGAGTTCAGTGCTGCCCAAATGGTGTGCCTAGCATTGGCCTCACAACAGCCCAGGATTATTACGGCACATGCATCAATAGAGGACAACAGTAACCTCACGTCCCGTAAACACCACCGGACCCCTATGTACGGCTTCCCTGACGCTCATGCTATTGTTCTGAGGCTCCTCCGTATAGATAACAGACCAGTCATCCATTGGAATCTCAGGATTTTGAGTCCTGAAACAGTCTGTGCCTATCCATTGCCATTCTAGGTAAAAAAATTATGGCACTAGTTCTAAAAGAAATTTCTGAGGCGGGAATCGGCTTTAAAATAAGGCCATCCCATGCATTACTGATCGTAGCGACGTATTTGCTGAAAAATTCCAATGAGAACAGGTTCATGCATTCGATTAGCCTGTATTCCCGATAAAATAAGTTACCGGAATAACCTTGTTGGAGAGCACGTAGTTCATAACGAGCTAGGACAACTTATATTCGATTATTTCGTTACTACAGGCGAAGGCAACCAACCCATCACTGACTTTTACCAAAGCCACAACGGCCCGAGAGAAAGATATGTCCTACGCGAAGGTCCTCTGTTCGCTCATTCTGTGAGCGATTTTGCTTTGAACCTTCGATTTTTTTCACTACAGTTGACGAGCTTGGTGCGGTCTCCTTACACTTAAGATACTCATCAACTACAGCTTGATATTTAACGCACAGGAAATAGTATCTTAAAATACCTTTACAGAAATAACTGAGATACCGTTATCCTTAAATACTGTTACCGAAATAACCGAAATACCGTAATAATTAAAATATCAATACCGAAATAAATGGAATATCGATACCCTTAAAATACCGCTACCGAAATAAATGAAATACTGTTATCATTGAAATAGTCACCGTTATTTTGATTTCCTGTTTTTTGATAATTCCACGCTGTTATTGAGTACTGTACGTTCATTAGTTTGATAAATTTGTTTTGATTATAGTTTGTTTTTTCAAAAAAAAAAAAAAAAAAACATGAAGTATGTACCGAAATAACTAACTCCCGTTACCCTTAAAATATCTTTACCGACATAACTGAAATACAAAATAACCGAAATACCCTTATTCTTAAAATTCCGATACAAAATAAATTAAATAGCGTTACCCTCACCGATAACCACATCGTATCGGTTTGCAACCATGTTACGACCAAACATTTTTTGTTCATTATCCCTATTTCCAGCCGAAGGCCGCTATGTAAAAATGCTTGCCTCAGCGAAGCCGGCATTGGACATTCCACAGAGACTGGCCGAAGGCCGCTATGCAGAGAGCCTTTCCTCAGAGAAGCCGGGTTTGGACATACCAGAGCGTAAAAACCCTTAAGCAAGGCCGTAAGGCGGCTACGCAAAAAACCTTAAATTACAAGGAAGATAATAATGAGAATCGGATATGTGATTGAGGAGAAAATGTACAAAAATTTTTTTTTACAGCCCGATATCATGTTGAGGGGTTAAAAGAGGAGTCAAAAAAGAAACAAATTTTCGTTTTTTTTAATTTATTTATTATATTTTCAAAGAAATATAGACAAATATCAAATGAATATTAGTAGACGGATCCGGACCGGTATACAAAACATGTCCGATCATGTCCAACTTCTTTTGTTATTCAATTATAATTTTTCCCAACTGCAGATTTGTATGGAAACTGCTGTTGGTTTTAGCTTATATTTGAATATAATAATGCCTATTTAATTAAATCGAGAGAGTGTCGGAATCTTTTTCCAATATTCGTTATCATTCTGCTTTAGGACGACTTTCAGTTTCCTCTTGGGTTTTTCTTTTAGACTACTGATAATAACACAGTGGGTTGAAAATTCAATAGAATTGTTTGTCTTGAAGTACTACTTCTAATCATGAAAACCTTAAGTAAACAAAACTGAAGAACATTTATTACGAATAATTGCACTTAATTTTTGGCAAATTGTTTATTATTCTTTCCTTTTTAAGCGTTTTGTTTTTCATGTTAAGAGGAAATATGTAAATAACCTTTGTTGACATTAACTTTATTTGTCATGTTGTTAAAAAATTGTTATTATTATTGGTCTTGTACAAGTTTAACATGTCAATGTTTATTGTTATACCCTGCATATCAATGTGGCAGTACAAAGATTCGTTCATACCACAAGTTCATAACCTTTTTATTTATATTAAAACAACAAAGAAGAACTGCATGTTCAACACTTGTAAAAGACAATAAAGGAAAGTTTTCTAGACAATAAAAACTTTCCTGTATTAAGAAAGGAATTTACTTCCGTCATGTCAATTAAATAAACAAAAGACAGTTGAAGGTCCAAGCAATAATTGTGGTGATTCAGTAATTTTTATTATTAGGTATAACCTAACAAAGTCCGTGGCTTCAGGGTCAAGGAAGATCAAAGATTATGCAAAATAACTGTCATATTGTCAGAATCAAACTGAATTCTAGTTGAATCATTTACAAACAGAGATTTGAAGAATTAATTCCTTTTTGAATGAATTCACTACCAATCGAATTCAATTTTCTCTAGAATTGAATGAATTCCTTTTCTTAAGTAATTCACTGAATTCATTCAACTGAATGCGTTCATCAAACAACAAATTCAAAGAATTAATTCAATTTCAATAGTTCTTTTTTTAAATAAAATGAATTAATTCACCGGTGAACGCGTTCAATTTTATAAATCGAACGGAAAAAAAGTGAATTAATTCCTTACTGAATTAATTCCTTACTGAATTAATTCAGTGGTGAATTAATTCCTCACTGAATTAATTCCTTACTGAATTAATTCACCACTGAATTCATTCAATTTCATTTTCATTCAGTGAATTAAAAAAAAATAAAATTACATTCAGTGAATTGAAAAAAAATAAAATAAGTTCACTGAAGTAAAAAAAAATAAAATAAGTTCACTGAATTCAAAGCCTGTTTTCTGCCGTTCAGTAGAAGAAAACAATAATGTACAAATAAAAGTTTTAAATAAGCAATTTTACAGCGTGTGCTAGTAAAAATTAACAAATTAGAAACCGGATGCTGTTTATCAACCTACATGATTCAAAAATAAAGCCTTTTACTATTAAAAATAAAAACTTTACAGATATAGATAAATTTGGAAAAAAAAAATATAACTATTAATTTTTCAAACTAGTTATATACCTTACACCACATCGTGAAGAGGATATAATGAGTTTGTGTTGTTGTTTGTAATACCAAACAATATTGGACCTAGACCCAACTTTTAGTATATCGATCGACTCAGAATGACTTTCTGTTTCGATTTAACGATGTCCGTCAGTCCGTCTGCATGTCTATGTATTCTTGTGCGCACGCTACAGGTCGCAAATATGTGCAGATATTTTAATGAAATGTGGCACAACAACTTATATTGGCCCAAGGATGAAGCCGAATTGATTTTAAAATCGGCCCAGGGGTTATTATGTAATTCGATCCGAAACGGAAATGCTTTCGAACCGAATTTTTACATTGAAAATCAAGTACGAAAAAAACGGTTTTTAATGAGGGAAAATATTGAAAACTTGTATGCGATAGTCTATCATACACGTTTTCAATATTTTCCCCCATTAAAAATAGTTTTTTGTTACTTGATTTTCAATCTTAAAATTCTGTTCGAAAGCATTTCCGTTTCGAATCGAATTACATAATAACCCCCCAGGTTTAGACCTCATGTCCATATAAAGGTCTTCCAAAATTGGCTTGCTTGGACGCTACGGGTCGTAAATTCGAAAATATTTTAATGAAATTTGGTACACTGACTCACATGGGCTCATGAACAAAGACTATTGATTTTATTTGGAATCGATCCCTGTTTAGAGCAAGTGCTCATATAAAGCTCCCCCAAAAACGAGCAAGGACGAAGCCTGTTGATTTTGGACCAAGTGCCAATATAAAGGACCCCAAAAATTGTCCTTTTCGCACGCTACAAGTAGCAAATACGAAGATATTTTAATGAAATTTGGTACACTGACTCAAATGTGTCCAAGGACAAAGCCTTTTTATTGCATTTTTAGTCATTAGGGGCCCCTTCTGTACATAGTGTTTTTTTTTTTTTTTTTTTGAAGAGAAACAACACTCAGGAAATTCTTCATATTAATTAACGTGTTGCTTCCTTTGGAAAGGGGATAGAGAAGAAGTGAAAGGTGGTGAAAGATGAAGGGCTTCAAATATGGCAACACTGTAATTGCGCGAGATGTTGAATTTTAGAACAGTTGTTGTGCGCCATCTGAGTTGGCCATCTGAGTTGGCGAACTTTGTTGAAGCTTTTTAGTTCATAGCCCTGTTATATTATTTTTACTTCGGTGGGGTTAAGTGCTATGTGAACACCGAAGGAGGACGCTGCGATATGTATGAGGGATAGAAAAAACTTATACATATTACTATTTTTCATAAATTGATGTTGCCTTGGTTGGGGCTCGAACCCGCAACCTCACGTGTAACAGCCCAACGCGCTAAACCATTACACCACAGCGCCCACATAGTTTAGCGCAAAATTTTTAAACAATTAGAGTAAAAATCTTGGTTTTGCTCTGTATATTTGTGAGAAATCTAAAACACGCGTTTTTTTACAAAAAAGTGTAATATTCAAAAATATTTGTTTAAATATTTAAAATGGTATTCTCGCAATAAAATTTATTTTCATATATTTAGTTAGAATATTCTTCTACCTCAAGTCCAAATTCTAATATGATGTTGTCATATTAGATTTTATTTGTTGTTTCAAAAAGGGGGTTGATCATTTTCATGATAGAATATACAATTGTTTCGTAGGCATCACCCTACTCTTCAGTTGTCCGCAATAAGAAAATGATAACTTTCTTACCCAAATCGAGACATTACATAAGGTACAAAAAATCAACGGGACGAGAATTTTGTACTTTCGTATATGAACTGTCTGATTTGGTAAAACCAGCTATAAATCAACTCCTTTTTGAAAGCAACAATTACATAAAAGTACGCCTTTAGAAATCATATATAAAAAATGGTTAAAATCGAAGAGATCATGCATTTAAGGGTTAACATTAGGTATAATGAATATTCTATTTTTTTTATAATTTTTAGGTTCCTGCATATTTTGACGAAATTTAGATATGTGTTAGAGATGACAAAGTTAAAACATTTGGGAAAATGTGACACAGAGGAAATAAGAAGATAACCAGGAAATCTAAAGTAGAATGTTTGTATATGTCTGTTTGATCACTTCTGAAAGTATTCATATAGAGACAATCTGACAATAAAAATATAAACAATAATACAATTTAATGGAAAATCACTGATGAAGCCTGTCCATAAAAAAGGCAGAAACTGGATCTAGTCTGATTTGCAAATTTAATGTTTTTATAACTTTTGAAGAAAATGTTTATTCTTCTTCTTAACTTCAAATCTATTAAATAACTTACGGTTCTAAACATATCTTCCCAAATTGATATTTAATGGGTAAAAATGAGTTTCAAAGTTGTTCGAAACTTTTTTGTTTGAAAACTTTTTAACATTTTAAGTTCGAATTTAATAGATCTTCAATAAAGCTTTCATTTGATAACCAATTTGTATAAATTTCCTTGGAACTAACATGAAAAAACGAAAAACGTGGACATTTTCCACCCCACTTTTTAACCCCCAAATATGAGATGGGGCCGCTAAAACGTTCCACATGCTTATTTTTTCTGTCATCTTTATCACATATTGAAATTCTATTGAAACCCTTATTAGATAATATTTTTGAAAACAAATTTGTTCATAGTTCAGACTATAAAACTGACCCTGAGAGTCATATTTGAACTGAGGCAGGGATAATAAGAATTTTACGCCTAAACTACACACATTTTATAAAAAAGTTTTTTTATTATAGGTTTGACCCATATATTAAAAAGACGTTCTCGAGAAAAACGATAAAGGAAGTTTACATTTTTCATTTTTGTATGTAAAATTGGCAAGTACATCAAAGTCGATACTGGCTATCTCAGATATAATACAAGATATCGAGGAACGTTTTTCGAAATCATATGTAATCCATTCCTAACTCAATTTTTTCAAAAATACTCAGTGGCACAAAACCAATAATAAGTTGACTATTTTTGTAAATATAATATACTTTGCACTTCTTATTCGTCAGATTTTGTTTAATTGAACAATTTATCATTCATATAAAAAGCAGACAAACAGATTGACACTTAGATCACAGAATATGATAAATATAAAACAAGTACACCCACTCCTCGTTCTAACGAGGTTATTCATCCAAAAGAAGGCTCTTTTGGATGAACCACTTTCATACAAAAATTTGAATTTTTAACAGAGACCCAAAATAACTGTTATATTTCTAAAAAAGTCACCACCCAAATTTATTTAATTATAATACTTCAATAATGTACTATATTTTATAAATCATATTGCACAAAAAAATCACAAAGTTCGGCAAAGATTTTAATTTTTTCAATTTTTATATTTTACTCTATAAATTTCTGTTGTTTTTTGATTTTTATTTTAAAACTTTTTATAAAAGTTACAGAATGATTTTTTTGAAAAAATTAATCAATAACTTTTTTATTTGATAATAAAATAAAAATTAAAAATTGAGCTAAATGGAATGCCGGAAGTTGCTGGAATATACATATTTACTCACTTTAAATCACTGTTCAATCTTTTATTAACACTAGTTGACATCATCAGGATATTATAATTGGTGAAGTCATTGGTTCTATGGCTTTTGATTTATATTCTTAATTGTTATTTTTTGATAAAGAAAAAAAATTACAAAATAACTTTTATTATTTTTGAAAAAATAAAAATCGTGTTTGGATTGTTTTTGTTTGAATTAAAAATAAAAATCAAACAGAGCAAATAAACAGAAAATTAAAAATACTCAAACAAGAAATAATTTTAAAACAAACACTTTTTTGAATAAAAGTTATAACTGTTACGTCCCTGATTTTTAATAATATTTTTTGAGTTTTTTTATTCATTTTTGGGTTTGTTTGCTGGCTGGGTTCAAAAGAATAAAAAAAAATACAATTTCTAGATTTAACTTCCCAGTGAATAAATTAACTAAAATATAATTTCTGTACAAATTTTTTGAGTACCTTTCAGTCTACTAATATCCAGCAAAAAGTTTTATTAATTTTAGAAAGTATTTTTTTTCATTTGCAATCGACAAAGACCCGATTATTGAATGTCTAGTTAGCTATTAACTGGGGCTTTAACTGACATATTTGTTGTTGTTTCCGATATAAAATTTGAGTTTAACTGTCGGCTAAATTTTAACTGGACATTCAGTAATCGGGCGTTAGTGTTAGTAAAACTTTTGCTGAGATTAAATTTTTTTTTTTTGTAAAAAGCAGCTTGATAATTTTCAACAAACCCCTTTTTATAAGAATCAAGGGATTTTTTTAAATACAAAATTTTAACATTGACCTGATTATTTTCCCCATCTAATGGAGTTGTTTCTTGGAACACTCAATACAGGTAAACCTTGCTTTATGTAGTACTTTATTTGCGACATTACGTCATTTTGGTCTTTAAATTTTTGAAAAATAAGGAAACATGCTCTTAACTGAAATTTTGGTCATAGTTCCGAGTTAAAAATTGTCAAAAGGTCATAATCCCAGACGATTTAAAAAAATAAGAAAAAATTCGGCCATAGTCACCACATCAAATCGGCATAAGGACTACGACAATCTGAAATTATTTCTCTAAATTTTTGGTAAAAAATTTCAAACTCAAAATGGGGGGAGAACCAGTTTAAGAATTAATTTTAGAACTAATTCAAGGGAAACTCGTTCTATTTTGGAGCTATAAAAACGGTTGCTTTGGAACAAAAATCATCAATGTTAACACCGACAGTAAAACTGGTTATATGGAAACCAAGTTGTTCTACAACCTATTCTTTGGAACAGAAAATTGTGCTGGCTATTGTTTGAGATAATGCCAATACGTATTCTACACAAACAAAATCATTATTTGAAATATTTTGTAATACACTTAAAAATAAGTTTCCACCTGAATTGTAATAATTCTAGTCTTTTAAAATTAATCATTGCAAAACCCTTACGGCTTTAGATTTTTTTTCAGCCATAAAGATAAAAAGGTTTATAGTTTCCCCTATATAAATTAGGGTTAGCAAGTTTATGTAAATACATGTCTGCTAACGTTTTCAAAACTTTAACCGATTTTGCTATAAATGCATATTTTGTTGCATATTTTGGTATAAATGCATATTTTGGTATAAATGCATATTTATTGCGTATTTTGCTAAACATTAGCCTTTAACATTAAACATTAACTTTGCAAAGTTATAGCAGGTTTACAAAACGTCATTTTCATACAAAATTTGTTCAATAAACCTCCTATAATTTTACAAAGGGTTTTTTGAATTTAGGGGTTAATTTTTAAGCATATTTTTTAACATTTTACTAAAAACTTGGTTATTGCATAATTTATAATTTTATTAAAAAAAAATAGTTTTTAAAAATACGTTTCTGAGTTTTTCTTAACAATTTATATTAATGTTAATTATGCATTAATATAAATTGTTAACCAATGCTTTCAGAAAAAAATATTTAAATTGATTTGATTATACTGAAAACGTTAAAAAAAACTGTAATAAATGCATATTTTTAAAATTTAACCCTTAAATGCATGATCTCTTCGATTTTAACCAATTTTTTATATATGATTTCTAAAGGCGTCTACATTTCAAGAAAATTACCAAAAAAAATTTATTTTTAAAAAAAGGTGATTTTTATTGAAAAATAATCACAATTTAGCCAAATAGCTAAATTGTGATTATTTTAACATGTATGAAAAAAAAGAAACAAAAATCTATAAACTATAATTGATACATTTATTGTCGCCAAAATGAATTTTATTGCGAGAATACCACTTTAAATATTTAAAAAAATATTTTTGAATATTACACTTTTTGAGTGTTATTTTTGTTCGGTTTAAGATCAAATATTACAAATTCTAAATATAATTTACAATTTTTATTTTACAACCAATAGAGAAAAAACTTATGAAAAAAACTTTCCTAGAACCAATGGTTGACAATTAATGCATTTTCAAGTGACACCGCATCACTATCATCAGATTGTCTTTATGGGGTCCTCTCTTTTTGTCAAAAAAAACGCGTGTTTTTAGATTTTTCACAAATATACAGAGCAAAACCAAGATTTTTACTCTAACTGTTTAAAAATTTTGCGCTAAACTATAGGAACACTATGTACAGAAGGGGGCCCTAATGCCCAAAAATGCAGTTTTGTGCATCAAGTGGGTTTTTTTTTTATTAAAAAACCGGTATGTTGCCAAATGGCTACACCATGTATTTAAGGGTTAAAAAGCATTTTTTTTTTTTTATTTTTAATACTTATATCGTTGCTGCGCCTAAGAAAATATCTATTTGTTCTCAAAAATTATTTGTGGAACACCTAAATTAGGTATTTATTTTGTGTCTTGGCCATGTTTTTTGGAAGTAATTCTTTTATAAATGAAAAGCTTGAAGTTTGGTTTATATAAGTGTAAAAAAATAATTTCTAAAAATTTCCGCAAAATGCTGAAATAAAGCGGATTTTTGTAGGTCTCCACACAAGAAAGTTTTTGGACAAATGGCTATTTTCTTAGGCGTCGCAACGATATATTTTATGATCACAAAACCCAATTATGAATGCATAAACTTCCTAGCCCTAACCATAAGTGATTATTGTTAGACTATCCATTCCATATGCACTTCTGTAGACCACAAAAAATACGTATTTCAATTAACTAAAAATACTCGTAAAGAAATAAAAATCGATAGAATAGAAAACTTTTATACTAAATACAATTGTTGATTAACTTTAATAAATCACAGTATGACAATTGTGTTGTAATATTTCTTCGCAATTGTATTTGTATTATAATTTGCAGATATGTTCTAACATATGTAACGATTGAAAGTGAAAGGAATTATGTTTTCTTTCTGCATTAAGTTTCATTTGGATTTATAGAGAATGCAAATTTTCATATGCGAATTTTTTAATACAGCGTTTACACTTTTGTCATGAAAGCAACTAGATTTTTACTGTACAGCCTTCATTAATTATTGGAAATTAAAAATGTAAAGTGATTCTTAATACCAGATAAATTCTCTAGTCCTTATCGTGGCCCGATTTTTACTTTTTTAATTAGCGTGTTTTTTAATCACCTGGATTTAGAATTTTTCATACAAAAAATGGATTTATTAAATCCAAAAAAAGCTGGCTTTAACAAATCCACAATAAAAGCACAAATATATGAAACAGCTATTAATTTAATGTCAGAAAAAAATACGAATGAAAATTAAATGAGAAACAAAAAAAATGAAAAACTAACAAATAAAAGGTTTTTATTAAATTTTTTTATGAAATATGTTTAGAAAAAAAAACTACACCTCACCAAATACATATTTTTCATCTTGGACATGGAGAAATAGCTCAAATAGAAATGGCAATTTTTCACTCTACAATAAGTAATTTAATTAAATACAATTAGTGAATATTAAATATTGCAATGGAATTTTTCAATTGTGTAAAAATATAAATTGAAGTGATAAAACTGAAAAGGCAGACTGTTTATCGCTGTTTTATGTAAAATATAATTATAAATTAAAAGTTAAAGTAAAATCCTTCATCATCGAATTCGGTATTAAAAATTAGGGTGAAAGAAGTGTCGGACAGAAATTTTTTTTAAAATAGGAAGAATCTAACCCCATCTGTTGAGCACTTTTAGAAATACTTTTTGGATTTATTAAATCCAAGTGATTAGAAAAAACGGCTAATGTTTTTTTAACAAAGTTGCCTCACAAACTTGAAAATTCCAAAAAGGCAAGAAAAAAACAATTTTACTTGGGAATATAAAATTTATTTGACTGAAATTCAAAAAAAGGGCCACGATAAGGACTACAGTTTTTTGTGGACTACGAAAGAAAAAAACCCTATCGAAATCGTTTAACCCACCTTAGCTGTAGAGTGGCAGCCGATTTTGAACTAATGGTTGTGAGAAATACGCGTTTGAAGTCTAAATAAAGTTAATTCTTAGCTAAGAAAACAGCCAAATTTCAAAAAATTGTGAATGAAGAAAAGTTATATCTCCAAGCTTACTACATTTCCACCAAATTTGGACACTCAAAACAATAATTTAGTAGAAAAATTAGTAAAACGTCTTGTATATCAAGTGTACTAGTTTTCAGCAATTTTTTTTGCTGAAATTTCGTTTTCAGCAAAAGTTTTAGTTATATTTTTTTTTAGCACTAAACTAATTTTGAGCTAATGTTTTACTAAATTTGCTACAAAAATTGTGCAGATAACAGCAATTATAGCGTGGACGACAACTAGATAGACAAGATGTAGATGTCCCAGCTTGTCTGGATGTAGTACAGACAACGGAAATGATAATTAAAAAAAAAACAATTCCACAAAATTTCTATATTTAAATTTTCAGCAAATAAATGAACTAAATTAAAATTTCGCTACAAGTTTTTTGAGTTTTTTTCAATCTACTAATATTCAGTAAAAACTTTAGTGATTTGAGCAAGGATTTTTTTCATTTGCAATCGAATAAATGTTAGCAAAACTTTTGCTGAGATTACTATTTTTTTTTTTGGTAAAAATCAGCTCGATTTGCTGAAATTACAAACTTTTTTTGCAAGCACGCTCCTGACTAAAAATTTGCTGACACAGCAACATTTTTTTACTGACATTATTGACTTTTTTTTGAGTGTATATAGCCACTATTTATATTTACACTGTATTTTGATTGTGTTCTTCCACTATTTAATAAATTGTTTGTACATACATAATAAGTTAGCATTTAATCAGTTATTAATTTGTTGACTGACTTGATAGAAGCGTCAATAAAAAATAAAAAAGCATGTCCGTAATATCAAACACATTAGGCAAACAGCTTTTTATATTTTAATACAAATGGGGTAAATTAATTGATTTTAAGCATTAATATTAAATGTAACACAAAATAATATTGAATTTTTGTGTAGACGAAAAGTATACCCAATTAACTGTATATCGATCCCTGAAAGGCTCTCAAAAGACCCCCAAAAGACCCTACCCCAAAATCCTAAAAACTATGTATACAAAATTTTTTTGAAAGCAATGTTTAATTAAATTCGATAACAGTTATACTACGAGTATATTTAGAGCTGAGCAAAAACTACCAGGTTTTTGGCTCTTGTTAGTTTTTCCTTGTCAAAACGCATATACAAGAAACAAGCAAAAACAAGTTTTGTACAAAAACTTAGAAAGGTTTTGCTCAGATTTAGACGAGGTATAAAATAAAGCTGCATTGAAAGAAATTTTATATCCAAAAATCCAGTTAGGGTCCTACATTAAGAACTATGAAAGGGCGAGTTTAGATATCGCCGATTTATTCACAGTCGCGGAAACAAACTGCATATTTTAGGCATTTGTACACTCAAAAGAGTTTGCCGATAATGACAGTCAAAATCAAAGATATATGCAGTCACAAAGGTACATATACTCAAAAAAGATTGTCGGTTGAATCTACTTAAAACAAAGGTATATGCAGTTAAAAAGACGACAAAAGTATTTACCGTAGATTTTAGTTGATCTGAAGATTCCCAGTAGCAAATGGTCGAACTAGTTCTAAAAGGTACTAGTTTTTTGACTAGAAACTACAAAACTAGTTCTCAAAATAACATTTTGAACCAGTTGTGTACTAGTTAAATACGATCTATGTAGGGACTGTAAAAGAAATTAAAATGCGAAATTTGAAATTCTCATTTCGTTTATGTTTGTATTTCATAGAACATCAGAGTTTGCAAATAAACACCCAAATTTTTTTACTGTAAATTGCCTTGAGGTGCAAATCAAATGGTACAGTACTGGTACCGAAGAGTCACTCCGGAACTAGTTTGGTAAATTTCTTATAAGTACCAGTACAGCTCCCTGTTTTTATTCTTAAAACAATTTTTAACCATTTGTGTACCTATTAGTTTGATTGAAACAATGCGAGACTATTTCGAAAGATTAAATTTAAATAGGAGTTTTGAAATTCTAGTTTTGTTTACATTTGTTGTTAGTAATATAGTCTGAAATTGTGAATAAACACTCAAATTTTTTATTGTGATTAGAAATCATAAACACAAAATATTTTAGATTTCGTTTGGTAAATGGACCTAATTATCTCCGTAAGGAAACTATCGGTCTAATCTACGTTTCATCAAAGAAAAAGTGTTTGTTTGTTATCTACGTATATAATTTAGATCTTTACCAACTGGTACAGTACTATTTCCAAAGAGTCACTTCGGAACTGGTTCCGCGAGTGTCACATTAGTACCAGTTTTGCTCCCTATTTTTCGTCCTTAAATTGTAATTTTCAAACTAGTTCTACAACTAGTACCAAAGTGGGAGTTTGGGGACAATTTTGCCCATCCCTATGACATCTCCATGTTAAATTCTACAGTTGTTTGTATGGAGAGTCGGTAGAACTCGTACTAGTTGCCTAGTTCAAATAAACTAGTACATAACTGGTTCTGAACTAGTATTTTTTGCTACTGGGTTGTTACAATAAGTGTTATTTTTGTTCGGTTTAAGATAAAATACATATGACAAATTCTAAATAGAATTTACAATTTATTTTACAACAAAGAGATAATAAACTTGTGAAAAAACTTTCCTAGAACCAATGGTTTACAATTAATGCATTTTCAAGTGCTACTAAACACTCTATTCAGATTGTCTAGCTTATATCGTAGATTTTATTTTTTTGTATTTACCCAAAGTAAAGAATTTTATGAGAACTAAACTCAAACATTTTTACTTAGTTATATGTATTACAACGAAAATCACATGTTTTTTACAAAGCTATTATTTTTCTCTATTTTATATTTGTTGCTATAAACTAAAGTTCCTTTAGTATTAAAGCAAGTGTTTGTATGTTGCGTTTTTAACATTCAAGCTTTCAATTCTATTTATAGTGATTAGTGATTAACGAAAGCAAAGAATACAACGATTATTTTTTTTTCCTAGGACCCTCGAGATTTTTAATAAAAATTTTCCACTTCATAAAATGGTCCCTATATCGAAAACTAAGAGAGATAGAGCAAAACGGACAAAACATTTGCTGCTTTGGAGTTTCCTTACCTAGCATTAGAATGATATGGACCAGATCCGGCGACGCTCCCGAGACCATTACAAATTACAACTGTAGTTTTACTAATTTTTTACTTAAATTAAGATTCGTTAAATTTAACAACAAATTTTATTTTAAGCCAAAAAACAGGAATACATTTTGTTAAAGTAACGAATTTTTCTGTTGAGCCAACAGACATATTATTTTGAGTGTAGAAATATATCAATAATAAGAAATATTAACTAAACAAGAAGTTTTTTAAATAACTAACAAAAACAGCTATTTACTGTAAAAATACTGTTTTGGTAGTTGCATATTATGATATTAAAAATAACTGCTTTAAACAACTGTTACGAAATTACAGTACTTTTCGTTGGTTATTTTAAAATTAACGGTATTTTAAATTTTAATTAATTTCATTTTTTATCTCCTTATTTCAGCTGGGCAAGCAGCTTTTGTCATCGAATAACTCACTTAATGGGTTTAAGATGGGAGCTGCGTGGCAAAGAACATCTTGAAAAGGATCAAGCCTGTATTATAGTAGCAAATCATCAATCATCGTTAGATGTAATGGGTGAGTTAAAATTAAAATATTAATAAAAGATGATAATGACAAAATTGTGGCAAAGTTTATTAAGGTATTGTATAAAATGTCATAGTTAACTCAAATATTGTATTATTTTTTACGAAAATTTTATTTTTAATGATATTTACTTTAATAAGATTCATACTTAATTTAAAAATGTTCATTAAAAATGCGATATTAATCATATGATATCAATAGTTGATTTAACTATGAACTTTTTTCTGTGTGTAGGTACACGCAATTTTATGTGAAAATGCATGTTTATGTGAATTCGTTTTCCAGAACACGCCCGCTTACAATTGCTACTACACTCATAGAAATAAATCTGTAAAAATAGCAGAAAAAGTTACTAAAAATTAGTTAAAAATGATTCTGCAGAAAAACTTGCTAAAATTAGCAGATTTTTTACTAAATACTAGTAAAATGAGAACAGCAAAATTAAAACTGTTAAATTTACAGAATTTTAGTTATATTTAGGCTAAATTTTAGTTAATTAAAAATAGCAAATTGTACTGTAAAACCTGCAGAAAATTTTGCTAAATAATTGTAGACTAAAAATAGCAAAAATAAACTGTTATATCTACAAAATTTTTGCTATTTTTAAGCTAAATTTATTTGAATGCAAATAGCAGTCTATTCTGCTAAAATCAGCAGAAATATTTGCTAAAAAATTTTAAACTGCTGTTTTCAAAATGCTCTAGTTTTATTTGCATTTAAAAAAAAAACTTCGAAAATTTTAAATTTGTTCGTGATTTTTTAGGCTGCTAATTATTTAGCAAAATTTTTTTTTGCTGATTTTTGCAGGTTAATTTGTTATTTTCTATTAACAAAAATTTAACTCAAATATGTATAACAAAAATTCTGTATATTTAACAGTTTTTTTTTTGTACCTATCTTACTAATATATAGCAAAAATAATCTGCTAATTTAGCTGTTTTTTTCTGCAGCATCATTTTTAACTACCCAGTCAGAAATCGCCAGTGGTACAAAAAATCAAGCACTGGCATACCACTGGGTAACCATGGTATTAAAAATAAATGACTGGCAGAACACTCATTTGGGACGCTTTGCCAGCGTTTGCGAAAAGCGTTTTACCAGTATTTTTTTTACAAAAATTTCGGTGGTTTATAAAAAAACCACTGGCAAAGAATTGGCTTAGAGTGATATGCCAAGGTTTGCAACCCGTGGTTATCCAGTGCTACCTAGCCAATGCTACCAGGCGTACAAAAATCAATTCACTGGAAAACCAATGATTTTATAAAAATGCTGACGCTTCGTTAAAAAATGTTTGTAGTCGGAAGGTTCCGAGTTCAAATCCGGTTGCAAGCAAAAAAATTTTTTTGGATTTTTTTAAATTTAAAATTTTTTTGTTTCATTAAATTAATTTTTTTGTTTGTGGGAAAGCTCCTTCAAGACCAACTTTCTTTTTGCCCTCCAAACACTGGCATACTAGTTACTAAAAATTGTTTGCCAGTACTAGCATTTTGGCACAGCCAGTAGTTGTCCAGCTATTATCACTCATTTATGTGTTTAGCCATTAAATATTATATGTCTCGTTAGCTCAGTGGGTAGAGCAATCGTCTGCCAATCTGACGGCCTTGGTTCAAATCACGGCAGGGTCAAAAAAATACATATGAACTTTTTTTTAATTTTATTTTGGAAAATATATTTCCAGACCACCTATTTATTGGTTTTGCCAGCGTTTTGCCAACGTTTAAAAATTTTGCTCCTCCAGTGCTTTTCCGGCGCTTTTTGAACAGCCGGTTCTTTTGTCTAATGATGTTATCATTTTGGGAATGGGAAAGCACTTTTTGCCAGTACTTACACCACCTGTTAAAGTGCTTTGCCACCGCTTTCCCGTTTGTATTTTTCTGACTGGGTAGTAGTAGTTTCAACTAAATTTTGTACAGACTTTTTTCTATTAGTGTACGCGATATGCTGTATTAAGCGGAGAATACACGAGGGAACATTCGTGGAAAAATTCCCATTTTTTTGTGAATGTGTGTTTGTGTGTGTGTGTGTGCGTGTTAACATCGTGCAATTCGTGTTTACAACATTTTTTTATATTTTTTGTTCCTTTGTGTATTCTCCGCTTTAAATACAAATGTAAACAAAATGACAATTTCAAATCTCGAAATTTAATTTAGGTAATTTGTTTAAACAGCCCCTACATAGATTGTATTTATTTAGTATACCACTGGTTCAAAATGATTATTTTGAGAATTAGTTTTGTAACTAGCATTTTTTAAAACTATTCGGCTATTTGCTACCAGAGTATTAAAATAAACTCTAACGAACCGTACTTTTAGAGTTGCGTACCGCACATCGCGAACACAGTACATTGGTTGCGTAGAAAACACATACGCTATTCTCTCCAATTAGTGTTTGTGTTTATACACACAACTCGAATTCGGTACGCTACGGGGTGTGAATAGGTGTTGAAAGTACAGTACATAATCGTAGCGTTTGCGTTCATCAGGCAATCGTAGTGTACCGCATTCGGTTTGTTTACAAACACACAACCGCTAAAACGATAGATACGGTATGTGTTCCTTAGCCGTACCCTACCCTACATGTCGTGTACAGTTTATTTCCTACTCTGTTTGCTACTGGGTATATTTTCTTGGAATACGCTAGTTTATTTAATTTGATTAATTTTTTTGTTTTAATTACAGGCATGTTTAATATTTGGCATGTAATGAATAAATGTACAGTTGTGGCTAAACGGGAATTATTCTATGTTTGGCCTTTTGGTTTGGCCGCCTGGTTGGCTGGTCTCATATTTATTGATCGCGTTCGTGGAGAAAAAGCCAGAGATACTTTAAATCAAGTTAATAGTAAAATTAAAAAACAAAAAATTAAATTATGGGTATTTCCCGAGGGAACCAGACGTAATACCGGTGAACTACATGCCTTTAAGAAGGGAGCCTTTCACATGGCCATAGAAGAACAAATACCCATATTACCCGTAGTCTTTAGTTCATATTGTACATTTTTAAATGATAAAAAGAAAATCTTAAATTCGGGCAGTATTATATTGACAACATTACCGCCAATACCAACCAAAGGTTTAACCAAAGATGATTTGCCAGATTTAATGGAGAAAGTACACAAACAAATGCAGGAAACATTTAAACAATCGTCAAATGAAATTTTACAACGTTACGCTTCAAATATGAAAACTAAAAGATCGACAATAGACACTACAATAATAAAACAATCAACATGCTCCTCATCATCAGCAGCATCATTGTTAACAGCAGCTACAAAACCATCATCAAAGTCGTTAAGTTGTGATTTTACTCGGAAAACTTCTTCTAAAACAAAAAGTCAAGCCCAAGATATATTTAATACTGCTGCAACAGCTAAAGAATTTAAAGACACTATACTAACAAAGACACATCAGGCGTTAGTGCATTAGAAATATATGTAAATCCATAATAAATTTTTACTCAAGACACACAACTTATTTTTAAATATTTTACACATGAAAACCAAAAAAAAAAAACTGACGAAATAAAATAATTTACTATCAGGATATAAAATTGACTTTTGGTGTAGTTGACAAAATTATTATTACAATAAGAATTAAATTTTTTTTTAAATGTGAAGTGCTTTAATTTTTGTTTGAAACAAAGTAGTATCTTTCAAGTTCTACGACTTCTTTAATAAAAAAAAATCAAACTTGAATCTTTAACCCCTTTTGCTGGAGTATGACACGAATTAAAATGTAATTACAATTTAACTCAAGCCTTGAAACTAGAAAATTCCAGTGAAATTTCTTTTAGGGAATCACTCAAAATAATGTTTTGATTATTATTACGTGCATATTTTGGTAGTACGGACTCATAAAAATAGGTGAATAGTGCATAAAAAAGTTGTAAATCGAACAAATTAGTTCACGACACGCAGTTCAATAGCAAAACAAAAAAGAACGATTTGAACGAACTAGTTCACTGACTCGAATTGGCGATATTGACCGAGTCGGCAAAAAACCTGTTGAGTTTTAACAAACACGTTGATGTTTAACAAACAAGTTTGACTGAAAAAAGAACTTGGAAACTTGTTATTTCAACAAAACATTTACGGTGGGTATCATACTTCAGGTTTAAACTTTAGTTAATAGTTAACCCAAAAATGTGTTGTTGTTTTGTGTACATTTTTTTGACATTTTCTTTTGTTTATAGTTGTGGGTGGGTCTCAGTTAATTGATGCAATTAAAAATGTTGTTGAAATGGAATATAAATTAAACAATAACGGTAGTTGGTTAATTGGCAAAGAATATTTAACAATAAATTGAATAATTTAGCTCTATCAAAAAATTTTTTTTTATAATTTATAAAAGTTTTTAGATCTTTCAGTCAAAAAACTTAAACAACAGTCGAACGTTTTGTAAAAATTATTGAAAAAAATTAGTTTTAGAAAAAGAATAAATATTTTCACAATCTGAAAATTTTATTCGGAAAATTTTTCTTATTTTTTTTTTTTTTTTGAAAAAAAAATTTCCTTAAAATCAGTATTTTTTTAGTATTATTTAATTTGTAGGTACCTTTTTATACCCTATCAATTTTATATCCTGGTGTAAAATATTTTCATATGGCTCTGATCGACCGTAAATTTTACATTATTTCAAAAAATTTAATTAAAAAAAATTCAAAATTGGAAAATGATGGAACTCACAGCTTAAGTCATAGGTTTAAGCGACATTGTAAAAAATTGGAGAAATTTGCACAATATGAAATTGTCAAAATTATTCAAAATAGTACACTCAGGGAAAAAAGTTTAATAATATTTATGAAACAGTTACATTGTACGAAAATATATATGGAATTGTCATATTTATGAAGTTTTCATTAATATAGTGAAAAATTTCTTCATCATTTCATAGAAATGAAACGACAACTTTCTTTTATACTACAGTTACACTTAACCAAAAACTACACTTATAGAAATAAATCTTTAAAAATAGCGGGAAATGCAACTAAAAATAAGTTAAAAATTACCTTGCAGAAAAAACTGCTGAAACTTGCAGATTTTTTTTTAGGTAAATACTCGTAAAATAAGAACAGCAAAAACAAAACTGTTAAACTTACAGAATTTTAGTTACATTTAAGTTTAAATGACAAAGTGTACGGGAAAATCCGCAGAAAATTTTGCTAAATGTTAGTAGACTCAAAATAGCTACAACAAACTGTTATATCTACAAAATGTTTGTAATTTTTTAAGCTAAATTTAGTTAAATGCAAATAGCAGTCTATCCTGATAAAATCAGCAGAAATATTTCCTAAAAAAATTGTAAACTGATGTTTTCAAAATGGTCGATTTTTATTTGCATTAAAAAACAATCGAAAATTTAAAGTTTTTTTGTGAGTTTTTAGGCTACTAATTACTTAGTAAAAGTTTGTGCTGATTTTAGCAGGTTAATTTATTATTTTCTATTAACAAAAATTTAACTCAAACATAACTAAAATTCTGTATTTATAGCAGTTTTATTTTTACTGTTTCTATCTTACTAATATATAGCAAAAATAACTTGCCAATTTCAGCAGTTATTTCTGCAAGGTCATGTTTAACTAAATTTTAATAGTTTTAGCTAAATTTTTTGCCGACTTTTTTCTATTAGTGTAGTAGTTTTTGAAAACTACTTGTGTTTATCTGTAAAATTCCATACAAATTTTGAATCAAAAACTAAAAGTTTCGATAAAAAACAACTTCTTAGTTAAAATATAATATTTTCTAAGATAAGTTACAAAAGAAAAAACTTAGGTAACTTAACATATTTTGAAGTGCGTGAAAATTGAATGGGTCAAAAACTGAGGCAAGTTGATAAAAGCTAAAAATTGATGAATCTATATGTATTTTTTTTTTTTTTTTTTAACTTGCACAAAATACTTTTGAAGTTGTATTTTACCTAAGTACTTCGATAATTATACACCTTTTATTATTTCCATGTATGAAACGTTATATTTTCATCATATTTATAAAGGTTTCCATAAATATGATGAAGCATTTTCTTTGAGTGTATGATTTGTGAATTCCATCAATTCGTAGAGCTAAAATAACTTAATTTGAAAAAAAAAAAAAAAAATGTGAAAGATTTTTTATAAAATAAAAAATTTTCATAAAGCTTGATTTACACGTTAACCATATCTGTCAATTCATATATACTACTCCCCAGTATGGGGAATATAAAATGTATTTTTCAAAAGAAAATTATTTAAATAATTGACAATTCGTGTGAATGGCCCTTAAAATGTCTGTTTTTTTGGAATTTTTTGAAAATAAGTAATTTTGTAATGATTGTGGGTCTTTAAAGAAAATAACATGTTAATTTTAAATTTCTACAATTTGAACCAAATACATAACCAAATGTAATAGTATTGAAATGAAATTATATGTATTATGTAAAATTTAAGTTATATATTGTATAACAAAATTATACACCTAATATGCTTTAATAAACATTTAAGTTAAACCATCGATTAGTTTTTTTAAGTTTTTTTTTGCAAATTTCAAAAACTATCACTAAATTAGAATTTGCTGACTATGTTAACACTAAATCTACAAAGCTTTCAGTTGAACAGCTAAAGTTGCGTTTACACTTTCATTGAAATCCCGAGATTTCGATATTCGCCACTCTGAGAAAACAATGAAGGATTTCAAAATGTTCATTTTTAAAAAAAGCACACATAGTTAGCTTTAATACATTCTCTAAAAATTTAACCTCTATAAGTTTTTCTTCATTGTTTTTTTCGCAGTGGTGGATATCGAAATCTCGAGATTTTAATGCAACTGCAAACGCTACCTTAGACTTTTATTATTTATCGTAAAATTCCAGCAATAAGAATTAATCACTGAAGCGATAGAACTCTTCGATATCTTTTATTGGATATTTTAAATAAAAAATACTACAATTTGTTTAAAAATAATAAAACCAGAGTAAATTAATTTATATCCTTGTAGATTTAGTGTTAAAGTAATTTATTTTAGTTAATTTTTTGTAATTATTTTTACTTATAGATGTGTAAATGTTTTGATTCATTTTGTCTTTATTTTCACATATACATATTTCTAAGAATTTTTTATGTAAAAAATACCAATATTAAATTTATAATTAAAAAACCAAAAATTATCAAACTTTAAGTATAAAAAAATGTTTTTATTAATCACGGATTAAAAAAAAACTAAAAGATCACACAACAATACACACCACACAATTTATTTATTGTAAATTTAAATAAAAAAATTATAATAAACATAAAAAAAATGCTTTATTTAATTCAGAAATTTCTAAAAAATTCAAAAAAGTTTTACAGTTACTGCATTACATTTTCTTGTACAGTAATCAGTAGGTGTTGTTTTTAAAGTTGTTTTTTGTGGCAAACCTAACAAACAATTCGTTCCCTTTGTGTACCGTGTCGGTAAAATCAACTGCAATTTCAGTAAAAAACACTGCAATTGCATTTAAAATTAACTGATATTGAAGTTTTTTTTTAATTTTATTTATCGGGATATACATTAATTGCATTAAAGAAATTAAATATGCTAAAATCCCAAACGTATTTAACAAAATGTGAAAAATAATCCGGTGTAGGCATGTCCCTATCCGGATTTCATTATTGCCTAAGGAAACTACAATTTCATTTAAACTACAATTTAACTACAATTTCATTTAAAAATAACTTCAATTGTAGTTAATTGAAATGCATTGCAGTGTACACTTTTTTAACTCCAATTGCAGTTAATTTTACCTATATAACTCTCTGAGTGTGGAACTACAATGAAAATGAAAACGATTTGAATGGATGAAGAGTATTTAAGTGCTGTATATTCCTATGCTGTGCGAATTGTAAAAACCAAATATTCTTAAATTTTATGCCACAAAAAGGTTAACGTCTTATTCGTGTGCAAAACACCATCGTGGTTGTATTCACGATGGTGTTTTGCACACGATGCTAGTTCGAGTAATGTGCTATCAAAACTACTCAAAATAATAAGTTTGTTGGCTGAACAGAAAAATTTGTTACTTTGACAAAATTGATTCCTGTTTTTTGGCTTAAAATAAAATTTGTTGGTTTTAAAACCCTTTTTTGTTAATTTCACAAATTTAAATTAAGTTAAAATTAGTATAACTACAGTTTTATCTGTAATTATACCCAAGTATAGTCCATATCATTTGAGGGCATGTAAAGGCATTCTGGACGATCAAACATTTTGTCCGTTTTGCCCTATCTCGCTTAGTTTTCGAGATTTAGGCCATTTTATGAAGTGAGAAGATTTCGTTCCCTGCGTGTCCCGGTACCCATGCCAGCCTGATCGAGTGCCGACACATCCGGTTAAGGGATTCAATACAGTGGCCGACATACTGTGATCTAATATTGTAGTATCGGATTCCAAGGCCTTTAAGGCAGCAAGACTGTTCACAAAGATGCTATCGGAGGATGGGCCAGTCTTCGCTGGTCGGTACAATCACCTCAAAAGTCCTCCGGAAATTCGTAATCGGTAAAATTATTTCCCTTTCACGGTCCAGTCGTGCACCACCAAACTTATGTAGAATGGTACTGTGCCCCCAGACACTTTGCTTCAGCTCCTGCATCTCAGTCTGAGAGCTGCCTTGGCCGCCATGCGACTGATATAAATATCCATTGGTGGGATGCGATCACTTCCAAACTTGCCTAGAGTGTCAAACGGGCAGCCCCCATGACACCAAGGCACGCTAGTCGTTGCACCTTTGCGAGATTGGAGAGATTTAACTGCGTGTCCACCGCCCTCCACCAGATCATTCTAATAATCGCCGTGTACATCCAGTGGTTGATATACCGCTGTAGACCCCACCTCTTCCCGAAAGATCTCCTACAGGTATAGAAAGCACAAAGGCCCTTTTTTATTCTCTCCTCGGTATTCCTATTCCAGGAAAGTTTAGAGTCTAGCATGACCCCCAGGTACTTCGCTTCCTTCGAGAGTTTAAGAGCAGCCCCCTCCAGTCTAGAGAGATCGAACCTCTCTCTAGTTTATACTTCCTTGTTAACAAAACAAGTTCGATTTTAGCCGGATTGGCTCCCAGACCGTTCTCCTTTACCCACATGGACCGTCTGGAGAAAATTCCCCCTGAGCAATAGCACAACGTTGTCAGCCATAATGTATGCCACAACCTTCGTCCCCATTCTCTCCAAAGAGTTGAGGATTCAATTGATCACAAGATTCCACAGAAGAGGAGAAATCACCCCTCCCCCTTGTGGAGTGCACCTTGTGACCACCTTCCGCGCCTCACCATCCCCTATGTTCGAGTTTATAGCCCTGCTCCTTAGCATATTGCCCGTCCACAGGGTTATCTGCGGGTTTGTGCCAACACTCTCCAAGGCACTAATTTTCGACGATATATTCACATTGTTGAAGGCTCTTTCCACGTCCAGGAAGGTCGCCAACACATACTCACGGTCGTGAAAAGTATCCTGAATTGTGCCGACAACCTCGCTCAGAGCAGAGAGAGGAGAACGTCTCACATGAACGTCTACCAGTCTCTTCAGAATTTTAAATAAACACGATGAGAGACTGATAGGTCTGTAATCCTGTGTTTTATCCCTCCCGCTTTCGGTATGAAAACCACCCTGACTTCCCTCCATTAAGAGGTTATCTACCCAGATGACAGACTACTAGTGAAAATACGAAGCAGTCAAGGCCCGCCGATTTGTAGGGCTTGATAGATCGCATCGCCCAAGCAATTTTGCGTTCATCTACCATTGATCAAATGTGCTCACCTATCTGAATTGCAGTTGATGAGAGTGCGTCCAACAAGACATTGTGCCTTATCACATCACTGCAACCCGGAAAGTGGTTACCCATCAGGAGTTCAATGGTTTCCTGACTGCTCTCCGTGAAGGTACCGTTGGGTCTCATAAGAGATCCTGGTGAATTGGGCGCCTTAAAAAGAGCCTTACGAAACTTCGCTGCTTACGTAGTGCCCTTTAATTCTAGACCACGATTCCCTTTTTGCCCTGCGAGTCTCCTTTTTGAAAGCATTAAAGCTGAGATGATACCGTTCTCAGTCCTCCGGTTCGTTGTCCTTCTTCGCCTTATTGATGAGTTTTCTGCTCTCCTTCTAAGCGCCCTAAGCCCCGGTGTCCACCACGGTTGGTGAATTTTTCTCGATGGCAGGCCGTCAGGACACGAGTCCAGGTCGGCTTCCCTAAGAGTGTTCGTCAATAAACGCACTGAACCTTTAAAGTCTTGCACACTAACCGGGATGTTCATATCTGGGCCCGGTATGGCCCGAACAAGACTACGAAATTTAGTCCAGTTTGTCTTCCTGGGATTCCTATATGAAATCATTGCCCTAACAGTTAGATCAATGCTGAAGAGAATCCTATAATGGTCAGAGAATGAACATTCATGTGAAACTCTCCAGTCTTGGACTCTCACAGAGTCAGTATTCGGTACAACGGTTATTACAATAACCTCTTCCCTAATCCTATTATAGAACGTTGACCTATTGCCCTATTACATATCGTCATATGAAATCAAAAAAGCCGTAAGTTATAAAATCGACTTTTAATCAAAATCGACTTTTTGATTAATTATGTGCAACGTATCAAAATACACACTCCAGCAAAATTTTAAACTCCTACGGCTAAAAAGACGATTTTATTAACAAAATTGTAAAAGCCCTAAGTGCAAGTGCAGAAAAAACTTATCCTCAAAGGCGTAAGTTTCAAAGCTCTGTAAATAATGCAAAAATTGGATATTTTTCTCCAAATACTAATTCGATAACAAACACCAAGGTTAGCTTAAAAACATGTTTACAAAATTCGGTTTAGTTTTCATTTTAGGAAGCGTTTTGCTTCTCCTGTAAAATTTTTTAAATGTAACTTACGGCTTTTTTGATTTCATATGATGATATAATCAAATTAGTAAATAGTAGCTAATCAAACAGTGACTCACCTCGATTATTGATGTCTGTGCTGCCCCATAGAGTGATGAGCATTGGCAGCAACCCCCCATCACTAGATCATGGCCCTTGGTCATGCATACCTCCACCAGAGTACGAACTGCCTGTAATGGAGGGTCATCTTCTTCATACGGGAGATACATTGAGGCAAGGAACAGAGCGGGCATGCCATTCGGCTCATTGGGCCGCCACCGTTAGATCCTCATTGCTGTAATGAGACATAAGAAAAAAAGTAATGCCTTTCTTATACAATATACAGCTCCTAATCTTACCTTCGCCTAGAGGAGCATAAAATTACGTGACCTGAGACCCCGAACACTATTGCCAGATAGCCAGGGTTCCTGAATCAAGGCCACGTCCATTTCCTTCTTCCCCTTAAATCACAGCAGGTCATCAGTCGCTGCCTCGCAATGCCAGCAATGAGTCCTAATCTGCATCACCTTGATGCGTTTAGGACTCATTGCTGGTTCCTCCCGTGGGAAGAATCATTTTAAGATGATTCAACCCAAACTTCACCATTCCTTTAGAGATGCAGGAGGCGCAAAAACTCCGAGCCGACTTTTAGCAAAAGGCCCTTCCCGTCTCCTTTGTCCCTCGCTCTTCCCCTGATGATTCTCCAATCATCTGAACCAAATGTGAAAATTCCAAGGTTGGCAACCGATACCAAAAAAAAAATTGATTTCAATTTGGATTTCGATGAGATTTTGCAGAAATCCAAATTAAATCGGGATTTTATTTCGTATGGAAAATCTCTTTGAAATCCCAAATTTTTATTGAATTTCCTTCGAAATCTATCGAAATCTACTTTTAACTCGATTTCGACCGTAATGTAAATTTGCTATAAGGGAAAAGGTTTTGGAATACCGGTATTTTTTAAATTAAGAGTTTCGGTATTGGTACAGGTTATCAATTTGAAAGGGTTTTGAAACGGATAACGGTATTATAAAGGTATCGGTTGCCAACCATCTCGTTTTCACATAAAATTATAGGCGTGTTTGTTTACTTACTATAAGTTACTACTTTTACTACAGCTGGAAAAATTCAATACAAAAAGTAAACAAAAACTTTCTTACTACTTTTACTACAATTGGAAAGTTTTGTTTACTTTTTGTACTGAATTTTTCCAGCTGTAGTAAATGTAGTAACTTGTAGTAAGTAAACGAACAAGCTTACTGTGAATGTGTAGTTCTTGGTAATACAATAAATAAAATAAATAAAAATATTAAGCAGCAATATACATTAGTTAAAATCAGGGTTGGTAGGCAATACCGTTAAAATGCCGTTATCGATTCAAACCCCTTTCAACTGACTACCATTTCCCCTAAAATAACCGAAATACCGTTATCCTTAAAATACCAATACCGAAATAAATGAAATATCGTTAACCTTAAAATACCGTTACCGAAATACATGAAATAGCGTTGTCCTTAAAATACCGTTACCGTTATTTTAAATTCTCTACTCTTGGTCATTGCACGTGGTTATTGAGTATTTCACATAAATTAAGTCAATTATTTCGTTTTGTTTTTACTTTAGTTCGGTCTTTGCAAAAGAAAAGCGGTATGTACAGAAATAACTGACTACCGTTACCCTTAAAATACCGTTACCGATACAACTGAAATACCGTTAACCTTAAAATACCGTTAGCGAAATAACCCAGATATCCCAAGTAAAAAGGTTTTGATATAGCCATATATTATCATATGAAATTTTGTATAATTATATATTGGAACATATATACCAAGACGCAATTATATAAAATTATATGAAATTATATCTGAGATATATAACTATATATTGTTTTATATAGCACTATATATAGTACAACATATTACAATATCCAATTATTGAATGGAATTATATACCATTACATCTAGTTGGATATGATTCTATTATGTTATGTTTCATACATTTCGATGAAGACAAAATCCGGATAAAATTGTATCTAACCATATCTTATTCCATCAAATTAGATCTAATTGTATCTAAGTAGGTACAATATGGTCTAATACGATCTAATTTCATACAATTAGATGTTCTCATTTTTCGGATATAATATCAAAAGTTAATAAATGAAACAGCGTTACCCTTAACTCGTTTCGGTTAACTTCCATGGTTAAAATTTCTGAAAATCCATAAATGTGAAAAACTGGAATTTTTCACTGATCCCCACTTCAATCTCAAAATTAAGTTTTTGCATTTTTCCTTTATCACTTTTATTAATTAACGAATTTTGAATATTTGTGTTATTTTTTTAAATTTTTATAAGAAAACATTAAACTAAGAATTCAAATCTGAATTAAACAAAAAAAAAGAGAAAAGGGAATTGATTTGGTAAATAGATAAACGATTGTTGCCGTTAATAGATGCTGTTTAAAAGATTTAACAATTTTGTATCTTAACCCTCTCCCAAAATCAAAGAAAATTGTACGTCAACATATGAAATTGTACACTAATAGAAAAAAGTCCGTAAAAAATTTAGTTAAAACTACCAAAAATTAGTTAAAAATGATTAGTGTCCGACCGAGTATTCGGCTTCGGAGTTCGGCCAAAAACTGATGTTCGGCCAAGTTCGGTGTTCGGCTAAATTTTGGCCGAATACCGAACTTTTCTATTAATCAATATTTTGCAACATTTTGCTCTTTAATTTTGTATAGTAACTTATAAATATGCACATATTTAACTCAATTTTTACTTAAATAGCGAAAAAGACAACTTTTTTGGGTTTTTGCAATTTAGAAATATTTAGAAATTGGTTTCCGCATTTTTGAATTTGAAAAAGTTGCATGAAATTGTATTTTTATTCAAACACAAAAGTATTCGGCTTCGGTTTCGGCCGAACTTAGTAATTTTGGCTTCCGCTTCGGTTCGGCCTTAAAAAAGTGAGTTCGGTCTGACACTAAAAGTGATGCTGCAGAAAAAAACTGCAAAAATAGGAACAGCAAAAATAAAAATGTTAAATATACAGAATTTTAGTTACATTTGAGCTAAATTTTTGTAAATGGAGAAAAGCAAATTAACCTGCTAAAATCGGCAAAAAATTTTGCTAAATAATTAGTAGCTTAAAAAATTTTAAATTTTCAGTTTTTTTCGATTTTTTTTTAAATGCAAATAAAAATCGAGCCTTTTGAAAACAGCAGTTTACAATTTTTTAGCAAATATTTCTGCTGATTTTAGCAGAATAGACTGCTATTTGCATTCAACTAAATTTAGCTTAAAAATAGCAAAAATTTTGTAGATTTAACAGTTTATTTTTGCTATTTTTAGTCTACAAATATTTAGCAAAATTTTCTGCAGATTTTACAGTACAATTTGCTATTTTCAATTAACTAGAAGTTAGCCTAAATATTACTAAAATTGTGTAAATTTAACAGTTTTAATTTTGCTGTTCTCATTTTACTAGTATTTAGTAAAAAAAAAATCTGCTAATTTTAGCAGTTTTTTCTGCAGCATCATTTTTAACTAATTTTTAGTAACTTTTTCTGCTATTTTTACAGATTTATTTCTATGAGTGTAGTTGTTTCGCATGTTATGTTTGTCTAATTTCACACAGGCCTAATGCCACTGGGCTTCTATACCTCTTCTATGCTCTTTTTTGTTTGTTCGTGAAATCGGGCAAAGCAAATCACAATATGTGCCAAAATTTAAAACTTTTAGTTCTTTTTTTTTCATACTTTTTAATAATATATCGACACATTTTTTAAATATTCAGTATTTTAACTAAAAAAATCATTAAAATAAAATAAAAAAATATTAAATTTTAATAGAAAATAACACAATAAAAGCTAAATAAAAGTTCGTGTTAAAAGCTAAAATTTTAGTTAACATGTTGCAATAAAATTTTTTTTTATATAAAAAGAGTTTTCATTTGCTTTCCCGAGCCACTCACACACAAACAAAAAACACGTGAACACTGCAGTTTATCTATTAAAACTAAGTACTGATGTTGGTTGTACGCTTAGAACTGTTTCGCAAACATCTTCAGTTTTTTGTTATCCTTTTTAAAACTTTTTAAAAGGCAAAAAAAAAATTCTTTTACTTTTTGTAACTTTGAATTTTTATTTTTAAACAATTTTTATATGAAATATAACAATTTACAAACGAGTTACAAATATTTCAAACAAAAAAATTTTTGGGAATAAAATTTCAATTTAAAAGAAAATGTGATTGCTTCTACAAATTCCCATTGTTGGTGCCTACAGTTTTTTCTGTTTACTGCGGTCGACGACATTGCGTTTATCTGGTTTAGGCTTATGGCTTAGAATTATTTGTATGTTATTTTATGGCGTTTTACTGTGCCCCGTATCGGAGAAATATGGAACTAAAGCTATAAAGTTCATAGACTATCGCTCCTGAATGGGTTAACATTTAAAAAAAAAATTGAATTTTCTATGTTTCTCTAAACTCTCTTAACCACAAATAATAAATAGTTCTGGGTGTATTTCAAATTAAAAAAAAAAATAATCTTAAAAAAAAACAAAAATTTTAGGGCCTGTTTATGTATGAAAATACTCAAAACAATCAGTGTGTTCGTTTACTCGAAATTCTTACTACTTTTGCTACAATTGGAAAGTTTTGTTTACCTTTTGTATTGAATTTTTCCAGCTGTAGTAAAAGTAGTAACTTGTGGTAAGTAAACGAACACGCCTAATAGCAATTGTCAATTACTTTCGTCAAAAATATACACACAGAAAAAAAACAGGGGGAACTTTATCTAAGTGCTATGTAATTATACAACTACATAAGTTCGAAGTAAGTTTTACAATTTTCTAGCAAAATATATTCATTTTTTCGGATATTTTCCACTACACATGTATATATTTTGCAAGGATTGTATATATTTTACAAAAAAATGTGCATACTTTACAAGAACTTTGTAAAACTAACTTGAAAATTATGTAGTTGTATAATTACATAGCACTTAGATATTATTCCCCCTGTTTTTTTCTGCGTGTATGGGAAACAAAAACAAATTTTCGTTACTTTGCTTTCGTTTAGACCATTTTCGTAAAACATAAACAGAGGCTTAAATTATAGGATATTCTTACAAAGTTTAGTTAAAATCGTCTTACAAGAATTCCTAAAATAGCAAAAAGTAAAAATGGAACATATATAAACCATTGGTCGTCAAAGGTTTAAGAATGAAATTTATAATAAATTATGAAATTCACAGTTCGTACTATTTTAAGTAGTAAATTAGCACTTATTCTAAATTTGACAAATTTCTATGGGTTAAACTTCAAAAATCATGCTTTTTTATAAATCTGCTAACTTTAGCACTTAAACTGTGAATACCCTCAATAATTTATTTTAATTATTTTTTTTATTGTTTTTACTTTTATTTTTTGCTTGCAAACCCGTTTATATTAACTTTTTTTATTTTCCCGCCTTCCTTCAGTTTATCTCTTTCGCTGTTAAATTGTTTCAAATTCCTATAAAGTTTTAGCGATAACTACCCAGATAGAAATTATGTGTGGTAACAAAAATGAAGCACTGGCAAAGCACAAATAGACCGCGGTCTTACAAAAAGATGTACTGGCAAAGCACTTAATTTGGAAGCTTTCAAAACGCTTGAAAAGGGTGAATTCCCAGCGCTTGTTTTCCTAAAATATTATTTTGTTTTTGAAAAAGGATCTCCAAAAAAGAGTGGATATTTAAATAATTTTTGACTCTACAATACAATAACTCCAAGAATCATCTATTTTTAGAGTAATTTAAAAATTCTTCAGTGATGACGGCTCATAATTTGGTGGCAGGGAAAACACTTAATTTTTGTGTTTCTTGGTGCTATTTCAATACATTGCAAAGCATTAAATAGATCGGTGTTGTCATTTGGGTGTCAGGAAAGCACTTTAATATTTTTATTTGAGGGTTGGCAAAGCATTTGATTTGTATGGTTATGGGTGCTTTCCCAGGGCTTATTAAAGCATTGGTACCACCGTGGAACGGTGTTATCATTTGGGCGTTGGGAAAGTGCTTTTAACAAGCACCCATACCACCCATTGTTCAAAAGTTGTGTTTTTAACGAATTTTCAGCAAATTGGACTTAGTCTCGAATTCGACTACGACACTCGTAATAAGGCCGAATATTTAGCATGTGATAGTGTGAACAAGTAATCTAATTTTCTTTAAGATTTTTAGGATTTAAGTACCCAGGTAGAAATTGCCGACGTTACAACAAAAGTTGTACTGGGAGAGCACTGTTTTTACGAAATGCCGGTACTACTTAAAACGTGCTTTGCCAGTACATACTGTACTGTTTTCTGAAAATTAACGAGCTTTTTTTAATTTATTAAAATTAACAATTTTATAAATTTTACGTATTTTTACATCTATTACACAATTATTTATGTAAGAGAGACATCGCCATTCTTTTCTTGTGAAGTTTCGAAAGAATACATTTGAAGAAATTCCATCAAGTCTCAAGACATTGCCAAAAAAAAAAATAAAAATAAAAAAATCTGTGATGTACACTAGGAGGACAGTAAAGTTCTAGCAAACTACTAAATTTGTTATTAAATGTACTGGAATAATACAAAAAAAAAAAAATCCCAAGCCTGCGCCAACGTTGGGAAATAACTACGGCCAAGCGTTTATTGGTGTTATCATTTCGACAACATGGCAGTACAGTGAAAGTTTAAAATCCGACGCATTGCCAGTACATGTACTACCGCCTCCAATACCGGGCCAACATTGTGCCGTTTGTATTTTTCTACCTGGGAACCTTAAAATCTTACTACAAAATAGTATCAAGTCTAGTATTACCTGAGCTGATATTTGAAAACATAAAAATTATTGAAGACTGCGCAAAATGAAGAAAAAACAAGTGCTAAATATATACGAATAACAAAATTTGAGATATGCCAAAGATTATATATTTTATAGATTAACTATACTACTCACGGTTCTCTCGATAATTAGCGAACTCGGGCAAAACTCGGGCAAAAAGAAAAATGCGTAACAAAACCTATTTATAAAAAATGCGACCAAATAAATAGAGAGAGGGTTGAGCGAGGTGGAGGTGGATAGATACCCACTGGATATGCTTTGTTTTTTAGCTCTTTTGTTTGTTTTTATATATATGTACATATATTCCTCTAACTCCCACTGGAGCATAGGGCGCCAAAATTTGTTGTTTGTTTTTACTTTATTTTAATAAAAAGGAAGTGTCGGTTTACGTTATAACTAATTTTCACAAATTGAACTCAATTTTTAAGTAAAACTTATAATCGTGAAAAATAATTTTAGTTTTCAGTTTTTTATCGTGAACCCAAACAACTTCCTTTGCTTATAAGTAGGGCAACCAAAAAAAAAGCTCTAGAAATAATATTTTAAGCTTATAAAAAAAGCTGAAAAAACAGTAAAATAAGCGGTTAAAATTAAAAACTAAGCCCTTAAATTTCATCAAATATTCATTATTTTCTACATCAAAATCCTTATAAAGATGAAGTTATGTATGTATTTAACTTGATGTTGAATTCTTTGGAACTTCGAAAATCAAACAATGTCGTGTTATATTTGTGCTATTGCAATTTAGGGTGAAAAACTCAAAAAGTAAATTTTTACTAGAGCGATTTTTTAAATTAAAAAATCAAATTTTAATTAAAAAAATTTTGGTCGACTTAAAATTATTTTTAAAATTACTGCTTTTATGAGAATAAAACAAAAATATGCCCTATTTTCAAAGAAAAAAAATCAATATTTTCCAAATAAGCTAAATCAAGCAAAATTAGGCAAAATAAGTGAAAAAAAATACCAAATGTAAATTAAAATTCTTACAGCGGTATTCAAAATGAAAATTTAGCATAGAGTTAACATGAGTTATATTCATAATACTGTTGTTAAACTCATTCTAGTATTGTCGCTAAATTCCTTCTAATGTTCTGTTATCAAACGCCAAAAAAACCAAAAATTCCATTCACAATAATACAAAAGCCTTGTATTTTCAAACACAGGGTTGCTCTTAATCGGTGTGCTAAGAAATGATTTTGAATAAACTCTATTCTAACAAGCTGCTAGGCCTAAAAAACATTCTAGTTAACAGCTCGTTGTGTGCGATGTGTAAGAAGCTACTAACTTTCATTTTGAATACGGGGTAAATTTGTGTGAAATCAAATTCTAGATAATTTTCACATGAAACTCATATCGCGAAATATATATTTTTTAACAGTAAGAAAAAGTTTTTTTTTCGCGTGAAATCCAAACAACTAACTGTGCTTAACTGCTGGATAAATTTTGACGGGACATCAGTAATTTTCAGAGCATTTAAACTTTAAAGGTCATAAAAAATTAGTGTTTCCAATTATTCTACCTAGGCGGTTAACCGGTTATTAACCGATTATTCGTTAACAGAAATGGAAACGATTAATCGAGGAATCGGTTAATCGATTAACTGAATTGGAAACACTATAAAAAAAGTATATAAAATGAGTCATAAAAGAACGCATAAAAAATCGATTTTGCCCAATACAAATGGGCAAAATCTTACATCGAGCCATGACCGCCAAAAAAGCTTAAGTGATATTATTTTCGAGTTTCGTTTTTTGAACAAAATCTCTAGTTCTTAATCAATTGCATCATCTCCAAAAATTTTGTAGCTCTTAAGTACCAACTCCTATGCACAAACTACAGTTTGTTTACATTTTTCGTGGCCGCAAAGTGTCGCTTAACCTTTTTTTCTCTATTGAATAACTTAAACTTGGACAGGCTCGGGCATGTCCATCGTGGGATGCGTCGTTCAAATTTCTTTCATTTGACACTTAATATGTTTATAAATTTTTGGACCTAACATAAAAAAACGGGGAAAGTGAAAATTGGGTAAGTTTTTACTCCACACTTTTAATCCCTAAAAGTGAGATTGGGCAGCTAAAAATAAAAACTATTTCTTATTTTTTTATTCTCTATAAAATATCCAAATTTCATCAAAATCGATCTTGTGCAAGCCTAAAAACAAAAGAAAATTAAAAACGCTTTTCCTGTAAAATGTTTGTTTTGTCACTTAAGCTTTTTTAGCAGTCATGACTCGATATTTTGGGTCATATAAATAAAACTAAGCAATTTCATCGAAGTAATTACTTTTGGCTTAAGAATGACTTCTAACATCAAATTTATCCATATACTAGTAGAATAGCATTAAATATAAACGAAAAAAAAAACTTTAGTCAACTCACAAGTCTGCTTGAGAGTTGTGAAGTATTGGTAATATCTATTTTTAATTCATACGAGGAATTTATTATAAACTGATTAGAGTACTTTTATCTCTTTTCAGATCCTAAAGTTGTTTTGTCCTATTTGAGGAAGGTTGGGTTTTCTAGGTTAGATATAGATAGAAATTAAACAACAATCGTCTATCGTCTTTTAAAATCGATATCTTAAAAACATAAAATTAAACTTTTCAAGCTAGTTAAAAAATAAATCAAATTTTAGAAGAAAAAGAATAGAAAGAAAATTCTTCGCTTAAAGTAAAAATTATGTTAAACAGATTTTAAAAGATTTCTGACATTCCTAATATATTTAAGGGCGTAAAAAACGTCCACGTCCAGCGCTGCTAGCACTAGTAGTATTTAAAGATGTATTCATAATGGAAACCCGACCACGACCAAAACTAGCAACTGAATTGAAATCATCCATATCCGAACTTAAATCATCCTTAGTGCAATCAATATTAAAATGTGAAGTTTCTGGCTCACGTGGTACATTACGTGAACGTGATGTCCAGGGATTCAGATCGGCATAATCATCAATACCTCCAGCATCCGAAGCGACACAGTCATTAATTCTACGTGTAGATTTTTGGGGTTGCGAAGAAGACATATTGTTCGAATGCTTCTTACGTGCTCCCAAAGCAGGGAAATCATTTGTATAAGTTGCTTTACTAGTTTCCGAAATAGTCGTCTTTTGATCATCATAGTAGATTTTAGAACTAGCAACAGCTTTTGTAGCGTATGATGCTGTAGTACCCATTGATATAAATGATTCATTATCAGCACAGGTACTTGGAGCTGGTGTTATTATTGCATGTAAATTGGTATTTTGGGGACAATGACGTCCTGGCAGAAGTGGTATAGCGATATCACGACACATATAATCCGAAAACATATAACCCCAACGCGTAACAAAGGATTGTGTACAGTACTTACTCTTATCAATATCTTCATGGTACTAAAAATTAAAAGAAAATGGAAATTTAAATTTAAATTCAAACATTATATGAAACAATAGAATTTAAATGACTCAAAATATTCTTCAAAAAGTTTATTGTATTTTCCAGAGACTATTATACACCCGGTGAAAAATGCTCATATACACTCAAACATGTTCATATATGGTTTATGTATGGACACATATGAAAAAATATGGATTTTTTATGAACATATATGGGCATTTCCATCATGTCGAACGGGACCGTCGAACACCTTTAAAGTGAAAAAAATCGAAATAAAACGGATTTTTATTTTGACAATAGGCGTTACTTATATCTTTTTATTAGCCCTACAATTGGTGCTGAGGTTGATTTTTAGCAATTTTTCGTTTTCAAGATAATTGTAAAAAAGCAAGGCATTCGCACGGGACAAAAACAGAAGTGGTTTTCGCGGCTAAAAATTAAAATGCCAATTTTACACTGTTGTGCATTGACGTCTTTTAAAAATTGTTGTAATTTTACTCAAAAACGATTCATATTATTTTTTTAATTTAATTTTATTCACTGTCGCACGTGACATGTCGCACGAGACATTTTTTTCCATCATGAGATTTATGTTGTTTCTGTTGCTCTTTTTACGAAATTGTATATAAACAAGCTTAGTAAAAATGTTTTTAAATCGACAGAAGTATTCAAGGTATTTAATATAATAACCAAACAAAACTTAAAAGAAATATGTAGTATGAATTAACCCAGCAAAATTGTCCGATGGAAAGAACCCATTGTAGAACAACTTGTACGTGCATGCAACCTGTTCTAATTGATGTTCTATCATCGGTGATTTGAGTTTGTCGCAAAAGCAACAGGTTCTTTTCCTCCAAACTAGAACAGGTTACTTTGGAACCGGTTCTAGAACCAGTTATAGAACTGGTTCCGCGACAGTGAAACCTTCCATTTTGACTCCCAGGAATCAGTTCTAGAACCTGTTCCACGTGGTGGTAAAAATACCTGTTCTAGAACAGATTCAGAGGCAACCAGTTTAAAAAACTTTTGCTGGGAAGTATTTATTTATATGAAAATATAAAACACAGTTTTTTCTTTTATAATAGGCAGTCCTAGCTGCTTTTACTTCTTGACAATGTTGCATGCCAATTTTAAAAAAATTTAAAAGTATGTATTTACATAAATAAATCATTTACATAAGAAAAAAAATTTCAACTTAAATTTTACACTTACGATGTCGCACGTGACCAAATGTATATAAGTACCAAGATCACAATTCTTCTTATTTTTCAGGCAGGTTTTTTTTATTTTAATTGTATAAAAAATCTCTGTTTATAATTAATATTTGATGAGCTTTCTGCGTGTACTTTCGACGCAATGATAACAAATGTTGTTTTTGAATGTCGCACGGGACATCGAATTATGCAACAATGCAAATCAAAAACTTACAGTTATTTTCAATCGCATTGTTTCTTATGCATTCTTTTATGACTCTTTGTACCTTTAGAAATATTTTAGAAAGCAAAAGTCAATGCATAACGTCTCTATTTAAAAACTTGTATCAAAACAAAATGTGCAATAGAAATATCCAAATATGAAAACATGCGCTTGTGCGACTTTGCATTCGAATACCTCGAAAAGGGTTATGAATAAATGCGAAATATTTTTACGTTATTTAAATTTGATTGTTTCCCTATGAAAATATGATAAAACAAAGTGTTTTCAAGAACTTTTAATATTTTAGTCTCGGTGGACCTTTCGGTGGAAATGCCCATATGGATTTTATATGAACATATATGGAAATATATGTGATTCCATATATGGAAAAAGATTTCATATACAGACATATATGGAGGTATCTGTTATTTCATATATGAAAAAGGCACTCATATATGGACAAATATGGAAGGATATGTTATTCAATTTATGCAAAAGGGACTTGTATATGATCATATTTGGAAGAATACATTTTTCCATATGTGTAAAAGGAGCTCATATGGATAAATATGGAATTATATTTAATGCCATGAATAAAAAAGGCACATATGTAGCGCCTAATTTGAATGTCATACATACATTTATATCTATAGTACAATTTATATCTATAGCGGCCCTATGCTCCTTGCAGGAGTAAAAGGAACAAATATATATATACAACCTTATAATAAAGGACAGCAACGTTCGCATGTATTCGCATATATTTAATAAATGTATATGTTCATATATGTCCATATATGAACATATACTTAGGTGTTACCTCATTTTTCGGATCCATACATATGTATATGGTTGAACCAAAAATGTTCATATGTGACAGCGCATAGAGAAAGGGACCTAAGGGTAAAAAAATCAATTTTTTTTTTTGTAGACAACATCTGAGCATCGAATGAGACCATCCCATGCTCTCCTGACCTTAGGTCCCTTTCTATCCTTAGGTCCCTTTCTATTTTGCGCGTCACATATATGGATATTTTTCACCGGCCAGATAAGACATAAAAACTTGCACTACTGGCCAGTAGAGGTCGCTAAAATTTAATATTACCTGAGAAGCTACTTAGTATCGGCAGAGCTGATATTTGAAAACTCAAAAGTTGTTGAAAATTGCACAAAATAAAAAAAACAAGTGCTAAATCTATTCGAATACAAAAATTTGATATATGTGTTTGTTTCTTAGATTATTTGCTTGTTTTCACTTAAATTTAAATAAAAAAGAAAATCGTCAGTTTACTGAACAAAGTGCCACCTAGTGATAACGATTGCGTTAGAACTAGGGCTCGGAAATGCATGTAAATACATGCTTGTGGTCGTTAGCTGGAGAACAACGTTGACCAAATATCTTTGCGAATCAACAAATTTGACCCAAAATGGCGTCGAATTGTATACGAGACACCTCTGAAACATGCTCTTTGAATGCATCTATGGCTTCTTCTGTTGACGAAAATCATTGTTTTTCTTTGATGTTTGGCAACAAGAAAAAGTCATTGGCCGCCAAATCAGGGCGGATGACCCATTAATTCGATCTTTTAGTGCTCAAAAATTCACTTGCTAGAGCCGATGTTTGAGAGCTCGCGTTGTCATGGTGAAGAATTATCCGTTTTTTTTGTGCAATAACTCAAGAGTTTTATAAAAATTTGGTCCAGAGCACCGTGGAAAATGTATTAAATTTGCAAAATTCTAAACTATATCCACTCAGCGATGATTTACTTGTCAAAAGAAAAGTTTTGGTTTCCATATTGCCCTATTTAGAACATGTTGTTTCCAGCACATTGAATTTACGATAAAACGCGAAAAATCGCGAATTTCAAAAAATCTGAAACACGTGTTCACTATGTAAATTTGACATTACAATCACAAACATCTCCATACAAAAGAGTCAAAAATTTGTTTTTTTTTATAGAATATCCTTGAAAATAGGACATGTCTGGATATGCTTGAACATGTTATATATACCGCTGGACGCGGCTTAAAAAACCCTTTCATATGATACCCATATTATGTTGTCTTCAGCTAAAATGCAAAATTCTTACAAAAACTAAAAAAAATACATTTTTAAAAATGGTCCAGCTCGTGAGATCTCATTGCTAGACCCGAAATATTTTGGGAATCATCATAAAACAAACCAAGGTTTATTTTGAGGGCGCACTTTTTTACGTTTTTTCTATCCATATAAGGACAGAAAAAACGTGAACAAAAGTGCGTGAACAAAATCGGTTCACGCATTAGAGAACAAAATAGGTTCACGCATTAGAGAGAACAAATTCAAGTAGAGTAGATCTCTTCGATTTAAACCATTTTTTAATATATGGTTTCTAAAGGCGAGTACATTTCAAGAAAAATTAATGAAAAATAGCAATATCGACCTTTTTGCAAATTACATAGTAAAATTTAGCGAGTACTCCACAAGCCGTATATTTTTGGAAACCCTATAAAATTAAGTCTGGTCGCCAGACTTAAAATGACAGTGCCTTAAACATGACCATATTTTTCTATGTTTTTAGCGATTTAAAAATAAAGTTAACAACACTGAAATTAAGGTGAATAGTTTTATGCTATACTTACCATAACAAATCAGTGAAGGCTCAGAGATTAATCAGAACTGGGTCGACAACGACAATTGCTTTTTCATATATTTTGTATGGGAAGCAAAATGTCATGTCGTCCGGCGATTTTTCGTCGTAATAGAATCTATTCTATTTTCATGGCGACACACTAACACACACTCAAAATATTTGTCAAATTGTTGCCACATTTTTAACTAATTAAAGGTTGCCATTAGAACAGAATTGTAGAAATTCGTATTATAGTTGCAAAAATTCGTACTTTGTTTACAAAAATTTATTTTTTTGACAGAATAAATATAATTGAAAATAAAAATTCATAATTTACCGCAAAAAATAAAATTAAATACAATAAAATGTAAAACAACAAGAATTAATGCAAAACCAATTGAATTGATGAAGAACTGTGGCGAAACAAATAAAACCATATTCTCGTTTTGCTTTCCTTTTTTTCTAAACGTCAGCAAATGTCGACGGTCGATTGTCGCTGAATTTAAATTAATCGAGACGACTTTCGCTGTCGTCGGTCGACTATCGACCCAGTAGTGATTAATCTCTCATTTAGCCATACGTGGACGTATCTCCTTATGGAAAATCTAATGAGTTAAAAGAGCATAGCTGACAGTCTATTTCTTTTTTACTCACCCAGCAAAACTTTGGTAATGGGTGCGATATACTCACGCATTACCTTGTAATGATAGCTCGTTACCTTCTGCATTATTACAAAACAAAAAGTAATGACTTACCAATTACTGATTACGTATTGCATGATTTATAAACGGAAAATAATTATTGAAGCATTTTTTAAATCCATTTTTAGACACATTACTTTGTGTTCTTTTGTAAGCATGGGTGTAAGGTGTATATTTTTCGCCATTACGAAAGAATTTTACTTTTTTACATTTACTTTTTAAGCAATCAAATGTTATATGTGTCGATAGCTTAGGTGGTAGAGTTCTTGGCTAACAAGCAGGGATCTCAGGTTCGAATTCCAGCATGGCCACGTTTATATATTTAATAAAAAAAATTTCTAATAAATTTTGTTTAAATAAAATTTTTTTTTCGAAAATCTATTTTTAGACCCATTAATTTTCCCATCCTCGTAACCACATAGGTAACCAATTACTTTATCACTTCCTCCCCCAACATTACTTTGGGGCTACTATGTACTACTACTGTTTCCTTCTGAAATTTTAGTATGATATTTTTGTGAAAAAAGTGCTATTGATTTATAAAAAACTTAATTCTTGAAAACTCTATGGACTTGTTTTATAGTCAGAACTTAGAACGATTTTATCTTAATTATTCCTTAAGATAGAAATTAAGTTTGAAAATATCTGACATAAGAAAATTTTAGAAAATTCTGTCTTAGTTCTGACTACTAAACTGCCCCTAATTCAGGATGTCCCCTTAAGGTACGTTTATGATAAGTTTCGTATATTTATGCAAATACATAATGTATTTTTATAGAAGAGTCATTTAATAAATTCCTCAATATTCAGAACTCACCTGGCAAGCAATACCAATTTGATATTCAAAGAAATCACGTTCAAAGTAGGCATCCGTTATATAAAAACTTTTTGGTTTTTCCAATTCACCAGCATCACAAGTAGCCTCTTTCATAATAAAGAAAAGATATTGTATGGGATAAATTTTCAAGTCAATATTGTTTGCACCAACATCAGCCTTTAAAAATTCTAAAACAGATTCCACAATATGAATACCATCACGATGAATATATAGAGGTGGATAGTCATTGGTAGATTCATCACGTATAAAATTCAAAATGTCATTATAAATGCTTCCAAGATTCTTTTCACCCAATGCATTGGGTGGCAAGGGAAGATTATGAGTTGTCTCGGAATGATGTTGGGCCTCATATTGATGGCCATAAATATTAACACCTAAAAGAAATTTAAAGTTGGTATATTTATGCTATATGTTAACAAAAAGCATTTTTTTAAGCTAACCTGGATTTACCAAAGTTTGATACATGCGATGAACTCCTTCTTTTAAAGAATATTGACATACGGATAACTCGGCAGGCACATAAACCCCTCCCTTAAGGGTTTTAGTAAAATAATTGACCATTATAAAGTAATAGCTTTGATGTTCAAGTTCTAAGATGAAAAATTGCATGCAATTTTAAAATAATTCTCATTATATACTTTATAACTTACCATCACGTTTAACACTTTTGCTTACGGTTGTTTCAATATCACGTTTCATTTGCCGTTCCTTATTTTCCTGGTCCAGTTTCTCTTTTTCCATTAGGGTGATTGGCATTCCGGTGCATGTCAATTTTTCTTGATTTTGTTTCACATTTAACATTACTTTTTCTTGTTTGGCTCTCTCATTATAAGGACCCCGTTGTTGGGCATCCATATTCTAGTAAATTCATACATTTTGCAAAAATTATTTTAAACATTTCTAAAAACTTAAACTTACAGCCCATATCTTTCCAGCTTCTGTGGTTGCTTCATTCATTTTTAAATGTCTTCCATATTTAGCTTTCCATTCTAAGGTAAAAGTCATAAACCCATTAGCAGCAGCTTTCTTTTTGGGTGGCATTTTTGTTAACAATTTTCTGCCACAAAGCAATCAGCAAAAACAAAGGAATACGGGACGGTAAATAAAGTAGCAATTTGCGTACAGAATTCGTTTGTAGATTACCCAACTGTAGTCAAATAGATTTTTGTATAAACAATATTTAAATAGGAGAACTCGATATAAATTTACCTTTAAATTTATCGCACAGATTTCGGAAAAAGTTATTAAATTTTCAACTTACTTCGCGTCTGCAAAATTTCAACAGGGTAGAGCTGTAAAAGTATTGAGTATTACGGTACTGAGTACCGTATACCATAAAACCATATATGGGACATAAAATGTGATAACTAAAAAAATAAAACTAAAAAAATAGCAGCATATGGAAAACTAACAATTAACAAATTAATTAATTTGATTTTCTTCCGCCCATATTTCATGTGATCAGTTCTACAAACAAACAAAATTGATGTTTCGTTTTAGATTTTGTTGTCGTGTGTGCATCGTCTGTATAAAAAAAATTAATTAACGCATGTTCCCTAGTGTGTGGGCAGCTTAATAAATACATTCTCTAAAAATTTACCCCTTAACTCATAAATGTTTTGTAAAGTTATAGCAGGTTTACAAAACGTCATTTTCATACAAAATTTGTTCAATAAACCTCCTATAATTTCACAAAGCGTTTATGAATTTAGGGGTTAATGTCTATCTGCTTTCCTTCATTGTTTTTTCGTAGTGGTGATTATCGAATCTCGGGATTCGATGCAACTTAAATACCATTTTAAAAGTTACTATTCAATACACGCAAAGAAAAAAAGTGATAAAGCTGCGTTCGTATATGCACTGAAAATCGGTCTATATATCAAAAATCAAAAATTCTGTACGTCATAGACAGCATTTGTTTGATGCAAATTATAAAACAAACTGAATCGTTACCTAGTGTCTTCAAATGAAATGAAAAGATTTTTCTGATTTTCTCGTCAGATCTAGCGATTTTATTTTGCACCAAGCTGGAAAAATTGTCGAGTTTTATATGAAAAAGTATTATAAAATTCGCATATTGATATTCTTTTATTATTAAAAACAACTTAAATGATTTTATTATAAAAAATTTCTAAAAAATATATGTTTCGAGAAAATATGGGTATGCAGTTTTTTACCATACAACGCCCTCTATTGAGTATTTTAAATAATAATATAATTCAATGAAAATTGGGATTCAGAATTTGAAGATTAATCACAAAATGTTTCATTATTTAAAGTTTATTATATTTCTTAAGGCACATCTATACGAGAGAGAAAATTTCTAGAGATAGAGCAAATAACACCTCTAATTAGGTCTATTCTGAATGATTTAAGCCATTTAGAGGTGTTTTTTGCTCTATCTCTAGAATTTTTCTCTCTCGTGTAGATGTGCCTTTAAGTTGCGTTTACACTTGCATCATTTATTAATTAGAGCTAACTATGTGTGGTTTATACAAAATTGGACATCTATATGTTTTTCTTCATTGTTTTTTCAGAGTGGTGAATATCGAAATCTCGGGATATCGATGCAAGTGTAAACGCAACTTTATGCACATATTCAAGAATTTTTTGTCAAAAATGATCTGATATCAGTGGCTTTAAGTACCGTTTTCGACAATCTAACTATAAAATCGTTAAATTTTTGCATTTTATATGATTTTCTAGAGATTTTTGGATCTGATCTAGTCATTTTTTGTAAATTTGTTGGCGAAATTGGTCCAAATGTCCATTTAAAATAATATTCATGCCAACAATTTAGCAGCCGCCAATCCACAGTCGCTTAAGCCGCCGTAGCCGTTTCTGAATTTTCACGCCGATTCTTTCGAAAATTTAAGATCGACTTGGTACTCGGTTGAGTGTTAAGCGGCCCATACATTAAGGAACATTGATTAGGGAACAAAAAATACCAAAAACTTTTGTATTTTTTTAGTTCTAATAAATACATTTTCCAAAAAATTAAAAGGGGTTTTCATATAAACTCGTATTCTACTCGTAAACAGTGTAAACCTTGTAAAATATGGTTTGTATTTTTACAAGGTTTACAAGGAATTTACGAGTTTATATGAATACCTCTAAAGTTTGTACGCATATCTTCAGTTTCTTCAGAGTGGTGAATATCGAAATCTCGGGATTTCGGTGAAAAAACAGTGAAGATATGCGTATAAACTTTAATTTTTTGGAAAATGTATTTATTAGAACTAAATATGTGTACTTTATTGAAAATTCAACATATATAAGCTTTCCTTCGTTGCTTTTTTAGAGTTGTGAATACTGAAATCTAGAGATTTCGATATTCACCAGTCTGAAAAGGCAATGGAGAAAAGCTTATAGGTATTCAATTTTGAATAAACTATACATATTTAGTTCTAATAAATACTTTTTTCGAAAAAATTTAAGTTTATACGCATATCTGCACTGGTTTCGATTTGTTTTTGATATATACAAAGGATTTGCAACTATAATATAAAATATTGATCATGAATATTTCTATTGTCTATTAAAAAAGTCATCATATGGATAAATCGCTCAGCAAATCAATACATCTATAATAGAATGTGATTGATATTTTTTATGAAAAAAGTGTACGTCTTTTTTACTAATTGTGCTGCCTTTTTTTCCTCAATGTACTTTTTTCGTCAATTTCATATCTGGCAACTCTAATTTATACTCAGTGAAAGCTTGTTTTGATTCTAAATTATTTTTGAAAAAATTCTATAATAAAGGAAAAAAATCTATTTTTATAAAAAATCCAATAAAAATATCTCGAAAACCGTTAGTGTGATTTCAAGTTTTAAAATATTTGAGTTCAGCATACCTAAGTAAGTTTTAAATAACCTTATATGTATTTATCTTATGGAAATTTAAATTTTTTTCCAAAAATCGAAAAATTTGGTCGTAGGACTCTAAGGTTTAAGCTTTCCGATTTTCTATAAATTCTTACATATGTTTCACAACCTAGTGCTACAATAATTCTAATAAAAATTTAATGTCTTTCAAAAACTGTCGCTCTAATGGTCATGTTCTAACATCACAAATAAAAGTTCTTATTAATTGGTCTATGGGAGGAACCAGGGGGGTTATTATGTAGTTCGATTCGAAACGGAAATGCTTTCGAACGGAATTTTCACATTGAAAATCAAGTACCAAAACCCAATTTTTAATGGGGGAAAACATTGAAAAAGTGTATGCTGGACAATCTCATACACGTTTTCAATATTTTACCCCATTGAAAACTGCTTATTGGTACTTTATTTTCAATGTGAAAATTCTGTTCGAAAGCATTTCCCTTTCGAATCAGATTAAATAATAACCCCCCTGGGTCCTATGTATTTCTCTGCAATCGATTAGACATTGAATATACCAGTGGCCATTCTGTTCTGTAAGTTTTTAAAGACAAAATTCGGTAAATTGATAAGTTTTCAACTGACAACTACCGAATTATGTCGTTAGAGTTAGGGAATCCCACTACAGGTTAGAACTGCTTTTGCTCTATTTCTAGCTGGGGGTTATTATGTAATTCGATTCGAAATGCTTTCGAACAGAATTTTCACATTGAAAATCAAATACGAAAACAGTTTAAAATAGGGCAAAATATTGAAAACTTTTATGCGATAGTATAGCATACACGTTTTCAATATTTTCTCCCGTTAAAAACTATTTTTTGTTGATTTCCAATGTGAAAATTCTGTTTGAAAGCATTTCCGTTTCGAATCGAATTACATAACAACTTCCCTGTTTTTTTTCTCGTATGTTTAAAATTCAGTTATTCGTTTTTCTCAAAAAAAAACTTTTATTAATATTTTGGTTTTATAATTAATTTTCAACTGGTTCTTCTTTAATATCGATATCGTCATCTTCTTGATCTTCTTTACTGTTTTCATGCAATAGCACATATTCCCGAGTGCTAAAACCGAATTTAACCACGTCTTTTTCCATTAGTTCGTAATATTTTCGGGCATCAATACGTTTGTTATTTAAAAACGTACCATTGGCAGATTCCAAATCAATTAAATATAAACGAACACGTTTTCCGTGGCTTCCATCTTCACGTTCGAAGGGCACGAGACGATATTGTAAAGCGGCATGTTGTTTGGAACAGCTAGGATGGTCTACGGCTAAGTCTACTACTTTACGATCACGTCCAACTAAAAAACAACTTTGTCGATGTATGTGTAACACCGGTAGGGCTGTTTCTCCCTTGAACGGGTATAAACGCCAACGACGTTTTGGCTTGCGAGCCTCTGGTGGCTCGGCGTATTTCACCACTACACCATTTACTTTATTAGTGTCTTCTGTAAGAGCCCCACTTAGAGCAAAATTGGGTTTTTCCTTTTCTTTAGCTTCTTCAGCATTTTGTTCATTTTTTTTCTCATCTGAAGTTCTACCCCATTCATAATTGTTGCCCTCGTCATTACTACGGCGGTTTTTAAAACGATTTCCTGACCCTCTCGATCTGCCAGGGGAGCGCTGTTCTCGTTTGTCATAGTCACGATTACGTTCTCGATTACGATCTCTGGAGCTATCCCGTTCTCTTTTTGGACTGCGGCTAAAATTCAAAATTTTAATAAAAAATATAATTTCGATACAATAAAACTTACTCTTTCCTATTATAGGATCCTCCTTGTTCATCTCTATCTCGCACTTTATAGTCCCTCTTATCATCTTTCTCTCTTTTTACATCGGTGTGACTATCCCGATGATCTCGATTGGAACGATGTTCCCTATCCCTATGATGTTCATAAGATCTATCTTTATTACGACTATGTGATCTTTCATTTCTATTTCGTTCCCTGCTGCGGCTTCGTCCTCCCCTTCTTGGTGGACTTTCCCACTTTGATCTACTGCTTTGTCTACCCCTTTCACGTGCTGGCGATTTCTCTCTTCTTGATCTTATGGGCGATTTTTCTTTTTCCTCCTTTAACTTAGATTTCTTTTTGGCTATTGATTTTTTATCTTCCGAAGATGATGAATCTGGTGAAGAATCTGTACTGTGTGAAGAATCCTCTTTTTCAGAATTTGATATGTGTTTGGATTTTTTCTTTGCGGTTTTTGCCTTATGTTTCCTCTTATTTTTCTTGTCTTTTTGTTTACGTTTTTTCATCTCATGTTTCTCTTCCTTTTCTATATCTGACTCTGAAGAACTATTTGCACTGGATTCCGACTCAGAACAACTTGATTTGCGAGATTTTTTTGTTTTCGACATGATAGTTACCTATTTTTTTAATTTTATAGAAAAACAAATACTGCAAAATGCTGGTGTCAAAACAGAGAACGAAGTTGATCAATTCAGAGTAGGCGAATAGACGCCGCCGAAGTAATCGACTTCGGCCAGTGTTGCTATATTAGCATATTTTCTGCTAGATTTAGAAGATCGAGTTCGAAAATAGCATATTTTTTAGAAAAATATTCTAAATGCTTTTTAGCATATTTCGTTTGACAAAAGCATATTTTTGTCCACGCAAGATTCAGTTTTTATTATTTTTTTCAACAATGATTACACTACTTTTTTAAATGATTAAACGCATATACGTTAAAAAAAATGGCAAAAATGTTTATCTAATACGAAAACTTAACAAAAACGCAGCTAGTAAAGTAAAAATTGTAATATTTTTACGCAGCAGATTTTTAGCATATTTTTGTATGTGGTAATTTGGCAGATTTTTAGCATAATGAATATTTCAACATTTTTGTAATTTTTGTTTGGCATAGTTTTAGCATATTTTTCATTTTTCACGATTTAGCAGAATTAAGCATAATTTTTTCCGTGATTTAGCATATTTGGAACGAAAGTTTCTGACTTCGCCCACAAATGTTCAGACGTTGAAATCAGCTAAGCCGATTATTTGAACTCAAAAATTGTAAAATTTATATTTTTATAAGATTTTATTCAAGTCCGTATAACACTAGCTTTTTATTTCGTATTGATAAATTATTTGAGAGCAGTGCAAATCTATAGTCATAGGAAAATTATTTTAATATAAGTTAGCAGGTCTTTGTGTTGCACAGAATAATATTTCATGCCAGCTTCAGCTTGATCGCACGTACTTTTTATATCAAAAAAATTGGTAAGGGCTGAAAAAGAAGAATCTTTTCTGCAAATTTGGCATTCTTCGGACAAATTTTCTATATATGAAAAATTTTGGTACCGTGAGGGTCGAAAAAGTACAATTTTTTTATGTGGATGGTACAAAATGAAAAAAACTCATTTCCATCCCTGGCGCCAAATGACACTAAAAAGTGTAGAACTCTGATGAAAAGCGCTAAAAAAAATCGTCGTGTTCGCGAATATGTCCGCGACCTATAAGTTTTAACGAGCGAACTTTTGTTCGCGAACACGACGATTTTTGTTTGAAAATCGGCGTTTTTAGTACAAAATACAACACTGTAGTAGAGTTGTAAAAGTATTGAGTATTCCGGTACTGAGTACTCAATACTGACTGTTTTTTTGAGTACTCAATACTAAAACGGTACTAAATACTTTTAAAGATGCAATTTTCCGTAGAAATGTGTATTTTTCGTATAAAAATACAACTCTAAAAATAGTACTCTAAAAATACAGCTCTGAAAATACAACTCTATTTGTGAAGCAAAGAAATTTGTAACGAATTTTTGGGAAAAATTATTTAATTAATTTATTTAAAATGTTTTAAATTAATTAAAATGTAAATAACAATAGTTATTTAACACGTGTATGTGAATTGTAATAATTTTTCCTAATAAATACGAATTCATAACATTTTTATTTTTAAATTAAAAAAACCGTTAAATGTATTGAGTAGTATCGAGTACTCAATTGAAAAGTATTGAGTACTCAAAAAGTACCGAAATTTCACAACTCTACACTGTAGCCAAATTTTTCTTGCAGTTTGACCCCAAATAGTTATATACTAGAGTTGTGAAATTTCGATACTTTTTGAGTACTCAATACTACTCAATACTTTTTAATTGAGTACTCGATACTACTCAATACTTTTAACGATTTTTTTTAATTTAAAATAAAAATGTTATGAATTCGTATTTATTACGAAAAATAATAACAATTCACATATACGTGTTAAATAATTGTTGTTACTTACATTTTAATTTATTTAAAACATTTTATATAAATTAATTAAATAATTTTTCCTAAAAATCCGTTACAAATTTCTTTGCTTCACAAATAGAGTTGTATTTTCAGAGTTGTATTTTTAGAGCACTATTTTAAGAGTTGTATTTTCATACGAAAAATACACATTTATACAGAAAATTGCATCTTTAAAAGTATTGAGTAGTACCGTTTTAGTATTGAGTACTCAAAAAATAGGCAGTATTGAGTACTCAGTACCGGAATACTCAATACTTTTACAACTCTATTATATACAAAAATTGTATTAAAGTACCAGAATTCGAAGTATTTTTGCTTGATACGTGCAGCGTTGCCAGAAAAGTTTGTGCTCATATCCCCATTTGAAAAGTTGAAATTCTCAAAAATCCCCAAAATAAATTTCTAAATCCCCAAATATTTCCCCAATATAGAGTTTAATCAATGATTTAAAATACATACTTATAAATTATTCACTGAAAGGTTTAAGTCTCGAAAATAAATTAGTACAAATTATATTTTATATACGCAATATTCTTAGATAAAACATTTTTTTTTAAAAACTTTCCAAAAATTAAAAATTGGGCCGTATTGGGTTAATTGGTATAAAAATCTTTAATGTCATATGAAACATATTTTAAATATCTTTCATATGGTGCGCATACTGTCCAAATCCGACCATAAATCACGGATTTGTAAGCAAGTCCAATTTCAAACTTTGAACAAAAATAGCTCCGGAGATAGGTCCGACCGACAAAAAAAGTTGTTTTGAATCCTAATAAAAAGTTCTACCTGTGGTAAAAATTTGAACCCGATCGGAGCTGTGCCCCTAAACTCAACTTTAACCCAACATTTTTTGCTGACTTTACAGACTTTTTTTGAGTGTACATTTTCTAACATTTTCTATAATTTTTATTATAATTATCCCATATTTTGATAATTTTTCATTTGATATTCCTAAATTTATTTAATTTCTTCTTAAATTTAAAAATTTCCGTTACTTCACTTTAAATACCTAAAAAATACAACTCTGTGTACTAAAATTCTCGTACTCCTAAATAAAGTATTTTTTTGTTAGTGCAATGTCCGGTTATTTACAGATCGTTTTTAGTGTCGTGGTTTAATTTTACAAATATAAATTAAATTAATAGATATATTCGAGATAAATTATTAGCAAAGTGTTTAGTGATAATCATTTTATAAAATTTTGTTGTTTATTTATTAAAATCTAATAAATAAAGTGTTAAAAAAGACTTCCAAAAATAGCAAATTTAGTGGAGTCTCAACTTTTGTTAGTGGAGCCTCCATTTTTTCTGTTTTGTTGTACTTGTCATTTTGCCGGTAGGTATTTGTGTTTTTATTGTTAATGTTTTTGCAATCGGTTTAGTAGAGTGTGGTAAAATTGTTTAATATAAAAAAATATGTATGCAATTATCTATTAAATTAAAAATATAATTAAATTCAAGAAAAATATATAATAAATATATAAAAAATAAATATACATAAAAAAAAAATAGCATCTATTTCAATATAAGTGTTGTAAAGTTTAATATTAAATTAAATAAAACCAAGATGACGGAATATATTTTCAAGGTAAGACAATTGTCCTTTCTATATTTATAACATATAAATTTTAAATAATCTTTACATAAAAAACATTATCTAGAAACTTGTGGAAAATACAATTTTAGAGGCATTTTGGCTAAACTCTAGTTTTCAAGCATTTCTCAGATCTTTTAATGTTGGATGAGGAATGGAAAACACAAATTTTGTAATGATACTAATACTACATTTATACTTGAGCAAAAACCACCTAGTTTTTGTAGAAAACTAGTTTTTGCTTGTTTTTTTGCATGCGTTTTGACAAGTTAAAAACTACAAGAGACAAAAACCAGGTAGTTTTTGCTCAGGTATAAATGTAGTATTAAACATTACCAAAATAAGTTGAGTTTATGTCCACCTCTACAAAAACGTTTAAAAACTTGTACGTAGACTAAAGGGCCCATGCTGAATTTAATGTTCTATACCTTTTGTTCCTACATTTTGAGTGCGCTTAAGTCTAAAGCTGCGTTTACATCTGCACCGAAATCTCGAGATTTAGATATTCACCACCCTGAAAAAGCAATGACGGAAAGCTTATAGATGTTCAATTTTGAATAAAGTACTCATATTTAGTTCTAATAAATACATTTTCCAAAAAATTAGAGTTTACACGCATATCTTCACTGTTTTCTCAGAGTGGTGAATAACGAAATCTCGGGATTTCGGTGCAGATGTAAACGCAGCTTAAAGTTGAAAATGTTTTCCTACTCTAGCCGGTAAATACTAATAGGTTAACTTATGAATAGCGCTGTTAATGGATATATACAATCTGTTAATAGTGCTGGTAAATTCGGTTACTTTTCAATACTCGATACTACTCGATATTTTTATTTTGGATACTCGATACTACTCGATACTTTTAACGGTTTTTAAATTTGAAAGTTTTTCTAATATAGACAAATTGTGTGGCAGATGAAAGGTATTGTAATAAGCTTTTCAATGGTGTAGGGTCAGTTTGACAAAAATCGTTAAGACAAAAATCGTTCTTAGTTCTGACTATAAAACTGGCCCATATTGTATACACGCAGAAAAAAAACAGGTGGAACTTTAAATAAGTGCTATGTAATTATACAACTACATAAGTTCGAAGTAAGTTTGTAAAACTAACTTGAAAATTATGTAGTTGTATAATTACATAGCTCTTAGGTAATATCAACGAGGCTAAAGAGTTCCCATACGAAAAAAGTGTACTCTTTGGTTCCCTTAAAATTTATATGGATTGGGATTCTGTTAATTCCCGTGAAGAATAAGAGAAACAAAAGGAAACTCGAAAAAGTTAACAGGGCACTGTTTTTATTGTTTCTTATGATTATTGATTAAAGCGGTAACAAAAAAAACTTTAAGAGTGAAATAAATAATAAATAATCAATTTTAATTATTTTTTATTGTTTTTAATGATGTTTTTTGCTTGTAAACCCGTTTTTATTAAATTTATTGTTTTCGTGACGTCCTTCATTTTCTCTCGTTCGCTGTTAAATTTCTTCAAATTCTTTGTGTTTTTCTTCTCATTTGTGTGTGAAATTCTTACGAATTCTTAAAACACTTTAATGGATACCCCTGGTAATATTCCCCCTGTATTTTTCTGTATATATGTATATCAATTAAGTATTTATAAAAAAATTTTAATAAATATTTTTCTACAGATCTCTAGTAGTATGTATTAAGCTCTGTAACGTTTTCGGTAAAAAGATATTCTAATTATAGCAATATTTCTTTAAAGCAAAAAATTCTAGGAATGAAAGACCATTAATGGCCTGTATTAAAGTTAGCACTTGGAAGGAGTTTTTACTACAATTTTACTTAAGTAGGAAATTTTCCCAATAAGCACATAGGTTTTAAAAATTCAAGTGCTTTAAATTTTGCTTGAAGTAAAGTAGATTTCAAATTCTAGCATTTGTATATTTAAAAAAAATATTTCAAATTTGAATTTTTGTTTCCCTTTTGCTGCAGTATGCTATTGAAATAAAATGTAATTAAAGTTGTATTCAAGCCTAGAAACTGGAAAACAGGGCTGGAATTGAACTTGTTTTCAACTTGAATTCCAGAGAAATTGTTAATAGGGTTGTTTCAAAAGTGCTTTTTGAAAAAAAATTAACTGAATTTTAGAAAATATTCGCATTAAACATCCAAAGATTATAGCAATTTCTTTTTTCAATAAAATTTCGAAGAAAGTTTTACAAATCGGTTGGAAGTCAACAGGTGCAAAGAATAATGTTCTACGCATTCTAAAAATATAAAAAAAAATTTAGGTTGGGGATCATTCCATTTTTGGTAGAATTATGAAATAAACCCCAAATGGAAACGTACGCAAAAGTTGTAATTCGGGTTTCTTAACTTTGTTCTGCAATAGTCTTGCATACACGTTTTCAATATTGTCCCCCATCAAAAACTGTTTTTGGAACTGGATTTTCAATGTGAAAATTCTGTTCGAAAGCATTTCCGTTTCGAAACGTAGTACATAATAACCCCCCTGTTTTTTTCTGGGTTTATTAAAGTTCTTAAATATGCTGAAATTTTTTAAATTTTGTATAAAGTCAACAGATTAAAGGAATAGGGTTCTATGAAAAAATCATAAAAAATAGTAAACCCCGGGACACAAAAAATGGAAGCTCCTTCATTGAGAATATAGGCAAACTTTGCGTAGTTTACACCAGTCACCCTCCGTAGAGTGGTCTGCAAACCATAATTTGGTTTACTTGACATCTCCACGAGATATAAAATCAATCTTAAAACCAGGCACCTGATATTAATACTTTAAAAACAAACTTTTTGTACATTTCTCAACAAAAACTATGACTTGTGTTCAAACAATATAATTTTTTTAGAAAGTTATTTATATTTCGAGAAAAAGTAAAAAATAATATTGTAAATATAAAAGTTCAAAATAAAAAGTTAAAAATAGTTCGATTAAATAATATACTTTTTTTTACTTTGTACTTATCTTTTTTCATCTTTCATATTAATTTAAAAAACTGTAAAATATTTTAACAAATAAAATCGGAAGGAGTTTCGCCTGTGTTAATGAATACTACAGTACTTTTCTTTAATTATTTTCTTAAATAACTGTCATAACAGTTGTTTTGTATTTTCCCATAGTAAAACAACTGTAATTACAGTTAAAAACAACAACTCCTGATTACTACACAAACAAATGTCATGTTATAACTGTCGAACTTTTTTAGGTGTATATAACTGAGGCCCGATTATGGCATTAATAATTTTTTTAGCTCTATAAAATTATTTTTTTTTAATCAAATTTTCTGTTTTTGTTATATAAAAAACTTTTCAACTATTTGTTTTGCCAAAAAAGTTTTAGTAAGTGCCTTTATTTTACAACCCTGTCAGTAAAATTATTATTACATACATACATACACGTTTAGAAAATAATAACTGTAAATTATTTATATTCAAGTAAAACTAGTTTGCTAAAAAACACACATTATTTTTTCAAATGGAAATTACAAGAAATATAATAATGTTATATATATTAATAATTGCCACGAGTATTGATTTTATAATGGTGAGATATCTTAAGAAAAAATGTCTGTTAAACAAAATCAAAGATATAAAAACTCAAATTATATTTTTAGCCTTGGCCAATTCTTCAACAAAAATCATCTTCAGATCTAAATCTTTCAGAACAAAACCAAGATGAATTCCGTGTTTCTCGTCAAGTTGTACAACCAAAATGGTTAAATATCCACCGTGAACCTATTGTAGATCCTACGGTATATGTTAATCAAAAAGCATTGGAAGAAACTGAAATGTTACGTAAAACTATACAAACAACTGTAGAACAGGATACATATGCCGTAACAGGAGAAGAGGTTAATTTTTGGTTAAAAATTTTATAATAGTTAAATCATAAAGGGAGAGGGGTTCATAAAGCCACTGTAAAACAGAGTTGTTAGCTCATTTTGTCTCTTTGACGGCGATTTTCTATTGGGTTTTATCTATATCACTTTAATATATCATACTAAATATACGTACACTCAAAAAAGTTTGTTTGTATAATCCACTGAAAATTACATTTAAAACTAAGGTATATGAAGTTAAAAAGGCGACAATAGAAATTAAGTTTAAAACAACTAAAAATGTAAAAAATAACTAACAATGTCGTAATATTAACTATAAGTTCGCCTTTTCAATAGACAGAGAAAAACGTGCAGGCAAACATACGGACATCGCTACATTGGTTAAAATTACATAAGGATCAAAAATATATATACATTATGGGTTCATATTTCAACATTTTACAAACAGAATGACAACAAGAATTTTCAAAAACTCATCGATTTTTTTAGTTTTTAAATACCAAACAAAAATTAACTGTTTAAGCACCGTAAGTTGTTTTTCACGTAAAAAAATTTCACTCGAAATTTAAAAGCTTCGAACTGCAATTTAAATTATAAAAATGAACAATTTTTTAATTTTATAACAAAGACACAATCACAATATACACAAAATGTCACTTTTTCACCAGAAAAATAACAGTCTTGTACATTAAATTTGAGTGAAAACAAACTGTACACACTTTTCACATGAAACATATTATCGTGAAAAATAATTTTTTTTTATATGGAGTATAACAGTTTTTTTCACGTGAAATCGAAACAAATTACGGTGCTTTACTTCAAAAATGCTGTTACGGAAATTCTTTGTAATATTAAAAATAACTTCTTCAAACAACTATCATGAAATTTAGTACTTTTCGTTAGTTGTTTTTTAAATAACTTTGAATATAGTGGTTTTTTAGTTTTCCATAAAATAACTACTTTTACAATTAAAAACAACAACTACTACTGATTACTCCGCAAACAACTGCCATATAGTAAATGACAAACTTTTTTGAGTGCAAAAATATTGATGAAATTCATAGTTCATACTACTTAAAATGAGCATTTATCGTAAACTTGACAATTTTTCATGGGTTAAACTAAAAATTATGCTATTTTATACTTAAGCACTTCAACTGTGAATTCCTTCAGTGTATTATTCTCAAATGGTGTATATTTCAATATAAAATGTTTAATTATTCTGTTTTTACAATGTAAGAACAACCAAACGCCATAACATTTAAAAGACTTCCCAACTTTCTCCACCTCTCTCAAATGGCTCTGTTCTTTTTTCTTATTTACTTGCGTTTTGTAAAGGCTAACATAGGCCGCTACAAATTATCTTTTTTATTAAGAGCACTATAAAAACTCTGTACCTATATGAACCAAATGTGAATACGAAAAAAGAAGAGATACATTTAACAGAGGCGGAGGAAGTTAGAAAGCATGAGCCCACTCAGTGTTTACACAGTTTACAAGATCATGTAGACATTTAAATAAGTCCGCTTTATTTTATAATTTTCTTTTAATTTTAGCCTAATCCAAATATACCGCCCATGCAACCACAAGAACCTTTACCCACCTTTGTACCAGGAAATGAGAGAAATTCTCCTCATGCTTTACCTCCTTGGTATATGGAAATGCAAAGTTTGTGGCAAAGTTGGTCTCAAGGTTTATTTAAAGGCTTACGCTCGTAAAATGATTTTTTTTATATAAATATTCTTTTATTTTGTAATATAAATAATTTCGAGTAATCTTGCTCACGTCCTAGATTGTTTATTTTCTTTTTTGTTTATACAGTTTCTAATAATTTATATTTTAAATAATTGTTAATTTTTTTGTGTACTTTTTCTATGTGTATTTGTATATAATTTAATTCTTTTTAAATAATAAAATAATAAAATTAAATGCATATTTTATTTAAATTTACAATAGTTTTAATGCCAATTTATTAACTAGGTTTCTGAATGTGCATTAATTATTTATACCTCATTCATACTGAACCCAAAACTAGTAGTTTTCAAATTTATTTTATTTCGATTGTGAAATCCTATATAAATTTTAAATCGAAACCCAAAAAAAACGAAAACTTCTAGTTTTGGGCTCAGTATGAATGAGGCTTTAGTTTATATGTATGTAAATTTTTCAACAAAAATTTAATTATGTATTTAAATCAATTATGAAAAATATAAAAATACTTGAATATGTTCTGTTTTATTAAAGGCCCGTAACTTATCTCAAAAATAATAACCAGAGTTAAACCATAACCACAGATATTTTCATGTAAATTCATAACTACACTCAAAAAAGTTTTTCGGTAAAATCTACTGAAAATGACAGTTAAAACCAAGGTATATGCAGTTAAAAAGGTATTACCTTTAAAGTAACTACAAATTTTGTTATAAATATTTAAGTAGTGAAAAATAACTAATAATGTCGTAAAATTAACTGACAAACAGCTGACAAAACTGATAAACAGTTTGGTCAGAATCAAAAATATTAAAAATTATTCGTGCGAATTATCTTTACATTTTTTTGATTCGGGAATTTATAAATCAGCTTTTTTTAATCGTCTCTGAAGATAATTCTTTTTGTATCAATTCTTAAAAGCTCCGGCGGGTTACCGCGTAACTCGATTCGAAAAACCTTTCGTAAAAAGAATAGTTTTAGCAAAAATCTTACTTTTTGAATTTTTATGTGTAGTGTACAAGGTTTAGGATAAAAATAAATTAAAAAGTATAATTTTTATACAGAATTATATTTTTAACAATATTTGCAAGATTTACGAATTCGAATCGAGTTACGCGGTTACCATCTGGTTTGATTTATACTTCGCGAATTATCTCTTAAAACAAATTATTCAATCGAATCAAAATTGAATCAATATCAATCTCACTTTATTCAATATCAAATCACTGATTTAAAATTATTATAAATTATTCACTGATTCATAAAAAATGACAAAATTTTTATGAGAATTGATTTTAAAAAAAGAATTATCTTTTTCAATTTCTGCCTACACATTACAAAATATTATTCACATTTCATGCTTGCGCAATAAGAATCAAATCAATTTTGATTTTTTCCAATATATTGTACAATCTTCCAATACTCGTATGACATACACACTAGAAATTTTTTCCACAATACCAAAGGTTGGACATAAACATTGATATTTAAGCTAATATTTAAGCTATGGCTTTAAGCTAATTTATCAAAAACAGTAAAGGAATTCACAGTTTAAGCATAGTAAGTTGTTTCGATTTCACGTGAAAAGGCCGTTGCACTCCATATAAAAAAAATATTTTTCACTATAATGAGCTTCACGTAAAATTGTTTAGTAGAGCGTACCACCTTACAGGCAAAAATATTGTTCGCCGTACACCCTCCAATATGAAGTATTTTTGCAAGGTTTCAAAAAAAATTTTTTTTATTTTTTTTGCCGAACGTAGGGGTCGCCATTTTACATTTTTTTTTTATATCTTTGGCATTTACAGTCGGATCTTATGGGGCACTTTAAAAATAGTTAATACATATTCACTGTTTTGTCAGGGGTCTTGCCGGGCCACTAAATGAGGTTACATAGTTTTCCTTCGTCGGATACAAAAAAAAAAGTTTTCAGCTTTTAATATTTTTTTCAATTAAAAATAAAAGATTTTATTATATTATTCCTTAATTTTTTAAAGTATTTATTTATTAATATATTATGACTGAAACAGCAACTAAATGTTGCCACTTTTTCTGCAAACTTCCCTACTTTTCTTTACATATGGGAGAAAAAATTGATTTCAATTTGGATTTCGATGAGATTTTGCCGAATTCCAAATTAAATTGGGATTTTATTTCGTATGGAAAATCCGTTTGAAATCCCAAATTTTTATTGTATTTCCGTCGAAATCAATTGAAATCTACTTTTAACTCGATTTCGACCGTAATGTAAATTTACCATAAGGGAAAAGGTTTTGGAATACCGGTATTTTTTAAATTAAGAGTTTCGGTATTGGTATAGGTTATCAATTTGATATTGTTTTGAAACGGATAACGGTATTATAAAGGTATCGGTTGCCAACCATGTCGTTTTGACATAAAATTTAAAAAGTTACTACTTTTACTAAAGCTGGAAAAAATTCAATACAAAAAGTAAACAAAACTTTCCAATTGTAGTAAAAGTAGCATGCATTTCGAGTATACGAACACACTGATTGGTTATTTACGAAAAAGGAATATACAAAGCTAAAATTAAACCCGAAAAAAGCTCAAGTAATTTTAATTTACATTTCTGTAAATTCAATACAAAATAAAGCAAGTGTAATGCTGGCTTTTAGCAATTTTATTTTTGTTCATAATTGTTTTTATTTTATTAATTTTAAAATCAAAATTTTCTACAAATTTAATAAACAAATAATATAAATTTCTATAAAAGCTCATAATTTTAACAAAAATCTAATTTATTAACATCTTATTAATATTAGTTTAATAATATAGTTTTAATTTTATATAAGACCTCAAATTATACAGATATATACACTCAAAAAAGTTTATCAGTAGAATCTACTGAAAATGTCAGGTAAAACGAAGGTTTAACTATGTAGTTAAAAATATGTTTAAAAATTACCATATTTTTAACAGTTGAAAAATAACTAAAAATGCATTAAAAATTATTAACAATCTTGTAAAAATATCTTACAAGTTTGTGATACAGTTTTTGAACAGTTTTCCAGTTTTTACGTTTATATGCTTTAGAAGAACAATACAATTTTCATTCTGATTTTTATTTGCTAACTAATATATATTAATAATAACAAATATAAAATAAACGAGAATTAAAAAAAACTCAATGACATTTTTTAAATGTTTAATATTTAATGCAAAACTAATGTTTTGGTAGTTGTTTATTATGACATAATGTAAAAAATAACTGCTTTAAATAACTGTTACAAAATACAATGCTTTTCTTCAGTTGTTTTTTTAATAACTGTCATAATAGTTGTTTTGTATTTTCCATAGATAAACAACTGTAATTACAGTTAAAAACAACAACTACTGTTTACTACACCAACAACTATCAAACTTTTTTGAGTGTATTTAAGTCTTCCTATATTGAATTAAACAAAAATACAGTTTTAGAGTTGTCAATTTATGTTCACTTATGTTGTTTTTTACATATTACCAATTTTTAGAATCATGCACACAGAAAAAAACGGGAGGAACCTTACCTAAGTGCTATGTAATTGCACAACTACATAATTTCCAAATTAGTTTTACAATTTTCTAGTACAATATGTACATTTTTTTGTATAATATATACAAGGATTGTAAAACATGTATATACATGTCTAGTAAAAAATGCCTAAAAAATACATATATTTTACTACACTCATAAAAATAAATCTGTAAAGCAAAAATAAAAATGTCAAATTTACAGAATTTTAGTTATATTTAAGTTAACTTCTAGTTAATTGAAAATGACAAATTGTACTGTAAAAAAACAAAAACAAACTGTTATATCTACAAAATTTTTGTTATTTTTAAGCTAAATCTAGTTAAATGTAAATAGCAGTCTATCCTGTTAAATTAACAGAAATATTCGCTAAAAATAGTAGGCTACTAATTATTTAACAAAACTTTTTGCTGATTTTAGCAGATTAATTTGTTATTTTCTATTAACAAAAATTTAACTCAAATATAACTAAAATTCTGTATATTTAACAGTTTTATTTTTGCTGTTCCTATCTTACTAATATATAGCAAAAATAATCTGCAAATATAGCAGCTTTTACTCCACCATAAATTTTTAACTAATTTTTAATAGTTTTAACTAAATTTTTTACAGACTTTTTTCTATTAGTGGGGAAAATTGTTAAACTAACTTGGAACTTATGTATGTACTTGTATATAGCACTTGGGTAATATTCCCACTGATTTTTTTCTGCGTGTGGGATTCATACATAAGTTTCTATTTGTTATATTTTTTTCTGGTTAGGTTTCCTAAATTGTTTTTTCTTTTTATTTTTAAGGCTTTCTTTTAGTAATTTTAAATAATGGGCTTTTGGCTTGTATTTGACATTTATTTATTTTTTGTTTCAGTGTATAAGCTTATTTTAAGAAATACTCTGTGTGATAAAAATGTAAAGGGAATAAAATTACTTTTTTTAAGATACTGAATTTTGATAATAAAAGTGTATTACAACTTCGAAGTACGTTAATTTTTTAAAATTATTAGTGGTATTCATATAAACTCGTATTCTACTCGTAAACGATGTAAACCTGGTATGTTTATGAGTTTAATGTCAAACTCCATACATAAAAAATATGGTTTGTATTTATACAAGGTTTACAAGGAATTTACGAGTTTATATGAAAACCCCTATTATATTATTTTATAAATTAACTTTTGGCAATTCTAGAAAGAAAATTAAAGACGATTATGACAAAAGTTCTTTTATAAATTTAAAAATCTCGGTAGAATTTTCGAAAGTAAATTCTCGCATTTCGATACGTCATACATATGCTTTATAACAGTGTTGCCAGGTCATTTTTTAGATACCCCTAAACTATTTGAAAACACCCCTAGAATTAGGCTTGTTAAAAGAAAATTCCTACAAATTTTTAAATGAAATAAAATTTTCGAGTTGTTAATTTGCTAAATTAACTGTCTACAAAACAAAAACCATATTAAATTGATTTTTACAATTTTACCCCTAAATTCATAAACGCTTTGTAAAATTATAGGAGGTTTATTGAACAAATTTTGTATGAAAATGACGTTTTGTAAACCTGCTATAACTTTACAAAGCATTTATGAATTGAGGGGTTAGTTTTTTATGTAAAATTATATTTTTTTTATATTTTGCATTCAAAAATAAATTAAAATAATCCGATTCTCGGATATGCTTTCGTATGCCCGTGTTTATAACAGGATATACTTATATAAATTGATATACATATGTATACAAATTTTTTCTCAAAAACTTTTAAAATAAAATACGAAATTTTAAAATAAAATACTTTCATATTGAATTTATATTTTGCAAAAATATTGAAATGTTGAAAGACGTTAAATTATTAAATTGATTTATGCCGACTTTATACAAATTTATCACACATTGTATTTAGATAAAGGCTAATTTGTAATATTATAAATATAAAAAAGCTTTAATTACTAGCATTTTAATATGTTTTTTATTTTTTTGTTTTGATATTAAAGCTGTGTTTTCGACTTATCTATATCCGTTAACTCATAAAAAAAACTCAAAGTTCATAAAAACGCGTTTAAGACGAAAACTAACACATTACTTTTCGTATGCACGTTAACTTTCAACACGGATAATTATCAACGCTAAAAACTAAACGTTTATACATTTTCATATCTAACGTAACTTGTTCGCGTTAGTTCCTAAAAAGTTTTGCTGACGTACGTTCGATTATAACGGAAAAATTATAAACATAACCTGTTTACAATTTTTTTATACTACAATCGGTTTAACGTACATCTGCTTTAAATACTTAACGTTGATAGGCATGAGACAAAATACAGCTTAAATAAATTGAAACTTAATAAATTTGTTTTTATACCTTTTCATATAAATTTAATTTAATAAAATGTAATTTTAGATCTGATTTTTTTTCATTATTAAATTCAGTTTATAAATGCCTTTATTATAAATATATTTTTATATGCATAATTAACACTAAATATACTAAAGGTGTCATTTCGAGAACTATGAAACTTATTAATTTTTAAATAAAAATCGATAAGTAACGATTGTTTTTATCAAAATATTTCAACAAGCTCAATAAACGCTGCGGTAAATAAATTTATACCCATAGAGAACATATTCATTGTGACAAATTTTTTCCAACTGAAGGTTTGGTTGAATACACCGAAATATTTATTTGCTGCAATAGAAATTTGGTAAAGAGAACAGAATTTGTTTGAAACCAATATATTTTAATTGTGTTAGGAATACACTTGATTTCGAAAACCAGGTAATACGATTACTGCAACCAAATTGTTCAGTTGGCAAGAAAGTTGGTTGTCACAATTAATCAGTTTTCTCTGTGTATTTAGCTAAACATTAAAATGTATCCTTTTTCAATTTTCACACTGGTTAATTTAGTGTTAATTATTATTATTACTACTCGTACATATTACATTTTTAATGATTTTAAACAAAATCTTGAAACCTCTTTCAATGTAGTATTATTTCTACAAACAAAAAATAAACAAAAATTTCTCAAATTTTGTCAAAAAACTGTATTTAAACTTTTGTTGTAAACGATAACATCATCTTTAACACATAAATATTAAAAATTCTGCAATTGTTTTTTAAAAACTATTTGTAACAATTAATTATTAAAGTTCCTAAATTAGGATCATAATGACAAAAATTTTAATTTTGTGAGTTGTGAAAAGTTACATTAAAGTAGTTATTTTAAAAAGTTCTGAAGAATTTGATATTGCATTATATCTGGGCTGAGATTCCATAAGGCGATTGACAATTATCGTTCACTTTTATGAGTTAAATTTATACTACAATTTTTGAAGTATTTTTAACAATTTTGGTAAAAGACAAAGAAATAGCTAATAATTTTTGTTAATTATAATCATTATTTTAGAATCAATTACACAGTACAACACGAAAAAAAATTACGGTGTTCTGACAATGGATTCTGGTAGAGCAAACCAAAAAAAAAATATAAGTGTGTCGACGTTTTGAAAGAACACATCAGAATTTTATTTTAGAGGGGTTAAAATTTCCCCCCTTTTTCAAATGTTTATTGTGAATCGGCATAGGAAACCATGTGAATCTTCCATTTTAGTTATAGGATGTGTTCAGCGAAGTTATGTAAAACATTACGAGGAACATTTTTGAAGAACATTTTAACCCTCTAACTCTTTAATTGAAAAGAGATTTTTTTGCCCCTTTAGTTCACGGAAACACTAACGCACTCATCGTTCACGCCAAATAAAGCTCGAAAAAAGTGAGCTTTGTAATGCACGTTTTCAAAGCATTTAAGTTCTCTAGCAGACTAAACTCCCGATTTTTTCACGATTTTTTAAATTAATTTTTCCAAAAAATAGTCAAATTGACGATTTTTCGAAAAAATCATATGGCAGCCCTGGCTGTGTATCCTACAATCTCTTGAGATTCTGTCTGTGAAACATTTACTACACTTTTTGCAATTCAGATATCATGGAAATTTAGAAAATATCAATTAAAATTCAGAAATCACAATATTTGTCTTAATTCATGATTTCTATAAGATATAAGATTGCCAGTTTGTATCGAAAAATGTTAGCAGACATGTGTAATTCTTATGGTAGCATTTTTCGATACAAATTAAGAAGAGAGTGATTTAACAGAGGTTGGAAGGGTTGGTACCTCTTTTAATTGTATGTTCGTTGGTAATACATTAGGCTTGTTCGTTTACTTCCTACAAGTTACTACTTTTACTACAGCTGGAAAAATTCAATACAAAAAGTAAACAAAACTTTCCAACTGTGGAAAAATAGTAAGAAATTCGAGTAAACGAACACTCTGATTTTGTACTTTTTAGAAACATATTCAATTTAAGTTTATTTTTTATTTTGTTTACAAAATGTTGTGGTTGTCAAATCGAAATCCAGTTTTGCTGTCAAGTTTCGTAATGTAAATTGGGATAAGTAGAAACTCGTTTTTAAACGAGATATTGGAGAAGTGTAAATTCGATATTAAGTAATTCACAAAAATCTGAAATTAATTTTCTATCGGATAAAATTCTCACATTCAAACAAAAAAAATCTTTGAATTTATTTGTGATAATCTAAAAAATTAACAAAAAATATTTTAGATGTTATAAAAATTCCACACAATAAATGGACATTTTATTTTTTTACAAAAAGTTTAAACAATTGGCAAATTGGTTAAATTTGTTTGAGAAATTAAAAAAAAAAATTAAAAATATTAAAAACAATATCATACTTGATACCTTAACTTTAGTTTATTTAAATAAAAATTTTTTAAAAATATGTTACATAATAGCAAAAGTTTAAAAACATAAATATGCACTGAAAAATGGAATGCTTTATAAATCCTGAATCAGTTAATTTTTTGAATACATAAGTACATAACTCTAAATAGTCTAAAATTCTTTAATTTAATTTAATGTTAAAAAAGCCAAAAAATAGGTGATAATAAAATTTTTATAAACAATTTTTAAAATGTGTTAATTTTAATTCTTCTATACTTTCTTTGAAATGTAAAAAAACAATTAGTAATTTGAAATTAACATATTTGAATTCTATGAACTTGTTCCCATTTTTAAATACAAATATTATTTATAATATAATTTAATAATTTTTGTTTATAAAATAAATGTTCTTATAAAATAGTTATTAATTATACATTTTTATATTTTTTTTATATGCTTTCTTACGTTTTTATATATTTATTTAAACACAATGTATCTTATCTGGCGACTTCATCAGTATCTTCTGCTTCCGATGAGCTCCGTATGGTATTGTATTGCGAATTACGACTACGTAGCATACGTAGAAAACTTCCAACAGCAAATATGGTTCTTCGATGACGATGAAATATACCTTGATATAAGGCTTCACGTAAAGTTTTACGATCTTCTACATCAACGCTTGAAGTTAATGATGTTTGATGTGGTAAACGGCCTGAAATGAAAGAAATTAAAATAACAATGTTATCAATGGAACTCTCTCTCTATACTTAATTGGAATTAATTGTAAGGCTAATTAAACGAAGACTAAACTTACCAACTATAGGTGATTTGGGAGACTTTAAAGAATACTCCTCCAACTCCTTGCCCGTTAAATCTAATTTTAATACCTTTTTCGATAACTCTAGGGCAGCAGGATTATTTTGTATAGCATCCTTTTTTTGTTTCGAAATTTTAACTTCAACATCACGCTGGGTAACAGCACTTTTCGAGGATGTCAATGGATCTGGATCTGAGGACATTTTTCTATGGGTCGTTATGGTAGCGTTAGAAATGGTAGATAATGAAGTCGATGCAGCCGAAGTAGAGGCAGAATTAATTGATGTATATGAAGTAGGCGATAATATTGAAGTTGTAGTATTAACCGTAGTAGAATGATGTTCAATAGCCACCATGGTTTAGAAAACCTTTAAATAGATGTTTTATAAGAGATGGGAGAATATTATTAGAATTTGGCTTTTAAGTTAGCTTTTTGAGATTTTGTTATTTCGGTGTATATTAATAAATATTTACGGTGGTCTAGCTTCACTATGATATTGTGTTTCAATTGGTATATCAAGATTTCCAGAATCAATTGTAGATTGTTTCTGTAGCAAGGAATGTAGTCGTTTTTTCCTTTCAATTTCGGCGTTGAAATTTGAATGATTGATTTGATAATCCTTATTTAACTCTGTGGGATATCTGTGTGTATAATCTGTTAAGGTTATACGCGGTAAATTTGAACGATTTTCTTGTAGATCCAATTCTTTTAAATTATCAATTAATGTATCGATTATTAGATCTTCTGGTGGATAATTAAAACTGTTGCTACTACTACTGTTGTTACTAATGTTTGGCTGTTGTAATTGTGTATAAACCAAATTACCATTTAAATAATCGTTCATGCTATAATTATGTTTTACTTCTTTATAGTCTTCTAATGATTTTGTGTAGAAATTTTCAAAATTATTTAAACTTCCGTTGGTATTTTGTATTACAGCCTTTAAAGTTTCCACTGGTTTTATATTAACTCGTATACGACAATTTGTGTTGTCCGTATCCGGAAATTCTTTTACCGTTTTATCACAGTTTATGCGAAACGAGTGTTTATTGGCGATAACTTTTATTATTGGATTATAATTGATGTTTTGTTGAATTTGTCTATCACTGTCAGTGGTTACTTTAATATTTGAATAAATACATGCATCCGTTAAGCGTTTTACTTGTAGACTACTAGATGTAGTTTGATTTGTAACGAGAAGTTTTTGTTGTTGCCTCTTACGTCTCAATTGATTACGTTCTCCTACCTTTTCCAAATATTTAATATTTTGTAGGAAGCCTTGTTCATAGTAATCTGTTGCCAATTGCAAATAATATGTTAATGTATCAACGCAACCGCCAGTTTTACTGTCTGAGCAGCTGTTGACAATGTTAGCACAAAAACCACCTACACTTGTACCCTCAATGTTTTCCACATCAAATTGCTTATTATAAAATGGTCGTATTACACCGCAACAACCTTTTAAAGGCAATTGTTGTTGTTGTTGTTGTGGTCTTAGTTTTTCCTTATTATTGTTGTATTCAACACTTTCTAGTTTTCCCAAACTACGTCGTAGTTGTTGTGTTCCGTATTTGTTATAATATTTTTTGTTTGGCTTTTCTAAATCTGTTATGTCGTCATACCATTTTTCGCAAATTCTTAATGGTTGCTTTACATTAGAGGCGGCATTTCTTCTTTGATGGCCATTACCTTTTTTAATTCTATCCAATTGTCGTTTTGCCAAAGACTTTAATTTTTCAAAATTATTTTCAGATTTTTGTATACGTTTTATGGTATCATTATAGCTTAAATCTGGTGGGAGATTTTCGCATAATGTTTGCCTTCCACGTGGTGTTTCATAGACTTTATCAAATCTGTAATTGTAACAAGAGGAAACTTATTAAATTCGATATAATTATTTATTTTTGATATCAATACAACTAATTTAAATATTAAGGGCGAGTAACTTATTTCCAACATAACCATATTTCTATATAAGGGCAGAAAACTTTTCTAACAATTAACCAGGGTTAAACGTTAACCACAAATATATCCATATACATTTGACATTAATAACTATGGCTAAGCAATAAACTTGGGTTATGTTGAGATAAGTTAACAGGTTTGAGGGTTAACTGAAGCCCAGTTTGCACTACAACTAAAAACTAGTAATTTTTAAAAACTTTTAGTTTTTGATTCAAAATTTATATAGAATTTGACAGGTAAATACAAGTAGTTTTCAAATACAACTAGTTTTTGGTTAAGCCCAGTACCAGAGCTTTAAAGAATCAATTCCTTTTTGGAATGAATTCCCAAAAATTTAATTCAATTCTTTAATTCAAGGAACGAATTTATTAATAAAACATAAGCAGGAATTAATTCCTATGAATGAATTCAAAGAATTCAAATTTATAGAATGAATTCTCTGACCAAAGCACTAAGCATTCGAATTAAAGAATTCATTCAGTAAAGAATTCATTCAACACGAGTTAATTCAATTTTAAGTCAAAGAATTCATTCAATTCTAGCTAATTCAACTTTTGGTCGAGGAATTCATTCAATTCTAGTTAATTCAACTTTTGGTCAAGGAATTCATTCAATTCTATTTAATTCAACTTTCGGTCAAGGAATTCATTCAATTCTAGTTAATTCAACTTTTGTTCAAGGAATTCATCCAATTCTAGTTAATTCAACTTTTGGTCAAAGAATTCATTCAATTCTAGTTAATTCAACTTTTGGTCAAGGAATTTATTCATTTCTAGTTAATTCAACTTCTGGTCAAGGAATTCATTTAATTCTAGTTAATTCAACTTTTAATTTTTTAATTAAATTCAGGGAATTAAACGATAAAATTTAATTCCTAGGGAAATGAACGAAAAAAATTTAATTCCTTAGGGAATTAAACGAAATAAATTTAATTCCTTGACTAAAAGTTGAATTAACTAGAATTGAATGAATTCCTTGACTAAAAGTTGAATTAACTAGAATTGAATGAATTCCTTGACCAAAAGTTGAATTAACTTGAATGAATTCATTGACCAAAAGTTGAATTAACTAGAATTGAATGAATTCCTTGACCAAAAGTTGAATTAACTAGAGTTGAATGAATTCCTTGACCAAAAGTTGAATTAACTAGAATTGAATGAATTCCTTGACCAAAAGTTGAATTAACTAGAATTGAATGAATTCCTTGACCAAAAGTTGAATTAACTAGAATTGAATGAATTCCTTGACCAAAAGTTGAATTAACTAGAATTGAATGAATTCCTTGTTGAATGAATTAATTAAATTTTATGAAGGCATTAGAAAAAAATTAATGAATTCCTTTAAGATAAATCGAATGAAAAAAAAGGAATTCATTCAATTCCTTAAGTTTGGTCAGGGAATTCATTCCCAAAATATAAATTCAGTTCAAAAAAAGGGAATTAGGGAATTAATTCTTCGAAGCTCTGCCCAGTACTTTGTTCGCAAGAGCGAAAAAATTTTGCTCTATGTTTATAGGCCAAAAACTATAACTAAAACTTTAAAATGCACACATTTTTTACAGTCTATAGAAAACTACAATCATAACGTAGCCAAATGTCACTTTTTCGCTACACTTTCAAATGGTCTTGTCTATTAAATTAATGCGAAAAAAATTCCACCGCAATTTCGTAACAATTCCACGCAAGTGAAAAATCTTTTTTTTTAATATGGAGTTTGACAGCTTTTTTCTCAAAAGTATGAACAAAATACCGGCCTTTAAGGGTAAATGTAGTATTATAGTTAACCCAAAAATTTGTTGTTTTATATACAATTTTTTGACATTTCCTTTTGTTTCATAATTAAGTACCTAATTTCGAAAAACACTTGGGTTAAGTGAAGGGAACTTTCAATGTAAATTGTTTTTGTAACATTGGTTGGTTTATTACGTATACAGTTTCATTTCACTCTGTTGCAAATCAATTATCACATTCTTAACTCAGATAAAAAAGTTAGTATGAATAAGTACGAGATTAATCCTTAAACACATTTTAAGTTTTGACTTATTTCTGGCGTTGAAGTTAAATTTTCAACTTTGATGTCTTTAGAGACTTATAGTAGAATTTCATGATAAATATTATTGCGGAACATTGTAACTCTTCAACTTACGGGGCTTTTTTGTTCTTTTCTAGAAAGGGGTCAAAAAAGCCTCTTTAATTGAAGAGTAAGAGGGTAAAATGTTCCGCAAAAATATATGTCATGAAATTCTACTATAAGTCTCTGAAGACATCAAAGTTGAAAATTTAACTTCAACGCCAGAAATAAGTCAAAACTTTAAATGCGTTTAAGGTCAAAAAATTCATTTTGTAAAGCTGTGAAAATTAAAAATTAACCCGTTTCCAACTTTTGTTTGTTAATTGTTTTCAACCACGAACATATTTTTCCACTCAGACCCGACGAGTATTGCGAATTCCCAAAACACGATTCCAAAAGAACAATTTGCGGTTTTTTAATGCTTTTCTTTATAGTTTTGCTTAAAATTCTTTAAAAAAAGTAAGTAAGTTTCCTAAATCGTCGAAACATATGGAGTTTTTATTCAAAAATCGTCAATTGTCTTTTGTAAAATTTTGACTAAAAAAATCGTTTCTGACGGTTGGTCTCATACTGAAGGTACGATTTTTTGACATTTCATTTTGTTTCATAGTTAAGTTGAAGTTAACCCAACAGTATGAGACCCACCGTGAGTAATTAAATTTATATTAAAAATGGGTAAACAAATGTCCCTGGATGTTGTGAACTTGTGTTAAAACATTATAAAAAAGAAAAAACATTTCGTGAAATTGGTTTAAGCCCGTATGACACTTGCTTAATTTTGTATTAAATTGATATAGGATTAACGAGATGAAATAACAAATAGAAAGAAAGAGTAAGAAATACAATTTGTAAATAAATAAACAGTTGTGCTTACTTTGGTCGAACGGAAAATCGCCAAAAGTTATTAAAAATCGTTACAAACATAAAAAAACGGTAGAAACAGAGCAAAACTTAACTTATGGTCTTGACTAGCCATGGATTTGTGCGAACATGAAACGAATTACATGCAAAACAAAAACAACAAATAAAATTTGTTGTTGTTTCACGTGTGATTTGTTTCATGTTCGCACAAATCCATGGCTAGTCAAGACTATAAGTAGGAAATTCATAACATTCTCGACAATCAATGACTAAATGTCATTTTAAAGTTGAAATAAAAAAAAAATTTTTTTGACAGTTTGTTATTATTTTCCCTAAGTATGGTTGTACTTTTTGCACTTGTGTAACTTTTTTTTTTGACAATAGATTTGCACTTTTATCAATACAAAACAAAGCTAGTGTCAGAAGGGCTTTAAGGTTGCCACTTCTCATGTAGGTACTCTTTTTTTTAATGATTTATCTGAGGGCCTTTTATATTTATTAACTACTTGGGCGCAGTTCTGATTTAATTAAATTTTAATGTAGTCAAAGCTACAAAGTCAAAGTATTATGTGTACCTATTTACTTCGTTACAATAGTAAGAGATAACGTTTAAAAAAAGAATATTTTCCCATTTGGGGTTTATTTGTATAATAAAAAATACCCCCTATAAATTTAAAAACTGTGAAGGAATTCACAGTTTAAGTGCTAATGCTCTATCGTTGTAAAATAGCATAATTTTTGAAGTTAACCCCATATAAAGTTGTCAAATTTACGATAAATGCTAATTTACTACTTAAAATAGCATGAACTGTGAATACCCTCTGTGTCTTTCATTATATGTGATTTTTTTTTAACAGTTTTGCATGTAATTATAGTTTTTTTTTTTGTTTTTATTTTAGCCCCTTGACTTAAACTGTTTTTATACTCGTGTGTGTAAAATACTATGTACAAAATTATATACTTGTAACTAAATACACAACGTCTGTTCCAAATCTGATTAAACTATCGCTACATTTGCAGTTCAAGAAGTAAACCCTAGAGGCGTTTCTTTTAAAAGTTTCCAATGGGAAAATAGTAAGACGACTTTTCCATGAAGAGTTACTTCTTTAATTTTCTAAATAAACTTAACAAATCGGGCTGAAATTTTTTAAATCTGTCTTTGAACCATTTTAAGTTTCCGCATTTTTCAAACATTCACATATTTTTCGGAAAGAAACAATTTTTCTTCAACTTTAAAAGATAAACTCTACAATTTTATTGAATATAAACCCCTCCCATGGCGATTTTGATCTACCGAGATTTGAAGAATTTGGATGTAAATGTGACTTGTTGTTTTTGTAGCAAACAGGTAATCATTGCAATAGTCTTCACAGATTTGGAAGATAGTATATTAAAATCCATGCATATTCTTCCTTTGTCCACTTTGTTCTCTTTTTATACTAAATTAAAGGTACGAGTATTTAAGTATTTGCTTGGATCCTTTCGCATCTGTTGTTGCTTTAACCCTAGACACACTTTCTTCGTCGATTGCCTTTTTTCGTATAAATAATATTTCGTATATTTCTAGTCTTAACAATTAGAAGGGTATTCCAAATCTCCAAACTTAATGAGATTCAAATAATTGATAGAGGAGAACAAATTATGTACACGTATTTTTTTAGCTGCTCAATCAAATGTTTAAGGTTAAAAAAGCGGGGTAAAAATTAACACAGTTTTTCGATTTTTTAATTTATTATATTGGATATTAATGTTTTTTATAACCCATTCACATGAATGAGGTTTCAGCTGTCTTGCAGATCTTTGTAGTATCTCATGTATTATATCGAGTTTTTCCATACAAAATTTGATGACATAATTTATAAACGCCCTAATTATCTCTATTTTTCTTGTGTTCAGAGTTGATTTGTCCATTTTTGTTTGCAGTGAACATACTCCGTAATGGGTTATTTTTGGTTAACTATTAGTTAACCCTGAAACTTTCACGGTGGGTCTCATACTGTAGATTTAACTTAACTATTAAACAAAAGAAAATGTCAAAAATTTTTATACAAAACAATGATGATTTCATTAATTTACCTATCCTTAGTTTCATACTGCAAAATAAGACTTTTAATCTTGTGTATGGAGCAATTCTACAAAATAAATAAAAAAAAAAAAAAAACAACAAATTTTTGGGTTAACTATTAGTTAACCCTTAAACCGGCAGTATGAGATCCACTGTCAGTGTCTCATTTTTGCCAACCGAATGGTTTGGTTGGAGTCACCGATATATACATACAGGAATACATTTGATTATGACAACAAAATAATTTGGTTGCTGCAACCAAATCATTCGATTGGGAAGAAATTCGGCTGTCACCATGTATCTTCTTCTCTCTGTCAATTTTTTTATTTTGCGATTATTTTAACGATGTCTACATAGAAATCACAATTTCGTAAAATTCAGGTGGCGCACCTAAGCAAATAGCTGCCCCGACATTATCTCAACTGACATTGTCTCAATTTCCGGTTTTGGGATTGTGCCCGAAAAACTTTTGGTCGTAAATCCAACAATAGAAATATTTTCGGAAATGATCTGCATAATATTAATGAATTTTCGCACAAAACTAATAAAGTTTCACTAGAACTCGTCCACTGAAACTTTTCGTTGAGTTAATGGAATTTTTCATAAAATGTTGTGAAAAATTTCTTATTATTTATTAAAAGTTTCATACACTCAATGAAAAAGTTTCATTAAAACTAGATTCATAAAATATATGAAGCTTTTTCACCAAATTAACCCTTAAATGCATCTCTTCTCTTCGATTTTAACAATTTTTTTTATATATGATTTCTAAAAGCGTGTATATTTCAAGAAAAATACCAAAAAAAATTTATTTTTACAAAAGGTGATTTTTATTGGAAAATATGGTTTTTGCCAAATAGCTAAATTGTGATTATTTTAACGTGTATGAAAGAAAACAAAAACAAAAAAAATCTATAAACTATAATTTATACAATTATTGTTGCCAAAATGAATTTTATTGCGAGAATACCACTTTAAATATTTAAACAAATATTTTTGAATATTACACTTTTTGTAAAAAAAGCCTGTTTTAGATTTTTCACAAATATACTGAGCAAAACCAAGATTTTTACTCTAACTGTTTAAAAATTCTGCGCTAAACTATAGGGGCCCCTAATGCCCAAAAATGCAGTTTTGTGCATCAAGTGGGTTTTTTTTATTAAAAAACCGGTATGTTGACAAATGGCTACACCATGCATTTAAGGGTTAAAGAAATTTTTAATTTATTTTGTGAAGAAATCTTAATTAGTTTACTGAAAAATTTCATTAAAACTCGTCCAGCAAAATTATCTTTCTGTGGCTATTAATAAATACACGTAAACTAAGATGTGCCTTCTAGGGTTAATTACCTACCAACAAATGTGGTAATGGCTTTAAATGTGGCATTAACGGCATGCGTTAGTAATTAGTTTCATATTTATAACCAGAATATGATGGTATATTTGTGTTGATATTACATAGGAGATTAAGGATATAAGGTACATAAGTAGAGTAATATATAATTAAAGTTCGTGTCATGTTTATTATTTATTTTATATCAAGTAAAATTCTTTAAGTCATATTAATGCAATGATATCTTTAGTGAGCTGTAGTTTATTTTAAGGTTTTTAAAGAATTTCTTCGAAAGATGAATGTTTTACTATATAAAAATATCTTCAGATCTGGAAAACCATTCAGTTCTAAAAAAACCTTTTTGCGGATCTACGGTATGGCAATCGTGAAGCCCTAATAAGATTTGAAAGAATTGAAATTGGCGAAAGGTAGAATGCCATTCGTGAATCCCTTGAAAGTCTATAATAAACCAAATACTGGCTCTTTCAGTCTACTAATCAGTCTAGAAAACTTGGGTATTTTAAGAGTTCTTAAATAACCTTAATCATAGACTATTGTGTACTTCTGTCTGTTAATTGTGGTTCTTTTTAAAAGAGCCTTAGAAGGTGGTAAAGGAATCATAGTGCATGTCTTCCATAAACTTGTGTATCCAGTTCTTTCTAGGTCAATTGGTTTCCATGAACTAGTTCGCTCTTCTAGTTCCATTGCTCTTTGTCAATTTTGTTCAATAGTTCATTGAGCATTTGCAGGATCGACTTTAATTAAAAGTTAATTCATGTCGAAATTTAAGGCACATTTGAACCAGCATATTTTCTATTAATTATATTACAAACCTTGGAAACATATGAACAGCCATGGGTAATTCCTGCTGATATTCGTAAGGCATCTCTTTTGGCACTACAATCGCTTTACGATAGTACTATAAAGTACCACGTTTTCTACGTCGGATATGACGACGTAATTTAAAATCTCGATAATGGTTTGCCACCTCATGATGATGTTGATTATCATGGAAATATGCAGCATTATAAAATTTACGCGTTGGCAAATTAAACGGACCTTGAGTATTTGATTTAATTCCAATACCGGAGATGAGGAAATTTTTATCCGTCATATTTTTTTTTTAATTTTTTCTAATTGATGATTTAATTTCAACTGATAGTTTAAGACTAAATTGGTACCTATAGTATGATAATACAATTTGCTGTATAAAAATTACCCTGTACAAAAACATACATATTTATTTGTTTAGTTTGATGTTTGTTTTTATTGTAAAAGCCATGAAATTTAAAACAGAATTTGTTTAGTTGTAAACAATTTATGTTTTGGAGCTTGTTTTTTCTTATACTTTTTATTATATTAGTCGTTATTAGGTTGACAACTGTTTTTCGATTGTTATCACGTCAATAAGTAATTTATCATAAATTGAATATTGGCGTACTAGAACAATACATAAATACAGTAAAACCTAGTTAAGAGGCACTCCAAGGCGTGAATATTGGCGTACTAAAAGTAGTACAAAAATACTGTAAATCCAGTTAAGAGGAACTCAAAGGGATCAGGCAAGGTAGTTCATTTCAACTGGGGTCAAACTGGTTAAGTTTTATTTTATTATCTCCAAAATATTAAACATTTTTGAAAAGAAAATCATAAAATTGGACTATATAATTTTATGATTTTCTTTTCAAATGGATTTCTGAAATAATCGTTTTATTACACTCAAAGGAAAACTCTCAAAAATAGTTCGTTGTAACTAAGAGTTCTTCTTAAAGTAGTTAGTAACAACGGATGTTTCTGTACTCGTATGAAAATCTTGGGTCTTTTAAGCTTGACTTACAAGCTATCCATCGTTATCGACTATTTCCCAGTATTGGAAACACGAAATATCATTTCCAAAAGTGAATTTACACTAATTTTCACTCATTTCAGTACAATAATAGATGACAATATACAAACAATGGTATTTTTTTTTTTTTGTTTCTATGTAAATATCTAATATTTCCCAGAAGATGACATTCGAAGAATGTCGAAATATCGGACAATAAATTTATTTTTATAATGAAACAAAGCCTCGAGCATATTCATTTATTAAACTTTTATTTTATAATTTTATGTTGCTCTGTTTTCTATACGATCATCTGTGCGATCAGCTGATAGCTACTCTGACAAGTTATGCTTTTAGCTTTACCCAGTAAACTACCGTAAAGCCTCATTCATACTGAACCCAAAACTAGAAGTTTTCGTTTTTTTCAAGTTTTCGATTTCAAATTTGTATGGGATTTGACAATCGATAATACAATAAATTTTAAAACTACTAGTTTGGGTATGAATGAGGCATAAGTTGTTTTTCACGTGGAAAAATTTCACTCGAACTTAAAAGGCCTCAAAAGCTAATTTAAATTTAAAAAATAAATATTTTATTAGAAACCCAGCCAGCAATTTCGGAGCACTCATAAATAAGATTTTTAAATGGCTCATAGAAATGATTATTGTTTTTTTCAAAACACTCTTTTTTTGGTAGAAAATATGAACCCTCAGAAAACACTCCAAAAAGTTGTCTCCACAATCTAAAAAGCTGTCTCAAAACGTGGGTTCATTTTTCGGACTCAAAGAAGATTCCAAAATTATTTAAATTTATGAAGAAAATTTCGATTTTATACGTTTTTTTTTCTGAGTCATTTCTGAGTACACAGGGGGCTCTTTTGGACGGACCACTTTCATAGGAAAAAGTGGAAAAATGTTTATGTTTTTGGAGCTCATTTCTGAGTCATTAATGATCATCTTTGTTTGCTGGGAAGACACAATCATAATTAACAAAAAAAAAAAATCACTTTTTCACAATAAAAATAATAGTCTTTTAGGTATATTAAATTTTCGGGAAAACAAAGTGTACACAATTTTCACGTGAAACTCATTATCGTGAAAAATCATTTTTTTTATATGGAGTATAACAGTTTTTTCACGTACTGTGCTTAATACTACAATAACATGTTTAAAAAAATAAATTTTTAAAAATACTTTTATTTAAAGTTTTGAAAATTGATCAAATATTCTCTTTAAATCACATCTACACGGTATAGAAATCTCGTAGAGTTTGCGATAAATTTGCCATCTCTAATATTGTTGGCACTAATTTTTATCGTAAAAGTACCATCTCTGTTTTTATTAAAATTGTTGTATTTCAAAGAATAATTTTTCTCCAAATACCAAAAGGTAAATGCACCTGAAATGTTCAACAATAAACTGAAATGTTCAATAATGTTACAAGACATTTTAAAAATTGTTACTAATTAAAGAAATTGATTACGACAGCAATTGTCAATAGACTAGAGATTACATTTCGTAGACTTATACAGAGCTGCATTTTCATAAAGTCTCGCGAGTTTTCTATCCCGTGTAGATGAGCCTTTATAATGCTGTTCTTACAGCATTAACCGAGAAATCGTCTTTTCTGAGTGCAGCTTAAATGAGTTTCACTGTAGTAATATTGCAGTAGGTATACAATTTGATGTTTAGTCAATTTGATTTCTTACGGTGGCTCTCATACTGCGGGGCTAACTTTAACTTAACTATTAAACAAAAGAAAATGTCAAAACATTTATACAAAAAAAAAAAATATTTTATAAATTTGATACTGTTTTTTTCAATAACATGACTTTTAGAGCCAGTATTATAGTCAGAGGTATGGCATCACTAAAAAAATAAGTTATAAAAAAATCGTTATCACTAGATGGCACTTTGTAAAAAAAATTGACAATTTTCTTTTTTTATTTAAATTTAAATAATAACAAAGAACAAAGGAAAAAATACAAACAAATATTTCAAATTTTATTATTTGAATATATTCCGCGTTTGTTTTTTCCTTATTTTGAGCAGTTTTCAGCAGTTTTTGAGTTTTTAAATATAGGCTCAGCTGATACTAAACTGATACTAAATAGTTGCTCAGGTAATACTAAATTTCAGCGCCCTCTATCGGTAAGTAGTGTAAGTTTTGATTTCCTATCTCTATAATTAATAGTCTCTGATTATAGTCAGCACTTAGTAGGAATTTTCACTAAAATTTTACTAAAGTAGGAAATTTTAATTGAATATTTTTTACTATAATACTAGCCCTAAGTCTCTCTAATATTTTATCTTGTTTTTGCAATAGCTTTTCTTTTTCCGCTGTTGCCCAAATTGTGTTTAGTCCCCTCCTGTCTAAATGCATTGTTTATGTGACAATCCCAACTGGGTACGGTTTCTAAATAATAAAATTTTTTGAATTTTAGTTTTGTTTTATTTTGTGGTTAATGAATAAACTGAAATTAAAGCCTATTAACATGTACCTCATTATTATTATTATTTAGGGAATTTATTGGTTTTACTTTAATGAAATTATATGCTACTTGTGGTTGCTACAAAATGAAATTTGGTTATAGATTAATGACAATACACAAATAAAAACGTACTCAAAAATGTTTGTCGGTAGAATCTACTAAAAATTACAGCTAAAATAAAGGTATATGCAGTTAAAAAGAGCGGCAACGGTATTTTTACTTTTAAAATAAATAAAATTATAAATAACACTATCGAAAAATTAACTGACATATTTTTATTACAGAAAATTTAAAACAACTGACAAAATTGGTAAAGACTACTATTTTTACAGTTATTTGTTTTTTAAAATTACTAACAAAAATTACTCCCTAAGGACCATAAGTTGTTTGAGTTTCACGTGAAAAAACTGTTATACTCCGTATAAAAAAAATGATTTTTCACGACGATCAGTTTCACGTGAAAATTGTGTAGAGTTAGTTTTCACGCAAATTTAATGTACAAGACTATTATTTTTCTTGGTAAAAAGTGACATTTTGTGTTTATTGTGATTGTGTCTTTGTTATAAAATTAAAAAAAATTTCATTTGTTTAAATTAAATTGCAATTTGAGGCATTTAAAGCTCGAGTGAAAATTTTCCACATGAAAAACAACTTACGGTGCTTTAATATAAAAATACTGTTTAGGTAGCTGATTCTTATAGTATTGAAAATTACTGCTTTAAACAACTCTTACGAAATACCATATTTATCATTAGTTGCTTTCTAATTACTTTCACAATAGTTGCTTTAAATTTTTATATTCAAAAACAACTGTAATTACAGTTAAAAACAATAACTACTGATTACTACACAAACAACTGTGAAGCACAGTAAGTTGTTTCGATTTCACTTGAAAAAACTGTTATACTCTATATAAAAAAAATATTTTTCACGATAATGAGTTCAACGCGAAAAGTGTGTACACTTTGTTTTTACGCAAATTTAATATACAAGACTATTATTTTGCTGGTGAAAAATTGACATTTTGTGTTTATTGTGATTGTGTCTTTTTATAAAATTAAAAAATTGTTAATTTTTATAATTTAAATTGCAATTTGAGGCCTTTAAAGTTCGAGTGAAATTTTTTTACGGGAAAACAACTTACAGTGCTTTATGTAGTAATTGTCATACTTTTTTGAGTGGCTACATTAAAACTTGCAAACCAAAATCAACGATTTGGGTTTTGAGGTTTTTAAAATACTACATAAAAGACAATAACAAATTAATGTTTGTTATGATAGAGTACGGTAATTGATTAAATTCGATTAGACAGAATTTAATTTAGATATTGTATTTTTTATTATGCAAAGGTGAAGCTACATTTTATTATAACTGTCAAAGAGGGGGAAAATTTAAAGTATATGTATTAGATAGAATATAAAATTGGAATAAATAAAGTTTTATTATACCCGCGTTGCGCGGATCTTAAATATATATATTGTAAAAAAAAAAACAACAAGCTAATTGAAAATCGTTTGTATACAAAGTTCTTTTGAGTTCACCAAAGTGATTTTACATATTATCCTTTTAGTAAATGAGGTCGAGAACCATTAAAGCATATGATGCCAATAAAATATCTTAAATAGACAATAAAAATCAATTTTTTCGCACCCCTGAAAAACTGTTAAAAAACACTTGAACGCAAGCCGAGAGTTAAGAAATAAATTTAGGTTATTTAAAAAACATCTAATTTTTTGTCTGTTTGCGGCAGCGACTAACAAAAATGATCTTGGCGGCAGCGGCTACTAATCAGCGACTTGCATGTTTGGTGTTCATGTGTAAAATAATTTACTTACATAAGCTACTTCATAATTTATTGTATATATAAATCCATAATTTATTTAAATAATTTTACTCAATTTGATGCAATATTTCAATTAAAAATAAATTATAGCTTTTCATTGTGTAGACAAAAAAAAACCAATACATAAATTATCAACAAATAGTAATGCATACTCTAAAAGAACGGAATGGCCGACTTTTGAAAACTCTACACCATAGAAGAATTACTAGGGAGTGAAAAACCCAAAGTTTTTTGTCGCCATTACTAATTTTTTGACAATCAGAATAATAATATTTCTGATATTATTGTTCTGATATTTCCACATATTTTTTTTTCCACACAAAAAAGTCAGAAACTAGATCAAGTCTGATTTAAAAAGTAATGTTTATAATTTTTAAAGAAAAATATTTATTAATTAATTATAATTGCAAAATTGGACTGGACATACGTTACGTAAACAACCCAATGATATTGCTAAACAAGCTATAGACTGGAACCCGCAAGGCAGTCGACGTATAGGAAGACCATCGCACACCTGGAAACGGCAAATTGAAACCGAAATGTCCAACTTACACCTGTGTTGGAATGAAATTAAATATCGTGCATCAGATCGAACGTATTTTAATAATCTTGTTGCGCCCCCATGCTCCTTGCAGGAGTATAAGGAACGAATATATATATATATATAATTGCAAAATTAATTATTAAAATTGCAAAAATGCATATTAATTACAATATTAATTGCAGCTGTCGATATGACGTTAAAACAATACTGTACTAAAAATCCATTATGAAATGCCCTGTGGCAACCCGTCTCCGATATATTTAAGTTGGCTACTCTTGAACCTAAAAACCATACATCAGTGTGGCAAAATTTGCGAAAAATGAGACACGGAGTATATTGGAAGATAAACAAAAATTTAAAAATACAATGTTTGTACACTCAAAAAAAAAGTCAGTAAAGTCAGCAAAAAATGTTGCTGTGTCAGAAAATTTTTTAATCAGGAGCGTGCTTGCAAAAAAGTTGGTAATTTCAGCAAAAGGTTTGCTGAAAATCAGCGAGCTGATTTTTACCAAAAAAATAGTAATCTCAGCAAAAGTTTTGCTAAAAATTATTCGATTGCAAATGAAAAAAATCCTCGCTAAAATCACAAAAGTTTTTGCTGAATATTAGTAGTCTGAAAAAAACTCAAAAAATTTGTAGCGAAATTTTACTTTAGTTAATTTATTTGCTGAAAATTTTAATATAGAAATTGTGTAGTTGTTTTTTTTTTAAATTATCATTTCCGTTGTCTGTACTTCATCCAGATAAGCTGCGACATCTACATCATGTCTATCTGGTTGTCGTCCATGCTACAAATGCGGTTATCAGCACAATTTTTGTAGCTAAATAAATTAGTAAAACATTAGTTCAAAATTAGTTTAGTGCTAAAAAAAATATAACTAAAACTTTTGCTGAAAACGGAATTTCAGCAAAAAAATACAAGACGTTTTCCAATTTTTCTACTAACTTATTTTTTTGAGTGTATGTGTCTATGTTTGTTCACTTTTGAGTAAAAGACAATAATAGAAAGCTGAATAGGAAAGAAAACAATGAATTAGTAACATTGCATTCAAGGCCTTACTTAGGTGAGATGGCTAAGCTAAGCTTCATTATAGTTACGTTTGTAATGCGGGGACATGTTTTCGAATCCCACAGCCGACGGGTTGTTGAAAAAAAAATTATCAAATAGAGACAATCTGACAATAAACATATAAACAATTTAATGGAAAATCACTCAGTGTGTTTGTTTATCGAAATTCTTACTATTTTTACTACAATTGGAAAGTTTTGTCTACTTATGTTTTGATTTTTTCCAGCTGTAGTAAAAGTAGTAACTTGTGATAAGTAACCGAACACACTTACTGATAAAGTCAACCCATATCTAGCCTTATTTAGTGTTTATAATTTAAAAAAAAAGGTTTATTCTTCTTCTTAACCATTTTTGACTTGAATTCACACTACAATATTTTGCTTTGAAAAAATATCGTAATATCTTTACAATTTCCTTTCAAATTAAAAAAAATGGTGAACAACATTTTAATTTATGAGTAAAATTTATTTATTCGTAAAGTGTTTAAAAGATTTAAACGTCTTCGAACGACTCAAATTTTGTACAGATAAATAAAGTCGTTTTTGCCGACTTTCTTTGATTTTGAAAACATCAGTCTTGTAATTGTTCTGTTTACGTTATAAAAATCAGTTCTATCTTCGTTCATGCTCTACACTGCTAAACTCATAGAAAAAAATCGGTAAAATTAGCAGAAAAGGCAATTAAAAAATTAGTTAAAAATGACGTTGCAGAAAAAACTGCTGAATGATCAGATTTTTTTTTTGCTAAATACTAATAAAATAAGAACAGCAAAAATATAACTATTAAATTTACAGAATTTAATTTATATTTAAGTTAAATTTTAGTTAATTGAAAATGACAAATTGTACTGTAAAATCTGCAGAAAATTTTACTAAATATTAGTAGAGTAAAAATATGATTATATTATATTTTATACTCTGGACTAGGACATAATCCGTATAAAATTGTATAAAATCATATCTTATTAAATCAAATTATATTTAATTGTATCAAAGTAGATCTAATATGATCTACTAAGATATAATTTGATACAAACAGAGATTCTCATTTTTCGGATATAATTACATATAATAAGTCATATATTTTTTTACTAAGGTATATTCAAAAAAGGGAGTGATGAATTCGTGGTCAAGAATTTGTTTTATAAGTACAATCTGCGAATTTTTCTGCGGAAAACTAAAAGTTGTTCTCTAACATATTGAAAACACACTCAGAACACAAAATAAAGCTTAAATTCAAATTATCTGAAATTATTAAAATTTTAGTCCCATATATCTATAAATAAGTTTCCAACAACTAACACATATTTATTGTAAGAAACTGAATGGGCAATTGAATATATTTCTTCTATGTTGAACTGTATCAAAAAGCCAAATGAAAATTAATATTAATAATAAAACGACGCATATCCTACCCAAAAAAAAAAAAAACAAATATAAATTTGTTTTTTATTATAATTTGGTTTGTTTGCTTATTGTTTGTGTTTAATAAAAATGGATATATGTATGTACGTATAAAAAATATACAATACATACATAAATAACATAACATTATTGCGTATACGCCAGGGTGTACTTATGCAGTTCTACACAAATCAGTCATTTCATACGCATACACTGTACACATTAACAAAGCTTTTCATAATGTTTTTATTGTTAAATTGGTTGTGTTTTATATAGACTACGAATAAGAATATAAATACATAATATAATGCGAAAAATATATATTAATGACGAAATCGTACTCTTTAAATTGATAAATATATTTTTATTTGATGGTATTCATGTTGTGGAAGGCACAGGTGTTTATAGAGTTGCCGCCGACTACTTTAATATTGGTGTTAAATAAAAGTCCAAGGTGTAGGTATTTTTTAAGTGGCCACGACCCCATGTAAGTCCAATTAAAGTACAAATTAAAAAATTGTCTTCCATAGAATGCGATAAATCAAATCTAATAAAAATGACGGCTTGAATAAAGCCCGTATGACCCTACACTAATAGAAAAAAGTCTGTAAAAAATTTAGTTAAAACTACTAAAAATGATGCTGTAGAAAAGAATTGCTAAATTAGCAGATTATTTTTGCTATATATTAGTAAGATAGGAACAGCAAAAATAAAACTGTTAAATATACCAAATTTTAGTTATATTTGAGTTAAATTTTTGTTAATAGAAAATAACAAATTAACCTGCCAATATCTGCAAAAAAGTTTGCTAAATAATTTTAGCCTAAAAAATCACGAAAAATCTTATAATTTTAGAAGTTTTTTTTTTCGATTTTTGTTTAATGCAAATAAAAATCGATCCTTTTGAATAGCAAATATTTCTGTTAATTTAAGGACTGCTATTTGCATTCAACAAAATTTAGCTTAAAAATAACAAAAATTTTGTAGATATCAGGAATTGTTTTTGGTATTTTTAGTCTACTAATATTTAGCAAAATTTTCTGCAGATTTTACAGTACAATTTTTAATTCTCAATTAACTAAAAGTTAACTTAAATATAACTTAAATTTTGTAAATTTAATAGTTTTATTTTTGCTGTTTTTACTAGTATTTAGCAAAAAAAAAGGTTAATTTAACAGTTTTTTCGCAGCATCATTTTCAACTAATTTTTAGTTGTTATTTCTGATATTTTTACAGATTTATTTCTATGAGTGTAGCTTTTATTCACTTTTTCTTGATAATTTGTAGGGGTTTTTTCCTAAAGTTTTTGGTTATTTACGAAAAAGTTAAAAAGAAATAGAAGAAAATCAAATAAAAAACCATAAAAAAGTCAAAAAAACTAGTGTCATACGGGCTTTTAACGGTGGGTTTCACACTGTAATTTTAACCTTAACTTAAATATAAACAAAAGAAAATGTCAAAAAAATTTACACAAAACAACAACAAATTTTTGGGTTAACTATTAACTGAAGTTTAAACATGCAGTATACAAGCTGACGGTTAGTAGTTGGATAGCCGCCGCTCGAACATCTTCAAACGGCTGGCGGCTGAGCCGTTTGATATACATATACAAACTGAGTATGTTGTTTTGCAAAATTATTAATATATGTTCGAGCATAAGGACCAAAATATTTCTTTCAATACGAAATACATGGCAATCTCTGGTCAAACTTGAGCTGTAGATTTGTAATAATAATTTTTGGTTCATGGTAAATTTATGCGCATTATTCTTTGTTCCCATTAATGTTGCTCCTTTTTTTCATGTTTTAGTGATTGTTCTTACTTATGTATATTGTTAAGTGTTCTGGGTATATTTTAACCCCTAAATTCATAAACGCTTTGTAAAATTATAGGAGGTTTATTGAACAAATTTTTATGAAAATGACGTTTTGTAAACCTGCTATAACTTTACAAAGCATTTATGAATTTAGGGGTAAGTATTTATGTGAATTCTTTTGGTCTTATTGTAAAAGTTGAGTAGAATTATGTGCCATGTTCCATATACATAATATAAATTTGTAAGGTATTGATATTAAAGTAAAAATCGTTATACTGCATGCATATAGATACTACACTCACAATATATTTACCGTAAAGGTTCAATAGTTAAGAGTATTTAGAAAGTAAATCAGTAAAGTTAATTCAATTAAATAAACCGTTAAATTACAAAGTAATATATGTTACCTTTTCTATCAGTCATTCATTAAACAAAATATAGAAAAAATACGAACTTTCGGTATCCCAGCAAGCATAGCAATACGAAAAAGATTTTCCGATCATATTGCCAGGAAGAAAACAGTTATTGCCGGCAGTATCAATTTCGTATTGCGGAAGTTTCCTCCAGGAAGATAAATCTGCGATATCGCTGATTTATCACCTGGAAGATAAAAAGTGATATCGCCAAATAAACTGCTCGGTACCAAATAAACGATTTTTTTTTCATTATTAATTTTTAAGCCTGAAAAAGAATATCTGCATACATAATCCACTGACCAGTACATTAATAATCTTGATTTCATCGTAGCCGATTTTTTCCGCGCACTAAATCTTGATTTTTTTGAGGAATTTGTTTTCTATGTTGGTTGTGTTTATAAAAAGTTTGTTTTAATTTTTTTCCAAAATGAAAATTATGACAAAAAATAAATTTTTTGAATTTTTTTCCCAAATATCACCGTATTATCTACCAAATGATAAAAGGAAGACAATTTCAAAATACTACTTGATTATTTTTATTCAAATGAAAAGTGGAATATATCGTTTTAATATGGTCTTGGAAGATATCTTCCAAATGCTTTCAGGGATTAATTAAAATATTCAGTTAAAATTTTCTTTTGAAAACAAACAGTTCTTAAAGTACATATATTGAGTATTAAAATAAACAAAAAAAAATATTTTTTTTTCAATTGTCCTCATGTCCATATTCAGTAGAATTTAAGGAAAAAGTATTGTGAGTGTATACACATATGATGCTTTCCAAGCCAACTGTACCAGTATAGGAAAAAGTAGGGAAAAATGCATCTTAACGGGCATATGCACGTAAACAAAATATGACCCCCTCTGGAATAAAACAAAATTTAAAAATTAGTGGCGCCCACTGGGTCCAAAACAAACCGGGAGGCGTATTTACATGCATGTGTGGGTACTCAAACGAAAGCAAATTTCCTCAGGAAAATTTTTTTTAAGATCCATGAGACATGGTCTCAGCTGGAGCCATTTTAATGTATTTTATACCCCTTGGGGGGAGGGGGCCAAAAATGGACAACTTGTTTTCTAAAAAATGGTACTCAAATAAAAGGAACGTTTCTTGCGATTTGAAAAAATTATTTCTCACAATTTATAAAACGTGGTGCTAAATAAAGTGATTTTAGTTATTACTGGAACTGTAAAGTGTGATATTGTTGCGCCGGAGGGAAAAATTAAACGAATATTTTCACCAAAAATGAGTCGAGTAACAAGCAGAAACTCTCTGAATCGATAGAAAAAATCAATTTTTTTTAAATAAATGCAAAATAATTTGGCGATTTTTTAATAAATTGAGTTTACACAGTACACAAAAAATTCAGAGATAATTTTGAATTAAAAAAAATATATATATGTGACCTTCTCCGAGAAAAGGGAGCTAGTGTGTCAAAAAACGGGTTTGGACTTAAGAGTAAATTCTGGTACCTAAAAGGGTGTAGAATAAGATGAAATGAGTTAGATTTCTGATAAAAATTGGTGTGTTCAAAGTCATAATGCGTTATGAAACTTTAAATGCGTTCTTCTCAAAACTTCATTTTCATACACTAGGTCCCTTTTCTCGGAGAAGGTCACATATATTTTTTTTTCATATTGCCAATAAAAAACTCTACTGATGTAGTAAAATTTCCAGCAATTTTAACATTCCACTAAATTATTATAAATAATATACGAAAAATTGGACCTAACTAGTCAATATTAAACCACTCCTACTTTGCCCAGTTTTTGAATAAACTAAAAAAGTTGCTTCAATTTTTATTCGTTTCATATTGGACAATAAATACCGAAAGTTTGACATTGATAAGATATAACTTTTTTTAGTTGGACAGTTGGCATGGAAAGTCTCGTATGTATGTGATTCCCATACAGAGTACATACTTATATTATGGATTACCAACAATTTATATTAATAAATATAAAGCTTTAACTTTTTGTAGTAGAAGAAAGTGTTTGTAAAGGATTATATGGGACAACTAAGATTTTAATGTTGGATTAGGAAAATAGTATATTCATATAATATTACTGAATTTCATACACAACATTTTGCACAGGCTTCTACTAAAACAGTTTAAAAGTATTTTAGCCTTCTAATTATGAATATGAAGCCAAAAATGTTTCATCAAATCACCTTTTCTTTCTTTTTCTAATCCCTCACCCGAGAAAGCACTTTAGGCCTCAATATTGCACAAAGGTACTTTAATATTCAATTCACACAGAAAAGTTAATCTAGTAAAAGTCAAATAAACTGCTTTTAGGTTGCGTTTACACTTGTATTGAAATCTCGAGATTTCAATATCTACCACTGTAAAAAAACAATGAAGTAAATCTTACATTTTTAGAGAATGTATTTATTAGTGCTAATTAACTGTCAAAAAAATTCGTATGTAAACAATGAAGCTTAAAGAGTAGAGTTAACTTCAATCAAGTATATTAATTTAGCTATCACGTTAAACTTTTAACCACAGATTACACACAGATATGAATCGAAAGTGCAAAAGTCTAGAGAGAGAAAGGCAAATCAATACAAACTATATGGAGATTTTTGTTTCTGTCTTACTCTCGACTATACTTCTTATATATACAATTTTTGACAAATCGTCAGCATATTATTGGTTTGAGACACTGACCAAATTAGAAAAAATTGAATTGGGAATGGATCATATATACTGAAATATACCCTTTATTGATTCCGAAACCCGTTTTTCAATGTTTTGTTTCGTATCTGAGATATCCAGCATAGACTTTTCCGCAATTTTAACTATATCCGCAATTTTAACAATTAATAAGCATTGTTTTGCTGTATACAACACTCTTTGTCATATACAGCAAATTTTGCATACAAAAGTAAAATAAAATTCCTTCATTATTAAAGGAATCAAATGTGCGAAAATCCCCAAACTCCTTCCATAACAATTAAAAAGTTGTAAAAGTATTGAATAGTTGAGTACCAAGTTCTCAATACCGCCTGCTTTGACGAATACTCAATACCCTATTGAGTAGTTACAAAGTTTGAGTTTTGTATTTTCCCAAATAATTTTTTCCATGGGAATAACCTACGTCAATATAACTCTACCTAATAACTCTTTCGGAAAAAGGTTGTATGAAAAACTGTTAAGCAGTATCGAATACTCAATTGAAAAGTACTGAATAGTATCGAGTACTCAAAGTTATCGAGAATTTATAGCTCCAGTAAATTAAAATAAAAAAAGAACTGCTTTTAGGTGCACATGAAAGTATGGATATGCAACAAAGCCAGAGAAATTGAAAAACAAAACTTGATATGCAGCACAAAACAAGAAAATTTATTTTTTCGAAAGATTAATAACTTGATTTATTGTATATAAATTTATGAAAATTTATACTTTTGTTTAAAATATACTACGTATGCCAAAATTAAGGGTGGAAATAAAAAAATATATTTATCTTCTAGATTTTAGGAAAAATTAATATATATAAACATTCTTCATCGTTTTGTTCGATACCGACTTTTTGGCATATGGGTCAAACCAATAATAAGCTAACGAAATGTCACTTATTTCACATCTTTGTAAAAAAACTGTGATTTTAACTGTCAAAATATACATATGTATGTAAACAATGAAGTTGCCATTTTGATCACCATTTTGAAGGAATTTTTTATCGCTCATAGCGGGGGAAAATGAGTTTTAGCGGTTAGAAGGAATTCTAGCGCTTTTTCAACTGAAGAAAAATTTTAAATAAAATATTAATTCACAACCGATACATTTTCATTCATAATAAACACAATATCATTCACAATGAACATATCTTAATTCACAATAATATTGTAAATACAAACCCGTTTATACATAATTCAAACTGGTTAATAAAAAACTAAAAAGACGAAAGTAAAAAAAAAAACAAAAAAGTCTTTAAAAGTTTGTAGGAAATGATAATTTTTTTTTTAGTAACACAAATTGTGTCAAATATTCTTAATAGAAATGTAAAACATTATTTTTTTTTATAAAATTCTGATTCTTTTCCTGTCAAATAATGTGTTTGGCTCGAAAAAAAATGTGAGAACTTCAATTTAAATTTAGTAGGTTTGAGGTTATGAAGAAGAATAAACCTTCCTCAAAAGTTATAAACACATTAAATTTGCAAATCAGACTAGATCTAGTTTCTGCCTTTTTATGGACAGGCTTCATCAGTGATCTTCCATTAAATTGTATTATTGTTTATATTTTTATTGTCAGATTGTCTCTATATGAATAATTTCAGAAGTGATCAAACAGACATATACAAACATTCTACTTCAGATTTTCTCTGTTTATCTTCTTATTTCCTCCGTGTCACCTTTTCACAAATATTGCCACATTGACGTATGGTTTGTACGTACAAGTGCAGGCAATTTGTGTATATTGGAGACGGACAGCCAACAGGGCATTGTTTATTTTTTTATAGTAAAGTGTTGTTTTTTCAAACGCGTCTTATAGACCAAATACAATTAATATTGTCATTAATGTATTTTTATTAATTCTAATTTAGTAGGTTTGAGGTTATGAAGAAGAATAAACCTTCCTCAAAAGTTATAAACACATTAAATTTGCAAATCAGACTAGATCTAGTTTCTGCCTTTTTATGGACAGGCTTCATCAGTGATCTTCCATTAAATTGTATTATTGTTTATATTTTTATTGTCAGATTGTCTCTATATGAATAATTTCAGAAGTGATCAAACAGACATATACAAACATTCTACTTCAGATTTTCTCTGTTTATCTTCTTATTTCCTCCGTGTCACCTTTTCACAAATATTGCCACATTGACGTATGGTTTGTACGTACAAGTGCAGGCAATTTGTGTATATTGGAGACGGACAGCCAACAGGGCATTGTTTATTTTTTTATAGTAAAGTGTTGTTTTTTCAAACGCGTCTTATAGACCAAATACAATTAATATTGTCATTAATGTATTTTTATTAATTCTAATTTAGTAGGTTTGAGGTTATGAAGAAGAATAAACCTTCCTCAAAAGTTATAAACACATTAAATTTGCAAATCAGACTAGATCTAGTTTCTGCCTTTTTATGGACAGGCTTCATCAGTGATCTTCCATTAAATTGTATTATTGTTTATATTTTTATTGTCAGATTGTCTCTATATGAATAATTTCAGAAGTGATCAAACAGACATATACAAACATTCTACTTCAGATTTTCTCTGTTTATCTTCTTATTTCCTCCGTGTCACCTTTTCACAAATATTGCCACATTGACGTATGGTTTGTACGTACAAGTGCAGGCAATTTGTGTATATTGGAGACGGACAGCCAACAGGGCATTGTTTATTTTTTTATAGTAAAGTGTTGTTTTTTCAAACGCGTCTTATAGACCAAATACAATTAATATTGTCATTAATGTATTTTTATTAATTCTAATTTAGTAGGTTTGAGGTTATGAAGAAGAATAAACCTTCCTCAAAAGTTATAAACACATTAAATTTGCAAATCAGACTAGATCTAGTTTCTGCCTTTTTATGGACAGGCTTCATCAGTGATCTTCCATTAAATTGTATTATTGTTTATATTTTTATTGTCAGATTGTCTCTATATGAATAATTTCAGAAGTGATCAAACAGACATATACAAACATTCTACTTCAGATTTTCTCTGTTTATCTTCTTATTTCCTCCGTGTCACCTTTTCACAAATATTGCCACATTGACGTATGGTTTGTACGTACAAGTGCAGGCAATTTGTGTATATTGGAGACGGACAGCCAACAGGGCATTGTTTATTTTTTTATAGTAAAGTGTTGTTTTTTCAAACGCGTCTTATAGACCAAATACAATTAATATTGTCATTAATGTATTTTTATTAATTCTAATTTAGTAGGTTTGAGGTTATGAAGAAGAATAAACCTTCCTCAAAAGTTATAAACACATTAAATTTGCAAATCAGACTAGATCTAGTTTCTGCCTTTTTATGGACAGGCTTCATCAGTGATCTTCCATTAAATTGTATTATTGTTTATATTTTTATTGTCAGATTGTCTCTATATGAATAATTTCAGAAGTGATCAAACAGACATATACAAACATTCTACTTCAGATTTTCTCTGTTTATCTTCTTATTTCCTCCGTGTCACCTTTTCACAAATATTGCCACATTGACGTATGGTTTGTACGTACAAGTGCAGGCAATTTGTGTATATTGGAGACGGACAGCCAACAGGGCATTGTTTATTTTTTTATAGTAAAGTGTTGTTTTTTCAAACGCGTCTTATAGACCAAATACAATTAATATTGTCATTAATGTATTTTTATTAATTCTAATTTAGTAGGTTTGAGGTTATGAAGAAGAATAAACCTTCCTCAAAAGTTATAAACACATTAAATTTGCAAATCAGACTAGATCTAGTTTCTGCCTTTTTATGGACAGGCTTCATCAGTGATCTTCCATTAAATTGTATTATTGTTTATATTTTTATTGTCAGATTGTCTCTATATGAATAATTTCAGAAGTGATCAAACAGACATATACAAACATTCTACTTCAGATTTTCTCTGTTTATCTTCTTATTTCCTCCGTGTCACCTTTTCACAAATATTGCCACATTGACGTATGGTTTGTACGTACAAGTGCAGGCAATTTGTGTATATTGGAGACGGACAGCCAACAGGGCATTGTTTATTTTTTTATAGTAAAGTGTTGTTTTTTCAAACGCGTCTTATAGACCAAATACAATTAATATTGTCATTAATGTATTTTTATTAATTCTAATTTAGTAGGTTTGAGGTTATGAAGAAGAATAAACCTTCCTCAAAAGTTATAAACACATTAAATTTGCAAATCAGACTAGATCTAGTTTCTGCCTTTTTATGGACAGGCTTCATCAGTGATCTTCCATTAAATTGTATTATTGTTTATATTTTTATTGTCAGATTGTCTCTATATGAATAATTTCAGAAGTGATCAAACAGACATATACAAACATTCTACTTCAGATTTTCTCTGTTTATCTTCTTATTTCCTCCGTGTCACCTTTTCACAAATATTGCCACATTGACGTATGGTTTGTACGTACAAGTGCAGGCAATTTGTGTATATTGGAGACGGACAGCCAACAGGGCATTGTTTATTTTTTTATAGTAAAGTGTTGTTTTTTCAAACGCGTCTTATAGACCAAATACAATTAATATTGTCATTAATGTATTTTTATTAATTCTAATTTAGTAGGTTTGAGGTTATGAAGAAGAATAAACCTTCCTCAAAAGTTATAAACACATTAAATTTGCAAATCAGACTAGATCTAGTTTCTGCCTTTTTATGGACAGGCTTCATCAGTGATCTTCCATTAAATTGTATTATTGTTTATATTTTTATTGTCAGATTGTCTCTATATGAATAATTTCAGAAGTGATCAAACAGACATATACAAACATTCTACTTCAGATTTTCTCTGTTTATCTTCTTATTTCCTCCGTGTCACCTTTTCACAAATATTGCCACATTGACGTATGGTTTGTACGTACAAGTGCAGGCAATTTGTGTATATTGGAGACGGACAGCCAACAGGGCATTGTTTATTTTTTTATAGTAAAGTGTTGTTTTTTCAAACGCGTCTTATAGACCAAATACAATTAATATTGTCATTAATGTATTTTTATTAATTCTAATTTAGTAGGTTTGAGGTTATGAAGAAGAATAAACCTTCCTCAAAAGTTATAAACACATTAAATTTGCAAATCAGACTAGATCTAGTTTCTGCCTTTTTATGGACAGGCTTCATCAGTGATCTTCCATTAAATTGTATTATTGTTTATATTTTTATTGTCAGATTGTCTCTATATGAATAATTTCAGAAGTGATCAAACAGACATATACAAACATTCTACTTCAGATTTTCTCTGTTTATCTTCTTATTTCCTCCGTGTCACCTTTTCACAAATATTGCCACATTGACGTATGGTTTGTACGTACAAGTGCAGGCAATTTGTGTATATTGGAGACGGACAGCCAACAGGGCATTGTTTATTTTTTTATAGTAAAGTGTTGTTTTTTCAAACGCGTCTTATAGACCAAATACAATTAATATTGTCATTAATGTATTTTTATTAATTCTAATTTAGTAGGTTTGAGGTTATGAAGAAGAATAAACCTTCCTCAAAAGTTATAAACACATTAAATTTGCAAATCAGACTAGATCTAGTTTCTGCCTTTTTATGGACAGGCTTCATCAGTGATCTTCCATTAAATTGTATTATTGTTTATATTTTTATTGTCAGATTGTCTCTATATGAATAATTTCAGAAGTGATCAAACAGACATATACAAACATTCTACTTCAGATTTTCTCTGTTTATCTTCTTATTTCCTCCGTGTCACCTTTTCACAAATATTGCCACATTGACGTATGGTTTGTACGTACAAGTGCAGGCAATTTGTGTATATTGGAGACGGACAGCCAACAGGGCATTGTTTATTTTTTTATAGTAAAGTGTTGTTTTTTCAAACGCGTCTTATAGACCAAATACAATTAATATTGTCATTAATGTATTTTTATTAATTCTAATTTAGTAGGTTTGAGGTTATGAAGAAGAATAAACCTTCCTCAAAAGTCCATAAAAAGGCAGAAACTAGATCTAGTCTGATTTGCAAATTTAATGTGTTTATAACTTTTGAGGAAGGTTTATTCTTCTTCATAACCTCAAACCTACTAAATTAGAATTAATAAAAATACATTAATGACAATATTAATTGTATTTGGTCTATAAGACGCGTTTGAAAAAACAACACTTTACTATAAAAAAATAAACAATGCCCTGTTGGCTGTCCGTCTCCAATATACACAAATTGCCTGCACTTGTACGTACAAACCATACGTCAATGTGGCAATATTTGTGAAAAGGTGACACGGAGGAAATAAGAAGATAAACAGAGAAAATCTGAAGTAGAATGTTTGTATATGTCTGTTTGATCACTTCTGAAATTATTCATATAGAGACAATCTGACAATAAAAATATAAACAATAATACAATTTAATGGAAGATCACTGATGAAGCCTGTCCATAAAAAGGCAGAAACTAGATCTAGTCTGATTTGCAAATTTAATGTGTTTATAACTTTTGAGGAAGGTTTATTCTTCTTCATAACCTCAAACCTACTAAATTAGAATTAATAAAAATACATTAATGACAATATTAATTGTATTTGGTCTATAAGACGCGTTTGAAAAAACAACACTTTACTATAAAAAAATAAACAATGCCCTGTTGGCTGTCCGTCTCCAATATACACAAATTGCCTGCACTTGTACGTACAAACCATACGTCAATGTGGCAATATTTGTGAAAAGGTGACACGGAGGAAATAAGAAGATAAACAGAGAAAATCTGAAGTAGAATGTTTGTATATGTCTGTTTGATCACTTCTGAAATTATTCATATAGAGACAATCTGACAATAAAAATATAAACAATAATACAATTTAATGGAAGATCACTGATGAAGCCTGTCCATAAAAAGGCAGAAACTAGATCTAGTCTGATTTGCAAATTTAATGTGTTTATAACTTTTGAGGAAGGTTTATTCTTCTTCATAACCTCAAACCTACTAAATTAGAATTAATAAAAATACATTAATGACAATATTAATTGTATTTGGTCTATAAGACGCGTTTGAAAAAACAACACTTTACTATAAAAAAATAAACAATGCCCTGTTGGCTGTCCGTCTCCAATATACACAAATTGCCTGCACTTGTACGTACAAACCATACGTCAATGTGGCAATATTTGTGAAAAGGTGACACGGAGGAAATAAGAAGATAAACAGAGAAAATCTGAAGTAGAATGTTTGTATATGTCTGTTTGATCACTTCTGAAATTATTCATATAGAGACAATCTGACAATAAAAATATAAACAATAATACAATTTAATGGAAGATCACTGATGAAGCCTGTCCATAAAAAGGCAGAAACTAGATCTAGTCTGATTTGCAAATTTAATGTGTTTATAACTTTTGAGGAAGGTTTATTCTTCTTCATAACCTCAAACCTACTAAATTAGAATTAATAAAAATACATTAATGACAATATTAATTGTATTTGGTCTATAAGACGCGTTTGAAAAAACAACACTTTACTATAAAAAAATAAACAATGCCCTGTTGGCTGTCCGTCTCCAATATACACAAATTGCCTGCACTTGTACGTACAAACCATACGTCAATGTGGCAATATTTGTGAAAAGGTGACACGGAGGAAATAAGAAGATAAACAGAGAAAATCTGAAGTAGAATGTTTGTATATGTCTGTTTGATCACTTCTGAAATTATTCATATAGAGACAATCTGACAATAAAAATATAAACAATAATACAATTTAATGGAAGATCACTGATGAAGCCTGTCCATAAAAAGGCAGAAACTAGATCTAGTCTGATTTGCAAATTTAATGTGTTTATAACTTTTGAGGAAGGTTTATTCTTCTTCATAACCTCAAACCTACTAAATTAGAATTAATAAAAATACATTAATGACAATATTAATTGTATTTGGTCTATAAGACGCGTTTGAAAAAACAACACTTTACTATAAAAAAATAAACAATGCCCTGTTGGCTGTCCGTCTCCAATATACACAAATTGCCTGCACTTGTACGTACAAACCATACGTCAATGTGGCAATATTTGTGAAAAGGTGACACGGAGGAAATAAGAAGATAAACAGAGAAAATCTGAAGTAGAATGTTTGTATATGTCTGTTTGATCACTTCTGAAATTATTCATATAGAGACAATCTGACAATAAAAATATAAACAATAATACAATTTAATGGAAGATCACTGATGAAGCCTGTCCATAAAAAGGCAGAAACTAGATCTAGTCTGATTTGCAAATTTAATGTGTTTATAACTTTTGAGGAAGGTTTATTCTTCTTCATAACCTCAAACCTACTAAATTAGAATTAATAAAAATACATTAATGACAATATTAATTGTATTTGGTCTATAAGACGCGTTTGAAAAAACAACACTTTACTATAAAAAAATAAACAATGCCCTGTTGGCTGTCCGTCTCCAATATACACAAATTGCCTGCACTTGTACGTACAAACCATACGTCAATGTGGCAATATTTGTGAAAAGGTGACACGGAGGAAATAAGAAGATAAACAGAGAAAATCTGAAGTAGAATGTTTGTATATGTCTGTTTGATCACTTCTGAAATTATTCATATAGAGACAATCTGACAATAAAAATATAAACAATAATACAATTTAATGGAAGATCACTGATGAAGCCTGTCCATAAAAAGGCAGAAACTAGATCTAGTCTGATTTGCAAATTTAATGTGTTTATAACTTTTGAGGAAGGTTTATTCTTCTTCATAACCTCAAACCTACTAAATTAGAATTAATAAAAATACATTAATGACAATATTAATTGTATTTGGTCTATAAGACGCGTTTGAAAAAACAACACTTTACTATAAAAAAATAAACAATGCCCTGTTGGCTGTCCGTCTCCAATATACACAAATTGCCTGCACTTGTACGTACAAACCATACGTCAATGTGGCAATATTTGTGAAAAGGTGACACGGAGGAAATAAGAAGATAAACAGAGAAAATCTGAAGTAGAATGTTTGTATATGTCTGTTTGATCACTTCTGAAATTATTCATATAGAGACAATCTGACAATAAAAATATAAACAATAATACAATTTAATGGAAGATCACTGATGAAGCCTGTCCATAAAAAGGCAGAAACTAGATCTAGTCTGATTTGCAAATTTAATGTGTTTATAACTTTTGAGGAAGGTTTATTCTTCTTCATAACCTCAAACCTACTAAATTAGAATTAATAAAAATACATTAATGACAATATTAATTGTATTTGGTCTATAAGACGCGTTTGAAAAAACAACACTTTACTATAAAAAAATAAACAATGCCCTGTTGGCTGTCCGTCTCCAATATACACAAATTGCCTGCACTTGTACGTACAAACCATACGTCAATGTGGCAATATTTGTGAAAAGGTGACACGGAGGAAATAAGAAGATAAACAGAGAAAATCTGAAGTAGAATGTTTGTATATGTCTGTTTGATCACTTCTGAAATTATTCATATAGAGACAATCTGACAATAAAAATATAAACAATAATACAATTTAATGGAAGATCACTGATGAAGCCTGTCCATAAAAAGGCAGAAACTAGATCTAGTCTGATTTGCAAATTTAATGTGTTTATAACTTTTGAGGAAGGTTTATTCTTCTTCATAACCTCAAACCTACTAAATTAGAATTAATAAAAATACATTAATGACAATATTAATTGTATTTGGTCTATAAGACGCGTTTGAAAAAACAATCAATTTAAATATTTTTCATGATTTAGCGCTAAATTTCAATACCTTTCCACGCCAAATTCTTTTTAGCGGTTTCTAGCGCTTTTTATGACAGAGTTATTTTGATATTTAAACTGGGCTAAAATCTAGAATTGTTATTATAAATTATCACTTTTCCCATAATATTTTCATATCAATAAGTTTTTTAATTGTCAAAAAATGTATGTCAAACTATCACGTATAATCTCATAGATTTAAATACAATTTAACCCCTCAACAGAGAAACAAGCCGACCAAAATAATCGGCGGCGGCGGCGCAAGCAAAAAATCGGCGGCGGCGGCGGCGATTGAGGTTGAGCCGGATAAAAATCGGCGGCGGCGGCGCAACCAAATAATCGGCGGCGGCGGCGGCTTGATCGGCTGAAAACAACATTTTGTAATGTGATTTGAAAACGTTTAAGTTTTTTTACGAAAGATAGATATTTTACTATCACTCTATATGCCTTTACGTTTTTTGCCATTACTCTTACCTGACCATCTCTCAAAGATTTGTACGAATAATCTTCAAGGTTTACTATTTTTGAAAAGTTATTCATCATCGCTCTTATATCTGAAACATTTGGAATAATTATTGGAGGCGGTTTTTCTTCAGAAAGTTCTTTGTTAGTATTATCGTTAATATAATTATCATCATCATTATTGTCTACATCAAGTGCAGCAAACATGTTGTTGCTAGTAGGTACTTGGTATATCATCATTAGGGCAAGGAATTTCATGCACTTAAAAATTAAAAATATTCGCTTAAAATATGCGGTTAAAATAGAAAAATATGCACTAACAATATAAGAAATATGCACTAAAAACTATAATTTTTGCAAAAATAATGCACTTTAAAACTTAAAAATATATTTAAGTTAGTTATTTTGCAAACAGACACAGAACTCGAAGATTTCCCATAGGTCAATAAAGTTTTAAAAATGTTTATTTTGATTGAATCAAAATATGAAAACGTATCAATTTTTTATATTTTTTTACAAAATAAAAAATGCTACTAAAAATGAAAAATATGCACAAATATGCATTAAAAAGCCACCAAATAAGCATTTAAAGTCGAAATATGCAAAAACATGCATTTATGTCAAAATATGCAACTACAAATCGATGACAGTTTGTTCTAAATTTGATGAGTCGGATAAATGTTTAGTCCATACTTCACAAATCTAGTCTGTTTGGGAGTAGACTAGAAATTTAATTTTTTAATTTTTGTTTACATTTCATGCTATTCTACCAGCCAATTGGTAAATTTGGAGTGAAAAGCCATTCCTAAGCCCAAAGTAATTACTTCGAAGTAATTGCTAAGTTTTATTCATATGACCCAATGGCTCATATGAATAAAAAATAGATATTACTAATAGGGGGAAATACAGGGTTTTTTAAGCAATAACTTCACAAATCTAGTCTGCTTGGGAGTAGACTAGAAAATTAATTTTTTAATTTTCGTTTACATTTCATGCTATTCTACCAGCCAATTGGTAAATTTGGAGTTAAAAGCCATTCCTAAGCCCAAAGTAATTACTTCGAAGTAATTGCTAAGTTTTATTCATATGACCCAATGAGTCCTGATTTTCATTGAATTAATCTTAGTATTGAGAATACACAATAGAGGGCGTTGTACGATGAAAAAGTGCATACCGATATTTTATCGAAATGTGTATTTTTAGAGTTTTTTTTTCACTAAAATCGTTTAAGATGTTGTGTTTTATAATAAAGGAATATCAATGTGCCAGTTTTATAATATTTTTCAACATAAAACCGAGTTTTAAAAATTATATTACGGCTGATAAAAAAATCGCTAGATTTTTGGCTAAGAGCTACAGGACAATTTTTCCCGCTAGGGGCGAAATAAAATCGCTAGATCTGACGAGAAAATCGCCGTTATGGCAACACTGATACAATGTATTAAAAAAAAAGTTTTTCTTAAAACAATAACAAATGTTATTGCTTTTAATTTTAAATAGAATTATAGAAAAGAGATCACAATTAACGTCTGCACCAGGGTATACCAGTGAAGACACGCACTAGCGCTGCGGGCGGACGTTTTTGGAACTACCGAAATTTGCAACTCTGCAACTAACTAGCAGAGCTGCACCAAAAACGTAAGTGCGAGAGAAACAAATATATTACAACTAGTTCTGTCTCTCTTTCCCAAAAGTTTTCCAATTCGTCGCATTATTATTGGTTCGGCCCACTGGCCATTTTTGAAGATATTGAGTTAGAAAATTTATTAAATACATATTTTCATTCAGATTTTGAGACAGTTTCTTGCTATAATGTATCATATCTGAGATACCTAGTGCATACACAAATTAAAAAGATGTAAATCTCTTTATCGTTTTTCTGGATAAAGATTTTTGGCATATCGACCAAACCAATACTAAGCTGACGATATGTTATGCTTTTTTTTTAGTTAGTTTAATAAATTTTCTTCACGGCATCGTTTGTGTAACAAAATAAAATTATATAGCTCAAATAATGATTGAATATTAAAAATTAAAAGAAAATAGTGTTATAAAGTGAATATTTTATGTTGTCGAATAATAATAAATAATATAAATCTGTTTTGTGAGTGCGTTTGTGTTTTTTTATACATTTCACAGAACATATGGATGTGAGAGTTTGTTGTATGTTGTGTTATGTATAATAGTACTGGATAAGTTTTCTTTATTGTTAATAAAGGGCATTAATATGCACAAATTTTATAAAAAAAAGTTTAAATTAATATTGTTTTATTCATTACAATGTGTAACTACAAATATATAATTATTTTGTGAGTTTGTAACACACCAGGAAAGTTAAACTGTTTACCCAATACAACCATGGTGTGTATCTTCTACTTTCTAGGCTATCTTTTACTTTTTTTTTTGTGAACACATGTTTGAAAACATGCTGTATAGTTGTTTACTTTTACTCATGGGTTTCGTATATATACTTTTTTTTTAAATCTCCTTCGCACTTCGGTTAAAAATTACAACAACAACCACACCATACGGTTTGTGTTTACTCGTTTGACAGCTGTCACTTTTGACTTCACTGGTATACCCTGTGGTCTGCACTTTATCACGGTCAGAAAATCACTCGCAAAAAAATATATATAAAATCAATTTATATAAGATTTGTTGTTGGTTCACGTGTGATTTGTTTCATGTTCGCACAGATCCATGGCTAGTCAAGACTATATCTAACAAATGGTCCTAAATATTTAATATAACATACAAGTTTTATTTAATAAATTATAAACATATCCTTTTAGTACCAAGTCCTTTTCGTTGAAACATAACTTGCTAAATATTAATTTTGCCAGCACATTTTTTTGCCAATGTAAAGGGCTCCAAAGTAATCCCAACATTGGGAAAATGTAACCCCCTTGGAACTCAAAACAATTTTTGCCTCTTATAGAATTTTCAGACAATTAAAGCATACTGGGAATCAATTTTTTTAATTTTAAAAAATTGATTTAAGAAATTAAACTTGTTTGAAGACTTTTGAATGGAGGCTTTGTTAGAAAGTTTGGCCAGGATGCACAAATCTTGTAGGGACTCATTTTAATTAGATGCCCAATCAACCATTTTTAAAAATGTATTTTAGAATTGAAAAAATATATATGGGTGATATCAAAAAATGTGATAAAAACCATGTAACCAGCTAATTTCTAATGCATGGATTACATTTGAGTTATATATTTCGATATATATCAGCGCATTGTCACCTGTTTTACAAAATTTATAACAATCTGACCAAATTTTGGTTAATACATAAAATTTGTAACCAATTTTATAGGCCAAATGTAAACTCCGTAACTCATAAGGTTTTTTAACTTTAATAGCTTATATTTTAATAACCAATGAAGCTAAACACTAACTGTAAGAATTTATATGAAGAGGAGAAGTAACGCTTTTAACAAAAATTAATACATTTTACAAACTTTTTCGTATATCTGCATATGCTAACACGACTTCAACTCTGTAACGATTTTTCGTCATAATTTTTGATAAAAATGCATACACCAAATACATATACATATTGAGTTTTAAATGCAAAGTTAAGCAGCTATGTTTTTTTATTAATTGATTTTTTACACATCTGCAAAGAGTTGCATTCTGAAGTATTATATTAACCCATTAAGAATTTTTTTTTTAATTTTTTTCACAGTATAAATTTACATCCCGGGTAAAAAAAATAATATGATGTTATATGTAATGATATCTTATTTAATATAATTGGAGATATGCTATGATCCGAAAAATGGTGGATAAAATTATATCGGATAAGATCTAAATATATTGAATCATATAGAATCTTATCCGGATTTTGACCCGATATAATTATATCTAATTTGATGTAGAAAGACATAATTATATAACGCTTCATACTTCAAGATCAAAACAAAAACTATTAAAAAGTACTAAAAAATAACACCCTTAAGTTAAGAATTAAAAATTTAAATAAAAATTTAGAAGAAGTTGTACATAATTGTATCCAAGCCTTCTCTACCCGTAAACTGTGTAAACCTGGTATGTTTATGAGTTTAATGTCAAATTCGATAAATAAAAAATATGGCTTGTATTTATACAAGGTTTACAAGGAATTTACGAGTTATTATGAGTACATCTTTTATATTTTGAAATCATACATAAACATATCTCTAAAAAACATAAGAATTTTTTTAATATTGCGCTATATTTAAACATATCTAAAACAACTCCGAAAAAAATTAACATTGAGCTATATAAAACTTTATATGTTTTCCGATAAAACCATTTTTAATTATATATGACGCTGTATTAAAATTGTCATAGCATATGTAACTAGATATGGTACATATTAATATATATGGCGACATATATATTTATACTGATCTATATATGACATCATATAAGAAATTTTTGAAAACCTCAAAGCTATACATAATTATATCTGCAAAGATATATTGTCACACTTGACTATATATAAACATATTAGTACATATTAAATTATATAAATTCCTATATAACTATTTTTACTCGGGATAGCTTAAAAAAATTATATTTATAAAAATTTAATATTTAGAAGATTTTAACTTTTTTCTTTTCATATAAAAAAATTGTTTTTAGCTCTGGTTGTTCAAGTTTAATGAATTAGTAAATTAAAAAAAAAAAATATAGTTATTTTTAAATTTTTTATATTTGAAAATTGATACTTCCAGCCGAAATGAGCCGAAAAAAATCGGCGGCGGCGGCTGAAGCAAAAATGACCGGCGGCGGCGGCTTAAACGGCTCACGGCGGCTGGCTTGTTTCTCTGCCCCTCAATTCATAAATGCTTTGTAAAGTTATAGCAGGTTTACAAAACGTCATTTTCATACAAAATTTGTTCAATAAACCTCCTATAATTTTACAAAGCGTTTATGAATTTAGGGGTCAATGTTTATTTCATTGAAAAATGTTGCTTGCAAAATATTTATCAGATTTTAAACTGTAAAAAGCACAGTTGACCTTTGAATTTATAATAAATTTAAGATATTTGTGTTTTTTCCTCATCATTAATATAAATTAAAAGCAATTTTATTAATCTACAATTACTTGTTTTTCTCATAATATTGATATATAATCTTCTAAAGAAAATTTTTGATAACAAAATATACAATACATTTTGACAGTTTATAGCTTCCGGCGTTGTATTGTTTTTCAAATACATATTTTCAATTGCATATTTTTTTTCTTTTGAAAATCTTTTTAATTGAAATTTATGAGTTCCGTTTAACAAAATTTTAGTCATATTGTACATTCCAAATTTTAATTATACAAATAAATAAAACAAATTTTAAGATATCTGTAAAAATTTTTTAAACACAAAATATTTAAATATAATTTGTTTCTTTTTTGCTCATGTTCAACTTATTTTGGTTTAAATTTATGAGACTTTTTTTTGCTGTTGTATGTTTGTTTCCGAAATGAATGAATAAATTTATTTGTCATTAAAAACTGTTTATGGCATATTTCCAAGTATGTTTTTAGCGAATTTAAAGTAAATATTACTTTTTGTAATATAGTAGTATATTTTCTAATATTGTAGTTAGTTTTTCCATATAAACTTTCTATTATTTTGTATTTTAATGGAGGTTATTAACCTTTTTTTGTATTGAAAAAAATTACTAAAAGCTGCAGCAAATACAAAACATATATGTATGTCAAAATACATTATTGTCAGAAAAATAAGAAATTAATATTTATATTTTTCAATTAAATATGTATGATATTCTAGTTGTGTTTGTCTTTTAATTAAAATTGTCACATGAAAGTCATAAGATCAAGAAAATGTTTCGCTTTTAAAATAATACTTCATTTAAAATGAAATTAGTTCACTATTTCGTTTTTAATTACTATTATTATAAAATTTGTCAATATTCATTTTATTAGGTGAAAAGAGAGAACTTATTCTAATATTGGATCAATAGTAGAGTATTCAAAAAACCATACTTTTCAAAAAATCGGGTTTTAGTTCATTTGAAAAATCGACTTTTCAAAACAAAAAAATGCGTTACCCACAATGACTTATTTTTATCATTATTTAAAATATAATGTTCTACATCTTTTTGTAAATTTTTTGAAAATCTATTTTTAGACTCAATATTTTTTCAACACTGGTAATGATATACATACATATGTATGTAACCACATACTTTTAATTTTTTGTATACTGGTGTGTAGCGTACTTGTGTGCTGCAGGCCAATAATGTTTTATTGCTATCGACTGGCAATCTGGAGCCCCAGATTCTATGCCGGGCACGATCAAATTTTATTTTAAAAAATTTAACAATAACTTTAATAACAGTTAAAAACAACAACTACTGATTACTACATAAACAAAATTTTTTCGCTTTTAATTTTAACTTTGATAGTGTGTTTCTGCTCTTCGTGTTGGGCAGAAACTATCAGTGTGTTCGTTTACTCGAAATTCTTACTACTTTTACTACAATTGGAAAGTTTTGTTTACTTTTTGTATTGAATTTTTCCAGCTGTAGTAAAAGTAGTAACTTGTAGTAGGTAAACGAACACGCCTTATATAAAAAAACACAGAGTTGCACACAATTAGTAATATGTCGTTTCGCAATAGTTGCCAGATTAAAAGATGTAACTGTTAATCAAAGAGATTAAAATATGGTTTAATCGACTTGTTTAGTGCTCAATTAAGCAGTTAATCCTTAGTTAATCATAGAAATTTTCTTAAATAATAGCGTAAAGACTTTAACAGTGGGTCTTTGTTGTTGTTTTACATACAATTTTTGACATTTCCTTTTGTTTAATAGTTAAGTTAAAGTTAACTCTACAGTATGAGACCCACCGTAAAAGTTAAACAATTTTATTTTTTTTTTACATTTTCAATTTCAAGGTCGTTACAAATAATATTTAATATTAATATTACAAAATTGCTATAAAGATATCATATTATATTTTTAGTTAGTTATTTGAACATATTTTACTTAAAAAGCATATTCTAAACAGACGTTATTAAGTTTCCGCAGACATGTAAATAGATATTAACATGGATTTACAGAAGTACGTGGGTGAATCAATAAGTCTAACAAAAACTATTAATGGCGTTATAAATACCAAAATTAAATTATTAAATTGAAAAAATTTTGATATCCACTTGTGTTTGTTTTGCAATGAAATTCAAACCATGCGTTGCTTTTTATTTTGCTAAGTTTATTTAATTTTGACTAATTTTATTATAATCCGCTTACCCTTTTGTGGGTTAGACGATGTCTTTAAGCATTTCCTGCCGAAATTTTGTAAGTCCTTTAAGAAAATCATGATTTATTTTCAAAGAAGAAGGCTTAAATTTTTTGTAAATTGTATTTTATTTTTAAAATAATCATGTTTTATTTGAATTAATTGTTTTGTTAATGTCATTATTCAGACAAGGTGCAATTAATAATATAATGAATAGTTATAATATTTTTTTACTTTTGCGAAATTTCGAATTGCAGTCTTTCTCGTTTCTTAACCATAAACAGAACATGAAAAATTTTTTGATCAAAAGGAAACTATTTCTACACTCAAAAAAAAGTCAGTAAAGTCAGCAAAAAATGTTGCTGTGTCAGCAAATTTTTAGTCAGGAGCGTGCTTGCAAAAATGTTGGTAATTTCAGCAAAAGGTTTGCTGAAAATCAGCGAGCCGATTTTTACCAAAAAAATATTAATCTTCAGCAAAAGTTTTGCTAACACTTAGTCGACTGCAAATAAAAAAAATCCTTGCTAAAATCACTAAACTTTTTGCTGAATATTAGTAGACTGAAAAAAACTCAAAAAACTTGTAGCGAAATTTTACTTTAGTTAATTTATTTGCTGAAAATTTAAATATAGAATATGTGTAGAGTTATTTTTCTTTTTTTGTCATTTCCGTTTCCAGACAAGCTGCGACACCTACATCTTGTCTATCTGGTTGTCGTCCACGCTATGAATGCGGTTATCAGCACAATTTTTGTAGCAAAATAAATTAGTAAAACATTAGTTCAAAATTAGTTTAGTGCTAAAAAAATATAACTAAAATTTTTGCTGAAAACGGAATTTCAAATTGCTGAAAATTAGTACACTTGATATACAAGACGTTTTACTATTTTTTCTACTAACTTATTTTTTTGAGTGTATCGAAATAATTCAATTTCTTTCATTAGAAATTGTAAATTTTAAAATTATTAACAGTGCCCAAAAACAGCCTTGAGCATTAGAGGCGCATACAATCTTAGCTTACACTCAAGAAATTAGGTAGGTAGAATCAACTGTAAACTACATTTTTATTTTGAATCAACTGCAATATGTAGTTATTTTTAACTGTTAAAAATCAATTGACAAATGTAGCAAAACAACTACAAATGCAGTTACAACAACATACATGAAAATTATTGTAAAACTATACAAATAACTACTAACTTGGTTGGCTAAAAAAACTGGAAAATTGCTTGTTGAATTGTATTGAAATGAAAGGAGACCTTGTTGAAAAATACAAGTAGAGGAATCCAAAAAAATGTGTTGTGTTGTTTTGTTTTATTTTGTAAAGGCTTATTGAGTTGACCTCGTGCATGGATAAATTTACATATCGATAGTCATAAGTTGACAACTCGTAGCTGACGATGAAATAAGCACTTGAGTAAGGATGCCAAATGTCTTTATTATGATGGAAAAGTTATTTGGCTTGCTTAATTCAAGTTGGAATTTAACCGTCAGTTACGACATGTCAATTTATGACCAGCAATATGTAGCTATGTATGCAAATTTATTAAAAAGGGGTTTTTACTTAAAAGCTTTTACAAAAATTTAGCATGGTCATGTATTTAAATACATTTTTAGGCATATGCCAATATTGACCATTTAAAATGGGTTCGTTGTCCAGTCTTTTCATTTTCATGGAAATCGTAATTTTGTTTGTTTATGTAAATCGTTTACGTAGATATAGGTTCTAATATTAAATTAACATTGTTCAAATATTTACCGGATTTTAATTTGAAATCCTATTAGGTATCAATATTGTTTACAATCGAAAAATTTGACAGCTAATATTATTTACAAAAATCGATTTTTTATGCATATTGACTACCAGAGAATTATGGCGATCTCTCTAGTTGTAGTCTTATATAGGCATCGATGAGTCTTTGCAGTGTCCTAAGCAAAAAAGACAACTTCATAAGCCCTCTTGCCAATATTAGGTATAAATGACACCTTAACCCTCCTCCAGCTAATAGGCATGTAGTTGAGACAGAGATAAAGTTTGTATAATCTGAGCAGCCAGGGAGTGATCACATTCTGAGCACTCTGTAACATTACCGAATGTTATCCAGACCTGGCGATTTGTATCCAGACCTGGCGATTTGTATGGAGAAAAACCTCCAATTACCTTAGATTTCTTTTCCGGGGTAATTATATCATTCCCAGCCTCATTGTAAGCTCTCCGTTTAAGGCAGAACCGATTAATTTCGAAGGTGGTTGCATCCCTGCAACCAGTAAAGTGATTATTCAGTAGGATTTCCAATGAATCGGCCGACACCTTACTAAGAATAGCAGGGTTGCCACTTATAGAATTGCACAAAGTTTACCACGAGTGCCGCCTCGCCACTATTTGCTGATATAACTAGCGATGAAAGCTTTACGCGTTTCCTTCCGCAGTACTGAAAGCTCCGAACTCCACCAAGGAGGGAGTGGCCCTCTTAAGGACACGTAGTGAGTGTGCGAGGCTGCCAATTGTCCTACCGACCTTCGGGTCCTTACTGAGCTTTCCCTGAAGAATCCTATTTTTAAGAATATGTGAACCATTACTGAGGGCATTCATGAATTACCTCGTATATGGTGTGGGACTGTTACACGTGAGGTTGCGGGTTCGAGCCCCAACCAAGGCAACATCAATTTATGAAAAATAGTAATATGTATGAGTTTTTTTTATCCCTCATACATATCGCAGCGTTCTCCTTCGGTGTTGCCATAGACTTAACCCCACCGAAGTAAAATAATATAACAGGGCTATGAACTAAAAAGCTTCAACAAAGTTCGCCAACTCGCGCAATTACAGTGTTGCCATATTTGAAGCCCTTCATCTTTCACCACCTTTCACTTCTACTCTATCCCCTTTTCAAAGGAAGCAACACGTTAATTAATAGGAAGAATTTCCTAAGTGTTGCTTCTCTTTAAAAAAAAAAATACTCAAAACGTATTTGCAGAGACGTACCTTAACAATTGTTGCTGAATGTTTAATTTTATTCGCCCGTTTCCTCTTAAATACCGCGATTATTTATAAAATAGAATATTTTATGATGATATTTGAGGTTGTTTGAAACATAGAAATAAAAATCGAAAGAAATTGGCAAATAAATTTACCAGGGTTGGTAAAACCTTTTATACGACGTTTACACTATATACGATATTAAATGAATTCCTCCATTTTAGAATTAAGTTATCCAGTTTTGGTAAAACATTTTTGAAACAAATGTGATAAAAATACGATGTTTACACTAATATGAACATCCGACATTACATAAATGCCCTAAATACATTTTGGACTTTTGTTAAAGAGTTTCTCAATTATAATAGAAAAAATATTTCCATTTTCAAACAACATAAATTATGCAAAAATGATTATTGTAATACTCACAGCTTTCAGATAATTGTAACAGTTTTGGAAAGATGAAACCATGGAATAGTTAATATTTTAATGCTGCATCTAATGGTTGCCTGAAAAAAATATTTTAAAAAGGTCATTAGTTAGTTAAAGTAATTAAATATCTGTTTTACTATATAAGGCATTTTTAAAGAACAAAAAAATACCGCGGTCATGTGAACAAAGGACGAAAAAGGATAATTTAATTTGTTTATTCGTCCCTTACACAATATCTGGAAAGGCAAGATTTAATCATGCCGTCATTTTGCAAAATCATATAAAGAAGTTCTATGCTGACGGTCTTGCACTACGACATTACACATAAATCCGCTTATTTTTTTTAGTTATCATAATAAGATTAGTGTTGCCACTATGAAATAAAGGCATGTTATGAAAGCTTGCAAAAATGTTTGAATATTTCAATTGCTTTTATTTTTCATCTTTAATGTTTTGTTGTTGCAAAACTAATTGAGTTTTCTTGTTTCTAATTTATATACAACAATGATGGTTAGTCGGTCGATACCTTTATACATATCGATGGCCACAAGTTGACGCATCGAAACTGAAAAGTTTTCCTTAGTTAAGTTAACCATGCCAAACGGCTTTTCCATCATACATAAATTAATTGACATTTTCAAGTTGTTATAAAATTGTCAGTTCTGGGATGACAACTTATAACCATTGATATAGAAAAAACGTGAATTAATAAACATGTAAAAAAAAATTTGTGGCTGGAATATGTAATAAAATTCTGAAAAAATAACTGACATTCAAATGTCACACAATTCATGACAAGCACATATAAATTAGATATTAATTGATTGTAATTAATATTGGAAAATACATAAAATTACTCAATTGATTAGGAGTTAATCTGTTGATCCATAGTGAATTGCAAAGCGACGCTGTAACGAAACACAGAGTCGTATACAATTGGTAATAGGATCACAAAGTTTTTTAGAATACAGAGTAACAGAAATAAGAGTTTTTTTTATAAAAAATTGGCAATTGCTACTTAAAGTTTGAATTGGCTATAATTAACGTAACGTGACGAATCAGCTGATTGAATCTAAAGCGGAGAATACACGAGGGAACATTCGTGAAAAAATTCCCATTTTTTTGTGAATGTGTGTGTGTTTTTGTGTGTTTGTGCGTGCTGGCATCGTGCAATTCATGTTTACAAAATTTTTTGATATTTTTTGTTCCCTACTCAATGTTCCTCCGTGTATTCTCCGCTTAAGACAACGGTTCGCAAATGTGGGCGTCCGTGATTTTAAAAACTTTTGAAGAAAATTAAAACTTTGTGTATTTAAACAAGAAATTCTGTTTTAAATCCCTACGATGACTTCAAAGGCTTCGGCTATATTTTTCGTAAAACTGAATAAACATTCTTGTTTTGATTGCTCATATAGGAAAACGTTATAAGCAGAATTGGCAGCTAATACCGCTAAAATACCGTTATCGATTCAACCTTAAAATACTGTTACCTAAATACCGTTATCCTTAAAATGCTCAAATACCGATACCGAAATTTATAATAAAAATTTACAATGATGAAATTTACAGTTCGTACTAAGGGGTTTTTCAATAAGAGCGCTACAAAAGTTTTTTTAAATAAAACAAAAACGGTTTTGGACAGCAATGAAATTCTTTATTCCTGTGAAAGTACGTTCGATGCCATTATTTATGGAAATCGATCTCTTTTGCATGGCCACCACGGGCACGCTTGCAGAAGTCCAGATGCTGAACCCAATTTTCGACGGTTTTCAAGCATAAATCGGCCGATACTGCTGCAATTTCACGTTCGATATTCGTACGAATTTCATCAATCGTCGCTGGCTTGTTGGCATAGACCATAGATTTGACGTAGCCCCACAGGAAATAGTCCAACGGTGTCAAATCGCACGACCGAGGCGGCCAATCGACTGGACCATTTCGTGAGATAACACGTTCTCCAAACTTGGTTTGCAATAAATTGATTGTGACATTCGCTGTGTGGTTTGTGGCGCCGTCCTGTTGGAACCATATGTCTTCCAAGTCCATATCATCCAATTGGGGCCAAAAATATTCGGTTATCATTGAACGGTAGCGATTCCCATTCACAGTAACGTGCCGGTCTTGATCATCACGGAAGAAGTACGGCCCAATGACGCCGCCGGCCCATAAACTGCACCAAACCGTAATTTTTTCGGGATGCAATGATGACTCATGGAGTAACTGTGGATTGCTGTCTGACCAATAACGCATATTTTTTTTTATTGACGAAGCCATTCAGCCAGGAATGAGCCTCATCGCTGAAGATGATTTTTCAATGAAAATCCGAATCATTTTCAAGTTGTTGCTCAGCCCAATTTACGAACATACGATGCTTCTGGTGGTCAAGCGGCTTCAATTCTTGCGTCAATTTGATCTTGTAAGGATGTAGGCCAAGATCTTTTCGCAAAATTCGCCACAACGACGTCACAGAGATGCCCAATGCTTGAGAACGACGTGTGAGAGACACATTTGGGCTTTCTTCAACTGAAGCCTCAGCGGCAGCAATATTCTCGACACTACGGGCACTTCTTTGTCTAACTGGCACGGGAACATTTTGTACTGTGCCTGTGGATTCAAATTTTTCCACTAGACGCTCAATTGTTGATCTGCTAGGACGATTATGACGACCATAAATTAAACATAGCGCTCTTAACGTTGAGGCCACTGACTCCATATTTCGGTAGTAAATTTTAATAATTTCGACTCGTTGTTGGCTCGTATATCTTTCCATCATGAAATGGCAAACCTTACTGAAGAGAAATGTCAAAAGAGCGGCAAAAAATATGGCATCGTATGCTGTCCCTGTCTTTCTATTTTTGTAGTGTCCCTATTGAAAAACCCTTTATTTTCGTACTATTAAATTAGCATTTATCGTAAATTTAATAACTTTCTATGGGTTTAACTTCAAAAATCATGCTATTTTACAAAGTGGTAAACTGTGAATTCCTTCAACGTAGTGCGAGTATAAAAAATAATTTAAATTACATTTGCATTTTTTTATAAAACCGATTATGTTGAATTATAAACTTAAAATTAACTAACACTAGAATTAGTAAAGTATATACTGCAATTCCATTTAAAGTTAACTGATATATTGTAGTTATATTAAGCGGTTTAACGAACTCGAACAGCTAAAAATAACCACAACATCAGTTAATTTTAAAAGGAATTGCAGTATATACTTTTCTAACTCCAGTTGATTGTTAACCACATAATTTTTTTAGTGTGTATTTATTTTCTGTAAAGAAAATGTAATTTATCCAATTATTAAATAAAAATGGGCAAAAATAATCAAATTAATTTTGTGCAAAATTTTTAATCATTAAATACAATTAGTATAACGGAAATAATTTTGTATTCGATATCAAATCACCTGTTCACAAGACTGAATGACAACCTGTAAATTCATATTTAATTAGGCGGATATAACAGATTAGAGACAGTTTAAATGGAAAATTAATATTAACAAAAAAAACTGCATTTTCATGCATCAATGCTTAACTGACGAGTATGAGAGAATAAATGAAATTTTCATAAAAAAAATTTTCCTTTAATATGTAAATTTAAACATGACTGCGCTATGGGAACACTTGACGGGACAATAATGTTCATATACGTTTTCAATTTATTGTTGTTTCCTCAGGCAGTTAAAAATTAAAATGCTAAAAGGGGAATAAATGTTTTTAAAAAGAAAGTTTCCAAGCTTTGTATTTTCTACTGAAAATATTTTCATATAAAGAAAGTTAATGGAAAACTGTAAATCAATAGTGAGAGACCAAACAGTTGGGCCAGAAAATGTATTTGGTCGGTATTTGTTATTTTGAAGTATGTTGGACAAATTTTGCAAACTTGTTGGGCTGATGAAATTAGAGCTATAAAAGTATTGAGCATTTGGGAATTGAGTACCGTTTTTTCAAGAAATGAATACTTAAAAATACCTAGACAATATTTCCAGAGTTGTATTTTTCTGTATAAAAGCTCAGTATTTTTTTCGTACTTTTGTAAAAAAAAAGATCTGTCAAACTCCATAAAAAATGATTTTTCATTTGCATGAAATTGTTGCGAAATAGCGGTGAAATTTTTTTGCATCAGCGACAAAGTGACATTTGGCCCTGTCAGGTTGTAAATTTCTAATGACTATAAAAATTGTGAATTTTAAAGTTTTTATAGCAGTTCTTGGGTATCAACATTTTTACTCCACTATAATGGGCAGATCTGGGGCGGTTTGGGGAAGCACCGAAACCTGTAGAGTGTCGAGAATTATGTGGAGATCCTACGATCCCAAGGCGACGGAACTTCTACTTTCCCTAACCAGAAGCGACTGTAGACTTCTGGTGGGGATACTTACTGGTCACTGCTGGACTGCGGTTCTTGCCAACAGAGCAGGAAAGCTTGCGAGTGATGATTGTAGGTTTTGTGGGGTACCGGAAGGGAGACGGTGGAGCATATCATGTGCCACTGTTCGGCTCTAGCGCGTTCCAGGGCAAGTTGCTTGGGAGACCATTTATTCCGAGATCTGGAGGAAATCTCTGGAATCGGAATCTTGAGACTCCTGGGGGGTTACTGCGAAACTCGATTCGAAAGAAAATTTTCGAATTCGTAAATTTTGTACCTTTCATAAAAAGAAAAGTTTTATCAAAAATCTTACTTTTTGAATTTTTATGTGTAGTGTTCAAGGTTTAGGATAAAAATAAATTAAAAAGTAGAATTTTTATACCCCCCTGGCTTTTGCAAAGAGAGTATGCCGTACTCTAGGTACCATTATGTTTGATTTTACGCAGGGGTTATCATTTCTCATCTGGTAACGCTATCTGGCAACGTGGTCTATGCGAGGTCTTTTGACCAACCAGTTCAACCTAACCCTTGACAGATGTTTCGCTTAAAAAACTGAGTCGCTTAATTTTGTATCCTCTATACATCAAAACGTCATCGAAATGACAACTAGAAAACTATGGAATTTTGTTTTTTTTTTTTTTTTTTGTCAGGAGGCTGCCGTATTGTAAGGGATATTGTACTTGTCTCTTATCAAGCGGAATTGACTAAATACAATTTCTTGCCCATTATTGCTTTTAAAATAACTCAAAAATAATTCTTTTTGAAAACTTTAGCTTAGGGAAGGAATACCTTTTTTTTACCAAATTTATCAAAAAACCCTCACAAATATGCGTGAGAATACACTGTGGTGCAAAAGAAGGCAATGTTTCAATATTAAAAATCAAAATATAAATTTGGTTTAAAGATATGATGATGATGTGCCGTATTCATATTCATAAGTTCAAGCAACATCTTTGGAGGGCCAAAAGTATTGGAACGCAATTTTAAAGAGCACTTTGAATAAAAAAAAACTAGTGAAAGCACGTATCTCCATGAATCGATATATGTCGATTTTTAACTGGCTAATGCAAAGACTTATATGTTTGTATAGTAAATAAATGCTTCACTTGCCAAATCATTTTTTTTATTAATTTTTATTCATGGAATTAATCGATTTGGCTAGTGAAGCATCCATATATAGTTGAAGTTACTGGTTATTTGCAGTATTAGTGCAATACTGCGGTAATGGCCTTCTGCTATACATTTTGAAATTTTGAAGGATGTAGGAGGGCCACAAGGTTGGATCTCTATTAATATTGTTACGGAATTAGATTAGTCTAGTATAGAAACCTCTGGAATTTTCTGGAAGAAAATATCACGAGACGTAACGTAACACTACCTTTAAGTATACACTGCAGCATATGCTAAGGTTAAATGCCGTAAATAATGTTAAGTAGTTGGGCTCTGTTATGAATAACATAAGAGTTATAATTTAAGAAGCACTGGAATTTTCTACTATGTTCTATATTCACGGCCGTTAAACTATAAAAGACGGAACGTTACGAAGGAAGTTGCGCATTAACATTTGTGCAGTGAAGTTTTACTTTAACATGTGTGCTGTTAAGTTTGTTAATTGCGTATTAGCTTTGTATAGTCAGTTAGTTGATTATTACAGTTTAAAGAAATAAGAGTATAAGCTCAATTAAACAAAATGTGAGAGTTATTTTGTGTACTAAGACAACCAGCCAGGTGTATGGTAAGGAGATAAACGAACGTTTTAATAGGTAAAACGTAACAATTAGTGTCAGCATTGGGATTGGTTATTTTCAATATTTCAATATTTTTAAAGGATAAATAAGTTACAGTTTATCTTAGCACATCATCCTTGCTCAAAATAATTTGTTTATTTTTTCAAAAAGATTTGTAGTCATATGTATAATCAGTTTTAAATTTTTAAGTGACTATAAGACAAATTTTCCATACAAAATTCATTTTAGGCGTGTTCGTTTACTTACTACAAGTTACTACTTTTACTACAGCTGGAAAAATTCAATATAAAAAGTAAACAAAACTTTCCAATTGTAGTAAAATTTCGAGTAAACGAACGCACTGTTTATAAATGTGTTTTAAAACTATTATGCATAGGCACTTTGGAATAAAAATACGTTCTGATTTTTAATATGGAAACATTGCCGAATTTTTTCAGCACAGTGTATGTATTGTTTGTGTGCTTGACATGTCATACGTTTATTACAAAAACATACATACATATGTATAAATATCGTATATTATACACATATATTTATTGTCATCATTATTATCTTTATATATTTGTGTGTATAGCAACCATCTACTGTTCTGGACTCATCGCAAATTGCAGAAGAGCCACAACAAAATATTTCAATTAACAATAATTGCTGTTCATGTCAGGATAAGAAAATGAAAGAATACAAAATTGGAATAAAAACTAATAATTGTTGCTGTTGTTGTTTTATCAAAACAAAACATCAAACACAAAACAAAGGAGTAGAAAGTGTGGACACCAACCACTGCCATTACTTTAGTTTTAGATAACCCATATAAAATGGATACTAAAAAATTACTATGTACTACAAGACAAATTAACAGTACTAATTAGAAGAAAATAAAAAAGGACCAAATGACATATTTTTAATCTTTGAAGTAGACTTTTTTTATTACAATAACATTTCAGAAGAAATGTATGAAATTAGCTGGGTTAACTTTAAATTAACCATTAAACAAAATAAAATGTCATGTATGTAAATTTTTGAGTTAACTAAAGTTAACTTATAATCTGTCAGTGTGAAACCCAGGGTTAAATCTTAAAGTATATATCCTTCACTATGAGACCCAGCCTTAGATTCAATAGAATAAAGGAGGTTTTACAGGATTATTCAGTTATAATTGTCTAAATTGTAACTGTTTCAATTTAAATTTCTCAATCCTGATAAGGATACCAACTATACAAGTGCCAGAGCAGCTAGACAAACAGGGAACGATACTTAAGTTACAAATTTTACCTTAGAGCAATCAGATCTCTCTGGAATTCGACTCGCTATTTATTTTTTTCTTTACCTTAGAGCAGCAGCCGAGATCTCTCACATTCGTCTCGCTATATCTTTTCCTTAGATCAATAGCCGAGATATTCCTAAGTCGTCTCGCGTTTTGCCAGTATTTCTTTTATAAAAATTTCAGGGGGTCAATAAGAAACAACTGGCAAAAAATTGGCTTAAATTGCTAGAGTGTTTGAAAAAAGTGGTTATCCATTCAGCAATTGCCAACCGTACAAAATCAATGCACTGGAAGAGCAATGGTTTTACAAAAATTAGGACGCTTTATTAAAAATGGTTTGTAATCAGAAGGTTCCCAGGTCAATTCCGGTTCTGGAAAAAAAATTTCTTTTTTTCATTTAAAAAAAAATTTTGTTTCATTTTAGTCCCAACAAACATTTTGTTAGTGCTAGCATTTTTGCTGAACCAGTAGTTCTCGTTAGCTCAGTCGGCAGAGTTCCCCTCTGCCAATCTAGTCTAGGTTTAAATACCGAAAAATATATATATGAAGTATTTTCAAATTTTATTTTAGAAATCTCTATCTTTAGAATATATTTTGCCAACGTTGAAAATTTTATTTTCCTAGTGATTTTTTCTAATGATGTTATCATTTTTGGAATGGGAAAGCACTTTTTGCCAGCACTTGCACCACCTGATAAAGTGCTTTGCAATTGCTTTCCCGTTTGTATTTTTCTGTCTGAGTACACTTATATTTTTTTTCTTCTGATAAACGAATTGTACAGATGTCGGCAGATATAACTTATTTCGTTAATGTTCACTGTCGAGGCAGATGTGTGTACAAGTGGCTGCAAAACTCTTCGCTCTACTATTAATAGTTTGTCTGACACGAGACACAGTCAACACTTTTCTGCTACAGCGATATACAAGTTGCTGAACATCTTATCTACCAACGGAGAACCGAACTGGTCTTTTGTTAAAAGAGTAGGTGACAATCCTAGTTCAGCTAACCCAACTTTTATAAACGGTATTTAAATATTCAAATATATTGTTTCCAGGAAATTTAATCTTGTCGAAAAGCAATCAACCACTACCGGAACAAGAAAGAGTAGCGTGTGGTAAAACTAAGATATTCTTCCGCGATCGAGTAGTTAAAAGGGTTCTTGCGGGACTTAATATAAGTAAGTGTCTGGAGCAGGGTGCTATACCACCCTGGATGCTAAAGCAGTGCTCTTCGACGCTAGCCCTAGTCTTTTAGAGCTTTTCATGTTTTCATACCGTGCTTGTATATTCCCCTTATGCTGGAAGGTTGACAATGTTCAGCCAATTCTAAAAAACGGGTGCGGCTAATAACCCTGAAGAAGAATTTTAGCTAAATTCAGGGGTTCCGCAAGGTTCTATTCTTTCTATTTCTCTTTTGATCATCTTTCTTATATGACAGCAACATTTGTCATTAATTTTCGTAGGCCAAGCCTTTTAGAGTTTGGGGCAGGAGGCAGATTATAAATGGAACACTTAATAGGGACCTGTTGACAATGGGCCTGTTCTGAAATACTTCATTACTTTGCATGTAATGCGTAGCTCGTTCGTAAAAGCGTCATGTTGGCAACACTGCAATTGTCAGATGTTGCGCCAACTAAAGCGAAACACGCATCACAAAACGGAGAGCCAAAAATATCAAAAGCGATCTTACTTTCGCTGAAATAGAAGCAATAATCTCCAACGCTAAACCCTCTAGAAATCTAAATCTAGATAGTATTAAATGCTTATATTGTAAAAATTTAGCCCACTAGGATTCGAAAGTTTCATCAATCCTTTAAACATCTCGATTCACCAATTGGTAATTCCCGAAGTCTGGAAGTTTACGAGAATCATTCCTATAAAAACCTGCCTGAAAGAATAGAACCTTTGGGAGCCTTACCACTGATTTCATCATTGCAACTCAAAGCTAAGATTTGATATGCCCTACTTTTAATATTCCAGAATGAGTATTTTCCGCTCGCCAAATGCCAAACCTCAGGATAGCACATAGATAGTATCATGAAGGACCTTCATGTTAGATCTCATCCGCTTCAGAAGACACGAAAGAAATTTCGCAGCATTGGATCTCTCCAAGTCATTTGACACTGGCCGCCATACAGTTGTGCTCCAGAGAAGACGGTACTCAACGTTGACCATCGATATCAGTGACAAGCAAGCTTTTGTTGAGTTCATAGATAAAACCCCCGATATCGTTAGGTATCAAGGAGGAGAACTCGCACCGATGAACATTAATGTTTAGCTTGCCAAATTACTTGACTTTCTACACCTTTTGCAATTGTTATTCAAAAAATATCAATTATAATTCGGAAAATATCAATTGAAAAATAGTAAATTTAAAAATAAAAGTAGTTTTTTCATAAAAATATAAATTTAAATTCAGAATTTTAAATTAAGAAAACATTGCTTGAAATTTAAATTCTACATTTGAAATTCAGAAAATATGATTTAAAATTTAGAAAATATTTAAATTTAAATTAAATTTAATTTAAGTTTCATTTGAAATTCAGAAATCATGAATTTTAGATTTCAATTGATATTTTCTTAATATAAATTTTCTGAATTACAATTGCAAAAGTTGGTAGTCTCTTTGGTTAATACGTCACCTTTCTAATACCTGGCCAGTCACCTTCTCCGACTTTCTACAGGGTCGGAATTTAAAGTTAACGCCCTTAAAGTTAACAGTGTCACTGTTCACTAATTGAACCGGAGAATTTAAAGAGGAGCTTGACATCTTCATTAAAGATCTGCTTATCCCTATGATATATTACCCATAAATCCTTGGAGTCTTCTTCAACACACTCCTCACCTTCCGACATCATGCCGCGCCTTATAAAGCAAAACTCAAATCTCGAAACAATGTCCTTAAAGCTATTGAAAAAGAGATAATTGTAGCATTAATCAAAGTGATATGTCGCTCTGTGTTTAGTTATACTGCCCAATATGAATCCTGTATCTTATTAACAGATTTGCAAGCAACAACGATGACAAAACAAATAGTGGTTATTTCTCATTGTTGTTTCTGTATTTTCTTTGCTATTTGAATTGTTGCATTGCATTGAGTTTGTAATTTAACCTAACAGTTATTTCTAAAAATTCTAAAAACGTCATCCCATGACGAATTCCTTAGGCGAAAATTAAATCCAGATAGGGATATGCCTAGAAAAATTATTTTTCACAATCTGCTTGATAAGTTTTGGGATTCTAGTACATTTAATTCTTTTAACACAATGAATATATTTCCCGATAAAAATAAATTTGAATGAAAAAAAAAATGTTGTTCTATGAAGCGCAATCAGGTGTGTCCAAATTGGCGTTGTGGTGTGATGGTTTGGCGCCTTGGAATGTTACATATAAGGTTGCGTTTTCAATTTAGAAAAATATTATGCATTAGTTTTTTCTATCCCTCATACATATCGCAGCATCCTCCTTCGGTGTTCCAAAAGCACTTAACCCCACCGAAGGAAAATGAAATAACAATACTATGAACTAAAAAGCTTCGACACAGTTCGCCAACTTTTCATCAGATGGCGCGCAACAACAGTTCTAGAGGCACATTTACACGCAAGAGAAAACTGCTAGGCGTTTACAGTCGGATCTTAAAGTATGATACATCGATGTTTTTCTCTCGGGGAGACCAGTGTTTTGCTCTAAGGGCCATTGACCTCAAGTACCCCTTCTAGTAGTTACCCACCAGATCTCAGTTGCTACCATCCTAATGTACAACCCTAATGTCAGAAAATTAAAGCTCGCAAAAAATCATTAAACTTTTGCGAAGGAAGTTTTTCGATAAACCCAGTAGAAATTTTTTTTATATATTGGTTGCCGAACGTGGGGGTCTCCTCTTTAAATTTTTTTTCATTGCATATTTCCTTTATAGCAAAATACTGGTCTCCTCGAGGCAAAAAAATCGATATATCACACTTTAAAATCAGACTTTAAATGCCGAAGCTATAACGAAAAATTGAAAAAGGCGACCCCTACGTTCGACAAAAAATATAATTTTTTTTTTTAAATTGCCTTGCAAAAATATTTCATATTGGAGGGTGTACGGCGAACTTTTTTTTTTGAGTTACGGTCTATTGTACCTATCCGGATTTCATTGTGGCCTAAAAAAATAATTAAGGGACGACCTTTTAGAATTTCTGGAAATAATTGTTCTGGAAATTTAGTGGGAGCATTTATAAACATCTTAATTCCCAAAGAAAAAACAAAAACAACATAATATTATCACAGTTTGCTTTGTCACCTTCTAAATTACTACTCTGTTGTTGTGACTTATCTAGTAAAGTAGTGGTATCTATTTACGTATAATAAATTTTTAATTATTTTTTACGACTTTTTAAACGTTGCTATTAAACGAAAGCATTAATAATTATTGTAATTAATGATTATTAGAATTATTAATTATAATTAATGCTCAATGTAATAAAGCTTGTTTAGTGAGCACTCTGAATTAATAAAATAAAGGGATGGTTGTACGGAAATGTTAAGGGAAAATCAATTCTCAAAGGAATTCCTCTCTAGATTTACGTTTTTTATGTATTCAATGCATACGAAAGAGATACAAATTAATGTACGGGGTCTTATATTCTTCTTTAACTCTTTAACTCATTGCGGTGTGGTTCTCCCCGATTTGGATAAAATTTTAATATGTGAAAGAGGGGACAGAAAAAATAAAAATAATGACAAAATCTGATCTCAAATCTGATCTCAATTATTAAATTTTTTTATTTTTATGAATTTCAGAAGAGTTACTGAATTAATTTTTGTTCCTTTTTTAAATAAAATTATTAAAACCCAACAAATGTATGCATATTATTTTACAGAAAATTTTCGATAAATCGATTAATTTTAAAATTTTGTTCGATTAACCGGTTAAGAAAAAAACCCGAATAATTATTTGCACGATTAATCGATTAAAATAAAAAGCCGATTAATGGAATACCCTAGCCACAAGGCATCCGATGGTACTCGTTTGACGGCTAACTCCCAATCTACCTAACCTACAATTACGAAACAGAATCTTGGTAACGTCTAAATTTTTTGCGAATCGAATGATATGGTTACATTAACTAAATTTTTCGGATTTGACAATTTGAGGCAATCGACATACTGTTGTTGCGTTCAAATTACAGTTACTTCGCTATTGCAATATGTAAATGATAAAAGCGTTTCGTCATTTTAAAGTCAGTAATAATATATGTACATATACAACTCGTCTGATTCTAATACTGTCATTTATATTACGTCTTGTTGTATTAGAAAACCAAATTAAATAAATAAATACAAAATACAATTTAAATAATGCCTTAGAAAATGCTTGACATAATGCTCTTAGGAAATTATTAATCGTTTAGGCAACTAAAACTTATTGATTTAAACATGTATTATCATAAAAAAAGAAAATTAAAAAATTCATTCATTTAAGAGAATAAAAAATAATTAAGGTACCAAAAAAATTCTTAACTTTAATTACTTTTGTAAACGAAAAACTTGTTTACTTCAATTTTAATCCTTGAAGCGTTTTTTATATGTAAAAATCCTTTTTGCACTTAAAGTCATTCCGAACAAAGACAAAAAAAGGAGAATTAAACCACAGCATAATTAAACTGTCAGAAATACTTATACTCATGAAAGACTTATTATTCCATTAATATTTTTAAAGATAAATAAACCCATGAAAAACAAGTAAAAAAGTTAAAGTAGGGCATGATGACTATGTGAAAACCTACACCACAGTATTATTTGGGACATATTTATTAGGCAAAGCGGATCAAATTCTGGGAAGAACATTTTATTTACGGGCCAATAAATAAATATAGTAAAATATATAGCGGATCAGCTCAAGCTCGTTTTAGCCTCCCAGCAAAAATGTGGAAGCAGTCAAAACGTTGACAGCTTCCTTACTGCTACTTTTACCGCTTCTAAAAATGTATAGCTTCGTAAACAGCAATAATGAAAGGCCTAAGTTGATTAATTGTTTACATCGCTTTTTGCTGTGCTTTTCAAAAAAGCATGAAATGAGCAATACATTTTGATTGCTTAAATATTTTTGCGGTTCTTTTATCAAAATTTTTTAAATTGCGGAAAAAAGTTATTTTAATGAAAATAAGAGGTTTTACTAAAAATAAGAGGCATTATTTCTTCACGGAAAAATATGCAGGAATATTGTGCTTTTGAGAAGGAATGATTTTAAATAGTTTAAATGCTTTATAATATGCACTTCCGAGAAGGCATGAATTATCGAAATTTTAAAAGAAAAACAGGAGCACTAATTAAAAGCGGTGACTTCATGCCTTTTCGGATCTCGAAACAAGTGCTTTCACGCGAGCTATCTCGAACAAAAATCAGACATGATATCATCAATAATGCAATCGCTTCACTGCTTAACTTTCTCTAACAAAACTGCTTCCAAGCAAGCAGTAATTTCTGCTGGGCTATACCACACAGCACATTTTGATTTCAAACTTTTGGCATCTAGACCTCGAATTCTACCTTTCGCACTGCACCAATTTTATCATCAGTGGATGCAGACCATTTTGGTCAAAAATCGTCAAAAATGTAAAAATAAATCGTCGAAATCGTCAGCAATTTTATGAATAATCGTCAAGAAATCGTCATCAGTTAAAATCAATAAAAAAAACTAGTTTCGTCCAAAAATTTGCGTTTTTTAACGGCTTTTCTTTATATTTTTACTTAAAATTCGTTAAAAAGTCAGTAATTTTCCTAAAATGTCAAAACATATGGAGTTTTTATAAAAAAAAAAACTGTTTATCATAACATAATATAACTCGGATCATTAAAAAATTGAGAGCGTGAGCCTATCTCATGTAAATGTAATGGTATTAAGAAATATTTTCAAATGACAAAAGGGGTAGAGCTACTATATTAATACACTATGAATTTTATACCGAAGAATAAAAATAGAGCAAAACAATTTTCGTAATTTTTTAACGCTGTATAAATGAATTTTCGTAATTTTTTAACGCTGTATAAATGGGATGAACTGAGCCAAAGTGACACCCGTTTTTTTTTTGCTCAGAATGAGCACTATCTGATCCACGAATAAAATCGTATAGGTTCCGTTCAAGAATCAGCTTAAAATCGCTTTGGTCTGGTATTACCATTTAAGTTTAATACATTTAATCTTAAGCGGAGAATACACCAAGGAACATTGAGTAGGGAACAAAAAATATCAAAAAATTTTGTAAACACGAATTGCACGATGTCAACACGCACACACATTCACAAAAAATTTTTTCACGAATATTCCCTCGTGTATTCTCCGCTTTAGATAGGATCTTTTATATTAGAAATCCGGCAAATATGTTTCCAACAGAGCGATATTTTTCAGCGTGTGTGACAATACAAACTAAGTACCTAAATTTGACCATATCCATAGTTTTATTATATGAACAGATGGACGAACATCGCTGGATCGACTCAGTAAGTCATTCCCAGTCGATCGGTATACTATAAGGTGGTCTGTATTCATTACTTTTGATAGTTGCAAACACCAACCCACACTCAATATTCCTTATTCCACAGAGTGGTGTAGGGTATATAAATGTGCAGTGAGAAGCAAACCTGTAGCAGCGTTCACCTTATTCAAATACGTTCTACAAATTTTTAACTATAAAAGCAAATGAATTTAATTATCTCGGTAACGGTATTTTAGGGGTAACGGTAGCAAAAAACAAATGTAAATAAAAACAAAACAAATTAATCAACTAATTTTATGTCAAATACTCATTAATCACGTGCAATTACCAAGAGTAGAGAATTCAAAATAACGGTATTTAACTTATTTCGGCAACGATATTTTTTTTATTAATTCTTCAATTACATAACCGAGCCCTTAGGGCCTTATATGGTTAAATAAAGCTACTTTAAGCAATTTAAAGGGTATCGATATTACATTCATTTCGGTATCGGTATTTTAAGGATAACAGTATTTCAGTTATTTTATTAACGGTATTTTAAGGATAACGGCATTTCGGTTATTTCGGTAACGGAATTTGAAGGCTAACGGTAGTCAGTTGAAAGGGTTTTAAATTAATAACGGCAATATTGCTTACCAATCCTGAATAAAACATTTTTCGTAAATCTGAGACGAGAATTAAAAAATTCAAAATAGCGGATAGAAAATGGCGGCCGTGAATTTCAAAAAGTTTATGTTTTGGATCTGAACGATATATTTGTAAATTACTTTAGGAAACTGATCACGAGTCTGAAATCAAAAAAATGTGAAACTAGATCCAGTATGGCGGTGCACATTTACAATTTTATGCAAACTGTTCACCGCCACGTGTTAGAGCATTGGACTGTTACACAGAAGGTTGTGGGTTTCATCGAAAGTAACTTCAGTCTCAATTTATAACAATATTTACCAGTTTTCTAACAGCGGCCTCCTATGGACTTCCGTAGCATTTAACCCCTTCGAAGTAAATGAACATAGCAGGACTATAAACTAAAAAGGTTTAGCAAAACAAGTTCGCAAACTCCAGCGCAACAAATATTCTAAGATTTATCATCTCACACAATTACAGTGTTGCCATATTTGAAGTCCCTTATATTTAGTCCTTCATATATTCCACCGCTGCACTCTCCGCTTTCCAAAGCAACACGGTAATTAATAGGAATAATTTGCTAAGTGTTGCTTTTCCTTAAAAATTGGGTGTCGAATAGATTTTACCTTATTCGTACCAGAGAATTGTTTATGAATACCTATTATTTTCGCATGTCCATAAAATAATTTACCCTATTTAACCGTTTTTACAATGTACTCGGTGCTTTTCTGCTTTCAGGAGTTGACAACACTCGTCGTAAACCCCTTTTTATAGGTTGGGTGAAATTTTTCTTTGATCAAAAAATTTTAAATTGGACACATTATTTATGATTCATGTTATCGTTTTTCTCGATAACGACTTTTTGGCATATGGGTCAAACCAAGAATAAGCTGACGATTTGCCTTCAAATAGAAATTTTCCGTGTTTTTTTATAGTTCAAATAAAATAATTTGAATTTTTTTCTTGATTTTGAATTAGGACAACCTTATAAACAAAATAAGTTGAAAAATATTATTTGATTTGTGTTCCAGTTAAAAATTTAGAGCACTATATCTTAATAAGCTGTTCCCTGTTGCTCCCCACTGTACACAAATATTGTATAAATAATGTATACACTTTTAACAGGTGGTCTGTGAGGTGGTAGTGGTCAGATAAATCAAAAGGTTTAAAAGCCGAAAAGCCGAAAAGCTTTTATTAATGACAGGTGAAATAAACAGAAAATTATTAGGAAACTCTTTTAAATATAACAAGAGGAAACTAAGGGTTACAAGAAATTGAAAAGAGTATTTTTAAAGGAAACCCGATTAAATTTGAATAAGAAGGGATAATATAAAAAAAAATATTGACGAAATTGAAATGGTATTTAAAAGCTGAAATGTTGATTGTGGTTGGAAAATTTTAAGAAGTTTGTTATTTAAGTAATTAAATTAAAGTTTTTTTTTATTTATGAAAAAGTTATAAAGGAATAGAAACAAAATCAAATAAAAACCCTAAAAGAATTCAAGAAAAAGTGAAGAAAAAACTGGTGCCATTAGGGCTTAATAAGAGTTTTGGGGCGTAGTAATGTGGTACTATGTGTTGAATGTGTTGCATTGTCGTAAAAAAAACAGAGTTGTTAATATTTTAACATCACTTTGGCTATGATTTTCAGTTGGATTTTCTCTTTGCTAGCATACAATACTTAAACATAGTACACCAAATATAGGTACAAATGTGGTATCGTCCCATTTTCTTGTATTGTATAACATTTTAACAACCCTGTTTTTGGGAGGACAATCCAGCCCGTATGGCACTTTCTTTTGTATTGAATTGTTACAAACACAGAAAAAAACGCTAGAAACAGAGAAAAGCTTAGGAAATTGACAACATTCTAGACAATAAATAACTAAATGTCATTTTAAAGTTAAAAATTTTTATAAAATTTTAAACAGTGATTGAATTCCCTGATATGTAAGTATGGTTGTACTTTTGGCACTTATGTAATTTTTCTATAGATTTGCACTGTTCTTAAATAATTTATCAATACAAAATAAAGTTAGTGTCATACGGGCTTTAGCACACCTCTTTTAAAAACATAAATATTTAATTTCAGATTAAGAAAATTCGAAATTTGTATTGTAACATATACTCCATATGAAACTTAAAAGCTTTTTACGAAATTGTTTTTGATTTTAGCGTTTTCAAATTATTTTTATAAAATGATAATTAAATTTGTTAATTCATTAAGTAAATATAACAAATGATTTATACTGTCCTTTATTATCCTGTTTTATATTGCCAATAAATTTTTAAAAATCATTACAATTTAATTTAGTGAATGACAATAATAAAAACAAATTTTAATTAGTAAATCATTAAAATTGTAAAAGAAAAACATTCCTTGACCCATATAAGTACTTGTTTTTATCTAATCCCTCTTAAAAATGCTAACTATTAGTATATTTTGCACATTTCGTTCTATATTACACAAAAATGTATTGACATTTTTAAGGCTGCTTGTCATTTTGGCGACATTATTATATGTGTGCCAGTTTTTACTAACATCGCAGGCAAAAAAACAACAAAGTCACAATACATTAACCCCATAGTAACCTTTGCTAAAGTATTTAACACTAGTTTTACTTGCAAACAGACCGACAAGGTTTAATTTTAACCTACATTCTTACCAACAGGGAAGGTATACTAAGTTTAAGACACAAGGATTTTGCATGAAATTGTAATCTAATTATGATATGATGAGTATAGAATATAATGTTTTGTCGTAATACACCGTTTAGACAGAAAAGTTTATCTCGCAAAAGAAGGATTAACTGGTTAATCAAAATGTGAAAAAGTCAAATAAACCATATTTTAATCTTTTTGATTACTACTTAATCCAACTTTTAATTTGGTTAATATTTCTAAACGACTCTGTATTCATACTACTAATTGTATGCAACGCTGTGTTTTGTTATAATGACGCTTGGCAATACATACATAAAAATTAACATAAAGACGATGGCGCAAAAATATTTTGGCGCTATCGACAATTTTTCTTATAATTTTAAAGAAAAATAAACAAATTGGGTATCAACTGAAAGCTTTTATGGACACTCTTTGAGCAACGGCTTCTCAAATAAAATTGTTGGAGTAAAATTACTTTCCAATGGCGGATTCTCTATTGTTCAGACGCTGACATTTAAATACGCATTTTTATTGTCATATTGGAGAATTATTAACCTCTCAAATTTTAAGATTTGTTGTTATGCAAAATTCGATAAAAGAAATTTTTTTATTCGTCAAGTCAATATTATTAGCTGTGTGTTTCGCCTTAAACTATATCACTTAACTCCTAAAAAACTGAAAGTATACAAATCTGCATCTGAGGCGAATTAAGGCATACTTCTCGTATGCACGTTAACTTTCAACGTGGATAATTATCAACGTTGAAAACTCAATGCTTGTACGTTTTCACATCTAACGTAACTACTTCGCGCTACTTCACAGAAAAATTTGCGGACATTCGTTAAAAAAAAATAATTATAACCTAAAAATGCGAGATTCACAACAGATGGCATATCTTTTACAAATGGTTTGTGTCTTTAATAACTTATATATCTTTTGGAGGGTAAACAACTGCCATTTATTCTCACTTAGTTAATTGAACGAAATAGTGTAAACAACAAAGTTTTTTTGCTTCGAAAAGGACGAATTTTATGCCAAAAAAGCATAATTTTCGGTAAGTTTAGCTTTACTTCTTGAATTTCCGAAACTTATCCTGACTATGTTTCATCGATTCCAACGTGCGAGATGGTTTTTGCGGTTCAGAAGTGGTGATTTTGACACGGAAGACAAAAACCGCCCAGGTTAGCCAAAACGTTCGAAGATGATGAATTGGAGGCATTAATCGATGAAGATTGTTGTCCAACTCAAGAAGAACTTACAAAATTACTGGGAGTCACTAGAGAAGCAATTTCAAAACGTTTGCAAGCAGCAAGATTCATCGAAAGGAAATTGGGTACCAAACAAGTTGAAGCCGAGAGATGTTGAAAGACGATTTCGCGTGTCCAAAATGCTGCTTGAACGCCATAAAAATAAGTCCTTTTTGCATCGAATCATTACTGGCGATGAAAAATGGATCTATTACGATAACCCGAAGCGCAAGAAATCGTATGTGAAGCCCGACCAACCAGCCCAATCAACCAGCAAAATCGAATATCCATGGTGCCACGGTACTGCTCCGAATTTGATGGGACCAGAAGGGTCCTATCAATTATGAATTACTGAAATTTGACTTGTACCGAGCACAACTGATTCGTTTGAAGCGAGCATTGGCCGAAAAACACACGGAATATTGCGACCAGACATGAAGTCGTAATATTCCATTATGACAACCCTCGGCCAGATGCTGCAAGACTGGTTAAAAAAATAAAATAGTGATTGGGAAGTTTTGCCTCACCTGCCTTCTAGTCCAGACCTTGCCCCGTCCGATACCATTTGTTTCGATCTATGCAGAACGCTCTCTCTGAAATACGCTTCACTTCAGAGCAGGGTATCCGAAATTGGCTTGTTTCGTTTTTGGCCGCAAAAAAATGAGCAGTTCCTTTGGCGCGGAATACATATGTTGCCAGAAAGATAGGAAGATCATAGCTGATGACGGCCAATACTTTCAATAAATTTATATTACACCAATGTTTCACAATAAACGTCCAGAATTTGCCAATAATCCCACATTTTTAAGTTATACACCATTTTTGAGTTAAAAATTCGTTAAAACTTTAATCGCCTTTTAAGGCGAATTCACAACGCTGGAATATTCCACACTAATTGTCAATAAAAACGAAATCATTTTCTAATTTGGTTATTAGATTTTCAAAATTGATTTAAAGGCACATTTACAAGCGAGAACATACTGCTAGTCTCTAGTCTATCTCTAGAGTTTCTTTTTAAAAAAAAACACGGATCCTCCCAATAGCGGGATAATCTAAGTAATTATATTCCCCATGCAATTTCATTTAAGAACTTTTGATTCCTTAAACAAAAGTACTTTTTATTAAAATCGAGTTTTTATCATAAACACGAAAAATAGTATTTAAAAATTTAAAACGTCACAAAACCAAAACACTGTTAACTCTAAAAAAGTGTAGAAGTTTATTTTTGCCGTCTTGTTTTATAAAACGGAGTAAATTTTTGAAAATTTTATCGACACTTTTTAAAACTTCAATTTTGTTTGACAGATTGAAAGAAATTCATAAACTTTTTTTTTTTTCTATTTCAGACTCAAAAATTATATTTTGCAGAAAAGTGAAAAAAGTGCTAAACAGTTTCTAAAAATGCCTAAAATAATGGCTAGTGGCTAAATTCAAATTTTCAGGCGTGTTTAAAAATGGCAAAATCTAGCCATAAAATGGCTACATTGGCAACACTGCTTGGGAGCAACTAATTTTGTCAGAAGTGTACTACAATTTGTAGAATTATAAATATTTGCCGAAAGTGATTTATCAGATTTAAAAAGTTCTTTGTGAAAAATTAAAAAAAAAAAAAAAAAATTGAAAAAAATTATTGTTGTTTCAAAAACAATTTGTATAGACAAAAATTTTAATTTCATCAAAATCGAAAGTCAGCACATCGAATACATTCCTTTTAAGTACGCATAAGCTTTGTTGGTAAGTAAAACTATCACAACATTTTCGCTATTTTAAACATTATAATCACAGTTTAATGGCCTCTATATTTTGGTATAACTACCCTCCTCTTCTTGAAATCTAATCTGTAGAGTACGGTATGTAGAATCTGTAGAGTGCGGTATGTAGAACATAAGGAAAAAGTTATAGAAATAAAATGAGAACAAATTGCAAAACGAAAAAAAAAATAAAAAACTGATAGAGAAAGTAAAAAAATAATGTTGTTTTTCCACAAAAGTACAAAATTCAATGCAAAAACAAAATAAGAGTTTGTGAGAATGCAGCAGCAGTGATGTAAGTGTGGAAAAATATCGATTTCAAATATATGTATACTATCAAACCAAATAGAAAAAAATGAATTGCAGTTAATATTAACTATAATTTTGCAACAAAAATTTCAAACTAATTGTTATCATATATCACGTACTGCACTCGTATTCGTACATTAATTCAAATGAAAGAAAATAAAATTATGACTTTATGACCAACTAGGTGCCTTTTTTGTTAAAAACTGTAGTTGTTGATTTAAGGCCGACTACAGAACGCCCACAGTAATAGAAAAGTCTATAAAAATTTTAGTTAAAACTATTTAAAATTAGTTAAAAATGACGTTGCAGAAAAAACTGCTGAAATAAACAGATTATTTTTTCTAAATATTAGTAAGATAGGAACAGCAAAAGTAAAACTATTAAATATATAGAATTTTAGTTATTTATTTAAGTCTATGGATACAATATTATCCTTACAGACTAGGAATGTATATTTAGAAATATAAATAAGTTACAGTAAATTATTTAATAGAGCTTTAAACTGAGAATGGGAAATGCTTATATCTAAATGATTACAATACTTATTGAATAATCGCATAGCTTTAGTAAGCGGTTCGTTTAATGCATATTCAGTGCTATGTAAATCAATATGAAAAACCTTATCAATATTTTTTAATGGCCTTGGAGGCACATATATTGTAATTAATTCTAATAATTTTGGGGAATCAATTACTCCTCAAATAATACCGTGTAGAAAAACTAATGAGTATATATTCCTTCGAGCTTCTAGAGTTTTTATATAAAGAAAAACACATTTATCTTTATAGTTAGGGATACAAAACGTAGGAGCAGAGACTGCTTGAATACCAATTATATTCGAGTTAAATTTTAATTGATAGAAAATATCAACTTAACCAACTAGAATCAACAAAAAATTTCTTAAATAACACAGTACAACACGAAAAAAATTTTCTTTAATTAGCAGTTTTCGTGTATTCTGTTTAAAAGTTTTAGTCTGAAATGTGGTAGAACTTTCAATATAATTTAAAGAGTTCATATAGTTGGTCACATTCAAATTTGCAATCGTTAACATTGCATAATAAAAGTCCTTCTTTCTAATCACTAACTTGTCAGATATGTAGAGGTACACTCATTTTTATCTCGTATACTTTTTTAATTTTTATAATGTTCCAACAAATGTTCGTTAATATATGTATGAAGAACAAAAACTTTTGAATTTGTTACTTATCTTATGTTACTGTAACCATATGGTAACCACTTTATTTTTGAAATGCCGTTGACACAAAAAGTTTGTCGTTTACTACAATTTCTGTTTAAGGGATTTTTTTGTTGTTAATACCCTATTTACTACCATTAAGTGATTGTCATATGATTGTAAAGGCATTTGAACAATGATGATAAAAATGTATGATGATAAAAATATAAATAGTATTGTGTTTAGTTGAGGAGAATGCATGAATATTAAGGTTGATTCACACGCTAGCCATCCCTGTCTACCCACATTTAATCTTTTCAAGCATTGGGGATACGAATTGTCAAACTTTATCAACTTTCTTTTTAAAAAAATGACATTTTATATCCCCAATACTGGAAAATAGTAGATGTGTATGGTTGGACAAGGAATGTTAGCGTATGAATCCATACGCTAACATTCATAATAAGAGAGTAAAAATAGAAATTATTTAGAATTATTTATTTGGTTTAATAAATACGTCAAATTTAACTAATACAACGATATTACAGCACCTGTTAACACTTAACCTTTAAAGTGTATAAATAAATTAGGTTGGCAACACTTTATAAGTGGCACGCGTTATAAACTGATAACACACATAAAATGTACTGACGTTAAAAGTTATCACTTTGAATTCAATGATTTAATATTAATTCGAATTATAATTTATTTGGTATTTAGCTCCTTGGCTTACACTTTAAAAAAACCTATCCCAAATTCAGGACTATAAAACCAGTACATTTTTCTTTAATATTACGCATAGCAAGTAAATATACACACAAAATGCGTAAAATTATTTCTGCACACTTTTATATAAAATATTGCACATGTAATGTAATTATAGGTACTATCTACTTATAATTAAACATGTTGTGTGTACATTTATTTTATTTAGTTGATAAATTTCAATTTTACGCAGAAATTTTGTAAATTTACTAACTTGTAATAGTAATGAAAATATTGTACATAGAAATTGATATTTGAAAAATTCTAAAATATAAAATAAATTTTAAAATATAAAATAAATTTTGAAATATAAAATAAAATTTTCTAAAAATAGTTTTATTATAAATTTTTACTAAAACGTGTGCTAATGTTATCTGCGGTCAGCTAGATCAGTAATTGTGGTATGCCTGTGCAACATCTACACGATAAATTTAGTTAATTTTTTGAAAATTTCGTTTTACATTATTCTTTCTAGGCTTGTGGAATCTAAGTCCAGTGAATGAAACATTTACATCGGTAGTGAATTCGCTGAATGCTTAATGGAAACCTATTTACTGATACCATTTTTGAATTAATTTGATATAAAAGTAAGAAAATATATTGATATTTTATGATACAAAAATCCTTTCTTCCATTAGAAAAAGTCTTCTTTTCGTTTTAAGGAAAAGGAGGAAAATGTGTCCTTAATCTGATGTTTTTTTTTTAATTTTTTCATAAACCGTTAAAAAGTAAATGGAGGTTTACAAAACAAATTTTTCATATAAAATTTGTTCCCAAAACCTTCTATAACTTTGTAGAGCGTTTATGAATTAAGGGGTAAGAATCTAAGGATTTTGAATAACATAGAGTGCTTAATATCTGTCCCTTTTCCTATTGTATTTTTCCTATCGGAAAAGGACTCTGGTTTTGGAAACTTTCTTCTAATAAAAGGTATAGAATTTTAAACTTTGTCTAATGGAACATGTGCTTAGAATCTGCGACTATAGGAAAAAGAGCTCAAATCTAACGCTTTTTGAATAGAATTAAGTGGTCAGAAACTGTGAATTCTTTATGGACTTTAGAATAAAATGATCATAAAATCCCACGAATTGTGAAGAATGTTTCCCATAAAAACCCTGTTGGATTCTGAGAAGATTGTGATGACTTTTTCCTTTAAAAAAGCCCTAGATCCTGAGGACTTCTTGCTATAGGAAAACTCATAGATTCTAAGGACATTTTCCTAAAGAAAATTCTTTCGATTCTGAACTCATACAAAAAGCTATCAGATTCTGAAAACTTTGGCCCAGAGAAAACTTTTTCCTGTTAAAACCATCTGATTCTAAGAACGTATTCCTTACAAATCCATCAGATTTTTGGGACATAATCAAAGGTATTTTCTATAGGAAGATAGATTTTTCTATAAGAAAAGGTTCCCATAACCTGATGTTTTCTTGAGGAAATATGTCGAGAATCTAAAGCTTTTCCTATACGAAAAAGTACTGAGACATTTTCTATGAGAAAAAGTGCTCAGAATTTGAGATTTTTCCATCTCCTCAGAATCTGAGGATTTTTACAATTATCTTAATCTTTTATTTTTGGGCGGTACGTAATTTATTTCGTATATTTACGCACAAATATAACGTAATTTTTGAAATTTTTTACGCATTTTCAATGTGAATTTGCAAATTTTATGTCCAGCGCTAAAGCTCGTATGACACTTGCTTAATTTTGTATTGAATTGTTATTGGATTGATGAAATGAAACACCAAATATTAAGGCACATTTACACGCGAGAGAAAACTGCTAGAGATAGAGTAAAAAACACCTCTGAATAGCTCTATTGTCAATGATTTAGGCCATTTACATGTGACTTTAGAGAAATTAAAAAATACAATTTGTAAACAAATAAACAGAGGTGCATACTTTGTTCCAAAGGACAATCGCTAAAATCCCTTTAAAATAGAAAAACTTAGGAAATTGACAACATTCTAGACTATCCATAACTCAGGGGTATGGCATCACCAAAAAAATAAGTTATAACGATATCGTTATCACTAGATGGCACTTTGTTCAAAAAATTGACAATTTTCTTTTTTTATTTAAATTTAAATAATAACAAACAACAAAGCAAAAAACAAACAGATATATCAAATTTTATTATTTTAAGATATTCCGCGCTTGTTTTTTAATTATTTTGTGCAGTTTTCAGCAGTTTTTGACTTTTTAAATATAGGCTCAACTGATATTAAACTGATACTAAATTTCAGCGCCCTCTATCGATGAGTAGTGTAAGTTTTGATTTCCTATCTCTATAATTAATAGTCTCTGATAACTAATTGTCATTTTAACGTTGAAAATTTTTATAAATTTTTTGATTTGATTTCCCTGAAAATTTAAAACTATTCAACACTTCTCTTTATTATTAGTATATTCCCTTTAGGTCTTAATTTATCTTTGTTTTTTTTTTAATAATTATTTTCATTATTTTTTGTTATCTTTAGGTTATTTTTTTAGTCAGCTGTTGACCAGCGTTATCACTTCTTCGTGCAAAAACTCTACAAATTAAGGGAAACTCAGTGTTGTGTTCTGTAAAAGTCTCCAAATTTGTGAGATTTTCATGAGATTTCTTACAAATCTCGAGAATTTATTACATTTATTTTGTATGGAGAATTTCGTAATTTCACATGAGATTTTTATTGAAATCTCAATTTTAGTCGAAATCTCGGTATTTGAGTGTAAATGCAACTTTATGCACTCGGAGTGAATTTACTATATTTATAGTAATAGTTCTGTTTTCTACTGTATGTTGGGTAAATTTAAACAAAATTTAATTAGAGTGTACACATGAATAGAAATATCAAATAATTTTGAAGTGATTTCAATCCACTTATTAAAGTTCCATTTTAAGAATTACTGTATGTTCACATTTTCGTTTAACAAAAGTTTTTTTTTCTACTAGACATTTATAAATTGAAAATGCCAATGTCCTAGTTATTTTGGCATTTTAGTTTTCTCCATAAGTTAATGACAAGAACGAAAATGAAAGGAAAAATATAATCTTAACAAGGGAAATGTATTTATCTCAATTCCGGAGATATTTTTAGTTTAGTGTATACATTTTTTAACACTACAGGAATAAACTTTAAGCTGTCTTTCAATAAGAGATGACATTTTAAATTATTATTTATTTTATTTCGTGTTTCTTCACATGAAGTTAAATACGATGAGGTTTAATATGATTGCCCAAAAGGCCTTAATGTCTAGTGTTGTATGTATAACAAATGTTAGTGACATTTTTAGTGTTGACCAGATTAAGGTTTTCCTGCACAGAAGTATTTCGTAAAGGGAAGAACCTTATAAATTTTACCAATATACGATATACTCTGATTACAATATACCATAAGATCAATAAGATAAACTTATGTAGGTCTAGTATTTATTATCCAAAAATTTATATGCATTCACGTTTGGCGCCAAACCACCTTTTCCATTTATAATAAGGACATAGCATAAATTCTTCCTCTGTCTTGAATAAAAATAGATGAAGGACAATTTGGTCATCATTTTACATATATGGTAATTGAATGAAAAATCAACCAAGCAAGACATTTCCATTAAATGTTTTATTTTTTTAAATTTATATTTAATTGAACTTCTTTGAAATCATTAACAAGCGCTTATTATTTTAAAAACTCTAATTATTATAAACTGTGACAACTATTTAATAATTGTTTAATGGTAATGAGAATAAACAATTTTTTAGTATTTTAAGCAAAAACAAAACCCAGTTTTTCTATATGACGTAAATCAAGGACATTTAAGTACTTTTACAATAAATTGTAACAAGAAAATCGCATGTTTATATTACTGCAATAAAAGAACACAATGTCAGCATTAATATAAATTATTTATATAACCTTCATCAAAGCATTTCATACCGTCATTGAAGTAATTGAGATTTTTGGAGAAAATAATATAAGAAAGAAATATACAAAGTCTGTTAGTAGATTCAAACAGCTTGAAAATCTATAAAGTATGATCATCTTTTCATGGCTTTATTACGCGGGTTTCAAAAATAGCTTATAAGAATTTTATATTTTGGCGCCCAACGTCGGACCAAAACGTAATAAGGGAGGCGATGTCATAGAGTTTGCCTTTCGTTTAAAACCGTAAACTCATTATTATTTAACCTTAACAGTATAAAAACTCATACGGTATCCGTTAAAATTTAATGCATTTCAATTAATTTTTTGAAGAAAACAACACTGAAAAACGCTGTGTCACAAACATAGTTCTGTTCAGGACAGGAACATGTTATGTTGGAGTCAATATCAAAGGTGGACCAAATACAAATGTGGTGGTTTTAAAAATAAATAACAGTATTTATTTTACATTAATTTCAGCGGTTTATAAAAAAACCACTGACAAAAAATTGGCTTACAGTGCTATGCCAACGTTTGCAAAACGTAGTTATCCAGTACTATCCAGTCAGAAATTGCCAACGGTATGAAGTCAATGCACGCCCCACGGGAAATTTTAACAACCTGTCACCGAACTGGCCCCTTTACATGAAATAGACTGGTCACTTTTACATGGCGCTGTCATAGGAGGGGGAAATTGACCCCTTGTGAAATGTCACAAGACAAATCCCAGGACAGGTCCCTGAACTTTGTTTTTTATGAGAGTTCAGTAACCTGTCCTAGGATTTGTCTTGTGACATGTCACAAGGGGTCAATTTCCCCCTCCTATGACAACGCCATGTAAAAGTGACCAGTCTATTTCATATAAAGGAGCCAGTTCGGTGACAGTTTGTTAAAATTTCCCGTAGGGCGGTTAGAGCAATGATTTTATAAAAATGATGACGCTTTCTTAAAAAAATATTTGCAGTCAGAAGGTTTTGAGTTCAAATCCGGTTGTTGGCACCATTTTTTTTTTTGCTTTTTAATTAAAAAAAAATGTATTTGTTTTAAGACCAACTTTTTTTGTTTTCCCTGCGTTGGTATGTTAGTTCCAACAAACTTTTTGTCAGTGTTAGCATTTTAGCGCAACCAGTAGTTATCCAGCTGGTTTTAGTCACCTATTTATATGCCTCATTAACTCAGTGGGTAAAGATCTCGTCAGCCAATCTGATAGCCTCAGTACAAATAACAGCAGGACCAAAGAATAATACATATAATTTTTTAAATTTTATTATAGAAAATCTTCTTTCAGATCACCTACATATTGCCAGCGGTGAAAATTTCGTTTTCCTAGTGCTTTTCCGGGGCTTTTTGAACATTTGGTCCATTTGGATAACGATATTATCACTTTGGGAATGGAAGAGCTCTTTTTGCCAGTACTTGTAGCTCTTCTTAAAGTGCCTTGGCATCCCTTTCTCGTTTGTATTGTCCTGACTAACGGACAAAACCCGCTATGTTGTTCGCGTGCCTTAAAGTTTAAAACATAATTTGTTTTGGATAAAAATAAAGCACATTATTTGTTGTTAATGTAAAATAAAAATAGTTAATACTTTATTGTAATGCTAAAGTACGATAAGAACACTATTTTTAGCATCTCCATGATTTACATATGTAAATAGATCATTTGGTTTACCAACACATGAGCAGGCAACAAGTAATACTATGCGACAGTCAAAATCGGGATGGGATGAAACCAACGGGAAATGTTATATCGGTCAAAAACAAGTTATACGTGTCCCGGCGTTTCGCTGGGTCACCCCTAGGAATCGAGATATATCTTTTTTTTGACATAACTCGAGAACCACTAGTCCGATTTTGCTCAAACAATTTTAAAAAAATTAAAAATTACAATTCCTTTAATCTGTTCATATAACTTTTTTCTATATACTCAACAGTTTTGCCGGTAAAAATGTAAATCTGAGTAGCTGCCAGACATAAACAGTAGTCTATTAACAGATAGTGGTTGACGTGAGCAGTTACTTTTGAACTAACTGCACGCAGAAAAAAACAGGGGGAACATTATCTAAGTGCTTATAATTATACAATTACATAAGTTCCAAGTAAGTTTTGCATTTTTTTTTTTTTTTTTTGTAAAATATATGCATTTTTTCGGATATTTTTCACTACATATGTATATATTTTGCAAGGCTTGTATATATTTTACAAAAAAAATGTGGATATTTTACTATAACTTTGTAAAACTTACTTGAAAATTATGTAGTTGTATAATTACATAGCGCTTATGTAATACTCCCCCTGTTTTTTTCTGTGTGTACGAGGAAAATTCAAAAAGTCACAGAATTATTGATTCGCGTTGTATGTTTATGTATGTAAATGGCAATACTTTTCTACCATTTACCTTATTTTTGGCACTAGATTTTTTCCGAATGTTAATGATCAGGGTAGCGTCTTTCATGCAAATGCCTCTTTGTAGTCAGTATCACAAAAACAATTTGACCAAATCCCTTGCCGAATCAAGAAATTGTAGCGGTGGTTTGTTTATTGATGTTTGACTACTTTGCGCAGTATAATTGACACCAAAATGATACAGAGCTTTAAAAGATTTTGTCATTCTGGCCCCCAATGTCAAAATTTATCTTGTTACACACCCAGAAAACAGATTCAGTTCTGATAACCGCATTTGTAGCCAATCGCATGGTTCAGTTGTGGTAGCAGAATTTTTCAGTTGCGGCAACAGAAAACCAATTGAGACAGGACTAATTTGACTGTGGCAACGGAATTTTAGTTGCATCAAGAATAATTCGGTAGCCGCAAGCGAAAAATTCATTTGATGCAACTGAACCATTAGATTGGCAACAAATGGGGTTGTCAGAACCGAATCTGTTTTCTGGGTGCAGAAAAAGGCACTAGATGCAACTATCGACAACGTTGTATTTGAATAGTAAGGCCATTAATACATTCAAAAGTTTTTAACTCAGATTTTCCAAAGATTTCGTTTAAATCAACAAGATTTTTATTGAAATCAATTTTAAAGAAAACATTTTTTCATAGAAATATCTCCAGTATCACAGATCATGACTCTTTTGTTTCTTGGAAATAAATGAAATCCTTGTAACTTAAAACAAATATACTCAACAGGTTTTTAGCAAATGTTGCAAATAGTAGTAAAAACTTTACGACAAAAGAATAGTTAACTTTTTTATGAATGCTTAATTTGAAACCATTAAAAATTCTTAGAATACTCGCAGGTATAAGATATCTACATATTTCATTCTTAGCAAAACAAAATAATGTTAAAAAAGCACATAAAGAAAATTGTATAAATGTGTAGCATTTTTTTTTTTTTTTTTATTATTCTTTGCCCTGCATGACCATATTTGATTAGGTTACCCTGTTAAGCTTTTTTCATACATCCTTACATATGTATGCATGTTTTTTTTCTGCAAAAGTTGGAAAATTTTATGTACAATTTTTGTTGGTTTTTTTCGTTTTAATATTCCAAGAATGCTTTTGTTTTTTCCACCATGTACTTTTTGTTTTGTAGTTATAACTTGAAACGAAGCAAAGGAAATATGAGCAACAAAAAGAAAGTAAAATTAGGACTCATATAAAATTCACATGGAAAAACGTGTTTAAGTTTTTCAACGTGAGTATTGATTTTTTTTTTTGGTAAAAAAAAAATAAATTATTTAACAAGAAATCCAACAGAAATAGTAAAACATTGTGTAAAAGAAAAAAGAGAAACAACATTAGAGAACTAATTATACTTGTTATTATTAGGAAAAAATGCGAGCTAAAGAAAACAACAAAAATATGGTCAATTAAAAAGTAAATAAGGAGTTTCTAAATTATAAAAAAGAACGCATTTAGGCGGTATAAAATTATGACTGAAGAAAACTAATTTCAAATTTAAATTCAAACACAAGTATATCTTCAATTTGGCGCCCAACGTGGGTCATTTAAAATTGTATTAATACAATAATAATAGTGTATATTTATGTAGATTAGCTGTTTTTTTGCGTTATGTTAACAAGAACATTCACTATAAACTGATAGCATCCATGTAAAAAAAGTTAAGAATAACGTCAATAAAAAAATTACGCAATACTACCCAATACACATTAGTTGTTATAAGATTTATAAAATTGTCATAGAAATCAACAAAATGATTTAACCATAAATGTTTTATCATTTTTGTTGGAGTTTTTGCTAAATTATTTTGCGTAATCAAAAAATAAAAAGTACATAATTGCCGAAGTACTTCGGTAAATTATGTACAACTTACAAAAGTTGTCTACTAAGTTGCATAATTCTTTGATTAGAATATAATATTTTCAAATATAAGTTACAAAGGAAAAAACTTAGGTAACTAAACGTATTTTGAAGTGCTGGAAAATGGAATAGGTCAAAAACTAAGGTAAGGTCTGCCGTCATATTGTCACGATAATAGAGAAGACACTAGATGCAAAGCACATTGCCCTTTGTGCTTTTACAGGCGCTTTTGACAACACGCTCTAGGGAGATCACGTTGGGCATAGGGACTACTTGTAGAACCGTGAATGCGACCAGAGGATGTCCCCAGGACGGTGTACGGTCGCCATTGCTATGGACACTGGTCATCGATGAGTTGCTTGAGGGCCTGAACGACTTGGGCTTCAGGACCTATAGCTACGCCGATGATCTGGTCATCTGCGTTGTCGACGGATGACAGGAACATCTCTGATCGTATGCAGCAGGCTCTCAACTTTATTCACTCATTGTGTGTGAAAAAAGGGTTGACTATTACCCCTTCGAAGACGATCCTGATACCGTTCACGAGGAAGAGAAGTGTTAGCCTGTCTGGGCCTGTTGTTGGAGGTGAGGTATCTTTATGGACGACCCAATCTAAAGGGTCGCGGATAGAACGATCCCGGAGCAGATTTTCGTCAGATATTTTGACATTATGGTATTTGACAGGGGCATGTGGTCCAGCCGATCCTGTAAGCCTGAGGAGGGGGCTCAGATATGGTTCGCCGAGGGCTCAAAGCAGGCGAATGGGTATGTATGAGGGAGTTCCTGTGGAGGGGCACAGTTATAACCTGCATCTACATCCTCTCTGACCGCCTGGCTACGCTCAAGGCTCAGAAGCCTGCGGGGTATCATCTGGTCTGTTCATGGAATGCATACAGACTCCCAATGAACTCGGTAGGAGCAACGTCCTTACACTTAGGTGGATTCCTGGTCGTGATGAGTACGAGGGTAACGAAAGGACTGATTGTTTAACCAATTGTGGAGCCCGTCAACCCTATATCGGGGTACGTTAGGGAGAAGCTCTGTCTGTGGAGGAAGACTGAATTTTCTAGGTATTTGGAAACTTCTATTGGCCAGAGACAGGCCAAGAAATTTATTTCTTTGTCCGGTGGAGGATCGGGGCGACTACTGTCACTTGACAGGGGGACCTAAGGATATTGACGGAATACTTTACTGGACACTGTGGTCTCAGGTAACAGCTTTACAAACAGGGTCGATCGGACACTAATATTTGCAGGTTTTGTGAGCTGGAGAGTGAGATATCGGATCATTTTCTCTGCTAAAGTCCGAAGCTGTGTGACAGGAGGCTGAGGTTTCTGGGTGACCGTTTCTTGTCATCTTCTGACATTTGGGAATATTCTCCTAATAGGATTATTGGCTTTATTGGTAGCTTGAATCTCTAGGGAACACTAGGCAGCACAAAAGATCTATATTTGTCGCGGTACGTAGTGCCTTCTGATCTAATCTCATCTAAGGCAAGTTGACAAAAAACAAAAATTGATACAAAAAATACTATTACAATATAAATACAAATAAAATAAAAATTCCGATTATCGTATTACAATTAAATGAACCTGTTAAAAATTGTATCCTTCTGGCGCCAAACGTGGAAAATCAAAAAAATACCTTATTTTATGTGCTAATACAGAGACATACCATTGGGCGCCATGATCTCTCAATAGCGTATGTTGAAATTCTCCGTTCTAGATAGGTGGCCTTAGTTTTAAGTTTGGTTTCTACAATATTGTCCGTTTCATGGAGGAATCATTTATTAGTAATATCAACAAGGGTATAGGCTAAAGAGTTGCCATAAGAAAAAAGTGCACTCTTTGGTTCCCTTAAAGTTTATATGGATTGGGTTCCTGTTAATTCCCGTGAAGAATAAGAGAAACAAAAGGAAAACCGAAAAAGTTCACAGGGCACTGTTTTTATTGTTTCTTATGATTATTCATTAAAGCGGTAACAAAAACAACTTTAAGAGTGAAATAAATAATAAATAATCAATTTTAATTGTTTTTTTTATTGTTTTTAATGGTGTTTTTTGCTTGTAAACCCGTTTTTATTAAATTTATTGTTTTCGCGACGTCCTTCATTTTCTCTCGTTCGCTGTTAAATATCTTCAAATTATTTGTGTTTTTCTTCTCATTAGTGTGTGAAATTTTTACGAATTCTTAAAACACTTTAAAGGATACTCTCTGGTAATATCCCCCATTAAGAGACAACAATTTGTCATTCCCCTTGTGTTTTCTCAACCAGTTCCCTGCCTTAAAATTATTGTATAGTATCTACTGCATTTTACCGTTATTTTTCACCAATTCAACTTCAATCATTATGTCACAAAAAATAACATAATTATATCATAAAAATTTTACGTCTTTTAAAAACCTTAATATAAAAAAAAATATTATTATACAAATACAGTCAATCCTCATTATGGACAACGATGGTCACAAAGAAGTTGTCCTTTATACTTAGGAGATGATATTGAGAGAGAATAGAATTAAAACTGGTACTACTACATATTACTAATTTGGATACTCGATACTTTTAACAGTTTGTAAGTTTGAAATTTATATTAACTCTTTTTTATTAAAATTCTTTGAAAATTCTCAAGTTTATTGAATATTAAAATTTTCAAACCATATTTTTGAACTTTTTAGTCCCTGTTCTATGCGTTTGTCATAATTTTCTAATACTTTTCTTTAAACATTTTACTTTTGATTTTTTTCTTCTTTGTATTTTTGTGCTAAATAGATTATAGGAGTGAAATTTTGTGTCTTTTCTGTCCAAAATGCAGCTCTGAAAATATCGAATAGTTGCTTTTAAGTATCGAGTACTCAAAAAAAGGCCAAATACTCGATACCCACTACTCCATTTTTTACTAGCACTAGTAGTCACAAGAAATTTCTTTTGTGATCTGTTACAACAAAACTGTACTTTAAAGTGTTCGCTATTGGAATTGTTCCTTATATGGTGATTTCACTGTATATGTAACTAACATTTACAAGAATAACTGTTGGATAAACAAATCATTAAAAATGCGTGCGTAAGCACCGAAAAATAAAACGAGAAAAAGTAAGGATTTATTATTTTTGCTTTTGACGTTTGTCAAACAAAGACAAACGGGAAATAAAGAAAGAAAATACAATCAACTATAATAAATAAAAAACTCCAACGCACATAAATATAAACAAAAGAAAAATATTTATTTATAATAATTAGATAAGAGGAGTTGTTTTAAGAAATGGTTTCTAACCCAGTAAACACCTTATTTTTGTATTTAAAGAATTCTACAAAGTTTGTCACTGCGTGAAAAAGTTCCATAGAAAATTATTGTAGGAATATGATACGGTGTGTTTCATATTTATAGGAACACTTTTATTTTCTCAATGGTACTTCTAACATATGTTGAGCATAGTCCGAAAGTATCCAATAAAATTATAATTTTCTGCCAGCGTTATCTTTATGTCATTGTAAAAACAAGTGTTGAAAATGTATGGTAATTTAAACATATATTTATATTTGTTAGGTATAGGACTTGTTGGATATGTTAGGGAAGGTTTATACCCCCTCCTCAGAGATCCTCCAAATTGTTTTCTTATGTCTTATTTCTACAATTTTGAATTTGTTTCAATAGTTTTACATAGGCCTCTACAAAATTTCATCAAATTTAAAAATGTGTGTTTATAACCTAATTTACAAGAAGAAAACCTTTTTATTGAAAAATTTAACAGACACAAGTGTATAACCCGACTGCCGCAGTTTCGTCTCAACCAAAGAATCGTCAGTGTTTAGTTTATGTGTCAATTGATCGAAGTATTTTTAATTGTTAAATTGTCGCTATATGAAAAACTTTTTGTGGGTGCCATGACCGGGAAGCGAACCAGCAACCCTCTACATAGGCTATGACTTGTAGCATCACCTCTTAACGATATTCACACGGTCGGCACAGCGATTTGTTTAACAAGTTTTTATTTTTAGTAAATTTGACCTATTTTTGGCTCGTTTTTGGGATTTCTCGAGTAGGGGAGGGGTGCTACAAATTTACTGAAAATGGTTTTGATTACTACGAAGTCCTCTAACTATACATCAATAACATTTTGGACCCCTTTTAGTCGAACCTTCCGACCGTGGAGGTGAGGCATGTATAGTAATCGGGTGTTTGCTGTTTTTTTTTGGCTTCATATAAATACTCATGTTTTATAAGTCTTGCGGTTGGTGTTTGAATATTTGTGTTCGTGCGTAAAAGCAAATGTATGAATGAAACAAAGAAACACCATTGATGGGTTCCCTTCGAATGTAATACAATTCGGAAATGTGATAGAAGACAAGAAAATAGGAGACACGAAATATTTTACGCGTCCCAATTTTTCGGTTAACGTTAAAAAGTAGGATCAAAAACTACCCCATTTTTGTATGGGGTAATTTTTTATCCCTATAACTGCAGTTAAAAATAACTGCAAGTATAGTTAAAAATAACTGCAATTGCAGTAAATGTTACCGACATATTTCTTAGAGTGTATTTCGCGTACCCGGTGTTGCCACTGATTATAAATACATATTTGCAATAAAGTTGAAAAAAGCTCTTTGTAGAAATTCTTCTGGAAGCCTGACGATAACGAATATCGAAAAATTTCAGGTACGCCTTCAATTAAATAAAATAGGCATGGTTTTATATGAACTTGAGCACAAACCATTAACAATTTCCCATACAAATGTGCTATTTGAATCGTTTTTTATAAGTTTTCACTTGAAACCCGATTTGCCCATATTTTCTTTGTAATAAAAAGCAGCAGAAAACGAAAAATTTGCTAATATTTTACACCACTTTTTAGCTCCTAAATATGGCATTGGGCCGCTAAAAAATTCGTGTACTTTATTTTTGCAATCAGTATGAACCCATCAGCGGTGCTTACTTGTAAGAACGACGCAATTTACTTATTAGTGCAATGGCTTTTATCATATTTCAAAAGAAAACGAAAAACCGCTTTGGCAACCTTCGTATACTGAAATAAAAAAAGCTTAGAATAAGGGGGATAGAAGAGGACAGGACAGGAAAGGCTGTATTTGGTATAGCGTTAAACAATATGATTGTTTTGGTTTTACGTTTCATTTTCCACAAAGAATTGAAAAAATTTAATAATAAAATCATGGATGGTAACCGAAACGATGCGGTTATGTGTGAGGATACCGCTATTTTAGATTATTTCAGTAGCGGTATTTTAGGGGTAACGCTATTTCATTTACTTCGGTATCGGTATTTTAAGGTATTTCAATTACTTCGGTAACGGTATTCCAAGGGTAGCGGTAGTCAGTTATTTCGCTGCATATTGAAATTATTTTTGCAAAAACAAACTAAAATAAAAACAAAAGAAATCCATCTACTTAATTTATGTAAAATACTCGATAATCATGTGCAATTATCAAGAGCAGAGAATTTAAAGTAACGGTATTTTAAAGATATTTATATTTCATTTATATCGTTACCGGTATTTTAAGGATAATGGTGTTTCAGTCATTTCGGTAGCGGTATTTTAAGTTTAATGGTCGGCAGTTGAAAGGGTGAGGAATCGATAACGGTATTTCAGTGGTAGTGCCTGCCAACCCTGAATAAAATAAAACGAAAATTAATTTTTTCGTAATATAATGACAGTTAAAATAATTGCATTTTCAGTTGGAAAAGTGTATGCTAGTTATTTTAGCTGCTAATAATCAAATGACGAATATAGTAATAACAACTACAAATGCAATTAAAAGAACAGACATGAAAATTATTGTAAAACTGTGAATTAAATGCGAATAAAACAGCAGACTTAAAAATTACAGTAAAATTTAAAAACTATTACAAATTCAGTTAAAACAACTGAATTTGCTGCAAGAACTACTAATTATTTTACTAATTACTAAGTTAATCAAAACAAATTTATATAAACACTATTGCCTCTATTTTATTCTCGAATAAATTTCACAGTTAAGACACAGTATTTACATAAAAAATATAACTTTTGTTATTCAGTTTTCAGGATATTTTCTAGACCATTCTTGACATATGCCAAAGAAAGTTATATTGTTTGTTTATTTATCGTCTGTTTTCTTAATTTCCAATTGAAATTGGACCAATTAAGGTTGAGAAAATACAAATAACAGTCTGAGCTTTTTTGCATCGTGTGCAAATCGTAATCGTGAATACCCTCTATTCTGTCAGTGCTAAGTGACTTATAGTCTTGACTAGCCATGGATTTGTGCGAACATGAAACGAATTACATGCAAAACAAAAACAACAAATAAAATTTGTTGTTGTTTCACGTGTGATTTGTTTCATGTTCGCACAAATCCATGGCTAGTCAAGACTATAAGTGAATGTTTCTATTAACACATTAGCTGTGTTTGTGCGGCAAGCTATCAACGTTGGCGTATGTCATTCCCAAATAAATTTGACATTAGCCAAGGTTTTTTGATGTTAACTCTTAACGTTACTAATGTCAAATTTGTACGGGAATGTCATAAGTAGGGAATGTCCCGGGATTTCCCGTCCCGGGATTCCTGGGAAATTAAGCATTTTTCAGTTCCCGCATTCCCGGGAATTTGGACCGGGAATCCCGGGATTTCAAAAAATACAGTTTAAAATAATAAAGTTAATTATTTTAAATTTTCTTATGAAAAAATTTTCCAACATTTTGAAAATAGTAAACATTTTACATTTAATTAAAATGTTTACTACAATTTTTTACTTTTACCACAACTGGAAAAATTCAAAGAGTACCTAACCAAAACATTGATTGAGTTAAAGTTGTAAGATTTTCGAGTTAACGAACACACTGATTAATTTGTGTACTTGATCGAACTTTTTAAGTTCCTTTCAATGCCTCTTAAAGCCACTTAAATAGTGTTTGTATAAAAAATTTTGAATCGCACTTATTGTATTCAGAATGAAAGACAAATTTGTCCATTGATTTTTAAAAATTTTCAAGTAAGTTGAAATTTGTTCCCATAATTTAAAATTTTTTTCCAATTTCCTAAAATTATTTTCTATATTAATTTTTTTTATTTTTTTGACGGAAAAGCTTTTTAGTCTAAAAATTAGTTTTAGTTTATTCAATTTTTAACGGTGGGTCTCATACTGCAGGTTTAAACTTAGGTTAATAGTTAACTCAAAAATTTGTTGTTGTTTTGTGTACATTTTTTTGACATTTTATTTTGTTTATAGTTAAGTTAAAGTTAAACCTACAGTCAGAGCTTTGAAGAATTAATTACTTAATTCAATTTTTCAATTCTGAATTAAAAATTCGATGAATTAATTCACTAAGCACCATATATTGAATGGAATTAATTCATATTTGCTTTCGTTCGATTTATTTTGTTACGAATTAATTCAATTGCAATAGTTTTTTTTTCAATTCAGTGAACTTATTTTTTTTTTTTTAATTCACTGAACGTTATTTTATATTTTTTTAATTCACTGAACGAAAATGAAATTGAACGAATTCAGTAGTGAATTAATTCAGTAAGGAATTAATTCACTTTTTTTCCGTTCGATTTATAAAATTGAACGCGTTCACCGGTGAATTAATTCATTTGATTTAATAAAAAGAACTATTGCAATTGAATTAATTCTTTGAATTTGTTGTTTGATGAACGCATTCAGTTGAACAAATTCAGTGAATTACTTAAGAAAAGGAATTCATTCAATTGAAGAGAAAATTGAATTCGATTGGTAGTGAATTCATTCAAAAAGGAATTAATTCTTCCAAGCTCTGCCTACAGTGTGAGACCCACCGTAAAAATATAAAATTAAACTTATATAACTGCTAATATAAAATTATTTCTTTCGTACTACGAAAATTCTAATTTATTTCCCTTGCGGGATCCCGGGATCCCGGGAATTCAAAATAAATTTCCCGCTTTCCCGGGAAATCAAAAAGTGCGGGATTTTGCATTCCCTAGTCATAAGCCAACGTTGATAGCTTGCAGCAAACCTGAAGTAGCCGAAACACCCCTCACTTAAATATTATAAAGATTAATATATGTAAATTTGGCTCTTAACCCTGTATACATCCCCATACAAAACCACTTAAAAATTTAATGTTTTGTGTTATGCCATAAACAACTAAGCATGCTTGAACATGTTTTATATACCGCTTAATAGGCTTCTCAAATACCTTTCGTATGACACCAAAATTTCCTATAATTACTTTGCAAGAAATATGAAATATACCGAAAAAATTAAAAATTGCCACTTTTCTGACCCCATTTTTGTAACCCTTAAATATGAGATTGGCAGCTAAAAAAAATACGTATCCTTTAAATTGTTCTCCTCTACAACATATCCGAAGCTCATTACGATCTGCCGGTTCGCGTCGGAAGTTTTTCCTTGTAAGTTGGCAACTTTGACCGGAAGTTAATGAAAACGATATATCTGACAATTCAAAAATTTTTATGCTTAGCACCAGTGATGGTATTTGAGAATTTTTGTTTGGTGCCTAAATTATGCTAAAAAAGTGCCAAAAAAGCTTCAAAAGTGCCAAAAAAATTAAGCAACATGCAAATGTTTCAAAAATTATGTTCAGCTTTTATTTCAAAAATTTTTACATTTACGCCCTTATTCTAAACTTTATAACAATAACAAAATTGTCACAAAACTGGTGTGAATGGAAATTATTATAATTTTGGTATTCTGAGAAAAATTGCCACAGCAAAACCTTGACAAAATTATCATGTAACAAAAAGCACATAACAAACAAATATTTTCATTTGTCAACAATTTAAAATATAAAAATTTTATTTTCTTTTGAAGAATTTTATAATGTTTCTTCACAGAAATAAAATATGAAATACCTAATTCATATTTTGAGATATTATTTTAAGATGTATCGAACCTTTTACCGATTCTAAAATTCCTGCAAATTCCTCCAAAAGATTAAGTATACATTTTTGGGGCTAAAGTTGTTAGGAATAAGCTCAGGGTGCTTGATGCTAAAATTTAAAGGAAACTCTAAGTGCTTACAACTAGTTCTCTTGTGTTCTGCGGTTCCTGGACACTTTTTTAAGTTTTCATTTCATTTAAGATTTCATAAAATTATCGAAAAAATCGTAATGTTTCACAAATTACAATTTTTTGATAATTTAATTTTATTTTTGGCAAAAAAAGCTTTCACCATTGTATGGTGAAATTTTTAAAACTTTTGCTTGTCATAAAAAAACTAGAATACCATAACCATAGACCATAACAAATTTTTGCAAAATTCCAGTGACAACAATAGAATCAATTCAAGTTTTTCTAATTTTATCCCCATTGCTTTTATTTTTAAAGATCAAAATAATGATTAAATTGTCCCCGAAGAACTGGAAGCTGGTCCAGATAATTGTAGAAATTTTTAGTGTAGCGATTGTTTTTTAATTTTGCTACCCGTTCTAAGTAGGCATGGCTTTTAATGAAAAACCAGCGATATCGACCTTTTATCAAATTATATAGAAATTTTCTTAAAAAGTGCCAAAATTCTATAAAGAGTGCCATGGTGCCATTGAACATTCAATAGTGCCACAAATGGCACTTTTGTGCCACTTTTACCAACAGTGCTTAGCACTATTTCAGCGATTGATCACTTTTTCACATGCAGCTTATGGCAACACTATTGTTAGCAGTGTTGCCAACTCTTGAAGGCAGGAAAGCACCGTGAGCATTGTGAAAACGGGTAAAAAGGGTAAAAATTTACCAAAAATGGGGTAAAAAAGCACGATATTAATTTTTTGAAAAATTTAAATCAAGAATTTAAAACACATTTTAGCTTTGTAAAATCGTGTAAAAAAAGTTCAAAAAATAACTAAAAAAGGGGTAAAAAAACACCAAACTAATATTTAAAAATTTATAAGTTTAAATATATCGAAGTTGCTATTTAAAATTGTACTACAAACATTGTGAAAAAATGTATTTTAGTTTAGTTCGTATTATTTTTTCAACTTTAACAGAAAATTGAAGAAAAATTGAAAAAAGCGAGAACAAATACCAGTAACGGTGTTCTGTAACTATGTGAGAAGTTACTCACATAAAAATTGCAACTCTACGATGTGTCTACGATATTTAAAACAGGCTGAGTCACAAAATTTCAAACTGAATATAAGTAAATTTTTTTTACATACCTCTGGCTAAATTTGACATTATGATACTCACTCTGTTTTAAATATGGCAGAGTTGCAATTTTTATGTGAGAAACTTCTCACATAGTTACAGAACACTGGTACAGACATATAAACTGTACAAAAAGCACTAGAAGCACTACCAGAAATCGTAAAAAGCACTGTAAATACCCGTTTTTTTTAAACTGGTATTTGTAAAAAATCACCGGGTATGGGAAGGAAAAAAGCACCAAAAAATACCCGAAAAGCACTGAAATGGCAACACTGATTGTTAGTCAAAGTTTTTTTCGACAAATCAAATAATGTTTTTTTTTTTTGGAGTGTGGCTGTTTGTATTAAAGAGGGTGTGTTTAGTTGAGTTTTTTTTATTTTTCTTCGGGTTTCATTCACTGTTGCCAGATTAATTGGGCCCAAATCGTCAAGCAATTTTTAAAAAATCGTTTCGGAAAATCGTCAAAATTTTAGTAATTACATGTTTTTATTATTATAATCTTAAAATCATAATAAACAATTTAAAATTTAACCGGGTTTTTGTATTAGCTGTAATTTAAGATAAATCCTAAAACATTTTACATTTATTGCTTGATTGATTACAAATAGTTAAATACAACGTTTATTAATACTCGCATCTCCAAATTTCAAACAATGTTACGTATATAATGAAAATTTGCCATATCCTAAAATTAATTGTTCGAACGAAAAAGTTCACATTTAAGAACATTATTCGTATCGAAAAATTTTAGGTCTAAAAGTTTTTAATGTAGAGATATTTCACAGTTACTAAAGAATTTATATGAAACAATAGTCCGATATGAGATATTCATATTTTCGAAAAATGTGTTAGATTCATTACAGATTTATGAAAAAAAAACCTTTTTCCATGTTATTTTTTCTTTAAAAACTTACAGATGCTAAAATGCCTGTCATAAATAAAATTTAAGATAAATATTTATGAGGTACCCAATTGAATAATTTTCTGATTTTTTGGTTTAGATAATGAAAAAATATCGTATTTTTTAACATTTGTTCCTATATTCCGTAATAAAAAATCGTAATTTTTAAGTATAAAATCGTCATTTGGCTATTTTTGATAGTCAAAATCGTCAAAATGACGATAAATCGCCAAAACTGGCAACATTGGTTTCATTATAAAGAGGAGGACGATGATGTTGTTGTAGCTATTTGCATACTCATTCCATGCTACTCTTACGTACTCAACTGGTACTCTTTTTTTTTTGTTCACAAGCTGTCCCCAACTCGATTTACAACCAAAAAGTAAATATTCCCTTATTTAAGGGAATTTTTGGTATGAAATTGCAGAAATTTGGTTTGAAAGTACATACAGAAATTGGTTTAATCTGCAGAAATGTCAGAAATATGTGCTGCCATATAAAGTTTACACATTTTTTGTGTTAAAAATGCCAGGTTCAGAAGGAAATTAAAAAATTCTCCAAAAATAAATTAAAAAAATAAAATTGGTCCGATCAGGTCAAATTTTTTACCACAGGTAAAACTTTTAATTGGGCTTGCAAAACAACTTTGTTTTTTGTCGGTTGGGCCTATCTCGGGAGCTATTTCCGTTCAATGTTTGAAGTTGGACTTGCTTATAACTACACATTTGGACAGTACGCATACTATTGGAAAGGTATTTAAAATATCTTTCATGTGACATTAACGTTTTTTATGTTAATTAACCCATTACGGCTCAATTTAAAAATTTTAACTTTTAGAAGTTTTTTTTTTTTTTTAACGGTTTATTTCAGAAGATTGTGTATTCAAAAATATAATTCGTAAGTAGACCCTGTGTGAGATGGTTAAATAAATTCTAAACTAAATGAAATTTGACAAAATCAGTTTAAAATTTCTTTAAATATTTTTTTCATTTTTTTTTCAATTTCATAGAAATTTGGAAACCTGAATTTATGGGGTCATTTTGTAACTCGAATGAAAAACGTTTTTTCGTTTTCGTTTGAAACGTAAACGAAAAAATTTGGTATTTTATAAAACGGGTAGTAGTTTGCATTTTTGCCATTTGCGAGTTATTATTGCCAGACAAAAAAATAATATTTGTGACATAGAATTACAAAATATTTAAATAAAAATTTGTTCATAGAGTTTTCCAAATATGTTTAGCCTGATTGGTAAATGAGTGTTATTTTTAGTTCTAATATTTTTAGAGTCCAGGTATCGAATCCTGTGTGGGGCAATTTTTTTTATTAGTAGTTTTTTTTTATGATATATTTTTTGAAATTTTTTCCTAATAATATGAAACAAATATATTTAAGAAAAATTTTATATTGTACAGAAAATCAACCTAAATAAGAATAACCTTCTATTAGCGGATAGCAAAGGAGTACAAAGTATGGTTTGTTAAGATGGCCCTTAAGTTTCGAATTGTCAGTTTTTAGTTTTAAAACCCCTCAGTTTGTTTCATTTGGTCTCAAACGTAGAAGTTTATATATAAAGAAAAATTTTTTTAAATCGTGTCTTAGCGCATCTAAAATCAGATATTTTTAAAATAATAATTTGATTTTTTATAAAGATTTTTGTGTGAAAAATTTGTTTTATAAGCCGTTTATAAATTTAAAAAGTGATTATGCATATGACGCTAAAAGTTAAAAATATAGGAGTATCACATTTAACTACTTCATATTTTTAAACCCATATTTATACAATTTTTAGTCCAAAAATTGCAATTACCTAACTTTTTATGCAAAAACTTTAACTTTTTAATAGGAAACGACAACTATTTCTGTTCGTTTGAATATGGCATAATATTCGTTTGCAAACGTTTACTTACTTCTTATAAAATACCGTTTTATTAAGGAGTTTGTCTTCGATTATAATATTGCCAGATTGAAAAAAAGAAAATATACATATTTTTTGGAGTTTACAAAATTTAAAAAAATTAAAAATAAAAAAACGTTCAAACGAAAGCAAAGTTTCGTTTTACAAAATGACCCCATTAGTTTAGATTTTATTTAGGCAGTTCGCACCCATCCTTATTAATATATTAGCTGTGTTTGCGCGGCAAACTATCAACGTTGGCTTATGTTGTGTGCGTTTTGTCGTGATCGGATAAGTATCTTCAGACTTATTCCAATTTCAATTTTCAAGTTTAAAGCCCCGCCCACTCGAAAGTAGGCGTTTCCGACAAAAAATATTTATGTTTTTAACTCACAATAAAAATATCTACCTACGATAAAAATTTTGAACTCATCAGAGTTATGCCCGTAAACTGCACTTTAGCAAAAATTTACTTTTCTTTAACTATTAACTTATTTTAAAATAAACTAAGTTTAATGTTTACCCATTACTATGGGTCAATGTCAAATTTATATGGAAATATCTGTGGTTAACGTTTTACCTTGATTATGTTGGAAATAAAGATATTCGTCCTATGCCTTATTGGCCTTATAACACTTATAATAAAAACTCGGCATAATAACCCAAAAACCGGCAAATTTATACTTTTTTTGTAAATATGGCATTCTTCCACCATAACTTAATACACAAAATGTTGCAACTCAACTTAAAAATGTTACAACTCAACTTAATTTTAAGATAAAAATGTTGTATATCGAGTTGGCCCGAGTTCGATTTTTTTTTCGAGAGAGTTAAGAGTAGCATAATTTCTCTCTATAATATATACTCTTTGCTATTTGTTGTTGTGAAAGGTGTGGGTTATTCTTTTATTTTGTGAGCAACAGACTTGTTGGTGGCGCTTGGTGGCACATATACGTACATTGACAGTAAAGGTGGTTTTAATGATGTTGAAAAATATTGAAAATAAAGGAATTTTTAACCCACTTTAACAATCAACTCTTAATAATGTTCATATACTATTTTTTTATATGTTCTGGATTTTTATAAGGCTTATTATGCTACATATAAATTAAGCAAAATCTAGTAGTTTTTTTTTAATTTAATGCGTTTTCTTGTCAAATTCTATACCAATTTTGAATAAAAAACTAAGTTCTCATATCTTTTATCTTTTGGTTCCAGTCTAAATTGGTCTTTATAAAACATATTAACATATAAAACAACACAAATACTTCATTAGATATAAAGTACTTATTCCTTTTTATGCATAAGAGGTTTAATATTTACCCAGCAAGAATACAGCTCTCTAAAAAATACTTTTTATTATTATTATGTTTTTATGATAATTTTTGTCAGTAACATTAATTTTTATTTAAAATTTATACAATTTATTTATTAAGCTTGTTTTAACTGATAACCTTAATTATACTTCAATAGAAAAAAAAACAATCGCACTCAATTCTGCTTTTAATTAACACAGCATCTGGTTTAAATTGTTTGAACAATTTTTAAACTTTTTATAGAATTTTTTTTGTTTATTTAATTATATTTTCTTGGTTAAGCACTTTTCATACTTTTTTTAATTATTCTTTTTGTATTCTGTAATTAATATAATTTATAGTTTATTTAATATTTGCCTTCCTCTATTTGTTTAATTTACACTTTTTTTTACGTTAGTTATTTTTCTCCAAAATTAGCTTTTCACTTTTTTCCAATACGTGTTATCGGTAACGCGTTTCATTCGCAACTGTTGTTTTGGGTTGTTTGTGTCCGCGTAACACAGTTTTCTTGATTTTCGTATTTTTCTGTTTTTTCGTCGTCTAGAACTTTTAAGCCAAAAATATTCTATAGAATGACAACAACAAGCTTTTATTTTAAAATTATGCGCAGCTTTTTCTTTTTATTATCATTATCTTGTAGATACTACTTTTGCATATACACACGGCAAACTTAAAAGCTTATATGTATTTCGTAACGGTTTTATTTTTTTTAGAGAATTTAAATTGGTTTATCTCAAGGATATTAAAATGTATGTGCAGTTGACAAACAGCATTTTTCATACCTGTGATCAAATATTTCACTGTAAGTCTTGTCGAGACATCGGGAAAAAATTTGTTAAATTTTTTGTGGTGGGAAATACGTAATGTCGGACAGTTCATTAGTATACCCTACACCACTAAAAAATATTGGACCTACATCCACCTTCTAGTATACCGAGCAATTCAAAATCACTTTTGGTTTCGAGTTAACGATGTCCGTCTGCCTGTCCATGTATTCTTGGATAATATGAAGATATTGTGGTGAAATTTGGTACACCGATTTAAGCCGGCGAAGGACGAAGCCTGTTAATTTAGCTTTAAATAGGTCTATGTTTGGGCCTAATCCCCATATAAAGGTCCCCCACAAAATTAATTTGTTCGCACGCTACAGTTTGCAAATATAAAGATATTTTAATGAAATTTTGTACGCTGACTTACAGGGTCCCAAGAACAAATCCTATTGATTATATACAGGTTCGGTCCATATTTGAACCTATCTCCTATATTTACTACAGTCAAGGACTAAAGTCTACATACACCCCACTATTTCATGATTGTGGAGAAATTGTAACGATAATGAAAATTCTTTTTATGTCAATAATTAAGGCACTATTAAATAAGGTTATTTGTAAAAAAAATTTTTTAAAAGAACATAACTTGAAAATTTTAATCCATAAACATTCATAATTCATAACACATCGGCCTAAAAGTCCGTAGGATAACCAACAAAACGACATTTTTTTTTTGGCAAAATTCGACTTTATTCATCAACATAGTTTCCTTCAAGAGCGATACAATCACTCCAACGCCTTTCTAACATTTCGATACGATTTTTATAGAATGATTTATCTTTGGCATCAAAATAGGCCTCTGTTTCGGCAATCATCTCTTCATTTGAACCAAATCTCTTTCCAGGTAGCATTTTTTGAAGTCTGAAAACAGGTAAAAATCGCTGGGAGCCAAATCTGGGAGCGGAAGCAATTGAAAATATATATATATATGTCCTTTATTTATTTAAATTACGTAGTAAAAAAAGAGATTACACATAACACTTAAATAAAAAGTTCACGAAGAACATAGGGCGTCAATTGAAAATGCACTCATAAAAAAAAGTTAGTACAAAAGTCTGTTAAACGCGTTCTGATTCTATTGAACTAATTTTCCTGTTATTTTTTCTTAAAATTTAGGATTGAACTAATATTTTTTGTAAATCTAATTTAGCATTACAACTACTTTCAGCCGTATTTGCACTAACTTTGCATGCTAATTTTTAGTAATTTGTGTTTCTTAACTTTACAAATTTTTCAGCTAATTTAAGCCACAATTATTTTCTAATTATTATAAATATCTCATAGAGATGGCGCTATATTTTAATTTTTTTTATTATAAGATCGTAAAATAGTTTGTATCTCGGAAACTAAGCGAGATAGAGCAAAATGGGCAAAAATTCGTCACTCTGTACCTATAAAGTAAACCTTATCAGACACATATACTACCAATAATAAATATGGGCCCGTCTAGGGTCAGATCCCGGAAGTCGAAATTTTAAGCGACATTTTAACAGAAATTTGTAGTTAAATCAGGTAAAATTTCTGCTGAATTCAGCTCAAATTTCCTAGCTAATTTAACTAAAATTGTCCGTATATTTAGCAGTATGAAAAATTTAGCTTACCTAAATTGAGCAGACCATGATTTTTAACTTCATTGAAAATTCTGCTGGCGCAAATTCAGGTACTATTTCCTGTTATTTTAGAAGAATTTTTTACCAGCTGACTGTTGCATCTTTGGTTCCTTTGGGCAAGGTTCGCCAGTAGCTGTCCACTCAGCTGACTGCCGATGTGACTCTGGAGTGAATTGGCAGATCCAAGTTAGGTCCATTGTTACATACCGACGCAAAAATGCCTTTTTATTATCTCGCCAAAAGAGCTCAAATATCGATAACTTTGAGAATCCTAAAAAAATACTTTTGAAAAACGTTATCCATTATCACTAACCTTATGGATCGGTTGCCAACCCTAATATTTTTCATTTGTGTTAACATTCCATTATATTGAAATATTCAGCCATTCCGTCTGTAAATAGTCTGGTTAACCCTCTAGTGATCTTTCTTCGGATTTCGATAATATTTGAACTGTATATTTGGCATTGAAAACCTACTAAGGCACAAATATTAATTTTTCGCCTTATTTAGGCGATAAAACTTATAATATACAAATTTACAAATTGGTGACAAAATGCAAAAAGCCCTAACAATAGACTTAATATTTTTTATTGAGAGGTTTACAAATTAATAAAAAAAATTTTTGTGCGCTAAGTGGAGCCAAGGCCCATAACAATAAGACTTTAAAGCTCTCTCAACCTCTGTTTAATCAGTCTATTGCTTTCATATGAACTTTGGTGCCTATTCCTACTTGTAACGAGTTGTGGGTGTCAAAAGACTATTTTAAAGACTGAAAGTCACAACTTGCCATCAACAATGAAATGAAATTAAAAAATTCAAGTTTTAATTGTCGTTATTACGATTATGTCGAGGGACCAGGTTTTAGTTTTTTTGTATTTTTCTGTGTAGGCCCTCTTCTATTGACATTAAAAGGGCCTGAAAACACTTTTTTACCCAAGAAGAGGAATTTGAGAGAAGTGATTCGATCTTTTTGGGAGAAACATCTTGTCGCGTTTTTTTATTTTTTTCATTTTCGGGATAAATTAACCAGTGGCGTGTGCTGTTTGTCTCTCTTTCGATTTGGTTTCTTCTCAATTTGCATGGGTGTGTGTAAAGGCACTTCTACACGAGAGAGAAAACTGCTAGAGATAGAGCAAAACAGCTCTAATTAGCTCTATTGTGAATGGTTTAAGCTATTTAGAGGTGTTTTTTGGTCGAGAGAAAACTGCTAGAGTTTTATCTCTTAATAAAATAAAAAAATTGAAAAATATTGGTCTCGCCGGAAATCGAACCCGCGATCATCTGTTTGGAAATACCAAATGATACCCTTGTACGTAAAAACCATACGTTAATGTGCCAACATTTGCGAAAAGGTGACCCGGAGGAAATAAGAACATAAACAAAAAAATCTAAAGTAGAATGTTTGTATATGTCTGTTTGATCACTTCTGAAAGTATTCATATAGAGACAATCTGACAATAAAAATATAAAAAATAACACAATTTAATGGAAAATCACTGATGAAGCCTGTCCATAAAAAAGACAGAAACTGGATCTAGTCTGATTTGCAAATTTAATGTGTTTATAACTTTTGAAGAAAATGTTTATTCTTCTTCTTAACCTCAAACCTACTAAATTAGAATTAATAAAAGCATATTAATTCTATTTGGTCTATACGAGGAGTTTGAAAAAACAACACTTTACGACAACAAAATCACTTAGAGCAATTGGTCGTTAAAAGCAATACTTAAGTGATTTTCTGAAGTTGTTCAGAAGTAATTCTAAAACGCTGTAAAAATATACTAACGGATACTTTGGAAGCAAGGAAAGAAGTGATTTTTTGAAGTTGTTCAGAATTACTTCAAAAAAGCAGTAAAAATACACTAACGGATACTTGTTAAGTAGTGAAAGAAGCAGTTTTTAAAGCATTTTTAAAGCTGAGTAATTTAACAATCATTTTACGTAAATACAAAATTAAATTTACTCCCAATAAATCAATTTTATAATTTGTAATGGAGTGTTTTAAACGAATTGTAAAATTGACATCAATTCGCGAATCAAAACAAAAAAATTTTATTCACGAACCAAAAAATTTGTGGTTATAATTCGCGCGAATTATCTTTATAGTTTTTTGATTCGCGAATTTATAAATCACTTTTTTTAATCATCTTTGAAAATAATTCTTTTTGAATCAATTCTTCAAAGCTCTGGACACAATCACAACATTGACAAATAAAATTTGATTTTTTTTTAATTTTATTGTTGTTTTGTATGGAAAGTTTTGACTTTCAGTCTTAAAAATAGTCTTATGATAGTCCTACCTCATTACAAGTGGGAATAGGCACCTATGCTTAGGGGTTAGTTACCTAACCGTAAACGTAACTGTAACGAATCAGCTGTTTCGAAACCACAAGAAGTAGTGTATACAAGTGGTTACCAACGCGTTAGTGTAAACGTACTTGCCGGCACATTCTGTTGAAATCAGAATTTTCTATCCGTCATCGAAACAGCTGAATGATTTTAGTCGGAAAAAATATAAAATGAATAAAGAAAATAGATTCAAACAACAAATAAGAAATAAAAATGAACAAATAAATGGAAAAATTTAGAATAAAATAAAAAATCACATGCTAAATAGTAATGTCGTTTGCGGTATTCTATAAGTGTACTTTTTAGCTACGGCACGTTACAGTTACATCAAATTTACGTTTACGATCCCATAATCCGCCCTTTCATCTTTCCTTTTATTTCCGTTGAGAACAGAAAAAAAGAGATGAAAACAGTTTTGCAGAGTAGTAGTAGTAAAAATACTAAGTTGTACAAAAATAGTATGCAAAATGTAAGAAGATTATGGGCTGATCTGCCCGTTTATACAATTATTTATATGAACTTATTTATGATTATGGCCATAATCTTGTTTAAACAGTGTAAGTATATAGGCTATTTATTGTTTAAGACATTTAATTATGGTGGAAAACACGATTTTTAATTTACGGGGCTTTTTACAATTTAGTTTATACATAGGTATACACTAGTATAGTTAGTACAAAACATAAAATAAATAATACAATTAGAATATATCTAGGGGAGAAACATAAAGGATTATCCAACAACTGTACATGAACTTTGAACTGGAATATAAAGCGTGTCATAAAAAAACCTAATAGCGTTAATTTTGAGTATTGTGTTGAAAAACAATCTTAATATACCCCTTCATTTGATAAAGCTTCCTACTAACCAGATTATCAGTCAATTTAAATGACCTAAAATTATGTAATTTTTAGTTGAAAGTAGCAATAGCAGAAAGTTTTCAGACTGAGATTGTCCTCGAAGTCCCTGGTAAAACACGGGCTTAATAAAGAAATGCGTAAGGCGTGCCAGAGCTGGAAATTGGCCAGGAGGTTCAAGTTCAAACATACAAAGATAATGTAATCAAACGATATTACAAAAAACTTCTAGATTTTTGAAAGCTAGGACGACATATCATAGCTTAAATGAATGCTTAAAATATTACCCACCAATGTGAGCATGTGTATTTAAATAAGATTACGTTGAATCATAATCGCCACCAAATTATATTTCCAATACAAATGGAAGTTCTTTAAACCTTTAATAATTTTTTTCTCCTTCTTCCAGTTGTTGGATAAAACTTTAAAACAAAAATTTCAAATTCTTTTGCGATTATTACTATGAGGATGATATCGATTATTAGGATAGTAATTGTGTGCAGAATTAGATGAAGATTTTGAAGAAGCAAGTGTTCTATTTAAAAACGCAGAATAATTTTGTTGAGGAAATTTTTCAATCAGACGAGAAGGGGAAATTTTTGATCTGAAAGTATAACGAGATTCATAAGGTGGTGATGATGATGGTGATTCCTCAGATGAAGAGTATAAAACACGTTTAGAGCAACGTTTGCTTAATTTAACATTACTTAAATAATCGTTGTGAGATGATGATGAAGAGGAGGTGGAAGCGGTGGAAGAGGCAGAAGTGGAAGAAGTAGAATAAATAGAAACTCTAGTATCTGTTTTATCTATCTGCTGTAGTCTAGTTTGTAATGATTTACGCTTTCTTGTACGATTTGCTATACAAGATATATCAAAATTAGTATCTTTTTCTTCATATCCATCTGGTACAATAAAATCATTAATATTAATTTCTTCTTCCTCATTTTCTTCATTCCCAACTAAATATTCTGCATCATTTTCATCATCTTCTGTTATAATTTCCAATTCATCGCTTTCATCGGTTTCAACATCGTCAAATTTATCATAAATCTGTGACATTTCAAAATGTTCCTTTGCAGATTGTGCACATATGGTTTTTCGTCTAGTTCTAGCCGCTATGCAAGATACATTAAATGACGACGTTGTAGCAGTTTCTTTATTGTTTTCGTTTTCTTGTCTCGAATTGCTGCGCATACAAGCCATACTTTTACGTCTAGTTCTTTTGGCAATACATGATATATTTAGGTCATTTGTTTCATCATTTAAAGGTTTAAAGCGTCTAGATTTAGATTTTTCATTTGTGGGCTTAGATTTTTGTACATCTTCGTTACAAGTTTCAGATTTTGTTTGCATATTTTCTAGTCGCTTTTTGTTTTCTACTTGAATTATAGTTTTTAAATTTTGTGGTATTTTAAAATTTTCTTCGTTTGTTGTTGACTTCAAATCATCTGTTTGATTTTTTAAGGATTTATTGTTTGTTGAAGAATTTATTTCTTTATCTTGTGATTTTTCCAAATTTTGTGATTTCCTTCTAGTTCTTAAAGCAATGCAACTAAAATTCTTTTGTGCTTCTATAATTGTGGTAAAATTTTCCAAAGGATCATCAGAATAACAACTGCTTGCTATACTAGTTATAGAAATATTGCTCGATTCATAAATTTCATCGTCTTCATCACTAGTGTCATCATCAATAAAATTTGATTTTTCACAATTTTTAGAACTGCTAGGCCTGTTTTGAAAATTCTCTTCTTCTAAACGTTTTATTTTATGTGCCGCCTGTTGATCATCAGAATCGCTTTGGATAGTTAATGTTCGTTTATTTCCTAATTTCACAACAACTTCATCACTAGAAACTGAATCTCTGTTAAGAAGTTTCGTTTTAGGGAGAATTTTTTCTTCTTCCTCTTCACTGCTGCTACTAAAATTAATAATTCTATTGGATTTTTTATGTAATTTTGTTTTAGTATTTCTGGAATGTTTAGGATTTTCTTCTCTTCTTGGCCTTTCTTCACTGCTTTCGGTTTCACTTATAATACACCTGGTTTTACGCCTAGACTTTTGTCTGTGCCTTTCATTTTGGTCCTGTGATAATCCTGAATCTCTTGTATTATATCTGGATTGTTCAGGTTCTTCAGTACTTGTATTATCTATCAAACCTCGTATTATCCCTAAATCTTCTTTATCACTAACATTGCATACATCAATTTCATCATCTTTTTCAATATCATTTCCATGATTCTGTTGAGAATTTAAACTTTCACGTCCACTATCTGCATCTTCCATGGCAATAGTACAATCAGCACAATGAAAACGATTACCTCCGTTGGGTAAACATTGCCTGTGCATTGCTGTAGAACCACAAGTACTACACATTACGAAGGGATTATTAGGGGTTTCAACCTTGCGTCCTTGTCGATTTTCACATGTTAACGCCGCACATTCACTGGGACGTTCTAAGAGTTCAGCAAAAGCATTTGGTTCTAATTCCCAGGCAGCGTCTCTATAACGAATGGAAAAAAAGAAAGTTGGAAGAATTATTATTTTGACAATCCAAAGAGATCTTCTAAAGTTAAACATGAATCACAATATACTGGATCGCAGACCATACATAGGATCGTAAGTTAACTATATTTATTATTTTTTCCAATATGGAGGTCAAATGCCTCTTCTTGTTACATTGCTGTTATTTGTCATGAGTTAGAATGAAATCGTGTTGTTGCTGTTTTCTTATGTATTTTGTAAACGTCAAAAGTTAAACTGTTTGCTGACACTAGTACATGTGCATGATCAATACAACCATGTTATTCTACTATCCAGTACGCAGTAAATGTATTTAATACTGAATTTAGACTGAGCAAAAACTACCTGGTTTTTCTACAAAACTAGTTTTTGCTTGTTTTTTATATATGCGTTTTGACAATTAAAAACTAGCAAGAGCCAAAAACCAGGTAGTTTTCTCTTAGTCTAAATGCAGTTTAAGATTAATTTATAATAATTTATTTATTTAAAGAAATTGAGTTTTTGCACAAAACTGTTCTTTTTTATATGAAATGTAATGCTTATTTGTACATAGAATTATGCATTTATTTATAAGGGTTCCAGTGATATATAACATAATATATACAGTTGTGGACACGAATTTAAGTCAATTCAAATTTTTTTCTAATTTTATTGTTGTTGCTTTTATTTTTAAAGATCAAAATAGTGGCTAAATTCGCAACGAAAGGCAAGGAGATGGTTCAGAATTTTAACGTAATGTTTGTTTTTCATTTTGTCACTTGTTCTTTGTTTTTAGCGATTTTTAATAAAGTTAACACCACTGCGAACTTTGTTGAAGCTTTTTAGTTCATATGTATATATATATATATATATATATATATATATATATATATATATATATATATATATATATATATATATATATATATATATATATATTAGGGCGGGTCGATTTAATAATCGCCCATGGCTCAGTGAAAATCGTATTCTAGGGATCAAAATAAGAAACTTTGCCGAAGGAACCATACCTCTAAAACGAATTCTACTACCCCTAACTGTTGACTTTTGTCCCGTAGGGTCAAGTTTTGAAAAATCCCACTTTGACCCATTTAGAGTGCCCCAATCGAGTCCAAATGTATGACCGACCCCCACTAACTTTGGAGGGCCGATCCACCCATGCCAGTGGCACACCCCCTGGAACTCCCCTGGGGGGTTCCCCATACAAACATTTTAAAAAATCACCATTTTTGGCACTTTATTTTATTATTTTTTATTTATTTTATTTATTTTTATTATTTTATTTATTTTTTCTCTTTAGAAATTTATTTAGTCAGAACATATGTAAATGAAAAAATTAATTTAACTTAGTAATAGAAAAGAAAATAAAAAAAATTACTGTTTGAAGTCTTTTTTGCTTTCAAGTCTGGGCATTTTTTCTTTTCTATTACTAAGTTAAATTAATTTTTTCATTTACATATGTTCTGACTAAATAAATTTCTAAGGAGAAAAAATAAATAAAATAATAAAAATAAATAAAATAAATAAAAAATAATAAAATAAAGTGCCAAAAATGGTGATTTTTTAAAATGTTTGTATGGGGAACCCCCCAGGGGAGTTCCAGGGGGTGTACCACTGGCATGGGTGGATCGGCCCTCCAAAGTTAGTGGGGGTCGGTCATACATTTGGACTCGATTGGGGCACTCTAAATGGGTCAAAGTGGGATTTTTCAAAACTTGACCCTACGGGACAAAAGTCAACAGTTAGGGGTAGTAGAATTCGTTTTAGAGGTATGGTTCCTTCGGCAAAGTTTCTTATTTTGATCCCTAGAATACGATTTTCCCTGAGCCATGGGCGATTTTTTTGCCTCCCCACAAATCGACCCAGCCTAATATATATATATATATTGTCCTATGGTTCCGTTAGGAACAAAGGGCCACATAGTTTAGTTCATAGCCCTGTGATATTATTTTACTTCGGTGGAGTTAAGTGATATGGGAACACCTAAGGAGGACGCTGCGATATGTATGAGGGATAGAAAAAACTCATACATATTATTTTTCATAAATTAATGTTGCCCTGGTTGGGGATCGAACCCGCAACCTTAACAGTCCAATGCGCTAACCGTTACACCACAGCGCCCACAATTTAATTCAATATCATATCTGTTTTTGTAATTTAAAGACTGAAGTGGACATGTTATAAATTTTTTTTTATGATTCGTCTGATTTTGATTTAAACAAATAAATTTAGATGCAAAAGAAATGTCCTTAATTTTGTTAAAAAAAATTACAATAAATTGAAACTTTTGTTATACATAAGGTTCAGAAATGGGTTATAAGCTAAACATTAAAATTGATTCCTAAATGTACTATTTCATACATTATAAAAAGCACATTTAAATCAACTTTATAATACGAGAAAAATTATTCAAGTTTAAAGATCAATTGTTATTATTTATTATAATAAAAAACTGCTTTTAAAAAAATAAATTTAAATAAAAAGTATTGAATGGTGAACCTAACGTAAAGTACGACGTAAATGTTTGTACAGAATAAATTGCGTTTCTTTGTGTATTAATCAAGGTTGGTTACCGTTATCGTTATAATACCGTTATCGCTAAAATACCGTATCAAATTGAATACCGTTACCAATACCTCTAAAAAAATTTCCCAATACCGTTATCGTTACCGATACCGTAATTTTTTGGTTAGTTACCGGTATTTTACCGTTATTTATTAATTTATATAAAAATGCCAATTTTATAACTTTTTTATTTTATAATCTTGAGTTATTTTTACAAAAAAAAATTATAAACAATGATTTTAAGTATTAGAACTACCAGCATTGAATTTGTAATCTGTATTTTTCGGACTTCAAAATAAGAATATGCAATGTTTTTACTTGTTTTTATATATTTTTAACGCAATTTTTAATACCGGTACGTACCGGTATTGCTGTTTCGATAACGGTATACCGTTACCGAATCAGTCGTAAATACCGTTACCTTTACCGTTACCGAAACAAACGAAATTCGATACCGTTACCGTTATCCTTACCGTAATTCGTTTCGGTAACCAACCTTGGTATTAATACCAATCATTTTAGCACTTACACAAACAAATGTTATTAACATAACAAAAAGAATGTTACATTTTTGTATTGAAATTATTTCGATGATATTTCTTTATGTGTGTTCCTGTACGTTACGGGTACGCGCGGTAACGTACGAAAGCGCACATTTTATTTACTACTTCTTTATGAGTTCAAAAATTGTGTCCTTCGCCCCCTTTTCAACAAAGGTTTTCTGAAAAATGGAAATGTTTTCGAACAGAATTTTCACATTAAATCCAAGTTCAAAATATTTTCAATATTGGCCTCCATCAAAAACTGTTTTTTGGAACTAGATTTCAATGTGAAAATTCTGTTCGGAAGCATTTCCGTTTCGAATCGAATTACATAATAACCCCCCAGCAGTTTTTGAGTTTTTAAATACAGGCTCAGCTGATACTAAACTGATACTAAATAGTTGCTCAGGAAATACTAAATTACAGCGCCCTCTACCGAAGAGTAGTGTAAGTTTTGATTTCTTATCTCTATAATTAATAGTCTCCGACATTACGGACCGTCACTTTGTGAAACCTTGTGTGCGTAAATAAAAAATTTAAAATTATTTCGTTAGGGTATTTTAAGGTTAACGGTAGTCATTTGAAAGGGTTTAAATCGTTATTGGTATCTTGAGGCAAGTATTTGCCAACTATACGCAATACACTGTCCCATTTGAGATAATATGTAGTAGAATAATTCTCATATTCCTCAGATCTATAAATTTAACTTTATTTTTGACAAGAATTTCTCTATCAAAAAGATATGTTTTCTTATTTATTTTCACTTACTGATTGGGTATAAAAATTCCTTTCGATGGTAGTTTTTCTCTAAAAACTTTAGAATCATTACACAGTGGACACTTAAAGAAATAACCAGATGTTTTGGCAAATTTTTGTAAACACAACTTGTGAAACCAACCATTACGGCAGCAAGGTGCCTGTATTATGGTACTAGGATGAAACTTATTTTGAGTGTATACATTATCAAAGCAAATAAGACATGTTTCCTTAGCCGAAGGACGTTGTTGAGCTTTGCGTATATGCTTATGACAATAGGAACGAAAATCATGGTTAAATTGATTTTCACAAAAATTTTTAATACCACAAATTAAATGGAAAGTCTTACGGCACTTTGTTTGACAGCATCCAATATTAGCATGTGGTTTACGGCAATAGATACAATTCTAAAACAAATCAAAAACAAGTTATTAAATGGAATTTATATTTTTTTATTATCTAAGCACCTACCAACAACTTTGTACGGCGTACCTCATCCTTTATATCGGCTTCTAGAAATCCTAAAAAGCCTTCGTCATCAGCTCCATTTTGTGCTAGATTGGAAGATAAATACTTGAAAAGAAAAAATAAATAAAAACAAAAAAATCATTTCAATTGTTTTCGAAGCTATATTCGCTATTCTTACCAAACAAAATGTATGTACACCAAAATTTTTCTTTTCTAAAAATTCGCCATACTGCAATTCATCTTTTTCTTTAGATTTGCATAAAATGCAAGTGTACATTTTTATTAACTTTTGTATAAAAACCAACACGATATAGATTTTTTAAATTATTTTTTTTTTAGCAAAATAAAAAGTATAAACAAATTTTATGCTCACTTGACGTTTACAAAGCGCGGCATTTTTATTGACGTTGTCAATGTGTTATCAATTATTAGTGAATGACTAAAGTTGCGTTTACATGCACCTAAATTCCTAGATTTGGATAATCGCCACACTAAAAAAACAGTGAAGCACAGTGCATTTATTTTGTAAACGTCAAAAGTTAAACCGTTTGAAAAAACAATAAAGAAAAGCTTATAGATGCCCAATTTTAAAAAGAGCACACATCGTTAGCTCAAAAAAATACATTTTCTAAAAACTTAACGTTTAGGTTGCGTTTACACTGGTATCGAAATCCCGAGATTTCGCTATTCACCACTCTCATTCACCACATTTTTTTTCGAGCAGAACTAAATGTGACTAAAGGCATATTTACACGCGAGAGAAAACTGCTAGATATAGATTAAAAAGCAACCCTAAATAGCTCAAATCTTTCACACTAGAGCTATTTATAAGTGTTTTTTGCTCGATCTCTAGCAGTTTTCTCTCGCGTGTAAATGTGCCTTAATATGGTATTAGAATTTGGACTTGAAGTAGAACAATATTCTAACTAAATATAAAAACTTTTATGTTAATAGCTATGGTTAATGGAAAATATAAATTTAAATAACAATTATTTTGACAAAACAAAATATTGAATTTCGGTGTTCATTTAAAAATGTCAGTTTCTAAAAATTTTTCAATAAAACATGTGTTCTCCGCATTTTTTTCTAAAGCCCGATATTTTGTTCGTACTTTTGCGAAAAAAAAACTGTCAAACTCCATATAAAAAAATGATTTTCCACTCGCATGGAATTGTTGCGAAATTGCGGTGGATTTTTTTTTGCATCAATTTAATAGACAGGACCATTTGAAAATGTAGCGAAAAAGTGACATTTGGGTTAATTATGATTGTAACTTTTTATAGACTATAAAAAATTTGTGAATTTTAATGTTTTTATTATAGTTTTCGAGCTCCAAATATAGAGCGAAATTTTTTCGCTCTTTTGAACAAAATACTGGGCTTAACAATAAAATATTTTGGGGCGTTTTATTTACAGAAAGTCTTAAATTCTAATATGCTTATTAATTTTTTTACGTGTTAATTTGCTTAATTAAACTGTAATTAAATCCAAAGATTTTTGTGAATATAAGCCTTGGAAAATAGAGTATATTTATTAAATTTTTTAAATAATGATCCTTTTTTACATTAATTTTTTTTTTTGTGTTTAAGAAATCGTTTAAACTTTAACATTAAAATTTTATGCTAGTTGGCATTACTGTTACAGTTATAAAACACCTATGTAAATATATGCATAAGCCGCTGTAATGTTTATATTTCTTTTTATTTTATAGCCCTTGTGCTTCACTTATCTTGAGTATTATCAAATGTGGTTTCATCCACTTTAGTAAAACCTTTAAAACGTATAATTTTACCCTTTTCTACATTTAAATGTTTGCTGAAATGTACGGCCTGCGACTCCATTTTCTCTTCGTCGGTTTTCAATCCATAATAATGGGCCCAATCGCTTCGGCCAGTGAAAACCATGTAACAAACAAAGCCAAAAGCATTCCAAGCTACAACAGCATATGTTATACCTAAGCGGCGTTTCCAGATAGCGGCCTGCAGTTCGGGTATAGGATTTGTGTGACGTCTTACCAATCTACGTAACCATTTCATGGGAAATATAGACATATCGAAGTTTTTAACTTAGATTGTTTGGTTTCCAGTTTTATATAAGGTCTAAAGTTGTAAAATATAAACGAGATGCGTTCTTTGACAGAAAATTTATTAATATTGCTTGTACAGCAGCTGTTTACAGGTAGTGATGCTAATTCAGAGCTTTTGAGTTTTGTAATCTAGGCTAGAAATTCTATAAAAAATTAAATTATCGTCCACTTTTCGAAGTAAAATTTCTAACATTTTAAAGATGTTGGTTATAGCGAATTTACATTGTTAAATTTTTCACTAGATTTCGTTTTGAAATCCAATTCGAAATCTATATCGTTTACATTAGAATATTTGACAGATGAATGGGATTTCGATCGACCAACAACAATTTTTTTGTAAACAAACTAACCTTAAAAAATAACCAAAAGTAAAAGATATTCTAAAAACTATTTTATGTAATGGCGGAACACAAAAATAATTTATATTATGAAAGATACAATGTTATATTTGCTAAGAAATGTGTTTAATTATAGGGATGATTAGTAGAAAGCTAAAATATTCAATGTTTTGTCAGTGCTCTTGTCGGCGCAATCAAATGATTTTTCATAGTTTTTCTTCGTCGGATGCAATAAAATAGCCGTTTTCAACTTTAAATATTTCTTTCAATTAAAAATAACAGACTTTATTATGTTATTCCTTAATTTTTTAAAGTTATTAAAATTTATTATTTATTAATTTTTTATGACATAAACAGCTGCTGAATGTTGCCACTTTTTCTGCAAACTTCCCTACTTTTCTGCAAATATGGGAGAAAAATTGGATTTCAATTTGGATTTCGATGAGATTTCGCTGAAATCCAAATTAAATTGGGATTTCATTTCCTATGGGAAATCTGTTTGAAATCCCAAATTTGAATTGGATTTCAGTCGAAATCTACTTTTAACTCGATTTCGATCATAATGTAAATTCGCTATTATATTTATATTGAGCAAAAACCACCTAGTTTTTGTACAACATTAGTTTTTGCTTGTTTTTTGTATGCTTTTTGACAAGTTAAAAACTACAAGAGCTAAAATCCAGGTAGTTTTTGCTCAGTGGTGGGATTCCTAACTTTTTAACGACATAATTCGGTAGATAAGGTTGCGTTTACACTTGCATCGAAATCCCGAGATTTCGCTATTCACCACTCTGAAAAAACAATGAAGAAAAGCATATAAATGTGCAATTTTTAATAAAACACACATAGTTAGCTATAATAAATACATTTTCTAAAAATTTAAAGTTTATATGCTTTCTTTCATTGTTTTTTGAGAGTGGTGAATAGCGAAATCTCGGGATTTCGATGCAAGTGTAAACGCAACCTCAAACGCAACTTTAAGCTGCAATTACCCTTGCATCGAAATCTCGAGATTTCAATATACACCAAAAAAGTAATGAAGAAAAGCTTATAAACGTTAAATTTTTAGAAAATGTGTTTATTAGAGCTAAATATGTGTCAAATTTAATATTTATATGGTTTTCTTCATTGTTTTTTCAGAGTGGTGAATATCGATATCTCGGGATTTTGATGCAAGTAAAGCTGCGTTTACATCTGAACCGAAATCTCGAGATTTCGATATTCACCACTCTGAAAAACAATGAAGGAAAGCTTAGAGATGTTCAATTTTGAATAAAATACACATATTTAGTTCTAATAAATCAGCCACTATCCACGGCTCTCATCTGAAAAACTGAACTGGTTTTAAGAGAGTTTCAATGTAAAATAACAAAAATCGTGAAAAGTGGTATTTTTAATTAAATATTTTTATTGTTTTTAAGCAATTTTAATTAAATTGTAAAGTGAACTTGTGTTGTTTGATATGTTCTCTGCATTAGTTTTGTATAATTAGCACAAAATATTGCTTATTAATATTAAAAAATACGCGTTAAAAAAACACTAAAAACTGTTTCTCTTAAAACCAGTTTGCATATAAAATTAAAGAGACTTTAACAGCAGTTGAGGCTGGTGATTTGTCTTTAGTCTATATAGTCGTTGAATAAATACATTTTTCCAAAAAATTTATGTTTATACGCATATCTCCTTTTTTCAGAGTGGTGACTATCGAAATCTCGGGATCTGCACCGAAAACGCAGCTTAAGGCTGCGTTTACATCTTCACCGAAATCCCGAGATTTCGATATTCACCACTCCGAAAAAACAGTAGATATGCGTATTAACTTTAATTTTTTTGGAAAATGTGTTTATTAGAACTAAATATGTTTACTATACTCAAAATTGAACATCTATAAGCTTTCCTTCATTGCTTTTTCAGAGTGGTGAATATCAAAATCTCGAGATTTCGGTGCAGTGTAAACGCAACCTAAAAAAACGCAACTTTGTTTTTGCAGGGTGGTGAATTTGACTTAAAAAAATTTAAAGCTGCCCACACACTAGGGAGCATTCTTAAAAAAGAGATCATTTTTTTGTGAATGTGTGAGTGCGTGTTGAGATCGTGCAATTGGTGTTTACAAAATTTTTTGATTTTTTGTTCCGTCACGCATGTTTCCTAGTGTGTGGGGAGCGTAACAGCTGTTTGTGTTGCGGCTGAATAGTAACACAGAGTTGGTAAATATTGTAGCAAATGTTTTTTACATTACTCACACTCTCAAATTATTATATATGAAGATGTGTGTGTTGATGGTATAAAAAATATTGTTTTGTCAAAACATTTGCTGCATTGCATTGGCAAAGTTAATCATAAATAGAAATTTTGCCGTTTTTAGTGAAATTAAAATTACAAATATAAAAAAAATATTCTTTTATTTATACATTTCTTCAAGTTAATATGCATGTTATGTGTGTTCTTACAAAAATATCCTGTCCAAAAGTTGAAATCTAAAATAGATTTTGTATTAATAAACAAAAATGTTAATGCGAGCTCAGCAATTTAATAATTTAGATTATCGTCGTCGCCAAATTGATACTTTAAAAGTATTCAATGACAAGTAAGTGTGTTGCGTTTTTCTTTTTTTTTCGTTTTTTCTAAAAAAGAATTCTATATTTCTTTAGTGTGGTAGAAGTTTCAGAACTCGAAGAATACTGCATACATTTTGAATCTGGTGGACGTAATTTTATACTGTCTGTTCTCTTGGGTGTTAACTTCCCTAATGAAAACCCCAAATTACTGCTATCACCCCTAGTCCAGCATCATTGGATTAATTCATCTACGGGTGAAGTTGAATCTGCTCCAGGTTTATTGAATGTAAGTATATTTCTAACTAAAATCCTTGAACTATGATGAAATGACCTTGTCAAATATTGAATTTTCCTTTAAACACAATTCTTATGTTTATTTTCATCTGACGAGTATCTGTCAAATATTAAGGTCCTTTTCAAGAACAAGGTCATATGTATCCTTGGAATTAAGTTGAAGGCAATTTTGTTTTCTTTATATATATTCATAATAATAAACGTCATATATCTTAAACTTGTTGATAGTTGAAAAGGACGAATGGAAAAATAGCAGAAACAAAAACTCCCTGATTTATAAACATTACACAAGGATTAATTTAAAAACAAAAACTTGATTTTTCTTAACTAATTAGAGTCAATAAGGTTTTTTATTTGCAGACCTTTCTGTATTTCCAATTGAAAAGTAGACAAATAAGCTGATTTTGAAGACTTTAACTTAAGAAAAATTTTCAGATTCTGTGAAGCATATTGCAGTCGAGAATTTTATTGAGTAAAGTATGTAGGTACAAGGGTATCCTTTGAACTAGAGATGGACACGTGAGTGAATTTTGACTCATAGTCATCCACCCTCACAAAAGAAAAATTTCAGTCACGCACAATTTTCGCGTGTTTTCTGAATATATAATATTGTCATTTAATTTTTATTTCAAAAAACTAATAATTGAGCCAAGAGGCTTTCTAATTACAAATGTTAAAAATAAATAAAATAAACAAAAATCATAGGCGTACCTAGACCATTTTTCTGGGGTGGGCAAGGGCACCATTATAAAATGCATCCATTTTTCTCACGAAAACCTCGTGCAGGAAATGTTATATGCTCAGAATAGTACGCAATTTGGATATTTGATAGAGAAAATTATAAAATGCATCCATTTTTCTCACGAAAACCTCGTGCAGGAAATGTTATATGCTCAGAATAATACGCAATTTGGATATTTGATAGAGAAAAGAAATATAAGATTAAAATTTCTCATATTAACATTCATCTTATCATTTTTGTTTCTACAACATATTGGAATTTCATCAAAATAGTAGTGTTTAGCTTGCAGTAACTCCATAAGATATTTATCTCACCAAAAAATATTGTGCTATATTTTCCTAATAAAAATGCTTTTCCATTTTCAAATCAAATGCCTTCTTCAGTTGCATATTGAATAACTCTGTGATTCTAATAATTTTTCTTAAAGAAAACCTCTTAGAGCCAGTTCTATAATCAGAACTAAGATCGATTTGTTTCTTCAATATGCCTTAAGTAAGAAGTTTTCAAATAACATTTTTTATTTTAGAAATATTTAATACAAAAATCGATCTAAGTTCTGACTATAAAACTGACCCATTGATTCCAACAAATTATCTTCCTAGGAAACCAGTATGTAGACATATTTAAAAAAAATAATATTGTGATTCTTTTTGCCATCAAAATCATAGATGCAAGAATTATAGGTAAATTTTTTAAAAGTCTTTGCCCACCCCAGACTGGCCTAAGTCCACCAATGACAAAAATATAAAATCGACAAAAATATTTAGGAAAAAATTTGGCTCACGCATTCTCGAACAATTTTTTCTACTCACACTCACGTCCATGTGAGTAAATTAAGGTTTCACTTACACTCGCGAGTGATTACGCACGAATCACTCAAAATTCTGCTAACGTGCCAACCTCTACTTCCAACACTTGTACACCGATTTGGATTGAACTCGAATATGTAATAGAGAATCCAAATTATAGGTTGACCACACATTTTTCATTGCCACAACCAAAGTAAAGTGCTTAAAATCGGGGATAGCAAAAAACTTTTAGTATGTTTTCGGCAGCATGTGAAAAATTTAAATTGGCATAAAATTAATAGGCTACATTGCAAAATCTTATAATGTAAACTATGCATTTTAGATGTGCTCGACTCACACACGAGCATTTTTTTCCTTACACAAGTTTACGTACGCTCACTTGAGTATAGTAAAAAATTTCTTACGGTACTAAATATCTCAATCGCAAATCTCGTGAGGATAATATCACGACCACTCATGAATCACGACGTGCCAAGTGCCCATTTCTGGAACCAGTATATTTGTACTTTGAAATCTTTTTCCACTTATATCATTCTTTTAGAAAAAATATTAATATATTGAAAAAAGAAAAACGAAAAAGTAACATTTTTAACACAATTCTTTATCACCGAAACATCGGAGATGGTACATAAAAAACCTGATAAACCTTAGATTTTTATTCTCTATCACATATTCAAGTTCCATTGAGTTGCGGGGATTCCCTAGTTAATTTCTAAGAATTCGTTTCTATAAAAAAAGTCAGTTTCTGAAAACTTCTTTATATTGAAAATTTTTCCTTTACACAAATCCTCGGATTGTGAAGATATTTCTGTTGTAGAAAAATTCGGTTTCTGAAATATTTTTTCTGTAGGAAAGTGCTCGTATATGCGTAGACTTTAAAAAATTTTCCCCGAATAAAAATGCTAAAGTTAGAAATTGCTTTTCCCACAGAAAAATTTTGAGGTTGTGTGTAGTTTTTCCAATAAGAATTTCCACAGAAAAAATCGTAGATTTTGCAATATTATAGCACAACTACTCGTTTATTATAAAGTTAAATAAAGTTGTTCACGTTAAATTCGGTGTCCGACATGGCTCGGTAATTTGCCCGATCTTGTTTTTGATGTATTTGAATGATTATGTCTGTTCCCGTATTACTAAGACCAAAACTACTATGTAGGTTATTTTGTAAAACGCAACGCCTTGCGTTGCGTTGATTTGTGTGTAAATTGTTATTGTTACAAAAACAATTTGTATGGTAAACAACGCAACGCAAGGCGTTGCGTTTTACAAAATAACCCCCTATGTTTCGTACTGGCTATCGTAGAATTGTTTAACCTATAATCGGGATTAATGGTACAGGTATTGATTCTGTTGAATCGTTTAAATGTTTGGGTGTTATTATTGATCAATACTTAAATTTTCGTGGACAAATAGATGCGATTTCTTTAAGGGTGATATTTGGTCTTCGAACATTGTACCACTGCGGTTTACATTTACCTATTAGAGTGAAATATTCTATTTCTCACACTCTATTGATGACTCATGTAAATTACTGACTTGAGGTTGATTCTGTCACACTGGGCCATAATATGAATAAACTTAGGAACATTGTGAATAGAATTGTGCGGTTTATATATGGTATTGAATACCGTGATCGCGTATTTTTTTTAAAGAGAAGTAACACTCAGGGAATTCTTCCTATTAACGTGTTGCGTTCTTTGGAAAGGGGATAGAGAAGAAATGAAAGGTGGTGAAAGATGAAGGGCGTGAAATTGAAACACTTTAATTGCGCTAGATGTTGAATCTTAGAACAGTTAGTTATTGCGCGCCATCCGAAGAAGAGTTTGCGAAACTTTTTTGAAGCTTTTTACTTCATAGCCCTGTTATATTATTTTACTTCGGTGGGGTTAGGTCGCATAAATTGATGTTGCCTTGGCTGGGGATCGAACCCGCAACCTTATGTGTAGCAGTCCAACGCGCTGACCATTACATCACAGCGCCCATTTGGTGTTATAAAGGACTTTTTGGGTTTTTCCTTAGCGCAATATTTAAAATATCGTAATCTTTTTTTTTATAAGGTTATTAGATCTGGGGTACCTAACTATTTACGTTTTAGGTTTGTTTTTTTTTAGATCTGAGAGAAACCCCCAGATTATTGAACAACTTATATCGTATTCTATCCTCTAACTGTCCTTTCTTATTAGAATTCCTAGGGCGCGGAATTTCTTTCCTCTTGATTTAAGAACATTTACACTATCATACGATGTTTATAGAAACAAACTAAGTGCATGCCTTTACTTTTTGGGTAAAGTTCGGTAAAATGAGAGTAAGCAAAAAATCCTCTCACAAAATGACAAAATTACCCAAAAGTAAAGGAACGCACAAAACCACTTTTCGAGCCCAAAAATGCATTTCAAAGAATAATGTGAAATTGCGAATAATTTTAGTTTGAAAAATTTAATAAAAACACATATTTATTTCAATTTAAAAGTTCTTATTGATTTTGTTCAATTAATTATTATAAATAACACATTTCTTTTGCGTATTGGTTTGTTTAATTTAATTCTTCAATTTATTTTTACAATTGTTGTTTTTGGTTATCATTGCATCAGCTGTTAGTTTTACAATTTACCAAAGTTACCCGAAGAAAAAGTTTGGGTAACTTCGGTAAAAAGAGAAACACAAATGCACTCTCTTGAATGCTCTCATTTACCCAATTTTCGAGTACGGGAACGCTTTTTGGGAAGTTTGGTATCCCGCGGGTTCCCGCGGTAACGTAAAGGACGGACATACAATTTCACTTTCAGGATACTCTGTAGTACTAATATTTAAAATTGCCATAGACATTAACTTTTCTACTCGTTTTTCCTATAAGAAATTTTTAAATTCTAAGCAGTTTTTCCTATAAAAAATTCTTAAATTCAGAGTAGTTTTTCTCAAAGTAAAAATCTTAGATTCTGAAGACTTTTTTATACAACTTTTTATGAAAGTTCTTATTTATAGTTAACAACAGGAATGACAACTTTATTTTATCACTAATTAAAGTATTGCGTTGGATTATAATATTTTATTCCCCTACTAATCTGAAAATTTTCCGTCTTTTAGTATTCTCCACATTCTGATTTAGGTCGTGTTGTACAAGCTGTCATCCGTGAATTTGAACGTTTTCCACCACCTGTAATTAAAGCCAACAGTCCCATTAATATACCAAATTCAAATAATTCCCCTGCGTTGTCAAATCCAAATATGCTACCACAATCTCATCATCGATATCCTCCCCTACAAGTTGCCAAATCTTTCGATAGTGGTACAAGCAGTGGAGCCTCCAACAGTACTAATAGTAGCAAAGAAACGTCACCACACGATCCCTCGAAAACAAATTCACCCCGTCTTAATGATAGCAATTTTCCAAATCTCAGTACTCTATCATTAGACGAACTTAAACAATTGGATACTGATCCAGAATTTTTTGATGATTTTATTGAAGAAATGTCAGTGGTACAACAGCTCAACGAAGAATTAGATTCAATGATCAATCAAGTAGAATCGATTTCGAAGGAGAATGAAACAAAAGAAACACACTTGGTTGAACTTAAACGTAAACTTAGTGATGACGTAACGACATTAAAAAATTTGGGCGAGAAATGTGATCTACTTAATCAGAAATATCTTAAGAAATCGGAGGAATATAATCCCCAACATATAAGAGAGTTATTACAAATAGCGGCTTCTAATGCAGATACAGAATGCGAAAAACATGTGGAACAGTTTCTAAACGGCAAAATTGATGTACAAACATTTTTGCAGAATTATACGCACTCAAAAAAATTGAGTTCAGAACGTAAAGCCAAAGAAGAAAGATTGGGTCAACAATTAACGGCTTTAGAAAGAGCTGGTATTTAGAGAACTCTTTTTGAAAATATTGCCTAAACTAGGCTTTATAATAGGCCATTCACATGAACGAGATAACTAAATCTTATTTTTGTTCTTTAATCTATTACCACATAAGGTCAATTTCTTATACTATATATAGTAATAGAAAAAGGTCAAGTTTTTTTTTTTGGATATAGTTCAACTTTGTTTATTAGCTAAACATTGTTCAAGCTTGATATATTTTTTTTTTACATGTCGTTTAATTTACTTTTAAGGCTTAACCCAGCAGCATAGGCCAGTTATACTACATTTATAGTACGTGAGCAAAAACTACATGGTTTTTGGCTCTTGTAGTTTTTAACCACCATTTTATGACAATTCCAGTTGGATATAAATTATTTTGACACAATCAATGTGGCTACATCAAGTAGGTAATTTGACATACCTTAAACTAGAACTGAAAAACATCACGCTCAGTTAAACTCGGGTTAATTTGTTTTTACAGCCCATTAAACTAAGTTTAAAAAAAACTAGGCCTAAATAACCAAAAATGAGATTAGTAATCTGCTTAATGTGAATGGCCTATAACACAATATTGTTAGATCTTAAAGAAAAAAAAAATAATAATAAGTAGAAATCTTTAACAGCCTAAGGCTGGCCTTTGTTTGTTTTTTTTTTATTTAGTACACTAATTTTAGCATGATTTAGAAATTACAGTACTATTCTGTTTTTTTTTTTGCTTTAATACTTTAACATACACCATTTTCAATTGTAATTTAGAAAATTTACATAATATAAAACAAAAAAATCGAAAAAATATTTCCAAACTCTTTTAGAAATTCCGAAAAACTGAATTAAGGCTGGGTGCGATATGGCTATCCAAATTTGTATGAAATTTGAAAAAGTTTACAAAAATTTTTCATAGAAATTTTAAACCCTTCCGTCAGTTTGTATTTAGTTTAGAATATATTTAGCTACCTCGCACAGGGCCTAAATTTCCAAAAGAATGATTTAAATTAAAGCTTTTTATTCAAATTTTGTATTAAATCGATAAAAATATTAAAAATAGCACACCTCTTGTGTAAAAACCTTTAAACTACATTCTAACAGTCCATAAATATTATACAAATTGCAAAATTTCTTTGGTATAGTACAACAAATTTTCGAAAGAGTATTTTACGACAGTCGAATCCTAATTTGTGCCATTCCTGATTTATGCCCTATTAAAATATATGCAAACTGCCGACTTATGCTCTCTAACACAGGTGGTCCAGAACTAGGTATTAACAAAAAAAAAATTCTCCACAAAAAAGTGAGTACAGGGATTGAAAACACTATATTTGTGATTAAAATAAAAAGCATTTTTAAAAAAATATGTAGACTAATTTAAAAGTTATGATCATTTAAAGATTTTTGTTTAAAAAAATTGGAGGCCATTGGGAAACTCTTAAAAAAACAACTGCTAAAATAAATATTTTACAAAAAATAAAGTAAAGTACGTTAGTTTCCCTTCCAAAAAGTTATTCTTAAAAAAATCGCACGTCGAAATCAAAAGTTATGGCAATTTTAAGTTTTTTATTTAAATAAATTTGGTACCCCTGGAGAAATCGAAAAATGACAACTGAAAAAAAATAATACTGCACTAAAAGTATACATAGGGCTTAAAAGCAAGCTTTTTTCAATTAAATAAACACAATTAAAAATTTTTGTTAGGCCGAATATATGCTTTGATGAAAACTGCATGAAAATGGGTGCGTTCGGCAGATACAAATTAATAGTCAACAGTTCTACAACAGTTGTACAACTATCTGCTGAAGGGGCTGATCACTAACCGCTCAGTCTGAGCGCTCAGGTAGCGCTGTCATATTTTGGTAGCGTAAAAAATGTTTGCTACCTTTGATCAATAAGTGATACATTTGTTGTTGCTAATTTACAATAAAAATTGTTTTGTAAGAATGAAAAATAAAAACATACAAATATAATTCAAAAACAAAAAAAAAAATATAAAAGAAAACACTAGTAAAAGTGAATTTAAAAACAAAACAAAGAAATTATCGTTCAGCAGAGTAAGTAATCAGAAATCGCTATAAGTCACCGGTATCAGTTTAAGGTATCTCTGCCGAATGCTACCAATGTCTTCCTAATCTCAAATTAAACTAATTACAAAATCTCACAATAAAACTTATTTGTGATACATTTGTGGTAGATTTAAAAAAAATTGTTTTGTATGATTGATAAACAAAAACATACAAATATAATTAAAAAACAAAAAAATCAAAGGAAAATATACAAAAAAAGTATTTAAAAACAAAACAAAGAAAACAGCGTTCAGCGTAATCACAAAACGCTGCAAGTCACCGGTATCAGTTTAAGGTTTCTCTGTTGAATGCTACCAATAACAAATAAAAACTAAAAATGATTTTAAAAATCACTTCTTTAAACAATTGTTAGTTTTTTTTAATTGTGCTAATAGTTGTTTTGAAATGTTCCATAGAAAAACAACTGTAATTGCAGTTACTACTGGTTACTACACAAACAACTGTCATGTAGTAACTCATAAATTTTTGAGTGTAGAAAACGTAAATGTAGAAATTTATTAATAGCTCCATTCGATTACTGGATAATTTGTACAAATTAGTAAAAATTTTTACTGGATGGCGTTCGTTAACACAAATACTCAGTAAACAGAAAGAAGAAAAGAGAATAAAGTGACAGTTCTATGAGTTTCTAAGTCTTCTTCTTTTTCTTGCAAATTTTTACTGGACAAATTTGCGCAAGTAAGAGTTTGCAAGCAGAAAAAAGATATGTTTCGAAAACTTGTTTGTTTATTGTAAATAAAAAAAATTATTTTCCAATTATGTTATTTTATGGAAATGCAAAGCAGTAAAACTTTCAAAATAAATTATGGAAAAGATAAGAAAACCTTCTAATAATGTTCTGCTTAAGGTTTAACATAAAAAATTCTCTTCGACCAGTTAAAATTTATTTGTATACTTGGTGTTGTAATCAGCTGTGTCTACAAACTTGCAAATTGTTGACAATTTTCTGCTCGCGGACATGTTGGGGAAAATTTTATTTTGAGAGTAAATCTTGTCTTACTCTGTAAGTTTGTACTGAGTAATTCTTACTGGACTTCACTGAGAAAAGTAATCGAATGGACCTAATATAATTTCTCTATATTTACGTTTTTATTTGCTCAATGCATTCTAAAGAGAGAATAAAATACGGGGGTTTGTAATGTAACTCGATTGGAAAAGAAAATGCTTTCTAACAGAATTTTTATCGTATATTGAAAATTAAATAACTTTTTTAATGGGAAAAAATATTGAAACGTGTAAATGTGAAAAGTAAACAAAAGTAGGACTTTCAAGAAGTGGCATCTTTTTATAAGAGATTTAAAATTTCCGAACACTATTTTTCGAATCTGGGGGGTTATTATGTAATTCGATTAGAAATTTTCACATTAGAAATTCAGTAACAGAAAATAGTTTTTAGTGAAGGAAAATGTTGAAAATGTGTAGGCAATGTCTAGTAAAAGTGATAAATCAAAAAAAAGTTGGACTTCCCAAGAACGGACATCTTTTTACAAGAGTTTTTAAAATTTCCGAATCCGCTTACGAAATTTACCGCCTTCCTTTCGTAATAACCCCCCAGATGTTCTCACTGAAAGTATTATAGAGCACTTCATATACATCTGGCTAATCCAGGCTTTAAACACACCGAATGGAGTCCGACCAACAGTTTTAACCAAAAACGGCATTTGGGCAACATTTGAAAGCATATAAGAAGGGTTTGTTTTGGCTATAAAAGGTAATCGTCTTGCCCAAGCAGTGAAAATATATTTTGATATCGGCTGTGTTCTTATATTTGACTATGCTTTCAAATACCGAATACTGATCAAACAGTTTTTTAAGGGACTTAGTTGTTTTTAAAATTTAACCTCTTTGAAACTAACGGTGGGTCTCATACTGAAGGTTTAAGAGTTAACCCCAAAATTTGTTGTTTTATATAAATTTTTTTGGCATATTCTTTTGTTTCATAATTAAGTTCAAAATAAAGCCTTAATACATATTTAACAAATTTGAGTATTTAAAATTTTTCTCTCTGGTAGATGGAAATCGATAGATTTGTTTAAAAATCAAACTTAATAAAGTTAACAGAAAGGACAAAATGGGTTGAAATTATTTTAATCGGTTGAATCAGGTATATCGATTTACATCTTTTTTAAATTAAAAATAATAAGAAATATTAGCCCTATGACACGGGAATTTTAATGGCTAGGAATTTTACGACCAAACTTCGTGGAAATGTAAATCTATGCCCAAGAAATATTGTTTATTACTTTTATGGCTTTGCAGCGTCCCCTAGCGGAGATATTTGGAATCAAAGTTCAAACATTAACATGCTGCCGACTCCGAGCGGGTTAAATTTTTTTTTAATTTTAATTTTTCTTATTACTAATCTCTACATAAAACCTTTTGAATTTTATTCATCACACAATTTTTGAGACTAAACTTTAGCGTTTTTTGAACTTTTAAATTTTAACACATTCTCAGCAGCGTTGATGATCACAAGACAAAATGCACTGCATAAAATTTTAATAAGAACAAAATAACGAACCGATAACAGTAAATGAATAGCGCTTTGGTTAAAATTCAAATCAGTGACGAGTTGATGAAGTCAACGTACATTATAATGTACGCCACTCGCCAATGGGTTAAAGATTGAAATTTCTTATTTTCAAATAAAAAAATATAAACCTTAAAATTACAGTTGAGTATTTTTTAAATTTTATTTTTTTTCTTTAATTTCAATGCCATTCAAATGTTTTTAAATACTACTGAAAATGTATTTAAATAATTTTTTAAGAATTTTTCTTCCAATTTCATTTATAAATTTTTTGTTTAAACTTTTCTAAATAACAATTGAAAATTTGGTCGTAAGTTTAGCACCAGATTTTATTTGTTTTTTAAAGCATGTTTCACTTAATTAACATTGAAGATATTTTTTAGTTCCCATCTTAAACATCCAACAAAAAGTTTAAACGTTATAAACTGTATTTTATTATTATTATTAAATTATTTATTTATCAAACAAAATTGAAATTTAAATAAAGTTTATTTCAATTTTGAAAATAAAAGGTAAAAACAAGCTGGAGTCCTTTTTTTTATTAAACTGGGTATTGGTCCAACTTTCCAGTGTTATTTTCAGTTGCCAAAACCGGTTTCCGAATTATTCGATAAACCAGGTTTTTCGTGTCGAATAATTTTACATTTTTGAATATTTTTATAGTGAAAATTTCAAATAAATTTTCTTCATTTGTTTAATAAGTATCCCGCCAGCAAAATTTGTATACTTTTTTGATTGAAGCTCGAATCCTGGGATTTTTACAATTGAAAAAATATGTGGTAACTTTTCCAAGATTGTAACCGTGCTGATATTTTTAAACTGCCCAGGTAGAAATTATGTGTGGTAACAAAAAAGAAGCACTGGCAAAGCACAAGTAGACCGCGGCCTCACAAAAAGAAGTACTGGCAAAACAATAAATTTGGACGTACTACCAACGCTTGAAAAGGGTGACTTCCTAGCGCTTGTTTTCCTAAAACATTATTTTGTTTTTGAAAAGAAGCTGCAAAAGAGAGTGGATATTTAAATAATTTTTGACTCACACTACAATAACTCCAAGAATCATCTTTTTTTAAAGTAATTTAAAATTCTTCAGTGATGAAGGCTCATATTTTGGTGGCAGGGAAAACACTTGATTTTTGTGTTTCTTGGTGATATCTCCATACTTTGCAACGCATTAAATATCATTTGGGTATCAGGAAAGAACTTTAATTTTTTATTTGAGCGTTGGGAAAGCATTTGGTTTTTATGTTTATGGATGCTTTCTAAAGCACCACCGTGGAACGGTGTTATCATTTGGGCGTTGTTACCATTTCGGTGCTTTCCAGTACTGGCCCCTTTGTACCGAAATGGGTGCTTTGCCAGTACTTATTTTTTGTTACCACACATAATTTCTACCTGGGCAGTGCTCTGAAAATCATTTGTTGGTAGAATCTACTGAAAATGACAGCTAAAACAAAAGTATATAAAAAAATTGCAAAAGAAGGGTAGGAGTTGATGCAAACCATATAGGGAAATTCCATGTCGTGAACATGATGGCAATATTCTTAATAGGATACTATATTCACTCCTAGAGGTGGTGGTGGCAGTTTGGGGATATTGTAATTAAAAAGGGTGTCAGGTGGGACTCTTCTATTATTATTGTCTTAAAAAAAATTAATGGATATTGTTTTAATTTTCTTTAGTTTTTGCGATTTTGATATTGTAGTTGGTTAATATATTTGTGAGAACGTTATATTAACGTCTCGACTCTTTTACACCGTAATTTCTTCTTCCACTCCTCCTTTCTTCAATAAAACAAAATTTTGAGAATTTTTAATACGTATATCAATTACATGTATTGTATTTTTTATATCAATTACTTGAATATATTTTAATGATGCTTTTCGTACATATAAAATTAAAAAGAAGACATTTAAACATAAAAGAAAAATCAATTTAAACACAAAAGATTTAAAGCCAAGACAAATTATCATTTTCTCGTTACTACTTAAAAAAGGTTCATTATAATAATGATAAAAAGCAAAAGCAATACTACATAAGATTTACAAAGTAAAACAAAAAGAATAAATAAATACAAATTTAAAAATCTACATATTTAAGTTTTTTTTAATAAAAAAATTGGAAATAGTATCAAAATACTAAAAAAGAATTTTTATCATTAATATAACCGATCCCTTTTTTTGATCGTTTTTTTTTAAAGGAAAAACTGAGAGTAAGTGAAAAAAATATCAACAGCTATTTAGTAAAAACGTTTATTATAACAATTTGAAGGTTTTTCTTTTCAGACTTTTTGTGAATTCCGTTTCTCACAGGAAATGGTAATTGTTCTTAATTAAAATTTTAAACGCGGTTGAGCAGAGGCTGATTATTCAATATTGTTGACAACAAGAACAAAACAAATGAATCAATTTTTTCTATCACTTACATTCTCTATTTATTATGACGAAATATTTTTGTAATTGATTAGAAAAGAACTTATTTTGTCGCTTATGGCAATACCAGTATAAGTACTTTTTATCTTTCACTTTGCGTTAAAAAAGACTCGTGAAAAAACCTTTAAATTGTAATACAAATTTTAACGAAATTATTTTTGGATATTTTTTTTAATAAATTAAAAGAAATTCTAAATGGAATATTTTCTGTTTCTATAACTTTAAATTTTAGCCATAAAATATCGTCATGTATTTGTGGTTTTGTTTGTTTTGCTAAGAATTAAGTTGGTTTTTTTTTGTTTGTTTAAATAATATAAATATTGAAATGTTAAAGTTAATTAATTTTTCTTTTAATTTTAAGAGGCCTATATTAGGCCAAATTCTATTTTAAATTTTTTGTGTGTGGTTTTTTTTATGGGTTTTTAAGATTTCTTTTTTTTCTTTTTTTTTAAATCAAGTAACGCTTATAGCGTTCTATACTTAATTTTAAATAGTATATAGTTTTTCAATTGAAATTATATTCAAAAATTTTCAAATTTACTGGTCCATTGCTTCTTGGCTGGTATCATCTACTTCCATGCCAGATGGTTCTTCTTCAGTTTTTGGATCTGCTGCGATGGCAGGCGTTTGTTCATCTTCGGTAGCCATGGCAGTGGTAGTAGTGGTAGCAGTATTATCACCAGATGGAGGTTCGGCCATAACGACTTCTTCTACGGTTGGAGGGGCTTCTTCAATGGGGACATCTTCAACCATAGGTTGATCGTTAAGAGCTAATGTGGGTGGTGTCAAAGAGGAAGGTGTAGGTGGTGCAGTAGTGGCAGGGGCAGACGAGTCATCAGTCGATTTTGTTTCTTTTTCCGAAGTTTTTGCTTCAGAAATTACCGGTCTTTTTTCATCCTTTTCTTTTTCTTCTACTTCATCTTTTGTTGTTGTTTCTTTAGAGGAATCTATGGTCGTGGTGGCAGTGATTGCTGTTTTATTATCATCTTCAACTTTAGTTTCAGTTGTAGCTTCTTCTTTTTCTTTTACTTCTTCATCATTTTTTACAACTACTTCTTCTTTTGTTGCCGTTGTTTCATTTTCTGTTTTATTTTCTGCTTCTTCTTCGGGTTCGTTTTCAGTTTCTTTTTCTGTGGTTTTTATATCTTCACTGGGTTTATCATCTTTTTTTAAATCCTGTGATGTTTCATCTTCAGTCTTCTTTGTTTCTTCTTCTTTTTTATTCGAACAAGTAGAGATTTCTTCAGAGACCTTTTCAGTATCTACCTTTTCTTTTTCCGCCTCTTCTTCCATTTTCTCCTCCTTTTTCTTAGTTTCTTCCTTTTCCTTGTTTTCTTCTTTTTTCTCAGTTTCGTCTTTTTCCTTAGTATCTTGTTTTTCTTTAGTTTCTTCTTTTTCCTTCGTCTCAGCTTTTTTCTTTGTTTCTTTTTCCTTTGTTTCTTCTTTTTCCTTAGTTTCTTCTTTTGGTTCTTCTACCTTTTCCTTCTTTTCTGATATTTTTAAGCCTTTTGATTTAGCAGCAGTTTCTTTTTCTTCTTCGACTTTTTCTGTTTCCTTTGTTTCTGTTGTTTCCTTTTCTTTTGTTTTTTGTGGAATGTCTTTACTAAGCTCTTCTTTTTCTATGGATTTCTCAGTTTCTTTTGGTTCTTCTAATTTATTTTCATTTTGTTCTTTGTTTTCTTTATCACTTTCTTTAATTTTTTCTTGTTCTTCTTTGAGAGATTTTTCGGTGTCAAGCTTTTCTTCCCTTTCCTCTTTTTCTCCCTTTTCTAATTCTTGTTTTTCAACTACGGCAATTGTATCCTCTTTATCATTTTCTTCCATTTTATTTTCTTCCTCTTTAGGTACCTTATCGGTCTTATCATCTTTCTCACCTAGTTTTACTTCTTCATCTTTTTTACCATCTACTTCTTCCATAGGAGTATCATTTTCTTCTGCTGATTCTTTTGCGTTTTCTGCAACTTCTACTACTTGTTTGGCTGGTTCTTCCTCTTTAGCCACCTCTTTTTCTTGTTCTTTTTTCTCTACTTTCTCTTCGACATTTTCCTCTTCTTTTTTCGATTCTTTTACGTCTTTTTCTTTAACTTCTTTAGTTTTTTCTTCCAATTTTTCTCCCATTTCCACATCATCTGTTATTTTAGCTTCATCCTCCTTATCTTTCTCATTAGATTCTTTTTCCAAATCTTTTTTGGTGTCCTCTTCTTTTGATTGCTCTTTAACTTCCTTCTCCTCCACCTTCTTAATCTCCTCCGAAGTTATGTCTTTTTCCTCACATTCAGTTTTCTTTTCTTCTTCTTTTACTGCTATCTTTTCTTCGCCTTCACATTTCTTAATAGAATGTTTTTCTACCTTAGCTCCATCTTCGGGTAAATCTAATTTAGCCTTTTTAGGATTAGGCAAATTATCATCATCATTGGAGTGTGTATTTTTAGTTGTACTCTTTTCTTCCGGTTTAATCTCTTCTTTAGCGGCCTCAACTTCAGCTTTAGAAGCTGTACCATTACCGTTGGTATTTTCGGCATTATTAAATAAACCATCAGCTTCCATATCAATATCAACATTGACATCCAAAGATAGATCGCCATTGACTACAGAATCAAGGGAGTCACCATTTTCCGAGTCGGTTCTCTTACGTCCAGGCTCGACGGTACTGACTACTGAAAATAAGTGAAGGTGTGAGTAAACTAAACAAATAAATGTAATTTTAGAACAATAAGTATACATATTTTGATTTTAGTACATTTTTTTAATAATTACGACATGAGTTTTGTTAACTTTCCACGTAAGCATAGCTTCCCTCATTCTATTTTCAATTCTAATTGACTATGGAATGATTAGTTTATTAAATTACAATTTTACATATCGAATGAATTCTTAATTGGTCTCATTCGATTTAATTTTTGACGACTCAAACCGATTTCTAGGAATTGGTTAAATTAAAAAATCATACAAACTTATAATTTAACTGTGAATTCAAGTTTTTTTTTTATTTTTACTTGAAAGAAATCGTTAATTTTACTGTAGATTAGATCAGAAGGCATTACGCACCGCGACAAATATAGGTATTTTGTGCTGCAAGATTTACTGTAATAAAATACCATAATTTTTAACTCTACTATTTTCTTGAGCTTAAGGTTTGGTTTTTATTTATATGCTACACATTGAAGTAGCAAAATATCGAAAATAAAAAAACTTTTTATAAATAAAAACCAAACCTTAAGCTCAAGAAAATAGTAGAGTTAAAAATTGTAAAAGAAGGTTAAATAAACGAAAAGAATAATTTTTAATTTTACAAATTTTTTTTAAATCGAATGCTATTCCCAAATTGTTCAATCAAGTGAAACAAAAGCGAATGATCAATTGAATTCCCAAATTATCAATCAAATGAGGCACAAATTGTATGAATTCCTAATGACTGAATTCGATTGTTTCAATATGAATTCATTCGATATAAAATCGAAATCGATTGGTATTTTTAGGGAATCCATTTAAAATATAATTTATAATTCATTCTTTGATGGAATTCTACCCAATTTAACCAAAAAGCGTTTCTATTGTCAAAATTGCGTGTAAATTGCTGTTATTTCGGGTAAATTGAGTTCCCGCGGTAACGACGTCAAACAGACCTTATATTAGTCTTTGAGAACACTTTTAGTAAAATGCACAATTCAAAGTCAACAAATATTTTAGTACTAAATAAAAAATTTTTAAATAAATTAAACCATTTTTAGTAAAATTTTAAAAAATGAAATAATTTAAACCATTTTGACTATAATTTTCTTTTCTTTTAAAGAAAATTAATTTAGAAATGTTTTTTATTACAATCAGCAAATTTAGTTTTAAAGGACTTTCAGGTAAACGTACATTTTCAAAATGTCATGTTATTTTAGCAATGAAGAAATAGTTTTAAAATAAAGTACACAGTTTTTAATACATACACATATAAAAAATTCCAATTGCTTTTTTTTTTCATTTGAGAATTTTTACATCTTGTTTTAAAATAACTTACCAAGAATATTCTTCTCCAAAGCACGCATAAATTTATCAATACGGCTATATTGCTTGCGTGGATCAATCAAAAGTTCACATAAACGTTGAATAGTAAACGGAGCAGCATTAAAAAGTTCTAAACGTTCCAAAAGCGAAGATTTCATGCTCTCATAATTAAAAGGATCAACATTGGGATATTGAGGAATTTCTGAAAATGTATGGAAAAAAGTTAACATTAAATATTTTTTATAAATTTTCTTTATATTTTTGTGCGGTAGACATAAACACATTCCCCCTGATTATGTAAGGGGTTGGCGTATTTGGTAAAAACGCCTCCATACAAATCGAATTTTACAAAATCGAAATTAACAAAAAGTGAAATTTTCCTGGCGAATCTAATACAATTTTAGTAACATAAGTCTTTCTAGACTATTAAATATTGCAAAAATATTTGTTATAACAACTTTAGGTACTGTAAAAACTCCTAAAAACGTCTACGCTTACATAATCAGGGGGATTATTCCGTATGCGCGGTTCCACATACCCAATAATGTGTTTCTATACGCAAATATTAAAACCAGCAAAATTGTTAAAGCTCAGATTTATCGAAATCTATTTTTAACAGATTTTCTCTAGGTTTACTTTTTTGTGTTCAAAACATACAAAATAGAAAAAAAAACAAAGTACGAGATTTTCTCAGGCAACTATTTAAAAATTTCCAATAGGGACGGATAGATGATAAAATTTAACAAGTTCTATGGAAGATATCAATGAATTTTTTATTTAATTTGAATGGTTTAGTCTATCATCAAATAAAGACATCGTTGAGATGTCCAACAAACAGGCAAGAACCAAGTTTTACAAAGTACTTAGATGTGAAAAACTTCTTTAGAAACAGTCTTCGTGCTAAAGTTCTTTCTGCTCGTCGGGGCATTAAGAGCTTTTGGTCATTCTAGCTGAGTTGTGTATTTATTTATTTAATCAAAAAGTATCTAAATATTGGACACATTGTGATAGAAAAAGATTCAAAGCATATACATTTTTAGTCAGTAAAACATAAAAAAAAAATCTTAGATACTAAACAATTTTCAATATTAATTGCTTTTTTAATCACTTGGATTTAATAAATCCAAAAAGTAGTTCACAAAGTGCTCAGTAGATGGAGTTAGCTTTCACATATTTTAACAGAATTTTTCTATCCGAACTTCCTTCACTGTAATTTTTGGTAATAAATACAATGATGTAAGATTTTATTGTAACTTTGAATTATTTGTTATATTTTATATAAAACAGCAAGAAAGAGTCTCTCTTTTGAGTTTCATCACTTCAATTTATAATTCTATATCATTAGTATATTCCACTGCAATATTTGATATTCACCAATTGGATTTAATTAAACTAGTTACAGTAGAGTGAAAAATTGCCATTTCTATTTCAGCTATATAATTCTCCATGTCCTAGGTGGAAAATAAGTATTTGGTGAAGTGTAGTTTTTTTTCTAAACACATTTAATACAAAAATTTAAAGAAAAACTTTTTTTTTTTTGCTAGTTTTGCAATTTTTTTGCTTCTCTTTTAATTTTCATTCGTATTTTTCTGACATTAAATTAATAGGCTGTTTCATATATTTGCATTTTTATTGCTATGTGTAAACCCAGATAAATAAATCCAACTTTTTTTGGATTTAATAAATCCTGTTTTTGTATAAAAAATTCTAAATCCAGGTTATTAAAAAATGCGCTTATTGAAATATCAAGGAAAAGTTGTGAATCCCAAATAGTGCTTTTGACGCTAAATGTAGTGTTTTTTGATGTGTCAAACCCGAAAAGTTTCCATTTTGCACGTATCACCTTTAACACAAATTTATAAATATCTTAGTTATAGAACAAATTTTGGGGCCAGTTTTTTATAGTCAAAATAGGAACTACTTTTTCTAAAATTTATTTATTTAAGACAAAAGTCCATTTTTGCTCTGACTATAAAACAAGACCCTAAATTTTTATAAGTCGAATAATTTTGAAAAATTTGATATTAAATTTTTCATAACATTTTATGAAAAATTCCATTAATTCAATGAAAAGTTTCAATGGACGAATTCCAATGAATTGAAACTTGATTGGTTTTATGCAAAAATTCATTAATATCATGCAGATATTTTTCTCAGTGTATGTAAAAAATGATAAATTCTGTTTAAAGGCCCTAAAAGCTGTTTAGAGCTTTTTACCCGTTTTAAATAGAAATTTACGCGTTTTTAACCTTTTTTGTAACATTTTGCGCTCTTTACTGTGAAAAAGTTGGCATCTATGACTCCAACATTGTGAATCCGGCTTTAAGCCTCCATTTGTGAATGTGGCTACCATTATGTTAACAGCAACATTGACGTCAACTGCATGCGGTAACTGTTAAGATTTCGGTAAAGTCAAAATATTCGTTTTCGCTGTTACCGGCAAAAACCTCTGTTGACGTCAACAGCATTGATTGTTAGCAGAATATTTTTTCTCTCTATTTCGCATATTTCTCTTGCACAGTGGTTTCATTTTCCCATATTCCCAACTCTTCCAATCATTTTATTCGTTTTTTAACTAATATGTATAGATATATATTTGCAAACCAAAAAGTAAACGAAACAAAACTTAAATTTACTACAAAAACCAATTAAAATTGCCGGTAAATAAAATACGCACATAGACTAAAAAGAACCATAAACGATATTCCGTTTAAAAGAAAATGTATAGAATAGAGTCGCGTATAAACACACACATCACGTATTGAATACACAAAAACAAATACAAAGCACACATCAGTTAAAAAGGCTGGCAAATATTTAAGCTCCATGAATAATACAAATACAAAAATAATATAGAAGCTTAAAAAGAAAACACATTAAAAAATGTTTCTTTCATTTAGGGAGTTTATTTTTTTAATTTTTGTCTTCTTGCTGTTGTTTTTTTTTTCTTCGTGTGCTATTTTTAGAACCAGAATTAATGTGAATGAATTTTTTTGTGCGATAGCAGCAGAAAGAATAAAATAAGCGAAAAATGTCGGTAGGTTTGCAGAAAATAAAAATAAAATAAAGGGCGATAATTTTTTGAAAGTACATTTTTTAAAAACTAAAATTAACATGCTGTTTCCAAATTGAAATCTTTCATTAGGGGAACGTAAAAATAGATTATTAGTCAGTTTCCTATCCTTTAACAAAAGTTAACATTATGAAGTGTTTCCAAGGTTACTTCTTTTGCCTTTGAAAATATGTTATGTTTACCAAAATCGGAAAAATAAGTCTAGTTTATTGAACTCTTTCTCAGAGTTGAAATTATTTTTAGCAACAAAATTCTTGCCTAGACGGCTGATTTTAAATAAGGCTCGCCGGATTTAATGAGTTTTCTTCACATATACCTATATTTTTTTTTTTTTAATAATTTTGTAAAAAATTCTGAATTTTAGGGCTTTACACTCTAGAAAGGCCGCAGACTTTTCAGCAATACCCACAGAAACTAAATCGAAATATCAGGCGGTTTTCATCGCCTCTTTCGAACATTGACAATTTGTATCGAAAATGTTAGCCTTTGCAGACATGTGTAATTCTTATGGCTGAATTTTCGATACAAATTAAGAAGAGAGTGACTTAACAGGGGTTGGGAGAGTTGGTATCTCTTTTAAATTATATGCTCGTTGATATAACTCCCGTACTCAAAATGAAAAGTTAGTAGCTTCTTATACATCGCACACAACGAGCTGTTAACTAGAATGTTTTTTAGGCCTAGCAGCTAGTTAGAATAGAGTTTGTTCAAAATGATTTCTTAGCACACCGATTAAGGCCAACCCTGTGTTGGAAAATACAAGGCTTTTTTATTATTGTGAATGGAATTTTTTGTTTTTTTGGCGTTTAATAACAGAACATTAGAAGGAATTTAGCAACAATACTTGAATGAATTTAACATCAGTATTATTTTTTATTTTTTTATTTTTTTTTTTTTATAAAAGAAGCAACATTCAGGAAATTCTTTCTATTAATTAACGTGTTGCTTCCTTTAGAAAGGGGATAGAGAAGAAGTAAAAGGTGGTGAAAGATGAAGGGCTTCAAATATGGCAACACTGTAATTGCGCGAGATGTTGAATTTTTTTTTAGAACAGTTGTTGCGCGCCATCTGACGGTGAGTTGGCGAATTTTGTTGAAGCTTTTTAATTCATAGCCCTGTTATATTATTTTACTTCGGTGGGGTTAAGTGCTATGGGAACACCGAAGGAGGACGCTGGGATATGTATGAGGGATAGAAAAAACTCATACATATTACTATTTTTCATAAATTGATGTTGCCTTGGTTGGGGCTCGAACCCGCAACCTCACGTGTAACAGTCCAACGTGCTAACCATTACACCATTAAAACTCATGATAACTCTATGCTAAATTTTCATTATGAATACCGCTGTTAGTGTTTGTGCCCTCTTTTAGGTAGGGTTTATTAATTTTGTCGTTCCTATGACGTACATTAGTGGACTATTGGGAAAATAATTTATTTTTTCGAAACAAAAATGTATTTGGGCCACAGGGCTTGGTTTTTAAATGTTTTTTTGAAATAAAATAAATAAATAAATTCTTTCAAGAGACTGTTTTTTTTTTTTGCAGAATTCGACATTTTTTCTCTATCGTAAAAAAAGTCATATTTTTTGGACAGTAAGTTTAGTTAGAAAGAGCTAAAAGAGTTGTCCTAAAATGCATATAAGTTCCACTTTTCAATTTTCCTCAATCAATTAAAGGAGTTCTCCCAGGTAGAAACCGCCAACGTTACAACAAAAATTGTACTGGGAGATCACTGTTTTTTCCGAAATACCGGTACTACTTAAAACGTTCTTTGCCAGTAGTGTTTTCTGAAAATTAACGAGCTTTCTTAATTTATTAAAATAAAAAAATTACATTTTTTGTGCTGTCACTTAAGACGATTTTCGTTTTTTGAAAAATGCGAAATTGAGCGAAAAAGCACCACAACTTCAATATATATTATTCAAACTTGTAAGCTTTGCTACTTATACCAAATATATTCATTTTACCAAATTTCAGAAAAATCCGTCCATTAGTTTTCTTTCAAGTTAAGGCGATGTCCTTTAAAGGTATCCTTATGGAATCCTGTGTGTCCTTGGACCAAATCAATGAATTTTTTGAATAGCCTAAGATTCAGTCTTACTTTGTGGTCATTATTAATCGTTTTAGTCAATTTAAATATGTTTTTAAGATTTTTGAAAATTTTGGTTGTTTTAAAATATTTAATTTTTTAAATTTTAAGAAATTTCATTTTTGACACTTTCTCGCATCCAAACCGTGCAGCACTGTATACAAAAAATTTCTTTACAAAAAAATTTATAAATTTAGTTTTCTGTTAAAAAAACATAATTTCTTATTATAAAATACTCGTTTGGCGCATTTCTGGTAAATTTAATGTACCCCGCCTGGAGGCGGGCTTGCCGGTTAGAAGGTTAATGTACTGATATAATACAAAAAAAAAAAAAAATTCCAAGCCTGCGCCAACGTTGGCAAATAACTACGTCCCAGCGTTTGTTTATTTACGGTGGGTCTCATAATGTAGGTTTAACTTTAACTTAACTATAAACAAAAGAAAATGTCAAAAAAATGTACACAAAACAACAACAAATTTTTGGCTTAACTATTAACTAAGCTTAAACCTGCAATGAGACCCACCGTTATAAAATACCCAGGTAGAAAAATAGAAACGGCACAATGTCGGTCCGGTATTGTAGACGGTAGTACATGTACTGGCAATGCGTCGGATTTTCAACTTCACTGTACTAGCATGTTGTCGAAATGATAACACCAATAAACGCTTGGCCGTAATTATTTCGCAACGTTGGCGCAGGCTTGGGATTTAATTTTTTTGGTATTATCCCAGTACATTTAATAACAAATTTAGTAGTTTGCTAGTACTTTACTGTCCTTTTAGTGTACATCACAGATTTTTAATGTATTCTTTCGAAACTTCACAAGAAATATATTAACAATTATAATTGTGTAATATACAGTGGTGGAAAATTTAATAGGAACGATTCAAGTTTTTTCTAATTTTTTTTTCGTTGCCTTTATTTTTAAAAATCAAAATAGTGGTTAAATTCGCCCCGGGAGGAAAATATGTAGTTTAGAATATTGTGCAGAATTTTAACATAATGTCTGTTTCCTTATTTAGTCACTTGTTTTAAGTGGGCGTGGCTTTTAATGAAAAATGAGCGATATCGACCTGTTGTCAAATTACAGAGTAAAATTTAGCGGGTACTGATCGGATCTATACAAACTGTATATTTTTGTAAATCCTACAAAATTTCCTTGACTTCTGCATTATTTTTATCTAGAAATAGTCGCCAGACTTGAAATGACAGTACCTTAAACATAAAACAAATTTTCTTTATTTTTAGCGATTTTATAATAAAGTTAACCACACTGAATTTTTAATAGGAAATGCTTTATACTTAACATAGAAAAAAACTTGACTATTTTGTTTTATCGTAGCAATTATAGCATAAAACTATTCGCTTTAAAATTTCAGTGTTGTTAACTTTATTTTAAAATTGCTAAAAACAAAGAAACTTTTTTTCATGTTTAAGACACTGTAATTTTAAGTCTGGCGACCATTTCTGGATATAAATAATGCAGAAGTTAAGGAAATTTTGTAGAATTTCCAAAAATATACAGTTTGTACAGATCCGATCAGTACTCGCTAAATTTTACTCTGTAATTAGATAACGGGTCGATATCGCTAATTTTTCATTGAAAGCCAAACCCACTTAAAACAAGTGACAAAATAAAAAACAGACATTATGTTAAAATTCTGCACAATATTCTAAACTACATATTTGCCTCCCGGGGCGAATTTAGCCACTATTTTGATTTTTACAAATAAAGGCAACGAAAAAAAAATTTGAAAAAACTTGAATCGTTCCTATTAAATTTTCCATCACTGTATTTTACATACGTCAAAATTTATAAAATTTTTAATTTTAATAAATAAAAAAGCTCATTAATTTTCAGAAAACAGTACTGGCAAAGCACGTTTTCAGTAGTATCGGCATTTCGTAAAAAATAGTGTTCTCCCAGTACAATTTTTGTTCTAACGTCGACAATTTCTACCTGGGTAGTTTCATAAACTAAGCCCCATGGCCAAATACGGTTTTTAGACTACTAAATAACATTTTACAACAATTATTGTTTATTGGTGTTATCATTTCGACAACATGCCAGTGCAGTGAAAGTTGAAAATCCGACCCATTGCCAGTACATGCACTACCGTCTCCAATACCGGGCCGATATTGTGCTGTTTCTATTTTTCTACATGGGTGTATTCGCACTAATGGAATAATTTACGTTGCAGATTGCTTTGGAGGAACAAAATTATAAGTTTTAAAATTCTTATCCATTTTTTGTAAGTTTTATAAAGAAAACTTCCATACATAGCAATATAAAATGATTATTTAGAAAAACCGGTTATTCGAACAGGTTTTGAATTAATAAAACTGAAGCAGGTTTTTCAAAAAGGCGGGTTTTAGAAGTATTCGAAAACTGGTATTTCAAATAGGTCGAATACTTGACAATTCTAATTAGGACACGTATACACATATGGTCAAAATAATAAGTACATCCTAAAATTGTTTTTAATGGTTCGCAGCCAAATATTTTTTTTTTTAATTAAAAGAAAAAACAAGTGCAATTTTGTTTATTTAATCCATTTGTATTTTTTAAAATAATGAAAAAACAAAATTTTAATTGAATCAAAATATGAAAAACGTATAATTTTTTTTTAATTTTTGCAAATTAAAAAATGCTATTAAAAATTAACCCCTAAATTCATAAACGCTTTGTAAAATTATAGGAGGTTTATTGAACAAATTTTGTATAAAAATGACGTTTTGTAAACCTGCTATGACTTTACAAAGCACTTATGAATTGAGGTGCAAAAATATACACAAATATTCATTTAAAAGCATAAAATATGCATTAAAAAACCAGCAAAATTGCATTTAAGTCAAAATATGCAAAAACATGCATTTTTGTCAAAATATGCAACAACAAATGGATGCCATTATGTTTTGGTTTGATGATTGGGATGAATATTTACTCCATATTATTTTTGAACTATTGAGAAAAAACATGCATTTGCATGGAATTCCTTCTTTGCCCTACTAATTTTTTTAAAACTTACTTTCTTTCCATTTTCCGAAGAAACAAGTTTTTGTTTTTTACATTTTAACTTATAAGCTCTGTTCCACGTACGTTACAGCGGCTAGTGTCCAAACGATTTTAATCGACTTAAATTCACAATCTGCTACACTTAAATTCACAATTCTGCTATATTAACCAAAACAATCCGAAATAGCCGAAACAATAATTTTCAATAAGGAAGCGATGTTAAGCTGTTTTGAGTTACCAGGATAAATTATTGATTAAAATGTCTTTTCCCTACTACTACTTTTTGGAGCCTAATTAAAATATAATGGCTTTAGCAGATGATAGGCATCATCCCAAAACAAAAAGTGCCTTCGATCGGACACTAACAGCGGGTACCAAAAAGCGGTTCTATTGTCAAAATTGTGTGTAAATTATTGTTTCGGGTAATTTAGCCTTCAGCAGTAATAGTGATATAAACTTAACCTTAATTAACCACTGTGAAAAGTACTTTTATTTTGCTCTCATTTTTTTGTAACATAAGAGCGAAAAACCCCAATTTCGTTATTGCAAAACACCAATGCAAAAGAAGAACAAAGGAATAAAAAATATGAAATTGAAAATAAAATGTGTTTTTTTTGCGAAATGAGCGTAACGCCCTATTTAGACAGAATATAAAATTATTAATTTTTTAATATACAAATTATTTTTTAAGCAAACGCAAAGAGAAAGTATGAAAAAGAAATATATTAATTCAGGAGCCAAAAAAAAAATTGCGTTATACTAAATTAAAAAAAAAGCCGGTTGAACCAGACTTTTGGGTTTAATGATAAGAAAAAAAATGTATTTATACATGTGATTTTTTTTCAACTTACCATCTATACGAGGGGTGGTATCATGAAAATTTTTAATAACATTAAGCAATTTTTCACGGAACAAATATTTTAATGAAGCCCATTTGAAGACGGTATCACCAGTTTTGGCAACATAACCTAAGTATTCATCTAATTCCTTGGGTATCTCTTTTTGCTTAAGACGAGTAAAACGATCCAAAATTTGCATAACTTCTTCAGCATTTTCCATGGTGACCATATTTTTAAATTCAATTACTGATACTGGAAGAAACTAAACTTTTTCCTTTAAAAAAGTTGTGAAAATAACTTTTTGCAAAAAAAAAAAAGACAGTCGTATTTTAGTATAGACACACACGTAGTAGCCGACTTTTTTGTTTTAATTGTTGTAGTGTAGTCGCTTTTCCTCCTGCAAGTTTTAAATCGTCTAGTCTCGTCTGGTTTTATGTTGTTGTTGTTGCTGCAAAAAAAAAATGTACACGAAGTCCGTTTGTTGTAGATGCAAAAATATATATGTACATATATAAAAAATTTACACTTTTTTCAGACTGGTTGCCGAAGTTGTCCACACACCAATTCGACAATTTCACAAACGAAAAAATGCAGATTACCAAAAAATATTTCCGGCAAAATGAGAGCTGGACAATGACCGACCGGCTTTCTCAATATCCACAAAACACACTCACAGCCACTCAGTTATTTGCTTAAAGCACAATAAACGCTTTTTTATTGAAATATTTAACAGAAGGATCGTTGTGTATTTTTTCCAATTTTTAACAACGATGTGTGCGTTTCCAACTGAAATCTAAACTTCTATCCGAGATGAGATGCAGCTTCAACAAAGTTGAAAAGTTGACTGAATAAAATTCATAAATTTTAGCACTCAGCTGTAGAGACGTCGACGCAAACAGCATTTAAAACCAGCAAGATTTAAATAACAAGCAGCAGATATTAGTTAACATTTTAGGCACAATAGAATTTTAGGATTAACAGTGGCCCACTGTTAATGAAAAACTAAAAACCTTAAAAAAAATTTTGTTGTCAAGCGGCCACTTGAAGAAATATTTGCAAAACTTCCTTCCATCTTAAACTTGGAACAGGTAAAAATTCTAAATACTAAACGAAATTAGTTTTAACTTCAATTTTAAAACAAATCGTTACGCGTGTGTCTTGTTTTACGTGAAAGCTTTTTTTCCTTTCATCTAAATTCTTTATACCCACCTGCTTTTTTCACTGGTAAGTAAAAAACCTTTTTACCAGATAATAGCAACGTTTTCCGTCTGTAAAAAATTGTTACAAAAACGTTTTAAATTTGTTTTTAGTTACTAGCAAACAGCTTGACTTTTTTTTGCACAATTTCTAAAAATTCAGTGGCAAAATGTTGGCGTCTCTTTGTGAAAACACAGCTGTCAAAATTTTAATTTCGCAAATGGCCAACTGTCAAGCTGACATTCTCTGTTACCGCCACTGTTGCCAACTCGTCGCTTTTCACACTTTTCCAACGCTTTTTACCTATACTGAGATTTCGGTATAAAGATGATATCCACCACTCCGAAAAAACAATGAAGAAAAGCAATATGCAATTCTCTAAAAATTTAAAATCTATGTTTTTCTAAATTGTTCACAGTGTGGATATCGAAATCCCGAAATTTCGATGCAAGTGTAAATGCAACTTTAAGCTGCGATAGCTGCGTTTGTGCGGTATTCCTATCAATGATATCTCGAACAATTTTGACAGTAGAAAGCCGGAATACGTTAAAAAACTATCAAAATCGTTCTTGATAACACTGATAGAGAGTCACACAAACACAGCTATGAAGAAAACCATTATAGACGTTAAATTTTTAGAGAACGTATTCACTAAGACATATCTACACGAAAGAAAAAATTGCTAGAGATAGAGCAAAAACACCTCCAAATAGCTTAAATCATTCACAATAGAGCTAATTAGAGGTGTTTTTTGCTCTATCTCTAGAAGTTTTCTCTCTCGTGTAGATGTGCCTTTAAAAAGCCCACATAGATACCTCTATTTTCAAAATTGACCATTTATGTGCTTTTCAGCGTGGTGAATATCGAAATCTTAGGATTTCGATGCAGGTGTAAACGCAACTTTAGGTGCAGTGTGGTGGTTTTACTATGACGCAGCATTGTAAAGGAGCCTACAGACGATCAAGCATGCTGTTCAGCTTGGCTTGATGATTCCGTGTATTTGTTTTTGTAATTTCCATCAAACAAGGCATTACATGATCAAATTCTGTACGTGTTGGACAGCATGCTCGACCGTCTATAGGCCGCATAAGACTTCTAAAGCGGCGAATACATTAAGGAACATTGAGTAGGGAATAAAAAATATCAAAAAATTTTGTAAACACGAATTGCAACGAATGTCAACATGATTATTAGCATACACAAATCAACATTCGTAAAAAAATTGCCTATTTTTCACGAATGTTCCTTAGTGTATTCCCCGCTTAAGATCATCAGGATTACTGCATGTTAAGGCTTTAAGCTATTTAGAGGTGTTTTTTGCTCTATCTCTAGCAATTTTCTCTCTCGTGTAGATGTGCCTTTAGTGTTTATATTGAGCGTATTCACATTTTAAGTGCTACCGTGCTTTCGTTGTGAAATAGCATGATTTTTTAAGTTTAACCAATAGAAAATTGTCAAATTTACGACAAATGCTAATTTAGTACTTAATATAATACGAACTGTGAATTTCGTCATTATTTCTTAAGAATATTTATTAAAAAAAATTATTTAGTTTTTAATGAATTATAATTTTTTAAAAAAATATTATTTTAATAGAAAGAGGAGAATACACGAAGGAACATTGAGTGGGGAACAAAAAATTTCAAAAATTTTGTAAACGCACACACATTCACAAAAAATGGGCATTTTTTCACGAATGTTCCCTCATGTATTCTCCGCTTAATGGAGCATTTTTTATTTACAAAAAGGAGCAGTTTATTGAACCTGCAACAGCTGTTTCCATTTAACGATGTAAACATCATTTCGTAGTATTTTTAATTTGATTTGTCAGATTTAAATTCAGATAATGTAGACCCCGCTTAAACAAAATCTTCGATTTATTTACATAAATATCTCCATAAGGCTTTGTAAATTTTACTTTATTTTTGAAAATGATGTACTTTTTTTTCTGTGTGTAGTGCTTTTATTTAAACTTCGCTTTGTGCAAAAGGATCAAAAACGCTAAAACCGACAACACTGTTTAACCATATGTTTTAGCATCCATTGTAGTTTTTGTTTTCGACAATTTTTAGTATTGTAATTATAGCAAGTGTTTTGTAAAAAGTTTTTAATACTCTTATTAAAGTACAAATTTATATAAATAATATATTTAATTATTTAAAACAGTTGAAATAGCACTTTTGAATCTAAAAAATGATGGAGGAAAAGGCCACTAATAATCTATTATCGCCACCCCTAATTAGCAGCAACATCAACTCTATATCCGTACCCGTTACAAGTCCACAGAAATTATCAAGTTCCGGTTCCGCCACAGGAAATCCACGTAACAAATGTGCTTTAAAACCAGGTCACTCATTAATGGACTGGATTCGATTGGGAAACTCAGGCGTGGATTTATCAGGCACACGAGGACGTAATATACCAGTTTCATTAGAAGAATTGGCTAAACACAATACCAGAGAAGATGCTTGGATGGCTATACGTGGTGTAGTATATAATGTAAGTAGATATATGGACTTTCATCCGGGTGGTGTAGAAGAGCTTATGCGTGGGGTTGGTAAAGATGCTACCAAATTATTTAATGAGGTTCATGCGTGGGTTAATTATCAACAATTATTAAATAAATGTCGTATTGGACCACTGAAAAATTCTATTAAATTACCATCGCTTATTGAAGAATCAATAAAAACTGAACCATTTGCAAAACCACCAAGACCTCCACAACATATAATTCCACGTTTAGACTGGATACAAAAACGTAATGCTGTGACTTTATACTTTTATACAAAACAATTTTGTAATCCGGGTGCTTTAATACGACAAAGCCTCAATCAACCAGACAAACATATAGAAATATGGATATTAATTGATCTTTACTTACATAAATACGATTTTGAATTAGAAGGTCGTATAAAATGGCCACCTAAAAACATGCAAATATCCACAGAAAGTGGCAAAATTGAAATACATTTTGAAAAACATGCTGATCAATTAGAATTATGGACTAATTTGGGTAAACAAGAGATAGCAAAAGTATTGACCCATACCGTGGGAGAAGAAATGTTAATTGATTTTGCTATATCCTATCGAAAACAATTTAATGATGATTCTTATATTATAAAACTTAAAAATGAAAATGTTTTCTATATTCCACCAGCAGGTTATCACCTGACATTGGAAGGATTTATAAACGAAAACAAAATAAGTAAGAGTTATACACCCATACCCGAAAAATATTTGGAAAATGTTGATAACAATGTACTTGACTATACCTCATTAAATCTAAATTTTCTAATCAAACAGTATTTGCATGCAAATAGTTTTTCTCGGTATTTATGTCAATTACCTGAAGATGAAGTATTAAAAGTTTCTATACCAAAGGGTAATATAAAAATATCTACCTTAACCCGCCATAGAAATATATGTTTCCTAGCAGCTGGCAGTGGTTTAACGCCTTTTCTTAGTTTAATCGATCATTTATTGAAAAGAAACACAAATCGTTTAGAACTTTTAAAATTACTATATTTCAATAAAACTTCTAATGATATATGGTGTAATGAAGTTTTATCAAATCTTGCTTCCAAAGACGCTAGATTTGAGTTTATTAATATTTTATCAAATCCTTGTGAATCTTGGAATGGTCTGAAAGGTCGTGTATCTGATGAATTACTTTCGCCTATAGTCAGCAAATCTTCCAGTGATAAAGTTACCTTTATAGCAGCATGCGGTCCGTCGGGATTTAATCAAAGTGTGGAAGATATTTTAATTAAATTTGAATTTCCTAAAGAAAATTTATATATTTTTTAATAGTTAATTGTTGTATATTTTTTAAGTTTTAATTTTTTTTATATAAATAAAAGTTTATTGTGTGCATAAAATTTCATAATCGTTATTTTTTCAAAATAATTAAATTTTTAATATTACAAAATATTACTTTTTACAGTTATTAAACTTTTCAAATTCCAGTTTTCATTTCATTTCTTTATTTTGATTCTTTGCCTGTATATATTACAATAAGATAGGCTAAAGCATTCCCCAATAGAAAGATTTCAGATATACAGGCCCAAAATAGTCCTTCCGTCTAGCTTCCCTCCCTACGTGTATAACTTCTGGGATGTTGCTCAAAAAGGTACCATATAAGGCAGGTCTGGCAAAACTATGACACGCGTGTCATTAGTGGCACGCGAGTGCATTTTAGGTGGCACGGGACATTTTGTTGGATTTTTTCAAAAAAAATTTAAATATTACCAGACCAGCAAAAAATTCAGTTAAAAGTTAAATTTCGCTCCAAAAATGTGAGATTTAACTCCATAATGGTGAAATTTTTCATAGAGCTTGTAAATCGTCTTTTAAAATGAGTAAAACTCTGTATTGCCACCATTTTTTGTTTAAAGAAATATGGTTAATACAGAACTCTCAAATTCGATTAACAGAAAGTTCTGGGAAAATTTCTCAAATTCTAGATTGAAAGAAGTTTAAACGTTTCAATGAGAAAATGCCTCATAATCGGAGAAATAAAAAGTACCAGAAAATTGACCAAAAATGGAAAGCAACTTGTAATAAAGTTGGATCTAAAAAATTAATTTTTTTAAAGGGAAAATAGGTGTTATGAAATAAACCTACCTTTATATCAACAAAAATTATCCGAAAAATGGTATTAACTCAAAAAATAGATTTTTTTTGTAATAATTGCAAAAATTTAAAAGAAACACAATGTAAATATATTTTCAAATGAAATTTGCTTACTATGATGTATTCGGATTTTCAAATTCTCTTGAAATGTAACCACAAACAGTTTTTCACCTTTACTGAAAATTTTAAAATTTTGAGTTAATACCCTCTTGTTGATTAAGTGCGAATTGTTTTTTGTCGGAGTAACTTTGGTAAAAAGAGACACAAGTACATTCTTGAGCGCTCTCATTTTCAATTCAATTCTTTATTGATATAACCGAACCCAGTGGGCCATATATGGTTAAAAAATACTGCATTAAATAATAAGCCTATTTTTTAATCACCGGATTTATTTTAATTTGTTAAAAAATCCAAATTTTCTTTTCAAATTTAAAAAATTTTATATTTTTATTCAAATCTTACACTTATTCGCTAATATATCGTGAAAGAAAAAATTTAAATTTTGCGAAAATACAATTTCTAGAATTAAATTAAGCTAAATCCAAAACGGATTTATTTATTTTATTAATCCATTTTGGATTAAGCTTAATTCAATTCCTGTATTTACATTTCTACAAAATTTAATGATTTTTTTCACATTATATTATCGAATAAGTGTTAGATTTTGATAAAAATATTAAATTTTGAAAATTAAAAATCAAAATGTGGATTTATTAACAAAATAATATAAATCCGAAAATAAATCCAGTGATTAAAAAAACGGTCAATACTATAAATTAGATTAAAATAGTTAACTAAAAATAAATAAATTAATTAATGTTTCTATATAAAAAACAATTGATGCATCTCCAAAAATTCAACAATCATAATAATTATAATAAAATTTAATAAAAACTAAAAAAATATACAATAGCTAACGGCACTGTTAAAATAATGAATAAATAGAATCTCAATTATAGCAGTGAAATCACAATAAAAAATGTTACCCAAATTTTGAGTGAGAACGCTTTGTGGTAAGATTGGGATCACAGATTAATACCAGATGTGAAACTAATGACAGGTGTCAAAAAGTATTCTCGAACCGTATGGTTTTGTTTACATGGAAGTCAAGTCAAGAGGGAGATAACAATATAAAATCTCCATACATTTTGCATTGCGCATTTTTTGTATATATCTGTCTCTTTTTAGATTATTGTGCTTTATCTTTTGTTTTTCTTAAATTTTTGCGTTTTGTTTTGCTCATTTTCTGTCGGCCATATTGCCCAAATCAGCTGATTCATATCTGGTATAATTTGTGATTGGGATACTTACATTTATATCGTTTATTTATTTTTGAATTATAGCAAAATGACTATATGTCGTTTGATTTTTTAATGACCTAGAAATCAGTGACGGTCCGTGAAGTTGTCAAAATGTGCTGCGATTTTTTAAGTAAACAAAATTACGTCTATAATTTGTGTATTTTCAGTACGTAACATCTTTTAATGATAGGCATATATTATATTTAATTAATTTTGTATATATATATATATTAGAGCGGGTCGATTTGTGGGGAGTGAAAAAATTCACCAATTTCCCTGAGATTTCCGTATTCTATGGGTTATTCCATGAAAATTTGCCGAAGGAACCATACCTCTATCGTTAAAATCGAGTCCCCTACTTTTTGTTGGTAGATTTTTTCCCAAATTGACGTTCGTATGAAATATTACCTTCACGTTCACATCCATAACTCAAAAACTATCGATCGGGTTTAATCGCCAGTAGGCGCGTTGGAAAGGTGAGCTCATTTTGATCAATTTACAAAAAAAAATCTCCAACATTGGTCCAACGGTTCAAAAGTTACGGGCATTTTTGTCCAAATTTTGGAGCATTTTTCCATTTTTTTCATGATTTTGTCCAAGAATATTACTTTCATGGCCATTTTTTTGGCTCAATCCATTATTTTATTCAATTTACAATTCAAAACGAAGAGTTTAAGCCCAAATTTATCGAATTCGGTTGATTAATTCATGCGATATTGCTAAAACAAAATAACACATAAAACCAAATTTTTGTTTTTTTTTCCCTTTTTATTTTTTTTTGTACAAAAATTCAAATTAAGAGATAATAAAGTATCTATCAACCTATTATCAAAAAAAATATTCAGTTTGAGTGTAGTAAAAGACAAAATGTGAAAAACACCATTATTTTTTCTGAAAGTCTTGTTTGCTTTCAAGTCTGGGTGTTTTCGTACGGCTCTCTAATGTCGTCGCCATAGCGCCTTCTACATTCTTTCCTGCAACTCGTTTAGTAGTGGCAGCCAGCAATTGGACATGTCTTTCCGTTCCTTGAATGTGTAAAGGAATTTGTGGATCATCGAACGGTGGCACTTCGTAATTTAAATATCCCTCCAAATGTTCATACGAATAACTTTGCGTAAACGGTGGTTCGAATAAAATGGTATCGTCATTTAAATCAATCATATTTGTATATTCCGTACAATTAAAGTTTATAAGAGATTTTTTATAAACTCTAAGTTCCGTTGGGTCGACAATATCTCTTCGGTAATGTAAAATCTTCTTTATAGCAATGTTTCGTTTTTCCATTCTATCATCAAATAACATAGATAGCAAGATATTTTCTGAGTGTGCAAAATATGGATTATCTTCAATTACTGTATTTACAACTCCAAGTAAATTCGGTGGTAAAAATCGTGTCCAAGTAATAAATTTAAAAAGTAATGTACTACCGTATGCGGCAGAGCTATAATACTTAACATTGAAATACATTGGCGTGTATACTTTTATTATATAGTTAGCCAGAATTTTTAAATTTTCAGTTGGATTATTAGTTGTCACATACAACCGTAATAATCTATTGGCTCGTTAAAGTGCAGAAGACACACAAACCAGTGCAGTGGTCTCTTTAACTGTTTTTCGAATAGTCGCAAAATTCCACCGTGTACGCCAGTATTTGTTGGTTCACCATCAGCGCATATGGCAATTAATGAATCTAGAGACAATTGTTTTTCTTGGAAGAATTCGATCAATTTGTTGACTTTGCTTGCCGCAGTTTCACTTTCTAGTTTTGTGTAGCCTATCAATTGAGATTTTGGTTCCCACAAAACAACTAGATGAGGTTCTTTAACCATCCTTGGATGCAATTTCTCATCAATTTTTTCTACAGTTAGAGCATCATTTTTCCTGCCGTCGAATGAAAATGATATCAAATTCGAGCCATCATACCGCTTACGAAGTGCGTCTTGTCTCCATTTTTCTCTTTCTCTACGAAGTTTACTTTTATCCATGATGACAAGATTGTCATGACCATCTTTTACGCCCAGGTCTTCCATCAGAGCTGTTGCCAATGCTGATCCCATCCTATCATGCACACCAAATCTGTCACACATCATTGCATAGTTTTTAGTATTGTATCTGGGAGTGTATGTTTGTGGTGGTAGAACTAATTCTGAACCTCCTCTCACATCAACTTCCATTTCGTCATAATGTGGTTCGTATGTAGGATCGTTGCTCACTGAGATTGTTGGTATAGCCGTTGGTATCGTCTCTTCACATCCATTATCGTGTTCCGGTATCGTTTGTATTCTGTCATTATATTGATCGCGCATGAAATCTTAAGTTTTCTGGGATAGATCCACATGAGCAGTCGTTTTCTTTCAAGTTGCATTTACATTTTCCAATGTTGAATAATTGGTTTGTTGATTCTACGAATTTTTTGAATTCTGTTGCTCGTTTTACTCGTTGTTTATCTGCATTACTATATGCGTCAAGCATATTATTCAATTTTCTAATGATGCTACCTTTGAGTATAAGTTCAATATTAAGTTGATTCCAAATTTCTAACAATCTGTCTGCTACTTGGGTAGTAAATCTTTTATACGAAAACATTTTGCTTTGGGCTTTTGAACGTTCGGCCAAGAAAAAATAGAACTCCAATATATCTCGTTTAGTTGACAGATTAATATCAGGTAATTCACAGGCCACGCCAAAAGAAAAAACATCATGAGAGACCAAATGTTGCAAACTACTGCGTTGGGTATCTGTTGGATTTTGCGATGAACCAGGCTCTGAATCCATTTTTTAAACCGTCACTAAAAGAATTAAATATTGTTACGATTATCCTTTTATAATCGCTGTTAAAATATTGTTAAAATAATAAGTCCTTGATTTAATAAGTCCTTGAAATTGATTTACTTTAACTTTATTTAAACACAAAATTTATTAAAGTAAACACAATTAAGTAGTGTTGCCAGAAGTGTCTAGATGGTGCTGGTTACATCATTATAGAAACAGTGTTATAGGAAAAAGTTATTTCTTATGTCCCTTATGGAAAAATGCTCCAAAATTTGGACAAAAATGCCCGTAACTTTTGAACCGTTGGACCAATGTTGGAGATTTTTTTTGTAAATTGATCAAAATGAGCTTTCCAACGCGCCTACTGTATAGTTTTTGAGTTATGGATGTGAACGTGTAGGTAATATTTCATACGAACGTCAATTTGGGAAAAAATCTACCAACAAAAAGTAGGGGACTCGATTTGTTGGTAGATAGAGGTATGGTTCCTTTGGCAAATTTTCATGGAATAACCCATAGAATACGGAAATCGTAGGGAAATTGATGAAAAATAAATCGACCCGCCCTAATATATATATATATATATATATATAAGTGACCGGTCCTTGGAAAAAATCCATTATATACGTAATTTTTACATTTTAAAAAAGGTCAGCACACCTTTGACAACTTCACGGACCGTCACAGCTAGAAATATAATTAAAATTTATATCCCTTCTACAAAGGAATGTTTTTTAACTAAAAACTCAAACAACTTACAAATCTTGATTGGAGAAGTTCCCCAGAGTGTAAGTTTATTGTCATAAAAAAATCATATGTCTCAAAAACCTTAAGGCTCCATTAGTCTGGTAGTATCGTAAAGTATCGTGTCAGCTGTTTACTTTTAACCATTTGCGGACTTAGGCCGGTCTGGGGTGGGCTAAGCCCACCCTAGACTGATTTTTGCCCACCCCAGAATTTAAAAAAAATCTACCTACAATTTTTTTATCTATGGCAAAAAGTATCACAATATTACTTTTTTTAATATCAATTAATCCTGTGGTTTGGGAAAATGCCTACTGGTTTCAGATAATTTGTTTAAAATTGAATATAAAGGCACATCTACACGAGAGAGAAAACTACTAGAGATAGAGCAAAATACACCTCTAAAAAGCTAAAATCATTCACAATAGAGCTAATTAGACGTGTTTTTTGCTCTATCTCTAGCAGTTTTCTCTCTCGTGTAGATGAGCCTTAAGAGTTTTTCTTTAAGAAAAATTATTAGAATCGCAAAGTTGTTCAATAATAGAAAAATAACGCAGAATCTTTTTTGGTGAGTTAAATAATAGCTTGGAATACATTCCTTGTACGATGTTTTCTTCAGAGAAATAGATGCACTATTCAGAGTTTTGTATAAAAACATGGCGATTTTGATAGGATTATTTAATTTTGAAAATTATTTAATTTTATTAGAAGACAAGGAATCATTTTTAAGTTTTTTTTTTGTGTGAAAAAATTCTATGCATAAAGCACCGTAAGTTGATTTTCATGTGGAAAATTTACACTCGAACTTAAAATGCCTCAAAAGTTACTTTAAATTTAAAAAATTAATAATTTTTTTATTTTATTAGAAAGATCCAATTACAATAAACACAAACTGTCAGTTTTTCACAAGAAAAATAATAGTCTTGTATATTAAATTTGTGTGAAAACAAAGTCCACACACATTTTACGTGAAACTCATTATCGTGAAAAATCATTTTTTTTATATGGACCCAGCAAAAAAATACCTGACCAAGATCCGTAAAATCACCTATATTGTTCGGCACGAATGCCTTCAAATTGAGGTGAAAAAGGCATTTTTTTAACATTGGCTTGTCATAGGAGAGAAGGTGTTTATGCTACTTTAAGTCTGCTTTGCACGTCATAAAAATGAGTGCTTGGATGTTCTTTTTTATACAGGAAAGAAATTCATTTTTTTTACTATCTAAGGAGAGATGAAAAGTAACTTCTTGTGAATGAATTCAAATGTATATTTATGAAGTGATTTTTATGACATACTTTAAAACCTATTAAAAAATAATTTTTTATACAGGAAATAAATTCATTTTTCCTGTGTTTAAGGAGAGATGAAAAGTAACTTATTGTGAATTCATTCAAATATATATTTAAGAAGTGATGCTTATGACATGCTTTGAAACCAATTAAAAGAATTTAATAATTCTAAAAAATAAAATTAATTTCATTCCGCACAACTAAATCGAAAGAAAGCTAGAAAAAGGTTTCGTTCGTTTTTGTTGTGCAGAATTTGGTTAGCCATTTAATTACATTTTAGTTTTATTTAAAATAAAATAAATAATACGGAATTCAAGTTTTCTTAAAGAGATCGATATTTAAAAGTTATATAAAGTACATTTTTAATTCATTAATTATGAAGTTCAGGTAACATATTAAAAGTAATTTAAATTATTTTTTATAAAAAGAGAACATATTGCAATGGATTGTCATTATGTTTTAAACATTTATTATTTAAGCACCTGCAAAAAAAGAAGTCTATTCTCCAATAAATAATATAAACAGATCCACGTGCAAAATAACAGTTTTACGATACACAAAAACGCTGAATTGGGGAAATTCTCTACAGAGTTTGTGGGACGTCTTGTAAAATGAAGTAGTGTACGAATCAAAAACAAACAACTGACAACTCTGATACTGTTGAAAAATTTTGAAGTTTTTTGTTTTTGATTCGTGCACTACTTTGCACATTTTTGTGTATCGTGAAAGTGTTATTGTGCATGTGGAGCTGATTATGTTGTGCTATTAAAGATTTTTTTTTTATTTTAAAGCAGCGAGGTTGTATGAGTAGAGTTATTTTTTTTTTTTTTTTGCTGCACTCAAAATATTTCATAGGTAAGATAAACAAAAATCGAAGTACATTGTACGAAAATATTCGTTATTTTGCCGGCACGAAATAGTTTGTAAAATGGACTCATATGGTTTCGTACAAAATTGCTTTTTTAATTTTGTACTATTAACGAAATTTTTGTTTCTCTACGAAAAATATTTCGTAAAACTTTTTTTATATAGCAGCTAAATATTTGTACTATCCACGAAATTTTTATGCTTCTACGAAAACTATTTTGTAAACAAAAAAATATGCTTAGTTCATTGCACGAAAGTGATTTCGTATATACACCTAACTGTTTGTAAATTGTACGAATCCCTTTGATTTAATTAAAAACAAGATTTGTTCATTTTACGAAATGTTTTTATTATAGTTACACATTATTAAAGCTGTAAAAGCAAATAAATAAAAGAAAATTAAATTTAGTTCAAATTTACTTTAAGAGATAAATCACAGGTACATTAGATCATGCCGAAAATCGATTATTAAAAACTCTCTTAAATTTATCAATTTACATCAAATGCATATATATGTACATAAATCTAAATATATAAACACAAAAAATTTGAAATATATAAATACAAAAAGTAGAAATATATAAATACAAAAATTAAATACAGAAACCACTTTTTAAAATTTCTCCGCTCAAGTTTACTTAAAAGAAACTTATAAAAAATATACCAATTAAAAAAATTAAATGAATACAATTTACAAAAATGAACGCTGCAATAAGAACTAATACGCTTAAGAATTATTTTCGTTGTTTTCTATATCTAAAAATAAAATTTTAAAAAATATTACTTTGAAATTAAAATTTTTGTTAAACTCACCTAGAATTGTTTTACATAACATATGTGTTGCTGGGTTAGCAGGAGTGCTTTCAATGTTATAAAACTGAATGTTTATAAAGTCCCACATATGAACGCAAGCATCGGGATATTTAATGTTAAATAAATGATATGATTTAAAGGCAATATCAACAGCTCTAGGAAGGGTGTAAACCTTATATTTTATGTTGTCGAAATCAACAAAAAAAGACTGAGGTTTAAAAATATCTCCAATTACAGTTACAGTTGGAGGTACTGAACTTTCGCATTCTATTTTTTTATTTAAATGTTCTGTATATGCTTCTTCAGTTGGTGTATAACAAATAAATGATCGTTTTGACTCCATATTGCTAAAAAATTTATTTTCTTTCTGGAAAGGCTTTTCATTTTTAGAAAATTTAGTTTTATTATTTTTGGTTGTTTTGATTTATGTCTTGATGGTGGAAGCAACGACTGTATAAGTGCAAAGACAATTAAATGTTTGGTATCTATCAAAAAATAAACAAAATAAAAAATTTTAAAATAATTTTAAATATTATTGAAATAAAAACACAGTTTACTTACGGCAATCAATACAATTATTTTTTTGTAAATAAATCCACAATTGTTGGTCTTCCTTCCCAATAAACTTTGATTCAAACCTTGGGAACGCAGCGTATCATCTTTTTCAAATAATTTTCGAAAATGAAAAGAAAGGGGCATAATAATGCCTGTAACAATGCTTATTTCATATGCAATTTCTCCTTTCAAAGATTTTTCTTCCAACTCCTTATTAATCACAAATACTTTATGATTATTTATCAAATCATTTGAAATTAACCAACTAGTCATTTTATTTTCACTATCACAGCCAGAAAATACATTTGATATTTTATGTTTTAAAGCCAAAGTATTAAGTTTAACTGAAAAATGTTCTTCTAAATTATTTTGAACTACAAATTGGTCAATTTCATTCAATATTGGAGATACCAAAGTACCGATAACATTATTTTGAATATCGAAGACATCTTTTCTTGTGAAATTGGACTTATTATGACACCACAATGTAAACATTACACCATCATTTGGAGATAATGTGTATGAACTTTGCTGTGTTTCTGTTGACAACAATGGGGCAGACACATAAGGAGCTTCCTGAAATTCTATTGGCAAAAATTGGGCAGGAAAATTAGCATTTGAAATTGATAGGGTTTCACAATTGTGTGTTGTTGGCTCGACGACACGTTTAGCTTCAGCTGCGGAATCAGTAGGTAATAAAGAAGCTGAGGGCACTGAAGATCCACTTTGTGGGTTGGATAAATGATTATTAAAATGCTTTTTAAAATGACGCATATTTGCAACATATTGACCACACTTTTTATAAGTACACTTAAAAGTACTATTTTCTTTTTTATTGTGTAATAATCTAAAATGTTTTGAAACATATAACTCATTTGGCAAATATAAATAACACAAATAGCAATTCATTTTAATTGTTTTTTTTTTAACTATTTACATTTTATTAACAGTTGTACAAGTTTTTTCCGCGACACTCGATCTTTACATTGTTTTAACACAAATGACGCCTTTGTCTCTCTAAAAAAGCAAAGATGGCTTTGTTTTTCTAGAGAAGTATGAGAGACAAACAAGCAAGTACAAAAACAAAACCATTAAGTTTTTGTTTTCCGTACGAAACTGATTTGTACACTTCACTTATTTTGTAATTTTACGAAATTTAAAATAGCGAGGCCGTAAGAGAAAAACAACAAAACTTGTGAATAAAAAAACTATTTTTTTTTTACGAAATTCAAAATATTAAAGTGAGAGAATGAAATTGAGTAAACACACACACATTTACGAAAGTTTCATATTATAAACAAAATGCTCTTTATTTTAATATGAATTTTATCTACGAAATTGTGTACATTATATAAACGAATTTTCTATATTTACGAAAATAAAATTTCAATCGCTTTTACAAAAAATTTGTCCTATTAATGGAATTTTCGTGCATTCTACAAAAAAAAAATTACGAAATAAACTTTCGTATTTTTATGTATTAAAATATTTGAGTGTGGGGTGTTGAACAAAAAGTTTGTTTACGGTAAATTTTTGCAAATTATTTCATTAGATTTTAAATTTTGTAATATTTACAAAATTTTTTCAGAGATCAATATTTAAAAAAAACATATACATTTTTAAAACATAAATAAAGATGTAAAATTGGTTTTATTAGCAAAAGAAGCATATAAATTAATTGTAAGTAAAAAATATATTTTAAAAATATATCCTGGTTCATATTTAATTATAATTATAGGAACGAAGTTGTGTTATGAATTATCAAATGCTGCGTTATCTAAAAGTGCTGTAATTTCAAACAAATTAATGGATATATCAATCACGCAATCCTACATCTTTGGCCAAATGGCAGATACTATGAAGTTTTAAAGAATGCATCCCCTCCAAATATAAAAAGGTATCTACATAGTCTGAATCTAAAAAGATGGGATCTAATATTTATTCTTCGTATAGGGAAGACGTATTGAATTAAAAAATCAACAAGTAAGCTGTAAATATATGATTTAATCACCAATCCAACACATAATTCCAACCCACTGATAAATAAGCTTCGTTTCACTGAAAGTACTTTGTCGGGATACACGACCCGCCTTTTTAAAAGAAATTTTTAAAAAAATTTTAAAATCAAAAAATGTTTTCTTTACTAAATAATAATAATAAAAAATTATAACTAGCTTTAAACTTTTCTAAAATAAATTTTAGCAAACAAGTAATACAAAAAAGTATTTTTAATTTTATAAAATTAAATATTTTTAATCGTATGAAAAGAAATATCGAATCCATTTTAAAGCTATAGTTTTTAATTAATGGCATTTTGGAAGTCATTTAAAATAGGTTTATTTGAAGTCATAAATCAGCATATATAGCTACTTTATATGCACTGAAAAATGCATTCTTGTAGAATGCATTCGTTTTTTTTTTGCTGGGGAGTATAACATTTTTTTCACGTGAAATCGGAACAACTTACAGTGCTTAATGCCGAAAGTGTTTTTTAGGATTAAGAGTGTGAGAATGGGCAAATAAACAGCATAAAATTAATGGGTCGGTTGCCCACCCCAGAAAAATGGTCTAGGTACGCCTATGCTTTCAACTAGTGATAGTATACACAACTACTTAGTTTGGAAGTAGATTTGATGTAAGAAAATCTATTGAAAATAGATTTCTACTTTACGATACCTCACTTTACTACCAAACTAATTTGGGCTTAAACTTAACATTTTGTTTCTGTTGCTGGGTGGATTTAAATATGGCTTCTAAGGTATTCTTAAACTTTTCCATATGCCTTTAGCAAACAAACAATTCAAATATTTTACATATTTCTAACACCTTGTTTTTTAAATCCTCATTTCGCAAATAAAGGAAAAATTTTTTATATTTGATACTTTACAGTAGTAACAGTATATAAATAAACATCATTTCCTTTTAGCTATTTACGTACATGATTTATTCTTTTAAATTATATCACAATGAAGTATTTTTGCTACCTGGAATTCCCTATTACAGAATACACGTGCCTTTTGATTTACAGACGCACAAAACTATAGCATGACTAAGTATAACAGATTGCTTTGTTATTTTCCTTTGTAGTCCTTGTCCTGTGAATAGAAATAGAATCTAAAATAAACAGCTGTTAAGGATTCTATTTTTAACTACACATCAGTCATTAAAATATCTACCACCTGTCGTGTGTGGGTTCTTCAATTGAATGAAACAAAAAAATGATTATGGGTTTTTAGAATTCCTCTTTTATTTAAATATATTAAGAACTTCTTTTTTTCAATGTGAAGAAAATAGAGTAAATAATAAAACCTAAATAATATATGTATTCCCTAATATTTATGTATTTAATTAATAAAAAATATTGATATACACACAAAAAAATGATTTTACAAAATAAATTCCCAAAAAGTTTAAATATGTAAAGTCTTATTGATATAGATTTTTTTTGCAAAATTTTTTCAGCAAAATATATATATTAATTTGCCTTAGTAAACATTAATTTTATATTTTTTTATACAAAACACAACCTAACAAATAAAGTTTTTTAAAACCATTCATTGTACTTAAGCTACAAGAAAAAAAAATATGTTAAAAATTATTATTTTTGTGAAAAGTATTGGTTTTATTAGTGTTAAGGCATTTTTCGAAAGTGCAGTTGTAAGTGGTAGCAGACACTTAAAATTCTATACTAAGTTTGAGTAAAATTATTGACAATAAAATGTTCCTACAGTTATATATCTAAATTTTTTTCTAATTATTTAGGCCTGATTATGTCGAGTTAAAACAGTTACAATTTAAATTTTATATTAGAAACAATAATAAATGTGTCTGTTATAGTCCGAGTTAGAATTTAAAGGAAATGTGTGTAACAATTGACAATAACAAAAGATCAACTGAATGGCCAATGATAAAATAGCTTTTTACTTATACCCCGTTTAGACAGAAAAGTTAATCTCGTTAAAATCTGATTAATTGCTTTAACGAGCAATAAACAAGACGATCAAACCATATTTTAATCTTTTTATTTAAAAGTTAATCCAACTTTTAATCTGGTTACTATTTCTAAAACATTCTGTATTCAACAATTATTTTCATTTTTGCATTAAAAAATACAAAAATTGTTTTTTCGGACTTTCTATATTTTTATATATTTAGTTAGAACAACGACAATATAGACTAAAGACAAACCACCAGCCTCAACTGCTGTTAAAAAGTCTCTTTAATTTTATATGCAAACTAGTTTTAAGAGAAACAGTTTTTAGTGTTTTTTTTTCACGCGTATTTTTTAATATTAATAATCAAAATTTTGTGCTAATTATACAAAACTAATGCAGAGAACATATCAAACAACACCAGTGCACTTTACAATTTAATTAAAATTGCTTAAAAACAATAAAAATAATTAATTAAAAATATCACTTTTTCACGTTTTTTGTTATTTTACATTGAAACTCTCTTAAAACCAGTTCAGTTTTTCAGATGAGAGCCGTGGATAGTGCCTGGTATATTCCATGATCATTATGAACCGCATATCTGTTGGCGCCACCTTGGTGTTTTAAACTAACAGAGTTAAACTTTTAACTCTCAAACTAATCTTTTAATCGTCAAAAATGCATGTGTAAACGATGAAGATTAAAAACTTGGATTAATTTTAATCAAGTAGGTTAATTTCTCTATCTAAACGCACTAAATATTAGCCATTATCAGTTACTTTAAATTCGTCAGATCAACATAGTTGACAACCCGTCAGTGAATGTGAATGTAACAACCATAATTAACAATGGTCATTAAAGTAAAATAATCAATAGTGATTAAAAAAGCCAAATTAAAAGAACCAAAATATCAACAACTTAGCAATTTCTTAATTTAATTTCACACCTAAATAATATTTATTTTTAAACTTTTCTACCTTTAATTTTGTTGTGCTTTTAACTCTAATCTTTTTTTTAACATTTGATAAGTTTGATGCATATTACGCATTTGACCGCGTATTGATGTAGTGACGTCACGCTGCAACTGTTGCACTTCCTGTATATCTTTGCGTAAATTTATATATTCGTTACGTACCTAACAAAACAAAAAAACGCAAATATTTAAGGTGAATAGGTTATATTTAATTTATTACTTTAATACCTCTGACATAGATTCCAATAATTCTAAAACACATATATCATCTATTTCCTCAAGGCTGTTACAATCTAAGCAACGTTCAACTTCATGTAGCTTATGCGCCATAGTACACAATTGTGTGCCGGCATGGGCCACCTAGTAAAAACGAAGCAAAAACGATACGTAATTTACATATAAACTACATACATTTAAATGGTGTTATTTATTATAATCACTAAGTGTAGAGAAAAAAATAAAAACAAAAACGATGAGTATAAATACCATGATATGTAAACAAAATAATAAAAACAAATTGATGACTTTAAGAAGGTGGCTGTTGGTATTATACGAAGAAAGTACAAGAGTCTATGGGAAAATCTTGATATAGCAAAGAGTTGCACCTTTTGGAAAATAAAAATTCATTTACATTAGAAGAAAGGTTTTTGAATCTGTATAGTTTTTGCCAAATAATAAAAATGGCTTTTAGTCTTAAGGCAGAATTACCTGCGGGAGAAAACTGCTAGAGCAAAAAACACCCATAAATAACTTAAATCATTCACAATAGAGCTATTTTGAGCTGTTTTTGTTAAATGTGCCTTTAAACCAGTGACTTATTAATGTGGCTTTAGAACCGGAAACTATAATCGATTAAATATTAGCACTACAAAAAAACCAAAACAAGCTTCGAGAGCATCACATTGAAGCTCACTATCTCTTACCATAGGTGCACTCAAAAAAGTTTGACAGTTACTAAATGACAGTTGTTTGTGTAGTAATCAGTAGTTGTTATTTATAACTTTTAATACTGTTGTTTTTCAATGAAAAAATCCAAAATGACTGTTGACAGTTATTTAAGAAGATAACTAACTAGCGAAAAGTACTGGAATTTTGTATATTTTCACAGAATTAGTATGGGGCATCCTCTGAGTGTTGGTCTGTAGTATATACAAAAAATTCTTAGCACTTGTTTAAAGCAGTTATTTTTAATATCATAATAACTACCAAGGCAGTATTTTTACAGTTCATTTTGTTATTGTTATTCTTGTTTAGTTTATATTTGTTATTATTGATAATATTCCTAGTTTGGAAATAAAAATCAGAAACTTGTATTGTATCTCCAATGCATAAAAGCATAATAACGAAGGAGTCGTTTGGAATTTGTACTTTATATTTTAAATAGGCTGCAGTAATTATACATATTTTGGCAATGGAAAGAAAATATGGTTATTCATATAAACTCGCGAATTCCTTGTAAACCTTGTATAAATACACTGTTTACGAGTAGAATACTAATTTATATGAAAACCCCTAATCATTTTTTTTATTAAAATATACATAATTACATACATACATACTTTTATTAATACCAAAACAATTAAAAATATTAGTTATTATTTTTGTAGTAAAAATTTGTCAGTTAATTATTAATTATTTTTAATTATTAGTTATTTTTAATGCATTTGTTAATTATTTTTCAACAGTCAAAAAAATAACAAAATTTTTAGTTATTTTAAAGGTAAATACTTTTGTCGCCTTTTTAACTGCATATGTTGTTTGTTTTAACTGTCACTTTCAGTAGATTCTACTAACAAACTTTTTTGAGTGTATCATTCACTTAGTGCGGTGTAGTTTGAAACTAATAAATAATCAAAACCAAAGCACACAAGCTATTACAAAGCTCTAAATATAATATTTATTTTGATTTTGTATTGCTTTATTTATTTATTTGAGACGAATTTTAAACATTTTTCATTTGTATTAAGTGTTCCGTTAAAAGGCACATCTACGCGGGATAGAAATCTCGGAGTTTGCGCTAAATTTCTCATCTCTAATGTAGTTGCCACTTATTTTGATCGTAAAAGTATCATCTCTAGTTGTCAAGTATTTGTTTTTATTAAAATTGTGTTTTTTAAAGATTTTTTTCCCCAAATACTAAAAGGTGCATTTAATAAACTGAAATGTTCAATAATGGTACAAGACATCTTAAAAATTGTTATTAATTAAAGAAATTGTGTATGATAGCAATTATCAATGGCCTAGAGATTACATTTCGGGGACTTATACAAGCTAAGTTTTCATAAAGTCTAGCGAGTTTTCCTATATGTGCCTTTGAAAAGAATGACACATATTTTTCTTAATAACTTTTTCCACCTTTGAAAAAATGTTTCTTGATAAAAACATCTTTGATAAATATGTCGGATTTTAAAATGTCTCGGTTCGGAGAATCAAAGACAAGTGCACAAAAAAATTATAGAAACTATTCAAAATAATCCAATGTGGACTTATAAAAGAATTGCAACAGAAGTGCGCTGGCCAGGGAATGTGCTTCCAGAATGGTCAAAAAGATCAACTAGGGCCTAATAATTGAAAGAAAGCTAAAGCAAATGAACCCTGGAACGAAACCAAAGCCAAAAATATGGAGAAGCTATTGAGGGCGATTTCAAAAAAAATATTTTTCATTCTCATTTTTACTAAATGTAATCAGGTAAGTTTGAATTCATTCAATTAGAATTAATTCAATTAGAAATCATTCAAAATAGAATTAATTCATATAATTTAAAGTTTTTGTGAATTAAGCTGTCCAATTAATTTCATTAGAATGCTTTTACGGAATGAAATTTAATTCAAATCCCAGCAAGCAATTTCGAAGCGCTCATAAATAAGATTTTTAAATGGCTCATAGAAAGGATTATTGTTTTTTTGAAAACACTCTTTTTTGGTAGAAAATATGAAGCTCAGAAAACAATCCAAAAACTTGTCTCTACAATCTAAAAAGCTATCTCAAAACGAGGGTTCATTTTTCGGACTCAAAGAAGATTCTAAATTTATTTAAATCGATGAAGAAAATTTCGATTTTATATGTTCTTTTTTCTGAGTAATTTCTTAGTACACAGGGGGCTCTTTTGCACGGACCACTTTCATAGGAAAAAGTGAAAAAATGTTTGTTTTTGGAGCTCATTTCTGAGTCATTAATGATCACCTTTGTTTGCTGGGATTACATTAATTTATAAAAAGTGAATTAAAGAATTATTTTAAACCTTTGTTTTGTATAACAATTTTGTTTGTTTTATAGTCAAATTAAAGTTAACTCTTCCAAATGACCCCCCGCAAATAATTTCAAAATAACAAATTATTTCAAAATTACTTTTGTTGGCAACACTAGTTACAATACTATAATTCATTCGTATTTGTAAAATATACGAATTGCTTTAGGAAAAGGTTATGTTTATTGACACTATTAAACCGTTATCTTTAAGCAATAGAAAAAAACTTAAGTGGGGTGGGTTATAATATGAATCCATATGACAAAAGAGAGATAGATGGTGTTATGATAGGGTGTAACTTTATATAGGTCAAATATTTTATTTATCAATTTAAATGTAAACTTCATAGCAGATTTTAAATATTGTTAAATACAATTCTAGGCCAGTAAAAAGGATACTTACGGATTTTTCCAATTCACTTAAGTCTTGATATGATGAATCCATTTTTTTGAGATTGTTGTTAAAGTGTAGATTTTTTACAAATTGATTTTTTTACTAAAATTTCTTTGATTTTTCAATATTATTTTTCATAGAAATATATATTTTTTTTTTATCAATTTTTGTCTTCAATAAATATTTGTTTTTTTTACTAATACTTATACACATTAATATTTATAAATTAATTAATACATTTTTTTATCATTTATTGCTCACTTTTACGTTATCCTTTTAAAAGCTTATTGTTTCACGTCCACTTTATAACTGTTTACAAAACTTTAATGCTCTGCTTTTTTATATGTTCTGCAAAAATACGATACTATCTCTGGGTATTTTTAGATGCTTTTGTCAAAAAAAAAACTCTCCCAAAGTACTTAAAAAATACTATTTATGGTTAAACGTTAACTCTATACAGCTTCCTCTTTTTTTTAAACCTTTTTATTTAATGATAACAATGCGTTATATTGCCGGCATTATAAGGTTGATTTAAATAACTTTGAGTATATTTTTTTATTTAAATGAAGTCTCTTAAAAAATTTTACTCATCACGCATCTCCTTATTTGATAGCAAAATTACAACAAAAGCGTTAAAATTATAAGCTGCGATAAAATAATGGTGGTGTTCCAGTACGACGTTTTTCGTTATACGAACGAAATACAATATTAAAATACATGCCCATTATATATAGCTGTATAATTTACATGGCACTTAGTTAATGTTCCCCCTGTTTTTTTTGCGTGTTTAAAAGAGGTGCAATACTAACATTTTTGGCACTATCGTGTGCTTAATTGCACGCTGGCACTTTCAAATAACTTTTGGCAATTTTAATGTAATCTAGAAAATTCATAAAAAAATTGTTATTTTTTAAATATTTTCAAAAATAATTTAAAATATAGAAATAAGTTGTGGCAGCTGAATTTTTTATAATTATAATTCTAAATAGCACCCCGTTTCTGTATCTAATGCCAGAAATTTGCGGGTTGTATTTTATGATTTTTGCAAAAACTTTTTCGATGTTAGAATCAAAAATTTTAACAAAATTTGGTCCAACCTGCAGTATTAGACCCACCATAAGAGTTAACTTCAACTTAACTATAAAAAAAAATAAAATTTTTAATAACAGTTTGAACTTTTTTATTACAAAATGAGCATTGTGATGTAATGTTTACATAAGGTTGGAGATTCGAGTCCCAGCAGACAACCTCAATTTATCAAAATAAACGTTGGTGTTCTGAAAACGAAACCACATAAAATTTTTCGTTTTCATATAAAATTACAAATAAAAGTGCAACAATAAAAAAATAAAATAAATAATAAATAAATTATATATGTTGTTGTTGTACAAAAACAAATAATTTTATGTGGTTTCGTTTTTCTGAACACCCCCGAATATGTATGAGTTTTATATTCGTCATACATATTCCCATAACACTTAACCCCCGAAGAAAAATAATATAACAGGGCTATGATCTAAACAGTTTTAATAAGATCGCCAATTCTCCATCGGATGGCTAGCAACTGTTTTAAAATTTATCGTATCGCGCAGTTATAGTGTCACTACATTTGAAGCCCTTCTTCTTTCACCACCTCTCATCACTACTATATTCTCTTTTCAAAGAAAGCAGGACATTAACTGATAGAATTTCCTGTATTTATTCTCTTAAAAAAAAGTCAAAAAATTTTATACAAACCACAAAATTCTTGGGTTAACCATTAACTCAAAAAACTTCAGCATGAAACCTACCGTCAGTATGAAACCCACCGATAGTTAATTTTGAATGCTTTTTTAATACTGAAATACCATTTTTTGCTAATTAGAAAAATTACCCTTAGGCCCGATTACTAATGTTAATTCAAATTACATGGAAAACCACGACGTTAAAGTCCCAGTTAGTAGCTAACTGGACATTCAGTAATCAGGCAAAATAAGTCTAACAATTATTTAAATAAGTAAATGTAAATTAAACATACATTTTTTACCATTTTTTTAATTCTGCTCTTTTATTTAAATAAGTAAATGTAAATTAAACACATTTTTTACTTATTTTTTAATTCTGCTGCTTGAAGTTCAAAAATTAAAGCAGTTATTTTTGATTTTGCTTCTATTTGTCGCATCTTACTCAACTGATTTATTTCACTAGCAATAAAACTTCCGAAGGAGGAATTTGGCGCGTTTTGAATCTTTATCAATTCCCTAGCTACATTACTGTAACTTTCACATAATTCTCTTATTGGTTCCATTGATTTTCGTTTGCGAGATTTATGACATGTGTTTTGTGGAGTCGATTTTTTAGATTCGGATGAATCGATAGAATCCATAGTGTCTTCGGGATTATTATCTGTATTATTGCCATTTGCACCATCGTCAAACAAATCCTATAAAGTAAAAATTTATGATGTTAAAATTAGGCTAGGAAAAGTTTTGTTTTAAATTCTACAGATTTTCTCAAAAATGTCAGAATCGAAATTCTTAAATAATACTTACATTTCTTACATTAATATTTTTAAAATGATCAACGGAATCAGCGGCATCTGAAAGAAATTCCATTGCTTGGGCATATCTCCAAGTAATACCCTCACCTTCGTCGATATTATCTGAACATTCAGCAGTTGATTTGTCGTTCATAACTCTCTGTATTTCTGTTCTATAATACGATTTTAAATTGTTCCACTTTTTTGTAACTTCTCCTGATAAAAAATACATTCAATTAAGGATATTATACGTACAATTAACTTATTCCCAACAATACCTACCATGTGTACATGGATTAAAAAAAAGCAAAAACTGTTTATTTAACTTTTGTGTTGTTCTGTCCCAAAATTGGTGCCTTTTTAGTTTGTTTTTATATTGAGGGCAATCAGAATTCCAAACATAGGGACATTGTTTTACTTCATTTATTATGAAATAAACCATATTATCGTCCCAATATCTTCCCATTGTTTAATAAATACTAAAACATAATCTAAAAAAAGCAAGCAAAATAGATTTGTAAAAATATTGAGTATTCCGGTATTGAGTACTCTATACAGTCGTATTTTTTTTCAGTACTCAATACTAAAACGCTACTACTAAATACTACAGAACATACATAGAATCGTAAGTTAACTATACAAACATGCTTGGTAAAAACGATTTCCTACAGAAAAAAATAGTTTTTATTAGCTTAGTTTAGATCAAACCCTCAAATTTTAATATAAATTACCTAAAAACATAATTTTTTATTGGTACATTATAAATTCTTTTGTACATTATGTTAAATCACTATTTTTTCTTATCTATTTACAAAATTGTCAATATTTAGTTTATATTATGGGAAAATGATAAAAAAAAATTTATGTATAATAGTGTATTTAGACTGTGCAAAAACTAGTAGTTTTTGTCCATTTTTAGGTTTTGAGCCGAAATCTACAAAATTAATTTAGTTTTTCCATACAACCTGAAAACCAAGTTCTACCTGGTTTTTGCCAAAAAACCAAATAAAAATATCTGAAATGTGCATTTTTGATACACCCGGTATCATTTATAATTAATTTTCGATACACCCTGTTACAACGAATATAGAAGTAAAGCAAATGTCAAAAAAATATTTTTTAATTTTTTAAGAATATTTCTGTTTTAATTTGAAATTGTGTGTTGTTATTAATTGTTAAATGTGTTAATAATTTTTTTACATTAATTTAATAATAAAAAAATAAAGAAAAGTGTGTAATAAAAAAGTGGTGTGACAAAGAAACACAATCTTCAATTGGAGATTTTTATGGCTAACCTCTATGTTTTACACTCCTTAGTGCCTGTCGTACGGCGTAAGATAGTTTTTAAGTCTGTTGACTGGTTTAACTCCCCTAATATTGTCTATCATATATCTTTACGAGACTTAGCCTACAAATATTATCTTCTGAACAGAAGTTCACTGAATTGGGCTGTTTATTGTGAGCACAGAAATCGTGCAAAGAGAGTTATTAGGGTAGCTAAGAGGCGTTCCTATTCAAGCATGTTTAGGGATCTTAGTCCTAGACAAATGTGGAGCTATTTAAGGGGAAATGGTTGTTTGGATACTGATTATCAGTTTATCTCTGCTAATGCTGACGAGGTAAATGACTATTTTGTTTCGTGTCAGATAGATGATAATCCCAATTCTATGAATTTTTCAGGGGGTACTTTAGGTGGTGGTTTTACGTTTCGTTGTGTGAATCTGGGAGAATTGCGCGCAGCATTGGGGAAGATTAACTCTGATGCTGCAGGTAATGATATATATTTAATCCTTTAATTCCCAGTGGAACATAGGATAATGATATTTTACCATTAAAATTTATTAATTTAGTTTTTCCGTTTGTGTCTTCCCATATTCTTCGGTTGGTTAATTCTATTTTTACTACTTCCGTCTTTCCTAGCGATTGGAAGAAAGCTAGGGTGATACCCCTAAAAAAGGAAGGTCTTTCCAACTCTTTGGATAATTTGCGTCCGATATCTGTCCTTCCGATTCTCTAGAAGATGGTTGAGCATATTGTCAGTCAGGCTTTCGTCGTGGGTATAGTACTGGTGCCCTTCTTCTTGGTCTAACGGATACGATTAGAAAATTTTTGGATAATGGTAAAAATGTAGTTCTTCTTTCACTGGATTTATCTAAAGCTTTTGACCGAGTGATACATTCGAAACTTGTGGACAAACTGTTTAATTTGTTTGATTTTTCATCACAAGCTTGTAAACTAATATCCTCTTATCTGAGTTGTAGAAGTCAGTTTGTTTCGATCAGCGATTCTTTTTCTTTAACGAAACCAATAACCAGTGATGTACCTCAGGGGTCTGTTATTGGCCCACTGCTGTTCATGATTTATTTGAATGATCTTCTTACATTTGGGAATGGTCTATCATGTCAGTCTTACGTTTATGCGGATGATGTCCAGTTTCTTTGCTATGCCGATTCGCAATTTGTAGATGTCTTGGAAGAGGGTGTAAATTTCATCATACATGAGGTTATATCTTGGTCTTCTGGCAATGGTTATGTTGTCAATCCAAGAAAGACGAAGTTAATGGGTTTTGGTTTCGATAGTGATACTATAATGGTTACTCTCGACGGCATGAGAGTTGAATTTGTGGATAAGATTAAGTGTCTTGGAGTTTTAATTGACAATCATTTAAATTTCTCATCGCATATTAATAACGTTTCTTCGAAAATATCATTCTTGTTGAGAAGGTTGTATTCTCTTGACTTGTATCTGCCTCTCTCAATTAGGATGCGCGTGGCACATGCCTTGTTGATGCCTCATATATTATATTGTGTCGAGGTATTTTCTGGTACCACAGGCGGTGAATTTAATAGGTTTACCAAGCTTTTCAATAGAATTATTAGATATGTTTTTGGCCTAAGACTTCGCTCTCATGTGACTCCGTACGTAATCCAATTTCTTGGGTGCTCTTTTGTTAATTATGTAGGTATGAGGTTATTGATATTTTTTTACAAAGCAATGGTTAATGGTTTTCCGGACTATATAGTTGACAACTTTCTTTTGTCCAACTCGGAAAGAAACCCCCAACTGGTTTATCCAACACATCATACTACTATGTTCGAGCGATCATTTCAGATTAGGCTTTCAAGAATATGGAACGATCTACCTCTATACCTGAGAGGTTTTGCTTTTTCACCCCAGGTCTTTAGGCGAAAGCTTAAGGATTATGTAGCTATTCATGAGTTATAGCTTTTTATTTGTGCTACTATTTTTATCTCTCTCGACCTTTTCTTTTTTTATTATCGCTGCACTTAGGAAAATCTGGTGATTGTATTATTTTTTATTTAAATATCTATTTAATTATTCAAGATAATGTTTTCAGTATTTTTTTTATATGATAGTTTTACTGTATTTTTTACTTATTTTTATTATTATTTATTTTTATTATCTTTATTTAAATTATTTTTTTGTAGTAGCTTTTATTAATCATATATGGCCCCCAGGGCTTTGGTTATGTAATTTGAAGTAAATAAATGCTGTATTTATTATTTTAAAAAAAAATAATAAACAGTCCCAGTGTAGAAAATCATTACCAGATATGTGGTTATGTAACTACATACTTGGTAATGGTAACTAGTTACTTTTGTTATTACATTTCTTATTACCTTTATATGGCGATGTCGCGAAAAATAATGAGTTGTCCTTACACACCAGCATACGAAAAATCAAAAAATATATCGTTACCTATGTGCTTACCAGTACTGACAAAAATAATGAGTCTAAAAATAGATTTTCTAAAAAATAAATTATATAAAAAAAAATATTTTTTATTGTATTTTTTTTTAAATAAAATTTGCTGGTGCGGGAATCGAACCTGGGTCTACAGATTGCCAGTCAACAGCTCTACCATCTGAGCTATATCGACATGTAATATTTAATAGATAAAAGCACAATTGACCTGCTGCACACAAGTAAGCTTACTCGCCAACATACAAAAAATCAAAAAATATGTGGTTCCATATATCCTTACCAGTGTTTAAAAAATATTGAGTCTAAAAATAGATTTCAAAAAATTTTCAAAAAAATCTAAAAAATTATTTTCTATTTGAAATAATGATAAAAATAAGTAATTATCAGTAACTCATTATTATATGTTTTAAAATAATACAGAAGGTAAGTGGGTGTCATTACTGGTAGTCCAAAAAATAATGATATGTTATTACCGTTTCTACGCTGGGGTGTAAATGACTTGGCTTTTGCAATTTAGTTTTGTACAAAAACCAGGTGGTGTTTGCTTAGTCTAAATTCAGTATAATACTACATTTATACTTGAGCAAAAACCACCTAGTTTTTGTACAACACTAGTTTTTGTTTGTTTTTTTGAATGCGTTTTGACAAGTTAAAAACCACAAGAGCCAAAAACCAGGTACACCCAAAAAGTTCCTTAGTTGATTATAACGAATATTTCAACTATCTTATAGGTGAAATACCCCTAACTAGTATGTAGTTGAATTGATTTAGTTGGTGTTAACTAAGTTTTTTAAAATATCAGCAATTCAACTAGGAGTACAGCTAATTACAACCATATGATGAAAAAATAATAAAGTTAGTGAATACCAACTATATCCAATCCAAAAATGGTTAATGTAAACCATAGAATTTGATCTTTGTTTCCTTTTCATAACACAGAAAATTTAACAATTATTTTTTATCGCTTTATTTACATTCTGTTACACATATTTAATTTACATACTTTTAATCCATTTTACCTTCCTGATTTGATATATTAATTCTTGAACTAATCAAATTCATAGCACATAACTTGAATGTTGATTCTTGAATTTTCTCTTGATGGCCAATTTGGGGATCGTTTTAATCCCGTATATGACGTATTTTTCTATAGAACATAAATGCATTACAAAATTATCAAAATCAAATACTAAAACAATCACAACATTGACAACTTACCACACAAAATTTAAAAATAATTTGAAAAATCCGCAAGATAATGATATTTTATTTTTTGAAATAAAAGTTTTATTGTTTGACATTTCTTTATGAACTTTTTTTTTATTTCAAATAATTTGAATTTTGTTTCACAGGGTAACCAAAATATAGTATTTTTCAATTAAACCCGTAGTCGTTAATGATTATAATAGTTCACAGAACGAATTTACAAAATTTGAATTAAATTTTTAAACACCTTTCTCATACCAAATTTGTAAATACAAAAAAAAAACTTTTTAAAAACGCACCAATAAAAAAATTTGTAAATCCAAAAAAAAATTTCTTTTATTTTTTGTAACTTTGAATTTTTATTTTTAAACAATTTTTATATGAAAGATAACAATTTACAAATGAGTTACAAATATTTCAAACAAAAAAATTGTTGGGAATAAAATTTCAATTTAAAAGAAAATGTGATTGCTTTTACAAATTCCTATTGTTGGTGCCTACTGTTTTTTCTGTGTTGCTTCAAATCAACTACTGATTTTGTTAACTAAGTAACTATGGAATTTTATCGGTGTAGTTTTTGCTCAAGTATAAATGTAGCATAAGACCCAAAATAAACTTGGGAAGTTTTACAATTCATTTATTTGTTGCCAGATGTTTGTAAAATGTGTATAGTTCCTAAAAATAGCATTAAAATTGCCAAAGTTAAAATTGTTAAAAAAAATAGAGAAGATAAAACAATATGGCGAAAAGTAGATGCCAAAAGTGAAAAAAGTTAGAAAAATGTAAAATAATATAAAATTTTATGCTAACTGTCATATGGAATTGTCGGTGGGTAAGGCTAATGGACAATCTCAAACGGATATGGCTTTATATTCTCATAAGACACAACTATCGGTGCGTTTACAAAACTTTTCGGCTAATAGAACTGATTAAATAGTTTTCCAACGGGATCCCAATGTTGAGTACCCGAACAGTCTTATTGTGTTTTTTACAACAACACACAATTTATTGTGAAAATACAATTCTTCAATAATACCGGTACGTACAGGTTTTGATGTTTCGGTAATACCAATACCGATACAAATGAAATACGCTTACCGATACCAATACCGAAACAAACAAAAAATAGATACCAAAATTGTTATTCGTTTCGGTTGCCAACCTTGATGAAAAGAATCAACAGAAATCAAATTGATTCTTTGAGTAAGATATTGATTGATTCAAATAGGAAATAATTGAATCAAAAAATAAATTTCGTTCAAAACCCAGTAGCAAATGATCGAACTAGTTCTAAAACATACTAGTTTCTTGTCTAGTAATTACATAACTAGTTCTCAAAATAATCATTTTGAACCAGTTGTGTACTAGTTAAATACAATCTATGTAGAGACTGTTTAAAAAAATTACCTGAATTAAAAATTATTTTTTTTTACATTTATATTTAATTAAAAAATCAGAGTTTGTAAATAAACACTTAAATTTTTTTTTATTGTGAATTGAATTGAGGTGTAAATCAACTGGTACAGTACTGGTGCCAAAGAGCCAATCCAGAACTAGTTTAGTAAACTTTTTATAAGAACCAGTACAGCTTCTTGTTGTTCTTCCAAAAACAATAATCTTTAAGAATTTGTATACCTAATAGTTTCATTGAAACTGTGCAGAGATTTCAAAAAATTGAATTTAAATACGAGTTTTGAAATACTACCTTTGTTTGTAATACGTGATACATTCTGAGTTTGCAAATAAACACTAAAATATTTTATTGTCATTAGAAATCATAAACACAAAATATTTGAAATTTCATTTGGTAAATGGATATAATTATCTCAGTAAGAGGAAACTATCGGTCTAATCTGCGTTTTATCAAAGGAAAAACCTCTGTTTTTTATCTATATAATTTAGATACAACCAACTGGTACAGTACTATTTCCAAAGAGTCACTTTGGAACTAGTTCCGCGATTGTCACAGCACAAGTTTCGCTCCCTATTTTTCGTCCTTAAATTGTAATTTTCAAACTAGTTATACAACTAGTACCAAAGTGGGAGTTTGGCGACAATAGCCCCCATCCCTATGACATCTCCATGTTAAATTCTACAGTTGTTTGTATGGAGGGGCGGTAGAACTCGTACTAGTTGCCTGGTTTAAATAAACTAGTACATAACTGGTTCTGAACTAGTATTTTTTGCAACTGGGAAATAAATCAGATTTAAAAATTGAATTAAGGAATTATGATTTTAAAGGACTGGTATTGAGTAGTATCGAGTACCCAATTAAAAGTATCGAGTACTCAAAAAGTATCGAGTTCTCACAACTCTAAAAAAGCAAAAACACTATAAAAAAAAAAGAAAAAAAAAGAGAAAAACAAATTTTAGTACGAGGTGCCAGACGTGGTTATTTTTTGGGTTTCTGCGATTTTTTTTATTGAAATTTAGCTGAATGGCGTTTAACGATTTTTTGGTCATAGTACATTACTTCATAGATTACATAAATCTGTTACTCTTTGACATTCGCTGTCAGGGGACGTATCTCATGAGAATGTGTTGGACATATGCCTACACAAAAAATATTTGAATGCTTGTGAAAAAATTTGTTTGTTGACAAAAGAATATATCTATGTAATCTAAGCATTCCTTACCCAGAAATTTTTTTTGAACTGGCTACCCCTGAATCTGTTCAAGAAGAAGTCTTTTTACCACCGGTTCCGTGAAACAGGTTCTAGAACTGATTCCTGGAAGTCAAAATGTAAGGATTTACTGATGCAGAACCAATTTTGTAATTGCTGCTAGAACCGGTTCCAAAGCAACCTGTTCTAGTTCGGAAGAAAAGAACTTGTGCTTTTGGGACAAACTCAAACAAAAATCGCCGATCACTGCGTTCATGTGGTTTAGGCTTGATTCTTTATTTAAAAAAAAAACCACATAGTGAAAGTGCCAGTGGCAGTGCTTTCAAACTTTGTTCTTAAATTTTTTGAAAACGATTTAATATTTTTAAAAATTTCTTGTTAAGTTTTGTTTAAAAACAGCTCGTGTTTATTTATATACTTTTCTAGTTTCTCGACAGTGACAAGCCTAAACCACATAAACACAGTATCGACCGCAGTGCGACGTTTTTGTCGATAAAGCAGTTTTTTGTATCTTCTCTATTTGTTACTGCCGAGAAATTAGAAAAGTTTCTAAATAAACAATAGCTGTTTTTAAACAAAACGCAAGAACTTTTTAAAAATATTAAATCGTTTTCGCGAAATTCAAGAACAATGTTTGACAGCACAGTCACTGTCCACTGGCACTTACAAAAACTGCTTTGTCGACAAAACTTCGCACTGCGGTCGACACTGCGTTTATGTGATTTAGACTTAAAGCCCAATCCAGATACTCACAGTGCCAGTGAACTGCAGCAGTGCTGTCAAATTTGTTTCTTGAATTTTGCGAAAACTATTCAATATTTTTACAAATTTGTTATTAAATTTTGTTTGAAGGCAGCTCTTGTTTACTTAAAACCTTTTCTGATTTCTCGAGAGTGAGAAATAAAGAAAATAAAAAGCCTGCTTATCGACGAAACGTTGCACTACGGTAAAATACTGACAACACTGCGTTTATCTGGTTTAGGCTATAGACTTGTAAAATAGCATGAAATATAAACGAAAATCAAGAACTAACCTTTTTAGTCTACTCGCAAGCAGACTAAAATTGTGAAGTAATTGCTTAAAACCCCAATATTTCCCCCTATTAGTAATATCTATATTTTATTCATACGAGCCATTTATTAAAATTAAAATTTTTAACGTTTTGCAGTTGATTTCATGTATGGGCACTACTGCTACGTGACACTGGATGGAGAAGAACGCTGTACAAGGACACAATTTTCTCAACTAATTGGGTCTCTATTTTTGGAGCTTCTGGTTTGTGAAATACAGGTATGGTAAAACTTGAATATTGTAATATATCTTGGAGAACTACTGCTTTGGAAATTAAAAAATTGCTATTATAAGCTACTTTTCACTTTATCATTAATGATAAATTAATAGACATACATGACACTCCGTTTTTGTTGAAAATTACTGTATGAATAAGCAACGTAGGTATACGACGACATGATCGCACATCTTCTGTTCTTATTTAACTCATTAATTCAGGTAGCAAAGATACGTTTACGCTCGAGTAACGAAGCCTTAAGGGTTATGTTATGTTTACAAAACCATTAAACTTTTTCCCAGACAAGTTTGTTTTCAAAATTTTAAAACTATAAAAGAAAAACTGAAAGTTTATGTTTACAAATATAAAATCTTATACACATAACCTGAAAAAATGGAATGCAATTTCTTTATAAAACTTTCTTTGGTAAACACAAAATTTTTTTTTATATTATAAAGGATATTTCTACCGCATAATGTGTATCTGTTTACCATATTAATACGTGTGATAGAAAAACTTCCGTCTTTCTACAGTTTTTATAAACATTTTAAAAATCTCACACATGAAATTAATGTCAATGACTCTTGTGGAAAGCTCTTTCAAAAGAAGTAATGAAAAATTAACACACAGAAAAATTGTTGGCACCAACAATGGAATTTGTAAAAACAAACACATTGTTTTAAATTGAATTTTTATTTCCAATAATTTTTTTGTTTGTAAATTAGTATTTTTCATATAAAAATTATTTAAAAATTAAGGCTTGTATTCACAAATGCTTAATAAAGTTAAATTAGATTTAATAAGCAAAATTTCCATACAAAATTTGTTTAATAAACCTATTTTATCTTTATAAATCATTTGTGAATACAGTCATAAAATACTAATCTATTCTAATTCTATTTTGAATTTACAAATTCCATTCTTCGTACCTTTTTAAAGTTTTTTTTTTACAAAAACGGTATGAGAAAGATGTTTAAAAATTGAATTAGAATTTTGTAAATTCTTTCCGTGTATCACAGAAACTGAATAGTAACAGAGGTTAAAAAGAATCTATTATAAAAAAAAAACATTTAGAAAAGGACATATAAGCAACACTTAAATAGTAAAGCAATTAAATTTTCTATAGCCATAAAATAAACAGGAAAAACGAAATGTGAAAGTCTAAATAAACACAAACATTAAAAGTAAGATTTTGGTAACTGAGTGTTTAAAGAGCATAATTCAGTGATAAATACAATAAAATTTATAACAAGTTTCTTTTATTAATAATAAAAAACATTACGGTTTAAATTTAAAATAAACTAAAGAATAGCTAAAAAGCTTAAAAGTTTAAAGCTCATCGTTTAACATTAAAACACTTATTTTAAACTTTTATGATAATGGCAAAATCTGTGTAGAAAATTCTACCCAAAATCAAAGACAAAACTGTAACAAATGACATACACTAAGAAAATTATATCGGTAAATTTAACTGCAATTGCAGTTAAAAAGAGTACACTGCAATTACATTTAAAATTAGATAACTGCCGTTGTAGTTAATTTAAACACAACTGCAGTGTACACCTTTTCAACTGCAATTAAAGTTAATTCTACAGACATAATTCCCTGAGTGTATTATTTAAAAAAGGTTTATCACATTTTAATGATGTTTGAATATCACGACAAAATTTAGCAACTGCCATATTAATTTAAAATAGCTGTTATAACTTTATGTTAAAACATTTATTTACATATTTCTTTAAATATTAAAGTTTTCCTAATTCTTTAGCAGTTTCTTTAACCTCCTGTTCCCCTTCTATGGGTTTCATAAAATACAAACAATATTCTTTTTTCAATATTTGATGTTGACCCATTTCACAGGTAAAACGTATGCCACGTTTTTGATAATCCAAATAACACCTTAAAAAATGTCGATTTGTTTCATGTACATTTGGATGTTGTAAATATTCATCACATGGCATCCATTGTAGTTTAGCTATTTCACGTTCACAACGTGTCAAATCCAAGGTGGTAGGTTTTAATCCCACTACACAATAAATATCAGAACAACCAAATGGTCCACCATGTGCATGACGTATACTGATTACTGTATTAAATACACATTCAACACCAGTCTCTTCACGTACTTCACGTATGGCTGCATCGATGACATTTTCGCGTGGTTCCGCATAACCACCCGGTAATTTCCAACTATTTGGTATTAAAGAAAAACGTTCTGTTACAACTAAAACTTCATTATTATCATTGACTACTAGGCCACCAACGCCTAACATGGTATGTGCATAAACCGGTAAATTTGGATATTCATCTTCGGGTAACCAACGATTTAGTACCACTAGACCATTTTTAGCATGATGAAATTCAAAATTTAACTGAAAGAAATAACATAATTTTAGCTATAAACTGAAATAAATGAAATGAAAATGGATGATTTACAAATATAATTTTTTATATATATTTTAAAGAAATCCTAAGATTTTAATATAATTTTCATATCAGAAAATAAATAACATTTCTTATGGAGAAAAATTTCTATGTTCTTAGCCATGTTTTTATCATGTAAACAAAAGAAAATGTCAAAAAAATATACACAAAACAACAACAAATTTTTGGGTTAACTATTAACTAAAGCTGAACCTGCAGTATGAGACGCACCGTAAGTTAAACTTTAGTTAAACCGAGAAGGTATTTTATCAGCTATAACCAAGTTTTTTTAAAAATTTGTCGAAACTACTTTTTTGCATGGATGGTAACCGAAGCGATGCAATCATCGGTTAGGGTAACGTTATTAGAATATTTTTTGTTTCCTGAATAGAATGGATAGGAAAAATAGAATATTCAGTGTAATTTTATTGTTAAGGGTATTTTTTTATCTGACAATGAGCAATTTGCATACCTTAGTTAAATGTGGAATCCATTCGGAATGTTCTGTTTTCACATGAAACCAAATGGCACGACGTTGTTGTTCTTTCCAATAATCCAAAGATTCTAAAATTTCATAAAAAATAAACAGTGGAAATTACTAAATTTTAAATTATATAAACTCTGCAAAATACCTACTTTGTAGTTTTTCGGGGAAATTGTCATTTTCTAGAAATTCTTTACTGGAATCAATAGTAACACCATTAAAACGATCTAAATAACCCTTAAAAATCCCAGGAGGAGCATCCATTATATTTTGATATCTAGAAAAATTTAGTAAATTTTATAAATATGTATACAAAAAGTTATAAATTTTTTTTAAATAAACTTACTTATGGAAATTACTTAAAGCTTTAAGATTATATGATGGTGACGCAGTTGATTTATTATATAAGGAATTCTTAACAGCTGACTGATAATTATTGATATTTAGATCAACAGAGTTTGTTAAAAACTGATAACTGCGTTTTGTTGTTGTGTTTAGCGAAGAATTAGTTAACAAATGAAAAATTTTCTTTGTTGTAATATTTAAAACTGTTGATCTTAAAACTGTTAAACCAACATACTTTAGTCCAGACGACATTTAATTTACAAAAAATAGTTTGCTTTTTTTAATTAAATAAACAATAATTTGTACAAAAAAAATCTATTTGGTACTTAAATTGAATATATTGAATTGTATAAATAAGGCCCGATTAACGAATGTCCAGTTAAAATTTAGCCGACAGTTAAATTTAAATTTTATATGGGAAACAACAACGAATGTGTCAGTTAAGTGGACATTCAGTAATCGGGCCTTAGTTTGTATTTATTACAACCTATCAATTATTACAACCAACTAAAATTTTATGTAAATGAAGTAACAAAATTATACGTTATGGATGTTGTTGATTAGGAAGTGTTGTGGTGTATGGGGGAACTATAAGACAGATAAGTGCAAATCAGACGTAAAATAAATCTACACGCGTTATTGTTTAGCTATCATAAAAACCAAACACAAATTGAAATTAATAAGATAAGCAAAAATATGATTATATAGAATATATATAAATATACAAACAAAATTACAAAGAAACTTAAGTTGAATTTGTTGGTAATGTCCGGTAATTGAGGTCGTTCACTCTTCTATAATAAAAATTTTGTAAAATCTCAGATATCTTTCATGCACAAATTGTCTCACAATCTTAGATAAAAAGCCAATTCAAAATCGTTGAATTTTAATAGCAATAGAATTTGAGATAAAATTTTCTTAGAACCTCAAAATTGGCCTATAGGAAAAAATTATTATAGCCCGAGTAAATATATTTATATAACCATTTATGATTTTATAGAATTATATATTGTTGAGTATGTAAATGATTATATAAAATTATATTGACCAGATCCACAATTTTTCGGATTTAATATTTTTATATATAATTACATTAACGCATATATGATTTCATCCGGCAAATGGTGACTCTTGTTAATATAATTTTATGTAATTAAATATCTTTTGATATCATTATATAAAAATATACATTTCACAACACTCGAAGAGGCATAATTGTATGAAATCATAAATGATTTAAAAATCATTTTTACTAGGGAGGATATAACTAAATCTACTCATTTTCGTTCTACCACGTAAGGTAATTTTTGGAGATTATATGGTATTAAAGAACCAAAAACGAGGAGCTTAGAATCTCGTTCATGTGTGTGGTGTTTTATAATATCCAAATTGTAGTAAAAATTATATCTGAATCTGAGAAGTTGAAAAAAAAAAAATCTTTTAACCCTCTTACCGGAAAGCCCGCCTGTAGGCGGGATATAATAAAGCCCAAACCACATAGTGAAACCACAGTGGCAATGCTGTCAAACTTTGTTCTTGATTTTCGCGAAAACGATTTATATTTTTAAAAAAATTCTTATTGAATTTTATTTAAAAACTTTTCTAATTTCTCGGCAGTGACAATAGAGAAAATACAAAAACTGCTTTATCGACAAAACGTCGCACTGCGTTTATGTGGTTTAGAGGTTAATCACAACTGGGTCGATTGTCGACCGACGACAGCAAAAGTCGTCACGATTAATTTAAATTCAGCGACAGGCGACCGTCGACATTTGTTGACGTTTAGAAAAAAAGGAAAGCAAAACAAGAATATTGTTGTATTTGTTTCACCACAATTCCTCACCAATTTAATTGGTCTTTCACTAATTCTTGTTGCTTTATATTTTATTGTATTTAATTTTGCTTTTTTGCCGTAAGTTATGTATTTTAAATTTCAATGATATTTCTTCTGTCAGAAAAATAAATTTTTTGTAAACAAAGTACGAATTTTTGCACCTCTAATACGAATTTCTAACAACCCTGTTCTAATGGCAATCTTTAATTAGTTAAAAATATGGCAACAATTTGACAAATATTTTAAGTGTGTATTAGTGTGTCGTCAAGAAAATAGAATAGATTCTATTCCGACGACAAATCGCCAGACGACATGACGACATTTTGCCTCCCATACAAAATATATGAAAAAGCAACTCTCGTTGTCGTTGTCGACCCAGTTCTGATTAATCTCTTAGACTAGTTTTCTAATTTCTCGGCAGTGGCAAATAAAGAAAATACAAAAACCTGCTTTATCGACAAAACGTCGAACTGCGACAAAACATAGCATAAACCACATAAACGCAGTGTCGACAGCAATGCGACGTTTTGTCGATAAAACAGTTTTGTATATTCTCTATTTGTCACTGCCGAGAAATTAGAAAAGTTTAGCCTAAACCACATAAACGCAGTGTCGACTGCAGTGCGACGTTTTGTCGATAAAGCAGTTTTTATATCTTCTGTATTTGCCACTGAAATTAGAAGTTTCTAAATAAACAAGAGCTGTTTTTAAACAAAACACAAAAAAATTTTTTTTTTAAATATTAAATCGTTTTCGCGAAATTCAAGAACAAAGTTTGACAGCACTGACACTGTCCACTGGCACTTTCACTATGTGGTTTTCTAATTTTTAGAAAAGTTTCTAAATAAACAGGAGCTGTTTTTAAACAAAACGCAATAAGACAATTTTTAAAAATATTAAATCGTTTTCGCGAAATTCAAGAACAAAGTTTGACAGCACTGCCACTTTCACTATGTGGTTTGGGCTTTAGGCTTAAATAAATTTGCAGAACTGTCTCTACCCACTGCCACATGAGTATCTAGATTGGGTGTGTCAGAGTCGGCAAAGTCTTACCGTAGTGCGACGTTTTGTCGATAAAGCAGGGATTTGTATTTTCTTTATTTGTAACTGCCGACAAATTAGAAAATTTTCTAAATAGACAAGAACAATCTTCAAACTAAATGCAATAAAAAATTTTTAAAAATCTACAGTTTTCCCGAAATTCAAGAACAAAATTTAACAGCACTGCCACTGGCCCAAACCAGATAGTGAAAGCCAGTGAACAATGGCAGTGCTGTCAAATAAATAAATAAAATTTGCAATATCCTTGTTTTTGCTTATTTAAATTTAAATAAAAAAGGAGTACAAAGTGCCACCTAGTGATAACGATGTCGTTTTAAATTATTTTTTGATCATGCCATACCCCTGGTTAACACTAGAGATGAGCGATCCGGTGATTTTTGAATAACGCTGCTACCAGTGATCGTGATTTTCAAATCACCGTTCTTTTAAACAGTGACCGTGATCACGGGTTTGTAATAGAGATGGGCGATCCGGCGATTTTTCAGTAACATTGTTCTTAGTGATTGTGATTTGCAAATCGTTGTACTTTTAAACTGTGATCGTAATCACGGTTTTTCTATGGAAAAGACTGCGATTTTCTGATAAATAAACGAAATAATATTTATGGCGAGTTTTTAAGATGTCAGTTAAACTTGGTTTAGTTAAACCGAAAACGAATTTTGTCAGCCATTTCAAAGTTTATTAACAAAAATTTGCCGGAAATAAAACAAAACAAACCACATTTTTAAAGCAGTATTCCAGTTACAAACTGCGTGAAACTAAGTTTAAAGATAATCCACTTCCTAAAAACTGGCCCTTAAAAGAAGAATAGTTGCGACCGGTAACAAAGACATGATAGAAGGAGACATTTTATTCAGAAGAGTGTGAAAGCAAGTCACTGTTATTGAAAAAAAAAACATGTATTACTGTGCACAATGAAGTTTGCAAGAAAGAATAGTAGAAAAATATTAAAAGAACGACATTCCGAGTAAATGCGACTTGAAATATTTGATCACTGCCGTAACCAGTGATTTATCAATAACTGTGATTAAATCACCGGTATGAAAATATCGCTCATCTCTAGTTAACACCATGTTAACACAGTGTACTTAAAATTTCAACAACGAAAATATGACATTGTGATAATGGGACTAATAAGTACAATTATTCCTTACAGTGTAATATAACGTCACTAAATTCCCCGTTTGTACTTTGATTTGGTTTTGATTTTTGATGTCCTCTTGTTAATTTTTACGTATTCTGTTATTTGCATAAAAATTTATTTATATTATAATGCTTGTCTTATAACTTTAATATTTTTTATTAAATTATTTACAAAAAAAAAACAGTAATTAATAAATTCTCTTGAGAAAAATTTTACAACAGCTGCGTTGTTATGTTTGTTATTTTTGTTGTGTGGTTTAACATGACATTTCCGTTTGACAGTTTTTAATAACAGTTCTTAGTGTTGTGTAGTGTATTAACAAAAGTGTTACTAATGTGGGTTTTTAAATTTTAACAGAAATAAAAAGATTGCCAAGTCGTCCGGTGAAATGTAAAACAAGACATTTTTTTACAGAAGCAGAAAACCGATAGACAAATTAACAAATTCGTTTATAAAACTGATAGTTTTGATTATTGTTATTAGAACCAAATTTTATGGATAAATGAAGGTCAAGTGCTTCATAATCATTTAACCCCATTTTACAATTTTACAGGACAACAAAACAAAATACAAAACCTTTTCTATTATTTTTGCTTGTAAACCCCTTTATAGTATTGCAGAAGTCCAAAATATTATGTACGTATGTAGGTATGTGGTTTAGCCAAATGAATAATATCCATCAATAAAATCTGTATCTACGGAATAAAAGGACTGGCTCCGCGAGTGATTCTTAATTTTCGTCCTTAAATTTTAATTTTTAAACTAGTTCTACAACTAGCTCCAAAGTGGGAGTTTTGGGACAATTGCCCTCAATCCATTGACATCTCCATGCTAAAATATAGTATTTTTTGCTACTGGGATTTTTTTTGCATTACACCGGACGAAATTTTTTTAGTATAACAAAATTTATGAAACCTTTATTTTGTATTTTATTTAAAAAAGTCACATTGTAAGTGCGAAATACATGTTACAGAAAAAAAAATATTATTATTAATATCCGTATTATAAGCAAAAATTTGTTTAAAAACTTTATATCATTTGCCTTGAGCGATGGCGTATCATTAGCTTTACTCAAAATTCGCCCAAAAATAATCTTTACACAATACTTCATAATAAGGGGAGCAAAACGAACACCTACATATATAAATTTTCAAAAGTAAAGCAAACTAATAATTAATCTAAAATATACACTTACCAAAAAATATTGAATATTGTTTAATATTTACAAAATTGTTAGCTGTTTCAATATTCTTATTTTGTTTTTCAAACTCATATTCATCAGACTGACCATGGTAATCCCTATCTGCTTTATTATCTATAGTGGATCTGATATTGTAGGGAAATTCGTTATTTTTGGTTGTTCCAGTATCATTTTTGGATAATTCTTTACAGTAATGCTCATCAGGTTGATGATGATTATTGTTAATTGCATTAATGCCTACTGCCTCGTAATCATCATTTGATGAAAGGTTTTGAGGATTATTATATTTATCTTCAGTATTATCTACATATATAAATTTTCAAAAGTAAACTAATAAACTGAAATTTACACTTACCAAAAAATATTGAATATTGTTTCATATTTACAAAATTGTTACCTGTTTCATTATCCTTATTTTGTATTTCAAACTCATATTTATCAGACTGACCATGGTGATCCATATCTGCTTTACTATCTATATTGGATGTGATATTGTATGGAAATTCGATATTTTTGGTTGTTCCAGTATCATTTTTGGATAATTCTTTACAGTAATGCTCATTAGGTTGATTATGATTATTGTTAATTGCAGTTATGTCTACTGCCCCGTAATCATCATTTGATGAAAGGTTTTCAGGATTATTATTCTTATCTGCAGTATTATCTACTAATTGACCATCTAAAATGTTTTCTGAATCTTTTAAATCATATACAGTATTGTCTGCAAATTGATCATTCAAACTAACTTTGTCTTTATATTTAAACTCAAATTCGGTATTATCAGACAAGTTATTATTTGTAGTAATGTTTTCTGAATCTTTAAACTCATATTCAATATTATCTGGTAATTGACAAAAGACAAATATAAGGGATATGTATTCCCGAAATTGTTCCGCTGTAATATTTTCTTTTATAATATTATGCTTCTGCAGTATTACATTTATTGTATTTCTTAAAGCTTCCATGTTCAGGGAATGGCTAGACAATATTTTCAAAGCCACTGCTCTAAGAACGAATTTTCCAATGTTACCATGAAAAAGATCACGGATTAAAATAGCATGCTTTAAATTTTCAAATCCACCTAACTTTAGGTTTCTGAATTTGTCATTTATATTCTTTGTTATTTCATCTGATTTTAGCGGATTATTTTTATTGCGTTTTTCTCCCTCTCGCATAATTTTATAATTAAAAGCTTTTTTTAAAAAAAATTAAAAATGTTTATTTTAATAGTTACCCAGCCAGCAAATTTCGGAGCTCTCAAAATACATGAAACTAAAATGACTAAAAAAAATGATTAATAGTCTCTGGTTCGAAGCCCTCTTATTTTGAATCAAAACTGATTGAAATATTTAACTTTTTTGAGTTTCTAAAAATGTTTATTCAGAAATTACTCTTTTTAAGAGCAATCCATAAAGAATCAAAAAATCATCAAAAAGATTCCCTCATCTAATAATAATTTTACCCCAAAAAATTAATCAAATTTGAGTCAGAAAACTGTTTTTGAGCCATCCAAAAAAGCTAAAAAAAAAAGATTCTTTTTGGTAAAAATAAAAATTTTGAAAACGTTTATTTTGTCAATTTTTTTTTAAACAAAACAAAGAACAAAATCAATAGAGAAATATTTGAAGGCAGATGTTAAAAAACTATGAAAAACATATTGAATAGTTGGTAAACAAATTTAAAAATATGTTTACAAATTTAAATACTGAATCAGGGCAAATATTTTCAATGAATTTTATTAATTTTTTTTTTATTTTCAAATTAAAAAACCATTAAAAGTATTGAGCAGTATGGAGTAAGGAGTGAGATCATAAAAATGGTAACACACATAAAGTTAAACAAAAAACAAACCACTGAATTTTAAGACTTCAAACCAAATTTTCATTAAATGAAATTTAATACAAAATCTAACAAAAAAACCGCATGGAATTCTAACCACTACGAGTTATCCACTTTTTCCGGAAAACCTCCCATTAAGGCTTTTATAGTAGTTTATGTCACCTTTTTAGAGCAGGTGGTCCATCTACATTTGAAATCTTGCATGTCCTGGGAGACCTTTTTTGTGTCCTTTAATTCTCTTTTAACAAGAGCACAATATCTCTCCACTGGCCTGAGCTCCGGGAAGTTTGGTGGATTTGCCTCCCTTGGTACAAAAACAACATTATTATCATTATACCACTCCAGCGCTTTCTTGCTGTAGTGACAAGATGCTAAATCGGGCCAAAAGTAAGTGGATACATTGTGCTGACTCAAAAATGGTCTCTTCTGCAAACACTCCTTGATATAAATTTGCTGTTTATAGAGCCAGATGTCACAAATGACTGGCTTCTTTGGCCGCAGCTACATATGGCTTGCAATACTAGGAATTTTTAAGGGAATTTCGTTTGCTTTTTCGACCTAAATTTTTCCGCAACATTTTCTCGAACATCGGCAATATAAAATTCTTGAACAGGGAGCTGCGAAAAATCAGCCAGGACATAAGTTTCGTCGTCCATTACACAACAGTTGTATTTTTGTATAAAATTTGATTTCAATTTTCGAGCTCTGGTTTTGGCCTACAAATTTTTAAAAGCGTTTCTATCGGGAACTTTTTGAACTTTGTAGGACTTTAGTCCTGCCTTACGTTTCACTTTACGTACAAGAATGTCCGAGCATTGGGCTAACCGAGTTGTTTTTTTGCCAGATGTGTTAGGAGCTCTCTTAAGAATGCTTTTAACTTTATAAGCCTTACCTATGTTATGATAAGCAGTCGTTGTTCCAATTCCCGGCTTCCTTTCAATTGTTAGGTGTTCCAGATATCTTTTTACCACTTTTGAAACTGTTTGGCGGTATACATTAGTCTCTTTTGCAATTTTTTTGTATGTCCATGTTTAAAAAATTGCAAATTAAAACTCATGATGTAAATTAATTTATTAACTGACATATTTTTAAAATGTAAATTGCCAAAAAAAAAAATATGAGAAGCTTTAAACCAAAGTTATAGGCAAAAATGTGTGTTAACATTTTTATGATCTCACTCCTTATACAAGTTACAAATATCGAGTAGTAACTAGTATTGAAAAGTAACCGAATTAACCAGCACAAGATCTTATTCCACGAAAATAAAATAAAACACATATGTATTTTTGAAATTTCAAAACGTTTTGTCAAAAATTCCTCATTTTTTGGACGAAAATATGAGCTTTCTAAAAAGAAGAAAAAGGCACAGAAATTTTAAGGAAATTATAAAATCCAAAAAATGGTTTAGAATTGACTCAGAAATGTAAATAAATTTTAATATTTTGTGAACAATTAAAAAAAGACTCAAAAATATTAATTTTTTTGGATGAACCACTTTCATAGAAAATTTTAGCTTTTAATACTCATATATTTTGAGCTAATTTTTGATTAGCGTTTGTGCTCGGTTTTTGCTAACTGGGATTGCTATAAAAATATATATAATAAAAACTTATAAAATTTCACTACACCAGCATACAAAGTAGCAAAATTAAAACTAAACCATATATTTTACCAATATTATATGAAATTTCCAAAAAAAAATTTTTTAATTTAGTTGTAGTTTAAACTTTAAATAACCACTTTGTATAAAGCCTAAATTTAAATGTTATTGAAAAACTTACTGTATACATTTTTATAAACGTCATTGCAAGTTTTTTTTGTATATTCTGCATACTTTTTAATTGATATGTCTTTTATAACTTTACTGTTTATGATGTCCTTGTAAATTGTATCAGTATTCTTGCGGTATTTTTTAATTAATAGCTTTTTATGGCCGTTGATATCTGGTTTACTGATTTTTAGTTGGCGCCATCTGTAAAATATATTGCCAGAGTGACTAATATTTTGAATCTAGCTTAAAAATAGAACACCAAGTATAATTTTTTTAAATCAAATGAAAAAGGCAGACTCACATAATCAATATAACTTACAATAAATTAGTAAGATATCAACTTAATTATCAATTGCTAAATTATGCGAAAAATTAGCAAATACAATTTTAAAATATTGTATATAAAGTGCAACAAGTATTTGAATAATTTAGATATTTCTAGTGGAAGAACATTTATATAGTTCTAGTAGAAGAATATGAGAAGGACAGATGGAAGTGTGTGTTTGTTTTGTAACAGCCTAACCTACAAGATGTTGAAAAAAACCAAAAGATTGATGGTCCAAAAAGTCTTTCGAAAAAAAATTTATTTAGAATAACAGTGTTAATTATGATTATATTAAACAGAACATGGTCGGGCTGCGACTCGAACCCGGGCCGTTATATTGCCAGACAATCGCTCTACGCACTAAGCTAACGAGACATGTAATACAAGATAGCTTAAATTATAAATTAATGATAACAATGGCTAACATGTAAACATTGGCATAACGTCTGCTAGAACTCACTTGCCAACGTTGGCAAAAAATATTTAAAAAAAATATTTTATAAAAAAATTAAATTTAATAAACATAAATTTAATTTTATAAAAAAAAATATAAAATAAAAAAGCAAAAAAATTTATGTTCGTTTTCGGAATCGAATTCGAGATGTTGTGAATTCAAACCTTATTTTAACAAAGCGTTGTAGTTTTTATAAAATCAGTGCTCTGCCAGTGTATTATTTTTGGTACAGTTGGTAATTTCTGTCTGAGCGCCTTAATTGTGTCACAACCTAATTTTTAATTTATTAAAATTATTTTAGGTAGAGCCTAGTTTATCGCATACGATAACAGCGAGTTTTTCGATAAAATCCTTTGGTTATCAAAAATGTGCTTATATAATGGTATGATTTGTTTACACAAGATTGTATGTAAGATTAGAAGGTTTAATTAGAGGTACAACTTTTGCTTCTAACCCTTATACGGGCAAAGTTGTAAGGGGTTAAAGTTTATTTTTTTTTGTTAAATAAAAATTGAAAGAAAAAAGTAGTTAAGTAGGAAAATGGTTTTGTGTTTTTTGTTTTATTATAAAAGTAATAGTGTTATTTTCCTTATTTTGTTTTTTTTTACCGCCATTTTCGCATTTTCTGTTAAAATTTAGCCAATAATAGGTGTGTTTCTTTACTTTTTGGGTAAAGTTCGGTAAAATGAGAGTTAACAAGAAATACTCTCACGAAATGACAAAAATGCACAAAAGTAAACGAACGCGAAAAACCATATTTGAAGCCCGAAAAACAAACCTCAATAGATTTGTGCATTATAGTTCATTTTGGTGAGCGCTCTTTCTAGTTCTTGTTCAATTTGTTGTAAAAATCTAGATAACTTTTCTAGTTAAACCCCTTTTTAAATCAAAAATTTAATAAAAAATTTCCTTTTTAGGCATTTCTATTTACAAAAAGGAATACATAGTTTATTAAATTTGGAAAAGATTTTAATTTTAAACAAAAGCTTCGATTTATTTACATACATATTTATCTCTTTAACACATTTAAACAAGCGTCTTCAAAAAATTGTCGGTAATTTTATGGAGTTGTAAAATCACCGATAGGCTTTTGCAACTATTATACTAATTTTTGTAAATGATAAACATATTTTCTGAATGAATGAAATGAGCGATTGAACTAAAAGAGCTATTAGTTGTGAACTAGGTCTTTGGTTCAAATTAGTGAATAGTTCAATTGAACCAGTTGAACCCAACTGATGATATAACAGCTGATAAAAACAATTTACCCAAATTTACACGAAAAAAAAGTCTGGGCTTTTTCGTGCAAGAAGAACAAGAATATTACTCTCTCATGACAGCTCTCATTTACCCAATTGTGTAGTAAGAAAACGCTTTTTGGTAAAATTGGGATCCCTCGGGATCCCAATGTTGAGTACCCGAACACAGCTAATATGGCTGAAGATGAAGCTATTAGAGTTGTGTCGTTCATGAACGAACTAGTTCATTTGAACGGTTCAGTTCATTGAACGATATGACATCGTTCACCATTATTCGTTCTTTTCGTTCATTTCGTTCTTTTTTGTAGTCATAAAAAGTTTGAATACCTTTCTTATTAATTTTATTACAGAATTAAATGTTTTTCTTAATAATTTCAAATTTTTAATAAAATTGTAATTTTCTGACACTATTAGTCTATGCGCAATAAAATTAATATAAACATGTAACATGTAGTGCGCCAATAAATTGTCGAATGAACGATGCCGTTCACGAATCACTGTTCAGACACAGCTCATGACAAAAAAGAACGATAACAAAAAAGAACGATTGAACGAATTGAACGAACTAGTTCAATGAATTTTATTGAACGATATGACCGAGTCACCAAAAAGAACGATTAAGCCCAACTCTAGAAGCTATATTAGACCCTCTTTAAATTTAGTTTTTAAATTTTAAGTGGGTTATAGAAATTCACTAGGACCAAAAATAAGAGCGATTAGTTAAGCCATTGAGAATCAAAAATAAACTTTTCAAGAGACTTTTTCATGGTGAGACCAACAAGTATAAACCTATAGAGAAACTACCGTCCTCACCAAATTTTGTTGTTGTGTGGCGAACTTGGGAAAGGCTAAGAAAACATGTTGATAATGTTGTTAAGAGAAAAAATGAGTTGGAAGAGCATTTTGAGAAACATTTTTTCGTTTTTTTCTTTTAAAAAAAATTCTTTGATCAATGTTGTCAAGTTTGATTTTCCATTTAGGGGTTTTTTAATGAGTGTAGTAAATTTTGTTCAACTACTGTTTTCAATAGTTTTTGTTAATATTATTTTAAAAATTTTTAAATAATTTATTTTATTATACAAATAATATATAACTCAACTTATGTTTTTAATAATTTTTGTTAATATTATTTGAAAATTTTGTAAATAATTTATTTTATTATACAAATAATATATAATTCATTTTCACCATTCTTGTTAATTTAAAGGTATATTGTTTTTGTTAAAATAAACTATATTTTAAAAAATAAAACTATATTAACTATCAGTATTAGTTTTAAAAAACCCAAAATTGACACTATTGACAAATGTTTGGTGGCACGGGAATTTTTTGAATGTTGAGGCAACATTGGAATCTCTTAAATCCTCTTAAAAATCTGAAAATTCTCTTAAAAATCTAAAAAAAACTCACTCAACCTCAATGCTTCTTATATAGGGAAATGTGTAAAAAAACACTCAATCTCTCATTTTTTTACAATGTTTACCAACATGTTTTAGTTTTCTTTCCCGACTTCACGAACAAAAATAAAGAGTAAAGGTTAACAGAGCAAGAGTTGTATAGATACCCACTGGTGAGACTTCAGAATTTCGCAAAAAAATAACCATATTTGGAAAGAAAAAAAAAAAAAGATCGCGCGATTAGTTATATCTTTCACTAGGACCAAAAATAAACTTTTCAAGAGACTTTCTGGAAAAATAAACTTTTCAAGAGACTTATTTATGGTGAGATTTTAGAATTTCGCAAAAAAATAGCCATATTTGGAAAGAAAAAAAAATCTAATCGGTCTTATTTTTGGTCCTAGTGAAAGATATTTCTATAACTCTATATTTGACATGAATTTTTTTGAGTTAATATAAAAAAAAAAAACTAAAACTTTGAGCGCCTATAACTTTGTTGTTTGATGGGTTAAGAGGTCGAGCTATCTTTTGAATGAAAGGTGGAAGTCTTGACAATAAATTAATAAGTACAAATTATATTGTTATATACGCAATCTTATGAAATAAACCCCTTTTTTGTTAAAATGAATCTTCTAAAAATTAAAAATTTTTAACTGGGCCGCAATGGGTTAATTGGTATAAAAATTTTTAATGTCATATGAAAGATATTTTAAATACCTTTCTAATGGTGTGCGTACTGTCCAAATCCGGAGTTATAAACAAGTCCAATTTCGAACTTTGAACCGAAATAACTCCCGAGATAGGTCCGACCGACAAAAAAAAATGTTGTGGAATACCAATAAAAAGTTTTACCTGTGGTAAAAATTTTGACCTGATCGGAGCTGTGCCATTAAATTCAACTTTAACCGTATTGTTTTGCAAAACATTCATACTGGCCTCTAGTATATAGTATTTGCGAATTCATTAAATTTTTAATCAGAACTCACAAATTGGTAGCATTCGGCAGAGAAACCTTAAACTGATACCGGTGACTTGTAGCGCTTTGTGATTACTTACTCTGCTGAACGATGTTTTCTTTGTTTTGTTTTTAAATACATTTTTTCTACATTTTCCTTTGATTTTTTAAATTTTTTGTTTTTGAATTATATTTGTATGTTTTTATTTGTCAATCATACAAAACAAAAAGTTTTTAAAAACAACAACAACAAATGTATCACTATATGATCCAAAGTAGCAAACATTTTTTTACGCTACCAAAATATGACAGCGCTACCTGAGCGCTCAGACTGAGCGGTTAGTTATCAGGTTGTTCAGCAGATAGTTGCACAACTGTTGTAGAACTGTTGACTGTCAAATTGTATCTGCCGAACGCACCCATTGAATTAATTCTTCGAAATTCTGGCAAGCGAAATGTAAAATAATTACTTTTTCCGCGCCACGAAAGCGGCAAATCTAGCATGAAAGCGCTATAAGTTGGCATTACTTTTTACAAAAAGAGGTCCATTCGATTACTTTTCTCAGTCAAGTCCAGTAAGAATTACTCAGTACAAACTTTCAGAGAGTAAGACAAGATTTACTCTCAAAATAAAATTTTCCCAAACATGTACGCGAACAGAAAATTTGCAACAATTTGCAAGTTTGTACACACAGCTGATTACAACACCAAATATACAAATAAATTTTAACTGGTCGCTATGAAAGAAGACAATTTTTGATCTCAATCCTTAAGCAGAACATTTTTAGAAGGTTTTCTTATCTTTTCCATAATTTATTTTGAAAGTTTTACTGCTTTGCATTTCCATAAAATAATATAATTGGAAAATATTTTTTTTTATTTACCATAAACAATCATATGTTTTCGAAACATATGTTTTTTTCTGCTTGTAAATTCTTACTGGCAAAAATTTATCCAGTAAAAATTTGCAAGAAAAAGAAGAAGACTTAGAAACTCTCAACATAGAACTGTCACTTTATTCTCTCTTTTTTCTTTCTGTTTACTGAGTATTTATGTAAACGAACGCCATCCAGTAAAAATTTGTACAAATTTGTACAAATTATCCAGTAATCGAATGGACTTAAGATTTGTAGGTAAAGACTGCACTAAATATGCAGTTTTACTCACTTCATTTGTGTTAACCATTTCTTCCAAAACATTTTGATAATATATTCAACTGCTGCTTTGTTGAGAATGCGGCAATAGTAAATTATTTTGTTCAGTAAAATGCCGGGAGATCCAGCCGCTCACCTTTTTCACTGTGGATTAGAGTTGTAAACGTATTGAGTACTCCGGTCCTGAGTACTCTAAACTGACAATTTTAGTAAGTATTCAATACTCAAAAGTACACGCAAAAAATAATCGTTAACTACAAAGTACTATGCAGAGCTTTGAAGAATTAATTCCTTTTTGAATGAATTCCCTACCAATCGAATTCAATTTTCTCTAGAATTGAATGAATTCCTTTTCTTAATTAATTTACTGAATTCGTTCAACTGAATGCGTTCATCAAACAACAAATTAATTCAATTGCAATAGTTCTTTTTATTAAATCAAATTAATTCACCGGTGAACGCGTTCAATTTTATACATCGAACGGAAAAAAAGTGAATTAATTCCTTATTGAATTAATTCACTACTGAATTCGTTCAATTTCATTTTCGTTTAGTGAATTAAAAAAAAATAAAATTACGTTCAGTGAATTAAAAAAAATAAAATTACGTTCAATGAATTACAAAAAAAAAAAAAAAATAAGTTCACTGAATTGAAAAAAAATAAATTAAGTTCACTGAATTAAAAAAAATTAAATAAGTTCACTGAGTTTAAAGCCTGTTTTCTGCCGTTCAGTAGAAGAAAACAATAATGTACAAATAAAATTTGTAAATAAGCAATTTTACAGCGTGTGCTAGTAAAAATTAACAAATTAGGAACCGGATGCTGTTTACAACTTACATGATTCAAAACGAAAGCCTTTTATTATTAAAAATAAAAACTTTACAGATATACATAGATAAATTTGGAAAAAAAATATAACTATATAACTACCCAGGTAGAAATTGCCGACGGTACAAAAAACAAAGCACTGGCAAAAAACAAAGCACGTTGCTTTACAATGGTACAAAAAAAAAGCATTGCAAAAGCACTAATTCAGAACTCTTTGCCAACCTTGGGAAAGAGTGCTTTCCCAATACTTGTTTTACAAAGTTTACTACTGTTTATGAAAAAAAACCACCGGCAAAACATCGGTTCAAAACGATTTGCCAACGTTAGGTAAAAGGACTTTGCCAGTGCCTGTTTTACAAAATTTACAACCGTATATAAAAATACCACTGGTAAAACATCGGCTTAAAACGAATTGCCAACGTTTATTAAAAGGACTTTGCCAGCACTTGTTTCACAAAATTTACGACTGTACATGAAAAAATACTACTGGCTAAACATTGGATTGCAGCGATTTGCCAACATTTGCAAAAAGGATTTTGCCAGTACTTGTTTTACGAAACTTATGACTATGTAAAAAATACATAAACTGATCACTTAATGTTCACCCTATTTAAGTACCAGTTTTCAAGTCTATTGATAAAACTGGAAAATTGTTCTTATGGTAAAATTTGTGTGAAAATCTATTGAATTTGTAGTTTTAAGCAGAGATGTATTCGCTTATTAGATACAGTGCTGCTATACTAAAATTTACGTTTCTCTTTTTTTCGGGATTGGGATTTTACAGATTTTTTCATGAAGAATTGAATAAAAACCAGTTGATCTAAAATACCGATTGGCAGAGCACTTATTTTACTATTGTTGCCAACGCTTTGCCAACGTTCGGAAAGATAAACGGCCAACCGAAGATCGACGTTATCATTTCAAGGTTGACCCAGTACTATAATTCTCGAAAAACGGACGCTCTGCCAGCGCTTGTACCACCATATACAGTGATTTACCAACGTTTTGCCGTTTGTATTTTTCTACCTGGGTAGTTTGAAAAATTAATAGTTTTTTCCAAATTTATAATTTTTCTGTAGTTTTTATTTTTAATAGTAAAAGGCTTTATTTTTGAATCATGTAGGTTGATAAACAGCATCCGGTTTCTAATTTGTATATTTATACTAGCACACGCTGTAAAATTGCTTACTGGCTTTGAATTCAGTGAACTTATTTTATTTTTTTTTTCAATTCAGTGAACTTATTATTTTCTTTTTAATTCACTGAACGTAATTTTATTTTTTTTAATTCACTGAACGTAATTTTATTTTTTTTAATTCACTGAACGAAAATGAAATTGAACAAATTCAGTAGTGAATTAAGTCAGTAAGGAATTAATTCACTTTTTTTCCGTTCGATTTATAAAATTGAACGTGTTCACTGTGAATTAATTCATTTGATTAAATAAAAAGAACTATTGCAATTGAATTAATTCGTAACAAAATAAATCCAACGAAAGCAAATATGAATTAATTCCATTCAATATATGGTACTTAGTGAATTAATTCATCGAATTTTTAATTCAGAATTAAAAAATAGAATTAAGGAATTAATTCTTCAAAGCTCTGGTGCTAGGTAATTATATAACTACATAAATTCCAAGCAGAGAAGCAAGCCGATTGAATATTTTTGGTGGCGGCTGAAGATCAAAATTCTTCGGCGGCGGCGGCTTATCGGCTTTCCGCCGAGGTTTCAGCCGGCTGAGAAAAATATTCGGTTACACCGCGCTAAAGCCCGGTATTTTGTTCGTACTTTTGCGAAAAAAGCTGTCAAACTCCATATAAAAAAATGATTTTTCACTTGCGTGGAATTGTTGCGAAATTGCGGTGGAATTTTTTTCGCATCAATTTAATAGACAGGACCATTTGAAAATGTAGCGAAAAAGTGACATTTGGGTTAATTATGATTGTAACTTTTTATACACCATACACGCTCTTTTGAACAAAATACTGGGCTTTAAACCAGAGGTCGGCAACACCTATGCCCATGGGCGCTCTCTCACACCTACATAAGCTCACACATAGAACAAAAAAATAATCAGTCGCATCAGGGATGATAAATGGGATTTTTAAAATAGTACCAACCTGCTTAAAAAATAGTACTTTTTCGTCCTCCATAGTAGAAAAAAATATTTTTTGTACTCTACACCACTCTATGGGTGTATTGGGTTGGGGTTAATGATGTCGGTTCGTCTGCTCTTATAAAATGAACAATATTTATAATAAAACTATAAGTAGTTCGCATTTTAAAAGATAATTTGACAAAATTTGGTACATAAGTTTTTACAGTATCGATTACTAACGCTGTGACTAACGCTATTGAAAATGGTTAAAATCGATCCATGTTTTGACCTAGTAATCATGAAGAGGTCCTATCTGATATTGAATCAAAGCATTTTTTACAATTTCTTCCTCGGGACCTAAATAATTTTATTCGTTAATGAGGTAGTGATCCTTCCGGGCGAAGACCCAGGCTCAAGTTTGGCTCCCGGCTCTTTACAGCGTTTTGTAATCGAAAAATTCGAAAAAAATACGATTGTTTTAATCCTATTTCGGTTGTGGCAACCATATTTCGGTTGCCACATCCCTATTTCAGTTGGAACAACAGAACCAATGTAAAGTTAAAAAAGGAATAAAAAACCCGAAAAAATCAAGATCATCATTTCGGCTTTATCTCGCAAACTGTCGGGCCGATATTTACAATTCAGGAACTAGAATATCAGACGTAATATATAGCATAATCACGAAACTACGATCCCTTGCACTATCGGAATAATCGATGTTTGAACTTGTTAAATTTGTTTCTATGGAATTATACCATGAATTGTATGGTAAGGAATATAATAACTTTGTGCTGACGTTTGATTCATATTTTTATTTCAATGAAGTTGAAAGTCGTATTCAATTTCGTTTGAAAGCGAAACTTATTTTAAAGGGATTTAATCAAGTTAGCTTGTTTGATTTATTGAACCATTAAATTAAGTACTACCTCAATTAACATAACCCTCGATGAACGCAACTTCTTGGTTATCAGTTGCGATTATTAGGGATTTTTTAAATTAAAAATACGAAATTTTCGAAAAATCTAAATTCGCCTTATTTTTGATATTTTTGTAAATATATTTTAATAATTTGTTTCACAGAATTAAGTTTCCATAAATTTTAAAATCTTTCACTTGGGTTTTTCAACACTTTTTTATTTTAAACTTCGATAGTTAATTTCTTCATTTTAAACACAATATTTGATATGAAAATTAAAAAAAAATAAAATATGAAAATATTGTAAATAGTACTAAATGAATCATAGGAGTACCATAGTACTTTTGAGATTCTAATAGTACCATAAAAAGTACTATAGTACTAACTTTATCACCCCTGAGTCGCATACAAGATTTCAATGAAGTAGGTTGTCACATCGCTTGTTTGCCAGATTTTTTACACTGCATAATGTTTATTGATACATTTTTTTTTGGTAATTTATTTTTAAGTTTTTTTGTTTTTATTTTTTTTGTGTTGTTGTTTTTTGATATTTGTTTTCGTAGTTGTTGTTTGCTTTTAAATTTTTTTTTTATATTCCCATTATAAACATTTAAAATTTTCGAATTATTATACAAACGTTCTTTGTCAGTGTATTGAGAGTGAGAGGCTGCAACTCACTCATACAAGCACAAAATAAGGTTGTATATATTTGCCGATCCCTGCTTTAAACAATAAACAAATATTCGCTTAATCACAGCAAAACCTTCTATTATTGAGTTTTGTAAGAAGAAATAAGGGCATGTCCATCGAATTAACTCCTTACAAAACACTCATTACTCCTAAAATCTGAATTTAAATGCCGAAGCTATAACAAAAAATTAAAAAAGGCGATCCCTACGTTCGGCAAAATTTTTTTTTTTTGGAATTGGCTTGCAAAAATTATTTATATTTGAAGGTGTACCGCCTCTAAAGCCCGGTATTTTGTTCATACTTTTGCGAAAAAAAACTGTCAAACTCCATGTAAAAAAAATGATTTTTCACTTGCGTGGAATTTTTGCGAAATTGCGGTGGAATTTTTTTTCGCATCAATTTAATAGACATGCCCATTTGAAAATGTAGCGAAAAAGTGACATTTGGGTTAATTATAATTGTAACTTTTTATAGACCATAACAAATTTGTACATTTTAATGTTTTTATTATAATTTTTGAGCTCCAAACATAGAAAGAAATTTTATTCTCTGATTTAGCTCCCTCTGACTTCTACCTGTTCCCAAATTTAAAAAAAAATCCTTGCTGGCAAACGTTTTAACTCGAATGAAGGTGCAATGGCAGCTGTAAACGATTATTTTGAGGAGCTTCAGGAAAATTATTTTAATCAAGGGATAGAATGGCTAGAAAAACGTTGGACTAAGTGTACACTCAGGGAATTATGTAGGTAAAATCAACTGCAAATGACAGTTAAAATAACTGCATTTGCACTTAAAAGGGTGTAGACTACATTTGCAGTTAAATTAATTGCAATATGAAGTTATTTTTAACTGTTAAAAATCAACTGACAAATGTAGTAAAAACACTTACAAATGCAATTGAAACAACATACATGCAAATTATTGTAAAACTGTACAAACAACTGCAAATGTAGTTAAAAAACATAAATAAAAATTATTTTAAAAATTATTAATTTAATAAAAAACAAATTTATGTAAACACTCCTACCTTAATTTTATTCTATAATAAATTTAAAATTGATAAATAAAAATTTACACTTAATAATGTCACTTTTATTTTATAGGACGAAGCCTATTGATTTTGGTTAACACCGGTCCATGTTTAGACCTAGTGCCCATTTAAGGGTCCCCCCAAAATTGGCTTTAATGAACTTTGGTTCGCTGACTCACATTATAGAAAATTTTGACACAAGTCCCATTTTAACCCATTCGAATTTCGGATCCAAACATTAGTTGGCTTTTAACCAGACTGGTGTAGGGTATTGTATAGTCGGCATGCCCGACTTTAACTATTTTACTCGTTTAAATGTAATTTCAGTTAATTTTACCGATGTAGTTTCCTGAGTATGCTCGTGTTATAATAAACAATTACCAAAACAGTTATTTGCATTAGTCATTTAAGAAATAAAAAATTTCGTTGTGCGAACTAGCTAAATAAAATCTAAACTAAATTCAGGTTTATAAATGTCTAGCAGTTTTTTTTACCAATTTTGTCAGTTGTTCTAAATTTTTTAGTAATTTGTCAATTAATTTTACAACAATATTGGTTATTTCTAAAGCATTTCTTTAGTTATTTTTCAATAGTTATAAATAACTACATTTTTAGTTATTTTGTCGCTTTTATAATTGAAAATACCTTTGTTTTAACTGTCCTTTTTAGTTGGTTCTACCGAAAAACCTTTTTTGAATTTACTGTATACTCAGAAAAAAATAATTCATAAATAGTATAAATTTTTTCATAAACTGTATGAATTAAACATGAAAAAATTTTCCCAAAACTTTTTTCTACTATTTATAAATTTGTTCATACATATTATGAAAAAATTCATGATGGATTATTTTGTTTCTTGTTATAAATTAATGAATTTTCGCTACATATAATAAATAAATAAATATACAACCACATTAACAATTTCATGTTTGCATATAAATGCATTTTATTTAGTTAAACAAACGGCTGAATAAATCCAATAAAATCTCATTAAATGCAATAAAAACATAAAAAATAGAAGCCTTAAAGCGCATCATTTATTTTTTTTTTGATTTGATATTTTCTTCGACCACAGATGTTATTTCCTTATCTTTATTATGTAAATCTCATAAAAGAATATTTACTTCATTTTGATGCAATTTCTGAAAACAAGGGACGTGGATTGATGAAATTAAATTTGCTTTACAGCAATCCTTCGCTTCACCTTATCATATTTGAAGAGTATATTAATGTATTTCCGCCAGGCTGCAGATATTGCTTGATATGATTTTATCGCAATCTATAAAAGATATTGAGAAAATCAATTACGATGTAACAAATTTTGCAATCTATAAATATATTTGGCAATAGTACTAACCATTATATCTTCTCCGCTGAATGTTTATAAATTGATATTTTTCACAATTCTGTGTTGATTTTAAAAATATTATATTTTTTTTGACAAACTTTTCTATTTGAAACTAACTTGTTATTTTTAAATTTAAGTTTAATGAAAACTTTTATAAATAGTATGAATTATTTATACATTTTATGAACTTACAATAATGAAATCCATTCATACTATTTATGAACAAATTTGGTTCTGTGTATGTAATTGTGAATGAAAATCAATCTGCTTTTATTCTATATATTTAGTTATACAACAACAATATTTATCAAATTTAACAAATCACTCAACCCAATAAAACCTTACGCATCATAAAACCACTAGCATTGCTGCTAGATTGTGGCCGTGGTGGTTCTTCATGTTCAATACATTTCGATGAACATAGATATTGCAACAGGGGTACACGATATTTACCACAAAAATCAACAAATTTAATATGTTCAACACGATTATCAAAAAATACACCCTTACAATTGGGATTAACACAACAGTTAGCACAGCTCAAATAATCTAATGTAGTTTGAGGTAAATCTCCAGGACCTAGAGCTACACTTGTTGTCTTAACTATACGAGCGGCCAGTTCCATAAGTGTAGGTGGAGTCAGAGCCATATCCTGTACAAAACGTACTACCAAGGGATTATCACGTAGACTTAGCTGTAAAGAAAAAAAATACTTAAAGTAAAAATATGCATGAAAACGAAAATTTCAAATACCTCGGCTAAATTCTTCAATGCTACTATATCTTTGGGTAAATGTTTCAAACGATTTTTGTGCAGCAGCAAAGATTTGAGATTTTTCAAACGTGCTATACTAGTTGGCAGATTTTCAATCAGATTATCACACAAAACCAAAGCCTGCAATTGACTGAGAAGACCTACTGCTTCGGGTACTTCAGTTATCAAATTACCACCCATAGAAAGGACTTGAAGGCTGCAAAGAGAAGTACAAAAAAAATAAATTATAAAAATTACGTTGCTCTTGAGTAGTAGCAAAAAGTTATACAAAATAATAAATTAGGCGATCTATGACGCTATTTTGAATTCCGAATCCATATAAACAAAAGTTTTGGTTTTCTTGGTACTGGTTTTTTTCCATGTGGAAAGGCCTGGGCAAAAACAAATGCAATTTTCAGCAGTTATTTCGAAACAGCAAAATTTTCGAACTTTTTGATTTCTTGCGATTTTGCGAACCTATTCCAATTAAAAAGTTTCTGAACTCAGAATACGGTTGCTATTTAGAGGATTATTTTCTAAAACACCTTGGTGATGTTGTGTTAGATATTGTTCTTAAAAGTTTACTTCACCCAGAGATTAACGTTGGGTCTCATACTGTAGGTTTAACTTTAACTTAACTATAAACAAAAGAAAATGTCAAAAAAATGTACACAAAACAACAACAAATTTTTGGGTTAACTATTAACTGAAGTTTAAACCTAAACAAAAGAAAATGTCAAAAAAATTTAACTATTAACTAAAGTTTAAACCTGCAGTATGAGACCCACCGTATATATTTATAGACACACTCAAAAAAGTTGTTCGGTAGAACCTACTGAAAATTATAGTCAAAACAAAGGCATATGCAGTTAAAAATAACTAAAACTTTTGTTATTTTTAACTGTTGAGAAATAACTAACATATGAGTTAAAAATAACTAACAATGTCGTGAAATTAACTGACAAATTTTTACTACAACAATTTTAAAACAACGGACAAAATGGGTAAAATCTACTGTTTTTATACAGTTAATACCAAAAGATATTATAAAAGTATATTTTAATAATAAAATTATAAAAAATATTTTTGTTTTTCTTTCGATTACAAAAATAGTTGTTATTACTTGAGCCTCTTTCAAATTTGAAGTTAAAATTCCCATTTTATGCATTTATGCATTGGGGATACAATGTAAGTTTCTGATTTTTATTTTCAAACTAGGAATATATAAATAATAACAAATATAAACTAAACAAGAATTTGTAAATTCAACGAAATTAAGCAATTTTTTTTTTTATTTTGTAAATAACTAACAAAAACAACAGTTTACTGCAAAAATACTGTTTTGGTAATTGTTTATTATGATATTAAAAATAACTGATTTAAACAATTGTTACAGAATTAGAGTAAATTTTGTTAGTTGTTTCCTTAAATAACCATCAAAACAGTTGTTTTGAATTTGCCATGAAAAAAACTATAATTACTGTTAGAAACAACAACTACTGATTGTTACACAAACAACTGTCATGTAGTAACTGTCAAACTTTTTTGAGTATATTCACACTTTAAAGAGATACAGTAATACCATTACACATTTTTTGTTTATTGTGCTTGTAACTCTCTAATACAAAAATGCTGATTTTCAGAATTCAAATTACGATTTGAATTCTTTAAAGTTCGAGTGAAAATTTTCCACATGAATAACAACCTTCGATGCTTTACTATTAAGCACAGTAAGTTGTTCTGATTTCACGTGAAAAAACTGTTATACTTCATATACAAAAAATCATTTTTACCAATATTGAGTTAAGCACCGTAAGTTGTTTGAGTTTCACGTGAAAAAACTATTATACTCCATATCAAAAAAAATATTTTTTCACCACAATGAACTTCACGTGAAAACTTTGTAGACTTTGTTTTCACGCAAATTTAACGTACAAGACTATTATTTTTCTGGTGAAAAAATCACATTTTGTTTTTATTGTGATTATGGCTTTGTTATAAAATTAAAAACTTGTTAAACCGAACAAAAATAACACTCATTGTAACAATCTTCAGATCAACTAAAAATCTACAATAAAATACCCAAAGACAAGGTACAGTCCAAATTGTTAAGTAATATTCCTTAATTGCAACATGTTAGTATTTATACGGCATGCTGTGTTAGGATGTTATACACAAAAACAAACAACCGTGTAAAAGTTTCTTTGCTTTAGTTGTAATTTCTACAAATATAATTAAAAGCTTGCATGTTAAAAAAGCACGAATCATTGCTTTAAAAATTGGGTAAATGAGAGCGTTGATGAGAGAATAATTTGTTTCTCATTTTACCAGAAGTTACCCGCACTTTTTTTTCGGGTAAAATGGTAAAACTGTCAAATAACTTGTTGCTTATAAATCAGCTGCTTTAAATTTGTAAAAATAATTAAAATATTGACAAAAGTTGTAAACATTAATTAATATCGTTAACAAATACTACGTTCTAACACTTTCTCTTTATTCTCTTCGATATTTTATTGTTAAAAATAGCTTTTGTTTATATGAATAACTTTGGCGTTTATTTTTGGGCTTGAAATTTGGTTTTGTGCGTTCCCGGTATTGTGAGCAATTTTACCATTTTTTGAGATAATTATTTGTTTACTCTCATTTTACCAGACTTTACCCAGAATTACGTGGAACAAACCTAATAATGAAAAATGGATAAGTAAAAATGTTTGAATTTACTTCTCAAAATGCATTTCTTTGAAATTTAACATATATATACAAAAAACTAAAATGTACATTATAGCCTAGAGAGGACCCCATAAAGACAATCTGATAATAGTGATGCGATGTCACTTGAAAATGCATTAATTGTCACCCATTGGTTCTAGGAAAGTTTTTTTCATGAGTTTTTTCTCTATTGGTTGTAAAATAAAAATTGTAAATTCTATTTAGAATTTTTAATATTTGATCTTAAACCGAACAAAAATAACACTCATTGTAAAATTGTTAATTTTTATAACTTAAGCACCGTAAGTTGTTTTTCACGTGGAAAATTTTCACTCCAACTTTAAAGGCCTCAAATTGTAATTTAAATCAAAAAAATTAACAATTTTTAAAATTTATAACAAAGACACAATCACAATAAACACAAAATGTCACTTTTTTCCAAGAAAAATAATAGTCTTGTACATTAAATTTGGGCTGGAAGATCGTGCCCGACGGATGCCATTGGGGCCATGTTGGCTATTCCACCATTGCATATTTCCGTGAAGGAAGCTGCAAGCATGGGCTCACTTCGTCTCCGGGGGGTCGGGGACACGAGGAGCGAGGACCTAAAGGGTCACATGAGGATCGCCGGGATCTTTATGGATGACCCAACCTTAAGGGTCGCGGATCATTTGATCCCGGAACAGATTTTTGTCAGACATTTTGACATTATGTCATTTGACAGAAATATGTGGACCAGCCAATCCTGGCAGCCCGAAGAGGGGGCTCAGGTATGGTTCACTGATGGCTCAAAGCAGGCTAATGGTTACACGGGGGCAGGTGTCTTTTAACTCGGATTCCAGCGTGCTTTACCAATGGGCAAGTACCCCTCCGTCTTTCAGGCGGAGATTTTCGCCATCTGCATATGTGTGAGAGAGTGCCTGCGGAGAGGCACGGTTAGATCCCGCATCTACATTCTTTCTGACAGCCAAGCTGCGCTAAAGGCTCTAGGAGCTTACGGGGTATCATCTGGTCTAGTCATGGAGTGTATGGGAATTCTAAACGAACTCGGTAGGAACAACTCCCTTACACTGGGATGGATTCCTGGTCATGAAGGGCATGAGGGTAACGAAAGGGCTGATTGTCTAGCCAATTGTGGAACCCGTCGACCATTTATCGGCCCGGAACCATTCTTTGGGATACCTAGGGGGTACGTTAGGGAAAAACTCAGCCAATGGAGAGAGACTGAGTTTTCTAAGCATTGGGAAAAGACCAAGGCCAAAGACAGGCCAAAAGATTTATTTCCTTGTCCAGCGGAGTATCAAGGCGACTATTGTCACTCGACAGGGGTAACCTTAGGACCCTGACGGGATACTTAACTGGGCACTGTGGGCTCAGGTACCAGCTTCACAAACAGGGCCGGTCAGACACTGATGTTTACAGGTTTTGTGAGCTGGAAAGTGAGACATCGGAGCATATTCTCTGCGAATGTCCGAGACTGTGTGACAGGAGACTCAGATTTCTGGATGACCGTTTCGTGTCACCTTCGAGCGTTTGGGGAAATTCTCCTAACGGGATTATTGGCTTTATTGGTAGCCTAAATCTCTAGGGAATTCTAGGCAGCACAAAAGATCTATATTGGTCGCGGTGCGTAGTGCCTTCGTATCTAATCTAAATTTGGGTGAAAAACTCTACACATTTTTCACGTGAAACTCATTGTCGTGAAACATTATTATTTTTATATGGAGTATAACAGTTTTTCACTTGAAACTCAAACAACTTACGGTGCTTTAAATTGCAATTTGGGGCATTTTAAATTCGAGTGAAATTTTTTCACGTCAAAAACAACTTACGGAGCTTTAACTATGAAAATTTGACAATTTTACTACCGAATTTTTTGTTAAAAGGTTAACGATTCGCACAACAGGTATAAATAAGTAGAACAATTTGAAAAGTGTTTGGGTATTGTTTAAGACTACAAAAGAAAATTCTGTTTAATATATGTATATGTAACTCAAGTACATCTTTAATAACACAAAACATTATCACGTTAAAAATATCAATGCAGAAGTGAATATTTATTTTTAAATAATAACAAAAAAAACGAATTAACATAGTCATGTTCCAGTTACACAGGACATGTGATTGATAACTCTATTTTAATAAAAAACAATATAAATTATAAATTTTGTATTGAAATATGTGCAAAATGTAATAAAGCAAAAATAATCTCTCAACAAAAATAAGCAAAAAAAAAAAAATTTTTAAGATTAAAAGTATTCGGAGACTACAATAGTATCAACGACTGACAATTTATATTATATATGACCCTAAATGAAAAAGATTATCAATTATCTGTATTATTTGCATACATAGTATATTAATATTGTCTTATTTAAACTAAGTGCGGGTATTTACGTAAATGTGTAAAATCAAAATATTTGTGTAAATTTAATTTTATTACCAACCTTTGCATTTTCCATATATCTTTACTGATGGAAGATATTTGATTTCCTCCCGCATATAGATATTTAAGATTTCTTAGCTCAATTACTTGTTCAGGAAAGTGTGTTAACATATTACCACTTAAATTCAATTCTTTTAAAGAAGATTGCTGTTGATTTTTCATCATAAACGATTTGGGCAGAGATTGGTTAGTTAATTGATTATTTTTGGCAACCAAAGTAACCAATGATAATTGAGCTATAACTTCAGGTAATTCAGTTAAATAATTTGAACTTAAATCCAATATACGTAAATTGGAGAAATTTTTTAAAGTTATTGGCAATTGCTTTAAACGATTATGATTGAGTAGTAAAATTTCTATGTCTTTTTGTGACTTTAAACGTTGTTTAGTTTCCGAAAAGAGATCATCTTCTAAAGTGATATCATATAAATTCATACGTCCATAATCCAAGGTTTTTTGGTCACGTGAATCGGTATCACTGCTATCTGATGTATAAACCTCCATTATGTTTTATTTTAAATATTTATTTATTTTTGTTTAATTGTTTTATATGATCACTGTTTAAATATACATAGATATTTGATTTTTAATTTCACATAATTTCCGTTTGGCACAATTTTTTGTTTCTTTCTTCTGCTTGAACGTTACGCACCCGATTTTTAATTTTTTTTATACTAAAAATTTAAAATTATGAGGCGTCCGTTCATCAAAACATACGTTTTGCAAATGAACATTGAATATATTTTCTCTCTTTTATGAAGCTCTAATTAATCAATGTATTTTAATCACTTTCAGACATTAAACCACCCTATCAGCAAACGAGCAAAAAATGATTCAAAATTGGGCTCAGAAAGTGGTAAGTGGTTTGTTTAAAAGAACCTGCTTTTTAGACTAAGGTCGGCTAACTTATCTAAAAGAATGCTTATTTTAACCCTATTTAACCCTTGAGGAGAATTTAATTCTTGCACCGAAAAAATTTCTCTGTTACTGGCTACTAAATTTTCAACTGAGACTCAGGTGAAATACCTCTTACCGAGGCCCAGTTAATAAAATTAATTGTAGATAACTGAGTGGCCAATTATTTTTAGCTAATTGTTCTGATTTGAAAATATAACTAATAAAACAGTTACAATGAACGGGACTTAAGTCAAAATTTGAGAAATCCGCACATTAGTTATAATTAACCAATAAATTTAATTTAGAATTCTAAGAAATTTAAATTTTTTTTTGGCAATTCTACAATAAACATTTTCATACAATTCTTACACATTTTATTATTACAAATTGAATCATACAAGTGTAAAAAATATTAAAGTTATATATTTAAAAGAATAAAACTTTTTTTGACTGGATTCAGCTTAGCTTGCAAAAGATAATTTAGTCTTCAGTACCAAAATCTCTCATTTGATGTATTTATTAGACTTCAGATAGATTGAAACCTTGTTGAACATTCTTCTTTCCTATAAAAAAAATTTTAAGAATTTAATATTTTATCATAGAAAAATTATTAAAAATTAAACTTATCTTGAAATATTTTTGTTTTCTGCAAATTCTTAACGACTTTTTATTTACAAAAAAAAACTTAATTTTGCGCCAAATTTCCGTTCACATGTAAAAATATGATAAAGAAAAATTTATTTTAAATTTTTTTTTATTTTTTGACAATTCGAAATTTACATTTTTGTATATACAGGGTAATGGCAAAATTTTGTATTTAAAGGAAACTATAGTTGATAACAATTATTTCAGTTACTTTGAAAATTTTCTGTTTTAACTGAGGAATTATTCAACTTAGCAACTGAGGTGTGGTTAAGGTAGTTAAGTTGGTCTTTAACTTAACCACGAATAAAATTTGTATTAAAATGACTCTGGATAGTCGTAAATTGAGCGTACTTTTAGATAAGTTGGAAGACCTAAGTGTATTAATATTATTTATAAAAAATAACACAATTTTAATTTAAAACAACTTGATATAATTTAGCAATATGTTGTTTATTTTTGTTAATAAAAAATTAAAGAAATGATAACATTTTACTGAACAAGACTGCTAAAAGTCAGCTATCATGTATAGCAAGCGATAGCGCAGGGGGTAGAGCGTCTGCTTAAAAGGCCAACAAGTGTGTGTTCAAACCAAAGGTTTAAAAGGCTTAATTCTTTAATTCACTTTATAAAAATTAATGAAATTTGGGTTAAATTTCATTCCGTAATAGCATTCTTATGGAATTAATTCGATAGCTTAATTCCCGATAGCTTTAAATTATATGAATTAATTCTATTTTTTTTTTAATTCTAATTGAATGAAACGAAATTAACCTGAATTCATTTAGTTAAAAGGTGCATGAAAAATGATTTTTTTCATTCACTTAGTCAAATAAAAAAATTTAATTTGCAATTATATGCTGAAATATTAGCATAATACAAAATGAAAAATATTTAAAATTCATCTAACATAACTAACTAGTATTGTATGCTTTGTTATAGCTTGTGTGTTTTGGTTTTGATTGTGTGTTAGTTTCAAACTACACTGCACTAAGTGAATGATAATAAAATTTCTTCATTCAATTAGTAAAATGGTGAATGAGCATGCGATTTGAATGATTCAAGTTGGGAATTCATTCAGTACTTATTAAAGCTTTGGGAATGAAGCTTATGAATGAATTCTCTACGAATGGCTAAATGGAATGGTATATGAATATTTTTAAATTTTAAATTAAATTTTTCGTGATTTAAGCTCAATTTGAATTAAGTTCTTCGAAGCTCTGGTTCAAACCCCATACGCGGCATGACAATTTCCTTTTTTTAATTAAAATAAAAAGAAGTGAAAAAGAACTTCATCAGTGGTTTAAATATACATCATTTGTTTTTAAAAGGAACAACTTCCTTCTTATGACAAGCTAATATTAAATTCATCAGTGAAAAAGTAAAATTAGAACAAATTCCTATTCAATAGTTGCTGTGTTTTCATTAGTTCTTTTTCTTCACTTTTTTGCTGTGAAATGTGTTCGTTAAAAATTCCAAAACAACTGCATAAAGTAACTGCAACGAAAATGTAGTTTTTGTGGGTTGTTTAAAAAATAACTGTCAAAAACATTGAAAATTTCTTCTCCAAGTAAAATAATTGCAATTGCAGTTAAAATAACTACAACCGCATTACTACACAAATAACTGTCATGTAGTATATGCAGAACTTTTCTGTGTTTGCGTGATTAAGTAATTCGAACTTTAATTCATTGATTTTGGCCATCGGAGTAGTGGATGTGAGAATTGGTGCATTATCTTGATGAAACAACACCTCGCCTTTACAAATTCACTGCGATCGTTTACTATTGATGATTCCAAAAAAAAAAATAGTAAACAAAGTGGCGCCTTCAAACTTAAAACATATGTTTTATAAGGTTGCCACTTGTTACCAAAGTAATTTTTTTCAAACTACTGCTGCCATCTTTACGTCAAGTCGGGTAAAACAAACAAACATTACAAAAATATGCAACTAAAAATTGATACCATTTCGGTCTAAATTTGATGGTTCAGAAAAACATTTAGTACATTATAGTTTTGGACTATCGAGAAAAACATGCATTTGCATGGAATTCCTTGCCCTAGTGATTAACCTAAGTTTGCATTTCCCCGCACGCAGAAAAAAACAGGGGGAATATTACCTAAGAGCTATGTAATTATACAACTACATAATTTTCAAGTTAGTTTTACAAAGTTCTAGTAAAATATGCACATTTTTTTATAAAATATATACTAATCCTTGCAAAATATATACATGTTTAGTGGAAAATGTCCTAAAAATTACATATATTTTGCTAGAAAATTGTAAAACTTACTTCGAACTTATGTAGTTGTATAATTACATAGCACTTAGATAAAGTTCCACCTGTTTTTTTTTCTGCGTGCTGGTTCAGTGGATATGGTATATTTATTACTACTTCCTCAGCTCTTATATTCCTAAGTTAATAAAGTTGTTTTAGAAATGGGTGGATAGGGAGGGTAAGCGTGTGAATCGACTATTACCGAATCTCACAGATAATATGATTAAAACAACAGTCGATTTTATTGTCTAGTACCGTATTTAAAAATTCATTATTGCCAACTTTATTCATTATCTCTGTTTTTACATGTTGACATCAATATTTTGCAAACATTACAAACAAATATATCAATATGTCATACAAAATAGTAATTTTACATTAATGGAATTCACAGTTCGTACTATGAGTATTTTAAGTAGTAAATTAGAACTTATGGTAAATTTGGGCTAACTTCAAAAATCATGCTATTTTACGATAGCATGTTAAGGTGCTTTCACAATGGTAGAGTGACTCTATTCTGCAGCACAGATTAAAATGTTAACTGTTCACAATGCAGAGTAGAGTTACTTCAAAAATTATTTGACACTGAAATAATTACATTTTGTTTCGCAAATTTCTAGGCTTTATTTTCACTGCCTAAATTTTAAAATAATTTTTTATTAGATGGGTTTGTGCGGCAACACAAATATTTTGTGTTGGTTTTACATTTTTAAATATTTTTTTTCTAATTTCTTGGCAATTACAGATGTGAGCTAATTAAATAGTTAACAGATCAATGTAAACTCTACAGTGTAACAAATCCGTACTCTAGTTGTTTGACTCTGGAGTGGAATAAAAAATATAGTAAAATACATAAACGTGTTAGTAAGAAAGATAAAAGATCTAAATTTGCTACATATTAGAGTACTCCATCATTATAAACGCACCTTTAAACTGTGAATTCCTTCTCTGTATATTTATATTTTCTTTTTATTTATATTAAACAGTTTTTCATAGCCTTTTTAGTGCTTATGCATAATAATTTGAAAATCTTATTACACGTTCATAAAATCAATTTTGAATCAATAATTTGTTTTATAAGTCACTTATAAATTTTAAAAGTGATTATGCATATCACCATTTATGTTTACTTTCTTCATTATTATTAATTTTTAAGTTATGCAAATGTTTTTAAATTCGTTTCTTATCAGAGCATCGTTTTAGCAGACTCATCATGAAATATATATTTTTTTATTGACAAATACTATTTTTAATATCAAAATAATCTCTTATATAATAAAAAAGGTGACAATAAAGTGCAACTACCATCATTTTAATTCTGTTAGACAAAAATAAGAAAACAATATGGAAATTATTGATGGAAAACCCCGATTTTAAGATACCCTCCATATTTGATTTACAAATAGAGTGATACATAGAATAAAAATTACATGGATGTGTTCATTAGCTGCGTTTGTGCGGCAAGCTATCAACGTTTTCCTATGTCATTCCCATACAAATTTGACGTTAGTAACGTTAAGAGTTAATACTAAACGTTGGCTAATGTCAAATTTGTATGGGAATGACATAGGACAACGTTGATAGCTTGCCTCACAAACACAGCTTTTTTAAAGCCTGTACAGTGTACAGTCAACAAAGTTTGACAGTTACTACATGACAGTTGCGTGTAGTAATCAGTAGTTGTCGTTTTTAACTGTAATTACAATTGTTTTCCTATGGAAATCTACAAAACCACTAATATGACATTTAGTTAAGAAAACAAGGGCAAATTTACACTTTAGAGGGCGTACCTCAGAGAAAAAAGAACAAAGTCTAACCCCCTCTGGAATTGAAAAAGAAATTTTTTTCTATTAGGGGTGGGGGTGCATACTCAAATGAAAGGAAATTTCCTCACGATTTCAAAAACGAGTAAAAAAGTTAAAGTCGGGCATGGCGACTATATAATACCCTACACCAGTCTGGTTAAAAGCCAACTAATGTTTGGAACCGAAATTCGAATGGGTTAAAATGGACTTGTGTCAACATTTTCTATAAAATAATAAAATAGAAGAAAATCGGATATATAGCCCATATGGGCGATAGTTCCAAATATGGACCGATCCTATCTAGAATAAGTAGGCTTTGTGCTTGGGACCTACAGCGTGTAAACAAGCCAATTTTGAGAGGACCCTTATATGGGCACTAGTTCTAAACATGGACAGATTTTAATCAAAATAAAAAGGCTTCGTCCTTGGGCCGACATATGTGTGTGTATCAAATTTCATTGAAATGTCTTCGTGTTTGCGACTTGCAGCGTGTAAAAAAACAATTTTGTGGGGCCCTTACATGGGCACCAGGTCTAAACATGTACCGATTTTACCCAAAATATATAGGTTTCGTCCTTGCGCCGAAATAGGTCCGCGTGCCAAATTTCATTGAAATATCTTCATATTTGCGACCTGCAGCGTGTAAACAAGCCAATTTTGGGAGGACCCTTATATGGGCACTAGGTCTAAACATGGACCGATTTTAACCAAAATCAATAGGCTTCGTCATTGTACCAAATTTCATCAAAATTTCTTAATATTTGCGACCTGTAGAGTGCGCTCAAGAATTCATGGACAGACAGACGGACATCGTTAAATCGAAATAAAAAGTGATTCTGAGTAGATCGGTATACTATAAGGTGGGTCTAGGTCCTTATTTTTAAAAACCTCCTTTCCAATTCTTTGTTTTAACTCTCCCCAAAGATTTTCGATGGGGTTTAAGTCCGGTGATTGACTTGGCCAGTCAAGAAGGGCCACATGATTGTCTTGGAACCAATCCTTTATCAAGATAGAAGTAGGCTTTGGATCGTTATCCTGCTGGAATGTCCATCTAAGAGGCATACTTGCCTCAGCATAGGTCAACATCGTATTTCCCAAGATATCTTTGTAGTGGAATCTGGTCATAGTGTCGGTAATTCGATGTATCGGACAGACACCATACCACGAGAAACAACCCCAGACCATAATATTGCCGCCCCCATGCTTGACCGTCTTCTTTGTAAAGCGAACATGGAATTCCTTTCCCTTAGGGCGTCGAACATTCCGGGCACAGTCGTTTCCAAATAAATTAATTTTTGTTTCATCACTCTACAAATTGTTTTGCCATTTTTTTCACCGTCTGCTCCGGACCAATTGGAATGACTTCTTGCAAACGCCAACCTAGCCTTTAAATTTTTTTGTCGAAGCAAAGCGACTCTTCTGGCTATCCGTCCTGGTAAATGAGCTTCTTATAGTCTACGACGAACCGTTCGTGATGAAATTACATTTCCAATATCTGCTGAAATCGCTCTTGAAGACACAAATTGGTCCTTCGCAAGAGTTACAATACGGATATCTGTTGTTTTTGAAGTTTTTTGGGTCTTCCGCGAGTTTCGACGGGATTTTTAGGCTTTAAAGCATTTCGTACAAAAAATAGCGACCGGTTAATAGTTTCTGCTATAGAACGAAGACTTTTTATGAGTCTTGAAACAATTTTTCTCCTTCGGAGAACAATGACTTTTTCGACCCATCGCTGACTTGTTTTATATATCGTTATGAATAAAGATAAACAACAGTAAAATAACTACACCGAAAAAATTTCTCTGTTACTGGTTACTAAATTTTTAACTGAGTCTCAGGTGAAATACCCCTAAGTATCAGTTAATGAAATTAATTAAATTTGACTAATTTTATTTTTAAAATAACTCAGTCACTGGTAACACTGCTTTTAGTAAAACCAAATAAATATTAAAAGATAGTTGGGAATAACTGTCGATAAATTGAAAACCACTAATATTTCTGTTATTGCAATAAAAATATGATTATAACATTTTATTAATTTTTAGTTAATTACAAAATAACAAATTCCTTTTTAAAATTTGTCCAGCTTCATTTCCATTCCTGTGTTTTGGATTTTTCATTGCCGTGTTCTCGAAAATTTTCACTGTATCTTTTCACGTTCTGGAAACAATAACACATTTAATTAATAAATATTTTCTCCTGTTAATAAAAGAAATTACTTTAACTTACCGTATACCAAATAATCTAAATTAAAGAAAAAATGTATATTTAATTTTTATTGAAATTCTTTTTATTATTTACAATATTTGGAAAATTTTATTTTAAGACTTTTGACAATACACGTTTAAATATGTTTTTACATGGTAGTACACAGTTCGTGTGATTTGACTAAAATAATAGCTGAGTTCGTCTATATTAGTTACTTAAAAGTTTGTCGGTTTTAACTGAGAGATTGTTCAACTGAGCAACTGAGAAATGTTTTCGGTGTAGCCTTTCCAAAAAACTAGAGCAGACTGCGAAAATATTAAAGAATTCAGCAATGTATTTATTATTTTGACCATGTACTGAAATCACACCTGTACAAAACTAACACATAATGAAAACAATAACTGGAGAGCCGTTTGGAAATTTTGCTTCAAATTTCAAGTACGATGAAGTAATTACAACTGTTTTTATAATCGAAAGAAAAAATTGTTCTTTCATTAAAATGTACATTTATAATATTAACAAAATTAACTGTAAAAAGCCGGCGGTTTTTACCTATTTTGTCAGCTGTTTAAAAATGTTTGTAGTTAAAATTTGTCAGTTAACTTTACGACATTGTTAGTTATTTTTTACAGTATTTCTCAATAGTTAAAAACAACTACATTTTAATTTGTTTCAAAGGCAAATACCTTTATCGACTTTTTAGCTGCATATAGCTTTGTTTTGACTTTCATTTTCAGTAGATTCTACCGACAAACTGTTTTAAGTGTACATAAATACTTACGCCTCTAAAATATGATACCACTTCCTAAATCAAAGAAAATCGTACGTTAACGTACATGATTCTTGTTGCTTCACATGGCATTTTTGTCTAATTTGACACACGCCTAACGTCGACATACTGATAACAAAATGACTTAAAATTTTGAATGTTTGTAGCTATATGGCAGGGGAGACATGGATTTCGCACCGAGGACCATATTGTGGTTTTTCATAAATTATAAAGACCCGCACCATACATTTAAAAAAAGCAAGTCTATATATTTTTAACTAAAATTAAAGTGGACGGAACTAACGTTTTGTTTTTTAAGAAAAAATCAGTTTTCAACTCCATAGATTTCGTTGAATTTCATAGCATTTTAACAGTTCTTGTATTTTTATTCTTTTTTTTTACTGATATATTCCTAGTTTGCAGATTGTATTGTATTTCCAATGCATAAAAGCATAATAACTGGAGCACCTTTTGGAAAATTACACATATTTTTGTAATCAAAAGAAAAAAATGTTTTTTTTTTTTATTAAAATATACATACTTTTATGGTACCAAAAGCATTAACTGTAAAGAAGAAGTGGTTTTTACTCATTTTGTCAGTTGATTTCAAATTTTTGTAGTAAACTTTACGAAATTGTTAGTTATTTTCAATGCAATTATTAGTTATTTTTTAAACAGTTAAAAATAACAACTTTTTAACTGCATATACCTTTGTTTTAACTGTCATTTTCAGTAGATTGACAAACTTTTTTGAGTGCATGAAAAACAAGAACATAAAATTTCAATCGGTTCAACTTTGCCATCTCTGAACATCACCAAATAATGGGATTATTTTTTGAAAATATGGCAACTTTGAAAACGCAAAGAAATTAAATTAAGAGTAGAAATACAACCTTGCGGCTGCGGATTCCGCTGCGGTGAGAAAAAACAAATTAATTGGCTGCGGTGACGGTTGTTTTTATACAAACATTCAAACTTTCTTTACATGTGTGTGTACATTTAGTGTATGTGTGGAGAGAACCAGCGATGGGAAATGAGTTTTTGTTTCAGTATAGAAAAATTTTTAATTTTTTATATTTTTTTTCATTTTAACTTCGGCAAAGATCATTTAATTAAAATGATAGGCTAAATGAGTAGAAACTAGTAAAAAACATGAAAAACAATGATTTTTTAAAATAAAAGCAAAAAAAAAATTTTTTTTGAAACCTCCTTGCAAAAATACTTCATATTGGAGGGTGTACGGCGCACTTTTTTTTTGCCTGTAAGGTGGTACGCTCTACTGTGTATATTTATAATTTTCAGGACATTAAAAAAACAAAAAAATTCCGAATTGATTTTCTTTAAATAAAATATTTGTCAATATGAAATAATTTGAAGTTTAATTCACAGGGTACCTAAAAACTATATTTTTTTAACTAAATATATAGTTTGTTATGATTATAATAGTTATTTTAAATTTTGTTCAATTCAACTACTGATTTCGTTAACTATGTAACTACTGAATTTTATCGATGCAGTAAAAAGAGACATTACCAAGTAATTAAGCGAGTAAGTAGCACGCAAGGGGTTTCACTGGCTACCAGGCTATTTACTCGCAACATTACTTTTGTTGCACCGAAAACATTTCTCAGTTACTGTGTACTAAATTTTTAATTGAGTCTCTGGTGAAAACCCCCTTACTGAAGCCCAGTCATTTAAATTAATTGAAAACAACTAACATTTCCAAATAAAAAACAATTATAGATCAGTTAAAAACAATGAATTTGTTAATTATTTTGAAACAACTATTATGTTTAGTTAATAATTACGGATTTGAAAAATTAATAAAAAAAATCAAAAGCATTTTATTTGTTTCCAATTTTGTTTGCAATACTTTATTTGCATATTTAATTCACACATTCCTAATTTTACGCTTTTTGCAATCTTCATTCAAAAATGTTTATCTTTCATAAATATTGCATTTGTCATAAAAATATCTATGTAGGTAACTGAAAAAATTTGAATCTTCACTTCTTTGATCTGAAAAATAATTAATACGTATTATTATAATTCATAACAAAACTAATACCTGTAAACAATTTCACTGGAATTCAAGTTGAAATCAAGTTCAATTCCAACCCTGTTTTCTAGTTTCAAGGCTTGAATACAACTTTTATTACATTTTATTTCAATAGCATACTTCAGCAAAAGGGAAACAAAAATTCAAGTTTGAAATATTTTTGTTAAATATACAAATTTTAGAATTTGAAATGTACTTTACTTCAAGCAAAATTTAAAGCACTTGAATTTTTAAAAACTATGTACTTATTGGGAATTATATACACACAAAAAAATCTTAAGGTAATATTACCTAAAATTGTAGGGTAATATCACCTATTTTCAAAGGTAACATAGAGTTTGCTATGTTTTACGGCAATATTACCATAAAAAATAGGTATTTTGTTTGTGACTTTTATGTTCGAAAAATCACCTATATTTTTTGTTAAATTAACTTTAGCACATTGGTATATTACCAATTATAACGTAGGCAACATACACATCCCATTTGGTAATATTTCTTTAATATTAGGTCTTTTTATTGTGAAAAGCGCCCTAAACATTACTTTTAAATTATTTATTTTATTAATTTCCAATTTATTTCTTAAAAAAAAAAATACATGAAGAATTTACACACAATTTACTTATGGAAATTACAGATATTATTTCTACACTGTACAACTACATTAGCGGTTTCCTATAAAAAAACTCAGATTTTTTATTTAACAATACTAAAAATTTCATAATTTTTTTGTAAGAAAAAGTAGCTGAAACATGTGGATTTTCAATAGAAAATTCCTAGCGATCCTAATGGTTTTCGGTAGGAAAACGTAGCCATTTTATATAAAAGTCCTTAGAATCTGACAGCTTTTTACAAGAATTCCTCAGAATCCGAGAGTTTTCCGATAGGAAAAATATTCAGAATCCAAAGGTTTTTTGTAGGAAAAGATCCTCAGAATCTGAGGGCTTTTCTATAGTAAGAAGCTTGAGAATTTGAGGGTTTTTCTATAAGAAAAATTCCTCAAAAACTGATGGGTTTTCTGTAAAAAAAGTCCTCAGAATCTAAGGGGCTTTCAATAGGAAAAGGTACTAAAATTCGGATATATTTTCTGTCACAAAAAGTAACCGGAATCTGCATATTTTTCAATAAAAAAAAGTCCTCAGAATCTAAGGGTTTTTTGTAGGAAAATTTCTTAAGAATCCGAGGGTTTTTCTATAGGACAAATCCTCTTTCCAATAGAAAGTTTTTCTAGAAATACTTTCTATTGGAAAGAGTCTTCAGAATTTGAGGTTTTTCTATAGGAAAAAGTCCTCTGGATCTGAGGGTTTTCTATAGAAAGAAGTTCTCAGAATCTGATGGTTTTTCTATAGGAAAATGTCCTAAGAATTCGAGGGTTTTCTAGAGGAAATAGTCCTATATATTTGTCTATAGGAAATAGCTTTTAGAATCTGCGAATATATCAATAGGAGAAAGTCCTCAGAATCTGAGGGTTTTATATAAGAAAACTCCTCAAAATCTGAGGGTTCTATGGGAAGAAGTGCTCAGAATCTCAAGGGTTTTTGTATAAGACAAAGTCCTCAGAATCGTAGGGCTTTTATATAGGAAAAGTCCTCATATTCTAAAGATTTCCTAACAAAAAATCTCCAAATTTCAGGGACTTTTTTCTTTACAAAAATCCTTATATTCTCAAGTCAAAATTCCTTAGATTCTGAGAACGCTCTTTTGGTTAGAACCTCTAAGATACAAGGGACTTTCCCTATGAAAAACTCTTAGATTTTTAAAATAGATTATAATTAACCGACTAAAGTCAGACTACTTTCACTACAGAGCATCAAAGTTTGCTACGTTGGGACATTTAGCACGTGCTGAGAGACAATTTTTAATTGGTAATTTTACTATCACACTATTGTAGATTTTGGTTTTCTTGTTCTGATGGTTTATATAACATTTTCTTGTGAAAAGATACGTAATTTCTGGGTTTAAATACGTGTTGTTTATTTGAATTTTTACATATTTAAACTTCAATCCAATCCAATTCTACATCCAATCCTTTCATAAATCCTTCTGCAAAGTCAAACAAATTAAATAAACACTATTTATATAATGATTGTATGCGTTAGTTACCTATTTAGCCTTTTTTAGAATATTGATATCCTATGGCACATTGTTTGAGAATAAATTTAAAAAAATATATTTTACAAAGTAATATTGCACGTGAAAAAATTAAAATAAAACAAAAATAAATTTAATTTGTGACATTTCGAATTTTCGAAGGGTTGCCTATTTTGAAAGTCTAAATTTACATTGCCAATAGGTAAAAAAATTACATTTTGGAATAGGTAATAAAACTATTTTTATGAATAACGCACTAAAATGTGCTACCTATGCCAACCAAGGCAATATACCCTCTGGTATTTTTTTGTGTGTAGGTAATATTTTGGATATTAATTAAATGTTTCGTTTATTGCATTTCTTTTGATTTGAATTTTTTTTGAAAAGTATTTGACAATATCAAGTTTGTATTTACAGGGTAACAAAATAAGTTTTTAGTTTAACTAAATCATTAGTTAATATTAATTACTTCAGTTAATTTGAACTTTTTCACTTTTAACTGAGGAATTCTTTAACTGAGCAACTAAGAAATTTTATCGGTGTGGCGATGTCCAAAAACTCATGGGTGGTCATTACCGTCTTGGTTACAAAAAAAGTGAGAATAATTAGTTACCAGCGTGGTTATCTACAGTGAACGAATAAGTAGTTACTCACAAAGATAAAATAAGTGGTTATTCAGAAGTTAGAATATAAGTGGTTGCCCTACGTTGTGAAATAGTTGGTCATATTGGCAAAATAACTTTTTACTTTGGAAAATTTCCTATTTAGTTCAAAACAAATTGATAAATAAAATATTAATATAAAAAAGACTAAATCGGTACTTATTTAATCAATTACCAGTAAGTGATTACTTTGCAAGATTATATAAGTACTTTTATAACTTAATATCAGTAAGTCATTAGTTTGACCTGTCGTTACCATATTTTTGCTGGGAGAAGCCCAAGGTTGTATCTGTACTCTTAATGGACTCAAAAAGTGATTCTGAGTCGATCGGTATACTTAAATCAGGTACGTATGGTGAGGTTTTCAACTGGGTGTTCTGCACCTCTGAAATATTTTTTTAATAGAAATTACAGCTAGCTCGGGCTTTTCATTCCATTTCAGTTGACTTTAAAATAGTTTTGGGCATTATCTTAAACACTAAAATTTAAAATATACACTCACAAAAGTTTGTCGGTAGAATCTACTGAAAATGACAGTTATGGTATATGCAGTTAAAAAGGCGACAAAGGTATTTACCTTTAAAATAACTAAAACTTTTGTTATTTTTAACTGTTGAAAAAATTAACTGATAAATTCTTACTACAAAATTTAAAAACCGCTGACAAAATGGGTAAAAACTACTTTTAATTCTTTTCGTATTATAAAGTATATTTTATTAAAAAAAAAAACAATTTTTTTCTTTCGATTAGAAAACTATGAGTAATTATTTCAGCCTATTTAAAATTTGAAGTAAAAATTCCAAACGGTTCTCCAGTTATTATGCTTTTATGCATTGAAGATGCAATACAAGTTTCTGATTATTATTTGCAAACTAGGAATATATCAATAATAACAAATATAAACTAAACAAGAATTTTTAAAATTCAAAGAAATTCAACGAAATTTTTTATTTTTTAAATAACTAACAAAAAGAACTGTTTACTGTATAATTACGGTGTGGGTAGTTTTTTATTATATTAAAAATAACTGGTGTAAGCAACTGTTACGAAATTACAGTACTTGTCGTTAGTTGTTTGCTTAAATAACCGTCATAACTGTTGTTTTGCATTTTTCTATAGAAAAACAATTGTAATTACTATTAAAAACAACAACTACTGATTACCACAAAAGTTTTAGTTATTTAGTTTCAGCAAATACATGAGATTCAGCAATTGAGTTGATACAGTGGTAGCCATATTCTAAAATACCAGAAAATCGGCTGTGTTTCTAGACTAGTGAACTGCGATTCAAACCTAGTTTTAAACAGCCGGTGAATAATTTGGACGACCAGGGTCTCTGCAAACAGCTGTTTGCAGGAAAAAACGCCGAATATTTTTATACACAGAATTTTATGTATTCTGTCCAGGGATGGAAAATATGGTACAATCGTACTCTTGGTTTGGTACCTTTTTACCTTTGTTGGAACCATTTTTCCAAATTAAAAATTTTTGTATTGATACACCGATAAAATTTCTCAGTTGCTCAGTTAAACAATTTCTCAGTTAGAATAGAAAATTTCTGAATTAACTGAAATAATTGTTATCAACTAATATTTCAATAGTTATTGTGTTACCCCCTGTAAATACAAATTGTCAAATATTTTTTTAACAAATAAAAAAAATTAAACAAATTTGAACTTTTTCTGGATTTTGGCAACAGAAACGCACATTGGTCCACTAAGCGTCTCCGCTTATTGAAATTCCGTTGAATTTCGAACACATTGTTTCAATAAGGAGTCAAGATGGAAGAAAATGTGTAAAGATAAGTTTTGTTGTTTGCTTATACATAAATATTTTACAAACATTTAAATTTTTTACAGACAAAACGTATAAATCTTTATTAGAAATTTAAAAGAGTGTAACTTCACAGAATCATAGACGGATTAACAGAGGCTCAACTAAAATAATCAGAACTTGTTTACCCGTTCGGACCACTTGTGAATGCTTAAGGCCGATTTTGTCAAATGTTTTAATGTTATCACATTTTCATTAAAAATTAATAGAAAGTTGTAAAAATATTATAATAAGTAAATTGGCTGCAAATTTCAGTATTTTTTTTAATTTTTTGGTTGCCAATTACTATTTTGAAATTTTTTAAATGATAACTAAAAATACGTTCTTTTTAACTAACTTCATAGCTAGATTTATTGATACAATTTTCAACTGACAATTTAGTTATTTACAATTAATTTTTTTAACTGATATTCAGTAAGGGGTATTTCACCTGAGATTCAGTTGAAAATTTAGTAGCCAGCAACTGAGAAATTTTTTCGGTGTAACGTTTAATGTACTTTAAAGCTTTGAGGAAATATTCCTATCTATCGTCTTCAAATGCAATGAAACGTGCAAAGAAATTTGAAAATAATACACAAAACAACAACAACGAAAATAATTTTGTTGTTTGTTGTTGAATTTGTTCACTTATTCACTGTTGGTGATGGTATCGTACAGAGAAATAATCCCCGCAAGATTGACTTAAATCGATCAAAATTTGTTATAAAAACTGAATTGGGGAGGGTCGGAGAACTGTAAATTTTTATAGATGAAGATTTCTGCAAGTTTGTTGTACCGTGAGGATTCAAAAAGTACAATTTTTTGTTGTGGTTGGTACCAATTCTAAAAACTTATTTTCCATCCCTGATTTTATTTTTTAAAGAGGAATTTTCAATTAATACTTAAAGGCATACTTAAAGGAGTATTATTAAAAACTAAACAGCCATGAGTGATGAAATTAAAACAGAACCCGAAGAAGATGAAGAAAATCTTAAAACTACACCGGTAAGAGGATCCATGCCATACTACTTACAAGAAGCCAATGAGCAAACCGATGATGAACAAGACAATGATCGACAAACAACGTCGCACACGTTTGCTAATAATAGGGAAGGTGAGGTCACAAGCGAAGATTTTACGGTAGAAGTTAAAACTGAGCCTGAAGATGGATTTAATAAAGCTCAAGAACATGTGATTGAAAAATTAGTGGCTGCCACTACTAGCGTGCAGGATGAACCTAAAACTCCTGAGAAGTTGCAAATGACCAAAACCCAAGATTCAACAATAGATGGGAATGAGGCAACTGCAGAGGATAATTTTGTAAGTGAACAAGTGGAAAGAAGAAAATTATTTGCTGATAACTCTGCGGATGTTTATGTGACTGTTGGAAAATTACGTGTTCATGTAAAACCAATCGCTAATCAGGAAGTTGACTCAGAAAATCGACAAATCAAGGAAACTAAGGAAATTGCAAATGAGAAGTCATGTGATGAAGGTTACAATAGGAAAAAATGTTCATCTGTAATTACTGAAGCAACGCAAAATGAACCTTTTGTAGAGATCCAAAAAACTAATTCAAAACACTCACAATCTTTATCATTTTCTTCGGATACTGGAAGAAAAACGGACATTGAGGATGAACCATTAATTGAAGATTTTGTAGAAAAAACGCTCGATAAAATTACGGAAGTTCCTACAAGTTCTGCATGTGCAACAGAGACCCCTTCAACTACTACTGAAACTGAAAAAAATCAACATCTTGCTAAAACCCCACCAAATGCAGATTTAGAGAAAACACCAATAAAAGAAACTACCCTACCAAACAACGACTCCGACGAAACCCCAATAAAAGATAAATTCGCAAGTTCAACTTTAAGAGAAACTTCACAAGTTCAGGTTAAAACAGAGCCTGAAATGGATAAAAATGATGCAATAGATTTCGATGGAACAATAGCAAGACCATCATTAATATCAAATAATCAAAGAGTAGGAATAAATACAGAAATTGTTTCAAACACGGCTGCTAATGAAATACCCGAAATTGCAGTTAAAACAGAAAATGAAACTATTTCAAATGAGCCTTTGGATTTTGAAGAAACTATAGCTCGACCATCAAATTCGAAAACCGAAGCACCAGCACCACCCTCAATATTAGCTACACGCATTAGAGATTCAGATACTGATGGCATATCTACCCCAAGAATATCGGTAGCTCCCATGTCACGTTTAAGAGTTAAAACCGAACTTTCACTTTTCCAACCGCCAACAACATCTAATGAAGAAACTTCTTCATTACCCCAGGATTTCTTTGAAGACCTATTAACATTAGATAATCGTACTGGATCTGGAGAACTAACACCTAATATTAGTGAAGATGCCAGATCACAAGATGAACCTATACCCGATCATTTTTTCGATGATTTACTAAGAGATCAACTAAAAGAACGCATTGAGGAAGCTAGAAATAATGACTTGGAATTAAAATATTCTGACCGTTTAAAAGAATTGGAAAGTTTAGAAAAAGAACTTAAAAGTCTTGATGAAAAGTCACGGGAACGTAAAAAAAATCGTAAAAAACAAAAAAAGTCTAAGAAAAAATCACATAAAAGATCACGTTCAAAATCGCCATCTCATATTTTGCCAGAAAAAGAAAGAGATCGTCATAGACGACCACCTTCTCCTTACTATTCAAAAAAGAAACGCACACGTGTATCACCACCACCGTCAACTTTTCAACAACCTCTTTCCACTTCAAATTATGGTAATTTGAATAAAGTCACAACCTCTCAAGTGTCTGGTCTACAAGTTAAATCTGAATTTTGTACATTGGATATACCAAATGAAAATGTCATTAATTGTGATTTAAACGAAGATGTGGAAATGATAATTACTCCCATGGAAAGTAAGGATTATTATAAAATAGTTTGATAATTTTGCTTATAAATTTTTTATTTTCAGTTGAACCTATTGCTCCGGTAGTAAATTGTGAAGAAATCGATGAAATTTTAACACGAAAACAAAAAATTGAAAGAGGTAAGATAACGTTTAATAATTTTAAAGTAAAAAAGTTGCAGAAAATGAGTAAATTTTCTTGAAAATACTGTTTATTTTTAATTGTTTAAAACTGGGTTATTTTATTGCTTTTATTACATAACCGATTCATTTTTCGTAATGTTCATAATAAATCAGTTTTGTTGTTTATAATGTATAAGAATCGGTTTAATTTGCATGCTATCATATATGGACTGGTCCATTTGCCATCAAAGTATAAATAAAAACAGTTAATTTTTTATTCTTTTTGATTCATTATTATGATGTTATATGAACCGTTTCGTTTGTTGTAGAATTCTTTATGAGCCGATTAATTTTTAATTATATTTTAAGTTTACCAGTTCGTATTACATATGAATATGAACCGGTTCGTTTAAATTTTCTTATATGAAATTTTCTTATATGTTGAAATTTTCTTATATAAAGCGGTTTAGTTTTCGTACCTCTCAATATGACCCGTTTTAATTTCCACGTTATTCCATTAATACATGTTCATGTTTTACACAATTTTGTTTCGTTTCATACTAATTTATACCCATTCATTATTTATTCTATTATTTATAAATCTATTCATTTTAATTTTTAATATAAACCTGTTAATATCATGATTTTTTTTATATATTGACCGGTTCGTGCTTACTAATTGATTTCTATGAACCGATTTTTATATACAAACCGATTAGAATTGGGTTTAAGCATTCTCTTTGGTAACTCGACCATATCGTTCAATCACTGTTGCCAGAACGGCGATTTTCTCGTCAGATCTAGCGATTTTGTTTTGCACCAGCGGGAAAAATTGTCGAGTAGCTATTAGCAAAAAATCTAGCGATTTTGTGTCTGCCGTATTATAGTTTTTGTACGTTTTATACGGAAAAATATAATTAAATTCGCATATTGATATTCTTTTATTATAAAAAACAACTTCTTAAACGATTTTATTTTAAAAACTTTCTAAAAAATATATCAGCATCAATATTTTTCAAAGGTATATTTTTGTTAAAGTCGACTTTATTTTAAAGCAAAGGTTTTGTTTTTACCGTACCATACAATATATTTAAAATAGAACTTTTAAAATAATGCCAAACATATACAAGTTTGTTTATTTTTATTGAAAATCAAAACAAAATATTCAAAAATAAAAAGGAAATTTGTAAATAAATGTAAACTAAATTTGAAAACAAAATAAATATAAAATAAAAACAAATGAAAACTTCAAATTTAAAACAGAATTTTAAGGTACATTTTAATTATTTTGTATGGTAAGAAATTTAAAATAATAGTCGACTTTTGTGATTTAAAATCGACTTTTTCTTTTTTATAGGTTTCGAAAATATGAGTATGCAGGTTTTCACCATATAACGCCCTCTATTGATTATTTTTAATACTAATATCAATTCAATGAAAATTGGAATTCATATTTTGAAGGTTAATCGCAAAATGCTTCATTATTAAAAAGACAAACATTTCTTACGAACATATTCAACAAATTTTTCCCAAAAAAGATCTGATATCAGTGGTTTTAAGGATAATTTTCAACAATCTAGCGGTAAAATCGCTAAAATTTTGTACTGTTTATAAATCTAGTGATTTTCTAGCGATTTTTGGATCTGATCTAGCCATTTCTTTTTAATTTCTTGGTACCAGTACAATTCATTATGAGTTGTGACCAGACTGGCCAGACTTGGGGCTTTATTCCCAAATTTGGGGATATTTTGTTGGTCTCGGGTACAAAAATTTTCATTTCGGAACAGGTGAGTTTTTTGGGGATTTAATAAATGTTTTGGGGATTTTTTAAGGATATTTACAACCTTTCGAAAACTTTGGAGAACATATTAATTTTGCATAATTTTCAGAAAACAGTCAAGTTTTTTCAACGAAAATACAAATTTACCCTTTTATACATTTTCTGTAACAATTCAATGATTTCTAATACGAGTAAATATTTTATGCTTGAAATTTTACGTGGCCTCATGCTGTACCAGCCTACGTAATAGCTCATCGTCATCGGAGTCGTCAACGCCGGGGACATCGTCGGCTCTGACATCATCGGTTATGATGACCCCGATTCCGTCCCAACAGCAACAACAACAGCTACTAACACCACATGTAGCTAACCCCCGACCTGAGGTGATAACCTTTATGCAGTTTAACTGCCTCCAAGGTAAGATCACGGAGATAACCTGATTTAGGCAGCTCCACAAAGTCATGATCGCTGCGGTACAAGAAACTGCGGTACAATGCCACCTGCAGCCTTCAGAGTTGTAATAACTACAACATTCTACGCAAGGACCACACACGGAGCGAAAGCGGGGGCCTCACATTTAATATCGACAACGCCGTGCAGTACAGAATGATCTCGCCTGACCCAAATGAACGTGATATATACCTGGAACACCAAATTATAGCGGTAAAGTCAGGAGCTGCCGAGATCGAATTTATATTCCGCCAATGGCCAGCTGCCCCACAGGATATCATCCAGATATCAGATTCCTTTTCTTGGGTGATAACCGCATGGTGATGGGCGATTTCAACGCCCACCATGAGCTCTGGCACTCCAATTTGGAAGAAGACCAGAGAGAGATAGCCCTGGTGCAACAAGTCAATAACTCCACATTCTGCATACTGAATGAGAATGCCCCCACCACAATTGTAGGAAGTTGCACTAGCTCGCCAGACATAACAATTTCGAGTGCAGGTCTGATAAATTACGCCTCCTAGCGACCGATTATATCGTTGGCTTCAGACCACCTTCCTATAATTATTACACTCGACAAACCAAGTGACTTCATCGTCTCTGAACGCCGCACGTACATCAACCATAAAACAGCAAACTGCTTAGCATTCTGAGAGTTCACCAACCGCAAGTTCAATGACCAACTCATCCCAACCGAAGTGCGCTCCGCAGAAAGGAAGTTTCGTGAAATCGTCAACTCAGCGGTTGCTCGCTTCATTCCAGCTGTAAGGATCTCAATCATCAGGCTAAATTTCCCAAATGAAGCGGCAAATCTCGCAGATGAGCGGGCCGAGCTTCGTTCTACCAACCCCAGTGACCCCAGGATCGGCCAACTCAACTGGGAGGTCAGCAAGTTGGTCAACAAGCACAAACGGAACAAATAGGTAGATCACTTGCAGGCATGCATCCTCAGTACCCGACCCAACAAGCTATGGTCTACGGTCAAATCTCTCGCGAACCCGTCCAAAAGGGACGACAGTGTTTCGATCACATTTGCCGACAAAACGATATCGGACCCAAAGAGGTTCGCAAGCTTTTTTAGCCGGCAGTGTATAGAGCATCCCGAGAGAGACAAGGCGAAAAGGAGTATCGCAAGGAAACTTCACGAACTCTAACTCATTGACGAGCCATTGGCTTTTACGTCATCAGAGGTTGCCGAAGCCATCAAACGAGCCAAACCATCTAGAGCTCTAGGACCCGACTAAATCTCCACGCTGATGATCAAGCAACTGGTGATGCCGGGAGTCGAGTACATGATAAAGGTCTTTATTCTGTCCTTATCCACCCTAATTGTGCCCGAGGTCTGGAAAATAAGCAGGGTGGTACCGCTTTTAAAGCGGGGAAAGGACGCTGACTAGGGAGCATCCATCTCCCTATTGTCACCGGTCTCGAAGACACTTGAGGCATTACACCTCCATGGATTCAGCAAGCAACACAGTACAACAGTGGCGGCTAGCCAGTGCCACACAGATAACTAACGGTCTGAATCAGAGCCGCCCTTGCGAAAGGACGGTTTTAGTGGGGCTTGACCTCTCGAAGGAATTTGATACGGTCAGCCACGCGACCCTCTTCAGAGACATTGCCGAATCGAGTCTCCCAAATGGTACGAGGAGGTGGATAGTGAATTATCCGTGTGGTCGCCAGTCGTTTGTGGAGTTTCGAAACAGAAAGTCCAAACCCCGTAGAATGAAATAAGAAATCCCTCAGGGTGGAGTTCTCTCCTCGATATTGTTTAATTTCTTCGTCTCGAAACTCCCGGCACCACCGGAAGGAGTGGAAATGATTTCGTATGCCGACGACTGAACGATACTGGCGACGGGTCATGACATTGATGGCTTATGCGGTAGGATGAACAATTATCTTCAAGATCTTATAAATTTCTTCACTGGAAGGAATATGCAGCTTTCTCCTGCAAAATCCTCGGCGACTCTTCACCACTTGGACGAAAGGAGTAAGGCTGGAACTGAATGTAGTAGTCGATGGCTTACGAATTCCGACGCTTTACCACCCCAACATTCTCGTGTTCACATTCGACAGCCTGTTCATGTCTTCAGCGCACGCCACTGCAATTTGCAATAAAATGCAGAGTAGGAACAAGGTCCTCAAATGGTTAGCCGGCAGCTCTTGAGGTACAGACAAAGAAACCTTGTTGGCAACCTACAAAACGATTGGTCGATCAGTGGTCAATAATGCTGCGCCAGTGTGGTCCCCTAAAGCCAGCGATACCCAGTGGAGAAAACTTCAAACCTGCCAAAACTCTGCCATAATGACTATTACTGGATGCGCACAGATGTCCTCAGTACAACATCTCCATGAGGAAACGAAGGTTCCTACGGTAAAGGAACACTGCCAAATGCTTTCGAAGCAGTTCCTGCTGGGATCTCCATCTGACGGATGTAGATAGAGATCCCATCCGGTTCTAAAAAACTTTGCTGGGTAATGATATAAATTAAAAACAAGATTCCTTTGCATCGGTTCTAGATCTAGTTGCGCCATCACTAGTTCCAAGGCTGCTTTTGAAGAATATGCATATACTTCTTGAGAAGTAGTTCTAGAACAAGTAATTTTAGAGCGGGTTCAAACATTTTTGCTGGGATTGAGTTAATAGAATTAAATTAATAAGCACTAACGCGCTCCTTTGAACATGGTGCAAAAGCTCCAAAAAATAATTTGAAGCTTCTGCCCATATATGGGAATTGCATTCCATCTTCGGTCGGATATAGGTAGCAAAAAATTGTAAAATAGTTCCTACATCGATTTAAAAAACCGAACTATTTTACTGCATCTAACCTCAATACTATTTTTTGCTACCTACTCGTATATTCTAAACCCCTGCAGGACAACATAAAATATCTTTTGTTATATTATACTTAAGGTTTGTTTTTTTCGAATTTTGTATAAATATTCCATACAAATTTAAGCATTTATAAAATTTTTAAGTAGGTATAAATTTAGCTTCTTAAAAATTAAGTAGTTATAAAAATGCTACCAAGTCTTAAAAATTCTTGGCTTTTCTCTTTCAAATGTAAACAAAAATATTTGTGATAAAAATATTTGAAATTTTAGTATTTTTTATTTCATAAAATATTAAAAACAACAAAAGCTAACAAATGAATTATGCGTTTGTTAGCAATGGTGGAGCATGGCACACAAGATTATTACTCCATTTCGCGTTCCGATAGGCTCGGTCATTGGAAATGAAGTAATAAAATATATTAAATAAATAAATATTGGCTTTGCGCGCAATAAAGTTGACCCTATTCACCAAACAACATTGTCAAAAGGTCCCGATTGAGTGTGCCATTCATAATCTGCGTTTTGAACCCAATCTCAACAAGACTGTCTACGATCGAAGGAAAATGAATGGCAAATGTTGCTCTCATCGATGTTGCTGCAATCGAATAGATAGGGTAGACTTTCAACCCTATCTATTCGACCAAGAAAGATAGGAAAAAGAGGAAAAAAGAACTGAACCAAGCGGCAGCCCTGCATTTAGCTGAATCTCGTTGGATGAGATGCCATCTAAATATAACAACGCGTATAGAGCGATCTCTGAACAAGCTCGAAATATATCAAGAGATGTCATTGCCGACATTAGAAGCAATAAGCGAAAGTCTTGGAAATATCTAGAGCAACCACTATATTATATATTAGGTGTAGTACACAATACTCTATCTCCTTTCGGCAAGAACAAGTTTCTTGTAATTATTTAAGCCAATTGGTCTATTATTAGAGTTGTGATAGATAAATTCGCATTATCCGTTACTCTTTTACGAATGATCAAATGTTCTTACTGCCCCGAGGAGCAGAAAGAACTTTGGCGCGAATACTTTGTTCGCAAATAAGCTTTTCGCGTGTTTACGTAATAGTTCTGCTTGTTTGCGTAGCAGGTCAAAATTGACGTTGTTTTCATTACACCAATTTCTGAACGCTTTATATCTGGATCTGACTGCATTTTTACAAGTCTGTGTATTGATTTAGACGAAATGTGCTTCGTGGCAATGAACAATTTTATTCCAAGCATTATAATTTATTCAACCATTTTCGTAGCGGCATCAATGTTGTCATTGGGATATTTACGTTTCCAGTTGAAGTGCCCAAAAAAAATCGTTCAGTTTAGTCGACGTGCCTTTTCGTTATTAAAACGACTAAAACAGTTAAAGTCAGGCATGTCGACTATATATGATACCCTACACCAGTCTGGTTGAAAGCCAACTAATGTTTGGATGCGGAATTCGAATGGGTTGATATGGACTTGCGTTAAAATATGTCTAAGAAATGATATAAAATTAGAAAAAGGCGAGAAATTTTGGTTTTGCCTAATATTAGGTGTATTTAAGGGAAAATCGGAAATGTAGTCCATATGGACGATACCTTCAAATATGGATCGATTCTATCTAGGTTCTAGGCTCTGTTCTTGGGTCCATGTATTTCAGCATATAAAATTTCATTAAAATATCTTCGTATTTGCGATCTTTAACATGCAACAAGCCAATTTTGGGGGACCTTTATGTAGGCATTATGTCTAAATATGGACCGTGTTTAACCAAAATCAATAGACTTCATCCTTGGGCCGATATAAGTCGGTGTACCAAATATCATCAAAATATCATTAGAGTTGTCAAGTATTCGACCTATATGAAAAACCGTTTTTCGAATACTTCTAAAAACCGCCTTTTTGAAAAACCGGTTTTCGGTTTTTTTAATTCAAAACCGGTTCGAATAACCGGTTTTCCGCTTTTTTGAAAATAATCATTTTGTATTGATATATATGCAAATTTTCTTATAAAACTTGCAAAAAATTCCTAAAAATCTTGAAACATTCTATTTTTTGAAAGCAATTCGCAGCGTAAATTATTCCATTAGTGCGAATCCACCTTTAAAACTAAAAGTTATTATTTCGGAAGGCGCTGGTTTTTCTAAATAAAAACACTTTCGGACAGATCTAAAAGCGCAGTATTTTGTTCGTAATTTTTGCAAAAACAAAACCATTGACGTCCATAAAAAACAGAAATGATTTTTCACTTGCTTTGGAATTGTTACAAAATTGCGGTGGAAGTTTTTTTGCAATAATTTAATAGACAGGACGATTTGAAAATGTCGCAAAAAATAACTTTGGCCTTATGAAGATTGTACTCTTCTAATTATTGTGAAACAATTTGTGACTTAAAATTTTTATTACAATTTTACGGTTTTATATCGCAAAATGTTTTATCACGGGGGGAGAAAATCTAAAAAATAAGAAAAAAAGACTCCTTTAATTTATTGAGGAAATGCATTTAAGGACAAATTTTTAGATCTTTCCTACTAAACTTTTTGTCAAAAAATTATGACTTTTTTAAGATAGAGAGAAAATGTAGAATTCTGTAAAAAAAAAGTCTCTTGAAAGAATTTCAACATTTTTGTTTCGAAAAAATTAAATTTTTTCTATAATAGTCAACTAATGTACGTCATAGCAACGAAAAAGTCAATAAACCCTACCTAAAGGAGGGAATCAAACATTAAAGGTCATATGCATAATCACTTTGAAAATTTTTAAGTGACTTATAAATTTTCCATACAAAATTCGTTTTATAAATGTGTTATAAGGTTTTCAAATTATTATGCATAGGCACTTAAATATGTTGCATAATTATTGAACAAATTAACAAAATTTATTAGAAATTTTCACCTTATAAATATTCGAAAATGGCGAATTATTCGACACGAAAAAACCGGTTTCTCGAATAATTCAAAAACCGCCCTTTTTCAAAAACTGGTTTAAAAACCCGGAAATATAGAAAAAAACCGGTTTATCGAATAATTCGGAAACCGGTTTTGCGATCTGTAGCTTGTGAACATATCAATTTTTGTGGGCCTTTGTACGAGCACTAGCTCTAAACATGGGCCGATTAAAAAAGAAATCAATAGGCTTTGTCCGTGGGCCCATGTGAATCAGTGTATCAAATTCCATTAAAATATCTTTGTATTTACGATCTGTAGCGTGCGAACAAGCCAATTCATATGGGCCCTAGGTCTATACATTCCCAAATTTAATTAAAATATACTTCATTCTTGGTCCGTTATAAGTCGGTGTACCAAATTTTATCAAAATATATTAATAGTTACGACCTGTAGCGTGCGAACATATCCATCACTAGGTATTAATATGGACCAAATTTAATTAAAACGAGTAAAAAGGTTAAAGTCGGGCATGCCGACTATACAATACCCTACACCAGTCTGGGTAAAAGCCAACTAATGTTTGGATCCGAAATTCTAATGGGTTAAAATGGGGCTTGTGTCAAAATTTTCTATAATGTGAGTCAGCGCACCAAATTTCATTAAAATATCTTAATATTTGCGATCTGCAGTTTGTAACCAAGCCAATTTTGGGGCACCCTTATATGGGCACTAGGTCTAAACATGGACCGATGTTCACCAAAATCAATAGGCTTCGTCCTTGTGCCAACATAGGTCTGTGTACCAAATTTCATCACAATATCTTAATATTTGCGACCTGCAGCGTATAAACAATATAATTTTGGGGGGACCCTTATATGGGCACTATGTCTAAACATAGACCGATGTTCACGAAAATCAATAGGCTTCGTCCTTGGGCTGATATAGGTCGGTATACCAAATTTCATCAAAATATCTTAATATTTGCGACCTGCAGCGTATAAACCATATAATTTTGGTAGGACCCTTATATGGGCACTAGGTCTAAACATGGACCGATGTTCACCAAAATCCATAGGCTTCGTCCTTGGGCCAACGTAGGTCTGTGTACCAAATTTCATCAAAATATCTTAATATTTGCGACCTGCAGCGTATAAACCATCTAATTTTGGTAGGACCCTTATATTGGCACTAGGTCTAAACATGGACCGATGTTCACCAAAATCAATAGGCTTTGTCTTTTTCGATTTCGATTTAACGATGTCCGTCTGTCCGTCCATCCGTCCGTCTGTCTGTCTGTCCATGCATTCTTGTGCGCACTCTACAGGTCGTAAATCTCTATATATAAAAGAATAACGTGACTGACTGACTGACTGACTCAACATCGCCCAGCCCAAACCGCTGAAGCCTCTTTCGGCGTAGACGTCCGCTAAGACGGGATTTTTGGAAATTTCTACCGGAACGGGCAAAAAGGGGAAAAGTCTCCCCCTTGGCGGCCTGCCAAAACCCCTTTGGCTAGAAAGCTGAAATTTAAGATATGTGTTCCTTGGAGTATGGGCTAACTTTTCTGAAAGTACTTTCTGGAATTTTGGACAGGGACGTTGTAAAAATGGGGGTTAAAAAGGGGAAAAAGGCCCCCCTTGACGGCCTGCCCAAACCGCTGGAGGTAGGAAGTTGAAATTTGGTATAAAGGTTCCTCCACTATCGTAGACATCCACCAAGACGGGAGTTTTGGAAATTTTTACAGGGACGGGCAAAAAGGGGAAAAAGTCTCCCCCTTGACGGCCTGCTCAAACTGCTGGAGCTATGAATTTGAAATTTGGTATGTAGCTTCCTCGGCCGGCGTAGACGTCCGTTGAGACGGCATTTTTGGAAATTCTTATCGGGAGGGGCAAAAAGGGGACAAAAAAAGTACCTTTTTCCAAAAAAGTACCTTTTTCCAAAAAAATTCCTTTTTCAAAAAAAGTACCTTTTTCCAAAAAAAGTACCTTTTTCCAAAAAAAGTACCTTTTTCCAAAAAAAGTACCTTTTTCCAAAAAATGTACCTTTTTCTAAAAAAATTTACCTTTTCCAAAAAAAAAGTACGTTTTCCAAAAAAAGTACCTTTTTCCAAAAAACATACATTTTTCCAAAAAAATACCTTTTTCAAAAAAAGTACCTTTTCCAAAAAAAGTACCTTTTCCCAAAAAAAGTACCTTTTTCTAAAAAAATGTTCCTTTTCCCAAAAAACATACATTTTTTCAAAAAAATACCTTTTTCAAAAAAAGTACCTTTTCCAAAAAAAAAGTACCTTTTCCCAAAAAAAAGTACCTTTTTCTAAAAAAATTTTCCTTTTCCAAAAGAAGTACCTTTTTCCAAAAAACATAAATTTTTCCAAAAAACACACCTTTTTAAAAAAAAATACCTTTTCCAAAAAAAGTACAAATAAAGTACTTTGTAAAAACAAAGTATCTTTTTCCCAAAAATTTCGTTTTTCCAAAAAGTACCATTTAAAATAATATATAATTTCAAAAAAACTACTTTTTCTCCTCCCCCCACGGATATCTCCACTAAAACAAGGTTTCTTGATATTCGGCATAGACGTGCGCTAAGACGGGATTTTTGGAAATTCCTACCGGAACGGGCAAAAAGGGGAAAAGTCTCCCCATAAACAGTCTCACAAATTGGAAAAGTGCCTGCCCAAACCACTGGAGGTAAGAAGTTGAAATTTGGTATAAAGGTTCCTCCACTGTAGTAGACATCGACTAAGTTTGTATTTTTGGAATTCCCTACAGGATATCCCAAAAGGAAACTCGGTATGTGAGTTCCTCCTTCTGTGTAGGCGTCCGCTTATACGGAATTTTTGAAATTCCTATCGGGAGGGGAAATAAGGTAAAAGTCTCCTCCTGACGGCTTGCCCAATCCCTTTTGGCCAACCTAAAATTTTAAATATGTATTCCTTGGAGTAGGACTAACTCACCGGCAACGTAATTTTTCTATTTTGGAACAGGAACATAGTAAAAATGGTGGTTGAAAGGGAAAAATGTCCCCACTAACGGCCTGCACAAACCGCTTAGGCAATGCAGTTGAAATTTGATATGTTCCTCATCCATCGCAGATAGCCGCGAAGATGGAATTTTTGTAAATTCCTAAAGGGAGGGGCAAAAAGAAGAAAAGCCTCACCTAACTTATTAGAAAGATACTTTCTTGAATTTTGGACAGGGTCGTTATAAAATGGGGGCTCAAAAAGGGAAAGTTGCCCCTTAACGACCTGTCCAAACTGCTGGAACTAGGAAGCTGAAATTCGGTACTTAGGTTCCTCTTCCAGCCTAATTCCAACCGGGAGGGACAAAAAAAGAAAAAGTGTCCCCCTTGACAGCCTGCTCAAACTGCTGGAACTAGGAAGCTGAAATTCCCTGTCGATGGATTTTCGGAAATTTCTACCGAGAGGGGCACAAATAGTAAAAGTTAGCTAGAAACCTGAAATGTAAAACATATGTTACTTGGAGTATGGGCTCACTTACCGGGAAGGTGCTTTTTGGACAGGGACATTGCAAAAATGGGGATTAATGAAGCGAAAAGTGCCGCTTAAAGGCCTGCCCAAACCGCTGGAGGTAGGAAGTTGAAATTTGGTATTAAAGTTCCTCCTCTATTGTAGACATCCGCTAAGATGAGATTTTTGGAAATTTCTACAGGTAGGGTCAAAAACAGGAAAAGTCTCCCCCTTAACGGCCTGGCCAAACTGCTGGAACAAGGGAGCTTAAATTCGGTATTTGGGTTCCTTCTCCAACGTTGACGTCCCCTAAGATGGTATTTTTGGAAATTCATACCGGGAGGGGTAAAAAGGGAAAAAACTTCCCCCTTGACGGCCTGGCCAAACTGCTGGATATAGAGACCTAAAATTATGTATGTAGTAGGTTCCTCCTCCAACGCAGACGTCCTCTAAGACGGAATTTTTGGAAATTCCTTCCTAGAAACCTAAAACTTAAAGAACAAGTGTATATGAAACACTAAAATTAAGAAACTAAATAGGAAACGAGTGGAATTGAAACACTACACAAGTGGAATGAAATGGATATAAACGTTGAACGAATGGAATTGAAATTATAGACAATGCAAATGGATTGGAAGAGGGAATTACCTGTTCAAACACTATCCACGGAATATGAAACTTATGTAGCATTGAAACATACTCTCCAAAAACTTAAACAAATTTTCTAAAAGAGAAAAAACCTTAGAAAAGAAATGGAACTTATATATTCCGATATTTAAACTTCATGTAACGAAGCACCGGTGGAAGAAACCGACGCAGTAAATTTTCAAACTGAATTTGTGAATTTACTTGAATTGCCAGGTCTACCTTTACATAAACTGGAATTAAAAAAAAACTTTAAGACACGATAACAACGTAGCGGGCTTTGCCCGCTATTTTTAATATTATAAAATGCTTTCCAACCCTGCTTTACGTTATTTATTTTCATTCAAAACACAAATGAACAAAACTACTTACGGGTCTATCTACCTAAGTTCGCACTTTACCAAATTATCTTAACATACACACGTATATTGCAATTTTTTATGGATTCATTACTAACAATCCACTTTAAGGCAATCCTAAAATTTAAGGCACGCTAACAACGTAGCGGGCTGCGCCCGCTAGTATTAAGATATTTTGATGAAATTTGGTACACAGACCTATGTTGGCCCAGTAACGCAGCCTATTGATTTTGGTGAACATCGGTCCATGTTTAGACCTAGTGCCCATATAAGGGTCCTACTAAAATTATATTGTTTATACGCTGCAGGTCCAAATATTAAGATATATTGATGAAATTTGTTACACAGACCTATGTTGGCACAAGGACTTAGCCTATTTATTTTGGTGAACATCGGTCCATGTTTAGACCTAGTGCCCATATAAGGGTCCTACTAAAATTATATTGTTTATACGCTGCAGGTCCAAATATTAAGATATATTGATGAAATTTGGTACACAGATCTATGTTGGCCCAATAACGCAGCCTATTGATTTTCGTGAACATCGGTCCATGTTTAGACCTAGTGCCCATATAAGGGCCTACCAAAATTATATTGTTTATACATAAATATTAAGATATTTTGATCAAATTTGGTACACAGACCTATGTTGGCCCAATAACGCAGCCTATTGATTTTGGTGAACATCGGTCCGTGTTTAGACCAAGTGCCCATATAAGGGTCCCCCCAAAATTATATTGTTTATACGCTGCAGGTCGCAAATATTAAGATATTGTGATGAAATTTGGTACACAGACCTATGTTGGCACAAGGACGTAGCCTATATATTTTGGTGAACACCGGTCCATGTTTAGACCTAGTGCCTATATACGGGTCCCCCCAAAATTATATTGTTTATACGCTGCACGTCGCAAATATTAAGATATTTTGATGAAATTTGGTACACAGACCTATGTTGGCCCAATGACGAAGCCTATTGATTTTGGTGAACATCGGTCCATGTTTAGACCTAGTGCCCATATAAGGGTCCCCCCAAAATTGGCTTGGTTACAAACTGCAAGTCGCAAATATTAAGCTATTTTAATGAAATTTGGTGCGCTTTCTCACATTATGGACAATTTTGACACAAGCCCCCTTTTAACCAATTCGAATTTCGGATCCAAACATTAGTTGGCTTTTACCCAGTCTGGTGTAGGGTATTGTATAGTCGGCATGCCCGACTTTAACCTTTTTACTCGTTTAAATTTATTTTTATCGGGATATACATTAATTGCATTAAAGGAATTAAATGTGCTAAAATCCCAAACGTATTTTACAAATTAGTTTTCATTCTTGGGCCGATATAAGTCGGTCCAAATTTCATCAAAATATTTTAATATTTGCTATCTGTAGCGTGCGCACAATAATACATGGATAGAAAGACAGACAGACAGACAGAATTCGTTAAACCGAACCAAAAATTGATTCTGAATCGATCGGTATACTTAAACCTTGGGTTTACGTTCAATATTTTTTGGTCCACGTAGTGGTGTAGGGTATAAATAGTACGCTTAGTAGCTGTTGTCGAAACTATATTAAGCTCGGGGGTACCAAAAGGGTACGGAAATGTTGCAATGATCCCAATTACCGACAGGTGCAAGTGTTCTCACTTCGTTTTTATAAGGATGAGAAGTGTGGATGTCGAAAGTATTTTGGTGTTTAATTTCAACATTCGTAGTAAGCGTTATTTTATTCAGTATTTGCGCCAAGTGGTGATGCGCAGTGAAGAGTTCAATGTAATTGCAAACAAAAGTTGAATGGCCTCAATGGCCGATCCAAAAAAAGTTTTGAAAATTAAAATCACCAGCAACGACGATTTCACTATATCTGCAACTCTCCCAGATACACGATATGGATTTGGAAAGGGCGTTGAAGAAATTAAAGGAATCCACCATTCCCCCGCTTACACCTCCATCAGGATATTGACTTATGAACAGAGAAGACAGAAAAAAGCAAATTTCGATATGTTTAAAGCAAAAAAATGTTGTAAAAAAAGCAAGAAAAAAGCAAAAGTAAAAAAACTTGGAAAAACAACAGTTTTCAAAAAAAAAATCAAATTTAGGCCCTGTGCGAGGTGGCTAAATAAATTCTTAACTAAATACAAATTGACAAAAGGGTTTAAAATTTCTTTAAAAATTTGTTGAAAACTTTTTTCAATTTCAAAGAAATTTGGAAACCTGAATTTAGTTTAGATTTTATATAGCCAGTTCGCACCCACCCTTAACAGAAAAAATATTTTTTTGTGAGCAAAAAAAGAATTTTTGGGCAAAAAGTTTTAAAAAAAGCAATTCAAAGCTCAAAAATCTTAAGAAAAAGCTATTTTAAAGCTAAAAAACGAAATATCCAAAAAAAAAGCAAAAACAAGCAAATATGATTAAAACAAAATTAAAAGCAATAAAAAGCATAAAAAGCAAAAACAGCAATTTTGTCTTCTCTGCTTATGAATACGGTTTATTAGACAATCATTTATGAACCTGTTTGTGCTTTTAACTTATTTTTGTTTTAATTTCTTAATAATCTTGATAAACCATGTAATATTTCCATATATTTCAAGTGCACTATTGTCTTTAGCATGGATGGTAATCGAAACGATGCCGTTATCGGTAAGGGCAACGCTATTATAAATTATTTCGGTGTCGGTATTTTAAGGTTAACGGTATTGTGAGTTATTTCGGTAACGGTATTTTAAGGATAACGGTATTTTGACTATTTCGCTAACGGTATTTTAAGGTTAACGGAAGTTGTTGTTGTAACGGCTTTAAAAAGAGAATTTGTAGGTAATAATTCTCATTTAAAGCCGGAGTGGCAATCCTTGTTCGGATAAATTCAATTACATCCGAATCGTTCCGGCACATAGTCCTATTGCCGTGGGAACCGGGTTATACCGCCCATACTCGGTCGTCAGAGCCTCGTCAGCTTTAACAGGGGACACCATGTTCCAAGGTGGACTGTGGGTGAGGTTGGCATTTGGAAATAATTTCCCGCTATTTCATTTATCTCGGTAACGGTATTTTAAGGGTATCGATATTTCATTTATTTCGGTGTCAGTATTTTAAGGATAACGGTATTTTAGTTATTTCGGTAACAGTATTTTAAGGATAACGGTATTTCACTTATATAGGAAACGGTATTTTAGGGGTAGCAATGCTATTTAGTTGAAAGGGTTTTGAATCGATAACGGTATTTTAGCGGTATTGCCTGCCAACCCTGTCCTTCATACAAAAAATCAAAAAATCCCAGAAAATTACGCACAAAATTCCCGGGATAGCGGGAAAGAAAAATGAGCAGATTAAACCCTAATTTTTTTCCAATGTCTTATATGTGAATTGACCTTTTTTTATTTTTATTTAGTATAAATCAGTTAAATTTCATATTATTATTTATGAACCCCCTCGTATTTCTTGTTCATATAAAACGATTAATTTTTAATGCTTTTAAATATGAATCCATTTACTTTTCATTACATTTAATATAAATAGATGTATTTTTATGCTGTTTTTATATCAACCGGTTTGTTCTTAGTGCTTGTACATATTTCTATACGAACATTTTCATTTTTAATGCTATTATATATAAACCGGTAAATTTTGCATGCTATTCATTTAATTTTTTCATATTATTCCATATTAACCGCCTTATTTATTATGCTTTTGAATATAACCGCTTAGTTGTTCATTTATTTTTATACTTACGATGGATTTCATACAGCAGATTTAAGCGTTAACTAATAGTTAACCCAGAAATTTGTTCTTGTTTTGTATACAATTTTTTGACATTTTCTTTTGTTTAATAGTTAAGTTATAGTTAAACCTACAGTATGAGACCCACCGTTATTGTTTAATTTTTCATATAACTTTGTGCTGGTTTATTTCCCTGCAATTTAAAAAAAAACAGCTTTACTTTTTCTTTGGAAATATAATGGTTATTTTTTAAGATTCTAAGAAAATTATTCTTAACAAAAAATTTTGATATTCCAAGCAGTTTCAAAAATGTCTAGTGTTAATTTTGTTTTATCCATTAAAAAAAATCGTTTTAGCTAAGCAGCGTGCCTGTACTTTAATATCCCATCTAAAGAACATGTCAACCGATTCAGCATTATCAACATTCCAATTTACTTCAACTGTACGTAAGTTACCCGCCAGTCATTCTTATGTACATCAACACATCTACGAAAATCGTTCTCCTCTGCATACAGTTAATAATGTCAATTACAAATTTAATTCTCATTCTACACGTTTCAATATGGAGGAATGGGGTTTGGCAATATTACCATCTCAAGCAGCAAAAATTGCTAAAATAGTGGGATGTGATGCCCAGACTATACACACTAAATTAAAGTCGATTAAAATACCAGCCAAGTTACAAAAAAATCAAACCGGGTCATCAAATGATCAAGGAGAAGAGTTAGTTGAAACAACTTCCTCATTTTTTTGTAATGCCATGACACAAACAGATGAGATGACGGAGTTAACACAACGTAAAACTAGAGGTTATGAAATTGGCATACAAGTTGAGCCAAGTATTTGTAATATAGGCTGTCAAACATTGGAAACACAGTCACCTACAAAGAACAATCAAAGAGATCCAGATGAATTGCCCATAATGAAAATAATGCGTGATTTAAATGAAAATCAATTAATGGCCATACATGATTTTGCTGAATTGATTAAAGAACCGGCCGTCAATGCTATGGATATGTATTCTCTAAGAATGCGAATGTTAGAAATTTATAAGTGTTCACAATTACCCTCAGCTTTGGCTACAGTACAATCTCAAGTAATAAACAATTACACAACATCGTCGTCACGCAATTCTCCTCAAACACATCGTCGATCTGCACCAGTACAGCAACCCATTATACAAAGTGTTAGTGGTGCTGATGGTTCACATTTTTTAATAAATGATCCCAGAGCTAACTCAGCTGCCTACAACAAAAGAATTAGTAGTGGTAGCGGCAGTAGCTCATCATTAACTAATTACGATCCCAGACTTACTGGTAATAGAACTTCATCATCCTCAGATTCTCGTAATTATTCAAGTTCACCGTCTTCTTCGTCTACGCAACGTCCCTTATCAAATCATCCCCAACCACCAACATCTGCTACGGCAAAATATTATGGACGTGGTGGTTTAAGGCGTCAGTAATTTTTTTAATTATAAAAAAAAACAATTTTGACTAGCTTTTTAGTTTATTTTAAATAATAACACTTTTGGCTTAATGTAATATAAATTGAATTAAAATATTTCTTTTATTAATATAATTTTTATAAAATTAAAAATAAAAACATATTTTTTTCATTGTTTAACAATTTTCGTTGCATGGATAGAAAAATGCCCAAAAATAAACTAACAGATAAAATGTAGGTTAAAAATAGGACTACTAATTAGCAGGTCCAAAAGTGAATAAATTAACAAAGGAAGAAAAATGGCATTAACTCTTTCACTACAGATTTTGTGGAAATATAAACCTATGCCTAAGAAATATTTTTTTTTTGTAGGTTTAACACGCTGCTACTCCTAATATCATTTTAAATTTAAGTTATTTCTGTAACATATAGCGCAAATTTTGAGAACTTTAAAAAAATCGTAAATTTGGACTACTTTTTAAAGTTTTTATATAGCAACCCTGGTGTAAATATTTTTTATTAAATTAAATAATTTTTAGAGCAAAACTGTCAAATTTTGTACCAAAATTAAAAAAACAGACACATATTTGTAAAGTTGCCATTTTATGTAGACGCAATCTTCATTTACCGATCGGTAAAATTTTGAAAAAATATATTGTTGGCAAACATTTTTAATAAAAGAACAAAAAATGTAAAAAATTCTTTTCTTCAGAAGGAAATATGACAACCATGTGCTGATAATTATTTGCAAATTTTTATTGTAAATGATTCTTAGAAAACTATTATCAATTAAAATACAAATCATTTCTCTGATATGGAGGTTACCAGATCCACCCAAAGTTATTGTATCCATATGGACACAATATAGTGAAAGAGTTAATATTATATCGTGAACATTGGTGGAGTGGTAAACACTTTTTCCGCCTAAAAGTTTTAGGTGTCTTCTATTCAAGTAGGAATACTCATCTGATTACCGATTCTGAATAGATTGCAAGCGGTGAAGTGATAAAAACTTTCATTTGCTTTCAATATTTTTAAATGAGTGAAGAATATTTTTCACCGTTTCACAGCTTCAGAAACCATTCGGAATCGGCACTCTGGTCGAAAAACATGGTAGAAATGTTTATATCTACACTTATGAAAAAAAGTTAGTACAAAAGTCTGTTAAACGCGTTCTGATTAAATTGAACTAATTTTTCTGTTATTTTCTCTAAAAAAGTCCGTACAAATAGGTCAAAATTCTGCTGAAATAACAGGAAATATTACATGTATTTGCGCCAGTACAATTTTGACCTATTTGTACGGACTTTTTTTTATGGGTGTAGGGTAAATTCATGAATCCCAGGTTTTACAGGTCCAAATTAAGGTCTACCATGTCTATAAATAACTAAAATTTTATATGCGTCAAACGCGGCATAATGAATCGAGGGTTAGCCACTTAGGTAGATTAAAACATTAACAGCTTATGTATACTTTTCCCGGTATTAAAGATATTGAAGATTTGTAAACTTTCACTTTAAGAAAACTATTCCAATGACCTCCGGTCTTAGTGAAATTTAGATAGATATTTTGATGAAATTTGGTACACCGACTTATATCGACCCAAGAACGAAGCCTATTGATTTTTTTTTGTAAAAACTGGTCTATGCATAGACCTACACTTAAGAGAATTATGTCGTCAAAATTGACTACAATTCCAGTTAAAAAAGTGTACACTGCAATTGCATTTAAGATTAACTGTTATTGCAACGGGAACCCGATTTGGCAGCACCCACGTGAGCTGGTTTATATGACTGCCTCTGAAGCCTGACCTAACTGTTATTGCTGTTATTATAACTTCAATTGGAATCAAAAATAACTGCACTCATAAAAGTTTGACAGTTACTAAATGACAGTTGTTTGTGTAGTAATCAGTAGTTGTTGTTTTTAACAGTAATTACAGTTGTTTTTTTCTGGAAAAATACAAAACAACTTTTATGACAGTTGTTTAAGAAATTAACTAACGAAACGTACTGTAATTTCGTAACAGTTGTTTAAATCAGTTATTTTTAATATCAAAATAAACAACTACCAAAACAGTATTTTTACAGTAAGCAGTTGTTTTTCTAAGTTACTTAAAAAATAAAAAAATTCGTTAAATTCCCTTAAATTTTAAAAATTCTTGTTTAGTTTATATTTGTTATTATTGATATATTCCTAGTTTGCAAATAAAAATCAGAAACTTGTAACTCCAATGCATAAAAGCATAATAACTGGAGAACAGTTTGGAATTTTTACTTCAAATTTTAAATAGACTGAAGTTAGTATACATATTTTTGTAATCGAAAGAAAAAAAATGTTTTTTTATTAAAATATACTTTTATAATAACAAAAGAAATAACTGTAAAAAAACAGTAGATTTTACCCATTTTGTCAGTTGTTTTAACATTTTTATAGTAAAAATTTGTCAGTTTATTTTACGACATTGTTAGTTATTTTCAATGCATTTGTTAGTTATTTTTCAACAGTTAAAAATAACAAAATTTCTAGTTATTTTAAAGGTAAATACCTTTGTCGTCTTTTTAACTGCTTATACCTTTGTTGTAACTGACAATTCAGTAGATTCTACCGACAAACTTTTTTGAGTGTGCAGATAGCTTGTAATACTAATAATTTTCCAAGAAATTTCAATTGCCTATTTGTCTAAATTTGTCGTCCACATTCCCCCATGAGTCTGCAATGTAAAATTCCTGGCCTGGAAGCTGTAAGAAGTCGGCTAAAACATACGTCTCGTCGTCCATAATTGAATTTTTCAACAAAAAAAACTGGCACGCTGTTTTGCTTCCGTGTTCTTTATAGTATTACTATGTGGAATTTTTTGTACTTTAAAGGTTTTCAGGCCAGCGTCCTTTTTCACCTTGCGTAAAAACTCCGAACAATCCTCTTTTTGAGCGACTTTTCTCCCTGAAATGTTGGGATTCTTCCTCAACATGGCACTGATTTTGTTCGCCTTATTCTGGACTCAGATGCCCTTTATTCTTCCAGAAACTGGCTTTCTTTAGAACTCTGGAAACCGTTTTCGGGCCAACTTAGTTCCCAAGCTATTTTTTTATATGTCCACTGAGGTTGGTTTTCAAGAGTTTTCGCAATGTTTTTCCGCACTTCCAATTTGCTTGCCATTTTGTATCGAATAAAAGCTTCTAGCAAAAAAAATTAAAATATAAAAATTTTCAATTTGAGTAATTTTTAAAATATAAAAATTTTCAATGAGTAATTTTTAATTTTAAAACAAATGTTCAGCTTTTATTTTTAAATCTATCATAAAAATACAAATTCTTATAAATTTTTAACAATTTCCTTTAACGTCTAAATGTGCCGTTAGATTTGATTCCGAAATTCTTTTCCATTTTCATTATAAACAGAAAATAACTATAGAAACAGAACAGAGAAAACCTTTTCCATTAGCTTAAACTGTCGATTTAGTAGAGAAAAATTGTCAAAATCGAAGATCTTAAATGTGTCCTACATATCGAAGAAGTTCCCAGTTTAAGTGCTAATGTGCAATCGTTGTAAAATAGCATGATTTTTCAAGTTTACCTAAAGAAAGTTGTCAAATTTACGATAAATGCTAATTTACTACTTAAAATAGCAGAACTGTGAATACCCTCATTTTATTTTTAATAAAAATTAATTTCTAACGTTTTTTTATTTAATATTTTTATTTTATACAAAGAGAATTTTGCTGGATGAGTTTTAATGAAAATGTTCACTAAACTAATGAAGTTTTCTTCATAAAGTAAATGAAAAACTTCTCCAATTTAATGAATGTTCTTTAGTTTGACTCTAGATCATAAATTAATATCACTTTCTGTTTAAAAGTGATATTTTTCACATTTTATGAAAAATTACATTAATTCAATGAAAAGATTCAATGGACGAAATGCAGTGAAACTTCATTGGTTTTATAAAAAAATCATTAATATCATGCAGATAATTCTTTCAGTGTATAGAACTTTTTATGCGGTTTTTCTTCTATTTTACAAAATTATTTTGAGTTATGCGGTTTATGAGATAATCGGAACGTATCACCCATTTTTGTATGGAAGTGAAGTTTTTTTTGCGGGTTTTTCCGGAATGCATCTACTGCAGAAAAAAAGATATTTGTGTATTAGAGCGAATCACCTTATATGGACAGAAAAAAAGTAAAAAACAAAATAAACCTTTGTTTGTTGATAATTCCCAAAATATTTCAGGTCCAGCAATGAGATCTCACGAGCTGGACCATTTTTAAAAAGGGTATTTTTTTAAGTTACTGTAAGAATTTTGCATTTTAGCTGAAGACATCATACTCAATATGGGTATCATATGAAAGGTTTTTTTGAGGCGCGTCCAGCAGTATATACAACATGTTTAAGCATATCCAGACATGTCCTATTTTCAAGGATAATCTATAAAAAAACAAATTTTTGTAAGATGTTTGTGATTGAAATGTCAAACTTACACATCATTATCTATAGTCCAGGGGTGGCAAGACTTTTTCGCTGCGTGCCAGAAACGGACAAATTTTTTTTGCAAAATTTTTCCGCGTGCAACCTTAATTTTAGTTGTCTTAAAAGTCCTTTTTTGAAAATTATTAAAATTTGGAAAATTTCTTTTAAAAATATCGCAGATGCACATATTTATCAGCGCTACGTATAACCCCCATGAAATAACTCCGAAGGGGAAAAATTAAATAACATCCAAGAAATGACGTAAAAATGTTTGAGGGTATTTAATATTTTGGGTTTAATTAAGATTATTTCATTATGAAAAAATCCCCAATGAAATAATATTAAAATATTTTGGACAATATTGCCTTTTAATTTTTTTTGGGATGTTATTCCATTTTTGGTGGTTATTTAATTTTCTTAAGAAAAGTTAAATTTTTGGGCGCCATTAATTATTTAGGTACGTAAGAAACTACCCAGTCAGAAAAATACAAACGGGAAATCGATGGCAAAGCACTTTAACAGGTGGTGTAAGTACTGGCAAAAAGTGCTTTTCCATCCCCAAAATGATAACATCATTAGACAAAAGGACTGGCTGTTCAAAAAGCGCCAGAAAAGCACTGGAGGAACAAAATTTTTAAACGTTGGTAAAACGCTGGCAAAACCAATAAATAGAATGTCTGGAAATATATTTTCCAAAATAAAATTTAAATAAAGTTCATATGTATTTTTTTGATCCTGCCGTGATTTGAACCCAGGCCGTCACATTGGCAGACGATTGCTCTACCCACTGAGCTAACGAGACATATAATATTTGATTGCTAAACACATAAATGATTGATAATAGCTGGACAACTACTGGCTGTGCCAAAATGCTAGTACTGGCAAACAATTTTTTGTAACTAGTATGCCAGTGTTGGGAGGGCACAAAAAATGGTGGTCTTGAAGGAGCTTTCCCACAAACAAAAAAATTGATTTTATAAAACAAAAAAAAAAAATTTAATTAAAAAAATTCCAAAAAAAAATGTTTGCTTGCAACCGGACTTGAACTCGGAACCTTCTGACTACAAACATTTTTCAACGAAGCGTCAGCATTTTTATGAAATCATTGGTCTACCAGTGAAATGATTTTTGTACGCCTGGTAGCATTGGCTGGGTAGCACTGGATAACCACTGGTTGCAAACCTTGGCATATCACTCTAAGCCAATTCTTTGCCAGTGGTTTTTTTTATAAACCACCGAAATTTTTGTAAAACAAATACTGGTAAAACGCTTTTTGCAAACGCTGGCAAAGCGTCCTATATGAGTGTTCTGCCAGTCATTTATTTTTAACACCGTGGTTACCCAGTGGTATGCCAGTGCTTGATTTTTTGTACCACTGGCGATTTCTGACTGGGTAGTTGAAAAATGTGCCTCAGGGAAAAATCTGATTTAGTTAAAATAGCGCGATTTTTATTTATGGCGAACATTATGGATTTGAACATAGAAATTTCAGATGAAATGGCTTTGCAAAACAAAATCAAAACCCAATATCAAATTCCAGCAAAGGGAGTTATTTCATTATGAAACTTATTTTCAGCCTTAATTTCACTGAGGGTTAATTCGTAGCACCTATCTTCCCTCTAAAAAAAGTTAATTTTTTAGATCCAATTTTATTACAAGTTATTTTCCATTTTTGTGCAATTTTCTGGTACTTTTTATCTCTCCGATTATGAGGCATTTTCTCATCGAAACATTTAAACTTCTTTCAATAGAATTTTAGAAATTTTCCCAGAATTTTCAATGCAGAGTTTTAATTATTTTAAAAGACGATTTACAAGCAGTATGAAAAATTTCACCATTATGGAGTTAAATCACACATTTTTGTAGCGAAATTTAACATTTAACTAAATTTTTTGCTGGTCTTCTAATAGTTTTGAAAATATTTAACAAAACGTCGCGTGCCAACTAAACTCCACTCGCGTGCCACTACTGACACGCGTGTCATAGTTTTGCCAGCCCTGCTATAGTCGATTTAAATGAACACGTGTTTCAGATTTTTTTTAAATTCGCGATTGTCAGAAATTCAATGTGGAGGAAACAATGTGTTCTAAATAGGGCAATATGGATACCGAAACTTATCTTTTGACAAGTAAATAATCGCTGAGTGGATATAGTTTAGAATTTCGCAAATTTAATACATTTTTCACGGCCATCTGGACCAAATTTTGATAAAATTTTTGAGTTACCCCAATTCAATAAAAAAAAATTTATGAAATTTTTTTGTAGGTTTTTTATTAAGTAAAATATTTAATGAAATACGCGTGTCCGTAATTTAAAAAAAAAATCTAAATATAGGCTGACCCTAAATAAAATTTTATATAATTAAATCTAATTTTATGTAATTTTAACTAACATTCTTACTATTAGTGAAGAGCCTTTTTTTAATAGAAAAACTCTTTAACTCTTACGCCAGGTCTAATGTTGAATCGTAAGGATTTACTGCCAGTGAACATATCTAGCATTATTTTCTTTTTGAACAGAATCCTTCAAAATAAAACGAGTAAAAAAGTTAAAGTCGGGAATGCCGACTATACAATACCCTACACCAGTCTAGTTAAAAGCCAACTAATGTTTGGAAATTCGAATGGGTTAAAATGGGACTTGTGTTAAAATTTTCTATAAAATGATAAAAGAAGAGAAAATCGAAAATATAGCCCATATGGGCGATAGGTCCACACATTTGTCTTTAGGACCATGTGAGTCAGCAAACCAATTTTCATTGAAATAGCTTCGTATTTGCAACCTCCAGCGTGTAAAACAGCCAATTTTGGGGGGCACTAGGTCTAAACATGGACCGATTTTAACCAAAATTAATAGGGTTCGTCCTTGGGCTGACATAGGTCTGTGTACCAAATTTCATCAAAATATTTTAATATTTGCGACCTGCAGGGTGTAACCAAGCCAATTTTGGGGGGACCCTTATATGGGAACTAGATCTAAACATGGACTGATTTTAACCAAATCAATAGGCTTTGTCCTTGGGCCGACATATGTCGGTGCACCAAATTTCATCAAAATATCTTAATATTTGCGACGTGCAGCGTGTAACCAGCCATTTTTGGGGGGACCCTAATATGGACACTAGGTGGACCGATTTTAACTAAAATCAATAGGCTATTTCCTTGGACCGACATACATAGGTCGGTGTACCAAACTTTATCATAATATCTTAATATTTGCAACCTGTAGAGTGCGCACAAGAATGCATGGATAGACGGACATCGTTAAATCGAAATAAAACGGGATTCTGAGTCGATCGGTATACTATAAGGTGGGTTTTGGTCCAATATTTTTTGGTGTTACAAACATCAGCACAAACTTATTATACCCTGACCACGTAATGGTGTAGGGTATAAAGATTGTAAGGTATGTTTCTTTAAAAAAACCTCAGTATCCTTTAAATCATGCCAAACAAACACTTTATAAATCAATACAGTCGACTTAGCTTGATCTATAAAAAACAGCTCTTTGTTCTTTTATTTATAAAATAACAAAAAAATAAATTTGTTTTGCATTAAACGATTAATCGCCAATTTTGTCGATTAATCGATTCGAATAGCCGGTTAATCAATTTAAGTTAGTTTCGAATAATATATTAACCGGTTAACCGACTACGTCGAATAATTGAAAACACTAGTTTTTACGTATTTACACAAGTACAAAACTGGTTTCGAACAATTTCGCTTGCTCACGAATGCCTCAATTCGCCTCCAGATTTTTTGAAATAAAACTCATTTGTTATATATATATATATATATTTTTTTTTAATTTTTATGTTTTATTGATGGTTTTTCTCTCATATTTACGATTAACTAACATAAGTAAAGTTTACTTTTTTGTTGTTCTTTTTATATGGGGTTGTTTTTGTTAAATGTTTTATTTTATTTTTTTTTAATATAATAAATAGCATTTTTTATGACATTGCCCGACAACATTTCTCTTTTTGTTTTTTAAATTAACTGCGACAAAACAAAAAAAAATGCAAAAAATTTTATTTTTGTTGTTTTTATAGTATTACTAAATTATTTATATCAAATGAAGAAATATTAATTTAAAAGCTAAAAATAAACTAATTAATATTAAAGTAAATATTGTTAAACAAATAACTAAGTTTTTTTACAAACAAATTAAATATATGTATATAAATGTATAAATTAAATTTAAATATTTTTTGTGGTTGTTTGAAAACGAAAAAATATTAAGAATAGAATATATTTTTAATAGATATTTAATTATAAATATTTTTGTTCGTTTAAATAAAAATAATTTAATTAAAATTGTTTCATATTTAAAACATAAAAAGTAGATTTTATTTGAAAAAAAAAAACAAATATTTTGACTTAACATTAATAAAAACCAACTAACATATAATATATTCAAATCTTATACAAAAAAGATATTTTTTTTGATTAATTTTCCTATAAAATAATGAGAAGATATTCCAAAATGTCCCTTGTTACTTACTGGGGGACTTTAACTGACAAATTTATAGTTGTTCACAATAAAAAACTAAAGTGTAATGTGATTTCTGGAGAAGATTATATTTGACACTTATAAAAACAATTAAACGGTTATTTGCTTTAAACGCTGAACAAAGTTAAAATTAAAGTTTTTTTTTCAATTTTTTAGTTGGCAACAGTGAAAACAAAAAAAAAGAAGAGTAGCATTCAAGTAGTAGTAGAAATACGAAGCTGTAAGAAACTTGCATGTTTATTTTTAAAAGATTATGCACTAATCTGTTAGATTTAAATGTTACAAATTGTGACCATTAGCTTGTTTTTAACAAGATTATATCTGCAATGTAAATAGGCTATAACTGCTTGTTAAATTTAAAGGGGACAATTATTTTCTTTTCTGTTTTCTGAAAAAATTTATATTTATATACTGCTAGAATTATGCCGATAAAATTAACAGCTGTTGCTATTTAAACAAAGTGCACTCTATAGAGTATTCAAAAACCCGATTTTCGGTTTATTCGCAATATCGTTTATTGAAAAACCCGGTTTCGGTTTTAGAAAATAAAAAAACACTTTTAGACCTGCTAACTTATCTTAAATAAAATGAGTTTAGTGCTTAACCATAGTTAAGAATGTAAAATTTATATCGAAACAGATATTTCCAACGTATATAACGTTTAACCTTTTTTATGTTGGAAATAAATTACTCGCCCTTAATATAGAAAAAAACTGACACCGGTCGGTTTTTTAAAAATGTAAAAAATCGTTTAAACCAGTTTTCGGTTCAGAAAAATCTAGAACTCTTCAATATCATTCAAAATTAACTTAGGTCGCAGTAATTTTTTTCTGCCAGTGAATAACTAAAAATGAATGCAATATCAGTTAATTTTAAATTAAATTGCAGAGTATACATATTTAAAAGCAATTGCAGTTGATTACCCCAGCATTCTATATAAAAACAAATTAATTCTTTAAACCTCTGTATTAAAATGTTTGTTAGAGATAAAAAATCATAGTCATAACTGATGTATTGGTAAAATTAATTAATACACACACAGAAAAAAACAGGGGGAATATTACCTAAGAGCTATGTGATTATACAACTACATAATTTCACGTTAGTTTTACAATTTCCTAGTAAAATATGTACAATATTTTTTGTAAAATATATACAAGCCTAGTAAAAATTATCTAAAGCCTCATTTATACTGGAACCAAAACTAGAAGTTCTCGTTTTTTTTAAGTTTTCGATTTGAAATTTGTATGGGATTTGACAATCCAAAACCCAATAAATTTGAAAACTTCTAGTTTTGGGTTCAGTATGAATGAGGCTTAAAAAAATTATATATTTTACTAGAAAATTGTAAAACTAACTTGTAAATTATGTAGTTGTAGAATTACATAGCACTTAGGTAATGTTCCCTCTACTTTTTTCTTGCTTGTGAAAACTTTAAAAAATAACTCACCAAAATAATGAAGTAGCTAATTTAGAAAGTTGTTATATTGTTTATTTTTATTAAAACATTTACAATAGTAATTATTGTAATTATTTTATCATAATTCATTCAAAAACAAATATTTTTCAGAAATTTTTTTTTTTTTTTGAAATTATAGAGTTTTGTTTAATATTTTAGTTTTAAGAATAAATTTTAGTTTTTTTTTTATTAAAAAAATTAAATTTAAAACAAATTAAAAAGGTTTTTTTCTTGTAGTTTTCTTATTACTAAAAAAATTTATTTAGCAATTAAATTTATTTTTTATAGGCTTGTTTTTTTAAATTTAATATTATGTTTGTGGTAGTTTGTTTTTATTATTATTTATTTTTTTCGAATTGCAGCTACAAGATTTTTTTTTTAATTTTTTTATTTTTAAATATTTATATTTATTAAATTAAATTACAATTAAACTGCTATGCTACGTTTTTTTTTCTTTATAAATGTAGGCTTGGTTTTTTATGTTTTTAAATAGGAGTAGAGGTTGGATTTTATAGGACAATAAGTGTATTTTTTAAATCATTTTTTTTTTTAATTTTTTTTGTGTAGAGCATAAATTTGCTAAATAATTTAGTTTTTTTTTGTTTTTCCAAAATTAAAGAAGAAAGTATTAAGATTTTATTTTGTTATACAGACAAATCAATACGGTTTTTTAATTTATTTTACTTTTTTTATTATTTATATAATAATTATCAATAAAAATGGTGCCATATGTTTTTTTTTATTAATATTTTTTAGTTTTTATAATTTAATTTTTTTTGATTTTTTTTTTTTTTTTTTGTTTAAGGATTAATAAACTGTAAACCGCTTTTGTTAAGTTTTTTCTATATTCTATTTAAAATATTTTTAAATGATTTGTTATTCACATGAAAAGATTCTAAATTCTAGACAGAGAAATTCTAACACAAATTAAATTAAAGTTTTCATAAGTGATAAAACAATAAAACTTTACTGATTTTTGTAAGATTTAAAGAATTATTAGGAACCAGTATTTTGGTTATATTTCCGGCTTGGAGTTAGGAGCCACATTTTATAAATTTACATGTAAATAACTGAGAATTACTAAATTAAAGAATGCAATTATGATATCGAAAATGTTCTGTACTTCACAAAGTTCTGAATTAAAAACAGCAAACTAATTTAAAAAAAATACCTTTTTCTTTTTTTTCGGTTAAATTTAAAAACCAGTATTTAAAAATTTTATATCTTTCTTCCTGAAAATGTAAATAAGATGCCTGTGACGGGTTGTGGCTGTCATAAGACTATCTAAGACTGAAAGTCTCAATTATCCATACAAAAAAATAATGAAATTCAAAAAATTTATAATTAATTATAAATTTTTTGACAAATTTGTTTGTCAATGTTGGGTTTGTTCCACGTAATTCTGGGTAAAGTCTGGTAAAATGAGAGTAAACAAATAATAATCTCAAAAAACGGTAAAATTGCTCACAATACCTGGAACGCACAAAACCACATTTCAAGCTCAAAAATTAACGTCAAAGTTATTCATATAAACAAAAGCTATTTTTAAGAATAAAATATCGAAGGGAATAAAGAAAAAATGTTAGAACGTGGTATTTGTTAACGATATTAATTATTGTTTACAAGTTTTGTTAATATTTAAATTATTTTTACAAATTTAAAACAGCTGATTTACAAACAACTAGGGATTTGACAGTTTTACCATTTTACCCGCAAAAAAAGTACGGGTAACTTCTGGTAAAAAGAGAAACAAATTATTCTCTCATCAACGCTCTCATTTACCCAATTTTTAACAATAGAAACGCTTTTTTGTAAGATTGGGTTCCCGTGTGTAACCTCGGTAACGTACGTAGAACAGAGCTGTTATGATTGTGTTGATACCAGGTCTTATTTATTCCCCTCATTCATTTTTTTTTTTTTTTTTAAGTTTTCAAATAAAAATTCGAATAAATATTAAGCGTGTTCGTTTACTTACTACAAGTTACTACTTTTACTACAGCTGCAAAAATTCAATTCAAAAAGTAAACAAAACTTTCCAATTGCAGTAAAAATAGTAAGAAATTCGGGTAAAAGCACACACTGATTATTGTGGCTTTGCAACAACAAATACAAGGGATATACAGTCACAACCAGTGCTGCCATCCCATTTTGTTGAAAAATAATAATTATTAGTTAAAAAAATCGTCATTTTTTAAATGAGAAAACGTCAAGAAATCTTCAATCCAAAAACTCCTTATATTCCAACAAAAGTAGGGAATAGTTTACAAAGCATTTTACATTACTTTATTTGTGACAATTTTACATTTCTATGTAAAAATATGTCCCAGTTCTTTATTACTGACTTCTATCAGTAGTGTAATGTGGGGTAAAGTGGAAAACTGATCCTGCTTCAAAATGTATCAAGAATATATGTTTGGCTTACTTTGAGGGTCCTGGACCGCACTATTGTAACGTAATACAATTAATTTAACTTTATAAGGAATTTTTCGAAATTATTGAACGTTCCACATTACACCATGCTCTCCTACTAATTACCCGGAATTGAAACATTAATTTCCATGACGATTGTCTAACATTTTTGTTTCATTCGGTCTAAATTATTTAAATTTTTTTCAAGAAAAACATTGAATTAGTAGAATTTAAAATTGCTTATTAGTCTGATGGAACCCTGGAATTAAAATCCTAATCTAATTTAAAATGCTTGTTTTTTTAAGGTAAAATTAAATTTTTTTAACAATAAACTATAAAAATTATTTAATTTAAAATAAAAATCGTCATATTTCATACATAAAGTTTTGCAAAATAGTCAAATCGTCATTTCATCAAATTTTACTTAAAAAATCGTCAAAATGGAGGCAAATCGTTTAAAGTTGGCAGCGCTGGTCACAAATTAGAGCCACAGAGTTTTCGTAGGAATAGACAAAAAATAAAATTAATTTTTAGAACTCAATTGTGTTAAGGCAAATACTTTAAAAATATTCCAGTATTTTATTACAAAAAAAGAATTAAGGGCGTGTGCGAACAGGCTAAATTGAAACTAAACTCAAATATTTTCGATAAAAGAGTTGGTAACGCAATTTAGATTACATTCGTTTCGAACTAAATTATTTGAAAGCATATTCTAAATGTTTTGTCAAAGTGAAATTTATATTTTGAAAATTATAAAATTAATATATTTTTGGATATATTTGTATATAACCAATTTTGTTTGAATAATTTGCTGATATAATAATCAGAGAAGACAAAATTGCTATTTTTGCTTTTTATTTCTTGTTTTACTCATATTTGCTTTTTTTTGCTTTTTTTGGATTTTCTGTTTTTTAGCTTTAAAATAGCTTTTTCTTAAGTTTTTTGAGATTTTAAATGCTTTTTTTTAAAGACTTTTTGCCCAAAAATACTTTTTTTGCTGACAAAAATATATTTTTTCTCTTAACTTTGAATTTTTTTATTTTAAAAACTGTTATTTTTCAAAGTTTTTTTACTTTTGCTTTTTTCTAGCTTTTTTGCAATATTTTTTTCCTTTAAACACATCGGATTTTGCTTTTTTCTGTCTTCTCTAATAACAAGATAAATTTTTGCGAATATAAAATACATTTGCAGTAGCTTTATATAAAACTAAATAGAGTGTCAACATTGATTGCCGCACACATTTTTGCTAAAATTTTAAACCAGCACCCCGTTTTTGTATTTCTCGCATCGAAAAAGTTTTCGCAAAAAACATGTGAAATGCAACCCTGCTCTGCTAGATATAGGATGAGTCGCAGACAATAAAATATATATGAAACCAAATCAGCTAGTAATGCGCTGCATGTAAATTATTTCTAATTTAATTAGGTATTTTACAAACCTACGTGTGTACTCGGATATAAAAGTTACAATATCTGAAAGATTTACGACTACAACTCCAGTCCATTTTATCGTCGCTTAAATCACCCTGTTTAATGCAGGATGACCATGCATTTCTCTATAAGAAAACTTCTCGCATTAGATACAGAAACGGGGTACAGGTGTGTATTTTTGGAAAACTAGTTTAGTTTAGTTAAAATTTAGCAACACCGCACACGCCCTAAAACAAGTTTTTTGTAAAAATATTAAACCAGTATGTTTAAAATTTTTTCAACTTTTATGTATTTTTATTTTTAAATATTTCATGAGTTCTGCAAAAATATACACCGAAAACAAAGTTGTTTAGAAAGTTACATGTGTCTTGTAGAAAATCCCAGTATTTTTTTAATAACCAATAAAAATTAAAAAACATATCTAATCTAATATTTCACACATTTTTAATAAAACCCCAATAATCACTGCTGTTCTGAGTTTAGAGGGTTTTGATTTAGAATGGATTTCTAAAAGCACATGGAATTAAAATATTCGGAAATTTGCTGTTTTGGTATTCACATATTAAGTGCGTTCCCGTACGTACCCAAAGTTAACGAAATTTACCCAAAGTTACCAAATTTTACCCAAAAGCGTTTCCGTACTCGAAAATTGGGTAAATGAGAGTGTATTAGTGTTTCTCTTTTTACCAAATAACAATTTTTTTATTAAATTTTTGTAAATTGTATCAAAAATATCAAAAAAATAGCCTTAGAATTTTTTGAAACAAAAAAAAACAAATCATTTATTTTTTGTTTTCAATTGCTCAAATGTTTGTAAATTGTAACAAAAATTTCAAAAAAGTATTTTTTTTTTGTCAATACGACAACATAAAGCGAATAATTGTTTTAATAAAACAAACTCGTTGTTGAATTTTATTTTTTTATTTTTAACAAATACAAACAAGTTACAAAAAAAAATTATTGTATTTACAAAACACATTGTTAAAAAAAAATTGATTTTATTTTTAACAAATTACAAAAAAGTTACAAAAAGGGATTTGTATATACAAATTCCATTGTTGGTGCCTTTTTAAAAAATTTTTTGTTTGTTTATGCAAAAAAGGTGTTTAACATTACAAACAGAATTTTGTAAATTTTTTCTGTGTACATTTCAAAATTTTGTTCACAAATGTTTTTTTTTAATTATTTAATAAATATTTCATAGAAAAAAAGTGCATTCGTTTTTACTTCCACCCAGCTTTTTATACACGGAGTATTTCACAAAAATTTTTGTGGATGTGAATCACAAAACAGCAAAAATGTTCGGAATGTTCTACTTTAGAATTTCCTTATGTGGATTCGGAACTGAGAACAGCGCCGAATATTTTTTTTAAATATAAACAAGCAAATACCTGTTTTTATTTGTAGAAAACTTAAAAAAGTAGCTGAAAATTGTTTTAAAATGTAGAACAGTATTTTTTACGCCAATATCAAACTTCAATGTTTTCATAGTATTCTACCCAATGTAGAAACAGTATTGACATATTATTTTTTGGACTACCAGTAATGACACTGACTTACTTTCTGCATTATTTTAAAATATATAATAATGAGTTACTAATAACTAGTTACTTTTTACATTATTTCTACTTAAAAAACGTGTAAAAAGGTTAAAGTCGGGCATGCCGACTATATAATACCCTACACCAGTCTGACTTAAAGCCAACTAATGTTTGGATCTGAAATTTGAATGGGTTAAAACGGACTTGTGTCAAAATTTTCTAAAAAAATTATAAAAGAAGTTAAAATCGAAAATATAGCCCATATTGGCGATAGGTCCAAATATGGACCGATCCTATCTAGAATCAATAGGCTTTTTCCTTGGGACCATGTAAGTCAACGAACCAAATTTGATTGAAATATCTTCGTATTTGCGACCTGCAACGTGTTCTAAACATGGACCGATTTCAATCAAAATCAATAGACGTCATCGTTGGGCCGACGTAAGTCGGTGTACCAAATTTCGTCAAAGTACCAAATTTCGCACAAGAATGCTTGGACAGACACACGGACGGACGGACGGACATCGTTAAATCGAAATAAAAAAAATTCTGAGCCGATCGGTATACTAGGACCAATATTTTTTGGTGTTACAAACATCAGCACAAACTTATAATACCCTCTCCACGTAGTGGTGTAGGGTATAATAATGCATTATTTCAAACATAAAGTATTGTTGATTTTTTGTAATTTTTCTGAAATCTATTTTTAGACTCAATATTTTTTCAACACTGGTAAGGATATATGTAACCACATATTTTTTATTTTTCGTACGTTGGCGAGTAAGCTGACTTCTGCGCAGCAGGTCAATTATGTTCTTATCTATCAAAGATAACAAGTCGAGATATCTCAGATGGTAGAGCTATAGACTGGCAATCTGGAGTCCCAGGATCGATTCCCGTACGAGAAAATTTTATTTAAAAAAAAATTTTACAATAAAAAAATATTTTTTTTATAAAACTTTTTTTATTCAAGTCTATTTTTAAAATCATTATTTTTGTCAATACTGGTAAGTACATAGGTAACTTCATGTTTGGTATTCTGGTGTGTAATTCATTATTTATCGCGACATCGCCATACAAAAGTTATAAGAAATGTATTGATAAAAGTAACTAGTTACCATTACCAGACATGAAAAAAAATTTTTTTTTGCCAAAATCAATGGACTGTCTTTTTTTTGATCGAAAAATTTTTTTTCTCAATTTCCCCCAATATTATGCTCAAATGAACGGGCATCTCAAGGGCTATTAAACAGTATATAATTCTTTGGAAAATTTCGTGCAATAAAGTTTTCCTAATCGATATTCATTAATCCTTATTTTTGTTTGTGTCGAAATAATCGCCATTTCCTCAAAAACTAAAAGGAGCTTTGCACTGAAAAACATTTTTATTAATTGCTTTTGAAATTTCCTTTCATTTGAGTCTAATTTTGACCAAAAGAAAAAAATTTTTTTTTTTGCCAAAATCAATGGACTATACACTGTCTTTTTTTTTTGATCGAAAATTTTTTTTTCTCAATTTCGCCCAATATTATACTCAAATGAACGGGCATCTCAAGGCCTATTCAACAGTATATAATTCTTTGGAAAATTTCGTGCAATAAAGTTTTCCTAATCGATATTCATTAATCCTTATTTTTGTTTGTGTCGATATTAAATAATCGCCATTTTCTCAAAAACTAAAAGGAGCTTTGCACTGAAAAACATTTTTATTAATTGCTTTTGAAATTTCCTTTCATTTGAGTCTAATTTTGACCAAAAGAAAAAAAATTTTTTTTTTGCCAAAATCAATGGACTATACACTGTCTTTTTTTTTTGATCGAAAATTTTTTTTTCTCAATTTCGCCCAATATTATACTCAAATGAACGGGCATCTCAAGGCCTATTAAACAGTATATAATTCTTTGGAAAATTTCATGCAATAAAGTTTTCCTAATCGATATTCATTAATCCTTATTTTTGTTTGTGTCGATATTAAATAATCGCCATTTCCTCAAAAACTAAAAGGAGTTTTGCACTAAAAAGCATTTTTATTAATTGCTTTTGAAATTTCCTTTCGTTTGAGTCTAATTTTGACCAAAAGCAAAAAAAATTTTTTTTTTGCCAAAATCAATGGACTATACACTGTCTTTTTTTTTTGATCGAAAATTTTTTTTTCTCAATTTCGCCCAATATTATACTCAAATGAACGGGCATCTCAAGGCCTATTAAACAGTATATAATTCTTTGGAAAATTTCGTGCAATAAAGTTTTCCTAATCGATATTCATTAATCCTTATTTTTGTTTGTGTCGATATTAAATAATCGCCATTTTCTCAAAAACTAAAAGGAGCTTTGCACTGAAAAACATTTTTATTAATTGCTTTTGAAATTTCCTTTCATTTGAGTCTAATTTTGACCAAAAGAAAAAAATTTTTTTTTTTGCCAAAATCAATGGACTATACACTGTCTTTTTTTTTTGATCGAAAATTTTTTTTTCTCAATTTCGCCCAATATTATACTCAAATGAACGGGCATCTCAAGGCCTATTAAACAGTATATAATTCTTTGGAAAATTTCGTGCAATAAAGTTTTCCTAATCGATATTCATTAATCCTTATTTTTGTTTGTGTCGATATTAAATAATCGCCATTTTCTCAAAAACTAAAAGGAGCTTTGCACTGAAAAACATTTTTATTAATTGCTTTTGAAATTTCCTTTCATTTGAGTCTAATTTTGACCAAAAGAAAAAAAATTTTTTTTTTTGCCAAAATCAATGGACTATACACTGTCTTTTTTTTTTGATCGAAAATTTTTTTTTCTCAATTTCGCCCAATATTATACTCAAATGAACGGGCATCTCAAGGCCTATTAAACAGTATATAATTCTTTGGAAAATTTCGTGCAATAAAGTTTTCCTAATCGATATTCATTAATCCTTATTTTTGTTTGTGTCGATATTAAATAATCGCCATTTCCTCAAAAACTAAAAGGAGTTTTGCACTAAAAAGCATTTTTATTAATTGCTTTTGAAATTTCCTTTCGTTTGAGTCTAATTTTGACCAAAAGCAAAAAAATTTTTTTTTTGCCAAAATCAATGGACTATACACTGTCTTTTTTTTTTGATCGAAAATTTTTTTTTCTCAATTTCGCCCAATATTATACTCAAATGAACGGGCATCTCAAGGCCTATTAAACAGTATATAATTCTTTAGAAAATTTCGTGCAATAAAGTTTTCCTAATCGATATTCATTAATCCTTATTTTTGTTTGTGTCGATATTAAATAATCGCCATTTTCTCAAAAACTAAAAGGAGCTTTGCACTGAAAAACATTTTTATTAATTGCTTTTGAAATTTCCTTTCATTTGAGTCTAATTTTGACCAAAAGAAAAAAAAATTTTTTTTTGCCAAAATCAATGGACTATACACTGTCTTTTTTTTTTGATCGAAAATTTTTTTTTCTCAATTTCGCCCAATATTATACTCAAATGAACGGGCATCTCAAGGCCTATTAAACAGTATATAGTTCTTTGGAAAATTTCGTGCAATAAAGTTTTCCTAATCGATATTCATTAATCCTTATTTTTGTTTGTGTCGATATTAAATAATCGCCATTTTCTCAAAAACTAAAAGGAGCTTTGCACTGAAAAACATTTTTATTAATTGCTTTTGAAATTTCCTTTCATTTGAGTCTAATTTTGACCAAAAGAAAAAAAATTTTTTTTTTGCCAAAATCAATGGACTATACACTGTCTTTTTTTTTTGATCGAAAATTTTTTTTTCTCAATTTCGCCCAATATTATACTCAAATGAACGGGCATCTCAAGGCCTATTAAACAGTATATAATTCTTTGGAAAATTTCATGCAATAAAGTTTTCCTAATCGATATTCATTAATCCTTATTTTTGTTTGTGTCGATATTAAATAATCGCCATTTTCTCAAAAACTAAAAGGAGCTTTGCACTGAAAAACATTTTTATTAATTGCTTTTGAAATTTCCTTTCATTTGAGTCTAATTTTGACCAAAAGAAAAAAATTTTTTTTTTTGCCAAAATCAATGGACTATACACTGTCTTTTTTTTTTGATCGAAAATTTTTTTTTCTCAATTTCGCCCAATATTATACTCAAATGAACGGGCATCTCAAGGCCTATTAAACAGTATATAATTCTTTGGAAAATTTCGTGCAATAAAGTTTTCCTAATCGATATTCATTAATCCTTATTTTTGTTTGTGTCGATATTAAATAATCGCCATTTTCTCAAAAACTAAAAGGAGCTTTGCACTGAAAAACATTTTTATTAATTGCTTTTGAAATTTCCTTTCATTTGAGTCTAATTTTGACCAAAAGAAAAAAAATTTTTTTTTTGCCAAAATCAATGGACTATACACTGTCTTTTTTTTTTGATCGAAAATTTTTTTTTCTCAATTTCGCCCAATATTATACTCAAATGAACGGGCATCTCAAGGCCTATTAAACAGTATATAATTCTTTGGAAAATTTCGTGCAATAAAGTTTTCCTAATCGATATTCATTAATCCTTATTTTTGTTTGTGTCGATATTAAATAATCGCCATTTCCTCAAAAACTAAAAGGAGTTTTGCACTAAAAAGCATTTTTATTAATTGCTTTTGAAATTTCCTTTCGTTTGAGTCTAATTTTGACCAAAAGCAAAAAAAATTTATTTTTTGCCAAAATCAATGGACTATACACTGTCTTTTTTTTTTGATCGAAAATTTTTTTTTCTCAATTTCGCCCAATATTATACTCAAATGAACGGGCATCTCAAGGCCTATTAAACAGTATATAATTCTTTGGAAAATTTCGTGCAATAAAGTTTTCCTAATCGTTATTCATTAATCCTTATTTTTGTTTGTGTCGATATTAAATAATCGCCATTTTCTCAAAAACTAAAAGGAGCTTTGCACTGAAAAACATTTTTATTAATTGCTTTTGAAATTTCCTTTCATTTGAGTCTAATTTTGACCAAAAGAAAAAAAATTTTTTTTTTGCCAAAATCAATGGACTATATATACACTGTCTTTTTTTTTTGATCGAAAATTTTTTTTTCTCAATTTCGCCCAATATTATACTCAAATGAACGGGCATCTCAAGGCCTATTAAACAGTATATAATTCTTTGGAAAATTTCGTGCAATAAAGTTTTCCTAATCGATATTCATTAATCCTTATTTTTGTTTGTGTCGATATTAAATAATCGCCATTTCCTCAAAAACTAAAAGGAGTTTTGCACTAAAAAGCATTTTTATTAATTGCTTTTGAAATTTCCTTTCGTTTGAGTCTAATTTTGACCAAAAGCAAAAAAAATTTTTTTTTTGCCAAAATCAATGGACTATACACTGTCTTTTTTTTTTGATCGAAATTTTTTTTTTCTCAATTTCGCCCAATATTATACTCAAATGAATGGGCATCTCAAGGCCTATTAAACAGTATATAATTCTTTGGAAAATTTCGTGCAATAAAGTTTTCCTAATCGATATTCATTAATCCTTATTTTTGTTTGTGTCGATATTAAATAATCGCCATTTTCTCAAAAACTAAAAGGAGCTTTGCACTGAAAAACATTTTTATTAATTGCTTTTGAAATTTCCTTTCATTTGAGTCTAATTTTGACCAAAAGAAAAAAATTTTTTTTTTTGCCAAAATCAATGGACTATACACTGTCTTTTTTTTTTTGATCGAAAATTTTTTTTTCTCAATTTCGCCCAATATTATACTCAAATGAACGGGCATCTCAAGGCCTATTAAACAGTATATAATTCTTTGGAAAATTTCGTGCAATAAAGTTTTCCTAATCGATATTCATTAATCCTTATTTTTGTTTGTGTCGATATTAAATAATCGCCATTTTCTCAAAAACTAAAAGGAGCTTTGCACTGAAAAACATTTTTATTAATTGCTTTTGAAATTTCCTTTCATTTGAGTCTAATTTTGACCAAAAGAAAAAAAATTTTTTTTTTTGCCAAAATCAATGGACTATACACTGTCTTTTTTTTTTGATCGAAAATTTTTTTTTCTCAATTTCGCCCAATATTATACTCAAATGAACGGGCATCTCAAGGCCTATTAAACAGTATATAATTCTTTGGAAAATTTCGTGCAATAAAGTTTTCCTAATCGATATTCATTAATCCTTATTTTTGTTTGTGTCGATATTAAATAATCGCCATTTCCTCAAAAACTAAAAGGAGTTTTGCACTAAAAAGCATTTTTATTAATTGCTTTTGAAATTTCCTTTCGTTTGAGTCTAATTTTGACCAAAAGCAAAAAAATTTTTTTTTTGCCAAAATCAATGGACTATACACTGTCTTTTTTTTTTGATCGAACATTTTTTTTTCTCAATTTCGCCCAATATTATACTCAAATGAACGGGCATCTCAAGGCCTATTAAACAGTATATAATTCTTTAGAAAATTTCGTGCAATAAAGTTTTCCTAATCGATATTCATTAATCCTTATTTTTGTTTGTGTCGATATTAAATAATCGCCATTTTCTCAAAAACTAAAAGGAGCTTTGCACTGAAAAACATTTTTATTAATTGCTTTTGAAATTTCCTTTCATTTGAGTCTAATTTTGACCAAAAGAAAAAAAATTTTTTTTTTGCCAAAATCAATGGACTATACACTGTCTTTTTTTTTTGATCGAAAATTTTTTTTTCTCAATTTCGCCCAATATTATACTCAAATGAACGGGCATCTCAAGGCCTATTAAACAGTATATAATTCTTTGGAAAATTTCGTGCAATAAAGTTTTCCTAATCGATATTCATTAATCGTCATTTTTGTTTGTGTCGATATTAAATAATCGCCATTTTCTCAAAAACTAAAAGGACTGAAAAACATTTTTATTAATTGCTTTTGAAATTTCTGTTCCTTTGAGTATACATACTTTTGACCAAAAGAAAAAAAAAATTTTTTTTTGCCAAAATCAATTTTTCTCAATTTCCCCCAATATTATACTTAAATGAACGGGCATCTCAAGGCCTATTAAACAGTATATAATTCTTTGGAAAATTTGGTGCAATGAAGTTTTCCTAATTGATATTCATTAATCGTCATTTTCTCCAAAGTTGTTGTTTTAAAAACAGATTTTTTTTCTTTAAAAATACACTTGCTGATTTTTATGGTCGCTGGTAATCGAACTTGTTTCTGTTTGGTCTGCATATTTGATACAATAATGTAGAATAAAAGTTGTTTTAAAAACAAAATTTTTTTATTTAAACAATACGTTTGCTGATTTTTATGCTCGCCTAGTCATTTCAAACCGTTTTTAGGTTTAAAAGAACCGCAAAAGTTTATTAAAAACAAAATAAAATTTCAAAAAATATATATTTCAATGTTCCTTATATGTTTTCCTCCTTTGTTATACGATTTTGAAATATGCTTTAAGTTTAAAAAATACTGGCAAACACAAAACAACTTTTTCATGTTAAAATAAGGTCTTTTTAAAAATATTTTTCGACGAAAAAGTAGTGGAAATTCTAAATTCTATCTTTAGATAACATTATAAAATAGTCGAAATCTTAAATCCCTTTTATTTTTTTTTTATCAAATTCTTATCTCTTTGGGAACTTAAAATTTTTTTAAATACTGATAAATCCAAACACCACCCAGCAAAAACCGAAATACGGCGAGGAAAACATTTGTTGCCGGTAATAACAATTTACAATTGCGGAAGATTCCTCCACCGTGTACAACTGTTACCGAAAAGGACTTTTACCAAGAAGATGAATCCCCGGCATTTTAAGATATTTATTATGGAATGAAAATAAATCTGCGTTATCTTAAGTCATTTCCTATCGCCAGGAGCATAAATCCGCGACATTTTAACAAATTTTTTATCGCCATTTATTGTCACGGTAAAAAAAAGATATTGCCGCAATATCTTCTTGGCAACATATTATCCAAATGTCTACATTGCATATTTCTTTATGAAATACTAAAATTTCTCTTCGGCTAACTTTTTAAACACTTATTTCAGTATTGAAAAACCTAAGGTCCTATTATTAACAAAAAGTTTTAAAAACACTTTCCAAGCCAAATCTACTATTTCTTTTTCAAATACTAAACTTAATCTTATAATAATTCTTTGAGTATTCTATAAAATAGTGGAACACTGAAAATCCTTTGTAAATTTCAATATTTTACATAAAGTTTTACTTGTTTTAAACAAATTTATTTAAAAACTGTTAAAAATACTGGCAAATCTATATCCCTATTTCTTAACCCAAAACTTAATTCTCATTTTTAACAATTTTTTGTATTTTTTTTATTGAAGTTTTAATAATATTGTATCAGTATAGTTTTAAGAATCTTAACATGTATTTTGCTTGATTTCGCTGGATTTGTTTTCATTTTCTTCTTGATCATGCTGAAAGTGTATAATTTTTGATGTTTAGAGTTATAGAAAGAGATGTTGTTAGAGATTTTGAAGGTTTTTTTTAGATTTTTTTCTCGATTTTTTATCCTTATTAATTTTATATATAAATAATGTATTTTTTATTTTCTTTTAGGGATTTTGTTTTTATTTTTTTCTATATTTAGATTTTTCCTGGTTTTATCTTAAACGTTTTTTAAGTTTAGTTTTATTTTATTTTCTTACTTAACTTTGTTTTATTTAAAGTATTTTTCTTGTTTTTTTGTTGTTTAATGTTATTGTTAATATTAATATAATTAATTATAAATTTTTATAATTTTTTTTTTTTTTCAATATATAAATTTGTTTTTTTCTTATGTTTTCGAATTATTTTACTCAATTAAAAAAAAAATATATATTAGAAGAAAAATTGCCTCATTGCAATTGTTTGTCATCTGGTTTTGTTGTAGTAACAGCATCTTACTATCATCATCTTCATCCTATTATTGCTAGAATTGATGATGAATACAATGCTGATTTCTAGTTTTATCTCGCTAACCCAATGTCGTCGTTGACTGTTGTGTTTGTGTACCACCTGCTGTGCTGGCTGTTGCTGAGGCTGCTGCTGCTGTATTGGAGCCTCCATTATCTGATTCGCCTGTGGCTCCGGCTCCATTGTTGGCTTGTGTATCTTGCGTAGCAGTGCTGGAGGTTTGTGATGTGGTAGCACCATTACCACTGGCTGAGGTTGCATTTGCTGCATTATTATTACTGGACGTTCCCGATGTAGAGGCATTTGTTGAATTACCCGCTGAAGATTGTGAAGCTTTAAAAAAGATAGTGAAATGAAAAAAGAAAATGATTGTGGAAAAATGTTGCTCAAAGAGGTGTATATATTATTAAATGAGACATAAGGTTAAATATCATGCTTTAATTAAAAAAAAATTAATTTAAATTTCACATGTACATATTTTTTCCTAATTTTTCCAATTACCTTAAATTTCTAACCACAGTTTTATATCAACTGTAATTTCAGATTCCACTGATAAAATTTTTAACATTTTTACTTTGTTATTTTGTTTTTACTTTTAGAGATGTTACATATTATTGATGAACCTATTGAGCGGATACTAAATTACAAAACTGATGTTGAGAAATGAGAAATGTGCTCAAATATACAGGCATACGATAGACAAGTACAAAGTAAGATGAATATTAAGTAAACAAAAACTTGAACACAGTGGTAACAATAACAAATAAATTTGACGTCGAAATTAATTTTATTAATTTTTAAATAAATGTAAAAAATTTAAATAATTTTTACGATTGTCCTATGCGACGGTTACAAACACTTAACTAAAAAGTAATTTACATATTTTGTATAATTTGTTATAGTTTCTTGTGTTATTTTAAATATTGTGTATTTTTGTAAAGATTCGCTTGAAAATGACCAACGTTGTTTTGCTCTAAATATTGGGTTTTTAAATAAATAATAAAATTAAAAACAAGAATAATTTTGTTTTAATTATTAGCTATTAATTTTTAAATAAACTGACCTCAAGCCGAACTAGATAAGAAGAAGAACAACAAAAAAGGTCAACTAAACAAAATTCACAAGATTTTTAATTAAGTACAAGAGTTAAAACTGATTTTTGTATGAACATTTTTTTTGATTTTATATTTATAGACATACTTGTATATGGGCAATTCCACGTAAAACGGCCCAACACAGGAAAAAAAATTCACTTATTTTTAATAAAAATCGGTCATTTGATAAAAACAAGAGAATTACAATTATGGACAAATAGAAAAAATTATAACAGGCTGTTTTTATAAAAAGAATTGTATTCAAACCAACGAAATCGTTAAAAACGTTAGAAATTGGGTTTTTATAAAAAGTTAGTTACCCAGCTAAAAATCGACATATATGGATCCATACAGGTTAAATGTATGTGCGTGCATGCTCATAAACATGCATTCATGACCATACATGGATACATACATCTCCATACATGAATCATATATGACCATACATACATTAACGAAATTTGAGGTAATATCTACATGTATGATCATGCATGCTCATGCGTGATCATGCGTGTTCATGTATGTTCATGCATGTACACATTATATTAACATTTTAGGAAAGAACCCTGAGGATGATATTCAAAGAATATCGAAATATTGGTTTATAAGGAGAATATTTATAATAAAAATCACTGACCTCGAGCTCAAATATCTGAAGTTTTATTTACAATTAAAAAGGTCGAATAATTACAACTTTTAATTTTAAGAATTTAGTTTAAGATTTTACTGACGGTATAATTTGCAATGTTTTTTATAAAATAAAAATAGTTTCTTTAGAGAAAAAAAAAACTGGCGGCTTAAACACCCTTTTCACTCTTTATCTAAATTTCATGGAGCTAATATTCAATTCTTGTTTAAACTCAAGTTAAATCCAGTTTCAAACTACTCCCGTTTATATTAAGAAATTTAAGAGCTGAACCAGATTTCGCTTTGACAACGATTGATTTATAATATAGAGATGTGACGTCGATAACTTTTTAAAAAATTGTAGATGTCGCTAAAATGTAGGAAATTAGTCAAGGATTTTACTTTCATAATTTCCTCAAGTGAGTATTTAACAGTGTTGTCAGATAAGAGGATTTGGCACTAAATTAGGGATTTGGAACTCGGTTTGGGGATATATTTTTGAGGAGAAAGATTTGAGTATTTAACAAAATATGGGGGCAAACTTAATGTTCAAAATAGTTTACAAGCCCTAAAACTTACACCTACTAGATTTACACTTAACCAAAAACTAGTAGTTTTTGAAAACCACTCGTATTTACTTGTCAAATTCCATAAAAATTTTGGAATAAAAAACAATTTCACCTTAATGAGTTTCGTGTGAAAATTGTATAGAATTTGTTCTCTCGCAAATTTAATGTACAAGACTTATTTTGAAGAAGTGACATTTAAGCTTAAATGTGATTGTGTCTTTCTTATAATAAAAAATTGTTTACTTTCACAATTTAAACAAAGATTTGAAGCCTTTAAAGTGCCGAGTGAAAAAGTAAGTATTTCTTCGTAAAATATTAAGTTTATTTACTTTGCTGAGTTATTTCTTAATAATTTTCTGGACTTACGAGCTTTGCGAACTTAGCCTCTATTTTTTTTCTTTTTAAATTAGGGGTTTTCTTTTAAAATTAATTGGGTATAAAATTGGGGATTTCAACTTTCAAAATGGGAATTGCAAAATATCAGTCAGCACCATCTGTTGCATTAATTGCGGTATTGCTCTAATCCAGTAACCTTAAATTAAATTGAAAATGTTTATAAAAGGCTATTCATGTCTATTCGGTAATACGCGCTTCACTTCGTCGGTGTCGACCCTTCGCATTCATGATCTATGATGAAAGTACATTTTGTAATAAGCGTGAATAATTACACGAATCGTCGACTTTTTTTCCAGACAGGTGGGGCACCCAGTGGGTTAAACTTTTTCGGGTACAATGAATCTATGGTTTTATGGCACCCCAAAACACTTGATTTTTTAATTTGTTTACCGTTACTCTACCAAGAAGCTTTGTGTTAGAAATAATCAAAATCGGTCTTGCGGTTCAAAAGTTGTGATTGAAATTGTGAGGACACCTTAAAAATCTTTATGCAAATTTTTCACTTCAATACAAATTTCAGTACATTTAACAAAGCAATAAAATGTACAATTTTATATAGAAAAATTCGAAGTGTTCTCACATTTGAACCGCTGCACCGATTTTGATCATTTTTAACCCAAAGCTGACTGGGGGAATAACAAATGGCTAAAAATAAATGGTCAAAAAGTTAGATAAATCGCGTTTGTTTTCAAACACAAATATATTTTTCAAGAGCTAATCTAGAAAAAAGGGTAGCATCACTGGATTCAGCGTACCTACTCGAATTAGGTTTACCCACCGGGTGCCCTGCTTGTTGCACTTTTCAACTAGCATAGTGTTATCGATTACAGCTATCAAATTATTTACCATCTCAATTAACAATATACAAAAACAGAGATGAAGATGCATAAAAAAATATTAAAATATGTTTACTAATTGATAATGTTGCAATGTAATTGTTTTTTGTGTTATTTTTATAAAAACTTAATATGAAATAGTAAATAATGCATATTTTTGTGTGTTTTTGCAAAAACAAACTGATTTTTTTCAATGCAAAAATTTGTGGCAGACCAAGAATAAAAATATGTATATGTCACAAACTTTGTTTTTTTTGGCCGAACTTTTTTTTCACTTTTATAATTGAAATTAACCACAAAATCGAAAAGTGATAAGAATTTTCATGTTTTCATAAGAAAAATGCAAATTTGCTCATTAAACGCGCCAAAGTTGACGTCTAACAAAAATGATAAAAACGCATGTCGAAAACGTATTGTAGAATGTATATTTGTTCACCAAAAAACATGTTTTCTTCACATCACAAGCGTATTATAGAATAGTCAAGGCGCGTATTTAACTTTTAGTCTACACGAGACATAAATTAGTTAACACAGCCACTAACATCATGTTAATGTTAAGTGTGGACCACTGATTTTAATGTTATGATTTACGTTTTTCCTGTGTTAACATAGTTGTTATCGCAGATGTTAAGAAAACTATTTTATAACATCTCAGTCGATGCCATATTTTTTTACTGCTTAATGGCATCACCAACAAACAAAGCTTATAAAAAAAAACGAGTAAAAAGGTTAAAGTCGGGCATGCCGACTATATAATACCCTACACCAGTCAGACTTAAAACCAACTAATGTTTGGATCCGAAATTTTAATGGGTTAAAACGGACTTGTGTCAAAATTTTCTATAAAATCATAAAAGAAGAGAAAATCGAAAATATAGCCCATATGGGCGATAGGTCCAAATATGGACCGATCCCATCTAGAATCAATAGGCTTTTTACTTGGGACCATGTAAGTCAGCGAACCAAATTTCATTGAAATAAATACGAATTAGCGACTTGCAGCGTGAAACCAAGCCAATTTTGGGGGGACCCTTATATGGTCACTAGGTCTAAACATGGACCGATTTTAACTAAAATCAATAGGCTTCGTTCTTGGGCCGACATATGTCTGTGTACCAAATTTCATTGAAATATCTTCGTATTTGCGATCTGGAGCGTGTAAAAAGGACAATTTTGGGGAGTACCCTTATATGGGTACTAGGTCTAAACATGGACCCATTTCAACCAAAATTAATAGGCGTCGTCCTTGGGCCGACGTAAGTCGGTGTACCAAAATATCTTAATATTTGCGACCTGTAGAGTGCGCACAAGAATGCATGGACAGACAGACGGACGGACAGACGGACATCGTTAAATCGAAATAAAAAAAAAATTCTGAGCCGATCGGTATACTATAAGGTGGGTCTAGGACCAATATTTTTTGGTGTTACAAACATCAGCACAAACTTATAATACCCTCTCCACGTAGTGGTAGGGTATAACAAAGAAAATATATAAAAACAGTGTAATTGTGAAGTAATTTGCATTATTAAAACTTCCCAGTAGCAAATGGTCGAACTAGTTCAAAAAAGTACTAGTTTTTTGACTAGTAACTAGAAAACTAGTTCTCAAAATAACCATTTTGAACCAGTTGTGAACTAGTTTAATACGATCTATGTAGGGACTGTAAAACAAATTAAAATGCGAGATTTGAAATTCTCATTTTGTTTACATTTGTATAAAACATCAGAGTTTGCAAATAAACAATTAAATTTTTTTTACTGTGAATTGACTTGAGGTGCAAATCAGCTGGTACAGTTCTGGTACCAAAGAGTCACTCCGGAACTAGTTTGGTAAATTTCTCATAAGTACCAGTACAGCTCTCTGTTTTTATTCTTAAAACAATAATTTTGAACCATTTGTGTACCTATTAATTTCATTGAAACAATGCGAGACTATTTCGAAAGATTAAATTTAAATAAGAGTTTTAAAATTCTAGTTTTGTTTACATTTGCTTTTAATAATATAGTCTGAGTTTGCGAATAAACACTAATTTTTTTTATTGTGATTAGAAATCATAAACACAAAATATTTTAGATTTAATTTGGTAAATGGACCTAATAATCATCTCAGTAAGGAAACTATCGGTCTCATCTACGTTTCATCAAAGAAAACGCCTTCGTTTTTTATCTATATAATTTAGGTCTTTACCAACTGGTACAGAACTATTTCCAAAGACCCACTTCGGAACTGGTTCCGCGACTCTCATATTAGTACCAGTTTTTCTCCCTATTTTTTGTCCTTAAATTGTAATTTCCAACGTAGTTCTACAACTAGTACCAAAGTGGGAGTTTGGCGACAATTGTCCCCATCCTTATGACATCTCCATTTTAAATTCTACAGTTGTTTGTATGGAGAGGCGGTAGAACTCGTACTAGTTGCCTGGTTCAAATAAACTAGTACATAACTGGTTCTGAACTAGTATTTTTTGCTACTGGGTTAAAATATAGTATTCTTTTTATTTATCAAAGAAAAAATATACCTACAACCAATTAATTACTGTGAAATAAAAGACATTCATTTGCGACTGACTCCGGCAAGAAAAAAATTAATAATGAAATTTCTTAACATTAGTGTTCTCCACCACAAAGTATTAGATTTTATTTCTGACTCTCATTAACAGAATCTCATAGCTAATGGCGACTCAGAGTAAAGCGAAAGTGACAATAGGAATAGCCAAGATTAATTTACTGGCGGAGTATAAAATTTATTAGCACTATGAAAAAGCAAACTTGATTTAGTTAAGGAGTTTTTTTATAAAGCGGCCCATACATTAAGGAACATTCGTGAAAAAATGCCCATTTTTTTGTGAATGTGTGTGTGCGTATAGGCCGCTTAAGAGATCACTATTTGAAAGCAGGAGGCTAATTATGTATCTTTTTAACGGCACACGATAGTGAAATTACACCTAAATAATTATGGTTTTGACGATGGAACTCTATTTATAAAACTCATAAGTTATGCATGTCATATGGTCCAGAAATTTTCACTTTACTGGTAGGTCTTCTCGCACCAATTCCTTTTGGAAATATTTTCGTAGCCGGAAACTTTTTATTAACTGGTTTTACAACTTATATTAAGCGTGTTCGTTTACCTACTAAAAGTTACTACTTTTACTACAGCTGGAAAAATTTAATACAAAAAGTAAACAAAACTTTCCAATTGTAGTAAAAGTAGTAAGAATTTCGAGTAAACGAACACACTGATTGTTTACATGTTTTTGGGCAAGATTTTTATTTTACTATATATTTGTTGAATGCTGTGACAACATAATGGATTTTCCCAAAATCTGGGGGGAAAAAATTTTCGAATTCGTAAATCTTGCAAATATTGTTAAACATATAATTCTGTATAAACATTCTACTTTTTTAATTTCATTTTATTCTAAACCTTGTACAAAGTAAGATTTTTGCTAAAACTTTTCTTTTTACGAAAGGTACAAAATTTACGAATTCGAAAATTTTTTTTCGAATCGTGTTACGCGGTAACCCCCCTGGTTATGAAACTTGTTATATTTGTATGGGTCTACAATTCAGTTATGAGCTAGATTATCGCAAAATCCGATTGAAACGAGATTACAGGCATAGTGGAAATTCAATATAAAGACACATCTATAAGGGATAGAAATCTCGTCGAGTTTGAGCTAAATTTGTAATCTCTTATATTATTAACACTCATTTTTTATCGCAAACGTAACATTTGAAAATGCAAAGCAATTGTTTTTATTATTGTTTTATTTCAAACAATAATGGGCAGTTTTACCAGAGAAACCCGCCACCGCTACAATAGATATGTAGCGCTTTATGATTACCTGAATATGGTAAACGACGCTACTTTTGATTTAAAAATATCTCTAGAACTTTCTTTGATTTTTTTTTTACAATTTTTATTCTTTTATTTATAATTATATTTAAAATAGTTTATTATTCATAAGGAAAATAATAAAAATGTATCACGAACTGATCACGAGCAGCATGAAATTTCTGTGCTAGCAAAATAAAGTAGCACCACCATGTTGATTTAGCGGTGGGTAATCAAATCATTCACCAGAATGTTGAGTATCAGATTAGTAACAGTTGAGTGGAAAACGCACCCAATGTCTTCTGCAAATACCAAAAAGTGCACTTAATAAACTGAAATGATCAATAATTTAACAAAAACGTTTAAAAATTTGTGCTAATTAAAGCAAATTGTGTGTGACAGAAACTGTCAATGGTCTAGAGATCACATTTCGTAGACTTACACAGAGCTGCATTTTTTTTCAGTTTCACAAGTTTTCTCTCTCGTGTAAACGTGTCTTAAGGTGGGTTATCTTTAATCCAGGGCCTGGTATTTTTCCACTTCTAAAAACAGTTCCGTTTTCTTAAAATAAATCTTAACTTTTTTCTAAATGTGATTGATTTTTGTTTTTAAATTTTATCGCATGCTACTTTATTTTTTTTATAAATATAGTTTAGCAATAACAAAATTAACGGTTAGGGTTGAGATATACTACAATTTTATATTAGTTCAAACAACGACAACATGCCTTTAAGATACAAAAATTATTAAGGGAAAGTTATATTAAAAAAAAAGTAGACTACTGTGAAGTTCTACGAAGAAAACCAAAACCACCAATAAAAATACAGGGAGGTATACCAAAAGAAAAAATCTACTAAGGTGTGAAAAAAGTAATAACGAAAACACAAAAAACCAAAGAGTTTTAATATTAAATTATAATTTTTTATTTATTGATTTTCTTCTTTTTTAAGATGTTTTATAATTTTTTATAATTTTCGTTTTCTATTTAAGAATTTAAACTAAATTTAAAGCATTTTTTTTATAGGGATATTTTTTTTAAACAGCAAAATATAATTTTTTTACACATAAAGTTAAGGATAGAAAAAAAACTAAAGTTTTTTTTTGAAAAAATATTAAAAAAATTAGATCATTAAACTATAAATTAGGTATTAATTTTAATAAAAAATAAAATAAATTTTTTTTTCCTTTTGGACTAAAAAACAAAATAAAATGAGACTATTTAAAAAAATATAAAATAATCCCTCAATTCATCAACGCTTTATAAAGTTATAGGATATTTACAAAACGAAATTTTCATACAAAATTTGTTCAATAAAGCTCCTATAATTTTACAATTCGTTTATGAATTTAGGGGTAAATTTTTAGAAACATTTTACAGTTTGTCTTTCAAATTTTAAATAAAATATAAAAAAAAGAAACAAAAAATACAAAACGGAAACATTATAGATTTTCTAATTTAAAATTAGATTTTTCAAATTTTTAGCTTTTTTTTATTTTTTTAAATTTATTTTCAAGTGGGATTACTATATTATTGTAGAAAGTCTTTGATATAAATTGTTATGAAGTATTTACAAGAGAAATTATCAATTTATTTGAAAGATTTTTTTATGAAGGTCTTATGTTGGGCGCCAAAATTCTATTTCAACAATTTTTAGTTTATAAGAAAATGACGAAATAGAATTTTGTGAGCTTGTAGAAGATAGTTTATTTCCATTAGGGCCACAATTTGGGTGCCATAAATTTAAACAAACATTTCTAAATTTATGGAAAAATTAAAAACTAAACCTCATTACTTTACAATATTTGAAATTAGTTTTAATACTAGTCTTTGGAAGCCAAGTTTTATAATTTTTTCTTTTTAAATTTGAATGAAATTAACAAAAACCTAATTTAAAATTGCAAAGTTAGACACAAAGGCCTTTTCTAAAGGAGCCACTCGCTGATCGCCAAAATATTATTTATAAATTTTTAACTAAATGAAAATTCAACTCTTGAGTTTAAGTTTGTATCTTTGAAAGAAAATATAATTTTAAGTTATGAACTCAAACAAATACATTTGGCTGTCTCTATTGGGGTCATGCATTGGGTTCAATTTTTCTGTTTACAATTTTAACGTTAATAATTTGGAGAAAAATCGAATTTAAAATAGCAAAGTAAGACACAGGCGTTTTCAGCCTATCATTTGGCGCCAAATTTTAATTATTTTGATTTATCAATTTTTATACAAATGAAAATTAAAATTTTGAATTTAAGTTTGTGTCTTTAAAAGTATTTTAAATTTATTTACATTTTCTGTGTTAATTTTTGTTAAAACTTTAGTTTGAAAGTTGAATTAAATTTTTTTAAATGACTACAAAAATTAAATCTAAAATAGCAACGTTGCACACATAGGTGTTTTTGAAAGGGATCCCATTATTTATTAATTTTTAGTCAAATAAGATTCAAATTTCAAGTTTAACTTTTCCTTAAAAGAAAAAATTATTTAAAATTGTGAACTCAAACATATTTGACTGTGTTTATTAAGGTCCCACTTTGTACGCCATTGTTTTTTAGGTTTCTTTACATTTTATGGTAATATTTATTCATTTTGTTAATGTGAATAAAAATAATTTTATATTGTAAACTTGACACTTTTTTAATGGAACCAACCACGTTGTTGTTCAAATTTTTTTTGAATGACATGAAAATTAAAATTTTGAGATAATTTTATTTCTTTATTTGGAATTGTAAACTAAAAACTCTATTAGGCTGTTTTGTTGGTCGCACGTTGGGCGCCAAAACTTCAAATATTTTAAATTGCAAAGTGAGAATTTAAAATCTGAACTTAAATTTTGCAAATTTGAATAAAAATAGAATTAAAAATAATTTGATATTGTAAATATAAATTTTTTTCAAACAGGTACATGCTAGGCGCCAACACTTTTTGTAATCAAATTATTAATTAAATGAAGATTCAAATTTTGAATTTAATTTTATATCTTTATTTAGAACTGTAAACTCTAAAGCTACATTAAGGTGTTTTTATTGGGGTCCTACAGTGGGCGCCAAAACTTTACTTCAAATATTTTTAATTGCAAAATGACAATTCAAAACCTTAGTTTCATTTCTTAAAAAGAAAATACTAATTAAACATAATTTGATTTCAGAATTTTAAAACACGCAGGTCTACTTTTAGGTAACGCCAATTAGTTTTTATACTTTAAATACTTTTAGCGGTAAATTTATAATAATTTATAACATTTGTAAAGATGTTAATTCTACCTTAATATAATAATCCCACAATCTCATTTTGTTTTTTTTTTTTCAGAACAAATGTTAAAAATTTAACATTTAAAAAATTTGTTTATTTTCTAGTTAAATATTATAAATTTCGTTTATAATTTTTTTTTTAATAATTTAACAAAAAAATGTAAATTTTAATTATTTATAAAATATATTTAAAGATTTTTTCCAATATCTATGTTTATTTTCATTTTTCTAATTTTAAACAATACACAATAAATTATAAAAAATTTATGTGTGTAAAAAAAAATTTAAATAAAACTAAAAAATTTTATAATTAATAAAAAAATAAATTGTTACACAAACAAAAGATAATAAAATAATAATTACAAGACCAAAATAGTATAACTAAAAAAATTAAATTAATAGATGTTAATTTTTTGATTTGTTTTTTTAAATATATATGATTGATTTTAAAAATTAATTGCAATTATTTTGTTGTTGCTTTTCTATTATTTAAATAATTATTATATGGGTTATAATAACGTATTAAAAAAGTATAGAGAATTATTTAATTTATTTTTCATAAAAAAATTTATGCCACTATGAATCTGCAAGAAATTAAGAGAAAAATATACAAAAAAATATAGAAATAAAAACATATAAGTGACAACGCATAGAGAAAGGGACCTAAGGGTAAAAAAATCAATTTTTTTTTGATGGTACACCAATGATACACGTATTTAAATCTTTAAAATGGTTCTCCTGAACAAAACCCTTTTTTACCCTTAGGTCCCTTTCTATTTTGCGCGTCACATAAGGGTTTTTAATAGCAAAATAATAATAAAAAACGATAACTGAATTAAATAAAAAGCTCCAGAAACCAATAAATACAAAAACATAAAAAATTTCAAGACGAAATAGAAACAAAATTAATAATTAAACAAATATTTAAATATATAAGAAAATTAAAGAGCATGCGATAAAATCTATATTCGATTTCATAAATATATTAAAAAACAAGCAAGGCACGATTCAATCATATTAAGACACCCCAATACAAAAACCTACTAAATTTCTTTAAAATTAGAAAATAGTTCTGTGAACTTTTAGTTGTTTTGCAAAAACAAAATTCAGGAGACTTTCTTCGTTTAGAATAAACATTTTTCCATGAATTTTTTAAGATATCCTTGAAGTTTATAATATATAGTAAACTTGACAAAAAAAATTTTAATTCGAAATACAAGTCTCTTGACAATTCTTAAAAAAAAATAAATTCTTCTGTAAAAATATAAAAAAAAAGAAATATTTGGTAATACCGAATTTAGAAAAAAAGTTAATCTTAATAAAGTGGGACTTACTGCTTAATCGTGCACAAAACCAGTTGATTAAACCATATTTTAATCTGTTCGATTAACAGTTTACCCAACTTTTAACCTGGTTACTATTTTTAAAGGCCTCTTTATTCGTACTACTACTTTTGGGTAACTCTGTGTTTTGTTATAACGACGCTTTCCAATACTAAAAATCCACATATACAAAGTCGGCTAAAAATTAACGTTATGATAAGCCACAAAAATATTTTGAAGCTGTCGATAAATTTTATGCTAACGCCGAAATTTTCTATGCTAAATTTTTGCATTTTCCAAGACTTTTCTAAGAAGTAAAAGTCTCACGTTGGGCGCCAAATTATTTGATTAAACAAGTTTGGCTGTCCGTCTCCAATATACACAAATTGCCTGCACTTGTCAATGTGGCAATATTTGGGAAAATGTGACACGGAGGAAATAAGAAGATAAACAGAGAAAATATGAAGTAGAATGTTTGTATATGTCTGTTTGATCACTTCTGAAATTATTCATATAGAGACAATCTGACAATAAAAATATAAACAATAATACAATTTAATGGAAGATCACTGACGAAGCCTGTCCATAAAAAGGCAGAAACTAGATCTAGGCTGATTTGCAAATTTAATGTGTTTATAACTTTTGAGGAAGGTTTATTCTTCTTCTTAACCTCAAATCTACTAAATTAGAATTAATAAAAATACATATTAATGACAATATTAATTGTATTTGGTCTATACGACGCGTTTGAAAAAACAACACTTTACTATAAACAATATATTTAAAAAATTTTTTTTTTTTAACTTTGATCAAAACAGTTTTTTTTTTAATTTTGATTAAAATTAATTGAAACTATTAACAAAGCCTATGAAAATGTTTGCTTTTAATTAATCGTTGACACCAACACCATAAACAAAATAAAACTTCCTAAAATATTTTTGATTTAAATATTTTTCATAAAAAAAATAATTAAAGCATGCCAGTTCGAAGCAAAGACACATTAAAATATTGGAATTGAAATAACAACAAAATATATTAAAACAAAGAGAACTAACCTGTAGCTGCTTGCGCTGCACCACCCGGCGTAGTATTATTGGCCGTAGCAGCAGCAGCACTTGTGGCATTTGTTGATGATGAAGCAGCTGTGGCTGCAGCTGCACCACCTTCACCACCAGCGCCAGCAGTACGATGTGCGCTATTTTGCAAATGTTTTGGCAACAATTGTGGTACTAAACTTGGTTGTATTGTAAGTTCTTTAAAAAGAAATGAGAGAAAAGACAATTTAATAAAAAAAAATTTACACAAATTTCATAACTACATTTCAAACTACTCACCATGTTCAGTAAAATTAAATAATGGTGGCATTTCGCGACCATTTGGTAATGTATGATTACCCTCTTGACGTAATTCATCAAAGAATGGATGGGCACATGCTTTCAATGGTGTTATACGTGCACTTGGTGTATATTCCAATAATTGTGATACCAAATTTATAGCTTCTGGTGGAGTGCGTATACGGAAAACCTATAATTATAATGAGAGCAACAAAAAACAAACACAAATGTTGGTATAATGTGGGAAAATACAATTTTAAAAGCTTAAAATTAGTTTATATTTAAACATTTAGGGCGAACTTTTAAATATTTACAATATAATTACAGATATGTAGTTCCTGGGTGAAGTCAAATGAAATTATGAAAATGATTTGACATGGAAAATGTTTCAAAGTTACACACAAAATATTAAAAACGAGTTTCAATTACGAAATTGATAATATCAATCATATCTAAATTGATTTCTGCACGTATCACGCAAATTATACTATCAATTAATAGTGTCCGACCGAGTATTCGGCTTCGGCCAAAAAGTGATGTTCGGCCAAGTTCGGTGTTCGGCAAAATTTTGGCCGAATACCGAACTTTTCTATAAATCAATATTTTGCAACATTTAGCTCTTTAATTTTGTATAGTAACATCTTTAACTTAATTTTTACTTAAAGAGCGAAAAATATAATTTTTTATGTTTTTGCAATTTAGAAATATTTAGAAATTGGTTTCCGCATTTTTGAATTTGAAAAAGTTGCATGAAATTGTATTTTTATTTAAACAAAAAAGTATTCGGCTGCGGTATCGGCCGAACTTTATTTTGGCCGAAGTTCGGCTTCGGTTCGGCCTTAAAAAAGCGAGTTCGGTCGGACACTATCAATTAATACTAAAAATTGTGTACTAATAATTGAAACAAACAATTCAAGTATTAAATTGATTCAATTAAATATTTGTTTAAAAACAAATTGTAAATTGTTTTTAAACAAATTATATGATTAAATGATTTAAGCTAATAAATTTTTGTGTGTAGCAATCGGAGTGATAAGTTGTCAAAGGCTGAATTCTAATAGTCTTTTAGTCAAGATTGAGGTAATAACGCACTTTTAGCCATATACGTTGGGCGCCATTATATTTAATGTATAAATGTGTAAAGGTTTGTGTAAACCATATTTCCGCCATATATATATTTCAGCTATTTCATTGGGACACCTTGATTTCTTAGGTTCTAAAGTTATTCGGCCTGATTACGAGTGTCGAATTTGTAGTCGAAATTTTCGACTCCACATAAAATGATTTTGTATATAATGGAAATTATAAAGAAATGAAACTCTGATGCTGGAGTTTTTTAAATCTGAGTGCTATATATGGTAAATCCAATTGAAACATTGTTTAAAAGTTGTGGTTTTAACGAATTTTCAACAAATTCGACTTAGTCTCGAATTCGACTACGAATTATAAGTTGTACTTTATAGCTGTCAACGTTAAGTATTTATAAAGCAAATCTACGTTAAACCGATTAAAGTAAAATTATAGACAATAATTATACCTGGCTTCAACCGATAATAAGTCTTATGTTAGCCTATTGTTGCGCTATAAAAATATGTAAATATAAGTTGCCCGATTTTTTTCTGCGTTTTGCTCCCTTAAATTAACTGTGGACAATATTGATAGCCATGTTGGGCGCCATATTTTTAAGTGGCCATAGACAATGCCGCTGTGTTCACATTGCTGGACACTAGATTTCCTTTACTTTAGGTGTCGTTTTGCTTAAAATTAGTGTCCTAAAGTTACTGTAGACAATATTACACGCTTAAATGCATTATGTGCCTTCCATTTGCCTTTTCACGCCTAGAGATAATATTGTTCCAAAGAAAATATTCCTCTTACGTTGAGTGTCACTTTTCATAATGACCAAAATTTCCTATAAACAAAATTGCATCTCACGCAATGCGTTATATTTTTATGTTACCTCATAAGTAAATAATTTATTAGGACATCAAGGTTTCCATGTCGTTAGGCGCAATATTATTTAGTGCCCCAAAGTAACTGTTTGGCCTCAACCCAGTTTTTGTAGTTGAAGAATGCTATACAAAATATTACCCTCTATTGGGCGCTATTTTATTTACGCTCAGTTTTTAGGATCTTTAAACTTAGTTTAACACAGTTTGTAACTGGAATACCGCATTTGTTTTATTTTAATAAAAACCAAAATTATAAAGGAAAAAAAAAATTGTTTCGCCATAGTGTTACATTACCTCAAAAACAATGTAGCTGGGTTACCAACTAGATTTTTTTATTTATTTATCTTAAAGGGAATCAACACTCAGAAAATTCTTCTTTGTTGCTTAAAAGTTGAAATTCCCCCCTTTTTCCAATGTTTATTGCATAGGATGTGTTCAGCGAATGAGCTTGCGTAAGCTTGCTTAACACATCATATACCCAAAATGAAAAACTCACATGGTTTCCCCCTAAAATCCAGGTTTGTTGGACATTTGAGCGCCACATTTTAAGTTTTGACTTATTTCTGGAATTGAAGTTAAATTTCCAACTTTGATGTCTTCAGAGACTTATAGAAGAATTTTATGACTGTGGAATATTTTAACCCTCTTACTCTTCAATTAAAGGGATTTTTTTGGCCCCTTTTTAGAAATGGACAAAAAATCCCCGAAATTGTTGTAAAATAATATTGGTTAAGAAATTACAGTGCTTTGTTGGACATTTGAGCGCCACATTTTAAGTTTTGACTTATTTCTGGCATTGAAGTTAAATTTCCAACTTTGATGTCTTCAGAGACTTATAGAAGAATTTTATGACTGTGGAATATTTTAACCCTCTTACTCTTCAATTAAAGGGATTTTTTTGGCCCCTTTTTAGAAATGGACAAAAAATCCCCGAAATTGTTGTAAAATAATATTGGTTAAGAAATTACAGTGCTTTGAAAAAAAAAAAAACGTGGCGAAGGATCCCCCTCTACCATACCCACCCAAAGAGGGCGTTGCGATATGTAAGTATGAGGGATAAAAAACTCATACATATTATTTTTATAAATTGACGCACTGAGAGAATTACCTGCATGATATTTATGAATTTTTCGATTATTTCAATGAAATTTCCCTGGAATTCGTCCATTTAAACTTCTCATTAAATTACTGCAGTTTTTCACAACATTTAATGAAAAGTTTCATATTTTTTATTAAAATTTTTATAACCCCAATAAATAAGTTAAAATTTAGGTTCATAGATATTATGAAATTTTTTCATAAAATTTAAGAAATTTTTCATTTAGTTTGTGAAGAAAACTTCATTAGTTTAAAGAAAAATTTCATTAACTCGTCCAAGAAAATTCTCTTGTTGTAGGGGCTCGAATCCGCAAACTTCTATTTAACAGCCCAAAGTGCTAACCATTACACCACAACGCCACAACCTGGAATTTCCTTACATTGGACACCATTTAATTTAGTGTCTCAATATTAAAAAAATATATATTTCATTCCAATGTGGGCGCCATTATGTTATGTGGCGCCAAAGAAAATTAGAGAGACATCTGGTATACTTAATGATGGCGTACTCCACTATGCGTATCTATTTAGTACTCCTCTCCTTCGGAATTACGTAATTTTTTGTATCGCTCTGTCTCTATTTTTCTTGAATACAATCTAAAGAATGTATTACTCCATGATTGTGAATTTTTCTTTATAGTTTAGGAACAAATAAATTAGATGTTAGAAAACTTCCACAAAATCCGCAATCACTTCCTCTCTTTGAAACTATAATTTAGTAGGCGTTCTCCACGAATTTTAACATCACTACAGTGCCTTTGGGACACGTAACCATATGGCGCCACATGTGAAACACAAAATGTTCTGCACTTATAAAAAAAAGTTAGTACAAAAGTCTGTTAAACGCGTTCTGATTAAATTGAACTAATTTTTCTGTTATTTTCTCTAAAAAAGTCCGTACAAATGGGTAAAAATTCTGCTAAAATAATGTATTTGCGCCAGCACAATTTTGACCTATTTGTACCGACTTTTTTTTATGAGTGTGCCTAATGTAAACTACAATATATTTAGATCAATGTAGGCCACAATAGGACACTTAAGAAGAGATTAATCACAACTGGGTGACAACGACAATTGCTTTTTCATATAATTTTGTATGGGAAGCAATGTGTCGCTATGCCGTTCGGCGATTTGTCGCCATAATAGAAGCTATTTTATTTTCACAACGACACAGTAACATACGTCGAACGTGGACCACTTTATTAAAACTTTAATCACAATATTGCGTTCAAATTGAGACACTAGAAAATTAGCTTAATCAAAACCTCATTTCTTTGAACGATGTGAGACACATTGTGAATCCATATAAGCCACAATACGGCACTTAATGTAGCCTGTAATATGGCGCCCAACCTTGGGAGTTCGAAAATATGCTTAACTTAAACATCAAATAAGTTTTGTTTTAGATTTTCAGACTAATTTCAAAACTGATTATTGCAGCAATGATTTTGATATTTAAGTTGGCGGAGATTTCGATTTACAATACCATCGTGGCAGATAAGAGGTCTCAAGCTCTTTCTTTATTTAAAAAAATTGTTATTGATGATTTTAATCATGCAGAAATTGAAAGAAAGAAGGAAGCATCTTAATATTTAAAACCAGCAAATTTGGGGGCCAAATGAGAAAAAGGATAAGAGGCTCAAATTTAAAGTTATAATTTGGAACCTTATTTCAAACAGCACCATAATATAAACATTTTATAGGTAAATTTCTAAAAAATCTTTTATCACATCAAAGCATTCATGGAAAAAAATAATCAAGCTTTTTTGAGGAAAGGAAGAAGATGCTGTAAAAACTGCAATTCGGGTTAGGTAGTCAAGGAAAGTAAATTAAACTTATCAAAAAAAGAAATAAATTAATTTGAAAAAAGGGAATTTTAAACAGTTTTCTTTTTAAAACGCTCTCGCTTTGCTTTCTCTCTATATATCTCTCTCTGTCTTTGTAGATTTTGTGCTTGGCAGTGGAAGAGAAGCTTACTCTTAAACGTTGTTTCTGGTTAAGGTCATTTAGAAATTGGGTACGTTCAAGTAGTGACTGTAAAAAGTTGGACTTTTTATTAGAAAGACACTCAGGAAAGATAGATTTTTTTAAAAAATAATATAAATGACATGTTTTTGAAAAAGAAAGCATAGTTTAAAAGAGAAGTAAAGTTAAACTCTCTATTAAAGCTATGTAATGAAAGCATTAAATACTTATGAAGAGTATTATATAAATAAAGAGGAACACTTACTTTTTGCCATGGATGACTTTTAATTTGTGGAAATTTGAATTCCGTATAATTGGGATTCATTTCTCGGATTTGTTCTCGTGTAGGTGTGCCCAAGACTTTAATAACTTCAACCAGTTGATCGACACCAGAATCACCAGGGAATATAGGTTGACCCAAAAGTAATTCAGCTAATACACAACCGGCGCTCCACACATCTAAAGAAAAAAAATAGAAAAAACAAATCAACAATTAATTCAAAATTACGAGTTAACCAGTTGGCGCACAACGAAAGACCCCACATTAAAATTTAAATTTCAAAGGACAACATTGTAAAATCGAAAATATCAGTTTAAAACATTTTTAAAATTTTATAGTCGTAACCAAGATCGATTTTTCCTTCAATATCTCTAAAATTAAAAATTTTGTTTGAAAATTCCTGATTTAAGAAATATTTAACCAAAAAAATCTTACCTTAGTTCTGTCTAAAAAACTGGTCATTAGTTTTGAATCGTTTGAAAACTTTTTAATTTTTTTGCCCTTTTCGATAACTTACCAATTTTTGTGGTATAATTAATAGCGCCAAATATCAATTCGGGTGCACGATAATATCGTGAACATATATATGATACATTTGGTTCGCCATGCAACAATTGCTTAGCACTACCAAAATCGCATAATTTCAAAACAGCGGTTTCTGGATCCAATAAAAGGTTTTGTGGTTTAATATCACGATGACAAATACCCAATGAATGTATGTAAGCCAAACTTCTGAACAACTGATACATGTAAAGCTAAAAAAAATTAATAAACAGAAACAATAATTATTAATAAAATTATTTTTTAATTAAAAATTACATAACCTAATTCTTGTATAAAATTAAAATAGAAAATATAGGGGCTGACCCTAAAAATATTTTTAATCTCACTTAAAAACTTTGAAAACAATAGCCTTGGGCAGAATTATTAGTCTTCACTCCAAAGGTGCAAATATTAGAGTTACGGGATAAATTAAATAGATTCCCGGTTACAAATAGAGGTTTTTATATAAGGCTTTAATCTAAAGAGAAATCTATAAAATGAGCAAGACAAACTGCAGAAGAAATGATTTATTAAACAAAATTTATAAAAAGAAACAGGAAATCAACACTTTTGATTAGAATTAAGAAGATATTGGCCCTTATAATAAAAAATTATTTTAAATTTATGATAAAAGTCGACTTTGTTTTTAAACATACGGGTTTCTTCATTTTGTGTATTAAGACCCCCCGAGTAGAAAAGTTTATATAATATTATATATGAACGGATATATTCGCAACATGTAACTGGATATAATTTAAACGGAAAATGATCATATTAATTTGGATATAATTGTATTTACAAGGATATAAAGTTATATCAAATTGGATAAAAGTTAATACAATATGAGTTGATTGAATTCAAATACAACGTTCGGATTTCACTTCGTACTTCGGACTTGTGACTTCGGATTTTTTTTTCAAATATGTCTATCTTTTTTTTATTTTAAAAGAAATTTTAATGGTTATCCCTGCAATGCACTTCTTTTTTGTTGGTGGCTCATAGTTTCCGATTTATAGGTCTGAAAATGATATCTTATTATATATAACAATATTCAATGGCTTATTTCTCCACTAAAAATTTATCTGAACAGAACAAAGTATATGCCTTTGGAAAAACAAAATAAACAATCTAAATATAAAGCCAACGCCACATTTGTCACAACTAGTTAGTTTGGAAGTACATTTGAGGTAAGACAAGCTATTGACAATAGATTTCTACCTCACGATATACCTCATTTTGCCGCACTTTACTTCCAAACTAATTTGGGCTTTAATAATCCAAAATAGAAGCACGAATTTTCTTATGTGAGAAATAATGTGTGTGAAGAGAACAACTGTAAAGCAAATTGTCAAATTGAGGTTCGTAATGCAGTACCCTTCATATGATTTCATTGATGGCCCAAAATACCAGAATCCAGATTATTATTTTCTATTAATTTAAAACTAAATTGTGGAAGTTTGTTTAGATTTACTTAACATTACATATAATATTACATTTATTACTTACCCTTATAAAGTTAATGGGTATTGTTTGCTTAGTTTTAGCATATTGACGTGCCACTTTATAAACAGTTTCTGGTATATATTCGAGTACTAAATTCAAAAACACTTCATCACGCTAGAAGAAAAATTAAGCGAAAAATTCTTGTTAATTTATATCTTTACTATAAAATTTTATACTTCAAATTTAAGATAAAAGAATGTGAAATTGTATTAAAATTAAAATTACAATAATAAAATACACAACAATTACTTTTTTTTTTATTTTTTTATATAAATTTTTTTTTTATTAAAACAATCTGAAAAACTATACACAGCTGTATTCATAATGCAAAGTTACATATCGCACACAACGAGATTTTAATGAGAATATTTTCTAGGCCTTGCAGCTTGTTTATAATTTTAGAATCATAATGATTTCTTAGGATACCGATAAATATCATTCTTGTTTTAGAAAATCAATGCTTTTTATTATTGTGAATGGATTTTTTTTTGACGTTTAATGACACAAATTTGGTAGGAATTTAGCTGCAATACTATAATGAGTTTAACAGAAAATAAAACTCATGTTAAGGCTACATATGCTAAATTTTCATTATGAATAGGGCTGATAGTGATTAAAAATTATATCGCATGCTATTAAAATGTTTTGAATAAATCAACATAAAAAACTAGCATACGATTTTTGTGTGAACTGTGGGAAATAAAAAAGGGGTTAAATATATATATTTTAGATAATTTTTTAAAATGGTTTTTTTAATATTGAAACTATACACCAATTGGTAATGCGTGCTTTACGTTTCAATCGGTTAATTGAGTCTTTTTTGAACACCTTAGATATTTTGTTAAAAAAGTTTTCCAAAATTTAAAATTTTCTTTTTAAAGTTTTTAAACTAAATTTTAAGATTTAAAACTACACCAAATTTTGGTTTTCAATTGGGGTGCCATCAAACCATTCAATGCATTACTAAAGAAACCTTTTAAAGCAACATCAAAATCCAATAAAGTTCAATTTTGTAATTGTTTTAAGTTTTGTGTCTTATAGTGCGTTTAGACACAAAAGTTAACACAAGTCGATTGAACCATATTTTAATCTTTTTGTTTAACAGTTAATCCCACTTTAAATCTGGTTACCATTTCTAAACGACGACATTCATACTACTAATTGTATGCAACTGTTTTTTTTTTTGTGTTAGAATTTGGTTGCCAGCACTGTAAAACACACACACTAAAGTTAGATAAAAATGAACGTTAAGACGCTGCCGCAAAAATATTTTGGCGCTGTCGACAAATATGTTGCTAACGCCGACATTTTCCATGCTCATCATATGCTGAATCGCTATAGGCGCCACCTTGGTCTTTTAAACTGACAGAGTTAAACTTTTAACTGTCAAGTTAATCAAAAACGATGAAGATTAAAAAGCTGGATTAACTAAGATGGAAAAAAGAACGCTACAGGCCCCCATACATTTGCAATATTATGTCCAATATAATGGCACAGTATTTTTCTCGTTTTGCCACATACCATTTTATGCAATATATGATTTCAACATAACCTCAAAATGCACACAAACATAAACAGCGCAAAATTAAAATTGCAGTATTGCCAATAGATTATGCAATATTTCAAGTTGTCCAATAAAAATTAAAAGTGTTTTGATTCACTACATAATATTGCTCAACCTTCAATTTAATACATACACGGTCAATATGCTTGCACCACTTGGAAAGTCTAAAAGACGGAAGAAAGTATTCAGAAATGACTCAGAAAAAAGAACGTATAAAATCGAAATTTTCCTCCTAAATTTAAATAATTTTGGAATCTTCTTTGAGTCCGAAAAATTAATCCTTATTTTGAAACAACTTTTTAGATTGTAGAGACAAATTTTTGGATTGTTTTCTGAGGGTTCATATTTTCTACCAAAAAAAGAGTTTTCAAAAAAACAATATATGTATATGGGTATATTTTATCAAAGACACTTATACTGTTTAATAGAAAATGGTCCTTCGAAAAATTTAGCATATACTATTGAATTGAAAACTCTAAATATGATTATTCGAAGATTTTCTATGACAAAAGAAATATATTGTGAAAATTTAATGGCCCAGCAAATTTTGGTATTAAAATCGCTACTAGACATTAATTTACAATCTAGATAAATCGTTTTATACATTTTAGCTAAGACACTTAAACTTTTCTATAGAAATTGATCCTTCGAAACGTATATAAATTATTAAGGCAAAATACATATCTGCAGGAAGAAAGTAAAACTTTCTAAGCTATTTTATTAGAAATTGTTGCTTTAAAAAAGTATATACCTTATATATGAACATTCTTTTAGAAACATACATTTTTTTAAGAAATAAGTACATTTTTTCCTTGCCTTGAGTCTTGAGTCTTAAATAAATTTTATTTAAGACACTTTTGAGATCAAATTTATTAATTTAAACAAACGTTTCATTCGTTGAATTCTAATGAAACTTCAATGATTTTTATGAGTATTTTTTATTAAAATACTTTGGAAAATTATATCACTGTAGTTTGAAAAACTATTGTGAGCGTGGTTATTTAAAGGCCAAATTCTTGTTTCAAACCTTAAAAAGTGCTTTAATTTAATTTTATTTAAAAATTTGGAATGGTTATTTGAGAAATGCCCGATGTGTATTTTATTAAAAAGCTGTAACCAAAATTCTAAACTTACCTCTTAATTTAAAGAAATCTATAAGAGAAATTTCTTAAAATTAAAAATTTTTCCGAATAACAAAAACCTCAGAATCTTTGGACTTTATGTGCATAAAAAGTTGAAAAAATCAAAGATATATTTATAAGAAAATAATTTTTATTACTTCTAAAATACATTAACTTAAACACTTTTTAAAGATTTTTCAGATAATGCTGCTTCGGTTTAGAAAAAATATAACATTGTTAGATTTCAGTTCAGATAGTTCGCCTAATAAAGGGGTTTTTAATAGAGAAAAGATTTTGAAATTCCTCTTAATAAAGCTACGACTGGAGGATTACTTTGAGTCCTCTTAACAAAAAACCAAGATTGGGTTCGAAAGTACTCTTTCTTTGAATGCCAATGTGTTTCCTAAGATGTCTTCTACCGACGGGACGTAAATATGGCGGCAGTAGTTTTAAAAAAATTTGGTGAAAAGACGCAACCTTGTAAAATATACGTTGTAAGTTTGAAAACGCCACGTTGTTTAGTTTTTTTTGGAGCTAGTAAACGATCTCAGTGAATTTGTAAACATGGAGAAAATTGGTCACCTTTATGTATATAGCATACAATAATTCAATACTTTCATTTTAAAGGTCTTAGCCCAAACAATACTAAAGCCGAGCTAGATTCCACTCTGGGAAATCTGCTCCTTCCTTTACGACTATAAAATATTGGGTGGCAGAGTTTAAACGAGGCCGCATTTGGGGAAAAAGAAAGTGTTGTTTCATCAAGACAATGCACCAGTTCACACATTCACTATTCCGATGGCCAAAATAAATGAATTACAGTTCGAATTACTTCATCGGGCACCTTATTCGCCAGATTTAGCTTCCTCAAAAATATTTTCTTTTTCCATTCTTGAAAAAATGTCTCGGTGGTAAAAAATTTGCCAACAACGAAGAGGCGGAGTCTGCGGTTGATCGAGGCTATTGAAAATCGCTGGGAAAAGTGTATCGAGCTAAAAGGAGACTACCCAGTCAGAAAAATACATTCGGGAAAGCGATGGCAAAGCACTTTAACAGGTGGTACAAGTACTGGCAAAAAGTGCTTGCCCATTCCCAAAATGATAACGTCATTAGACAAAAGGGCCAGTTATTCAAAAAGAGCCGGAAAAACACTGAGGATACAAAATTTTCAATACCCAAAACAAAATTTAAAAAAATTATCATGTATTTTTTTTGTCCTGCATTGATTTGAATCCAGTATGTCAAATTGGCAGACGACAGCTCTACCCACTGAGCTAACGAGACATATAATACTTGATAAATGAATGATAACAGCTGATATTTGAAGCTTAATGGTTCTTTGCATCTAGAATAAATAAAAGTTAATAGTCTTTCGAACCTACATAGAAAATCTAATGACCATGAATTTCTATAGAGAGAGGATATATTCATGTTTTGGAAATAAATATATAATTCTTTGAACACATCAAAAATCTGACTAGATTTTTTTATAGACAATATCTGGCCTAACGTAAAGAAAATGGTCCTTAGAACTTATAAAAAAAATCACAAAACTTCTCTATAGAAAATTAGTTTAAGTGAATCGATTTTTCTACATCAAAAAATATATCTCTGACTTTTTCGTGTAAAATAGTCCTTTAAAATCAGAGGTTTATTGAACAATTATTGGTGTTATAGTTTTATCGATAATTTGTTATAATCGAAAGAAATAAATCGCATGCTAAAAATTTTATTTCAAACGAAAACGAAACTAGCATGCGATTTTCTAAATAAATTTAAATTAACGTTTTTTTGTTTAATTTTTGATATTTTTGTAATGAATTGTTTTGAAATGATAAAATTTGAAGTTGATTTTCAAAAAGCCATTTACAAATATGAATATGCTGCATAGCACATACTGTTTTGTTTTGATTTTTGTTTTAATATTGATTTGTTGAGCAGGTAATATAATAATGAGTTTTTTTTTGAACTGAATTTGAAGTTTTTGGATGAATGTTTTTTTGTTTCTGATGATGGCTTTATAATAGGTACCTGTGGTTTAAGAACCGAAGCAAATATCCCAACATCAATGGGAAATTCAGCTAACTTTTAGTTTTGGTAATAATTGAAGTGAATTCAACAAAATTTGTTATTGTATTGAAGTTTATCAATTTGTTTAGTTTGAAATATTCAATTTTTATTTGAGACAATTTTGTTAAAAGACAATTTCATCACATTTATTATTATTTATAGTTGATAAATGACGATGGATCACAAGACAACGCAAACATTTGTTTATTTTATTTTTTTGTTAAACATATAAGAAAAATAAAGTATTAAAAATAAAATAAAACTGAAGAAACAAAATAGAAATTAAAATAAGTATTTGGTTTTTGATAAATGAAAGGAAAATGAAAATTTTCTGTTGGTTAAAATAAGGAAATGTTGTTAAGGATAACAAAGAGCAGAAATCCTTTTTTGTCTGTTTAAATTTACTTTGGTTAGTTAATGATCATATTTACGTAAAAAGCATGCCCTTATTTTTTTCATTTCATTTTAGTGAAAAGGGGGGAGAGAAGATCTTATGTTAAGCCTAAAGTAGAAAAACTTAAAAACTTACCTTTTCACCACTCGAATAGAAAAAATATAAAAGTTTTACAATATTACAATGTTCCAATTTACGCATAATTTGCAATTCACGATTCTGGGGAGAGAGAGAGAGAGAAAAAAAGAAGAAAAACAATTAAAGAGTAAATAAAAAATAAGCAAATATGAAATATGAATTGTAAAAATTTTCATATTTCTAAGCAATATGAAAATTGTCACAATTTTTTAATGACATAAAAATGGTTGAGGTATTTTATTTGTATAAAATTGTGTCTTATTATGTATATATTTTTTTATAAATGACAAAAAAAAGGGTGAAAATTGTGACACATTTTAACATTTAAACAATTGTGATAAGACAATTCTCACAAGTTTTGTCGTTTTGATAATTATCACAATTATGTGTACTATAATACTCGTCATCGTTATTTAGTTAAACAAAAATTAATATATGTTCATTAGACCGTACCTCAAAAAAAAAGTTCGCCGTACACCCTCTAATATGAAGTATTTTTGGAAGGCGATTTTTTTTGGCGAACGTAGGGGTCGCCTTTTTTAATTTTTTGTTATAGCTTTGGCATTTAAAATCGGATTTTAAAGTGTGATATATCGATTTTTTTTGCCTCGAGGAGACCAGTGTTTTACTATATGTGACAGGGCATAGAGAAAGGGACCTAAGGGTAAAAAAATCAATTTTTTTTTTTGATGTGGACAACATCTGAGCATCGAATGAGACCGATCCCATGCCCTCCTGAGAAAGGGACCTTAGGTCACATATAGTAAAAATCCAATTAAAAAAAATTTAAAAAGGCGACCCCTACGTTCGGCAACCAATATATGAAAAAATATTCTACTGGGTTTAGCGAAAAACTTCCTTAGCATAAGTTTACTGATTTTTTGCGAGCTTTAATTTTCTGACATTAGGGTGGTACATTAGGGTGGTAGCAACTAAGATCTGGTGGGTAACTACTAGAACGGGATACTTGAGCTCAAAATGCGCTTAGAGCAAAACACTGGTCTCCTCGAGAGAAAAACATCGATGTATTATACTTTAAGATCCGACTGTAAATGCCAAAGATATAACGAAAAATGTAAAATTGAGACCTCCTTGCAAAAATACTTCATATTGGAGGGTGTACGGCGCACTTTTTTTTTTTTGCCTGTAAGGTGGTACGCTCTAATGTTCATTCTTAAATGACGAATTTGTTATTATAACAAATGATGACTATTGTCAGTTTTTATTAAAATATTTATTACAATTTTGTCATAGAATTTGTCATGGAATTTCAGTTGTTCAAAAAATTATCTCGGTTGTCTTATTTTTGCCAAGTGGCAAATTTCTCACATAACAAAATATGTCAATTGTAACTTGATAACTGTTACTATTATGTCAACTATCAGGATTTATCTTCTGTTATTTATTCTCAAGTGACAAAAATGATCGTTATAACAACATATGACAATTGTTGCAAATTTGTCATTTTGTAAATTTTCACAATATTGTCATGTCATCGAATTTGTCATGGTATAATATAAATTGTCTCTGGATACTGTGCACAATTGTCATTATAACAAAACAAGATAATTGTCATAAGTTTGTTATTCTGGTAATTTTATAAAATTGTCAAAATATCGGCCATGGTACTATAATTGCCCAGCAAATTTTCTCTGTAATAAATTTGTCATTATAATAACATACGACAAATGCCACAAGTTGTGTTATTTTTAGAAATTTTGATATCTTGAGATTTTTTATGGTAATCAAGATATCTAAAATTGTCTGGTTGTGTTTTTTCAAGTGAAAAACTTGTCCATATAAAAAAATATAACAATGGATTTTAATATGTCGAAATCTTATCCCTGGATTATTGTTATTTCTTAAGTGACAAATTAGTCTTTAAAAAATTGTCACTATTTTGAAGTTTTCATCTTTGTTACTTGCCAAATTGTAATTACGTTACAAGATTTATTATTGTCTAATGAATTGACGTTGTGTGTCAGTTAAACGTGTATTTATTATATGTGTCACCATAACAAAATATGACAACTCCTATGTAAAAGATTAGATCTAACCACATCTCATTAGGTTTGATTAGAAAAATTGGAGGCAAATTTGAGATCCAATAAAATTAAAAACAAAAACTTTAAACTAAAATTATAACATTTTACCCATAAAATCATCTTATTGCCGGGTAATTCTTAAAACAAAATTTTTATATGCATTTTTATTTTTATGTCTTTGAAAGTACTAAAGAAACATTGGGGTTATTATGTACTTCGATTCGAAACGGAAATGCTTTCGAACCCCCCAGATATGATCCATACGACCACCCATAAGAACTACCCAATTTTCAAAATCCCTTAAGATACGAATAGATCTATTTAAACTGACAGCAACAATATTTTAAATTCAAGATATTAAATTTGTATCTTTCGAAAAATTTATTCTTCTAACAAAACATGACAAATGTCATTGTTACAGATTTTGGAAATATATATGATTTAATGATTTTATTTTACAGTTATTTCAATTCTTTGAAGATTTCTGTTATAATTTAATAAGGATTACAAATAACTTATGACCACTTTTTCATCATAACGCAACATGAGAACTATCATTGTGACAAAATACAGTCATTTGCAATAGTATGGAAATTTTTTATGACACTTGTGAAAATGTAAAAGAAACTGCAAATAAAATGTGACAAATTTGTTATTACTTTCCCAAACTAAGTGCCTTAGTTTTGTCATTACTCTGTCGATGACAACTTTTCTCTCATACTTAGTTGTCCTTGTTTTGTCTCATACTTAGTTGTCCTTGTTTTGTCATAGTTTTTTGTTAGTGATTTCACCACTTTTTCGTTATACGAGTAACACATCATGACAACTATAATTATAACAAAATACAGTTTTTTGCAATACCACTAAAATTTTCTAATGACATTTGTGAAAATAAATTAAAATTTGACAAATTTATCATTACTTTGTCAACGACAACCTTTCTCTCAAAATTAATTGTTAGGGTTTTGTCATACTTTTTTGTGAGTGATAACCACTTTTTCAATATAACACACCATGACAACTATAATTATGACAAAATGCAATCTTTTGCAATATAATTAAAATCTGCTAATGAAAGTTGTAAAAATGTAATACAAACTAGAAATAAAATTTGACAAATTTGCCATAACTTTGTCGATGACAACTTTGCTCCCAAAATAAAATGTCCTAGTTTTGTCATTACTTTGTCGATGACAACTTTGCTCCAAAATTAAATCAGCTAGTTTTGTCATATTTTTTTGTTACTGATTTCTATTGGCAGTTAAATTCTCAAATGTAAATTTATGCAGTGTATTACGAATTACAAATAATATTTGACGAATTTGTTTTAGTTTTGTTAATAAAATTTAAAAGTTGTCTGTTCCAATTTTGTCATGTACTTAGATTAGAATGGATATTCTCTGGTATTCCAATATTTCGTAATACTCACCTTAAATCGTCTGTCTTGCAAAACTTTTTTAATGGCTACCAGTTCACCGGTATCGCATAATTTTGCCTGAAAGACAACACCAAAACTGCCATTGCCGATCACCTTTGTATCTGTGTAGGAAACTTCTTGTACACGATCGGTACCTTGGCCAGGGGTGGCAACAACTGTGGTAATTTTTGAACCATCTCTACCTAAGAAACGTGGAAAAAAAATTATAAAAATCATGTGAGAAAATATTAAAAAAATTTTAAATAAAATGGAAAATATAAATTAGTACAGTTTTGATAAAGAACTTTTTTAAGAAGAGCTATTCAAACAGTTTTATATAAATTAATTGACATATCAAAAAAAAATGATTTTTTGGATTTGGAATAACTTTTAAAGGCTCGAAATTTTAAACACAGAGAACACTTATATTTTGTGGGAACCAAATTTCTTAATAACTAAATCAATTTGTTGCATTAAAAACTTTTAAAATGTTTGTCTTTTTAATCTGCCCTTCGTTTAATGGTCCTTCGAATAAAAATAGAAATTTTTTAATTTTGTTCAAAATCTAGAATCTTTTTTAAGAATCGTTATTGTATTAAGAAAATGTCTAAAGAATTGTGTTATCTTTAAATTTAAAATATTTTTTCAAGTTTTTTTTCAAAATGGCCCTTCGGGTCAAAGAAAAATATAAATTAAGGTAGTAAAACTGGTTCGAAGGACCAATAAACAAGTAGCAACTGTTAAAATTAAGAACTGGAAAAAAATATTTGTTTAATATGTATAACATATTTTAAAATATTATAAAACGTTATTATCAAAATAGTCGACTATTCAATTTTTGGTGGCCGTTCGAGTCGACTGGTTCAGTGAACAATAAGCAACACCAATGTACGTTAATGAAGCGCAAGATCTGTCGAAAACATCACCATCGTCAACATCGGTCCGTACTTTTTCGAAAGCTGTAGGGGCATTGGCATCATCACCGTCAATGGAGAGCGCTGCGTTTCAATGATAACCAAGTTATTTTAGTCAAATTTTGATGATATGCATGGCAACGTTAAATGGTTCCAATAGGCTGGCGCTACGAGCCACAGAGTTGTTGCCACAATACTCATTCTGTCCGAGCTACTTGATGGTATTATATCACGCAGAGGCAATGTAAACTTGCCACAGAGATCATGTGATTCGCACATATATGCCAACAAGCCCCAAACGACTGGTGCGAAAAAACATAAACAGTGCCATTGCTCAAAAACAGCCTGATCTATGCGCCACAGTAATCGAAAATTGGACCTCTAAGATGGGCGCCATCCAGCGAAGCACATAACGTCATTGATAGGCCATTTCAAATAAAAGATAATAAAACGTTGAGATCTCACACGCAACTTGTTTTATTCAATTTTAACATCTACCCGTTCCTATTGGAAACTATTTTATTTATTTTCTAGCTTAATTGGTACATGTCTTTGCTAAATTAAAATGTGGGAAAAAACCCAGTTCAAAAGACCAATGAACGATATCACTATATAGTATTCGAATAAACAATAGAGCAATATTTTGTGGAACATTATATTGAGTTTTAATATCTAAAATTGGTCCTTCGAGTCAACAATAACCTCGGAATATAAGTTCAAGTCATAAACCTTGACCGAAGGACCGAAAAACAACGAGAAATTTGTATAGTTTAAATAAATAGCAGTTATTTTCTAAATATCTATCATTATTATAAAAAAATTTTCTATTTTATTTTTTTTTCTAATAAATTTGGTATATTTCTTTGTTATTTTCATTAAAATGGTTCGAAGGACCAAAAATATTACGGAAACATAATTTGACTAAATAGTGAAAACTGGTAAATTTTAAATAAATAGCAGACAAAAGTTTCTTAAATATTTCATTTGTAAAGAAAATTAAATACCATTTCGATTATTTTCTTTTTATATGTTTTTGCTAAATTATGCAATAAAGCCGATTTGAAGAGCGGAAAAATATTAATAGAAAACAAAATACGAATAGTGAAACTATGTTTTTTTAAACACAAAATTTATAGCACCATAGTTTTATTTAATTTATTTTTAACCAGCATGGTTTGTGTCTCAGCTAATTTAGCGCATAAACCTTATAGAAACACTCTTAGATCATATCAAACACAATTGTACACTTAAATTCTTAATATTACCTTCAACTTCTTCAACACCTTCTAGTTTTTCTTTTGTTTTATCAACTTCCTTTGGAATGGAAAGTGCCACACTATGTTCAGGCCATAGATCATTTAATTTACCAATTAATTGTTTCATGCCTGATAAAAAATTTACAAATAAATGAATTTTATCAAGATCCATTTTCAATAATTATTTAAATACGATCAACAGCAAATGTTTCATAAAGCGGTAAAGTTTATTAAATTGTTTACAAGTTCAAAAGGATTATACTTAAACTAAATAGAATTATAATTTTAATTGTTTTGTTTGTGTCAAAAACAAATTTGTTTTAAATTTTAAGAACAAATTATAAAGATAACACCATTATGTTTCAGGTGTTTTCAGATAAGAGAAAATAGCGGCGTTGAAAAAAAAAACAATAATAATAAATAATAATATTAATTTTAAAATCTTATCATTGAAAACATTTTAATGAGATTATATATTTTTGAGTCTTAATGTTTATTTTCTCTTAAACAAATTCATTAATGTATAAAATTAATTTTTAAAAATGCGTTTTAACACATTGTAAATGTTTTTGTTAAACAAAAGAGATAACAAATTAGTAATTAAGGGATTTACGAATCATTGTACTACTAGTGTTTTAAATTAAAGATAACGTAAATACTAAAAAACTTAATGGTTGGAGTCCATACTAAATTGAGTGAAATTTGGCAACACGGCAAAAGTTTCATTTCAAGAAATTTTGTAATAAGCTATGTTTTATATAATTCGGTGAAAATACAGATAACAATAAATATAAATTCCATAAAATATGGTTTATGTCTAAACTCAAGCTTAAAAGTGAAATTTGGCAACATGAAGAAAACAATAGATATCATTTTTTTGTACTTTCAAAGCTATTTCCAAGAGAAAAATAGACATTGTCCATAAACTCAAAAGTAAATTCGCAATAATATAAATATTTAAAGTGAAATTTGGCAACATGGCAATAGTAAAATTTGTATATTTAAAGTTATTTAAAAGCACACAATTCGGTATTTTTTTTACTTTTGATAGACAATTCATGATCTGATCTTGTTCACTTGAGTTGGTCAAAGTTATAAATTTCAAAATTTTTGGCATTTCTTTTAAATTCCCAATTCCGACACAAAGTATTGATATTTCGATAAAGGTGATATTGAAAAAATCAACACTTTTCACTTATTTTTTATTTATTTTTATAAATAAACACATTTTTATTGTAGTTTATTTTTGTCAAAAAAGACAGGTGTTTACTATAAAATCATTTATTTTAAACTAAATTTTATAAAAAGAGGAAAAGGAAATCTTTATTTTGATGTATTTCTTTTAAGATATTGAATTTTTTTAAACGTTTATATTATTTTTCGTTAAAAAATCGTTTTATAATTAAAATTGGCACAAACATTTGAAGAAAAAAAAAAATGATATTTTTTGGCTAAAACTCTAAACAGAAGCGAGAGGGAGGAGGGTGTATATTTGTTAATTTTAAAATGATTTTTTTAAATACATTTTTTACGTCAATTGAATTTTATAAAAAAAAAAATATACAAAAAAACATAAACAAACTTTGAAACTTGTGTCAGAAATTTACTTTTAAAAAAATCAAAGCGAATAATATAGTAGAGACATAATCCCATAATAAAATCTAAAAAGGTTTAAGATTTAAAGGGTTTTCTAACACATGCAAGTGTCATTTATGTATCAATAGCCTAAATAAATAAAATGAAAACTTCAGCCTGATCTATAAGCAGGAGTCATCGACAATTGGAGCTCTCACCCAAAGAACCCGCTACTTCCATGTCATAGTCATTGAAAAGCCTTTCAAATAAAACAAAAAAAAAATACTTATTTTAATCACTACTAATATCTACCTGTCCCTGTTGGAAAACCCTTTACATTACGCTTAAAAATTATGCATATAACCCTAAGTATGTAGTGTAGTTTTGAATTGTGTATTGTTATATTTAAGCTAAGACTGAAACCATTCAGTGTAATTTGACTGTGGTCTAGGATGGATATTTCGAGAAATAAGTATCCCGTTATACACTTAGAAACATTTGCTGGCCATTTTTTTTTTTTTTGTTAAATTCAACTCCAGTATGCCATATTTTATCAAACGTAGGAAAATCTCAAAGATTTATTTTCAAGATATTGGGCGTCAATTTACAGCAATGAGTTTCTATAAGAGAATCTTTTAAAATATTCCGGTCAGAAACAGCCAGTAGGATAAGAGTACTGGCATACCACTGGGTAACCGTGGGATTAAGAAAAAATTATTGGCAGAACATTCATTTGGGACACTTTGTCAGCGTTTGCAATATTTATTTTAGAAAAATTTTAGTGATGTACATTAAAAAATAGATGAAATTTGGATATGTGATAAAGGAGATATCAAAAATAAGCATGTGCGCCTTTTTAGCGGTCCAATTGCAATTTAAAAAGTGGGGTCAAAATGAGTCCGTCTCTTGTTTTTTGGATTTTTTCATATGGAAATATATACAAATTGGGTATCAAATGAATGGATCTATTAAATGATTCCATGGTTGGCAAACAAAAATCCTAAAATACCAATAAGGAATTAAAACATTTTCCAATGACTACCTAATTACTAACGAAATAATTTAAAATACCGTTAACCTTAAAATACCCTAACGAAATGATTAAAAAAATGCCGTTAACCTTACAATACCCTAACAAAATATTTTTAAATTTTGTGATTTCCTTCTTTCAATAAGATTATACATGATATATTTATTGACTTTTATCTTTTATTGGACGGATAATGCTGTTTTTTACACACAAACATAAGGTTTCACCAAGCGGCGGCAGGTGAAGTTGTCAAAAGTTAAAAAAAAAATACTTTTGTTAAGCTTAAAATAACACTAACGAAATAACTTAAACTACCGTTACCCTTAAAATAACCAAACGAAATAACTTTAAATACCGTTAACCTTAAAATAACTTAACGAAATAATTTAAAATACCGATAACCCTAAAAAGCCTAAATGAAATACTGTTGAAATAACGTTGTCCATTATCATTAACCTTATGAATCGGTTACCAACCCTGATTTTGTCCCCTCTATCACTTATCCAAATTTCATATAATTCTGAGGAACCCTCAAACAAAAAAAATATTTTTTTTTGCCTGTAACTGTATTCTCGACCTTAAAACCTTCTGACTATTTTAGACTATTTCGATATTTCGGTATCGGTATTTCAGTTATTTCGGTAATGGTATTTTAAGGATAGCGGTATTTCGGTTATTACCGTAACGATATTTTATTTACTTTGGTAACGATATTTTAAGGACAACGGTAGTCAGTTACTTCGGGGCTTATTGCATTTTTGGCAAAAATCGAACTAAAATAAAAACAAAACAAATTAATCAACTTAATTTATGTGAAATACTAAATAACACGTGCAATTAGCAAGAGCAAAGAATTACAAATAACGGTAACGGTATTTTAAGGATAACGGTATTTTAAGGGTATCTGTATCTCCTCTATTTCGATATCGGTATTTTCAGGACACCGGTATTTCATATATTTCGATAACGGTATTTAAAGGACAACGGTGTTTCAGTTAATTCGGTAACGATATTTAAGGTTAACGGTAGTTAGCTGAAAGGGTTTTTAATCGATAACGGTATTTTAGCGGAATTGCCTGCCACCCTAATTTGAACACTATGTGGTGTACACTAATAGAAAAAAGTCCGTAAAAAATTTAGTTAAAACTACTAAAAATTAGTTAAAAAAACTGCTAAATTAGCAGATTATTTTTGCTATATATTAGTAATATAAGAACAGCAAAAATAAAACTGCTAAATATACAGAATTTTAGTTATATTTGAGCTAAATTTTTGTAAATGAAGAATAGCAAATTAACCTGCTAAAATCAGCAAAAAATTTTGCTAAATAATTAGTAGCCTAAAAAATCACCAAAAATTTTTAAATTCTCGAAGTTTTTTTTAGATTTTTTTTTAAAATGCAAATAAAAATCGAGCCTTTTGAAAACATCAGTTTACAATTTTTTAGCAAATATTTCTGCTGATTTTAGCGGAATAGACTATTTGCATTCAACTAAATTTAGCTTAAAAATACCCTAAGGTTTGTAGATTTAACAGTTTATTTTTGCTATTTTTAGTTTACAAATAATTAGCAAAATTTTCTGCAGATTTTACAGTAAAATTTGCTATTTTCAATTAACTAAAAGTTTGCCTAAATATAACTAAAATTCTGTAAATTTAACATTTTTAATTTTGCTGTTCTCATTTTACTAGTATTTAGTAAAAAAATCTGCTAATTTTAGAAGTTTTTTCTGCAGCACATTTTTAACTTATGTTTAGTAACTTTTTCTGCTATTTTTACAGATTTATTTCTATGAGTGTAGAATATAATGACTTAGGGCTAAATTCTGTCTGATTCTATGTGAGTTTAAATATCCCAGTGCAGAAAATCATTACCAGATATGTGGTTATGAAACTGGTGAAAGGCCAACTACTTTTTACACCTTAGTTAAAATTTGCTTCCGATAATGTAACCCGCTTTCTGAAATATGACCCAAATAGTGCAGTGGGATAGAATATCATCTAGTCGGCATGCCCGATTTAAATTTGTTTACTTTTACTTTGGACTTCAAAATTTTAAAAATAACATTTAGACATTTTTAAATCAAAACTCAAAAATTTTGGAACTGAAAAAAAAATTTTTTTTAATTAACATTTAAAATTGTGTGAAAAATCTCTTAAATGTTGAAAAAAAAAGGAAAAATTGTGTTTAGATTTCGGCATACTGGAGTTTTGAATTTCAGAAACTATGAAAAATTCCTAAATATTACTTGGATCGGCATATTTTTTTTTCGCCGCTGTACTACTTGTACGCGATAAAATTTTCACATTTTTCGATTTTTTTGAACTTGAAGTTGTTGTAGTAGTAGTGGTGGTTGTTGTTGTTGTAGTTGACAAAGATGATGAAGATGAACTTGCTGTTGTTGATGTTGTTGATGATGATGACGAAGACGATGTCGAAGATTTGGCTGATGAAGATTCAGCCGATGATGACGAGGTCGATGATGTGGTAAATTTAGCTTTTTCAACAACCGGTGGTGCTGGTTTTGGAGGTTGTATATTTGATTGTTCTAAATCAATTTTACTTGTATTTTTAATTAAACTACTACGTCTAATGATTTTTTTCGTAACTACACGTCTAACATTATTACACGAAGCCGATTTATTGAATGTTGTTGCTGCTAGATTCGTATCCGAATCATTGTGCTGTAAGGAACGTAATGAAGTAATTGAATTTTTACGTTCGGTATCCGTAGCTGTCGCCGAGTCTGCAGCATCACTGTCATTTTTCTTTTTTTTACGTATAATTTTTATAATTTTACGCGGACGTCCTGTTGATTGATTCACTTTGGCGGTTTTTTATTTACAAAAAAATGAAGGTTAAAGATTTTAAATTTTTATTAAAACAAATTCTAGATTACGTGATTTTTTTAAAGTAAATTACAAAACTTTTTCTAATTAATTTTTTTTTATATCAAAATTCAATTTTATTTTATAAATTTTTTTAAACTTTTTTTGTAACTTTTGTTTTTCCGTTTATTTGTTTTAATAATTTTCACGCGTTTTTTTCTTTTATTTTTATCAATTTCTAAATATTTTAAATATTTTTTTTTATTATTACAAAAGAGAGGTTAATTGCTTTAACGTTTGTATGAAACTAGTTCAATATTAGCCAAAGATTTTCTATTAGACCCTCAATAGTTTCAAAAAAATTGCATTCGTTTTGCTTTGAATTTGATTATTTTTTATATAAAATTCTAAAAAAATCGAAAAAAGTTTAGTTGTCACATTGTAAAATCAAAGCAAATGTTCGATACCACGAGACGTTTTACACATTTTTTTTTCTTCAAAATTTTCTTCCGATTTTTAATTGGCATCAAATTCATTTTTATTTTTTTTTTTATTTGTTTCAATTAAATTTTACTCATGTTAAGGTAGTTGCCGCCTTCGATCAATGATAAAATGAACATAAAGTCAGACAGAGGCGTAGCTATTTTTAAAAGGGGAGAAAAGTGGAAGAGGAGAAAAAGGTCAAAGAAAATATTTTAATTTCGAGTAAAGTGTTTGTAACTGTCGCATAGAACAATCGTAATCAATATTAAATATAATTAATTACTAAAGAATTTTTCTAAAGCTCTTGTGTCAGTTAGTTTTTAACAAAAATGTTTTCTTCTTCCTGTAAATTAGGGAATTCCCGAGAATCCCGACCTTTTTTGAATCCCGCAATCCCGGGAATTTTATGCGGGATATCCCGGGATTTTGTTTAGTCTTTTACAGTAGTTTTATAGCTAGTTTTATTGCAATTTTAGAAGCTTTATTTAAATTTAAAGTATTGATTTTTTTAAATTAATTTAAATAAAGAATATTTAAAATTAAAAAATACGGTTTAAAATTTAATAAACTGAATTAAGCCACATTGTTTTTGGATGGCAATTGAATTTGGTTTAGTTAAACCGAAAAATATTATATTAGCAATTACCAAATTTACAAACTAAAATACTTGTCCTTCGGGAATTTTTTTCTTCTTTAAGATGATGATATTTGTTCAAATAAAGCAATATTTATATAGGCTGTTTTAAACTACAAGATATAGTTTATATAAAAACTCAATCACACTCTTAAGTCTTAGAATACATTTTATAATAAATCTTGTTAAGGTTTACAAATTGCACCCGACGCTGGACATGCACAAAAGCGTAATATACATTTTTTATAAATTTTTTTCGGGTGCTTTAGTACAAAAAAAATATTTGTAATAAACCCGTAAGATGTTTATTTCTGAAGTTCTGAAAGGATTTACTAATGCCGCAATTAGCGATGAAAAGAAAAAGTTCAAAGAAAATGTTTTAAATATTGAAGGCTATTTTGATACAAACAAATTTATTTGCGAGGATTTACAAAAGGGTCACAACGAGGGCTAATATAAGATTATAAATTTTAGCAGAGTTTATATGTTACCTCGATGATGCTTCCCCAAGAGTATTAGAATAAATTGTGTAATAAGAATTTGACGAGGAAGAGGAAAAGGCCAAAAGAAAATATTCCAAAATTTTTAAGATTGTTTGAAAAAAAAAGTAAAATAATTTTAAATAAAGCCAATAGGTAAAATGGCACCCAACGCGGGATAATAAAGGTTGCTCAATTGAAATATAGTTTTATATGAAACTTCAATCACACTCTTAATAATCATTTTTAAACAAATAAAATTATTTGAAACAAACGAATTCACTTGGTTCACACCCCCGAGTCCAGTTGCCATTCGGTTGTGACAACCGAATTAGGGGATTAATTCGGTTGTCACAACTGAATACGGTTGGGGAATTATGAGAGTGTACTCTTTTAGAAATGTTTACATACAAGCGAATTTACGCTAAAATAAAATACACATTCGTTGGTTTTGGCATTTCCTACCACATCTCCAAATTTCTTCAAAATCGGTGGTCGACCTTCTCCCTTGCAAGCAATATACTACTCTGTCACAACAACAGATTATTATATTAGAAGGTGACAAAGCAAATTGTGCTAATTTTTAATTCTTGTTTGTTTTTTCTTTGATATTTGAAATGTTGAATAATGCTCCTAGTCGGGAACAAGAAATTTACATTGAGTTTGTGAATTAACTTAACAACAATTGCTAGAAATTCTAAAAACGTCGTCCCAAATTTTTTTTTTTGGTTTTGAAGAAATTTTTAAATAGAAAAAATGGCGCCTAAGCAGGAACAATAATTTGAATATTTTTTTAAATAATTCGTTATAACTAAAAGTTTTTGTTTATTTCTCGAATTAGAAAATAAAGCAATTAGGTTCAAAGGACAGAGTTGCCAGCTCAAAATATTTCGGAATATAAATCGCTCAATATTTTTATAAGCTTTAAAAACACTTTGCAAAGGTTTTAGTTGGGCACCACTTCCCCTTAGTTTCTCTCAAGAAAAACATTTTCATATCTTAAATTTTCAAATAAAAAACCCGCGACAAATTATTATAATAATTTTCATAGGTAGAAAAGAATATATAACTAAATATCTAAATTAAAATAATTATTATTAATGAAGAAGAGATAAATTTTAATAGCATTTAATTAAATTTCTGCACTTAAGCATGAATTATTTATTTAAATCAACAATGTAAAAAGCAATTAAAATGCAATTATTTTATATTTATTTAGAAAAAAAAATCTGCTTACCTAAAGAGTCTGCAAATATCTTAAACGATTATTAAATTAAACGTAAACAAAAATTTTTAAATTTCAATCAATTTAAAAATAAATACACATAATGATAAGTGATGGCCAAGAAAAAAAAAAAAAAAAAAAAAAAATAAAAATCAAATAACAATGTCAAATAAAATGAAAATAAATAATAAAAAAAATCCGCAAAAAAAAAGATTATTTTTAGAAAACAGATAAAAAAGTAAGGAAAATGAATATTTGATCAACAAAATCATCAATAACATTAACTATTAAAATATTTTATCAAAAAAAGTTAAGGCAAAATTTGAAAATATTTACCTGTGAAATATTTTTTTATAGCAGAAAAATTTGGAACTTTTGAAGTTGTATTTAAAATATTGATTTTGATTGTTAAATATTTTTTTTGTTAATGGAAATATTTGTTTAAAATACAAAAAAATATATGTATATAACAAATCTATCATAATTTGTCGTTATTTCTAAATATACGTGAAAGAAAAAATTAAAATAATTATCACCCAAATTTAATTTTTTAATATTTTTCCTTTAGCTGATAAAGAAGTGCTAATTATTTTAAATACAAAAAAGGTAAATAAATATTTCATTTCATATTAATGATTGTAAATATTCCATCATTGTCAATCACATGATCAAATTATTGCAAAAATGAAGAACAAACAAAACTAGAAAAGTTATAAAGTAAATAATTTATTTATAATCCACACTCGTTGAAAATACTATTTTAGAATTTGTTAACCCATTAAAAACCATAACCGTCAATTTTATTAAATTTTTTTTTAATATAAAGCAATTCAAAATAATACCCTGACCACATAGTGTCATAGGGTATAAATAGATCCTAGTTTGGAATACTAAGTAACTTATGGAAATGTGAATTTGGGACTTTATGAAATATTTATTTCCGATGTTGATCTAGCGATCTTCGCCTGTTAAAATGTCAATCACGCCTTTAAGAGATTGTTAAAATTATGCATACTGTTTTTGACAAATTAGCTTAAAAATGTGTAATTAAACTGTTTCTAAACTTAATGCATAACACTGTAAATGGTTAAAGATTTTCTGTTTATTTTCATTCACATATATTTATTGCATAAACAAATTAATTAAAAATATGTCTGAAGTTTGTAATATTTTCTAGTGGAAACATACAAAAAATGAATAAGAAGAAATAAAACCACATTCATTTGCTTATATTTCAACTATTTAGGCCAAAAAATTAAAGAAAAAATTACAACTAAATGACACAAACCCATTTATTTATTACTATTGTAGAAAAAATAAAATTAATAAAAAATATAATACAAACGTTTTATCGTCCAAAAAACAGAGATACCAATACTGAACAATCTTCGAAAAAGCTGAGATGCTGTAAGCATAAAAACAGAGATGTCATAACAAAGAGGGATGCCAGATTGAGTTAATACGTTAGCTTCATAGCTCATTGTGTTATGTTACAAATAGGGTTTGGGGTTCGGGAATTCCCGGGAAATCCCGGGAAAAGTTTGCCGGGAATTCCCGGGAAAATAATATATTTTTCCCGGGAAAACGGGAAATTTTAAAAATATTAAATTTTTTAAATTGTTTTTGTTTCGAATAGGATTTTTTAATTTTAGTCATAAAAAACATTTTAAATACCAAAACAAAAATGTCATTGGTAAAATCTTTTAAAAGGGAATACATTTATTTGACACACAAATAAAATCTTTGCCAAGTAATTAGGAGCATTTCAACTAATAAAGATTTTTCGCATAACTTATTCAAAATTTAAGTAGCAAAACCTAAAAACTTGGTAAAATATTTAAAAGAAATATGAAAAAAAAGCTTTGTTTCTTACTATCTAAATTTTTCAAATGTATAATTTAGGTAAAGTCGACTTTAGTTAAAATATTGGGTGGCAGTATACCTTGACTTGGTTTATTTTTGGAGCATTCTGATTGGTTAATTTATTTTCAACCAATCAATCATACACAAAATGAACAAAACCGTTTGATTCAAAATAAGTCGACTTTAAATTTAAAATACTCCTTTATATTAAGGGTCAATAATTTTATAAGTAACGTTTTCATTAATAAATGTGAAAAGAAAAGACTAATGGTTAACGGTGGTATCTAAATTTGGTTATCCGACATCTAAATTTGGTTCACAAAAAAAAAAAAAAAAATTGATGGTCATGCAACTTCTCTTGAAGAAAACAACAACAAGAATAACGTTTCAGCTAAAACTAGCAAAGTACCCGAAGAAAAAAGTGTAAGCTGAATAGGCATTGAACGTTTTATGGTAGGGTAAACATTTGCTGAAATGGTATCCAAATTATCCGCAGTCGACGGAATGTCAATCCGCACCATAACTAGATCTTCGTTTATTCGAGAAAGTTTTTATAATATGTAAAAACCTGGCATTGCCAAAAAATGAAACCGATGTAAAGAACATTATATTAAATTACTACAATCATGTAAAAGATATCATGATAAAAGGAATATCGAGCAATATATCTAATCTTAGATGAATGGACAAGAATATCACAAAAGAGATATTTGAACATAAGTATAAACGTAAATAATTCATTTTATAACCTGGGGTTGGTTTATATATCAGGAAGATGTAATGCTGATGAAATAAGAAGAATTGTAGAAATAAGACTAGAAGAGTTTTAATTGTCTTTGGAAAATAACATTGTGGCCACCATATCTAATGGGCCAAGTGTGATGAAACGGTTTGTTTCCGACTGTCCAGTAGTAGGTGCTTTCTGCTGGAATCATGCAATTCATTTGGCAGTGCTGCGAGTTATTTATGTGAAATCAAATGTTCAACATTCTGATATTTTTTACTTTGAATTCTCACTACACAGACTGCATTTGTTTTGAAATAGTGTTTTTTTTAACAAAAATTACTTATATAGGTGGTTTTCATTAACAATTTTGTTCAAAAATATCGAATTTTTTAATTCCCGTTTCCCGGGAAATAAAAAAGTCCGGGAAATCACAAACCCTAGTTACAAACCTGTAATAAATTAACGATTTAGATGAAATTTGGCGCCAAGGGTGGTTCCGTAGGGTAACGGTGTTTCGGTTATTTCGGTAATGGTATTTTATGGCTAACGGTATTTCAGTTATTCCTGCAACGGTATTTCAATATATATCGCAAATTTTTTTACAAAAAACAAACGAAAATAAAAACCAATCAAATTTATCTAGTTATTGAATGTAAAATTCTAAATATGTAACCGCATACAATTAGAAACAAAAACAGAGAATTAAAAATAACGGTAGCGGTATTTCGGTAACGGTATTTTAAGGGTATCGATATTTTATTTATTTCGGTATATGTATTTTAAAGAAAACGGTATTTCAGTTATTTCAGTAACGGTATTTTAAATATTTCGGTAACGGTATTTATTTATTTGGCAGTAGCAACCATCAGCACAAAGTTATTTATCCTATATCAAATAGTGCAGGGTATAATTATATAAAAATGTGTTTAAAAAGTCCAATTCCGATTTCTCCGAAATTGGAACGGATCAGGCTTCTGGGCTATATGCTGTTTCCGCCAGATATTTTAGTTTCCGAATTGGTACGATGCGTAAATATTGGCTCAATATTTTTCTATATAAAACCAAAATGACGATCGTGAATTTTACAAACTTAGCTTTCTAGCTGGGCCAAGCATCCGACCAGTTAGTCCACGAGTTCTACTTTCCGAATTGATACTATTCATTCAATAATTTGAATTGTAGAAAAAGGGGGGAACTGAGCCAAAGTTAAATGCATGCAAATCCTGCAAGCAATACTATACAGCCCAGTGCAAGAAATCGCTTAAAATCACTTCGGTTTGGTAACAAAATTTAAACGCCATATATTTACGGTCAGATAGAACATTTCTATGGCGACTATGTCAAAACATTGACGGATTTTAACCAATTTCAATAAGTTTCGTCCTTGGAGAAATATGCAACAAATTTCGTCTGTCTTCAAAATTGCTAGCTGTAGGTTGATTACAAGGATACATGAACTGAGAAACATCACAAAATCGAATCCCAAAAGTGATTCTGAGTGTTGCTTCTCCTTTATAAAAAAAATTGTGTTCGTGGCCTAAGATGGGTTAATTTCTAGTAGCCAAATGTTTTGTATATTTGTTTATTGTTAAAAAAAAAACCGTGTAAATCATTTACACTTGTTAAATAGATTTTTAATAATTTTTAACACTTGTAAATATTACAAAATTCGATAATTGTTTATAATTATCAAGAAATTATTGTTTATTTTATCTTTGTTGTAAAAATATTGGAACTAATATAAAAAAAATGTTGTTGGTTTTTGAGTGGTAACAACAACAAATTTGTTTCAATAATTATATTGAAGAAATTCTGTAAAACATTTTTAGAAACATTTTTTTTTTAGAAAAATCTGCTGTAAGTTTCATTTTGATTTGAATAAAATTTAGATATGTGACAGAGGAGACAAAAAACAAATATGTGTAACGTTTTAGCCCTAATATCAAGTTCAACGGCTAAAAGGTGGGAGAAAAAATTACTCCGTTTTTAGTTTTTTTTTGATTTTTATCAAAAAGGTTTCGAACAACTTTGAACCTCATGTTTACCCCCTAAATATTAACTTGAGGTGATATGTTTATGGTTAAAAGTTTCCTAAATTTCTCCGCTTTATTACATGTACAAATTTCATCCTGGTCTGCAGGAGTCTCCTTGTAAGTCACTAAAATTTTCATGTTATTAATATTCCTTAAATATTTTGAATAACTGCCTTAAAGAATGTGTGTCTAGTTCCTTAATCTTTCAAATTTCTTTATAAATTATATTTTTCTACCTCAATTAAATTTATTTTATCAACATTTTTGTAATAAATTGTCGTATAATTAAATTTTAACGCCAAAACTCATATAATGTCATTGCTAACATAGCATAATTGTTGTACGACAAATTTTTCTTGAATTTTTGCACATTTAATTTAGTTGTTTTCTTGACAATTTAAGACAAAAAGACACAAAAAAAAAAATTAAAAATTACATGTGTAGAGATTTTTATTATAATATTTCTTTCGCATTAATCTTTATTGTCAGGTAAAACAAGCGTAGTGGAATTAAATTCATTTTAATAAAAGAGGGAAATTATATATTATTTTATTTTAATATTATAAACTTAAACGTGATTATACTCGTATATAGTTTAGCAACATTGTTGCAAAGGAGTCTTTGAATTAAATACACTCAGAATATATTCACCATAAAAATTCAATGATTATTTAAGAAGTAAATTAGTAAAGTTGTTTTCAATTAAATGGTAAAATAAAAAAAAATACATTTTTTAACTTTTTGTACCAGTCATTGTAACAAAATACAGTTTTTGTAACAAAATACACAAAAAATGGGCTTCCGTTAAGCCCTTATGACCCTAGCTCTAGCTTTATTTTGTATTGATCAATTATTTGAGAAGAGTGCAAATCTACAGTCAAAGGAAAATTACATAAGTGCAAAAAGTACAACCAAACTGTCAAGAAAATGTAAAAAATTTCAAGTTTAAAATGACAGTTATTGATTGTTTAGAATGTTGTCAATTTCATAAGTTTGCAACGATTTTTAACAAGTTTTAGCGATTTTACTTTGGAACGAAGTGTGCATCACTGTTTATTTGTTTACAAATTGTATTATTTACTCTAATATTTGCTGTTTCATTTCATCAATCCAAGTCAATACAAAATTAAGCAATTGTCATACGGGCTTTATTAATTGAAATATTTTGTCAAAAATTTCTTTTAATAACAAAGAGTTAATTTAATAACTTGTTGCGAAATTGCGGTGGATTTTTTTAATATACAAGACCATTTAAATATGTAAAAGTGCACTCAGAGAATTATGTCGGTAAAATGAACTCTTATCGACAAAATTGTGATATTTGGCTTGTGAAAAACTAGTTATCATTTAAGTTTTTATTCTAGTTTTACAACTTTAATCCCATCGCTATTTTTTTACCGTTGTAAACAAAAAACTGGTCTTAAACATTCCAATATGGGTCCGATAAATATTGTAAAATGAAAATCGAAAAGAAATATTACATTTGAAATATTTTAAGTTGATTTTTGTGACATGAAGGCCCAATTACTAAATGTCCATTTTAAATTTAGCTAACAGTTACGAGTAAACTCAAATTTTACATGCGAAATAACAAGAAATGTGTCAGTTAAAGTCCCAGCTGTGGATTTTGGCAATTTCTTAAAATTGATAAGGGTTTTTAACTTGACAAATTATATTTTATCTTGAAACTTGACAAGACCTAAAATAATTTGACAATCCAGGCCATTCCATGCCATGTGGCAACCCTACTTTATGGCCAGATTTGTTCATATCTAAAGGATTTTGGAAAATTGGGTGAATTTTATGGCCAAATCTGGTTATATAGGAACCTTTCTTGGGCCAGATCTGCTCATATCTATATGTCAAGACCTTGGTCGTTTACAAAAGCACCACAACAAGTGTATATAAAAAAATTTTGTTTAAAAAATTAAACGTTTAAAAGGTTATGTTTTTGGTGCAATTTTAAAACCCTACACCGCTATGTGGAAAAATATGGACCTAGACCCACCTGTTAGAATACCGATCGAATCAGAATCACTTTTTGATTTAATTTTGTCATGTCCACCTGTTTGTCTTTTCATGAAATTTAGTTTGGTTGGCCCAAGACTAGTGATTTAGCTTAAAATCGGTCCATGTTTATATCTAGTGACCATAAAAAGGTCCTCCAGAGTTTGGCTCTTATGGTTTTGAGTGAAATTTGGTACACTGATTCACATGGAGCTCGTAACAAAGCCTATTGATGTTTCCTAAAATCGGTTCATGGTTTGACCTAGTGCCCATATTAAGGTCCTCCTCGATTTGGCTGTTATATGCTTGTTTGCACGATACAGGTTGAAAATATAGATATTTTAATAAATTTGGTACGCTGATTCACATGAGCCTATTAGCAGAGCCTATTGACTTCGGATATAATCCACTTTTGCACCTAGCGCCTATATGAACTATATTTCCGACTTTGTCTCAAATACTTCTTACTCATTTCATAATTTTTTACAAATTTACTGACACTGACGAGTATTTCGGTGAGACGAAACTGCGACAGTCTGGTAATTCCCTTTTGTGTGTTTCTCCTTCTTCTTCCTGTAATTCAGCTATATATAGTCACCATGCCCGACTTTAACCTTTGTACTGGTTTTTAATGCCATTATTTTTATTTTTAAATAATTTGTTTTCTTATATTTTGTATTATTTTTGTTAAAAGTACTTTTAAAGAAAATACATACATATATTTAATACTAGCAGTCGCGTGACAGTAAATGAAAATTATTATCATCATCGGCGTCACCATTGTTATAATTATTGTCTTTGCCCTGCTGCAGAAATACATAAATATCTTTTCCGTCATTTTTTAAAATAGATTTTCTTGTTAAATATTCATTAAACTAAATAAAATGTGGTGAATTTTCCAATAACTTGTTGGTATATTTTATTCATAAGAAATGACGGCTTTTCCTTTTTTGTGTAAATGTATAATATTCCTCCTAGTAGGAAAAAGGTTAGGAGTAAAAATTGGAAATAATATTTTTGCCAACACCTGAGGACTCGTTATATACAAGACGACACACAGAGACAATTTTGGGCGAAACTTTTGAACGTTTTCTTCATAAGGTAAACGAAAAATTTTCCCAAATTAATTCATTTGATGTAATTGTTTATCCCGATAAAAATAAATTTGAAATAACGAATATGCAAGTGCTTGTGCAAGTTTAAACGTAACTGCCAATTATAGAAAACATACGATTTTCATTTATTGGTTATACATAAATAGATGTCACTACATTGCTCGATCTGTCAAAACAACAGAGTAGTATTTTGGAAGATGACAAAGCAAACTGTGGTAATTTTTTTTGTTGTTTTTGTTTTTTCTTTGATATTTTAAATGTTAAATGACGCTCCAAGACGAGAACAAGAAATTCTCATTGAGTTTGTGATTTAACCTAATAAATATTTCTGGAAATTCTAAAACGTCGTCTCCTGACGATTTCCTTAGGCAAGAATGAAATCTGGGGGGTAACCTCGTAACTCGAAACTTTTCTATTTACGAAAGGTACAAAATTTACGAGTTCGAAAAATTTTATTTTAAATTTTAGCACATTTAATTCATTTAATGCAATTATTGTTTATCCCGATAAAACTAAATTTGAAATAACGAATATGCAAGTGCTTGTGCAAATTTAAACGTAACTGCCAATTATAGAAAAAATACGATTTTCATTTATTAGTTATACATAAATAGATGTCACTACATTGCTAGATCTGTCAAAACAACAGATTAGTATTTTGGAAGATGACAAAGCAAATTGTGGTAAATTTTTTTTTGTTGTTTTTGTTTTTTCTTTGATATTTTAAATGTTAATTGACGCTCCAAGACGAGAACAAGAAATTCTCATTGAGTTTGTGATTTAACCGAATACATATTTCTAGAAATTCTAAGACGTCGTCTCCTGACGCTTTCCAATTTTAGCACATTTAATTCATTTATTGCAATTATTGTTTATCGCGATAAAAATAAATTTGAGAAAAGCTTTATAATTTTGTATGAAACTATATTTTTAATGCAACTTCTTCAGTGAGTGTATGAAAGTCAAGTAAGTTTAAAAATATTTTCCATTAAGTTTAAGAAAACTGACACTATTATATAAAAACGTTTTAATGGATGAGATCCAGTGCAATTGCAATGCTTTACTAATATCACGAAGATAATTCTCTCAGTGCAATACGTATACTAGTGTCTCGATTAGTAGCTTATTTTTTAATTGGTTCAAAAATAAATAAAAAAATTTGGAGGCGATCTGTACTATAGTTCCCTACCAGTGATTGAAGATGACTATGGTAATGTATAGGGTGTTTTTTTTTTCAAGCCCGATAGAACTTTAAATTGTGAAAAATAACACAAAAAATTTAATTTTAACCCAACATATTTTTTATTCCAAAGATCAATACATGGCAATGACATTTGAAAATGATTTCGGGCATATGGCCACCGCAACTGTTCTTGATGAAGCGTATTCTGGACGTCTAATTTTGGCCCACTTTTTCATGTGGCCTCACAGGAAATAATCGAGAGGTGTCAAATCGCGCGACCTTGGAGGCCAATTGACAGGTCCATTTCTCGAAATCAACTTATCGCCAAATTTTGATTTCAATAAGTTAATGTTTGCGGTCGCCGTATGGCACGTAGCGCCATCCTGTTGAAACCAAATCTCGCCCGTATCAATGTCATCAATATTTTCAAACAAAAAATCATTGATCAATGTGTGGTAACGATCTCCATTGACCGTAACGCGAGCTCCGGCTTCATTTTTGAAGAAATAAGGTCCGAAGAAGCGTGCAACAAAAGGTGCAGTTTTCTGGATGTAATGGAGTCTATAGGGTCTGTTGTGGATTGGTTTCACTGCATATGAGGGAATTTTGTTTATTAACAACACCCGTTAAGCCAAAAACGAGCTTCATCGCTGAACACAATTTTGCGTCTATAAGTTGCACGAATTGATGACTAATTTTCAAAGTAAATCTGGAAAATTTGGTAGCGTTGTTCAAGCGTCAATATAGTCATGATGATTTGCCAGAGTATACTGATCATAAATGTCAAAAAGTAAGCGCAGTATGACAGTTCGTTTGACATTTAACCCTATCGTAAGTTCTATCGGGCTTAAAAAACACCCTTTAAGAGCAAAAATGTTTCTAAATAAAGGATCATTTGACATTTTACATTAAATTGATTTTAAATAACTTTTCTTCTTAAAATATAAAGTTAAACATAATATTGTGTTAAGCTTAATGAAATCTTTAAAAATCGGGTTTTATTTTAAAATTTTATTTATTATTTTTTATAATGACTGTTTATGTGTTAATTTCGAAAACACATGACTCTTCATAAAATTTTAAATTTGTGTATTGAAAATGAAAGGTTTTCAATTATTAGGTCTGTTTAAATTTCTAGTAAAAACTAGTAAACTTAGAAAGTGCCGAAGAATTACCAAAACTGATTTTCTTTTCAAGTCAAATGAAAGATAATATCAAAAGTAGTAAATATAAACCACTGAATTAAAAAAATTTTCACATTTCACGGTAAAAACGAATTTATGAGCAAAAACTATGTAAAATTAATAAAAACGAGCAAGTAAACAAACAGACATAATATTTTTTAAACAAAATACGTAGAGTATATAATTTTCGCAGCAAAATTTATTGAGATGTTTTTCGACAAAATTATAATCATATATACAATAAGGTTAGTAAATATTATTATTAAAGGCGTGTGCGGTGTTTAACTAAAAATTTATGAAATAGTATATAAATTTTGAAAATTTTATGTTTAAACAACAAGAGCAAGATACAAAAATACAACAAATTGTATGCATAAACTAAAATTGAAAAATAAACAAATAATAAACTAAATTTATAGCATATTTTTAGGATTAAGCAAAAACGGGAAATATTAGATTTGTTCTACACAGTAATTTTAAATGTTAAATAAAAGACACACCCATTTTAAGTGTCAAATATAAAATTCTTACAATCTTTTGACGACAAATTGTACTTTTTTTCCTTTCTTTTACTTTATTTTTAACACAATTTTTTTTCTAAAATAATTGTTTGCTCAGATGATTACCAAGGTTGAGGTTAATAAAAAATAGAAGTAAAAATAAAAACACACAGTGCAACAAGAAATTTCAGCCTCAATAGTTTCAACGCGAAATGAAAGTATAACAACAGTTATGCAAAATCCTCAAAAGGGTTTGTAAAGGTAGCTTGGATTGAAATACTATTATGGCGTTGTAAAATGTCCGTCTGTTTCATAGTAGGGGAAAAACAATTGCAAATTTAAATGTTACTGACACTTTAGAAAACATATACATGAGTGGATGTCACTACATTGCTAGATCTGTCAAAACAACAGAGTAGTATATTGGAAGATGACAAAGCAAATTGTGAATTTTTTGTTGTTGTTTTTTCTTTGATATTCTAAATGTGTTCATAAAGGTTTTTGTAAATTTTTTTACCCTTCCGTTTAATAATAATGTACATAAATTTCATAAATTAAAAAAATATATTTATATAAGTAGAAAAGGAACGAAGTTCCTAAACTCTTTGCTTGTAAGTCAAATATAAATAATATAAATATTATAGGAAATAAATTGAATTGAATTATAAATGTTTAATAACGTTCCTAGTAGAGATGAGCGATCCGGTGATTTTTGAATAACGCTGCTACCAGTGATCGTGATTTTCTAATCACCGTTCTTTTAAACAGTGACCGTGATCACGGGTTTGTAATAGAGATGGGCGATCCGGCGATTTTTCAGTAACATTGGTAGCATTCGGGAGAGAAACCTTAAACTGATACCGGTGACTTGCAGCGCTTTATGATTACTTACTCTGCTGAACGATGTTTTCTTTGTTTTGTTTTTAAATACACTTTTTCTATAGTTTCCTTTGATTTTTTAAAATTTTGTTTTTAAATTATATTTGCATGTTTTTAATTGTCAATCTTACAAAAAAAAATCCTTTTTAAATCAACAACCACAAATGTATCATTTTTTGATCAAAAGTAGCAAACATTTTTTACGCTATCAAAATATGACAGTGCTACCTGAGCGCTCAGACTGAGCAGTTAGTGATCGGTTCGTTCAGCAGATAGTTGTACAACTGTTATAGAACTGTTGACTATTAAATTGTATCTGCCGAACGCATTGAATGTGATTTGCAAATCGGTTCTTTTAAACTGTGATCGTGATCACGGTTTTTCTATGGAAAAGACTGCGATTTTCTGATAAATAAACGAAATAATATTTATGGCTAGTTTTTAAGATATCAGTTAAACTTGGTTTAGTTAAACCGAAAACGAATTTTGTCAGCCATTTCAAAGTTTATTAACAAAAATTTGCCAGAAAAACTTTTTCTCGAGTATAATTTATTTCTTTATTGAAATAAAACAAAATAAATCACATTTTAAAAGCAGTATTCCAGTTACAAACTGCGTTAAACTAAGTTTTATTCAGAAGAGTGTGAAAGCAAGCCACTGTTATTGAAAAAAACCATGTATTACTGTGCACAATAAAGTTTGCAAGAAAGAATAGTACAAAAATATTAAAAGAACGACATTCCGAGTAACTGCGACTTGAGATATTTGATCACTGCCGTTACCAGTGATTTATCAATAACTGTGATTAAATCACCAGTATGAAAATATCGCTCATCTCTAGTTCCTAGACGAAAGCAAGAAATTCTCATTGAGTTTGTAATTTAACTTAACAAATATGTCTAGAAATTCTAAAAACGTCGTCCCCTGACAATTTCCTTACCTAGTGTCTTGGTATGCAATAAAGTGATAGCAAGTAATTGTCAAAATGATTTCATCTCAAGTGAACACTCAATTTTAATTTTATTGCAACATCATGATATCGCTGACATGCAAGCGGCTCTTGCAATGATGCCTGCCATGAAATGTCACATTTCGTTTTAATTTTAATTTTATAATAAAAAAATAACAGAAAACTTGGTAAAAAGGAATGAGAACGTTATTAATTTCTTATTATTTTTAGATAAAAATTAATGTTTGATAAAACTTTGTGTTTTTCGAAGAAAAATCCATGATATTTCTTAGCCATGAAATGGTCAGGTGTTCTGTACCATTTTGCAATTGATATAATTTTGACGTTTCTCTGCAATGGTTTTGACATTTTATATCATATAATTCATTGCAGTTGAAGACACATGGAACATGCATTCAACAGATTATTTTTCACAATTTGTTTTGGGATTTTAGCACATTTAATTACTTTAATGCAATTGAAACATTGTTTTTCATTGGCATTTATACGAAAAAAGTAATGCATCTATGCTTTAATCCAAAGTATGACCTGTTTTAATAGCGACCACGGCGTGAAGACACAAGTAAGCTTGCGTACTTTTACCCAGATTGTTTGTTATTTGAGAAGTTTAGTGTTAAAAATTATCAAAATCAGTCCAGGGGGATTAAAATGCTGTGAGTGAAAATGTGAGGATATCTTTAAATTATCCATACAAAATGGTATAAATTTTTGCAAACAATTAAGTGTGCACTCAAATAAGTTTGTCAGACATTGTTATTTTACTACAGTTGTTACGTTATATTTTTGTTTGTTTTAACTGCCATTTTCAATAGATTATAGACCAACAGAAAAAAGTCTGTAAAAGTTTTAGTTAAAACTACTAAAAATTAGTTAAAAATTACCAGATTATTTTTGCTAAATATTAGTGAGATAGGAACAGCAAAAATAAAACTGTCAAATATAAAGAATTTTTGTTATATTTGCGTTAAATTTTAGTCAATATAAAATAACAACTAAAATCAGCAAAATATAATTGGTAGATAATCAGTAAAATAATTGGTAGACTAAAAAATCAAACAAAAAATTAAAATTTTTTGTATTTTTTAGATTTTTTTTATTACAAATAAAAATCTAGTCTTCTGAAAGCAGCAGTTTACTATTTTTTAAACAAATATTTCTGTTGATTTTAGCAGGATAGACTGCTATTTGCATTCAACTAAATTTAACTGAAAAATAACAAAAATTTTGCAGAAATAACAGGTTTTTTTTTTGCTTATTTAAGTCTACTAATATTTAGCAAAATTTTTTGCAGATTTTACAGTATAATTTGTCATTTAAAATTAACTAAAAGTTAACTCAAATATAACTGTAAATTTAACAGTTTTATTTATTTTATTAGTGTTTAGCAAAATTTATTTTACTAGTGTTTAGCAAAAAAAATTGCTAATTTCAGCTGTTATTCTGCAAGGTAATTTTTAACTAAGTTTTAGTAGCTTTTTCTGTTATTTTTACAAGTTTATTTCTATAACTGTATCAGTAAACTTTTATTAGTGTACCATTTTGTATGGAAAATTTCGAGGTGTCCTCAGATTTTTCTGAACCGCTGGACTGATTTCGTGGATTTTAACTACTCAAAAGTATAAAAACAATCTGGGCAACTTATCAATAAAAATTCGAGCCAACTATACAATACAAGACAGAATTTCATTTCGCATTGAAACCGTTGAGGCTAACGGTGATAACACAAAATTTGTTGCGCAGTGATATTTGATTAATTTTTGAAAATGTATTAAAATTATTTTTAAAGAATTCACCTACAACAAATTATTTTAGCTAAATCATGTTAATTTATGATAATTAATACAAAATACACAAGTTTTGATAAGAGAAGTAGAAGCTAAGTATTTTGTGTTTTTTTTTTTGCAATATAGCAACAATATCTACTTGAAAGAAATTTTAAAAATACGAAAATAAAAAATAAAGATTGTTTATCAAATAAAAAAAGAAAAAATAACAAATATGTATGTATTGTCAACAGGAAAACAACAATGAAGTCAAAAAACGTTCTAAATCTTAATCTTCCCAGCAAAACTTTAGTAATGGGTAAGATATATTGGGTTCCTTTACTTTTTGGGTAAAGTTCGGTAAAATGAGAGTAATCACAAAATCCTCTTACAAAATAACACAATTACCCAATAGTACAGGAACGCGAAAAGCCACTTTTCCAGCCCAAAAATTTATTTCAAAGAGTAAAGTGAAAATTCGTATAATTTTGGTATGTAAAATTGCACAAATACACATATTTATTTGCATTTAAAAGTTCTTTTAGATTAATTCTTTTAAAAAAGTTTCTTTTGCTTATTTCGTTCAAATTTTAAACTTATAGACACAATTATTTTTTGTTTATACTTGCATCAGCTGTTCGTTTTATAAGTTACCAAAGTTTACACGAAGAAAAAGTTTGGGTAACTTTTGATAAAAAGAGAAACACAAATACACACTCGTGAAGGCTCTCATTTACCCAATTTTCGAGTCCTGAAACGCTTTTGGGTAAATTTCGGTAAGTTTGGGTAACCGCGGTAACCTACGGGAACGCACTGATTAATGCAATATCTGGTAATGCTAACTCGTTATATTATGCATTATTTTCAAACATAAAATTTTGATTTACGGCTCGCTAATTACGTAATGTAAGATTAATAAACGTAAAATTATCATTGAAAAATATTTGAAAATCTATTTTTAGATACATTACATAGTGATTTGACTTCTCTTTATGATTACATTGACTATTGATCACGATATGATTCTAATGATCATAAAATGATTCTAATGACCATAATATCATTCTAATGATCATAATATGATTCTAATGTTCATAATATGCTTCTAGTGATCCTAAAAAATTATAAAATCGTTCTCAGTGATCATAATATGACCAGGTAGAATCATGTTTATGATAATTGGACTCATACTATGTTAATTTCGTTTACCTAAATATGTTAAACCATAATTTTTCTCTGCGTTTTTGTTTTTTAGAAACAAATTTAGAAATTCGAAGAATTTTCCAATCCGAACTATGTTTTTGAATCATATTCTTAAGAAACTGCTAATTATAAGAAAAATATATAAGAGAATTTCTCAAAATTTCTGTTTCTTTGTAATTTTTTTTTTGCGTTTTTACAAAATGTTCCATATAATTTTTGCAAGTTATTGTAATACTTTTTAATATCATTCAAAGTACTTGCATATGGCTTTTGTTATTATTGTCTTATCATTAAAAGTTAATTATTTGTTTATAATATTTCTTTGTTCTTTTTTTGTATAAATGTTTACATTAAAACCACACAAAACAAGTTTGTACGGAGTGGAGATGTCTGCATGAATTACTGTAATGATTAAAAAAAATATATATAGTAAAAATAGTTTCCATATTTGAAAATTTATATTGTAAATATTGTTTAGTTAATGTATTACTTTTAAAAATGTGATAATTAATAACACGAGTACAAAGTTTAATATTGACATGAGCATTGGAAGTGATCTTTTTTTAACAAAAGAACAAATTATGAGGGAACAAATAAGAAACGAAAGAAAAACATTAGAAATTAAAAAAACAGCTAAATTGGCCATATTTAAATTATATGTGACAATGCTTTATATCTTGGCGTCAGTGTTGCCAACAAATTTTCAAAATAAATGGCTAGATCAGACCCAAAAATCGCTAGAAAATCACTAGATTTATAAACAGTGCAAGAATTTAGCGATTTTATCGCTAGATCGTCGAAAAATGGTACTTAAGGGAGTTTTTTACTCAAAAATTTCTTTAATATGTTCATGAGAAGTGTTATAAACTTGTAAATATGTAATAAAAAAATTTACGATTAAGCTGCAAATAATGAATCCCGATTTTCATTGAATTAGTATTGAAAATATTCAAAAGAGTGCATTCTACGGTGAAAAACTACATACCCTTATTTTATCGAAATGTGTATTTTTTAGAAAGTTTTTTTACTAAAATCGTTTAAGAAGTTGTTTTTTATAATAAAAGAATATCAATATGCAAATTTTGAAATATTTTTCAACATAAAACTGATATTTATAAATTATATTACGGCTGATAAAAAAATCGCTAGATTTTTGGACAATTTTTACCGCTAGGGGCGAAATAAAATCGCTAGATCTGACGAGAAAATCGCCGTTATGGCAACACTGCTTGGCGTCTACACGAGAAATAAAATCAATGCTTAAACACGAAAAATACAGGCAAAGCAGGAAAAAATTTTTGTTATTTTTTTCGCATGTATGTTTCGTGTTTTAACATTAATTTTATGTCTCGTGTAGAAGTCAAGTGAACAACATTTGTTACATCTGGTAATATTTCACAGTATTAAGGCGAGCAGTGCTGCCAATTATTTATCTTAAAAATTCATACTTTTTTTGTTATGGAAGTATTATAAAAATCGTCACTCCAAAAGTGAATTATAGATCAATGAAAAAGGGGAAAAGTTTTTTCAAAATAATTGTTTATTGTCGTCATTATTGAAATTGATAAGGCATATATTTTTTATTGAACTTAAAGCATTGCCACGTGTAACTTGTTATAATATTTAAGTGTTCAGATTTTCTAATTTAACTTATTTCAATTCTTTAAAAACAAACTCCCTATCTAAACCACTTAAGTTCGAAATCGTCATCGCGTTTACTACTCGTAAATCACTTCAGTCTTATCTTTTCACCGTATGTAATCAAAAGGTACTAACCACCGATTTGACTATTTTTAGATTAACCTTACCTTAAAAAAGTTCTTATCGTCAAAAACAATATACTAAAATCATAATTAAAATTGCATGGAGACTTACCTAAAACGAAAAGAAATAGAAAGAAATATTTAGTAAATTTGTATAATTAAAATTTAACAATAAAATTTAAAAAATGTAAATTAAAATTAACGGTCAATTATAAAATAAATTTTATTGGAAAATTTCCCAAAATTTAGTAATATTTAATAAAATTGGTTAAAGCTATATAAAGTTTACGAAGGGTGTTTTTTTTCAGCCTGATAGAACTTACGAAAGGGTCAACTCTCAAACGAACTATCATACTGCGCTCCTTTTCGACATTTATGATGGCAATCATCATGAATAGATTGACGCTTGAACAACGATACCAAATTTTACAGATTTACTTTGAAAATCAGTCATCAATTCGTGCAACTTATAGACGCAAAATTGTGTTCAGTGATGAGGCTCATTTTTGGCTTAGCGGGGTTGTTAGTAAACAAAATTGCCGCATATGGAGTGAAACCAATCCACAACAGACCCTACAGACTCCATTACATCCAGAAAAATGCACCATTTGGTGCGGTTTAGACGCTGGTGGCATCATTGTACCTTTTTTCTTCAAAAATGATCGTTACCACACCATGATCAATGATTTTTTTGCTTGAAAATATGGATGAAATTGATCCGGGCGAGATGTGGTTTCAAAACTGGTTTATGCTGATAAACCAGCAACAATTGACGCCTTGCAGGCCAAAATTGGACGTCCAGAATCATTTTCAAATGTTAATGCCATGTATTCATTTGTGTTATTTTTTATAATTTAAAGTTCTGTCGGGCTTAAAAAACCCTTTATATGAAGATTATAAGTAATTTTAAAAGCGATAAGTCACGGCGGAGTTATTGGTTTTTAAATTTTGATAGTTGACAATATAGGAAAAATTGTTGCTAATATTGAAGATTATACAGTAAACTGCCAGATTATTAAATTTAATCTGTATTTATTTTTGTGTCTCGCAAATTTTACAAGATTATTGCCATAATCAGCAATAATCTTGTTTAAACAGTGTAAAAACCCCATTAATTAAAGCATTATCGTGGGACTTGTATACTAAACTAAAGCTTAATTAAACAAAAATTCAGTTGTAGATATATCTCAATTGTGGATCTATTTAACATACAGTGCTAATTAAAGCCCAACCGTCCACTGATACTCTGAATCAATGATCAATCGTGGATCCAAGGCTGCAAATATAAGTAGCCTTGGATCCATTTTTAGTCTAAATGAAGGCTTTGTAGTGGGACTTTTTACAGTCTAGACTACAGCCTAATCGTGGGGATTTTTGTAGTACATATAAATAAAGCTTAATTGTGGATTGTATTAATATCGTGAATATATATATTGCTAGTCCAAACTAAAGCCCAAATTACTTAAATGTAAATGTAACGTAACGAATTAGCTGACTCAATTAAAGATAATGAGTAAAAAAGGAATTACATGTCAGCTATACTCTTTCAACTTATTATTGTAGATTTACCATAAGCAGATTCATTATGTTACGTCTACGTTCAAGTAATTTGGACTTAAAGTTGGTTAAATAAAAGCTGAATCGTGGATCCATTTTTAGTCTAAATGAACGCTTTATCAAGGGACTTCTTATAGTCCAAATTAAAGCTTAATCGTGGGACTTTTTATAGTCTAAAGTAAAGCTTAGTTGTGGATCCTTTTATTGTATTAGTTAATGATCAATAGTGTATATTATTTATAGTCGAAATTATAGTTGAATCGTGGATGCATTTATTTTTTAAAATACAGTGTATTCGTGGGACTTTTAAATGCCTAAATTAAAGCTCAACCCAAATAGAAGCTCTGACACTTTTTAAAGCCTAAAATAAAGCAATCGTAAAACTTTTTGTATTCTTAAGATTATTAGATTCGATTATATTGGATTATTTATGTAGTCTAAATTAAAGCTTAATCGTAGAACTGTTGTAATCTTATTAAAGCTAAATCTAAATAAAAGCTTTATCATTGAAACTTTTGTAGTTTAAGTAAAAGCTCGATCACGAAACCTTTTGCAAAATAAAGCTTATTAAATAAGGGCCAGTTTTTTAGTCAGAACTAAGATCGATTTTTTTTTTAAATATTTTTTAAATAAGAAAGTTTGTTTTATAACCAATTTGAGGAGAATTGTGGATCTTTTTATAGCCGAAATGTAAGTTAGAGATTAATCACAACTGGGTCGACACAACGACAACGAAAATTGCATTTTTATATATTTTGTACATGGTTGGCAAGCACTACCTTTTCAATATAACGGTAGTTGCCTACCACGTCCACATCAATACCGATATTAAAATTTTAGGACTGCGAGTACAATAGTGGCATGTGTCTCCTAATATCACAGGTTTTATTTCATAATATTACCTGTTACATTTTGCTGTATCTGCAAAATACCGTTATAAATCTGTGTTTCGGTATTTTAACGGTAGTTCAAGTTATTACAGAATTAGACCGGTAAAAAAGCGAAATGAAACCGGTGATACAAAACTACATATGCCTTTAATGGAATCGACTTTTTATAATTTCCATATGGGTCTTGAAGTAGCTGCTGTAGCCAACTACCGTTATTATGAAAAGGTATTCAATGCCAACCGTGATTTTGTATGGGAAGCTGAATGTTGCCATATCGTCCTGCGATTTATCGTCGTAATATAATCTATTCTATTTTCATGACAACACACTAACATACACACTCAAAATATTTGTCAAATTGTTGCCATATTTTTACCTAAATAAGTGTTGCCTATCAGAAGAGAGTTGTAGAAATTCATATCAGAGCTGCAGAAATTCGTACTTTGTTTACAAAAAAAATTATCATTTTTGACAGAAGAAATATAATTGAAAATACAGTATATACCATAAAAAAGAAAAATTAAATACAGTAAAATGGAAAAACAACAAGAATTAATGCAAAACCAAGTGAATTGGCGAAGAATTATGGCAAAACAAATACAACCACATTCTTGTTTTGTTTTCCTTTTTTTCTAAACGTCAAAAAATGTTGGTCAATTGTCGCTGAATTTAAATTAGTCGCGACGATTTTTGGTATCGTCGGTCGACAGTCGACCCAGTTGTGATTAAGCTCCTAAATTGACATCTTAAGCTTATTAAAAAAAGAGCTTTAGCCATAAATTTTTGTAATCAATAAAAAGCTCAATTATAGAACTTGTTCTAGCCGATTTACACTACAGCCAAAAACTAGTAGTTTTTAAAAACTTCGCGTGTTTTGATTCAAAATTTAACAAGTAAATCCATGTATTTTTCAAAAACTTCTAGTTTTGGCTCATTAAACAAAATCCATTTTGTAATTCAAATAAATAGAAATAAAAGCTCATATTTTGGAATTTGTTTTATACTAAATTGTATAACTTTCTGAAATTAAACAAAAGCTTTATCATAGAACTTAACCATAATGTTCGCTATTTTTATGATCCAGATTCAAGCTCAATCATGTAACTTTTTGCAATCTAAACAAATTAAAATAAAGGTCTATCATTTTAGTTTAAATCGAAGCTCTGTTAAATCAAATAACAATACCAAATTGTTTTTTCAATCTAAATCAAACCACTGTCAAATCAAATATTAAAATTAAATTGTAATTCAACTTTACCTAATATATTTTTAAACTTTTGCATGACTTTAGTCCAACTAACACAGGAAGGTGTTGTTGTCGACGATTTTATTTGACTATTTTGCATATCATCTTCGTCAGCAATTTCTGCCTTTTCCACATCTTCTCCTTCTCCGCTTCCACCAGTCTTACAACAATCAATTGTTGTTGCCTTCTTAGCATAACTTAAATTACTAGTTTTTTCTTTAGTATCACAGTGAGTTTCAAATATATTTTTGGATTGATTAGTAGTGGATTGCTGCTCATCAATGACTTGACATTCTTGAGTAGTTAAAGTACATTGACGTTTTTTGGTAGCATTAGTAAGTAGATTAGATTCTTCTTCCAATTTTTTTTTAGCTTTAATTTGTTGTTTGGCTTCCTTTTGTTTTTGTTTGCGGGCATACTTCTCACGTAATTTGGGACTACCAAATTCATCTAAATAATACATACAATCTTGGAGACCATCTTTTTTGTTAATTAATTTTGGATTAATGCTAGGATCATCCGAAATATTGAGTAGGGGAAAGTAATAATTGCCATCAGTGGCTAAAACTTGTTGATTTTGAGTAGAACTGCTAGAAGCTTTAGAAGCTTTTGCTGAGGATGCGGCCGGTAATTTTTTAACATCCGGCACTGATATTGTCGAAGTTTTTGGAGCTATTATAATCTTTTCCGGTTTTTGTAAAACATGTGAGGAATTTATTACATGTTGCGATTGCTGCTTTTGTGATTCTTTGTGAGGAATTAATGACATTTGTAAACCAGTATCATCAGCATCATCTTCTTCCTCATCATCCTCGCCCAAGGCGGGTGATTGATTAAGATCCTCATCTTCGTCATCTTCATCATCATCATCATCATCATGGAGATCTTCTACTTCATCAATGCGATCTTCAAGACCCAGACAACCGAGTGTGGTAGAACTGTTACATGATTTATATTTTATACGTCGAGTAGCTCCAAAACTGTGAGTACTACCAGAATAACCACTTGAAGCTTCAGATTCTAGATTATCTTCTGAGTATTTAGATTGCGATAATTCTCCGGAAGAATTAGCTCCTATCGACTCACTACTGGATGAGGAACATTGCGTAGATTTAAGCAATTGTTGCTGAGAACCTACAGTAGAATCTCGATCATTATCGATGCCACTATCTTGCGATAAAAGTTGGCGATAGGCAGGTTGCTTTAATTTCTGCAATTGAGATTTTGGATGTGCAGCACCATGTAAACTTAAAGAAGCACTGCGTACATTTAAGGATTGTGTAGAGTTAAGTTTATTACTGTTATTAACATTGTTGGCTTTATTGGTCAACGATGCTGAAGAGGAGGAATTATGTTTTTTAGATTTACCATTTACAACAACGACACAGGCTGAATCCGCTGACCCCGTAGATAATTGTGCTGAAAAGCGTTCTGCACTATTTAGGGGAATTTTAATGGGTTTACTTGTCAACAGACTGTTGCTATTGGTCGTTGTGCCATCAGCCGTCGTCGTTGTTATTATGGTGTGGGCGTTATTTTGTTCTATTGCTAATGTTGCCATCGGGTGTTCTTTTTTATTCCACTTTTCTTTTTTTTTATTATATTTTTTGTGTATTCCAGTTTAGTTAAAAATAGTTTGTTTTATATTTATGGATTTGTTTTGTTAATTGGCTTAAATCACGTTAAGATTTTGGTTTTCTTTTGTTGCAGTTTGTTTAGAATTTTGTTTTTACTATTTGAAATAATTTTCACTTTTTTTGTTGACAAATTTTATAGATTTTAATTAAGTCACATGGCTTTTAAGTTTTAATAACTTTTTTCTTTGAACATTTAATAGAAATCTAAAAAAAAAAAAATTGTTAATTATTTTTTATGTTTTAAAAACACTTTATAATTCCCACTGAGTTTATAGCAACACTGTTTTTTTATTATTTATATCCAAAAAACTTAGAAAATTGTAGTTTTGAAAACACATTTGTTAATTCTCATAATGTTTACATTTAATTTAAACAAATTAAAAAAAAATATTTGACACACACATTTTATAATTTGCATTCAAGAAAATTTTAAAATATTTTTATATAGTTTTTATAAAATTTTATAGTTCTTATGGAATAAATATTTTTCGATACAAATTTAGTACTATTTTTAAAGGAATTTGAATTTAGTTTTATTGTTTGAAATATTTTTTTATAATTCTCATTGCGTTTATATTATTTTCAGGCTTATTGCTTTTTTGTATGTCCAATAGAATGCTCAAATTTTGTGTCAGTAAAGTCTCTGTCAGTAGCTAACTGAACATTCAGTAATTGCGCTTAAAGCAAGTTGCTACTTTTATAAGGATTTTCAGTATTAGCAGTCTAAATTATTAAAGCTTAATTGTTGTTTTTCTAAAGTTCTTTTTAAATTAATGTTTAATATGAAAGCTCAATCGTAGGGCATTTTATAGCTCAAATTAAAAATTGTATTATTAAGCTCAAAAGCTTATTATTCAAGATTAACTGAGACTTTTTATAATATAAAAGTTTTTTATAATATAAAAGTTTTTTATAATATAAAAGTTTTTTATAATATAAAAGCTTTTTATAGCCTTAATTAATGCTCAATCGAGAGACTTTATAGAATAAATTGAAGTTTAATATAAAAGTTCAATCATAAAACTTTGTATAGCCTCAAAAAAGCTTATTTAAGGATTCTTTTAGAGCATAAATAAGAGGTCAATAAATTTTTTTATTCATAGTATAAAATCCATTTAAGAGACATTATTACACATATTTTAAATCAATAATCTATTTTTAGTATAAAAATCCGAACATTGTGTTAACGGGGCTTAATGAAATATTAATTAAAAGTCTCTTTATCGGGAACTTTTCATGCCTTACATATTGGACGCCATTAAAAACTGGAATAATTTTTATTTCAAATAAAATAAATGGTAGAATACTTTTAATTTAAAATGCAACAATTTTAACTTAAACTTAAAAAATTTTAATTGTTTCTAAATGTATCATATTGTAAAAAAAATTGTATATTCTCAGCGAAAAATGCGTTACAAACTTCGCTCATCGTTCTAAAATATCCGTTTATGCATTTTAAATACTTTTTAAGAATTCTGACAAACTTCAAAAAAAAAATAATAAAAGAAATTGCTTTCTTTAACATATTACTTCCAAAGTATCCGTTTATACAGCGTTTTTTAGAAGTAATTCTGAAAAACATCCAAAAAATCACTTGATTATTGCTCTAAAAGTGATCCTAAGCAGTGATTTAGAGACGCGGGTTCGAATCCTGGCGGGACCAATATTTTCTTTTTTAACACTTATAATTTTTTTAAAATTCAATATTTTTTCCATTTTTATAAATAAAATAAAGTTAATGAAAAATTGCCTTTTGTTAAAAATTCTCAAACGTTTAAAACATTTTTTTTATACTAAAGTAAAAAAAAACATCGTTATTTTTTTAAAGCGTTTAACAAAATTTATTAAATTGTTGCTAAATTTGCGAGGGGAAATCACTGTTTTGTGTGTTTGTAAACACAATATTCATTGGCTTTTGTATTAGATATTTTTGTTTAACAATTCTCAGTTAGTTTATAAATTTTAATTAACTGTTCTGAATTTAGAAAAATCCACCACTTTCTGTGCTATATATTTTGTAATTGTTGGATATTTTGTTGAGAATATTGAGATTTTTTTAAATAAATTATTTTAAATATTTAATGCAACATATTTTTAGGTATTTTGTGTGTTGTTTTTTCAAAAATAGTTCTCTGGTTTTTAAGTTAAAAATGAATTTTTGAGAATATTGTTTATCAATATTATGTAGATAGATATTGAATGAATTTATAGAAATGTTTAATTTAAATTTATTTGTACAAAACTTTTTTATTGAATTTTCAATTGTGTGTATTTTATAAAACAACTCCTATGATTCTCACTTGTTTTATAAATTTTTTGGATATTGTTTTTTAATATATTTAAATTTTTTACAATTTTTAATTTTTTAATAAAATATTTATAATTTTAAATTTTTTTATAATTTCTCTGGAGTTTTTTAAGTTTCTTTAATTTTAAAACAACATGTTGACTCTCATAAGTGCACAAATGTACTGAAATTTGTAGAAAAAAAAAAACAATATTGAAATTGTTCTTGTTTTTTTCTTGCTATTTTCCTACTTCTAATCATGTATGAGTGAGTAAATATTACGAGTAGACAGACAAAATGTAGTAGTAGTATTACGAAGAAATATACCACAATACTGAATTTTGAAAATAAATTAAATAAAATGCGTTCTGTTTTATTTTCTACACTAACACCATTATCCATAAACTTAATACAGGAGAGGCTAAAACAAAATACAAACAGAAAATATTATCAGTTATACAAACATTGTTTTAAGTAAATATTGTAAAAACAGAGATGCCAGATTAAAAAAAAAAAATTAAAAATTCCTTGAACGGGTGTCATTTTTCAGACTCATTGTTTAATTTTAATATAAAAATTTTTAATTTTAATATCAAAATGCTTAATTTTAATATCACAATGCTTAATTTTAATATCAAAATGTTTAATTTTGTTATATAATGTTTACTTCCAATATCACAATGTTTAAATTTAAAATAAAAAATGTTTAATTTTATTGCAATATTAAAAATTGTTTAATTTTAATATAAAAAATGGTTAATTTTAATATAAAACCATTTTTTATATAGAAATGTAATTTTGATATAGAAATGTTTAATTAAAAAAATGTTTAATTTTAATATAAAAATGTTTAATTTAAATGTAAAAATGTTTAATTTTAATATAAAAATGTTTAATTTTAATATAAAATTGTTTAATTTTAATGTAAACATGTTTAATTTTAATATAAAAATGTTTAATTTGAATAAAAAATGTTTAATTTTAATATAAAAAAATTTAATTTCAATTTCAAAATGTTTATTTTTAATTTAAAAATGATTAATTTTGAAAATGTTCACAAATGTTAATTTTGCAATACAAATGATTAATTTTGCAATACAAATTTTTAATTTTGCAATACAAATTTTTAATTTCGCAATACAAAAACATTTAACTTTAAAATGAAAATTTTTGATTGTAACATCAAAATGTTTTTTAGTTTTAATTTAAAAATTTTTAATTTGAATAGAAATATATTAAATTTTATAACACAAATATTGAATTTCTATGTAAAACTGTTGCATTTTAATGCAAACATTTTTTAATTTTAATATAAAATGTTAAATTTTAGTTTCTAAATGTTTCATTTCAATTAAAAAAATTATTAATTTACTTATAAAAATTTTAAAAGCGTTCAATATTACTTTAAATTAGTTGATAAACATTTTTTAATTAATTTTAATTACACAAAAAATGTTTAATTTTTGTTTAAAAAAATGTATTTTTCGGTTCAAATTTAAACATTTTGTGAAAAATATACAAAGCTGGCATCTCTAAAAAACAATCACATGTTTGTTAAATGCCCAAGTGTGTAAGTATTAGAATCAGAACACACGAAAAGAACTCTACACATATTAGCCTAGCCGGTCGTCCGACGTCCACTCAAGGCATCTTCTTATCTTTGAAAAGTTTTCGTAAATTGTTTGTATTTTCTAGTAACACAATCGAGTAAAGAGTTTGATTTTTCGGTTCTTTTAATGAGAGTTATTAATAAAAAAGAAAAGCGAAAGTGTTTCCAAAATACGAAAACATTCACAATCAAATATCTATAAAATGATTATTTAATATAAAGATTAGGGTGACAATGAAAATTCAACTTTTGATTTTTTCTGGTAGCCGGGCGGAATATTGTAACACTTGATTTGGGGAAATTTTGATAAAAATCAGATAACTCTAAAGCCGTGCGTGCACCTTTAGTTGAATTTATAAGTCTCGATTTTTTCCAAAATTTTTACATGTCTCGATAATTGTTTGAGGGATTCAAAAAAGTTTTACAATCGTGGTCAGCAGCTAAAGATTATTAGCAAAGACAAAATAAATCATTTATTTTTTAATTTTTGTTCCAAATTATAGATTTATCCGATTTGCTCAAAATTTTGAGCATGTCAATTTTAGAAAACGTGATACAATAATCCGTTTGGCGTTTCATTAAAGTTCAGAAAAAAATATATTTCATTGCCACCCTAAAAAGATATTAAAAATTTTGTATTGAGCTCTAGAAAAAAATTACTCTCCCATTTTCTCATAAACAAATAGACCAAACAATTCAAAAATGGTGAGAATGTTAAAAAAAAAAATCATAAAAATATCGCCAACATAATTCGGCCTTCGTTTAAATTTTCAAAACAATTTTATGCGTGAAAATTTGCACATTTTTTTTGAGTAAAGACAAGAAATCTAATGAACATTTCCTGAATACAAATTTACAACTGAGCTACTAGGCGTATGATTTAGTAAAATAAACAGACAATTTATGGGGAGGATTCTATTTTATTTACTGGAAACATTATTTATTGGTTTATAACAATAAATTGTTGGATTTTATTTTCAATTTTATTATACCTACAGTGAGAAGATTTGGATAAAAGCAACGAAGTTTGACCGAAGCTCGTTCATTGAAACTTTTCGTTAAATTAATGGATTTTTCATAAAATGTTTTATTAAAACTAGATTTATAAAATACAGGTGGAAAATTTAATAGGAACGATTCAAGTTTTTTCTAATTTTTTTTTGTTGCCTTTATTTTTAAAAATCAAAATAGTGGCTAAATTCGCCCCGGGAGGCAAACATGTGGTTTAGAATATTGTGCAGAATTTTAACATAATGTCTGTTTTTTTATTTTGTCACTTGTTTTAAGTGGGCGTGGCTTTCAATGAAAAAATAGCGATATCGACCTGTTATCAAATTACAGAGTAAAATTTAGCGAGTACTGATCGGATCTATACAAACTGTATATTTTTGGAAATTCTACAAAATTTCCTTAAGTCTTGCATTATTTTTATCCAGAAATGTTCGCCAGACTTAAAATGATAGTGTCTTAAACATGAAAAAAAATTTATTTGTTTTTAGCAATTTTAAAATAAAGTTAACAACACTGAAATTTTAAAGCGAATAGTTTTATGCTATACTTGCTACGATATAACAAAAAAGTCAAGTTTTTTTCTATGTTAAGTATAAAGCATTTCCTATTAAAATTTCAGTGTGGTTAACTTTATTATAAAATCGCTAAAAACAAAGAATTTTTTTTTTATGTTTAAGGCACTGTCATTTCAAGTCTGGCGACTATTTCCAGATAAAAATAATTCAGAAGTTAAGGAAATTTTGTAGGATTTCCAAAAATATACAGTTTGTATAGATCCGATCAGGACTCGCTAAATTTTACTCTGTATTTTGATAACAGGTTGATATCGCTAATTTTTCATTGAAAAAAAAAGTGACAAAATAAAAAAACAGACATTATGTTAAAATTCTGCACAATATTCTAAACCACATATTTGCCTCCCGGGGCAAATTTAGCCACTATTTTGATTTTTAAAAATAAAGGCAACGAAAAAAAAATTAGAGAAAACTTGAATCGTTCCTATTAAATTTGCCACCACTGTATATGAAACTTTTTGATCAAATTTAAGAAATTTTTCATTTACTTTGTGAAGATAACTTCATTAGTTTACTGAAAATTTTCATCAAAACTCGTCCAGAAAAATTCTGTCTGTGTATGAATAACAAACAAATAATTTTGTAATTTTAATTTATAAATTTAATTTAATTAATAAACTTTAATTTTAAAAATTTTGAATTTCAATGTAAAAATGTTGAATTTTAAATTTAATATGTTGAATTTTAAATTTAATATGTTGAATTTTATTGTAAAAATGTTGACTTTCAATGTAAAAATGTTGAATTTTAATGTAAAAATGTTGAAATTTATTTTTAACAATACACATTTTTAATTTTGATTTTTGTAGTTTTTAAATATATAGAAACTGTTGAGTTTTAATTTGAAAATGTTGAATTTTAATCCTAATAGGACACATGTTTTATCTAAAAACTTTCAAATTTTAATTTTGGCACCATTGTCAATAATAACCTCCCTAAGAATTGTGTTTAATATGGTCTGAATGGGCCGAGGGTGCGCGGTAACTTTGTGCAATTTAAATCATGAATTTTAATGTAAACATTTTCAATTTGAATTTAAAAATGTTGAATTTAAAAATTTTTGAATTTTAATTTAAAAATTATTAAATATAAAAATTGTACATTTTAATTTGGAGTTAATTTGAATTACAGATTGTTTAATTTTAGTTAAACAATGTTGAATTTTAAATTGAAAATGTTGAATTGTAAATTAAAAATGTTGAATTTTAAATTAAAAATATTGAATTTTATATTAAAAATGTTAAATTTTAATTTAAAAATTAGTGAAATTAAAAATCATAAGTTATTAAATATAAAAATGGTAAATTTTAATTTGCAGTTAATTTGAATTACAGATTGTTGAATTTTAAATTAAAAATGTTGAATTTTAAATTAAAAATGTTGAATTTTAAATTAAAAATGTTAAAAAACTGGTGAATTTTAATTTAAAAATTAGTGAATTATAAAATTAATTTTAGTTTCAAAAACCTATGATTTTTATTTAAAAATGTTAAATTTAAATTGAATCCTTTTAGCTCCAGATTACCTTTTGACAATCTAACCTTTAGGATACATTTTGAAATTTCAACTTCAATTTACAAATCGTCAGCTTTAATAGAAATATTTTATATTTATCATATTTAAATGAAAAAATATTTTTCTATATAAAATAAATTGCTTATATTATATTTTATATGTAAAATGTAAAATATCATACATCAACTACTCATATGACGCCTTTGTCTAAAGCAATACAACTGACGACAACGGCAGTAAAATAACCATTTTATATATGCAAATATTGCAGAACATATAAAAATAAATTACTAACTCACTATACATATTTTTGTCCTGACGAACAAAACAAATAGAAAAAAAAATTGTTAAACAAATTTGTTAAGGACTAAAGGAATGTTTTGTGTAGTGCAGAAAAAAATATATAAGGGTTTTATTAGAAAATCAATGAGATCATATGTATGAATGAGAAATAAAACGTGAAAAAAATGTCATTTAAAGTTTTTAGTTTTATATTATGTATACGTTATAATGGTACGTAAATGTTATTGATTTTACGAGGATTTTTTCCTAGGACATTTGTTATTTATTAATTTTAATGAATTTAATGAACGCTTTATAAATGACTTAAAAGCGTGTGATAATAAATGACTAAAAGTTTTTAAACGTGTTTATATAAATTATAACTGCAATTTAAATATACCATAATGGTGTTAAAATATTGGTCCCCGGAGTCTTATTAACCTTGTACTTGTTAGGATAACTGAACACTCCTTGCTAAATGATTCCAAGAAAATGTTAATGAGATAATTTCATTTCAACTATTGTTTATTTTAATTCTAAAAGAAATTAATAAATTTTTATACCCTTACAATATGCGTTAGGGTAATTTTTATTCGTCCTTATAACTATCGGCAACGATGCAATGTAAACCGTCCGTTGAAATCGCAATCACCCCGCAATTTTATAGAAAAGGTACAGAAATGGTATCGTTGGCATGATTGTATTGCTCTTGAAGAAGACTATGTTTATGAATAAAGTCGAGTTTTGCCAAAAGAATTTTTGTTTTATTGGTTGTCCTACGGACTTTTCAGCCGATGTGTTATAGTCAGACAACAACAATGTTTACAGTTAAACTGGTTAGAGGATTAATTACAAATGGATCCACAATGACAAGGATATTAGCTTTTTTATACGTGTTTTTATGTGAAGCAAAATATTGCCATGTCATCCGACGATTTGTCGTTGAAACAATTATATTTATTTTCGAAAAATTTACGAAAAAGTGAGATAAGAATAAAAAAATAACAAAAATCAAATAAAAACCTTAAACAGTCAAGAAAAATGAAGAAAAAAGCTAGTGTAATTCAAGCTTAACACTTGCGCAAAATATTTGTTAAATTGTTGCCATATTTTTACTTAAATTATGATTACCTATCAGAAAAGAGTGGCAAAAATTCGTATCAGAGTTGCAAAAATTCATACTTTGTTTACAAAAAGCACATATTTTTAATAGAGAGAAAACAATTGAAAATAAAAGTAAGAAATTCACCGCCAAAAAGAAAAATTAAATATAGTAAAATTAATGGAAAACTAATTGAATTTGTGAAAAATGTAACAAAACAAATGCCACCAAATTCTGGTTTTGCTTTCCTTTTTTCTAAACGTAAAAAAAATGTCGACGGTCGATTGTCGGTTAATTTAAAATAGCGTGACGATATTTGTTGTCGTTATTCGACAGTCGACCCAGTTATAATTATCAGAGTTGGTCCTAACTAGTTGCAGTTACCATATTTTTAATTGAAAATTAAGTTGTACATTCGAAAAGTTTTCCCAGCTTTAAAAAAAAAATCTCCTTAATTAATTTTTTGCCACTTTGGATTATCGTTTAACAAATTTCGCCTTTAAATTTGTTCTTTTTTTTAAATTTCTTAAGTATATTTTCATTTAAACCATTATTATACGTATTAAAATATTGTTTTATTTACACTTGGCTTGTTAGTTAAATTCCATTTGTTGTCGTCTATTGTTAGGTAGATATGTAAAGAAACAACGTCAAAGTCTTATGACACTTTCTCGTTATATTCCGGTGGTTGGGCATTAAAAATGCTCATACGTACCGGTGGTTATATTCTTTGTCTTGTAATTCCATTTATATTTTTTCTAATAATCCTCCCCCCAATCTTTTTTTTTTGTGGTGAGAGAGATGATGAAGAAATTGAAAAAAAGCTCGTTAATATTGAAATACGGTTTTGTCAACAACATATAACAAATGGACGCATTTGCTAATGGTAGGATGGTGTGTGGTGTGTGGAATTTTCCAACCGTTATATTGCAACTAGTTTGTCTATCCGTCCATTTGTCTATCAGTCAGTCATGTAGATATATAACACCTCTTTTTTGTCTTTTTTATCCTTTGTTCTGGTATTTTTTCTATATTTTATTTCAGTTTTATTTATTTATTTGTCGAATGTGGCGCCACTTATATATGCAAAAAAAAAAAGAAAAAGAAATAAGCACAGAACAAATAGAACAAAAATAGCTAAAGAGTATGGGGAAGTATACCAATCGAATACATGTTATCAGAAAGATTTATTGAATAGAAATCGAACCAATAAATCTTTGATATTTTAAATGAGTTTTTTTTTTGTTATAAAAAAAAATATTTCTCAACATAGACTCCCTTTGAAGTCAATACATTTTGCCCAAAGTTTCTGCAATTATTTTATCCTTAAAATAAGAATTTTTATCAATGATTTACTTCATCGTTGGAGCTAAATCTCTTTCCGCCAAGCTATTTTTTAAGTTTGAAAATAAAAATAGTCGCGGGTCTAAATCCGGGAATATGGAGGATGAAATTATACTGTAATTAAAACATGACATGATTTTTATCGCTTAGAGTAAATAAACAATAAATAATTAATTATTAAAAATTTGAAATTTGTCGCTGTCAGACATTTTTTGCTATTCGTTGTCACATTTTGTCATGGTTTTATAATGTCAGCATTATAAGCAAAGTTAAAAATATAATAATTGATAAATTCAAATTGTTTTTGAAGCTAAAATTAAAATTTGCAATTGTTTAAACTGTTTTCAAACAAATAATACAATTCAATTATTGTCACGCTTTTTTATCATTTGTTCTTCATGTTTTAATATAAAATTTTTAGAAAATGTTTGCAAAATATTTTCTTAATTAATCATTAATATTATTAGAGAATTGGATTAGTCTAGTGTAGAAAATTCTGGAATTTTAGAAGAAAAATATCCCGGGAAACGGGATTTACTTGACCAGTCAATCTGATAGCACTACATTTAAGCATGATGTAGGTTTGAGTACCACTTGTATGTTCTACAACCACGGACGTTACGATCAGGCTTGCCAGATACCTTTTTCGTTGTCCTCAAACAAATCTAAAAATATCCCCAAAAAATCCCCAACTAGAAAAAAAAAATGTTGAAAAAAGTAGTAGAACTACAACTAAATATAAAAAATAGCACTAAGAATAACTGTTTTTAAAAATTCTTGGAGAATTAAAAGTCCCTAAATTCTCATAATTTAGGGGCTTTTACGAGGTAAACGTTCAATTTTTTTTATTAAATTATATAAACCAACCAATCGAACCCTAAACATATTTTATTTTGAAATTTTCAAGAATTTAAGGCATTTTTTGAAAGAATTTTTGAATTTTTCAAGTTTGCCTGTTTAATACTTTTATCCATAATCGATAAGATGTTTTTTTGTAAAACAATATTTTAGATTCTGGAACATTAATCATTTAAACTCTAAGGCAAAAAGAATTTATTTGTGTTAAAAAGCTATATATTAATGTAGAAAATCCACAAAGGGTGAATTTGTTACTTTTTAGAAATAATGCGAATAAACTTGACTGATGTTTTCTGAAAACTATAAAAAGTTAATATAATCTTAAAATTTTATGAAGGATTTTAAATATCCCCAAAATATTTTTTAAATCCCCAGTCAACAAATGAAAATGGTTGTCCCCAAGAACAACAAAAAATCCCCAAATTTGGGGACAAAACCCCAATTTTGGCCAGCCTGGTTACGATATAAAAATGCACGGGACGATGGAAGTTGCGCATTTACATTTGTGGAGTTCAGATGCGCTTTAGATTTGTATAGTCAGTTGTGTACTAGAGTTTGTTATTAGCATTGTATAGTGAGTTGCACACTAGCGTTTGTATCAGTGTGTTGTATTGTTGTATGTAAAGCAAAAAATTGTTAAATAAATAAGTGTATAATATCAAAATCAAACAAGTGAGTGCGTTATTTTAATTGCAAAGAGCACCAACCCAGTTTATCTAAAGCAGACAAACGTACGTTTTTGAAGGCAAAACGTAACAATTGGTGTCAGCAGTGAAAATGGTTATTTTGATTGCAATAGAAAAAACCCGTTTTATTTAAAGGGAATAAACCAACGGAGGAAAAACATAACAATATGACAATTTTGTTATTTGTCTGCTTTTTGTCACTGTCACAAAATATTAAATTCAATTTGCTTCTAAAAAAGAAATAATTCAATTGATAAACCACTTCTAAAGGAACGTGACAAAATTGTCATTGTCACTCTATTATGCAGTTGTATCACACGTGTTTTCATGTTTTTATAATGGCAACACTTTTTTTAATTTAAATTGTTTGCAAGATAATATTTAATTTTAATACCCATTTTAAATAGACAGGAAAATGTTGTCATTGTCACGATTTTATGTCATTTATCATATCAAACTTTAATTCCTGATTTTTTTTTAGTTTCTCAATGACAGAACTTTGATATCTAATCTTATACGAGAATTGTTATGGCGATATATTTTCGCAATGTAATAAATCATATTTTGACCGAACATGTCAATATCGTATAATATAAAATTCAAAGATTAATATTGCCATTGTTTGAAAATACCAAAAATTATTAGAATTGTGAAAAATGTTATACCAGAGATTTCTGTCATTGTATTAAAATTGAGTTATTGTCATTAATATTCAATGGTTTGTGTCTATAATAAATTATGCAATGTTGTCAAATATCGTTTAAGAAAGTTTTGAGAAAATATATCAAGTTATACCTTTTAACCAAATAATAAGAATTTCCAATTTGTCGCTCAACGTGAGGCCCTTAGAGAAAACGGTTAGTCTTAAAAAATCAAAATGTAAATCAGTATAAAATATGTTTAGAATCTTTGTAAATGTAAGTTGTGACGTCGTTTACTAGAGTCTGCGGATTTGGCTGAAACATCAAAATATGGTTTGCTGTGTTGCCACATTTCATATAAAGGTGGCGATTAAATATAAGTTGGTTACCTTCTTCTAACCTTAAAAATATTATTATAATATCCTTTTACAAATCGATTACAATATTAAAAATAAATATGTTATGCAAAAAGAAAAAACAAAGGTGGATACGCTAACAATAAACAAATAAAATAAACACTCCTTAAAAAAAGACAGAATAAATATAGAATTTGCAATGAAATATTGTAAACAAAATACCAAAATACCTTAAAAACAATTAAAGCTAAAATACTTAAAGAAAGAGTTAAGAAAATATATTTAAAAAATTGTTGACAAATGACAAAAAAAATGGAAAATATTTTTTTTTTTTTTTTACTTTTACTTTCTAATAGAGAATAAAAATACTTTTATATAGTATTTAATATTATTTATAAAATGTTGTTGTATTTTTGCCAATTTTATTTTTTTTTACACAATTGAGGCTATATATTTGTTATTATTTTTAGAAAATTTGAGAGAAAGAAAAATAAACACGTACACACAAAAAAAAATGATCTAAAACAAGCAGAAACAACATTAAATTAAATAGAAGCAGCTTTGAAATCAACCTAAGGTATCTGTTTTTAAAATTACAACATATGTGATAGGGGGGATAAAATTAAAAAAAAAAAAAAGCATTTGGTATTAAACTATCAACCCAAGTTAATATTTGGGAAGCAAAAATGAGTTTCAAAATTATTCGGAAAAGAAAAAAAAAATGTTTAGATGTGAACTTAAATCTCTTTCTCTCTCTTTATTCCTGTTCTCTTGTCAGAGTATAGTGACATAGTTAATTCAAATGTTACAATAAGTAATTTAACTATGCATTTTTTTGCTCTGTGTAAAAAATGCGTGCAAATTAATTTATAATTAATTAATTAATTTATAAAAATTTATTTTACATATAATTTTTATTTTAGTTTTAGTTTTTAGCAAAAATGTGTAATTTTTGATAAACTATTTGTTTTTCTTGAGAGGTGTAAGAATAAGAATTTTAGCAATGAGCATTTAGTTTAGAAATTTCCTTCAATTTTATAAAATTCTGAAGAAGAAGAAAACACAAATTTTTTGTTGCGTTCTTTTAAATGACCTAGACCTAGAACATAAAATTGAAAATTCTTGCTAAGAGAGATAAACAAATATTAAAATGCTTTAAAAAAGAAATTGAAAGAAAGAATTAAGAAAAATTATGCAAAAGAAATGATATTGTAGCAAACGCCGCGATACGGGTCTTCTAATTTAGCCTCTATTTTCACCCCTCACTCTCAGAATCGACCTAACTTTTGCTAACCTGAATTTGTTCCACAGTGTAATTTGAGATCAAAAATATTGTAGAAATCACAAATTAAATCGCGCCCAACTTTTGCTAACCTGAATTTGTTCCACAGTGTTATTCACATTCCCGTTGGGCGCCAAACAATTCACAATATTTTTGAGCTCAAATTACCCAGTCAGAAATCGCCAGTGGTACAAAAAATCAAGCACTGGCATACCACTGGGTAACCAAGGTATTAAAAATAAATGACTGGCAGAACACTCATTTGGGACGCTTTGCCAGCGTTTGCGAAAAGCGTTTTACCAGTATTTGTTTTACAAAAATTTCGGTGGTTTATAAAAAAAACCACTGGCAAAGAATTGGCTTAGAGTGATATGCCAAGGTTTGTAACTAATGGTTATCCAGTGCTACCTAGCCAATGCTACCAGGCGTACAAAAATCAATTCACTGGAAAACCAATGATTTTATAAAAATGCTGACGCTTCATTAAAAAATGTTTGTAGTCGGAAGGTTCCGAGTTCAAATCCGGTTGCAAGCAAAAAATTTTTTTGGATTTTTTTTAATTTAAAATTTTTTTGTTTTATAAAATCAATTTTTTTGTTTGTGGGAAAGCTCCTTCAAGACCAACTTTTTTTTTGCCCTCCCAACACTGGCATACTAATTACTAAAAATTGTTTGCCAGTACTAGCATTTTGGCACAGCCAGTAGTTGTCCAGCTATTATCACTATATTATGTGTTTAGCCATTAAATATTATAGTCTCGTTAGCTCAGTGGGTAGAGCAATCGTCTGCCAATCTGACAGCCTGGATTCAAATCACGGCAGGACCAACAAAAATACATATGAACTTTTTTTTAATTTTATTTTGGAAAATATATTTCCAGACCACCTATTTATTGGTTTTGCCAGCGTTTTGCCAACGTTTAAAACTTTTGTTCCTCCAGTGCTTTTCCGGCGCTTTTTGAACACCCGGTCCTTTTGTTTAATGATGTTATCATTTTGGGAATGGGAAAGCACCTTTTGCCAGTACTTGTACCACCTGTTAAAATGCTTTGCCACCGCTTTCCCGTTTGTATTTTTCTGACTGGGTATTTATATTTTCGATTTAAAATTGAACCCCCATGTTGGGCGCCAAATACTAATATTCTTTTTGAGCTAAAAAATAACATATTAATTTAAATGTTTATATGTATGTATAATTCACCATGTTGAAAGCCAACTTGTTATGTATCGGAATTTAAATGTACAAAGTAATATTGAAAAATATGACTTTAAAAAGTTCACTTTGTTTTCCTAATAAGTGAATAAGGAGTTAAATTGTTTTGCAAAATATCGTCACAAGTTTCTAAATCAATTGTAATGTTATATGTGTTTTGAAATGTTTTATATTCTAATTAAAACAAAATAGCTGAAACTAATAAAAATTTAATTTGCTTTTTTTTATCTAAATGTTTAAAAATTTTCCACAAATCATTTTATTACTTTTTATGTTGACAATTTCTTTATTATCCCAATTTTGGAAATTTAGAACTTAACAACAACGTCTTTGTGTTAGAAGAGTTTTAAAAGTAATGTATCTAATCAGTTTTAGACAATCTTATCAAACCAATAACGTGAATTTATAAAAAGAAATAAAACACAAATCTTAATCTTTTTTAAATTAACAACAAAAGTGTTAGTTTTTAGGATTTAATTATACAAAAATATAACATTTTTATAAAGCTATAAAAAGCAATTAATTGTTTTATAAATGCAGTTAAAATGTTTATGAAATACTATAAACGTGGGTGGGTTAAAAAGTTGTCGTTGAGGAAAACCAAATTTAAATAAAATATAACAAAATTAAAAACAAAGAAAAGACGAGTAAACAAGTTAGTGGGTCATGCCGACTATACGAAGGAAATTTGAATTTATTACGTGTGATATGGGATATATATACCCGAGATAAGCGGCTTATATTTGGTAAAAGTCACAAATTACAATTAATTTTCTTACCCTTTTGCGGTACGTTTAAAGGAAAATTAGCACCACGTTTGGCGCCAAATTTAAGATATTTTGTTGAAATTTTATAAATAACAAATTAAAAGTTAATTCCTCAAATTCCACTAATTTTGAAACTGAAAACTAAATAATTTTAAAAAATGTTATTTTAAGCCGTAAACTAAAGACGCAATATTTTCAATGTTTTAATAATTCATATTTTTTTTATTTTTTTTTTGTATTATTTTGGATTATTGATTTTAATTGAATACTTTTTTCTTACTTTAATGCAATATACGCTTTGGAATTTTTGCTTCTGACAAATACGTAACACGTGTACGTTGTAAATAATTAATCTTTCATGAATAAGAGATAAATGTGGTTTCTAAAAAAAATACGTAATTTATATTATTAATTTATTATAACTTTGTTGGAATCTAATTGTTGATGTATTTTTGTTACAATGTGGTTAGGATTTTTAAAAATAAAATAAATTATTGCCACCCGCTCTCTAAAAAGGGCACAATAATTATAGATAAAGCAACAAAAACACGATAGGTTGTTAAAATTAGTTAAAAAAAAGAAATGACTTGAATATTTTATTACAATTTAATGAAAGAGATGAGAGAAGTGATTAGGACAAATCATAAATAATTTAATTATAAATTAAAAAAGAAGCATATATGATTTATTAAAAATCAACACTGAAAATATTATTACAGTAACTGACTGTAGTTTATTTAAAAAGTTATCCGTACATTTATTTTTAAATGACGATTCAGTTAAAATACAAAGAAATATATTTTTTAACTGTTTTTGTCGTTTATTTAAAAAATAAATTACATATAAATACGGATTTTCTGTTACAGTTAAAATTTTCATTTAAAATGTTTTGTTAAGAAAAAGAATTCCTTTTCGATTTCTAGGTCAGTTAAAAAAATTAAATAAACTAAATATCATTTATTCTTACGGATTTTGTAGTTAATTTTTTGAAATTTAAAAAACCGAAATAAATGAAAAATCATTATTTTTTTAAGGATTTTGTAGTTTATTTATTAACATTTAAAAATAAATGAAAAGTTCTTTTGATTTAAATGAAAAGTCAGTAGACCGGTTTTCAAGTGATTTTTCATTTATTTTAAATTACATATTCAGTTAATTTAAACTACAAACTATTTTGAGTGAATGAAATCCTATAAGTATATTGTAATTAATTTTATTTATTAGGGCCTAAAAATATGCAACAATTTGTGTTGTGTTAAAATTTTTGTTTATTTATACTTCAAGCTTGAAGATAATAATAAGTATTTTTGCTATAAACAAATTATTTTATTGATAATTCTAAGCAAAAAAGAGTAATAATAACAAAGGATAAAAATAGCATTGTTAGATTTCGTTCATGTTAGTCGTAAGTTGAGTTGTTTACATATTCGATTTGCTTTCAACTTTCACATAAGTAGACAATTATTAATGTTTTACCCATCAAGGCAAATGACACTGATGATGGCTTTGTAGCGAAAGCCGAAAATACGTATCCTGTCTTGCTGACCTTATCGAAATGTTTCAAATTTTTTATTCTTTGTAATTTACTTGTGAAAATTGTAACATCTTTCTTTAATTTGAAAAATAATTTAAACAGAAAGTGATATTAATTTATAATCTAAAATCAAACTGAAAAACATTCAATTCTAAGCAATTTCCTTTTTTTAATTATCTTTCTAGTCATATTAGGTTGTTAAAACTTTAATGATTTTTTTATTTAAACTCTTTAGTTTTTTTTGGATAAAAACCATATATGTAATTCATATCTAAACAATTATGGCCATACAACTTACTAAATTATGAGATTATTTTATATGATTGTTATTATATAAAAGTTTTCAACAAATTTCATAAAACGTCTACAAATAATCGTTAAAAGATTTAAATTATATGGATGTCTGCTTTTTATAGATAATCTATAAAAAGGAATAAACCATAAATGTTTTTTAATAATAAATAAACCATAAACTAATTTAATTATATGTAGTCTGTAATTGGCAAAAAAAAAAAAATGTTCATAAACAATTACTCCGATGACAGAAATCGATAAGATAACCTTAATGTAGAGTTAAACCATTTATGTATATTTTTTTTTTATCAATCGAACGTGATTTGTAAAACTTAATCACGTTTTGAAGGTTAGATTCTTAATTGATAGCACACGTAGTGCAAAATATTAAGGCAAATAAAATTCAAGGGATTTTGCATTAAAAAAATGCCTGGTTAAGATAAAATATTAAATATTATAACCTTGCCTCAAACCATTTTTAAATCTACGAAAGTAACCTGAAACTTTGCACCCGAGCATTAATTATCTTAGACAAAAGCCATATTATACAATTTAGACGTGGGAAATTAAGATTTTCATTAGTAAAAAATAAGGAATTTATTTTAACTTTAAATCTGACAATCTAGCATTCATTATCTTAGACACAACTAAACTAAATAATGTTTAAGTCCAATTCACTTTTAAAGACTTGCCACTTTCAGATTCCCCCTGATTATGTAAGGCATAGACGTAGACGTTTTTAGGCGTTTTTACAGTAAAGTCTGTTTAACGACTATTTTTGCACTGTTTAAGGGTCAAGTCAGGCTTACATTTTGTTAAAATTGTATTAGCTTCGCCAGGAAAAGTTTAGTTATTGTTAATTTTGATTTTGAAAAAATCGATTTGTATGAAGGCGTTTTTTCTAAATGCGCCAACGCCTTACATAATCAGGGGGATTTATATTAGAAAGGATAAGGAATTTATTTTGACTTGAAATTTCGCAACGTAGTATTCTTTATCTTAGACACAAACCATATATTACAATTTTTTTTTTAATGATTTAAAACAATTTAACTCATTTAAGACACGTCATAGATCAAGTTTTTTTTTTTTTTTTTTTTTTTTTTTTTTTTTTTTTAAGAGAAGCAACACTCAGGAAATTCTTCCTACTAATTAACGTGTTGCTTCCTTTGGAAATGGGATAGAGAAGAAGTGAAAGGTGGTGGAAGATGAAGGGCTTCAAATATGGCAACACTCTAATTGCGCGAGATGTTGAATTTTAGAACAGTTGTTGCGCGCCATCTTATGGTAAGTTGGCGAACTTTGTTGAAGCTTTTTAGTTCATAGCCCTGTTATATTATTTTACTTCGTTGGGGTTAAGTGCTATGGGAACACCGAAGGAGGACGCTGCGATATGTATGAGGGATAGAAAAAACTCATACATATTACTATTTTTCATAAATTGATGTTGCCTTGGTTGGGGCTCGAACCCGCAACCTCACGTGTAACAGTCCAACGCGCTAACCATTACACCACAGCTTTTGTTTTTTTTTTTTTTGCTTGAAAGCGCCCTGTAGTGGAACTGTTGGCTGAACTGTGACAGGATTTTCAAATATGTATTTATTAAAAAGAATGAAAAAGAAAAAAAAGAGACGATTTCCTTAGACAAAAATTAAATCTGGATAGGGACATGCCTTCGACAGATTATTTTTGATAATTTGTTAAATAAGTTTTGGTATATTAGCACATTTAATGCCTTTAAAACAATTACTGCTGATCAAAATAACAATAAATTTGAGAAAAGTGTGATATTTGAAATTGGGCAACTTAGCATAAATTATTATGGTATATTAGCACATTTAATGCCTTTAAAACAATTACTGTTGATCAAAATAACAATAAATTTGAGAAAAGTGTGATATTTGAAATTGGGCAACTTAGCATAAATTATTCCGGACATAAACCAAACTAAACAATTTTGTAAAGAATTCTAAAATAAAAACTTTATTAAATGACACTAATATTTAATTCTTTTAGACAGCGAAATTAATATACTTTATTAAAGTTATTTCAATTTTTAATCCGCATCCTTAACTTGACAGTGCAAAGCTTAACCATAAAAACTTTGTATTTAAAATTTTAGCTCTTCCAGTTTAAAATACCAAGGTGGCACCGAAGCGATCAGGCAGAAGATGAACATAAAAAATGTCGGCATTTGCGGAAAATTTCTCGACAGCGCCAAAATATATTTTCGGTTTTGATTTTTATCTTTTTTTATGTTTTTAGTGTTGGAAAGCGTCGTTATAAGAAAACACGAGTTGAATACAGTCATTTGTAAATAGTAACCAGATTAAAAGTTGGATTAGCTGTAAATCGACTTGTTTAGTGCTCGATTTGATCCGAATTTTTCTAGATTAACTTTTTTGTTTTATCTAAAATGGGTATAAATATTTCAAACATTTTATTCCAACCTAAAATTTGACAATATACCAAAAATTATTAGGATTAACTTAAAAATTTATGGTCTAATTCATAAACTTTTACAATAGCTTTATTGCAGGATTTTAAGCTAATTTGTTAAAAACAGTATTCATATTTGCTTAATAACGAAGAAAATAATAAAGGTTTATAGTTGGTACTCATCAACTTTAAACGTTTTATAAAGTTTGGAGTGAGGAAGCCACCATTTAATTGTTAATTATTTCATTTTCAGGCATGAAATGATTTATTAAAGCCATCCCATCCCTAGAATGTGTGGCTTCCAACAACTTGCATCCATCAAACTGAAAAAAGCTACAACAATTGCGTAGCCAATGACCTTTTTCGAAAAAAAATTCAAAAAATATGTAAAAATAAAATTAAAAAGAAAAACAAAACAATAGTGATGTACAGACTGTCAAAACATTATTCGAAATTCGATTACTTTTGTATGCTTCGAATAATATGTTCTAAAAAAATTACTTTTTTACACACATTTCCATTGATTTGCTTTATAAATAAAAAAAATTATTTTTAATGGCTTTGAAATTTATCTTAGCACATCATTAGTTCTCTAATTTAAGAAAATACATTTCCACTTCCGATTACCGAGTCAATCGTTTACTAAATTTGTGCATCACTTACGACTTATTTGGGAGAAGAGAGAAAATAAACAATAGTGTTGCCAGTATCAAATCGAAAAATTAATTTATAGTTAAAATACGATTATGAATCAAGATTTCTAATAACTCTTTATTAAGCGAAATAGCACTTTAACTATAGCAAGCTTCAAATACCAAATAATTTTTTTTTATGAATTAGCACATTAATTTAAACATTAAGTTTTTCTGGAAATAGTTTTGATCTAGTTTAATAAGCTTTTATCTTTTCTCCTAGACATCAACCATTAAATAAACTTCACACAATTCAATCAATTTATTTTAATTTTTAAAACAATGTTTCTTCTTTTATTTAAAATTGTTTTCCTTTCACATTATTGCTGCCCATGTCTGATTAAATATCCATAAAAAATCTTTAATTTTCCAGCAAGAAAAATGCCATAACTGCAAAAAGTCTTTATAAGGTTGGCGCTCATAAACTAAAAATATAAAACTGCTTTTAATTTTTTGCAAATTGTTTTTCTTTTCAATTTCTTTACATGTTTTTATTACGCAGTCTTTATAAATTACATACCAATGTTTACGATTTCTATGAATCAAAATAAAAAACGCAAAATAATAAATACCAGACTTAAAACCCCACAACACAACAATAATTTTTGTTAACATTTAGTGATTTTAATGTTCAATAAACAATGATGTATGAATGAAATTTGTAAAAGTATTTGGAAAGAAAAAAATATTGTTAAAATCTGGTCGCTTGATAGGAGGCGAGAGGGAAAAAGTAATTAAAAGACAACATAGTTATTAATGTAAAAAAAAGAAAAATACAAATAAAAAAGTAAAGTCAGTGACCTCATTAAAAATTAACCAGAAAAATTATTGGAGAATAGATTTGCAAGAAAAGAAAAAATATTGTTGAATATATTGAGAAAAAAAAGAAACGTAATAATATGACAAGTATTAATGATTTATTTTAAAATTGTTTTGTATTTTTTGTTTAAATAATATGTATAGATATTTTAATTACGCATTTAACTAGATATTTTGTTAAAAAAAAAATAGAGCTCGTTTTTATTTGAAAAATAATGCTGAAAGTTTAATAATGACTCATTTCTTAAGTAATATGATTTATTAAATATTTGAAAACTAAAAACAACTTAAAATATTATAGAAATTTTAAATTTGGCAACATTGCATTCAATATTCTAGTTGCAAACCATATTATAGGAATCCTTAATCATAACTAAATAAATTTATTTATAGTTGAATTTTCAACCTTAAATTTGACACCACTACTTCATTTATCCTAGACACAAACCAAAGGAAATATTTTTTATTCAATTTCTAAGATTAATACTAAATGTCTTTGATTTTAAATTGAAAACTTTTTATGCTCCTCTAAAAATTATCAAAATCGTCTAGCAATTTATCTTAAATTGAAATTTGGCAACGTAGCAATAATCATAATTGACAAAAATCACAGCTAATGGTTCCTTAAGGAGTTAACTGATACAAATTTTAAAGAATTTTGTATCAGTTCTGGAACTACTTCTAGAACTGATTCTATGTCAGTCATGCCTTCCATAGAGCATCCGTGGAACTGGTTACGGAACCAGTTCCATGGAATTGGTTGCAGTGGAACCAGTTGCAAAATTGGTGTGACCGGAACTCGGTCCACGGATCTTATATTTCACTTATAACTGACGGAAAATGAGCTCTAGAACTGGTTCCAGAACTGATTCTAGGGCAACCGGTTCCACTTTGGGGGCTATATAAGCGTTTTCTTTTGGATCAATTTCAAACATAAATCAACGGTGTTAGAATTGGCAGAAGAAGGGACTACAAAGGAAAATTAGCTATTCTGCAACCGATTCTTTGGACCATAAAATTTTCCAAAGATAATAAATATACAAATATACGGACATCGCTACATTGGCCCGAAAAATAATTCTGAGTTGATCGGTATAATAAAAGGCGTGTCTAGGTTCACATAATTTAAACTTGAAATTTGTCAACATAGCACCAATTATTCTGGACGCAAATCACACACAATATCTGCCTAAAATATTCTTTGAAGCAATATATTAAAATTTTTGTTTTAAATGAACATGAAATTTTCAGATTTCAATTAAAAAAGGCAATAATTTTTCAAAATAAAATTTAGCAACACAGGATTAACTAATCTAGGATTCAAATCAATCCAAATAATTTAGATATAATTAATTAGATTTATTAAAGTATTAAATCATATTTAAATTTATATTTTATAGCTGTTTTCTAAATTTTTTTTTTTTGTAAAAATAACCTGGTATTTATTTTATAATGAAATTTGGCAACATATCATCAATTATCCTAGACAAATAAATGCATGTTAAATACTAATTCTCATAAAGGAATTTATCTTATATAATAAAAATCATTAAACAGTTTCTTATATTTCATAAATCTTTCAAATTTGATCTTGAAAGCAATCATTAATTGACCTACAAAAAAAAACCATATTCAATTCTACAAAGAGTTCTAAGATAAAAAACAATATATTTTTGTTGAAATTTTTTTAATTGACGAAATTTGTTTCTTATTTTAACTTTGTTAAGAATATTTTTGTTTACATTCATAACTGTTATTCAATTAAAACTTAGATTTCAATATCAATATACTCTTGATAGTAAAATTAAATACAAACCAATTACAATACAATAAATATCAAATATTTTTATGACTGAAAAAAATAGTATGATGCAATTCTAAAGATTTATTACCACTAGCAAAAGCTGTAATTGAAATAAAAAAAACAGGCGAAAACCGAAAGACTCCAGCGAAACAAAATATAAAAATAATAATTCAATAAAAGATAATTTATAAAGGCCAAACAAAAATTAAATTAAACAAAAAGAGAAAAGAGATAAAACTTTGGTAATATCAAAAAAAAGAAATTCTCTTATTGAAAAGAAGTTTTTTTATAAATATATTGTTTGTTATAAATATATTTTTTTTGGAATATTAGTCATGGTTTTATGTTTAATTTTTTTTTTTGTAAAGGGGAATTTTCATCATCATTTGGTAATAATGAAGAGGAGGATTAACAAAAAAATATATTTAACAAAAGACTATGACGTTGTTATGTCGTTTAAACAAAAAAAAAAGGCCTACATAAAAACAATCGATGACGTCTAGACTAAAAACATTTCGTCAGATAATTTTTTATTCATTAGAAATTAAAAAAAAAGCTTACGCCTAAAAAAATATTAACAATAAATACTTTGATAATGTCATATGAAAAACGACATAAAAAAGATGTCATAAAAAATACGTCAAAAGATTCTAAGATTAGAAGGTAGTTTTTGAATTTTAAGTACGGCCAATATTTGAGTTGAAAAATTTAATTTGAATGTGACAAGTTTTATCATCTACAAAATTGGCAACTTAACAATAATTATCCAAGAAATTATTTACAGCAAATAATGCAGTTAATATCAAAGACTTAAACCAAATTTAATAGTTATTTTTACAGTTATACTCGTGTACTTAAACTTGAGCATAACTTCTACTATAAATTAGCAATACGTCAAGCAAGTTAGACAACTAGAAATTTGGCAACTTAGTAGTGCTGGTGAAAATATGAGTAGTGGGTATCGAGTATTTGTGTTTAATTTGGCAACTCGATACTTAAAACTGCTACTTGATATTTTCAGAGTTGCATTTTGGACCGAAAAAAGATATAGAAATGTGACTCCGCTAAAATATTTACCACAAAAAAGTGACTCCGCTAAAAAACTACAACTTCGCTTAAAGAAAAATCAAAAGTATATATGGTATAATATTTAAAAGTATATGATAAAAAACTATGAATAGTTGGTAACAAGTTCAAAAATATTATTATAAATCTAAATATTGAATCAACGTAAACATTTCCAAAGAATTTCATTAAAAACTTTTTAAACTTTTCAAATTTTTAAAACAGTTAAAAGTATCGAGTAGTATCGAGTATCCAAATTAAAAATTTCGAGTAGTAACGAGTATACGAATTTACCAGCACTACAACATAGCAGTACCCTAGACACAAACCATATGAAATACTGTCTTTTACAATAGCGGAACCTCTTTGTTTTGAAAAGAAAAATTAATTTTTAAACATTTTTGTACTCTGTAACTCATTACAATAATGGCGCCCAACATGGAAGTTAAATTTGTTGAAATATCCAATCTACGATATTTGCTCGTATATACATAAAGGTGACAATGATTATTCTACTTTGAAGTTTCGCTGATACCCGGGAGGAATATTGCACCAGTTGGTCTACAGCTGATAGAGAAAAAATTGAGGTGAAATTTTTGAAAAAATTGCAAAGAATTGTTTTTAACTTATGTCTTGCGAAACATTGTTTCTAATAAAATTTTGTATGTTGAACAAAAATATGAAAACATTTTTGAAATCGCACGAGTTTTTGGAGATATGTATTGTGATTTTGTTGTTAAATTTGATTGAATTTAAGAAAAAAAAATCTCGATTTTTTACAAAAATTTTCAAGTTATCTCGAAAACGTGGATCGCATTTTATTCGGAGATATGCCAAATTTGGCACTATTATCAATAACACTGTACAATATAATCAAATTTTTATCCAAACTAACAAGGTTTTGACAACTGATTCTCGCAGAGGAGACAAAAAAAATATACGTGTGGGATTAAAGTTTCCCCGCTTTTGCAAATGTTTATTGTGAATCGGCATAGGAAACCATGTGAATCTTCCATTTTAGGTATAGGATGTGTTCAGTGAACTTGTGTAAAACACTACGAGGAATATTTTTGTGGAACATTTTAACCCCCTAATTCTTCAATTAAAGGGACTTTATTGACACCTTTTTAAAAAGCGACAAAACAGACCCGAAAGTACCCAGCAGAAATTCGGAAGCGGTAAAAATGATTAGTGCTTCTTTTCTGCTTCGTTTACTGCTTCTGAGGATTTATAGCTTGCATTAGTGTGTTAAAAAAGGCAACCGAGTTTTGTTTACCACACTTTATCGCTCTAACAAAGCACCAAAGAATGACAATGATAACCGAATTTACTAGCTAAAAGCTGTGATTTCATGCCATTATTTGGAGCTATGATAGAAGCGCATATCGGATATCGAAACAAGTGCTTTCACGCGAGCTATCTCGAACAAAAATCATGCCTTATATCAGCAATATTGCAAGGCGCTACACTATTTTCTTTCCCTGACGAACCTGCTTCCAAGCAAGCAGTATTTTTTGCTGGGTAGAAGAGTCAGATGGTTAATATTATTCGCAAAAATATTTGTCATGAAATTCTACTATAAGACTTTGAAGACAGCAAAGTTGAAAATGTAACTTCAATGCCAGAAATAAGTCAAAACTTAAAATGTGTTTAAGGGTTAATTTCTTACTTATTCAGAATTAGCGCTCAAATATCCCACAAACCTGGACTTTAGGGGAAACCTATGTGAATCTTCCATTTTAGGTATAGGATGTGTTCAGCGAACGCGTGTAAAACACTACGAGGAATATTTTTGTGGAACATTTTAATATAATACCATTAATTTAAATTTTACTGTCAGAATTAAGTTTATTGAAATTTACTTGGATTTTTACTTGAAATTTGACAACATAGTAAAGTTAATTTACAAGTCGACTTCGTACATTAGTTTTCCACATTTTTTTTAATTAGAAATTATAAAAAAATCATTTAAAATTTGAAAATTTTTTATATAATATAGATTTTTATGACTGTTTAAAATTTGTTTTTGTTTATTAATATTTCTCGAAATATAACCTTAATTTAAAACGATTTCTGTATAACGAAATAAATACTAATACAAAATACTGAAACTTTATCACAAATTTATGGTAATTCTTATTAATGACAAATTAAATGTTTATTAAAAAGTTTTAGCATAAATTTTTAGTGTTAAAAAAAACACCGACAAAACCAGTTAAAAACCGGTCAAGAAATTGTTTCAACAATTATTATTTGTTTAACAAAACTTAAAAAAGAGGCTTGAATAGGGTAGATCTAAATTAAATTTAAAAGAAATTTTAAAAAATATTTTATTAAAATCAATTAACAACTGTTAAAAGTAAAAGACCTTGGGTACATACTTGAATGTTTAAATAAATTTGCAAATAAAATTAATAAAAAAAAATCTAGTTTATTTTAAGCGACAGTATCAGCAGTTGAACCTTCAATTCCAAAAACAATAATGTTTTATTTTTAGGTAAAAATATAAAATTTTCCATTCTATTCATTTGTTTGTTTAATGCTGTTAAAATATTGTTAACATATGCATTTTAATCTTTTTAATTTCTTTAAACTCGTTTTTCCTACTTTCTTTACAATTAATTGAACATAAAATTAAAGTTTTTGCAAAATAAAAACATGTGTTGTAAACAAGAAAAAATATTTTTATTTATATTTAAAAAATAATAATAATATTGTAAACAAGGTGTTTTTAAAGTGGTTTATTAATGACGTTTTGTTTTTTATACGTATTATTTTTAGAAAAATATTACTAGAGTGGTAAACAAAATAATATTAACCCATTTTGAAATACTCAAGAGTGATAATTGGCAAATTAGTACAGGTGGCAAATACAGAAAATTATTTACTCAAAACTGCAGATAAAACAAAATTTAAGAGATAAATGGGACTTTGGTATGATAATCCATACATGGCGCACAATGTGGGACCTACACAATTCAATATCATTATATGCCAAGAGTGACTAAAACTGGCGGCCAACAAAAAGACTGAATATTTGAATGGAAGAGTCTATGTTGCCATGTCCCATTAATGCACATTACAAAAAATTGCGTCTAATATAAGGGCTTGAATATTGTGATTGCTTACATGGCAAAAAATTAAAATTTTCTTTAAAATGTTTCTCCTCTTTTCTTTATAAAATTTGGAACCAAATTTGGAACCTGAAAAGTATTTCGGTGAGTTTAAATGTGATCTATTTTTCTAACCTATAAAAAAATGTATGTATATTACAAAAATGGCGCCCAACATGGATGCTTGAATATTGTAATTGATTACAGATATGGTAAAAAATAAATATTTCTATTCAAATGTTTAGTCACTTTTTCTTTTATTATTAAGATATCGTAATCTGAATACTATTTCGATTAAACTATGTTATAACAAACATACAGGCCAATGTGAAGCCTGCATATATCAATTAATTTTAGCCCAAATTTCTAATTAATGTACATTACAAATATCGTGCCTAAGGTGCAGTCTGAATATGTCAACCGAACTAGAGTTTGCTGTTCGGTTTTAATCGAAACCGAAACCGCGGTTTTTCAAGCCTCAAAACCGACAAAAATAAGTCAGTTTTTAATAAATACTTAAAACAATTAATTAATTGAATTACATATTTTGAGGCTTGGATTTTATTTATTTAATTATTTATAATTTATAACGGTTTCCGCATTTTTTTCCCCGGCAATGGCATTATTTCCTTTATTCGACTGAGAAATTCAATCGAATTTTATTAAATATCTTGAATGTAGGTATTAACCCGCAAAATAACCGAAACCGCGGTTTTAAAATTTTTCGGTTTTTAGCAAACTCTAAACCGAACGATATTTTCCTAGGAATTTTAAGCTTTTACATAAAATTTATTATAAAACGGGCTTCCAAAAAATTTTTTATAGAATGGGTTAACACTATTTTAAATATATAATTACTACTATAAATATTTTAATTACATCTATAAATTTTTTAACATCTGGTTAATATTGACTTATAAAAAATAAACTATACACTAATAGAAAAAAATCTGTTAAACTTTTTAGTTAGAACTACGAAAAACTAGTTAAAAATGTCCTTGTCGAAAAAACTGCTGGAATTGGCAGATTTATATAAGTATAATAGGCGCCCAATATGGGGGCATTAATATTATTAAATTTACAAAAATTTAATCATACTTGAGTTAAATTTTAGTAAACAGAAAACAATTTAACCTGCTAAATTCAGCAAAAAATTTTGCTAAATAATTAGTAAACTAAAAAATCACGAAACATGTCAAATTTTCAATATTTTTTTTTTGATTTTTTTAATGCTAATAAAAGTCTAGCTTCCTGAGCAGCTGTGTACTATTTTTTTTTAACAAATATTTCTGTTGATTTTAGCAGAGCAGACTGCTATTTGTATTCAACTAAAGTTAACTTAAATATAACAAAAACATCTGTAAATAAACAGTTTGTTTTTGCTATTTTTAGTTTACTAATATTAAGCAAAATTTTCTGCAGATTTTACAATGTAATTTGTCACTTTCAATTAATCAGAAGTTAAATCAAATGTAACTAGAAATTTGTAAATTTAATAGTTTTATTTTTGCTGTTCATACTCGTATCGCTAGTATTTAGCAAAAGAATCTGCTAGTTTCAGCTGTTTTTTCTGCAAGGTAATTTTTTTTACTAATTTTTAGCAGCTATTTCTGCTATTATTACAGGTTTATATCAATTAAAAATAATACTGAAATAAAAAAAAAATTAATATGTTAAAATAAAAATTATTTCAGTTTAACAACAACAACCTTATTATACAAAATAATATAATATCTATACATTTATGACCTATTTTAAGCAACAACTTGTTGTTGCCGAGTAAGTAAAATAATTTATTTAAATTACTACGTAATAGAATACATTCATAGAATTATAAGTTTTTTTTTGCCAGTAAACTATATAAACAAATGATAATCAATTATGAATTTATTATAGTAATTTTGTTATTTTTATGCAAGTAGGTTGCATAGACAATAATAATTGTAATGTAAAAAAGAAATGTTAGATAATTGTTTTAAAAATTACTAGAAATAAATTAAGAATGACAGACATGAAATGTAAAAAAGAACTTTGTGGTAATCTAATTACAATATTGCAATATAATGCAATATAAATTGTAAAGAAAGTTTATTGGGGATAATTAAAAAACTAGGGAGCTTCTTTGGCAAATAAATTAGCTTTTAGAAATCAATCAATCGGGGGTGTTCTGGAACATGATCGTCATAAAATCGTTCGATTTCACACAAAATCGCAAGATGTTATGTGGATTTATTTTTTAGAACACCCCCGAGTATTTTAACAAAGTTTAGTAAATCAAGATTTGAAGTAAAAACACTATTTTTTTAATACAAAAATTTTAAATTAAAATAAAATTAGTTATTATTTTTTTATATTTTTTATAAAACATTTAAAATGTTTTTAAATTAAATCTCTGTTTGAGAAATTAAAAGGCACTACATATTGGGTAAGGTGTGTCATGGCTAATTCATGCTACGTATGTTGCCAAATTTCAAGTGAATGCAAATTGTTTGAGTCAATACATACATACATATATAATTTCCTTCATAAAATAGAAATCCAAAAATAACAAGTTGCTCAATTTAGGCCAATTCCTTAAGGTCTTTATTAAAGAACCGATAAGAAATTTTTTAGTGGTTTGTGACTTTGTTAATTAAGCTACGTTGCCAAATTTCAAGTTCAAATTAATTTTTAATACATTTTTGATAATTTTTTAAATAGAAATGACACAAACCATAAAAAATAATTTTGCAATATTTATATTGTAAGAATTTATAAAAACTACTAGAAGTTTTACTGGAAGTTTCAATAAATTTTCACAATAAAAACATTGTAAAATTATTTTTTATGGTTTGTGTCATGGATAATTCAAACTGTGTTGCCATACTTGAAAATAAAACAAACTTGAATATTAAGGATAAGCTTCGGTGAGCAATTGATGTGCTTCAGTTGCACTTTTTTTCAAATCTAAGAAGTAAAGCAAAACTTGCTTTGTTGGCACAAAATTCGATATTTTCGAAGCAAAAAAAAACTTTGATGTTTTCAATGACTAAGTAGTGAGAATAAATGACAGATGTTTACCCTTCAAATTGCCACATATGTTATTAAAGACACAAACCATATGCAAACGATTCGCCATCTGCTGTGAACCCCGCATTTTTGAGTTATACCCAATAACTAGATTTTAGTAGTTTTAACTAAAATTTTACAGACTTTATTTTATAGCCGTTTAAAGTTTTAATTTTTTTTTCTTTGCCAAAACTGTATGAAATAAGACGCAAAAAACAGTATATAAATGCTTCTGAACTTAATTCTGTTTTCGGAAATTTAACTACGATTTCTTTTGTAGAATATTTTAACCCTGTATCTGCCATTTTATGAGTCATTTAAAGAGACGTTTTAAGGGTTAAAATGTTCTGCGAATATATTCGACTGCAAATTTTACTAGGGGTTTCGAAAATGAAAAATTCATTCGCAGGTGCTATAATGCAATAATTCCACTGATTGAATTCTACGTGAAACATTTTAAAATATGCTATAATATTTTCTATTTGTATATTGTGAATGTTATTTTCATAATTGTGATTTGGTTGTCCACTATTGTGAATTTCCTTTTTAACCGATTAGTTTTTTATAGTTTTATTTGTGATTATAAAATATTTTATATATTCCTGTAAAATATTCCGGCTATATGTTGGGCGCCATTTTTGTAGTAATTGAAGAAAAAGATAGAATTTCTACTAATATATTAATTTACAGTCAGCCCCATGTTGGGCGCCAGATTTTTTAAAGTCGAAATTCTACTCCTTTCATGTGAATAAAAGTTCAAAGCAGTTAAAACAATTTAAATTCTTATAATTTCACAAAATATTCATGCCACTCGTTTTCTTTAATCTACCGCTCAAAATCAAGCATGCTTAAACATGAAATTTGATTTGTTTTTGTGTTAGTTTTTTTAAACTTTATTTCGTATATTGCATTTATTTGGTTGTACGGGTTGTTTGGTCATTTTTGTGTTGTATTTCATTTTATTTTTTATGTTGGTTATATCTTGCGGTTGGGTGATTTTTCTTTTTGTATAAATTTCATCATTTATATTTAATTATTACTCATTATGTTTTAAGTTAAAATTTTATCACGTTTTATTATGCTTTTTTCTTTGTTTTGATTCTGTGAAATGTTGCGGTTTTAAAAATGGAATTGAAATATAAATGTGGACGGAAATGTTAAATTTTTAAAAAGTATGTACAAAATGTTTAATAAAATAACATATTTTAGATATGTTTAATAAATTTTAAAATAATTTATTAAAATTAAGCATATAATAAGGAAAACGTTTGCAAAATCTATGCAAAAAAGTTAAAAAAAAATTAAATAAAATAGTTCTTTCTGCCACTTTTCGAATTTACATATTTTTATATACATATTTTTGTTAATTTAAGAAATTAAATATTTTAAAATTTTTTTATTAATTTATCACAATCAGGATTTGCAAAAAAAAAACAAAGGAAAAATATTACAAAAATTCTGTCAAAATATTTGAAATAAGTGAAACATTTCTTTCTCTTTTAAAAAATGTATTTCTTTTTTAAAAAATGTTTTTTTTACTTAAAAAGCGTTTTTCACATTTATTTCATATTTTAAACTTCTGTTTAATTACACTCATTAATTTTTGCTTTTATTGTCAAAATATTTTTGCAAGCCAAAAGTTAATGAACTTTTTTTTTTGTTTAATAAACTTTTTAATTTTATTGTTGTTTTTTGTAATAAATAACCAAAAATAAAAATTGTATCAACGACCAGTAGCTGTGAAAAAATATTCATAGATTGTTTTATAAATTGGTTTTATTTTACTGTTTCTTTTCTTTGGATTTCGATTGGTTTTCTGTTCAAGCGGATACTTCCGCGTTTTTTTGTATAAACCCAAAAATATATTAAAAAAAATACACAAAAATTAAATTTCATAAAGGAAGTCATGTAACTGAACTTTGGTTTTTGCTATGGGGCAAGCAAAAAGAATAATAAATACAAAAAAAAAATAACCGTGAAAATTTTAATTATGCAATAAATTAAAATTAATTGAAGGATTTTTTCTTAGCAAAAGAAGTACTGAATGGGGTTTAAAATGGAGCTTAACATAGTTCGAATTTACTTAAACTTTCAAAACGAAATTTATTTCGGCTTGGACGCCGTAAATTTGTATAGAAAGCAACGGCCTGGGCGCCATTAAGTGGAAAGAAAATTATCAAAATTCTGGATTTAAAATTATTGAAAGACACATGATTTAATTTAGTAGTTCCTTAAGGTTTTAAATGAGCTAAAAGCTAATTACGATGCTTTTCATTCATAGTTGTTCTCTTTTTAAATCTAAGAAAATTTTTAATCTGCTTGGGCGCCAAATACATTTTTAATATATTTTTACTACTTAAAAACGAGGTAAAACCAAACTTTACTCAACGTTTCTAAACGAATTTTTTAAAGTATGCCCTTGACTGCCGCCATTTAAAATGTTAAAAATATTAAAGTGTAATTCATAATCGGATTATAAAGTTGAAAGAGGTTTAAAATACAAATTTTTCATATAAAATTTGTTCCATAAACCTCCTATAACTTTATAAAGTGTTTATGAATTAAAGGGTAAAAATTTAGGAATTCATATACCTAATTTAAAATTTAAATAAACTCGCCAAGATACAGGTTTTTAAACATAATTTTAGAATTGAGAAATAAGTGCTCAGTTGTATCCTTAAACTGTCCCTGCCTGGGCACCACTAGAGTAACGGAAACAGGGAAACAAGCCGATCAAAATAATCGGCGGCGGCGGCGCAAGCAAAAAATCGGCGGCGGCGGCGGCGATTAAGGTTGAGCCGGATAAAAATCGGCGGCGGCGGCGCAACCAAATAATCGGCGGCGGCGGCGGCTTGATCGGCTTGATAGAACATTATACACGTATTTTAAAGATGTTTAAGGTTTTTTCCAAAATATAGCAGTAGTAAATTGTGCAAAAAATTTGGAATTATCAAATAAAAAATAATTTTAAGTTAAATTCATCGATAAAAATTACAAATTTTTAGTTTTTGAACGGAGCTAGAAGGAGAGATAGTTGGGCATTCCAAATATATACATATGTTTATATATTCAACAAAATTGTGTGGAAATATTTTCAAATAAAACTGATTTTCTTAATTTTTTCTTATTTTGTTTAATTTTGACGGCTTTTAATTGCAATATTTTGTTTAAAAAAAAAACTAATTTTTATCTAATTTATTCTTTATTCAGGGCAAAATGAAGTTTTATTTTAATCGCTTTAAAATTGTCAAAGTTATAAATTTTTTTATAAACATGGAATCTCTGCATTTATTAGAAAATTGAAATTATTAACCTTAATGATTGTGCAAACAAGAACCTCGAGTTGCTGAAATTAAATGTTTAGAAAAATTACGATAACTTTTTCAATTTTCAATTAATTTAAATAAAAGAATCTGATTTTACTAAGAACTAAACCCACTTTCAGAATGAATTACAATAGTAAAGAATTGTTTAATACTGTAAAAAAGCCGTCAAAGTATACAAATTAAAAAAAATTAATTTTAATATTTAAAAAAAAAAAAACTGTCAACATATTTCAGTTACAAATAAATAATTATATATATATTTGGAAAGCTAAATTTTTTGTCTTTCCAAAAACGTTACAATATTCAAAATCGGTTGAAAAATTGCTGAATTTCATATTGTTAAGTGCTTGAAGTCGCTCAAAAACAGAGTTTTGACACTTTTTAATTAGAGTGGTTTTGTAAAATCACACAAAATTCAAAATGTCGGAAATTGACTGTTTCAACAAATTTTAAAATAAATTTTAACATATTAATTTTTGCAACAAAATATTCCTTTTACTTTCACTAAGCTTTTCCAACACGAAATAAAACGAAGAAAATAATTCGGATGTGGATCACAGAACAGCAAAAAAATTCGGAATGTTTCACTTTAGAATTTTTTATGTGGATTCGGAACTTAGAAATAAACAAACTCTATTTTCACTCAAAATTAAATGTGTTTTTAGAATAAACTAGAAAAAAATATGGTTCGAAAAAAATTATGCTCGAAAAGATGTCAAAGTTGAAAAACTTAGAAGAAAAGTCAAAAAATTCAGATATTCACCCCTGTTCTTAATTAGAGTTGATTGTTAAATCACACGGAATTAAAAATTTCGAAAATTTGTTGTTTCTACCAAATTTTAATATTCATAGACTAATTTTAAAATAAATTATTATATAATAATTGTTGTTAAAAAATATATATTGGTTTCACTATCATCAAGCTTTTTCTACACGAAATAAAAAATAAAATGGATCACGGAACAGCAAAAAAATTCGGAATGTTTCACTTTATAATTTTTTTGTGGATGCGGAACTCAGAACAGCGTCGATTATTGTAAATATCTTCATCCGCAATGTCTTAAAAATGTGTCTTTTGATAATAATTTCAGGTGTACTGAAATTTCTGAAAAATGTGATGTGATCTACTTAACCAAACCTACGACCATAAATTCGAATGAATTAATTCTTTAATTCACTTTTGGACTTTTAATTAAAATTTACTAATATATCTTACGTTTATACCATTCCTTATGAATTCATTCACTGGCTTCATTCTTTTAATTTTCATGCATAGTGAATGAATTCTTTCATGAATTCATTCTTTTTATAATGATCTTTCACGTTTCATTCGGTTTGTAAAAGTTTAAAACAAATGTTGCGTTTTCAATTATTTTTATGGGTTGTGTATATGATATCAATATTAAATCCCTAAAATAAGCCACATTTTTATTTAATTTGTAATTATAAACTAAAGTGTTGTCAGAATCATTAGTATATTCATACCTTAAATCTTTTACTGATTGAATAAAATGACAATTTTGATAAGCCATTTTGTAAAAGATTAGAATTAATGAAAAAATTAATTATTTAAATTGATTGTAATTCTATAAGGAATGTATTCAACATAAGAATGCATTCTATTTAATATTAAAATTTGGAAATGAAACCTATGAATTAATTATAAAGGAATGTTTTGATAGAATGATATATATTCAATTTCTAAAGCTGAATTCGGTTTTGTGCGAATTAACCTAAAATTGAATTAATTCTTTCGAAGCTCTGCCTACAATCTACACTTGGTCATTTGAAAAGTATATATGTATATTGTTCATTTGGATTCTCTCCTCTATTGCATATCCAAATTTCAGCGAAATCTGTCGGAAGTTTTCAAGCAAAACTTCCAACTTAAGAAATATTTATGACAAAAATCCTTCTTAGCTCTGACTATAAAACTGGTTCTTTTGTTTTTTTTTTAACTAAAAAAAAATACTCTTGATGGTTCAGGAAATGATGAAGTAGAAAATTTGCTTTAAAAATGACATTTGCTTTTAATTTTTTTATTTTGGAAAATTGATACTTCCAGCCGAAATGAGCCGAAAAAAATCGGCGGCGGCGGCTGAGGCAAAAATGACCGGCGGCGGCGGCTGAAACGGCTTACGGCGGCTGGCTTGTTTCTCTGAACGGAAATTCAAAATGAAAGAATTTAAGGATCTAATTAATAACTTAAACATATGTGCCCATATCGAAGTTTAAAAATATAATAGGAAACTTTAAATTTAAAGCCGTAAATTTTTCCAAAAAGCCACGGCCTGGGCGCCATTACAAAATTCTATATATTACATTATTTAAATACACATGATTTAATTTGATAGTTCTCTAAGGTTTTAGATAAGCTTAAAGCAGGGTTTATATTATACCATAAGTCATAGGATCTGTCAAAAAAGTCAGTAAGATAGCCAAAATCCTATAGTGTAAACACATTTTGTCTGATACGTACAGAAAATCCGATTGAAATTTTGACAGGCAGATTGCTTTTGAAATAATTCGTAAAATTATGAGAATCCAATAGTAACAGCTATTTTCATCTGATTGCATTTGATGGTGTAAACAAATAAAGACTTTTTTTAGCAATCGCGTCATTTCGTAGGACTTTTAATTTGATTTGTCAGACGTAAAATCAGACAATGTAAACCCCGCTTAAACAATAATATAACGATATTATTGTTTAAATAATGAAAATCTTAAATAGCTGTTCGAAAGAAAGAAGAAGTCTTTTCAAGTCTAGACTTTTAAAATTCATATAGTATTTTATTGTTTATATCTATATTAATAACAAAAACAAACATGAAATTCAATGGAAAAATATTATCTTTTAAAGTCCGATTACTGATTGCTCAATCAGTTACTAACTGAAACTTGAACTGACACATTTATTGTTGTTTCTCATATAAAATTTAAATTTAAATGACGGCTACATTTTAATTGGATATTCAGTAATCGAACCTTAATTGTTTAAATTATTGCTATATAGGACAATTTTTTAAAACACATATTAACTACTTGTCATTATTAATCAATAGAGCAAGGAATTCCATGCAAATGCATGTTTTTTCTCGATAGTCCAAAACTAATATAGACTAAATATTTATCCGAATCATCAAATTTAGAACAAAATGGCATCGATTTTTAGTTGCATATTTTGACTTCAAATGCATATTTGGTACCTTTTTAATGCATATTTTGTGCTTTTTAATGCATATTTTGAATTTTTTTTTTTATGTTCAATATAAAAAATTTATACGTTTTCATATTTTATTCAATCAAAATATTTATTTTTGTTTTTTCTTTATTTTTAAAAGTAACTTTCTTAAAACACTTACTGACCTATGAAAAAGCTTTAAGTTCTGTGTCTCTATTTGCAAAATAACGAACTTACATATATTTTTATATTTTAAAAAGCGTTATTTTTGCAAACATATAGGTTTTTAGTGCATATTTTTAATTTTTTTAATGCATATTTTTCTTTTTTAGCCGCATTTTTTAGGCGCATATTTTCGATTTTTAAGTGCATGAAATTCCTTGCCCTATTAATCAATAATATAAATATTTATAAAAACATTTTTGCTATTTATTGTTTTGAATTCAAGCTTAAATAGTCAACAGAATGAGAAAAAGATAAGGTTTTGCAAATAACATAAATCGTATTTATAGTAAAGTGTATTTAATGTAGAGTGAGCATAAAGACAATGGACAAAATGTGCGAGGAAGTATTGAAAATTTTTATTTATACAATTTAGTAAAACAATCTAACAAAATCGAATGACATTAAGAATTTTGTTAAATAATATACGTGTTTTAAAAGTTCATATTGTAAATGATATTTTATGATTGTGAATATTTTCATTATTGTGATTTGTTATTGTGAAAATTAAATTTTTTTATTGTGACTGATTTTTTTTTATTACTGTCCGTTTTCTATTGTGAATTTTAATTTCAATACCGCTAACAGTTAAGTTTAATTATATCTATTTCATAGTGTTAATAAATTCAATAAGTAAAATGTGATCTTTATTTTGAAGAGTATTAACTATAATTGTGAATGATTTGCCAAAAGTAAAAAAACATTATTTCCCACATTGATTTTGATTTTCATATTATTATAGTAGGTAAAGTATTTTAAAAAATATTCGATATTGTGAATTTTACATAAATTATTGTGAATGTTATTTGAATTAGTGCTACACACAGAGAAAAAATACGCCATTTTCCAACTGAAATTCGGTTACATCTACTAAAATAGGTTGGTGCATCTGAATATTGGCTATCACAACAAAATTTGGTTTATACAACCGAAATTTAGTTGCAATACCTAAAATATTTAGGAATCACATTCCAATATGGTTTCACGAACCGAATTTATTGGTTGTAGCAACTAAAATAGGCTTAGCAATTTTTTTTTCCTGTATGTAACAGTGCAATAATTTCACTGATAAATTATCCGTCAAACTTTCGTAAATTGCTGTGATATTTTTTGACTGTATATTGTGAATGTTATTTTCATTATTGTGATTTGTTTGTTCACTACTGTGAACAAACATTTTATTTGTGATTATTAGTGAATTTATTAAATGAAATGTAATTCCTAACTTAAAGTTTTAAAACTCATCTAATTTATTGTAAATTTTTAATCAGTACAATGAACATTCTATAAATGTCACCTACAGGTAAATATTTTTACAAAAAAAAAAAGAAAACACATATGAAATATATAATGCACTTTTAATTTACAAGGATCAACATTCTCAGTAATTCACAATAGTAACGAGACTAATCACAATAGTAAAACCAATTACAATATAAGTATTAAAATGTTATAATAGTTTTATATAATGTTGGAAAATTATAAATTTCATATCGTTTCATTCCCTATACCACAATATCATTCACAATGAACGGCATTTTACAGAAATAATAAAAAAAGTATAACAAAAAATCAAGGTTGGCAACCGAAACGAATAACGGTATTGGTATCGATTTTTTATTTGTTTAGGTATTGGTATCGGTAACGGTATTTCATTTGTATCGGTATTGGTATTACCGATACCGAAACATCAATACAGATACTTACCGGTATTATTGAAAATTGTGTTTTCACAATAAATTATGCATTGTTGTAAAAAAAACACAACGTTGATAAATCATATTAAAAAAATAATAGCAATACGATATTTTATTAAAAACACAGATAGAATTTAATTAATTTAAAATTTTACATATTTTGTATGAAAAAATTTATATTTTTTTGTAAATATCGTAAAACAAATTATTTTATTTGAAACCGATTCAATACCGGTACGACATCGGTATTAAGGGAAACGGTTTTTGAATACCGGTATTTTTTTTTTAAATTAAGAGTTTCGGTATTGGTATCGGTTATCAATCTTAAAGGGTTTCGAAACGGATAACGGTATTATAAAGGTATCGGTTGCGAACCTTGCAAAAAATATATAAAATAGTAAAAAAAAAATTGTTTACATTAAAAAAAAATTTTTTTCACAGTAGATGTAAGAATAATCGGATTTACAACTTATAGTTTTTGAATTGGGAATTATAATTTCTTAAAAGAACTAACAATAAGAAATAATACAATTCACAATAGAGAGTAGATGATAAATCGCAATTATGAATATATCCACAACTAAAGCCCAGTATTTTGTTCGTACTTTCGCGAAAAAGGTTGTAAAGGAAATGATGAAAAGAGATCAAAAAATTCCATCATCTAGATTTTTTTTTAATTTTTTATATTCTGTCGTTTAACTTTTTACCACACACTGTTTAGTATTTATTTACTTATTGATTAAGTGTTTAAAATTTTCCATATGCCACCAAAAAAATTATAAAAATCTGACACAATCATTAAATAATATACTAATATATTGAGCAAAAATATTAATATTTCAATTAAAATAACTATTCTTTGAAAATAAAATATTGATTGAATAAAAATATTATTAAAACAATACTTATGTAAATATTTACTAAACTAAGTAATTAATATATTTATTTTTAATTAAACATTGGTTAACAATTTCATTAGAACTTAAATTAGGTAGGTAGGTTTTTCATAATTAGTTTATAAGTTTAGAAGGTTATTATTTTAAAACAACAATATAATAATAACTATTCTTGAAATTTAACCAAACAATGTTAATAATTTCCGCCCTGTATTTTGCTTTCTATAAAAAAAATAAAGTTTAAATACCAGAAAATAAATTATTAAGCACACAATATTAACACTTTATTAACAAAAAGGTCAAAATCGTATGAATTTTAAACTAATATCCTATGACTAAATATACAAAAGACCGTTTTATAAAGTTTATTTTTTATTAAATTATTAATAGGGTAGAGAAGCGAGCCATATTATTCAAAATGAGGCTAAAAGCATGTTTTTTTATTTTTAAAATACTTAAAAATGTAATGAATGACTGACTGAGTATGCATAAAGTAAGTTTATTAAGTTAGCACTTATTTATAAAAGAAATTTTTTTAATCGAAAACTAAATACTAAAGAAAATTTAGAGATAAAGCCGAAAATTATTAATAATATAATTTTCTTTAAATATAAATTTTGCAATTAAAAATTGGCATGGTGACTGGGCAGAGAGCGATAATTATGCAAAACAAATTTAAAATTTCCTTTAGGTTTAAGATTACATAGTGGATGGCGCCCAATCATAGACTTTTGTTAATAAAACAATTACTTCATTAAAAAAACATAGCGCCCGAGCAGATACTATTAATTTAGCAAATAGAAAAAAATCATTATCGTTGTAGTGTATTACAAGATTTTAAAGTAATAGAAATCGAAATTTAAGATGCATAAGTTAGCAATCAGAGGGCAAATTCTCTAACTTTTTAACGTTTAAAGGGTGCAATAACCCTAGGAACAACTTTTAATAAAAATGAATTCCTACCTATTACATGATGTGTTATGTTGTTAGTGTATTTTATGGCTATAATATCCCAATATTACATGTCCAACCATATATAAAATTGTTGTACTATAAATAGTAAATTTACAACAAAGCCATTTAATCATTTGAATACCAAAACATATTTAAAAAAACGGCATGCCTAACAACCACAGTTGACGTAGAGGAGGAAGAAGACGACACCCATGACGACGTCTGACTGACTTAATATTTAAACCAAAAAAAAAAAAAAAAAAAAAAAAAAAAAAAAAAAAACAGACATGAATGTTTATGCACAATATAATATGTAATTAAATAAAGCGAAGGAAACCTACTTTTTCGTCAGCAAATTTACATTCCTACTAGTACATTGGTACGAACCTTTAGCCAGTAAAAACAGTCAAAATACAAGTAGTATGAACGAATTTACGAAATTACTTGAAAATTAAAATGATTAAAATTATATTTGAAGGTTTTTATATTTAAAATTTTGCTAGTAAAGATGCCTAAAATGTTATGGAAATATTTCGTAAAACAGGATTATTAAGTTTTATGTAATCGTTGTTAAATAATCTGTAAATCTCCAGACAATTTCTGGTAATATAATATTAATATTGTTAATTATATTTCAAGAAAAACTGCATAATAATTACAACGAGATATTATAACAGATTTGTTGAATATTGTAAATATTTTTTTTTGTTTATTTTTTTATATTATTTTTTACATTTAAATAATAAAAACTGATTTGTAATAAATAAAGCGCCTGAGCAGGGACTGATAATTGGACAATTTTTAATTAGTTTACATTTTATTTTTTATTTAAATTCTTATAATAAAGACTTATAATTTCTCATAAGAATGAAGTCCAATACATCTTCATTTTGATAGCTTTATGGAATTTAATGCTCGATATATTTACTGTTAGTTTAATATTTATTAAATTTAGTGCCTTAACAGGGACTGTTTAAAATTTAGATAATTTTGAATATCAATATATCTGAATTTTTATGTAATTCAAAGTTTTAGAAGTTTAGAAATGGAGGACAATATTATAGTATTAAATCAATGGCGCCCAATAATTTTCAATACCGATCTGTTAGAACTTTCATGAAATTCAGGATTTTTCAGGCCTAGAATTAAATATGGCGCCCAATAATTTCCAATACCGATCTATAGGCACAATCATGAATTCAATGGTTTCCAGGTCTTGAAATCGACGACAATTTCATGATAGTAAAAATATGGCACCAAATAATTTTAATTTTTTTATTTCCACATTCATGAGGTACAAAAATGGCGCCAAATAGTTTTTAATATTGATCTAACTGCGTTTAAATAATCTTGAATTTCAAAAGGTACCAAAATGATAAACAAATCTGGAATCTTCAAGAGGTACTAATCGTGGAAAACGGTACTAACATCTTAAAGAAATATCCAATTTTCAAAAGGTAATCGTGGAATTAAAAAGGTAGCAAAATGTTACAATAAATCTTAAATTGTCGGAAGGTACCAATTATGAAATTAAAAAACAAAAAAGTTTCTAAAATGTCAAACAAATCTGAATTTGTCGTAAGGTATCAATCGTGAAATTAAAAAGATTATAAAATTGTAAACAAATCTCGAATTGTTAAAAGGTACCAATCTTCGATTACGAAAGGTACCAAACTCGAAACAAACCTAGAATCGTCAAAAGGTACCAATGGTGGAATTGAAAAGATACGAATACCGAAAAAAAACCTAAAATCGTCAAAAGGAACCAACGGTGGAATTAAAAAAGTGTTTTAAAAAGTGGGAAATTGTATACAAATCTGAAATTGTTAAAAAGGTACCAATGGCGGAATAAAAAAACCAAAATGTTAAACAAATCTAATTGCACCAATCGTTTTTTTTTTAAGATACAAAAATCTTGAACAAATCCGAAATTATAGAAAGGTGTCAATAGCACAATTTAAAAGTTATCAAAATCAAAACCTATCAAAATCAAAACCTATCAAAATCAAAAGGTACCAAAATCAGAAGTTACCTATGTAAATCATAAGATACCAAAATCAAGAGGTACCAAAATCAAAAGGTACCAAAATCAAAACGAAAGACATCAAAACGTACCAAAATCAAAAGGTAGAAAAAACAAAAGGTACCAAAATCAAAACGTACCACAATCAAAATGTACCAAAATCAAAAGGTACCAATATCAAAAGGTGCCAAAATAAAAAGGTACCAAAATCAAAAGTTACCAAAATCAAAAGGTCCAAAATCAAAAGGTTGGAAAATCAAAACGTACCAATATCAAAATGTACCAAAATCAAAACGTACCAAAGTCATAAGGTTCCAAAATCAAAAGGTACAGAAATAAAAACGTACCAAAATCAAAAGGAACCAAAACTAAAAGGTACCAAAATCAAAAGTTATCAAAGCCAAAAGGTACCGAAATAAAAGGTGTCAAAATCAAAAGGTGTCAAAATCAAAAGGTGTCAAAATCAAAAGGTGTCAAAATCAAAAGGTGTCAAAATCAAAAGGTGTCAAAATCAAAAGGAACCAAAATCAAAAGGTACCAACATCAAAAGTTACCAAAATCAAAAGAAAACAGCCATGGAATTTAAAAGTTAACAAAATCTGAAAGCATTAATATCAAAATGTACCAAAATCAAAAGATACTAACATTAAAAGTTACAAAAATCAAAAGGTAACAACCATGGAATTTAAAAAGTAACAAAATTAAAAAGCATTAACATCAAAAGGTACCAAAATCAAAAGATAACAACCGTGGAATTTAAAAGGTAACAAAATCAGAAGGAATGAACATCAAAAGGTGCCAGAATCGTGGATTTTGAAAGTCAAAAAAATTAAAGTATTAATATCAAAAGGTACCAAAATAGAAATTAAAATTAAAAATATACCAATCATGGATTTCCACAAGTAGGAAAATCTTATTTGAACAAGAAATTTAAAACGGTATCTAAAGTGGATTTCTAAAAGTACCAAAATCTTATTTGACTAAGAAATTTAAATATGTTACAATCGGGGGTTTCTAAAGGCACCAACATCTAAGCTGAACATTGTAAAAGGTACCAAACGTGGATTTCTAAATATACGAAACACCAACAACACTCACAGTACGGAAAAAAAATGTTTTTGCCTCTTCTTGTATTGACAAAGAAGAAGGGTAAAAATAAAATTTGTATTTACTTATACCAATGGTATGAAATACAAAAACAAAAAAATACTTTCATAATATTTATATTGTTGGCTGTGCTTTGCAGAAGACTTCGAAAACATATTTTATTGTTTGCTCCATTCCCATTTTGTTAATGTAGCAGACTACATTTAATGAGATTTTGATGCTTCAAATTGCATTGCACTACTGCTACCACTTTCTAAAGGAAACTGATGAAGGGGACCTCGAAAATCCCCGAAACGATCGTCTTTTCATTCCTGAAAGTGTAGAGGTTTTTGAAAGCAAAAACTCTATGAAGTATTTGTCAGGAGAGTATCCTGATGAAGAAAAATAGCAGTTTTTGAAAAAAGTACTTATTATGTAAATTAAGGAAATTGGCCTCGAACTGATTAATAAATTTCTAATTAATCAATTAAAAAGGTCGAAAAAACAATTTTTATTTTTTAAATAAAAATTAAAAACCAACACTTTGACGAAAATATTATTTGAAAAAAATTGACCAATTGTGGATCTATTAAAGTACAAAAATCTTAAAGAAAGCAGGATGTGAATAAGAAGGTAACAAACGTAGATTTCAAAAAGTACCAAAATCTGTATCGAATCAGGGTTTAAAAAAAAGCCCAATCGTGGATTTCTAAGAGCAAAATCTTATTCAGATAATTCCCCTCAAGTATAAAAATTTCGTATTAACTATGCCTTAAACATTTGCAACAAGCTATAAAAAGCAACATGCTGAACTAAAAAGAACACACACAAAACTTTGGGAATTTTCCATTAAAACGTCACATGTGGCTGAAGCGCTTTTATACACATTTTGTTGTGAATTCTTCTGTTTCGTATGAATTCGAGAATGATTTTTTTTTATGTTGTATTTTCTACATACAGGCCTTGTTTTGCTAACAACTAAGGACAACATATAGTATATGGAAACATCTACAGACAGCATAAAAACCAGCAACATATAAAAACCAGCGACAATATAATCATAAAACAAACCTACAACAAATGAGCCGCATAAACGTAAAAGGCAGCAGTTGGCGGGAAGACAGGCGGCAGGCAAGAGATGTATGCGAGTTACCACCATCGTATTGACCAAAAATGTAAAGAAGACCAGACCAGAGCAGGGCACTTTAGTTGTACTTAAAACAAGATTACACATTTAAAAAACCACATACCAACGAGTATGTTGAATATGTATAAATAATCAATGAATTACAGTACGTAACATAGAATAGAAAAAAAATTAAATGAGTCGAAAGAATTTTTAAACATAAAATATGCAAAAAGAAAAAAAAATATTCCACTTCTAATAATAACACAACAAAAAAAAAAAAAAAACCAAGGTACACTTAGCAAAACAAATTGGTAACAGTAACAAAATTTTTTGTTCTGAATTCAGTAAACAGTACCAATTGTGGATTTCAAAAGTTAACAAATTCTGAAGTGAATGGGAATTTGCTTAAATATACAAAGGCGGACTTCTGAAAAGTACCAATCAGTAAAAAGTACCAATTATGTTTTTCTAAATGTACCAAAATTTTGAGTGAATTGGAATTAACTAAAAAGTACTAATTGTGGAATGCAAAAAGATTACAAAATCTTCAGCGTGTTCTGCATACACCAAAGAGTACCAATAGTAGATTTCTATGGGTACTAAAATTTAAATAAAATTTGTAATTACCAAAAAGTACCAGTTGTGGATTTCTTTAAGTACCAAAGTGTAAATTAAATTAGGAATTGCCAAAAAGGACCAATCGTAATTTTCTAAATGTAAAATCTTAATCAAATTAGGATCGTGGTTTCTTAAAGTACCTAAATCTTATCGAATTAGAAATTATCAAAAAGTAACCAATTGTGGATTCTTGCAAAAATGTACCAATCGCGAATTTCTCAAGGTAAAATCTTAATCAAATTGGGGATAATAAAAAAAACCTAAAGGACCAGAATCTCAATAGAACTTTGAATAGCAAAAAGTACCAATCGAGGACTGCTAGTACCATATTAATCAATTAAGAACATACTAAAAAGTACCACCCGTGATACAGGTGCCAAAAAGTACAATTGTGGATTTCTGAAGCTAACAAAAAGTACATTTTGTAATTTTTGGTACTTTTAAAAATCTGCGATTTGTACATTTTTTTTTTTGTTACTTTTAAAAATCCGTGATTTGTACTTTTTAGCACTTTTAAAAATTCATGATTTGTGCTTTTTGGTACCTTTTAAAATCCACGATTGGTACTCTTTGTACCTTTAAAAATTCATAATTTACACCTTTGTGCTTTTTGGTACCTTTAAAAATCAGCAATTTGTACTTTTTGGCACTCTTAAAAAAACGGGATTTTGACTTTTTGGTACTTTTAAAAATGCATGATTTGTAGTTTTTGGTACTTTTAAAAATTCATGATTTATGCTTTTTGTTACCTTTTATAACCCACGATTGGTATTTTTAAAAATGTTTGGTACCTTTTTAACATACCGAATTTGATTGAGACTTTGGTTCTAAAAATCCACGATTGGTAGTTTTTGTAATCCTAATTTGATTGAGATCTTGGTACCTTTAAAAATCCACGATTAGCACTTTTTTGTGATTCTTGATTTTACTTAGATTTTGCTGCCTTTAAAAATCAACTTTACTTTTTTAAAAATTCGTAATTTTATTGAGATTTTGGCAATTTTAAAAATCCACGATAGGTACTTTTTTGTAATTCCTAATTTGATTGAAATCTTGGTAGCTTTAAAAATCCACGATTAGCACTTTTTTGTAATTCTTAATTTTATTTAGATTTTGGTACCTTTAAAATTCTAGGATTGAAATTCACGATGGTACTTTTTTGTAATTTCTAATTTTATTGAGATTTTGTTACCTCTATAAATCCACGATTGGTACTTTCTTGTAACTCCTAATTTGATTTAGATTTTGCTACCTTTAAAAATCAGCGACTGGAACTTTTGTAATTCCCAATTTTAAGCTGCCCACACACTAGGGAACATTCTTAAAAAAGAGAGCATTTTTTTTGTGAATGTGTGAGTGCGTTTGTGTGTGTGTGCGTGTTGAGAGCGTGCAATTCGTGTTTATAAAATTGTTTGATATTTTTTGTTCTGTCAACCATGTTCCCTAGTGTGTGGGCAGCTTTATAAAGATTTTGGTACTTCTACAAATCAACGATTGGTACTTTTTGTAATGCCTAATTTGATGAGGTTTTGCTACCTTTAAAAATTCACGATTAGTATTTTTTTGTAATTCCCAATTTGTTGAGATTTTGGTACCTTTGAAAATCAACGATTGGTACTTTTTTGTAATTCTTAATTTGATAAAGATTTTGGTACCTTTAAAAATCCACGATTGATACCTTTTGGTAATACCTAATTTGTTTGAGATTTCGGTACCTTTAAAATACACAGTTGGTTTTTGTACCTTAAGAAAACAATTGGTTATATTTTTAAATTAGTACCTACACAAATTTAATTTAGAGTAATCAAAAATCAATCATTGCTGTATTAAAGCATCAAAATCTAAGTTAAAGCCGAACTAAAAAGTACCAATACTTGACTTTACATTTTTTACTTTTTTTTTTCTGAGTGTATGATTAAAACTAAATGAGGGGGCTTCAAGAGGTGGAAAATTTACACCCCACACAAATACACATACGCACAAAAAAATAACAGCACAAAAATATGCAAAAGGTATGTGTGCGTGCTTGTGTATGTTAGTATGAGTACGTGTGTATGTATGTATCATCATGAATAGTCACTCACACGTATGGATGTGCAAAATTACTGTTTGTTTAGAGCATGAGTACTCGTATTTGTTGGCGCTTTAGTTGTAAGGTAACTACAAATTCACACAAATTTTCTTACCAAGAGGACAATGTCATAGAAAAATGTGAAGTCATAGAAAAATGCGAAGGGGTCAATGAAGGGGCCCATAGAAATTTAAATAATACAAAAACATAAATGTGTATGAGTGTGCCGACGCATTTCAATAAAAGCCTACAAAACGATAAAGAGCTTAACAAAAAAATAGAAAAAAAATCAACCTCTAAGATGTCAAGTGCTGTTAAAACTACTTTTTTATTTAAATATTTACAATTAAGTTTAGCACGATCGTCAAACAAAATCATTAAAACGATAGAGAAGTAGAGTGAATACAAGAGAGAATATAAAGAAGGTCAAAAAGAGTAAAGGGGCCAATAAAAATTTAAGTGGAGTTAAAGCACGCGCATTTTATTTTCAAAATACCTTTAAATGAATTATATTAGAAAAAAATATTACCAAGAGAATAGACTAATAAAAAATGAGAAAGCGAATCAGTAAATGAGAAAGAGTTTAGCTCTTTATAGTATTTCTTATCTTATTATGGGGAGCTAGCTCCCCACCTAGTCATATAATTTGTAAAAGTTTTTTTTTTCTTTTCTGCGCAGTGATGCCAACTTCTTAGAACTTAAAAGCGTCGTCAGACCACTCACAAAGCGCTAGAGAGCAATAAATGAAAAAACTAATAAAATTATGAACTTTTTCAACTAATAGTACACTAACAGAAAAAAGTCTGTAACAAATTAGTTAAAACTACTAAAAATTTGTTAAAAATGATGTTGCAGAAAAAACTGCTAAAATTAGCAAATTATTTTTGCCATATATTTAAAATTTTCGAAGTTTTTTTTTCGATTTTTTTTTTAAACGCGAATAAAAATCGAGCCTTTTGAAAACAGCAGTTTACATTTTTTTAGCAAATATTTCTGCTTATTTTAGCAGGATAGACTGCTATTTATGTTCGAACTAAATTTAGCTTAAAAATAACAAAAATATTGTAGATATTGTGGAATTGTGGACTTATAAAAAAATTGCGTCAAAAATTTCAACAACGACCTAATAATTCGAAGGAAGTCTGCAACGGGTAAAGAAATATGACCCAAGAACGAAATTAAATCCAAAAAGGTGGAGAAGCTACACTCAAAAAAAAAGTCAGTAAAGTCAGCAAAAAAATGTTGCTGTGTCAGCAAATTTTTAGTCAGGAGCGTGCTTGCAAAAAAGTTGGTAATTTTAGCAAAAGTGTTTGCTGAAAATCAGCGAGCTGTTTTTGCTAAAATCACTAAACTTTTTGCTGAATATTAGAAGACTGGAAAAAACTCAAAAAATTTGTAGAAAAATTTTACTTTAGTTAATTTAATTGCTGAAAATTTAAATATAGAAATTGTGTAGAGTTGTTTTTTTAATTATCATTTCCGTTGTCTGTACTACATCCAGACAAGCTGCGACATCTACATCCTGTCTATCTGGTTTTCGTCCACGCTATAATTGCGGTTATCAGCACAATTTTTGTAGCAAAATAAATTAGTAAAACATTAGTTCAAAATTAGTTTAGTGCTAAAAAAATATAACTAAAACTTTTACTGAAAACGGAATTTCAGCAAAAAAAATTTCTTAAATCTAGTACACTTGATATACAAGACGTTTTACTAATTTTTCTACTAACTTATTTTTTTGAGTGTACTGACGGCGATTTCAAACTTTCCTGGCCGATTTCTATTCGGAAACTTTTGTGTGTAGAGGTAAAGCTAGTGTAGTGTCCGATAAATCGTAGATAGAAATTAATTTGGGATTTTAGCACATTTAATTCCTTTAATTCAATTAATCTATATCCCGATAAAAATAAATTTAAAAAGAAAAAGAAATTAATTTTGTTTGATAACAATTTTACGATGTTGACAAATATTTTTTATTCAATTTAAAAATATTTATTTTTCTTTATAATGCTTTAAAATACCAATCAAATACCGCCTTTATTGTCGAACTGTTCGGTCAGGTACTAAACAGCACTTTCGGGAACAATTTTATATATTTTTAATGTAATACTGTAAACAAAAATGTATTAAAATCAGCATTTTTTGCTTTCAAAACCTTAAAATTAACAAAAATTATATTTAAATAAACGTTTTATCAAAAATGCATTAAATGTGGCATACGATATAATAAATCAAAAAGCGCTGACTTAGCGTTTTTCTTTACACGCTAACATATAATAATGAGCTTTTTGGGTAGTCAAAAAGAGCTTAATCTAGCGCGAAATAATTTTAATATAATTTGTTAATTTAATTTAGAGAGACCGGCAAATGTGCAAATTAAAATATGACTAATTGTCAAAAAATAAAAAAACTGGTTTTAAAAAACGAGTGTGAATTTTACAGAAAACCTGTTAAAAACGTGATAACGTAAGATTTACGTTATTGTAGATACTGTGAAAAATTGAGTCAGTTTAGCTTTTTTCGGTACAAACAATCAGTTGAATGAAATATACACTCAAAAAAATAAGTTAGTAGAAAAATTAGTAAAACATCTTGTATATCAAGTGTACTAGTTTTCAGCAATTTTAATTATTATCAAAAATTTTAGTTATATTTTTTTAGCACTAAACTAATTTTGAACTAATGTTTTACTAATTTATTTTGCTACAAAAATTGTGCTGATAACCGCATTCATAGCGTGGACAACAACCAGATAGACAAGATGTAGATGTCGCAGCTTGTCTGGAAACGGAAATGACAAAAAAAGAAAAACAAATCTACACATATTCTATATTTAAATTTTCAGCAAATAAATTAACTGAAGTAAAATTTCGCTAAAAGTTTTTTGAGTTTTTTTCAGTCTACTAATATTCAGCAAAAAGTTTGGTGATTTTAGCAAGGATTTTTTTCATTTGCAGTCGACTAAGTGTTAGCAAAACTTTTGCTGAAGATTACTATTTTTTTGGTAAAAATCAGCTCGCTGATTTTCAGCAAACCTTTTGCTGAAATTACCAACTTTTTTGCAAGCACGCTGCTGACTAAAAATTTGCTGACACAGCAACATTTTTTGCTGACTTTACTGAATTTTTTTTTTTTTTTAATGTACTAATTAAATTCACAAAAGTATCAAAAGCAGATTGATCCTGAAACTGCTAAAGCTGCCAATAGCAATTTATAAATGTACCAAAAAACATAATTTGTTTAGATTTATCATCCTAGGTACAAAATAATATCAAAATATATAAAATTTGCAATCGTATTATACTCGATATAAGAAAAGATCGTAATCAAAGGTGCACTCACAATATATACTCCATAACCGATGGAGGTTTATTTGAAAAGTAATAGGTAAATATTGTTTTCAATTGAAGAATCAATTAAAATACATTGAAACATATTGTTTAACTTTATTTATCAGTCAATAAAAAACAAACCACAAAAAAACTTTCAAATATGAAAAACCAAACCACAAAATCGCTTTTTTTACGTTTTTTCAGTTAAAAATTGATGATTGAAAATTGATTCAATTAACTAAAAGTTAACTCAAAAACAAATAAAATTCTGTGAATAATTAACTGTTTTATTTTTACTGTCCTTAATTTACTACATAGTAAATTTTCTTAAATTTCTAAAGCAGGTGCTTTTACTGAATTTTGATACATTTTCAGAAATTTTTCAGGGATAACAGCCTGCAAGGTTTTTTTCAAGAGGTCGATTTTAGATACTTTTGAAAATTTGCTATATACAGTTTTTTTTTTTTTTTTGCAAATTTAAATAATGTCTAGCTCATAATTGTGGCTTTTTACTTCATTTTGCAACCCTCTGAATATAATTACAATACGTTGAATTTATGCCGAGTTATGTTACGTTAATTCTTTCTGCTAAAGAAAAACTTGGTAATATTTCCCAAATTTTTAATAATATACAAAAATCAACAAAAGCTATTTTGGAGAAAAATTTTGCGTATAGGACTTTACACGAACTTTTTTCTTTTAAAAACATACTGATTACCAGGAATTTTTCCAAATATTATTTACTAGATTTATCCGTCCCAGTACTACACTATTATTTGGAAGCGGGCAATTTTTAAGACTTTTTGCTCATTAGCCCTTTGCCCAAATGTAGCAAAATAGTGTCGCAGTTTTACCCTTTTTGTTCTTTTTATTCAAGTTTTTACTTCTTTCAACTAAAAACTTAGTTAATTTTCACAAGTTTTTAATAAGTAATACAAAACAATCATTTAACACATACAAAAGAGTTTTGAGAGTATTTAAAATGATTGGTTTGTAAAATAAGAAGTAAAGTAAGACAAAAATCGTTCAAACATAGCAAAAAATTTCTAAATTAACATTATTGCTTACAAATTTTACTGAGATCAACTTCAATTTGGCCTTAAACTTTAGATTTGTGGAAAATTTATTCGTCATTTACGATACACAAAAAAGTGCTCTTGGGGAAGTCCATAAAATCATTATGACCAAAATAAAACAAACAAAACTTTCCTAAAATAAAAAGCAAAGAAAACCATAAAAAAAAATAAAAAAAAATGTACGCACGCGCAAACTTTTATAAAAGCTGTAATTTTGTTAATCATCAAAATTTGGCCAAGACCAAACCTACTCCACTAACTGCAAAAAAAAGAAGAATAAGCATTACACAAACAACATTTTTTGCAACGCACACAAATAAGATACATATAGTGGCTTTAAGGCATGTTTTATCATGTTTTTTTTTTTATTTTTTTTTTTAAGAAAAAGTCGAAAAAAGAAGAAACAATAATAAAACCAACAAAAAAAAAACAAGTTAAAATAAAAAATAGCATTTAGAAGAGTTTAGCAATATTATGAAAGAAAGAGAGAGTAATATAATTATTGCAGAAAATTTTCCATTGATAAATTTCGTGGGAATGATGAAATTTTTTGTTATAAATAAACAGAGAATTATGAACGAGCAAAAAAAAGTAAATTGGCAGTGCAAAAATGCTAATAAATAATTGCATAAAAAAAAGAGTAGTAAATTGGCAAAAATAAATGAAATTGGTTAGAAAAAAAAAACTAATGTATTTAAATAAAAAACGGTGGGCGTTTAATATACAATAGTTGAAAAAAAAAATGGAATTTTAGCTTTTGTTACGCTGGACAGACATAAATTTTAAATGATTAATCAATAGGTTTTATATTTAGATTTTATAACAAAAATTATAAAATAATTGTAGAGAAAATTATAGATATGGACACACAATTTTGAGGATAATTTCAAAATTATAACATAAAATATTATTTTCTATGAAGTTTTTTTTAGACAGGCAATTTCCAAAGGTTTCATTACAGTTTTTATTCGCTAAAAGCAAAACAAAACCCGCAACACTTCTTTTAATTAACCTGTGCTCGAAACGGAGACATTTTTCTCACAATCGTGGCACCCGGAAGGTTTTACTAATCCGACTACGCTGAATATATTGGCAGTGTTGCCAGCAAATTTTCAAAATAAATGACTAGATCAGACCCAAAAATCGCTAGAAAATTACTAGATTTATGAACAGTGCAAAAATTTAACGATTTTATTGCTAGATTGTTGAAAAATTTTTTAATCAAAAATTTTTTTAATATGTTCATAAGAAGTGTTATAAACTTTTAAATAATGAAAAATTTTACGATGAAAGCACCGTAAGTTGTTTTTCACGTGGAAAAATTTAACTCGAACTTTAAAGGCATCAAATTGCAATTTAATTTATAAAAGTGAAAAATTTTTTTAATTTTATAACTAAGACATATTCACAATGAATACAAAATGTCACATTTCCCCAAGAAAAATAATAGTATTGTACATTAAATTTGCGTGAAAACAAGCTCAACACAATTTTCACGTGAAACTCATTATCTTGAAAAATCATTTTTTTTATATGGAGTATAACAGTTTTTTCACGTGAAATCGAAACAACGTACGGTGCTTAAGCTTCAAATAATGAATCCCTATTTTCATTGAACTAATATTAATATTTAAAATACTCAATACAGGGCGTTGTGCGGTGAAAACCTACATACCCATATTTTATTGAAATGTGCATTTTTTTAAAGTTTTTTTTACTAAAATCGTTTAGGAAGTAGTTTTTTATAATAAAACAATATCAATATGCGAATTTTACAATATTTTTCAACATAAAACCAATTTTTAGAAATTATATTATGGCTGATTAAAAATCGCTAGATTTTTGGCTAATAGCTACAGGACAATTTTTCCCGCTAGAGACGAAATAAAATCGCTAGATCTGACGAGAAATTCGCCATTATGGCAACACTGTCCAGTGGTGCCAGCCATTTTTTTTTAAGAGCGAACAGAAAAACGGCTAGTACAAAAAATTGACAAAATGTCACCTTTTGGCCGAACTTCGATCGGGCACTAATTACTTAATTTCATTATTATGGGTGTGTGTGAAACGGTAACAAAGTATTCTTTATAGTAAATTTTTGACAGTTTTGAGGTGAATAAAACTTCACTAGCCCATACCAGAAAAAGATTACATATTTTGTAAAACGAAATGCATTACATGTAGGTTTTTTACATGTCGGCTTCGTTTTTTTTTTTTTTTTTTGTTTGTTATGCAAAACTAAAACTTTCATTAATGCAACGATCTGGTTTGTAGAATTGCATTGAGCGAACGCATATATTTCCTAAAAATATTTGTTTCAGCTTATGTCTTTTTTCACTATTATTTACAACTGTCAAATCTTGCGGATTTACGGGATTTTATTTGTATGGAGAATCTTAAGATTTTACACGAGATTTCCATTGAAATCTCAATTTTAATTGAAATCGCGGGATATGGGTACAGATGTATATGCAAAATTAAGAACTCCAAATAATACATTTTGGGCTAGTTTTATAGTCAGAAAGAACTAACAACGAAATTTTTTTTTAAATATTTACTAAATAACAAATATTGTTTGAAAAAATCTTACTTAAGAAATATGTAAGAAAACAATCCATCTTAGGTCTAACTATAAAACTAGCCCTTAAGTTTTAAGAAAAAATTTTGAAATATAATAATCGCCATTAGTTTTGTTTAGATTTACAAAGTTTCGGTAAGATTTACCAAGTTTTTGTTACATTTACCAATTTTTTATTAGATTTGACAAGTTTTGGCTAGATTTACGGAGATTGGTTAGTGTCAACAAGTTTTAATTAGATTTACCAATTTTTGGTTCGATTTATAACGTTTTTTTTAGAATTTACTGTCATACTCGTATTAAATAAAAAAATAAATAAAAAAAATTTAAAACGTTTATTACACAGACAATAAAACTTGGTAAAATTAATTTTAAAAATATACTTTTTGATTTTATATATTTTTTTTTAAGTATTACTATTTATGTATTTTTACTAAATTTTGTAACACCTTGTTTATATTCTTTGCATTTGTTTTGTTAAATTACCCAAGTTTTTGTAAAAACCTACAATGTTACGTGGTTTATAGATTTGACAAGTATTGGCTAGATTTGCGGAGATTGGTTAGTTTTAGCAAGTTTTAATTGGTTTACCAATTTTTGGTTAGATTTACCAAGATTTTTTTCATCTTTTTTGTTAGAATTTACTGTCAGACTCGTTTTGTGTAAATAAAAAAAAAACAAAGATTTAAAGTCATAGTATACTTAGTAGCCCCACTCATTAAAAAATTGAGAGCTTGTCCCTTTCTCATGTATTTGTAGTGGTATTAAGAACCATATGTACAAGTAAAATTACCAACACTACTTCATTTTTGAGTAAAGCTACTATATTATACTATGTTTAAAGCGTTTATTACACAGACAATAAAACTTGGTAAAATTTATTTTAAAAAAATACTTTTTAATTTCATATTTTTTTAAGTATTATCGTATTATTTATATAATTTAACACTTTATCTGCTTTGCATTTATGTTTTGTTAAATTACCTAAGTTTTTGTAAAACCTACTATGTTGTTTATAGAATTTACTAAACTTATTATAAAATTTTCTTACTCTTTTTTTTAATATATTTTTAATATTTTTGGTAATAGTTAAACTACAATATGGCTACAATTTAACAAGTTTTTTGTAAATTTTACAAAAACTTTATGTACATTTATAAATTTATTTATAATTTATTTGTAAATTAATTATTTAAATTTTTACAATTTTCTAAACTTTTGGGATTTTATTTTTTAAAAAACTTTTCTCTTTCTTTCACATACATTCTTGGTTAATTAAAACACAAAAAATAAATAATAAAATTCACTTTTAAACTTTTTTTTGTATTTTCAATACACAATATTTTCTTTTTAGGTTTTTTATCGTCATATACGAATACACCAAAAAAATAAACACCGTCGGTTTTTTTTTATATATCGAAAAAAGCGAGCGTAAATTTTTTATTTGTATCGCACATAAAATTGTTTAATTTTTGTATAAATTTTCTATGTGCGCTTGGTTAAACGTTCACAAGTAAACTAAAACACAATTGGGGAGCTGCTGGAGTACACGAAACAAATGTTTTATGCATTAGCCAACAAAAGCAGCAAAGTTTAACAAAAAATAAAGTAACAACCATATGTTGGCGTGTTCACAATAAAAAAGATCACAAAAAGAAGCTCAAACATGGGCGTAGATATTAGTTAGGGGAGAATTGCTTTTCAAGAAAGTTCTAGGCCGTAAAGTTTTTTTTTCGTAAGAACTTATCAGCTGCATAGCCAGAAAGTTTATATTCTTTGTTTAGTTTGATTTTCTGGAACTTAAAATATCAATTTACCGTCATCCATCAAAATTTTTGTTATGTTTTATATTAATTTTTATAAATTGGCTTTTAAATTAAAAAAAATTGTTTAAATGTTGAACGTTTACTTTAATTGGCGGCGGTGGCTGAATGAAGAAATTGCGGCGCCGGCTTAAAGCTGGTTGTGAGCCGAAAGCTGATCGGCTAGCCAATTCATACAAAAAATCGGCTTAGCGGATAAAAAAATAGAATTTAAAAAATATAAAATATAAGTTCAGTACATTAAAAAAAATTTATCCTAATATAGAATCGCAAATTTTGAGCCCACATTTGTAGGTGAGAGTAGGACTTAAAGAAGATATGATGATCTCATGCATTTTGTCTAAAAAAAAAATAATATAACCAGTGTTGCCATTTCAGTGCTTTTCGGGTATTTTTTGGTGCTTTTTTTCCTTCCCGTACCCGGTAATTTTTTATAAATACACGTTTAAAAAAAGCGGGTATTTACAGTGCTTTTTCAGATTTCTGGCAGTGCTTTTAGTGCTTTTTGTACAGTTTATATTTTTGGTATTTGTTCTCTTTTTTTAAATTTTTCTTCAATTTTCTGTCAAAGTTGAAAAAATTATACGAACTATACAAAATATACAGTTTTTCATAAAGTTTGTAGTACAATTTTAAATAGCAACATCGTTATATTTAAACGTGAAAATTTTGAAATATTAATTTGGTGCTTTTTTACTTACCCCTTTTTGGTTATTTTTTGAACACTTTTTACACAATTTTACAAAGCTAAAATGTGTTTTTAAATTCTTGACTTAAATTTTTCAAAAAATTAATATCGTGCTTTTTTACCCCATTTTTGCTAAGTTTTTACCCTTTTTACCCGTTTTCACAATGCTCACGGTGCTTTCCTGCCTTCAAGAGTTGGCAACACTGATAATAACTACGCTTTTGTTTTCACAAAGTGAGGCGCCTACTCTAACATAAAGGGAAGTTTAAAAAAATTCGTACTCTACTCTCATTTTTTAGATAAAATAAACTCACTCTCCTTCTAGACTCAATTTATAAACAAAATATATAAGGTAATTAACACCTTAACAAAAAAAAATAGTATATCTTTATTAACAAATATGTATTATACAAAAATTATAACAAAAAAATAATAAGGAGACTAGGAAATATTAAATTTCAAACCAAGAAATTATTAGAGCATTGATATAGAGCCGAAATATATAAACAAGAAAAAAAAAAAAAATATAAACCAAACAAAAAACTAAAAACAAGTGATCAAATTATAGGCGGCAGATAATTTTGTTAAAGGAAAACTAAGAAAATCAGAAAAAATGATAGTAACCAATTTCACAAAACCTGGGGTTTCCTCGTTCAACTAATATAAATTTACTACATTAATGATTAAATTATTAAAATTTACCGAGTACATTTGCGAACAGTTTGTCGATTTAGCAGTTTTTTTATTTTCTTTATTTGTCACTGTCAATAAATTAGAAAATTTTCTACATATCCAATAAAAAAAAGTTTGTTAGAACTCCCACTGTAAACAGCTGGTTGTTTGTGCTTAAGAATTCTGTAAATTTTAAGGCCAGTCAGAACTAAGAACGATTTTTGTCCTCAATATTTCTTAAGTTTGAAATTGTGTTTAAAAATTTCTGACTTGAGTAAAATTTAAGAAAAAATTCGTTCTTACTTCTGACTATAAAACTGGCCTAAGAATTTTGTAATATTTAAGTATTTATTAAAACCAAGGTTGGTTACCGAAACGAATAACGGTAAGGGTAACGATAACGGTATCAAATTTTGTTTGTTTCGGTAACGGTAAAGGTAACGGTATTTAAGGCTGTTTCGGTAACGATATACGTACCGGTATTATAAGTTTCGTTAAAAATACAAAAAAAAATTAAAACAGCATATTTTTAATCTTAAATGTTAAAAATACAGTTTATAAGGTTTAAATTCAATGCTGATAGTTTTAATAAGTTAAGTTATTAGCTATATTTTTTTTTGTAAAAAAAACTCAAGATTAGAGAATAAGCACAATACAAATAGAAAAGGAATTTTAAATCGTGAAGGAAAAAATTGAACAAAATAGCAACGGAAACGGAATCTGACTTTTTAGCAGAGAACACATAGCCAGTGAAGTTGGTTATATGTATTTTATATTTTTCTTTTTGCCACATTCCATTAGTTAGAATAAAAGGCTGTGAAAGTGTTATTGTGTTATTGCTGTTTTTTATATATTTTATAAATGTATCAAGTTAAATCATTTGATATTACTAATGCATGTGCATGACGAAATCAACCATGTAGTCGTACTATGCTTGTACTGTGATTGAAATTGTGTGAAAATCTGGCAACATTAGTAAAATATTCTGAGAGTAATAACAGGAGAATAAGAAATTCCGTTCAGAAAATAAAATAAGTTTTATCTCACGGAAATCGTTGCACGATTTTAATTGTCAAATTGTATGGAAAAAACGGTGACCTTTGCATTGTGCTTATACTCTTAGAAAATAAAATATCTAAACAATTTGCATTTTTTATATGAACTAATAAATACCGGTAACTGCCCATTAGTGCCACCACTAATGAAAAATCCATATGATTTTTTGGAACTACTTTCCTTCAGATGATACCTACCTGTCAAAATTTAATGACAATTCGTTTTGCGATTTTTACCTGTTTTCAGACTTCAAAAAAATGCTCGCTAGAAAGAGATTTGTCGCGAATGAATAGGTGATTGCCGAAACAGAGGCCTATTTTGAGACCAAAGATAAATCATTCTATAAAAAAGGAATGTTAGAAAGGCGTTGGAGTGATTGTATCGATCTTGAAGCAGACTATGTTGATGAATAAAGTCGAATTTTGCCAAAAAATGTTTGTTTTATTGGTTATCCTAGGGTCTTTTCAAAAAATGTTCATATTTTTCGGTAATTTTCAAAATTTTCGCTGATAATTAGAGATGAGCGATCTGGTGATTTTTGAATAACGCTGCTACCAGTGATCGTGATTTTCAAATCACCGTTCTTTTAAACAGTGACCATGATCACGGGTTTGTAATAGAGATGGGCGATCCGGCGATTTTTCAGTAACATTGTTCTCAGTGAATGTGATTTGCAAATCGGTTCTTTTAAACTGTGATCGTGATCACGGTTTTTCTATGGAAAAGACTGCGATTTTCTGATAAATAAACGAAATAATATTTATGGCGAGTTTTTAAGATGTCAGTTAAACTTGGTTTAGTTAAACCGAAAACGAATTTTGTCAGCCATTTTAAAGTTTATTAACAAAAATTTGCCGGAAAAACTTTTTCTCGAGTATAATTTATTTCTTTGTTGAATTAAAACAAAATAAACCACATTTTAAAAGCAGTATTCCAGTTACAAACTGCGTTAAACTAAGTTTTATTCAGGAGAGTGTGAAAGCAAGTCAATGTTATTGAAAAAAACCATGTATTACTGTGCACAATGAAGTTTGCAAGAAAGAATAGTACAAAAATATTAAAAGAACGACATTCCGAGTAACTGCGACTTGAAATATTTGATCACTCCCGTTACCAGTGATTTATCAATAACTGTGATTAAATCGCCGGTATGAAAATATCGCTCATCTCTACTGATAATACGTATTTTCAACTTGCAGCAATTTACTTGCTTGTGACAACCAGAGATGCCAACTTTGTTGTGGCAAAAAGCGTAAAAAATATAAAACGCGTAAATTTCTACTTAAAAACGGGTAAAAAGGAACTAAATATTTTTTACGACGTTTAGAAAAAAAATGTTCGTGTTTCGTCACATAGTTCAATAAAAAACAAATAAACTTGTAATATAAAGCAAAAATAAATTTAAAAAATAAAATTAAATAATTTTCACAAATTTTTTTAATTTTATTCAATGGTTTCTGATTATTTTATTAGATTTTTTGAATTTAAGGGTCAGTTTTATAGTCAGAACTAAAACACTACATTTAGCGCGAAAAGCACTATTTGACATTTACAACTTTTCCTTGATATTTTAAATTACCGTTACTGAAAAATAACAAATGTTGATAGAATTATTGATATTGCTATAAAAATAAAACACAAAACATGTGTAAAAAGAACAAAACGCGCTAAATAAATTTCGAAAAACACCAATTTAGCGCTTTTTTCACATCAAAAAGCAACACATTTGACGCGAAAAGCAGAAATTGGCATCCCTGGTGACAACGTAGGGTTAGGTTCCCCTTTCAAAAAAAAAAAAAAAATTAACAAAATCCTACTCCCAAATAATTGCCAAATCTGACTGCGTTGCTTGAAAAAATTGAAAAACTCTTTAAGATACACTTTGATCTTTATGGCTCTCTCTTTTGAAAATAAAAGCGCCATATTCTCAGAATAAAACTTTAACATAAAACTTATCATATGCGTATGAGTTATAGATAATTTTGAGTTTAGTAAAGCGTGACCTTTGAACTATTTGAATAAAGTGTGTGTTATAGACAAATTCATTGAAAAATTAAAAAAACTTGTTCACATGTTTTAAGATGTTAAGGCGCCTACAACAACTTTGTTATCTCTTTTCTTTTGTTGTTTTTTATTAATAATTTTGTTAAAACGTGATTTCCGCTTAAAAACCATACATAGAAGTAGACAACAACGATTTTTATTTATAATAATATGACATTTATATAGATTGCAAAATGAGACCAAATGTCTGGTGTTTGAGCTCACACACCTGGAATATTTCGTAAGGTATTAATTTACAATAAAACACAAAACATAAAAACAATAATAACGACATGTTTATGTTTAAACTTATAAGAATATACGATATAAGAAAATTCAATGAACAATTAAGAAATTCGAAAAATTTACGATTTTCTGACAAATTTTTAATCCCAAAATCCATTAAAAACACCAAAAGACGAGACTTGTATATATTTTACAAACAAATGTGTATATTTTACTAGAACATTGTAAAACTAACTTGAAAATTATGTAGTTGTATGATTACCAGAGAAGACAAAATTGCTGTTTTTGCTTTTTATGCTTTTTATTGCTTCTTTTACTCTTATTTGCTTCTTTTTGATTTTTTTAGATTTTCCGTTTTTTAGCTTTAAAATAGATTTTTATTAAGATTTTTGAGCTTTGAATTGCTTTTATTAAGACTTTTTGCCCAAAAATACTTTTTTTGCTCACAAAAAAATTTTTTCTCTTAACTTTGATTTTTTTTTTTCAAAAAAACTGTTGTTTTTCTAAGTTTTTTTACTATTGCTTTTTTCTTGCTTTTTACAATATTTTTTAGCTTTAAATACATTTGATTTTGCTTTTTTTCTCTCTTCTCTGATAATTACATAGCGCTAAGGTAATATTCCTCCTGTTTTTTCTGTGTGTACTGAAATCTTACAAGATCTCAAAAACAAAAAGAATTATTATGTAAATTTTATGTTTTATAAGTAACAATCCAAAATTTCTACAATCCATTGCCAACCACACCAATTCTGCAAACTGGTACCACTAAAACCGATTCTATGAAAATAATTCTGGAATCCGTTCCACGGCACTTAAATGTAAGGTACAACTGACGGAGAATCAGTTGTAGAACTAGCTCCAGAACTTATTCTAGGGCAACCGGTTCTACTTTGGAGCCGTAGCTGCTTTTGGGACAACTTCAAACTAAGGAAATGTAGTTGTTCAACAATCGATTCTTTGAAATGAAAAATTTTGCTGTGTATTTAAAACAAAATTATATAAAAAATCAAAGAAACCTTAGAACAATGTTTAGCAAATATTTCCTTTGCAAAGAAAAATTGTTGCCAACAAAAAAGGATTTTAATTTGTATACCTTTTATATAAAAAAATATTTTGGTTTACAAAAAGTTCTTGCAAAAACTTTCTCAAGACCATTTTGGCTTTAAAAATCATTTTAAGAATTGAAAACAATTTCATAAAAAAAAGAATTTTTATCAACATTTTCCAAATCTATTGCTGGAAATGTAAATGAAACGTATTTTATGTTAATAATATAATTCAAATATTTTATGTATTTCACAACAAAAACTAAATCCCCTTTTCAACCTCTACCCACAATATACATTTTTTTTTATTCTTTCCCCGTAATCATTTTAAGTTATTAATCAAAACATCCTAAAAATATGCCACAAAAATTGTATATTACAAAAAAATGCTTCCCACAGTGTTGCCAGAAAAGTTTCAGCTCGTCTCCCGATTTTGTAACCAACAATCCCCAAAAAAAATGCTGAATTTCTAAATTGGCCCCAAAATGAATATTTGATCTAATTTAAACAAAAACGCATTTTTAAAGAAAAAAAAAATTACCCAGCCAACAAATTTTTGAGCGCTCTGAAATAATGAATAATGACAGACTTTAAAATTGAAGAATTTAGAGGGTTCTTATTGAGTTCTTGCAATATCGGGATACCTCCGAAACTTTGTGGCAAAACTGAAAACATGCGCCAAATAATACTTTATATACAAAAATTCTATTAAAAGTACCACAATTCGAAGTATTTTTGCATGATATTGAAATTGCTTGAAACCAGGGGATCATGCAAATCGATCAAAAAGAAAGGCCGATTTATTAAAAGTACCCTTTATACAAAGTACCGTGAAGACAACAAAAAAGAAAACGTCAAAACAAAATATGTGACAATTGATTTCTTTGCCGCCATCATATGTTGTGAATTGTTTATAATACTATGCGACAGTCAAAATCGGGATGGGATGAAACCAACGGGAAATGTTATATCGGTCAAAAACAAGTTATAAGTGTCCCGGCGTTTCGCTGGGTCACCCCTAGGAATCGAGATATATCTTTTTTTTGACATAACTTGAGAACCACTAGTCCGATTTTGCTCAAACAATTTTAAATTAAAAATTACAATTCCTTTAATCTGTTCATATAACGTTTTTCTATATACTCAACAGTTTTGCCGGTAAAAATAAATGTTTGTTACCGCTACCATAAAAATTAATAACCTTTTGTGTATTACTTTTTTTTTAATATTTTAGGCAAAAAATATTTTTTTCTTCATACATTTATTTTTACCGGCAAAACTGTTGAGTATATAGAAAAACGTTATATGAACAGATTAAAGGAATTGTAATTTTTAATTTTTTTAAAATTGTTTGAGCAAAATCGGACTAGTGGTTCTCGAGTCATGTCAAAAAAAGACCACCAAATGTCAAATCGATATATCTCGATTGCTAGGGGTGACCCAGCGAAACGCCGGGACACGTATAACTTCTTTTTTACCGATATAACTTTCCCCGGTAGTTTGAACCCTTCCCGATCACTGACCCCTACCATTTGTCTCACAGTGTAATTATTTTTAATTAAAATGAAATTTTATTTGTTAATATTAAAAATAATTATTTTTAATCCTTTAGAAAAACAAAACAAAAATTCTACTAAATTCATTTACTTGCACAAAAAAAAATCAACAAAAATCATAAAAAAGTATTAATATAAAAGTATTAATAAAAAATGAATACCTTCAGTAAGATCAAGTGTAAATTATTTTAATTGATTTAGAAAAAACTTATCAAATATAATTTTACTATGAAAAAAATATACCCAGCAAAATCTTTCATTACCAAATAAGTAGTTATATAATAGAAATTCATAGCTCCGCACAACTTATTTTTTGGCGTCTAAGCTCATTATTTTTGTTTGGCGTGGTCGTTTTTATAAGTAGTCACGCTTACCCGCTCGCTAACGAAAAAATGAGAAATAAGTAGTTATGAGATTTTGAATAATAAGTGGTTACACACATGCTTACAAAAAGTTGAATTATAAGTGGTTATCCGATTGCTTACTTGATTCTTAAAAATAAGGAGTTCAGCAAATACTATTAGCTTAAGAAAATACATTCAGAAAAATTTAAGTTTTTTCTATGTGTAATTTTAGGACTCGTCATAAAAATTTAAACATAAAACATATTTACATATAATAAATAAAAATTTATAAAATTTAACTGTGTAAAAAGTATTTATTTAAAATATTACGAGAAGTCATTATTTTATATTTAGAAACAATGAATACAATAGGCCGTTATTAGGAAGTCATTATTTTATATTATAAAATAATGCAGAAGGTAATGATATATCATTTTTGGTAATGCAGATAGTAATGAGGTGTCATTACCAATATTTTGCTGGGTATATATATCATCGGCCATTCCACAACAGACCGGCCAAAATCTGACTTAGGGTTTTGTTCGAGAAATTAAAATTACAAAAGTTACACACCTTTTTCAATATTTGCATGTTCTTTAAGATAACCAAAATCTTTTGAGATAACCAAAATCGAACAACTTTGTTTTTTAAATAAAAGAATATCCAAGAAAGCTTTTGAATTTCTTTTTTTTATTATTATGTATATATATAGTAATTATAAAAATGCAAAAAAAAAATTAATTTGAAGTTGTTTGGTATGCACTTTTTCGAATTCGCCCATTAGTGTTCGCACGAGATTTTCATCTACTTTAGTGGCTAAATTTAAATTCTGTATATTTAACAGTTTTATTTTTGCTGTTCCTATCTTACTAATATATAGCAAAAATAATCTGTTAATTTTAGCAGTTTTTAACTAATTTTTAGCAAAATTTTTTACAGACTTTTTTATACGTGTAGAATTTCGAAGTACAAATTGATTATTTTTTCACACACTCTTTTTTTTTTTTGAATCGGTTGAATTCATGGAAAAACTGTCGCAGTCAATAAATTTCATAAACTATGTTTAAATTAATGTATGAAAAAATATAACCTATTGACCAGTTTATGAATTAAATACTGTTTTTTGTTATTTTGGGAATTAAATCTATTTAATATTTTTATTTGATTTACAAAATTGATAATTTAATCAATTTCCTATTCATTTGATTTGAAATTTACCCCCTGTTTTTATAAAGCGAACGGAATTATTCCTCCAGAGGAATGTGTGTATTTTGTTTTTGTTACAATAACAAAATACACACATTCCTTAGGCGGAATTATTCCGCTCGCTTTATAAAAACAGGGGGTTAAGCAAATATTTTATAGTGAAAATATGTGATAACCTAAAATATACAAATGTTAGAAATTATGCCCACAAAGCTATTATTACCCGCGATTTTGGTAATCACCTACAATATGGCAACATTCGTGTGTAGATATGACTCATATATTAATTCGTAAAAAACACACTGACAACTATACGCAGTGTTACCAGAAAAAAAATTCGACTTGTCCCCAATCTTAAATGTAAAATATCCAAAATTCTACAATAAAAATGGTCAATTTTAAAACACAACTATTTTTATTTTTTAAGGAACGGTTACTGTTTAGCTTCTAATTGGGACATTAACTGGTACCGTGTTTGAGACGAAAACTAACATATTGCTTTTCGTATGCACGTCAACTTGCAACCTGGATAATTATCAACGTTGAAAACTCAACGTTTATAGATTTTCGCAGCTAACATAAATTTTTAGCGTTACTTCCTAAAAAGTTTTGCTGGCATACACTCAATTATACCGAAACTTATAAATATTAACTGTTTATTATAATTATAATTATTTATAATTTTTTTATACTTTAATGGGTTTAACGTAGGTTTCCTTTAAACGTTGATAGGTGCACTAATAGTCCGTAAAAAATTTAGTTAAAACTACTAAAAATTAATTAAAAATGATGCTGCAGAAAAAACTGATAAAATTATCAGATTATTTTTGCTATATATTAGTAATATAGGAACAGCAAAAATAAAACTGTATAGTTTTGAAGAAAAAGTGTGCGACTTCTGTGTGTTTTTTAACAAGTCAGAATCTGATTGGATTTTTAAAAAAATTTGCTTTCGCATGTTTTTTAATAAGAAAACTTTTTTTTACAATTTTTTTTATAAAATTTACTTTGCTTCAAATCATTTAAATAGCAAAAAGAAATAATAATTTTAAGAATTTTCTATTCAAAATTTCTTTTAAATTTTAAAAAATATAGGAAGAATCAACCCATAAGCAATTTTTATTACTATAAAAGCAAATTTTTCGAATGTCCTGATAATATTTAGTTTAAAATTAATAGAATAGAATTTAATTTTTGTTTAATAAAAGCCTTAAAACCCTCGTTTCCCTATTAAAAATATAAAATCCTTGTTTTTTACCTGAATCCCCTTATCTGGCAACACTACCGAAACACAACAAAATCTACCGAGCATAGCAGCAGATAATAGTTTACCGTAAGCAAAGCAATTTACGTTTACGTAAATTAATAATGAATTAATAAATTATAATTTGATAAGCTTACCCTTTTGTATTTTAACAAAGTTATTTCAGATTGTAATTTCATTATCATTTTTTGCGTAATAACAATTATTAAATAGAAATGACACTTACCTAGAAAAGAAAGAAAAAAATAAATGTGCATTAATAAAATTAAAAATATTTTTTTTACAATTTTTATTAATAAATTTATAAAAATATTAAATTTAATTAAACATAATAAATATTTTCTTTAAATTTTTTCCAAGGAATACTACAACAATTTCGAAAGTACTTAAGCTGAAAAGTTTGACCTTTTTTGGAATTTTTCTAAAAGAAATATATAACAATGCCGTCAAACATTTTTATTTAAATTATAGCTGCAGTCACCATCATCAATATCATCGTATAAAAATTGATAAATCACGTTTGAAATAGTAGAAAGAGATAAAAAGAAAAATCAAATATGGATTTCAATGGCAAAAACACTATAACACTGAAAAAACTTTTGTTAAAAGAAAACATTTTTCAGTTAAATGAGAAAATCAACAAATGTTATATTGAAATTCTGGTCAAATTTTAAAACCACACAAAATTAGTGGAATATTTTTTTAAAATAAATTTTTACATTTAAAAAAAAATCCAAAATTTTACAAAAGCTCTGGGGTAGAATTACTGCATTCGTGATCGAAATTTTTCGTTCCAAATTATTTTTTTATTTTAGATAATGTAGAATTCTGTTACAATTTTTTGGGCAACAGATGTTGCAATTCAGTCCTAGATTGAAGACAAAAATAAAATATGTTGTTCCTTATTTACACATTGAAAACACGGTTTTTAAACAATTTCGCTCGTTCACGAATGCTTTAATTCGACCCCTGGTTTAAAAGACCAACTTCATTTAATTCAAAGTTATTGAGCCCAAAAGAAAATTTTTGTAGGAGAAAAGGGCGGAAGGAGCAGAATATTTAAAAAATTAAAATTAGTCCACTAAAAATAAGTTTCAATTAGCATAGCTACAATTCTTAAAAATTTCAATTCGAAAGACTATAAATTAAGAAATGACAAAGTTATGCTGAAGCAGGTATTGTATTTAAAATGATTTACTGAAAAGTACAAATTTTTAGGACTTAATATTTATAAAAAATTTTTTAGTGGGCTTTACTCCGAAGGACCAATATATTAAACAATAAAATATACGATTAAAAGTCCACAAAAAGGGCAACGATAGACAACACAAATACATATATATTTTGAAAGGCGAAAAAATATGGTTCGAAGGACCAAAATATTATAGAATAAAGTAAAATAATTCGACTAAATGGTCAACGGAACAGCCTTTAAAAGGCAAGCCGAGTGATTTCATAACATTTTATTTACATTTTTCATGCTATAGAAATATATTTTAAAAGGTTCAGAAATACGGTTCGAAGGACCAAAAACTTAAAATAAATATTTCAAAAACTTTGGTTCGAAGAATCAAAAAATTAAAATATGGAGAATTACTAAACAAGAAATTTCATTTCATATTATTCAATATTAACTCACAAGTTTTATCGTTATCGGTATTCGCTATTTTCAATCATTATGGACTAATTTTGCTAATGGAAAAATTTTATAACTCTAAATAAAAACGATTTGGAGCGTAAATTTTAAGAAAAATGCCCAAGTTAAGCACCAATTAACTGTTCGGCCAACATTCCAGCTAACTTTACATCTTAACTTAGATTTTTTGTTTAAAGTCCATACTGAAAATAGAGTAAACCCGGCTCAACAAACTTTTTTTCCAATATCAAAACTTGTCTATAATGCCCCAAAACTGAACACACATCGTTTATTGGTCGAACTATTTCGGTAAACACTAAAAATGTTTAGGTTTCAATATTTATTAAAATTATTTTTCAAAAAATTCCGATCCAAAGGACCAAAAGACAAAGCTTGAACCGAAATATTAAAGGTAGGTGAACTTTACCAAATACCCTGGTCCTAAGGAGCAAACCATTGTAAAGAATATTACAATGCAAAGAAAATTAAACTGAACATAAAATTTTATTTTATAAGTAGATTTTCCATAAGGAGATACGTCAGTCACTTTACGTATGGCTAATGGAGCCTTTACAGATTAACCACAACTGCGTCGACTAACGACAAAAATGTCGTCGCAATTAATTTAAAATAAGCGACAATCGAACGTCGATGTTTTTGGATGTTTTGAAAAAAAGCAAGAAGAATTTGGTGTATTTGTTTTGTAATATATTTTTAATAATTCATTTAAATTTGCATTAATTTTGTTCTTAATTTCATTGTATTTAATTTTTCCTTCTAACGGTAAATTCCACATTTTTATTTTCAACTACTTTTCATCTGTCAAAAACCATTATGTTTTTGCAAACAACGAATTTTCTCAACTCTGGTAAAAACATGGCAACAATTTGACAAATATTTTCCGTCGTGTGTCGTCGTGAACATAAAATAGATTCTATTACCACGACAAATCACTGGACGGCATGTTGACATTTTGCCTCCCATAGAAAATGTATGAAAAAGCAATTGTCGCTGTCGTTGTCGACCCAGTTGTGATGAGCAAAAAAAATCGTCATAGAGAGAATGAGATGTTTGTCAAGATATTATTTGATTGATGATAGTAAAGTGTCAACATACAAAAACAATGTATTCTAAAATGTGTAAAATTGATATATAGCGGAGACAAAAATCAATTTACATAAAATATTACAATAAAGACAGGCAAAAAAAGTTTCGAGGGGAAAATAACCACAACAAAAACTTAAAAGCATTAATGGAAATTAGAGCAAAAATGTTAATTAAATCAAAATAAGAAACCATAAAATAATGTGTGTGCAAAAAAATTTTAATCAAATTTTTAAGGCACCATTGTTTGGTCTGAAAAGGGTCAAACCATAAAACGTGCATGCTAAAATTATATGACAAAGAGGTGATAAAAATAAATATGGAAACGTTTTTAAAAGTCGATAAAAAAATAAAATTTAATTATCATGTCAAATGGATAAGCGAAAATTCACAATAAATGCTGTAGTAAGTGTTTAAAACAAAAATTTGTAAAAAAAAAAAAAAAATATATAAATAAAACAGAGTATGATAGATTGATTATACATTGGGTTTAGGTTTATTAGGTAATTGGATGTGTTCAAATTATCTACATGTTAATTCTGAAAAATCTAAGGCAATGTTGTTTGGTAATAGTGGTATTAATAACTTTTCTATTAATTTAGATGGTAATTTAGTTGAATTTGTAGATAAAATTAAATGTCTTGGTGTGATTCTGGATACCAAGCTGAGTTTTGAGGATCATAATAATGTTGTTTCTAAAGTAAATTTTACTTTGAGAAAATTATACAGCTTAGACCAGGGGTGGCAAGACTTTTTCGCTGCGTGCCAGAAACGGACAATTTTTTTGTAAAAATTTCTCGCGTGCCACCTTAAATTTAGTTGTCTTTTAAAAGTCCTTTTTTAAAAATTTATAAAATTTCTCTTAAAAATATCATCGCAGATGTACATATTTATCAGCGCTACGGATAACCCCCATGAAATAACCCCAAGGGGAAAAATTAAATAACATCCAAGAAATGACGTAAAAATGTTTGACCATTATATAATTTTTGGGGGTTTATTTAATTTTTAAATATTGAGATTATTATGAAAAAATCCCCAATGAAATAAAATTAAAACAGTTTGAACATAATTGCCTTTTAATTTTTTTGGGGGTTATTCCATTTTTGGTGGATATTTCATTGTGTTAAAAAAAAAGTTAAATTATTGGGCGCCATCAATTATTTAAGTACATAAGAAACTAGTTGAAAAATGTGCTTCGGGCAAAAATTTGATTTTGTTAAAATAAATCGCGCGGCTTTTGTCATCACAATAATGAATAAAAAGCGAATATTATGGATTTGAAGAGAGAAATTTCTATTTCAGATGAAATGGCTCTGCGACACACGATCAAAGCCCAATTTCAAATTCCAACAAAGTAGGTTATTTCATTATGAAACTTATCTTCAGCCTTTATTTCATTGAGGGTTATTTCGTAGCAGCTATTTTCCCTTAAAAAAAAATAAATTTTGAGAACCAATTTTATTACAAGTTGTTTTCCATTTTTGTGCAATTTTCTGGTACTTTATGATGCACTTTCTCATCGAAACATTTAAACTTCTTTCAATCTAGAATTTTTTAAATTTTCCCAGAATTTTCTGATAATCGAATTTGCGAGTTCTGTATTAACCATATTTTTTTAAACAAAAAATGTTGGCAATACAGAGTTTTATTCATAATTAATATTTGATAATTGTCTACTTATGTGGCTGTTGAAAGCAAATCGAATTTGTTATCAACAACTCAACTTAGACTAAGTAACATCAACGAAATTTAACAATGCTATTTTTATCCTTTGTTATTATTACTCTTTTTTGCTTAGAACCTTAATTCTTAAGATATCTCAGCTGATTCTGTTCAACTCTGTGTATGATAACCACAGATTTTTGAATTACAACGAACCGTTAAATTTAAATGTACATATGTTATTTAAATTATTTTTTTTTTGCACCGTGTCAATGTGTGTTTAAGATGAATGGGGGGAATTTTTAGTTGATCTCTTATTTAAGTAAATGAATGTTCTTTAGTTTGACTCTAGATCATAAATTAATATCACTTTCTGTTTAAATCATTTTCAAATCAAAGAAAGATGATAAAAATTTTACAAGATGATACAATTTTTACATTGGCTCTTGTTAGTTTTTAGCAAGGTTGGTTACCGTTATCGTTATAATACCGTTATCGCTAAAATACCGTTTCAAATTGAATACCGTTACCGTTATCGATACCTCTAAAAAAATTTCTAAATACCGTTATCGTTACCGATACCGTTATTTTTATGGGTAGTTACCGGCATTTTACCGGTATTTATTATTTTATATAAAAATTACAATTTTTTTATTTTTTATTTTATAATCTTGAGTGTTTTTTTTACAAAAAATTTATAGATACTACCCAGGTAGAAATTGCCGACGTTACAACAAAAGTTGTACCGGGAGAGCACTGTTGCTTACGAAATGCCGGTACTACTTAAAACGTGCTTTGCCAGTACTGTTTTCTGAAAATTAACGAGCTTTTCTTAATTTATTAAAATTAACAATTTTATAAATTTTACGTATTTTTACATCTATTACAAAATTATTTATGTAAGAGAGACATCGCCATTCTTTTCTTGTGAAGTTTCGAAAGTATACATTTGAAGAAATTCCAACAAGTCTCAAGACATTGACAAAAAAAAATAAAAATAAATCTGTGATGTACACTAAGAGGACAGTAAAGTTCTAGCAAACTACTAAATTTGTTATTAAATGTACTAGAATAATACCAAAAAAATACAATCCCAAGCTTGCGCCAACGTTGGGAAATAACTACGGCCAAGCGTTTATTGGTGTTATCATTTCGACAACATGGCAGTACAGTGAAAGTTAAAAATCCGACGCATTGCCAGTGCATGCACTACCGCCTCCAATACCGGGCCAACATTGTGCCGTTTGTATTTTTCTACTTGGGTAATTTTACTTATTAAAACTACCAGTATTGAATTTATAGCTTAAAATCTGTATTTTCAGTACTTAAAATTAAAAATATGCCATGTTTTTACTTGTTTTTATATGTTTTTACCTTTACCGTTACCTAAACAAACGAAATCTGATACCGTTACAGTTACCCTTACCGTTATTCGTTTCGGTAACCAACCTTGGTTTTTAGTTATAAAAACACATATATAAAAAAAGAAGCAAAAACTAGTTTTGTGCATTTAGACTGAGTAAAAACTAGCAAAGCAAAAACTAGGTAGTTTTTCGTCAATCTAAATGCAGTATAACACCCAATTAACACTACAACAAAAACTATTAGTTTTTAAAATCTGAATTTAGACTGAGCAAAAACTACCTAGTTTTTGTACAAAACTAGTTTTATACTGCATTTAGACTGAGGGAAAACTACCCAGTTTTCGGCTCTTGCTAGTTTTTAATTGTTTTAATTTTACAACGTAAAAAGGCAAATTTGCCTAAGGTTTTGCACCCTATAAAAGCGCATACAATTTTCCCACAAATAATTCAAAAACTTATGTAAATAAAGAATGGTTTATGAGAATTTAATCCCCCATGAAATTTTTTTTTTGTTTACTTCAGTTTTTGCATAATTTGTAGGGAATTTTTTAAACAAAAAAGTTAAGATTGTAAAACAAAATGGAAATTTTGCTTAAGTTTAAAGTTCAAATTGTGCGAAAACCTAAGTAACCTGAGAGCATTTCCCCAAATACCACATTTAAAAACGCATCGCCGTCACATCAATTCTGATAGATTTTATGATGCAGATCACGAATTTGAAATTATTAGTAGTTGGTCCTTCGAACAGGTGAATCATTGGTCCGCTTCAAAATAGAGTGTATACAGATATAATATAAAAGTTTTTGAAATGATAACAATTGGGTCGACCGTTGATTGACGACAATCGATCAATTCAAATTATGCGACAAGCTACCGTCAAAACATTTAAAAACCGTTAAAAATATCGAGAAGTATCGAGTAGCCAAATTAAAAATATCGAGTAGTATCAAGTATTGAAAAGTAATCGAATTTGCCAGCACTAATTCTTTCCGACGCTTTTTGAATAGCCGGTGCTTTCTTCTTCTAATGATGTTATTATTTTGGAGTTGGGCAAGCACTTTTTGTTAGCACTTGTATCTCCCGTTGAAGTTCTTGCCAGTGCTTTCCCGTTTGTATTTTTCTGACTGGGTATTATTAAAACAAAAATTTTAAAACAAAAACTTTTTCCCAAGTTTGCAGCTAGAAAAAGGTTAAAATTTAGTTAATTTTGCCAATCTTTTAAATAGTTAACAAAAAAAAAAAACTATTAAACCTCTCAATAAAATAAAAAAGAAATATCTTCATTGGAACAATGAATGGCTGAAAATATTATTTTTAATATTCCAAAAACGCATACCTAATTTTATTCCCCTACCTCCAAGTTTGTGATGAGGTTATACTTAATTAAATAATTGAACAAAAGACAAAATATTGTTTTAAAAATAAAACATAATTTCTCCAACATGTCATTTGTTTTTTGGGTCTTGAGGTATGTGGGTCAATAACATGATGCTTGGTTAAATATACACGGCATCAAAAACAAAACAGAGGAAAAAATAATACATGTATGACAATAAATGAAAAAAATTATACGGTCAATGTTTTCTACATTTTAACAATTTCAAATAAATTTAAGAGAATTCAAATATGGGGGTTGCGAATAACGTTAAAATTAAATATATGAGTGTATCTATTTTAGATAACAATTTACGTCAATTATTTTAAAGTTTAAAGCTTAATCACAACTGGGTCTACGACGACAGCGACAACTGCTTCATTTCGTATGGCAAACAAGATGTCGCGATTTCGTCCCGCGCTTTGTAGTCGAAATAGAACCTATTCTATTTTCACGACGACACATTAACACTCTCAACAATTTGTCAAAATGTTGCCATATTTTTACCTGAATTAGGATTCCCTAGCAGAACAGAGTGGCAAAAATGCGTATCAGAGTTGCAGAAATCAGTACGTTCTTTACAAAAAATTAAATAAAGTAAAATGAAAAACAACAAAAATTAATGAAAAACTAAATGAACTGGTGAATAAATATGACAGTATAAATACAAACAAATTCTGGGGATGAATTAATTAATTTTGAAAATGATGATTGCCTAAGAAAAAATAAATAATGAAATTTCTTAACTTTAGTGTTCTCCACCACAAAAGTATTAAGCTGCCTACACACTAGGGAACATACTTAAAAAAAGAGAGCATTTTTTGTGAATGTGTGAGTGCTTTTGTGTGTGTGTGCGTGTTGAGAGCGTGCATTTCGTGTTTACAAAATTTTTTGATATTTTTTGTTCCCTCAACCATGTTCCCTAGTGTGTAGGCAGCTTTAGATTTTATTTCTGACTCTCATAACAGCTATCTTAACAGAATCTCATAGCTAATGGAGACTCAGAGTAACTGAACATCTGATGGGCACTGTTGCCAACTTTTTTCCCAAAAAATCGCTATAAATAAATCGCCGCCCAGGTAGAATATGCCGACGTTGCAACATAAATTGTACTGGGAAAACACTGTTTTTTACGAAAAGCCGGTACTACTTTAAACGTGCTTTGCCAGTAATGTTTTCTGAAAACGAGATTTTTTTTAATTTATTAAAATTAACAATTATAAATTTTATGTATTTTTACATCTATTACACAATTATTTATGTAAGAGAGACATAGCCATTCTTTTCTTGTGAAGTTTCGAAAGAATACATTAAAAATCTGTGATGTACACTAAAAGGCCAGTGAAGTACTAGCAAACTACTAAATTTGTTATTAATTGTACTAGGATAATACAAAAAAAATAAAATCCCAAGCCAGCGCCAACGTTGGGAAATAACTACGGCCAAGCGTTTATTGGTGTTATCATTTCGACAACATGCGAGTATAGTGAAAGTTGAAAATCCGACGCATTGCCAGTACATGTACTACCGTTTCCAATACCGGGCCGACATTGTGCCGTTTGTATTTTTCTACCTGGGCGCTAATAGCTAAATCATAGCTAGATTGAGTGTTCGTTTGTCATGAATTTTGCAAATAAAAATGTTAAATTATATGATTTTTGAAATATTTGTTTATATGAAATTATAACTTTAATGATTAAGAGTGGAAATAAAGCTATGTTGCCGTACTTGAAGACCTTCATATTTCACCACCTTTCACTTTTTCTCTATGCCCTTTCCAAAGAAAGCAACACGTTAGGTAGAATTTTCTGAGTGTTGCTTCTTTAAAAAAAAATGGTAATGAAAGTTATATCTTCATTACCATTACTGTTCGTAATGGTAAAGTCTTATCTTCATTAATGTCGACGGTCGATTGTCTCTTAATTTAAATTAATCGCGACGAATTTTGCTGTCGTTAGTCGACCCAGTTGTGATTAATCTCTTTTACAAATTTATTCATGTTTTTTTTTTATTTCTTTTAAACGTCACCCAACAACCACAAATTATGGCACTAAAACGCCGACCAAACGACTAAAACAAATGAATGATTTGCTAGTAGCCGAATATTTTGTCTACTTTAAGCACCGGCGAATTTTTTTTTAGTTAATTTTCCTTTAGTTTATGATTGTTTTTTTGAAATATTGAAATAGTATTTCAAATAAATGTTTATTCAAGAAAGGTATGTGTGCCTTAACGACCAAGATTTTGCTTGAATTTTTTAGATGGAAATTTATTTATAAACTAATTTTATAAATTAGTATGTTTTAAAATATTCAAAGTATGTGAGAAATTATTTTAATTACTTTGAGAAAAAGAAAAAAATAATTTCCAAATGGGACTGAGACGGAATTTTCTTGCATATTTTAAGAGAATTTAATTTTAATGTTTTTAAATTTGCAAAAATTACAGGTTCGAAGGACCAAATTATTTATAGTATATTAAGTGCAACATTTATTATTAAATTGAGTTAGATTTCATACATTTTATATACAAACGATAATTATTTTTTTATTAAAGTTGAAAAATACGTGTCGAAGGACCAAAATGTTGAAATCATTAAAAACATTTTAAAAAATATTTTTCAATTCATTAACAGCATTAGAAAATCTACTTGTACCTTAAGTTATAAAATACAATGCAAATGCAGAAAGCTTAACTCTATGGCCAGTTTAATAGTCAAAATTAAGAACGATTTTTGTCTTAAATATTACTTAAGTAAAAAATCTTCTTACTTCAGTAAAATTAAGAAGAAAAAAAAAACAAAATCGTCCCTATATTTATTTCAAAAATGTTCAAAACTCAGGTTAGAAGATCCGAATTGATGAAGTTTTCAATACAATAAAATAAATACTTTTAAAATCATTTAAATTATTGGGAAAGAAAATTTTATAAAGAAATGTAAGTTTTTTTATAAAAAACATTGTTGAAAAAATGCATGTTCGAAGGACCAAATTAATTAAGAAAGTACAACAATTAGATACATAATTTTAAGACGATTATTTATATTTGATACTAAAAAAAATAAAAAACTTAACATTTGCTTCAAAACTATTTAGCAATTCCGGATCGCAACACAAAATAGTTATGAAAAATGTTAAAGAATATTATTTAAAAATAAATGAAATACCACAAATAAATATGGTTATACTTTTCAAGTACATATTACAAAATATATTTTTTCACATTTCTTAAGTCTTAAGTGCCTATGCATAATAATTTAAAAACCTTATAAAATGAATTTTGTATGAAAAATATGTTTTATATGTCACTTATAAATTTTAAAAGTGATTATGCATATGACCTTTAAAGCTCAATAATATATTTTAACCCTAAAATTGCATCGCTATTTTTCTCGGTGTTTGTAAAGCACGGTTGATGTTAGTCGAATCGACTAACAATGCACTTCTAGGGTTAAAAATTTTGATTCGAAGGACCAAATAGTTAAAGAACCAAACAAAAATAATAAAAATACGTTTCGATACGTATTAACAATTTAATTTCAGTTTAATCTTATTTACTGCAATTCCAATAGGGAGTTGTAGATATTTCATAAAAATCCTTCAGTTCGAAGGACCATAAATATTTTTTATATTTTCCTTGAATTTTAATGTTTTTCCATAATTTGTATACAATTTGTGTATTAAAAAAAAAAAAAAAAAAAACAATCCAAAATAAACAAATCCAAATGCAATTTGTATATTAATTATTAATAGCAATAAACTTATATGCCTGCATCATCATCATCGTGATGATATATTCATTTTAATCTCATGAAATCTCTATTCTCTTCGCTTTAGAATATTCTTTTTTTCAAAATCATATTATTTTTATTAAAAATGCACTTTATTACAAACAAATAGGTAATGTTAAATATGAAAAATAGAATACGAAAAATATAACAACAAAATTTATTATTAGAAAAATATTTACGATTAAAACCTAAAAACTGTTTTCAATAAATTTGGCAAAAAGCCAACATGAACAAAATTATCGACAATAAAATTTTTAAAAGAAATGAAGAATAAACTAACAAAAACAACTAAAAAGTTGGCCAAGAGCAAAGCATTTACAAATTTATAATAAACTGTCAATTTATAAACTAATTTTAAAATAAATAAAGTAAAAGAAAAAGCAAAAACAAATTGATAGACTCAAAAAATTTAAAATATTAAGAAAAGAGAGGAGAAAATTTAGTTTTGAAGTTAAAATTTTGAGAAAACTTGCAACGTTTTTTTTTTCCTAACAAATTTTGGTGGGAAATTTTTGCTTTAAAATTTTAACAAAATATTAATTTCGAAAAAGTAAAAATATTTCTGTTGGAAAGACCATAATCGCAATTTAATATACAGAAACGACAAAATTTTTCTTAGTTTAATCGTTACAACATCCAGTCTTCTATGGAATCATTGCGGAAATGATTAAAAATATAAATTTCAGAACAGTGCAGATATTTCGGTTCGAAGTACCAAATTATCACTATGTTTTTTAGTATTCGCAACAGACAAAACCCTCTCAGCAAAATTATTTAGAACCTGTTAAGAGTATAAGCACAATGAAAAAGTCCCCTTTTTTTCTATACAATTTGACATATAATTCCGATCACCGGTTTCTTTGAGAGATAAAACTTATTTTATTTTCTTAACGGATTTTCTTATTCTCTTAATTTTACACTTTGATTATTTTGCTAATGTTGCCATATTTTCAAACAATAACTTCAATTTGTAAACAAAAAATATATGATTTCAATCACAGTACAAGTATAGTAGGATTACATGGTTGATTTCGCCATGCACATGCATTAGTGACAGCAAAGAATTTTACTTTATACACAGAATTTCATTCTAACTAATGTTAAACAACAACAATAAGTTGGAATGTGTCAAGAAAGATATAAAAATATAGAGGACTTGACTTTCTACGTGTTCTCTACTGTAGACGTCATGTGAAATGCCAAGTTTTTCCTTTTCCAATGCTATTTTGTCCTACGTGACAAATACAAAACAACTAATATGACAGTTACTTAAGAAAACAACTAACGAAAAGTATTATAATTTCGTAACAGTTGTTTTAAGCAGTTATTTTTAATATCTTAATAAACAACTACCAAAACAGTATTTTTACAGTAAACTGTAGTTTTCATTAGTTATTTAAAAAATAAAAAAATTTTGATTTTTGATAATTCTTGTTTAGTTAATATTTATTATTATAATTATTATTTTTTTTAGGATAAGTAACACTCCATTAGTCTAGTAGTATCGTAAAGTATCGTCTCTGCTATTTACTTTTAGTTAATGGCAGAATACACAACTACTTAGTTTGGAAGTACATTTGAGGTAAGAAAATCTATTGAATATAGATTTCTACTTCACGATACCTCATTTCGCCGCACTTTACTTCCAAACTAATTGCGGCTTTAATCAACGTGTTGCTTTCTTTGGAAACTATAGCAACACTGTAATTGCGCGAGGTATTGAATCTTAGAACAGCTGATTAGCGCCATCTGATGGAAAGTTGGCGAACATTGTTGGAAGCTTTTTAAGTTCATAGCCCAGTTATGTTATTTTAATTTGGTGGAGTTAAGTACTATGGTAACACCGAAGGAGGACGCTGTGATCTGTATGAGGGATTGGAAACCAAAAAAGGTAATAACTGGAGAACCTTTTAGAATTTTTAATTCAAAATTCAAGTACGATGAAGTAACTACACATTTTTTTTTATATAATCGAAAGAAATAAATTATTCTTTAATAATATCAATACAACTTTTTTGAAAAGCGAACATGAAATTCCTTACCCTTAGGGCGTCGAACATTCCAAGCGGAGTCGTATCAAAATATTTTTTTTTATTTCATCGCTCCACAAAATGTTTTATTATTATTTTTTTTCACCGTCTGCTGCGGACCAAATGAAACTCTTCTGCCAAAGGAACTCTTCTGGCTATTCGTTCGGGTAATTCTTATAGTCTAAGACGAACTGTGTGCGAAGAGATTACATTTCCAATATCCGCTGAAATGTCTCTTGAAGATAGAAATGGGTCCTTCGTCGCAAGAGTAACAATACGGGTATCTGTTGTTTTTTGATGTCTTTTTTAGGCTTTAAAGCATTTTGAACAAAAAAATAGCGACCGATCCATAGTTTTAGCAATAAAACAAAGATTTTGGCTATTTTCACTTAGTCTCGAAACAATTTTTCTCTCCTCCGAAGAACAATGACTTTTTCCACCCATCAATGATTTTTTTTTATTTCGTTATGAATAAATAGGAATAACAATAAATAAACTAGCCGTTCCAAAAAAAAAAGAGAAGACTACTAAAATATTAAGAATTCAAAAATGTATTATTTTGACACCTAGTATACAAAACTGACAGGCAGTAAAAACAAACCGTGGAAGCCTCAGTTTCTTTTTTTAACACATCGGCTGGAAAATCCGTAGGTTGACACATAGGTGGCGCCACTAATGAAAAATCTATGATTTTTGGAAATATCAACATTCAGATGATATCTGTCAAAATTGAATGACAGGGAACAAGTTACACTGTTTTAGTGACGCTACTTTTGCGATTTACAAAACAATGGATTCAAAGCAATTTCGTGTGTTGATTTATCATTGCTTTTTAATGGGAAAAAACACCGTTCAAGCCAAAGCTTGGCTTGATAAGTGTTATTCGGAATTTGCTCCATCGAGACAAATGGTAGAAAAGTGGTTTGCTTACTTTAAACGTTGTCGTATGAACACCTTTGACACTCCAGATTCGAATCGGCAGTCAGCTGAGTGGACAGCAACTGGCGAACCTCGTGTGGTACCAGGTCAAATTGCACGAATTACACTTTCAATTGCTTCCGCACCCGATTTGGTTCCCAGCGATTTTTACCTGTTTTCAGACTTCAAGAAAAAATTCTCGCTGGAAATAGAGTTCGAATGAAGAGGTGATTGCCGAAACAGAGGCCTATTTTATTCAATCATTCTATAAATAAGGTATCGAAATGTTAGAAATGCCTTAGAGTGATTGTATCGCTTTTCAAGGAGACTATGTTGATGAATAAAGTCGAATTTTACCAAAAAAAAAATTGTTTGTTTTATTGGTTATCCTACGGACTTTTCAGCCGATGTGTTACTTGTAAAGGCATTGCCATATCAAAATTATTTAAACAAAAAAAATTGTTAAATTAACTAAAATTAAACACAAAGAAATAATAAGTATACTTATTTTTTTGACCATATGTGTATATTGGATTTCAGTTTTAAAGCAACAACTTCGAGTAATAAATATGAATTAGATTTTTTTATAATTTTATTTGTTTATATCATATTGCCTTTTCAGTGCATATTTTTTGTATATACATTGCATTTTTTATGCATGGAAGTCACTGACCTGTATATTACTACACACACAAAAATAAGTTAGTAGAAAAATTAGTAAAACGTCTTGTAAATCAATTATACTAGTTTTCAGCAACTTCTTTGCTGCAATTGTGTTTTTAGCAAAAGTTTTAGTTATACATATTTTTTTTAGCACTAAAAAAATTTTCAACTAATGTTTTACTAATTTATTTTGCTACCAAAAAAAGGACACCAAAAGAATACATAAAAATATAACACACTAAGATAAAAAAAAATATTTAAATTATGGACAAAATAAAATATTTAAATTTAATGAAAATAAATATAAAATGTGAATGTATAAACAAAGGTTTATAAATACTGATTATGTGAAATACAAGGACAGACATTTTTTCCAGCCGTTTGGTTAATTTGTTGTGTTCACTTTCGCTTTTTTAAGAAAAGGGTTTTTAAAATATAAAAGCCGTAGTTTATAATTATTTTTTGTTATTTACAATTGTCTACTAATGTGGTAGTCTGGACATTATTATATGTTACAACGTTTCCTAAATAATGTTCGAAAGAATCACAAAAACGAAATTTTTAGACTTAAATTTCAATCAAATAAATTAACTAAAGTACAATTTCCCTGCAAATTTTTCAATTTTTTTTTTCAGTCTGCTAATATTCAGCAAAAATTTTTATTGATTTAGCAAGGATTTTTTTTTTCATTTGCAATCGACTAAGTGTTAGCAAAACTTTTCCTGAAGTTACTATTTTTTAGGTAAAAATCATCTTGCTGATTTTCAGCAAACTACTTTTTCTGAAATTACCAGCGTGCAAGCTCAGCTGATACTAAACTGATGCTAAACAGTTGCTCAGGTAATACTAAATTTCAGCGCCCTCTACCGGTGAGTAGTGTTAGTTTTGATTTCCTATCTCTATAATTAATAGTCTCTGGTAAATTGAATGGAAAATTGCCAAATTAAAATGTAACGGTCTTATCTTTATTATTTTGGGTTAAAATAAAAATAATATTAACCGAAATGTTGGAAATTAATTTATAAATTGGTTTATCTTTTTTTATAAATTAAATTATATGACACTATTTTCCTATTACCCAAATATAACAATACAGTTTTATGTTTAAATTAATGTTTAAATAAATTCTAAATTAAAAAATTGCATGTCAAATAATAACATATTCACATGTAAATGTCAAACTTATAGTAAAAAAAAACACATGATTTTCAAGACAATTTTTTAAACAAAAAACACTAGAACATTGCTCCTAAAAATATTTCCTATCGGAAAATAAAAAGAAAACATAAAAGAGAATTTTTATAAATTTGACAGATCGCATATGGTAAAACAAAAGCAAAGGGAAGGCGAGACATGGTGAGAAATAATTAAAGAGATTTTATTAACTCTTAAGAAAAATTAAGAGTATAGAATTCAAAATTTCTAAATTTATTTTTGACACATTGAGAAAAAGACCACACGGGCTATTAACGCAACAAATATACAAATTTTTATTTCAATACAAAAAAAAATTTGAATGGAAATTATACAATTTACCTTCATTATTTTCATTAAGTGAACCCCAATTAACAAGCATGATGATAAAAACTGCATGAGATTTTTAACACAATATAAAACTATATATTTTTTTTTTTAGTTTTATTAGCTTTCAATAAAAAAATTATTAAATTCTTTAAACATAAGATATTTTTTAAATATCTTTTCAAATTCTTTATTTATTTAATTTTATTTCAAGATTTTTTATTTTTTGTTTAAAAAAAATTAAACTAAATTGCGTAGCATTCATTTTCTTAAAATACAGTTGCACATTTTCAAAAAAAAAAAAAAAATGCAAATTTAAGCAAAATATTATAAAGAAATAAATTTTAGTGAAAACGTTTTTGGGAGAAAATATATAAATATAAGACGCGTTACTTTACTGCACGTCGTTTGCAATTAATAAAACTGAAAATATTTAAAGAGATTCATTTAAAAAACCAGCGTTTTGTATACTGAACCGAAAACATAAAATAAAAGAGAACAAAATGACTCTAGCAGCGCAGCCAGTGTTGCCAGATAAAGGTATTTGGCGCCCAAATTAGGCAGTTTGGGGATTTTTCATGGGATGGCCCCAAATTGAAGGGAGCAACTTCAGTTTGGGGACAGAAGACCCCCAGTCTTCAATTTTATATACATATTCGCTATTTTGAATTCAACTTCTAACAAAAAATGTCCGTTGTCTTGGATCTGACATGCTGAATTTCGAAAAATGTAAATCGGCATTGCAAACCAACTTCAGATTACACTATGGAACATTTTTGGGATTATTGTCTGGGGGGTGAGAAATTCCAAGTCAGGGTGATGGTACTAGGTCAGTATAGTAAAACCCTCAAAGGGTTTGGCGTTCGTATGTGTCATTTTTTTTATGACCTTTTAAATTTTTTCCTTATCTTGATGTTTTTTCGCTTAGTTGTAACTCGATAACCACTTGTCCGAAAAAAAAAATATTTTTTTGCCTAAAAATTTAAATTTTTTTTTTTAAATTCATAAAAAATTTTAATTTTTAGGCAAAAAAATATTTTTTTTTCTCCACAAATTTATTTTTACCGGCAAAACTGTTGATTATAAAGAAAAATGTTATATGAACGGATTAAAGAAATTGTAATTCTAAATTTTTCTAAATTTGTTTCATCAAAATCGGACAAGTGGTTCTCGAGTTACAACTAAGCGAAAAAACATCAAGATAAGGAAAAAATTTAAAAGGTCATAAAAAAAAATGACACATACGAACGCCAAACCCTTTGAGGGTTTTACTATACTGACCTAGTACCATCACCCTGACTTGGAATTTCTCACCCCCCAGATTGGCTGTTGTACTGTGTTATTAAAAACAAATTCAAAAGCCCATGTGTGAAGAGTTTCAAGTATATTCGATCACTTTTAACAAAAATTATCTGATATCTTCGATCCACCATACTGGATTTCTAAAAACGCCACTCGGCATTGAAAACTTAAGATTTTTAAATAATTTTTAAAGCTATAACCGATAATTTTAACAAACACCAATTTTGAAGAGATAGGGTTTCCGGTTCCGTGCATCCGATCAATTGATACGCTACACTTAAAATAATACGTTAGTAAAAAATCTGTCAAACGGGTTTCAAATCGATTTGATTAATTTTTGACAAATTTTTAGTTGAAACACTAATTTAAACAAAGATTTTAGTTATATTCATTTAACACAATACTAAAAATGCCCAGCACTCTAACTAATTTTGTGTTAATTTTAAAAATTATTTATAACTAATTTTTAAGAACCGCTATTACCGCCACCAATGTAACCGAAGTTTTAAAGATGGCGCTTTTTGTAACTCCCCCGTGAAAAGGTTATCTATATCCAAAAATGGACTTTGGTGGGGCCTTGGACCCTCGAGAATTTTTAATAAAAATTTCCCATTTCATAAAATGGCCCATATCTCGAAAACTAAGCGAGATCGCTTACATGCCCTCACATGATATGGACTAGGCCCAGGGAGGGTCCCGAGACCACAATTTTCAACAAATTTTACGACTCAGTATAATTACAAATAAAACTGTAGTTTTACTAATTTTTTACTTAAATTTAGATTTGTTAAATTTAACAAAAATGTTTTAAAATCAACAAATTTTATTTTAAACAGGAATAAATTTTGTTAAAGTAACAAATTTTTCTGTCTAGCCAACAGACATTAGGGGTTTTCATATAAACTCGTATTCTACTCGTAAACATTGTAAACCTGGTATATTTGAGTTTAATTTCAAACTCCACGCATAAAAAATATGGTTTGTATTTATACAAGGTTTACAAGGAAATTACGAGTTTATTTGAAAACCCCTATTAATTTGAGTGTATATATTGAATTTCAAAAACGCCAATTGGTATGGGAAAGTAAATATTTTTAAAACTTTTCCGATAACTTCAACCTCCACCAATTTTGGACAGAACCGAACTCACTTATTATTATTTATTCAACATATACATTTGTACAATTTTTACTAAAACTAAACCCACGAAGGCTTGTCTGTTAATACTACTTACACCTGGGCTTTTGAGGTTGGTTAATAAGAATCTAAAGATAAAGTTCATATTCACGAATATATTAAATTAAAAATTAAAGAAAACGCTATTTTGTATCCGACACTTTTTCTTTTAAAAATCTTACTTTAAAGTCATTTATAAAATCTAAAAACCCATTAGCAAAAAATTTAAATATTGTATTTCCCTTTACCTGGTAATAGAAGATTTTGCTGGGTAGTTGACTTTCAACCAGACACAAGTTGACTTTCAGCCAACATGCCCGCCTCCAACTTTTTTAATCCTTTTTTTTTTGCATCTAAAAATATCGCATATTAAAAAAAAATAAAAAATTTAAACCCCAAAAATATGTGTTTAAATTGAATTGAGTTCGATTTTAAAATAAGAACGCTTAAGAAAGCCTATAATCAGAGCTTTGAAGAATTAATTCCTTAATTCAATTTTTCAATTCTGAATTAAAAATTCGATGAATTAATTCACTAAGTACCTAATATTGAATGGAATTAATTCATATTTGCTTTCGTTCGATTTATTTTGTTCCGAATTAATTCAATTGCAATAGTTCTTTTTATTAAATCAAATGAATTAATTCACTGGTGAACACGTTCAATTTTATAAATCGAACGGAAAAAAAGTGAATTAATTCCTTACTGAATTAATTCACTACTGAATTCGTTCAATTTCATTTTCGTTCAGTGAATTAAAAAAAATAAAATTACGTTCAGTGAATTAAGAAAAAATAGAATTACGTTCAGTGAATTAAAAAAAAAATAATAAGTTCACTGAATTGAAAAAAAAATAAAATAAATTCACTGAATTGAAAAAAAATAAAATAAGTTCACTGAATTCAAAGCCTGTTTTCTGCCGTTCAGTAGAAGAAAACAATAATGTACAAATAAAATTTTTAAATAAGCAATTTTACAGCGTGTGCTAGTAAAAATAAGCAAATTAGAAACCGGATGCTGTTCATCAACCTACATGATTCAAAAATAAAGCCTTTTACTATTAAAAATAAAAACTTTACAGATATAGATACATTTGGAAAAAAATATAACTATATAACTGGTTTGAAAAATTAATAGTTATATTTTTATTTCCAAATTTATCTATAAAAGTAAAGTTTTTATTTTTAATAGTAAAAGGCTTTATTTTTGAATCATGTAGGTTGATAAACAGCATCCGGTTTCTAATTTGTTTATTTTTACTAGCACACGCTGCAAAATTGCTTATTTAAAAATTGTATTTGTACGTTATTGTTTTCTTCTACTGAACGGCAGAAAATAAGTTTGAATTCAGTGAACTTATTTTATTTTTTTTCAATTCAGTGAACTTATTTTATTTTTTTTTCAATTCAGTGAACTTATTATTTTTTTTTTTAATTCACTGAACGTAATTTTATTTTTTTTAATTCACTGAACGAAAATGAAATTGAACGAATTCAGTAGTGAATTAATTCAGTAAGGAATTAATTCACTTTTTTTTTCGTTCGATTTATAAAATTGAACGCGTTCACCGGTGAATTAATTCATTTGATTTAATAAAAAGAACTATTGCAATTGAATTAATTCTTTGAATTTGTTGTTTGATGAACGCGTTCATTTGAACGAATTCAGTGAATTACTTAAGAAAAGGAATTCATTCAATTCTAGAGAAAATTGAATTCGATTGGTAGTGAATTCATTCAAAAAGGAATTAATTCTTCAAAGCTCTGCCTATAATAAAGCCTAATTACTGAGCGCTAGGATAAGAACGCTTAAGAAAGCCTATAATAAAGCCTAATTACTGAGCGCTAGGATATTTGTTCGCTGGGCATTAAAATTTTTCTATAAAAATAGGTTTCTGTTTAATCACTTTAAAAGCTGAATTTTGGGATTCAAAAACGTTTTGAGATTTCATCTTTTAAAATGGGGGTAACAGCTAAATCTCGTCTGGCATCACTAGTAATAGTTAGGAATAGCAACAAAAAAAAAAAAATAACGTAAAACAAAAAAACATTAAACGATGTTGAAGCAAAGCAAAAAATTTTAATATATTCGTATAACAAAAACAAATTTTCAGTTAATTTTTGTTTTTGTTCTCACTGAGTTTAACCCATTGGATATTGTAAAGCTGCCTACACACTAGGGAACATGGTTGAGGGAACAAAAAATATCAAAAAATTTTGTAAACACGAAACGCACGCTCTCAACACGCACACACACACAAAAGCACTCACACATTCACAAAAAATGCTCTCTTTTTTAAGTATGTTCCCTAGTGTGTAGGCAGCTTAAGAATCTGTGAAATGTCAATTTAGCTTTTTTCTAATAGATTAAACGATTTATTGTGAAATGAAAAATTTCCGATTAATGATAACACAAGTTTTCAACCATATTAAAAACAAAACTCCAGTTTTAACCACAAAATTTTCAGTTTTATTTCAAAATTTTTCAAAATTATCCATATATATTTTAAAATTGCCCAACAGCGTTTCATAACACTATGGAACATTTTTGGGATTATTGTCTGGGGGGTGAGAAATTCCAAGTCAGGGTGATGGTACTAGGTCAGTATAGTAAAACCCTCAAAGGGTTTGGCGTTCGTATGTGTCATTTTTTTTTATGACCTTTTAAATTTTTTCCTTATCTTGATGTTTTTTCGCTTAGTTGTAACTCGAGAACCACTTGTCCGATTTTGATGAAACAAATTTAGAAAAATTTAGAATTACAATTTCTTTAATCCGTTCATATAACATTTTTCTTTATAATCAACAGTTTTGCCGGTAAAAATAAATTTGTGGAGAAAAAAAAATATTTTTTTGCCTAAAAATTAAAATTTTTCATGAATTAAAAAAAAAAAAATTTGTGGAGAAAAAAAAATATTTTTTTGCCTAAAAATTAAAATTTTTCATGAATTAAAAAAAAAAAATTTTTAATTTTTAGGCAAAAAAATATTTTTTTTCTCCACAAATTTATTTTTACCGGCAAAACTGTTGATTACACTATGGAACATTTTTGGGATTATTGTCTGGGGGGTGAGAAATTCCAAGTCAGGGTGATGGTACTAGGTCAGTATAGTAAAACCCTCAAAGGGTTTGGCGTTCGTATGTGTCATTTTTTTTATGACCTTTTAAATTTTTTCCTTATCTTGATGTTTTTTCGCTTAGTTGTAACTCGAGAACCACTTGTCCGATTTTGATGAAACAAATTTAGAAAAATTTAGAATTACAATTTCTTTAATCCGTTCATATAACATTTTTCTTTATAATCAACAGTTTTGCCGGTAAAAATAAATTTGTGGAGAAAAAAAAATGTTTTTTTGCCTAAAAATTAAAATTTTTTATGAATTATTATGACTTAATTTTTCTAAATTTGTTTCATCAAAATCGGACAAGTGGTTCTCGAGTTACAACTAAGCGAAAAAACATCAAGATAAGGAAAAAATTTAAAAGGTCATAAAAAAAAATGACACATACGAACGCCAAACCCTTTGAGGGTTTTACTATACTGACCTAGTACCATCACCCTGACTTGGAATTTCTCACCCCCCAGATTGGCTGTTGTACTGTGTAATTATCCAAAAAATTTTAAAAATTATATAAGACTTTTTTAAATTTTCCAAAAATGCATGAAAACTGTCCAAAGGTTTCAAAATTTTTGAAAATTGTCTAAAAATGTTTTTAAGTTTTGATTTAACGAACTGTCACAACTAAATTACAATCACTATTGCAAATGAACGCATTCAATTGCATAAATTCAATTATTGGGTTAAAAATTTTATTCGTGGACTTTAAATAATAATTGAATTCGATTTATGGGGCTATAATTTAAAAAAGATTTAATTCTTTAAAGCTCTGTTTGGCAGAGAGTACAATTTTTGTACATCTTTGTAGTTCTAGTACTTGTCTTATATGCAACGCAGTTTTCTGTAATGTTGCCAACTTATACAATTTAGAAAACGCTGATTATCAAATAGAATCTTCTCAATCATAAACTTCTGAAATGTCTGAATAGGTAGTGGAAACGATCAAGATTATAAACAATATTAAAATATAGTTATACGGCATTTAGACTGAGGAAAAACTACCTAGATTTTGGGTCTTGTTAGTTTTTAATTGTCAGAACGCGTATATAAAAAAACAAGCCAAAACCAGTTTTGTACAAAAACTAGGTATTTTTTGCTCAGTCTAAATTCACTATTAGATTATAAACGCAATTTAAATAGACTCTTAGTAAAAGTGAGAATAAAGCAGTAGTTTTACAGAAAATTTTATCTTGAATTTAGTTAACCTAAGTTTTGATACAAAATGTGTTGTTTAAATAAATTCGATTTTAAGCCGAAATATAAAAATATTTTTTCTAAATTATTTCTATTGACATTAACAGACATTATTTTAAGTGAAGACTTCACAAATCGGTTGGGGCTTTATTGTTCTGTGTGAGCGTATTTAATTACAGGTCTAAAAGTAACGCTTATTATCTTCATACGATTATTTATTTTAAATAATTCGCATCACTAAAAATGAATGCTTTCGGTTTGTTTAAGCGATATATGCGTCAAAAAATTATTAAATGAGCTCATAAAATATTATATATAATATAAGAGAGCGTAGTCACGTTATTTAGGTTGAGAAAATTTTACAAATTTAAATAGAAAAATCAATGAAACAAATACAAGTTCAACATGGTTTAAGGAGGTTAACACCACAGAAGCTCTTTTATATAAAAGAAATTAATAAATTTGTATATATTAAAGTATGAAAATATTATAACATATTAATAATTTTGAGGCGTGCTGTTATTAAAAAATAAAACAATTCTTAAGGGAATACGGATGGATAGTTGAAAATATGAATGTGTAACATAAACGTGAAGTAATTATGAATACGAAAAATTTCAATGAAAACTCTTAACAAAAATTAAAAAATTGGGATTGTTTTGTATGTACAAGAAAAATGCAAAATTACACATGGGTCCAGTCAACGACTATATAGACTAAAGACAAACCACCAGCCTCAACTGCTGTTAAAAAGTCTGATTAATTTTATACGCAAACTGGTTTTAAAGCTGCCTACACACTAGGGAACATACTTAAAAAAAGAGAGCATTTTTTGTGAATGTGTGAGTGCGTTTGTGTGTGTGTGCGTGTTGAGAGCGTGCATTTCGTGTTTACAAAATTTTTTGATATTTTTTGTTCCCTCAACCATGTTCCCTAGTGTGTAGGCAGCTTAAGAAAAACAGTTTTTAGTGTTTTTTTAACGCGTATTTTTTAATATTAATAAGCAAAATTTTGTGCTAATTACACAAAACTAATGCAGAGATCATATCAAACAACACAAGTGCACTTTACAATTTAATTAAAATTGCTTAAAAACAATAAAAATAATTAATTAAAAATACCACTTTTTCACGTTTTTTGTTATTTTACATTGAAACTCTCTTAAAACCAGTTCAGTTTTTCAGATGAGAGCCGTGGATAGTGCCTGGTCCAGTCAAAATTACTTAAAAATTCTCAATTTACTCATGTAATCTTTTAGTTATTCAAAACCCCATCAACATTTTCAAAACCTCAGAACCTGTGTTTTTTGCTTCTAAGGAGTTACACTCACAAATATTTCAATATTCTGCTAATAGGAAATAGTAGTGTACATGTATTTACGCCTGCAGAATTTTCAATGAAGTTGAGAATCATGGTCTGCTAAATTTAGGTAAGCTAAATTTTAAACACTGCTAAATACACAGACAATTTTAGACAGGCCCATATTTATTATTGGGAGTATAGGTGGTTTATAAAAATTAATAAGTAACAAATTTTTGCCCGTTTCTCTATCTCGCTTAATTTCTGAGACATAAGCCATTTTATGATTATACAATAAAAAATGTGAGAATATAGCGCCATCTGTATGTGATATTGATAGCACAAATTACTGGAAATGGCCAAGACAAGTTAGATTTACAAAAAATATTAGTTCAATCATAAATTCTAAGAAAAAATAATAGAAAAAATAGTTCAATTAAATCAGAGTGCGTTTAACAGACTTTTCTAGTAACTTTTTTTATGAGTGTATAAGGTTTTTCTATAATAAAAAGTCTAAAAGAATCTGATAATTTCTCTATAAGATGTGTTTTTTTATACGAAAAAGACTACAATGTGACAGCATTTAAATCTCGTGGGAAGTAAATTTTCTGAATTTCAAATGACAATTTCTGAATTTCTATTGACATTTTCTGAATTTCAAATGACGATTTCTGAATTTCAAATGATATTTTCTGAATTTCAAATGATATTTTCTGAATTTCAATTGATATTTTCTGAATTTCAAATGATATTTTCTGAATTTGAAATGGAAATTCTGAATTTCAATTGATCTTTTCTGAATTTCAAATGGAAATTCTGAATTTTAATTGATATTTTCTGAATTTCAAATGGAAATTCTGAATTTCAATTGATATTTTCTGAATTACAGTTGCAAAAGGTGTAGAAAAGTGAAATCCAAAATTTAACTATGTTCTTATAAAATAACAGCAAAGCGAAATATTAAGGGGAATCATTGCAAAAATAGTCTATTTTGGTATATACATATAAAAACCGCCCACCACGCACATTTTTACATAAATTGAAAATGTTCTACGAAAAATTTTATTGAAGTGGAACAGCATTCATGGTAATTTTGAAGAATTTCTAATGGAGGTTTCCACAAATTGTATCCCTTTTGTGTCTAAACATTTTTCACTCCAATTATTAAAATAAAAAAAACCAATGAAATATGAAGAAACATTTGTGGCGATTTTTAAAGCTGCATTTTCGAAACGCTTGAATGCAATACTGATATAAAACGTTAAAGACGCTGTAAATCGCTAAATGGTAACACCACAAACATCCTTGTATTCATTTGCTGTTTTTTATATACCACTTCTTCCTTGTTTTGCTTGGGAAATCTGGTTTTAAATATAGTTATGATCTAGGTTTTCGCCAAAAGTCGGTTTAAACGAGGGCATAGTAACGATAAATTAGGGACAACAAGGGAGGTATCCTTGACGGGGACGAACCAGTTTTTATGAAATTTATTACGAGAAAACTAGCACTCATATATCGAGGGGTATGTTCAATAGGTGCTATTTTCGGTTCTGCAGAAAATTAGTTTTTGAAAACACTTCAGTTGTATAGCTGTTATATGTATATGATATTAATTTTGGACTCATGTTTTATGAATGTTATATGAACTACCTTCACAGAGAGAATTTTGCTGGAAGTTATAATACAATTTATAAGTAATATAATAAAGAAAATAAAAGTTCTTAGATTTGATGGAAAAGGTTCATAGATTTAATGAATCTAGTTTTAATTAAATTTTTTATCGAGTTTATAAAAATAAATAAAATTTGTTTAATAAATAAAATAAAATTGTTCACAACATTTAATGTAAAATTTCATTAATTCAATGAAGAATTTCAATGGACGAGAGTTCACTTAACACTTAATTTAATTTTTTTGCGTTTTCTCTAAATGCACATCTACACGGGATAGAAAACTCGCTAGATTTTATGATAATACAGCTCTGTATAAGTCTACGAAATGCAATCTCTAGGCCATTGACAATTTCTGTCATACATAATTTCTTTAATTAGTAACAATATTTATGATGTCTTGTAACAATATTGAACATTTCTGTTTATTAAATGCACCTTTTGTTATTTGGAGAAAAAAAAATTCTTTAAAATACAACAATTTTAATAAAAACAAATACTTGACAACTAGAGATAATACTTTTACGATAAAAACTAGTGCCAACAATATTAAGAGATTACAAATTTAGCGCAAACTCGACGAGATTTCTATCCCGTGTAGATGTGCCTTAATACTAGGGTTTGGGGTTCGGGAATTCCTGGGCGGGAATTCCCGGGAAAAGTTTGCCGGGAATTCCCGGGAAAATAATATATTTTTCCCGGGAAAACGGGAAATTTTAAAAATATTAAATTTTTTAAATTGTTTTTGTTTCGAATAGGATTTTTTAATTTTAGTCATAAAAAACATTTTAAATACCAAAACGAAAATGTCATTGTTAAAATCTATTAAAAGGGAATACATTTATTTGACACACAAATAAAATCTTTGCCAAGTAATAAAGAGCATTTCAACTAATAAAGATTTTTCGCATAACTTATTCAAAATTTAAGTAGTAAAACCTAAAAACTTGGTAAAATGTTTAAAAGAAATATGAAAAAAAGCATTGTTTCTTACAAATAATCGCTCTTACTATCTAAATTTTTCAAATGTATAATTTAGGTAAAGTCGACTTTAGTTAAAATATTGGGTGGCAGTATACCTAAAAACTTGGTAAAATGTTTAAAAGAAATATGAAAAAAAGCATTGTTTCTTACAAATAATCGCTCTTACTATCTAAATTTTTCAAATGTATAATTTAGGTAAAGTCGACTTTAGTTAAAATATTGGGTGGCAGTATACCTTGACTTGGTTTATTTTTGGAGCATTCTGATTGGTTAATTTATTTTCAACCAATCAAAATATTTGAAAATATAAATATTTTTGTAAGGTTTTCATACACAAAATGAACAAAACCGTTTGATTAAAAATAAAGTCGACTTTAAATTTAAAATACGCCTTTATATTAAGGGCCAATAATTTTATAAGTAACGTTTTCATTAATAAATGTGAAAATAAAAGACTAATGGTTGACGGTGGTATCTAAATTTGGTTATCCGACATCTAAATTTGGTTCACAAAAAAAAAAAAAAAAAATTTATTTTCATGCAACTTCTCTTGAAGAAACCAACAAGAATAACGTTTCAGCCAAAATTAGCAAAGTACCTGAAGAAAAAAGTGTAAGCTGAATAGGCATTAAAGGTTTTATGGTAGGGCAAACATTTCCTGAAATGGTATCCAAATTAGCTGCAGTCAATCCGCACCATAACTAGATCTTCGTTTATTCGAGAAAGTTTTTATAATAAAAACCTGGCATTGGAAAAAAATGAAACCGATGTAAAGACCATTATATTAAATTACTACAATCATGTAAAAGATATCATAATAAAAGAAATATCGAGCAATATTTCTAACAATTGGAGATTTACTATAATCTTAGATGAATGGACAAGAAAATCACAAAAGAGATATTTGAACATATGTATAAACGGAAACAATTCATTTTATAACCTGGGGTTGGTTTATATATCAGGAAGATGTAATGCTGATGAAATAAGAAGAATTGTAGAAATAAGACTAGAAGAGTTTTATTTGTCTTTGGAAAATAACATTGTGTCCACCATATCTAATGGGCCAAGTGTGATGAAACGGTTTGTTTCCGACAGTCCAGTAGTAGGTGCCTGCTGGAATCATGCAATTCATTTGGCAGTGTTGCGAGTAATTTATGTGAAATCAAATGTTCAACATTCTGATATTTTTTACTTTGAATTCTCACTACACAGACTGCATTTGTACTGAAATAGTGTTTTTTTTCACAAAAATTACTTATATAGGTGGTTTTCATTAACAATTTTGTTCAAAAATATTTCCCGGGATTCCAAATTTTTTCATTCCCGTTTCCGGGAAATAAAAAAGTCCGGGAAATCCCAAACCCTACTTAATACTCACAAAATTTTCATTCTCACACTCTCTTGAATGTTGCCATATTTTCAAAAAATAATCCCATTATTTGGTAATGTTCAGAGATGGAAAAGTTAAAACTATTGAAATTTTAATGGAATTAAATGTGCTAAAATCCCAAACGTATTTAACAAATTGTGAAAAATACATTTGTTTTGAAAAATACTTGTTTTCCATGTTTGTTATTACTTTCGAAAAACTTAAACCTATATTTTAATTTAATGTTCTTTTCCACAGTTAAAATGAAAAAAATTATTGGGTATACAAGTTAATAATGTCGATTTATTTTGCTTGAAAAATGCATTTATTATAATAAAATGAATTGATACATTATTCGAAGTATTGTCCATCCTTAGCCACTATTTTTCCCATCTTTGTGATAGCATATGGATTCCGCGCCAAAAGAACTGCTCCGGTTTTTGAGGTAAATAATGAATCAAGCCATTTTCTGATACCCTGTTCTGAAGTGAAGCGTATTCCAGTAAGGGCGTTCTGCATCGATCGAAACAAATGGTAGTCAGAAGGAGCAAGGTCTGGGCTATAAGGCGGGTGACCCAAAATTTCCCATCTACTGTTTTCCAAATAGGTTTTGACCGGTCTTGCAACATGTGGCCGAGCATTGTCATGATGGAAGATTATTGACTCATGTTTGGTCGCATATTCTGGTCGTTTTTCGTTGATTGCTCTCTTCAAACGAATCAATTGTGTTTGGTACAGGTCCCCTGTGATCGTCTGACCCGATTTCAACAGCTCATAATACAAAACACCCTTCTGATCCCACCAAATACAGAGCTTTACCTTGGCGCCATGGATATTCGGCTTCGGCGTTGATTTGGCTGGTTGGCCTGGCTTTACATATGACTTTTTGCGCTTGAGGTTATCGTAATGTATCCATTTTTTATCACCAGTAACAATACGATGCAAAAATGACTTCATTTTGTAGCGTTCAAGCAGCATTTCCGACATGCAAAATCGCTTTTCAATGTCTCTCGGCTTAAATTCATATGGGTCCTAATTTCCTTGCTTTTGAATGAATCCCAATGCTGTTAAACGTAGGGAAATGGATTGTTGTGTGACTCCCAATTATAATGCAAGTTCTTCTTGCGTTTGACAACAAACTTCGTGGAGTAATGCTCCCAATTCCTCATCTTCAAACTTTTTCGGCTGACCAGGCCTCTCCTTGTCTTCTGTGTCGAAATGTACAAAAACTAGGTAGTTTTTGCTCAGTTTAAATTCAGTATTAGCTTTTTTTGGTGAAAAATGTTCATTTTATGTTTGTCGTGATTGTGTCTTTCTTATAAAATAAAAAAAACTTTTAAATTTCCCAAATTAAATTACCATTTGATTTAATACTTTAAAGTTTGAGTTAAATTTTTCCCTGTGTTTAAACTTGAAAATAACTAACTTTTCTGCATATTTCCGATCAAAAACATCCATGAATGTGACAATACAAGTTTTGTATAAAGAGTAGGAGAGAATTTAAGAGCACAATTATAAGCATTTTCAAACTATAAACTAAAAATAGCGAAAAATGCGCTATGAATTAAATTAAAAGTCTTAGGTACTGTACGGCAGGTCAATATGACTTTAATACATTGGAGAAGGTAAAAAAACAACTCTCAATTAAAAATACAGAAATTAACAAAAAAAAAATAATCATAATAAAAAAGTAATGAAAAACAGAAAACAATTTAAAATGAATAATGAAATGTGTGTGTGTACAAAAATAAATTGCACGCAACTCTTTCTTATTATATTTTCGAAATATAAAAACAACAAAATACTGCACGAGTCGTAATCATGCAATAAAAACAGAATATCGAAAAAAATGTGAATATACCCAGTCAGAAATTGCCAGTGATATAAAAAAATCAAGTCCTGGGCAAATCACTGGGTGGTCGTGGTATTAAAATTAAATTGCTGGAAGAACATTTATTGGGGACGCTTTTGCAAAAAGCGTTTTTTTTATAAAAATTACGCTTTGATAAAAAGGTTTTAGTCAGAAGGTTTCAAGTTCATGTCCGGTTAACCCATATGTCTCCAAAATTTAGAAATCGTGCAAATTTTTTAATGAAAACTGGTGTGGCCAAAGACCTGTAGCCAAATTAGATTCTCTTACCATCTTATACTTTTCACTGCGCTGTTGCATCAAATGCCATTTTGAAAATATCGGTTCTTGAAGTTGCGTCGTCATATGACGACCCTAGGATAATAAGGCATCATTATTTTTTGATTTTCAATTTTTTAATAATTTTTTTTTATGAAACTGATTTTTTTAAGTGTGGAAATTTTTCTTTTGGACAAACTTTTTTTATTTTCCCAACGATGGTAAGTTAGTTTCCACAAACTTTATACCAGCGCTAGGATATTAGCTCAAACAACGGTTGTCTTAAAACGCAATATCAATCATTTACGTTTTAATCAAAAAAATATTTAATATTTAGCTTAGTGCGTAGTTTTTTGGTCCATCAATGAAATCACGGAACGGCGAAAAAAGTGTATTCTTTTTTTAATTTTATTTAGGTAAATCTATTCTAATTTTGCCAACGATTTGACAGTTCTTTTTCTAATGATATTATCATTTTTATCCGGTTGTATTTTTCTGACTGGGTAAAATTTCATTTCAATTTGTATATATATAACGAGGGTCACTCACTCGGGCCATTCATTAATAAGACACCAATACATTTAAAAAATAAAACAATAAATAACAAATAAAAAGTCGATAGTTCAAAACCGAAACTATGAAGTTCTTCAAGTTCACGGAATGTGAAACAGGTTTCAAAAATTTTCTATATGACAAAATCCCACTGTTGCCAACAAATTTTCAGAAAAAATCACTAGATGTATAAACAGTTCAAAAATTCAGCACTGATAACATGTCTTCTTCTCAAAAATATCTTGAATATATTCATAAGAAGAGTTATAAACTTTTAATAATGAAAAAATTTCCGATTCACCTTCAAATTATGAATCCCTATTTTTATTGAATTAATATTAGTATTTAAAATACTTAATAGAGGGCGTTGTACGATGAAAAACCGCACACATATATTTTATAAAAATATTAATTTTTTTTAGAAAGTTTTTATAAAAAAAATTGTTTAAGAGGTTGTTTTTAATAATAAAGAAATATCAGTATGTGAATTTTACGATATTTTTTCAACATAAAACTCGCTTTTAAATTTTATATTACGGCTGATAAAAAATCGCTAGATTTTTAGCTAATAGCTACTCAGCAATTTTCCCCGAAAGGTTAAAAACAAATCACCGATCTGGCAACAGTGTAAATGCCTCTAAATATAAAAGGGAATCTGAGATGATAATTAGTGCTGGTAAATTCGCTTACTTTTCAGTACTCGATACTACTCGATATTTTTAATTTGGATGCTCGATACTACTCGATACTTTTAACCGCTTTTAAATTAAAAATTTTGTTTTTAATTCAAACTTCATTCATCTTACACACTACACTGAGAGAATTATCTGTGTAAGTTTCGCTGCAACTCGTCCATTGAAACTTTTCATTGAATTAATAGAATTTTTCATAAAATGTTGTGAAAAATTCCATTTTATTTATTAAAAATTCGATGCACTCAATGATAAAGTTTCATTAAAGCTAGATTCATAATATATATGAAGATTTTTAATCAAATTTAAAAACCTTTTCATTTACATTGTGAACAAAACTTCATTAGTTTACTGAAAAATTATATTAAAACTCGTCCAGGCAAATTCTCTCTGTGTAGATACAGTGAAAAATATATTTTAATATGAATAATTGTTTACTATCAACATGGATTTATGTTGCAGATTAAGAATAACTGGAATATGGATTTAAAATTAACGGTTCGTATTCGTTCATAGATCTGAGCTTCATAGGTTGTCGATCAGAATTAAACTTAATAAGAACCAACTGCGATACTTTAAAAATTAAAGTTCAAAACAAAATCAGTAACAGCAGAGAATAAAAATAGCATTGTTAGAATTTAGTTGACGTTAGTCCAATTGAGTTGCTTTAAATTTGTTTATTTGTTTCATTGAAGTCGAAGCAGCGAGGGCTAAAGGGACCTTGGAGCGTATTAGCTAATCTGTAGAAAATGTCTTAGCCTCTCAAGGAATCCATAGAGCGACCATACGTGGTTAAGAGCTACATCCGGCTAGAGGTGTCCCTGCTTTCGCAGAATATGGCGGATCTAGTTATCCAACCGTGCCCATGGGATGAACAGCTCTACGCCATTGTGTTTTTGAACATTGGCCTCCAGGACGAGGCGAACCCTGGCTGTATTAGCCCGCTGGTAGCAGACTGTTCTGCTACTAAGCGAATTGTTTTAATTCCTGTTTAATCTTCTTTTTCAGATGGATTTAGTAGACCAAAATATAATCGAAAATAAGCAAGAAAAGATCGATGCAGATCTATTATTAGTAGGCAAAGAAGACTTATGCCCAAAGAGTGCTGAGGTCAATATAACCATGGTTATGCCAACAGAAGACGCTTCTAGTCTTAACGTTGCTGAACCGATGTATGTTGAGATTGCAACTGAGGACCTGTCGTCTCCAACTAAAGGGACCAATACTAACATCCCAACGGTTGAGGAACTTTTAAGTTCTCAGCCCAAAGATGCTGCAACAGAAGAAGTTCCAGGCGAAAAATCGAAACCAACGACTAAGAGAGTAAAGCTCCTCGGCCGTTAAGAGGTCAAAGAACTCTCAGGTATCAGAAAAAGGGACTGCTGAGATGGCTATAGATGGCACACCTCTAAAGGTTGGTGGCGGCTACCAAAGGCAGCATTGGCAGCTCCGGTAAAATAGCTAAAAATAGCGGAGCCATCTTATAAAGAAACGGTTGCAACGAAGAATGTTGGTGTCGTTCCTCCTGATTTCCCGGCTACTAGATGGACAGACGAACAGTTGTTCTGGAAGGTGTTGAGTATTGGAAGGTGTTGAACAGGGTCATTAAGGGCGGTATAGTGGAGCTAACCCTATCTATTGACCCGATCTCGGCTGACTTATTCAGGCAAAAGAATCACTTTGGGTATTGAACAGCGCTGGTACTTTCAGACCAGTGCTATTTTTACCACTCACACCGCTACCGGTCCTGCTTTCACCGGTAGCGGTAAAGATAATCGCATTACAATTGACCACTGTTTTCCAACAAGGTAATAACTCAACGTCGGATGAGAAACCGGTCTGCTCGAGAAACCTTGCCAAACCTAGTTCTTCTGAGCCCAATGCCAAAATGTCGACCAGAGGAAGCTGTTCTGCTGAACACTAATCGGGGCAGGTGCTTACAAGTGAACCTTCACCATGCCAAAGTGGCATCTGTGGGTGCACAATGGGGCCACAAGAGCTAAATGCGAACCATGGTAGGTTGATTCAATCGAGTTTAGCTTCCGCTTACTTTGCGAGCTGTCCTCAAGGGACCAGGAGGGCGAGAAGGGACGTTCCAAGCTGGAAAGATGGTCTGGATAAGCTCAAAAAAAGAAGCCAGGAGACTATTCAACAGGGCCAAGGAAATAGGTGACCGAGTCACCTACAAGACGGCTCTAACTGAATACAACAGGGAATTACGCTGAGCCAAGGGGTCCACGTGGCGCAGCTATTGTGAGAAGATCTCTGATCTTCCGGAAGCTGTGCGACTTCAGAAGCCCCTGTCACAGGATCATACAAATGGTCTTTGCACTCTCAGGAGACCCGACGGTTCCTACACTGGATCTCCTGATGAAACCTGCGACCTATTGCTAGACACGCACTTCCCGGGCTGCGTAGCCTCCGGCGGGTCTGTTGCAATTCAAAGAATCCCAAACCTGACGGGGAGGCATGTACGCCTAACTGATGCCGTCTTTCAAGAGGACAGGGTAATATAAGCGATAAGTGGATTTTCGTCCTTTAAGTCGCCGGGTCCCGACGGGATCTACCGGTGTCTAATACAGAGGGGAATTGATATAATAGCTCCATAACTGATTAGGATATTCATATACCAACAACTTGGAGGGGGGCAGAGTGGTCTTTATTCCAAATGCAGGGGTGAAATCCGAGCAGTTGCCCAAATCGTATACACGAGTTAAAGTTCGCGTATTAAAGGCGCAAGTCTACCAAAAGTGCTGTCCATCACGTTGTCACGTTGATAGAGTAGACACTGGAGGCAAGGAACATTGCCCTCTTTGCTTTTACTGGTATACAGGGCGTTTTTGACAACACGTCCTACGATGCGATCACGTTATCTATGTTAAGAAAATGCATCTCTCCAATGATCATAAAGTCTACTTTTTTTTTTTATTCCTTTAATAACATTTGAAATTATATGTAAAAAGAATATTAAATATAATACTTATGCTAGACATTTATAGCTCCTAGTCGGAGCATAGGGCGGAGATGCTACTTTGGAGATGCTCAATTCCAGGGAAATCACGTTCATCATAGGGTCTACTAATAAGACCGTGAAACGCGAACATAGGATGTGCTCAGGGCGGTGTACTTTCGCCATTGCTATGGACACTGGGCATTGATGAGTTGCTTGAGGGTCTGAACGACCTGGGCTTCAAGATTTTGACAGATTTTTTTACTGAAGTATTATTTTAGGTGTGGCTTTATTTTCTCCACAATTTTGAATTTTCTAAATCCAATTTTAAACTTTGAATCATACGCCACAATAATACAAACTTTCAATTTGATCTTAATAAAATTTAACTTTTTTATCGCCATATTAGATTTGCTACTTTTAATTTTTCAATTTTTTATTATATTTTTTGAAACGATCGTCCCTGAAAATGCCCCAATGATGGCATTCAAAGTCATTTAATTGTAAGAAATTTGTTTGACTAACTTTGGTGGCTTTTTTTGTTCACCATTTTGAATCTAAAAAATCTAATTGCGAAATTAGAATCAATGACCCCTAACCAAAATAATACAAAATTTCAATGTGATCGGACTAAAATTTTTTTGATATGATGTTTAAAATCACCGTACACGTGTGCGACAGTACAGAGGAAAGAAGTTATTTTACAACCGATTCTTTGAAATAGAAAATTTTGCTGGGTAACTAATAAAACCTTAAAAGTCGTTTATAATTAAATCTGTAAACAAAATAAAATAATTGTTATATAAACTATTTGTGTATTACATGGAATATTAAGTACATCCTTGGAAAGGTGTTTTTTTTTTTTGTTTTAGTAGAAAAACAACTATAATAAATTAAAAAATTTATACCGTTTCTTTGCTAAGAAATTTTTATAACTACTTTTTATTTGTACTTACTGCTTGTTTTAACGCCTCCCAATACTAAATTTGGTGACTGTTTATTGCCCTCAGCAAATGAGGTTGTCCTTGGACGCCCACTCATATCGTCGTCCGCGTCGTCGGCTGCGACTCCTAATGCAGTGGTGTCTTTTGAAGGTTTATCGCTGCTGCCTGATGCCTGCGTGATGGCGGATTATTTATAACACCGGGGAAAGAAAAAAGTTTAAAGATGATGATGATCAACTTGGTAATTGCAGGTTGGTGTTTGCTTCTTTGTATTTCTATTTACCACACAACACTAACTTTTGCAAAATAAAATGTTAAGCAAAATGTTAGAAAAGTATCAAGTTAATAATTTTGTGGTTATTCTGCTTGATGATGTTATTTATTTTCTTTTTTTTTCTATTAAATATATTGAGTTGCTATTGATGGGACGTTGTGTTAAGATTTTAATGTAATTTTGAAAATTTTATTTATGTTTTTAGAATTATATTTTCTTTCTTTAGTAACAAAAACCGTTAATGATGTTTTTTCACAATTTTCACGTTCTCGTTGAAATATTAAATTACTACAGTTTAATGATGGAAATTAAGAACTGTAAATAAAGATAGGAGAAAAAAATATTAGTTCAGAAATTTCATTAGAGGAATTAATATAATTTTTAGAACGTAAAGGTCAAGAGATAAATCCTTTAAATTAACATTTTTAATCCTTTATAAAAGAGGTTACCAAATGGGGGTCTATATCCCAGGGGGTCCTCGAAGAGTTACGAAAAAACACTTTAAAAACAAGAAGTTTTTAATTTAAATTTGATTTTTCGAAATATTGCTTTTTCAAAAAACCGTTTCGGTTTCCGTTTTTGCTAAAAACCCGGTTAACAGTTTTTTTCATTTTTATTTTTATTAAAAGTGCATACATTAAAAAAGCATTAAAACATTTTTGAAAGGCTGTAAAAAATTCGAAAAACGATAATTAAAACAAAACTTTTTGAAAAGTACGGACTTAAAATTTTATACATTAGCTGTGTTCGCGTAGTCAACAATGAGATCCCACGGGATCGCAATTTTACCAAAAAGCGTTCGCGTACCCCAAAATCGGGTAAATGAGAGCGGTCATGAGAGACTAATATTCTTCTTCTTCTTGCACAAAGAAGCCCATCACTGTTGCCAATTTAGCTATTTTCTCGTCAAATCTAGCGATATTTCAACTGTTCTGACGTTTTCTTGGCATTTTTTACATTTATTTCCTTTACATTTATTTTATTTAATTTAACAGGATACACTGTTATTTGCATTCAACTAAATTTAGCTTAAAAATAGCAAACATTTTGTAGATATAACAGTTTATTTTTGCTACTTTTAGCCTACTAATATTTAGCAAAATTTTCTGCAGATTTTACAGTACAATTTGCTATTTTCAATTAACTAAAAGTTAACTTAAATATAACTTAAATTCTGTAAATTTAACAGTTTTAATTTTGCTGTTCTTATTTTACTAGTACATTTTTAACTAATTTTTAGTAACTTTTTCTGCTATTTTTACAGATTTATTTCTATGAGTGTATTTTTGGGAAATTTTTCAACAGAACCTGAAAAGTTCATGAAATTTAGCGAAATGTTTTAAGTTTTTTTATAATTTAGCTATTTTTTAGTGATTTTTTAGTAGCGTTAAAGCATGTCAGGGAGATCGCGTGTTACTGATTCAAGCTATTTTTGCTTTGGGTGTGGTGAATATTTGGTTGGAAAAAAAGGATATGCAATATCAGAATCATTAAAATATCCATATTTACATTATTTTGGTTTTGCTGTCAGAAACTTGGACAAACCGTGGACACCGACAATGTTTTGCAATAGTTGCAGAACTGTTTTATACGAGTGGTCAAATGGCAAGAAGATCTATTTCGATTTTTCAATTCCAGTACTTTAGAGAGAGTCAAGTAACCACCAAACCGATTGCTATTTCTGTTTAACAAAAGTTGTTGTATTCAATATGAAAAATCGAAAAAATATTACTTACACAGAAAAAATTATTAACCTTAAATATCTAATTAAATAAATATTAAAAATAAAAATTGTTTCTAAAAAAATATTTAATTGAATCAATTAATATTTTAATTGACTTTTAAATATTTTTGTAAATATTTGTTACATAATTATGTGTTGTATAATTCCCAAACTTTTTGTTCTTAAACTGTATGCATATTTAAAAATTTTTAGTATAAGAACCAAAACTTTTGCAGTTCAGAAACAAAACAAACACATGTGCAGTACCTACTCCAAATATATAAACATGACATACACACACTTTTTTACAATTTCATATTATTTTTTTTTTTTTCAATTAATGTTTTAATTAATATTATTACTACTTTAATCGAAATTTGTTTCAATTAATCGTATACAATTATTAGTAGTTAATTGTATCATTTGAGTGGTAGGTGCAAAATCAATTAAAATTGTAATTGATATAATCAATTTCGTTGCTATAATTCGTTTTTTGTTTTTTCTGTGTATGCGAATGTCCCATCGGTTTCCAAACCAGTTCAACGGACACCAAATAATCCATTATCAGTCATTCCCAATGCTACGAGCAGTGAGTCCGAAACATCTTTCACCAGGAGCGTGCTCACCAAGATTTAAGGAAAATTGAAAGAAATTGTCAAGGATTTTGGGACAAAACCATGCTAGGAGACTATTGCTGGACTCTATTATGTGAAACCGAACCAACAAAATACAAACGACGTTCAAATAACGCCATTCACTTTTGAAAATTCATTGATTTTTAAATAAACTAATGATTTTTTATGTAAAAAACTAATACAAACATTTTTTTTTTGTATCTCGAAAACCTGACGTGATAGATAAAAACCAATTACAGATTCGAATTCAGCCCACCAAATTACCCTAGGAAAGATATTTGGTTGCTCCAGTTCAAAACCTTTTTGGCTAGTGTAATATTCGAAGAGCATAATAGATTTTAGGGTTTATGATTGCGGCAATCATACCTTAAATAAACTATGTATTCCTTTTTGTAAATAAAAATGCTTGAAAATTTATATTTTTTATTAAAATTTTTAATTCAAAGAGCGATTGAACTAGAAGAGCTAACTAGGTTTTTGCAACAAATTGAACTAGATTTAGAAAGAGCTCCAGCAAAATCTTTCATTACCAAATAAGTGGTTATATAATAGAAATTCATAGCTCCGCACAACTTATTTTTTGGCGTCTAAACTCATTATATTTGTTTGGCGTGGTCGTTTTTATAAGTAGTCACGCTTACCCGCTTGCTTACGAAAAAATGAGAAGTAGTTATGAGATTCTGAATAATAAGTGGTTACAAACATGCTTACAAAAAGTTGAATTATAAGTGGTTATCCGACTGCTTACTTGATTCTTAAAAATAAGGAGTTGCATACTATTAGCTTTAGGAAATACAATGAGAGAAATTAAAGTTTTTGCTAGTGTGTAATTTTAGTACTCGTCATAAAAATTTTAACACAAAACATATTGACATGTAATAAATATAAATGTATAAAATTTAACTTTGTAAAAAGTACTTATTTAAACTATTGCGAGTAAGTCATTATTTTATATTTAAAAGGAATGACTACAATAGGCCGTTATTAGGAAGTCATTATTTTATATTACAAAATAATGCAAAAGGTAATGATATATCATTATTGGTAATGCAGACAGCAATGAGGTGTCATTACCAATATTTTGTTGGGGCGCTCACCAAAACGCAATATAATGCCCAAGTCTATTGAAGTTTCTGTTTTGGCCTTGAAATGTGCATTTCCACGTTCGCGTACTTTTGAACATTTTTGTTACTTCGTGACAGTATTTTTTTAACCCAAAAAGTACGCAAATACAGCTATTGGTATGTCGTATTTTAATTACATTTGTGTCAAAAAATATTTTATTTCTCGCATCGAAAAATTTGTCTCAAGAAACATCTAAAATTCACTGTTGCCAATTTGTCGAATTTCTTGTCAGATCAAGCGATTTTAATTTGCCTAAAAATTTAAAAATTTCCGATTAACCTAAGAATCTAGCGATTTTTATCAGACATAATTTTATTTTTAGAGACCAATTGTAAAATTCTCAATTTATATTATTTCCCAGCAAAAAAAGACCTTACAAAAAGGTTATTTTAAAGGCACTACTAAGTAGCTATAATTTAGCTCCAACACTGATTTATTTTACACGTGATGTCCCATGCTCTCAGTAGTTCAAGTTGAGCGGTTTGTAAGTAATTTAAAACTGATGTAAACCGTAAAGTGAATTTGCAGGAGATAGCTGATACCTTAAAGATATCGAAGGAACGTGTCAGCGCATGAACATTTGTCCATGAGAAAGCTGTTTTCGAAATGGGTGCCGCGTTTGCTCACAGTGCACCAAAAACAACAACGTGTCGATGATTTTGAAAGCTGTTTGGAGCTGTTTCCGCGAGATAAAAAGGACTTTCTGCGTCGGTATGTGCCGATTCGGCAGTAAGCTGAGTGGCATCAGTATACTGATATATATATATTTTGGGATACGGCTGGAATTTTGTACATTGATTACCTTGAAAAAGGCCAGACCATCAATAGCGATCGCTACATGGCCAAACTGGTGAGTTTCAGTGGGAAAATCGAAAAAAACGGCCGCATATGAAGAAGAAAAAGCAGGGTTGGCAGGCAATACCGCTAAAATAGCGTTATCGATTCAAAACCATTTCAACTGACTACCGTTACCGAAATAACCGAAATACCGCTATCTTTAAAATACCGTTACCGAAATAACTGAAATACCGTTACGTTTACCGAAATAAATTAAATATCGATACCATTAAAATACCCTTACCGATATAAATAAAATACCGTTATCCCTAAAATACCGTTACCGATATTTTCAATTTTCTGTTTTTGGCAATTGCACTGGATTATTGAGTATTTTTCGTACATTAAGTTGGTAAATTCGTTCTGTTTTTAATCTCGTTTGTTTTTCGTAAAAAAATTGAGGGATGCATCGAAAAAATTGACTACCGATATCCTTAAAATACCGTTACCGAAATAAACGAAATACCGCTAACCTTAAAATACCGTTACCGAAATAATCAAAAAACCGTTATCCTTAAAATACCGTTACCGAAATAACTAAAAACCCGTTATCCTTAAAATACCGATACCGAAATAAATCAAATAGCGTTACCCTTACCGATAACGCCATCGTTTCGGTTACCACCATGAGAAAAAGTGTTCTTTCACCAAGACAATGCGCCGTGTCACAAGTCGTTGGCTAACATGGCCAAATTGCACGAATTACAATTTAAATTGTTTCCGCACCCACCGTATTCGCCAGATTTGGCTCCCAGCGATTTTTACCTGTTTTAAGACTTCAAAAAAATGCTCACTGGAAAGAGATTTGGTTCGAATGAAGAGGTGATTCCGAAACAGAGGCTATTTCAAGGCCAAAGATAAATCATTCTTTAAAAAAGCTATAGAAGTGCTAGAAAGGCGTTGGAGTGATTATATCGCTCTTATAGGAGACTATGTTGATGAAGAAAGTCGAATTTTGCCAAAAAGAATTGTTGTTTTTTTTTTTTTTTTGCCCAGCAAAAAAAATCGCAAGTAATACTTTACAAACTACTTCCTTCAATGATTCACAAGTATCCGTTAGTGTATTTTTACTGCTTTTTTAGAAGTTATTTTGAACAACTTCAAAAATCACTTCTTTCATTGCTTCCAAAGTATCCGTTAGTATATTTTTACAGCTTTTTTCGAATTACTTCTGAACAACATCCAAAAAATCACTTAAGTATTGCTTCTGAAGAGTAATTGCTCTAAAAGCGATCGTAAAAAGTGATTTTGGTATCATTTGGCATTTCCAAACAGAGGGCCCCGGGTTCGATTCCCGGCGGGCCCAATATTTTTTAATTTTTTTTTATTCTATTAATTTTTTTAATATTTATAATTAATTTGTTTTAATTCAATATTTTTTTAATTTTTAAATTTTTAAAAATATGTGCATATATGTCTATAAAAAAATGGTGAGAAATTGCTTTTTATGCACCTGTAAAAATAGTACTGAAAACAATATTGAATTGGTTGCACCTTTTACACTTGTTTAATAAGTACTTTTATTGAAGAGAATAAGGAACAATGGGTCATATGAATAAAATTTAGCAATTACTTCGAAGCAATTACTTTTGGCTTAGGAATGGCTTTTAACAGCAAATTTATCCCTAGACTTGAAGACTACCATGAAATATAAACGAAAATCCAAAAATTAAATTTTTAGTCTAATCGCAAGCAGACTAGAATTGTGAAGTAATTGCTTAAAAAACCCAGTACAGGGTTTTTTAAACAATTACTTCACAAATCTAGACTGCTTGGGAGTAGACTAGAAATTTATTTTTTTAATTTTCGTTTACATTTCATGCTATTCTACCAGCCAATTGGTGAATTTGGAGTTAAAAGCCATTCCTAAGCCCAAAGTAATTACATCGAAGTAATTGCTAAGTTTTATTCATATGACCCAATATCTCGCAGTGACAAAGTGATGTTTTATGCCAGTCAACTTTCCTATCGGTAGAGCTCTAGACTAGCAATCGTGAGGTCGCAAGTTCGATACCCGGTGGTGGCAATAATAAAACTTTTGTATTATTAAACTCAATTAAAATCTATGTTCCTCCTAGATCCCTAAGGATTATAGATAAGTTCTTCTTTATTGATATTCATAAAACAAATTATGCACTGAATGAACCTCTAACTAAAGCATTGAGCTTATTTAATGATTATTGTAATCAATTAGATATAACTGTTCCTCATTCTCAATTTAAAGTTTTATTAAATAAGTTATTTTAAGTTATTTACTATTGTTCTAGTTGCTAGTCTGTAAGGATAATTATTGTATCCATAGACCAAATAAATAAATAAATAAATAAAAATATAATTTTTTTGTGAAGAATTTTTTTTTTTTAACTTTTAATTGGTGAAAAAGAGCTTCCTTTGCACTCGTTCAAAAAGTACTGAAAAAATGTTGAAGTGGGAAAACTCCTCTCCTATGGCAACTCAATGTTAAAATCATTAGTGATTATGTTAAAAAAGAAGTACATGTAGATTATCAATTGTAGTGCTTTTTCTACTGCTTCAGCATCTCTTTTTTTTTCCTGGGTGGTTATCCAACGGACTTTTCAGCCGATGTGTTATAAAATGCTAATATGGGTGCGTAATCTCGCAAATTAAAGAAAAGATTATGACTATAATCTTATTTTGACAAGATAACTTTACTTTTTTTGTAAAGTTCTGTAAAATGAGAGCAAACACAAAATCCTCCCACCAAATGACAAAATAACCCAATAGTACGGGAACGCAAAAAAACAATGTAAAAATGCGTATAATTTCAGTTTGCAAAATTGCAAAAATACTCTTATTTATTTGCAATTAACAGTTGTTTTTGATTTTATTCAATTAATTTTTATAACAAAATAATTTTTTTTGCGTATTTCTCTATTTAATTAAAATTTTGAATATATATTCACAATTGTTTTTTGTTTATCTTTACAACAGCTGCTCGTTTTACAAGTTACCAAAGTTTACCGAGGAAAAAGTCTGGGTCAGTTTTGGTAAAAAGAGAAACACAAATACATTCTCATGAGCGCTCGCATTTACCCAATTTTCGAGTACGGGAACGCTTTCGGGTAAATTTAAGTAATTATTGTTAAATTTCGGTAACTTTGGGTACGTACGGAAACGCACTTAATGTCTGCAACGTGAAAATGATTAAAAGGGTCTTCACTTCAGAAATATTTTGCTTTGTAAAATGCGTGTAAAGTTAAATGTATTTGTTATATAAAACTTAAATTTTCTCCTTTTCGAAATTCAAACATTTCCAAAGTGAATACCCTTAATATACAAACGAAAATAGTATACCATATTACATGGTTTTTGTCTACAAGTACATATACCAAAAGAAAGTAAAATAAATGTTAAAATCAAAAAAAGAAAAAAAAACGTTTAATAAATATTAAAAACTAATAAATATACTTACATTTTCATTTCAAAATTTTCCAGCAAATGATTTTCTTCTACTACGATTTTTAACTAAAATGATTGCACGATTTTTTTTTTTTTATTATGTTATATGTTATAGTAATTTTGTTATTTATATTTAGCTAAAAAGCGAAGACGTTTAAAATTACTACTATTTTATTTTATTTTTTTAAGAAGAGTTTTCTTTTTACGGTTTTTTATTTTAGGCTCATTTAACAAAATATTTATGTGTAATTTATGTATGTATTACGACTTGGTTTAAATCTTAAATATTGTTAAAAGTTACTTGTTGGATATTAGCCTAAATTTTTTTTTAATATTTACATTATTTTAAACATTTATAGATTTTGTTGTAAAAAATTTGTTATTTTATCGACTGGTGACAGTAAAAAAAAAATTTTTTTTATTTCTTTTTTTTTTCTTCTTTTATTTGATGTTGATTTTTAGTAGCAGCACAATATATTTAATTATTTTTCTATTTGTTGGAGTTTGAAAAAAAAACAATCGAAGAAAAAAAATGCTAACAATTTTTTTTGTTACAAATCTGTAAAGAAAAGAGATAATTTAAATAAAAAATTAGTAAATATTAATATTATAAAATTATTTTTAAAATTATAATTTACACACACAGAATTTGAAATTTCTCATTTCGAAATAATTTATTTTGATATTTTAATTATCTATGAAGTAATGTTGTTGATATTTGTTGCTTTTCATTTTTAAAATATCGTTTGTTTTAAATATTTTTTTTAAATTCTTGGCAAATTTATTTTTTATTATTTTAAGTTTATTGTTTTGTAATCAGTCACACATTTACTTTTTTCTTTTAACAAAATCAGCTGCTTTTTATTTGATTTCTTAATTATAAAGTGAGACAAATTGACGCTTTATCCATTGTTAGTTCCTATTTGGGGTGAATGAGGAATTTTTTTTGTTTGGTGCGGTGCGGTTTTTTGTTGTGATGCATTTTCATTTCCTTTTCTATATGTTTTTTTAATTTTGGCAAATTTTATTACATTATGTTGCCAAAAAAACAGAAACAACATTTGTTTAAAAATCTTTTTTAGATTTTATGTATGAAAAATAAGCCAAAAATCCTTACAAGTTTGTATCTACTTTGTCTTATATAGTATAACTTTAGGCGCAGGACATAAATCACTTTTACTGCTTTGTTTTAAATAAAAGGCTAAAGGAAAGGATAAACGTAATAAATAGAATATATTATAATAAAATTACAAAACATATATTACTTTTTTCTAAGGTTATTATTTTTTACAAGTACTTTTATTATTTTTAGTACTCTCACTTTTTTGTCACAGGTGTTCGCATTTTTTACAATGCCAATATTGACAAATGTGGTTGCTATATGCAAAAATAACTTAAAATACGTACGTACGTACTATTCATTAAACTTTTCTATTATATTAACAAAGTTATATATGTATAGAGGCGATTCGGTAAATATTTAGAATCAATATGATGCAGTTAGTGTAACCAAAACGTCATAACGAGAGCTGGGATTTTCATGCAAAAAAAATCTAAAGTATGCGTAAAAATATACTTAAAAATATTTAGGTGTCCACAACAAAAGGAAATATTCAATCAGAGTATGAAAGAATCAATTTAATTTGGGCTTAATTCAGTTTTTAAAAATTATCACATAGAATTCCACGAACCATTTCCTGTAAGAATTAATCCATTAACTTCATTCAGAAATCCCCATAAGGAAAACCTACATTGAGAGAATTATCTGCATGATATTAATGAATTTCTGCATAAAACCAATGAAGTTTCACTGGAACTCGTCCATTGAAACTTTTCATTGAATTAAAGGAAATTTTCATAAAATGTGAAAAATTTCATTTTATTTATTACAAGTTTCAAACAGTCAATGAAAAAGTTTCATTAAAACTCAAAGTTAAGAAATTTTTACTTTGTGAAGAAAATTTCATTAGTTTACTGAAAAATTTCATTAAGGAGGGACATGACATTCGCGGCAGAGAAAACAGACCTTTTTTAAAAAATTCATAACTCAGTCAAAAACAAACAATTATTATTGTAGAGAATTGAACAAATTACAAGAAAAAAAATTTTAAAAAATATATTTTTCACTCCAACATGGTTTTATAGAGCTCCAAACTGGTGGCAGAGAAAAAAACGGGGCCTCGTGGTTGCAGCCTGGGAGTCGCAAAAATTGTCCGATCTGGAAAAAAAATGACTTTTTTAAATCTTAACAAAATTGGTTATCGTATGACACGAGCTTTTTTTTAATTTTTTTTTAAATTTTTGGTGATGTTCCAAATTTGAAAGAGTGTTTTTTCGAAAAAAATATTGACTTTAAAAATTCATAAAAAATCGAAAAAAAATTAAAAAAAAAGCTCGTGTCATACGATAGCGAATCAAGTTATAAAAAATAGCTGCCGTACTTAAAATTTAAAATGCACTCTCACTAATCCGGCTGTAACTTTTGAACCCGTAGGAATTTTTACATGAAATTTTTTTTCTTAGAATCTTAGGAATATTTACTAAAATACAAAATTATAAAAAAAATCGATTTCAAAAAACGGCCAATGTCATGTCCCCCCTTAAAACTCGTCCAGCAAAATGCTCTCTGTGTAACAGCTAGCCAGGGGGTTTATTATGGAATTCTAGTCATAGGAAAATTACACAAGTACAAAAAGTACTTAAATATCAGGAAAATTAATGACAAACTATCAAAAAAGAATGTAAACAATTTCAATTTTAAAATTAAATTTTATCATTGATTGTCGAGAATGTTGTCAATTTCCTAAGTTTATCTCTGTTCATAGAGTGTTTTCTGTGTTTATAACGATTTTTAATAATTTTTTAGCGATTTTCCGTTCGAACAAGTGTGCATCACCGTTTATTTGTTCACAATTTTATTGTATTTCTATAATATTTGTTGTTTCATTTCATCGATCTTATATCAATTCACTACAAAATTAAGCAAGTGTTATAAGAGCTTTAGCTAGCATATACCAGAGCTTGAAAAAGATAATTCTTTTTTGAATAAACTCGCATTAAAATTGATTAATTTTATGAATCAATGAATAATTCGTTATCACTTTAAATCAATGATTTGATATTGAATGAAGTGAGGATGTGACTTATCAAAATTTCAATTGACTAAATTTTGATTCGATTGAATGATTTGTTTAATGATTTGATTCGCGAACTATAAATCAAAGCAACCATTTATTGTTAAATTGAGTCAATTCGCTTGATTCTATGAAAAGAATCAACAAAAATCAAATTGATTCTTTGAATAAAGTAGGCAATAATTAAGTCAATAAAATTAGTTTTGCGAATCAATTTGTACAAAATTAAATCCGATTTTAAATTCGAATTAAGGAATTATATTTTTAAAGGTCTGGCATACACAATACTTTGCCATTATGAATACGGGGTTAATTTTCTTTTGCTAAAAAGCTGCTAAAAGTGCTGACAAAAAGAGCTTTCCCAATACCAAATTGATAACATCACTCGACAAAAGAACCGGCTGTTCAATAAGCGCTGGAAAAACACTGGGAAAATAAAATTTTCAACGTTGGCATAACAATGGCAGAACGAAAACTTCGGTCCTCACATAATTTGAATCCAGGCCCTTAGGCTGGCAGATTATTTTTGCTATACATACATGTATTAGTAATATGGGAACAGCAAAATTAAAACTGTTAAATATACAAAATTTTAGTTATATTTGAGTTAAATTTTTGTTAATGGAAAATAGCAAATTAACCTACTAAAATCAGCAAAAAATTTTGCTAAATAATTTGTAGTCTAAAAAATCACAAAAAAATTTTAAATTTTCGAAGTGTTTTTTCGATTTTTTTATAAACGCAAATAAAAATTGAGCCTTTTGAAAACAGCAGTTTACAATTTTTTTTAGCAAATATTTCTGCTGATTTTAGCACGATAGATTGCTATTTGCATTCAACTAAATTTAGCTTAAAAATAGCAGAAATTTTGTAGATGTAACAGATTGTTTTTGCTGTTTATGTTGTGAGAGTTGGTATCTTCCATTAAAATTTAGAGTCAATTTTTCGATTTTATCCAAAACGAGTTCGAAGCCAGCGAGACTATGTAGGCTTCGGGTGGAATAGTGCCATGGTAGTTTAAATATCATTTTAATTAGCTTATTTTGTGCTACTTGGAGTTTTTTATATGACATTTTGCAGACGTGTACCAAACTGGAGCACAGTAAAACATTATGGGGTGGAATATATGTATATTTGATAATGAGTTTTTTATTGGCTATGTTCATTTCCGACTTTCTGTTTATAATTGGGTACATTATTCTAATAATTTTGTTAATTTTGTCCACTACATAGGGAATATGATTATTAAAATTAAGCTTTGTATCACGCATTACGCCCAAGTATTTGACGTTGTTTTCCCATGGAATATCATGGTTTATGAAACGAGGTAAACTCTGGGATATAAAACAGGACTTACGTTTTCTTGTAAAATAAATAGCCTGCGTTTTTCAGGGCATGTCCATCGAGGTAACTCCTTACCTAGTAATATGTTATTCCGAGCTTACATGTTACGCTTATTTTAACAAGGGCATGTCCATCGAAGTAACTCCTTACCTAGTAATGTGTTATTCCGAGCTTACATGTTACGCTTACCTATTATCTCTAGGTTACAAAAAACCTTAAAATAATACGTTTTTTTTCTTAAAATTGCAATTTGTTTTATATTGAGTATTAAATTAAAAATTACATATTTTTAACAAAAAATTTTGGAAAATTTTTTTTTTATAAGTTTTGGTTATAAAAATAAGCATTTTGTAATGAAGGGGGTAAGCTCTTACTTTCCTATTACGAGACCTATTATTTTAACAAGGGCATGTCCATCGATGTAACTCCTTACCTAGTAACATGTTATTCTGAGCTTACAAGAAAGGAGGTTTAAAAACATTTTGTTTAAATTTTCATTTTTTAAACCGATTATCAATTTTAAATTCACAGGTTTTTAACAAACGAGTAAAAAGGTTAAAGTCGGGCATGCCGACTATACAATACCCTACACCAGTCTGGTGTATTGTTTGGATCCGAAATTCGAATGGGTTAAAATGGGGCTTGTGTCAAAATTTTCTATAATGTGAGTCAGTGCACCAAATTTCATTAAAATATCTTAATATTTGCGACCTGCAGTTTGTAACGAAGCCAATTTTGGGGGGACCCTTATATGGGCACTAGTTCTAAACATGGACTGATGTTCACCAAAATCAATAGGCTTCGTCCTTGGGCCAACATAGGTCCATGTACCAAATTTCATCAAAATATCTTAATATTTGCGACCTGCAGCGTATAAACAGTATAATTTTGGTAGGACCCTTATATGGGCACTAGGTCTAAACATGGACCGATGTTCACCAAAATCATTAGGCTGCGTTATTGGGCCAATATAGGTCTGTGTACCAAATTTCATCAAAATATCTTAATATTTACGACCTGCAGCGTATAAACAGTATAATTTTGGTAGGACCCTTATATGGACACTAGGTCTAAACATGGACCGATGTTCACCAAAATCAATAGGCTGCGTTATTGGGCCAATGTAGGTCTGTGTACCAAATTTCATCAAAATATCTTGATATTTACGACCTGCAGCGTATAAACAGTATAATTTTGGTAGGACCCTTATATGGGCACTAGGTCTAAACATGGACCGATGTTCACCAAAATCAATAGGCTGCGTTATTGGGCTAACATAGGTCTGTGTACCAAATTTCATCAAAATATCTTAATATTTGCGACCTGTAGAGTGCGCACAAGATTGCATGGACAGTCAGACAGACGGACGGACGGACAGACGGACATCGTTAAATCGAAATAAAAAAAAATTCTGAACCGATCGGTATACTATAAGGTGGGTCTACGACCAATATTTTTTGGTGTTACAAACATCAGCACAAACTTATAATACCCTGACCACATAGTGGTGTAGGGTATAAAAATAGAATTTCTAAAATTTTCTAGAAAAACGAGTTATTTATACCAATTAAACATTCAAACGTATGAATTTGGTATTACAAGTAATGCAAGGGTAAGCGGTTTGATTATTACCAGGTAATATGCATAGTAATACCCACATATTACCAAGGTTTTGCTGGGCAATGGATTAATTTTTAATTGACACCTTTTTAAATAATTCAACAAATGATTTTAATTGAAAAAAGTTGTGGAAATTTTTTGTGTGTAAAGCACCGTAAGTTGTCTTTCATGTGAAAAAATTTCACTCGAAATTTAGAGGCCTCAAATTACAAGTTATAAAAATTAAGAATTTTTAAATTTTATAACAGAAAAATAATAGTCTTGTATATTAAATTTGCGTGAAAACAAAGTCTACATACTTTTCACGTGAGTATAACAGTTCGAAACAACTTACTACGCTTAACGATGGAATTATTGTGATATCGAAAATATCAGGCATCGCTATATTTTCGTGTATCGTTTTATGGTTTATTGGGATAATTTAGAAACCTAGGCCGATTGAGTTTCGAATTATTTTCTCACACATAAAAATTTTTTCATACATCAACTATTTAAAATTTGTTCTTCAAATTTTTTGTTTATATTTAATTTATAACTGCATAATTTTAGGTGTACTGACAATTTTTATAGTCTATAATGACTACTTTTAGGGGAAATGGCAAGTATTGCCTGCATTTTGGTTATTTCAGTTTTCTTTTAATTTTCTCGTTCAAATTCGCCTATTGAAAATGAATAAAGAATGGAAGAACTAGTGTAATGGATAATTTTAATCAATTTACTAACGCCGCCATGACACATTTTTGACAAATTTGGGCATTGAAATGTTTACGAATATCCAAAAGAAAATAAGTCAGTTTTGTTTGGCGTTTACGACTGAAGTTCACATTACACATTATCTTGGTTTGGAAAGTTTTACAATTTTTTAAATATTCTCCTCATAATAGAAGTATCAATTTGAAAACGAAAATTTAATTTAAACTGGTAATTCCACAGACCTAAATAGCGTTTGAAAAATCGATTTGTGAATGAGTTGAACATTGAAGTCGTATATGCCGACCAGAGAAACAAGCCAGCCGCCGTGAGCCGTTTAAGCCGCCGCCGCCGGTCATTTTTGTCTCAGCCGCCGCCGCCGATTTTTTTCGGCTCATTTCGGCTGGAAGTATCAATTTTCCAAAATAAAAAAATTAAAAACAAATGTCATTTTTAAAACAAATTTTCTACTTCATCGTTTCCTGAACCATCAAGAGTATTTTTTTTAGTTCAAAAGAAATAAAAGAACCAGTTTTATAGTTAGATCTAAGAAGGATTTTTGTCATAAATATTTCTTAAGTTGGAAGTTTTGCTTGAAAACTTCTGACATATTTCGCTGAAATTAGGATATGCAATTTTAGCTTAATTCGCACAAAACCGAATTCAGCTTTAGAAATTGAATATATATAATTCCATCAAACCATTCCTTTATAATTAATTCATATGTTTCATTTCCAAAGTTTAATATTAAATAGAATGCATTCTTATGTTGAATACATTCCTTATAGAATTACAATCAATTTAAATAATTAATTTCTTCGAGTTTATTTTGTGACCAATACTTTATTTATAGAATTTTCTATCCACGGGCTAATTATGGTCAATTAAATGTTAAAATGAAATAAAAATCAAATCCTTTTCACTCGACGTTTCGTTGACGGTATTTAAACTTCTTCTGGAGTGCGAATTTTATTAATTTGATTTTACTTATTTACATTGTCAAGTATTTTATTTAAAATTGAATAAAAATTGGACATCACAACACGCAATTTAATAAAAACTTTAAATAAATAATTACAACCTAAATAAATTACAGTTTCACCTAACGACTAATATCACAGAATTTTCCTATTTTTTTTTTCATTAATTCTAATCTTTTACAAAATGGCTTATCAATCAAGTAATTTTATTCAATCCGTAAAAGACTAAGGTATGAATATACCAATGATTCTGATAACAATTTAGTTTATAATTACAAATTAAATAAAAATGTGGCTTATTTTAGGGATTTAATATTGATATCAAATAATAAAAATAATGAAGGTAATTAACCAAAATTTAAAGACGCAAACATTTGTTTTAATATTTTAAAAACCGAATAAAACTTGAAAGATAATTATAAAAATAATGAATTCATTAAAGAATTCATTCACTATGCATAAAAATTAAAAGAATGATGCCAGTGAATGAATTCATAAGGAATGGTATAACCGAATGATATATTAGTAAATTTTAATTAAAAATCCAAAAGTGAATTAAAGAATTAATTCATTCGAATCTATGGTCGTAGGTTTGGTTAAGTAGATCACATCACATTTTTCAGAAATTTCAGTACACCTAAAATTATTATCAAAAGACACATTTTTAAGACATTGCGGACGAAAAAAATGTTAAGTAAGTTATTTCTCGGCCGACTTATTAAATTGGGGATATATTTACAATAATCGACGCTATTCTGAGTTCCGAATTCACAAAAAAATTCTAAAGTGAAACATTCCGGATTTTTTTGCTGTTCCGTGATCCACATCCGAATTATTTTCTTCGTTTTATTTCGTGTTGAAAAAGCTTGGTGAAAGTAAAAGGAATATTTTGTTGCAAAAATTGATATGTTAAAATTTATTTTAAAATTTTTCAGTTTGCTAAAATTTGTTCGAAACAGTCAATTTCCGACATTTTGAATTTTGTGTGATTTTACAAAACTACTCTAATTAAAAAGTTTTGGAATTCAGAACAGGGGTTATAGTGTCAAAACTCTGTTTTTGAGCGACTTCAAGCACTTAACAATTTTAAATTCAGCAATTTTTCAACCGACGTTTTTGGAAAGACAAAAAAATTTGCTTTCCAAATATATGTATATAGAATTATTTATTTGTAACTGAAATATTTTGAAATATTTTTTAAAAAATATTGACGGCTTTTTTACAGTATTAAAAAATTCTTTACTATTGTAATTTATTCTGAAAGTGGGTTTAGTTTTTAGTAAAATCAGATTCTTTTGTTTAAATTAATTGAAAATTGAAAAAGTTATCGTAATTTTTCTAAACATTTAATTTCAGCTATTATAAGACATCTCGATGTTCTTGTTGGCACACTCATTAACGTTAACTTTTTCAATTTTCTTATAAATGCAGAGATTCCATCTTTATAAATAAATGTATAACTTTGACAATTTTAAAGCGATTAAAGTAGAACTTCATTTTACTCTGAATTAAGAATAACAAATTTTTTAACAAAATATTGTAATTAAAAGCCGTCAAAATTAAACAAAGAAAAAAATTAAGAAAATCAGTTTTATTTGAAAATATTTCCACACAATTTTGTTGAATATATAAACATATGTATATATTTGGAAAGCCCAACTATCTCACCTTCTAGGTCCGTTCAAAAACTAAAAATCCTAAATTTGTAATTTTTATCGATGAATTTAACTTAAAATTATTTTTTATTTGATAATTCCAAATTTTTTGTACAATTTTCTACTGCTATATTTTGGAAAAAACCTTAAACATCTTTAAATTACGTGTATAATGTTCTATCAAGCCGATCAAGCCGCCGCCGCCGCCGATTATTTGGTTGCGCCGCCGCCGCCGATTTTTTCCGGCTCAACCTTAATCGCCGCCGCCGCCGCCGATTTTTTGCTTGCGCCGCCGCCGCCGATTATTTTGATCGGCTTGTTTCTCTGATGCCGACCTTATTGATATTAACTGAAAGCAAGATTGTTTATATGTATGCCTATTTACTTAGCATTTATACTACCGGGAACCCTGGAAAGGGTTATTTTAAGTAATATCATTTTAGTATTTCAAGGTTTGTTGTTATTTGGCAATAGTTTTCAATATTCATAGAAATTATTTACAATTTACTTTGGAAAAGTTTTCAATAAAATGAGTAAAGTCCTTAAAAGTAAATAATCAATAATCAACTTAAAACGTAAGAAAATTCTGTAAAAATTTTATAATTTTTAAGTCACACCCCAAAAAAAATGTTAAAACCACTTGACCCCTTTCAAACTGGGACAGGTTAGTGATATAAACTGTTAACCCAGCATATTATTAAAATAATATTTAAAACGAGAAGCGGTAATACAAATTTTAAAGTATAAATATTAAGTACATTTGTACTGAATACTATAACATTTTTTATATATAAAAAATGACAATGACACAATTTTATATTGAAATTTTCGGAAAAAGAAATTGCAAAAATAACTTAAATTTTAAAAGAGTAACAATTTAGTAAAAGGATATGTAGGGAAAAAAGAGCTTAAATTGGTAAAATGTCAAATTTGTTTAAGAGTTTAATAATTTTAAAGAGTGTTTTTAATAGCTAGCCCAGCTGTCAAAGTTTAAATGAGTAGAATTTAAAAATTTTTTGCGCAGACTCGTTAAAAGTCACAAGAAAATTCAATTTCCTAATTAATTATACGAGTACAAAAAATATATATTTATTAACTAAAATTTTTAACAATTTTTAATTTAAAAAAAAAATTTTTAAATCTGCTATAATTTTTTAAAAATTATTAAAATTTACCTTTAATTTAATAGACAAAAAAACGGAAAACTTAAGTATGCTGAAATATTCTTCTTTGATTTTTAAACCAGACTTTTAAAAAACATTTCGTAAAGGAATTTTATAGATTTATTATCAAAACTTAACACTTCATAAAATTTTAAAGAAATTGTATGAAAATCTTTTGTTTTCTACATAAAATTGTTACATTTTTTTGTTTTTTTCAGATTTTAAACACTTTTTTATTAAATAACTTCTTTATGAATTCGATTTTTCCAAAAAAATATATAGCAACTATTCACACACACATTTTGCTGTCACTTCTTTCCAATTTTTCTACGATTGTACAAAAATTTCATGTTATACACTTTGTAGGAAAACCAAGACAACTACTAATATGAAAAAATATACATGGAAAACTGTTTGAAACAGAAGAAGCAGAAAATTTAGAAAATAACATACTTTTACAGAAAAGAGTAAAAACATTTGAAACTCTTTTTTTTTATTCAATGTAACAAGAAATCTCTTTTTGATTTTTGCCTATATATTGTGTATAAAATTGTAAAACTTTAAAATTTACTCTAGATTTATGTACGCTTTTCTTATTTCCACAAAATGCTTGCAGCTCGATTGTGGCTTTGTTACCCAAAACTTCTCATATTGATGACGTAATTGACGTCATCATTTAGGAGACTTAAAGTCGTCATTGTGACCTCCATTATGAAGTAGAGTTTATTAAGCATGAGTGCTAAATTAAGTAAATTCTTTAAAAAAGGAAACAGAAAACGTTTTGCACTTAAGAGCCTAAAAGTAGGCAAACAATAAAATACAAATAAAAAATAGCCTAGCAGTATTCATGTTAAATAAACATTTTAAAATGCCTAAAAATAGGCAATTCTTTAAGCTATTAACAAATACAATAGAAGACAAGCATTTGCGGTTCTTATTAAGAGTTTTGGGCATACCTAAGTTAAGTTATTTTAGTTTTTAACGTCATAGAGAAAAGGATAGAGTTAAGATTTATATTAAACTATAGTCTATAAGTGACCAATTAACCAAATAGAATAAATTGGTAAGGAAAACAATTTACTTAATATTTTAAATTGAAAAATTGGAACCCTTATATTGATACAAAAATAATTACGAAACATTTAATTAGACAATGAAATTTTCAATTAAAATTTAAACTATGGTTGAAGAAAACCGGGCTGGATAAAAATGTCTTACAAGGAAGGTATTTCCAATTAAACAGGCGAGATTTAGAAAAAAAAATAAATAAATTTAGTTGAATGCATATACAGTTTATTCTGCAAAAATCAACAGAAAAATTTGCTAAAAAAACAGTAGTCTGATTTCAGAAGGCTAGAGTTTTATTCGCATTAAATAAAATCGAAAAAAAAATTTAATTTTGTTGTGATTTTTTAGCCTACTTATTATTCAGCGAACTTTTTGCTGATTTTAGCAGGGAAAATTCTTATTTTCTATTAACAAAAATTTAACTTAAATATAACTATAATATTGTATATTTAACAGTTGTTTGCTTTTCTAATCTTGCTAATTTTTAGCAAATATAATCTTCTAATTTCAACAGTTTTTTCTGCAAGTTAATTTTAACTAATTTAAAGTAGTTTTAGCTAAAATTTTTACAGACTTTTTTCTATTAGTGTGTGTTTTGGGAACACAATTTACACTCACAAACCAAATATTATCAAGATATCAACAAGTTTCTGTGGACCATTAAGCGATTTCTTTAAGAGTTTGTCCTAAACCTGAGTCGAATCTAACTACACAAAGAAAATTTTGGTGGACGCAAAATTATAATATTTTTGTGAATTAATGAAACTTTTCTTCATAAAGGGAACAAAAAATTTGCTAAAATTAATGAAAAGCTTTATACTTTGTAAGAAACTAGATTTTTAATAAAAATTCTTAATTGAGTGCAAGACATTTCCAAATGACAAATTCCAGTGCAATTTTATTGCTATTATGCAATAATTAATTATTATTAATAAAGTTTATCCTTAAGCCAATAGAAACTCATGTACGAAATTTAATACAAGACGTTCTGTAGAAAGTCTGATACGTTCTTAAATATTACAAATATATCTCAATGAAAGATGTTTCCACCTGGGAACATGAAGATTTTTCTCGATGAAAAATTATGACAACAAAATTGGCGTCGAAAAGTACAATAAATTTTCCAAACAGTTTTGATTTGTAGTGTAATTCTTAACTTCTATTAAGTTCTCAAAATTATTCTTAAAGTAAAATAAATTTTCTAAACAGTTTTCATTATTTAAAAAAAAACCCTCTTGTATTTCTAAAGTGTTATTCTTAAGTTCTATTAAGTTTTCGCAATTATTCTTACAATTCATTAAAACCCCACACATTCTTCTTCTTTAACCAACTTAAAATGGTTGTAGCATACTTTAAGGCTTTAAACAATAAAAAATATACTGCATACTCAAAGGCATTCATATCGATTTCTTACAAAAAAAAAAAAAAACAAGTTCTAGCTACTATAATTTACTTTGTATAAAATATATCAAAAGGAAATTATATGTAAACTTAAGGAATTCCAACGAAAAAAAAACAGTATAACTTGTCATTTTGACGTATGACAAGTCAGTTAAGTTATCTTAACATACATTTACACATAGAAAAAAAATAAACTTAAAAGAACCCTCTTAGTTACAGAACAAGAAAATTTATTTATTATTTAGCGCATGCTCTCAAGTTAACATGTGAAGAAACTTAAGTAATTTAAAGGGAAATTACTGAAAATAACGCATCACATTAAATTGCAATAGATTTATTTGTTGTTATAGGAAAATGTTTTAAGTTTATAGGATTTTTTTTTAGTTTTGTTAATACTTAAGAACTCATTATATATGATCAAATTTTAGAATCTGAACAGTTTTAAATTTTTATAACAAAAGTATCTCAATAATCATATAACTTTTCTATATTAAAATTGTATTGGGTTCTACAGAAAAAACAAATATCTCAGGAGCTAAAAATGTTCCTATATGGAAATTCTCCCAATAACTGGAAATTTTTTTTATAGAAAAAAATCTATGTATTTTTCTTTAGCTGAAATATTTTAAAATATAAACATTCTTCTATATTAAAAATGTATTTGAATCAAAGATTTTGTCTAAACAAAAAATATCTCAAAATTTTTTATTAGTCTTCAAATCAAGGTATGTATATGAAATACGTAAACGTGAAAGAATATCGTCTTACTCGAAACAACTCTACGGAGTATCCTTCAACAATCTTTTAAAAATAAGAGTACTCCTATTCTTACACAAAATTATTTACACTAAGCAACCTCAATATCTATTTGATCACCTAAACTTTGCTATATCTCCCAGAGGTAGAAACCTAGTAATTCCAATGCACCGAACTTTAGTTTCAGAATGGCAGTTCTTCATAAACGCCGCTCGTCTTTGGACTAAACTTCCACATTACCAACAACTTAACAGCAACGCAATCAATTTCAAGGAGTTTATGTTTAAATTTTTTGTTTAAATTTTCAATGTTTAATTATATTAATTTATTACTTATATTCTACATATTTTATTTAACATTTTTTTTAATACTTGTTATTTTTATTCAAATTATATATAACAATTATAACCGTTTTACGAATACATTCATGTACTGTAATTATAAGACTTGGTCTTGTTGTGCAGGAAATAAAATAAATAAATAAATAAAAATAAAATTGTAAAATGTTTCGACTTGAAACGGCAATGGTTTAAAATTTTCATCCATTATGTATTAAAAATTGTGGGTGTTTCAAGTATAAAAAGTATGCAATAAAACAATCAAGAGCAATTATTATGTATTTGAAACGAATATTAACAATTTCGAACAATTTTGTTAAAGACAGCTGAAAGACGAGAAAATTATACCATCTTGATTATAGGACAATCATTCCACAAGCAAGAAATTATTCTTTGAAATAAATTTTGCTTTTAATTTGTTTGATTTTTCTTCTTTTGAAATGTATTAATTTCATTGTATTAATTATACATTTTGCAATTTTTATGGTGACTTTATTGTATTTTTGATTTTAGTTTTTGCGTATTCGCTAAAATTACATTCAAAACACTTGCACAAACTACGTCATTATCTTGAAAAAAAATATATATTGAATTTTAGAACAGTTGTTGCGCGCCATCTGACGGTGAGTTGGCGAACTTTGTTGAAGCTTTTTATTTTAGTTCATAGCCCTGATATATTATTTTACTTCGGTGGGGTTAAGTGCTATGGGAACACCGAAGGAGGAAAAAACTCATACATATTACTATTTTTCATAAATTGATGTTGCCTTGGTTGGGGCTCGAACCCGCAACCTCACGTGTAACAGTCCAACGCGCTAACCATTACACCACACATTATTCAAATGAATAGTGGTACAAAATAATTGCAAACTGAAAACAAATATCACGAATTAATAGGGGTTTTCCGTATAGTCGTCAACGTCAAACTCGTGAACAAACTCGAAACAATAAAATTCAATTAACTTTTAAAAAATAGTAACAATTTCAAAATATTTGTACGAGTTCCTAGTTACCAAGCCTAAAAGTATGCAATGATTTAAACAACAAGCAACACAAAAATGTTTACTAACACCCAGCAAAAATATTAGGCACTATGTACTTCAAAAAGCATGAATATCTTATATACATCCAATAATATGCAAAAATAAAATAATACAAATACAACAACACATAGAAACATGACGAATATTTCTACTGATTTGTTAAATTTACAACAGTGTCTGTTCTTTGCTATGACATGCACGTGCCAAATTTGAAATATTCAATCAGAAAAATACAAATGGGAATGGGATGTCAAGGCACTTTAGGAGGTGATACAAGTACTGGAGAAAAAGTGCTTTCCCATTCCCAAAATGATAACATCATTAGACAAAAGGACTGGCTGCTCAAAAAACTCTGGAAAAGCACTGGGGGATCAAAATTTTCAACGTTGGCAAAACGCTGGCAAAAACAAAAAAATATATTTTCCAAAATAAAATTTAAAAAAAGTTCATATATATTTTTTTGGTCCTGTCGTGATTTGAACCCATTCGTCAGATTAGCAGACGACAGCTCTACCCACTGTGTTAACAAGACATGGTGGCTAAAAACAGAAATGAATGATAACATCAAAAAAGTTTTTTGTAACTAATCTGCCAGCGTTGGGAAAACTAAAAAAGAAGTTGGTCTTAAAGGAGCTTTTCCACAAACAAAAAAATTGGTTTTATAACTCAAAAAAAAAATAATAAAATTAATTTAAAAAAATCAAAAAATATGTTTTTCCTTGCAACCGGATTTGAACTCGGAACCTTCTGACTATAAACCTTTTTTTAACGAAGCGTCATTTTTATTAAATCCTTCCTCTACCAGTGAATTGATTTTTGTACCGCTGACAATTTCAGACTAGGTAGCACTGGATAACCGCTGCTTGCAAACGTTGGCATAGCACTCTAAGCCCATTCTTTGCCAGTGGTTTTTTTATAAACCACCGAAATTTTTGTAAAACAAATTCTGGCAAAACGCTTTTTGCAAGGTAAAATATCGCCATAGAACTTTATGTAGAGCCCTTTATCAGTTAAAAAATATTTGTGAAAAAATATGGACGTCCACGTCCTCTTTTAATGGACCCCCATATAAAAAATTGACTTTTTGCCGCCAAAATTTAGAAATTCGGCCATAGTACCGTAGAGTATGCCAGTGCTTGATCTTTTGTACCACTTGCAATTTCTGTATGAGTAGTTTCTTATAGGATGATTTTTCAATATAAAGTTCTGTTCATAAAAGGGAACTAAATTGAAAACTTACATTTAAAGATATAATCTTGCGGCTTCGTCGTTTCTTTTTTCTAAAAATAAAACTTTCATTTAATTTCTTTGCGTTTTGTCTCATACTCATTTTCATTCTCGCACTCTCTTTAATGTTGCCACATTTTCAAAAAATAATCCCATTATTTAGTAATGTTTAAAGGTGGAAAAAATGAAAAGTTGAAACAACCCAGCCAGAAAATTCGGAGCGCTCATATATAAGATTCTTAAATAGCTCATAGAAATGATTATTGTTTTTTTGAAAACACTCTTTTTTGGCAGAAAATATGAACCCTCAAAAAACAATCCAAAAAGTTGTCTTTACAATCTAAAAAGCTGTCTCAAAATGAGGGTTCATTTTTCAAACTCAAAAAAGATTCCAAAATTATTTAAATTTATGAGGAAAATTTCGATTTTATACGTTCTTTTTTCTGAGTCATTTCTGATTACACAGGGGGCTCTTTTGGACGGACCACTTTCATAGGAAAAAGTGAAAAAATGTTTATGTTTTTGGAGCTCATTTCTGAGTCATTAATGATCATCTTTGTTTGCTGGGAATTGAACTTTTGTTTTAAAAAATCCTTGTTTTTCATGTTTATTATTAGTTTCGAACTCATTAAGCTTATCATTTTAATTTAATGATCTTTTTCGTAGTTAAAATGAAAAAATTTTAAGAAATTAAAAATTGTTCTATACCGAAACAGAAACCTCATTTCCCATCCCTATTGCTCTTTACACGTACACTACATACATGTAAAGAAAATTTGAATGTTTGCATAAAAACAACCGTCACAGCAGCCGAAGTTAAAATGAGAAAAATTAAAAGAAATTTAAAATTGTTCTATAGCTAAACAAAAACCTCATTTCCCATTCCGCAGTCATTTGCGGCCGCAGCCGTAATGTTGTATCTCTACTCTTAACCGGACATTATACGGTTTAATGAATATACATAGTTATAATAATAATAACCTGCTAACTAATAAGTTACTCCCATAATGTTATAATTTGTGGTAATACATTTCATTTCCGCAATATCTTTATTAAATGCTTAAACTTTCTTTTATTTAAAACCTTTGTTTTTGGAAAGCAAATATTGGTTTTCGTTTTTATATTCAAGTAATGAAACATATGATAAGGCTTTGTGCCATTTTGTCTTATAAATTTGTAATCTTATCAATAAATAAATTATAGGTAAATCCAGTATTCCATCAAGAAATTGAAGAAAATTGAGTAAGTATTAAAATTTTGACATTCCCTCACACGGGGTTTTTGCACCCCTACCACAATTTACGACGGAATAGTTCCGTTACTTCTTATGGAATATTTAATTTCGATGTATGTAAAATAAGTTTGATTTATTTATTTGTCGCCGTTACTTTGGGTGTATTTTCTCTCATAGCGACAATCGCTGTACGTCAGCGATTCTATTCTAAACTAAATAGAACTAAATCTGAAAATACTGAAAAATGTTATGATTTTCGAGTTCAGGCTAACATTGTTTTTTGGAGTAGACTGAAGGAAATTTTTATCAGAATTGATATAATTTGTATAGGGAAATGAAGTGTAGGTACTACAGATATAACTACGAATAAGTCTGATAAAAAATAACAATTATTTAAAATAAACCCGTTGGGAATATGAAAAACACTGACAATAATAAAATTCAATCTTTTAAAACTAAAATTTTCAATTTTTTGGCTAAATCCCCGTATCTGGCAACACTGCATATTATGGAAACTCAAGCGGGGATTTGAAAGAAAAGTTTTAAATTTATTTCCGTTTTTTTTGTTTTAAGTAAAATAAGCTTAATAAGTCCAAAACTAATAATACATATGAAAAACTGGGATTTTTCTAATTAAAAGTTCGATTGTATCATCTTTACAATATGGAAAATATGGCAACATAATATGTGAGTATGAGAGAAAACGCAGAGAAATTAAAATGAGTTTTGATTCGAGCGAATCTCCAGTTCGTTTTTGTCAAATCTCCATATAAAAAAAGTAACACAACCGCAACCACAAATTTGTATTTATACAATTAATTGTCAAATCTCCATAAAAAAAACTTAGTGCCTTAATGCCATTAAATTTGCAGATTAAACACAAAGAACAACAAAATTATTTTCGTTGTTGTTGAATAAATTCACTACCAATCGAATTCAATTTTCTTTAGAATTGAATGAATTCCTTTTCTTAATTCACTGAATTCGTTCAACTGAACGCGTTCAACAATAAACAAATTCAAAGAATTATTTCAATTGCTAAAGTTCTTTTTATTAAATCAAATGAGATTGAATTCGTTCAATTCCATTTTCGTTCAGTGAATTAAAAAAAAAATACATTTACTGAATCAAAAAATTACGTTCACTTAATTTGAAATGAAAAATTACGATCACTGAATTCAAAAGCTGTTTTTTGCCGTTCAGAACATAGTAGAGTGTTTTAAAAATATTTTGGCAATAATTCAGCCATTTCTTATTGGTTACTATTATTTACATAAAAATAGAAAAAAAAAATTGAGATAAGATGAAAAAATCCCACAACTCCCAAAACACTGTGAAAATTTTCCAAAAATGGAATGGTCTGGGGGAAGAAAAATTGGAAATTGAAGGAGAATATTTTTTCCTTAGGCCCATCTAAAAGAAATTATAGCTCCTTCCCTTAATTCAATTTCGCTAAATACAGTTGGGCCATAAGCACCGTAAGTTGTTTTTCACGTGGAAAAATTTCACTCGAACTGTAAATGCCTCAAATTGCAATTTAATTTAAACAAATGAACATTTTATAAAAAAGCCAATCAAATTAAACACAAAATGTCACTTTTTCCCAAGAAAAATAATAGTCTTATTCATTAAATTTGCGTGAAAACAAACTCTACACAATTTTCACGTGAAACTGATTGTCGTGAAAAATAATTTGTTTTATATGGAGTATAACAGTTTTTTCACGTGATACTGGAACAACTTACGGTGCTTTAAGTGTTATAATAAGGGAATTCAAGTCAGAAATTTACATCTTGTAAAATTGCAAAAGTGTTAAAATTCGCAATATTCAATATGAAGCGTATTTTTGGTCTTTCAAAAGCGGAAAATTGATACTTTTAATAGTGTTGCCATTATATATAAAAAAAATACAAAATGCATAAAAATTGCAGGTAAAAAATACTAAAATTTGCAGCCTTGGAGCGCGGGGATAAACACATGAATTTTTCCGGCGATTTTCACAAAATTGTTACGTGATGGAAAGATATTGTAAATTAATTCGGAGTTAGGTGGTCGATATCCTGCCAGCTAGTAAAAACATTCAAATAGACAGCCAAACAACCAAAAATAGAAAAAAGTGGTTCTACAAAATTTTTTGACTTCAAAATTAATATCATAGATTTCAGCTGCATAACTAAAATCGTTTGCTATTAAAAACTCATTTCCTTAAAAACCGTAGATGGCCCCTATTAAATATATATTGCCTTGAAATATTATATTTTCAAAATTTATTGGATACTAAGCCAAAAAATCGCGTGTTTGACTGCAATAAAAAGGATTGTTTTATAAGTGTATTTTTTTCAGCAAAAAAAAAAAAGGAAATCAGTCGTAATTTAAGCAAGTGTTCATGTTACAAAAATATAATTCTATTAACAAAAAATTCATAAATAAAATAAATTTTGTGATTATTTTGGACAGTGAAAGTTTTAATAATATTAAACTAGTACAAAGTTAAAGAATTAGGGTAAAAAATGAACACAAGTGCTTTTATTGATGACCTAATATTGGAAGAATGTAAGGAAAAACTAAAGTGAGCTCATTTTTACTACATGGAAGATTATCAAAAATATTATTAAGAATTTTGTTTTAAGTTTTATTACATTACGAATTTTTTATAAAATTTAAATTAGTAGGTTTTTATTTGGAAAAAATAATTATTGTGTTTGGAATAGTTTGGAGATTCAAACTAAACTAAAACTAAAGTAATGCTAAGGTTCCATAGTATTCATTTTCTTCTATACACTGTACAAAATTTTTTGTCAAAAATTTTAAGATTTAAGGTTATTTTTTTTAATAACACTGTAATCCTCCGGATAAAAGTATTGTCTGGGTCTTACTAACTTTGATCTCCTGTTGTCATATCTGCTCACTAAATTTTTCCAACACGTACCATTTTTGCGAAATGTACAATTTCGTTTCATTTTTCAAAATGCATTTCTTCAACCAATTTTAATTACACTGCATGACACTTAAAAAATTAATGGAGATCTGACGACCATATATACAGCTATGCACATGGAAATAGGACACTTTTATGTGTTAAGAAACATAATTATTTATTTTGAAAAATAAACAAAAATAAAATTTTTGTTTCATATCGATACCATAGATTCAATACTCTATATCTGCAATACAATTGTTCAGGAGAGCAATAAAACTAATTCACTTGCTTATAAAATTTTTTTCAATCAATCTGTCTTCTAGAATATTATTTAAAAATAGCAACTTATTCCTATATATACTTATTTTGAAATTATTTCCGTTATTTACGTCGCTAATGCAGATATATAGTTCTGAAATAAAATTTTTATATAATTTTATGATAACACTAGCAGATATGTAGTTTTGATAAATATAAAAAATATTATAAGGAACCAATGGCCCTGCAAATCTCTCTATACTTTTTGTGGAAAAGAATATTGTACCTTCAAACTGGAACGAACACAAAATTGTTAATCAGGGATGGAAAAGGCTCGCTCGTTCGGTTTTTTTAAATTAATAATTCAAAGACTATTTTATCCATATCTTATTCCAAAAATTAATGGTTAATTTGAAAAAAAAAATTTCCAAAAACGAAAAAGTTTCCAGAATGTTAATAGCTTGCAGAATGTTAATCGCTGATTAATTTTCTTAATTCATTTTCTGCGGCACAAATCCTTTTATTCACACTCCGCCATTATTTGGAATTTTTTCATTTTGGTGTATTTTAATCCATAATACAATACTATTACACTCATATCTTGCCCAAAGTTTGGTGGTTAGTTCGCAAAAAAAAAAATGAGAAAAAAATTTTGCGAAAAGGAAAATTTTACACCAATATATTCGTTTGCAGAATGTCAATAGTTGATTAGCTCTTCTTTTTTAGCTCTTCCTTTTTTGCATTCCGCCGTTATTTAGTAATTTTTTAAGTGCGATTTTTTAAAATTTATAATCTGGGGACTATAATACCCATTTCACATAACGTTTGGTGGTTGATAGCAAAAAAAAATCGCGAAAAAAATCATTATATTCGTTTGCAGAATTTTAACCGCCGATTGAGTTTTTAAATTATTTTTTCTACCATAAAGGCTTTTTTAGCGTTCCGGTATTATTTTGCAATTTTTTAAGTGCGGTTTTTTAAATTTATAATCTAGGGACTATAATGCACATCTCCTAAAATAAAGTTTGGTGGTTAGTTGTAAAAAAAAACTTTGCGAAAAAAGATATTCTGGAAAAACTTTTATGTATACCTTATAGATTTCAAATAATTTAAATTTATATGCAGATATAGACTTCTGTATTTGAAAATAAATTTGTTTGTAGATATGGAAAATGTAAAATGTTCAAAAAGTGGCAAAGAATGGATATTTTGCCTCCAAATTGTTATCATAGATGGATATAATAGCAACAATGATTTTGCCATCAAAAACTCATTTTGGCCAAAATTGCAGATATAGAGTATTGAATATAGGGTCTCGATATACGGAAAGTGTTATTATTGATGATTTTAATTCATTCTTAATTTAAATAAAAATCCTTCAACTATTTTATATATATTGGTAAATATGTATAAACTAATAAAAATACCTGAACTTCTAAATAGGACACATTTTTTATTTTTACAAAAAACCGTACATTTTTTGGGGTTTTAAAGGATTTATTATTTTTTTAGCGTTAATATTACACTAATATTTTGTGCTGTATCCATTATTATCAATAACCGCTTCGCATCTTCTTTGCATACTCTAAACTAATCTCTGGCATCTTTCTTTTGGTATAGAATACCAGGCTTCTTGAATACCAGCCCAAAGTTCGGTGGAATTTTTGTAATTGTTTTGCGAAACTTTTGTTTTTACATCATTCCATAGATTTTCTATTGGATTAAGGTCCGGACTTTAAACTGGCCAGTCCAAAACCTTAATTTGTTCTTGTAAAAACCAATCCTTCACTATGTTCGACGAATGCTTCGGATCATTGTCTTGCATAAATGTCGACTTAACTGGCATATTTTCATAGGCATATGGCTCCATAACATTCTTAAGAATGCTCAAATATTCAAACCTGTCCATTTTGTCCTCTACTTTTAGGATAGGCCCAACACCACGCCAGGAAAAAACCCCGATACCATAACATTACCCCCCTCCGTGCTTTAAGGTCTTCTGAGTGTACTTAATGTTTAAAGCCTGGTTTTTTGGGCGGTGTACAAATGTTCTACCATCTGGTCCGACACGATTTACCTTCGTTTAATCGCTTCCTTTGTGGGTTTTGGCAAAATCAATACGTTTCTTAATATTTTTTCTTGAAAGAAGAGGCTTGGGTGAGTTCCTAAACGTCAAAACACATTGCAGTGTTTGCGGTTTTACCACTGTTTCGATACAAAGCAAACAAGTGTGTTGCTTACTTTGTAATAAAAATATGTCAACAAAGCATCAACAACATTTGTGATGCACAGTTTGCTTTTTATATGCGCATCAATTGCGTTTACGAATGCATAACTTTGTTCAGTTGCATTGCAAATGACGTTTTGGAACTCAGCCCTTCTTTCTACTCATTCGTCCAAATAAGTTTGCTTCATTCAGTCTTCTTCTTACTAACCTGTCTGACACTTGAACGTTGAATTTTCCCTGATTTCATTATTTATTTGACGGGAGTACATAAAAGAGTTAAGTTTGCTTTTGCGTACTATAGTCCTGTCCATATAAGTTGTAATTTTACGACGGATTAGCTTACGTTCTTTATTTTGCGTATGATATTTCTTGTCGGCAGCACATAGACGAATAGCATTGTATACCATATTTCGCGAACACTTTAGTATTTTAGCAATTTCAGTTGGAGATTTCATCTCGTTGTGGAATTGAGATATAAGTCTTCGTTTTTCTGGATTACAATGTTTTCCACGTCCCATATTGGTACAATTAGAAAAGCATTTACTTATTTCAAACGCAAATTAAGAAAAGAAAATTATTACTAAGTACATCGAGTAAAATTTTGACTATTATTGCAAGGGTCCTATTTTTATGTCCAAGTCAAATATGAACAAAGTAAAGTAATTTTGTTATAAATATTTGCAAGTTTTAAATATTGCAAAGTTTAATATATAATCTAAGACTACTTGATTACAGTTTACTATAATAGAAAAGAAATATAATTATTGCTTTATAATTATTAAGAGAAATGCATGAAGATAATTTTGTATGAAGTGCCCTATTTCTATGTCCATAGCTGTATATTCGGATAAAAACAATATGTACATCATTAAAAATGTAATAGAAATATCTTTTAGATGAATTAAATTAAATGAGCTATTTTGTCAAACGGAAATTAATATAATTTTGAAATAAGTTAGTCTGATGGTTCTCATATATTTTAGTGTATAAGATGTATGGGACGACGAGGCCAGAATATTTGTATTCAAGTTTTATTGACTACAAGAAGCAGGGCTGAAAAATTCAGAAGAAAAAGTATCGCAGTACTTCTACGACCGATTTTGTAATTTTTCAGCAAATATAAAAAATCTGAAATATAAAATTATAAAAATTTTCTAAATAATTGGAAAAGATTTTATTTGTAATCATGGAGTACACAGAAAAATATATTTTTGGTGGCGAAAATTAAACAGCCTTGAGGGAGAAATTCCTGTTTTTACTTGTCAAAGTAAGCAAGTTTTGCTCAGGTGAAAATCTAGTATAAAAATTTATTTTGTTTTTCAAAACATTTTCCATACAAATAGAAACCGGATTCTATCTCATTTTGCCAAAAACAAAAAGCAAGTAAAAATATCTAATACGTGCACCTTTGCTTGTCGTGAAAAAATAATTTTTTTATGGTGTAGGTATAACAGTTTTTCACGTAAAACAAAGTTGTTTCGATTTCACGTGAAAAAACTGTTATACTCCATATTAAAAAATAATTTTTCACGATAATGACCTAGTGTCTTCAAATGCAATGAAATGTGCAAAGAAATTTGAAAATAACACACAAAACAAAAACAACGAAAATAATTTTGTTGTTGCTTTGTGTGTATTTTCAAATTTCTTTGCAACTTTCATTGCAAACGGTAAAATATTTGTACATACCAAAAAATTTAACAAATGCAATATTAAAACAATTTCTTCTCTTTTTTTAAGAGAACCATTTATGTGTCCAGCTCATTTCAATGGGTTTTTTTTCATAATGATAAGTTTTTATTTATATTAATGAATTTAACTAAAGTTTTCAGCAATATTAAATTTGCATAATAAAAAAAACAAAAACTTGTTTGTTGTTAATAGCATTTGCAATATAGTAGCATAAGAAAGAATTCATGGTAAAATGTGCCATTTATATGTCCATAGCTGTATGTTTATTGTTTTTATTCGATAATGGCTGGCAAAGATAAAAAGAATTAAAAATCCAAACTTTGGAGGCCCATATTATCGTTGAACTTAACATTGAAAGTTCTATCGGTTGTGAAAATTTTAAACAAATTCGAGTTATACCGTAAACTATAGCTTAGCCCGAAAAAGTACTAATTCAAATCAAGTTAAAATACCAATTAAAAATCGCAATTTTCCAAAAAAGTTAACAATTTACTAACATAATAGGTTATGGTTCGAAAAAAAATATGTTAAAGCCATAAATTAAATGTTTTTCATGATTTATACCTAAATTTAAATACTTTTTTCTTATAATTTCTTAGCAGTTTAAAACGCTTTTAAAAATTTAGTGTTTTTTTGTGGCCTAAACAAGTTGGCAACAGTATAAAAAACTATACAAGTGCCAAAGTTTATTGTCACAGAGTTGTATTTTACATTTATAGCAGTTTATAACACTTTTGTAAACTATAGTTGTCTCTTTTAATCTTGTAAAAATTATAACAAATTTCTGTAATTATTGCCTTTCTCTTTTTTTCTTTCAAAATTCATACGGGTTCTCTTTTAAAGCGTTTTTTTCTTACACTGCATGAAATTTTCAAGGATATTTTTTTAACAAAAAAATTCTTATACATCCATTAATAATTAAATAAATCAAATTATTTTTGTTTTAATAAGAAAAACACATTAGCCTATAAAGTGTAACATATCCTTTAGAATCTTTCATATTTAAAATTTTTTCTAAATATTTTAGTTACCATTCGCTTTATAAAAATTTAATATATTCTTAGTTTTTATCTTGTTTTAACTAATTTTCACTTGCACACCTCTTTTTTAACACTAAAACATTTGTGTAATGATTTCTTGGCGATCATGTACTTTTTTCTTATAAAATTTATAACAAATTTAACTTGAATTTTCTGTATTTCTATTATTTTTTTTTATTCTTTATAAAAGACTTGCCACTTTTCTTCACTATTTAAACTTTTTCACTTCTGTAATAATTTCGTTGCTTCTTCTTCCTGCTTTTTTTAAGTTTTTCTTTTATTCACTTGAATCACTTCGATTGTTCGATTTTTTATTTTCTTTTATTCTCTCATTCCATTTTTTCTTTAATAGCGGCTCTTTGTCTCACTTTATTCTTCTCTTTCAGCAATGTATATGTATTTCTTTTATATATATATAAATTCTCATCTATGTGTAATTTTTTTTGTAGGCTTTTAAATTAAAAAACGCAGCCATCACCTTCTATCAAATTAGAAAAATTTTTTTCATAAATTTTTCGTTCTGTGTGTGGAAATAAGTTTTTTGGATTGCGGTTTTACAATTATTACCGTGTTCTTTTTAGATACTTTGTAAGCTGCTATCGATTTTTGCTTTATTTTTTCGAAATTTATTAATTTTAACACCAATTTCCTGCAATTTTTTATACTGGCGACGAACGATGAACGACGTTCAGAGATACAAGTTGAGTGGCGCAAAGTCTATGTGCCGTTGCCGTCGATTTTTTTGGTAGTCCCGCCGCCGCCGCAGCAGTTAACGGCTTTTTCGGCTCAAAGTTGCGTTTACATTCCATCGAAATCCCGATATTTAATTATTCACCACTCTCACGATGAATAGCATAAAAAGTAACACAAGTACGGAGTATTTTGCTTGAGTCCAGCTCCGTTAACGTACAAGTACGCGATCATGCAAATCAATCTAAAAAACAGGTCAATTTATTTAAAAGTACCGTTTATAATAAGTACCTTTCAAAAACACAAAAGGAAACATCAAAAAAGCTGTGACAGTTTATTTTTTTCCCTCCATTTGTTGCGCATTGCTGATTATTAACCATTAAGTTAAATTAATTTTACACTATTTTATTATATATTTATTTATTATTCAAGTAATAATAATTCTTTTACTATTCATTTTAAATTGAGAAAAATACTTTAACATTTGGATAACAAGTTTGACTTGGAACAGTTTTTAATAAAATTAGTTATTGTTATTTCTTCTTGCAAAGCCACAATAAATTATATATTTACATAAATTTTTGTTTGAAAACTTCAACAAAATTAAGACCTAAGCACCGTAAGTTATTTGAATTTCACGTGAAAAAACTGTTATACTCTATATAAAAAAATTATATTTCACGATAATGGGTTTCACGTTTTCACGCAAATCTAATGTACAAGTTTCTTATTTTTCTTTTGAAAAAGTGATATTATGTGTTTATTGTGATTGTGCCTTTGTTATAAAATTAAAAAATTCATTTTTGTAATTTAAATTGCAGTTTGAAGCCTTTAAAGTTCGAGTGAATTTTTTCCACGTGAAAACAACTTACGGTGCTTAAAGCACCGTAAGTTGTTTGAGTTTCACGTGAAAAAACTGTGATACTCCATATAAAAAAATAATTTTTCACGACAATGAGTTTTACGTGAGAATTGTGTAGACTTTGTTTTCACGAAAATTTAATATACAAGACTATTATTTTTCTTGTGGAAAAGTGACATTTTGTGTTTATTGTGATTGTGGCTTTCTAATTACGTAAAAAATATTTTCATTTTAAGAATTTAAATCACTATTTAAGGCCTTTAAAGTTTGAGTGAAATTTTTCCACGTGAAAAACAACTTACGGTGCTTAAGCACAGACCCCTGCATTCATCTGTCAAATATTCTAATGTAAACAATGTAGATTTCTAATTGGATTTCAAAACTAAATCTGGTGAACATTTTAAATTTTAACAATGTAAATTCGCTATTAAATTGAATAAATCAATTTATTAGTATTGAGATTAGGAATCAGCTGATTTGGACAATATGGCCGACAGAAAATAAGAAAAACTGAAATGCAAAAGTTTAAGAAAAGCACTAAGATAAAGCACAAAAGTTTAAAAGGAGACAGATATGTAGATACAAAATATGCGCAATACAAAATGTATGGGGATTTTATATTGCTATCTCCTCCTTCACATTACTCCCATGTAAACAAAACCATACGGTTCTATAAAACCTTTGTGGCTGTCTTGTGTTAGCATTGTCTATAATCTGTGTTGTATCCAATTGAATAAAAAACCACAAAAGATACCAAATGTACACAGATAGAAAAATTTGCACAACAAAATCATGACAAATTTATAGAAAACAATATTTACGAAATAATATTAAAAGAATCTCAAAAATTATACGATTATCAAATTGAAAAAATATTTTAAACACGTGTAATACCAGGAAGTTGAATAAGGCAAGATTTTAATTAGAGATAAGAAATGGGAGAAAATTCACATTATTTTGAAGGTGTGGAGAAATTGGTGGAAGTCTGGTTTAAACAACCAGCCTTGGATGATGAAGCCGATTTGCGTAGAATTACCAAAGAAGTATGGGATAAAGAATTGCAGGCTGTGAAATGTGAGATTATAAGTTTTACTAAAAATGATGAAGTGGATGCCTATGTTTTAAGTGAATCCAGTATGTTTATCTCAAAGAAAAGATGGATTTTAAAAACTTGTGGTACAACTACACCCTTAAATTGCTTAAAACGGTTAATGAAGTTGGCTGCCGATATGGGTTTTAATGAAATCTCTGATTTCTTTTATTCGCGTAAAAACTTTGCCAGACCAGATCTGCAATTATTGCCACATCGCTTGTTTTGTGAAGAAGTTTCATTTTTAGATTCCATATTTGAAGGAGGCCATACCTATTGTTTGGGACAAATCAATAAGGATTGTTGGTATCTGTATACCTTAAGTCATCCGGAGAGAGGAGTGGCAGAAAAGCCTATCATAGAATTGCCTAAAATTGAGTGTAAATCTCAGTCAGAACCAGATCAAACTATTGAAATTTTAATGGAAAATCTAGATCCTCAAATAATGAATATATTTACTAAACTGGCCTGTCAAGATGGTAAAGATGCTACTGTTAAATCCAAAATCCATGAAATATTACCCGATATGGAAATTGATGACTTTTTATTTGAACCCTGTGGTTATTCCATGAATGGCATTAATAATCTAGGAGAATATATGACTATTCACATTACACCCGAAAAAGAATTCTCCTATGTTAGTTTTGAAAGTAATGTGGCTCTCTATAACTATTCAGATTTGATCAGACGTGTCATACGCACATTTCTACCTTCCAAATTTATGATTACCATATTTGCTAATAAGTCTTCAGAGGCTTATGCCACCATGCGTGAATTAGAAAATACTACCTATGCGGAATGGCAAAGGGCTGATATTCAATGTTGTAATTTTCCTTCTTATAATCTGTTGTTTGCCACCTATACTGCTGCTACAGCTGCTTCTAATTGTAATGGCTGTTAACATTATTTTAAATGTTAAAAAAATTGTCAAGAAAGTTGATTTTGTTAAAGCAAATTTTATTTGTTCATTATGTTTTTAATTTACGGTATGTTTCATACTGTAGATTTAACTTTAACTTAACTACAAACAAGAGAAAATGTCAAAAAAAATGTACACAAAACAACAAATTTTTGGGTTAACTATTAACTAAAGTTTAACTCCTCAATTCATAAATGCTTTGTAAAGTTACAGCAGGTTTACAAAACGTCATTTTCATACAAAATTTGTTCAACAAACCTCCTATAATTTTACAAAGCGTTTATGAATTTAGAGGTAAAGCTGCAGTATGAGACCCACTTTTAGTGTTTAAGCTTAACTTTAATTCGATGTAAATTTATAACCAAAAACTATGTAGAAATAAATGTGACAAAGTAACGGTTACAAAACGGGGTTGTTATATTATGTGTTATAATGCTGTTATAACTTTGAAGCAAAGGTTTAAAAGAATTTATTCTTTAATTCAATATTTTAAAAACTATTGAAATTTGGGTTCATTTTCATTTCGTAATAGCATTCTTTTGGAATTAATTCGATAGCTTATTTCCCAAAAGCTATAACTTATATGAATTCATTCTATTTTGATTGAATTCTAATTGAATGAAACCAAATTTACCTGAATTCATTTAGTAAAAAGGTGACTGAAAACTGATTTTTTTCATTCATTTAGTCAAATGAAAAATTTGTATTTGCAATACATGCTGAAATACAATATTAGCATAATATAAATGAAAAACGTTTAAAATAATTCCAACATAAAAAATTGTTTTGCATTCTTTGTTATATCTGTTAGTTTGAAACTACACTGCACTAAGTGAATGATAATAAAATTTCTTTTAGTAAAATATTTAATGAACATGCGATTATAATGATTCAAGTTGGGAATTCAGTTCAGTTCTTATTAAAGCTTTGGAAATGAAGCTTATGAATGAATTCGTTACGATTGATTTAACGGAATGATATACATATAAACATTTTTAATATCTGAATTCAATTTTTCGTGATTTAAGCTTAAATTCAATTGACTTTCGAATCTTTACTTTAAAGACCTCAAATCGTAAATTTTTTTTATTTTTTAGATAATCGCAATAAACCCAAAATGTAATTTTTTTTTACTAGAAACAGAGTATATATTTTTTGCGGGAAATACAATCAATAGCTGTATCTTCGCTCATATCTATCAACGTTAAGTATTTAAAGCAAATCTACGTTAAAAAGATTTCTTAAATAACGAAGATGTACAAAAATTCTTGTACATCTTCGTTATTTCAAACTTGGGACCAAAATAACGACTGACATAGGCCTTTCCACGGAATAAATACACCATTTGACTCCCAAAAAGTTCTATCAGTGGTAAAAATCGGAATCATAGTAGCAAAAACATGTTTTTATTTCCCACGTGTTTATGACGATGATTTCCGTAAAAGATAAACAGGGTTTAAGTTCTGTTGAGAAATATAATCAAAAAGCGATAAGAAAACACAAGTGTGTCAGAACAAAGGAAAATCTACATATATATACAATAGGGGTATAACCAGGGTAACGGGTAATTTTAATCGATTTACTAAGGCCAAATTCCGGCACAGAAACATATATGAATATTCAAAAGAAAATGAGAGAATTCTGTTCGGCATTTACGACTTAAGTTCACACTATATAATTTTTGTTTGGACATTATCAACATTTTTTTTAATACTCTCAACAATATTTATCAGTCGCACCAGCCGTATGTGAAGTAAACTCTCAGCAGAAGTCCTCCCTGTTACTTATAATGTAGAGGCATTTAAATCAAATATTCACAAACATTTCTCCCTCTTTCCTCCTCCCCATAACCTATTTTCTAATACCAACAGAATGATCTGTGCTAGTAGGTGGGTCCGTTCATGACGGACCAAATTTTGGTCCGTCATGAACGGAATCCAACTCCGTTTACGTACCGTTTTCTGGATCCGTATACGGACCAGGATTGATTCACACTATTGCGACTAATTTTTTGTCCCAATAATATTTTTTAGCAACTGAAGGGATAAGCTGTAATTTTTAAAATAATTTATGAGCTTTTTTTTTTTTAGAACAAACTAACACCGTTGAAGTATTTAATGGTATACTCAAAAAAGTTTGTCGCTAGAATCTATTGAAAATGACAGTTGAAACAAAGGTACAGTTAAAAAGGCGACAAAGGTATTTACTTTTAAAATAACTAAAACTTTTGTTATTTTTAACTATTGAAAAATAACTAACAATGTCGTAAAATTAATTGACAAAGTTTTACTACAAAAATGTAAAAATTACTGTTTTTACAGTTATTTCGTTTGATATTATAAAAGTATATTTTAATATAAAAAAAACCATTCTTTTCATTTGATTACAAAAATTAATGTAATTACTTCAGCCTATTTAAATTTTGAAGTAAAAATTCCAAACAGTTTTCCAATTATTATGTTTTTATGCAATGGAGATACAATACAAGTTTCTTATTTTTATTTAAAAACTAGGAATATATCAATAATAACAAATATAAACTAAACAAGAATTTTTAAATTCAAAGAAGTCCAACGAAATTTTTTATTTTTTTAAATATGTAACAAAAACAACTGTTTACTATAAAATTACTGTTTTGGTAGTTGTTTATTATGATATTAGTTGTTTATTATGATATCAAAAATAACTGCTTTAAACAACTGTTACGAAATTACAATACTTTTAGTTAGTTGTTTCCTTAAATAACTGTCATAACAGTTGTTTTGTATTTTTCTATAGAAAAACAACTGTAGATACTGTTTAAAACAACTGTCATGTAGTAACTGTCAAACTTTTTGGAGTGTAGTAGAAGAAATAGGAGATTGTGTGAAGAAAAATGTGTAACATTTAATTTTTTATAAAGATTATAAGCATAAACTTGCTAAAACAAAATGACGTCTGCAATATAAATAGGTTAAAGGAATTTTTCAATTAGACAAATTTTTCTTTTCAGAGCCATATATAAGGATATGAAAAATTCTAATATAACGTAAATAGTTTTATTAAAATTCTTTCATTTTAAAAATTACACCATAAATTAATAAATACAACAATAGGTTATTCTAAAATAATTTAAATGGAACAATACCAAACTATGCTTAAATTATGTTTTTTTAATATTTTTAAAATATTCCAAAAATTAAATTAAATTATCGATAGTATAACAAGAATAAAAAAAAGGAAACAATACTTAAGTAAAAAAGAAAACTATCAGTTTTATTATAAAGATAATAAATTAATAAGATTTCGTCGAAAACAAAAAAATATACAAAAGATTTGAAGAACAAAAATTAAGCACCCATTAATAAAAGGAAACAATAGAAAATAAACTGGACATTTAGAGAATATTTAAGAATATTCTTTTATCTTTTAAGATAATATTATTATGTTTAATACGGAATTTGATTTTGATAGTACTGGATCATATCGTAAGTGCGAGTACGGAAATTTTGATAAGAATTACGTATAACCGCCAACATATGAGCAGCAGCTTCTTTATTATTTTTAGTTGCAACAAATCGTTGTTTTAATAAATTTATTGTTTGGCCTCTAAAGCAAGGCAGGCCGGTGTCCAACATTAGAGAAACCAAAGAAACTATAGCATCTTGATAGGGTCGCACTGCCAAAAAGGCCTGAACACATAATTCACAAAACCATTTAAAAGCGGGAGCTTCCATTTTACCACCCATAATCATAACCATTTCATCGGTTAACTTCATATCAGGTTCAAAACCAATATTGCCACCAGGTGAAGATTCAAACATAAAACCAAAATCTAGAAATATATAAAAAAAAACTATTGAAATTTTGTTGGTTTTAGATCGTAGAAATAACTTACCTATGTGGATTATATGACCATCTTTATCTATCATTATGTTACCATTATGACGATCTTTAATTTGTAGTAAATATCCGATAAGAGAATAGGCCGCCATAGATTTAACAAAATTCGCACGTGCTGCTTGGAATTCTCTGGAACTTTCATCACCATATTGATGCAGAAAATATTCATATAAACCGGAATCGGTTTGACGACCCAACTGATCACGTGACTTGGCATTTGGCACACATTCAATAACACCACACTAAAAACATAGAATTAGCAAAATTATAAAATTTTTCAAAGTTTGCCATAAAAAAGGCTAAATTAGGCTTCAAACCAACTTTTTATATAAATTATGTAAGTACTTGGAAAAATTTACCAAGATTTTTTAACTAAAAACTTGGTTAAAACTTGACGTTTAAGCTGCGTTTACATTGCATTGAAATTCCGAGATTTCGATATTCAGCACTCTGAAAAACTACGAAGGAAAGCCAACGCTCAAAAAAGTTTGACAGTTGTTTGTGTGTTAATCAGTAGTTGTTGTTTTTAACAGTAATTACAGTTGTTTTTTTATAGAAAAATGCAAAGCAATTTGTAGCGAGTTGTTTAATTTTTAAATTTTATTAGGCTTAAAAACTTATTATTATTTACAAAAACTTTACCTATAATTATCATGAACACAAAGCGTCTGTTCTATAAAAATCTAGCAATTCAATTGACCGTGTTGAATAACGTAAAAACATAAAGTAAACAAAAATGATAGTGTTGGCAAATACAAACAAAATTCAAACGAAATCGTTACACCAAAGTACCTTTGTCGCCTTTTTAACGGCATATACCTTTGTTTTAACTGTCATTTTCAGTAGATTCTACCGATAAACTTTTTTGAGTGTATGTTCAACGAAGGAAAGCCTATTTTGAACAAAGCACACATAGTTTTATTAACATTTTTTTTTTTTTTTGAGATTTAAAGTACAGTTAAATGTACCGTTAAATGGCGCTGTTACCAAACAGACATATTGCCAGGTTATAAACACGATGCGTATTGATACGCAATATAAAAAAAAACAATGTGATAAACAACACAGACGCACAGGAACAGCAACAACACATACACAACCATTGCCTTCACAATGGAGGTTACGCGCAATTAAGTCCTAATACGTCAGAATAAAACAGACGCACAGGAACCACAGCAACACATATACGACCATTGCCTTCACAATGGAAGCTAAGCGCGACGAAGCCCCAATACGCCCGGAAAGGTTTGCATGTGATTAGACTGCACAGTCTAACGGCATGCTGAGACACGCTTTAGAGTATCGCAAAACAAAAACAATTAACCGATGTTCCCTATTAAAAAATTTAATACAGGTCACGAGATAACCTTCTTCTTCGGCGACTCACGGCGAACTCGGTTTTATTAACATTTCATATAAAATACAATTCATTTTTAATTAGGCCTCAGCGCCCCTAAAGGGCATTATTGAGGCAAGTTGGCAATACTTTCCTTATAACTTAATTACATCACATTACATAAAAAATAATATATATAAATCAAAATTTATTTTCTTTAAATATTAATTTACGAAAGAGGCATTTCAAGATTTTCAAAAATAAATTCTTTCAACTCTCGTTTAAAACTTGAATTAGTTAGTTCTAACAAATGGATTCTCTAAAAATTTTAATGTCTACAAGTTTTTCTTTATTATTACTTTCAAAGTGGTGAATACCGAAATCTCGAGATTTCGCAACTTAACAAAATACATAAGAAACGAAACTTTACAAAATACGTAAGAAAACAGCAATAATACGATAGAATTTTCGCGCCGTTTCATTCTAACTAATGTCAAACAACAACAATGTTAAAAGAAACATTTGTTTGACCTCCATGTTGGGAAAAATAACACATTTAGTTAACTTACTATTCTATATACATATGTTCTGCGCTAAACGGTCAAGATTTCTGGCGAGATTTCCATTGAAATCTCGGGATTTAAAAACAAATGTGACCGCAGCATAAAATGCTTCTGTAAAAATTTGGAAAAATTTACAAAGTTTTTTCATAGGTACGAAAACAGTAAAGCCACATTCACAATGATAGAGTACTCCACTCTGCGGAGTGGATTTTATTCCTTTCTTTTTCGCACCATCATATTTTTTGTATCATGCCATCTCTATTTTAGTACACTCCACTCTGCAGAGTGGAGTACGCTATCATTGTGAATGTGGCTTAACAGATAAATATTCGTTTCGGTTGCAATTCTTGGAAATTTAATTTAAAATCTAACTTGATAAAATTTCCTATTCTACCAAGTCCAAAATTCTTTGCATAGATTTTGTAAAAACTTGTGTAATTTTTTGTGAGCAAAATTCCGCCAATTAATAAATTTTAATTATTTTTTTATAGTGGCGTAAATTTGACTGCGTATTTTTTACAAGGGCGTAAATCGAAAAAAAATTACTTACTCCTGGTGCTGTTGCTACAACTCGATAGGGAAACAGGAAAAGATCCAAACCCACTTGTTGGAATATATTTTTAAAAATGGTGATAACCTGTAAAGCCAACATATCCTGGCGAACATCATCGCCCACTTTAAAGATAGCAGCCTGCCAGGATTCAACACCAAAGGACATTTTGGCATCTTCTTGAGAATTCTATGAATAAAAAAACGGATCATTTATAAACTTAAAAAATTCTCACGGCATTTAAAAAAAACTTACAGGATTATTAGACACTTCCATGGCTCTTGTTTCCAATTCTGTAATACCACATCTATAAACACGAAATCGTGCCAAATAAGGAGCCTTAGCGGCACTTTGCATAGGTGTACCACTATTATAATCAATATCCAAAACCATGGCCTCAGGATTAGAGGGTAAATAACAGCCTGATTGGACCTTAATTCTACTCAAAGCAGCCAAACAGGCATTTTTACGTTCGGGGCCCTTAGGATAAGAACGTATTTCACCCGAGACAGCTGTAATTTTACCAAAGAAATCAAATTCTCTTTCATAAAAACGTTTTGCTGCTCCCGAAAAGGAGGAGATAATATTATGACTTAATGCCTCCAAAGCATCATAAAGATTGGGATCTTTATGTAGTTGATCTTCATCCATATACATATTTGTTTGCATATTCCATATCAATTGATGAGCCACTATCTGAGAACGTTTGGATATATTTTTAATCAATTCGGAAACATAACCCATGGTATCATGTCTTAAGGCTTGTACCAATTGAGGAATGTATGGTAAAACAGATTCGGCCGGATAAGAATTTAGAGTTTTGACAGCATATTGAGCCGTAAGAGGATGGGAGGGATATTGACGTGAAAAGTAGGATAAAGCTTGTATAGGATTAACTGGTGACCAGGCTAATATATACATTAAATCTGGACTTTCTTGTAAGAGATTCTTAGTGGTAGCTAAATATTTCAGGGCTTCGGGTATTTCACACACAGCAATAGGATCAGAACATACTAAACGTGTGACTTCCTCTTCAATAATTTCAGCATTCTTAATACGCCATGGTAAAAAAACTGCCAAGGCCGGATTGTAGCTCCAGGCTAAACGGGTATAATCACGCCAGACATTAACCTTATAAGGACGATTACGCCATTCTGTTATTTGTTCTTCTCCGGGTATAGCTAAATCTGGTAAACTATTTGGATTATACCAGGTTATTAAAAATTCAATTTCCACTGCCAGCAATTCTAATATTAAATTACGTTTCTTCATATAGTCTTTATCATAGGAATCTTTTTGATAGGGTAATCTTTTTGAACGCGTAGATCTTTTGGATAATGTTGAAGTTGAGTGTGGAATAGTATTATACCATCCTCCACCAGCACCAGCTAAAGATGAAGATCTACCCATTTCTCCGGCACTTATCAAAGAAGCTGTTTCGGGATTTTTATTAACTGTCAACATATGATTGGGTGTAGTTGAGGGTATATCATAATCTCCTACTTCCGAAGTAACTAAATGTTTCTTTTCACTGCGCATTGTTTGCCAGAATTTCAACAATATTAATATATCATCCAATAGTTGTTCCTTACCCTGATTAGGACACGTAGGTGGACCACAGAAGTAATCTAAAGCATTACTATAAATACGTTCTCTTAGTATATTTCTAGCCAATGATTTAGGTATAGTGTTTCCCTGCAATAGAGATAAACCGCATTGTAGTAGTTTAAAACGACATCCCACCGTAGCCACTTGTCTATTTTGTTTACTATTTTTGGCTATGGGTAAACATCTATGCAAGAGTAAACAAAACATTTCTACTTTATCACGATTACAATATTTGGCTGTGTCCACCATTTCTGAGAGTAATTGTAACCACACAAGATGTGGTGTTATTAATATAGGTTTTGCAACCAATTTGCAACCTTCATAGGCAGCCAAAGGGCTGGTATAATCTCCTTCTTCGGAGAATAAACCAATTTTCTTTTCAAATGTGGTTTGCCATGCGGAGACCATTTCTTGTATAAAACACAGCTCTAAATCCTGACGAGCTGTTAATACCCATTGCCAACATTCGACAGCGGTTTCCATAGCCGATTCAGTAAATAATTCAACTTGAGAAGTGGCTAAAAGTAAAAAAAAATATATATATTATGTCCTGTGGTTCCTATTGGGAACAAAGGGCCACAAAAAATAAAAGCAAAATATTTCTAAAATATTATTAATATTTAAAATGTTTGGATTTTAAACTATAAAATTTCTTTTAAACAAATCATTTTCTAGAGGCTAATCTATACGGGATAGAAATCTCGTAGAGTTTGGATATAGAAATGCATCGATAACTTTTTAAACAAACTGTAGATGTCGCTGACTTGTAGGAAATTTTGTCAAAGCAGGATTTTATTTTGGGAAATTTTGTCAAGGAAGGATTTTATTTTCTCAAATGAGGTTTTAACAAAGTTGTCAGGTAAGGGGATTTAGGCCAAAATTAGGAGTTTCGACTTTGGTTTGGGGACAGATTAAAAAATTGTAAATTTTAAAAGATTTAGTTTTAGGCCGAAAATCAGAAGAATTTTCGAATAAATTGTATGCGTATTATTTTAAATTAAAGTTGATAAAATTGGGTGTGTTATAATATTTAAAAATTTCTACAAAATATTTGAATTATTGAAGAAATGTTCTTTGAATATTTATATAAGGTGTTTTTTTAGACGTACAGAACTTCCGATAGGGATAACTGTAAAACTAGCTGTCATACTAATGAAATGTGTTTGACTTTTTTTCAATATTCTTTGGAAAATCACCATGCAAAGACTTGCACCAGAACAACGTTTACAAATCGTGGAAATTTATTTCTAAAATTCGCGCTCTGTTCGTCAAACTTTTAGAGCAAATCATCTTCAGCGATGGGGCTCATTTCTAGCTTAACGAGTATGTAAACAAGCAGAATTGTCGTTTTTGGAGAGAGGACAATCCTCATGAGACTTCAATACATCCCGAAAAAATCACTGTTTGGTGCGGATTACATGCCAAAGGCGTCATCGGCCCATTTGTCTTTAAATCCTAAACCGGTGCCAACATTTAAAAAAAAAGTTCTTTTGAGGACAATAGGTCAGTGGCTCTATATAAAGCAGCCATCAACAATGTGGGAGAGGTCTTTCCTGGGGCACAGCTGGGCATAATGTCCAAGCACGACATCCCATCCCGGCCAGGAGCTCACAAATAGATCCCGACATTCACAGAATTAGAAGGTTGATAGATTATGTGAATTGGAGGGAGCTTGGAGTCAGGCAGTTGTACGCTGAATAAATTCCGCGGATGGGATGGATGTCATTCCTGCTAACCCCAATACAAGAGAAGGATATAACTTTTCTGATGCAGAGGAGGAGGCCTCTGTTGTTAAAAAGTCAGTTAGGAAGGCTTCTCCAGCAGTCCCGGAGGATGAGGGTGGTTACATATGTTCAGTTAGTGGGCTGTTCGGCTCCGAAACTTGAGATCAGGACGATATTTTTGATAGCACAGAGGAAGAGGCCAATAATACGGTAGCCGAGATGGAAGTGAAGAAAAACATAAACGATACAGATCATGCAAGCCTCTAAGCGCAGGCCTGGCGAAAGCTGCTGCCAACTTAGATGGTGTTTCCAGATAATAGTTTGTAATTAGACGACATAGTCTCTCACTCCCCGTTAGTCTTCTTCATTCATGAACCGTTCCTGAATGGTGGCAATGTTTTGGAACTGAAGAGTCCTGGTTTTAAGCTACATTTTAGCAAAGAGTAACCTTAATATTTTCCTATTAATTTCAGTGGTAACGATTTAACATTGGATAATAACTATTTCAAGTATTCGCAAAGGGACAGCGAATGGCCTCTGTGAGCAACACAAGGAGCGTTACGTACTACACCATCGAATGCATTTTATATTCTACTGCATCTTATCCCTTTGGATATGCTGGGAAAAAGGTAGCGGCCATTAGGCTACGACTTTTCCAGGATTTAACATTGGATAATACGACCTATCACAAGTATTCGCAAAAAGTTCAGCAAATGGCCTCTGTGAGAGCTACGCACTGCGCCATCGAATGCATTCGATATTAAACTGCATATTATCCTCTTGGAAATGCTGGGGAAACGGGTAGTAGCTGAAACGACCATTAGGCTAGGACGTTTCAATGGGCTGGCGGTAATTTCCCACTAAATGTGATTCATATCACTCCGGTAACTGAGCATGAACTTATCTTTACTGACCATAAACCGGCCAGATATTACTGGGCGGATGGAACGCCGGCAAGGAAGCATGGTGTCAGCTTATATGTGGACGAAAAGCTTGATCTGAGACTAGTTCGGATGCTGTAGGATCACTGCAGCGCCTTTCAGGCAGATGTGACAGTCATAGGGAATGTTGCAGTGTTGCTTGGGGGTAAATTTCTTCACACGACAAACGTCAAAATTTTCTCTTCCAGACAGACCGCCGTCAGATAATTGAGATCAATCCTGACTACGGTAGTTGCCGCACGTTCTTCAATGAGATGGCCAAGCAATTTAATATTCGACTCGTATGAGTTTCAGGGCACAAAGGCATACCGGAGAACTGTACAGCTAGGAACCACCTTGCAGGTTCTTTGGGGCAAGTGTCGATATTTCCCTAGAAACTTGTAAGTTGAACAACCAGCTCAATTTCGGGAAATCGACTAATCTAATGGGTGACTTGTGTGGTGACAAGACACGTCTGACTCGCTTTGAATACGGGGTTCATCTTTCACTTTCCAGGAAGGAAGTCTTAACGTTTCACTGTCTCATTTGGAGTTACGTGCAGACGCTAGGAGCTTCTTCTTCAAGAACTTCTTCCGACTTGTGTCCGGCGCTGGCGGGTCGTGGGATGCCTTCACTGGGATAGGATTAGTTCCTTGATCTCAGTATTCTCTCGAATGCTGACATTTGGCACCTCTTAAACTTCGTAAAAACCTCGAATTGGTTCATCGGTGTAGTCTGATCGGTAGTAATTCGTTAGCATATAGCATTTGGTGCCATTTCGACCTAATGTAATTCTCGAATTTTCGAAATCAGAAATTTTAAGTTAATGCATTACAAACTTTATCGAAATAAAATTCGAATGTTTGTTTTTAAAAACGACCTTACAATTTTCAAAATTTTATAAAGAAAAGACAGTACATTCTAATTTATTCTTTAAAATTATTAAAAAAAAAGCATGCTCCAATAATCGGGCATAATATCTGTTCCATGTATTTTATCGCGGTAACAAAAAACGTTTCTAATGTCAAAATTGTGTGTAGTACATTGTTGTTGTTTTGGGTAACTTAAACCTTACACATTCCATCAAAATCACATTAGAAAATTTCTATGAATTGATTTTCTAAGAAAAAGTTTGTAATCTTTGGATTGAACTTTTGATGGAATACCTTGTCTAACTAAGTTATTCAAAATCCTACTGAAACTGATGTTTCACATATTTCACTTTGTTTCCTTCCAATTGGCATATCTCAAAATAATCAGAGCTTAGTGCTTAACAATTATGTTTTAGATAAGTTGCCCAGCCCACATAACGTTTATCACGTTCTCTTCGATTGTTTCAAAATTATTTTTTCCTTTTATTTTCGACTTACCAACAGCATGTAATAATTTCCGATTGATATCCGAACATATAATCAAATATGCAGTAGCTCTCCATAATGTTCCACGATGACGGGCATCACTTTGTTCCTTACAAGCAGCCCATACATCTCTAACCAAACGATCAGCCAAACCAGCTTTCTCCTCATCACTTAATACTGACAGTAGACCCGAAATTTCTCCAGCATATTTACTACGCAAACATAAAACCGATACAAACCGGGGAGTATCTGACCTAACACAATTGGGTCTTTTAGAAATGGAAGGTAAAGCATTGGGATAAAAGGAATTTGTACTAACTACAGAATCAAATGCTAATGCCAAGCCACTATGGTGAGCTAATACTTGGGTGGGTATTTGATTGGGATATTCCTGCAAATGGGATTTTGTAGATCGTGGAGCCCACTTCATAGCCTCATTAACTATACCCTGACAACGATCAGCAAAATCTTTAAGTCGACCTTCACGGGCCGGTAAAGAATCCATTAATTGTAGAGTATAGGGTGTGGATACAACCCTTAATGTTGGTGTTTCCTCATTGGGATCCAGAGTTAAAGAGAAGGCTAACAGTTGTAATATGTCTAGCATACACCATAAAACACGACGATTCCATAAAAGATGGGGAAATTTATCAACCAATTGGGAAAGATATTGATCGGCTACTAATTGTATTTGTTTGTGTATGTGATTGAAGTAGACGAGTAGTAAAGTAGCCTGGGATTCTAAGACTTTTTCACGTATTTCATCACGCGCAAACAAAACATTACGGAATTTTTCAAATACTTGGTCAGCCACACTGGAAGATAGAGTTTAAGAATTTCATTTAAGCGAAAGACATTTTTAAATTTATTTTCAAAATCTTACCATTTAACAACTTGCCATATGCCCGATTTATCCTTTTGCAATGCCGGATCACAGAGATATGTCATAATTGGTTCCAAACTTGGCTCCTCAGCATTTTCCACACGCAACATTTCCAACCAATATACACTCAATAGAAACGTACATTGGGCAAATGATAATTTATTAATACAGGCGGTTACCTCAGCTGTAGGATGCTCCAAGAGCAATAATATCTGACTGCGTAATTCATTCCAACTAACCGAATCACTTTTAATGGCGGACGTGTAATTCATTTCACGCATGTCCGACTTATGGGTAGTTTGGGAAATCAACAAAGGTGACTTGGCCGCAATTTGTTGAACTCCCATATACCACTCGGGTGACCAGAGACGAGCATTTGTAAAACCCATGACCACACAGTAAACCCAAAAATCTTTAAATAATTTATGCAAACGCAAACGAGGATTTTTTATGGGCGGCAAGCGTCGTAGCAGCACAGCAATTACAGGTATCAACATACCCAAATGACCTGCACTAGAACTAGCCTTGGGCGCCCCAGGTGTGTTGTCATAGGAACGCTCTCCCTCCAGACCGATTTGTACAAAGAGTTCAAGCAATTTGCCCAATAGTTCTAATTTCTCGTCGTCACCTTGTATGTTGGCCGCAATATTGCCCAGAGCATTGACTACAGCATCAGAAACGCTAAAGAATTGTTTACGATGTTCCGGATCCGAGGTATAAGCCAAAGAAGCCGATTGCACTGTGACCCGGGAAAACATTTTCATAATTTCATCAAACACATGAGTTTCACACTGTGATATGATCATACAACCCAACTGATCGACAATTAAAGCATTTTGTTCGGATGGTACTTTACAGAAACGTTGTATAAAGAATTGCAAAATATTTTGTGTAGTTTTCGTGGTGTCTTTAAGAGCTACGGCCACGTGACCTAACATAACAATTATGTTTAAACTGACCAAAGTTGATTCGCTAAAAAGATAAAGCGGCAATACTTATAAATTATGAAAAAAATCGTGTGATCAGAATTTCGAAGTTATTGTTTAATTTCAAAGTTATTATTTTAATTAAAATTACCAACTTACGATTCATGTTTTTCCGCAGTAAACAAACGATTCGAAACATTAGCCACCAATGCCGGTACACAAAATTGATCGACTGGTTGTGCAGCCCGCAAAGCAATACTTAAATTTTCTATAGCAGCATCTCTCAAAGCCTCAAATGCAGCTTGACCTGTTCTTAATGGCGCATATTTCTTACTTTCACCAAATATATCCACCGTCGAACGTGATTCACTATTTTGTACGACTATTTTAAATGGAGTAACTTCTTTTTCTTTCTTCTGCAATGCCATTAACTGCTGTGAATGGGCGTGAAGTTTTGCCAATATCTGACTAGGATCAACTAAGAAATCTCTCAAATATGATATTGAAGTATTAGCAATATTAGGAAATTTCTGAGCCAATTTTCCTAAACCTTCTAGGCATACCATTAGTAAGGGCATATGATCCATAACAATTTTATGTGATAATACGGAATTGAGTTTTTGCGAAAGACGTCCACACAATTTATCGGCCTCTGTAAAATTTGAATAGTGTTGACAAAATTAGTATGAATAATGATTTTTTGTTACGAAGTAGGATTTTTACAAAACATTGCAAATGTAAATGTTGTTTTGAGGAATTTGGGAAAAATCATGTAATTGTATAAATTTGAACATAATAATGAGAAATTAAATGTTTTTGTTCAATAAGAAGTAATATTTTCATTCAACAGTATGTGAGTTCCCGTACGTTACCGCGGGTACCCGCGGGAACCTAAAACAGCCCAAACAACAACAATTTACACGCAATTTTGAGTACGGGAACGCCTTTGGGCTAGTTTGTGTAACTTCGGTAAAGTACGGGAACAGACAGTTTTAGAATTAAAATGATTAAAAACAAAGTAAAGATGAGATTGAAAATTTTTTTTTTAAACAGATCATTCTTTTAATTCCACAAGACAATAGGAGAGTAAGCTTTCCGAATGATGTTGTATATTTACAGTGAATTGTTAAAGGTTTTATGAATATAGTAAATTCTCATTGAGTTTGTGATTTAACCTAATAAATATGTCTAGAAATTCTAAAACTTCGTCCCCTGACGATTTCCTTAGGCAAGAATGAAATCCGGATAGGCCTACAACAGATTATTTTTCACAATTTGCCAAATAAGTTTTGGGATTTTAGCACATTCATTTAATGTAAATGTTTTCTGTTGAAATTTGTAAGCTGTTTCTACTAAATTAATTCCAATTTTTAATTTCCATTCCGGGAACATCTCTTATGCACAACTAACTGTAAAGTCCTTTGTGGTGGACGATGAGTTAGTTATGTGGCTTATTGTTCATAGAATTTAAACTATTTAAACAAAATATGTTACATATTGCATATTTCTTATTTGAGGACTCTTAACAAAAATCTGAAGTCAAAATAACGATACATCCGCAAACAAAAAGTCGGTAGTGAAAGGGTTAAGAGTCGGAGAATGGCTAAGAGTCGGAGGTAGGCCTATGAATATGAACGTACAAAATTTGTATAATAATAAAACATATCATCATTCAATAGAAAAGAAACATATAAAGAAAGCAGACTGTCTATGAAATAATTTTAACAAAGAAATTCTATTTGTGATGACAGATTTCGATGATAATTTTACATATTGTTTTAGAATCTAAGGTTTTTTTCTGTAAGGAAAAATATCCTTAAAAAGTCTTCAAATCAAAAGTCTTCCTATAGGATTTAATAATAATCTTAGTTTTTTGATAGAATAAGAAAAATTCTTTAGAATCTGACAACTTATCTAAAGAAAAATTTCTAATAATCTAAGAGTTTTTCTACAAAAAAAAACCTTAGAATCTGAAGGTTTCTCTGTAGGGAAAGTGTGTCAGTTTCTTCTATAGGAAAAATGCCTAAGAATATGAGGATTTTTTCTATAGGAAAATGTCTCAGAATATGAGAGTTTTTTCTGTATGAAAAATGCCTCAGAATCTGAGGGTTTTTCTATAGGAAAAATGCCTCAAAATCGGAGGGTTTTTTCTATAGCAGAAATGCCTCAGAATCTGAAGGTTTTTTTATAAGAAAAATGTCTCAGATTCTGGGGGTTTTTCTATAGTAAAAATGCCTCAGATTCTGAGAGTTTTTCTACAGGAAAAATGCTTCAGATTCTAAGGTTTTTCTATAGAGAAATTCCTCTGAATATGACTAAGAATCTAAGGGTTTTTTTCTATAGGAAAAATGCTTTAGATTCTTTAGGTGTTTTCTATAGGAGAAATACCTCAGATTCTGAGTGTTTTTTCTATAGGTTAAATACCTCAGAACCTGAAGGTTAACTCTTTAGGAAAAATGCATCAGATTCTAAGGGTTTTCTCTACAGGAAAAATGCCTCATATTCTGAGGATTTTTTCTATTGCAAAAATGCCTCAGATTCAGAGAATTTTTCCTATATGAAAAATGCCTCAAATTCTGAGAGTTTTTTCAAAACAAAAAATGCCTCAGATTCTCAAGGATTTTCTATAGAAAAAATGCCTCAGAACCTAAGGGTTTTTTCTATATTAAAAATTGCCTAACGGGTTTCTTCTATTGGAAATATTCTCAGATTCTGAAGGTTTTTCTATAGGAAAAATGCCTCCGATTCTGAGTGTTTTTTCTATATGTTAAATACCTCAGAATCTGAGGGTTTTTCTGCATCATATTCAGAAGTTTTTTCTATATGAAAAATGAATCAGATTCTGAGGGTTTTTTTAATAGGAAAAATGCCTCAGATTCTGAGGGATATTCTATAGGAAAAATGCCTCAAAAGTCGAAAATATTTCTAAAGAAAAAATGGGTTATTTCTATCTGTCTGTTTTTTTTTCTATAGGAAAAATGCTCAAAATCTGAGAATATTTCTAACGAAAAAATGCTTCAGAATCTGTAGGTTTTTATAGGAAAAATGACTCAGAAACTGAAGGTTTTTTCTTTAGAAAAAATGCTTCAAAATCCAAGGGTTGTTTTTATAGGAAAACTATATAAGAATATGAGATTTTTTTCTATAGGAAAAATGTTTAAAATCCGAGAATATTTCTAAAGAAAAAATGCTTCAGATTCTGAAAGTTTTTTTCTATAGGAAAAATTCCTCAGAATCCAAAAATGTTTCTAAAGAAAAAAAGCTTTAGAATCTGCAGTTGTTTTTATAGAAAAAATTATATTTCCAATCCAAGATATTTTTTTAGTAAAATGACCTTACAATCTGACCCCGTATTTAAAATCAAAAAGCATATGCTAACTAACTACCTGCCAGCTTTCCCTTATGGGAATTTTTGTGTAAAAAAGTTAGCACCGAATTAGTTAGCATAAACTTTTTAATTTTGAATACGGGTATGAGTATTTTTCTATAAGAAATAAGTACTACTGCTAGGTTTTCTTATAGGAAAAGTTACAGTATGCGCAATGAAAAAAGAATAAAAATGTTTCCACTAGTTAATAAACATTCTTCAAAACTTTACAAAAGGATGATTTATAGAAAACAAAGGAAGAATAAGGAAACATAGAAACTTTAAACTATAACTTAACAAAATGCAAAAATAGGAAAAAGAAACAAATCAACAAAAAATTTAAACCTTTTTGCAATAAATAATATAAAGCATATTGCAATGAAGGTACATTGTACTCCTCATCAACTGTAAATTAAAAAAAAAAAAATAAGAAAAAAATCAATTTAGAAAATAATTAAATGGCTACACAAATTAAATCTAGACTAAGGTAATACATAATTGTGACAAAAATAACTTAAAAACTTACCAGTTTCATCTCTTATAGCCCAAACAAGTAAATCCACACAAGCTGCATTAGCCATAACGTTAACTTTATATTTATTAACCACTGGTATACCATTCTCTTCTCTCTTTTCCCGTTCATGATCCAGTTGTTTATTTTGTAATTCGGTTTGACCATTTAAAAATAAACGTTTAACAAATTCCTGCACATCTTTGGTAAAGGGAGCTGGCAAATCGATTTGATGTTGCAATATTTCACGTAACAAAGTGACCATAACCAAATTTAAGGTCTCCGAAAAACTTTTATAACAATAACCTTTAATTTGATGTAAAGCAAATATGTCACTTGCTTGTTCGTCTAAATGTTCCAAAGTTTCTTTGGTAAGCAATTTTTTAGACACCGCAAATATTGTCTGTAGATGTTGTATGGGAAATGGGGGCATAGTAAAAGGTTTTTGATGTTTGGTAGGTGTATCGGAAACACGCATATTTGGAAATTGATTAAAAGATGAACCATAACGTGTAAAAAAGTGAGTACGTGGATCATAGGGCACCGAGAAATAGGTATGTAGCTGTGGCTTCTGTTTATGTAAATTTGTTATAACCGACATTTGCCGCATGCGAATCTCACTTGAATCTTGACTTAAACTGCCCGACATAGAGCGTGGTATTATCGGTCGAAATTGTGTAAATCCTATACGCTCGTTTGAACTAAAACTGCCACCTTCGCGTGAATTTGGTCTCACCACTGGCATTTCTTCCCTTGGAAATATACGACATAATAGTGACGGATCTGTTGAGGCATAGCGTCCCATTGAACGTGCCAATCCAAAGAGTAATGGCACAGTAGCTTTACATAGTATTATGGGTGGTGGTGCCGAACTACTTTCTTTACTGGATTTAATAATATTAGCCAAAGCACCTAGAGTTTCCACTTGATTTAATATTATTTCTTCTCTTAAATCTGGACATTTGGCTGCTATATCCGAGAGTAAAGTGTTAAGACAAAACCCAAATTTTTCAGCTGATGGTATACCTGGAAAAAAAATAAAATATTTAAAAAAAGAGAAATCATTTACGAGAATTAAAAAACTACTTTCAATAGAAAACTAAATTTAAAATTGGCTAATAATTTTTCTATAGAAAAATGTCTTAGAAATATTTTTTTTTATACCATAAAGGTCTTTGGATTTTAAAATTTTTTATTCAAAAAATAGTTTAGAATCTCAGGATTTTTCTAAACAAAAACAAGAATATGGCTAATTTTCTGCATGAAAAATGTGTCCAAGTGTTTCAAATTTAAAATTTTTTAACATCTGACAGTTTACTATACGATGAATTTGTCAGAATAAAACAAATTTTCTGTATGAAAAATATGTCAGAATCTGACAGATTTTCTATATAAAAAAGCTTTTTCAAGTACCACAAAAGTGATTTGCTTTGGAGCCACAAAAGATTTTTTTTCCAATATACTTGGATGATTTTTTGTTAAACAATTTTTCATTTTTATCCATGACTGAAAAAATTTGTTTTGATAACATTTTTTTCAATATTTATGTATATCACCACATATTTTTGGACAATTTTTATATTTATATATTATCCGTTAAAAAACAAAAAATTGTATATGAGGTAATTTCATAGATCTATGACAACATAAAAGAGATTTTCGGCATAATTGACTGATTTTTCACATTCGCGTTATTCGTTTTCATCCGTGAATATAAAATTTATGCTGATAAAAACGACAATTTTAATACAAAAACATATTTTCCAATAAAATGCTAAAATTTTTTGTAAAATAACTTTTTATCCAGATTATCCATTTTTAATAATAACCAAAAAATGTGTATTTTAAAAAATATTTCATGGCTTTATGACGCCACGAATTTGATTTTCAAAATATTTAGATAAGTTTTCATACAAAATTTTTTTTATCTGCATTATCCGTTTATATCTTGATAAAATTTAATCCCTCTGATTATGTAAGGCGTTGGCGTATTTAGTAAAACGCCTCCATACAAATCGAATTTTTCAAAATCGAAATTAAACAAAAGTGAAATTTTCCTGGCGAATATACTATAATTTTGATAAAATATTAGTCTTACTCAACTGTTAAATATTACAAAAATATTTGTTCTAACGACGTTGTTGTAAAAACGCCTAAAAACTTCAACGCCTACGCCTTACATATATATTATGTCCTGTGGATCCTATTGGGAACAAAGGGCCATAATAAGGGGGAATTTAAATTTATATTAAAACATAATTATGAACGAAATTCAATAATTTTTAGTAAAAGAATCGATTATCCGTATTATCCATTTTTATCCTCCAACAACAATTTCATTTCATGGATCTAGGAAACTATTAGTCTTTTTCTATACCTACTACTTCTTGATTTTACATACTTTTTTTGTCCGCCTGATCCGTATTTATCCGTGACTATAAAAGTTCATATTTTAATAACATTTTATAAATTTTTATATTAAAACATGTTTTTAAACAAAATATAATTTTTAGTTAAAATAACTAAATTTCTGGATTATACGTTACTATACGTAAACAAATATTTATATTTTAACATAATTTCGTGGCTCATGAAAACTACAAAAATGAGTTTCGTCATAACTCAATGATTTTTTGTATACAATTTTTTATCCGTATTTACTGGTAACTATAAAGCTACATTCACAGTGATGGAGTACACCACTCTGCAGAGTGGAGTGTACTAAAATAGAGATGCCATGATACAAAAAATATGTAAGTGCGAAAAAGAAAGGAACAAAATCCACTCTGTAGATTGGAGTACTCCATCACTGTGAATGTAGCTTAAAAGTTCATATTTAAATATTTTATAAATTTTTATATCGCAACATATTATGCATTTATAAATTGGCACATAAACTAAAGGTGGCCTCCAATATAATTTGATGACTTTTCCTAATGTTTTTTATTCTCATTATCCATTTTTATCCGTTAATTTAAAAGGTCATATTTCAATTATACACAATATTTTTTGTGTGAATAACCACTTATGCTGTTTATGTTTTTATCCGTAACTAATAATTTATATTATAAATTATATTACAATTTATCTACACACACAAGAGATATTAATTAGATGGTTTTAAGTAATACATATACTTATCAGTATTATCCATAATAGCAGCTACCCAAGAAATTAAATAGAACCCAAATATTTAACCTAACAGGAGAATATTTAATGAATAAGATTTCTACACGCATTATCCCCATTTATCCGTTACTAAAAATATTTAAAATTTGGTATAAATTTAAGAATTTTATTTTTATCACAGAGTTTAATTTTATTAAAAATGTATGAATTTTGTTTAAAGGAGCTCTTATTGGAACTATCCGATATTTTTTCTTTTCTGTTATTTCAAAGTAATGACAAAGTACCAAATTTATATTCAACATAATATGGCAGCTTTTAATTATTACAGTTCCTATCCCCATTACATTTTTATCAACAAAATGCTTATCTGCATTTATTCATATATAAAAAAGCTTGTTATTTTATAAATTCTACTTTTAACCACAATAGCTATTTTCAACTTCGCATTACTCATTTTTTTATAATTAAAATTGTTTTATCCATTAAACTTACGATCAGTTTTACTCCATTTTCCATCATCAATCCATACAGCCTTTGGCAAACATTTAGCCAATCGTAATAAATATGGTACAATTTTTTCTTCATGTTGACAGCCACTCTCTAGGAAATATAATCCCAACGCAATAACAGCATCTTGAGAACGAGAATCTAAACAAAATACCCCTGCAGCATTTTCTTGGGGACAATAACGATATAGTGCTTGAACCTGGAATTCATATAAATGTTCATCAAATACAATATTATTATAGCAATTATATATAATAAAGGTTATTAGTCTTAACAACAAGGTCAAATTGCAACAAAAGATGTCATACTATCAGTTTTGTGAAAAGTCAATATTGTTACTTTTTTATGGCCAGGGTAATTCTCAAAAAAAAATTTTACCTTTTCCCAGGGAGTTGGTTTTATTTGAGCCAGTACCCGTGCTAAACTTTGTACTGTTCGTTGATAGGAAAACTTGTCCGCCATTTTAGCAGACTTTCTTTAAAAATGTTCACAATATTTGTTAGTTTTTTTCGTTTTTTATCGTAATTTTACAGTTTTTCGTTCGTCAAATTATTTTTTTTTATAAACACCTACTCACTGAATCAGAGTCAAAGAAATAAATTGACGTTTACAAGGCCATTAAGCAACAGCTGATTGTCAAAATACACTGTAGAAATGTAAAATGCTTGAAGAAATACAATATTGAAGAAAACTAATCAAAGTTGCCAGATGTTTGAAAGGTTTACAACTTGAATTTCAAAGCAAGTTTATACGGGCACACCGATAAAATTTCTCAGTTGCTCAGTTGAAGAATTCCTTAGTTAAAACGGAGAAAAAACAAATTAACTGAAATAATTGATATGAACTAATATTTGTGTTAAATAAAATTCTTTTTCTGTTACCCTGTTAATACAAATTTGAAATTGTCAAGAATTTTTAAAAATATATTTTAAAGTTTAAAAAATAGACAAAAAATTAAAATACTTTTCCAGTTTACACGCAGAAAAAAAACAGGTGGAACTTTATCTAAGTGCTATGTAATTATACAACTACATAAGTTCGAAGTTAGTTTTACAATTTTCTAGCTAAATATATGTTATTTTTCGGATATTTTCCACTACATGTATATATTTTGCAAGGATTGTATATATTTTACAAAAAAAAAATATGCGTATTTTACTAGAACTTTGTAAAACTAACTTGAAAATTATGTAGTTGTATAATTTCATAGCTCTTAGGTAATATTCCGCCTGTTTTTTCTGTGTGTATATAATTTGTTTAGTCCCCGGTAAGATAACTTGTTCAAGATTTTCTGGAATCAAGTAAAACGTATTCTTTATTATTTAGATCGAAAATATGGTCCGTAAATTCTTGGATGTAGGACTATTGGGAGATTTTTATGAAAGACTCAATAATAATAAAAGTGAATATGTGTGATGGAAGAACGCAGAATCAAATTAATCAAAACAATAAGTTAAGCGTGTACAATATTTTGTTCCGAATGTGTAAATAAATTATACAATAAAATCAATGTATTTAAAAAAGAATTGCAAAAACAGAAAATGTAGATGAAATTATGACTAAATTTATTGTTAACTAAATTCAATGGATATCCCAAAATAATTAACTGTTCGTTGTTTTTAACTGAGCTATTCCTTTTAATTATTTGAGAAAAAGTCTTAGTTATTTTTAATTAATTTTAATAACTGAGCTTCAGTAAGGGGTATTTCACCTGAGACCCAGTTAAAGATTTAGTAGCCGGTAACTGAAATTTTTTTCGGTGCAGTAGGTTTCTATACCTCTCTTCCTCTGTTAACTTTTACTCTTTTTATTTGGTCGTGATGTCGGGCTAAGCAAATGAAAACATTGAGTGAAAAATATGACTCTCTTAATTCACTTTTTTCATATTTTTTAATAATATTTTAACACATTTTTTAAATCTTCAGTTTAACTAAAAAGTAATTAAAAAAATATTAAATTTTAATAGAAAATAATACGATAAAAGCAAAATAAAAGTTCGTGCTGATAGCAACAATTTTTAGTAAACATGTTGCAATGGAATTTTTTCCATACAAAAAAATGTTTTCATTTACTTTGCCAAGTTCGAAACACAACAACAAAAAATGGTGAAGCACTACAATCCGTTGGCAACCTTGAAAAAACGCAGGTTTTTTTTCTCTATGTAGTTCTTGACGACGTTATAAATTTATAGATGCATAAAATATGGTAACCCTAAAATGCTTGAGCTTGGTGTTCTATTCCTAGTGTATCATTTGACAGCAGGCAGTCTGACATTTGCAATAAATTTTTTCACCCAACGCCGTAGGTTCAAATGCCGCATTTTTTCTAACAAATTGTGTAAAAATATTATATTAATTAAGAAATCCAATAACAAAGGCCCTACAAAGGAATTTATAGCCTATCAAATATAATTCAAAGAACATTCTTTGCACCAAAATTCACTTAAAGTAGTTGATTAAAAGCAGAACAATATGTCGGTGCGAGATCAAATAAAAATTGATATTGTAAGTAAAAATTGTGAATTTAATAATAAAAATTTATATATGTATTATAACATTTAAATATGATTAATTTACCAGGAATGGGGCCACGAACGTTTAGTGCGTGCCCAACAAGTGGTGGAAATGCGCCCGTACGATATTGAATCTTGGTCCACTTTATTGCGTGAGGCCCAAACAAGACCCGTTAATGAGGTACGAACTTTATATGAGTCACTAGTCAACGTTTTTCCCACCACCGCTAGATACTGGAAAATCTACATTGAACAGGAAATGAAGGGTAGAAATTTTGAAAGAGTGGAGAAATTGTTTCAACGTTCCTTGGTGAAGATTTTAAATATCGATTTGTGGAAACTGTATTTGACATATGTTAAGGACACCAAAGCGGGATTAAGTACACACAAGTAAGTTGAATACAAATTGCATATGTTTTCTTACGATTATAAATTGTTTTTAAATACGATTTTTCAGTATTAAAAATATTGAAAATTAGCTATGTAGAATATGTAACAATTTTCTGTATAGAAAATTTGTCAGATTTGGAGACATTTTTCATTCTCAGATTATGTGTCATTTTTCCTACAGGAAATTTTTAGATTCTGTAACACTTTCGGTATAAAAAAATTCTTAGCTTCTGTGATTTTTTGATTTTTTCCCCTATAGGAAATTTCGTTTTTCACATAGAAAAATTCAAAGATTCTCTGATATTTTTGATATAGAAAAAATCTCACATTCTGTAATATTTTTAATATGGGAAAATTTTCAGATTCTGTTACATTTTCATGTAGAAAATATCACAAGTTCTTTTACGATTTTTATATGGAAAATTTTCCAGATTCTGAAAAATTTTGCTGTATAAAAAATTTGTCAGATTTTGACACATTTTTGTGTATAGGAAATTTATTGCATTTTGACACATTTTTCTGTATAGAAAATTTGTCAGATTCACACACATTTTTCTGTATGGAAAATTTGTCAGATTCTCACACATAATTCTGTATAGAAAATTTGTCAGATTCTGACACATTTTCCATACAGAAAAATCTGACGCATTATTCTGTATAAAAAATTTGTCAGATTCTGACACATTTTTCTGTATAGAAAATTTGTCAGATTCTGAAACATTTTTCTGTATAGAAAATTTGTCAGATTCTGATCGATTTTTCTGTATAAAACAATTCTAACATTCTGTAACAGTTTTGTATATAGAATTTCTCAGATTCTATTACATTTTTCCTTTTAGAAAAATTTTCAGATTTTGTGACTTTTTTGTCTATAGAAAATTTATCAGATTCTGACATACATATTTTTCTGTACAGAAAATTTTTCAGATTATGAGATATTTTTCTAAATAAAGAAATTGTCAAATACTAAATTATTTTCTGTGTTGACACACAAAAATTGTTAAAGAATTTTTCTTATAGAAGAATTAGCAGATTTTTTACATTTTTCCGTATAGTAAAATTTTCTGATATTGCGATATATTCTACATAGAAAAATGTTCCCGTTCTTACATTTTTTTGTATAGAAATATTCCTGGGTTCTGTGACATTTTTTTCGTATAGAAAACTTTTTAGATTTTGTGAAATTTTCCGCATAGAAAAATTCTGAGATTCTGTGGCATTTTTCATATAGAAAATTTGTCAGATTCTGACACATTTTTCTGTATAGAGAATTTATCAGATTTTGTGACAATTTTACTATAAAATAATTTTAAGATTCTGCACCTTTTTTTGAATATTAAAATTTTCAGATTCTGTTACATATAGAAATTCTCAGATTTTGTGACGGTTTTGTGTAAAGAATTATCAGATTCTGACACATTTGTCTGTATAGAAATTTGTAAGATTCTGGCATATTTTTCTATGTATATAGAAAATTGTTTTCTGGGTTATTTTTTTTGTATATTCTTAGATTCTGTGAAATTTTCCCTTTAGAAAAATTGGTGTAGAAAATTTCTTGGATTCTATGATATTTTTCGTTTACGAAAAATTCTTAATTATTAAAATTTTTCGTATAGAAAGAAATGTTGAGGTTATGAGCTATTTTTTGTATAGAAAACAATTCTGAATCATTTTCATTCTTCATAGAAATAATTCCCTTTTATAAATATTGCTTTCTTTCCAGAGAAAAATTGGCACAAGCTTATGATTTTGCTTTGGAAAAAATTGGCATGGATTTACATTCTTTTTCCATATGGCAGGATTATATATCCTTTCTACGAAGCGTTGAGGCAGTCGGAAGTTATGCAGAAAATCAAAAGATTACAGCCGTCAGAAGAGTCTATCAAAAGGCCGTAATAACACCCATAATAGGCATAGAAATACTATGGAAAGATTATATAGCATTTGAACATAATATTAATCCCATTATATCAGAAAAAATGAGTCTGGAAAGATCCAAGTAAGTGTTAAATTAAAAAACTAAACTAAAATTAAACCAATCACAAATATTTTCTTTACTTAACTTTATAATTTAGGGATTATATGAATGCTCGTAGAGTAGCCAAAGAACTGGAAAATTTAACCAAGGGCTTAAATCGCAATCTACCAGCAGTACCACCCACCTTATCAAAGGAAGAAATGAAACAAGTTAGGAAGAAATTAAACATACTCTTTATAAGAAAAACATTCAATTTAGTTTTTTTCTTTAGGTTGAATTATGGAAAAAGTTTATTGCTTTTGAAAAATCTAACTCCTTACGTACTGAGGATACAGCTTTGATAACCCGTCGTGTTATGTTTGCTACCGAACAATGTTTGCTCGTATTAACTCATCATCCAGCTGTATGGCATCAGGCAGCACAGTTTTTAGATCAAAGCTCTAAAGCTTTAGCTGATAAAGGAGTGCGTATAGTGTTTATATTAAAAAACTCTCAATTTCAGGATAAATTTCACAAAATCCTCCACAACAAGAAGAAGCGTATTTATATGAAAGCCTTGTTGATAAATCGTAAAATAAATAATAAGACTTTTAAGTCCTATCTTTGCCTTAAAACCTTAAAAAACAAATGGATTTTTTTATTTCATATATTTCAAACGATATCTAGAGGTATTAAAGAACTTGTATTTAAGGAATTTGTTTTTAAAGAATTTGTATTTAAAGAACTTTTTCAAATATTCTTAGACCTTCAAAGTTATGTAAAAAACACAAAGTTTAAAATTTTAAAGCTCCAACATTTTTAAATAAACTAATTTTTTAATTAATTTTAGTAATTAAATATTGTATTTTTTTTATATTATTTTATTTTTTTTTTTTTAATTTTTTTAATAAATTTTTCTTTTGTTCAATACAATTTCTTTGATGCTTCTCAAGATATCTATTTATTAATGTGTTTTATTATATTTATAATTTTCTTTTATGTCCTCTGGTTTTATTTGTTTGCTAATTTAAATTTTTTGCATTTCATTTTTTCAATATTTAGGATACCCAAGCAGCTAAAATATTTGGTGATGAATGTGCTAATATCTTAGAACGTTCCATTAATGGTGTTCTTAATAAGAATGCTTTGTTATACTTTGCTTATGCTGATTTTGAAGAAGGACGCATGAAATATGATAAAGTACATGCAATGTACAATAAATTTTTGTCCATTTCCGATATAGATCCAACATTGGTAAGTATGATGATAAAAGTTAAGAAATATATAACTATATTCTTAAAAAATCTTTAAAACTTTTGAATTTAGTAATAATTTAAAAGTAAAATTTTGTTGTTTCAAAATAATTTAAATTTAAAACTATAATTTTAGTTGTTTTAAATTTATTTTGACGATTTGAGATATCGCAAATTAATTAAATTATTTACTGAAATTACTAAAATTGTAGCCCTCATCCTATAATACGGGTAACTTATAAAGAAATAAGTTTATATTTATAGAAATTTTATTCTCCGAGAAGTTTTGTATATGCACCTGAAATTGTTAACTTTAGTAAATAATTTCACAATAGGGTGACCAAATTCCAGAATCGGAAAGTCCAACAAAGCTTGTTTAATTACCATAAATGTAAATGAAATTGCTTCATATTTAATATTAAAAAAAATTATATTCATTAGAAAAAGCCAACTTTGAGACATTTTTGTTATAGAAACAATGTAAATTTTGGCGCCCAATGTGTGGCCTCATTTTTTAATAGCATTTTATTAATTAAAAATTCAGAAATATATTTTAACCTATCTTTTACTGTAGAAAAATTCAATTAAAACATTCACGCCTTACGTGTGGCCTCAAATTTAAGTTCTAATTTATTCATTAAAAACTCTGAGAACATTTCTTTAACCCTCTAATGCTCTTTCTTCTGATTACAATAATATTTCAACCATATATTAGGCGTTGAAAATCTACTATGGAACAAAGATTAAAATTTTAATTTATCGCTTTATTTAGGCGATATAGCACAACAAAGGTTGATGACGTATCTTGAAACCCAGTGGTCAAATAATTGTTTTTATTTCAAAAGTTATGGCGATTTTCGCTTTTTGAAAATTACGAAATTTGGCGAATTGGGCACTAAACATTAATAAATTTTGACGAAATTGGTTCTGCTTACTACTTCCTCTAAGTATATAATCTGTGTTTAATTTTAAGAAAATCTGTTGGCTAGTTTTTGAGTTAGAGAGATATTTGTAAAACGTATCCTGGCGTTATTCTGTGAGTCCTGGAGAAAATTTTTTAACTGATTTTACAATTAGAGACTTTAAACTAGCTTTGTTATTATTTTTCAAATATTTTTTTTCTGTTTTAAAGAGTTAATTTTTTCAAATTTTCTAAGGGCCTGTTTATCTATTACGAAAATACTCAAAACGATAGGAATTGAAAATTACTTTCGTCAAAAATATATGGGAAACAAAAACAAATTTTCGTTACTTTGCTTTCGTTTAGACCATTTTCGTAATACATAAACAGGGGCTAAATTTTCACTTTACATGCTTCTCACTTGAAAACCGTTCCGTATACAAAAAAAAAGTTCGAAGGCAAAAAAGTAGAGAGTTAAGTTTACTATGGATATAATACAACTTGTTTAATAAAATATTGTTATTTAGCCAAAAACTATTTAAAATCTGAAGACCGCCTTTAGGCGGCTTTGTGCATTAGAGGGTTAAAACAATTGAGTCCAGCTTGGGAAATGTTTCCCAAAAAAATATCCAGCTTTGAGATGTTTAATTTATAAAAATTCATTTTAAATGTTGGCGCATTACGTGGAGAACAACATTTTGCCGTGATAATATCTTAAAGAAACATTTTTTTGAAAGGTTGGAGCCCATTCTGATACCCCAAATTTGTATTAATATCTTATTTTTTATGAACATATTTAAATTAAGTATGACTTTTATTAAAGTCAAAATGGTTGTATTTAAAATGAACTTTATCATATTTAAATTAATATTTCAACATTTTAGAATTTGTATTCGCATTTTAGAAACAAGTATAAACATATTTAAATTAAAAATAAAAGAAAATTAATTTAATTTCAAAGTTGTTTCTATTTAATTTAATATTGTGTCTGCTTAATTAAAATTTTTTTTCTGTGTCTATATAAAAAAACACTTTATTTTAATTTTTGGCGCCCACCCTAAATTTATTTTAATTGAATTTTTTCTTGCAACCATTTAAAAAGATATTCTTTTTTGCTTTCAGGCTTATGTGCAATACATGAAATTTTCCCGTCGTGCTGAAGGTATTAAATCCGCCAGAGCTATATTCAAGAAAGCCCGTGAAGATATACGTTCCCGTTATCATGTATTTGTATCCGCTGCTCTTATGGAATACTATTGTTCGAAAGATAAAGATATTGCTTTTCGTATATTCGAATTGGGTTTAAAACGTTTTGGTGGCAGTCCAGAATATGTTATGTGTTACATAGATTATTTGTCGCATTTAAATGAAGATAACAATACGAGAGTATTGTTTGAAAGAGTGTTATCATCGGGAGGTTTAACGCCACATCTCAGTGTAAATGTATGGAATAGATTTTTGGAATTTGAATCAAATATAGGAGATCTATCGAGTATTGTAAAAGTAGAAAGAAGAAGAAGTGCGATATTGGAAAATGTAGGTTGAAATGATTTCATTGTAAATAAGTTATAATTAATGTAGCTATAATTTTCTTAGCTTAAAGAATATGAAGGCAAAGAAACAGCCCAACTGGTAGATCGATATAAATTTTTGGATTTATATCCCTGTAGCACCGTTGAATTACGATCTATAGGTTATACTGAGGTGAGAATTTAGTAGAATTATATACAAATTGTAATTTTATTTATAAATTGTTATTTTAAAATAGAATGTAGGTATTACTACCAACAAAGTACCAGCTGTTCCCGGTGCTCCCGGAGCACCCGCAGTTAAAGAAGAACCGGAAAATGAACCTAGTGTACAATTACCTAAGCCAGACTTTTCACAATTCATTCCCTTTAAACCCAAAGCTAATGCATATCCTGGAGCACATCCCTTGGCGGGGGGAACTTTTCCCCAACCACCCTCCTTGGCGGCTTTATGTGCTATCTTACCACCACCTGTTTGCTTTAGAGGACCTTTTGTATCCATTGAAATGTTGTTTGATATCTTTAATCGTATTAAATTAACAGATGGTAAGTGTTTTTAGTATTTGTTTCATATATATATTTTTCTTTTTAATAAAAAAATATTTAATTTTAGCCCCTCCCGTACCTTCTGGTGATCCTGGTTGCGATATTAAAATCTTCGATTTAGCCAAATCCGTACACTGGATTGTAGACGAAAGCACTCTGACAGGTGATACCGGCACAGGTGTTAAACGACGACGCATGCTACCGGGTGGTGATGACAGTGATGAAGAAGCTCCTACTGTCGCTCCGCCCGTTAATGATATCTATCGCCTAAGACAACAGAAACGTTTATCCAAATAAATATCCGAAATAAATTTCAACAGATTTTAAACTTTATTAAAAAAAAAAAAAATATTATTAAATTATACTTTAAAAAACTTAAGTACTAAAACAGGTAAATTATTTTATAAACTATAAATGAAAAATCATAAATTTCATTTATCTTGTTAACTAAATGGTTTAAAGCGAAAATATCAAATAGCAATATAAAATCATCTTCATAGAGTATTTGCATTGCAGACATAATCTTGTTTAAACAGGATAGGATTAACTGCATAATCAAGCACTAAATAAGCCGATTAAACAATACTTTAATCTCTTTACCAACAGTTAATCCATCATTTAAGTGGTTACTATTGCTAAACGACTCTGTATTTATTGTATGCAACGCTGTTTTGTGATAACGGTTAGCAACACTAAAGACACACACATATACACAAAGTCAGATAAAAGTTAAGGTGGCGTTTCTAGATGACTTTTTACTTCACACGAACGAAAATACAATAACAAAATACATGCAATACAAAAACAAAATACATGTAGTCACTCATTCGTGTGACAACGAACGTCTTCTAGAAACCCCATGTAAGGTTAAGACACAGCCGAAAACATTTTTGCGCTGTCGACAAAAATGTTGCTAAAGCCGACATTTTCCATGTTAATCATACATTTCCATTGTGTTTAAAAGAAAAAAAATTAGTTTCTTGCCCGTTATCGTGGCTTTTGACAATTTTTATAAGCTTGAAACAAAATCTCATTGAATAAATAAATTATTACTGTAGAATCAAATGCTATAGTCAGATTTACAACATTTACAGATATTTTTACTTTATAGGGAATATAATCTGAAATCAGTGTTTTTTTATTCAACCAAATTCTAAGAAATTGTGATCAAAACAAATTAGAAAACCACATTTTCAAAATGAACTCTAATATTAGTACACTAAAAAAAGTCAGTATAGTTAGCAAAAAAGTTTATTGACTCAGCAAAATTCTAGTCAGGATAAAGAAATTACAACAGAAGCACAAGTGATCAGGTAATCTATTTCTAGAGTGACCAAAAAGTTCAATAAGCACCTAATAATTCAAAAAAAGCTTGGAACGGTAAAGCTAAAGGATCCCGGAACGAAACCGAAGCCAAAAAGGTGAGAAGCTATTAATTCCAAACATATCTGGCTGCAAAATGGCACGGCGCGTGTAATGTGCGGAAACTTGTGCGCTGAATTAAAGATAACGCTCGGCTTAAAACATTTGAAGTTCAGCAAGCCCGTACAAATAGTTCAAAATTCTGCTAAAAATAACAGGAAATAGTACATTTACCAGAATTTTCAATGAGGTTGAGTATTATGGTCTGTTAAATTTAGGTAAGCTAAATTTTATACACAGACAATTCTAGTTAACTTAGCTAAGAAATTTGAGCTAAATTCAACAGAAACATTACCTGATTTAACTGAAAATTTCTGATAAAATGTGGCTTACAGTCTTGGTTTTTGGGCTCTGCGGATATGTCCCGAGACAGGCCCACATTTATTTTTGGGAGTATAGGTGGCTTATAAAGATTGATAAGTTCATAGTATCAAATTTTTGTCCATTTTGCTCTATCTCGCTTAGTTTCCGAGATATAAGCCATTTTGTGATTATACAATAAAAAATTATGAAAATATAGCGCCATCTCTATGTGATATTGATAGCAGAGACACAAAAATATAAACTTTGGGAAATAATTGCGGTTTAAATTAGCTGAAAATTTTGTAAAATTAAGAAACATAAATTACTAAAAATTACAAAATTTAAAAATTTTAAAAATTAAATTTACAAAAATTTAACCCAAATATAACTAAAAGTCTGTACATTTAACAGTTTTATTTTTGCTGTTCCTATATTACTTATATATAGCAAATATAATCTGCTAATTTAGTAGTTTTTTTCTGCAGCATCATTTTTAACAAATTTTTAGTAGTTTTAACTAAATTTTTTACGGACTTTTTTCTATTAGTGTAGTTGTGGAAGTAGTTTGAAAATTAAAATTTAAGGACGAAAAATAGGGTGAAAAACAGTAGTACTAAATTTTAACAAAATAGTTGTAAACTGCAATTCAAAATCGATTTGCTAAAATCAGTTAAAAAAATTTACTAAATATCAATAATTTTAGTACAATGAAATTAGTATAAATAATTAGTACACGCTACTAAATTCCAGTAAACTGATGTAAACTGCAATTGAAAATCAATCTGCTGAAATTAGCAAAAAGGTGTACTAAAAAATAAAAAAAAACTGTAAAATCTAAAAAAAAAAAATTAATATCAAATTTAATAAAAAAAAATATTTTTTTCTTTCAATTGTAAAAAATGTATAATTACTTCAACATACTTGGAATTTGGAGTAAAAATTGCAATCGGTTCTCCAGTTATTACCGTTTCATGCATTGGAGGTACAATAAAATTTTCTGAGTTTTATTTCCAAACTAAGAATATATCAATAATAACAAATATAAACTAAACAAGAATTCTAAAAAAACAACGAATTCTTGTAAATAAAACTTCCTTAAAGTATCCACTTTTTGTTAAATTAGTATATTTTTTTTGCTAAGTTCAGCACTCGGTTTTGATAAATTAGTAAAATGTTTTACTGAAATCAGCAACGAAAATTAGTAAAAAAAAATCCGTAATTTGTAATAAGAGAATGGCAAAAATTATTACTAAAAAAAGAAATTGTGCTAAAAATCAGTACAAAAATAGTAAAGTGCGATTGATAACTGTTTACAAATTTTTTTACTAACTTTTTTGTCTGAGTGTATAATTTCAAACCTCTTGTTTAAATTTAATTTTTCGAAATAGTCTCGAATTGTTTCAATGAAACTAATCGGTTAAAATTATTGTTTTAAGAATAAAAACAGGGAGCTGTACTGGTACTTATCAGAAATTTACCAAACTAGTTCCGGAGTGACCCTTTGGTACCAGTACTGTACCAGTTGAGTTGCACCTCAAGTCAATTCACAGTAAAAAATTTAAGTGTTTATTTGCAAACTCTGATGTTTTATTAAATATAAATGTAAACAAAATGAGAATTTCAAATCTCGCATTGCAATTTAGTTAATTTATTGTACAGTCCCTACTAGTTTACAACGTATTTAACTAGTTTACAACGTATTTAACTAGTTTACAACGGGTTCAAAATGATTATTTTGAGAACTAATTTTGTAGTTACTAGTCAAAAATCTACCCAGCCAGCAATTTCGGAACGTTCATAAAGAAGATTTTTAAATGGCTCATAGAAATGATTATTGTTTTTTTGAAAACACTCTTTTTTTAGTAGAAAAAAGAGCTTCGAAGAATTAATTCCCTAATTCCCTTTTTTTGAACTGAATTTATATTTTGGGAGTGAATTCCCTGACCAAACTTAAGGAATTGAATGAATTCCTTTTTTTTTCATTCGATTTATATTAAAGGAATTCATTCATTTTTTTCTAATGCCTTCATAAAATTTTATGAATTCATTCAACAAGCAATTCATTCAATTCTAGTTAATTCAACTTTTGGTAAAGGAATTCATTCAATTCTAGTTAATTCAACTTTTGGTCAAGGAATTCATTCAATTCGAGTTAATTCAACTTTTGGTCAAGGAATTCATTCAATTCAAGTTAATTCAACTTTTGGTCAAGGAATTCATTCAATTCCAGTTAATTCAACTTTTGGTCAAGGAATTCATTCAATTCTAGTTAATTCAACTTTTAGTCAAGGAATTCATTCAATTCTAGTTAATTCAACTTTTAGTCAAGGAATTAAATTTATTTCGTTTAATTCCCTAAGGAATTAAATTTTTTTCGTTTAATTCCCTAGGAATTACATTTTTTCGTTTAATTCCCTGAATTAAGTTTTCAATTCCTAGGGAATTAAACAAAAAAAATTTAATTCCTAGGGAATTAAACGAAAAAAAATTTAATTCATTAGGGAATTAAACGAAATAAATTTAATTCCTTGACTAAAAGTTGAATTAACTAGAATTGAATGAATTCCTTGACTAAAAGTTGAATTAACTAGAATTGAATAAATTCCTTGACCAAAAATTGAACTTGAATGAATTCCTTAGCCGAAAGTTGAATTAACTAGAATTGAATGAATTCCTTGACTTCAAATTGAATTAAATAGTGTTGAATGAATTCTTTAGTGAATGAATTATTTAATTTTAATTCTTTACGCTTTGGTCAGGGAATTCATTCTATAAATTTGAATTCTTTGAATTCATTCACAGGAATTAATTCCTGCTTATGTCTTATTGATGAATTCATTCCTTGAATTAAAGAATTGAATTACATTTTTGAGAATTCATTCCAAAAAGGAATTAATTCTTTAAAGCACTGTTAGAAAATATGAACCCACAGAAAACAATCCAAAAAGTTGACTCTACAATCTAAAAAGCTGTCTCAAAACGAGGGTTCATTTTTCGGACTCAAAGAAGATTCCAAAATTATTTAAAATAAAGAAAATTTTGATTTTATACGTTCTTTTTTCTGAGTCATTTTTGAGACGGACCACTTTCATAGGAAAAAGTGGAAAAATGTTTATGTTTTTGGAGCTCATTTCTGAGTCATTAATGATCATCTTTGTTTGCTGGGTACTACTTTTTAGAACTAGATCGACCGTTTGCTACAGGGTAGGTATTTGTTTCTAGCACTTTTCAAGATGAATTTAGCAGTTTTTGGGCCTAGAACGTTGACAACAGTGTCCGTGTTGTAAAAATACAAAGCTGTATGCAAATTTTTTTAAGATTATTCGATAATCTGCCAGATTATACAATTTAATTCTGTATGGGTACCCTCCATAATCTGTGCCCATATTCTTTAAGACGGCAGATGATTATCGTCCTCTTTTCGAAGTTTAATATCTACCATATTAAGCAATTTTTTTAAAATACACACTCATAAAAAAAAGTCCGTACAAATAGGTCAAAATTGTGCTGGCGCAAATACATGTATTATTTCCTGTTATTTTAGCAGAATTTTGACCTATTTGTACGGACTTTTTTAGAGCAAATAACAGAAAAATTAGTTCAATTTATTCAGGACGCGTTTAACAGACTTTTGTACTAACTTTTTTTTATAAGTGTAGTAAAAAATTTGCTAAAAGTCAAAAATTTTGCGTCATATATTTCCACATTTTTTTAACTAACAGCTTTAAAATGTTACAAATAAGCTTCGAAAAAATTATGCCTGCGGTCTAAATACTCTATAAAGCTTTAAATGAGATTGCTAAATAATTTATATTTCTAAAATCTTATTTTAAAATTCTATATACTACTAATTCTTTATAATTGCATAACTTTTTATATATTGCTTTTTACTTAAAATATTTATTTCCTTCTTAAATTTTTAAACTTTAATGATGTCTCTTTTTATGTTTATACAATCCCGCATACTGGGCAAATTTCATGTCACATTTATCGCATTCAAATCGTTTTGTATCATTGTGCAACATCATGTGAGCATAGTACGATGAACCCACAACAAAGGATTTTTTACATATAGGACAGATTTTATCGCGTATATTTAAATGTCGCCGCACATGCCTATCCATTTCAAAGGCTGTAAAAAAGGCCTTGGGGCAATAATCACATTGGAAATCTTTTTTATTTGTATGCCGTTTAACATGTTGATTCAATTTGCTGGCACATACAAATGAGGCGCCACATTTTTCACAAGTATAAGGACATTCTTTAGTGTGAGACCTTATGTGAATTTTTAAGGAGTGTGAAGAGAAAAATTTCTTTACACACAAGGTACATTCGAAATTTTTAATCCCATCATGACGCCGTATGTGATGTACCAAATTGCTTTTGGTGGTAAATTTAATACCGCATATATGGCAGACATTTTCTGGATGGTTATTACCCTCTTTTTGATCAGTCGGCGAAAGTGGCTTTTGCCTTAAAACTCTCTTTTTTTCATGGTCTTTACGCATGTGATGATTAAAGTCGGTAAGCTTTTTGAATTCCTTATTACACTGTTCACATATGAAAGGATCTATATGAGGATCTATAAATAGTAGAGCTTCATAAAATTCAAAGTCGGGTGTATAGGTTTGTTGAGTTTTGAAAACTTTCAATCGTTGTTTCTTGGCCGCTCTGTATTGAGCTCTCAACTCAGTTAGACGATTTTTTAAACGTTCTGGTGTTATTTGTAGATTATATTCTTCTTGTAAACGATTGCACATTAGTTCAATATTACGTTGTTTTACTGGTCGTTTATTGAAATCGGGATGTTTGATATCCCACAGTTGGGGTAAATATTTATAAATACCTATAATTTTGAAATTATTATCACGATGATGGACACTACGTTGAAGTTCGTCGTGGACAGCAATCTGAAAAGAAAAAAGTTTTAAGATAAAAAAGGGAAAGGAATTTAACAAAAAAAGCTTTCACATCCCAGCAAAAATATTAAGGACTACTTCAAAAAGAATGACTATTTTATCTACATCCAACAAAATAATATACAAAAATAAAATAAAACAAATACAACAACACATAGCGACATGACGCACAAGCATAGTTTTCTACTGAAAAATTGTTAAATTTACAGCAGTATCGGTTCTTTCCTATGACACGCACGTGTTAAATTCATTGATGGAAATGCCAAATTTGAACTACTTTTATTTTTGAGTTGTGTTTTTTCTGGAGCTGGTAGTAGTTCAAAATTTGGCATTTCCATCAATGAATTAAACACGTACGTGTCATAGGAAAGAACCGATACCGCTGTAAATTTAACAATTTTTCAATTTTTATGCTTGTGCGTCATGTCGCTATGTGTTATTGTATTTGTTTTATTTTATTTTTGCATTATATTATTTTGAATGTAGAGAAAAAAGTCATGCATAAAAAAGTGGATGTTCTCTTTTTGCAGGGATATTCTTAAACCTTACAAATCTATCAAATTTTTTAACGTAATTGTACTGCTTTCCATAGTCCAACTAAAAAGCTAAATATGTGTCCTTTTTATGGCCTACACACAGAAAAACATATTTTAAAATCAAATAGAAACAACATTAAATGAAATGGAAACTGCTTTGAAATCAAAGCATTGATTTTATGTCTTATACCCCATTCACATGAACGAGGTTTAAGTTATCTTAAAAATTTTTGCATTATCTCATGTATTATCTCGAGATTTTCCATTTAAATATTCTGTAAATAATCACTTCAATTTGATAAGATTATGTATAAACCCCCTCAATTATGCCTTGAATGTTCGGCTTCGAAACTATTTTTCTTGTATTCAGAGTTAATTTTTACTCGAAAAGAGCTATTGTTGTTCTTAATGAACAATCCTTAGCAACAATCCGGAAGGGGCCGGGAAAAGTCTATTACGGTTTCGGTACGGTCTTCCTCCAGAAGAGACGGATCGCGTGTCATGCGATGAAGCTGATAATTCTTCTGACTCAGAAGACGCACTAGCAGTCATAGGACTGGTGGGCGAGTTCTTTGAACAGATGGACGAAGCAGTCGATGAAGACGCCCTTTTAGCATCAGACCGGGGGGATGTCGACATGACTATCATAAATGACAATTCACAATCCCCCCGATTATGTAAGGCGTAGACGTAAACGTTTTTAGGTGTTTTTGCATCAAAGTCGTTAGAACAAATATTTTTGCAATATTTAACAGTCAAGTAAGACTTATGTATATTTTTATCAAAACTGAATTAGATTCCCCAAGAAAATTTCACTTTTTGATAATTTCGATTTTGAAAAATTCGATTTGTATGGAGGCGTTTTTACTAAATACGCCAACGCCTTATATAATCAGGGGGAATGATGAAAGTAACGCAGAATAACCTTCATCACCGATCCGCGTTGCCAACAGCAGGGAGGATCTTATTATGGTCCAGGAACCATGGATTCATGAGGATCGGGTTTGTGGACTAACGCTTGACGGCTACAGTACGCTGTACGTGAAGGGTATAGGTAAGCCAAGGGCCTTTATTATGGCAAAGAACTCCCTTAATGTTTTTGTTTTACCTACTTACAGTGACAAGGACACAACGGCAAAAAGCTCTCGAAACTGGGTGTAGGAAACTTTAGCTGGTATCCAGTTACATGGCCCTGGACCATGGTGAACAACCACCTAACACTGTGATCAGGATACTGGTACGTGCGGCGTGGGCGGAGAATACACCGGTCATAATATGCGCAAATGCAAACGCGCACCACACGGTTTGGGGAAGCTCAGACATCAATGTTAGAGGTGAGTCACTTTTTGATTTTGATTTCTCGGAAGTAATTAATCGATAGCAAACGTAGGGAGTGAACCAACCTTTATTGTTGCGAATAGGAGAGAAGTTCTTGATATTACGCTCATTAGTTCAAAAGATTTTCTTTTTACAAAAGGTACAAAATTTAAGGTAACCGCGTAACTCGAGACGAAAAAAATTGTTAAAAAAATAATTCGGTATAAAAATACTACTTTTTAATTAATTTTTATCCTTAACTTGTACACTATATATACAAATCGGGGTTGGTAGGCAATACCGCTAAAATACCGTTATCGATTCAAAACCCTTTCAACTAACTACCGTTACCCCGTTACCGAAATACCGTTATCCTTAAAATATCGTTACCGAAATAACTGAAATACCGTTATCCTTAAAATACCGATACCGAAATAAATGAAATATCGATAACCTTAAAATACCGTTACCGAAATACATGAAATAGCGTTATCCTTAGAATACCGTTACCGTTATTTTTTATTCTCTATTCTTGGTCATTGCACGTGGTTATTGAGTATTTCACATAAATTAAGTCAATTAATTCGTTTTGTTTTTACTTTAGTGTGATTTTTTGCAACAAAAAAAATGTGGTATGTACCGAAATAACTGACTACCGTTACCTTAAAATACCGTTACCGATATAACTGAAATACCGTTAACCCTAAAATACCGTTACCGAAATAATCCAAATATCGGTATCCTTAACATACCGTTAACGAAATAACTCAAATACCGTTATCGTTAAAATACCGTTACCGAAATAACCTAAAATATCGTTACCCTAATGATAACCGCATTCGTTTCGGTTACCATCCATGCAGTATATACGTTTTGTAACTTTACGTCCATTTATGCAACTAATATAATATTTTTAAATTTCAGGACCTATGTATGAAGAAAAAAATATTTTTTGCTTAAAATATTAAAAAAAAGTAATAAACAAAAGGTTATTGATTTTTATGATAGCGGTAACAAACATTTATTTTTACCGGCAAAACTGTTGAGTATATAGAAAAACGTTATATGAACAGATTAAAGGAATTGTAATTTTTAATTTTTTTAAAATTGTTTGAGCAAAATCGGACTAGTGGTTCTCGAGTTATGTCAAAAAAAATATATATCTCGATTCCTAGGGGTGACCCAGCGAAACGCCGGGACACGTATAACTTGTTTTTGACCGATATAACATTTCCCGTTGGTTTCATCCCATCCCGATTTTGACTGTCGCATAGTGTAATAGGTCTTATAGTTAAACTAAAAAAAAATTAACTGTAATTGCAGTTAAAAGAGTACCTTAGACCGTACCTCAAAAAAAAAAAGTTCGCCGTACACCCTCCAATATGAAGTATTTTTGCAAGGCAATTTCAAAAAAAAACTTTTTTTTTTGCCGAACGTAGGGGTCGCCTTTTTCAATTTTTCGTTATAGCTTCGGCATTTAAAGTTGGATTTTAAAGTGTGATATATCGATTTTTTTGCTATAAAGGAAAAATCCAATACGTTCGGCAACTAATATATAAAAAAAATTCTACTGGGTTTATCGAAAAACTTCATTAGCAAAAGTTTAATGATTTTTTGCGACCTCTAATTTTCTGACATTAGGGTTGTACATTAGGGTAGTAGCAACTGAGATCTGGTGGCTACCTACTAGAACGGGATACTTGAGGTCAATGGCCCTCAAAAGAAAAATACTGGTCTCCTCGAGAGAAAAACATCGATATATCATACTTTAAGATCCGACTGTAAATGCCAAAGATATAACGAAAAATGTAAAATGGCGACCCCTAAAAAAAATAAAAATTTTTTTTTTTTGAAACCTCTTTGCAAAAATACTTCATATTGGAGGGTGTACGGCGAACTTTTTTTTTTTTTTTGCTTGTAAGGTGGTACGCTCTAGTGTACCTATTTCGAAATTGTATTTTTATTAACTGCAATTGATGTTAATTTTAACTTCAATTTTAGTAAAAATAACTGCAATATCAGTTAATTTTAATTGCAATTGCAGTGTACACTTTTTAACTCTATCTAATTCCAGTTAATTTTATCCATATAATTTTCTTAAGGCATTTTTACACGCGGAAGAAAACTGCTAGAGACAGAGAAAAATACACCTCTAAATAGTCTATTATGAATGATTTCAGCAAATTAGAGCTGTTTTTCGCTCTATATTTAGCAGTTTTCTCTCGCGTCACTATAGTGTGAGATTAATTGTCACTTTAGTGTCAGATTAATTGTTATTCTTAATGTAATTAAAAATTTTATTTAAAATAATAATATTTTTAAACAAATTAATTAATTTAATCAGTTAAATATTTCAATTATTTCAATTAATCGTCAACAATATTTAGTAATCAATACTATCATTTGAGGCCCTATGCTCCTTATAGGAACGAAAGGAATCAATATATATAATACTATCATTTGTGTGATAGGTCCAAAATCAATTAAAATATTAAATGATATTATCAATTTCGTAATTGAAACTCTTATATAATGTTTTGTGCGTAGTTGGAATTAGATCTCATTAAAAGCTCGATTCATTTCTTAGCGTACGACCTAAGTCAGTACGTCTTCGTGTGAAACAACAACAAATTTGTACGTTGACTGATGAGGGGTTATTATCATCCAATTTCAGACCTATTTATTTACAAAGTCAATAGTTTTTCAACCTATGGTCGAATTAAAAGCTTTTTACAATATAAACCAATATTCCATGAAATATTTTTCCGCTTCCACTTACCACATCATCCAAAAATTTAAAATCGTTATAGAATATCCATTTAATTTCCATTTCCCCGTCATCCTTTTGTTCCGTTATCAATTTCTTATAGTATTTAGCGTAATCCATTAATTTACGATGTATTGTCCGCCAAGATAATTGTCTACCCAATAATTTACAATATTCCGCCGTTAGAGTACACCAAGCTTGTCTACGTAAATTACGAGAATTGTAATCCAAATGATTAGGATTCCATAGCTGGGGATATTTACGATACATAGCAATCATTTTACGTATATCATCGTTAGGTAAGCGAGCAAAAATACCATCCATTTCATTAGTATCAATTTCTAGATCATCAATACAAACGGGAATTTTGTGTGTTTCTTTTTCAGTGTTTAGTTTAAGATCCAAAGAATAGTCGGCACATTGAACTTTGACCACAATGGGGGGAGGAGAATTCTGAAAAGAGAATGAGAAGCAGAAAATCAAATAATGGGTGTAAGCAATGGCCCTACAAATTGCTCAATACTTTTTGTGAAACAAAATATGATGTGCCTTTAAACAGGAACAAACACAGACTTGTTAATCAGGGATGGAAACGGCTCGCTCGTTCGGTTTTTTTAAAATTCATAATCCAAGGACTATAATAATCATATCTTATACTAAAAATTAATGGTTAGTTTGCAAATAAAAAAATTCGGAAAAAAATTTTCCACAAACGAAAAATTTTGCTTCACAATGTTAATCGCTGATCAAGTTTCTTAGCTCCTTTTCTGCGGCAAATCCTTGCGGTATATTTTAATTCATAATCCAAAGACTATAATACCCTTTGTGGCCCTTTGTTCCTAATGGAACCATAGGACATAATATATATAATACCCATATCTTAAACCCAATTCATATCATAAAGTTTGGTGGTGGGTTGCAAAAAAAAAAATCGCGAAAAAAAATTTGCAAAAAGGAAAATATATTTCTTTGCAGAATGTAAATCGCTGATTAAGTTTTTTAATTAATTTTTAGCACCATACAGCCTTTTTTTGCGTTCCGCGATTTTTTTTTTGCAAGTTTTTAAGTGTGGATTTTTAAAATTTATAATCTAGGGACTATAATACCAATTTCTACACCAAAGTTTGGTCCTTAGTTTGGAAAAAAATCGCGAAAAAAATTTTGCAAAAAGGAAAACTTTTCCATCATTATTTTCGTTTGCAGAATGCTAATCGCTGATTAAGTTTTTGAATTATTTTTTTCTACCATAAAGTCTTTTTTCGCGTTCCGTTATTATTTTACAATTTTTTAAGTGCGGTTTTTTTTAATTTACAATCTAGGGACTATAATATACATCTCCTAAAAGGAAGTTTAATGGTTAGTTGCAAAAAAACTTTGCGAAAAAAATTTACAAAACAGAAAATTTTGGCATCAGTATATTCGTTTGCAGAATGTAAATCGCTGATTAAGTTTTTAAATTAATTTTTAGCACCATACAGCCTTTTTTCGCATTCCGCCATTATTTTCCAATTTTGTACATGTGGTTTTTAAAAAAATAACTGCAATATCAGTTAATTTGTTTTTAAAATTCATAATCTATAATACTGTTTGATATAGTGTAATTAAGGTTCCATTCTTGATTTTTATAATAACTAAATCATTTTGGATGGTTCGCTCGAGCGTTTTTTCTTCCCTGGTTACAATTGATGTTTGAATCATACAAAGAGAGCAAATAATGATGTTTGATGTAAATATTTGGTTTTTATGAGTACATTAGTATTGGTTTGAATGGGTTTCTGTTTGAAGACACATTATAGAACAAAAGCTTTCTCACTGATAGACCGTCCCGCAATCAGAGAAACAAGCCGACCAAAATAATCGGCGGCGGCGGCGCAAGCAAAAAATCGGCGGCGGCGGCGGCGATTGAGGTTGAGCCGGATAAAAATCGGCAGCGGCGGCGCAACCAAATAATCGGCGGCGGCGGCGGCTTGATCGGCTGAAAACAACATTTTGTAATGTGATTTGAAAACGTTTAAGTTTTTTTACGAAAGATAGATATTTTACTATCACTCTATATGCCTTTACGTTTTTTGCCATTACTCTTACCTGTCCACCTCTCAAGGATTTGTACGAATAATCTTCAAGGTTTACTATTTTTGAAAAGTTATTCATCATCGCTCTCATATCTGAAACATTTGAAATAATTATTGGTGGCGGTTTTTCTTCACACAGCTCTTTGTTAGCATTATCGTTAATATAATTAACATCATCATTATTGTCTACATCAAGTGCAGCAAACATGTTGTTGCTAGTAGGTACTTGGTATATCATCATTAGGGCAAGGAATTTCATGCACTTAAAAATTAAAAATATGCGCCTAAAATATGCGGTTAAAAAAGAAAAATATGCACTAACAATATAAAAAATATGCACTAAAAACTATAATTTTTGCAAAAATAATGCACTTTAAAACTTAAAAATATATTTAAGTTAGTTATTTTGCAAACAGACACAGAACTCGAAGATTTCCCATAGGTCAATAAAGTTTTAAAAATGTTTATTTTGATTGAATCAAAATATGAAAACGTATCAATTTTTTATATTTTTTTACAAAATAAAAAATGCTACTAAAAATGAAAAATATGAACAAATATGCATTAAAAAGCACAAAATATGCATTAGAAAGCCACCAAATATGCATTTAAAGTCGAAATATGCAAAAACATGCATTTATGTCAAAATATGCAACTACAAATCGATGCCAGTTTGTTCTAAATTTGATGATTCGGATAAATGTTTAGTCTATATTAGTTTTAGACTATCGAGAAATAACATACATTTGCATGGAATTCCTTGCCCTAATCATCAATGTTGGTAGTTTTTTTTATTTTGATTGCATGCTTAACTAATCCTGGTGATCGATTTTGTCGTCGTTTCGTTGTTTTGTTTTCAGCGACTGTCTACCAGACAATATCGCTTTCTTCAGTAGACTCGCTGCTACTATCCATTCTGCTGTAACAGCAGAGGATTAGTATAGAAGAATATTAATCCTTTTGTTTACTACTTAATAATAAGTAATAATTTGTTGTTGATTTCAATATACAATGCAATGTTGCCAACAAATTTTCAAAATAAATGGCTGGATCAGACCCAAAAATCGCTAGATTGTTGAAAAATGGTACTTAAAGCAGTTTTTACTCAAAAATTTCTTTAATATGTTAATAAGAAAAATAATAATAAATTAAATAATGAAAAATTTTACGATTAAGCTTCAAATAATGAGTCCTGATTTTCATTGAATTAATCTTAGTATTGCGAATACACAATAGAGGGCGTTGTACGATGAAAAAGTGCATACCCATATTTTATCGAAATGTGTATTTTTAGAGTTTTTTTTACTAAAATCGTTTAAGATGTTGTGTTTTATAATAAAGGAATATCAATGTGCGAGTATATTTTTCAACATAAAACCGAGTTTTAAAAATTATATTACGGCTGATAAAAAAATCGCTAGATTTTTGGCTAATAGCTACAGAACAATTTTTCCCGCTAGGGGCGAAATAAAATCGCTAGATCTGACGAGAAAATCGCCGTTATGGCAACACTGATACAATGTAAAAAAAAAAGTTTTTTCTTAAAACAATAACAAATGTTATTGCTTTTAATTTTAAATAGAATTATAGAAAAGAGATCACAATTAACGTCAGCACTTTATCACGGTCAGAAAATCACTCGCAAAAAAATATATATAAAATCAATTTATATAAGATTTGTTGTTGGTTCACGTGTGATTTGTTTCATGTTCGTACAGATCCATGGCTAGTCAAGACTATATCTAACAAATGGTCCTAAATATTTAATATAACATACAAGTTTTATTTAATAAATTATAAACATACCCTTTTACTACCAAGTCCTTTTCGTTGAAACATAACTTGCAAAATTTTAATTTCTGCCAGCATATTTTTTTTGCCAATGTAAAGGGCTCCAAAGTAATCCCAACATTGGGAAAATGTAACCCTCTTGGAACTCAAAACAATTTTTGCCTCTTATAGAATTTTCAGAAAATTAAAGCATACTGGGAATCAATTTTTTTTTATTTATTCTTTTTAATTTTAACAAATTAAGGAATAAATAAAGACCAAAGAAAAAATAAATATCGATTGATTTAAGAAATTAAACTTGTTTGAAGGCTTTTGAATGGAGGCTTTGTTAGAAAGTTTGGGCAGGATGCACATATCTTGTATGGACCCATTTGAATTAGATCCCCAATCAATAATGTCCTGAAATGATGAAATTATGTGATCAATTCGAACATTGGTTTGAGCATTTTATCCGTAAAAGTGTCCTTTTCTAAATAGTATAGAATTTTACAATATCTCTTATCTTTACTTTTTCATTTATTTGTTACAAAATGTCTCATTTATCCAAAATATTCAACTGGACCATTTTTAAAAATGTATTTTAGAATTGAAAAAATATATATGGGTGATATCAAAAAATGTGATAAAAACCATGTAACCAACTAATTTCAAATGCATGGATTACATTTGAGTTATATATTTCGATATATATCAGCGCATTGTCACCTGTTTTACAAAATTTATAACAATCTGACCAATTTTTGGTTAATACATAAAATTTGTAACCAATTTTATAGGCCAAATGTAAACTCCGTAACCAGTAACTCGTAAGGTTTTTTAACTTTAATAGCTTATATTTGAATAACCAATGAAGCTAAACACTAACTGTAAGAATTTATATGAAGAGGAGAAGTAACGCTTTTAACAAAAATTAATGCATTTTACAAACTTTTTCGTATATCTATGCTAACACGACTTCAACTCTGTAACAATTTTTCGTCATAATTTTTGATAAAAATGCGTACACCAAATACATATATTGAGTTTTAAATGCAAAGTTAAGCAGCTACGTTTTTTTATTAATTGATTTTTTACACATCTGCAAAGAGTTGCATTCTGAAGTATTATATTAACCCATTAAGAACTTTTTTTTTAAATTTTTTTCACAGTATAAATTTATATATATAAGCTTTTATAGCTTAAAAAAATTATATTTATAAAAATTTAATATTTAGAAGATTTTGACTTTTTTCTTTTCATATAAAAAAATTGTTTTTAGCTCTGGTTGTTCAAGTTTAATGAATTAGTAAATTCTTTTTAAAAAATATATTTTTAAATTTTTTATATTTGAAAATTGATACTTCCAGCCGAAATGAGCCGAAAAAAATCGGCGGCGGCGGCTGAAGCTAAAATGACCGGCGGCGGCGGCTTAAACGGCTCACGGCGGCTGGCTTGTTTCTCTGCCCGCAATCTCTTTATAAAATATATGCTCTTCGGTGTAAGTCGGTGTTCATTAAATAAATTAAAAAGTTATTTTACTCTGAAAATACTTACATTTTCTGTGGGAGTCTGTTCTAATTCCTGATTCTCATTTATATGATTTTGATTCACTGCCGTTTTAGTCTGATCAGCCTTTTGTTCTGAAAATTCCCGACTCTCACTCAAATTACTTGGATTTATTTCCATATCAGTTTGATCGTTATGAATTGGAATTTCCATATCCAACATTGTTTGATCGATCACAATTTCATTTTGCACAATAAGATTTGGATACTCCATTTCCATAATTGTAGAGGGTAAATTTTCCGAATTAATGCAATTATTTACAGAAATGTCTACACAATTATTAACTGAGTTGATAATCTAAAAATAAGTTAATAAAATTTATAATATTAATTAGATTTTTAAAAGGCACATTTACACCAGAGAGAATATTACTAGAGATAGAGCAAAAAATACCTCTAAATATCTCTATTGTGAATGATTTATGCTATTTAGGGATGTTTTTTGTTCTATATCTAGCATTTTTCTCTCGCGAGTAAATGTGCCTAAATATTGAATTCACAATGCTGCAGTACTCCACATTGTAGAGTGGATTTTGTTCCTTTCTTTTTCGCACTTAAATATATTTCTTGTCGTGCCTGCTCTAGTTTAGTACACTCCACTCTGCAGCGTGTAGTACTCCAGCCATGTGAATCCAGCTAAAGACTTACGTTATCTAACGATTTTGCAGTAAAACTATCATCATTGCTAATAGTTTTCATAATTTCTTCAATTAATTGATTGTCCAGTTGTAGAGGACTAGAAATTGGTTGTTCCGTTGAGTTGGCTGGAAAAATCAAGACTTCCTTAATTATGGGGGCAGTAGGTAAAGTAACTTCATTTAAATAGGATATAGAAGTTAAAGTTGTTTCTGCATATGATGCAGTTTCTGTATCTAGAGTTTCCTTAGGAAGATTGGTCTGGATTTCCAATTCATTAGGGTTAGTTTTTAAAGTATCTTCTAATTCTTTAATATTATCCTCCATCCTTTCAAAATCTTTATCGTTGTCTTCAGTTTCATTCTCACTTTCACTATCTTCTTCCAAAATACCACCATGATTTTCTGTTTCCAAGTGTTCCCTATAACCCGTTAAATTTTCAAATATTTTACCACAAATACGGCAAACAAAAGGATCTATATGTTTGTCTAGAAATTGCATTGTCTTAAAATGTCGGAAACTTGACTCAAATTTTGTTTGTTCTACTTGACAATGTAAATAGCGTATCTTTTCTAAACGATAACATTTTCTAAGAGATCTAATACGTTTTTGCACTTCCAGCGAGGAGAGATGTATACCACACAATCTGAGCGCGGTACTAATGCTCTGAAAGGCTCTTGCTCGCTCTGAAGCTTGTCTCAGATTATAACAACCCACATGCCAAAGTACTGGGAAATGTTGGTAAATTTCCACCACCTTCTCATTTTGTTGATCATATAGTTCACGTCTCGTTTGTAGAGATTTTTGCTGTTCTAAGAATTGCATTTGTTCATAGTAGGAAAATTTCCAACTGTCATCTAATTCTCCTTCTAGCTCTAAACGTTCTCGCTCTTTTAGATAACGTTGACATAAGGTACAGATTCTAATGCGTACTTCGGCTATGGTGAATTTACGTTTACAGTATTCATTCCACTTATCGGCTATATCTTGCCAAGAGAGTCTACTTAACTGGGAATCACAAAATTCGGGGTGAGACTGATCCCACAGGCGAGGATGTTCTTTGTAGAGTGCTATGAGTTGCAGAATATGATGTTTCGTTAACTTTTCTTTGGGTTTATAAAACTCAAAATGTTCTTCTTCTGTTTTGGGAGATTGAGATGTTAATTGTTGATCATTAAAAGTGTCAAATAATTTATTAAGATTTTGTTTACAGTTCAACGAAGTAGGATTCACGTTCATATCATTACTTGTTAAAGAGGCTGGTGAAAAATATGAAGAAGATCCTGTGCCGTATGAAGAATTGGTAGGATTTTCTAAAATATTTGTTGATAATAAATCATAAATATCCATGTAAGTTTCGCTATCAGCGCAAAAAGAATTTTTCTCCATATCTGGAGAATTTTTAGAAATTCTTAAATTTTCTTGTGTGGCTTTAAGTAATTCAAGTTCTTGAGATTTTAAATTTTCTAGCGTTAAGGAAGGTATACTTTTTTCTAAATCTAAGGAGGACTCAGAAGATGTGCTGAGATTTTTTAGAAATGCTGATGTCTCTCTTGATTTTCTAAACAAAACTTTTCTCTTCTTAAGGCAACTACTTTTGGGAATATCAAAAGTTGACAAATTGAAATAATTCTTATTTGGTGTTTGATTTAAACTAGAAGGCTCTTTAGTTGCTTCAACTAAATCATCAACATTTGCATTATTATTAAGTGTTTCTATTGATTGGTTTTTAAACTTCTCTTCTTCTTTTGTTTTTCTACTTTGTGATCTTAAAAGCGGTGCTGTCTTTTCCACTGGAATTTCTTCTTCATTAGTAAACAATATTTTGCCTAAATCACAAATATTTTCAGCTTGATCAATTGATGCCAGTTCTGCTTTTCTAGTTCTCGATCTCAAAGAGAAGTTTCCCACATTCAAGTTACTCTTTGTAGAGTTTTGTGGCTCTTTTAGATTTACTGATAAGCTTTCTTTAAAATTGTCCTGTAAATCACATATACTTTCATCGTTATTTGCAAACAAACTTTTTTCTAAATCACAAAACTTTTTATTTAAATCGGAAGCTGCAAGTTTTTCTTTTCTATTTGTCACTCTTAAGGAGGTATTTCTTCTATTTATGTTACTCTTTATAGAGTTTTGACATTCGTCTAAATTTGATGTTAAACTCTTTTCTATATTTTCTTGTAAATCACAGATATTCTCTGCTGCATTCGTTTTTCTTTTCTTCGTTCTTAAAGAGCAGTTTTCACTAGTTATATTACTCTTTGTAGAGTTTTGAGAGTCTGATAATATTACGTTATTAATTTTCTTTTCTAAATTGCACATACTTTCATTTTCATTAATGGTTTTTACAATTTCATCACAATTTTCGTTTTCTTTAATTTCTTGAGCAAAATCACTTATTTTTCTCTTTTGTACTCTCTCTAAAGGTTTTCTCGTATTTGTAAGAATTTCTTTAATAGTTTTAGAATTTTCCAAGTTTTCTATATCATTATTAAATAAAGTTTTTTCTAAATCACAGATATTTTCATAGCTATCTTTCAATTTATCTTTTACTTTAGTATCTTTTGTTTTTCGTTGTTGTACTTTAAAGGAAGTTGTTTTCTTATTTGTTTGATTTTCTTTTGAGTTATTAGAATTTTCAAGATTTTGTATTGAATCTTGTTTAAAATCTTGAGATTTTTTAGAATTTTCTAAAATTTTAAGATATTGATTATCAGATTTTGTTGTTATATGTTTTGCTTGGGAAGAAATTTCGGTTAATTTTCTTTTACTACGCCTTAACGACATCCTTGTAATATTTGATGGACTTAAATCTGGACTTTCCAAACTGGAGTTTTCCGTCAATTTTTGCTTTTCGCTTTCTTTTACTGGTGTATTAAATTTGTTTGAAGGCACTTCTTCTAATTCAATAATAACATCATTCTCTGTAGCACCTCTTTTATCTATTTTTCGTTTTCTAGGTGATATTTTTTTACTTTTGTTTTCATGATTACTTAAATTTTCCGATCTTTTAGTGCAATTTTGAATTCCTAAATCATTTCTATGAACTCTTTCATTTTCGGTCATAAATTTTTCATGATCTCTTAATTCTTTTGTATTTTCTCTTATATCTTTAATTAGATATTTTGTAGTGTCACTACTCTCTGTTGTTAAATTCTCATATTCTCTTAACTCTTTATTTTGTTCTTTTAGTTTACAATTCTCTTTTATTGAATTGTTTATATTAAGTTGTTGTAATTTATGATCTTGATCAAGAATTTCATCTACAGTTGTTGTTTTTGTTAACTTCTTCATGTGGTATTCTTTTGTCTTTTCTTCATCTTCATGTTCGTTAATTTGTGTAGAATCTACGTTACTGTCTTGTTCGATTAATACCTGTTCAAATGGTTCTAAACTTTCTGCTTCACTTTCTACATGTTCTATAGGATATTCATCTTCATATAAAACGCTATCTTCGGGATCAAATAATAAATAAAGATCATTATTAACTTCATCAAATTGTTGATCTTCAGCACCATATGAATCTTCATTATGTTCTGGATAATCTTTGTCATCTTCTCCCAACGTTTCTTCCCAATCTGTATGCCACACTTCCATATGTTGTGGAAATTCGGATAAAGGACACATTGGTCGATCTTCACATACTTTACATTCCACCGCATATAATTCCCCCTCGCACAACCAAGTATACACCTCACCACATTTTAAATGATCCGGTAATTGTACCTGTTTTTGCTGCCTGGCTAATTGTACGTTGTCATTCATGATCACTATTTTTAAATTCACTTATGTTCATGGTTTCTTTTAAAACCACTAAATATTTTTTTTTTAATTTTTTCAAAAAATCTTCTTTTGTTAAGATTTTTGGTTAACTTTTTATACTTTACCGGGTCATTGCCAAATAATTGTTTAAAATTTTACACAAAATCTACTTAAATAATACGATCTAAATAAAAAAAATCTTTCTTCTTTTTCAAATATGGCTTTAATAACATTAATTGCACAATGGCTTCTGTACCACAACTACTATACAACAAAAAAACTTGGTCTAGTGTTCAACGGTTGGTTTTTAGCGTCACAACGAACGTATCTTTTGTTTAAAAGATTTTGTGATGATGTCTTCTGTGTAGTGTTCAGTTAACAACTGAAGTAAGACAAGTCCGATGATCTGATATTAAAAGAGCAGCTTACAGAAGTTGAATGAACGTTAGTTAAGACGCAGTGTTGTACAATTAAGCGTTTTTACCCTGGAATATAATGCGTTTTTAAGCATTTTTTAACAGAATTGTTGGCATTTGTTTTTGATTTCGGCTAAATGCTTTGAATTCTAATATTACAGATATCAAAAAAAAAAAAAAACTACTGAAATAAGGTAGAATCCATATCCGCTATACTTAATTTCGATTCGATTTCGCAATTATTTGAAAATTTCAGATTTCACATTTTATCTTTTAATATTGCGATTATTTTTATCCATTTATAGCTAAGCTAAGCACTATTTTCTTTGAGAAAACTACTGGATTCTGAGCGTAGATCTACACTCAAAAAAGTTTGTCAGTAGAATAAAACCCAGGGGGTAAAAAATGTAATACAAAACACGATGCCATTTTTTGTTTCCGTCTTTTTTTTATGTTATCCATTTTAAAATTGGTCTCTCAAATATCTTTGGGTTGATACTAGGGTATTCAATTAACAGACTTTTTATTTTAATCGATTAACCGTGCTAATAATTATTCGGATAAAATATAAATATTAATCGATTATGAAACAACAAAGAAAATCTAATATGACAATATCATATTGGATTTTGGAATTGAGGTAGAATAATATTCTAACTAAATACATTACCCAGCCAGCAATTTCGGAGCGCTCATAAATAAGATTTTTAAATGGCTCATAGAAATGATTGTTTTTTTGAAAACACTCTTTTTTTGGTAGAAAATATGAACCCTCAGAAAACAATCCAAAAAGTTGTCTCTACAATCTAAAAAGCTGTCTCAAAATGAGGGTTCATTTTTCGGACTCAGAGAAGATTCAAAAATTATTTAAATTTATGAAGAAATTTTGATTTTATACGTTCTTTTTTCTGAGTCATTTCTGAGTACACAGGGGGCTCTTTTGGACGGACCACTTTCATAGGAAAAAGTGGAAAAATGTTTATATTTTTGGAGCTCATTTCTGAGTCATTAATGATCTTTGTTCGCTGGGTAATCGAAAAAATTTTATGTAAAATAATTAGGTTGTTCATAAGGGGTGTGCTATCTGTTGTATCGTCCTAACAAAAAACAGAGTTGTTAAAATTTTTATTTGTGTTTAACAACGATTTTCTATTCAGTTTTCTATCTGTTAGCACACTCAAACATAGGACACTAAACATACGTAAAAATGTTGTATCGTGCTATTCTCAAATGTTGTATTTCTTTAATTTAATTTTTAACAACTCTGCTTTTTGTTAGGACGATACAACGATACAACAAATAGTACACCCCTTGTGAAAACCCTTAATATACATACATTTTTTTTTGTATTTTTAATAATTTTATTTAAAAAAAGGAACAACAATAATTTCATTAACTCTTCTAAAATTTATAAAAATAAAAAAATGTAATAAGCTGTATTTTCTCTCATGCCTATCAACGTTAAGTATTTATAGCAAATCTACGTTAAACTGATCAGAGTATAAAAATTTGTTAAATAGTTAGTGTTCATGATAGTTCCGGTATAATCGAACGTACATCAGCAAAACTTTTTAGGTAGTAACGCGAAGAAGTTACGCTATGTGTGAAAATGTATAAACGTTTAGTTTTCAACGTTGATAATTATCCACGTTGTAAGTTAACGTGCATACGAAAAGTAATATGTTAGTTTTCGTCTAAAAAACGTTTTTATGCACTTTGGGTTTTTTTTTAAAGTTAACGGATATAGTTCAGTCGAAAATACAGCTATAATTAAGATCGCATTTTGTCAATCTTTCTATTTTTTCTTTCCCCTCTGTCACATATTAAAATTTTATCCATATCTGCGGTGTGACGCAGACCTTTCTGGTAAATTTAGCATTTTATAAAGTTAAGCCTGAATTAGCCAGACATAAACGTAGCACTTTATAATACGTTCAACGAGTTAAAGAATAAACTCGTGCATTGAACACATAAAAAATGTAAATGTGGAGACAAATTCAATTGAGAATTTATTTTCCCTCTACGTTTACGTCCCTCCATCAGGGCTGCCAGATCATTTCGATGAAAAATCGGCACTTTTTCGAAAAAAATCGGCATTTTCGGCACTATGATTTTAAAAAATCGGCAAAAAAATCGGCACTTTCAAAAATATCATTATGTAATATTCAGGTTACTTTACATAAAAAAATATGTGAAAAAGACATTTTGTGTAAAATAATATGTTTTAAGTTTAACAATTAAATAAAAATAAAAGAGATAAATGAAATGATAATAAAAAAAATGTTAGTTATAATTTTATGAATATTTTTATGATACATATTCAGATATTATCTGACCAATAATATGTACATAAATTAATTTTACAGCTTTTAAAAATAATTCTTCTCCGAAATTAAGGTAATCATACACCTTGAAATATTATGCAAATATTGGACCTTTTTTTAATCACTGGATTTATTTTATTTCGTTAAAACATTCACATTTTGTTTTTTAATTTTCAAAATTTAATATATTTACCCCTAAATTCATAAACGCTTTGTAAAATTATAGGAGGTTTATTGAACAAATTTTGTATGAAAATGACGTTTTGTAAACCTGCTTTAACTTTACAAAGCATTTATGAATTGAGGGGTTAATATATAGTATATATATAATGTGAGAGAAAATCATTAAGGTTGTTCATAAGGGGTGTGCTATCTGTTGTATCGTTGTATCGTCCTAACAAAAAACAGAGTTGTTAAAATTTTTATTTGTTTTTAACAAACGATTTTCTATTCAGTTTTCTATCGGTTAGCACACTCAAAAATAGGACACTAAACATACGTAAAAATGTTGTATCGTGCTATTCTCAAATGTTGTATTTTTTCAATTTAATTTTTAACAACTCTGTTTTTTGTTAGGACGATACAACGATACAACAAATAGCACACCCCTTGTGAAAACCCTTATTAAATTTTATAAAAATGTGAACACCGGCATTGAATTAAGCTAAATCCAAAATAGATTTATAAATAAAATAAATCCGTTTTGGATTTAGCTTAATTTAATTCCAGAAATTGGGTTTTCGAAAAATTTAAATTTTTTCTTTCACATTATCTTAGCAAATAAGTGTATAATTTGGATAAAAATATTAAATTTTGAAAATTAAAAAACAAAATGTGGATTTTCTAACAAAATAAAATAAATCCAGTGATTAAAAAAAGGCCTATTATTACTAGGGCTCGTATATTCTTGCATTTATAATAAGATGTATGAACTATGTATGATTAAAATCGAAAAATAGGTACTTATAATTTTAAAAATATGCATTTAAAATTTTAAAAATATGCATTTATTATTGATTTTTCAACGTTTTTGATATTATCAATTCAGTTTTAGTATTACATATTTTTAAAAGTAGTTTAAACATTGAAAATTGCCATTAATCATCGTCAGAAATTGCTTTATGTTTGATATTTTTGTATTCGAAATCATAAAGAATGTTGAAAAATATTTAGAAATCAGAATAGAATATTGTTCTACCTAATACTAAATTTAGACTGAGCAAAAACTACCTAGTTTTTGGCCGTTGCTAGTTTTTACTTGTCAAAACGCAACAAACTAAAACTATTTTTGTACAAAAAGGTAGTTTTTTCTCAGTCTAAATTCAGTATTAATTGCAAATTATAACATGATATTTTAATAATATTTTTTTTTGTACCGCGTATAGGCAAAAACACAGTTTTAAAGTAAATACCAAAAAGTATGCTAAAAAATATTCGTTTTTAGCAAATAATGCAAAAAATATATATTTATACCACAATGTGCAACAAAATATTTTAAAAACATGCATTTGCAGCAAAATATGAAAAAAAACAAGCATTAACAAATCGATGCCATTTTGCTGAAAATTTATTGATCGCAAAGATATTTTGTTAACATTCTTTTTCAGCTAACGATAACAAACATGAATTTACATGAACTTTCGAAATGTCAAAGATAGAATTATTTTCTTATTTATTAATGCATTGTAAATCACCAAATTTTAAAATTTCGTGTTTTTGAGTTTTAACAAAAAATCGGCATTTTTCGACCAAAAATCGGCAAATCGGCATTTTGCATATTTTTTAATAAAAAATCGGCAAATTGCCGAAAAATTTTGGCAGCCCTGCCCTCCATCCCTTTATTTTATTTGCTAAAAGATATTAATAATTCAGAGTGCTCACTAAACAAGCTTTATTATATTGAGCATATATAAATAATTATTAAATGTAGTAATTACACTGTGCTAGTTGAAAAAACCAACAAGCAGGGCTGCCGGTGGGTAAATCTAATTCGAGTACGCTGAATCCAGTGGTGCTAGCCGTTTTTCTAGATTAGCTCTTAAAAAAAAGATATTTTTGTTTGAAAATTCTGGGTACAAGGAACCCAAAAAACGCGATTTATCTAACTTTTTGATTATTTATTTTTACCCGGGTTATTTGTTATTCCCCCAGTCAGCTTTGGGTTAAAAATGATCAAAATCGGTACAGCGGTTCAAAAGTTTCCTTTTTGCATTTTTTTTTGCAACCAACCACCAAACTTTATTGTATGAGTTGGTATTATAGTCCCTAGCTTATAAGTTTTAAGAAATCGGACTTAAAAATTCAAAAATAACGGCGGAATGAGAAAAAGGTCTTTATGGTGCAGAAAATTACTTAAAAGAGCTAGTCAACGGCGAGTATTATGCGAACTTATTGTAGTATTTAAGTGATGAAATCAAGGAAAAAAGGCCGCATTTGGCGAAAAGGAAAGTGTTGTTTCATCAAGACAATGCACCAGTTTATCTATCCAGTATTGCGATGACCAAAATCAGTAAATTAAAGTTCGAATTACTTCATCACATACCTTATTCGCTAGATTTAGCTCCCTCGGATTATTTTCTACTTCTAAGTTCAAAAAATGGCTCGGCAGTAAGCTATTGAAAATCGCCTGGAAAGGTGTATCAAGCTAAAATGAGACTATGTTGAGAAATATAGAAAACTTTTTTTCAAATTTGTTGTGGTTTCTTTGTTAGGTCGGGTAGTTCTGGGACCGCCCTCGTATTCTCTCTACGTAGAGATGTAGGTTGTAATAAAGCTTACAACAGTCTTTATTGTGAGTAAAAAAATGAATTAAAATGTGTGTCCATGTAATAAAAATAATAACTATTTTGATGCTAGGGGAGTTCTTTTAATCCTTTACATAAAAATTTCCCCTGAATTTAATGGTATTTTAATAGAAAAAAAATAGCTCAGAAGTTGAAAAATATTTTCCTTAAGAAAAAAAAAAAAATATTATAGAGGCTTTTGTTACAGATATTTTTTTAGAATGTTTTGTGATCATTACCGAACATTCAGTCAAAATTACGAGATTTCTAACAAGTGTTTCACTATTATTATTATTCGTGTAATTGGTAGACATCTAACAAATATGTATTTAAGCGATTTTTTTTTTCTTAAGCTTGCTTATTTTTATCGTAAGCTCTTGTCAACACTGTTTACACTGATAGTGCAAACACAAAATACAAAAATAGAGGTGTATTTGCTAAGACAAGTAACAACAGATCTTGACCATAATAAGTCTTTAAAAAAGATTAGTGTAAAGAAGTATAAAAACTACAAAATGTATAGATAAAAAATATATTGAGAACTCTTTAAAAGAAAATACTACACTATATTTATACTTCTCTCCTTCATCAACAGGTCTTTTTGTTTATTTGAGAGAGTAAGGTGGTATAGAGTGATTGAAAAAGAATATTAGAGTTATTGACAGATCTCACCTTCTTTAAAGGTAAATATTAACACAAAAAACCTGTGCCCAAAATATAAAAACATTTTAGTATTGAAATAAAAATATCAGGTTTCGGCTTAAGTCAGTGTCAAAAAGAAACCTGTTCTAAAATCGCCTAACTTTCACGGTTATTCCTTTGCAAAGTGTTGGCTTAATTTTAACATTTACACTATTTGGAGTGTTTACAAAACTATCTTGAATTTATACGCTGTTGTAAGTATGTATCTTGTAGTTACTTTTTGACATTCCGCCTTTTGTTTATAATAGCGTACTACCAACGAGCATAGAATCTCAAGAGGATGCATGCGTCTCTTCCTCTGTTAACTGGCTCTGGTAGACATTTCAAGAAATTTTATTAGGAGGTGGTAGGTTAAGTTTTATGGTTAAATTTTAATAAATATTAAAAATTGTTTCAAAATATGCATAATATTAAAAGATGTAATAAAAAAAAACTAAACCCGTTAACTGCAATTTAACTTCTTGAAATCTCAGCCAGAGCCAGTGGGTGAGCGACTTGCATAGAGCCTGATACTACAGAGTGCATTTGATGTTTACGATGTTGTCATAGTTGTTGTTGCTGTCTTCATGTACCCGTACATAGTTTTTTCTTATTTCAATTACTTAGTATGCTTTTCTTACCTGTTTGTATGAATCTTATTTTTGTTGTTGTTGTCATTGTTCATTATTATTTGGATTTCGTCAATTACTTACGTATGTAGTATTCAATGGAAACTGGTTTTGCCATTTCCGAAAATTTATTGTTGTCTTTTTGTTTCATTGCTTAGTTTTAAATGATTTTCCAGTTAGTAAATGCTACAATTAAATGTTTTTAGACTGTGTAGAGGTAGAGTGGTATTAGTAGGTGAAATTTTTATACGTAGGTTGTTTCAAAAGTGACAGTATGAAAGGAAAAATTGATGGATAATAAAAATTAACTACAATTTTTATATCATCTATCCAATATTGTGATAGGGTATATACAGCATGTTAATCCTTTTGTAACTTATTTAAATAGTGGTCTGCCTAGGAGACTCTTCCAAGTGAAAACATTGATTTTGTAAAAAAAGTCATAGAGGAGACTAAAATAACGGGTAGCTATTTTTTTTAATCAATCCATTCTAAAATGAAGGGGTAAAAGGGAGCAAGAAATATAGGAGCGCGTTTGGAATTAAAATTTATTTATAATTGAGATACAAATTCGTTGAAATACCTTTCATTTGATACCCAATTTTTATATTATTGTTTGTTTAAGGCAAAATAAGGATCCATTAATAGTTTATTTTTTTCTTATCAAGTAGCTATTTTTTTCTAACAGAAAGTCATTGCGAGGACTTTAATTCTTGACGCAAATTTGTGCTCACAAAATGTAAGATTTCGTGTGTAATGAAGTTAACTTCAAAAATGTTCTTGTTTTGTTCAGAGGGGCCGCGTTTCATTACACTCGGGGATGAATTTCCATACATGAAACATGGGGACGGATTTCCGTACATCACATTTGTATACACTCAAATCAAAAAAGTCTGTAATGGCTACTGAAAATTTTGCTATTATTACGGGAAATTTAACTAACTGAGCCCTGCGGTAGTTTTTTTTTTGCTAATTTTAGCAACATATGTTTGCTAAGTAGTAGTACAATGAAATTAGTAGGAAAAGTTAGTAACCACTACTAAATTTTAGTAAAATGATTGTAAACTGTAAGTGAAACTTGGTTTGCTAAAATCACAAACAAATTATACTAATTATTAGCTTAGAGAAATCCGTAATATAAATTAGTAAATGCTACTAAATTTTAGTAAAATCGTTGTTAAGTGCCATTTAAAATTGATTTGCTGAAATCAGCAATAAATTTTACTAAATTTTATTATCACATTCTATTTATGAAAAGCTTCATAAATATGATAAAAAAACTTAGTATATTTTCGTCGAATGGCCTCGTTCTCAATGTGATACAACTTTAAAATTAGAGTTAAATTTAGATAATATTGTTTGTTTTCCTATTAATATTAATACAATTAGAAATCATTAAAGTTGATATTCTTTCAGCTGACATAGCAAATATTAGAACAGAAAACTAGCTTCTCTAAAGGCAAAATGCACTTCTAAATGGCTCTATTGTGAATGATTTAAATAAATTAGGTGTGTTTTTTGCTATATCTCTAGCAGTTTTTCTTGCGTCTAAATGTGCCTTAAGACAGTTTAAAAAAAATTAACGTTTTTCATACAAAATTTGGAAAAATGATTTTGTCAAGCCATAGGCTTAGCAGTCTTTAACATTAAGAATGAAGTTTTATGTTATTAAAAATAAATAAATAAAATAAAAATAAATAAATAAAATCGCAAAACATTTAATAAAAGACATTTTTCTACTAAAAATTTGTAAAAAAACGAGTGAAAAAATTAAAGTCGGGCATGCCGACTATATAATACCCTACACCAGCCTGGTTAAAATTCAACTAATGTTTAGATCCGAAATTGGAATGGGTTAAAATGGACTTGTGTCAAAATTTTCTATAAAATGATAAGATAAGAGAAAATCGGAAATACATATAGCCCATATAGGCGATAGGTCCAAATATGGAGCGATCCTATCTAGAATCAATAGGCCTTGGGACCATGTGAGTTGGCGAGCCAAATTTCATTGAAATATCTTCGTATTTGCAACCTGCAGCGTGTAAATACGCCAATTTTGGAGGCGACCTTTATATGGGCACTAGGTCTAAACATGGAACGATTTTAACCAAAATCAATAGGCTTTGTCCTTGAGCCGACATATGTGGGTGTACCGAATTTCATCAAAATATCTTAATATTTGCGACCTGTAGAGTGCGCACAAGAATGCATGGACAGATAGACAGACGGACGGACGGACAGCCGGACATAGTTAAATCGAAACAGAAAGTAATTCTGAGTCGATCGGCATACTAAAAGGTTGGTCTAGGACCAAGATTTTTTGGTGTTACAAACATCCGCACAAACTTATTATACCCTGTCTACGTAGTGGTGTAGGGTATAGCATTTTTTTCACTGAGTGATACATAACCATTCACCATATGCGGTGATGAATTCCCATCCATCACAAATAGAGACATATTTTTATCTATCAATAATATGGACATGAATTTCTATCCATCACATTTGGATATGGATACTCATCCGGCATGGATTTTTACAGGGGATGGTTTCCCATACACTATATTAGGAATGAATTCCCATCCATAATACCTAAAGCTTGGTCTGCGACCACATTACATGAAGGCAGATCAAAGTAGTCAGCAGAAGATGATCAGGGGAAGAAACCAAATAGAAAGATTCCAAGAAAAACACAAAGAAGATACACAATGAATAACCGATAATTTTCAGAGAAAGCCCACAGTGAGGGATAGGTGATGAACGATTCCATATATATATAGGGACTACACAAACATGTCGAATTTATATTCACCAAAGTGTTAAGAAGAGAAAAATTCCGGTTTAATAGCCAGGAAGAAGAGGTTGAAGGCTTAGGAGCGGATGAACATCTCTCACCGTTTGGTTTCCATATTACCGGGTGGCTTCTATCCGATAAGATATAGATCCGTAGGTAGAACTACAACATGAAGAAAGTAAAAATGACAAAATAAAACTATCTCTCAATCGGATCACACCAGCAACTGAGCTCTGGAAAGACCTTACTACTCATAAGGAGCTGAAATTCGGAAAACTAGATCGAATCTGAAAGATTGGAATGCCGGATGAGATCACATAATCCTATAGCCAACATCACCGACATGTCGTCCATAAGGTATTCACTCAAGATCCTATGTCACATGCCCTGGAGTGTCGGGAAATTACAGATGAAAAGACATACATACTGTTTGCCCATCTCTTAAAGGTGTATTGTATGTAGCACTCCAATCCGGATTTGCTCCTATCTCTACCTTATGTACATCTAGTGACAAGTTAACATCAGCCGGCATGTCCCCCTAATCCTGCTGAGGACGAATTTATTGCTTCTAAAGTTCTAACCAGGCTGCATTAGTCTCGTGTCCAAGTTCTAAATTTTCTTTCTAAATCTTAAGTTTACTTAAGCACCACCTCCATACAAGATTCTACAAGGTTTCCTTAACGCACATTTACACGCGAGAAAAAACTGCTACAGATAGAGAAAAGAACACCTCTAAATGGCTCTATTGTGAATGATTTAAGCTATTTAGGATTACTTTTTGCTCTATCTCTAGCAGTTTTCTCTCGCGTGTAAATGTGCCTTTATAACGAGGTTTCCGGCTGAAAGACATTAACCTTGAGGAGCCTTGCATATCGCTCTCGCAGAGGAAGACTTTTGTGTTTGCTTCGCAACTCATCTTTGATATTCCAAATTATACCCTGTTATCATGTTCTGGTATTGTATTATTCCTGTCACATTCCTTTCTGTACAGATACCGGGCTCAAAATGGCTCCTTGAGTTCGATTCTTGAAGTTAGGTAGCCTCATTGTATTCTGAGACACAAGTGTAGCCGGTTGAGATATCGAGAACGGCTTTAAGGTTGAACTTCACAGGAAAATTTTTTGGTCCAAAAAATCGGTTGTAGAATAGCTACTTTTTCTGCGTAACCCCTTCTACTCTCTATTCTAATACCGATCATTTTTGCTTGAAATTCTCCAAAAGGCAACCGCTTCAGTAGTTTCATAGTGGATCCGGTTGCCCTAAAATCAGTTCAGGAACTGGTTCTAGAACTGATCACCCGTCAGTTATACCTTACATATAAGATCCGTGGAACGGGTTTCAGAACCGGTTCCATGGAGTCGGTTCCAGTGCAATCAATTGCAATTGGTGTGGATGGCAACCTATTGTAAAAAAATTTCCTGGGAGGTTATAATGCTTGGAATGAATTCGTTCACTCCTATGAAGGAAATTTCGGCTGCATTAAAAGATAAATGTTGGTTTAATCAGACTTGCAGAAACGCAGTCATACTCGTATCGGTGAATACTCTAGACACTTAAACATCAATAGTATCTGATTCCTCAATATTTTGGAAACAAGTCAGTTTTTTTTAATGGTGTAGAAATATTTATTTTAGATCGACTAAATAATTGCCAACTCTTTTATATATGAAAGCAAAAGAAACCAAAATTGAGTCAAGAGAACAAAATAATCCATACGGCCCTACGTTTGGCGTCAATTAGTATAATGACTTATTAAGAAGTTGATTAATGCAGCATAGATCCCAAGGTTGGCGCCATTTAGGAAGTATTAATAGCTGGTAAGTGAATAGGACTGATAACTAAATCTACTGAAGACAGATTACTTATGAAAATTAAAATTTTAGATTTTAAATAATTTTATTCCAGCATAAATTCGGCTGCCACTTTTTCAATGATAACAGTTTAAAGTGAAGAGAGAGTTTTATTTCTGTTGATATTATTGGTGTTGATAATACTACATTTAAATTCATATTTATATGTCCTTTTTTAATATGTATAACTATTCTCACTTTTCGGCATTTTAATATCATGTTAAGTGTATGCAAGCAAGTAAACATATTATTATTATTATTATATCTTTAATATTATATGTTGTACTTGTATTTTTGTATATCTTTATTTAAACTTACTTTTAATCTTTTTTCATTATAATTGTAATAATATCACTAGTTGTTTGTGCTAAAAAATAAAATTATGTATGAGTTTACTAAACTACTTACTAAAAAATTCACTATACGAATACTATACTCTACTGTGTATGCTTAAATGCAATTACACTTCATGTTTAAGTATATTTACAGTGACATATATACAGACACTCATAAAAATATAGCACAACAAAGCTTTGAATATGTGTTGTTTACACTATTTCCGATACTATATAATTTAAATTATAAATACTCCTTTCTAACATAAATCAAAATTTACACTCCCGTGTGAAAATACATGGTCATATCGTAATTTAATAATAAAATTTAAAAAATCGGTAATTTAGGCTGTGACTGACAAAACTTCAATAGGCCACACTCATCGCTGTGCCGACCGTGGCGTATCTCGTTAAGAGGCGATGCTATGTGACGTAGCCTGTGTGCAGGGCTGCCGGTGCGATTCCCGTGAATGAGCTTTAGATAAAAATTCTTTAGTAATTAATTCTAATATTAATTACGATTGTCCTATTCGACAACCGTTTAATTAATATAATGAAACATTTTATTGTATAAAACTGACAAAATTTGTTGTTAATATGAATGTAAACAACTTATGATAAATCAGAAAACATTTTAAATTTAATCGGCAATGGTTTAAATGACTTGTTTTTAGTCTTTTTTAGTTTACTCTCCATTTTTTTAAGCATCGTATACAACAAATAAGATAAGAACATGCAGACATTCAACTAAATGCAGTTAGTTAGTATGTATATGTTTTAGCGTGTATGTGTTAGTGTATAGTATACTTGTTTGTTTTTGTGTGTATGGGATTTTTATATATTTTTTTAACACTTTATGGCATTAATTTAAATCACGTCTCATTTAACACACACTATAGTAAATGTGTGTTTGTGTGTGTATATAAACGTTAACAGTTTACTAAATGAACACTTCTTCTATTTTTTGTAGATGCAAACATGGTTGCTCTAAAAGAAGTAGTACCTACTGCTACTTGAATCCGGAGTGACACAGAGAAGGTTAAATGTCTGACTGATATTGCATATTAGAGCTTACCATTGGCGCCATTTTCTTCATTTTGTGTTATATGCTGTACTGCATGGTTGTTATTAAGGGTAAGTTTTAAAAAAAATTAAAAGGAAATGAAAGTGTCACACTGTTTTTAATTTTGTTTGGCATATTTGCTTAAATACAATTTAGTTACAATTTTTAGTTTTTTAGGGTAGTATTATGGAAACAATATAGAACACGCCTCGTCGGAACGAACTTTTACTTTAATCCAAAAGTGCGAAAATCAGATTTTTTTTTTTTCGTTAGACAAACTTTACGATTAAAATCTTCTATAGAGCCGTTTTTGCAAAAATCATGTTTTTTAAAGAATCAAAAATTTTAAATTATCCAAATACCAAAGTGCTTTTACACTATAATTTATTTCTGTTGAAATTTACGCAACTTATAGTCGGGAACTGTATTCCAACTTGGGTAAATATTAGAGTTGCCAATTATTCGAGTTTTTATATTGATCGTTTAAACAATTAACAAAATTTTGATCGAACGATCAAGCGATTATTTTTTAGAATTTATTCGATTAATCGAACATAAATACTTAACCTCAAACCTACTAAAATAAATATTTATAATTTTTTCGCTATAATCTCCAACTTTCATAGATTTTTACACCATTATGAATTCACAAAATTACACTAAAAAAAAACTTGTCGGTAGAATCTTCGAAAATCATGATTTTTAAATTGTTCGTTCATATTTTTCTTTTTTTCGTTCGATTAATTGAATAATTTTTAATCGTTTGACAACCCTTGTAAATATACTCTACACACATTATTTGTAAGTTGATGCACACTTAATGTGTAAATTTAAATTTAAAGTGTTTAAAAATGAAATTAAATTTTAAAATTTATTTGAAAAGTTACTAAAAACTTTTTTTTTAGTAAAAATGGCTACAATGAGTTTTTAAGAGCGTAAAAATTCGAATAAAATAAATTATTTACCATCGCAATGTTTTCTTTATATAACAATGAACTTCCCAGGAAAATTTTCTGTTCCAAAAATCGGTTGAAGAATAGCTACTTTTCCTTTACAACCCCTTCTACTATCGATTCTAACACCGATTATTTTTGTTTGAGATTTTCCCAAAAACAACCAATTCTATAGCTCTAAATTGGAACCGGTTGCCCTAGAATCAGTTCTGGAACTAATTCTAGAACTGATTCTACGTCAGTCATACCTTCCATATAGGATCCTGGGTTCCCAGAAAAATTTTTTACAACCGGTAGCCAACCGCACCTATTCAACAACTGGTTCCACTACAACCGGTTCCAGGAACCGGTTCCTGGGATCCCATATGGAAGGTATGACTGAAGTGGAATCAGTTCTAGAACTAGTTCCAGAACTGATTCTAGGGCAACCGGTTCCACTTTGGAGCTATAGAATTGGTTGCTTTTGGGACAATTTCAAAGAAAAATAATCGGTGTTAGAATCAACAGTAGAAGGGGTTGTAAATGAAAAGTAGCTATTCCACAACCGATTCTTTGGAACAGAAAATTTTCTTGGGTTATTTTACTACGTATTTTATAAAAATACGCTTGAAATTAAAAAAAAGCGCTAAAATTATAATCAATCGCTAGAATTAAAAAACCCTGAAATTAAAAATCGCTAAAATTTAAAAAATCGACAAAATAAAAAAATCGCCAAAATAAAAAAAACGCTGAAATTGAAAAAAATCGCCAACATTAGAGAATAAGTCCCTGGAATTAAAAAAAGATCGCTAGAATTAAAACAAAAATCCCAGGAATTCTAAAATTCATTTGAAGTTAAAAACAGAAATATCTACTAAATATAATTAAATAAAATCACTAAAATTAAAATTTTATCTAACAAGAAAGGTATCCCAATGGGTTCTCTCCGATTTTAAACAGATTCTTGTATGTGATAGAGGAGAAAAAAAATAATGTACATGTATTTTTTAGAGACCCAATCTTATCCCAAAAACAATCGCTAGAATTGAAAAAAAAAACTCTGAAATTCAAAATCGCTAAAATTAAAAAAAAATCGCCAAAGTAAAAAAAAATCTTTACAAGTAAAAAAATTGCCTAAATTATCGCTAAAATTGAAAAAATCGGCAAAATAAAAAAATCGGCTAAATTAAGAAAAAAGCTAAAATTGAAAAAAGATCGCCAAAATTAGAGAAAAAAAACGCTAGAACTGAAAAAAATCGCTAAAATTTTAAAAATCATTTGAAATTAAAAACAGAAATACCTACTAAATATAATTAAATAAAATCGCTAAAATTAAAATTTTATCTAACAAGAGAGGTACCCCGATGGATTATATCTGATTTTAAAGAGATCTGATATGTGATAGAGGAGTAAAAAAAATGTACACGTATTTTTTAGCAACCCAATCTAATCTAAAAAACAATCGAATTGAATTGAAAAAAAAACTCTGAAATTAAAAATCGACAAAATAAAAAATCTCTAGAAGTAAAAAAATCGCCTAAATTAAAAAAAAAACGTTGAAATTGAAAAAATCGCCAAAATTAGAGAATAAGTCGTTGGAATGCAAAAAGCACTAAAATAACAAAAAATCGCTATAATTGTAAAATTATTAGGAATTAAAAAAAAGAAATACCTACTAAATATAATTGAATAAAATCGCTAAAATTATAATTTTATCTTAAGAGGAAGTTATCCCGATGGGCTCGCTTCGATCTTAATGAGATTCGTATATGTGATTGAACACGGGGTTCCGGAGCTAATTCTGACCTCGATGTTATTGTACTCGAAATGTCTTTTCATATAATATTTCTGGACCATCTTGGGACCATTTTGCAGGAAAAAGGGGCTACTGAGCCGTTTTTAAAGTGGATAAATCTGCTGCCAAAATTTTTTTTGGCATATGTCATTAGTAGGGCTCGGAAGATCATGCATTTATTATCATGTTTAAAAAAAGTGTAACATACATAAAATATGTATTAAAAATCGAAAAATATGCATTTAAAATTTGCAAAAATATGCATTTATTATTGATTTAATTCAAGGATTTAAATATTAACAATTTAATTTATTGGTGTTTGTCTTTAAAAGTGGCTTATACATTGAAAACTAGCATTTATCATTGTAAGGAAGTTAGTATGTGCATTTTTCTGATATGTTGGTCTACGTGATAAAAAAAATCAAAAAATTATTTATATATTTTCAAAATCATTTATTTTTAAAAAAGATATAATAGATTTAGAAACACCATGTAATTGGGCTATAAGTTTTTTGAAATGATGACAAAGCAAATTGTGGCAGTTTTTTGTTCTTTTTGTTTTTTATTACATATTTTAGATATTTAATAACGCTGCCAGACGAAAACAAGAAATTCTCATTGAATTTGTAGTTTAGCCTAACAAATATTTTTAAAAATTCTCAAAAATCGAGCCCTATGATTTTCTAAGGCAAGAATGAAATCCGGATAGGCACAAGCCTACAGAAATTTTTTTTAAAATGTTTTAAATAAGTTTTTGTGATTTTAGCACATTTAAAATTTCCAAATTTCGAATAACGAATAATTCCAATAATAAAAAAAATATATTTTTTGAGCATTTTTTTAATTTTCTTTACCAATTTCGGTTAATCGATTGATCGCATTAAATTATTCGATTTATTCGTTATTCGAAATTTGGATATTTTAAATTATTCGAACGATTTTTGAGCAAAATTTGTTCGATTAATCGAATAACGATTAACGCTTATTATTTTTGTTAGTTAAAAACATCAGCACAGACCCAAATATTCTGTACCAGTGATTATAAAAACAAAGTGGGTATAAAAATATAATTTAATTTATTTTTTCAAGTGTATTCCTCTATGTATGCTACAAAAAATAATGCAGCTACAAAATGCTTTTGGCAAAAAGTGTAACGTTCATATGTCGTAGTTGCTGTAGTACAAACACGGTAACAGCAGCACTAACAACAATATATTGTTATGTTGTTAAACCATTTATTATTTCTGTTTATCTAGTAGTTTTTATATCCCTAGAAAAAAAATCACATACAACACGGATAAACAGACATGGATGATATTTATGACACCAACCTAAGCGACATTTAGTTTATATAATATCATACTCTCTCCTGTGACATAGATAATTGTAAGAGATTAGGGAACTTTGTAAAAACTAAAAATGCAAAAGTAATTTATGAAAATGAAATTACAACCAAAATATTCTAAAAAAGGATTGTATTTTTAACTTCACATTTTCTTTGAGCTTAAGGTTTGTTTTTTATATATAAAAAGTTTTTTTATCTTCGACATTTCGCTACTCCATTGTGTAGCATCTTCAGGAAATAACAATTAAATTAACAAATTATAAACAATTTGAAAAAGTTTGAAAAGTATTTGTCAAATGTAAATTCCTTGTATGTATACATTTATACCAGCAAATAAAGTTTTAAAAAAGAGAATATAGCAAGAACAACAATTTTAAAACCATTCGGTTTGTATGCCCTTCTTTGCGTTACACCTTACTTGTCCAAAAATATGCTATATATTCTTAAAAATATGCAACATTTGCTATAAATATTATTTTGTTCGAGGCATGCAACATATAATATTAAACAAATATGGCGGTAAAAGTCAACACAAACTAGAATTTTTTGTATGCAACATTTGCTCGCTGCATGCGTATTTACACACTGTCATTTTTATAGTATTTACAGTGTTTTTTTTTTGTATGAATGCAAATGTCTCAAGCAGAGATGGATAATTTTATACCTTCATGGCATTTTCAGAACATTTTTATACAATAAAAACGAGTTGCCACTTTTTTTTTGTAAATAAAACTTTTGTTTTACATCAAAAGCGTTTGTGTAAATTCCAAAGGAATTTAGGGTTTCGAAATTTTGAAGTTTTAAATAGAAAAATTCGAAGAACCTTGAAAAAGTTGTTCAGATTCTGTACATTGAAAATACATTCAACCGATTGTAAAAAAATTTCCTGGGAGTTCGCAAATATAAAGATACTTAAGTAGATGAAATTTGGTAAATGATCATCTATTGTTCACCAGGAATTGACATTGGTTATTATCGGTCCATATTCAGACTTACCTCTCATAGAAAGGTCGTATCTGAATTAGGCTGAATTAACAAAATTGTGTACTCAGTATATTGTGTATGTAAAGACCGCTACAAATGTATTTAGAAACAAATGAAAGTTCACCTGAAAACTGGACCACTAACATTCCATTAAGTTAAATTAAATTTACATTTTCATTTCTTTTTTAATGTTAATTAAATAAAACACAAATTAGTCAAAACAAAAGTTTTGTTCAATTATTTTTACTAAAAAAAATTACTTACATACGTTTACTTGTTTTATATTTTTTAATAAAAACATAATGACTGGATAACATAAATACTACGAATTCTCAGTAAATTTTGTGGTTTATTTTCCTAATGACCTACAAATGTAGTTAAAATTTAGGAAATGTAGGAAACAAATGAAAGTGTTTTTTTCAAAATAAAAATAACAAAACTGAAATACAACTCAAATAATTAACAAATCTTGACTGCAGAAGTTTCCTGAGTGTAGATATCTGGTTGTTATTTAGTCTGTGAATGTAACAAAGAAATATAAATCATGTTAAATGGCACCACATTTGAACATTGTCCTCATATAAACCTCCCTTCCCGGTACTTGCTTAAATGAATTTTTTCGGCAATTTTATTCCTATTTTACGTTTTATTTATTGCACCGTTAAATTTTCCGTCCAAATAATAAAGATGAAGTCCCATCCCGGAATTTGGCTCGCTTGTCGGAATGTGTCCTAAATCTTGCTGTGGTGTAGAGTATCTCATGATATTAGATTGAATACGGTCCTGGTAAAAAGTGTCGAGATTTTTAATACAGTTTTGCAATACCGCACGGAGCATCTGGGAGTACTTTAGTATAAAGAACTTATACCTTAAATATTTTTTTACATGTCTTTATCGAAATCAACATATGACTTATTACGCCGCTTTTCCTTATATTTTTAAAATTTTTTTGAAAAAAGTTCTTTGGAAATAAAAGTAAAAATATTTTTATTCAATTCATTATATGACAACCCTGGAAGTCGAATTTTTGTAATTTTTTAAATATCATTTGTAGTAAGATCCTCAAAGTATCACATTTTTTCTATGCCATTGTAAAATCGTGTTCCTACCAAAAGTTATACCCCTCAATTCATAAATGCTTTGTAAAGTTGTAGTAGGTTTACAAAACGTCATTTTCATACAAAATTTGTTCAATAAACCTGCTATAATTTTACAAAGCGTTTATGAATTTAGGGGATAGACTCTTCAAAGCGGATATGACTTTAAAGTCACGTTGGTAAAAAAAAATGGGTTAATCAAGTAGATTAATTTCGCTGTCTAAACGAACTATTAGGCTGAGGAGCTTTTTAAAATATAGTTTATTCCTATTAATTTCTTAGTATACCGATTAAGAGCAACCCTGTGTTTCAATATATGGTATACCAGTTTTTGTTATTGTGAATGATTTTTTTTGCGTTGAGAGCTTTAGTAAGAATTTAGTAACAATACTAGAATAAGTTTAATAACAGTGTTATGAATAAAACTCTTGTTAAAAAAAAACTATGCTAAATTTTCATTGTGAATACAACTCTGGGTGTTTATCAATATAAAGTGTTTACATGCTTTTTTTACTAGCTTTACCATTTTTACCAGTTTTACTCAAAAATCCGTTCGAGTACAAAAAAATAGTAAAAACTAGTAACAAAATTTAAGGGGAAATTTTACTAGTTTTTACTTGAAAAATTTCTTCCAGCTAAAACTAGTAATATGTTTTTTTGTTTAATAAGCGATAATATTAAACACATTTTTATGTGAATCGTTATTAAATTAATTAACTCTTATGATTCAAATTAAAGTTTGCACTCCGCGGACGTTTCTATGCGATTTTCGTAAATTTATTTTGTTAGTTTACTATTCTTACAATTTTTTGTTCGATTACTTTTGAATATTTTGATAACTTTTTCAATATTTTTTCTCTTTTACTAGTTTTACTAGAAATGTATTCGTACAATCCTATTAATTAACTCTTAAGGCAGATCTACACGGGATAGAAAACTCGCGAGATTTTCTGAAAATGCAGCTCTTTTTAAGTCTACGAAATGTTATCTCTAGACCATTGACAATTGCTGTCATACACAAGTTTTTTTAATTAGTAACAATTTTTAAAGTGTCTTGTAACATTATCGAACATTTCAGTTGATTAAATGCACTTTTTGGTATCTGGATAAAAAATTATTCTTTGAAATACAAGAATTTTAATAAAATCAAATTCTTGACAACTAGAGATGGTACTTTTATATCCCGTGTAGATGTGCCTTTATGATGCGCATTATAGTTTGCACTCCGCGGACGATTTTTTGCGATTTTCGTAAATTTTTTTTGTGTGTTTACTATTTTTACAATTTTTTTGTTCGAGTACTTCTGAATATTTTGACAACTTTTTCAATATTTTTTTTCTTTTACTAATTTTACTAGAAATGTACTCGTACAAACCTATAATCTTCATTAAACTCTTCAAATATTGTGTTATATATGAACTTATTTGGTATCAACGATCCAACAAGTTTTAGTACCTTTTGAAATAAACGCTTTCCCATCCCTGTTTACAAACGCAAGTGTTTAAGTATTTATTTTAGTTTTTTTTAGTTTTATTATATTTTTAACAGTAATGGTTATCTTACTTAATGTCAGACTTTACTGGCACTCGTTCCCTCTACTAATCGGAGAGGGTTTGAAAGAATTAGTTGCTTAAATTGTTGTTTAATACTACTAGTCTATAAAATAATTAAAGTTTTCTGAGCATTCGACTATTTGTGCCCAATAGTATGGACGAAGACCAATCTTAGAGTATATCGATCGACTCGGAATCACTTGATGATTCGTCCGTCGGTGCATATATTTTTGTATCATTATAATCAAACAACAGGTCGTAATTCTGAAGATAACTGAATCAAACTTGGTTCATAAGTTTCTATTAGACGAAACCTATGGACAATTCGCCAGGTCCATGTAGCTAAAATGTATTGAGCGTGAATGGCATATCCAGACCGACCAAAGAAATTTTAAGTGATTTCTTGAACGGAACCTATATAATTTTATTCATAAATTAGACTTTGGCTCAATTCATCCCTGTTTTTTTACAGCGTTTGAAGGCCCGAGTAAAAAATTTTATATAAAATTATATGTGAATGAATATATTTGCAATATGTAACTGGATATAATATCATCCGAAAAATGGTTATATTAAATTGTATCAAATTGGATATAATTGTATTTACAAGGATACAAAGTTATATCAAATGATAAACTTATATCCGAAATTTGTCCCGATCAAATTGGATATAAGTTAATACAATACGATATGATTAAATTTAAATGATAAAAAACTTTGTACTGGAGGGCAGCAGGATTTCCGGTCCTACACACTCAGGGGTGTAATAAAAATCGAAAACGAAAACGAACAGTTTTTCAATTTAGAATAATTATCGTTTTATTCGACTCCGGACATCTAAATTAGGAAATAAAAAATAATTGGTATTGTACAGATCGTAAAATATTAACCATTGAAAATCGGATCGTTTTCGATATTCATCACATGCCAGACTATCAGCCGAGGGCTACTGATGATAATGAGTATCTATTGAAGACGTTAATGTATAAAGACTATTCTTTAAAGACTAGATAATTTTTTATCAAATATGGGAATTTTCTTTGGACTTAGAAATTTTTTTTTAAATATTAATTAATATTAATTTAATGAAAAAATAGAGTAAAACATACAAAAATAGTTTTTGATGAAATGAGTTTCGAACTTGTGTCTGAGATTAACTAATATATTATAATATATAAAATAAAATCAGAATTATTTTTCGTATCTATTTATATATAAAATTTTGAACGGTTTTATCAATTATATATTCCTATATAAACAATTTGCAATAAAGCCAATACTGATATATGATTTAATATGATTACATATGAGAAAATTTTTAAAAAATTTCTAATATATCGTCATATAAAGACATATAAAGTCGCATACAATATTTTATATTATCATATATTTTAATATTAAAAAATATATGTTATATATAGTCTTTTTTACTCGGGGGGTGAAAAGTTCGAAAAATTATGAAAATTTTATTGCTCTTTCGTTGCTTTTTCATTCTTTGGTATAAAATTGTTGAATGGATCACACCAATTTGGAAAGAAGACCTTTCGGCCTAGCTGCTAGTCAAACTATTACCTGAATACCTGACCGAAGTAGAAAGCCAAAAGTTTGACGCGTAAATTTTCAAATTAAATTTTATTTTAGTGCAGATTTTAAATGTCAAATCTTCATATATCAAAAAAAAATTAATATATAATAAGGACCGGTATTATAGTGATCACTTAAGTGAAGTTTAACACTTCTGTAAAATTTTTTCGGAATCTTTAAGATTTTAAAGCATTTCGAGCAATACTTACGATAGAGATACTTATCCTCAGAACATAAATAATATAAGTGGTGTAAGTTTAAAAAAAACTTTAGTGTTCAACAAAAAATCAGTATTATTTTCGAATAAATTCAAAAATTTCATTGTATGTTCAAAAATTTAAGATTTTAATATCTACAAAATTCAATCCCTAAAGAATTAATTCTTTGAACATTCTGTCTCACTGTATGTGCACTTTTGTATGTGCTTAAATCTCTAAATGTACATTTGCCGTTTACGTCCTGCCGTATCAACCATACCAACCATTCTATCCCATATTCCATTAGAGATTTGGTATTGAAAATGACACTCAAATGCGTTTTTATACGTAAATGGATTTTTAAATCTTGAGCTACAATTGTAAATACAATATACAAATAGTTAAATGCACATATATTTGATTTCTTGTATACAAAAAGGTGTTAGGGGAGCTTTTAGTGTAGAATTGGAAGCTACAAAAAGAAAATAGAAACAATCTTATTTTCAACACTTAAAATAACAATTTGTATTGGGTGAGAAAGGATTTTGTATTTACAAAAAGTTAAACATTGTAAATGAAGAGTCCCTTTAGAATTTAGAAATCATTTAAGAACAATACTTTTTAGATTGAAATGTAAAAGAAACTAAAATAAATATAACCTTTGACCTCTGGTAAGATACGATTGCCTTATTGTTTCATTTGCATTTTTAGACCTAAGAAAACATTATTCCGGATGTGAAATTCAACACAAATATTGTTCTTATAAAAACTTTAACTACTCTTCTTTAACTCTTTTTTGGAAATTATAGTACAGCGACTTTTTTAACTCCCACAAGACTTATTTGAGTTTTTGTTAAGTAAATTTCCAATTTAAATTCTTTCCTTTACTAACAAGGAGGTAATCCTTGTTACGAAAGGACTTTTTTATCTTTTAAAATAACCAACAAAAAGTAACACTATTCTCCCCACTTCAAAAGAAAATTACTTTATAAAAATAAATACAACAGAAAAAAAATACTGAAAGGACATCCGTATAACAGAAAACTTAATTTTCTTGTAGTATTAAGTAACTTTCCGAGGATTTCCCTCAAGGGATATTGTCAACACTATTTGCGGACATACAAAATAAACAAAGTTGTTGATGGCTCAAAGAGATTTTCATTGGTGGATGCCATAAAAAAACCGCGAGGTTAAAATAGGAAATGAAAATTGAGGAAAACAGTACAATACGCGTTATAAAAAAAAAAAAACTGAACGTACTGCAATGAAAGTTTATATTGATAGATTTCCGTGACAGAAATTTTTTCTTAAGAATTACTTAGTTTTATTGCTGGTTACAAAAATAAAAAATACTATAACCAAGAATAACGAGAAATAAATCTAAAGGATAATATAAACTAACTGAAATATAATTTGATAATATGAGGTTTAAGCTAACAATCAAAGTTAAATTGGCAATAAAAAAAAATGTTGTGAGGACAATGATTAAATTTACTGTCAGAATAAGCTGTAACAAATTTTTAATGCCCTACAGATTGTATGTTATGTCGCGGATTATTTTATTTAATGTTTTTAAGTTTATTAACTATTTTATGACTCTAAATTGGCGCCATATTTGTAACATTTTAATCTTTTCCAGGCTTTTGGCAAAAACCTTTGAAATTTTATTATGAAGTTTATAGGTGGAGGGATGTAGGTCTTGAATAAACTTACCAAAAATTACAATTAATAAAGTTATTTTTATAGCCTCCGTTGGGCGCCATTTAGGTAAAAAAAATAAACAAGGGGGGTTGACTTAAATAATCTTAAACTGGAGCAGACAATCGAACAAAGCTACCCAATAAATTTTTTACAATCGCTTGCTAAATACACCAATTCTGCAACTGGTTACACAGCAACCGATTCCGGAACCAGTTCCACGGATCTTATATGGAAGGTATGACTTATGGAAAGTAGTTCTAGAACTAGTTCTAGAACTGATTCTAGGACAACCGCTTCCACTTTGGAGCTATAAAAGCGGTAGCTTTTGGAACAATTTCAAACAAAAATCATCGGTGTTAGAATTGAAAGTAGAGACAACAGATTCTTTGGAACAGAAAATTTTCCTTTGTATGTCCTTCTTTAGATGTCCGAAGTTGGGCGGCATTTTATAACAACTAATTTTTTTGTGGGTCTTCTTAGGAACTCATGACATTACTCTTTTTTTGGGTATTTAAATACCCAATAGATTCGTTTTCATTATTATACAATTTTCTTGTACTTTTTCCTGCGATTCTGACACTTCTTTTAATCGGATTTATATTAGTCTAAAATTCAAAGACAGTTTGAAATTAATTTTGAAATTAAATTTTGATACATGACCCCCTACAGCTATTTTTATGCTTCCGTACTACCCAAATACGCCCAAAACAATAATCAGAACAAAACAAAAGAAAACAATACTTTTTAATAGGCTGAAGTTCACTTGCAGCCAACTTCACAATAGAACGATATGTCAAGTTTGGATTTTTCAACATTATGAATTTTACGTGCTACTGATTTAGGGAGCTTTCAGACAAACTGTACAAACCAAGATGTTTTTTGACAGAACATCAAGTTATGTTATACGATTTTTGGAGATGCTTGATATAAAAAAAATCTCTACTTTTCCACTTCCGGGGTCATAATGAGGTTAAAAATCAGAACTATTTCATTGAAAAAAAAAAAAAACATATACAAAATTGGTAAAGTTGAAAAATATTTTGTTAGACCCTCCAGGCCCTAAAAACCGGTACGTCTAGTAAAATATAAGTCTGGGTACTCTAATTAAAGCGAATTTCCTCAGGATTTCAAAAAATTTTTTTTTTATGATTCATAGAATTTAGTTCCAAATAAGTGAATTTTAGATAAAAATAAGGTAAGAGTCGGGAAAACTGCGCAAAAGTGCACTTTATCTGTCGTTCCTAAAAAAATACATGAAATAAAAAAGAAAACTTTTATAATTAAAAATGCGTGAAAAAAATTTAAATTTAATATTTGCAGCCACATTTTGTATATGTTTGCTCTCTAACTGAGAGAATTGCATGCATTTTATTTTATAAGCTCTATGATATGGATACGTAGGGTTGAGCGAGAGAATTTAGAGTTGTAAAAGTGACGAGTATTTGGATATTGAGAACTCAATACCGACCGTTGAGATACTCAATACTTGAAAGTACCTTCTTAGAGTTGTATTTTTGTATATAAGATTAATTTTGCCATGAAAATACCACCTATTTTTTTTGGATGAAAATACAGCCCTGTTTTTATATGAATATAATAAAAGGTGTAGAGTAGAATCGAATCAATATTTGAAAAATATTGAGTAGTATCGGATATTTAAAGTATCGCTATTTTACAACTCTGCTACACTAATAGAAAAAATTTGTGAAAAATTTATTTAAAACTACTTAAAATTAGTAAAAAAAAAATTACCTTGGGAAAAAACTGGTAAAATTAGTAAGATAGGAATAGCAAAAATAAAACTGTTAAATATACAGAATTTTAGTTATTTTTGAGTTAAATTTTAGTCAATAGGAAATAACAAATTAAATTGCTAAAATCAGCAAAAAATTGTGCTAAACAATTAGTATTTAGTCTTAAGAAACACAAAAAAACATATAAAAAATTTCAATTGTTTTTTTTCGATTTTTTTTATGCAAGTAAAAATCTAGGCTTCTAAAATCAGCAGTTTACTATTTTTTTAGCAAATATTTCTGTGGATTTTAGCAGAATAGATTGCTATTTGCATTCAACTAAATTTAACTTAAGAATAACAAAAATTTTGTAGATATAACAGTTTGTTTTTGCTATTTTAGTCTTCTTATACTTAGCAAAATAATCTGCAGATTTTACAGTATAATTTATCATTTTCAATTAACTAAAAGTTAACTCAAATATAACTAAAATTATGTAAATTTAACAGTTTTATTATTGCTGATTATCGTCCAAATGATACGCTCACCACTATCGTATCGTTTCGAGGACGATAGTAAAACAGCTGATGGGATTCACTGTTGCCAACTTTTTCACTAAAAATGTCGCTAAATCAAACTAAAAGAACGCTAGAAAATAGCTTAATTATAAAAAACTTAAAAAAATTACACTCATAAAAAAAGCCCGTATAAATAGTTGAAAACTCTGCTGAAATAACTGAACATAGTACCTATATTTGCGCCAGTAGAATTTTCAATGAAGTTCAAAATCATGGTCTGCTCAATTTACGTAAGCTAACTTTTACATACTGCTAAATATACACACAATTTTAGTTAAATTAGCTAGGAAATTTAAACTGAATTCAGTAGAAATTTTACCTGATTAACTATAAATTTTTGTTAACATGTCACTTAAAATTTCGACTTCCCGGATATGACCATAGATAAGCCCATATTTATTATTGGGAGTATGATGGTTTATAAAGTTTAACTTATAGGTACAGAAGTGCAAATTTTTGTCCATTTTGCTCTATCTCGCTTAGTTTCCGAGATACAAGCTATTTTACGATTATACAATAAAAAACTAATATATAGCGCCATCTCTATGTGATATTGATAGCAGAGACACAAAAATATAATATTTAGGAAATAATTGTGGTTTAAATTAGTTGAAAAATTTGTAAAGTTAAAAAAACACAAATTACTTAAAATTAGCATGCAAAGTTAGTTCAAATACGGATGAAAGTAATTGTAATGCTAAATTGGATTTACAAAAATATTAGTTTAATCCCAAATTTAAAGACAAAATAACAGAAAAATTATTTCAATTGAATCAGTACGCGTTCAACTTTTGTACTATCTTTTTTTATGAGTGTACTATCGTATTGTTTCGAAGATGATCGTATCGCTAAATGTCACGAACATTTCAAAGTCTGTTTAAAAATTTCTAAAAATAGCTATATTTTCGAACTTTTAAAAATTTGCAACAAATCGCTAAATTGTTCGAACTTTCCAAGTTTTTCTTAATAATTTCGGAATAAATCGCTAAATAATAATGACTTAACAATTCTGACAACCAAATAAATGCATAAAAAATGCTAAGAAAATGTCAAGACTGACGATTAAAAAATGGCTAGCTTGACGAAAAAATAGCTAAATTGGCAACAGTGATGGGATTTGACGTTTTGTTTTGTTTACATTTTGTAAGGAATATGTTTTTCGCTGCTAATTATGAAATTGTGCTAATTAATTAAATCGAAAATCCCGGGATTTTCTTTGATTGAATACTGCCATCTAAAAAGTGTGTAATAATATTGTGCTTACGGGGGCCTCATACTGAGGGGTTAAGTCTAACTTAACTATTAAAAGAAAATGTTAAAAAATTATATATGTACCTAACCACAACAAATTTTTGGATTAATAATTAAAACACCTAAATCGTCTGTATGTGATCCAGTGTTAATGTTTTGAAGGCTGAATAGTGGCTGAATAACTTCGCTTGTCATAAATTTTGAAAAAGAGGTATGCAATGATGAATCATTAAAAAATTATTAAAAAAAAGTTTACACACGTAGTATACTGAAACCCACCCGGGTGAGTTCTTCACATTTTAAACACATTTTAAATAAAAAAAATGCATTTCCTCCAACATATCCCAGTATAAAAAACGGAAATGACATGTCATTATTTTTTGGACTACCAGTAATGACACCCGCTTACATTCTGCATTATTTTAAAACATGATATACAGTACATCGTCTTCTTCTATTGTATATGAGTCCTTTTTAAAAGATAAAGTTCTTAGAACTTTGAAGGGAAGTTCTGTGGTGCAGTTCACTCTCATTTGAAAGAAATTTGGACATGCGAGGAGGCAGAAAAAACATGCATCTGTAAACATGCACCTTTTTAATGTCTGAACCTCATGTTTAAGGGTTTCTCTACATTTTTTGATCTGTTCATTAGGCCCTTCGCACAATTTGGTCCGCTTCCCGAAATGTGAGCCATATCGGTTGTTGAAATAAAAGGAACGCTGAAGTTTATTTCAATTCACTTTATTTCAAAAAAGGAATTTTAAAAATCCTAGAATAAAAATACAGTATTAACTTATTTTATTATTTGTAAAGAATTAATTACTCCAGTATAGTTCCACTATAACAAATAAAGTTATAATTTATCGACACGAGGTTTTAGTAACTACTTGCTGTTACAATCAACGTTACAGTGCGGTTTTTCTTGTTCTTTTTGTAGCTGCATGTATGAACAATACATATAGACTTTTATATAAGAAAGGCAATCAGAAAGACTAAATATTAATCAACATTAGGGTTGCCGTACCTTCTTAACATCGGTGTTGGGACAGAAGGCATTTAGCTAGAGAGAAGAATCCTGTTATATGCAAGGCTTTCTTAAAAAAAAATTTCTTAGCATCAAAAGGTTTTTGAAAGCAAAATTTTAAAATGGTTTTTGTATTTTAAAGTCTGTAAAGCTTTTGGCGCCCTATGCTCCAGTGGGAGTCAGAGGAATATATATATGTATATAAAGCTTGAGATGTTTATAGAATCTGAAAATGTTTATGTACCCAGGTAAAAATCGACATATACATGATCTTCCATACATGGATGCATAAATCTCCATACATGCATCCATATATGAAAATAATTGTGCATTAACGAAATTTGAGGTAATATCTGCATGTATGGTCATACATACATGTTCATGCATCTTCATGTAGGTTCATACATGTAGATATTACCTCAATTTTCGTTAATGCATATGTGTTAACATATGTGGATGCATGTATCCATGTATGAAAAAGCATTCATGTTTATGATCATGCACGAACATACATTAAACCTGTATGAATCCATACATATAGATTTTTAGCCGGGTAGTCAAAATATTTAGGATTTTATATATTTTCCACTAAAAACAAAATATATTACTTGAATGGCATAATATTATAAAATCATTCAATTTGGAAGGTTAAAAATCTCAGCAGAAGAAAAACTATAAATAAAGTCCAAGAGTTTTAAAATCCTCTTTTTCCCCTATGTAAGGAATTGGGAGGCCCAAAAAGTTAACATGTTCATTAATTTTTTATCCTCTAACACTTACAAAAGTTTTCATTGGAGTCGGTAGGGTAAATTTCTAATAAATCAATAACATCTGCTAATGCCTTAAGTTGGGCGCCATTTTAATTTACACTTTTCACATCGGCAAACGATGGGGAAACATAGCTGGTATCAGAGTAAATCCATAAAAAATGATATCACTAATTGCGTTTTTACCTTTTATCTAGAAGTAACAAAAATTTTCTTAATTCTATTACATCCTTTTTCACCCACTATCATTTGTGGTTATAGGTCATAAAAACCTTTATATCAACTTTTTAACTTACTTTAATTTAGGTATAAATAAACCTGTCATTTACACGCACACTAATGGAAAAGTAATAAATAAAAAAATTATCAAATTAAATTTTTTTTCATTTATTTAAAAATTTTTTAAGTTATATTTTAATCAAATTGTAGTGTTTTGTTACTAAAACCCGCAACATTTTTACAATAACAGCATGCATCCAACAGCAATCATATGTAACACATGCACACAATAACATACACATACGTGTTTAATATGTGTACACATACATGCATGTGTATTGTTAGTTGTCAACCACATTTGAGATTTTACTGGCATCAACAGCAAAAAACCTCAATCCTTAACCAAAATTGAGGACAATGGCATTAGTAACTAACAACAATAACAACAAAAAAAACCTCGCAAACAATTTGAATTTTTTTTAGAGTATATCACAAAGATCTAAAGGAATGTGCTCATTTGAGGGGGGGGGGGGGGGGGAATTACAACTTGTAACACATGGGCCAGGTTATCAGCACTGTTTCTTTAACGGGATTTCGGTAACATACATATTCTAGAATATGTCACAGATCTTACCTAGATCCTTACATGTCACCAAACTCTCCTAAAAGAAACCAGGTTTGTTTTGCGACATGTTAGAAGACATCAGTTTCGCCCTCCCTAAAATAATACATTCATTTAAATATTTCATACATATATAAAAAAAATAGAAATTTTCAATTATAATAGTAAGTTGTCCTCCATTAGGTAAGGTAAGGAGGGGAGGGTATCGTAGCAGAAATTTCTTTAAATTCAGTGAAAGAGAATAAAAGGCAGAGTTCTTTCTGGTTTTTTGACTTATACGAGTATCTAAGTAATTACAAAAATATACCAAAGCATATACAGAGTTAGAGAAGAGAAATGTTGTGGGCTTCCTTGCGAGACCAAGTATACGGTGATGCTTTCATTACTTTTGCAGGAGGCTCGCGTATGTCTTTCTCTTTGAAATACGTTTTTGGACCACAAGAATACTCGCAGGATATTAACATGGCTTTTCGAAAGAATGTAACACCCGAAAGGCACACATTTAGGCTGATCTCCCGGTCAAGGGGCTCTACAGGATATTCTAGAGATGTCAAAGGACATGACCTAAGTACGGCATACCGAGTACGACAGTCAAAACCAAGATTGGCATAGATTATTTGATTCTAACGATACCCAGAGGTTGTCTGCAGGCCCTCCTAAGGTTGTAACATATGCACGGCACACTTCCCAGTGAAAATCTATTTCAAGGACACACCCCGGATGGCACGATACCCTTCGGAAATTCAAAGGATGTTCCCGCATGTGTACACTTCCTTGTTGAAACCATGTTTAAGAATACTCGCAGAATATTTTTAGATTCCCAAAGTACAAAGTACTTGTTATGACAGGGCAAGGACACACAAAGACTTTGACCAACGTATGCCTACGTACGTCACACTTCCTTGTAGAAACCACCCTACCGGAAATCTCAAAGGAGACCTATGTAAGGCTCACTTCCTTGTTGAGACTACGCTCAAGGATACTTAAAGGATGTGACTTACATATGGCACACTTCCTGTATGTGCTTTGCTCCAGGACCTTTCAAGATATTTCAGGATTGCGGAAGGAGGTGACCAATTAACTGCACAGATCCTAGCTTACTGGTTGTATGGAGGACCTCCGAAGAATCTTCCCAGACTAGTGCAGGATTCTCGGAGGACACTTGAAGGCTGTGACCTATATACGGCATACTTTCTTCTGAAACTAGTGTTCACAGGATATTCACAGGAATCCCTAAATGTGCCGTAGTTAGAAAGTTGTTCATTTAACACGACTCAACTATCAAAAATTTTCGTAAGTCAGTTGATTAGACATTTGTACTAGTCTTGTTCGAACCCTAATTAGGAAATTATTCTCTTAGGTTATTTAACACTATTTGCTAATCGTAGTTGGAAACCTAATCGTATTTAGTAATTCTTTCCCAATTCACGACCTAACTTAACGATTATTCTCGTGAGCTTCTTAGATATAATTACTAACTGTTGTTCGAAACCTAATCGTATTTCACCTACCCATCATAAACTTACCGAACATTATGGTATGTCTGTAAACTAAACGTTAGGAAGCAGTGACCGATCCGGCGAAGTTTGGAGCAACCGCAGTTACCTCCAGAGTTGCCGAAGACCGATGTTATGATTCTAGGAACTGAGGCGGTTTACTGGAAGCCATTAGAATAAGTATTTTAACCCTTATTCTCCTAGCCACGGCACAACTTCAAGAATTGTAATTTTCGAAACGGTATTTATTAGTAAAAAACATAAGATAGCGTAAAAGTTTGGCTGTAACCAGAAAAAAAAATTAAATTAAAATCGTAATGTCGTCTGTGTGTCTCAACAATTTTTCAAATTGAATAAAGACGAGTTTTATAGTTAGAGGGAATATATATGAAGAACGAATTAATTCTAAAATTTTTCTTACATAAGAAATTTGTAAACAAAATATCTTACTTAAGTAACATTTGAGACAAAACTCGTACTTAGTTCTGAATATGAAACTGGTCATAATATTCGGTATTTGGTAAATTACCTACTCATTGAATCTTTATAATCTATCAAATTTCATTCAAAGTCTTGATATTGATTGAAAACATTTAAAAAAAAATTATAAAATGTACTGAGGTGATAGTGCTTTGTTAAATTCAATGAATTTAGGGCGTAGGGAAAAATTTAGGGATATTTTTTTGGATATAGGAAAAAAGGAATTCTTATAACAAATGTAGGGATTTTTTCAAAATAGCTTCTGGCATCACTGGTGTGACACTTTTATCGCTACGCAGTTGCTTGTGTTTTTAAGAAAGTTTTGTGACAGCGCCTTGTAAAAGTATCTGGTTCTGTGGCACTTCTTATAAATTTCCCCTAGGACAGTGAGGAAATTTTAAATTTAAGTGAATTTATTTTATAATAAATGAATTCTTTGTAGTTCTGTTAGTGTATAAGTAAGAAAAAAGTAGAAAAATATGCATACAAACAATAACAAATCGTAATGCAGGGCATTGGTAAAAAAAAAATAGAAAAAAACACAGTGGCAACAATTTTTTTTGGGAGACATATTGTCTGGCAACTAGCGCTTATGATAGAGATTACTTATACAAGCACAAACTCACATATATACACAAATATAAAAGCAATGCCCCAAATTGTCCCCTATGAAAACAGCCCACATGCATGTGCATGATTTATAAGGTGGCCAGATATAAATTTGAAAATTTTTGTAAGTTGCTAACTTTCAAATGTTTTTTTGCCACTGGATATGAACACAAAATCTGATTTCTTTTATTGCATTTTTGCAGGGAAGAAAAGAGATTACCCCGAAAAAATTATCTTTTTGTTCTACATTGCTTCTAAAATTGTGTCTTTTTGCTGGGATTTTGAAGTCATTGCGGACACTTTCAGGATTTATTTGACAAATGAAATTAGAGCTACTTAAGTTTTAATGACAAAATGAAGTTTTAAGACTAGAATTTACAAATCAAGAGATTGTAGAAGTTTATCAAATATAATTCGTAAATCTCTATATATATGGACACAACAATTTTCAATATTGATTGTTAGAGCATCTTAAACAAGGCCTTGCTATGGTGTAATGGTTAGCGGGTTAGACTGTTACACATAAGGTTACGGATTCGATCACCCTGGACCGCATATCACTTAATCCCACCGAAGTAAAATAATATAACAGGGCTATGAACTAAAAAGCTTCAACAAAGTTTGACAACTCTCCATCAGATGGCGTGCAACAACTGTTCCAAGATTCATCATCTCGCGCAATTACAGTGTTGCCATATTTGAAGTTCTTCATCTTTCACAACCTTTAATCTCTTCTCTATCCCTTTCCAAAGAAAGCAACATTAATTAATAGGAAAAGTTTCCTGAGTGTTTCTTCTCTGTTTTTTTAAAGTCCTTGCGAATATTTTTTAACCCTTATTATTATGGTGTCGTCATATGACGACACAACTTCAAGAATCGATATTTTAAAATCGGTATTTGATATAACAGCGCAGTAAAGTGCATAAGATAGTATGTACGATAGTAAAAAAATGCAAAAAATTTTATTGCGGTACCGGTCTTTGAACGTACCCATTTTTCGTTAAAAAATTAGCACGTTTTCTTAATTCAGGAGAATATGTGTTAAGAGTTGTCAAAATTCCACAGATAATTATCTTCGAAAAAAAAATCTGTTCACTCTATTAAATATTCTAATCTATTTTTGTTGGAAATAAAACTTTCAAACTCACACACACAACTTCAATTGCTCCCAGACATTATTTATGGAATTTAATTAGTGGTGACAAGTGCAAAACAAAAATTTGATATAAAATAGTTGCAGAAATACATTAACGAATGTTAAATCAATTTTGAACGAATATTTTTTAAAATTCTTCAAAAAGGGTAAAAAAAAAAATATTTAATTCCATTGTATGCATCTCATATCGTACAGTACATTTCAATTTGTATCTCTTCTATATCAAATTTGACACTTTTTCTAAACTAAACTTTACTAATGAGTTGTACGTGAGTTTGTTTTTTTTTGGGTTGGTAAAAGGATCACATATTATTTTTTTTTCAGTAAAGGACCCTACTGACAAGTTGATAATACACTATGAATGTTAAAGAACTGTGGTATTATGATTCGAAAACGAAAAACTATGTGGCTGGTGTTACAATGATACAATTTGGTATTTTGTATTTTTTTTTTCGTTGATGATTAGAGTATTGTTTGGTTGCTCAAGAGGGGAATAGTCAAGTTTTTAAACATATTGTACGTGTTTAAGGATTAAAGAGCTTAATATGACCAAAATTTTTAAAAGAATAAATAAATAATGAGAAAAATTCAAGCTCATACAATTTTGTATTCCATCATTTCTCTATATCGTCAGCTTGTTATTGGTTTGACCCACTGACCATAATAATGAGTGAAAAATATTGAGCTAGAAGTGGATTATATATATTGTAAATACCCTGTTTCTGATTCCGAAACTTGTTTTACGAAATCATATTCGTATCTGAGATATCCAGCATCGACTTTGCTGTATATCCGCAATTTTAACAACTAATAATCCTTGTTTTGCTGTATACATCACTGTTGGCTTATACAGCAAATTTTGCATACAAAAATAAAAAAAAAACTTCCCCATGTAAAAATCGAATAATATATGAACATTGGATTATACATGGGCTTACATGATCATATACGTCTATGCATAGTTTAATATGTATATCTATTAGGGTTCTCCAACCTTGTATGAAGAAAAAAAATTGCGAGTTATAGACCAGGTTGGCCCCGAAAAATTTATTTGGGCATAAAACTACGTCTCCCAAAAAATTAGGATAATCGGACGTTGGGAAGGATTGTCGCATCGGACCTGAAGTTTGAAAAACGGAAACGGGTCAAACCAATAATAAGCTGACGATATGTCAGCTGCAATCAGAATTACGCCAACAATAAGTTAATGAAATTGCTGAATTTTTAAGCAAATAATAATTTTGCGAAAAATCTTATATCGAAAATAAGCAAAATCTGTCGACAAATTCAAAAGTTGTAATGAAAAAGCTCAACAATTATTTATACAAAAGCCGCTTTTTCTAATCACTTGGATTTAATAAATCCAAAAAGTAGTTCTAAAAGTGGTCAACAGATGGGGTTAGATTCTCCCTATTTTAAAAAGAATTTTCTGTCGGACACTTCTTTCACCCTAATATTTAATACCGAATTCGATGATGAAGGAATTTACTTTAACTTTTAATTTTTAATTATATTTTATATAAAATAGCGATAGACTGTCTGCCTTTTTAGTTTTATCACCTCAATTTATATTTTTACACAATTGAAAAATTTCATTGCAATATTTAATATTCACTAATTGGATTTAATTAAATTACTTACAATGGAGTGAAAAATTGCCATTTCTATTTCAGCTATTTCTCCATGTCCAAGATGGAAAATATGTATTTGGTGAGGTGTAGTTTTTTTTCTAACCATATTTCATAAAAACCTTTTATTTGTTAGTTTTTCAATTTTTTTCGTTTCTCTTTTAATTTTTATTCGTATTTTTTTCTGACATTAAATTAATCGGCTGTTTCATATATTTGTGCTTTTATTGTGGATTTATTAAATCCAGTTTTTTTTGGATTTAATAAATCCACTTTTTGTATGAAAAATTCTAAATCCAGGTGATTAAAAAAAACGCTAAAAAATTAAATATTTCAGCCCAAAATGAAAAAATAAAAAAACGCTTAAAAGATGCCCCAGTTAATAAAAAAATGTTGTTAAAAAAAGTCGTCAATATAAAAAATAAAAATTTGAAAACATTTAATAGGAAAAAGCGCCAAAATTAAATAACCCAGCTAAAAATCGACATACAGCTGTGAAGTGACAAAAAAGAAAGAAACTATAAATAAATAAAATGCCAAAAACGTCTTAAAAAACAATAAAATTTGAAATAAGTTGTTTAACAAAATTCTTTTAGATTATTGTTTGCTTGATTTTGGTCCACTAACGCTTCTTTTCTGATAAAAAAAAAACAAGCATGAAAATTAAAGTTCCTTTGAAGTTTCTTAAATTTAAGTTTTAAAAACAACAAAGCAAAAATATATGGTTGCAATTTGATCACGGCTACAAAACTATATTCCTTACTGACATATATGGTTGTTGCAATCAAGTTATTAATGTATTAATCATACTATACTCCTATAATCATCTAATAATTAAAATCGCTCTTTTTTGTTATCGTATTATTCTCTGGTCTACAATCATATATTATCTACACAATCACATTCCTCTCTTCGAATTATAATCACATTATTATCTGAACTGAGAGAGATCATGTTAGCCTAGCCTTTAAATTTTTCTGTCTGAGCAAGGAAACTCTTCTGGCTATCTTATCGGGTAAATTGGCTTCTTGTAGTTTACAACGAACCATGCGTGAAGAGATTATATTTCCAATACCTGCTTAAATGGCTCTTGAGGATATGAATGGGTCTTTCTTTGAATAACAATGCGGATATCTATTGTTTTTGATGTCTTTTTTGGTCTCCCGCAAGTTTTAATCGACTTTTTAAGCATTTTGAACAAAAAGTAGTGACCGATCCATAATTTTAGCAATAGAACGAAGACTTTGTCAATTTTCTATTTTGCTCTCGCCCGAAGAACAATGACTTTTTCGACCCATCAAATACTTTTTTTATTTCGTTATGAATAAATAGGAAATAAAATAACTAGCCTTGCTAATAGAACAGAGAAGACTGCTAGAATATTAAAGAATTCAATAATGTAGTTATTTTGACCAAGTACTGAAAGCATACCTATACGAAACTGGCACATAGTAAAAACTTCCCCGTTGTTTTTCTCCCAGTTCCTTTTTTTAGAGCCCGAGTTTTTATACGTGATACTTCCTTTTATCAAGTAGAGCACATCCGTTTGTAAACTATTGTCCAGTGAATCACACTGCGCATTACGGAGAAAATTCGTTCATAAGTTGCACTAGACGTAGTATGTGCAATGAAATCCCAGCAGAAGTCTATTCTGTTACCTACAATATAGAAAAATTCAAATCAAATATTTACAATCACTACTCCATGTTTCCTGTTTCACATAATCTATTTTCCGAATATCAACACAATGCACTGCATTAGAGATACAACCTTGCGGTTGAGGCTGCGGATCCCACCGCGGTGAAAAATAAATAAATTAAATGACTGCGGATGCGGTGGCGGTTGTTTTTATACATAAATTCACATTTTCTTTTAGGTATGTGTAGAGAACATCAGGGATGGGAAAAGAGGTTTTTGTTTCGGCATAGAACAATTAAAAATTTTTTCCTTTAAATTTCGTTAAAGACCATTAAATTAAAATGGTGGGCTTAATGAGTTCGAAACTAATAATAAACATGAAAAAGAAGAATTTTTTAAAATAAAAATCGTTTCAACTTTTTCATCTATAACCATCACCCAATAATCGGATTATTTTTTTTTTTTGGAAATATGGCAACATTGAAGAGAGTGTGAGAATCAGGGATGAAAAATTCATTACTTTAGAATTTTTTTCATTTGCAAAAGTATCGCAGTACCGATTTCGTACTTTTTTATTGATGAAAAAACAAATCTGAAATTTTAGGAAATTTCTTTAATTTTTTATTGAAGAAAGCTTTAAAAATTCAAATGATAAGGAGAGTCCCAGAGTATTTAAAAATCATAAAAAATTAAGCCAGTATTTTTTTCAGAAACAGCAGTAAATTGCGTAAAACAAGTATTGTCAAAGCAGTTTTTGCAAACTTTGGCAAAGCTTTTCAAATAATTACTTTGCCAATGGTTGTTTTTTATACGAATTTCTACCTCAGCTACTCTTTCATATTAAACTATTAACTACATACCATCATTCTATATTATCCCTTAAGTATACTTCAAGTTTTCAATAGCTTAACTCTCCTTTAAGTATACTTCAAAATTTGTACAGTTAAAATACACTATGATTATTTTGATCAAATTACTTTTCAATTATATTAAATTCAATTCAATGTCCTGTTCCTTAGAGTTTACACAACTTTTTTTATCGAGCTACGGCTGATGCTGCAAAATGTAATAACAGCACAGCAACACTAGATTTAACTAAAATGCTGGTAAATTCCATTTCCTGCTCCATCACTATTATATTGTCTAGGAATTTCTATATTGTAGTATAGAACGTTTTTTTTTTATATATTTATATCTTCCTCGTTCGCTCCATACAGCAGACATTTGTAAATACAAATATTTGTACATGTTAACTTTCTTGGAGATCATTTTTTTTTATTCAACAATTGATTTTTTTATAAGAACAGGAAAAAATATATATCATAGTTATCTTTAATTTTTGGCGTTGTATTAAATCTCAATATTCTAAATAAAATATGTTTTTAATCCAAATATATCTGTCATATGCACTCATATAGAATATGAAAGAAGTTTGAGTGTTAGGACATGTGTTGCAAAATTTTTTCTTTGGAAAATGATAGCAAACAATATTGTGTACTTGTTATATTTGTTGCATTCTTTAGTTTTTCTGGCAAGAGCAACGGAAATGAAATACAGACATAGAGGAAAATATTTATAGTGTTGGAAAAAATATATAAAAAAATGTTATTATATATAGCTATTTTTTATATTCACTGGTAAGAAAAAAACTATAAAATCTAATATAAATTCATAAGAAATCTAACAAAAATTCATTAAATTGCGACAATTGTTTATTGATGTATTTGCAGCATTTGAAAAGTCTAGATATTAAAATTTTAAAAAACTTTGTGTCCAAAATTTAGGTTTCATTTAAAAACCAAAATAGTCTCCCGCTAGTTTTATGTTATGCATATTAAATTCATTGCCTACTTTTCAGCTAATAGGTTTCTAAAAACTGTTGCCTACTTTTAGGTTGTCAAAATATTATATTTCCCTAAAACAAGTATTTTTAAATGGGGTTTCCTTGTAGTTTTCTATACAATGAAATTGATGTACTAAATATTTTGCACTTTTCATGGATTTTTACCTAACAACTATATATTTTTTATGGTTTACTGCTGTTATTGGCTTCACTTCACTAACCCATCAACACTGTCAGTATTCTAATAGAGTTATTTACACCACATGGCAGCTGCCAAATAAAAAATTAAAAAAAAATAACTTAAAGCTTCAACAGAATTTTGTAGTATATGTTGCAACAAAAAAAATATCAAGTGTTGTTAAAATGTTTGTATTATACTTTAATATTTTTATTTTTCATTTATTTTCTTCTATGCTTCATAAATCTCTGGAGTATGTAGAAAAGTACATGCATATGAGTATTAGGGTGAAATTTATATTAAAACTTTTTATTTCACCAAAGTTAAAGCTTAAAACAGAATTAAGGTTTAATCGTGGTTGTTTATATGAAACACCTGAAAATCTTAATCGAAAAATCTTTATATAAAACTATTAAAAGCTTAGAACAACGTAGATTTTTATAAAAAAAAAACATAAAAAGCAATTAAAAAGCTTACCCCTCAATGCACAATTGCTTTGTAAAGTTACAGGAGATTTACAAAACGAAATTTTCATACAAAATTTGTTCAATAAACCTCCTATAATTTTACAAAGCGTTTATGAATTTAGAGGTTAATCTAAATTCCTTATGTAAAATTATTTCAAAGTTTAGAATATCATAGAATAAAAAAAAAAATATAAACCACTTACTTTAACATCCTTATATAAAACTTCTTTAACGCATAGAAAATCGTGGATTTGGATAAAAAAAGCTTCATCCAAAATCGTTACGTGAAATAATTTAAAGCTCAGAAAATAGTTCTTTTTATGAATAAAAAAAACAAATTATGCAAGGCTAGAGAACTTCTATGCTTAGAGAAGGTGCATTACAAAGCTCACTTTTTTTCGAGCTTTATTTGGCGTGAACGATGAGGGTAAAAATTGAATTTCAGCAAATTCTGCTTAATCACTGGATGGCGTTAGTGTTCCGGTGAACTAAAGGGAACAAATATTTTTGTTTACGAAATGTATTCACGCAGAGAAAAGATATGGTTGCAATATGATTACAGCTACCAAACTATGGTTACAGCTACCAAACTACTGCCGTACATGGTTTTTGCAATCAAATTATTAATGTATTAATCATACTTTACAAATGCTATGATCGCCTATAATCATTTTATTGTTAAAAACTGCCTTTTTTCGGTTATCATATTATTCTCTCGTCTACAATCATATATTATCTGGACAATCATATTCCTCTCTTCGAATTACAATCATATTATTATCTGAGTTGAGAGAGATAAAATTCACAATTATTGGTATAGTTTCGACAACTATGAGATGATCAGTATATTTTTTTTAGAGCGTCATCTATCAGTAAGCGTCAGTTTTGTTTAAGATTTTGTGAAAAGAAGTTGTAAGAAGCACTAAAATAAATAATATAATATATATGTATTAAAAAGAGACTTAAGTGCCTATGCATAATACTTTGAAAACCTTATAACATATTTATAAAATGAATTTTGTATGGAAAATTTGTGTTATTAGTCACTTTTAAATTTAAAAATTGATTATGCATATGACCCTTAAAAAATAGAAAAATAACTTATTGGTATTCATTTTAATAGCGACATTGTTTTTGGAAGAAAGAACTAGCTCTACCCAAGAAGTCTAGAGACTTCTTCAAGCAATCCGCAAATAAAATTATTGTTTATTATGCAATAGAGTATTTAGTGCTTTAAATTAAGTAAAAAAAGTAATTATTTTTTGTACTCACGTAGCAAAAATATTGTTTCGGAGCGCCTATAATAAGAAGTTTAATGAATTTTAATTTTGCACGAAAACAAAATTGAAAAAAAGTGCAAAATTAAAAAAAAAAATCTAAGTGCACGACGAAATAATCATAATATTTTCGTACTGATCATATTATGTTCCTGATGATTATAATATTATCCCGAATGATCACCAAATTTTCTCCATTACCATAATATGATCATTAGGAATATATTATCATTCGGAATATAATATGATCACGGAGAATATATTATGATCATTTCGGATGCATTGTAAAATTGTATTTTTAAAAATATTTTGTTGTACGCTCTGTTATGAGATGTTTCTAAAATTTATATTTAGTTATATATAAGTGGTAACTAAAATTAATTTAAATAATTTAAAGTTTGTGAATTAGTTATGTGACAAATAAATGTACTATTTTGAATAAAACAAGTGGTGCACAGCTTTTTTATTCACCTTCAAGAGAATGTTGGGAAAAACTATAGGGATATGCAGGACTATAATATGGGATCAGTTTGGAATCATAATGTAGTAATTAAGGGATCATATTATGATAGAAAAAGATATTTCATAATATGATTGCCGCAATCATAAACACAAAAATATATGATGCTCTTCGAATATGGTCATCCCAACCATACTTTTTCTTTGCGTGTTACAGAAGGAATAGAAAAAAAATATAATAGGCGATCAGCAGAATTAGGACAGGGAAAACACAAAAATAAAAAAAAAATTATGGCGATATTTTATGATATTTAGCTGTGCGGGGTGTAGAAAAGGGTTTTTTTTTTATTGGTGGTTATGTATCTTAAGGGGGAAGCAGGAATGGGTAAATTTTTGTTTTAATATTATGATTTTTTTCTTTTAGGATTAAGGGGTCAAATGGAGGGGTGGAAAACATCTTTGGAACACTGAAATATTTTGCTTTTAATTTTATTTTGTTCTTAATAAACAAATGATGAATTTTGGGGTTCTTTTAGCCCGAAAACGGTTTGAAACTACCAGGCGAACATAAAAATCAGCAAGCATATTTTTAAATAAAAAATTTTTGTTTTTAAACAACTTACTTTTCAAATATCCAAGTCCGATTTACAAGAACAAAATACACGCGTTAGATGCTCATGTACGTGAATTTTCGTTTGTATTTGTAACAAAAATAAGTAGAGTTTGCTGTTCGGTTTTAATCGAAACCGAAACCGCGGTTTTTCAAGCCTCAAAACCGAAACCGAAAACCGACAAAAATAAGTCGATTAAAATAATTAATTAAATTACATATTATTGAGTCTTGAATTTCGAAAAGGGCTCAGCTCTTTTTTTTCAAAATTCTGTATTTAATTGTAATGAACAATTTCTCCATTAAATATTACTTTAAAGAATTTTTTGTTTTTATTACTACAGATAATATAAGCTGAGGATTATAATTTTAGAAAAAAATTGCACCAAAAAGTCATGTAGTTTAACAGATATTGAGTTTCACGTATTCAGTTCAGATTTTCAACGCTTATTTTTCAATTATTATTTCGTAGTCCGCGAAGTTTATTGTATAAAATTTTAACTTTATATTGTTTTAAACAAAGTGCTAAATTTCAAACTTAAAATCTTTAAATACAGCTTTAATTCAATCGAATTTTAATAAATATCTTGAATGTATTAAAATATTGAATTTTTATACATATTGAATTATTTTAAAATAATTCAATTAATATCACAAGAAAACCGAAAAATAACCGAAACCGCGGTTTTTATAGTTTTGAAAAACCGAAACCGCGGTTTTCAAGTTTTTCGGTTTTTAGCAAACTCTAAAAATAAGCTTTACACGCAGAAGCAACAACAAAGTTTACAATGGAATTTTTGTTCGGTGTAAAAAAACCAGTGTTGCCATTTCAGTGCTTTTCGGGTATTTTTTGGTGCTTTTTTCCTTCCCATACCCGGTGATGTTTTACAAATACCCGTTTAAAAAAAGCGGGTAATTACAGTGCTTTTTCAGATTTCTGGCAGTGCTTTTAGTGCTTTTTGTACAGTTTATTTTTTTGGTATTTGTTCTCGTTTTTTTTCAATTTTTCTTCAATTTTCTGTCAAAGTTGAAAAAATTATACGAACTATACAAAAAATACATTTTTTCACAATGTTTGTAGTACAATTTTAAATAGCAACTTCGTTATATTTAAACTTGAAAATTTTGAAATATTAATTTGGTGCTTTTTTACCCCTTTTTGGTTATTTTTTGAACCCTTTTTAAACAATTTTACAACGCTAAAATGTGTTTTTAAATGCTTGAATTAAATTTTTCAAAAAATTAATATCGTGCTTTTTTACCCCATTTTTGGTAAATTTTTACCCTTTTTACCAGTTTTCACAATGCTCACGGTGTTTTCCTGCCTTCAAGAGTTGGCAACACTGAAAAAACATCAAACTTATACAGGACCAACAACAACGATCTATGCACGCCCAGGGGTATGGTATCACCAAAAAAATAAGTTATAAAAACATTGTTATCACTAGATTGCAATATGTTTAGAAAATTGACAATTTTCTTTTTTTTATTTAAATTTAAATTATAACAAACAAAAACAAAAACAAATATCTCAAATTTTATTATTTGAATATATTCCGCGCTTGTTTTTTCCTTATTTTGTGCAGTTTTCAGCAGTTTTTGAGTTTTTAAATATAGGCTCAGCTGATACTAAACTGGTACTAAATAGTTGCTCAGGTAATACTAAATTTCAGCGCCCTCTATCGGTGAGTAGTATAAGTTTTGATTTCCTATCTCTATAATTAATAGTCTCTGTGCTCGCCCACAGCACAATTACTTTTTTCGACTATTTGTTATTGTTGCAAAAATATTTTCTATTTCGTTGCTTTTATGCTATTATTGAATATATTCGCCTGGTCAACAAAACTATTCTTTTATAAATTTGTGCAACAATAAAAACTAGTCGAAAAAACTAATATGTAGTAAGATCAGAGTAACAAAATAAACTGTACCCAACATGTACGGTGTGCCCAAGAAACACGTACGCTATCTATCTTTTTAGCAATTGTGTATGTATTTGCTCGCAAACCGAATGCGTTTTGCGTACAAACTGATGACAAAAGCAAACGCAACGATCATGTACTGTGCTTTCAACACATACCCTTCCTAGTGTTGCCAGATTTATTAAGCACAAAATCGTGTAAAAATTTAAAAAATATCCTCAAAATCGTTATAGCTTTTTAAAAAAATCGTCAAATTGTTTAAAATTGTCAAAATAAAATCTGTTTGTGTTATAAGAACCCTGGGTACCGATTCCAAATGGTTTGTGAAGCTGTGAAGCGATGAAAAATATTTTTCACTTATTTAAAAACAATGATAACAAATGACAGTTTTTATCACTTCACCGCTTGCAAACTATTCAGAATTGGTACTCTGAACCCTTAATAAATATTGTCAAAATTATACTTTTTTAACCATTTCGCGCTTGTTCGATTAAACATATTTAATATAACATTTATAAACATCGAAATTTGCCATATTCTGAAATAGTTGCTCCAAAAAAAAAAAAGAAATACCACCAAATTTTATTCTTGAAAATATTTATACCATATATATTTTAGAGGTATTCTTCCCCACGTTAAAAATTGAGATTAGTTACAGTATTAGGACAGAAGTTTTATACAAAAATTATCAGATTTTTTGTTATTTTTCCTAAAAGCTTTGTATATTTTAAAGTAGATATGTATCTTTAAGCAAAATTGACATTTTTGCTATAAATTGGAAAATTATTATTGCACTTGAACGGATTTTTGTATTTTTTTGTAAATATAATTTTAATTAGACTTTCAATCTCAATACTTTTTATCAAATTCCAAAAAAATTTTCAAAAATCGTACAAAAGAAAATTTTTCTGATTTTGCACCAGTTTTTGTTAAGTTTTGTTTGCGATTCTGCGTAATTTTAAAAACTAAAAACTTGAATTGGAGATTGAAACAATATCGTATTTTTGCAAATTTCTTGCTGTATTTTGTATTAAAAGTCATTTTGATGGAAAAAATCGTCAAATCGTCATTTGGCTATTTTTGATAGTAAAAATCGTCAAAATGACGATAAATCGTCAAACCTGGTAACACTGACCCTTTGTCGTAGTAGTTGTGGATTTTCTTCTGTGCGCAACCCGAATACTCTTCGTTTGTTGTAGATATTTACATCTTTGTTTTTTGTTATGGGTTGAAATTTTTGCGGTCTTTATATTAAATTTTTAACTAATATAACTAAAATTTTAAGTGTCGTTTGAAATTTTTTATTAAAAATTTATTTTTAATCCTTTAATTTCAGGGTGTTTTATTAGACAAAAATATATTAAATTCATCAATGATTCGTTATTTTAATTTAAATTTATTATAATGCACTGGTTTATGTTTAAATTTAGTTTATTAAGCTGCCTACACACTAGGGAACATGGTTGAGGGAACAAAAAATATCAAAAAATTTTGTAAACACGAAATGCACGCTCTCAACACGCACACACACACAAAAGCACTCACACATTCACAAAAAATGCTCTCTTTTTTTAAGTATGTTCCCTAGTGTGTAGGCAGCTTTACAATTAAGAATTTATCAGTAGTTAGTAAAAATCAGTAGTTAATGTTAATATTTGACTGTACAAAATTTCATTAATTTTTCTAACAATCTATTTTCTTGTCTTTTTTCTACAAATTTTCTACTTTTTAGGTTCAGCACCACATTGACGAAACTTTTTCAATTAGGTGTTACAAGAGCACCTTCTATGTGCCATGATTCCTCTGCAGCAAATTCTTCGACAGCAACAACAAACGGCATTTGTAACGGCAGTATTGTAGGCATTACAAATGGTGTTATTGGCTTAGCCTGTGATGAATATAATGGACAAGAACCAGAAAGTCTGCAATGTATAAAACCAGCAGCAGATGATGCTCTCAATTTTGCCTACAGTGAAGGAACACAAAAAAACGGACTTATTATATTGAAATTAAATAGATATGGAATAATAGTTAAAAATTCCTATTTCAATTTGTGTAATTTCGAACAACAACGCAGGCGCGTTTTTATATGTGTTTTTGTGGGGAAATTTTGAAATCTTTAAAAATCACTGCATGGCTTTAAAAAATTTATGTTTTATAAAAATAAAAAATACTTTTTGATTTTTCACTGAAATTTTTTGTTAAAAAATTTTTGTTATATTGTATTCATAAATGTTAAATTATTTTGTTAATTTTTTATTTATGGTAATTTGTATTTAACTGAAGTTTATCTTAAGTCTTATATGTCAATAGTATGGTATTTGGTGCAATTATTTATTAATCGTCATTTTCTCATTTTGGCCAATTTTTTGGTCAAAATTATATTCAAACGAAAGGAAATTGATAGGGCATCCAATAAAAATACTTTTCAGTCCCAAGTTTCTTTTAGTTTTTGAGAAAATGACGATTAATTAATAATTGCGCCAAATTTCGTAGTAACTGTGAACATTTTTCGAAGAGTTATATACTGTTCAATTGACCTTGCGATGCCCTTTCGGTTGAGTATAATATTGGGGGGAAATTGAGAAAAAAAATTTGTCGCTCAAAAAAAACCACAGTGTATATATAGTCCATTGATTTTGGCAAAAAAAAAATTTTTTTTTTCTTTTGGTCAAAATTATACTCAAACGACAGAAAATTTCAAAAGCAATCAATAAAAAAGCTTTTGAGTGCCAAGCTCCTTTTAGTTTTTGAGAAAATGGCGATTAATGAATATCGAGACAAACAAAAATGACGATTAATGAATATCGATTAGGAAAACTTTATTGAACCAAATTTTTCAAAGAATTATATACTTTTTAATAGGCCTTGAAATGGCCGTTCATTTGAGTATAATATTGCTAATATTGGGGGGAAATTGAGAAAACAAATTTTTTCGGTCACAAAAAAGACAGTGTATATATGCCCATTGATTTTTTTGGCCTAAAAAAAATTATTTTTTTTTGGTTAAAATTACATAGTATATTTTTCTGCTAAATTTAGCACTCGGTTTTGAAAAATTAGTAAAATGTTTTGCTAAAATCAGTAGCGAGAATTAGCAAAAAATCCGTAATTTGTAATAAGAGAATAGAATAAATAATAATAAATAGAGAATAAAAATAAAATGATTACTAAAAAAAAAATTGTACTAAAAATCAGTATAAAAATAGTAAAGTTCGATTGGAAACTGTTTACAATTTTTTTTACTAACTTTTTTATCTGAGTGTAGTCAAGAAATTATGGTTTTACTTTTATACTTCTTGAAATTCTAATAAATGCTCTTTAAATTGATATACATACATATTGAGTTTCCCGTTCTATCTTTTTATTTAGAAGTTAATAAAAGAAACATTAGTTGCGATTTGAATTGAACCGTTCTGTAGAAAAATAAAAATCGACATAAGAGAAATGTGCATTTTCATAACACGTATTTACAAATAAATAAAATATTTAATAAATAGCTTGAATAATGATTTTTTGGAAATAAACGCTTTTTTATTTTAATTGGGAAGAACAAGTAAGTATATAAATAACTAAATATTAGAGTTTGTCGACAACTCAATAATAATTCAAAAGAAATGAAATTCTCGTTAGGTTTAATACTGTTTATGGATCGAAATTATATATTAAAATTTGAGAAATTGCCAATAATTTAGATTGGAAACCAATTTTCTAGTGTATTTTGTTCTCTGTATCGATTAAGGGTACACCACTACGTATACTCAATATGAATAGGTACAATAAATATAACTCATACGTAAAAAAAATATAGAATATAAAAGTTCATACGATTTCCCCGTTTTTTGAATATCACGGGAAATACTGGTCCAATTTGGCTGGAAAACCTACTGTACCAGGTTTGCGATGCTCTTTCAGAATTTTTCACCCAAATTTGATTTCAAGCTTCCCCATTTTATTTTCCATTTTCAAAATGCGGCAACCCTGGATAGTGTTTGCTTTAAATTTTCTTTTAATTGCAATAACTTGGAAACCGTTGAAGATAATTGACCGAAATTTTCGCCAAATGGTAGAATGAAATTTAGGCCATTTGCTAGATAGCCTTTGTTTCGCCGATTACTACGCAATCTACATTAATTTTGGCAAAAAAAATTTTTTTTTTCTCTTGGTCAAAAGTATACTCAAACGAAAGGAAATTTCAAAAGCAATTAATAAAAATGCTTTTCAGTGCAAAGTTTTTGAGAAAATGGTGATTATTTAATATCGACACAAACAAAAATGACGATTAATGAATATCGATTAGGAAAACTTTATTGCACGAAATTTTCCAAAGAATTATATACCATTTATTAGGCCTTGAGATGCCCGTTCATTTGAGTATAATATTGGGGGAAATTGAGAAAAAAAAATTTTCGATCAAAAAAAAGACAGTGTATAGTCCATTGATTTTGGCAAAAAAATTTTTTTTTCTTTTGGTCAAAATTAGACTCAAACGAAAGGAAATTTCAAAAGCAATTAATAAAAATGTTTTTCATTGCAAAGCTCCTTTTAGTTTTTCAGAAAATGGCGATTATTTAATATCGACGCAAACAAAAATGACGATTAATGAATATCGATTAGGAAAACTTTATTGCACGAAATTTTCCAAAGAATTATATACCATTTAATAGGCCTTGAGATGCCCGTTCATTTGAGTATAATATTGGGGGAAATTGAGAAAAAAAAATTTTCGATCAAAAAAAAAAGGACAAAGTCCATTGATTTTGGTCAAAAGTATACTCAAACGAAAGGAAATTTCAAAAGCAATTAATAAAAATGCTTTTTAGTGCAAAACTTCTTTTAGTTTTTGAGGAAATGGCGATTATTTAATATCGACACAAACAAAAATGACGATTAATGAATATCGATTAGGAAAACTTTATTGCACCGAATTTTCCAAAGAATTATATACCCTTTAATAGGCCTTGAAATGCCCGTTCATTTGAGTATAATATTGGAAATTTATAGGGCATCCAATAAAAATGGTTTTCAGTGCCAAGTTCCTTTTTTAATTAACGAATATCGATTAGGAAAACTTCATTGGACGGAATTTTCCAAAAAAATATATACTGTTTAATAGGCCTTGAGATGCCCGTTCATTTGAGTATAATATTGGGGGGAATTGAGAAAAAAAAATTTTCGATCAAAAAAAAAAGACAGTGTATAGTCCATTGATTTTGGCAAAAAAAAATTTTTTTTTTTTTTTGGTCAAAATTAGACTCAACCGAAAGGAAATTTCAAAAGCAATTAAAAAACATGCCTTTCAGTGCCAAGCTCCTTTTAGTTTTTGAGAAAATGACGATTAATGAATATCGAGGCAAAAAAATGACAATGAATATCGATTAGGAAAACTTTATTGCACGGAATTTTCAAAAGAATTATATACCCTTTAATAGGCCTTGAAATGCCAGTTCATTTGAGTATAATATTGGAAATTTATAGGGCATCCAATAAAAATGGTTTTCAGTGCCAAGTTCCTTTTTTAATTAACGAATATCGATTAGGAAAACTTCATTGGACGGAATTTTCCAAAAAAATATATACTGTTTAATAGGCCTTGAGATGCCCGTTCATTTGAGTATAATATTGGGGGGAATTGAGAAAAAAAAATTTTCGATCAAAAAAAAAAGACAGTGTATAGTCCATTGATTTTGACAAAAAAAAATTTTTTTTTTTTGGTCAAAATTAGACTCAACCGAAAGGAAATTTCAAAAGCAATTAAAAAACATGCCTTTCAGTGCCAAGCTCCTTTTAGTTTTTGAGAAAATGACGATTAATGAATATCGAGGCAAAAAAATGACAATGAATATCGATTAGGAAAACTTTATTGCACGGAATTTTCAAAAGAATTATATACCCTTTAATAGGCCTTGAAATGCCCGTTCATTTGAGTATAATATTGGAAATTTATAGGGCATCCAATAAAAATGGTTTTCAGTGCCAAGTTCCTTTTTTAATTAACGAATATTGATTAGGAAAACTTCATTGGACGGAATTTTCCAAAAAAATATATACTGTTTAATAGGCCTTGAGATGCCCGTTCATTTGAGTATAATATTGGGGGGAATTGAGAAAAAAAAATTTTCGATCAAAAAATAAAAGACAGTGTATAGTCCATTGATTTTGGCAAAAAAAATTTTTTTTTTCTTTTGGTCAAAATTAGACTCAACCGAAAGGAAATTTCAAAAGCAATTAAAAAACATGCCTTTCAGTGCCAAGCTCCTTTTAGTTTTTGAGAAAATGACGATTAATGAATATCGAGACAAAAAAATGACAATTAATGAATATCGATTAGGAAAACTTTATTGCACGGAATTTTCCAAAGAATTATATACCCTTTAATAGGCCTTGAAATGCCCGTTCATTTGAGTATAATATTGGAAATTTATAGGGCATCCAATAAAAATGGTTTTCAGTGCCAAGTTCCTTTTTTAATTAACGAATATCGATTAGGAAAACTTCATTGGACGGAATTTTCCAAAAAAATATATACTGTTTAATAGGCCTTGAGATGCCCGTTCATTTGAGTATAATATTGGGGGGAATGGAGAAAAACAAATTTTCGATCAAAAAAAAAAGACAGTGTATAGTCCATTGATTTTGGCAAAAAAAATTTTTTTTTTCTTTTGGTCAAAATTAGACTCAACCGAAAGGAAATTTCAAAAGCAATTAAAAAACATGCCTTTCAGTGCCAAGCTCCTTTTAGTTTTTGAGAAAATGGCGATTAATGAATATCGAGGCAAAAAAATGACAATTAATGAATATCGATTAGGAAAACTTTATTGCACGGAATTTTCCAAAGAATTATATACCCTTTAATAGGCCTTGAAATGCCCGTTCATTTGAGTATAATATTGGAAATTTATAGGGCATCCAATAAAAATGGTTTTCAGTGCCAAGTTCCTTTTTTAATTAACGAATATCGATTAGGAAAACTTCATTGGACGGAATTTTCCAAAAAAATATATACTGTTTAATAGGCCTTGAGATGCCCGTTCATTTGAGTATAATATTGGGGGGAATTGAGAAAAAAAAATTTTCGATCAAAAAAAAAAGACAGTGTATAGTCCATTGATTTTGGCAAAAAAAAATTTTTTTTTTTTTTTGGTCAAAATTAGACTCAACCGAAAGGAAATTTCAAAAGCAATTAAAAAACATGCCTTTCAGTGCCAAGCTCCTTTTAGTTTTTGAGAAAATGACGATTAATGAATATCGAGGCAAAAAAATGACAATGAATATCGATTAGGAAAACTTTATTGCACGGAATTTTCAAAAGAATTATATACCCTTTAATAGGCCTTGAAATGCCCGTTCATTTGAGTATAATATTGGAAATTTATAGGGCATCCAATAAAAATGGTTTTCAGTGCCAAGTTCCTTTTTTAATTAACGAATATCGATTAGGAAAACTTCATTGGGCGGAATTTTCCAAAAAAAATATATACTGTTTAATAGGCCTTGAGATGCCCGTTCATTTGAGTATAATATTGGGGGGAATTGAGAAAAAAAAATTTTCGATCAAAAAAAAAAGACAGTGTATAGTCCATTGATTTTGGCAAAAAAAAATTTTTTTTTTTTGGTCAAAATTAGACTCAACCGAAAGGAAATTTCAAAAGCAATTAAAAAACATGCCTTTCAGTGCCAAGCTCCTTTTAGTTTTTGAGAAAATGACGATTAATGAATATAGACACAAACAAAAATGACGATTAATGAATATCGATTAGGAAAACTTTATTGCACGAAATTTTCCAAAGAATTATATACTGTTTAATAGGCCTTGAGATGGCCTTTCATCTGAGTATAATATTGGGCGCATCCAATAAAAATACTTTTCAGTCCCAAGTGTCTTTTAGTTTTTGAGAAAATGACGATTAATAAATAATGGCAACTCTTATAAATGTCCTCAATAAAAAAAAAACGAAATAAAACTCCATACAGTTTTTTTATATTTCATAAATACGTTTTTGTGTTTATTTATCAATTAAAATTTTGTAATATTTGTTGCTTGTATTTTTAAATTTTCTTTTACTTTTCTACAAATGTGAAAAATAATATAATAAATATAATAAATAATTATAATTTATAATAAAATATTAATATTAAAAAAAAATTCAACAATTGATAGATAAAATAGATTTTTTTTAAAATAATTTTTCATTTCATAAAAAAATAATAAAAATATTTGAAATATATTAAAAAAACGATATACAAATGTTTTTAAAATGAATTTTCTATTTCTTGTGTAATTTTAAACATTTTTGAATTAATTTTCAAACTTTTACAACTTAACTTCCATAAATTTTTTTAATTTTACATAGAAAATGTTGAATTTTAATTAACTCTTTAAGAGGGATTTTGTATATTAAAGTAAATTACATAAAATACTTGTTTAAACTTAACAGTCAAATATATAAATTACAATTTTTAAAAGGGGTGGTTGTTTTTTAATAAAAACAATACAACTAAAATTTTGTTTATATTTTATGAATTTATTTTCTTTCTATTTATTGTTGCGTTTGATTTTGCTGTGTCTCTTAACGTTGCCTTAGGGCAGTTAAATCACTTAATAAACGGCTATTGGCTGCATCTAAAGCTGCTATTTGTTGACCCTGCTGCTCTATGACCCTGCTGTTGCCAATGACATTTTCAATTGTTCCCGTCTTAGCTCCTCCTTCATGGTTATTAATCTGTCAAATACATTTCTGTTTTCTAAAAAAATTGAAATTTATTTAAAATAAAAAAAATTTCAATTATATTCTAATTCACCTGTCTATATACTCCTCATTGCAGATTCCGATTGTAGACTTAAATTATTGCCAGCCAAGGCTTGAGAAACTCCATCAGTTTCTTGTTGAAAACCATTACAAAGTTCATCATCACTTAACTCGGCCTCGTCACGATCTAAGGTGTGGCGAAGAGTATTCAAAGTTTCTTGCAACAATTGTATTTCACCATTTTGATTAAAGCTGCTAACCTAGTGTCTACAAATGCAGTAAAATGGGTAATGAAATTCGAAATTTACATATTTGATTGCATTTGTAGGCACTAGGTAAGGACGGTGGAATTTGAAACATGTTGAAAACCAGCATTTGAAGTGTTATTAATATGAGTGCGAGGCTGACGACGATGTTTGTTGCCCTCTTGTGGTGGACAGTGACCTGAAAGAGAAAAAAACTAATAAATTATTACAATATTTTGAAAACTGTTTTAGAGTTTTTAGTACTATTTATGCTTTTTCCCGGTACTCAAAGAACAAAAAAATTGTCGGTAGAATATACTGAAACTGGCAGTTAATAGAAAAAAAGTTTGTACCAGTGTTGCCAACTTCAGAAGGCAGAAAAGCATCGAAAGCATTGTAAAAACAGACAAAAATTTAAAAAAAACACGGCTGTAATTTTTTAAAAAATGTAACATAAGAACAACACTGGTTTGTACAAATTTTAGTTAAAACTACAATACCTACTAAAAATTAGTAAAAACTGACCGTGCTCTAAATATTTATTAGTAAATATATAGAATTTTAGATAACAGAAAATAATTTAATCTGCTAAAATTAACAAAAAATTTGGTAAATATTTAGTAGACTCGAAATTGAATATTTTCAAAGATATTTTTTTATCGAAATTTTTTTTTTAATGCAAATAAAAATTCTACTGAAATCATATTTCTGTTGATTTTTGCAGGAAAGACTGCTACATATTTGCATTCAACTACGTTTAACTTAAAAATAACGAAAATTTTGTAAATATAACAGTTTGTTTCTACTATTTTTAATCTACTAATATTTTCCAAAATTTTCAGCAAATTTTACAGTATAAGTCGCAATTTTGAATTAACTAAAAGTTAACTCAAATATAACTACAAATCTATAAATTTAACAGTTTTAATTTAGTAGGTTTGAGGTTAAGAACAAGAATAAAAGTTTTTTTTCTCTAAAAGTCATAAACACATTAATTTGTAAATCAGACTAGATCTAGTTTCTGCCTTTTTTCTATGGACAGGCTCTTCATTAGTGATTTTCCATTAAATTTTATTATTGTTTATATTTTACTGTCAGATTGTCTCTAGGTACATGATAATTTTTCAACAACCCGTCGGCTGTAGGAATCGAACCTGTACCTATTTCTACATTACAAACGTAACTATACTAAGGTTCAACCGCTTAGCCATCTTACCCAAGTAAGGCCTTGAATGCTGGTCTTAGTTTACTTATATTTAGCAAAAAAAATTTGACAGTTGTTGTTCCCAGGTGTATGGCATCACCAAAAACAAAAGTTATAACGACATCGTTATCACTAGATCAAATAGATGGCACCAGGGGTATGGCATCACCAAAAAAATAAGTTATAAAACTATTGTTGTCACTTTGTTCAAAAAATTGACAATTTTCTTTTTTTTTATTTAAATTTAAATAATAACAAACAACAAAGCAAAAAAACAAATGGATATCTCAAATTTTATTATTTGAATATATTTCGCGCTTGTTTTTTTCTTATTTTGAGCAGTTTTCAGCAGTTTTTGAGTTTTAAAATATAGGCTCAGCTGTTACTAAACTGATACTAAATAGTTGCTCAGGTAATACTAAATTTCAGCGCCCCCTACCGGTGAGTAGTGTAAGTTTTGATTTCCTATCTCTATAATTAATAGTCTCTGGTTGTTCCAGTTGTTACGAAATACTATCAAAGTTTTTGAATGTAATTTTAAGTATTTTCAGAAATATTTTATTACAAAATTTATTTGATACTAACATTTTTTTTCTCTGTGTAAATATGGACTTGTAAAAATCATGGATTATTTATTAACAATAAACTGTATCCTAAAAAACTTAATTTTGGATTTAAGCTTCAGAAGCTTAATCTTAATTTTTTTGACTAAAAAATAAAAAAATCTTCTTTATTAAAAAATTTTATGTTTATGGATTACTGATTAAACACTCCTGGATAATATAAAACTATAAAATATTTGCCACCCTTATGAAGCTTTAAAAGTATATGTGCTTTACATTCAATGAAGCGTTGAAAAATATGCAACTTGTCCTGGCTATCAAATACTTACGAACTAGTATTTGGAATATTGAATGTAAAATTTTCAACTGCACAGATGTTTAATGCCTGAATGCATGTAGAAAATTAGCTGAAGCGCATAATTTTTAAACAAAAAAAGTTTTTTTTTTTAAATTTACATACAAGCCAAATTTTTTTTGGAAGAATAAAATTTATTAAACTTATCATAACCTTCAATTGAAGAGGGTGTGTGAAAAAGGTGTTAAGGATTGGTGAAGTATTTAAACGGGAGATTCAACAATTTTAAATTTAAACTACAATTTTAAACTTTAATCTATACATAAAGGGTGAACACACCAAAATTGCGACACTTTGGAAAGTTTATAACTTACTCAAAAAAATTTATATATTTTGAAATTCAAATGCCCTGAGTAGGCCATGAATTAAATTTCATGTATAAGAAATTTCATTCAAATTTGACTTTTAGTTTCGTAAAAAATGACCACCGAGTTAGAAACGAGGCAAATTATTTTGCACGAATATATAAAAATCCGGTTCTCAGTGCGCGTAAAATAGCTAAAAATGTAAAAGTTCACCACTCGACAGTTTCCAGGGTTTTATATCGCTACAGCGAAGGCCTGGCAATTGCTATAAAGCCTGGTAGCGGAGGTGAGCATGACCAAAATGATACAAACAGTGCTCGGAAGGTCCTCAGGGCATTTTCGCAAGATCCGAAGAATTCCTCACGTTCTGTTGCAAAATCTGTACGAAATCGCAGTCTTTCGTACAAAAGGTAAAGCGGCAAGCTTCACTGAGAAGTTTTAAAGCTCAAACAGCACCAGATCGAGACGCAAAGCAGAATGTTACGGCGAAATCCCGCAGCCGCAAGTTGTACGAATCCCAAATCACGAAATATGAATTCATTGTCATGGAGGACGAAACCTGCTTTCAAAATTTCAAATATATTGCTGGCCAAGATTTTTATACTGCTGGAAGTCGTAAAGATGCTCCTGAAAGCTGTAAATTGAAAATGAAGTCCACGTTTCCAAAAAAATAAATGGTTTGGTAATCCATTTGCACTGTTGCCAATTTAGCTATTTTCTCGTCAAATCTAGCGATTTTTCAACTCGTTTAGCGGAATAAAATATGATTTAGCTATTAGCGGGAAAACTAGCGATTTTTTTAAGTCAATCTTGACGTTTTCTTAGCATTTTTTTTACATTTATTTCTTTGGCAGAATTTTTGAGTCGTTATTATTTAGCGATTGATCGCTAAATTTTTATGGAAAACTTAAAAAGCTCGAAAAATTCAGCGATGTACCGATAATTTTTTAAGAAAATTTTAAAAATTTCGAAAATTATAGCTTTTTTTGGATAAATTTTTCAGCAGAACCCGAAAAGTTCGTAAAATTCAGCGATTTATGCTAAATTTTTTAAGTTTTTCATAATTTAGCTATTTTCTAGTGATTTTTTAGTTTGATTTAGCGATACTTTTAGGAAAATAGTTGGCAACAGTGTCCATTTGCTCCTGTGATCGTAAAAGCAGCCCTTTCATCGCATCTGGAACATAGAACGCTCAAATTTATAGGGATGAGTGCCTCAAAAAGCGTCTTCTGTCATTTATTAAGAGTCACATCACCAAACTACTGATCTGGCAGGACCTGGTAAGCTGCCACTATGTCAAGGACACATTGCAGTGGTACAATGCAAATAAAATCGATTTTATACCTCGCGACTGCAATCCACCCAATACCCCAGAGCTACGCCCTATTGAGGAATATTGGTCAATAGTGAAGGGAATATTAAGAAGACAGGTGAACTGGTAAAATATATTGCAGAATTCAAAACCAAGTGGTTGTCGGCGTCGCGAAAAGTCGATGATGCACTCGTGCAAAAGATGATTTCGCGTGTGCGACGAAAAGTCCGATCAGTTGCATATGGAACAAATAATAACTAATATTTTAATATTTTTATTATCTTTAAACTTCAAAGTATTCGAATAAAAAAAAATTTATTTCAAAGCCATCTATTTTTTTTCTGGTATTAGTTTCTAAGTGTTGCAATTTTGGTGTGTTCACCCTTTAAGACTACTTTAAGGTTAAATATTGTGTTTAAGTTGTTGCCTACTTTTGGGAGTTAAAAAAATTCCATTGCTTTTAAAAGCATTCAAATCTTTAATTCTACTGGTATTTAGAACACTTTTTTCTTCAAGGCCATAATATTTTACTACCTCTTGTTATGCAAACTAATTTACATTTTTTTTAAACTCATTTCAAGTGTCCTTTTGCTCTCTAACTACCACAAAAAAAAGAAATAATATACATCTTAAATTAGCCTTAAAATGTAATGAAAACTTACGGGGATATAAAACTAAATTGTAATAATGTTGTATAAGGCTAAGACGAATTTTATTTGTACTTCAATAAATCTATTTTTCTTAAATGCCACTATCGATTTAAAAGACCATCGTTATCCTTAAAATACAATCACCGAAAGAACAGAAATACCGTCATCCTTAAAAGGCTAATACTGCGATAAATGAAATAGCACTTCACTTCAAATACCGTTACCGAAATAACCTAAAACAGCGTTACCCATACCCATAACCGCATCGTTGCAGTTACCAGCCATGATTTGTATTGAAAATATCCTATTTTGGTAATATTATAAGACTATAGTCTTATACTAAGAATATCGTCTTACGAGTATAGTAAGACTGTCGTTTTATAGTATCACTATCGTCCTTTAGTGAAACTATCACCTTATATTAAGACTATCATTTTATATTAAGCCTATCGTCTTATAGGAAGACTATCATCTTATAGTAAGAGTATCGTCTTATAGTACAACTATCTTCTTATAGTAAGTGGTCTTATAGTAAGACCATCGTCTTATAGTAAGACCATCGTCTTATAGTACGACTACCGTCTTATAGTACGACTACCGTCTTATAGTAAGACTATCGTCTTATTCTAAGACTATCGTCTTACGAGTATAGTAAAACTATCATCTTATATTAAAACTATCATCTTATATTAAGACTACCGTTATAGCAAGACTATCGTTATAGTAAGAATATCGCCTTATAGCAAGACTATCTTCTTATAGTAAGACTATCGTCCTACACAGTCTTATACTCAGACTTCAGTTCGTTTCAAATTCTATAGATACCTTAATATATTTAAAAAATTGTAGATTTTTGTTTGTCTTTTCCTTTATTAGTACTTAAAAAGCCAAAAATAAAACAAGTAGCAGTTAGTATCATAGTAACAACAACTTAACATAGTTATATGTACTATAATATTTAGAATAATATTCGCAAGCAATAGTAGTTTCAGTACAATAGTACAGTTCCTAAGCAAAATATTATGACAGATAATATTTTGTCAATTTTATTGAAGTTGATATTTTTATACGCTACACCACTTTGTGGAACTGAGTATATTGAGTTTGTGCAAATGTTTCTAACTAGCAAAAATATTGAGCATAGTCCCAATAGTCATGCCTTATGGATATCTTATTACCAAGGTTTTCCTGGGCACTTGCTGAGTCGATTTAGCGATATCCTTTCATCCGTCTGTCCTTATAATCAACCTACAGGCGCACTGAGAGAATTATCTGCATGATATTAATAAATTTTTGCATAATTTTTCACTGGAACTCGTCCATTGTTCTAAAGATAATTTAACAAAATTGGTTATATAGGTTTGTATTGGAAAATAGGCAAACCTTTTTGGAAATGGTTGTAATCGGTCCATGTTCTAACCTAATCGCCATAGAAAGCGATAATTTGAGCTTAAATGTACTGAACTTAAATAGTGTTAACAAATGAAATGGATTTTCAGCAACTTCTTGGACAGGATTTATGTAATTTTATTTATAATTCAGATAGTGCTTAATCCTGGTAAATACAATTTGAGGTCAAAATCAGCTTCGTTCCTTCCAGCGTTTGGAATTTCGAAAGATTTGAAAACTTAAGAAAATTGTATTGCTCTTTCTGGGCTTTTTGCATTCTTGGGTATTAAATCGATAAATAAATCTCATTAATTCCAAAAGTATAACTCGAGACCGAACTGAGTGAGAGATCAAGTTTTAGGCGTATGATGTGGTTAGAAAGCCAAAAGTTTGACGCATAAAGTTAAATTTTTCAGCTGAAATAATAGCCGCTTTTTCTAAGCACTTGGATTTAATAAATCCAAAAAGTATTTCTAAAAGTGTTCAACAGATGGGGTTAGATTCTCCCTATTTTAAAAAGAATTTTCTGTCGGACACTTCTTTCACCCTAATTGTTAATACTGAATTCGATGATGAAGGATTTTACTTTAACTTTTAAATTTTAATTATATTTTATATAAAACAGCGATAAAAGTCTGCCTTTTCAATTTTATCACTTTAATTTATATTTTTACACAATTTAAAAATTCGATTACAATATTTAATATTCACTAAATATAGAGTGAAAAATTGCCATTTCTATTTCAGCTATTTCTCCATGTCCAAGATGGAAAATATGTATTTTGTGAGGTGGTTTTTTTTCTAAACATATTTCTTAAAAAAAAAATTAATAAAAACCTTTTATTTGTTAGTTTTAAAATTTTTTTGTTTCTCTTTTAATTTTCATTCGTATTTTTTTCTGACATTAAATTAATAGCCCAGTGTAGAAAATCATTACCAGATATGTGGTTATGTAACTACATACTTGGTAATGGTAACTAGTTACTTTTATTATTACATTTCTTATTACCTTTATATGGCGATGTCGCGAAAAATAATGAGTTATGTTTACACACCAGCATACGAAAAATCAAAAAATATATCGTTACTTATGTGCTTACCAGTACTGACAAAAATAATGAGTATAAAAATAGATTTTCAAAAAAATAAATTATAAAAAAAAATCTTTTTTATTGTATTTTTTTTTGTTAAATAAAATTTGCTGGTGCGGGAATCGAAACTGGGTCTACAGATTGCCAGTCAATAGCTCTACCATCTGAGCTATGTCGACATGTTATATTTGATAGATAGAAACATAATTGACCTACCGCGCACATTATCAGTAACTCATTATTATATGTTTTGAAATAATGCAGAAGGTAAGTGGGTGTCATTACTGGTAGTCCAAAAAATAATGATATGTCATTACCGTTTCTACACTGGGAGGCTATTTCATATATTTGTGCTTTTATTGTGAATTTATTAAATCCAGTTTTTTTTTGGATTTAATAAATCCCCTTTTTGTATGAAAAATTCTAAATCCAGGTGATTAAAAAAAACGCTTAATGGTTCATGGGATCAATCAAATAAAAATCAATACAAATATATCGATAATCGTGTTTCGATTTCAGATCTCTCCAATCCCAATTAACGACGCAAAGTAGAGTATAAGTGTCGATAATTCATGCCTTCTTGGAAGTGCATATAATAAAGCTTTTCAACTATTTAAAATCATGCCTTCTCAAAAGCACAATATTCCTGCATATTTTTCCGTGAAGAGAAAATGCCTCTTATTTTTAGTAAAACCTCTTATTTTAATTAAAATAACTTTTTTCCGCATTTTTAAAAATTTGGATAAAAGAACCGCAAAAATATTTAAGCAATCAAAATGTATTTCTCATTTCATGTCTTTTTGAAAAGCACAGCAAAAAGCGATGTAAACAATTAATCAACTTAGGCCTTTCATTAGTGTTGTTTACGAAGCGGTAAAAGTATCAGTAAGGAAGCAGTAATCGTTTTTACTGCTTCCACTTTTGCTGGGTTACTTCCATTTTTGCTGGGTTACTTTACGCTTAAAACAATTGTATTTTGTCGTTTATTTTTAATTGCGAATTAACTTAACTAACTGCCAAAATCGGTATTAACAATAGTTTTTATACCCTACACCACTATGTGGTCAGGGTATTATAAGTTTGTGCTGATGTTTGTAACACCAAAAAATATTGGTCGTAGACCCACCTTATAGTATACCGATCGGTTCAGAATTTTTTTTTATTTCGATTTAACGATGTCCGTCTGTCCGTCCGTCTGTCTGTCTGTCCATGCAATCTTGTACGCACTCTACAGGTCGCACCTATTAAGATATTTCGATGAAATTTGGTACATAGACCTATGTTGGCCCAAGGACGAACAAGTTTGATTTTTTTGAACATGGGTCCATGTTTAGACCTAGTGCCCATATAAGGGTCCTACCAAAATTATATTGTTTATACGCTGCAGGTCGTAAATATTAAGATATTTTGATGAAATTTGGTACACAGACCTATATTGGCCCAATAACGCAGCCTATTGATTTTGGTGAACATCGGTCCATGTTTAGACCTAGTGCCCATATAAGGGTCCTACCAAAATTATACTGTTTATACGCTGCAGGTCGTAAATATTAAGATATTTTGATAAAATTTGGTATACAGACCTACATTGGCCCAGTAACGCAGCCTATTGATTTTGGTGAACATCGGTCCATGTTTAGACCTAGTGCCCATATAAGGGTCCTACTAAAATTATATGGTTTATACGCTGCAGGTCGCAAATATTAAGATATTTTGATAAAATTTGGTACACAGACCTACGTTGGCCCAAGGACAAAGCCTATTGATTTTGGTGAACATCTGTCCATGTTTAGACCTAGTGCCCATATAAGGGTCCTACCAAAATTATATTGTTTATACGCTGCAGGTCGCAAATATTAAGATATTTTGATGAAATTTGGTACACCGACTTATGGCAGCCGAAGGACGAAGCCTATTGATTTTGGTGAACATCGGTCTATGTTTAGACCTAGTGCCCATATAAGGGTCCCCCCAAAATTATATTGTTTATACGATGCACGTCGTAAATATTAAGATATTTTGACGAAATTTGGTACACAGACCTATTTTGGCCCACGGACGAAGCCTATTGATTTTGATGAACATCGGTACATGTTTAGACCTAGTGCCCATATAAGGGTCCTACCAAAATTATACTGTTTATACGCTGCAGGTCGCAAATATTAAGATATTTTGATGAAATTTGGTACACAGACCTATATTGGCCCAATAACGCAGCCTATTGATTTTGGTGACATTAGTTGGCTTTTACCCAGACTGGTGTAGGGTATTCTATAGTCGGCATGCCCGACTTTAACCTTTTTACTCGTTTTCGTTTATTTTAGTACTCCCCAGCAAAACCACACATTACCAAATAATGTGTAAAGTAATGTGTTTCCATAGGGGCCGATGCATTACTTTATACCTTACTTCACTGATGAATTTTACAGGCGATGAGCCCCAAAATAATGTATGAGGAGGAAGTAATAAATTAATTGGTTACTTATGTGGTTACAAAGATGCGAAAAGTAATGGGTCTAAAAATAGGTTTTCGTAAAAAAAAATTTTATTTAAAAAAATTTAATACAAATATTTTTTTTATTAAATATATAAACGGCGTCATGCTGGGATTCGAACCAGGGTCCCTGCATGCTAGCCGAGAACTCTACCACCTGAGCTATCGACACATATAACATTTGATTGTTTAAAAAGTAAATGAATTGTTGTGCTTCGTATTTTCATTTGTAATGTCGAAAAATATATACCTTACACCCATGCTTACAAAAAAACACAAAGTAATGTGTCTAAAAATAGATTTTCAAAAATATTCTAGTCATTACTTTCCGTTTATAACTCATGCATTACGTAATCAGTGATTGGTAAGTCATTAATTTTTGGTCTAAAATAATGCAGAAGGTAACGAGGTATCATTACAAGGTAATGCGTGAGTATATCGCACCCATTACCAAAGTTTTGCTGGGTCAGTATATAATATTATATAAGAACTGTTTGTTTTTAAAAGAAAATTTTAAGTGAATATTTTAATTATTACCGAAAGTTAATATTTTTGTGTATTTTGTTTATTGAATGAATGATAAAAAAAGTTAAATTTCTTTGTAATTTAACTGTTTATTCAATTGAAACAACTTTAAGCCCGTATGACACTTGATTAATTTTGTATTGGCTTGATATTGGATTGATGAAATGAAATAGAAAATATTAGGGAGAGTAAAAAATAAAATTTGTAAACAAATAAACAGTGATGCACACTTTGTTCTAAAAGAAAATCGCTAAAATTTGTTAAAAATAGTTACAAACACAAAAAAACGCTAGAAACAGAGAAAAACTTAGGAAATTGACAACATTCAATCATTAACTAACGGAGGGTTTCTACAAGATGTCCATCGTTCGTCGAATGATTCACTGTATGTATTTTGTTTTTGTATTGCATGTATTTTGTTATTGTATTTTCGTTCGTGTGACGAAAAACGTCATCTAGAAACACCACCTTAATATCATTTAAAAGTTGAAAATTTTTATAAATTTTTTGACAGTAAGTGATTGATTTCCCTGATATGTAAGTATGGTTGTACTTTTTGCACTTATGTAATTTTCATATGACTTATGTAATTTTCATATGAGAAACAAAATTTTTAACTTTGGCAAAACGCTGCCAAAACCAATAAATAGGTGGTTTGGAATTATATTTTCCAAAATAAAATTTAAAAAAGTTCATATGTATCTTTTTTTTGCCCTGCCGTGATGTTTTGTAAAACAAAAACTGGCAAAACGATTTTTGCAAACGCTGGCAAAGCGTCCCAAATGAGTGTTCTGCCAGTCATTTATTTTTACATCGCGGTTACCCAGTGGTATGCAAGTACTTGATTTTTTGTACCACTGTCAATTTCTGACTGAGATGTTTCAATATTCATAAAATGTACCACATTATTAATTAACAACTATTAAATAATTATAAAACGCTTTATTCTATAAAAAAATTAGTTACATAACATAAAAATTTTTACAAATAAAGGAAAATTTAAATCCCGAAATCCGGTAAAATCCCGGGATCCCAAAAAATCCTGTAGTCCCGAAAATCCCGGGATCCCGAGATCGGGATCCCGGGATTTCATACAAAATCCCGAATCCCGGGATTTTCAAATATCAATCTCGATTGGCATCCCTAGTATGTATACATTATGCCCGCGATAAAAACTATTATAATCTCAGATTCTATATAAAAATTATTTGCACAGAAAACTTCTTTGTTTCTTTGGCTTTTTCGTCTATAGAAAATTCCTACACCGAAAAAATTCCTCAGTTGCTCAGTTAAAGATATCCTCAGTTAATTTAAAATAAATCAAAATTAACTAAGCAACTAATATTTGGTTCACAATAACTTTTTTTGAGTCAACCTTTAAATTTTAAATGACTCAATTGTTAATAAATTTACAACAATATTTAGAAACAAAAGTCTCACAAAAGGGAAACAATGAAAAAATTTTTGGATTTTTGGTAAGTTCTTGTTTTTTTTATGGAAATTAAAATTAGCCTTAATGATTTATTTTTTTTTAATAGTTTACAGGAAATTTATGGGTAAAATAAGATGTTAAACTTTATTCCTGTGACAAGTTTTTAAAATCTGGGTGCATGCTGACAATGGAAGAAGAAAAAGTATGGACCACATTCATCAAGGGTATGAAAATTGTGATTTAATTTTGGTTATTAAAATAAATAGTGTAATTATTACAAAAAATTTCATTTGGTTTTATTTATTGACAACCATATAAATATCTGTTATTTTAATTTGTTGAATCAGTTATTGGGTACTAATTTAAAATTTTGTTTCATTTTAACTGAAGGCTCAGTTAAATTAAATTTTCAAAATCAAATTTGTTACCTTCAACTTAATCAATCAACTGAAGCTCAGTAAGGGGTATTTCACCTGAAACTCAGTTGAAAATTTAGTAGCTTGTAACTGAGAAATTTTTTCGGTGTAGATTCGCACAAATTTTGTGGATAACTTTATTTACATATTCTATTTAAAAAATTTAGAATTTAGTTCCTTTATAGGCCTAAAACCCGCGGGTGACTGGCCTGTTTTAAGCCGCAAGGATCAATTTTCGCGGCGATATTATTTTTTAAAAAAAGTGCGTGGGGAGGAGAAAAAACGACACTTTCTGAATAAATGCGAAATTAACTCTTAAACACATTTTAAGTTTTGAGTTATTTCTGGCATTGAACTTAAATTTTAAACTTTGATGTCTCCACAGACTTATAGTAGAATTTCATGAAACATTTTAACCCTCTAACTCTACAACTTACGGGTCGTTTATGTCCCTTTTTAAAAAGGGGCCAACAAGTCCCTTTAATTGAAGAGTTAGAGGGTTAAAATGTTACACAAAAATATTTGTCATGAAATTCTACTAAAAGTCTCTGAAGACACCAAAGTTGCAAATATAAGTTCAATGCCAGAAATAATTCAAAAATTAAAATGTGTTTAATTTTCGCTCAAATGTCCCACAAATCTGGATATTAGGAGAAACCATGTGAATCTTCCATTTAAGGTATAGGATGGTGAACGAGGAACATTTCTGTGGAACATTTTAACCCTCTAACTCTTCAACTTACGGGTCTATTTTGTCCCTTTTTAAAACAAGGCCAAAAAGACCGTTTAATTGAAGAGGTAGTTCCACAAAAATGTTTTACATCAGTTCACTGAACACATCCTATACCTAATTCACATGGTATGTGCACTAGACATATGTAATAAATTTATGACCCAGAATCAGTTTTTGGCCTTTCTGTAATGGAATGGATGAAATATTAAAAAAAATTCTTATTTTTCTTTTAATCTACGCTAAATTTCCTATTATATGATGAAGAGTATACGTATTAACAGATCTCCAACATTAAATCAGAGACTTTCAAAGTTTAGTTTTGACACAAATTTTGATATTTAAAAGTTTGTATAAAGAAAATATTTGCCTTTTCATTGTGTAAACAGGAGCTATTAAACTTAATCACCAGAAGCTTCCAGTTTAAGAGTTATAGATGGGTAAATCCATGAATCTTTTTTAGGGAAATTTTGAGGACATAAATGTCTGCCTGGCCGGTTTACACCGCCGAAACCTAATTTTTGCACAAATATTATTATTTACTCTCAACCTAACCTATCCGGAAATGTGCGGGGAGCTGAAAAAATAACACTTTTGCACGTATGGGTGCTCTATTATTCATAATATTTTTCTTAGGTACTAATATTTTAGTTGTTGTATAAAATTTGTAGTATAGTACTTAAGAGTCTTATAAAAAGTTACTTAAATAAGATTTACTCACAAATTAAAGTAGGTTAAGGAACTTATAAAAACAACAGTACCAAAAATATAAAAAAATCTAAGGAAGAAAAGGTAAAAGTTAAAATGCAACAACTTTTACTGAACTTATGTCAAGATATTTTAAAACAAGGTAAATTTTCTGCAAGTTCTTAAAACAAAGTACTTGAAATAATAAATGAAATAAAAGAAAAGTATAAAATTTAAAATATTTTTCTAAAATATAAAAAAGAACATCTTAATTTCCAAACAATTAATGGATTAAAAATTTTATAAAACTATATGATTGAAGAGAGTGTCAAATTGGATTTATTTGGTTTGGAAAATTTTGTAATATTTAATATTTTCTCAGCAATGTTGTAGAGTTCTTAAGTGGATTTAAGAGTTATTGATTCATTTATATCAAGAGCCTTTCAAAGTATTCCAAACTAACCAATCTTAAATTTCCTCTCTAACAAACCGAAAATTTAATTAGAAATATTGTCTCATGTTCCCTTAGTTATTTACTTTCAAACCTTATTTTCTTCATACACGTAAACCATTTAACACAAACTGCTCCATAAAAATCCCATTAAAAATAGTAAATTTAAAACAGAAATTCATTTATCTTTTAGTTGGTATACCAAAATAAGAAGATGAAGAAAAACATGCAACATCCTAGGATGTTTCATGGCTCATTAGTTAAACCAAGCAATATATATTTGTTGTTTTTTTTCTCCTCCAGACACATTTGTTTGTTCCTTATACCATCATGGTACAAATGTGATCAAATGGGACACTTTTAAGAGTTACATGCCCTTAAGTTTACCTACATATATTTTTTTATAGCTTTCTGTGTGCCATTAATAAAATTGTGGTAATTAATGGCAAATTAAAATCAAATCAACCATGTTGGCACCAAATGTGCCAACACTTGAAATTACTACAAAATGAATGGAATCGAAAGGATCTCAACTTTCGTTGGCACATGAAATATTTGTCATTTTCTTTTCTAAGTGTTTTCGGTACTTTGTATATTGGAAGGTAAAAATAAGTATTACAGGAGTGAGGAAATTTGTGTAAAAGAATAATATATATTTAATGAATAATAAGAAAATTTAATGAAAATTAAAAGTTTACAGTTTGGTAGTGTTCAAGCAAACTTTATTGAGGAAACTTATCGTAGCATTTGTTTCAGTAGCAGTTGCTGTGGTACGAGTATTTAAAATTACTTGGTGAAACAAGAATATATCACTGAAATCAAATTCGATTAAATTTCAAATACAAATTATTCTAGCCCTTTTAATAACAAGAAGACAAAAATATCGCCCGATTTGCTCTATCTCACCTACAAAGAACATATCTCCGCTGTCACCCACTGATTTCTCTGAAATTTGGATGTGATAGGGGAGATAAAATTAATGAAAAACAAATTTTTTTAGCGGCTCAATATCATGTGTAGGTTGTAAAGAAAGGAAAGAAGTTAAACCCATAAGTGCTTATGCATACTAATTTAAAAACCTTATAACACATTTATAAAATAAAATTTGTATGAAAACTTAGTTTTATAAGCGATTTATAAATTTTAAAATCGATTATGCATATGATCCATAGACTATAGCTTAGATCCAAAGCTGCCATTCACCTCTATATATAAAAGAATAACGTGACTTACTGACTCAACATCGCCCAACCCAAAAAGCAGGACATAGGAAGTTAAAATTTGGTATGAAGTTGGGAGGGGAAAAGTTTCCCCCTTGACGGCCTACCCAAACCCGTTTAGCTATAAACCTTGGAGTATGGGCTACCTACCGACAATGTACTTTGTGCAAATTCCGATAAAAAGGTGGTAAAAATAGGGGTTAAATAGGGGAAAGTGCCCCTTTTAATAGTCTGTCCAAACAACTAGAGCTAGGAAGTTGAAATTTGGCATGAAGGTTCCTTCTCTGTCCTAGATATACGATAAGACGGCATTTTTGGAAATTCATACAGGAAAGGGGAAAAACCTCCCGGAACCGCTGGAACTAGGAAATTTAAATTTGATATGCAGGTTTCTCCTCCGGTGTAGACATCCGCTGAGAAAGAATTTTTGGAAATACCTACCGAGCGGAAAAGTCTCCCTCTCGACGGTCTGCTCAAACCCCTCGAGTACGTGGTAATTCAGCGAAAAGGTACCTTTTAAAGGCCTGCCCAAACCTTTCTGGCTAGAAACTTTAAATTTAAAGAACGAGTGTAATTGGAATACTAAAAGTTGGCAACGAAATGGAATGGAATGGTAAACAACGAGTGGAATTAAAATACTAAAGTTGGGAAACGAAAAGAAACGGAGCGATTATAAAGAAATATAATGGAACGAGGAGTGATTGATATTCAAAACACATGACAAGGGGAACGAATTGATGAAACCAGAAACGAGTGGAATTGGAACACTAAAATTAGGAAACGGGATGGTATAGAACGGATTGGAATTTATTAAAAGAGAAAAAACCTTAAAAAAAGAATGTAATTTTCAACAATTATCACACCACGGCTAAAATCTCATTCAAATATTTATTTTGTTTTGAGTTTAAAATTAGTTGTTTTTACAAAATGTATTGACAACAGACATACATATAAATAGTACCCAAAGGGTACTTTTATGTAATTGTTGCTTTCAAAAAGGAGTTGATTTATAGCTGGTTTTACCAAATCAGACAGTTCATATACGAAAGTACAAAATTCTCGTCCCGTTGATTTTTTGTACCTTATGTAATGTCTCGGTTTGAGTAAGAAAGTTATCATTTTCTTATTGCGGACAACTGAAGAGTAGAGTGATGTCTACGAAACAATTGTATTGTCTATCATGAAAATGATCAACCCCTATTTGAAACAACAAATAAAAATCTAATATGACAATATCATATTAGAATTTGGACTTGAGGTGGAAGAATATTCTAACTAAATATATGAATGTAATTTTCTTCTAAACATATTTCGATATTCCGATACTCCGAACTTCGTAACGTTTCGACAACTATTAAGCGTTCAATTTTTATTTACGAAAAAGCACGTTCGGCTGAGCTCAACGAATTTTGTGGCATTTTTTCTTTTGAAAAAAAATTTCGGCTAAACCCAAAGATAATGTTGGTTTAATCAGCGTTAATTAATTGGCGTGATATCAAAAATGACCCCTGACCCGACTTAATGTCACTTTTTGGCCGAATTGTTCGTTCGGACACTACATACAGGGTTAGGCGATTGAAGTGTTACCTATTGAAACGACCATATTTTTTTTGTGTTAAATTATTTTTTGTTGATTCAAATTACAAAATGTGTGAAAATAATAAAAATTTCAGAATCCATTAACTTTAGATCGATGTGGCCACCGAAGCAAAAAAAAGTTAGACTCGAAAGAGCAAAGGAGTCGGTATGCTTGCCCGAACGAGGCGAATTTCCAAACATTGTGTTCTCTGATGAAAAAAATTTTCCTATTGAGCAGTTCATAAACTCTCAAAATGATCGTGTTTACTTAACTGAACGCAATCACGAAATTCTACGCCTACGAACGGCCACCCAAAGTAATTTTCCATCTTAAGTAATAGTATGGGCAGCTATAACCGCCGATGGACACTGTCTAATCGTTTTCATCGAGCCTGGTGTCAAAGTCAATGCGACTTATTATCGGGAAAATGTTTTGGAAGCTGCTTTAGAGTAGTGGGCACGCAAACATTTCGGTCATAGACCATGGACGTTCCAACAAGTCTCGGCACCGTCTCATAAAGCTTTGTGTGAACCAAGAATGGCTAAAAAACCATGTTCCACACTTCATTTCATCTACAAAATGGCTTTCGAATTCGCCAGATGCAAATCCGATAGACTATTATATCTGGGCCATTTTGGAGAGCAAGGTGAGCACTAAAAAATATGCCAGCAAGGATGCGCTAAAGAAAGTCATTGTACGGGAATGGGCCAAAATACCGCGAGATCATATTCGTGCAGCATGCAACTCATTTTTTTAACCGTTTGAAGGCCATTGTCAGGGCAAAAGGTGGCCACATCGAGCTAAAGTGAATGGATTCTGAAATTTTGATTATTTCCTCACATTTTTTAATTTGAATCAATAAAAAATAATTTTTTAACTGCACAATTTTCTTGAGCTTCAACGACCATATTCTTTTTGTGTGAAATTATTTTTAAATTCTTGTCGTTTATTTAACCTTCTTTTCTATTTTTAACTGCAAAATTTTCGTGAGCTTAGGGTTTGTTTTTTATATATAAAAAGTTTTTTATTTTCAATATTTCGCTATTCCAATGTGTAGCATCTTAAGTTTAATTGTTATTTCCTGAAGATGCTATACATTGGAGTAGCGAAATATTGAAAATAAAAAACTTTTTATATATAAAAAACAAACCTTAAGCTCGTGGTCAGAGACCCCAAGTAACTGACTACGGCTTGACTGTCAGGGAAAAAGTTGACATTTTTTGTGAACAGAACGTTACACCCAAGCCAAGTGGAAACTTCTCCTACAGACAGAGCTTACTGGAATAGACCCCAAGGTCTACCTGGCCATTAAGCCACGATCCGTATAGAAGTTAACGCCACATCTCCAGCATCCACCATGGAATCTGTGGTCGGTATATGGACAAAGAGACATTCATGACTAATTACCGGAGTCTTATGATCTACATTCAGTGGGAAGTCCAGGAAACCCAGTATCACACTGTGGCGGAACTCATTGCTAACCCATTGTGATGTCGATCGTAGCTCTATGGCCGCTACCTGCTTCCCCAGTTTGGATATACTGGGAGTAAGATGCAATATAAAATCCAATGAATCTGATAGTGTAGAGCGGAGTGGTCCAGTGATGCTCATAGAAGCCATTCTCTATATCCTCCGCAAATACTTGCAATAGGTTATCTTATACAACGCCGGTCACCAAACAATGACTCCCTAAAAAAGTATGACTCCCTACAAAAGTATGACTCCCTACAAAAGTATGACTCCCTACAAAATGACTCCCATTGCCGTGTATATCCATCGAATGATCTTGGCACTTGGCTTTCAGCACTTCCTGAGGGCTCTTCTACAGGAGTGTAGAGCAATGTCGTCTTTTTCGTTCTTTCCTGAACGTTATACTTGACAAGCAACTGCCTATCCAGAAAAACGCCAATATACTTGGCGCTGTCAGAAAGATAAATTTCCACATCATCCATAGCTCTGGAATTTAGAAATGCAGAGCAAGAAGGGGATCCTTATGTTCATTATGCAAAAGCACAAGCTTCGTTTTATTGGAATTGAGCCCAAGCCACTTGCTGAGACTGCCAACTCCCTCAGAGCCGCTTGCGTAATGTCCTATAAAGTATACAGAAATTACCCTCTCACCATTATCGTCATGTCAGTGGTGTAGCCGACCATATTCCTACAACCTTCTGCCAACACCAGCGGCACAGGATTCGCTATCAGATACTATAGAAGTGGACAGATTACACCCCCTGCTCACAAATAATTTTTATATAATCAGATATGATTTTTATATAATCATTTATGATTTTATACAATTATAACTTGTCGCGGATTGTGAAACATATATTTTTATATTATTATATCAAAAGATATTTAATTATATTAACCAGATCCACCATTTTCTGGATCAAATCATGTATGGGTTAATATAATTATATAAAAAATATATTATTTGATCCGAAAAATGGTGGATCTGGTTCATATAATTTTATATAATTAAATATCTTTTGATAAAATCATATAAAAATATATGTTTCACAATACTCGACAAGTTATAATTGTATAAAATCATAAATGATTGTATAAAAATCATATATGAATATATAAAAATCATTTTTACTAGGGTAATGTAATAATCGTTGGCTCCAGTCCAAGATTCAACAACTTAGGGTCAATGGTTCACAGTAGATAAGAGTTAATTAACTTTTCCAGTGTCTTCAACAGAAATGATGATTGGCTGATAGGAACCGTATGTGATATCGTCCCAGATTTGGGAATGAAAAACCACCCTCCACCTAATTGATATATTTGTGACATAAATACAGCCAGTAAAAACTTCATCAAGAAAAGAACGACTTGGTCAGAGATGTGTTGCAATTTCGCCGGAATAATTTTCGCCGGATGATTATTCCCGAGTGGTTCATAGCAATGCAGCAATTAGTTCATATTTTATGGGTAATTTCAGCCCTTTTTATAATCTTCTCTGTAGAGCAGGGTATATTGAGTTTATTGTGATGTTTTTAACTACAAAAATAATGGATACCGAAAATGATAGTATACCGAATGAACCAAAAACATGGTTAAAACTCGGGCCATGTTTTGACCTAATCGCCATGAAAAAGTTATATCTGAACTTAAATGTATTGAGCTTAAATTCTATCACCATATCAAAGCGATTTTAAGCGATTTCTAGCACCGGCCCTACATAATTTTATTCAGGAATCAGATAGTGCTCGTACTGGCCAAAATCCAATTTGCAACTTTGCCTTAGCTCTTCCCGAGATTTTTACAGCGTTTTCAAAGCCAAAAAGTTAAAAAAAAATTACGAAAATTGTCTCAATCTTTAGTAGTTTTTTATATTTTGGGGAATAAAATTGTTCAATGAATCTATTGAATGGAGAAAGTAGAACTCGAGTATCCCCCATAAGTTTTTTTGTACAAATTCTAATTAAGTTTTCTTTAAATTTTGATGCTTCTGGTTAATGATTCTCTTAAAAGATTTCCAAACATCGACATTTGTCTTTTAAAATGTTTGTTAATGCAAAATCCATTGGAATATATTGTTAAATTTAACTAAATTCTTTTTAAAACTTAACAATTCCTATTGTAAGATATTGAAAAAAGAATTTTTTATTAAAGATTTTTGTTAATACAATTTTGTAGTTGTTTAAGTGCAAAATGGTTTCAAGTTCTGAGTTGTTGCAATTGCATTTGTGTGATGTTAGTAAATGATGTTGATACGTAAAGGATATCATGATGTGATAGTAGGGCGGCATTTATTTTTAGCAGTTTTTAGATTTTAAAACAAAAACTTACCACATTTCTATATTTAATTTCTTAATGTACGCTCATTTGATTCAGCAACTGTACATCGTTAAAAGCTGCCTTTTCTTCATTTACTTGGTACAATAAAGTAGAGTATAAAACTTTATAATATATGATTTAGCTGGAAAAAATAGAAATAAAATAAAAATAAAATTAAAATAAAAAAATAGGAAAGGAATAAAAATATTCTATTTTATATTTCTCACAATGTCTGTACTCAAGTTTTGTTATTTTCTTTTTGGTTTATAACAAATTTAATAAATTTTTTTAGCAAAAAGAAATAAACTTGTGATATCTTTTTACATCTCTTTTGTAGCAAAAACTATCACATTTTATTTTTAAATAACGTTTTACAGGTGTTGTTGATATGGTGTTTAAGTATTCTCTATATAAGTTTTTTTTTTTGTAAGTAAAGTGCTGTGTCTATGTCTGATATTAAGTCCTGGGTTAAATAAATTTTTGATACATTTGCTGGCATTGTAACCTATTATAATTCACCATAATGTTTTCAACATTGTAAATGAAAGAAATTTACTATTTGACCATGTGTCTGAGGACTTTTTTATGGTAGAATTTTATACGCTGCCAAATGTCTACATGAATTTGTCTTAATGCCAAGTTTTTTTTATGTATAAGCTTAAAATGTTAAAATAACCACTAAAGCTTAAAGGATTTAAATATTAAATGGATATTAAAGCTGTTTTTAAAATTAAATTAAATATCTAAATTAAAAAAGTAATTAATGCTTAATAAAAAATGTTTTCTAAATATATTAATATAGAACAGCTGAAAAGCTTAACAGGGACATATTTAAATAAAACAATTTCAAGGACTTATCGTGGTTATTTATAATTATATAATCAACATCGTAGATTTAAATGAAAAAAATTTTAATTTTTTTTTTTAATTAAAAGCTCACAGGCTTATTCATAAATTTTTATAAACAAATTAAAAGCTCAATTTCTTAATCCTCAAGTTTTAGAAGACATTAAAAAGTTCGAAGCTTAATCTTAGATTTTTATAAAAAAAAATTAAAAGCTCAAATGCTTTCGTATTAGTGCTGGTAAATTCGGTTACTTTTGAATACTCGAACTACTCGATATTTTCAATTTGGATACTCGATACTAATCGATACTTTTAACGGTTTTATAATTTTTTTAAAATTTTTAATAAAATTCTTTGAAAATGTTTATGTTGATTCAATATTTAAATTAAAAAACATATTTTTAAACTTTTTTACCAACTACGTTTTCATAGTTTCTTATCATACAGTTTTAAGTATTTTACTTTTCATTTTTTCTTTTAGCAGAGTTTTAGTTTTGTGATAAATATTTTAGCAGAGTCCCATTTTTATTGTAAATATTTTAGCGGAGTCACATTTTATATGTTTTTTCCGTCCAAAATGCAACTCTGAACATATCGAGTAGTAGTTTTAAGTATCGAGTACCCAAAAAAAAAAAAAAAAAGACAAATACTCGTTACTCAGTACCCACTACTCATATATTTACCAGCACTATTCTGTATAACAATTTAAAGCTCAATAGCTTAATAGTGGATTTTTGTATAATCGTAGATTTTTATAAAAAAAAATAAGCTCATTTGCTTAGTCGCAGATTTTTATATGTAATTACGAAAGTTCAAAAGCTTAGCACAAATTTTTATAACAAATTAAAAAGTTCAAAAGCTTAGTAAAAAATCAGTACAAAGTATTGATTTTTGTTAAAGAGAAATTCGGATATATCGTCCACGTGGGTGCTAATTCCGTATATGGACTGATTCCAGCTAACATCAATTAAAATATCTTAATATATGCGACCTTTATATGGGCACTAGGTCTCAGCATTGACCGATTTTAACCAAAAAACGAGTAAAAAGGTTAAAGTCGGGCATGCCGACTATACAATACCCTACACCAGTCTGGTGTATTGTTTGGATCCGAAATTCGAATGGGTTAAAATGGGGCTTGTGTCAAAATTTTCTATAATGTGAGTCAGCGCACCAAATTTCATTAAAATATCTTAATATTTGCGACCTGCAGTTTGTAACCAAGCCAATTTTGGGGGGACCCTTATATGGGCACTAGTTCTAAACATGGACCGATGTTCACCAAAATCAATAGGCTTCGTCCTTGGGCCAACATAGGTCTATGTACCAAATTTCATCTAAATATCATAATATTTGCCACCTGCAGCGTATAAACAATATAATTTTGTAGGACCCTTATATGGGCACTAGGTCTAAACATGGACCGATGTTCACCAAAATCAATAGGCTGCGTTACTGGGCCAATATAGGTCTGTGTATCAAATTTCATCAAAATATCTTAATATTTGCGACCTGCAGCGTATAAACATTATAATTTTGGTAGGACCCTTATATGGGCACTAGGTCTAAACATGGACCGATGTTTACCAAAATCAATAGGCTGCGTTATTGGCCCAATGTAGGTCTGTGTACCAAATTTCATCAAAATATCTTAATATTTACGACCTGCAGCGTATAAACAGTATAATTTTGGTAGGACCCTTATATGGGCACTAGGTCTAAACATGGACCGATGTTCACCAAAATCAATAGGCTGCGTTATTGGGCCAATATAGGTCTGTGTACCAAATTTCGTCAAAATATCTTAATATTTACGACCTGCAGCATATAAACAGTATAATTTTGGTAGGACCCTTATATGGGCACTAGGTCTAAACATGGACCGATGTTCAAAAAAATCAAACTTGTTCGTCCTTGGGCCAACGTAGGTCTGTGTACCAAATTTCATCAAAATATCTTAATAGGTGCGACCTGTAGAGTGCGCACAAGATTGCATGGACAGACAGACAGACGGACGGACGGACGGACGGACAGACGGACATCGTTAAATCGAAATAAAAAAAAATTCTGAACCGATCGGTATACTATAAGGTGGGTCTACGACCAATATTTTTTGGTGTTACAAACATCAGCACAAACTTATAATACCCTGACCACATAGTGGTGTAGGGTATAATGACCACATAGTGGTGTAGGGTATAAAAAACCCTTGGGCCGATATAAGTCGGTGTAATATATTTCAACAATATATCTTAATATTTGCGCTCTGTAGCTGAAGCACAGGAATACATGGACAGACAAGCAGACAGATAGACGGACAGACAGACAGACAGACAGACAGATAGACGGATGTATAGGCGGACATCGTTAACTGGATTTAAGAATTTATTGTGAGTCAATCGGTTACCAAAAGGTGTGTCTAGGTCCAATATTTTTTACTATACTCAAAAAAAAATTTAGTAAAGTCAGCAAAAAATGTTGCTGTGTCAGCAAATTTTTAGTCAGGAGCGTGCTTGCAAAAAAGTTGGTAATTTTAGCAAAGGAGTTTGCTGAAAATCAGCGAGCTGATTTTTACCAAAAACAAAAGTAATTTCAGCAAAAGTTTTGCTAAAACTCAGTCGATTGCAAATTGAAAAAATTCTTCCTAAAATCACCAAACTGTTTGTTGAATATTAGTAGACTTAAAAAAACTCAAATAATTTGTAGAGAAATTTTACTTTAGTTAATTTATTTGCAGAAAATTTAAATGTACTGTCCACTAGACCGTACCACAAAAAAAAAGTTCGAAGTACACCGTCAATTCTAAATTATTTTTGCAAGGAGGTTTCGAATTTTTTTTTTTGCCGAACGTAGGGGTCGCCATTTTACAGTATGATACATCGATGTTTTTTCTCTCGAGGAGACCAGTGTTTTGCTCTAAGCGCCATTGACCTCAAGTATCCCGTTCTAGTAGTTACCTACCAGATCTCAATTACTACAATCATAGAAATAAATCTGTAAAAATAGCAGAAACAGTTACTAAAAATTAGTTAAAAATGATGCTGCAGAAAAGAATGCTAAAATTAGCAGATTTTTTTACTAAATGCTAGTAAAATGAGAATAGCAAAATTAAAACTTTTAAATTTACAGAATTTTAGTAATATTTAGGCTAACTTCTAGTTAATTGAAAATAGCAAATTTTACTGTAAATTCTGCAGAAAATTCGGCTAAATATTTGTAGATTAAAAATAGCAAAAATAAACTGTTAAATCTACAAAATTTTTGCTATTTTCAAGCTAAATTTAGTTGAATTCAAATAGCAGTCTATTCTGCTAAAATCAGCAGAAATATTTGCAAAAAAATTGTAAACTGCTGTTTCCAAAAGGATTGATTTTTATATGCATTTAAAAAAGAAATCCAAAAAAAAAACTTCGAAAATTTTAAATTTTTTGGTGATTTTTTAGGCTACTAATTATTTAGCAAAATTTTTTGCTGATTTTAGCAGGTTAATTTGCTATTCTCCATTTACAAAAATTTAGCTCAAATATGACGAAAATTCTGTATATTTAACAGTTTTATTTTTGCTGTTCCTATGTTACTAATATATAGCAAAAATAATCTGCTAATTTAGCAGTTTTTTCTGCAGCATCATTTTTAACTAATTTTTAGTAGTTTAAACTAAATTTTTTACGGACTTTTTTCTATTAGTGTACCACCCTAATGTACCACCTTAATGTCAGAAAATTAAAGCTAGCAAAAAATCATTAAACTTTTGCTAAGGAAGTTTTTCGATAATTCCAGCAGAAATTTTTTTATTTTTTTTTTTTTTTTGTTGCCGAATGTAAGTTTAAGTTAAAGTTTTTTTCATTGGATTTTTTTTACAGCAAAACATCGATCTCCTTGAGGCAAAAACATCAATATAGCACACTTTAAGATCCGACTGTAAATGCCGAAGCTATAACGAAAATGGCGACCCTTACGTTCGGCAAAAAAAAAGCAATTTTTTTTTAATTGCCTTGCAAAAATACTTTATACTCTAAGGTGTACCGCGCACTTTGTTTTTTTTTTCTTGCCGCGAACTTTGTTTTCTTGTGTAAGGTGGTACGGTCTAGTGGACATTGTTTTGGAAAATTTTAGAAACTGTTAAAAGCTCTGATTTTATATTTTTATAAAAATTTGTTGAAAAGCTCTGGACGCGGAAATTTATAGAATTTAGTTTAAAGGCTGTAATCGTGAATTTTGTTATGAAACAATTTAAATGCATTTACTGTGAATTTTTATAAAAAAATCAAAATCTCTTATTACGAATTTTAGCAAACTCAGTTTAAATCGTGGATCTTGTTATGAAATAATTTAGAAATCTATTGAAAACCTCTGATTGTATATTCTTATAAAGAAAAATGAGTTGAAAAGCTCTGATCGCGGATTTTTATAGAAATTGGTTTAAAGACTGTAATCGTGAATTTTGTCATAAAACAATTTAGAAGCTCTTACTCATAAACCACAGTTGAAAATCTCTTATTGTCGAATTTTAGCAAACTTAGTTTAAAACGTGAATATTGTTATGAAAAATTTAAAACTCCGTTGAAAAGCTCTGGAGGCGGATTTTTAAAGGAATCAGTTTAAAGGCTATAATTGTGAAATTTGTTACGAAACTATTTAAAAGCTCTTACCGTGAATTTTTATAATAAACAATTCAAAATCCCTTATTTTCGATTTTTAGTAAAATCAATTTAAATCGTGTATATTGTTATGAAAAAATTTAAAACTCCTTGGAAAAGCTCTAATTGTATATTTTCATAGTTTAGTTACAGTTTAAAGGCTATAATCGTAAATATTGTCATGAAACAATTAAAAAGCTTTTACGGGTAGTTTTCATAAAAAAAAATCAAAATATGTTATTGTGGGCTATAATTGTGAACTTTGCCATGAAACAATTTAAAGACTCGTACCGAGAATTTTTATAAAAAAAATTTAAAATCTCTGATAGTGAATTTGTAGCAAAATCAGTTAAGATCGTGGATATTATAATGAACAAATTAAGAAGCTCTAATCCAGTTAAAAGATAAAATCCAAAGAACTGGTTGCAGAACACCTTATACTGCATTAGAATAGGTTCTAATTTATGTTCTACAACCGTTTCGTTTTATATGGAGTTTGACCTAAAAGCAATATTTTCTTTTCCTCCAAACTAGAACAAGTTTTTTTAGAACCGGTTATATAACTGGTTATGGAACTGGTTCTGAGACAGTGATACCATACGTTTTGACTTTAAGGTATCAGTTCTAGAGCCGGTTCCGTGGAACCGGTGGTAAAAGCACCTTTTCTGGCATAGATGCAGAGGTAACCGGTTCCAATAAATTTCGCTGAGAAATAGTAAATATCTTAATACTTTAAATTGAAGCTTCGTTGAATAGAAAAAAAAACTTACAAGTTTTTGTTTTTTGCTCGTATTGTCTTCTATTATACAAAAATATTATCGTCTAGTTATTAGTTTGCGCCATAGACATTTAAGGGTAAATCGAGTTAGAAATTTATTAAATATAATTGATAAATTTTTCCTGAATATTGTAAAGAAAAAGTAAGAAAAACTGGATATGGAGCAAACTTATATAGTTGTAAAACCTTAATAGCTTTCGATATTTTGTACATTAAGGTATGAAAGAAAAAGCTAGCAAAACTGGATATGGAGCAAAATCATATAGTTGTAAAATCTTAATAACTTTTGAGATTTTGTACATAAAGTTATGAAAGAAAAAGTTTTTGAGAAAAATTAATGTGAACATTTTTTAATGTTTTTCTTTGAAAAATATTTAAAAACTAACAAAAACCAAGAACTAGATTTTTATTTTTTCTCTAAAGATTGGAATTTGAGCTTAATTGTAGACTTTTAAATAGCTTCTTTAAATATATCTTTAAAGTGTAAAGCTTAATCGCAGATTTTATTCTAAACTGAAAATCTATTTATAAAACAAATTTAAGCTTAATCGTCCATAAACCAATTTTAAGTTTTGAAGATCATTGAAGCTTTATAGGAATTTTTCTTTCATATATGAAGATACAGTTAAATTTTACCACTATTATGAACCCATTATAAACTTTCGTTTAAATTCTTTGGTCTCATTTTAAAATCATTAATATATCCTATAACATATTCCACATCATGTACAGTAATATATATGACCTTTGCCTTCTTTAGTATGGCATTTAAGTTTAACAAATTGTAAAATATGTTACCTTTCACATAACCAAAAAAACATGTAAAGGCTTAAATCCCTTTGTCTGCTATTTGCCCCATGAATTACCATAAATAACCAAAAATTACTATGCTACAAATGCATTCAAATGTGTGCATATTATAGAAAAATATATGGGTTCACTATATGTATATGGCGCAACTGAAAGGATATTAAATCTAAAAATATATTTACCAATAAAAAAAAATGTAGTTTATGCAATATTCATATATTATATGCATTAAGGTTTGTAAATTTAAATGGCAGTTAAGAAATAAATATTAATTTTGTATAGAAATGTTTCAACAAAACAAGGTTGAAGGAAACTTTTCTTTATTAAAGTTTAAAAAATATTATGCTAGAAAATATAAAGGATAATATTTGCAAGAAATTTTTTAAAAGCTTTTTGATAAAATAATATAAATTTAAATGAAAGCATTACTCAACAAATTCAAAATATATGTGTGTTATAAAGCCGATATAATGATAGCCTATTCACACCAGAGTAGTTTTATTTGTTATTTATTGTTCCTATTCACACCAGAGTAGTTTTATTTGTTATTCATTGTTTCTTAAAGTTTGTAAACTTCACGTAGTAAAAAAATTTAAAATAAAATTAAATCTCTTTATTCATATCTTTCTTTATAGCGTTACTAATGCCCTTAAAACTTGTTCCCTTAAATTAACATTTTATTAAATTGTTCGAACTTATTTAAAAAAAACTGAATTGTTACCATAAAAAAATATTCTTTTATAATTTCAACAATTTTTATTCACCTTGTTTTTGGAAAATTCGATTTATTGCATCATGATATTGTGTTTTTAACATCATTCCTCTTATCCTTCGCATACATTTTTTTCCGTAGCGAGGGAGATATTAATGTTTTATTGGTTACCAAGTTATTTTTTTGTTGTTGATTCATATTGTTGGCAACATCACATATGTATCCCGGCAACAATGCGTGGTGTACTATGTGTGGTTCAGTTATAAGTTGGTCAAAAGTAACAACAACATTCTTTGGGGACACATAAAATGTATGTAGATGTTTTTATTTTGTAATTTAAATTACAACTTTGTTACAAGTTTTATAATTTGCACTGACAGACAGTGGGAAATAATTTATGAATCTATAGGAAAAAATCTCAATTTGAAAATTTTGAAGATGACAAAGCAAATTGTGGTAAGAACAAACAATTCTAAAGGTACATCTACACGAGAGAGAAAACTTCTAGAGATAGAGCAAAAAACACCTCTAATTAGTTTTATTGTGAATGATTGAAGCTATTTAGAGGTGTTTTTTGCTCTATCTCTAGCAGTTTTCTCTCTCGTGTAGACGTGCCTTAATATTGGATTTTTATATAAACTTAAAGCGTAATTATGGCTTTTTGTAATGTCCGAAAAGAAAGCTTAATAGTGAGATTCTATAAATTCGAAACGAAAGCTTAATCGTGTAATTCCTTGGAAGTTTAATTTTAAAACTCTAAATCACTACATTATCAAGAATTTTTGTAACGTCTACTTAAATGAAAGCTTAATAGTGGATTTCTATAAACTCTAAATTAAAGTTTAAAGCGCATTTTTGTAAAGTCAAAATGAAAGTTTTACCGTGGATGCCTTTAAAATCGACATAAAAACTCTCTAAAAAAATATGAATAAAACCACGGATATCTGAAAAATCTATATAAAACACAATTGTGGATTTCTATACTCTAAATAAAAGCTTAATCTTAATCTACATAAAAGCTTTAAAAAATACATATTTTAGATAAGATAAGATAAGATCTCTAAATGTGAAATTTTACCAAATTTAAATCGTGGATATTGTTATGGAAAAATTTAAAAACCGCTTGAAACGCTGTAAATAATCTCATATCTTCATAAAAACATATTGAAAAGCTCTGTAGGCGGATTTTTAGAGAAATCAGTTTAAATCGTGAATTTGTTTTTATGAAAAATTTTTTATTGCGTATTGTTTTTAGCAAAATCTATTTAAATCTTGGATATTGTAATTAAAAAATTTTTAAATCATTTAAAAAGATCTAATCGCATATTTTTATAGAATGAGTTGAAAAGCTCTGATCACAGATTTTTATAGAAATCTGTTTAAAGGCTATAATCGTGAATTTTATTATGAAACAATTTAGAAGCTCTTATTGTAAATTTTTCATAGAAAATCAATATCTCTTATTGTGAATTTTTATTAAAATCCATTTAAGTCGTGGATAGCATAATGGTGGATTAAAAAAAAAATCAGAATAAATAATGCTGGATTTCAAAAAATCAAAAATAAAAGCTCAATTGTGATTTTATAAAAATTAATATAAATAAAAGCTCAAATGTGAATTTATACAGAATCTATATCAAAGCTTAATCTCGGATTCCTAAAAATTCTAAACAAAATCTTAATTCCGGATTTAAAAAAAAATTAAATAAAAGCTTAATCCATAAATTCTAGAAATAGAACTAAAAGCTTAATCGCAGGGTTTTAAAAAATTCTAAATAAAAGCTTAATTGTGGATTAAAAAAGAAAATCAAAATTAAAGCTAAACTGCTAAATAAAGAAAAACATCTATGTAAATAAAACTCCATTGTGGATTTTTTAAAATTCCAATGGAAAGCAAAATCAAGGATTTCTGAAATAAAATCTGATTAAAAGGGTCAAGCTTTTCTTTAGAAATCTATGGTGGTTTATAAAAAATCGAAATAAAAGCTTTATTCTTGGATTTATAAAAAATTTAAATGAAAGCTTTATCGTGGATAAATAAATAATCGCAATAAAAGATTTATAGTGGATTTTTAAAAAATGTAAATAGAAGCTTTATTTATGAAAAAACCAAATAAAAGCTTTTTCGTGGATTTAGAAAATTTTTAAACAAAATCTTAATTTATAAAAAATCCAAATAAAGGATTTATAGTGGATTTATAAAAAAAAATGTAAATAGAAGATTTATTTATGAAAAAACCAAATAAAAGCTTTGTCGTGGATTTATAAAAATTTTAAACAAAAGCTTTATTTATAAAAAATCCAAATAAAGGATTTATAGTGGATTTATACAAAATTAAAGTGAATGTTTATAAAAGAAATCTAAACAAACACCTAATTGTGGATTTACAAAAAATCAAGTTAAGCTTTAAAAATAGATATGAATAAGATATTAAAAGAACATTATATAAAATTTTGAATTGTAATAAAAAAAACTATGAATGAGCTTTAAAATTATGCCATAATGTATCTATAAATCCACTTATAAAACACAATTGTGGATTTCTATACTATAAATAAAAGCTTAATCTTAATCTACATAAAAACTTTAAAAAATACATATTTTAGATAAGATAAGATCTCTAAATGTGAAATTTTACCAAATTTAAATCGTGGATATTGTTATGGAAAAATTTAAAAACCGCTTGAAACGCTGTAAATAATCGCATATCTTCATAAAAACATATTGAAAAGCTCTGTAGGCGGATTTTTAGAGAAATCAGTTTAAATCGTGAATTTGTTTTTATGAAAAATTTTTTATTGCGTATTTTTTTAGCAAAATCTATTTAAATCTTGGATATTGTCATTAAAAAATTTTGAAATCCTTTAAAAAGATCTAATCGCATATTTTTATAGAATGAGTTGAAAAGCTCTGATCACAGATTTTTATAGAAATCTGTTTAAAGGCTATAATCGCGAATTTTATTATGAAACAATTTAGAAGCTCTTATTGTAAATTTTTCATAAAAAATCAATATCTCTTATTGTGAATTTTTATTAAAATCCATTTAAGTCGTGGATAGCATAATGGTGGATTAAAAAAAAATTAGAATAAATAATGCTGGATTTCAAAAAATCAAAAATAAAAGCTCAATTGTGGTTTTATAAAAATTCATATAAATAACAGCTCAAATGTGAATTTATATAGAATCTATATAAAAGCTCATTCTCAGATTCCCAAAAATTCTGAATACCTTAAGTATGGATTTAAAAAAAAAATTAAATAAAAGCTTAATCCATAAATTTTAGAAATAGAACTAAAAGCTTAATTGTGGGTTTTTTAAAAATTCTAAATAAAAGCTTAATTGTGGATTAAAAAAGAAAATCAAAATTAAAGCTAAACTGCTAAATAAAGAAAAACATCTATGTAAATAAAACTCCATTGTGGATTTTTTAAAATTCCAATGGAAAGCTAAATCAAGGATTTCTGAAAAAAAATCTGATTAAAAGGGTCAAGATTTTCCTTAGAAATCTATGGTGGTTTATAAAAAATCAAAATAAAAGCTTTTTTCTTGAATTTGTAAAAAATTTAAATGAAAGCTTTATCGTGGATTTATAGTGGATTTTTAAAAAATGTAAATAGAAGCTTCATTTATGAAAAAACCAAATAAAAGCTTTTTCGTGGATTTAAAAAATTTTTAAACAAAATCTTAATTTATAAAAAATCCAAATAAAGGATTTATAGTGGATTTATAACAAAAATGTAAATAGAAGATTTATTTATGAAAAACCAAATAAAAGCTTTGTCGTGGATTTATAAAATTTTTAAACAAAAGCTTAATTTATAAAAAATCCAAATAAAGAATTTATGGTGGACTTATACAAAATTAAAGTGAATGTTTATAAAAGAAATCTAAACAAAAACCTAATTGTGGATTTACAAAAAATCAAGTTAAGCTCTAAAAATAGATATGAATAAGATATTAAAAGAACATTATATAAAATTTTGAATTGTAATAAAAAAAACTATGAATGAGCTTTAAAATTATGCCATAATGTATCTATAAATCCACTTAATTATCATTTATGGTCTTATTTTAAAACATAATTTACAACACTTTACAGTAGAGTTTGCTAAAAACCGAAAAATTTGGAAACCTCGGTTTCGGTTTTTCAAAATTATAAAAACCGCGGTTTCGGTTGTTTTTCGGTTTTCTTGTGATATTAGTAGAATTGTTTTAAAATAATTAAATATAACAATATTCTAACTAAATATATCATAATAAAATATGCATAAAAATTAAATAGTTTAATACGTCCAAGATATCTTTTCAAATTCGATTGAATTTCTCACTCGAATATTTAAAGGCAATAACGCCATTTCGAAATCTTTCCGGAAGAAGAAATAAACGCGGAAACCCCTTATAAATTAAAGTTTTTTTCTTTTTTCGGAAACTAAAGTTGTATTTTAAAGAGCTTAAATTTAAAACTTAGCAATTTGTTTAAAACAATATGAAGTTAAAATTTTATAAATTTCGCGGAATACGAAATAAGGCTTTTTGAAAAATACGCGGTGAAAATCTGAACTGAATATGTGAAACTCAATATTTCTTAAACCACTTGATTTTTTGATGCAATTTTTTTCTAAAATTATAAGCCTCAGTTTATGTTACCCGTAATAACAAAAACAAAAAATTCTTTAAAGCAATTTTTAATGAAGAAAATGTTCACTACAATTAAATACAAAATTTTGTAAAATAGGAGCTGAGACTTTTCGAAATTTAAAATTTAATATTATGCAATTTAATTAATTATTTTAATTAGTTAAAGTATTTCTTAAAAACCGACTTATTTTTGTCGGTTTTCGGTTTCGGTTTTGAGGCTTGGAGAACCGCGGTTTCGGTTTCGATGAAAACCGAACAGCAAACTCTACTTTACAGCACCTTTGATGGTTGAATTTAAAACTTTATTTATAGATATGTTATGGCATAATTTTAAAGCTCATTCATAGTTTTTTTTTATTGCAATTCAGAATTTAATATAATGTACTTTTAATATCTTATTTATATCAATTTTTAGAGCTTAATGTCATTCATAGTCACTTTATTGGTCCTTTTGGAAAGCACGTATACTACAAATTATGCCGGTAAAATTAACTGCAATCGCAGTTAAAATGTATACTGTAATTGTATTTAAAATTAACTGATATATCAGTTATTTTAACTACAATTGCAGTTAAGTGTTAAGACATCGCGGAAGTTATAAATAAAGGTGCTTTTTTAAACATCCTAAAAACACATGTGTTGTCTCCCATACCCAGTGTCGAATAGTTTAATTTGAAAGCTTATTTATAGTAAAGTGTTGTTTTTTCAAACGCGTCGTATAGACTAAATACAATTAATATTGTCATTAAATGTATTTTTATTAATTCTAATTTAGTAGGTTTGAGGTTAAGAAGAAGAATAAACATTTTCCTTAAAAGTTATAGACACATTAAATTTGCCAATCAGACTAGATCTAGTTTCTGCCTTTTTATGGACAGGCTTCATCAGTGATTTTCCATTAAATTGTATTATTGTTTATATTTTTATTGTCAGATTGTCTCTATATGAATAATTTCAGAAGTGATCAAACAGACATATACAAACATTCTACTTCAGATTTTCTCTGTTTATCTTCTTATTTCCTCCGTGTCACCTTTTCACAAATATTGCCACATTGACGTATGGTTTGTACGTACAAGTGCAGGCAATTTGTGTATATTGGAGACGGACAGCCAACAGGGCATTTTTATTTTTTATAGTAAAGTGTTGTTTTTTCAAACGCGTCGTATAGACTAAATACAATTAATATTGTCATTAAATGTATTTTTATTTATAGTTTTTTGTTAGCACTATTAAATATATCATGCATAGTTCATTATTGAGACAAATTTAAATATTCATTCCCCGTTTTCTTAGAAACAACATTTAAGAGCTAAATTCCGATTTCGTTAATAGCTCGATTTAAGAGACTATTTGTGGTTTTAGAACAATTTAAAATTGTACTTCTTGTCTCTTTTATAACTCAATTAAGAGCTCACTGCCAGTTTATTTTAAAAACCAATTTAAAAGCTCCTAATTATTTCCTTTTATAAACTAATTTTAAAATTTAAAGTTCTTTCATTATATTCTTTTAACACTATTAACAGTTTATTCATTATTTATTTTTAGTCCAACTTAAAAGCTCAGTAAGAATGAGCATTTAAATTAAATTTAAATTCTTTTACAATTTATAATTTAATGCATATTTCTGCTGTTTACTCTTCTGCCCCCCACTGTACAAAAAAGTGACCAAGTTAATAAAAATACCAGTAAATTTCAATGCCTCAACATTTTGTGAGGGCTTAATTTTTCTGTTACATGTAGCCAGGATAAAAAGCAATGCACCCCAGCGCGTGTATATCTTTTCACAATATATATTGGCTTTTTTTTATAACGACAAAAGCAATAAATTTTAACATGATATTGGGAAAACTTAATAGTTTAATATGTAAAAAACAACCAATGAAGTACAAAAAAAAAAAAATTAAATAAAACTTATGGACACTATTCGAAAACAATTTAATTAAAATACGAAAACAATTAACTAACATTTTTGTGAGTGGGTGGAAGGGGGTATGCTAAATAAACAATTGGTAGAAACGGTTTAGTAGAGGTTTTTTTTAGCATTACAAACAATAAGCAATAAGATTGAAAAAAATTATCTAAAAAGATCAAACTATGATCCTCTTACATTTTTATTTCTTAAGATTCAGGGAGCTAAATGTTAGTCTTTTCTTATACTAACCAAATTATAATATAATTTGAATAGTCAATTGATGAAAATGACTATTACATCCGAAAATTCTAACTTTGGCCCTCCTCCAACTTTGGCCAAAATTTGTTGTTTACTGATATTTTCCATTATATAAAATTAGGTTTGTTTTTTTCGAATTTTATGTCTATATAATGACTTGTAAAAAAACGTATACCCGTACTTACCTGACTTTTCTTTAATTTTTTGTAAACAAATCAAATTTAAAGATTTGGGGTCGCCTTTGCACAAAAGCTATTTTGGTACAAGGACTTCGCCGGAACTCGAAATGGAGCAATTATTTTGTGTGCCATGGTTGTTGCTTTAGTTGTTTTTACATTTTATAAAATAAAAAATACTAAAATTTCAAATATTTTTATGACAAATATTTTTGTTTACATTTGAAAGAGGAAAGCCAAGAATTTTTAAGACTTGGTAGCATTTTTATAACTACTTAATTTTTAAGAAGCTAAATTTATACCTACTTAAATGTTTTATAAATGCTTAAATTTGTATCGAATATTTATACAAAATTCGAAAAAAACAAACCTATTATAAAATTTGTCAATTGAATTACTTGAAAGGTATAAACAACAAGTTCCCTTGGAACTGGATTTTTACCATATTCCTTGGCAAAATTCTAAAAAGTAACCCATCAGTGAAGTGGTCCTAAATTTTGTCAACTTTCGAATTATATTCCCCTAGAAATATTAATTTGTATAAAATACCAAAATTTTCATAAAAATTAGAAAAAGGTAGTTTTTTCCATATAATTCCTTTTTCTAATTTCAAGGCGAATGCGTCAAGCCTTACCAATATGCGATCATCATCCTAATTTTTTTCTCAAGACGTTTTTATACAAAGGAAGATTTCTAGGGGGAGCAACGGTCGAAATTCGAATGTTGTGAAAATAAGGACCATTTTAGTGAACACATACGGCCAGTTTTATAATCAGAAGAAACATAACAACGACTTTTGTCTTAAGGATTTCTTAATTAAAAAACTTTCAACTAAAATTTCGTATTTAAGAAATATTTATGAAGAAAATCGATCATGGTTTTGACCATAAAACTGGCCCATAGTATTTTAAATTTTAGGTTTACATCTAAAGGAAGAGTGATGCCAACTTTTTTGAAGCAAAACGTTCAGAGAGGCCCTTAAAAATCGCTAGATGATAAATTTCATAAAAATATGTACTTTTTCAACTAAATAAAGCGGCGGATTAGTTAAATAGCGCTAAGAAGCTATATTGTGGGAAATTAAAACTTATTTTCACATTTTTATTGTTTAAGAATCTTTGATTGTTTTTAATATAAATTTAAAACAAAAATTACATTTAAGAACAATCTTAAAAAAAAAAATTACTGGGTGTTTTTGTAAAAAGAATCAGACGAATTCGTTAACAAATTTGTATGAAAAACATTAATTTGCAAACGTCTTTTTATCAAAATTTTTGCACAAATTTGAGGCTAAAAAAGTTTAAAGAAAAATATTTTTAAGTTTGTATTTTACACATAAATGTTTCAACGAATTCGTCTGATTCTTTTTATAAAAACAGGCACTTATTCTTTGTAATTTACTTTTGAAAATTGTATCATCTTTCTTTAATTTGAAAATAATTTAAAAAGAAAGTGATATTAATTTATGATCTATAGTCAAACTAGAAAACATCCATTTACCAAAATAAGAGATCAACTACACATTCCCCTCATTAATCTTAGATCAGTTTTGATGGAAATTTGAAATATATGAATGAAAAATTAGTATATTTTTGCTTAAAACGATTAAATTATTTAAAATTTTATCAACATAAACGTTTTACCAAAAAGACGCTAAAAGTGCTACATAAAAAACCGAAAAACAAAAAGCGATAAGTTAGCATCGTTGTAAAGGAGTCACGCAGGCCATTGAAGGGGAGGATTTTCTTTTTACCACGTTCCTGAACAAAATTAAATAAAAAAATACATTATCACTAATATCCCAGGGATCAACAATTTCATATATCAGATTTTTATCAAAGGGGTTTTGGCAGACCATTAATGGGAAGACTTTTGACCGCCCATTTTTTCCACGTTGCTGGCGAAATTCCAGAAAAAATACATTATCACTAAATTAGTTAATACTCTAGGGATCACACATTTTAAATGTCAGATTTTTGCCCAAATCAGTTTGGGCATAGTGTTAATGGGGAAGAATTTTCCCCTTTTGAACTCCCAATTTTACCACGTTGCTGGCGAAATTCCACATCAGTGAATTAGCATAAACTACAAGGAATACATATTTCAAATTTAAGGTTTCTAGCCAAAGAGGTTTAGGCAGGCCGTTGAGGGGTGGGCTCTCCCCTTCTAAAACCATATTTTGACCCCATTCCTGGCAAAAATGCCGAAAAGCACCTTATTAGTATATTTGCCCTTAATACATGGAATACATATTTAAAATTTATTTTTCTAGCTACAGCGGTTTGGGCAGGCCGTCAAGGGGGAGGATTTACCCATTTGCCGCTTCAAGTGAATCTTAAGAAAAATAAGTATAGAGGCCAAAAGTTGGCATTTTAAGGCGGCATCGAAGCTAAAATACCATTTAAATTTGTAAAATTAAACGGTTTTGGTAGTTAATTGACAAAAAAAGACCAAGTTAAAATAATGTATACTGTAAAACTATGCAAATTCGGTTTAATATTTTGATTATTTTTTCAAAATATTTCCAGATTTGCTTAACCTTTTGACGACCACAGGCAATTATGCTTGCCAATGGGGTTTTCGCACTTATAATTGCCCAGACAAAAGATAGAGTAAATATGTCCAAAAGTGATTTGTAAAGGAGGGTTGAGGCAACAAAAGTGTAGTTGGCGGTAAATCCCTACCTGGTTCCACTTTCCCCATTGCAAGCCCTCGAAGTTGGTTAACTAGAATTCTTTATTTGAGGGGTAAAAAGCACAAACAAACAGATCACGAAAATAAAATAATAATAAAAATCGCTTCGTCCGGAACGGCGGGGTCGTCAAATGGCAAATATTTTTGGCAAGTGAAATGAGGGGTAAGGGGGTTCATTGGAGCCAAGTTTTCTTGGCATAACTATTGTATTATTAGGTCAGAGATGATAAAAATCGTAAAAACTTCAAAATCGCTTCGGCAGAAAATCTATGGTCCACAAAGGGTTAATGGATTTGCATGGTTTTTCCCCTAGTGTTATTCATTTAAGTGTTTTGTTTGATTTGTATGCTTAGCAAATCTGAATGTTATAAGGACAATTCTAAATAAAATCAATTTCTCACATGTGGGGGGTCTTTAAACCTCCCATGAACATTTCTCGACATGATCTTGAGCATAATCATGTCAGGTAAAGGTAATTTTATGTAAATTTCAAATCTATAAAATAATAAAAAATATTTTTATAAAAGATATTTTTCCCTTGGTTAGAATTTAACGCGGAAAGGCTATTTGGTGGATATTTTTTGACTTTAGATTCGTATTTAGAAGGCCAAAAAACATATATACTTTAAAAAAGTTTTGGTATAAGTCTTTGCAAAAACTTGCAGGCAGACATGTTATTATGTACAATAGACCGTACCAAAAGGAAGTTTTTCGATAAATCCAGTAGAATTTTTTTATATTTTTTTTGATTGCCGAACGTAGGGGTCGCCTTTTTAATTTTTTTTCATTGGATTTTTTCTTTATTACAACACATTGGTCTCGTCGGGGCAAACAAATCGATATATCACAATTTATAATCCGACTTTTTAAATGCCGAAGCTATAACAAAAAATTAAAAAAGGCGAACACAATGTTCGGCAAAAAAAAATTTTTTTTGGAATTGCCTTGCAAAAATGTTTTATATTTTAAGGTGTACCGCGCCCGCGCACCTTTTTTTGTGCCTGTAAGGTTCTACGGTCTTATGTACAACTGTACTAAATTTTAACTTCTTAGTCAAAGCAGAGAAAATTTTAATAAATAAATTTTGCAAAACAGCAGTCCATAAAAGTTACTGATAACAGCTCGTTAATTAAATGCAAGTAAATACAGATTTTGTTTATTAATTATGATGACTTTAAACGAAATTATTAATAAACAATAAAAAAATCGGTGTTGAACTTTTTTTTGGCAGTTTAGTGGTTTTGAATTTTAACTAACGAGCTGTGTTTGTGTGTATATTTATCAATGTTATTTTTAATATTTTATAGATTAATGCTAGAACGAGAGTTTTCAACGTAATCCAGCTTTTTGCTATCAAAATTTGCAAGAGATAATAACGCTAGGCAAACCACACGCGAACAGCTAATCACACATGGTCTGAAATCGTAAATTCACGCAAACAAAAATATGGTTTGGATGACTATATTCTGAGAGCTTCATAATATTTTTTAGGTTTATGATTGCGGCAATTATATCAACTAATAATTGTGACTATCACACTCTCACCTTTTTTGTCATAATATGATGCTTAACTTATCACATTATGATTCCAATATTATTCGAATACTATTATCATATTATAGTCCCACATATCCTCTTATGATTCCTATAGGATTCTACCAGCGTTTGTAGAAGCTGTACTAAAAATATATAAATGTCCTTTTATTGAAAATAGTTTATCTATTCAATGACTAATTTATATATTTCAATAAATTAATCACTAAATTAAATTTAGTAATCACTTATAAATATGTAAATAAAAATGCGTAAAGGTACTTTAAAAGAGATTTATATATATATATATTTTTTTTTTTTTTTTTTTTTTTTTTTTTGGCAATTTATGATTTCAGACCACGTGTGCTATACTCTTTTAGTTAATTACATGAAATGCAATTTTAATCAAAGAGAAACATGGTTCTTTTTGGAGAGAGAGATAGAACTGGTTTTCTTTATAAGTTAATTCACTAAAACTGCCTTTATTGCTTCTACATTGGATCAGTCTTTGTTAACAGTAGATACGTAAAAGATGTTCTAGAAATTTTATTTAAAATTAAAAAATAATAAAATTTTAAAAATAAAAAAAGTTTTTTTTTTCGTTAAGTGAAATTAATAACGTGTGTAATAATGAAGGCGCGTGTGGTTTCCTTAATTATAGTGGTGTTCTTTAGTATTGTGTTTACACAAAGCAATGCTGCTCGCATATTGAGTGTATTCCCATCACCCTCCAAATCGCATGTATTAATACACTGTGCTGTAGCAGATGTTTTAGCTGATGCAGGCCACAATGTTACTGTCATTGGTAGCGTACCGAATATGTATAAAAAAGCTAAATATCAATATATACATATCGAAGCAGCTATGTTTTCTAGTGCCTTTGCCAATGAAATGATTAATAAACCAACACCGATTTACAAAAAATTCAATCGCATTATTGGTCACGTTTATAATATGGCCAATGAAACTTTAAATCATCCGAAAATGACAAATTTCTTAAAAACCCATCATGCTGGAGATTTTGATTTGGTTATTTTGGGTTATTTTTTCAATGAGTTTATGCTGGGCTTTGGTGCTCATTTTCAATGTCCCATTATTTTATCATGGATGATTCAACCTATATTTCCTATAAATACAATGCTTGGCAATCCTATCGAGGTGTCATATGTACCCGCTTTGTATACTGGTTTTAAGCAGTCTATGGATTTTTCGACAAGAGTTAAAAATTATTTGGCAACTGTATTTGAGCAACAAGTTTTAGGAAATATAATGAGTTGGAAATTGGAAAGATTTTATCGGTAAGTTATTTGCTATATACATAGATATAAATTTATGATACTTAGGCCCTGTACGAGATGGCGAAATAAATTCTAAACTAAATACAAATTGACAAAAGGATTTAAAATTTCTTTGAACAATTTTTGAAAACTTTTTTAAATTTCACATAAATTTGAATTTAGTTTCGATTTTATTTAGCCATTTCGCACTCACCCTTAAGTATGATTTGCTATGCACTCAGAATCACTTTTTGAGTCGATTAACCGATATCTGTCCGTCCGTCTGTACATGTATTCCGCGTGAGACACCTCCAAAACATGGTTTTTTGATGCATCTACGGCTTCTTCTGCTGACGATAATCGTTGTCCATTTATATTCGTTGTATAGTTTATATTTGATGTACGGCAACAAGAAAAAGCCATTACTACCAAGTCAGTGCTCTACGTGTTTTTTTTAAAGGGGCTAAAAAGGTCCCTTTAATTAAAGAGTTAGAGGGTTAAAATGTTCCACAAAAATGTTCCTCGTAGTGTTTTACATAAGTTCGCTGAACATATCCTATACCTAAAATGGAAGATTCACATGATTTCCTATGCCGATTCACAATAAACATTTGAAAAAGGGGGAAAATTTTAACCCTCAGAAAAATAAAATTCCGATGTGATCTTTCAAAACGCCGACACAATGAATGTACATGGCTGGTAAATTCGCAACTACTTTACAAGTTACTGAGGAATTTGTAAGTGTCAGTATTCTGCTGGCAACTTGTAAGTCGAGCGATCCGCTTTGATCTGAGAGGGCGACCAATCTCTGATGGACTAATAGAGTGAATTGTGTGGCTACCAGCCATATCTGCCCCGCTCTTAATTTCGGGTGCACTAGGGCACTTCTATCGCTATCCAGTAGGGATATTTCGGATATGATGGCGGTAATAACGGGGTACTGTCTTATCTGGAGGCAGGCACAAATGTTGAGGGTCGATTTACAAGACTTCTGTAGGAGTTCTATGCACGGGGAGGAGGAGAAGAGCATCAAACGCTTTTTCTCCTCTTGTCTGGCGTACGCTGCCTGGGATCGGCCGTTGGTTCAAGTGGCAGCTCACGGCCTGGTGACCAAAGGTTTAAAAGGCTTAATTCTTTCATTCACTTTTTAAAAATTAATGAAATTTGGGTTAAATTTCATTCCTTAATAGCATTCTTATGGAATTAATTCGATAGCTTAATTCCCTATAGCTTTAAATTATATGAATTCCTTCTATTTTGATTGAATTCTAACTGAATGAAACCCAATTTACTTGAATTCATTTAATAAAAAGGTGAATGAAAAATGACTTGTTTTCATTCACTTAATCAAATGAAAAATTTAAATTTGCATGTAATTGCTGAAATATTAGCATAATACAATGAAAAACGTTTAAAATTCATTTAACAGAAATAAATAGTATCGTATGCTTTGTTACAGCTTGTATGCTTTGGTTTTGATTATATGTCAAACTACACTGCACTAAGTGAATGGTAATAAAATTTCTTCATTCAATTAGTAAAATGGTGAATGAACATGCGATTTGAATGATTCAAGTTAGGAATTCATTCAATTCATATTAAAGCTTTGGGAATGAAGCTTATGAATGAATTCTTTACGAATGGTTTAAGGGAATGGTACATGAACATTTTTAAAATCTGAATTTAATTTTTCGTGAATTAAGCTTAAATTGAATTAAGTTTTTCGAAGCTCTGCTGGTGACCATTAATTATATAATAATTATAATTAGAACGAAAAAGTTACTCCGGCAGACTTTCATGACCTAAATTATCACTAGGGTTCTGACATCTCCCACCTCTTAAGCTTCGTACGCCGCTTCAATTGGTTCAGTATTGGAGTCTGATTGGCAGTGGCCCATCTGACTCGTGGCATCACAATGGCCCTCAGAGTTTAAGTAAGCTAGTTAATATGATGTTGCCACTACGACCTAACCTTCATCATAATATTACAAAAAAAAAATATTAATCTAAATATAAATGTGGCTTTAGATCGGTACTTGGATCTTGAAAAACGTCCAGGCCGTCTTAATGAGCCAGTTACTGAAGAAAATATGCAAAAAGCGAATCGAAATGTTTTCGACGATCGAGAAGTTGAAATGGGTCAAATTGCTGACATCACAAAGATATCGACAAGATATCGACAAATATGATCATATATTACTTATATGAAGCTTTTGGTATGGAAATAGCTATGGAAAATCTTAACTCGTTGTATTAGATTGTATTTTGTTCTCCAACTTGAAAAAAGTAGCTGTAGGGAAAAATATTTTATACATAAGCAAAGGTAAGTAAAATTAAAATGGGCTTCAAATGCAAAAAACTTGTTTTTTTATTATTAGAGTAAAGATACAAACTTCCGGCTGCATATTTTTATATGGATTTTTTGACACTTAAATACGCGCTGTGGATTCCGCTGCGTTGTGAAAAACAAATTAAATGACTGCGGCTGCGGTGACTCTTGTTTTTATGCATACATTCCCATTTTCTTTACATTCATGTAGTATACGTGTGGAGAGCATCAGGGGTGAGAAATGAGATTTTTGTTTCGGTATAGAACAATTTTTAATTTCTTTAGATTTTTTCATTTTAACTTCGATAAAGATCATTAAATTAAAATGATAGGCTTATTGAGTTCAAAACTAAACAAGGATTTTTCAAAATAAAAGTTCAATCGTTTAAACTATTCCATCTCTGAACATCACCAAATAATGGAATTATTTTTTGAAAATATGGCAACATTGAAGAGAGTGTGAGAATGAAAATATGCGTGTATGAGCAGTGGTGTCAGATGTGACGATTTTACATCATTTTGACGATTTTTTTAGTCAAAATTTTACAAATGACGATTAACGATTTGTGAATAAAAACTCCACACGTTTTGACGATTTAGGAAAAGTTCTTACTTTTGAACGAATTTTAAGCAAAATTATAAAGAAAAAGCGTTTTAAAGTCTTAAAAAAAAGAAAACATACATGTTTATTAAAATGCTTTTAAAATAAAAATAGAAATTTCTGAAATACCTTTGGAAAAATTTGAAATGCAATTAGAATTTTATTAAATACATTTGGAAAATTTTGGAATACAACCCAGTGTAGAAAATCATTACCAGATATGTGGTTATGTAACTACATACTTGGTAATGGTAACTAGTTACTTTTGTTATTACATTTCTTATTACCTTTATATGGCGATGTCGCGAAAAATAATGAGTTGTCGTTACACACCAGCATACGAAAAATTAAAAAATATATCGTTACCTATGTGCTTACCAGTACTGACAAAAATAATGAGTCTAAAAATAGATTTTATAAAAATAAATTATATAAAAAAAAATATTTTTTATTGTATTTTTTTTTTAAATAAAATTTGCTGGTGGGGAATCGAACCTGGGTCTACAAATTGCCAGTCAACAGCTCCACCATCTGAGCTATATCGACATGTAATATTTAATAGATAAAAACACAATTGACCTGCTGCACACAAGTAAGCTTACTCGCCAACATACAAAAAATCAAAAAATATGTGGTTACCCAGTCAGAAATCGCCAGTGGTACAAAAAATCAAGCAATGGCATACCACTGGGTAACCATGGTATTAAAAATAAATGACTGGCAAAACACTCATTTGGGACGCTTTGCCAGCGTTTGCGAAAAGCGTTTTACCAGTATTTTTTTTACAAAAATTTCGGTGGTTTATAAAAAAAACCACTGGCAAAGAATTGGCTTAGAGTGATATGCCAAGGTTTGCAACCAGTGGTTATCCAGTGCTACCTAGCCAATGCTACCAGGCGTACAAAAATCAATTCACTGGAAAACCAATGATTTTATAAAAATGCTGACGCTTCGTTAAAAAATGTTTGTAGTCGGAAGGTTCCGAGTTCAAATCCGGTTGCAAGCAAAAACTTTTTTTGGGATTTTTTTTAATTTAAAATTTTTTTTGTTTTATAAAATAAATTTTTTTGTTTGTGGGAAAGCTCCTTCAAGACCAACTTTTTTTTTGCCATCCAAACACTGGCATACTAGTTACTAAAAATTGTTTGCCAGTACTAGCATTTTGGCACAGCCAGTAGTTGTCCAGCTATTATCACTCATTTATGTGTTTAGCCATTAAATATTATATGTCTCGTTAGCTCAGTGGGTAGAGCAATCGTCTGCCAATCTGACGGCCTGGGTTCAAATCACGGCAGGGTCAAAAAAATACATATGAACTTTTTTTTAATTTTATTTTGGAAAATATATTTCCAGACCACCTATTTATTGGTTTTGCCAGCGTTTTGCCAACGTTTAAAAATTTTGTTCCTCCAGTGCTTTTCCGGCGCTTTTTGAACAGCCGGTCCTTTTGTCTAATGATGTTATCATTTTGGGAATGGGAAAGCACTTTTTGCCAATACTTGTACCACCTGTTAAAGTGCTTTGCCACCGCTTTCCCGTTTGTATTTTTCTGACTGGGTACATATATCCATACCAGAGTTTAAAAATTATTGAGTCTAAAAATAGATTTCAAAAAAATCTAAGAAATTATTTTCTATTTGAAATAATGATAAAAATAAGTAATTATCAGTAACTCATTATTATATGTTTTAAAATAATACAGAAGGTAAGTGGGTGTCATTACTGGTAGTCCAAAAAATAATGATATGTCATTACCGTTTCTACACTGGGAAATAGAGTATTTTTAAATACATTTGGAAATTTCTGAAATACAATTTTTGGATAATTTGAAACATTTTAGACAATTTTAAAATATATTTGGACAATTTTCAAATATATTTGGACAATTTTAAATATTTTTGACAATTTTAAAACATTTTTGAAATATATTTGAAATTTTTTTAAATAAAACTGAAAATGGTGTAGTGTTTTTATGATATTTAACTGATGACGATTTCTTGACGATTTTTCATAAAATTGTTGACGATTTTGACGATTTATTTTTACATTTTTGACGATTTTTGATCAAAAAGGTCTAACACCACTGTGTATGAGAGAAAACGCAGAGAAATTAAATTAAGTTTTAATTGATAGAGAATCCGCAGTGCGGTTTTAATCTCCATATAAAAAAAAGCAAGGTTGGTTACCGTTATCGTTATAATACCATTATCGCTAAAATACCGTTTCAAATTGAATACCGTTACCGTTATCGATACCTCTAAAAAAATTTATAAATACCGTTATCGTTACCGATACCGTTATTTTTATGGGTAGTTACCGGTATTTTACCAGTATTTATTACTTAAAATTAAAAATATGCCATGTTTTTACTTGTTTTTATGTTTTTAACATAATTTTTAATACCGGTACGTACCGGTATTGCTGTTTCGATAACGGTATACCGTTACCGAAACAGTCTTAAATACCGTTACCTTTACCGTTACCTAAACAAACGAAATCTGATACCGTTACCGTTACCCTTACCGTTATTCGTTTCGGTAACCAACCTTGAAAAAAAGAAAAAGAAGAAGCCTCAAGATTGTATCTCTATTTCTAATTGTCTTTCACAGAGATACAACCTTTTTGCTATTTGTAGTGGTGATGTTCACTACATTTGTAATATCAAAAAGTAAGCTTAACTTTTAAGGAAGGTATCCCAATTAGTTCTCTCCGATCTTAATGAGATTCGGATATTTGATAGAGGAGAAAGAAAAATAATGTACACTAGACCGTACCACAAAAAAAAGTTCGCCGCACATCGTCGAATCTTAATTATTTTTGCAAGGAGGTTTCGACTTTTTTTTGCTGAACGTAGGGGTCGCCTTTTTAAATTTTAAATATAACTTTGGCATTTACAGTCGGATCTTAAAGTATGATACATCGATATTTTTGTCTCGAGGGATCAATGTTTTGCTCTAAGGGCCATTAACTTCAAGTATCCTGTTCTAGTATTTACCCACCAGATCTCAGTTCCTACCACCCAAATGTACACCCTAATGTCAGAAAATTAAAGCTAGCAAAAAATCATTAAACTTTTGCTCACAAAGTTTTTCGATAATTCCAGCAAAAAAAATTTTTTTTGTTGCCGAACGTAGGTGTCGCCTTTTTAAATTTTCTTTCATTGGATTTTTTCTTTATAGCAAAATATTGGTCTCCTGGAGGCAAAAAAAAATAAAAATATTACACTTTAAGATCCGTCCGTATTTGCCCAAGATATAACGAAAAGTTAAAAAGGCGACGCCTACACTCAAAAAAGTTTGACAGTTACTACTTGAGAGTTGTTTACGTAGTAATCAGTATTTGTTATTTTTAAGAGTAATTACAGTTGTTTTTCTATAGAAAAAATGCAAAACAACTGTTATGATGGTTATTTAAGATAACAACTAACGAAAAGTACTGTAATTTCGTAACAGTTGTTTAAACCAGTTATTTTTAATATCATAATAAACAACTACCAAAACCGTAATTTTACAGCAAACAGTTGTTTTTGTTTCTTTTTCTTTTCGTTGAATTTCTTTGAATTTTAAAAATTCTTGTTTAGTTTATATTTGTTATTATTAATATGTTTATTCCTAGTTTGCAAATAATACTCAGAAACTTGTATTGCATCTCCAATGCATTAAAGCATAATACCTGGAGAAACGTTTAGAATTTTTAATTCAAATTTTAAATAGGCTTAAATAATTACTCATATTTTTCTAATCGAAAGAAGAAATTTTTTTTTTATTAAAATATCCTTTTTTTTTTTGAATTGTAGATTTTTAGTTGATCTGATATAATACGAAAAGAATTAACTGTAAAAAAACAGTAGTTTTATAACCATTTTGTCAGTTGTTTTTAAATTTTTGTAGTAAAAATTTGGCAGTTAATTTTATGACATTGGTAGTTATTTTTAATGTATTTGTTAGTTATTTTTCAACAGTTAAAAATAAAAGTTTTATTTATTTTAAAGGTAAATACCTTTTTTTGCCTGTAAGATGGTACGGTCTAGTGTACATTGTTTGTTTATTCTCTATCACATATCCAAATTTTATTAAAATCGGAGAGAACCCATGCGGACACCTTCCTGGTTAGAGAATTTATTAAAATTAGATAATGAACGTATATACACTAAGAAGCAAAACTGTAACAGGGTTCATCACACTGTTCAGGTATTTTGCTCTAAATTTTTTACTACAAAAGCAAACCAAATAATTTTTCCTAGCTTTATTTATTTATTAAACTGTCCTAATTACAACAGTTAAAGAATTTTAATTAACGAATAATATTTAGTATGATTTAAAAGAAAAAATTTCAGCATGATAAATATAGCCAGTCTCCAAAAAAGCTTTCTACCTGAACACTAAACAACAGTATGAATGTCTTGCAAAACATTCTCTTATGAATATATATTTGTTCCTTTTACTCCTGCAAGGAGCATAGGGCATTCTCTTAAACAACCCCATGATATTTTGTTTGTTTTTTTTTTTTTTTGTAATGATCTAAATTTTGATATCCTGTAAATAAGTATAAATAAGCTAAATTATCTATTTTTGTTATTTTTAATATTAAAAATTGTCAAATCTGGCATCTGGAATGTTTCGTAAAACATTAATTGCAGCCCTTGACTGAACACTAGGGAAATATTATTTCCTAACCAATTTTTAACCAAATAAATGCAATATTTGACCAAACTACATACAAAAACAGCAACAGTTTTATGATTTTTTTTAGTAAATATTAAAAATGCTTAAGAAAGTAACCAGGTACAGAAGTGTTACATTTGTAATTAAAATACATTAAATGTTGTTATTGATTTATAAATAGGAAAGTTTACGAATAATAAATAAATAAAGCTAGGAAAAATGATCTAGCTTGCTTCATTAGTTAAAAATTTAAAGCAAAATAACTCAACAATGTGAACGCTATAACACTATTACTCGTAGCTCACTAGTTCGTCGTTAAGGGGGTATCTACTCCAGGAAAAATTTTGTTTTCGAATTTTTCTAATATTTTATTTGGATAGAGCATACTCTTAAGTACAGAGCTTTAAAGAATTGTTTCCTTTTTGGAAGGAATTCCCAAAAATTTAATTCAATTCTTTAATTCAAGGAATGAATTCATCAATAAGACATAAGCAGGAATTAATTCCTGTGAATGAATTCAAAGAATTCAAATTTATAGAATGAATTCCCTGACCAAAGCGTAAAGAATTAAAATTAAATAATTCATTCACTAAAGAATTCATTCAACACTATTTAATTCAATTTGAAGTCAAGTAATTCATTCAATTCTAGTTAATTCAACTTTTGGCTAAGGAATTCATTCAACTGTGCACTTAATTCAACTTTTGATCAAAGAATTCATTCAATTCTAGTTAATTCAACTTTTGGTCAAGGAATTCATTCAATTCTAGTTAATTCAATTCCCTAGGAATTGAAAACTTAATTCAGGGAATTAAACGAAAAAAATTTAATTCCTTAGGGAATAAAACGAAATAAATTTAATTCCTTGACTAAAAGTTGAATTAACTAGAATTGAATGAATTCCTTGACTAAAAGTTGAATTAACTAGAATTTAATGAATTCCTTGACCAAAAGTTGAATTAACTAGAATTGAATGAATTCCTTGACCAAAAGTTGAACTAACTAGAATTGAATGAATTCCTTGACCAAAAGTTGAATTAACTCGAATTGAATGAATTCCTTGACCAAAAGTTGAATTAACTAGAATTGAATGAATTCCTTTACCAAAAGTTGAATTAACTAGAATTGAATGAATTACTTGTTGAATGAATTCATAAAATTTTGTGAAGGCATTAGAAAAGAATGAATGAATTCCTTTAATATAAATCCAATGAAAAAAAAGGAATTCATTCAATTCCTTAAGTTTGGTAAGGGAATTCATTCCCAAAATATAAATTCAGTTCAAAAAAAGGGAATTAGGGAATTAATTCTTCGAAGCTCTGCCTAAGTATATGCCCAGAAAATATCAATAAAAAATTCGAAGAAATAAAATTTTCACATGTTTTTTTGTAAATATATTTTAGTCACAAAGTAATATTCTATGCATGAAATTTGTACACAAAATTTTTCGGGAGCGTATTTTATCATTGTCTTTATTATAATTCTTATTTCGCATAATAGAGCAGAACAAAAAGAAAAAAAACACATCCAAAGATGCTAGAATTGCACGCAGTCTTTAAAGAAAAGCCAATGAGGATTCCTCGATGGTGGGCGAAGGCATGTTATATGAGGCAGGTAATGATGGGTTTTTATAAGCAATAAAACTAATCAATATATATAAAAAATAAAAAACAAAAAAAAAACAAATTAAAAAATGTACGAAATGAAAGATTTTGACCGAAATGAAATGTCTAATAAATTATCTACCATTCTTCCCAAATTTGGAGCACATGTAGAAATCTGCAAGATATAAATTTTATTCATACACTGTTTTTTGAAATTTTGCTGTTTTCTTAGCGCAAAATTAATTTTAAACTTTAAACGCGTTTTCCCACAACCCTGAGTTCAAAAACGGCTGCCACTGTACAGCCAAGGCGGGTTAACCAATTTCGATCCGGGTTTTTTTCTTTCGTAGGCAACAAAAAACTCTAGTCCTTATCGTGGCCCTATTTTTGAATTTTGGTCAAATAAATTTTATATGCCCGAGCAAATGTGTTTTTTCTTGCCTTTTTTGGAATTTTTAAGTTTGTGTTGCAACTTTGTTAAAAAAATTTTTTTTAAATAAAAATCGGGCCACGATATGGATTAGAGAATTTATCTGAGATTAAGAATCAATTTACATTTTTATTTTCTGATATTTAATGAAGGCTGCACAGTGGCAGCCGATTTAGGCCAGTAATGAAGTGGCAACTCTGGCGATTTTGGATAGGCAAATATAAAACTGATATTTTTTAAAAATACTACAATAACATGACTTTTAAATAAAAAAATAAAATATTAAAAATATTGACAACCATACAAATATGCCCTTTAAAATGCTGTTGTTACAGTATTTATTTTAATTTTGCCGTAAACTAAGAGGCACATAACAAGTTTAACATCTCTTAGATATAAATATGTGCGTGTGATATAAATAGTGTGTACGGCGAACTTTTTTTTTGTGGTACGTATTTATTTTTTCCAGCCCAATCTTATGTTTAGAGGTTAAACAGTGGTGTCAAAAACTACTAAATTTTTGTTTTTTTTTTATATTATTTTTTATAATTAATTTTAAAGAAAACTAGACAAACAGAGCATCAAATGAAATTTTTTTAGAGGCCCATGTACTGGTACCCAAAATAAGTCCAATCAACTCCAACTTTTTTTTATTATTCAATTATTAGTTTTTTAAAATAGCACATTTGTATTAATTTTTGTTTATTTTAGTTAAAATTTTCATAAAATAATATCTAGACTGATATAAATCTGTGTATAAAAATACGAAAAATATGACACGGGCGAAAATTTTAGTAAAATAAACGAAAAATAGTACATTTTAAGAGAGTTTTCGTTGTTTTGACAATAATTTCGTATTTTTATGCATGAATTATTATGAGTTTATTTAATGTAATCGAGGGGATGTTTTAGCTTTTTTCGATATTAATTGCGATTCTGCTTTAGGATAGACTTGGGCATTCTAGCTCGTTTTGGTGACCGCTCTTTCTAGTTCAATTTGTTGTACAGAGCTAGTTTGCTCTTCTAGTTCTTTCCAATCGTTCGCTTGGCAATTTTGTTAGCTGCCTATTTAAGAATTTTAAGAAAAAAAATATTTTGTGTACGTTTTTTTTTTAAATTAATAAACGATTGAACTAAAAGAGCGATAACATAGTGCAACAAAAAAAAAATTACGGTGTTCTGACAATGGATTCTGGTAGAGGAGAAAAAATACGTGTGTCGGCGTTTTGAAAGATAACATCGGAATATTATTTTAGGTGGCGTTAAAATTTTCAAACTTTTTCAAATGTTTATTGTGAATCAGCATAGAAAACTATGTGAATCTACGAAAATTCACATGGCTTCTTCCTAAAATCCAGGTTTGATGGAAATTTGAGCGCCAATTTTGAATAAGTACGAGATTAACCTTAAACATATTTTAAGTTTTGACTTATTTCTGGAGTTAAATTTGCAACTTTGATGTCTTCAGAGACTTATGACAAATTTTTTTGCGGGACATTTTAACACTCTTACTCTCCAAGGGGCAAAAAAACCCCGTAAGTTGAAGAGATAGAGGGTTGAAACGTTCTGCAAAAATATTTGTCATGAGATTCTACTATAAATCTCCCATTCGGATACCTTCCCTGTTATTAAAAGTATATATACATTGAGGAGCAAAAAGTGCAAATAAATAAAGCTTGAAAAAATTATTTGATTTGCTTTCGTTGTTAAAAATTTAAAGCAAAATAACACTTTTGCTGCTCACTGTATTACTCGTAGCTCACTAGTTCATCGTTAAATGATTTATTTTAATTTTTCCGTAAACTAAGAGGCACATAACAAGTTTAACATCTCTTAGATATAAATATGTGCTTCATGATAACTCTTGACGTCAGTATTTCGATCGCGTTTTTTCTTTTAGAGTGGAAGCCGTTAGCCATCCCGCTCTTATTCTAGGCATAAACCGACGAAAAATTCTTAAATTTGTTAACCTTGGTTATAATATTGAGTGGATTTTAAAGACAGAGATAACACAAATTTGTTATCAAAATGAGAAATAAGATTTTGTTAATCAAATTTCGCACTTAAAATTCATTTATCGCAATTACAACATATCAGTCTTTAGTGTTCATTGAAAATCATAACTCGTAGAATAATGAATACGCGTGTTATTTCCGTTATTATTGCGTTCTTAAGTTTGGCCTTAATACAAAGTCATGCAGCCCGTATTTTGGGGGTATTTTTTTCACCCTCAAAATCCCATTTGTTAATACACTGTGCCATAGCTGATGCTTTGGCCGATGCGGGTCATAATATTACGGTAATTTCCAATGAAGCTAAAGTTTGCAAAAATGCTAAATATAAACTTATACACATCGAAGATGTTAATTATGATAAAACCTTTGCCAATGACATGGTCAACAAACCATCATCTGGCTATAACCAGGTCACCAAAATAATTTTGCGGTATTCGGGAATGGCGAATTCTACTTTAAATCAACCAGCAATGGTTAATTTCTTGAAAAACCATCAAGCAGGAGATTTTGATTCGGTTTTGTTGGGTTATATGTTGAACGATTTTATATTGGGTATAGGTGCTCATTTTCAATGTCCCATTATTTTATCATGGATGATAAAACCAGTTTTTGCCACAAATATTATTATTGGTAATCCTGCGGAGACATCATATGTTCCAACATTGCTTACTGGCTTTAAACAACCTTTGGATTTTTGGAAAAGAATTGAAAACTTTTTGTCAACTATACATGAGCAGCTAGTTATGGGTAATATAATGAATTGGACAATGGAAAAATTGTATAGGTAAGTGGTGGCGATAAGAGATAAGATAAATATAAGAATGTTGTTTTTTTCGCTAATAAAATCTATTTACAATGAAGATATGACAAGAAAAAATCGTAGATTTTTTAAAAAATTGTGCTAAGTGATAGATAACATCATTCACACCTCGACGGAATGAACTTTAACTGAAAGGTGGGATCATCAGAAATGTTTTCCTTTATTATGTACTTGAGATGTCTCAAAACAATATGGCGATAAAAATAAAAAGCTTCTTTCGAATTTGGAAAAATTAAAATTTTCGAGATTATTCGCAAACTTATAGAGATGCAAAAATTTTAATATTCGAGATTATTGGAAAGTTATTAGAGATGAAAAAGTACTTAAGACTAAAATTATTCCTCGCAAAAAACACAATAACATACATTAAAACCGCTAAACAATTAAAATTTTCATTTGCGGATATATCCCAGTAATAAAAAGTGGAAATCATGCTTAACAAACCACTTCTCTCATTGCTTCAAAAGCATCCCTAAGTGCATTTTAACTGCTTTCTTGTAAGTTATTTTGAGCAACTTCAAAAAAATCACTTCTTTCATTGCTACTAAAGTATCCGTTAGTATATTTTTACAGTTGCTTTTGAAGTAATTCTGAACAACATCAAAAAACTCACTTAAGTATTGATTCTAAAGCATTATTGCTCTAAAAGTGATCCTAAAAAGTGATTTTGATACAGTTTATTTCCAAACAGCTCATCGCTGGTTAGATTCGTGCCGGGACCAATATTTTTTAATTTTTTTAAATTAAAGACAATCTGATGAGAGTGCTTGGTAGCACTTGAAAATTCACTAATTGTCAACCATTGGTTCTAGGAAAGTTATTTTTCATAAGTTTTTTCTCTGTTTGTTGTAAAATAAATTGTGAATTCTATTCGGAATTTGTCATATTTAATCTTAAATCGAACAAAAATAACACTCATTGTAACAATCTTCAGATCAACTAAAATCTACGATATTTTTTTTTAATATTTATAATTAAAAAAAGTCAAAGTCGAGCATGCCGACTAAACGATACCCTACACCAGTCTGGTTGAAAGCCAACTAATGTTTAAATATAATAAAAACACCAAAATGATAAGAAATAATAAAAACCTTAGTTAAACGGTAAGAAATTTTGATTTAACCTGGCATTAGGTGTCTTTAAGAGAAAATCGGAAATATAGTTGATATGGGCGATAGGTTCGAATAAGGAATGATCCTATCTAAAATCAATAGGCTTTGTCTTTGGGCCCATGTGAGTCAGTGCACCAAATTTCATTAAAATATCTTCGTATTCGCGACCTGTAACGAACGAACAAAGGGCCTTTATACGGTGGCCTGTATTTGGACCGATTCTAAACAAAATAAACAGACTTTGTTCGTGGGTCCATGTGAATCAGTGTGCCAAATTTCCTTAAAATATCTTAATATTGGCGAACTGTAGTTTATATTAATAGAAAAAAGTCTGTAAAAAATTTAGTTAAAACTACTAAAAATTAGTTAAAAATGATAGTGCTAAATTAGCAGATTTTTTTGCTATATAGAAAGGAACAGCAAAAATAAAACTGCAAAATACACAGAATTTTAGTTATATTTGAGTTAAATTTTTGTTAATAGAAAATAACAAATTAAACTGCTAAAATCAGCTAAAAATTTTGCTAAATAACACAGAACAACACGAAAAAAAATTCTGACAATTGATTCTGGTAGAGGAGACAAAAAAAAACAAATATACGTGTCGGGGTTTTGAAAGATCACAACGGAATTCTATTTTTGAGGGGGTTTAATCACAACTGGTTCGACAACGACAAAGAATTGCTTTCTCGTATATTTTGTATGGGAAGCAAAATGTCGCCATGTCGTCCGGCGATTTGTCGTCGTAATAAAATCTATTCTATTTTCGTGAAGACAAACTAAAGGTAGAATTAGTTATACGTGGAGGTAACGTCACGAGTCTCCTTATGGAAAATCTAATGAGTTAAAAGAGCATAGCTGACAGTCTATTTCTTTTTTACTCATTATTTTAGATTGAATCAGCTAATTCGTCACGTTACATATGGCTAAATGAGCCTTAACACATACTCAAAATATTTGTCAAATTGTTGCCATATTGTTAACTAATTAAGGGTTGCCATTAGAACAGAGTTTTAGAAATTCGTATTAGAGCTGCAAAAGTTCGTACTTTGTTTACAAAAAATTAATTTTTTTTGGCAGAAGAAATAAAATTGAAAATAAAAATACATAATTTACCCCGAAAAAGCAAAATTAAATACAATAAAATGTAAAACAACAAGAATTAATGCAAAACCAATTGAATTGGTGAAGAATTGTGGCGAAACAAATACATACATACATATTCTTGTTTTGCTTTCCTTTTTCTATAAACGTCAAAAAATGTAGACGGTCGATTGTCGTTGAATTTAAATTAATCGCGACGACTTTTGTTGTCGTCGGTCGAGAATCGACCCAGTTGTGATTAATATCTTACGGTATGTAATACTATTTGTTTTTTACATCTAAGGTGTACACTAAAAAAAAAGTCAGTAAAGTCAGCAAAAAATGTTGCCGTGTCAGCAAATTCTCAGTCAGGAGCGTGCTGCAAAAAAGTTGGCAATTTCAGCAAAAAGTGTTTGCTGAAAATCAGCGAGTTGATTTGTACAAAAAAAAATACTTATCTCAGCAAAAGTTTTGCTAACACTTAGTCGATTGCAAATGAAAAAAATCTTTGCTAAAATTACTAAACGTTTTGCTGAATATTAGTAGACTGAAAAAAAACTAAAACAATTTGTAAAGTAATTTTACTTTAGTTAGTTTATTTGTGGGAAATTTTAAATATAGAAATTGTGTAGAGTTGTTTTTTTAAATATCATTTCCGTTGTCTGTACTACATCCAGACAAGCACCGACATCTATATCTTGTCTATCTGGTTTTCGTCCACGCTATAAATGCGGTTATCAGCAGCGTTGCCAGAAAAGTTTGTGCTCATATCCCCATTTGACAAATTGAAATCCCCAAAAATCCCCAAAACAAATTTCGGAATCCCTAAATATTTCCCCAATATTGTTTTTAATATGAATTTGAAATAAAAACCCATTTTTATTGAAAATTTAATTTTATTGTTAATATTAGAGATACTGATTTGCATTATTTTAGTTGCTTTTGAAAAAAAACTTATCAAATTTATTTTTACTATGAAAAAAATATATATCGACCATTCCACGACAAAATCTGACCTTTGGATTTCTGTTTTAATTATATTTTTCACCCTGGAACTCTATATACCCACTTAAAGACTGCCTTTTCATTTTCTAGAAATTCTAAAAAATCCCGATTTGATTTGCGATTGTCTTTTTTCGAAAAATGAAAAATTACAAAAGGTGTGTACACTCACAAAAGTAAGTCAATTCTTTTTGTTTATAAAAGTAGATTTAAATAAAAAAAAAATATTTTTTTTTCTTTCCATTACAAAAATATGTATTATTGCTTCAGCCTATTTAAAATTCGAAGTAAAAATTCCAAACCGTTCTCCAGTTATTATGCTTTTATGCATTGGAGATACAATACAAGTTTCTGATTTTTATTTGCAAACTAGAAATATATCAACAATAACAAATATAAACTAAACAAGAATTTCAAAAATTAAAAAAATTCAACGAAATTTTTACAAAAGGTGTGTTAGTTGTTTTTTTAAATAACCTTCAGAAAAATTGTTTTGCTTTTTTCTATAGAAAAACAACTGTAATTACTGTAATAACCAAAACTACTGTTTACTACACAAACAACTGTCATGTAGTAACTGTCAGACTTTTTTGAATGTAAGTTTCAACATTTATATTTTCTTTAATATTCATTAATGGAATACAATTCTTTTAATGTCAAAATGTAATGAATATTTCTAAAATTTGGCCACTCTTGATTTGAAAAAAAACGCATATTTGCAATAATTGGAATTTTTACTAAAAAGCCATTTTTTTGCTGTAAGCTTTTTTCAACAAATCATAAAAAATAGATAAATCACGGGACGCAAAAAAAATTAAAAGTCCTTCATTGAGAGTGTGGTAAAATTTGCATGCTTTGTACAAGGCACCATGCTTAGAGTGATCTACAAACCATATTTTGGTTTACTTGACGTCTCCACGAGTCATAAAATTAATGTTAAAACACGATTTAGGAAATGTGCAGACTAGTCTGTTTAATAACCGTTCGGTCATTTAAATCGGGCAGGTTATAATATGGCTGTCATTTCTTTAAAATTTCTATTATTGCCAACTTTAAAAAGTAGTTTAACAAAATAATGTACATCAGAAAAAATATATATTTTAAATTAAGATGAAATATACAATACAAAAAAAAAACAAAAACAGAAATCCCCAAAAATACTTAGGAACATAGGTAAAATCCCCAAAATTTTGTGAAATCCCCACGAAAATCTGACCACAAATCGAAGTTGAAATCCCCAATTTGGTTCGAAATCCCCTTATCTGACAACACTGGTTATCAGCACCATTTTTGTAGAAAAAAAAACTAGTATAACTAAAAAAAACTAGTAAAAAAAAAAAAAAAAAAAATCCAAATTAGTTTAGTGCTAAAAAAATAGAACTAAAACTTTTGCTAAAAACGAAATTTCAGCAAAAAAAAAAATGCTGAAAACTAGTATACTTGATATACAAGACGTTTTACTAACTTTTCTACTAACTTATTTTTTTTTGAGTGTAGGGTATGTTCAGCAACTTTGTAGAAAATATTAAGGCAAATATTTTTGTGGAACATCTTAATCCTCTAACTCCCCCACATAACGGTAATTTTTGGCTCTATTCTAACAAATCGTAAAAAATACCCCTATAAAGGGGGAGGATGGGAATGAAATGTTCTTCCAAAATGTTGGCCATAAAATTTTACTACATATGTCAGAAGACACCAAAGCTCAAAACTTAACAAAAACCAGTCAAATTCAAGATAGCCCAATGAGGGTTAATTTAGTTATTGTTCACATATATAGGTCATCCCATCTCTGACGAGCAGATTTGGCACTCAACTACCGAATATTTTTGCATCTATGTCACTATGAATTCCATTTTGTTGCTTGTTTTTCTTTATTCTATTTGTCATTATCTTTTTGCCACTCGAAATTGCCATAAGGGAATATAATCTTTTTCGTTTTATAATTGCCTCACAAGGGAATTTGTAAGAATAAAAATGCCTGACTGTTTGGAAAAACTTGACTGCTTTTGCTATGTCTGCGGCTAGCATACCCTTAAGGTATATATACATATATTACATCATACATGGGACTAATTAATTAGGTGGACTAATTAATTGATGATTTCATTACCATTGTATTGATATCAATTGTAATGAAATTATTTTCATTACCATTTTTTTAATTAATGGTAATGATTCTAAAATTTAATTTCATTGATTAATGACAATGATTTTAAATTTCATTACCATTGATAATGAATAAATTAAAAAAAATAATTGCCATTGACAGAAAAACGTAAAAATGGAGTAAAACTCGCTGAAATCGAAGATGGAATATGCTCATTCAGTCTCGTGTTCATTTGAAATTAAATATTACTTTCCATTCCATTGTTATTTGTATCCAGGTAAAGTTTAACGGAATGGATCCTCCTTATAAAATTATGTTTTATAACTTCCCCGGCCAGCCACGTTGTTCGTTTTCATTTGTCTGAATTTTTTTGTAAACAAATGTTTTTTAATCAATTGTAATTAGTTTTTTTATGCATTAGTGTAATTTCATTACCATTAGTAATGATTTTTCTAATGAAAAATATTTCATTACCATTAAATGGTAATGAAATAAAAAAAAAGTCAATAAAAAGTAAAGAAAAAAGCTAGTATCATACGGGCTTAAACAAAACCTTTTTGTCACATGTCATTTTTAACCTGTGTAGTATCACTTTTAAAGAAATTTGTAGAAAAAGACGCGGCAACGCTGTTTTATCAAACTTAGAAAACTCAACGAGTCTCGTAGAATTTTTGAACTCTTTTGAAATATAACCACCCAAAACATAAATCTAAATTTAACTATTGATTAGAGATAAAAACAACCTTATTTAAATTGTTTTTAATATTTAAACGACAAGTTTTGTTGTATTCTAATCAGTCTGTCATCAACTCAGCTATAATGTGTATTGTGCGCGTTTAGAATATAAATACTTGATCGCAAAAATGAATACGCGTTTAATATTTATAATTGGCTTAATAGGGCTGGCACTTATCTGTCAATCTAAAGCAGCTCGTATATTAGGAGTTTTTCCCTCACCTTCTAAATCACATTTAATAATTCACACTGCTATTGCTGAAACTTTAGCCGAAGATGGTCACGATGTCACAGTTATTGGCATATTTCCCAATATCAACAAAAAGGCTAAATACAATTATATTCACATAGATTCCGAGAAAATTGACAAAGCTTTTACCCAAAGTATGATAGATAAACCAGAACCTATATATAAAAAATTCCCAGCAATGATCACACAAATTTCTAAAAATGCAAACAGTACAATGCAAAATCCTAAAATGATAGAATTTCTGCAAAACCATAAAGCGGGAGCTTTTGATGTCATAATTTTTGGTTATTTTATGAATGATTTTATGTTTGGTTTGGGTGCCCACTTTCAGTGTCCCATTATTGTATCATTTATGATACAACCAATATTTGCGATTAATGCTTTATTGGGTAATCCATCCGAACATTCATATGTTCCTGTGATATTCGGCAATATTGATCAGCCTATGGATTTCGGACAAAGAGTTAAAAATTATTTGTTAACATTTATTGAAGAACAAATTTTGCAGACCTTAATGAATAATAAAATGAAAGAAATATATACGTAAGTTATTAAAGTGATTTTTTTAAAAAGATAAGTGAAATTGATATATAGAAGAATTGATAACAAACAATTGATCTTGATTTCTTGCTTCAATATTTTTTGTTGCTACTCAATTACTTTTTTCCAAGTGAAAATGTCGCGTTAACTATTAGCACTAAAAAGATGTGCAATTTCATGATAATTACGGAAAAAACAAACAAAATTTTTAAATGTTACTGACACTTTAGAAAACATATTATTTTCTATTGTTGTTTGCACACTAATTGATGTCCCTACCATAGATTGTATAGATATCTCACTCTTCTTCTTCTCTTGTCAACAAACACATTTTTACACAAACATTGAAATATTTTTTGTATATGTATACCACGTATGTCTAACACATTCTCAGGAGATACGTGCACTGACAGCGAATGTCAAAGAGTAAGAGATCTAATGGTCCCTACATTGCTAGTTCTGTCAAAACAACAGAGTAGTATATTGGAAGATGACAAAGTAAATTGTGGTAAATTTATTGTCGTTTATTCTTTGATATTTTAAATGTTTAATAACGCTCCTAGACGAGAACAAGAAATTCTCATTGAGTTTGTAATTTAACTTTAAAAATATTTCTAGAAATTCTAAAAATGTCGTCCCCTGACGATTTCCTTAGGCAAGAATGAAATCCGGATAGGGCCATTACCTTCAACAGAATATTTTCAACAGTTTTTTTTAAATAAGTTTTCGGATTTTAGTACTTTTAATTCCTTTAATAAAAAAACTTGCTTTCTCTTTATCAAATATATATTTTTATAATAAAAAAATTAACTATAAAAACAGCAGATTTTACCAATTTTGTTAGTTGTTCTAAAATTTTTGTAGTACAAATTTGTTAGTTATCTTTACGACAATGTTAGATATTTTTAATGTACTTTTTAGTTATTTTTCAGCAGTTGAAATAACTACACTTTAAGTTATTTCTAAGGTAAATATATGAGGGCGGACCCAGACCTACCCTACCCAACACCAAAAATTTGGGAAATTTTTTTTTTATTTCTCAACATAGGTTCCTATTCCTACTTATGACTCATTGTGACCGTCATAAGACTATTTTTAAGACTGAGAGTCTTAATGTTTCATACAAAACAACAATAAAATTAAAAAAATTCAAATTTTATTTGTCAATGTTATGATTGTGTCGATACCAGGTCTTAATTTTTTTGAAGTTTTCAAATAAAAATTTTAATAAATATAATTTATTGTGACTTTGCAATAACAAATACATGGGAAATACAGGCACATCTAAGATACACAGACTTTTCGTAGGAATAGGCACCATAGTCTTCTTTTAGCTCGACACCATTTTCCCAGCATTATTTAAGTATTTTAAATATTTATCTTATGAGTATTTAAGATGATTATTTTAGAATCTGAAAGTTTTTTTATAGGACAAAATATCACGCAATCTGGTAATTTTATTTTAAAGGTTTTTTTCATAATAAATGTAACGTAATTTTCAAAATTTCATTTTTATTATAAAGTAAATAATGAATTAACTTTTTCTTTCGAATAATTAATTTTAGCATTAGGAAAATTTTCAGTACATACATAGCATTGTTTGAAATTTACAGATAAGAGAGATTGTTTGCCCAATCAATCTGGCAACATTGACCATAGCCAAGAATTGCAATTGAATTAATTATAAACAGTAAACACGCACACAAGTTTCATGTTCTATTGCCGGCTAGATTACTTACACTAGATTTAGCGATTTTGTAAAACCCAAAATTAGCATTATTTTCTGTAAGCACATTTTATATGGCGTTTTTTATCGAGCTCTTTTTTGGTAAAACGTTTATTTTCTTAAAATTTTAACTAATTTCAACGTTTTCTAGCAAAAATATTACTTTTTCATGTATGTTTTTCAAATTTACATAAAAATGTCATTAAATTTATTCTCAAAAGTGATTTCAAATACATATAGAGCAATTCCATATGAAAGCGATCACCTTTTGGACGACCCCTCTCCGATTCTAAAATAAATAGTCTCAATCGATTGCCCAGCAAAAAATAATGTACCTACATATTTTTTTTTTTTTTTATAGTGACTGGTTTAGTGGTGGTGTACACCACTGTCATGTGACAAAATTGAAGAATTCTTCATAAGGGACCTCATTGAAAGTTGTTTTAAAAAAAACTACTAAAGCTATCGCAACGAGTGATAGCTCGTTGGAAAGGTATTGAATCAGGCTTTAATTGAAAAATAAAATTTTCCTAATTTTTCTCAGAAATTTACCTTTTTTCCCATGAAAATTAAATTTTCCGATTTTCCACAGAAGCTCCTAAATTTTCCGGCTAATTTTTTTTTTTTGGATTCCTCATAATTTTTGCTTTAAGAATCAGCAATAAAAAAATGGGCCCCGACTCCTTGTTTGGACAGGAGAGGAGCATTTAAGAGACCACCTTGTTCTCATTGTTTTTATATTTTTTATAATTGAATTATTTGTAATTATTTAACATTATTTTATTTTATTATTAAAAATACATTTTAAAAATTATTTTACAGTTAAAAATACATTTATGAAGAAAAAATCAATTTTTTTTAAGAGCCCCAAGTTGAGTGTGTAGTGAATATGGTCTGCCTGCCTTCACAAGATCGGCCATAAATCCATGGATAATAGCAGCAGTGGCATGTAATGGCACACCAAACCCGACTGAGGCTACAGGTCATAAAATGTTTTGTAAATTTTTTAAATTACCAGGTAATAAATATTTCGCCTAAAATGACACGTGCAGAAACAAGTCATAAAACACGGATTTTCCATAAATATGGCGAAATATTTATTACCTGGTAATTTAAAAAATTTACAAAACATTTTATGACCTGTGGTCGGCTTATTGGCAATAACCAATTAAGTCCCTCTTTAAAAAACATTTTATGACCAGTAGTTCACGCAAATTTTCCTATTAAAGAAAAGCAAATATCGCTTATTTTTTTTACCCATTTTTTACCAAAAAATAAATATAAATACTTCACACACTCTGAGTCAAATTTTAGTTGAATACTAAACGTGAAAGTGTTAAAGTGTTTTTTTTGTAAAGTAAAGAGTGAAGCTGTAAAGACAATTTAAAGTAAAATGAATAAATTTTGCTGCAATCCGTTTAACAAGAGTGGACATCGTTCGAAAAAGATAAAAGTATTAAAATTAACTGGTGTTTCGAAGCGATACATGAATGAATTAAATATACAATACGGTGAAGAAGCAGAATTCATTTGCCCCAAGTGTAAAATCGATTTGTCTCAACAAGCAAATGCATTGAAACAAATGCAACCACAATCCGAGAGTGAAATGACAATTGAACAAAATGTTTCATCTGATAGTGAGGCAGACATTCCGATGGTCAATATGTCTTTGAGTCCTTTGAATGAGGCTATTACCACTTTAGGTGAATCGCCTATTACAAAAAGAAAGTTGCGAAGTGAAAAATACAGGAAAGAGAAAAAAGGCAAGGTTATGAGTGCAATCGCGACAATATTTGATGAAGGCTCTGATAACGAATGCAGTCAAGCAGATGACGTTGATGACGGCAAACAAATGATTGAGCAGTTGAAAAGAAAATTCAATTTAGCGACCACTTTTCCGGAGAAATATCTCATTTTATCTGTGCTGCCTCAATCATGGTCTATACGCAAGATTTCTGAACAGTTTCAAACATCTTTTTACATCGCGAGAAGAAGCAAAGAATTAGTTCGACAGAAGGGCATATTGGCGACTCCCACCAAGAAATTTGGCTCAAGGACCCTCAGCGAAGCAACGGTGAAATTGATTCAAGATTTTTACTGCAATGATGACAACAGCCGCGCCTGCCCAGGTACACGTGACTATGTTATCACACGTGAAGATGGAGAAAAAGTACACAAGCAGCGCAGATTATTATTATGTAATCTATCCGAAGCATACCATCAGTTCAAATAGAAATACCCAGCAGAAAAAGTGGGATTTTCTAAGTTTGCCATCCTACGACCAAAAGAATGCGTGCTGGCATTAGACAGGCACGGAACGCATTCAGTTTCTTCATAAATGTATTTTTAACTGTAAAATAATTTTTAAAATGTATTTTTAATAATAAAATAAAACAATGTTAAATAATTACAAATAATTCAATTATAAAAAATATAAAAACAATGAGAACAAGGTGGTCTCTTAAATGCTCCTCTCCTGTCCAAACAAGGAGTCGGGGCCCATTTTTTTATTGCTGATTCTTAAAGCAAAAATTATGAGGAATCCAAAAAAAAAAAAATTTGCCGGAAAATTTAGGAGCTTCTGTGGAAAATCGGAAAATTTAATTTTCATGGGAAAATTTAATTTTCATGGGAAAAAAGGTAAATTTCTGAGAAAAATTAGGAAAATTTTATTTTTCAATTAAAGCCTGATTCAATACCTTTCCAACGAGCTATCACTCGTTGCGATCGCTTTAGTAGTTTAGTAGTTTAAAACAACTTTCAATGAGGTCCCTTATGAAGAATTCTTCAATTTTGTCACATGACAGTGGTGTACACCACCACTAAACCAGTCACTATAAAAAAAAAAAATATGTAGGTACATTATTTTTTGCTGGGCAATCGATTGAGACTATTTATTTTAAAATCGGAGAGGGGTCGTCCAAAAATTTGCCAATTTTGATCGTTTTCATATGGAATTGCTCTATAACTAAAATTCTGTATATTTAACAGTTTTATTTTTGCTATTTCTATATTATTAATATATAGCAAAAAGTTTTATTTGTCTAAATTAGAGCTTTTCCGCGCTTTTTAACTGTTTGGCCGCACAATTCAATTGAAAAAACTACATATTTTGATCAAACTTATCATCTAGAGCTTGTTAGCGTTTTTTCAGGCCTGACTGCGCATTTTCCTTTAAAGAATTTGGCATCACTGCGAACTCATATACAGTGGTGGAAAATTTAATAGGAACGATTCAAGTTTTTTCTATTTTTTTTTCGTTGCCTTTATTTTTAAAAATCAAAATAGTGGCTAAATTCTCCCCGGGAGGCAAATATGTGGTTTAGAATATTATGCAGAATTTTAACATAATGTCTGTTTTTTTATTTTGTCACTTGTTTTAAGTAGGCGTGGCTTTCAATATCGACCTGTTATCAAATTACAGAGTAAAATTTAGCGAGTACTGATCGGATCTATACAAACTGTATATTTTTGGAAATTCTACAAAATTTCCTTAAGTCTTGCATCAGTTTTATCCAGAAATGTTCGCCAGACTTAAAATGACAGTGTCTCAAACATGAAAAAAAATTTATTTGTTTTTAGGAATTTTAAAATAAAGTTAACAACACTGCACAATATTCTATTTGCCTCCTATAACGAATTTAGCCAATATTTTGATTTTTAAAAATAAAGGCAACGAAAAAAAAATTAGAAAAAACTTGAATAATTTCTATTAAATTTGCCACCACTGTACGATCAATCAAAATTTTTAAATCTTTTTTATCATTCCAATATCGGAATTAACCAGGGTTTCACGCTATATGCTGTCTGTTACACCAATAGAAAAAAGTCTGCAACAATTTTAGCTAAAACTACTAAAAATTACTTACAAATTATCTTCCACAAACAACTGTTAAAATTAGCAGATTATTTTTGCCAAATATTAGTAAGATAGGAACAACAAAAATAAAACTGCAAAACATACAGAATTTTGGTTATATCTGAGCTTAATTTTTGTTAATAGCAAATAACAGACTAAAAAGTCACAAAAAATTCTAAATCTTCAAAGTTTTTTTGATTCTTTTTTATTCCAAATAAAAATCTGGCCTTCTAAAATCAGCAGTTTCCTTAGCAAATATCTTTGTTGATTTTAGCAGGATAGTCAGCTATTTGCATTTAATTAAATTTAACTTAAGAATAACAAAAATTTTGTAAAAATAACAGTTTGTTTTTGGTATTTTTTGAGTCTACTAACATTTAGCAAAATTTTCTGCAGATTTTACAATATAATTTGTTATTTTCCATTAACTAAAAGTTAACTCAAATATAACTAAAGCCCTGTAAGTTTAACATTTTTATTGTTGCAAAAAACTCTGCTAATTTCAGCAGTTTTTTCTGCAAGGCTATTTTAAATTAATTTTTAGTAGTTTTTTCTGCTATTTTTACACGTTTATTTCTATGAGTGTAAAATTGAATAAGTCGTTAAAGACGGAAAAATCTTCAAAATAGGAAAAAACTGCCAAAATTGTTCAAAAGTTTTAATATCTAAGAAAATCACTGTAAAACTGCCATAAAGCTATATTCACAATGATGGAGCATTCCATCCTTAAGGCACATGTACACGCGAGAGAAAACTGTTTGAGATATAGCACAATGCAACCCTAAATATCTTAAATCATTCACAACAGACACATTTAGAGGAGTTTTTTGCTCTACCTGTAGCAGTTTTCTCTCGCGTCTAAATGCGCTTTTATAGTGCGTTTATACACAAACGTAATCCCGTAAAAGTAGGATTAATTGCTTATACAAACACTAAACAAGTTGATTAAATCCTATTGTAATCTTTTTGATTAACAGATAATCCAACTTTTAACGAGGTTAGGTACTATTTCTAAACGACTCTGTATTCATAGTACTAATTGTATGCAATGCTGTTTTTTGTTATAATTACGGTTGGCAGCACTGTAATACACACGCACTAAAGTCAAATTAAACTTAACGTTAAGACGCTACCGCAAAAATATGTTGCTAACGCCGACATTTTCCGTGTTCATCATGTGCCGGCTCGATATCGAGTTAAACTTTTAACTGTCAAGTTAATCAAAAAATGCATGTGCATAAACGATAATTAAAAAGTTGTATTAACTCTTTGAACAAGTAGATTAATTTCTCTGTCTAAATGTACTATTATGAGCGGAGTGTACTAAAATAGAGAAGGCATGATGCCAAAACTTTGTAAATGCAAATCTCCCCTCGTTGTGAATCCAGCTAAATCCTTTCCATGTAAACCCCAATACCGGTCTAGGATTTTAACTTACACACAAAGGAATATTAGCATAAATCATCTTACTAAGGATTTAATTAAAATAAAATTAGTTTTTAAACAAATACTTTATTGAATTATTTAATTATTTGAATTGTTTAATTGTTTCAATTAATAGTAACCAATTTTTAGTAACTGATAGTACCATTTGCGTCATAGGTGCAAAATCATTTAAAATATAAATGATATTATCAATTATGTAATTGAAACTCTTTTTTAATTTGTTGTGTATAAGTGTCTCGATTTATAGATTGCGTTTTTCTTGAAGAGTTATTATCTTTATTTAACACTTAAAAACACTTTTGACGTTTAACAGATTTAAACAGTCAGATTAAATTTAAAATAAAATTTATTATATTTTTGCTGTGTCATAATGATTATCATCGAAATTAATAAATAATGTACCTATGTTTATATTTTTGGTGAAATTAGTAGATTATTAGTTAAACGATGGAATATATATTATTATTGCTATACCAAAATTTTTTTATGCTCCTAAAAATAGGGTCATATGCATAATAATTTTTAAAATTTATAAGCAACTTATAAAACATAATTTTCATACATAATTAATTTTAGAAATGTGTTATCAGGTTTTTAAGTTATTATGCATACGGTTTCTAAAGATTTATAAAGTCATGCTTATTGAGCAGAAATGTTTAAAAACATTTGTTCAGCACTTTCGATCTCAACAATTGAAATAAATATGTATTAGTTTAGTTCTACGTAACAAATCTTATCAATTGAAACTTTTAATTAATATCAATTATGATTGATAGAATATAAATGATTAATGTGTAATATAATAATCGTTTTTTTAATCACCTGAATTTAGAGTTTTTCATACAAAAAGTGGATTTATTAAATCCAAAAAAAAAACTGAATTTATTTGTCTGGGTTTACATATAACAATTAGCGTTTTTTAATCACCTGGATTTAGAATTTTTCATACAAAAATTAGATTTATTAAATCCAAAAAAATCTGGATTTAATAAATCCACAATAAAAACACAAATATGTGAAACACTCTGTTAATTTAATGTACATACTTAATAAAAATACGAATGAAAATTAAAAGAGAAACAAAAAAATTGCAAAACTAACAAATAAAAGGATTTTCTTAAAATTTTTTATATGTTTAGAAAAAAAAACTACACTTCACCAAATACATATTTTCCATCTTGGACATGGAGAAATAGCTGAAATGGCAACTTTTAACTCTACTGTAAGTAATTTAATTAAATCCAATTAGTGAATATTAAATAATGCAGTGGAATATTTCAGTTGTGTAAAAATATAAATTAAAGTGATAAAACTGAAAAGGCAGACTTTTATCGCTGTTTTATATAAAATATAATTAAAAATTAAAAGTTAAAGTAAAATACTTCATCATCGAATTCGGTATAAAAAATTAGGGTGAAAGAAGTGTCTGTCGGATAGAAAATTCTTTTTAAAATAGGGAGAATCTAATCCCATCTGTTGAGCACTTTTAGAACTACTTTTTGGATTTATTAAATCCAAGTGATTAGAAAACGCGGCTAATGCAAATGTACAAAATTTAGGGTATTCACAGTACTAAATTAGCATTTATCGTAAATTGGATAATTTTATCTGGGTTAAACTTAAAAAATCATGATTTTAGCACTTAAACTGTGAATTTCTTCATTGTTTAGAATATAATAACAAATAGAATGATAAAGATCGCAGTAAATTTTTAAATCAGAATGAGGATAATTCTTTGTTCTAACTATAAATGGCGCCCAACGTGGGCAATAACTTATAGGGATTAGATAAGATTTTAATGATTTTAATGGATTGCCTAAGATTTTAATGCAATTTGTATACGATTTAGGAAATATAAAAAGAAAAGTCTAATATATTTGTCTTGCTGGCCAATCATAAATTTAGGGGGAAAATCAGAGATACAAAATTGTGGCTTTTTCGAAGTTTACGATTTAATTTTTTTTTGCATTTGCTTAAAACTCATAATATAGAGAAATGGTTTTAAATAATAATAATTAAATAGTCTTATAGTTAAATTTACAAGCAGACTTTCTGTATTAGATTCATTTGGCGCCATTTTGTATTAGTTTAATTTTTTGCTCTTCTTGATTTCAAAATACACTACATGTTTTCCTCATTCTTTCTATGATATTTTTTTTTTGAGTATTAAGCACTCAAAATTGTAATTTTTTAAATCGTAAAATTTTTCTTTAAGTTTAGGGAACTCTTCTATTATAACAACTAATAAAATATTTACTGATAACAGTAACCAGAATTAAAAAAACACATGTTAATGAACTTGTCATATCATGTTATGACATAACACTTGCCAGTAATACTTGTGTTTGTGTGGTAATCTATCAGCGATGGCTTCTGTCATTCCCAGACAAGTTTAATATAAGCTATATTTTCACTCATGTCTATCAACGTTAAGTATTTAAAGCAAATCTACGTTAAACCGTTAAACCTATAAAAAAAATGTGAAACAATTGGTGTTTATGATAGTTCCGGTATAATCGAACGTATGTATGTCAGCAAAACTTTTTGGGTCGCTTTTCATTAAAAGCCACGCCTGTTTAAAACAAGTGAAAAGATAAAAAATCAGACATTACGTGTTTTTTATCTGCACAATTTTCTGAACTATCTCCTCGCAATTGGGGGCGAATTTATCCACTATTTTGATCTTTAAAAATAAAGGCAACGGGAATAAAAATAGAAAAAAACTTGAATGTCCCTATTATATTTGACACCACTGTATAAAATTATGATAAAATTAGATACAAACTGTTAAAAATTCGGTTAAAATTATATGCTCCCATTTTTCGATTGTCATTGTATATGGATTACATGATGTTATATATGACCATGTAAAGCTCCATATTAAATATTTTTAATAGGGAAATTAAAACAATTTACATATAACTTATTCTTGTTTTTTTTTCTTCTTTTTAGATACAATTTCCCAGCTGATCGTTATCCCCCCTTGGAAGAAGTTTATAAAAATGTTTCTTTGGTCTTAACAAATCATCATTTCAGTCAGGGACCTATTAGACCCAATGTACCAGCCTTAATAGAAATTGGTGGCATACAAATCAAGGAAAAACCAGATGCTTTGCCAAAAGATTTGGCCGATGTAATGGACTCTGCTGAAAAGGGTGTCATCTATTTCTCATTGGGTACAAATGTGCAGGGTTCTAATTTATCCAAAGAAAAGGCTAAAATGATTTTCAATGTTTTATCAAAATTACCCTATACGGTATTATTGAAATGGGGTGATTCTGATTTTCCGGGACAATCCAAAAATATGATTTATAAATCTTGGTTACCTCAAGATGATATATTGGCTCATCCTAAAGTAAAACTATTTATAACCCATGGTGGTCAAGGCAGTGTAGTTGAATCACAATATCATGGTGTCCCCATGGTGGGAATACCATTTTTCGGAGATCAACATTCCAACATGGCTAATGTTGTTAAATCTGGTTATGGCTTAAGTCTAGAATATGCTTCACTTACCGAAGATGCCTTCAGAGAAGCTGTAGTGGATGTTTTGAAAAATACCAAATATGCCAAAAATGTACAAACATTCTCTCAACTTTATCGTGATAGACCCATGACACCACGTCAATTGGTACGCTATTGGGTTGATTATGTTATCAGACATAATGGCGCTAAACATATGCAATCTCCTGCTGTTTATATGTCATGGTGGCAATTACATTCCATAGATGTTATTGCTTTTCTCTTGGCTGTTATTTTCACTATTGTTGGTATTTTGGTGGCATTAGGCAAATTTCTATGTTGTCGAGGAGCTAAAAATAAAACAAATCAAACGAAAAAAGTTTCAAAGAGTAAAAAACACAAATAGAACAAATCTTTATTGTTATGTGTGATACGAGTGAAATATTTATGAGTTATTGCCGCTTTATTTAGTATTTTTAAATGTTGTAAATAGTAAACAAATGTTTATAAAAGAAATTATAAAGAAATTGTGTTTTATTTGCAAGAAAATGTACATACTCGGGATACCCACTGAATTTTGTATATTTGGAAATCTAAAATTCTAAATTATAGAAGTTGAGTTAATATTAATAGAATACAAAATTTACTAAATTTTGAGCTAACTAATTTTATTTCCTTTCTATAGTTAAGATGCGAGAAAGAGTCAATGTTTAAGTTTCGTCAAATTAAAAAAAAAAATATTGTTCATATTAGAACAAATTTTTTTTTTAATTTTATAAAAATTATCAATTATTTTAATTTTTGATTAAAAAAATATAAAAATTTTATTTTCGGAATTTTGTATTTAGATGCAAATATATAAAGTCCGAAAAGGCAATTGTTGCTTTTCAAGACGGTTCATATGCACATGAGGTAAATAATTCTCGTTGTGTTAATTTATTTTATTATATCTATGTCACTTCATTCCCCGTTCCATTATATTTCATTCCGCATTTCATTTCGTTTCCCTTTAAATCCGATTTCGCTTCAATTTTCTGGTGTTTCAGTTCCACTCGTTCCCCGTTCCTCTCCCTTTTGTTTCCCAATTTTAGTATTCCAATTACAGTCTTTATTTAAATTTAAGTTTTATACCCAAACGCCTTTATATAAACCGTCAAGGGGAGGTTATTCCCTTGTGTGCTACTCCCCGTAAGAATTTCCAGAAATCTGGTCTTTTAGAGAAACCTACATATCAAATTTCAACTTCCTAAATCCTGCAGTTTGGACAGGCCGTTGAGGGAGGGATTTCTTGCCTTTGTGCCCCTCTCCATAGGAATTTCCAGAAATCCCATCTTAGCGAGTGTCTACCAAATTTTAACTTCCTAGCTCTAGCGGTTTGGGCAGAAGGTTAAGAGGGGCTGTTTTTATCTATTGGACCCCCAATTATACCATGTGCCTCTCTAAAATTCCAAAATGTGTCTAATAAGTAAGTAAGCCCTCAGGTGTCTAGCAAAAGGGCTTTGGGTAGGGCGTCACGGAAGAAACTTCTCCCTTTTTGGCTCCTGCTGGTAGCAATTTCCAAAAAATCCCATCTTAGCAGACATCTACATAACATACCAAAATCCAAATTATTTGCTCAAGCGGTTTGGGCTGGGCGATATTGAGTCATGCATTAAACACATAGACGACTGCAGCTACACGACTACAGCCTGTCAAATATAAATACACACGCTATATGAAAACAATTATTTTGACACCAACACAGCTATACGGCTACACGACAAATTTTGCCGCTGTAGTCAACTTAGGATAATTTCTATTTTTGTTGGCTACAAAATAAAATTAGTGTTGACAATATAACAAAATATGTAAAACAGGAAAATTTTTCCCGCTAGAGGCGAAATAAAATCGCTAGTTCTGACTAGAAAATCACCGTTATTGGGAACACTGAAGAGACAGCTGTTTTTATTTTACAATTGTTTAAAGGTTTCATTAATTTATATTTGGAAATAATTTTATTGTGATGTTTTGTAAAAAAAATGGATCTTACAAAATTAACAAAATATTTCTCAGCCATTATTTTAGAAGCACAAACCAAAAAAGATTAATATTTATCAAAACGTCAAATTTTTAGGATCAGCTGTTAACTATGTTGCTATCGTTTTCAAAAAAAATTAAGTAGCTGACTATACGACTACAATTGCAACCAGCAGCATTTGTAGTCGTGTAGCCGCAGTCGTCTATGTGTTTAATGCATCAGAGAGTGATTCAGTCAGTCAGTCACGTTATTCTTTTATATGTAGAGATCAAAATCGATGCTTTCTCATGAATTCATTTATAATCCAAATCTGAGCTTAATCGTGAAATTATGTGATCAAAATTGAGACTTAATCGAGGGTTTACCATTAGTTAAAAACGAGGCTTAATCGAGGGATTGTTGAAAGTCGAACACAAAATTGAGGCCTAATCCTTTCCTTAAACAAAATTATGACTCAATCATGGCATAACCTCTTGACTTAATAGTGGCTCTATCTTTAGTCAAAATTGAGACTTAATCATTGGTTTTCTTTTCAATCATAATCAAAATTTAATCGTGGGTTTATTTTTCACCATAACTGAAGCAGTATCATGGTTTTAGTGGTGGCCGAAATCGTGGGTTTATTAATAGTCAAGGTCAAGATTTATTTTAAGGCTTTAATTTTAGTCAAAATTAAGACAGAATTGTGGGTTTCACTTTAATAAAAGTTGAGAATTTATTGTGTGTTTGTCTTAAAACTAAATAGAGACTTAATTGTGAGCTTATCCTAATTTGATATCGCGACTTAGGCATGAAATTTTCTCAAAACAAAATTGAGACCTAATCTTGTCAAAATCGAGACTTAAGACGTAGGATTTTTCTCAAAACAAAATCGAGACTTAGGCCCGTTTACTGAATGTCCATTACAAATTCAGTCGACAGCTAAATTCAAATTTTATATGAGAAAAAACAATAAATGTGTCAGTTAAAGTCCCAGTCAGTATCTATGTGAACATTCAGTAATCGGGCCTTAATATTGGGCTTATTTTAAAACAAAGTCAATGTTTAATCCTAAATTTATGTTTAGTCCCAGTCGAGACTTCACTGTGGGCTACTTCTCTTAAATTAAAATCGAACCTTAATCCTAGGCTTATCTGAAGACAAACTTGAGTCATAATCCTGGATTTACCTTATGTTAAAATCGAGACTTATTCGTGGGTTTATCAATAGTTAAAATCCAGACTTAATTGCGAGATTTTCTTTAATCAAGGGTATCTCTAGTCAAAATCAAGATTCTGAGTTTATCTATGGTCAAAATCGAGATATGTGTGTCTTTAGTCAAAATAGAGACTTTATCGTCAGAATCGAGTCAGTGAGTTTAATTTTGGTCAAAATCTGGGTTTTGTCATCTTTAGTCAAAATCGAGACTTAGTCGTGGGCTTATGTTAAAACAAAGTCGGGACTTAATCGTGGGTGTATCTAAAAATAAATTCGAGACTTAATCGTGGGTTTATCTAAACAAAATCTAGACTTAATCGTGGGTTTACCTTACAACAAAAACTAGACTCAATCGTGGGTTTACCTTACCAAAAAATCTAGACTTAAACGCGGGTTTGTTTCACAACAAAATCTTGACTCAATCGTGGGTTTATCTAAAACCAAAAATCGAGACTTAATCAAGACTTAATCGTAAGATCTAATATTTAGCATACTTGAAACTAAATCATTGATTTTTAATTTTTTTTTTTTATATAAATGGTAATGACAAATCATTACCAATGATCAATGGTTAAATTTGAAGCATGATATTTAGTTTGTCTTAAAACAAAATCGACAACTAATCGTGTGTTTATCTTAAAAGCAAATCGAGACTAAATCATGGATTTATCTTTAGTCCAAATCGAGGGTTAACCATGCGCTTATCTTAAGTCAAAATCGTGATTTAAGTGAAAGTTTATCTTTAGCGAAAATCGAGACCTAATCGTGGGTTTGTTTTTCGCTAAGATTAAGACTTTAGACGGGGGCTTATCTCATAAAAAAATCGAGCTTATCTCATAATCAGGGGTTTATCTTAAATCAACATCGAGGCTTATATTAAAATAAAATGGAGTTCGTGGGCTTATGTTTAGTAAAAATCGAGACTTTAGACTTGAGACTTTTCTATGGACTTAATTGTGGGTTTACCTTAAAAAAAATCTAAACTTAATCGTGGGTTTATCTTACAACAAAATTGAGACTTAATCGCGGTTTTATTTTACAACAAAATTGAGACTCAATCGTGGGTTTATCATGAAACAAAATCGAGACTAAAACGTGGTTTTATCATCAAACAAAATCGGACTAAAACGTGGGTTTATCATCAAACAAAATCGAGACTAAAACGTGGTTTTTTCATTGAACAAAATCGTGACTTAATCGCGGTTCTATCTTTAGTCGGAATCGACACTTAACTATGAGTTTATCACCTCTATCTCGGTAGATCTTATGTTGTTTTAAGTATACAATTTTTTGACATATTCTTTTGTTTATTAGTTAAGTTAAAGTAAACCCTACACTATGAGACCCACCGTTAGAAAACATTTATTTTTTTAATTTTAAATAAAATATATTAAGAGATTCACACATTTTAATATTGTCATCCCTTAAGAAAAGAACTCAAATTCTTTACAATTCTCTTGTTAGTGTTTTTTTGTGTTTTCTTGATTTTCAATAACATTTTTTTTGTGCCTCCTTTTTTGATTTTGAGCCATTTTGTTTTGTCTCAATCTTAGTTGGTATGTGTGAATTGTGTTTTTAGTCTTTTTAATATTCTCATAAAATCTCATATAATCGCTCTATTTAACACATTTTATGATGTCATTTATTTTGGTTTTAAGGCTTAAACCGTTTGTTTTAGGGGAGCCTTAACACAAAAACAAAAGACTAGAAAAACAACAAAAAGCAAATTGCAAACAAACGAATATAATTTTTGTGTTAAAGAAAACCGTTAGAGGTTTTTACAGACACACACACACACACAAACCAAGAAAGCATATTGAGCCTAAAAATATACTACGAAAAGAAAAACACAAACTTAAAACAAAAAATTCAAATATACCTACTACGATAGACTACCGCTGTGTTAGCTGTAAAAATTTAAATATGGTGGGCATTTATATATTAACTGATACATCAAAAAAAGTTCAAAGCAAATAAACAACTCCCTAAATTTGAGGTAGTTTTTCCCATAAAAAAGATTGCCCCTAATATTTTCCCATACTACAAGATAGCAGAACATAAAGTAAGAAGATGTTAATGAAGTCAAATGGCTAAATGAAAAATCCATTGAGAAATACATTTAGACAAATGTTTGAAGAGTAAATACCCTCCGTATATGTTTCTAAAGTCCCATATTTTATGTTCTTTTAAGAAAAAAAAAAACAGTGTTTAAATGTCTGGTCACAAAAACTGAGAAGAAGAATATACACAAAAACAACCAAGTGAATTGAAAAAGCTCGTATGTGTCTGTATTTAGGAATCACTTAGGGTGTAGGTTAAAGGAAATTCATCTCCTATACTTATACTCTTACAAAAAACGACTTCATGTTAAAATTACAATTTACAGCTCTGTAATTTACAATTACATTTAGAAGAATTGTGTGTTGTCCACAGTGTTGCCACTGTTTGAATAATTGTTCAAAAACGGGACTGTTGACACATTCCCTGGATAATTTCTGAATTGGACATTTTTGCGTAGTTCTTGTGTAATATCGCTTTTTACTATAAAATTTACTAAATTTCATGCTTTCAACATCTAACACAAATTTCCAGTTTCTGGTGAATTATTTTTGTAAATTTGTTCAACACCAAACCCAATTTAGTTAGAGGAAGTTAAAAATTTTCAGCCTTACTATCAATATTTTTCAAACGTATATTTTTGTTAAAGTCGACTTTATTTTAAAGCAAAGGTTTTGTTTTAACCGTACTATACAAAATATTTAAAGTAAACCTTTTAAAATAATGCCAATTGAAAACCAAAACAAAATATTCAAAAATAAAAAGGAAATTTGTAAATAAATGTAAACAAAATTTGAAAACAATAAAAACAAAATACATAAATATAAAATAAAAACAAATGAAAACTTCAAATTTAAAACAGAATTTTAAGGTATATTTTAAATATTTTGTATGGTACGAAAATTAAAATAATAGTCGACTTTTGTGATTTAAAATCGACTTTTTCTTTTTTATAGTAAAGGTGTTTGTTTTATATTTTGTTTGTGTATAAACTTCGTATTTTTTAATTTTTCGAGAAATTACTTGCCAAACTGCATGTAAAATGAATATTTTTGTCTTCGATGGCAACTCCATTTGAGAATGAAGCGAAAGAAATTTTGGTTTCCCTACTAAAAAAAATTATATGACTTTTGATATTATATAAAATTTTATCCGAAAAATGAGAACATCTAATTGTATCAAATTAGATCGTATTATGATCATATTAGATCTAATTTGACACAATTAGATATAATTTGATGAAATAAGATATAGTTTGATACAATTTTATCCGGATTTTGTCCTCATCCCAATGTATCAAATATAATATAATCATATCCAACTAGATATAATGGTATATAATTCTATACAATTATACATAATTATATGAGGCATATGTAATTATATATAGGTCTATATATAATTGGATATTGTAATATGTTGCACTATATATTGTGCAATATATAACAAGATATAGTTATATATTTAGGATACTATTTCGTAAAATTTTATATAATTAGATCTTGGTATATATGTTCCAATATATTCTTATACAAAATTTTTATATGATAATATAAAACTATATCAAAACTTTTTTACTTGGGTTGAGAAAACATTTAAAGGCCACTTTTATGGAATTCGTGTGGAATTCTTTATTATTACTAATTGAAATTAAAATTATTAAGTTATAGCAATATTTTGCAATTATAGCCATTTCTAGACATTTTTTCTCCGTAATCTAGCCACTTTTTCAGTTCAAGAGTTTACAACCTTAGTTGTGATTAATCTCTTACAGTAATGCCCGAAACTTTCGTTTCAAATTTGCTAAATCACCGAAAAAATATGCCAAATTCCGCTAAATCGTGAAAAAAAGAAAAATATGCCCAAACAAAAAATTACAAAAATGTTGAAATATTCACTATGATAAAAATCTGCTGCGTAAAAAATATTGCAATTTTTATTCTACTAGCCGCGTTTTTGTTAAGTTTTCATATTAGATAAACATTTTTGAGACTTTTTTTTAACATATACGCGTTTATCATTTAAAAAAGTAATCATTGGTGAAAAAATTAATAAAAATTAAATCTTGCGTAGACAAAAGTATGCTAAAAATCTGCTTTTGTCAAATGAAATATGCTAAAAAGCATTTAGCATATTTGTCTAAAAAAATGTGCAATTTTCGAACTCCATCGGCCAAATCTAGCAGAAAATATGCTAAAATGGCAACACTGATCTCTCATGCTTGTTGTGATCAATGTTGGCAGTTTTGACGATTTATCGTCATTTTGACGATTTTTACTATCGAAAATAGCCAATGACGATTTTGCCCTTCAAAATGACGATTTTTATTCAATAGGAAATATAGCAACAATTGTTCAAAAATACGTTAGTTTTCCATTATCTAAATCAATAAATCTGAAAATTTATTCAAGTAATTTATAAATATTTATCATAAAATATTTATTTAAGGTAGTAATTTTAGAATCTGATTGTGTTTTTTTTTCTGATAATTATTTTTATTTAAAATATTTTTTCCTAAATCTCTTCTAATAAATGTAACGTGCTTTTCGAAGGGATGTATATCTCATATCGGACTCTTTTTTCACGTACCTGTGAAATATCTATAGAATAAGTACATTAAAATCTAAAGTCTTTTCGATACGAACTTTTTCTTTCGAACAATTAATTTGTTAAATTTTCAATACACATATCAAATTATTTGAAATTTGGAGATACGAGTATTAAAGGATTATTTTCTAAAACACTTCGGTGAAGTGTTGCGTTATTTCTATAGGAATTATTTTTGTTACAAAATCAATTTACATTAAAAGTTTGATTCACTTCAACCAATCAAATAAAAAACTAGTTTTAGAATTTTTCTTAAATTACAGCTGACACCGAAAACCGGGTGATTTTTAAAATTTTATATTATAATTTTAGGGTTATAATAATAAAAATATTTGATTATTAAAGTTTTGACGATTTTTAACAATATTTTGACGATATTTTAACACGCAATGCCGATTTTGACGATTTTCTCAAAAATATTTGAAGATTTTGTGCCCAATTAACCTGGCAACACTGGTTGTGATGGTTATATGAACAACACACCTCAGTGAGGTGAGTTTATTTTAAATGACGACAACAGTTCGTGCCTTTTCTTTCGTGGGGTTTTTATATTTGATCAGACAAAAATTTTCTTATAGCAGCACAGTAGGGCAAACAAAATATCTTTTAAATAATTAATTAATTCAGTCTTAGTTAACATGCTAGGAACCTCTTTACTATAAGTGACACGCTATAATCGACTATTTATATGAATTTTTTAGGTAAACTGTGTCTAAATATTAATGTATAATATAAATCAAACATCATTTGACAATTTTCTATCCAATGAGTTGAAATTTTCCGCTATCCGTTAAAAACTTCGGTAATTTTTTGTTACACTTAAATCTATACGTTAGTAAAAAACCTGTCAAAGGGGTTTCAAATCGATTGGACTAATTTTTAACAAAATTTTGGTTGAAAAGCAGATTTAAACAAAGATTTTAGTTATTTTCAATTAATAAAATACGAAAACTCCTTAGCACTCTAACTAATTTTGCATGTTAATTTGTTAAATTTTACACAATTTATTGTTAATCTGACAATAATAATATAAACAATAATACAATTTAATGGAAGATCACTGATGAAGCCTGTCCATAAAAAGGCAGAAACTAGATCTAGTCTGATTTGCAAATTGAATGTGTTTATAACTTTTGAGGAAGGTTTATTCTTCTTCTTAACCTCAAACCTACCAAATAATATTTTTATGTTTCTGCTATTAGCAGGTAAATGGCGCGATTAGTATGTCCGAAGTTTTAAAGATGGCGCTATTTCTTCCCCTTCCGAATTTTAAAAGGGCACATAGAGCAAAATGAAGGAACATTTCCACTATTCTTAACTCTGTAACATCTCCGTAAAAAGTTTATCTCTCTCCAACAATGGACCTTGGTAGGACTTTGGATACTCGGAAAATTTTAATAAAAATAATCCATTTTATAAAATGGACCAAGCGAGATAGAGCAAAACTGAAGAAACGTTTGCTCCGTCGGAGTATCCTTACATGCAGTTTCATAATATGCACCATGTCTACGGAGGATCCCGATCCCCTTTAATTTGAACAAATTTTACCACTCAGTATAATTACAAATAAAACTGTAGTTTTACTAATTTTTTACTTAAATTTAGGTTTGTTAAAATTGCAGCTTGAAAAATCAGGTCCACCCTAATGTGCATGTCTTATTTTTTTTTTTATAAAAATAACGATTATTTTAAACTAATAAAAAAATATTAATTTTTTGTGTAATTTCATACGGTTTTGTATAATTTTCGAAATACAGCTGTGTATTTTTTGTTTTGTTTTATTGGTGGCAACACTGGTTGCACTTATACATACCTTACAAATACATACGTATTGTTGAAACAAAAATTTAGTATGACAAGTATTTTCTATTTACAGTTGAAAATCTTAAAAAAAAAACCATAAAGAGGTTTAATGCTTTATTTTGCTACTTTTTTCTAGTTCTGACGACCTCCCCTTCTTTCAAAAACTAAATGGTCTTGTGTCAAATTGTATTTGTAAGAATAACAGGAATGAGATTTTTTTTATACGCTACAGGTAGAAAGTATTATGGGTTAGTGCTAATATATGCTACAAAGAAGAATACTGGAGACTTTTAATGGTTCCATTAAAGACTTACTTGTTTAAAGTAATTAACATTGTCTGTTTTTCTATCGATGGCACTAATGTGCTACTAAGAGAAAATAAAAGCTCTTTTAAAGTTGGCTTAAATTGGTCAGTATTAAGAACTATCTTCCATAAAAAGCTATTCTTAAAACTTTTATATAAAATTCTATAAGTACAATACTTAAGGATTTAAAATTTTTACACCCATAAATAATATTGAAAAATATAAAACAAATCGAACCACTTTTAGCTCTGTTCTGGAACACTTTCAGCATATTAACTATTCTGCCAATATTCACTTAAATCCCTTGTTTTGACCAAGGGTCTGTTATTTATTAATCTAAAAACCCGATTTGTATTACAATTTACTTGGAATTGGTTTCTTGAGAAAATATGCGCAACCTTCTGAAATATATGGACCAAACTATGCTAGAGTATAAGGCATCTCATGGTTGGTATTGATCGACTATAAATAATTTTCCAACTTGATTTTATTTTTTGCTTAGCATGATGACACATGAACAGGTTTAAGTTTTTTTCGAGAAAATTGTGGGAGAAATGAAACTGTTACAAGTGCACAGTGGTCAGAAATATGACGAAGAAAAATACAAAATCTGTAATCGTTACCAAGTTTATAAAAGAAAACTAAACATACTCGCATGTTCATTTATTCAGACTATGGATAAAAGCGAGACTTAATTTTGGGTCTGTTTTTAAATAAAGCCAAAGCCTAACATTGGATTAGTTTTAATTAAAAGGTTCAATCAAAATTTTAGATTTTTTATCAACTTTAGACTTACAAGGAAAGTATCTCGTATAATAGTCTAAGATTTTTATGAATATCTGGTATATGATGGAGAATGGAAACCTAACAACAAAATGTTTCATTATTTTGAATCTAGTTTTAATGACACTTTTTCATTGAGTGTATTAAATTTTAAGTAAATAAAATGAAATTTTTCACAACATTTTATGAAAAATTTCACTAATCCAATGAAAAATTCCAATGGACGAGATCCAGTCAAACTTCATAGGTTCTATTTAAAAATTCATTAATATCATGAAGATAATTTTCTGAGTGTAGTGTTTACGGCCGTACCTGCAACGGTGTCGTATGGCAGCAGCTTCTTTCTTTTAGTTTCACTTTTTTTCAAAAACACAGCACTAGCCTTTTTTTCTTTTCAATTTACATTTTTTTCCGTTTTTTTCTTTTATTTCTTATGTTTTTTTTTTCTTTTCACAAAATTCTTTTGTGTTCTATTACTTTTCTTTCTTATGTCTATCCACTATGATTTTCTGTTAGTTAGTGTGCTTTTTCCCAATTTGACAGTTTATTGCAACTAGTGCAATAAACTCACCACACCCACTAACAGTGCTGCCAGCCGCCTTTAATACGCACGCGGGATTACCCTACGTAAGTGTAGTTGACTTTTTAGGGTACAACCACACTTGCGCAGCGTCAACAGTAGTCAATATTCACCCAAGGAAGGTATCCTTTGGGGAATCAACCGATTTTGATGAAATTGAAACTGGTCATAGTGGGAAGTAAACTAATAGCTCGTTTAGACTAATACGGTGGGTCTCATACTGTAGGTTTAACTTAACTATAAACAAAAGAAAATGTCAGAAAAATGCATACAAAACAACAACAAATCTTTGGGTTAACTATTAACTAAAGTTGCGTTTACATTTGCATCGAAATCCCGAGATTTCGATTCTCACCACTCCGAAAAAGCAATGAAGGAAAGCATATAGATGTTCATTTTCGAATAAAGCACAAATAGTTAGCTCTAATTAATAAATTCTCTAAAAATGTAACGTCTATAACCCGACTAAAAAAGTTTTTATATAATCTTATATGATTTGATATAACTTTAAATGTTTATATGCGTGGCTTTATATAACCATATACATTTATATTAACACTTTGGTTTTATAAATATGTTTGATATAACGTTATATATAATCATATGCGATTTGGTCTCCGGCCATATATTAAGAGATCTGCAAATATAGTTCATACATAATTATATATAATGGCATATAAGCTTTTATAAACCATATTATATCAAAATATATAACAAAGTTAATAGAAAATTGTATTAATTTTATATATAATTATATCTGACATGATATCTAATTATACAAAAGTATAAAGTTATAAAGTTTAATTGCAATTTTTAAATTTAAAAATAAAAATTAGAAAAAAATATGTTGAAATAAATATGGTTTAGGTTCAGTTATTTTTTCCGTGAAAAAAAATTAATTCTGAAAGTTATTTTTTTTAGTTTATAAGACGGTTGTTCCGACAAATTTTTGTAATGTTTTATTTTGTCAGCTATTTCCAAGTTTATTAACAAAAATTTTTCTAAACATTAAGCATTAGTATTTAATATGAATGAAAATAAGTGATCTCAACAATATTTATTAAAATTTTATTTGAAAATCTTCATCAAATTATATGTATTAATATATAATTTGATGAAGTTAGATAGACCCATTTTTCGGATCAAATTGTATCAGGTTAGATAACATGCTTATCTCGCTTGATATAATTATATATTCCAATATTCGTATCAAATTAGATATGGACGTATATATGGGTATATATATGGTGATATATGATTATATAATATCTTTTTTAGTCGGGAAGCTTTTGACAATTAAGATATTAACTTGACAGTTAAAAGACTAACTTGACAGTTAACGCTGGGTCTCATACTGTAGGTTTAACTCTAACTTAACTATAAATAAAAGAAAATGTCAAAAAATGTACACAAAACAATAACGAAGGGTTAACTATTAACCTAAGTTTAAACCTGAAGTATGAGACCCACCGTAAGCAGTTAATCTGACTTCTACTAGATTAACTTTTCTGTGTGAATTGGGTATAACACATATGTTATGCAGGCTCAATCTCAAATCCAGGAGTAAAAAAATAAGATACACAAACGTTTTTTTGTTCCTGGGTTTTTTTAAAGGCTGTATATATTTTAAGATTGGTCTTTCGATTTATGCCCAATTTTCGTATAATTAATTTTGAAAAGAATATAAGAAATACACCAAATCATGTTCATTCCCCCTTAAAGTGAGTTTAGGCATCTTAAAAAGTGATTGACCCCGTATATGCCATCCTCGCCAATCTTAAATCGACCTTTGAAATTGTTTTCTGAAGCAATATTGGAAAATAAACAAAAATCTAAAAGTAGAATGTTTGTATGTGTCTGTGTTTGATCACTACTCAGTAAAAATCAAAACAGAAACCTGAATAGGAAAGAAAACTATGAGTTAGTTACATTGCATTAAAGGCCTTACTTGGGTGAGATGGCTAAGCGTTTGCACCTTAGTATAGTTACGTTTGTAATGTAGTAATAGGCACAGGTTCGATCCCTACAGCCGACGGGTTGTTGAAAAATTATCATATAGAGACAATCTGACACTGAAAACACTGATGAAGAGCCCGTCCATAGAAAAAAGGTAGAAAATAGATCTAGTCTGATTTACAAATTTAATGTGTTTATAATTTTTAGAGAAAAAGGTTTATTCTTCTTCTTAACATCAAACCGACTAAAATAATAATATTCTTTACACCTTTTTAGATTTTCCAAACTTTTCCTCCTCTCAAACTACTGTTTCTCAATTTGTGGAGAATGCAAAAAGTAAATGTTGACATTTTAAGTGTTTTTCCAATAGAAAATATTTTCATTTTTGTTGTTGTTATTGTTCAGTTCACACTATCAACAAATTCGCATCTAAAAGTTGAACAACAACAACAAAAAGATTTAGTTTTTCCAAAAAAAAAAAAAACAAATTTTGTTTAACTTTGATTTACCTTGAGAGATTGTGTTTTCATTTGTGTATTTTTATGCAACAGACGTGAAGAAGAGTTTAGAGGAGAAAAGTTTTGTTGTTAAAATGCAACAACAAAAAAAAACAAATTGTGAAGCATACTTTTAGGCTAAAGCTTAATTTTTGAAAAAATAAAATCTCTTCTATTTTCTACTTTAGCTTTTGTTCTCATTTTGAACAAAATTTTCTTCTTTACGTTTGTGGCCAATTAAATTTTATGCTTTGCTTAATCTCTAAATTTTAATTGGTAACGATACGATATTTTTGCGTTTTTACGTAGAGTAAATCACTTTAGCCAACAAAAACGAAAAAAAAACTAAACTCAAAATGGTTATACCAAAAATAACCAGTAGTTTGAACCACCAACCAGTGCAATTTGAAAATACAAGCAAAAAATTGTGTTTCAATGCATATTTTTCGTCATGTTGCTAAGAGGCATTCAGTGTGAGGTAGTAATTATACAAAAAAAAAAAAATGTGGTTTTGATCTGTCAGTTTTTTTTCCTGTTGGTTTTTTTTTTTTACAAATTTTATTAAACACTCTTGAGGGGTTTTCCATTTTTTAAATACTGTCAACATAGCATGAAATTAAATTTTTTAATATGGTTAATAAAATGGTCATTTGTTTTTAAAACTAATATTTATAAAGGGTCATAAAATAGGGGTTAGAAAAATGTAAACGGAGCAGAAGAAAAATAATTTGAATACAGTTTTTCTAACACAAAAATTATATTGCGTAAAGTTTTGTTTAAACTTAAAAATGTTAAAGAAATTTTAAAGGGGAAAAATACTGAAAAATCTCTAAAAATCAAGTGTTTTCTACAGAAAAGTATTTACAAAAATAGAATCCCTACTTTCAAAAGTCGAGTGGAGCCAATATATATTATATTTGTTCCTGTTGTTCCTATAAGGAGCATAGGGCCATAACAAGAATGATCCATTAAGATCTATTGCATGCGATTGTTTTAATATCTCCCCTGCTTTTTCAGAATTTTATTATTTTCATATGGATTTGGCGCTTCCATGTATGAGAAGGTCGACCTATTCGTCTGCTACCCTAGGGATTCCATTCGATTGCCTGCCTGGCAATATCATTTATTTCTTTACGGAGTGTATGACCTATCTATCCACTTCTATTTTTGCTTACACATTTCACCTTGTATTGGGATTTGTCGAGTTATTTCCCAAAGTCTGGAGTTGGAAATTTTATTAGGCCAGAATATTTTAAGTAGTCTTCGAAGACATTTGTTGGTGAAGGATTGTAAAGCATGGACATCACAGCTGGCCGCATTCCATGTTTCACAGCCATAAAGAAGAACTGACTTTACGTTTGAATTGAAAAATTCCCAGTTTAGCTGCCTTGTCTTTTTAATACGTTCAGAAATATGTGCACTGGATCCGCCTTGGCTATCAAAAACCTTCCAAAGTAACAAAAAAATTTCACCTCCTCAAGTTGTCTTCCATTGATGTAAAGGGAAGTAGTATTTTCGGTAAAAATCCGCATTATTTTCGTTTTACCTCCGTTTATTTTTAGGCTAGTTCTGGAAGCATGTGCGACGATCATGCGTAATTTATTTTCCATTGCAGCATACGTATGTGTCTGCATAGTCAAGATCTTCAAGTCTATTTTGAAGGCCCCATGTTATACAGTTTCTTGATGATGTAGATTGTTGCATAATGACATCCAACATTATTTAAAAAAAAATAGTGGTGACCGAACACATCCCTGGCGAACTCCTTCACCAATGTTAATTTTGGCAGATAGTTCATTCTGTATATGGCTGTATGGTTAAGTGCATCAAAAGCCTTTTCAAAATCGATAAAGGGGAGCTATAGTGGTGACCTCCATTCCACAGACTGCTCAACTATTATTCTTAGGCTGTTGACATAGTCAACCCAGGACTTTCCTCGGCATAAACCAGCTTGTTTTTCTTTCATACTGGGTAAAACAGTATCAGATAGCCTTCTTTTGATAATATTTACTATAACTTTAAGTTGCATATTTAATAGCGTTTTACCTCTCCAATTATTACGCTCCGATAAGTCACGTCTTCTAAGTTCTTCGGTATTTTGATGATAACAACCTCCAAGAGTTCATCCTGTGGATGGTTAGAGGATCAGAACTTTTCAATAAGGGGGTGCAATAGTATACAGCTGCTCATTGGATCGACCAGCAGCACTTCAGGAGGGATATTGTCATGACCAGGTGATTTGTTGTTTCTTAATGTTTTTATAGCTTCGCATTTTTCAGAAATACAGGGACATTCAGTTTTTGCATTTGGGTTCTCCACATGGGACTCGCAGTTGCATAGTGACTGCGCATTTGTGTCGAGGTTTTCTGCCAGAAATAGCCTGTATTATTCGGTCCAGAGCTGCTTTTGTCTTGGATATTGTTATTTCTCCCTTTCCGTCTCTTAAGATCCTTCCCCTTAGTAATGCTGTCTTCGTCAGTTTCCTTATAGCTCCGTACAGGCCTATGATGCAATTGGTTTCAGCAGCCATTTGATCCTCTTTGGCTATATTTTCTGTCCATCATATTTTATCCCGTCTTGCGCTTTTTTGACAGCACTGTCCAGATTGGTCTATACTGCCTCACTAGTCAACTTTGTGTAACGTGTCTTGGTGGTGTTGATGTCACTTTAAGCTGCTTTCAGTTTCCATGTTTGGTCAGACATTCACTCTTTACGACCGCTCTCCTTTAAGCCTATACGTTTAACGGCAACATCAACCAACAGGTGTTCCAGTGATGCCCAGTTGTGGTCTGTAGAGGTGGTATAGCTTGGCAGTTTTGCTACCAATGTTTCGGAGTACTTCTTAGCGATGTGGGCGTCTTTCAATTTTATTTATATCGAATTTGATTCTTGATGAGATCTTATTATTCCTTATCGCAGCAACCTTCATCGGGAGTGTAGCAATAACTATGTGGTTCTAAAGAGTTTCCCGCCACTTTAGACTGATACTAATGTGGTCAATTTGATTTTCTGTCACATGATCCGTCAATAGCCAAGTAACTTTATGGATCCTTTTATGAGGAAATAGTGTTCCACCAATTACAAGAGAGTTTGTACTACAAATTTCAGCAAAGAGTTCGTCTCTGTCATTCTGTCCAATCCATGTTTGCCTATCGTGCTTTCCATATCCATTTCGCATTAAAATCGCCCATAACCATTAGTATATCTCCACGATTTACGGATGCTAGAACTGTTTGCAATTGACTAGAAAACGCCTCCTTTCTCGATCTATCTGATGTGTTAGTTGGAGCATTAGCACTGTACGAATGGCGGATGATGTTTTTCTTAATTGCTTGCATTCATGTGAGATATTTTTTCGGAAAGTTTTGTGGGTCGCTGTATACGATTATGATATCGGATTTTAAAAATTAAAAATGTCAGGTCCAAGATGGTGGATGATTTCTTTTACAAGGTGACCGCACACGACTCTGATATTGGATTTTAAAAATTCTAAATAGCGTATTCAATATGGCCGATGGTTTATTTTAAAAAGTGATCGGATTCATGTCAAATACTTTATCAGGAAAGTTTCTTAAATTTCTGAAAACGAATCTAATATCAAACTTTTAAAATTCAAAATGGCGGATCCAAAATGTCGAATGATTTTTTTTAAGTGATTGAATACATGTCAAATATTTTTTGGGAAAGTTTTGGTGGTAGCTGAATACGAAACCGATCACTGTTGAAAAAAATGATCCGCTATATTAAGTACGCCGTTTCCAATTTTTAGAATCTAATGAATCTGTTATCAGATTCATATTCAGCGAGTCCCCAACCTTGCTAAAAAAATATTCTATACGTATCTGATTACTTTTTAAATCAAATCATCCACCATATTGCATCCGCTATTTCGAATTTTAAACGTTTGTTATCAGATTCGTATTCAGCGTTCTAAAAAACTTTCCTAATAAAATATCTGACATGAATCCGTTAACTTTTTAAATCAAATCAAAGCGCAAAGCGCATGCAATAGCGCCGTTTCCAATATTTAAAATCCGATGCCAGATTCGAATCCTAAAACTTTTTTTAAATATCATCCACCATATTGAATCTGCCGTTATAAATTTTTACTCAGTAAATAGAAAGAAAAAGAACGAAAAAAGTGACAGTTCGATGATGAGAGTTTATAAATCTTCTTTTTCTTGCAAATTTTTACTGGACAAATCTTATTTTGTTATTTTTTGGAAATGCAAAGCAGTAAATCTTTCAAAATAAATTATGGAAAAGATAAGAAAACCTTCAAAAAAGTTTCTGCTTAAGATTAAACATCAAAAACTCTCTTCTTCCATAGTCACCAGTTAAAATTTATTTGTATATTTGGTGTTATAATCAGCTGCTTGCAAATTGTTACAAATTTTCTATTCGCGTACATGTTTGAAAAAAAATTTATTTTGTGAGTAAATTTTGTCTTCTACCCCATTCACATGAACGAGGTTTCATTTATCTTTCAGATTTTCCATACAAATATTCTGTTAATAATCACTTCAATTTGACGAGACAATTCATAAACCCCCTCAATTATTCCTTCGGAATTGATTTTTCCATTTTTGCTTGCAGTGAACATACTCCTTAATGGCGTAAATATTAACAAAAACAGATCTAAATATTCCGAGTGTTCGTTTACTCGAAATTCTTACCACATTTTTGTCTATTTTTTGTATTCAATTTTTCCAGCTGTAGTAAAAGTAGGAGCTTGTACGAACACGCTTATTAATTAATTTTAATTTCTAATCAAAATTAAAAAAAAAAAACTGAAAATATGTATTTCACTACAAACATCAATATCAAAATACTTCCGACGAAGAAATTTTATGCAAACAGATCTCCACAACGCTACTCTACTTCCTGTCTCATATGTTTCTTGAGAAAACGCTTGAATTTTAGGACGAGTTTTTAGGATGTAGATTATATTTAAACTTAGTTTAATGCAGTTTGCAACTGGAATGCAGTTTGCAAGGACCACGATTGTAAAATATTTTTGACGAAAATAGAAATGTTGCAGATGAATTTATTTAGAGAACTTTCTTTCATATCCGACATGTTAGATTTTGTTTTTTTTTTTTTAATAATCCTATTACTATAAATGTTGCATGAAAATCTTCTTTAAAACTCGGTAAGCTGCTGTTAAAATTTCATATTTCACATTAGTTTAAAGTGTAATTGATAATTAAACTTCAATATGCCATCAATGTTTTAATAACCCATACAAATTATCTTTTCTGCCATGACCGTTTGATAAAACAAGTAATTTAAACAATCGTGACCAAATAAAATAACATAATGACTTAAAAATCATTTTGCCATTCATTTATAAGTAAGTGTAAGTATACAGTGAAACCCAGTTAAGACGAACTCCGGGAAAACGAACTTCGTTATTAGCATCCACAGAATCTGTAAAATTCCTGAAAATAATTTCAAAAATTGTGCAAATCTGTAATTTCATTTCTCAAAAAAAAAACGATGTGCGATATATTTAAGAAAAAATGCATATGTGATTGGTTTAAAATTTGACAAAATACAAAAAAGTCAAAAAAATCGCAAACTTTTTAAAAGCTCTATTAAAAATGGAAAATTATATGAAATTTTGCTTGTAGAACCCTAAAAAAATAGATCGTTTTAAGCCAGATCGTGATAAGTGATGTCTTTTATATAAAAATTATTGCCAAATTATTTCATACTACTTCATACTTATTAACCCAGAATTTTTCTTTTATCCGAGTTCGTCTTAACCTAGTTTTATTGTATAAATATTTTTGGTATACTTATACTATATATTTTCCCAGTGAAATCAATTGCTTTTCTTAATGTCATTTGTAATCATATGTCATTTGACCATTGAACAGCAACATCTTATTGTCAAAATGAAAAGAAAATGTATAAAGAAAACAAAAGCACATAAAACTCTACAAATAACCAGTTATCAATTGAAAGATGAGACTGTAAAGAAAAATCCTCAGACATGGTGGGGTATTCGGTCTCATGAATGGGATATCATGTTTAAAAGCAACAAAAATGAAAGTTTTTTTCTATTTTGGCCAGTTGTTTTTCTTGTATGATATATTTATTCTCTATAGATTATAAGTGAAGTTAAATGTTAAGTGATACACAAACAAGAATGGAGATACAACCAAGCGGCTGCGTTTATTTTTTTTTTTATATGGAGATTTGATTTAAGATTATAATTTAATAAAAATTTCTCTGAATTTTAAAACCATATTTTAGTAAAATATCTAAAAACAATTCCCTATTCCTCTAAAATTTTCAGAATATTTAGGCGATATATTAAGCTGGGTGCTTCATAGGATAAGGGGGCATTTTGTAACTAAAACTAAATTAAAATTGATAAAATGCATTTTAATTGCAATATTAATCGCAGCTTTCGCAATATTTGCGAAAAAGGAGACACGGAGGAGATTGGAATATAAAAAAAAAATCTAAAAATAGAATGTTGATCACTTCTAAGTAAAAAACAATAACAGAAAGCTGAATCGGAAAGAAAACAACGAATTAATTACATTGCGTTCAAGGCCTTACTTGGATGAGATGGCTAAGCGGTCGCACCTAAGTATAGTTACGTTTGTAATGTAAGAATAGGCGCATGTCTTCGAAATCTACAGCCGACGGGTTGTTGAAAAAATTATCATATAGAGACAATCTGACAATAACATAAACGTATAAATAATTATTTAATACAATTTAATGGAAAATCACTCATGAAGCCTGTTCATAAAAAAAAGCAGAAACTAGATCTAATTTCATTTAAAAATTAATGTGTTTATAATTTTTAGAGAAAAGTATTTATTCTTCTTCTTAACCTCAAACCTACTTAATTAAATATTTAATATTTGTTAAAAAAAATAGTAAACTGCTGATTTGAGAGGCTTCGATTTTTATTCACATTAAAAAAAAAATTGAAAATTTAAAATTTTTTGTAAATTTTTAGTCTACTAACTATTCAGCAAAATTTTTACTAATTTTAGCAGGCTAAAATGTTATTTTCTATTGACAAATATTTACCTCAAACTTAAATAATAAAGTTTTATACATTTAACAGTTTTATTTGTGCTATTCCCATTTCATTAATAATTAGCAAAAATAATCTGCTAATATTATCAATTTTTCCTCCAAGGTAATTTTTAACTAATTTTGAGTAGTTTTAACGAACATTTTTACAGACCTTTTTTTAGTGTAAGGGGATTTATTTTAGAAATTAGCATCAGTAACCCTAATATCACACTAAAATTAAATTTTGATGTGATCGGAATACAGTTTTATTTTTTCTCTTGAAGCCATATTGGATGCACCATTTTGAATTTTTATGTGTTCATAACGTTAATGAAATCGCAGGCCACGAATTAGCGAGCTGTGGCCACGAAAACGACAAAAAATCAACCTCTGGCCATATGTGCAGTGTTGCCAGACTATTTATTTTTGGTTAAAATCATTAAAAATGTAAAAATAAATCATCAAAAATTTTAGAAAAACTCTTCAAAAATTTTTTATCTGTAATACGTCATAGAGACGCTAGTTACTACTAATTTTTCATTCAAAATAGTTTCACAAAAACTGGAGCAACAATTCAATATTACCGCTCTAAGGTTCCCTTAGAACTTTTATAATTACAAATTTTCGTTAACTGGGCGATTAATTTATTTCGTCTGTAAACGAGTGTTCTTTCTATTACTACATGGCAGTTGTTTGTGTTAATCACTAGTAGTTGTTTTTAACTGTAAATACAGTGGTTTTTATGGGAAGATTAAAAACAACTATTATGGCAAGTATTTAAAAAACAACTAACTAAAAGTATTGTATTGTATAAAACAACTAGAAATGTAGTTATTTTTAACTGTTGAAAAATAAATAAAAATGCATTAAAAATAACTAACAATATCATAAAATTAAATGGCAAATTTTCACTACAAGCATTTTAAAATTAAATTGATAAAAGCTACTATTTTTTATAGTTAATTTTTCTTCATATTATAAAAGTAAATTTAAATAAAAAATACAATTTTTTTCTTTCGCTTATAAAAAAATACATAATTACTTCTTCGTATTTCAAATTTGAAGTAAAAATTAGAAAACGTTCTCCAGTTATTACTCTTTTATGTACATATTTCAGATAGAATTTACTGATTTCTATTACAAAACAAACCCCCTGTTTTTATAAAGCGAGCGGAATAATTCCGCCTGAGGAATGTTATTGTAACAAATGTTATTATCTCAATAATAGCAAATATAAACTAAACAAAAATTATAAAAAATAAAAAAAATAAATATTTTTTAAATAACTAACAAAAATAGCCGCTAAACTTCGCTTTAGCGGGCATAAGTAAAACAAAAAAAAAAACAAAATTCATGACCACCTCCAAAATAGAGACACTCTGGGGGAAAAGAACCGGTGTGTATACTTAAATGCAAGTGTGGGTACTCAAATGAAGCAAATTTCCTCACGATTTCAAAAATATTTTTTTTTTTCAGATTCACCAAAATTGCTCCTATGTATTTACAAAAAAAAACACAGTTTAAGTACACTAAAAATTAAAAAAAAAACACTAAAAAATGTTTGCTTTCAATTAGCCGCACTTATCAATGTGCCGATCGTGGTGTATTTTGTTAAGAGGTGAGCGACCAGGGCTGCCAGAATTACCGATTTTTCGGCAGTATGCCGATTTTTTATTGAGAAATATGCAAAACGCCGATTTGCCGATTTTTGGACGAAAAATTACGATTTTTTTTGTTAATACTGCATTTAGACAAAGCAAAAACTACCTAGTTTTTGTACAAAACTAGTTTTTGTTTGTTTTTTATGCATGCGTTTTGACAAGTAAAAACTAGCAACGGACAAAAACTAGGTAGTTTTTGCTCAGTCTAAATGCAGTATTAAACTCAAAAACAAAACATTTTTCATATTTTTTGATTTTAAACACACTTCTTATGTATATAAAACTCTAATCCAAATGCATGAACTTACGAGCCGTATTGTGCATGAATTTACGAGCACTATTGTGAATATCTAAAAAATCGGTTCTGAAAGAACAATTTGGGAGTTTTCAAACATTTTTCTTTATAGTTCTACTTAGAAGTCGCTAAAAAGATCTATAATTGTGAGAAATCGTCAAAACTTATTGCAATTTCAATCTTCATTTGCTAAATTATTAAAAATAAAATCATCAAAATAACATCACATCAATTTTCATATAAAACAACCACCACCGCAGCCTTTGTTATTTAGTTTGTTTTTTTCATCGCAACGGAATCCACAGCCGCAACCGGAAGGTTATATCTCCACTCTAATACATAAAACATAACTAACTACAAATTTATAATGGTGGTAGTATTGCAGTCTTCTTTATTGATTTCATATTATTACAAATAGTTTTTGCAGCTATGTGGTATAAGAGTAAAGTGTGTAATATAAAATCCTGTTTGTTCATGTTTTTAATTTTTTAATACCCATAGTAGTGTCATACTAAATTAGTCTACATCAGTTAAGTGAAAATTATTTTTAAAATAAATCTACTAATATCATAAATTTATAGAACTAAAACGTGATCAGATTAATAAAGTTGTTCTCCTTATACAGTTATTTTAAGAAAACTGGGTGAACTACTATATAATAGCACACTCAAAAAAGTTGGACAGTTACTACGTGACAAATTTTTGTGTAGTAGTCGGTAGTTGCTGGTTTTAACTGTTCTTACAGTTGTTTTTCTAGACAAAAATAAAAAATAACTATTATGACAGTTATTTAAAAAAAAAACAACGAAAGAAAATTACTGTATTTCGTAACAGTTGTTTAAAGCAGTTATTTTTGATATTATATTCAACAGTTACCAAACAGGATTTTTGCAGTAAATAGTTATTTTAGTTAGTTATATTCTAAGCCTGCAAATAAAAACAGAAAATTCTATAGCATCTCCATTGCATAAAAACATAATAACTGCAGAACCTTTTCGAAGTTTAACTTCACATATTTTTTGTAATCTAAAGAAAAATAATTGTTTTTTCTATTCAAATATATTTTTATTATATAAAAAAATTAACTGTACAGACCAGTAATTTTTACCAAATTTGTCAGTTGTTTTAAAATTTTTGTAATAATAAAAATTTGTCAGTTATTTTTATGACCTTATATATTGCTCTAACTCCCAGTGGAGTATAGGGCGCTAATGACCTTCTTAGTTCCTTGTATTACATTTGTCAGTTATTTTTAAACAGTTCAAAATAACTACATTTTTAGTTAATTAAAGGTAAATACTGTTTTTGCCTTTGTATACCTTTGTTTTATTTATTATTTTCAGTAGATTTTACCTACAAAATTTTTTGAGTGCAGTTATTATACAAGTTAATAAATACACCGTTTTTATTTAATTTTATCCAAAGCTTAAAAACATTTTTCTTTAATTAGTTTTAGGTCACATTTTAAAAATCTTTTAAAAATAACCAAAATATAGAAAATTAGTTAAGAATTGAAGCTGAAATAATAAATACTAACTAAGAACGTGCTGCAAACAACATAAATATATAAATTATATATAATTTTGAAATTTTCAGATATTTCTATAGAAAACAGGATTCTCACATGTCACCGGTTTTTAATACAACAGATGAAGCTGACTGCTGTTTTGTTTTTTCTGGCAACACTGCTCTGTTTAGTGGGGAGCAGTCAGTGTTACCAGAAGAGTTTTAGCTCATTCCCATGTTTTAAGTTAAAACCCCACTTTTATACCCAATTCATTTTAATTTAAACAAAAACCCAATTTAAAAGAAAAAAATAGAAGCTAAGTTCGCATCGCTCTTAACTCCAGAAAATTATTAAGAAGTTACTCAGCAAAGTAAATAAAATTGTAGAATTAAAGGTCGAAAAAACTATTTTTATTTTAAATTTAAAAATTAAAAAAACACGTTATAATTCAATATTTTGCGAATACTTTTTCACTCGAAATTTTAAGCCCTTAAATCGTTGTGTAAATTGTGAAAGTAAACAATTTTTTATTATAAGAAAGACTCAATAACAATAAAGCTGAAATGTCACTTTTTCAAAATAATAATTTTGTACATTAATTTGCCGAGAGAACAAATTCTACACAATTTGCACACAAAACTCATTATTGTAAAAAATATTTTTTTTTTATTCCAAAATTTGTATGGAATTTGTCAAGTAAATACGAGTAGTTTTCAAAAACTACTAGTTTTTGGTTAAGTGTAACTATAGTAGGTGTAAAGTCTAGGGATTGTTATCTATTCAGAACATTAAGTTTGCATAAGTCGAGTTTACACGATTCAGAAGGAGTGTACGAGATTATATGAAAATCCCTAGTACTTTTCGAACCTACACAAAATTAATTTTTTCCGAGTCCTTTGCATGTAGTAATTTCAGTATTTTGAAAATAGAAGAATTTTTGATTAACTATTATTAAATAACTACCAAAACCGAACAATTGGGAAGTTTTGTTTACTTTTTGTATTGAATTTTTCCGGCTGTAGTAAAAGTACACTCAGGGAATTATGTAGGTAAAATCAACTGCAAATGACAGTTAAAATAACTGCATTTGCAGTTAAAAAGGTGTAGAATACATTTGCATTTAAATCAACTGCAATGTGAAGTTATTTTTAACTGTTAAAAATCAACTGACAAATGTAGTAGAAACAACTGCAATTAAAACAACGTATATGCAAATTATTGTAAAACTGTACAAATAACTGCAAATGTAGTTAAAATAACATAAATAAAAATTATTTTAAAAATTATTAATTTAATAAAAACAAATTTATGTAAATACTATTAACTTAATTTTATTCCATAATAAATTTAAAATTGAGAAATCAAAATTTACACTTAATATCACTTTTATTATTTTAGATGTCCGTCTGTAAGGGATGAAATATTTTTTGGCTTCCTTTTTCTCTCCAGGTAGAAAGGGATGAAAATATAAAAGACTGAAAGAAAATAAATACAATATATTTTAATATTCCCGTAAATAAATTTATATTTTATTTTATAAAACTTACTTTATTATTTTAATAATTCAATAAAATATATAAACTTTTCCGTATTACGCGTCTTCACTCTTTAGCGTTGTTTTATGACTAAGACAAGAGAAAACATGTTCTTCTCATATTCTTTCACTAGAAATTTCTAAACAAATGCTTCGTACACACATTCGGCTTTACTTCGTACATACTTGAAAATTGAAGTATTTGTAACAAAATTCAAAATAAATGTTACTACAATGTTTGAAGTTTGTTTAAAAAAATAACTGTCAAAAACAATAAAAAATTTTGTTCTAAGTAAATTAACTGTAATTGTAGTTAAAATAACTACAACCGCATTACTACACAAATAACTGTCATGTAGTAACTGCAGAACTTTTCTGAGTGTAGTAACTTGTATTAAGTAAACGAACACGCTTAATAACTGATTTAACTATGATTATTTTTCTCTGTGTAGAAAAATATTTATTGATGTAGAGCAATGAAAAAAAACCACAAACGCATAAATTTTTAATTCACTTTTCAAATCATTTCAATTAACAAGTTTACTTCTGTTTTTTAATATTTTCCATGGTGAAATTGTATATCTTGTTGAAAATTATTGACAAAAACATCCATGCTTCAACTCATTTTTTATTTTCATTTAAAAACAATTTATTTTTCTTACCTTTTTTCCATAAACTTTTTCTATTTAATATTTACTTATATTAACAACACTTTTCTAATTGCCACTAATAACTTAAGTTGGAAGTTGATGTTCAAGGTAAAAAAAGACCATAATTCTACAGCACTCAACCACACCTTCAATTATTTTAAAACTCAAACAAGAAAAACGATTTTCTTTATTATTCTGTTGCAAATGATAATAAAAAATAATGTAGAAAAAATCCACAAAAAATGCCGGTTTTTAGTTTGTTTTGCTAACATTATTCTGTTTAAATACAAAAACACGTTTAAACAGAGTCGTTTATGGTTTGGGACTCACCATACACAGCCATCTACTATGTAAGCTCCCTAAATGGCAAAAGTTGAATAAAATATATAAAAAAAGAAGAGAAAAAAACGTGAATTTAATGAAAAACTACAAATTGAATGCTGTGTTGCAAGTACAATGTTCATATAAGGCGCTTAAATACTGAATGTTTGTGTTTTGGGGGGTTTTAAGTTGTTGTGAGAGAGAGTTTCATGTACGTATTTTTATTCTGGCCATAATTCAAAGACTTTTGTCACAATACATGTCAAGTTGTGGTAGGACAAGAGTGTAAACTAGAAAACAACACAACTACACTGACACACATTCCCGCAGATCCATTTACAGTTATTCACACATGGAGTTGTTGTTAAACAAAGTTAACTACAAATAAAATTAACAACAAAAAGCCTGAGACTTAAAGGCTCCAAATAGGTTTAACATAACAAAAAAATTAAAAGGAAAAAGGTAAAACAAAAAAAGAAACCAGCAGAACACAAACAGAAATGTTGACAATGAAATAAGTTTAATAAAACAAAGATTGATACTTTATCACGCAAGTCTGTTATTTACTCCCTCACTTAAAAACTCTCCAAGTAAGGTGAATTTCTCCCAAAAATGAGAGTTTGTTTTAGTTAATAACTTTTAGAGAGAAGTGATGCCCCAAGGTTTAAATTTTCTTAATCCCTTTGAATTATATGGAAATCCCCAAAAAGTTTTTTAAACTCAAGACACGAAATTAACAAAAAATGTACGTTGCTGAACATTAAATAAATTTAATGAAGTAGCATGTTTTCCACGGATAAGATGATGTTGCGGAATATTTTTGATAACAAAATATTGTTGTCAATCATTTCCAGTGTAGAAACTGTAATGACAAATCAGTAGGGCAAGGAATTCCATGCAAATGCATGTTTTTTTTCTCGATAGTCCAAAATTAATATGGACTAAATATGTATCCGAATCATCAAATTTAGAACAAAATGGCATCGATTTGTAGTTGCATATTTTTGCATATTTTGACTTCAAATTCATATTTGGTGCCTTTTTAATGCATATTTGTGCATATTTTCCATTTTTAGCAGCATTATTTAATTTGTTAAAAAATTCAAAAATGAATTTTTCTTTTGAATTTTTATATTTTGATTCAAACAAATATTTTTTTTTTTATTTTGAAAATTTATCAATCTAAAAGAAATATTGTTGACCAACTGAAAATCGTAGAATTCTGTTTCTACATGTTTGCAAAATGGTGGGAAAACTCTTACGTTCTAGAACGTTTTCACAAAAAAAGATTTATAAACAGACATCTGAGAAAAATTACATTTTCTATCAATTCACATCGTTTTTGTTTCAAGTCGCACATTTCATTCGGAAACTTTGTCGATTGAATTTTTATTTTATAACATCTTCAAATAGCTAGCTGTCAAGTTGCGTTTAAACTTGCATCGAAATCCCGAGATTTCGATATTCACCACTCAGAAAAAACAATGAAGGAAGGCATATAAACGTTAAATTTTTAGAGATTGTATTTATTAGAGATAACTATGTGTGTATTTTTCAAAATTGTACATTTATATGATTTCTGTCATTGTTTTTTCAGAGTGGTGAATATCGAACTCTCGGAATTTTGATGCAAGTGTAAACGCAACTTAACCGATTTTGATTATTTTTAACAAACAGGAGAATAGCAAACAATCTGTGTGAAAATGATCAATTTACGTATCTTGCTAGCTATTTTAAGATCATATAAAATAAAAATTCGATTTAACACTGTGAATTTTATTTGTGAGGTTGCGTTTACACTTGCATCTAAAATCTCGAGATTTCGATATTCACTACTGTGAAAAAACAATGAAGAAAAGCTTATGGATGCTCAATATTGAATAAAGCACACATAGTTAAACCTAAGAATGCATTTTTTAAAAAATTTAACGTTCATAAGCTTATTTTTACTGTTTTTTTCAGAGTGGTGAATACAGAAATCTCGGGATTTCCGTGCAAATTTAAACACAGCTTTAATAATAGTTTACTTTCATTTCGCGTTGGAACTATTAAGGTTAATGGCGATGGCCCCACATATGCTGCACAGTGTTATTGCTATAATTGTGTTAATTCATCAAATTCCATATCCTGTTTAAAGGGAAAAATCTTTTCAATCCGGCAACACTATATTGTTAGAACTCCTAGTCAGTTGTAAGATTCTAATATGAAAAGGCCCCCTTTAAACAGCGTAAAACCCGCATGTTTTATACAATAATTCACCACAATGTTTAATAATTTTCCTTAAACATTTATATAGATTGTTATTTTGCTTCGTGTTGCCTTTATGGTAGTGATGTTGATGATGGTGGTTAATAACAAGAAAGAAAAACAACAAAGCTTAAAAATCCAGTTAAATGTGCATGCTTTGGCATGCAATCGCATGTGATTTTCTATTTGATGCTGTATGACTTAAAACTTTTCATTTCAGTTGCAATTTGGCGCTTGACGCGTAAGTGTTGTAACGGTTGAAAATTAAATAAAAAAAATAAATTATGAGAGAATAAATATTGAAAATATTGTAAAAAAAATTTGTTTTAAATGAAATAAACGGCGCGTGTGTTTGAAAAATAAAAATTGTATAAAAAAAAATATAGCGCTAAAAAGAAAATTAAAACTGGCCTAAGCCACTTTGAAACCACATCAAGTGGATTGTTACTATAAAATTCATGCAATCTGGTTTTTTTTTTAAGTGCGTAAATCTACAATATCCACTTAATAGCGCGATATAACGTTGAAATGTGTTAAAAACAAGTTGATTGATGTATTTCATAGTAATTTAAACGATTTCATTTTTTTTTTTTTTTTTTTTTTTTGGTAAAATCATATTTTTTTTAGCGAAAGTTTTCTTTTAAGTTTTTTTTTTATAAATTGTGTTATAAATGTACAAGTTTTTCCAGTAAAATTTAATTGATTTTAAATAAAATCGTTTAATTTTCATTTTTTAAATTTTACGTGTATTTTAACAGATTTTTTTTAGCATGTTGTTTTTTTTTTTTTACCTTATTGTTTTGTATGTTTTCATGTTGCTGCAGATTAAAACGGATATTGTTTGCATTAAATTTGTAATCTTTATGGTTCTGTGAATGTGTAATCGTGGGTGTATGTTGGCATAAACTAGAATGAATGTTTTTGACTATTAAAAACATAAATTTGTTTGTTGTTTGAACTTTATTTGTGTTGTTTTAGCGGTGAAAACTTTGTTGATTAAAAAATGTTTTTTGTTTTCTTTTTTTGTTTTGTTGGCGGGTTTTAGGGATTTTTAAGGGATTTGTTTGAATTATATCGTATGTTTTTATACAAGTTGCTAAAAAAATTTTAGAAAACATTTCGAATTTATTTGAAAGTCAAAAGATTAAGTGAATGTTTTTGTGTAAAAAATAAGCCGATGGAACTTAGAAAAAAAAAATAATAATTCCCTAGAATTACCTTCAAATTCTAGTTACTAGGGTAGTCGTGGCGGTTTTTAAAAACCGGTTGAATTTTTTTTAATGTCCGTTTCGGTTTTTCTTTTTAATGTTCATTTGCGTATTACGAATAACCCGGTTTTTTGTTATCGAATATCCGGTTTTTTTAACCACACTATAGAAAAAAGTCTGCAAAAACTTTTAGTTTAAATTGCTATAAGTTAGTTCGAAATTATATTACAGAAAAAAACTGCTGAAATTAGCAGATTAGTTTTGATAATTTGTAGTAAGTTAGGAACAGCAAAAATGAAACTGTTTAATATACAGAACTTTACTTATATTTAAGTTAATTTAAGTTAATAGAAAATAAAAAATTAAGCTGCTAAAATAAGCAAAAAATTTTACTAAATAATTAGTAAACTAAAAAATCACAAAATATTTTAAATTTGGAAAGTTTTTTTTCGATTTTTTTTAATGCAAATAAAAATTTTAGCCTTCTGGTGTTTACTATTTTTTTTTAGCAATTCGTCTGCTTACCTCCATTTCTAAAGTTGGATACGCTTTTGACGTCAAACAATTTTTAAGAACCATTTCATTTATTTAACTGCACCATGCAGGACTGTGTAGTTTGGGAACAACTCCGAGTTTTTTTTTTCTTTTTTCTAGATTTATTTAAATTTCTGTGGTCAGTATTGCCAAAAGTAAGCAACGAACGACATTTTGAAAACTCCTTTTTTAGGTTAAATTTAATTGCAAACAAAAATTAGTGCATTTATAAAATTAATTTGTGGTAAATTTTATAAATTTCGATAATAAAAACGTTTTGAGAAATATATACTGTTGTATACTGTTATTGTCTACAATCATATTACAAAAGCCACCTACTGTGCGTCAAACCTAGTGCTGCAATATCCAATTTATTAAAACTTTAGACGAAATTAACAAACCGTTTAAATTTTTAAACAAATATAGTTACAATATTTTAACAAGGACTAAGTTCTTTGACACACAATGAAAATTTTCCAAAAGGCCATGCGGTTAATGCATTTACGACACCTTATGTTTCTGTGTTTAATTTAGACAAATATATATCTGAATGCAGCTACTGGCATAATTAAGGGTTCAGCTTTAAAAATTTAAAACAAAAATAAATCACATCATGAGAGCCCAGTGATGCCAGAACTTCTTGGTAAAAAATCGTCAAAAATGAAAAATAAATAGTCAAAATCATCGGCAACTTTATGAAAAGTCGTCAAGAAATCGTCATCAGTTAAATATCATAAAAACGCTACATAGAGGGAATTTTTCTGGACGAGTTTTAATGAAATTTTTCAGTAGACTAATAAAGTTTTCTTCACAAAGTAAATGAAAATTTTCTTAAATTTGATGAAAAACCTCCATATATTTTATGAATTTAGTTTCAATGAAAGTTTTTTATTGAATGTATAAAACTTTTAACAAACAAAATGAAATTTTTCGCAACATTTTATGAAAAATTCCATTAATTCAATGAAAAGTTTCAATGGACAAGTTCCAGTGAAACTTCACTGGTTTTATGCAAAAATTCATTAATATCATGCAGATAATTCTCTCAGTGTAGTTTCATATATTTTTTTATTCGAAATTCCATTTAATTCATATTTTTTATTTCATTCTCATAAATAATTTATATAGACTTTAAGTTCGTGATTCCAAACTCTGTTTTTAAAACTTTCAGTCACATCATAATTATTCTATAATTTAAAAATAAGCCAAACTCAGCGTATTACGGCATTTTTAACCGCGATTTTTTAAAAAAATGTGCCGTGAAATTTGAAAAACAGATTTAGAATCAGCTTGTCTAAATCTGTAAAAATATTGTACTAAAGTTTAAATCCCTGCAAAAAAATTAATTTTGTAAAGCTGTGTAAATTAAAATTTAACCTAGTTCCAACTTTTGTTTGTTAATTGTTTTCAACCACGAACAAATTTTGCCACTCAGATCTAACGAGTATTGGGAATTCCAAAAACTCGATTCAAAAAGAATTTGCGGTCTTTTTAAACGCTTTTCTTTATAGTTTTTCCTCAAAACATATGGAGTTTTTATTCAAAAATCGTCAATCGTCATTTGTATGATTTTTTGTAAAACCGTCATATCTGGCACCACTGTGAGAGCCATAGGCTGAATTCAAATAAAATCAACTTAATATTACACTCAACCAAAAAAGTCTGTAAGGGCTACTGAAAATGTTGCTGTTATTACGGGAAATTTAACTGTTTTGAGCACTGCGGTATTTTTTTGCTAATTTTAGCAAGACATGTCTATTGATTTGTAGTACAATAAAATTAGTAGAACCATTTAGTAGCCGCTACTAAATTTTAGCAAACTGTAGTAAACTACAATGCTAAAATCAGTTACAAAATTCACTAAATATCAATAATTTTAGTACAATGAAATTAGTAAATTATTAGTAGACGCTACTAAATTTCAGTAAATTGTTGTAAATTGCAATTTAAAATAAATCTGCTGAAATAAGCAACAAAATGTAGGTACTAAAAAATAAAAAAATTGTAAAATCGAAAAAATTCTTTTAATTCAAAAAAATCAATTTAATTAAAAAAATACTTTTTTTCATTCGATTGCAAACAATTTGGAGTAAAAATTGCAAACGTTTCGCCAGTTATTTACCTTTTTATGCATTCAAAATACAATATTCTAGGTTTTATTTCCAAACTAAGAATATATCAATAATAACAAACATAAACTAAACAAGAATTCTAAAAAATCAACGAATTCTTGTAAATAAAATTTCCTTAAACACCCACTTTTTGTTAAATTATTATATTTTTTGAATAATTAGTAAAATGTTTTGCAGAAATCAGCAATGAAAATTAGTAAAAAAAAAAATCAGTAATTTTTGGTAAGAGAATAGCAAAAGTTATTACTAAAAAAATATACTAAAAATCAGTACAAAAATAGTAAAGTGCTATTGAAAACTGTTTACAAATTTTTTTTTACTAACATTTTTACCTAAGTGTAAGTAAAAAAGTTAAAGTTGGACATCCTACATCACAGTACTATCAAAACGTTTTCTGAATTATTAGAATCCGACAAGAACTATGGAAACTGTGAGTGTTCAAATTCAGACAAATTATAAATTTTTTCGATGTTTTTTTAAAAGGAAAGTCAAGAATAAAATCTGAAGTTTTTGGCTCTTTGAGAAAATAAAAATGAACTTATTAAAATGGCTTCATACACTCAGAGAAAAAATATAGTTGAACATGATTGGGAAAACGAAATTATCATAATATGATTCTAGTGATCATAAATATGATTCTGACGGATGATATATTATTATTTTCACGCGACCAGATATTGGGGACAAACAACGCTTCTTTTATATGAAAAGGATCGGTAACTTTCACATGGGCTTATCCTAGGAGGGGGGTCTGTTGGTCCTTGGAACATTTTACAGGACCGACGCAAAAGAACGAGTCGCATACGTGAAGCAAAAGGATCTGTCGGAGGGCTGACACAAAAGAACCAGTCACAGGACTGAAGCAAATGAACTTGTAGCAGTTCTAACTCAAAAGAACCTATCACAGAACTAACGCAATAGAACCTACCACAGAACTGACGTAAAATAACTTTTAATACACTTACCCCAAAGAACCGGTTTCTGGAAAAGTTAAAAAAAAATATTAATTAACATTATGACTTTTTTATTATATTAAAATTAGGAATAAAACGAATACAATAAAATATAATATAGGATTAACCGAAAAGTAAGTAAATCATAATTAAAATCTATTTGAAAACCAATCAGTTAAAATAAATTTGTCTTTAGTTTTAACTTTATTCAGAAAAAAAAGAACAAAATTTAAAATTTCCAAGATATAATAACAATTTTTTCGGATTTTAATTTTAATTGGATTTTTTATTTAGTTTTGGTTTTTTTTAATAGAAAATTATTCACCTAAACATAATTATAAATTTGTGTAATAACAATATGCGACAGTCAAAATCGGGATGGGATGAAACCAACGCGAAATGTTATATCGGTCAAAAACAAGTTATACGTGTCCCGGCGTTTCGCTGGGTCACCCCTAGGAATCGAGATATATCTTTTTTTGACATAACTCGAGAACCACTAGTAGTCCGATTTTGCTCAAACAATTTTAAAAAAAATTAAAAATTACAATTCCTTTAATATATCGATTTGACCTTTGGTGGTCTTTTTTTTTAGATAACTCGAGAACAACTAGTCCGATTTTGCTCAAACAATTTTAAAAAAATTAAAAATTACAATTCCTTTAATCTGTTCATATAACGTTTTTCTATATACTCAACAGTTTTGCCATTAAAAATAAATGTTTGTTACCGCTACCATAAAAATCAATAACCTTTTGTTTATTACTTTTTTTAATATTTTAGGCAAAAAATATTTTTTTCTTCATACATTTATTTTTACCGGCAAAACTGTTGAGTATATAGAAAAACGTTATATGAACAGATTAAAGGAATTGTAATTTTTAATTTTTTTAAAATTGTTTGAGCAAAATCGGACTAGTTGTTCTCGAGTTATCTAAAAAAAAAAGACCACCAAAGGCCAAATCGATATATCTCGATTCCTAGGGGTGACCCAGCGAAACGCCGGGACACGTATAACTTCTTTTTTACCGATATAACTTTCCCCGGTAGTTTGAACCCTTTCCGATCACTGATCCCTACCATTTGTCTCACAGTGTAATTAGCGATGTACGATTAATCGATTAATCAAACTTCCTGATTAATCAAAATCTGATTAATCGATTATTCAATATTTTTGATTAATCAGGAACATGATTAATCGATTAATCAGTTATTTCGATTATTCAAAATAATGATTAAGTGATTAATCATGATTTTGATTAATGAATTTATGAATAATTGAATAATATCTTATTTTTTCTCCGTTAGAGGCCTTTTAACGCCAGTTCAATATAGAAACATGAAACTTAAGAATGGACAATTGTCAAGTCTGACCAGTAAGAAACAATTAGTCCGATTTTCTTATTTGGAGCTACATATATAAGGTATTTCCACAAAACAATGATAAAATTGCCGTAATTTTTTATTTATAAATATTTTTTTAATATTAATTAAAATTATTCAAGTTTTGATTAATCAAAATTCAAACTAATCGATTAACCATAATTTTGATTAATCAAATTTTCAATTAATCAATTAACTGCTTAATCAAAGTTGTGATTAAGCATACTGTTTGATTAATCCATTAATCGCACATCCCTAGTAATAATTAATTTTAAAAGTAAATTTTATTTACTCTTTTTTATGCAATTTTAAAGTCAAAGAAAATTTATCTATATTGTGGAAAATTGGGGAAAAATGAAATCCATTATATTTTATTATATGAGGGTAACTATTAATATTTAGAGCCTAATAATGAAAAAAACAGAAATTTGTTATTGAAAATGTCTTTAAGTTGCATTTACTTCTGCACCCAAATCCCGAGATTTCTAATAAAATTGAGATTTCATTGAAAATCTGATGTGAAATCCCGAGAAAGCCCGTAAACAAATTACGAGCATTTCAACTAATAAAGTTTTTTTTTTGCTTATATTATGCAAAAACTAAAATCATTTTAACAAATTTTTAGAGTTTTATACTTAAATTAGGTGAAATTATTATTAGTGGAAATGCTCCTAATTACTTGGCAACTATTTTTTGTGTGTAGAGTTTTTGCATAAAAAAGTGGCAACGCTGCTCAACAGCTGACTAGAAAAATAATATAAAAATAATATAAAAATAACACAAAATAATGAAATAAAAAAATTATTAAACATGTAATAAAGACAAATTGAGACCCGACGGAAATGTGCTAATGATAATAAGAATTGCTTCGTGGTTATAATTTTTGCTCCCCAAGAAGCATAACAATGAAGAAAGCATTGGAAAGTGCGTGTCTTCCTTCAAGGAAAATGTTGAATTTTCTTGCTTCTAAATTGTTGTTTTTACAAAAAAAAAAAAAAATTTACCAACATTATTAAAGTTAGATCTTTACATAAAACAATGTAAATTGGACTCCGCCAATGAATAAAATAGTTTTTAGAAATATTTTTAATTTGAGGTTATTTTTTTATAATACTTTGTTTACAAAAAAAAAAAAATGTGGTCAAATCGAAATCTCGCTACTGTCATAAAGTGAAAATGTAAACGGTCAAGATTTCTGGCGAAATTTCCATTGAAATCTCAGGATTTACAAAGAAATGTGAACGCAGCATTATTGTTTTTCAGATTATTCTCCCTTATGATCTATACACTTTTGCCTGTGTTCGAACGACTTGTCATAGCGTTTTTTTCTATTCCGTGAGAGACACCTCCAAAACATGGCTTTTGAATGAAACTACGGCTTTTTATGCTGACGAAAATCGTTGTTTACGTAGTTTATGTTTGATGTACGGGAACAAGAAAAAGTCAATGGAAGCCAAGTCAGAACTGTATACCGAATGACCCATTAATTCGATCTTTTGAATGCTCAAAAAGTTATGGCGAAGATTTATCCGTTTTTGGAGGTTGGTTTTTCTCTTTTCTCAAACACTTCTGTGAGAAAAGAGAAAAACCATTCAGAATTAACTGTTCTACGCGGTTTTAATGACACTATTGCCACATGACCAGTTTTTCCAAAAAAAAACAGGCGGCCATTTGTTTTGAAGTGCTTTGAAAGTGAACAGCTTTTATTGGATTTCGATCATCATCAAACATTCATACAGTCGACTGCTGTTTAGTTTCAGGCTCATATCCATAGATCCATGATTATTCACCTATAACGTTCTTATAAATGGCTTTTGAAGCACCGCACAGTGGGCCAGCATCATAGAATTTTGGCCAAAACTAGAATATTGAGTATATGAGACTAAAAGACAAATTTTAAAAATTCAACATGGCGGATCCAATATGGCGGCCAAAAATTTATGTGTTGTTATGTGTTGGAAAATAAATTACACTGTACAAAAAAAAGTTTCTGATGACAACTGATTCTGGCAGAGGGAGCAAGGAAAAATATAAGTGTATCGGCGTTTTAAAAGTTTTTGTCTGGCCCTATGTTTTTGGGGGGTTAAAATTTCCCCTCTTTTGAAAATGTTTATTGTGAATCGGCATAGGAAACCATGTCAATCTTCCATTTTAGGTATAGGATATGTTCAGTGAACTTATGTAAAACACTACAAGGAACATTTTTGTGGTTAAGAGTTAACCCTCTAACTCTGCAATTAAAGGGTATTTTTTGGTTGAAGACTTAGAGGGTTAAAATATTCCGAAAAAATATTTCTCATGAAATTCTACTATATGTCTCTGAAGACATCAAAGTTGAAAATTCAACTTCAATGTCAGAAATACGTCAAAGCTTAAAATGTGTTTAAGGGTTAATTTCGTACTTATTCAGGACTTTAGGGGGTTAGTCTGTGTCAGAAAACCAGAACCTTCATTTAAGGTAATTTTTAATGCTATTGTTTTAGTTTTTACTAAAAGTCTGGAATGCTGGAAATCAGCGAGATTTGAAGGTACTTTTTCAGTTAAAGGGCAAAATCTCGAAAGTTTATGAACGGTCGCAAACGGTCGCAAAAACCTAGGTAGAAGACATCTTAGGAAACACATTGGCATTCAAGTTTTTCAAATATCTCTTGGAACATTTTGGAGCTTTTTCTTTTAATTTAGGATTTTCAAAAAAACCCATATTTTTGAGGTAAAATTAATAATTTTGTTACTTTTTTCGTAAATACTTAACAGGTTTCTATTTTTTTTTTTTTTTTTAACTAGATTCAGTTTTATAATTTGAGATTTTTTTTGGAACAAATTATCGTTTATTTATGATTTTTTTATTGTATCATTAAGGCACATCTACACGGGATAGAAAATTCGCGAGATTTTATGAAAATGCAGCTCTGTATAAGTCTACGAAATATAATCTCTAAACCATTGACAATTGCTGTCATACAATTTTTTTAATTAGTAACAATTTTGAAAATGTTTTGTTACATTATTGAACATTTCAGTTGATTAAATGCACTTTTTGGTATTTGGAGAAAAAATTATTCTTTGAAATACAACAATTTTAATAAAAACAAATACTTGACAACTAGAGATGATACTTTTACGATAAAAATTAGTGCCAACTATATTAGAGATGACAAATTGAGCGCAAAATCTACGAGATTTCTATCCCGTGTATATGTGCCTTTATAAAATAAAAAATGTCACAAAATTAAAAAAACTTTGATTTTGAACTCTAGCTAACTAACAACGAATAACCACAATGATACAATATTTCACTCACAAAATATTCAACAATCCTAGATTTTGAAAATAGAAACATATTTCCCCTTTACCTGAATTGTACTTTTGGCCAAAAAGTGCACCGCTATTGTATTTCTTGAGCATTTGTTTGCACCAATCGATCCGAGCAACTTTTTGAGCTGTTGTTAAGTTATGAGGAATACAACGAGAACAAATTTTTTACGGCTAAATTTTGATGCTGTGTTTTATTTATGCTGGTGGAACTTATGCCTAAGGCAGCCTCAATTTCAGTATATGTCACATGACGATCCTGCATTATCAGCTTTTTCACAGTTTTTGGATAACCTTCTCTTTGTTGAGCGACATTTTGTTAGCAACATAAATAGTTGAAAATAACAGCATATTAAAGAAAATTTTATAGAAATTTTAGCAATCTTCTCGAATTAGGAGTCCTACACTACAAGGAGTGTGAAATTTGACTTCATTTATTGCAGAATCAACATTTTTGCTACATTATCATCATAAAAAAAATCACTATTAAAAGTAAGGAAAAAATAGTCGAAAGTATAAATCGTACCTAAAGTTTACATCAGAAAAAAATTAGGTATATTTTAAGAAAATTCATCGATATATTTCAAATTTATGATAAATAATGTATCAAAAAATACAGGCATGTTTCGAAATATTATTAAGCCCAAATTAGTTTGGAAGTATCGTAAAAAAAGTAACGTATCATTCTCATAATGAACAAAAAGAGTATAAAAAATAAAAATATTGTATTTTTTATCCTTTTCTTGTGCATACAATTAAATGTCAAGTAATAAAATATAAAATTTCTATTTTCAACAGAACTTTTTTACGATTTTACTTGACAACAGTTTCAATGCATAGAAAAAAGATAAAAATATATTTCTATATTATTTTAACACATTGAATTGATTACAGATACGTTTTTTTACTTTACGATTAGACTAATGAAGCCTTTACTCATACGCTCTGTAGCGTAAATGCATTAAAGCAGGGTTGGCAGGCAATACCGCTAAAATACCGTTATTGATTCAAAACCCTTTCAACTGACTACCGTTACCCCTAAAATACCGTTACCGAAATACCCGGAATACCGTTATCCTTAAAATACCAATACCGAAATAAATTAAATATCAATACCCTGAAAATACCGTTACCGAAACAAATGAAATATTGTTATCCCTAAAATACCGTTACCGTTATTTTTAATTTTCTGCTTTTGGCAATTTCACGTGGTTATTGAGTATTTTTTGTACATTAAGTTGATAAATTGGTTCTGTTTTTAATCTCGTTTGTTTTTTGAAAAAAGAAAAAATTACGCGATGCATCGAAATAACTGACTACCGTTACCCTTAAAATACCGTTACCGATATAACTGAAATACCGTTAACCTTAAAATACCGTTACCGAAATAAAGCAAATATCGCCATCTTTAAAATACCGTTACCGAAATAACTCAAATACCGTTATCCTTAAAATACCGATACCGAAATAAATGAAATAGCTTTACCCTTAAAATACCGTTACCGAAATAACCTTAAATATCGTTACCCTAACGATAACCGCATTCGTTTCGGTTACCATCCATGCATTAAAGATAATCCAGTGTTGCCTTTTGGTGTTAGTTAATTGATAAATTCCTTTATTGTATTGCTTTTAATTAGTCATAATTTTGGAATTTATCTCTGGATTATCTTGAAATATATCTTGTTTTCGTTTAAAATTTCCTCTCTTCATTTTTTAAATTAGCATACTGAAATAATCCTGTTTACCAGTAGTCAGTTTTCTATAATCTTTTCATTTCATAAGTTGAAAGCGAATTTTTAACTTTCATTTTTAAATCTTTCTTTTATAAAATTTGCCAAAAACAACAAAATTCTTTGCGAGACAACATTTATATTATATACTGCACTAAATTTGCAAAATTTCTTTTATAAAAATAATCGTGTTATATACATTAAAGTTATAATATAAAGAGCATTCATATATCTAAAAAAATGTTCATTAAAATATTGCTCGTAAAGATAAAAATAAACTATTCTTTTTGAACATATATAAAATATATATTTTGGCAAAAATGTGAAGTTTTGCTTTTGGTAAAATAAAAAAACAACGTGAATATTTATGTGAGCAACATGTTTTCCAACATATCTATGAAGCTTTCCATACTAACTGGCCAGCTAAAAAAAAGTTAATTATCGAACTTGTAATATTACAAAACTAGGAGATACAATCGCTTTCGGATCGCGCATCGGACCGGACCTCAGACATTGAATTATGAACGTGTCAGACAACGCCATAATGTTCTGCTCAATGTCCGGTCCGATGCGCGATCCAATAGCGATTACACCGTGCTATGATATTCTTATATAGAATGATCATAATATGATTCTAATGATGATATTTATGATCCTAAATTGAAATAAAATCGTCCTCAGTGATTATAATATGATCAGTTATAATTATGTTTATTATCATCAGAATCATACTATGATAAATTCGTATCCCCAATTATGTTCAACCATATGTCCATATATAGTACAATATATACCCATACATTGTCTCATATATTACTATAAATGTTCAGATCCGAAATTAGTCGCATATATGATTAATATATTAATAATATATGCTCACATATAATCATATATCGCTAAAAGCCTTCAAATTTTGGATCCGAACATATATGGACTTTTAAGATAATATATATGATCGCTTATGGAACTATATATGGCCATATATGATCTGACATCATATGCGGGCCCATATATCATCTGGGATGACATGATTTTTGTTCGCGACGTCCTATTTAAGAACAAAGGTTTAAAAAGCTTAATTCTTTCATTCACTTTTTAAAAATTAATGAAATTTGGGCTAAATTTCATTCCCTAATAGCATTCTTATGGAATTAATTCGATAGCTTAATTCCCTATAGCTTAAAATTATATGAATTCATTCTATTTTGATTAAATTCTAACTGAATGAAACCCAATTTATCTGAATTCATTTAATAAAAAAGTGAATGAAAAATTATTTGTTTTCATTCACTTAATCAAATGAACAATTTTAATTTGTATGTAATTGCTGAAATATTAGCATAATACAATGAAAAACGTTTAAAATGCATCTAACAGAAATAAATAGTATCGTATGCTTAGTTACAGCTTGTATGCTTTGGTTTTGATTATATGTTAGTTTCAAACTACACTGCACTAAGTGAATGGTAATAAAATTTCTTCATTCAATTAGTAAAATGCTGAATGAACATGCGATTTGAATGATTCAAGTTAGGAATTCATTCAATTCATATTAAAGCTTTGGGAATGAAGCTTATGAATGAATTCTTTACGAATGGTTTAAGGGAATGGTACATGAATCTTTTTAAAATCTGAATTTAATGTTTAGTGAATTAAGCTTAAATTGAATTAAGTTTTTCGAAGCTCTGTTTAAGAAGCAATAAATTACAACAAAAACATAAGAGCAAACACTCTGCCTTCTTCTATTGCATTTTTAGAAGATAGAAAAGAGGGTAGCGCTAAAAATGTGCTTCTACTTCCACATTGCTTCTAAAATCATGTCTATTATTGCTGGATTAGGACAATAAGTAAATACTGTACCTCCCACATTATTACGATATAGTTTTTTTTTTCTATCTGAACAGTTGGCATGGAAAGCCTCCTATGTATATGTTTCAACATGTGTATTTGTCTGTGTCGGCTTATGTTTTGTAAAAAGAAAACAGAGAAATAGCTACAAAAACGGCGCAACGGAACTGTAAAAGAAACACAAATGAACAGCCAACCATGGTAAAATGGTTTTAAAATTTATATTCTTTGAAGGAAGAAGAACTGCATTTTATATAAACACACATACACATGTAAGCATGGTAGTGTATGTTTGTGTGTATCCGAAGTATGTTAGTAGTAGTTTGGTTAAAGATAAAACACAACATTTTTATAAAGTACTTTGCCAGTCTTAATATGGCATGCCACACATATCATCATCAACATTTTATGGCAGCCAGACCTGAAAAATGTTTAAAGAAAAAACTGATAACACAACAAAAATAATGTACAAAAAAAAGTGTTTTACACGACTGGAAGAAAATTTTTATATAACCTCCAATAGATTCCTTTGATGTAATAAGCTTTGGCGTTATTAAATAGAACGATAAAAACTAGGCAAAGACACAGGGGACTAACAAGGAAGGTATTCCAAGCTAATCACTGCAATTTTCATGAAACTTATATATGTTGTAGAAAACAGTTCTACAACATATCCAGAATTTCTCCAATTCCATTGAATTATAATAAAATATCTTAGAAGATCGATGTTTCGTTAACCGGAGCTTTAAATATCGAAGCGCATTTGGAAGAAAATTGCAGTCTTTTTCTAAGGATTTTCTCTTTTAATAAATTTGTTTCATGGTTTAATACTGAGCTTCAGATTTCTGCCCTGGAGAGATCATTAGATTCATATATTAATCATATATGACCATATATGATCAGATATGATAATATACGGCCATATACCCTCAAATTTCGGATCCGAAGATGCACATGAGATCATATATGTAATCATTTATGGTCATATATTGAACTAAATGTGAATTTATATGATCATATACAAAATCATGTATGATTATATATATTCATATATGTTTCAGTTTTCACATGGGTGGCGAAAATTCCAAAAAATTACCTAAATAGTATATTAGCTAAAAATCCAGAGATTATATATTGTGAACTTCAGGTTTCTAGCCAAAAATCTCGCCTTAGAAGCACAAACCTACATGCAGAATTTCAAGTTCCTACACTGATAATAATCCATGCATAAAAATACGAAAAAATGTCAAAGATAACGAAAATTTTTGTAAAATAAACGAAAAGAGGTTAATTTTACGAAAGTTTTCATTATTTTGACAACAATTTCGTATTTTTATGCATGGATTATTATGAGTGTAGCTCTGGTGGTTTGGTCAAGCCATCAGGGGTGAGACTTTTTCCCTGTTTTGCTCATCCACATAGGAAATTCTTTAGCGAATGTCTACATCGTAGAAGGAAACTTCGTTTCACCTTCCCAGCTCCAGCGGTTTGGGCCGGCCATTAAGGGGTTAGTTTCATTATTTTTAACCCCCCAAAATTCGAAAAAGTACCTCATCAGTGAATTAGCCCATACCCTATGGAACACAAATTTTAAGTTTCATGTTTCTAACTAAATCGGCCGTCAAGGGAGGTGTCCCCCTTTATACCAAATTTGAGCTTTCTAGCTACAGCGGTTTGGGCTGCGCGATGTTGAATCGGTTAGAAAGTGTATCACGTGATACTTTTATAGAGAGGTCTAACAAAAGTTTAGTAGTCTGGGAAGAAGTAAATATACAAAATTGGTGGAGAACACTGTAATTGGCCTGCAGCATGCATGATCTGTGCTGGCCAATATCAAACAAATAAGTTTCCATTCAATACGAATTATAAAAAACCTGCAGGTAAAGCAACTTTTCAAAACAGACCTCAAAATTGGGTTTCGATAATTTTTCAATTTCGGTATTGATAGCATTTCTTATCTCCTCAATGCTGCTGAAAACTTTTGGAAGCACCAAACACTCGTACAAGATGTGGGGAGAATGGTGCTGGGATTTTCTTCAATGACTGGGAATTTCTTCAATGCCAGAGAGGGCAATATAATTGTTGGTTATTTCCGAAGTGTAAGCTTGAAGCATTATCGTGATGTTAAAAATATCGACACAGTTCATTTTGTTTCTGGTTTCCTAACAAATTATCAAAAAGTTTTGGTAAGCAGTTTTTAGTATACCATTTAGCTGTTACTGTCAGACAAGTTTCCAGGGGAATAGTTGCTACCACTTTTGCTCGAGTGAAGTAAATTGATATCATCACTTTTTTGCTAATTCCTGTTGCCCTGCATTTGTACATGAGTATTTACATTCATCCCCTTTTATAATTTTATTGAAGGTGCTAGACTCTCCGTTTCTAAATAAGTTAATAAAATATTTAGTAAAACGTACCTACACGTGCCTCATTCGGGAAACCGATCTGGCTGATTTATTCGTGTATCCAAGATGAGTATTTAATATAACCGATACTGCCATGGCATTCAAGCCCAGTACATCAGCCGCCACTTCCTGTGCTAATCTTGGATCGTCAATTTGTGGTACCGTCATGGCATTCAAGTTTAATTTATTAGCATCCACTTCCTGTATCAATCTTGTATCTTCGTTAATTTTGGACTTCACCAGTGCTACTCTTGCATCATTTACCGAAAATTTTGGGCGGCTTTCGTGAAATTTACTCTCTACATTCCACTTCATTAGCATCCACTTCCTATATTTTCGTCAACTTCAGACTTAACTAGAACTATTCCTGCATCATCTATCAAAAGTTGAGGGAGGCTTTCGCGAGATTCATCCTCCACAGAAAAATTACCAGTCTGGAGTCTTTGCTACCACTTCACAATGATCAGAAGATCTGGTCTCTTCTCTCCATATGTAGTTTGTTATTCATAGAATATTGCCACAGGCTTGCCTACCCTTCTCCTGTATTTTTTCGTTTTCTTGTCTCCATTTTTAACAATATTTCCAAAAATTTAAATAGAATATCCTAAGGCTACGACAAATTTATTTAAAATTTTTGTTTTGTTAAATATTTATAAAAAACCATCCTGCTAAGCGAACTTTTGTACGATGTAAATGTATAAATATTCTTACGAAATTGGATTAGCCTGGTATGGATTTTTGAGGAAAAAAATCCCAGAAGACGGGATTTACTAAACCGTTCAAACTGGCAGCGCTGCATTTAAGTATAATGTTAAGTAGTTGGGTGCTCTGTTATGAATAACATAAGTGTTATAATTTTAGAAGCACTGGAATTTTCTGCTATGTTCTGCATTAAACTATAAAAGGCCAAACGCTACGAAGAAAGTTGAAGTTGCGCATTTGCACTTTTGAAGTTGTACTCTAGCATTTGTGCTGTTAAGTTGCGCCAAGACTGTGTATAGTTAGTGGCGTATTATAGTTTGTTTAGTTAGTAGCGCTCTAGTAAATCGTGGTATTGTTGTATTTACAGTGTTAAAAAGTGTTAACCCTTTGGCGAGTGGCGTACATTATAATGTACGTCGACTTTATCAACTCGTCACTGATTTGAATTTTAACCAATGCGCAATTCATTTACTGTTATCGGTTCGTTATTTTGTTCTTATTAAAATTTATGCAGGCTGTGAAATTTCAAAATAACATGAGATCAGTAGAGTGCGTTTTGTCTTATGATCGTCAACGCTGCAGAGAATGTGTTGGAAGTTAGAAGTTAGAAGAAAGGCTAAATTTTAGTCTCAAAAATTGTGTGATGAATCAAATTCAAAAACTCAAAGGATTGTATGTAGAGATTAGTAATAGAAAAATATAAAATTAAAATTTAAAAGAAATTTTAACCCGCTCGGGGCCGGCAGCATGTTAATGTTTGAACTTTAATTTCAAATATCTCCGTTAGGGAGTGCTGCAAAGCCATAAAAGTAATAAACAATATTTCTTGGGCATAGATCTACATTTCCACGAAATTTGGTCGGAAAATTCCCAGCCATTGAAATTCCCGTGTCAAAGAGTTAAATAAATAAGTATATAAGCTCATTATCAAACAAAGTTTATGTTGTTTTAATTGCAAAGAGAATCAACCCGGTTTATCTAAAAGAGATAAACGAACATTTTAAAAGGTAAAACTTAGCAATTGGTGTCAGTAGTGGGATTGATTATTTTGATTGCAATAGAACAGAACCCGATTAATTTAAAGGAAATAAACCAACGTTTTTAAAAGGTAAAAACGTAACAATATATGTGACGCGCAAAATAGAAAGGGACCTAAGGATAGAAAGGGACCTAAGGTCAGGAGAGCATGGGATCGGTCTCATTCGATGCTCAGATGTTGTCCACAAAAAAAAAGTTATATTTTTACCCTTAGGTCCCTTTCTCTATGCGCTCTCACATATACTAAAAAAATTATAAAATTTGTCAATATTTGCCAATATTTAATCACGCCTACTTCGCTCTCTTTTGGAAGAAATAAAAAAAGTTGCTGCATATTTTGTTCGTATCCTCTGAACTTTAGGTGGTTTGAAAAGAATTAATTCTCTAATTAACTTTTTTCCCGACCTCATTACGTGGACATGGTATAATGACTTCGTGGTGATGTTTGTGACAGCAAAAAATATTGGACCTGACCCTTATTTTAGTACACTGATCAACACAGAATCGCTTTTGCATTGGTATATAAGTTTGTATTGCTGCAAGGACGAACCCTAGTTAAAATGATTAAAATTGGTCCGTGGTTTGGCTTATTGGCCATAGAATGGAATCCTATCTGAGCTTAAATGTATTGAGTTTGAATGGTATTATTAAATCAAAGCGAGTTTAAACGATTTATTCATTAATCAAATAGTACTCATTTCGGGAAAAAGAAAGGCCGGGTCTAACTTTGGCTAACTTTGATTTTTAATGGTTTAAGGCCAAAAATTTCGAAAAATTTAAAAAACTGTGCTAAGTATTTCGTGGTTTATATCATTCCTCGGTAAAACTAAAATTCTTACATAAATCGAACCAATTCGAAAAGTGGAATTTGAGACCTAACAGATAGATCAAGCATTGGGCGCTTGACCCGGCTAGAAAGCCAAAAGTTTAAAACTGTCAAAATGGATAAAAACTACTATTTTATACTATTAATTCCTTTGTTGTAATAAAAGTATATTTTAATAAAAAAAAATTTTTTTCTTTCGATTGCAAAGATATAAGTAATTACTTTAAACATTTTAAGTAAAAATTGCAAACGGTTCTCCAGTTATTATGTTTTTATCATGGGAGATACAATAAAAGTTTCTGATTTTTATTTGCAAACTAGAAATATATCATTAATAACAATATAAACTAAACAAGAGTTTTTTTAAAATTAACGACATTCAACGAAATTTTTATTTTTTAAATAACTACTAAAAATAACTGTTTACTGTAAAATTACTGTTTCAGTAGTTGTTTATTATGATATTAAAAATAACTGCTTTAAACAACTGTTACGAAATTACAATACTTTTCGTTAGTTGTTTTCTTAAATAACTGTCATAACATAGAAAAACAACTGTAATTACAGTTAAAAACAACTACTGATTAATATACAAACTTTTTTAATGTACGGTTTGAGACCTTAAAAGTTCGGGTGAAATTGTTCCACATGTAAAACAACTTATGGTGCTTATCTAAGAGAAGTTATTACTATCAAAATAACTCCTTTCATTAAAAATTTAAATTTGTAAAAAACAAAGTCCAACACACTTAGGGCCATTGGAGGGTTAATAATATAAGCGATTACATAAGATTAAATATTTATCACTGTGACAAAATAAATAAACAAATTTAAAAAATATGTTCGCCATCTTGATTTCAAATTATTATCAAGGAATTTAGTTGCGAAGAACAAAGAATTACCGTTTCTTTGAAGGGACCCTAATGTTGCGTTTACATCTGTTTTCAAATCCAAAGATTTCAATGGAAATCTCGACCGTAAATCTTGACCGTTTACATCTGCACTTTATAACAGTAGCGAGATTTCGATTTGACAACTGGACTTTTTTTGTAAACAAAGTACCATAAAAAATAACCTAAAATTAAAAATATTCCTAAAAACCATTTTATTCATTGGCGGAGTACACTTTATATTATTTTATGCAAAGATCTAACGCTAGTTATGTAAAAAAAATTTTATGTAAAGACGACAAGCAAGAAGCCAGAATTTTTATTATTTTGATGGAAGGAAAATATGAACTTTTTCAGCTGACCAGCGTTGCCACTTTTTCACACAGAAACTCTACAAATTAAGCGGAACACAGTGTCGTATTCTGTAAAAGTCTTTACATTTGTGAGATTTTCATGAGATTTCTTAGAATTCTCGGGATTTGATATTAGATTTTTATTGAAATCTCAATTTTAGTGGAAATGTCGGGATTTTAGTGCAGATGAAAATGCAACTTAATATACTAAAGGGTTTATTCAGCAAACCAACATAATTGTCATCAAATATAGGAAATATACATATTAAAATGACCAAAACGGAAATTCGGTAAAATCATATTCGATATTGCTGTCAGTAAAATCTTTTACACAAATATGTGTGTATATATGTATGTACAAATATAACGATGGTCATAAGTTGTTAGTTAGCAATGACAGTTTTTACTAATTTGAACTAAAAATTTAAAATAACTTCTGTGTGTTAGAGATGATTTGGGGGTTTTTGCCTTTATTTGTAAAAATGTTTGACTAGGTCAGGTCAACTTATGACCTTCAATATGTTAAATATCATTGTGTGTTATTAATTTTTGAAAATTTTTTTTGATAACATTTTTTGTTGTTGTACAAATGAAGCACATTTGTACTTTCTTATTGAAAACTTTGAATTTTCTTATACAATTTCTTCTATTTCCTTCCTTCCGTTAGGCTTGCAATTTTTTAGTACACACTTTGTAGCAGTTATGTTATTTTCTCTGTTTCAAAAAAAAAAAAAAAAACAAATAAATAAATAAAGAAAAACTTTTCCAAATGGTTGCATTTTATTTGATTTTCATAGTTTCATACATAATTTTTTGTTATTTTTTTTTTATGAATGATTTATGAGTTCTGAACCATTTGTCAAGAATTGTTAAACAAATAAATGATGACATATGTAGTATAAATGTTTGTTATTGTATACAATAAGTTTCATAAAAGAGAGGGAGAGAGAGAGATAGAGAAAACAAACTGCAAATTTGATTAGTTTTGGAAGTGGAAAAGAAAATTGAAATAGTATATTAAAATTTTAAGTTTTTGGCCTAATGTAAATAGCATAGGAAATTGTAATTTAAAAATTTTACAAGAATGGCAAATGTTGTAGAAATAGTTTTTGGTAGAAGAAAGTTTTGGTAGTAATTTAAAATTTATTGGGGTTTTTTTAAATGAATTTTTCTTAATTTACATCAAAAATGGTTATTTTATTGTAAAGAATAGTACACTCACAATATTTAATCGTTAAAAACAACCCAAAATACATATTAAATTAATTGAAAACACAATTAAAAAAAGTACCACCGATTTTTCATTATATTCAAACCATTTTGCTATTTATTTTCAAACATTGTTTAAACAATCCATAAAAGAAATAAAAATAATTGAAAAAACTGTTAAAACAATCATCAATTTTTAACTGACAAAACGTAAAAAAACGATTTTGTGGTTTGTTTCTTCATATTTGAAAGTTTTTTTTTTGTTTGAATTTTCAAAACACTACACACGAAACACACACCTTCATATTTTTATTGGCTATGTTGGTGTGTATTAGTAAAGAATTTCTTGGAATTTGAATGGAAATAATTTTGTATATAAACAAACTATTTTAACAAAAAAGAAAACCAAAAATATTTGAATTTTTTGTTTTAAAACAGCAAACAACGAAATTATTTAAATAATTTTTTCTAAAAATAGAAAACAAAAAATAGAACATTTTACTGAAAATATTTTTTTGTGGTTTGTTTTTTATTGACTGATAAAAAAAGTTAAACAATATCTTTCAATGTATTTTAATTGATTCTTCAATTGAAGACAAACTTTACCTATTACTTTTCAAATTAACCTTAATCGGTTATGGAAAATATATTGTGAGTGTATAAATGAACGAACGCTACGAAGGTAGAAAAAGTTGCGCATTAATATTTGTGGAGTGAAGTTGTTCTTTAACATTTGGGCTGTTAAGTTACGTACTAGAGTTTGTTAATTGCGTATTAGCATTATATAGTCAGTTAATCATTAGAGTTTGTGTGTGTGTTATATTGTTGTATTTAAAGTAATACAGTGTTAAATAAACATTCAAACTAAAGAGAGCATGTTATTTTTATTTACTAAGAGCAGCAACCTGATTTATCTAAAGGAGATAAACGTACGTTTTAGGAGCTAAACTTAGCAATTGATGTCAGCGGCGGGATTTGTTATTTTAATTGCAATAGAAAATAACTCGGTTTATTTAAAGGAAATAAACCCACGGTTTTTAAAAGGTAAAAACTTAATAAATAAAAACATCGTCAGCTGACGATTTCCTTAGGCAAAAATAAAACGTGGATAGGGACATGCCTTCAACAGATTATTTTTCACAATTTGTTTGGGATTTTAGCACATTTAATTCCTTTAAAAAATATTGAATTTAAACAAACTAATTATAAAAAGAATGAAAAAAAATAAGTTTTTTATTAAAAAAATATTGGTCCCACCAAAAATCGAAATAAACTGTAGTAGAATCACTTTTTAGAATCAGCATTAATTCCTTCATTGCTTTCAAAATATGCGTTAGTGTATTTATACGGCTTTTTTAGAATTAATTGCTTGTAAAGCATCAAAAATGCATCAATAATCCTTTAAAAGCAATGGTTAAGTGATTTTGTGGATGTTGTTTAGAATTACTTATAAAAAAGCAGTAAAAATACATTAACGGATTCTTTGGAAGCAATAAAAGAAGTGGTTCTTTTAAGTTGTTCAGAATCACTTCTAAAAAAGCAGTAAAAATACACTAACGAATGTTATTAAAGCCATGAAAAAAGTTATTTACATGACTCCCAATTTTTTTGCTGGACTATTGATTTTAGATGGAATCGCGCCATTTTTGGACTTAGCGCACATATGGACTATGTTTCCGATTTTCTGTTAAATACAACTAGTATTAGGCAACATAGAAATTTCTTACTTATTTTGTAATTTTTGTACCATTTTATAAATAAATTTTGATACAACAAGCTCATTTTATCCTATTCAAATTTTGGATCCAAATATTAGGTATTTGACTTTCAATCAAAACTAATGTAAATCTGTTTGTCTGCAAAAAACATTTTTAATTCCATTTCCATTGTTTTTCATGTCTATCGAAAAAAAAAAAATATTAAAAATTTCCAATTTTATAGCCTAAAAACGAAAGTTAATTGCTTTAACGAAAGTTGTTTATAATTTTAATGACTCTCATTGCAACAATTAACACTTATTTTTCGAAATAATGTTATCAAATAACGCATTGCAACGATGTTTTTATAGTAAAAATCATAATGTCAAGAGTTGAGTGAAATGTTGTTGATGTGTTCAATAAGTTGTTGTACAATGATACTTCTGTTAATAAAAAAAACACACATTTATAAAACTTTAAATTGTTTGTTAAATTAAATGCAAGCCTGATCATGAATTCAAAAAAAAAAAAAAAATAGTCAAACAAAAGATGAAATAACGCCTAAAACAAGTATTAGAAATAGTGAATATTGTAGATGCATAATAACTTTTTCTTGCAACATTTATTAAAAAAAAACTGCAACAATACAACAGAAAAACCAGCAATAATTGCTTATATCTGTTTGGTGTGTTATTGCTTTTTTTTTGCATTGATGCAAAAATTGGATTTGAAAATGTATACTGAATGATGTTTTCTTTCAATTTTTTCTATGCATTAACCCTTAAATGTTATACTATTTTTAAATGGTGGACACTAAAGTTTTTGATTCCATTTGTAAATGGTCGATTTTGGAAAATGATAACCAATGATTGATTTGATACTTTTGTTTAATCTTAACTACTGAAAATGTACAAATGACCTCTAATTTTTTGTCTCTTAGCAGATTATTTTTGCTAAATATTCGTAAGATGGGAATAGCAAAAATAAAACTGATAATAATCCATGTCAAATTTGAAAATAACAAAAACTTTCGTAAAATATACGAAAAATGGTTTATTTTACGAAAGTTTTAGTTGTTTTGACATGAATTTCTTATTTTATGCATGGATTATTCAGAGACTATTAATTATAGAGATAGGAAATCAAAACTTACACTACTCTCCAATAGAGGGCGCTGCAATTTAGTGTTACCTGAGCAACTATTTAGTATCAGTTTAATATCAGTTGAGCCTATATTTAAAAAGTCAAAAACTGCTAAAAACTGCACAAAATAAGGAAAAAACAAATAATAAAATTTGAGATATCCGTTTGTTTTTTGATTTGTTGATTGTTATTATTTAAATCTAAATAAAAAAAAAAGAAAATTGTCAATTTTTTTTACAAAGTGCCATCTAGTGACAACGATTTTTTTATAAGTTATTTTTTTGGTGATGCCATACCCCTGGGATTATTAAGTGTGTACAGAATTTTAGTTATATTTAAGTCAAATTTTTGTTAATAGAAAATAAAAAAATTTTAACAATCGAGAAAAACTGTTGGGCGCCAAAAATTAGGTAAAAGATGTTCTCGAATAACCACCGTTACTACTTTCAGGGAATTATATTAGAAAAAAACTACTAAAATTGCTTGCTAAAACAACTACTAATATTCTTGAAAAAGCGATAACTGTATTATTGATAAAAATAACTAAAAATATAGTAATTTCCAGCAAAAGAAAAAAGAACTACATTATAGTAAAATTAACAAAAAAAAAAAAACACTAAAAATAACCAATGTAAAATTTATGCCTGTATTTTAAAATACTCCTAAAATGCAAATGTAAACATAATAACAAATTGTAATCTATTGAAATAAATTGTTTTTATTGTTTTTATTGATACTTGGTTAAAAATCACTATACACTTAAAAAAATATAGAAAGAATAACATAAATAACGGTATTGTTTTTATCATTAAACACTGCAAAGAACTAACAAAATTGCTTTAATGAAAAGTAAACATAAAATTATGTAATAAGTGGCTTAATATGATGTTTTTTTCCTATGTAATAATGGCAATCTTAAAATTGGAATTTTTTTTTTTAAATCTCTACTTTTGTTAAATAAAATCATTATCAGGCAGACACTACAGTTAAACAGTTAACATTACAATTGCGTAAGTGAAGTTTTCAATCTATTTCACTCACTGTATATTTTCTTTGAAATTCTTTTTTCGAAACTTACCAAACATGTGTTAATTATAAATTTTCATGTCCATATAAGTATAGCAAATTGTATGTTGTTTTAGCAAATATATAAAACTTTACATTTCATTTTCCAGAAATTCATTATTAAAATTTAAACATTACATTAAAAAAGAGGCATATGAGATTGATAAATAAATATTTCATTTCTTATTTCTGTGTAACTTTGTTTTGGTTATTATAACAAACGAACGTTGTTCATTTATTTGATGAGATGCTGTAAAACTATAAAATAAATTTTAACATTAATAAATTTTTGCAATTTTTAAGTATACTTTTCTAAGTAAATATGAAAATATGTGAGTAGGAATGTGTATATGGAATATGTAGTTTAAGTGAATATGATCGTGTTCTAGAAATTTCCTTTAAATTCATATATTATTTAAAGTCCATTTACCATATCATATTTTCTATGTTCATTTAGTAGGGAGGATTTTGTGAAAACGGAATATATTAAGGTAAATTTAAAACATGAGAAATTTAGAAAAAGACGATACAATTTTAAGAAGTTCTACATGCAGAAAAAATACATTATGGAACATGTTTACACACAATTATATATTTACAAAGTTGTAGTTGAATTATACTTCCAATTATATTATTTTTATCGTTATTATGTTTTTCCAGGTAAAAAATTGTAATGTTTGTACCCGTATGTGAGTAAAATTTTCCACTCTAAATAAAGAGATATTTGCAAATTTATATTGTTAATTTTCCTAAATAATCAAGCTCGAAGTCTAAATTGTTTTAAATAAGTTTCCTGTTTGCCAATATTTCGAATAGCATCGCTATTCATCATCGGGTCATATATTGAATGTTTACACACAAAAAACTTAAATAAACTTAAAACTTTTTGGGAATGATTAACCAATCTCAGTCAAGGTTTTTTAAGATTTTGTTAATTATTTATTTTTTGGGTTTTATAGTCAAATTTGAGCTTTAGGTGCCACCTTATTTACGCTATATTACGATGTACGTTTGTTATATTTACGTTTTGTATGGTGGGAATATTTCATATTTTTCCATATTTCATATTTTTTGTTATTTCACAAAAAAAAAAAAAATTCAATCTCCTCTTTTATTATTTAACCGTTGCTTGCTTACATTCATTTTTTAAACCTTATAAAGTTTATGATCTGACAGCTGTAATAGGCAAATAGTTGGCTGGTTGACTGGCTCTTTGGTTGGTTGGCTGGTTATGATATTCATTTCAATAATGTATGATTGCATGGATTTATATGCAAGGAATATGGGTTATGTTTTAGGTATACCATAAGCATAATCCTTAAAGTGCCCCCTTTCTCTTTATTTTATCGTCAAAATAAAAAATAAACGTTACAAAAATTTATACGGCACTTTAAAATTAAATTAATTTAAACAAAAAATAGAAAAAAAATGGAAATAATTTTAATAAACGGTACTTTTTTAATAAAAGGTAATTTTTTTAATGAAATGGAATTTTTTAATGAAAGGTACTTTTTTAGTGAAAGGTACTTTTTTAATGAAAGGAACTTTTTTTTTAAAAGATGATTTTTAATAAAAGCTACTTTTTTAATAAAAGGTACTTTTTTAATAAAAGGTACTTTTTTAATAAAAGGTACTTTTTTAATAAAAGGTACATTTTTAATAAAAGGTACTTTTTTAATAAAATGTACTTTTTTAATAAAAGGTACTTTTTTAATAAAAGGTACTTTTTTAATAAAAGGTACTTTTTTAATAAAAGGAACTTTTTTAATAAAAAGTACTTTTTTAATAAAAGGTACTTTTTTTAATAAAAAGTATTTTTTTATTAAAAAGTACTTTTTTAATAAAAAGTACTTTTTTAATAAAAGGTACTTTTTTAATAAAAAGTACTTTTTTAATAAAATGTACTTTTTAAACAAAAGGTACTTTTTTAATAAAAGGTACTTTTCTTTAATAAAAAGTACTTTTTTAATAAAAGGTACTTTTTTAACAAAACGTACTTTTTTAACAATAGGTACTTTTTTAATAAAAGGTACTTTTTTAATAAAAAGGTACTTTTTTAATAAAAGGTACTTTTTGAATAAGAGGAACTTTCTTAATAAAGGTACTTTTTTTAATCAAAGGCACTTTTTCAGTAAAATGCACTTATTTAATAAAAGGTACTTTTTGAAATAAAAGGCACTTTTTAAGATCCCACGGTTGAATTAAAATCAATAAAAATATACAAATTTCCATGCCCTCAATTTTGTATTTTCAAGGCCCTGCAATCTTGTAAAAATATTCCCAAGTTTTTGTACTTTTACAAAAAACACACTACATAAAAATATTCAAAAAGTTTTGGTACTTTTAAATACACTTAATTTGCTATAGTTATAAATTTATAATTTGGGGTAAAATTTTCCACATTTTAGTGCTTTTAAATAAGTCTCAATTTGATACATTTAGAGATTCACAATTTGTTATAAAATTAAAAGATTTTGGTACCATTAATACCTTTAATTTGGTACCTTTAGAAATCTACAGTTTGATATTAAAATTATAAGATCTTGGAATTTTTAATACCATGAATTTGGTATATTTTCCAACCCTTGATGGGGTGCAGAAATTTTAAGATTTTAATACTTTTCAACAATTATGATCTGATTGTTTCAGAAATTCACGATTTTTCATCAAAATTACAGAGTTTTGGTACTTCTTAATATTATAAATTTGGTACTTTTTACAAAACCCACTCTTGAGTGTATAAATTTCAAGGAACCACGGTTGAATATAAAAATTGTAAGATTTTCGTACCTAAAAACAATTTATTTAAATATTCCCAAATTTTGGTACTTTTACTTAGCCTCTATTCGATAACTTCCAAAATGTTTTGGTACTTTTAAATATCCCTAACTCTGTACATTTAGAAATCCATAACACTGTACAAGACAAAAAAAACAATAACAAGGTTTTAACAACTGATTCTGGCAGAGGGGACAAAAAAAAACACGTGTATCGGCGTTTTAAAATTTTACATCTGGCCCCAAGTGTTTTGGGGGGTTAAATTTTCCCTCTTTTGCAAAGGTTTCTTGTGAAACGGCATACGAAACAATGTGAATCTTCCGAACTTAGTGAACTTATGTAAAATACTACGAGGAGCATTTTTGTGGAACATTTCAACTAAAGGGACTTTTTAAGCCCCTTTTTAAAAAGGGACAAAAAAGACCCGTAGGTTAAAGAGTTAGAGGCTTAAAATGTTCTACAAAAATTTTCCTCGTAGTGTTTTACATAAGTTCGCTGAACTCATCCTATACCTAAAATTTAAGATTCACATGGTTTCCTCCTAAAACCCAGGTTTGTTGGACATTTGAGCACCAATTCTGAATAAGTTCGAGATTAACCCTTAAACACATTTTAAGTTTTGACTTATTTCTGGCATTGAAGTTTAATTTTCAACTTTGATGTCTTCAGAGACTTATAGTAGAACTTCATGACAAATATTTTTGCGAAACATTTTAACCCTCTAACTCCTCAATTAAAAGGACTAATTGGACCCCATTTTAGAAAGGGACAAAAAAGCCCCATAAATCTGGCATTGACGTTAAATTTTCAATTTTAATGTCTTCAGAGAGAGACTTATAGTAGAATTTGATGACAAATATTTTTGCGGAACATTTTTACCCTCTTACTCTTCAATTAAAGGGACTTTTTTGACCCCTTTTTAGAAAGGGTAGGCAAGGTTCATTTTCGGATAAATATAAATATATAAAAGTTTCTAAGATATTAGATTTGCAACCTTTAAAACCCCTCGAGAATTTCCCCAGTAAATTCAGCGATTTTTAAAATCTTATAACCAGTAGTTTGTTTAACAAAATAATCCACTTGGTATCTCGTATAATTTACTAATTTTTTTAACTTTATTTGCCATAAGTTTTATGCAAAAGTTAGTGTTTTTATGTTACACGCCATAGTGTTTATAAAACTTAATGGTTTAATGATTTTATTCGCATGTCTAACATTTATGGAAGAAGATTATTTCAATTATTTCAATGATTTTAATGATTTCTTCTTGTTTTTACTAGCAAAAACCAAACAACATGTTCAAGAAAAATGTGCAATAAATGTTAACAAACGCTAAACAACTATAAAAATAACAAAAAAAAAAAAACTTTCGATTTTAAATTAAATTTAAATTGAAAAAAAAAATAATGAAATTAGTTGTTAAAAACGAAATTTTTCATTTTCAGGCCAATGTAAAATAAAATTAAACATAAATAATTATTTATAGAGAATAATAAATAATTTCCGTTAAAAAAAAAAAAAATTATAATAATTAGCAACAAATATAAAATTGAAAATATTGAAAATTATTGTTAAAGTGATTAGAGAAATCGTTTAAAAAAAATCATAAATTTAATAACTAAACAAAATGTTGAGTAAAATTTTCAAATTTCTAATAAAACCTTTAAAAACAGAATATTTAATAATGATTTTATGTATGAAAACAGTAGTAATGATATTTTGTGTATTATGGTTGGTGATAGCAGCAAATGCTGCTCCATCACAGCAACAACTGCAACACCAGCCACAACAACAACAACAACAACAACAACCATCACCACAAACTTTAAATTATAAACAGCAATTACAATATCAAATGCAACAACATGATAAATTTGAATATCAACAACATTTAAAACAACAACAATTATACTATCAACAACAATTTCATCAACAGCAGCAGCAACAACAACAACAACCATCATCTATGGCTTTATTACAAGAACAGCAACTTCATCGAGAACACCAGCAGCAGCAGCAACAACAGCAGTTTGTACCAGTAAAACCAACTCAGGTAAGCTCTGGTTTTCAGTTTCATTTATACTTTTCTTTTTTCCCATTTCCCAATTTTAAAGCAAAATAAAACCATTATATTCTCTTATTTTCTTGTCTTGTTATTTTCACATTTTACTTGTACCTACTTTAATGTTTAAAAGCATTAAACATGTTTAAAATTTATAGTCTTATATACGTGTTTACTACAAAATATATAAATTTGAAACCAATATAAACCACCCAAAGGAAAATGTTTATGAAAACTTTACTCAAAAAAGCTTAGAGATAGAATCTACTTAAAATAGTAGTTAAAACAGAGCTATATGCAATTAAACAGACGACCTTTAGAATAGCTAAAAATGCAGTTACTTTGAATTGTTGAAAAATAACTAACAAATGTATTAAAAATAACTAAGAATATAGTAAGTTTTTACTTTAAACATTTTAAAACAACTGAGAAAAATTGGTAAAAACTATTGTTTTTTACATTTAACTATTTTAATACTATAAAAGTATGTTTTATTAAAAAAAACACACTTTTTGTTATGCAAACATCACTAAGATAATTCTGGCAGTAGAATTAACTACAGTTGCAGTTAAAAAAGTGTACACTGCAAAGGCATTTAAAATTAATAGACATTAAAAAAAGCAATTTAAAGTTACGAAATTCTAAGAAAATTTAAAAGAAAATGTGATAATTAATATTTGATCTCAAATTGAACGAAAAGAATTCATTTGTTCAATTTGGGTTAACTATTAACTAAAGTTTAAACCTGCAGTATGAGACCCACCGTTAACTGTTAACTTAATATTTTAACTGTAAAAAAAATATGTACATGTGTAAACGATGAAGATTAAAAAGTTGGATTAACTTTAATCAAATAGATTAATTTCGCTGTCTAATCAGCAGTTTTTTCTGGGGGGCTCATTTTTTCTAATTTTTAGTAGCTTTTTCTGCTACTGTATATGTTTTTTCTATTAGCGTGGGTAATTTCATAATTTTTGGGTAATTTTGTTTACACTTGCGGGTAATTTTCAATTTGCATTGTGGCAACGCTGAATCGCATACTCTCTGCAATGTTGCCGTATTTTCAAAAATTAATCACATTATTTTTTGTTGTGCAGAGATGGAAAATTTGATACGAACGTACTTCTTTTGAAATGCTTTTCTTTCTTTAATTTTATTATTAGTTTTGGACTCAAGAAACCCATTATTTTAACTTGATAATCTTTAATTTAGTTAAAATAAAACAACAGAAAACCTCTTTCCTTTTCCCCAAAAGTTGTATAAATTTCTTTGTTTTTTTTTTTGTTAATTTTTTAATGCTGTTATAAAAAAAACTTCTTAATTGAGCTTTAAAACATTAATTTGTTAAAGTATTCATTATCTCTGTTACCCGGTGTCTTCAAATGCTATAAATTATATAATATTAAATGTCAAAACAATTGCAGAGAAACGTCAAAATGATGTCAATTGCACTGTGGTGGAGAACACTTGACGATTTCATGGCTAAGAAATATAGTTTCTTCTTCGAAAAACACATCATTTTTTCAACAATTAAATTTTTTTCTTAAAAAAAAATTAAACTTTGCTCTTTTCTTGTTTATTTAAATGTATGTGGTTTTTGTTTGCTGAATTAAATAAAATGAAAACTAAAAGGCAAATTGGATAGCAGACATCATTCCAAGAGCCACTTGCAGGTCAACGATATCATGATATTGCAATAACATTGAGTGTCTTTAATTGAGATGAAATCAATTTGACAAATGACAATAAAAATACTATGAAAATGTAACTCCCTTTTATTGGTACAAAAATACAACGCTGTTTTTGTATGAATACAAAAAGTGTTAAGTAGTATCCAATACAGGGTCATATATGAGACGATATATGGTCATATATTGTACCATATATGGGTAGGACCCATGTATGATCAAATATGTTTACATACAATCCTATTATCACCTGGGCTATAGAGATCCCCTGAGATTCTAAACAGTTTTTCGTACAAAAAATTTTTTTATATGGAAATTATCCTAAAGAATATGCATAGAGTCTGGGAATTTTTTCAAAAAAAAAACAGAATGAATAAGGCTAATAGACGAAAGCAAGGAGTTCTCATTCAGTATATAATTAAACCTAACAGATATATCTTGAACAACTAAAAACGTCGCCCACTGACGACTTCCTTAGGGAATAAATGAAATCCGGATGGGGATGAAATCTGCAAACAGATTATTTTTCACAATTTGTTAAAAAAGTTTTAGGAGTTTAGCACATCTGATTATTTTAATGCAATTAATTTTTATCCCCATAAAAATATTAAAAAAACACAATTACATTTTGAGGACTTTTTCCGAAAGAAAACTCTTTAAATCCGGAGATTTTTTTTCCAAAAAAAAAAAAAAAAAAAATAAATTCTGAGGTATCTACTAAAAAAATCACCCATATTTTAATAACTTTTTTCAATAAAAAATCCCCCCAGATTCTGAGCGCTTTTTCTATATAAAAATTCTCAGGGACTGAGAAATTTTTCCTTACGACGAACCCTTAATTTTTGATTTTAAGAAATTTTCCCTATACAAAATCCCTCCGCCGTTTAAATCATAAGAATTGTTTTCCATACAATATCTTGGAAATTCTGAAAAAAAAAATTGTATATACATTCGTAGAAAAAGTTAGTAGAAAAATTAGTAAAACACATAGTAATCCAACTTTTAGTTAAAATTGAGATTTTAGTTAAAAATTTTGCAACACTGTCAAGACAAAATACAATTTTGTTTGCTTTCTTTTTTTGGAAATTTTTTTACAATTCCACAATATTTGTTAAATGTGAAAAAAAATGTTAAAAATACTATTATAAATATGCAAATTCAATTTAAAAAATATGGGTTAATTTAAATTATTGCGTAATCATTTTATTTGTGTAAAAATACTGTTAAATGAATACCTTTGATATTTTTTCGTGAAATAGTCTATTTTATTTACTTTTCTGAGTTACTTCTGAATAATTGTTTAAATTAAATCCTTTTTTACTTTCAAAAAAGCCAAACATTTCGAAGTTTTTTATAAATCATAATTTCTATTTTTTCTCTTAGTGTAAAATAGGCTTTTGTTTAAATTTAAATAAATTGTGTACAAAAATGGGGATTTCGCGGGGATTTTTGGGGATATCAATTTGCAAAATGTGGATATGAGCTAAAATTTTTCTGGCAGCACTGATGTGCATACACAAAATAAAGGAAATAATAATAATAAAAACAATTATGAGACAAATACAACTCTGTATATTATTTATCGCATTATTTATAATACAAAATACAATTTTTCACAAATAGGTAACGATTTTCTGCGGTTAGAAGCGGCAACAAGTAAATTTAACTAAAATTTAGTAGTGTTAACAGTATTTTTTGCTGTTTTCATCTAGCTAATATTTAGCAGAGAAAATCTGCTGGCTTTAGCAGTTTTTTTTGTAAGGTAATTTTAACTAATTTTTAGTAAGTTTTTATGCTATTTTTACGGACTTACATATATGTAGAAAAAGCGCTCCAAATATGGGAAATTTTCTACAGAAAAAATACTTACGAATATGACAGTTTCTCTGGGGGAAAATATTCTTAGAATCGATGGGTTTTTAAGTTCTTATCTATTTTTAATATTTTTTTTTTTTGGAAAAAGTTCTTGTTAAAATTTATAACTGCTAATAATTCATGAAAGTACAGAGTTTCCTTTAAGTGTACTGTAAAATGTCCTACTGGCTACTTTGCATTTCTGTTGTACGAGTATGTAAGAGTTTTTTTTACTCCCCAAAAACCCCAAAATTTATAGCAGCTTAAAATCTATACTTTGATACTCTTGTAATATTTTCTTTCTTTGGTATTGTGTTATTTGTTGTTGTTCTTTTTTTTAACCACGGCGTAGGATATTTTTAAACTGCTACTATATTTATGTGGGCTTTTATGAACGTACATACTTGTTACTTTAATTTTATATTTTATGAAACAATAAAACTGAAAGATTAAAGCTCTGGAAATACAAACACAGCTACTTGTGTGAACAATAAAAGGGAAAACCCCATAGAATTTAAGTAGAACCGACTATAAGAGGCCTTAAATGTATTGAAATCTGATTTTGGAGGTACTTCTGAATTAGAAGGAATTTTTTAAGCTCGATTTTTTATGTCGCTGACTAAAATGAATTAAAGTATGGCAGAGTAAAGTGGAGTTTCTACAAGAAGAACGAGCAGTTTTTTCCCTGCATGTATTTTCTTATTTTATTTTCGTTCATCTGATTAAAAATGTCATCTAGAAATACCACTTAAGTCTTATTGCGATTTTTTAGTGCTTCTAGTGAACAAAAATCATGTCTTGTGTTTTGCAAGCACAGAAATCATACAAGATATATTCTGCCTTACCCTAGCGCATTTTAGTAAGCAGAAAAGCAAACATGAGCTCAGATAAGCTTGTATAGTTCTGGTAGTTTATCCAAAATTATATTTATGGTGTGCTGAAAAGGATGAAAGTTTTGCCATGCCACTTACTTGTATCTACAAAATAATTTCTTACTTTTTAAATGACTTTAAAAGTAATACAGAAAGTACTGACAAAGTATTAGACAAAGACTTAGAGATTAATCAGAACTGGGTCGACAACGACAACGAGAATTGCTTTTTCATATATTTTGTATTCTATTCTATTTTCATGACGACACACTAACACACGCTCAAAATATTTGTAAAATTGTTGCCATATTTTTAACTTAATGATAATGGTTGCCATTAGAACAGAGATGTAGAAATTCGTATTAGAGTTGCAAAAATTCGTACTTTGTTTGCAAAAAATTAATTTGTTTGACAGCAGAAATATAATTGAAAACAAAAATACATAATTTAGCACAAAAAAGCAAAATTAAATACAATAAAATGTAAAACAACAAGAATTAATGCAAAACCAATTGAATTTATTAAGAATTGTGGCTAAACAAATACAATCATATTCTTGTTTTCCTTTCCTTTTTTCTAAACGTCAAAAAATGTCGACCGTCGATTGTCGCCGAATTTAAATTAATCGCGACGACTTTTGCTGTCGTCGGTCGACAATCTACCCAGTTGTGATTAATCTCTTAAGTGCTCAAAATAAATAAATATAGTTAGAGCTACTTAAGAACGATTTTTTTCAAACAAATTTTCTAACTCAAGAAATATTCAAGAAAAAAGTCCTTCTTAGTTCTGATTAATTTTTCTTCAATTTTCTGTCAAAGTTGAAAAAATAATACGAACTATACAAAAATTGTTTGTAGTACAACTTTAAATAGCAACTTTGTTATATTTAAACTTAAAATTTTTTTAATATTTGTTTGGTGCTTTTTTACCCCTTTTTTAGTTATTTTTGAACCTTTTTTACACGATTTTGCAAAACTAAAATGTGTTTTTAAATTCTGGACTCAAATTTTTCAAAAAATTAATATCGTGCTTTTTTACCCCATTTTTGGTAAATTTTTACCCTTTTTACCCGTTTTCACAATGCTCACGGTGCTTTGCTGCTTTCAAGAGCTGGCAACACTGTATAAAAGTCTATTAAATCTCTGTAGGGTGCATATAATATTATGTAGGATATAGTATTGTAAACATTTTGAGATGTATAACATTTTTTTATGAGCCCTTAAACCACTGCTGCTCTCTCATTGTAATGGTGATGCTGTTATTACAGATATTAAAAATGTTTAATTTTTCATTTTGGTTTGAAGGTTTTTTTTTTTTTTTTTTGTAACCAGCCGAAAACAAGATTGATGATTAATACCACTTGCTATTTAAGTTGGATTAATTTTCTTTGGTTGTTGTATAAATTATGAATAAGCTTTGTCTTAAATTTTGACAACCAGAAAAATGATGTGTAAAATATGTAAAACAGAATATTAAATATTATAAAGAGATTGTAAAAATTAACAATGTTTATATATGTATGTATCGTTAGTTATGTGTGAAAAGAGGCTAAAATAAGTACAATTTTAAAAAGTTGACAGGGGCGACAGAAAACTGTCCGATGTAGTTTGTTTTAAATATTTAAAATGAGCATAAAGCCAACTTATAAATTGTAAACCGATCGACTCAGAATCACTTACTGAGTCGATTTAGCAATGTCTGTTTGTCTGTCCGTCCGTCCGTCCGTCTGTCCATGTGTTTTTGTAATTAAACTGAGGACAAACACTGTTGAAAATACCTCAAATCGGTACAGTCGCCATAGAAAAGTTATATACATATGTGCGAAAATTTATCGAGCTTAAATTGTATTATCAAACCGAAGCTAATTAAAGCAATTTATTGTACTCATTCCGAACGGTCAAAAATAAATGTAAATAAAAGTTAAATTTAATGAAATGTTAGTGCCCCTGTTTTCAACTAAAATTTCATTTATTGTTTAATATATTTACAGTGATGGTCTTTGCAAACAAAATATTCTATGTGAAGACAATAAAGGCTATCTACTATAAAAACATGAAAAATATGAATTTTTAACAGAAGGGTTGTATATGGGAATTAGTAGACAAATTTTAAAAATATTTTAAAGGATGCCCTAAGTAAAATATCCCTAAATGGTGAATTAAACGGAGGTTTTAACTTTCCTTAACAGGTATGCATTTGTAGATAGTAGGGCTTGCATGAATACATTTAAACCATTCTGTAAAACATTCACTGCACTTTTTACAATTCAGAAATCTTTAATTGAAATTCAGATATCGATGCCATTTTGATGATTCGGACAAATATTTAGGCTATATTTGTTTTGGACTAACGACAAAAAATATGCATTTGCATGGAATTCCTTGCCTTAGTAATTATTATTAACTAAAAATGTACCCAGCAAAAATAAATGTAATGACTTCTAAATGAATCACTTCCTTCATTACATCACAAAGAATTACTCCCTTAGGAAGGAGTTTTAAAGTACATCTAAAGCGGCAATAAATATATCCTAGTCAGAAGTTCTTTTTCATGGATGATAAGAAGTTAATATTTTGTATGGGGGTTGCATGGGAACGTGCTGGCACAGAAATCAGAAGGTCGCGGGTTCAAATCCCGGGAGGTCGAAAAAAATGTTTGGAACTTTTTTTACTCAGTTATTAACTTTTTGTTGTTTTTATTGTATTTTTTTTTAATTTTGTCCAATCAACGATTTAAAATTTTTTTTTAATTTTCTATTAAATTAAATGAAAATATAAAAATTCAAAATTAAAATGTAATTTTTAAAAAATTTTTTGACACTATATATTTTTCCAATATGTTATAAGTATATTTTTGTTAATAACAAATGAAAGAAATGAAGATAACAACACTTTACAGAACAAGACCTCTAAAAGTCAGGTATCATGTATAACAAGCGATAGCACAGGGGGTAGAACGTCTGCTGGAAATGCCAACAAGTGAGGATTCAAGTCCCACACTCTGCATGATGATTTTCTTTTTTTTTTAATTAAAATAAAATAAAAAGAAGTGAAAAAGAACTTCCTTATCATTGGTTCATATCAGAGCTTTGAAGAATTAATTCCTTAATTCAATTTTTCAATTCTGAATTAAAAATTCGATGAATTAATTCACTAAGCACCATATATTGAATGGAATTAATTCATATTTGCTTTCGTTCGATTTATTTTGTTACGAATTAATTCAATTGCAATAGTTCTTTTTATTAAATCAAATGAATTAATTCACTGGTGAACACGTTCAATTTTATAAATCGAACGGAAAAAAGTGAATTAATTCCTTACTGAATTAATTCACTACTGAATTCGTTCAATTTCATTTTCGTTCAGTGAATTAAAAAAAAAATAAAATTACGCCATGTCTCCGAACTATGCGCACCACATACATATATAACTATATAACTATATATAACTATATCAAAAATTAATATAGGGTTTTTCAATAAGAGCGCTACAAAAGTAAAAAACTTTATATAAAACAAAAACGGTTTTGGATATCAATGAAATTCTTTATTCCTGTAAAAGTACGTTCGATGCCATTATGTATGGAAATCGATCTCTTTTGCATGGCCACCACGGGCACGCTTGCAGAAGTCCAGACGCTGAACCCAATTTTCGACGGTTTTCAAGCATAAATCGGCCGATACTGCTGCAATTTCACGTTCGATATTCGTACGAAGTTCATCAATCGTCGCTGGCTTGTAGGCATAGACCATAGATTTGACATAGCCACACGCTCAATTGTTGATCTGCTAGGACGATTATGACGACCATAAATTGGACGTAGTGCTCTTAACGTTGAGGCCACTGACTCCGAATTTCGGTAGTAAATTTTAATAATTTCGACTCGTTGTTGGCTCGTTTATCTTTCCATCATGAAATGGCAAACCTTACTGAAGAGAAATGTCAAAAGAGCGGCAAGAAATATGGCGTCGTTTGCTGTCCCTGTCTTTCTACTTTTGTAGCGTCCCTGTTGAACAACCTTTTAGTTATATTTTTTTTTCAAATTTATCTATATTACATTATGTTTTCTTCTACTAAACGGCAGAAAACAAGCTTTGAATTCAGTGAACTTATTTTATTTTTTTTTTAAATTCAGTGAACTTATTTTTTTTTTTTAATTCACTGAACGTAATTTTATTTTTTTTAATTCACTGCACGAAAATGAAATTGAACGAATTCAGTAGTGAATTAATTCAGTAAGGAATTAATTCACTTTTTTTCCGTTCGATTTATAAAATTGAACGCGTTCACCGGTGAATTAATTCATTTGATTTAATAAAAAGAACTATTGCAACTGAATTAATTCTTTGAATTTGTTGTTTGATAAACGCGTTCAGTTGAACGAATTCAGTGAATTACTTAAGAAAAGGAATTCATTCAATTCTAGAGAAAATTGAATTCGATTAGTAGCGCATTCATTCAAAAAGGAATTAATTCTTCAAAGCTCTGGTTCATATATACGTAATTTGTTTTTAAAAAGAACAACTTCCTTCCTATGACAAGCCAATGTTAAATTCATCGTTGAAAAACCCGAAAAAGAACAACTTCCTATTTAACAGTTGCAGTAATTTAACTACTTGTTTTTCCTCCCTTTTTTTTGCTGGGTAGTTATTTCTATGTATAGAGAAATAATTAAAAAATGTATTTAAAATCACTAACAATATCGTAAGTATAACCGACAAATTGTTATTAAAATTTTTTTCAAACATCTGGCGAAATTGGTAAAAGCTATTGTTTTTGCAGTTGTTTTTTTTTTACTCTATAGGAAAAGTCCTCAGACACTGATGGATTTTCTGTAAGAAAAAGTCCTTAGGATCTCAGGGGTTTTCTATAGGAGGAATTCCTCAGAATCTTTGGGTCTCCTGTAAGCAAAATTCCTCAGAAACTGAGAGTTTTTCTATAGGAAAAAGTCTTTAGAATCCGAATATTTTTCTATCTCTTAAGAGTTCTTTTATATATAGAAAACATTCTCCGAAGCTGAGGGTTTTTCTATAGAAAAAAGTCCTTAGAATCTGCTTAATTTTCTAAAGGGTTTTTCTCAGAAAAAACTTCTTAGATTTAAAGGTTTTTCTATGGATTCTTACATTATGAGGGTTTTTCTGTTGAAAAAATCCAGATTCTGACGACTTTTTCATATTGCAAACTCCTTAGATTCTTTCAACATTTTGGATATGGAAAACCTATTTTTCTTGCAGAAATCACCTCGTTTTATTTTAATGATTTTTTCTATATGAAAACCCTCAAATTCTGTGGACTTTTTGTATAGAAAAATCCTCAGATTCATAGAAATTTCTACAAGAGAAAACCCTTCAGATTCCTACTACTTTTTTTGTATAGAAAAATTTCCAGATTCAGAGATTTTTTCGTATAGAAAAATTCTCAGATTCTGCGAACTTTTGCATTAAGAAAAACTGCCAGATTCGGATTAATTTTGCCAATTGAATAAACCCTTTTTTGCAATAAAAATTAACTAATATCAATGTAAAATTATCAATATTTTACCTAGGTTAAAAATGGTAAAATAACCCAATTTTTAGTAGTTAATTAACTAAAAATTATAGGTGATTTTTCGAACATAAAAATCAAATTTAAATTGCCTATTTTTGCCTATGTTGCATTTGAAAATAGGTAATATCACCCTATAGTTTTAGGTAATATTACCTCCAGTTTTTTTTGTGTGTAGGATTAGTCGAAATTTTCGTCAATTTTGCTCTATCTCTCTTAGTTTCCGAGATATGGGCCATTTTAAAAAATCGGGAGGGAAAGAAATAACGTTACGCTGGTAACGCCATCTATCGGGTTATAAAAGAAATATGAAAATATTATTTTTTAACAACGAATTGTGTAAAATTTAACAAATGGATTCTTAAAAATTACCCAGGAAAATTTTCTGTTCCAAAGAATCGGTTGTAGAATAGCTACTTTTCATTCACAACCCCTTCTACTGTCGATTTTAACACCGATTCTTTTTGTTTGAAATTGTCCCAAAAGCAACTCCTTCTATAGCTCCAAAGTGGAACCGGTTGCTCTAGAATCAGTTCTGGAACTAGTTCTGGAACTGAGTCTACGTCACCCACATCTTCCATATAGGATCGCAGGAACTGGTTCCGGAACCAGTTCCATGGAATCGGTTGCAGTGGAACGAGTTGTAGAATGGGTGTGGTTGGCTACCAATTGTAAAAAATTGTCCTGGGTAGTTATAAATAATTTTGAAAATTGACACTTAAAATTAGTTAAAGTACTGAGGACTTTTTAGTACAGTACTAAATGAAGATAACTAAAATCTTCCCAGGAAAATTTTTTACAATCGGTAGCCAACCACACCCATTCTACAACTGGTTCCACTGCAACCGATTCCATGGAACTGGTTCCGGAACCAGTTCCTGGGATCCTATATGGAAGGTGTGGGTGACGTAGAATCAATTCCAGAACTAGTTCCAGAACAAATTCTAGAGCAACCGGTTCCACTTTGGAGCTATAGAAGGGGTTGCTTTTGGGACAATTTCAAACAAAAAGAATCGGTGTTGGAATCGACAGTAGAAGGGGTTATGAATGAAAAGTACCCAGGAAAATTTTTTACAATCGGTAGCCAACCACACCCATTCTACAACTGGTTCCACTGCAACCGATTTCATGGAACTGGTTCCGGAACCAGTTCCTGGGATCCCATATGGAATGTGTGGGTGACGTAGAATCAGTTCCAGAACTAGTTCCAGAACTGATTCTAGAGCAACCGGTTCCACTTTGGAGCTATAGAAGGGGTTGCTTTTGGGACAATTTCAAACAAAAAGAATCGGTGTTAGAATCGACAGTAGAAGGGGTTGTGAATGAAAAGTAGCTATTCTACAACCGATTCTTTGGAACAGAAAATGTTCCTGGGTAGCTATTGTACAACCGATTCTTTGGAACAGAAAATTTTCCTCGGTTTGTTTAAATCAGTGTTTCAACTAAAAATTTGTTAAAAATTTGTCAAATCTATTTTGAAACCCGTTTGACAGAATTTTTACTGACTTATTATTTTAAGTGTTCCCGTCACTTTTACGTTATCATTCAAGGTTATAAACTGCCACAATTAGAACACCTTTTCACATGCCATAGGACTAATCCAAAAGGGCTTGAACTAAAGTAATTTGTCACCGAACTCATTCAATACAACATGGCACCCAACTAACGAAAAGGGACTGATGTAAAACCAGTCACATTTAAGATACTTTGTGACATGTTATTGAGTATGTAAATGACATTGCCTTGTTGGGTTAGTCCTGGACGTGTCAAAAGGTGACTAAATGGTGGGAATTGGTCCCCTTGAATGGCAACATCATGTTACAATGACGGGTCCTTTTCAAATAAGAAGGGCGGTCAAGTACCGGTCCCTGCAACTTTGGCAACTAAACTGCGTGTCACCTGGGACTGGTCCTTTTCCCCATAGGAATGCTAATTATTGTATAAATTTTTTTGATCGGCTAGTCAGTTTTTAATGGAAAATATGTGGTAAAAATATTATCTCATTCAAAAGAAAGAGCATTGTAGGGTTAAATCAAATTTCTATATATAATGATAACAAATTTATTTTACTTAATTTATCAATTAAATATAAAACTTAGATTGTTTATAACAACGCAAATTACTGAACTAATTTAAACAATTATAAAGTTATGATGTTTTTTAAGTTAAATTTCCTTTTTGCAAATTTTTATTGAAATATTTTCTTTCTTGTCGACAAAATTAATGGCTTTTCAACTACGTTACACTGAGAGAATTAAAATTCTGCAATTCATCATGTTCGAACTTTGTTGGCTGACCTGGGCGGTCTTTGTCTTCCGTGTCAAAATCACCACTTCTGAATCGCACAAACCATCTGTCGCACGTTGAAATCGATGGAAAATGTTCAGTATAAGGTTTAGTGAGCAATCGATGTACTTCAGCTGCACTTTTTTTTCAAATTAAAGAAGTAAAGCAAAACTATTCCTTCAAATAATGCTTTGTTGACATAAAATTCGATATTTTCGAAGCAAAAAAAAAAGACTGTTTACACTATTTTGTTCAGTAACTTACTGAGAATAAATGACAGATGTTTACCCTCCAAATTGCCATATAAATTATTAAAGACACAAACCATGTATAAAAGATACGCCATCTGTTGTGAATCTCGCATTATTAAGTTATACACCAATTCATTTCATTTATTTTTAAATAAATTAAATTAAATTTTTCACAATATTTTATGAAAAATTCCTTTAATTCAATTAAAATTTTCAATGGATGAGTTCCAGTGAAACTTCATTGGTTTTATGCAAAAAATCATCAATATCATCCAGTTAATTCTCTCAGTGTATAATCCGAAAGTGGAAGCGGTTGCCCTAGAATCAGTTCTGGAACTATTTCTAGAATTGATTATCCGCCAATTATGCCTTAAATATAAGATCCGTGGAAGGTGTCACTGAACTAGTTCCAAGGAATCGGTTCTAGTGGAACCAATTGAAAAATTTATGTGGTTGACAACCAATTGTAAAAAAAAGTTCTTTAGTAATTTAGATATTTGTTAATACAAACAAAATATTAAAGCCCGATTACTGAATGTCCAGTTAAAATTTTGCCAACGGTTAAATTCAAATTTTATGAGAGAAACAACAACAAATGTGTCAGTTAAATGTGTCTATTTAATAGCTAACTGAACATTGAGTAATTGGGACTAATTGAAATTAAACATTTTGTGTATAAAATAAATTTCTTTCAGTGTATATAATATCTCCTTAGCTGTACTTAACTACAATATTTTAGTATTTGCTCAACAAAATAATGAAAGGATGTTGCAGGAATGGTTGGAATATTTGTAAAGAAGTGTTAACGTAAAAAACATTTGATATAACTAAAAATACTTACATACATAAGTACCTAACGTTTGCTTAAAAAAGGGCGTAAATAACAAAATTTTTAAAAGAGGTTTTATTAAAGACTATAATTCATTTGGGTAAATCACATATCTACACAAAAATTTGAGCTTATACAGTAAAAATACCTGTTTTAAGTAGGTATATACAAGCATTTAAATGTGAAATGTTTTAAATTTTTCCGGGTTTTTTTTTTGGACTTTTTAAAGTAATTATTAAGGTGGGGTTGAAATTATGAAGCCTTGAATCGAACAACATTTATTCATAAAATTGTAACGTTCTATGATCAAAATTATCGGTTTTATTAACGAATCTGCAAAAGTGTCTATCTGCTGTAAACGGAATAAAAACTGTAAGTTACGCCCTTTTTCATATTAGCTGACGATTGTTATGCTATGCAAAAGATTAATGATGCAAAAAATTGAGCGCATCATTAGCGAAAGTAAAATGAAATTAACTGCAACGAATGAACAAACGAATCGCGTATAAGTAATACAACTAAATCTACTACTACTGCTACTTATTACCACACAACGTTATTAAGCTTTAAGTTAATCTCTTTATATATTCATACATAAGTGCTTTTGATATTTTGAAATATAACTAAAAGAAGTAGAGTTACTTTCATAAAGTTTTTTAATGTTAAATATTACTTTTTTCCTCTTTTGCTTTTATTTGAACAAAAAACATAAACAAAATTTGATTTGAAACTAATTTTGGCAATATAAAGGATAAATATTTATAAAGAAATAAGGATTTGAAAGGAATTTAATTTAACTCTCTAGGGCAATAAAATTCTACTATTAGTCTCTGAAGACATTAAAGTTGAAAATTTAACTTCAATGCCAGAAATAAGTAAAAATTTAAAATGTGTTTAAGGGTTAGTCTCGTACTCGTACTCATTCAAAACTGGCGCCCAAATGTCCAACAAAACTGGATTTGGATTTTAGGGGGAAACCATGTAAATATTTCATTTTAGGTATAGAATGTGTTCAGCGAACTTATGTAAAACATTATGGGGGACATTTTTGTGGAATATTTTAACCCTCTAACTCTTCAATTAAAGGGACTCTTTTGGCCCCCTTTTAAAAAGGGACAAAAAAGACCCGTAAGTTGAAGAGTTAGAGGGTTAAAATGTTCCACAAAAATGTTCCTCGTAGTGTTTTACATAAGTTCGCTAAACACATTCTACACCTAAAATGAAATATTCACATGGTTTCCCCCTAAAATACAGGGTTGTTGGACATTTGAGCGCCAATTGGGAAAAAGTACGAAATTAACCTTTAAACACATTGTAAATTTTGACTTATTTCTGGCACTGAAGTTAAATTTTCAACTTTGATGTCTTCAGAGACTTATAAAGGGTTTTTCAACAGGGACGCTACAAAAGTAGAAAGACAGAGACAGCAAACGACGCCATATTTCTTGCCGCTCTTTTGACATTTCTCTTCAGTAAGGTTTGCCATTTCATGATGGAAAGATATACGAGCCAACAACGAGTCGAAATTATTAAAATTTACTACCGAAATTCGGAGTCAGTGGCCTCAACGTTAAGAGCGATACGTCCAATTTATGGTCGTCATAATCGTCCTAGCAGATCAACAATTGAGCGTCTAGTGGAAAAATTTGAATCCACAGGCACAGTACAAAATGTTCCCGTGCCAGTGAGACAAAGAAGTGCCCGTAGTGTCGAGAATATTGCTGGCGCTGAGGCTTCAGTTGAAGAAAGCCCAAATGTGTCTCTCACACGTCGTTCTCAAGCGTTGGGCATCTCTGTGACGTCGTTGTGGCGAATTTTGCGAAAAGATCTTGGCCTACATCCTTACAAGATCAAATTGACGCAAGAACTGAAGCCGCTTGACCACCAGAAGCGTCGTATGTTCGTGAATTGGGCCGAGCAACAACTTGAAAATGATTCGGATTTTCATAGAAAAATCATCTTCAGCGATGAGGCTCATTTCTGGCTGAATGGCTTCGTCAATAAACAAAATATGCGTTATTGGTCAGACAGCAATCCACACGTACTCCATGAGTCATCATTGCATCCCGAAAAAATTACGGTTTGGTGCAGTTTATGGGCCGGCGGCGTCATTGGGCCGTACTTCTTCCATGATGATCAAGACCGGCACGTTACTGTGAATGGGAATCGCTACCGTTCAATGATAACCGAATATTTTTGACCCCAATTGGATGATATGGACTTGGAGGACATGTGGTTCCAACAAGACGGCGCCACAAGCCACACAGCGAATGTCAATTTATTGCAAACCAAGTTTGGAGAACGTGTTATCTCAAGAAATGGTCCAGTCGATTGGCAGCCTCTGTCGTGCGATTTGACGCCGTTGGACTATTTCCTGTGGGGCTACATCAAATCTATGGTCTATGCCAACAAGCCAGCGACGATTGATGAACTTCGTACGAATATCGAACGTGAAATTGCAGCAGTATCGGCCGATTTATGCTTGAAAACCGTCGAAAATTGGGTTCAGCGTCTGGACTTCTGCAAGCGTGCCCGTGGTGGCCATGCAAAAGATATCGATTTCCATACATAATGGCATCGAACTTACTTTCACAGGAATAAAGAATTTCATTAATATCCAAAACCGTTTTTTTATTTAAAAAAACTTTTGTAGCGCTCTTATTGAAAAACCCTTTAGTAGAATTTCATGGCAAATATTTTTGCGGAATATTTTGACCCTCTTACTCTTCAATTAAAGGGACTTTTTTTGATCCCATTTTAGAAAGGGACAAAAAAGACCGGTAAGTATCAGTCATAACAATCCAAGCTAAATCTGCAAAGTCCTATGGGGGTTTTGTGAAACTGATGGTTAATATACTTCCATTTAAACCATAAAGCTGAAATTTTTTGTTACACTGTGTAATCAAAATTAATTTAATGAATGTGCGCGTTGTTAACTAATAATTTAATATTCATTACTTAAAGTTAAATTGTTTGGTATTGGATTAAACGGGTAAATATAATTCTAAATACATATAGGCACATCTACACGAGAGATAAAATTTCTAGAGATAGAGCAAAAAACACCTCTAATTAGCTCTATTGTGAATGATTTAAGCTATTTAGAGGTGTTCTTTGCTCTATCTCTAGAAATTTTATCTCTCGTGTAGATGTGCCTTATGAAATAGTCCACTACAAGAGTTCTGCTTTAAGACTAGGTGTGCCAGTAGTAACCCTCTAAGGCCCTTACATATATTTGTTTACAACAAAATTCAAACTACACTTAGAAAACTTCTGCAGTCAGAATTTGTTAGTTGTTCAAGTAGTATTTCAGTTTTTTTTTTTTTTTTTTTTTTGATAATAACATTCATTTGTAAAAGAAATCAAGTCATTAAAAAAACCAACAACATAAAATACTGAGAATTCAAAACATTCATTTTATTTAGTCAATTTGGTTTTTAAAAAAACTAAAAATAATGTATGTAAGTAATTTTTATTAGTTGTTTTGACTAATTTGTGGTTCATTTTATTAACAGTCAAAAAAAAAAAAGAAATTGTAAGTTGAATTTAATGAAATTTTAGTAGTTCTGTTTTTGTGAAGTGAACTTACATTTGTTTCTAAACACATTTGCAGCGGTCTTTACATACAAAATATTCTAAGTATATTTATTTATAAAAAAAAAGAAACATCAAATTTTTTTTAAAACCTTGTTTAATTTAGGCGATAATTGGTTAAGAAGTTGCCATTGAAAAGTACAAAATTCTCGTCCCGTTGAATTTTTGTACCTTATGTAATGTCTGGGTTTGTGTATTCAAGTCATCATTTTCTTATTGCGGACAACTGTATATGCAAAAAATTTCTTCACTAAAAATTTTGAAAATCTTATTCTCTATCGAAATAGCACAACTTCTAATTATAAAATAGTTAATTGATAAATTTTTGTTTTGACATCAATTCGACAAACAATTTAAAAGCTCGACATTATCTGCGGAATCCCCAGAGTGGCATCCCTTATATGTATACTAATACTATTTGTTTGTATATTAGTATAAGTATTTATTTCTATAAAAAGCCACATTGTTGCCAATAGCCATTATTAATACCATACAAGTCTACACATATGGTTTGTTTGGTTTTATATGTATATTGAGCTTGTCAAAATATTAATAATAATCTACATAATAAAATGAGATTATAATTTTTTTTTTTTCAAATCCTGAAGGATTCAGGTAGCACATGAACATACAAAAGGATATTTAAACTGGCTTTAACAAATAAATTTAAAATTTTGTGATTTATGGCAAATTAAAAATAACATGCTATACAAATTTTGTAAAGAATGTGTTTTAAAGCAATAATGTTGCTAGCAACATGTTGACAGTGAAACATTTTTCCAGTCTCATTTTAAAGCAAACAAGACAAACAAGATTTATTATACAAAGAGCTTTATTCAACATTTTAAATATCAGAGATTTTATTGTTGTGTTTGTTTTTTCTTTGATATTTGAAATATTGAATAAAGTTAATAGAAAACAAAAAAATTCTCATTGAGTTTGTAATTAACCCTAACAAATATTGCTAGAAATTCAAAAGTCCCCTGTAAATTTCCTTAGGCAAGAACGGAAAATGGATTTCTTTTAAATTTTCACAACTATTAACTATGATTTGATATTTTAGCGCATTTAACTCTTTTCATTAATTATTTTGTAAACTAGAGTTTCCTATTGCTGCTGCTCGAACTTTTTAGAAACATGTTGCTGTCAGTCTTTAAGGATTTTTTAAATTTTTTACCATTGTTTCAAAACATATATTTTCTATTGTTCTAGTATCTTTTTATTTTATAAATTTTAATTAAATTTTTTTTTCTTAGTTTTTGATAAAACAAAAACCAATTTTGTTTTATTAAATTATGAACTACATAACCTAGTGCTTTTTAAATTAATGTCATTTTAATTTCCATAAAAAGCAACTAAAAACTAACTAACAATGAAACACTACAAATATATGCATATGAAATGTTTTGCATTATGCATCATACATCATCCGTACCAAATATGCAGAAACTAATACTGATTGTATAAACTACGTAAATGCTAATTTACGTTGTTACTGATGCATGAATTATGAATACTACGGCGGGTCGATTTGTAGGGAGGCAAACAAATTGCTCAAGTGACAAGGAAAATCGTATTCTAGGGATAAAAATAAGAAATTTTGCCCAAGGAACGATACCTCTAAAATGAATTCTGAATCCCCGACTTTTGACCCGTAGGGTCATATTTTGAAAAATCCCACTTTGACCCATTTAGAGTGCCCCAATCGAGTCCAAATGTATGACCGACCCCCACTAACTTTGGAGGGCCGACCCACCCATGCCAGTGGCACACCCCCTGGAAACCCCTGGGGGGTTCCCCATACAAACATTTTTTCATGTGAAGTGCCAAAAATGGTGATTTTTTGAAATGTTTGTATGGGGAACCCCCCAGGGGGTTCCAGGGGGTGTACCACTGGCATGGGTGGGTCGGCCCTCCAAAGTTAGTGGGGGTCGGTCATACATTCCTTACTGCGAAATTTTCAGTTTGCTTGTTTTTCAGCGTCATTTCTTTGACTAAAGACACAAGAGAAAGAATATTTTTCTCATATATTTTCTATGTATGGAATATTTGCAGGAGAGGCAAACACGCACACACTTCAAAATAAATGTGTTTATTAAAAAATCCAAAACAACTGTATAAAGTAACTGTAACGAAAATGCAGTAGTTTTTGTGGGTTGTTTAAAAAAATTACTGTCAAAAACATTCACAAAAAAATTCTTCTCCAAGTAAAATAATTGGAATTGAAGTAAAATAACTATAACCGCATTACTACACAAATAACTGTCATGTAGTAACTGCAGAAATTTTCTGACTGTGACAGTGTAGTAATTCGTAGTTGTTGTTCTTAATTTAAATTACAGTTGTTTTTCTATGGAAAAATACAAAACAACTGTTATGACAGTTACGAGTATTTAAGAAAAGTACTGTATTGGGTATATAACTTAAAAATGCGGGATATTTGGGAAATTTTGGGCATTTATTGTAAAACATGGGGACAATATAAATTTATTCAAAGTATTGGTCATGGTTAGTTATGACCTTTTTCCCATCTTTCTGGCTATATACGGGTTACGCGCCAAAAGAACTGCTCATTTTTTGAGAGCAAGAACGAATCAAGCCAATTTCGAAGACCCTGTTCTGATATGAAGCGTATTCCAGTGAGAGCGTTCCGCATAGATCGAAATAAATGGTATGCTGACGGGACAAGCTCTGGACTATAAGATGGTTGAAGCAAAACTTCCCATTTTCTAAATAGTTTTTAATCGGTCTTGCAACATGTGGCCTGGCGTAGTCATAATGGAAAATTACGGCTTCATGTCTGGTCGCATATTCCGGGTACTTTTCGGCCAATGCTGGCTTCAAACCAATCAAGTGTGTTCGCTACAGGTCCCCAGTGATCGTCCGGCCCGAATTCAGCAACTCGTAATAGATGTGACCTTTCTGGTCCCACCAAATACAAAGCATTACCTTGGCGCCCTGGATATTCAGCTGGTTGGCTGGGCTTCACATATGATTCCTTGCGCTTCGGGTTGTCGTAATGGATCCATTTTTCATCGCCAGTCATTCGTTGTAAAAATTACTTCTTTTCTTCGGACATGCAAAATCGCCCTTAAACATCTCGCGGCTTCAACTTGTGTGTTACCAAATGTCCTTGCTTTTGGATGAATCTTGCTGCTTGCAAACGTTTTGAAATTGCTGCTTGAGTGATTCCCAATGATTTTGCAAGTTCTTCTTGAGTTTGATATTAAACTTCATCGAGTAATGCCTCCAATTCATCATCTTCTAACTTTTTTTGGCTTACCGCCCAGGGTCTTTATCTTCCGTGTTAAAATCAACGCTTCTGAACCGCACAAACCATCTCTCGCACGTTGAAATCGATGGAACATATTCAGGATAAGCTTCGGTGATCAATCGATGTGTTTCAGCTGCACTTTTTTTTCAAATTGAAGAAATAAAGCACAACTTCCCACAAATGATGCTAAAGACAATCCGATGATAGTGCTTGGTAGTACTTGAAAATGCATTAATTGTCAATCATTAGTTCTAGGCAAGTTTTTCTTCATAAGTTTTTCCTCTATTTGTTACAAAAATAAATTTTGAATTATATTTGGAGTTTGTCAAATTTGATTTTAAAGGCACATTTACACGCGAGAGAAAACTGCTAGAGATATAGCAAAAAACACCTCTAAATAGCTCTATTGTAAATGATTTAAGCTATTTACGGTTGCTTTTTGCTCTATCTCTAGCAGTTTTCTCTCGCGTGTAAATGTGCCTTAAAACCGAATAAAAATAACACTCATTGTAAACTTTTTGTCTATTTTTCTTTAAAATTATAGGAAAAAAATTATCAAATTCTCTTCTATCAAATACCCGAAAATCATTAAGATTACAGAGAACTCATTGGGCATACCTTCCTTGTAAGTTTGTTCTTAAAAATTTCTATAACATTAAAGTATTTGCATAATACAGGGTATCCTAGGTGTTTGTTAAATTACTGATGTACTCGTATCATTTTCAATAAAACAATAGTTTCTTTTTATTTAGAACAGACGTGGCTCACATGAGGGTATTAACACCAACACCAACACTATCGCTGTTACTACTACTGTTTCAAAAAACACAAAAAATTGTATAACAATAGGTGTTGAATTTGGTTGAATATGCAAATGTAACCTCAAACCAAAATTGAAATAACATAGAATTCTGACAAAAACCTTTTGTTTTTATTTTTTTCTGCGAAAAACCTCACAAATTCATTTGTTGTTTAAGATGAATGTATAATAAAACATGAAGAATAAAATATAAAAAAAAAAAAATAAACAACAACTATCTGTATGTTGCAAAATAAAATAAAATAAAAAGAAATTCTGCGGCAAATTTAACATAAAAACAATAGTTTGGAAAGCACTATTCTAAAGGAGCAAAAGAAGCAGATATTATTGTAGTTGAGTTGTAGTAGTGTTTTGTCATAGTTTGTAGTTAGCAGTAAAACTCATAGACAATCATCATGATGATATTTATAACAATTATTAAAAACAACTATAAAAAAAATAATATAAGATGGAGGATTGTTTGGCAAATTTTGCAACTCGGTTTAAAAGTAAAAGTTTAGAATAAAATTTAATATAAAATATTGTTTCACTAAGACCAGTTCAAAATTGTTAAAAAATTTCAAAATATTTTTCAGTTGATCGGTATGATGAAATTTAATATACACATGTGGAAGCATATAGGCTTTTTTGCCAAGATTTAGTCCTTAGGGTAAAAGGTGTTTACTATTGCTGAATTCCTATTAACAAACTTCAGAGAATTTTAAACCAAATCAAAAGGGCTATATTCTGAAAATTTTATAAAAATCTAACTAGACCCCTCATTTCCCGCCAAGGTCAGTGGTATTTTTTTTTTTTTTTTTTTTTTTTTTTTTTTGATAATTTTGGTTTTTGATGAAAATGTAACGAAATATTTAATTCGTTTTCACGTATTTTGGTGAAAATTGACTTTACTACTTTCCAAAGTCTAAAGTTAATATTTTTAAAGAAAAAATCCTAAATCGCGGAATCTGCACTTGGCGTCAAATATGACTCAATATTTTTAAAACCTTAAAATACATTGTTTGATAAAAATTATGGGCGTATAACTTAAAAATGCGGGATTCACAACAGATGGCGTATCTTTTACACATGGTTTGTGTCTTTAATAACTTATATGGCATTTTGGAGAGTAAACATCTGTCATTTATACTCACTTAGTCATTTAACGAAATAGTGTAAACAACAAAGTTTTTTTTTTTTTTGCTTCGAAAACGTCGAATTTTGTGCCAACAAAGCATCATATGCGGGAAGTTTTGCTTTACTTCTGCAATTTGAAAAAAAATTCCAGCTAAAGCACATCGATTACTCACCGAATTTTATCCTGAATATGTTCCATCGATATTAATGTGCGAGAGATAGTTTAAGCGGTTCAGAAGTGGTGATTTTAAAACGGAAGGCAAAGATCGCCCATGTCAGCCAAAAAAGTTCGAAGATGGTGAATTGGAGGCATTACTCGATAAATATTGTTGTCAAACTCAAAAAGAACTTGCAAAATCATTTGGAGCCACTCAAGCAGAAATTTAAAAAAGTTTTCAAGCAGCAGGATTTATCCAAAAGCAAGGAAATTTGATATCACAAGAGTTGAAGCCGAGAGACGTTAAAAGACGATTTTGCATGCCCGAAATGCTGCTTGAACGCCATAAAAAGAAATTAGTTTTGCATCGAATCATTACTGGCGATGATAAATGGGTCTACTACGATAACCCGAAGCGCAAGAACTCGCATGTGAAGCCTGTCCAACCAGCCACATCAACGCCAAATCCGAATACATATGGTGCCAAGGTAATGCTCTGTATTTGGTAGAACCAGAAGGGTCCCATCTATTATGAGCTACTTAAATCGGGCCACACGATCACAAGGGACCTGTACCGATCACAGTTAATTCATTTCAAGCGAGCTCTGTCCGAAAAACTCCTGGATTATGCGACCAGACATGAAGGCGTAATATCTCATAATGACAAAGCACGGCCACATGTTGCAAGACCGTTTAAAAACTGTTTAGAAAATAGTGGTTGGGAAGTTTTGCCTCATCCGCCTTATATAGTCCAGATCTTGCCCCGTCCGACCATTTTTTCGATCGATGCAGAATGCTCTCACTTCAGAACAGGGTATCCGAAATTGGATTGATTCGTTCTTGGCCTCAAAAAATCAGCAGTTCTTTTAGCGCGCTATCCATATGTTGCCAGCAAAAATGTGGAAGCAGTAAAAACGATTACTGCTTCCTTACTGCTACTTTTACCGCTTCTAAAAATGTATAGCTTCCTAAACAGCACAAATGAAAGGCCTAAGTTGATTAATTGTTTACATCGCTTTTTTCATGTGCTTTTCAAAAAGGCAGAAATGAGCAATACATTTTGATTGCTTAAATATTTTTGCGGTTCTTTTATCAAAATTTTTTAAAATGCGTAAAAATTTATTTTAATGAAAATAAGAAGTTTTACTGAAAATAAGCGGCATTTTCTCTTCACGGAAAAATATACAGGAATATTGTGCTTTTGAGAAGGCATGATTTTAAATAGTTGAAAAGCTTTATAATATACACTTCCGAGAAGGCATGAATTATCGACATTTTAAAAGAAAAACAAAAGCACTAATTAAAAGCGGTGAATTCAAGCCTTTTCGGATCTCGAAACAAGTGCTTCCACACGAGCTATCTCGAACAAAAATCCGGCATGATATCATCAATAATGCAATCGCTTCACTGCTCAACTTTCCCTTACAAAACTGTTTCCCAGCAAGCAGTAATTTTTCTGGGTAACTAACGATGGCCAATACTTTGAATTAATTTATATTATACCAATGTTTCACAATAAACGCCCAAAATTTGCCAAAAATCCAGCATTTTTAAGTTATACACCCAATATATTATTCTAATATCTGATATTATAAAACTAAAACAACACTGTACTATAATACATTACGAAATTTGCACTGTGGCAACCCGTCTCCAATATATATGCAAGCTGCCTGATCTTGAACGTAAAAACTATAAGTCAATTTGACAACATTTAAGAAAAAGGAGACACGGAGGAGATCGGAAGATAAACAAAAATCTAAAAGTAGAATGTTTGTATGTGTCTGTGTTTGATCACTTCTAAGTAAAAATAATAACAGAAAGCTGAATAGGAAAGAAAACTATAAATTAGCTACATTGCATTAAAGGTCTTACTTAGGTGAGATGGCTAGGCCGTCGCACCTTTGTGTAGTTACGATTGTAATGTAGCCGACGGGTTGTTGAAAAAATTATCATATAGACAATCTGACAATAAAATATAAACAATAATACAGCTTAATGGAAAATCACTGGTGTAGCCAGTCCATAGAAAAACGGCAGAAACTAGATCTAGTCGGATTTGCAAATTAATGTGTTTATAACTTTTAGAGAAAAAGGTTTATTCTTCTTCTTCAACCTCATACCTACTAAATCTTTTTAAATTAACAATTTTTCAGTTATAAATTAGTAATTATCAAAATGAAAAAAAAAATCCTCAATATTTTGTGAAATACCTACATACTTCTCCTCAAAAATTTGTCCACAAACCGAAATTGAAATCCCCAATTTGGAGCCAAATCCCCTTATCTGACAACACTGTTAAAAACTCACTTGAGAAAATTATGAGTTTGTGATATTGTTGTATGTTTGTTGTAATTTACTGTTTCTAAGTGGAAGATTGCGAATTAAATTCTACAAAATTGAAAAATAAATTTTTATGCAATTTTTAAGTGGAGCAAGCCAAAGGATGTAAGTCATTTTCTTATAATTTTAATGTTATACTTCAAACAACCTGCGTATATAAGTACTGGAAAATATATCTACATGAAAAAAAATATATATATTTTAGGCTCTAAGAACAATGACACTTTATATATAGTTGGAATAGTAGATGCCAATGCTGTTTACTATTGTTGTTATTGCTGCAGCATGTTGTTATATGCATGTTTTTAGATGAAAAAATAACAACAACAGCTAAGATTAACAATATGCAACATCAGCCAAGCAGATCCTGGCAACCGGCAACAATACAATAGAGCAGACATGCAAACCAGCAGGCAAACTCCATAATAATTCCACCAACAACAACAATATTATCAACAACAAGAGTAAATATTTTTTTTTTCATCCAAAGTATAACATGCAAAACGCTTATCGCTTCATAACTAGAAACAGGAATTATAACAGAAAAAAACAGCGAAATTTCTAGTTTTGTTTTTTTTTTTACTACAGTTTAGCAAAAACCTTATGACAAAAATACATTCAAAATTCCTCTGTTTTTTTTCTTTCTTGGTGGAACACGTAGATTACAACCTCTGTTTTCATAGAATAATATTTCTATTTATATATACATAAACTCGACATAGAAATTAACAACTAGAAAAAATGTTTAAAAATACTGACACAAAAAATTGCAAAAAAAAAAATATGTAACGGAAATGTTAAAAGCTTACAGGATGAGGAAGAAATTATTATACTTCCTTTTGAATTTTTCTACAGATTTAAATTAAACTCACAATATTTTTTTCCCAAAATCTAGCGAATATGTTTATTAAAACAATTGAAAATAAGTTTAAAAACAGGACTATAAAATAAGTTTAAAACAATTGTATTTTGTCGTTTATTTTTAATTGTTAATTAATTAACTGGCAACATCGGTAAAAATAATAGATTTCTCGTTTGTTTAAAAATTATTGTATTGTAAGAACTTATCGTTTTTAACAGAAAATTTTGATAGATAAACTGGGTTGGTGCTCTGTGCAATTAAAATAACACATACACTCTTTTGTTTGATAATAAGCTTATACACTTAATTTTTGAACACTTTATTACATACAATTGTTTACACAAGTTTATCAACGATTTACTAAAGCCCGACTGAATCACACAATCGTTAATAATCAACTGAATAATTAAATGGGATACGGCATCCTTATGTAGTGTAACGGCCGTGGGTTTAGAACATATTGGAAAATTCCAGTGGTGCTCAAACCACTTAACATCACACTTAAATGAAGTGTTACCAAATTGACAGGTTTAGAAAATCCCGTTTCCCGGCATATTTTCCCTCTAACAATCCAGAATTTTCTATACTAGACTAATCCAATTTCGTAGCAATATATTTCTTTGCAATTAAAACAACTTTACTGATTTACTTTTTAAATAACTATTGAAGTTTTATGGTAAAGTTATTGTGAGTGTATTATTTCTTTTAATGACTAAATTTAAAAGCGAATAAGGTTTAAATAAAAATCTGATTTAAGTACGAAATAGGTTGTAGATCATTTTAGCTACTGTATTAGGTATCATTAACCCTATAATGCACGATTTTTTTGCAAATAAATTCCAACCATTTATTTGTTAGGAAAAGGCATTTTTGAAATTCAGATTTACCACTTTTAATGAAGGTATACGATACATGGGGATGAACCAGCGATGAAAGTTTCTTTCTATATTTGAACAATTTTGAAATCCATGTTAATCCTTAAATATAAATTTGGCTCGCTTAGTTGTAACGACGAGTTTTCCTCCATTAAGCCCAATATTTAAGTTCACAAGAGTGCGAATAATTTTGCTCTATGTTTGTAGGCCAAAAACTGTAAAAAAATTTAAAATGCACAAATTTTTTACAGTGTATAGGAAGCTACATTCAAAAAAAACTTAAATGTCGCTTTTTCGCTACATTTTCAAATGGGCCTGTCTATTAAATTGATACGAAAAAAATTCCACCGCAATTTCGCAACAATTCCAAGCTAGTGAAAAATCAGTTTCTTTATATGGACTTTTACAGCTTTTTCAACGACTTCAGGATATTCACCGGGTCATCAAGGAATGGTCCAACCACATTCAAGATTCTTCCATGAATAGGACCTGATACGTCGCACTCCTTTGTCAAAACCATGTTTAAGGGCTCTCCCCGGACTTCAAGACTACTCACAGGACATTCAAGGATATTCAAAAGACATTGGAAGATGACAAAGCAAATTGTGTTAAAATTTTTTCTTGTTGTTTTTGTTTTTCCTTTGATATTTTAAATGTTCAATAACGCTCCTAGACGAGAACAAGAAATTCTCATCGAGTTTGTAATTTAACTTAATAAGTATTTCTAGAAATTCTAAAAACGTCGTCCTCTGACGATTTCCTTAGGCAAGAATGAAATCCGGATAGGGACAAGCCTACAACGGATTATTTTTCACAATTTGTTAAATACGTTTGGGATTTTAGCATATTTAGTTCCTTTAATGGACTTCATTGATGTTCACAGGGCCTTTAAGAATATTCACAATACCTTCAAGGATGTTCACAGGACCCCAAAAAATACTCGCAGAACCTTTAAGGATGTTCGCAGGTACTCCAAGAATATTCACAGGACTTTCAAGGAAATTCACATGACCTTAAAGGATACTCACAGGACTTTTAAGGATACTACGGGGACTTCAAGAAAATAAGCAGGACCTCCAAGGATTTTACGTGGTACGGCACACGCACTTGACAGGATAAGTCTCGCCATGCTGAAGCTACCTTGAAAGCTTCCTTTGCAGGATTTAGAAAGAAAGAGAGATTTGTGAAGGTTAAAGACAACTGTTCCAGATTTCAACGATATACCTGCTGCCTTTTATACATACTTGGAAATTTTTTCATTAGAATTGAAATTTAATTGGCATTACTTAATGTCAATGTCAAAAAATGTCATTACAATTCAATGCCAAAGAAATTTTTGTTGTTTTAACGTCATATAGACAGTTACGATTAATATTGGAATTAATATGCATTTTATTAATTCTAATTTAATAAGTTTGAGGTAAAGAAAAAGACTAAACCTTCTTCTCTTCAAATTATAAACATATTAATTTTCAAATCAAACTAGATCTAGTTTCTGGCTTTTTCTATGGAATAGCTTCTTCAATGATTTTCCATTAAATTGTATTAAATTTTGTTGTCAGAGGAGGCTGTAGGATTTGAACACAGGCGACTATTCCTACATTACAAAAGTAAGTATATTAAGCCGCAACCGCTTAACGATCTCACCCAAGTAAGGCCTTGAATTTAATGTAACTAGTTCGTAATTTTCTTTCCTATTCAGCGTTCTGTTATTGGTTTTTGCTCAGAAGTGATCAACACAAACATTCTATTATTAGATTTTTGTTTATATTCCATTCTCCTCCGTGTCTCCTTTTTCGCAAATGTTGCCAAATTGACTTATGATTCTGCTGTTATAGTTTATTTTTATTTTTATTTAAATTAAGTTTTTGTGTTTAATATCGTGGTGTGTTAAAAAAATATTATTAATTAATTACCCCTGAAGATGTTGAAAAAACCTCAGCGAAACGTTGGATAAAAACAATGAAGTAAATTAATATTTTACTTGCATTAAGAAAATAGGACCTCAAAATCCCGTTTCCCGTGTAAAAAAGTTTAGATCAGATCAGATCTTTTTGGATCTAAATAGATATGATTGAATCTAATTAGATCCTGTACCAGATCTCATCAAATATGATCAGATATGTGATAATACTTTATGGCAAGATCTGATCAGATCTAGAGCCAAATCTGTTCAAATCTAAAGTGATCTGGACAAATGCGCCAGATATGCCTAGATCTGGTAAGATCTACTAAGATCTGGCCAGATATGCCTAGATCTGATCAGATCTAATTAGATCTCAAATTTGTCCCCAATTTCGAGATCTAATTAGATCTGGTAAGATCTACTGAGATCTGGCCAGATCTGATCTTTTTTACACGGGTTTAGAAATTTCTAAATAAACAGTATTAAATTGTATTCAAAAAGATCGATCGATACTAAATGAAAAAGCAACCAAAAAAAATTAATTTAGGAAAAAAGGGAAATTAAGACAAGAATGTAAAATTTCAGAGCTTAAACATTTTTAAATATTCGCTATTTTGTCAAGTTTACAGTAGTAGAAGCTAATCCATCTAGATCATTTTATCATATTTTTTTCAAATAAACTTTAAAAGAAATGAAATATCAAGTTAAAAGTATTTTTACAATAAGATCTATTCAAATGGGCAATAAAAATTATAATTATTATATATTTGCACTCGAGGTCCTTTGTAGTTTTTTATAAAATATCTTTCTTTATTTTATAAAACCAATATTTCGTCATACTTTGAATGTCAACATCAGGGTTTATGTAAATAATAACCAATATTAAATACACTTAAAAATGTTGCCGCTACACACCATGCATGTCAATATGTCAATTTTAAATATAATGTCGACATTAAATTTACAGTTTTTCATATATGTTGCAAAGAAACTAGAAAAAAATTCGACAGAAAATGAAAAAAAAAATCTATCCCAACAATAATAAAAACTATAATAATTTCTTATACAAAAAGTTTCAAATAATTTTAAAACCCCGTTATGTTGACTATGAAATTTGATTACTTTTGTTGCTTCTATCACATATCCAAATTTCATTAAATTGTGAGGGAATACGTAAATACACTCTCCTTGTTAATATAAATTTATAATGAATTTACACCTATTTCGAATTTGTTTCTATAATTCGTGTTGAGTTATTCCTTAAAGCCAGTAAAAAGTAATTTTAAAAAGGGTTGTATGGTAGATAGTTTTGTCCGTTTTAAAAAAGGGGCCAAAAAAGTCACTCTAATTGAAGAGTTAGTGGGTTAAAATGTTCCACAGAAATGTTCCTTGTAGTGTTTTACAAAAGTTTGCTGAACACATTCTATACCTAAAATAAAAGATTCACACGGTTTCCTATACCGATTTAAAATAAACATTTGAAAAAGTGGGGAAACTTTAACCCCACTTGGGGATTATCAACTAGAGTGTTGCCAGACGTATTAATATTGTTACGAAAATGGATTAGTCTAGTATCGAAAACACTGTAATTTTCTGGCAACGTAACACTACATTTAATTATACACCTAAGCATATGCTAAGGGTAAATGCCATAAATAATGTTCGATAGTTGGTTAATTGTTAGAGTTTTTAAGCATATGCTAAGGTTTAATGTCATAAATAATGTTGAATAGTTGGTTGATTGTTAGAGTTTGTGTGTGTGTGTGTATAATGTTTAAGAGTAATACAAAGTAAGATAAATGTTAAAGTTACAGCATGCTAGAACTTTCCATACTTTTATAGAAACATGGCTGTTACTATATAAGACGCGCATTAACATTAGTAGAAGGGAAGTTGATTATTAACATTTGTGCTGTTAAGACTGCGCTAAGAGTTTGGGTGTCGTATTAGAGTTAGTAGCGCTCTAGTAATCGTGGTAATACACTGAGAGAATTATCCTTCATGATATTAATGACATAATTTCATAGAATTTTCTTCGTAGAACCAACGAAGAATTTCATTATGTATATAATATTTAATTAATATTATGAAATTCTTCATAACTTTTCTTTCATAAAATTTTATAATTTCATTAAAAAAATTCATTGAATTTCATAAATTAGATCTACATAAATTTAATGAAGATATTCTTTATATATATGAAATTGTTCAATAGTATTTACTTTTTATTAATTTTTTTTATAAAATATCGTCATTTGCTGAGAGAATAATGTTTCATAATTTTTATTTTTTTTTTTAATTAATTTTAATTATTAATTTTGGACTATGAAATTTTTCTATAAAACATATTAATTTTTTCGAAACTTATTTTTAATGAAACTTTTTAATTTAATGAATTCTTTCTTTAGATATATTTTTTACATCCGTAAAATATGCTACGATTTTATCACGCCTCTTGCATTTGCTAAGTACTTTTTATTTATCCACTCCAGCTTAGCAACGACAACAACCAACTATAATAAATAATAGTAAATGAAATTGCTTGATAGATTTTATGAAGCTCTTCATTGGCTGAATGATTTATTCATTGAACGAGTGGCCTATTAATTTTATTAAGAGTTTCATTAATTTTATGAACTTTTCATAAACATTGACTTTAATGAAACCTGTTTCATAGATTCTATGAAAAGTTTCAATGGACGAGTTCCAGTGAAAATTTTCATTGAAACTATGAAGAAATTCATTACTGAAGTGATGATAATTCTCTCAGTGTAGAGAGAATTTGTGTATAAGTAATAGTGTGGAAATAAATACGAGTGTTTAAGCTATTTCAAACTTAGGTGTATTTGTGCTTTGTTATTCTAATTGGTTATTATTGCTGAGAGAGCACCAGGCCGGTTTATCTAAGGGAGATAAACGAATATTTTTATAAGGTAAAACTTAACAATTGGTGTCAGCGTTGGGACTGGTTATTTGGATTGCAATAGAAAAGAACTCGGTTTATTTAAAGAAAATAAACCAACGTTTTTAAATGATAAAAACGTAACAATATATTATTTTGGAATTTGTTTCTATAACTTTTGTTGGGTTATTAATAAAAAAAAAACAGTTAAAAACGATTTTAAAATAGAATGTATGGGAGGTAGGCGCGCTTTCTGTATACTCATTTTCGTTACTAAACTTAATTCTTTCCACTCACTTGATTAATTTACGATATTCAATTTATCCATTAAATTAAATATTAAACTCAATATTCATTAGCTAATAATTTTTTTTTTTTTTATTAAGAAATCCACTTACATTGTCAAATTTTTAGTAAAAACTATGACACAACTGTCATTAACACATAAATAGGCAAACATTTTGAATGCAATGGCATTACTTCGAATAAACAATGAACTTAAAAGTTCTTGGAAAATTATTCATACATACGAATGCAAGTGAATAATGAATGAATCACAGAATTGGCATTTTGCAATAAGTGGATGATGACATTAATTCGAAAATTGTGCTATATATAAATGCAATGAATCAAGGCTACAGTTTTATTTCAAGTTAAATGTGTTAATTAAAGGAAATTGCTATTCAAATGGCTATTTTTATAGAAAACAAAGAAATTGAAATAAACTTAGAATGAAATTTGTTGACAGGATTTTTTTGAAGTAAAAGAAAATGAGTCAGAGCAGTGTTTAAAATATTAATCATTTTTCAAAATTCGTGAAATCTTTGTTATCATTATAAAAAGAAATATTTTTCAAACCTAAATTTATAAACATTAGATTTACTTTGCCTACCTTAAGTATGGATTTTTAACAAAATACTGGGCATAGTTTAAGGCGTTTTTCGTAGAATTTAACATATAGCAATTAAAAGAGATGTTATTTTTTACCATTTAACAATTTAATTTTGTCGCAAAAAGTTCAAAGTATAAAATCAATATCCTTTACTTAATTATGTATGCACAGTTTCTTTTTTTTTTTAACGACGTCTTTTCATTTTGAAGCTTTAAATCTTTGTAATCCTTATATAATTTTTAAACATTAATCATGCAAGCCTTGTAAAAAGAACAACTTAAATCAAGAAAAATCATTTGCATACTTCAAGTCATTAATGAAAAAAAAAAACTACTAAAGCATACTTATAGGCTCTTTAAAAAAAAAAAAACAAAAATAAACACTTACCCAAAAAAGCCATATTTAACTGTATTTAAAACATCTTAACGTAAAACAACATAAAAAATCCATTATAAACTGCACAAAAGAATGACAAAAATCCAACAATTGCAGGCAACACAGAAAATCAATAATCCATTACTTTTGCCTGAAAAAGAACGAATAAAACTTATACAAATAGTGAAATAAATTAACGAAAAGAAAAAAAAAAACATTAAAACAGATTTCAACCTTAACATATAAAATAAAATTATAATTGTGTTAATGGCACTGATAACTGATAGTTAAAGAATTTTATAAACTTTACAGCATAAATTAACAATATTGTGTAAATACGTCATAAAGTACATGATATAGTATATGTAAATACAGTAAAATTCAATATGCCGCAGATAAATTTTTGTATGAAGTAAGGTGGCAACTTAAATATTTAATATAATTGGCCTGATTACGGCTATCGAAATTTTCGACTCCACACAAAATGGTCTTCTTTAAATTGTAAATTATAAAGAAATTAATCTGTGATCATGTATTTTTGTTGCATAGTTAAGCGGGTTATTAAAAATATTCAATTATGATTTTTTTTCTCCGCGCCTAAAATGGGCAACAAAATTTTTTTTTATAGTAAATTTGCGGTGCAGCTTTCAAGTTCGTTGTTGCATATTTTAGGGGATAAATTTAAATTTATAAATGCTTATTTTTGGTTGGCCCGGTCATAAATTCTCACCACCATTAAAATAAGTACCACCCTTATATATTTTATCACATAGTATTTAAACGTTGTTTCAATTTTTTCTTTGGTTAAAAAAAACAGTGATTGCATTTACGGTATTTTTTATATGAATATTTTTTCAACCGCACAATGTAGTACAGATGTACGCAAATAACATTTAAATAAATATTAATTAAAAATGTTTAAACATAGACTCTGCGTAAATATATAAAAACATAACCGACAAAAGGTGGTATTTTAAAATGGAAAATATTTATGCAAAATTAGTTAAATAGGAAATTTTTAAGTATGTTTGAGGTTAAGAAGAAGAATAAACATTTTTTCAAAGTTATAGACACATTATTAAATTGCAAATCAGACTAGATCTAGTTTCTGCCTTTTTCTTATGGACAGGCTTCATCAGTGATTTTCCATTAAATTGTATTATTGTTTATATTTTATTGTCAGATTGTCTCTATATGATAATTTACTCTCAGAAGTGATCAAACAGACATACAAAATTCTACTTAAATTTTTTTTTTTTTTTTTTTTTTTTTTTTGGCGAAAAAGTTTCCTGCGTTTATTTATATAGAATTAAGAAGTTAATAAAAAATTTAGAAAACAGCTTTTAAAAAGTTTGGTTTTGACTTATACCGCCCTCTAGTGGAAAATTGGCAACCAAAGTTGAGAGTTTGATAGGATATAAATTGTAGAAATATTTACAAATATTTACAAAATAATTACAAAATTTTAATGTTGTGTATTTTTATGAGCAAATCTTTAATTAAAAATATAAAAAAAAATTTTTTTTTTTTTTATTTAACCAATTTTTTTTTTTTTTAATGAGTGTTAGTTTTGTTCGGTTTTAAGATCAAATATGAGAAATTCCAAATAGAATTCACAATTTATTTTACAACAAATAGAGAAAAAAAAACTTATGAAAAAACTTTCCTAGAACCAATGGTTGACAATTAATGCATTTTCAAGTGCAACCAAGCACTATCATCAGATTGTCTTGATGGTATTCTCTCTAGGTTATAATGTAGATTTTAGTTGTTGTATATATCCCAGCAAAAAAAGAGATGCCGAAGCAGTAGAAAAAGCACTACAATTGATGATCTAGATGTACTTCTTTTTTAACATAAACACTAATGATTTTAACAATAAAAATCCCTTTCATTGAAGAGTTAGAGGGTTAGAATAAAATGGAAGATTGTTGTTGGAAGTTGGGACATCAGAATTCGTTTTAGAGGTATGGTTCCTCGGGCAAAGTTTCTTATTTTGATCCCTAGAATACGATTTTCCTTGTCAAACACATCAATAAAGTACGCCAACACTCTAATAAATGGCGCCTAACGACGGTTCTAAGATTCAACACCTAGCGCAATTACAGTGTTGCCATATTTGAAGCCCTTAATCTTTCACTATCTTTCATCTGTTCTCTATCCCCTTTCCAAAGAAAGCAACACGCTAATTAATAGGAAGAATTTCCTTTAAAAAAAAAAGAACAAAATAAACTAAGATTTAGAAAGGCTTCCAAAATGTTGATGCCGCTGCGAAAATGATAAAACGCGTGATTTTTCTTACATTGAAATGTTGTATTCCATCAAAATATACTTCGGCTAAGGCCAAACATGAATGCTGGTTTAGTTAGAGGAAGCATTGGCGTACGAATAGGAACGTCGGCAAACATGCAAGAGAGAACTGAGTGAGCTAAAGTACTAAGAAAAAAATTATCTAAAAAAAACACATTTAAGGATTAATTTAGCAGGTTTAAGGCTAAGAAGAAGAATAAACCTTTTTCTCTAAAAATCATAAAACACATTAATGCTCAACTAAATAAAGCTCTTAAAAATTTAAGGAAGCAAAATTTCGAATCACTAATATTTTTTTACTGAAATTGAGTATAGCACATAAGATTTTGTTTATTATTTTTGTGTTTCCCAGTGTAATTGAAGTTTTTAAATCTGTTATTATTATTTTGGACCAAAAATTTTTAACTTAATGTTTCCTTAAAAAAAAAAAAATTATCAACATATTGTTTCCTCTCTATTCGATACAGCTTTATATGATGGGAAGTTAAAGTCTTTCTTTTGTTCAACCCACATGTGTATGTGTAAGTACAAATGTATATGTATGGGTACATTGATTCATATCCGGTATTTTTGTGGGTTTCATATATGTGTATGAGAATAACGATGGTTATAAAATGACAGCTCATAACTAGCGATCATATTAACACTGGTGTTAATAACTGCCAAATAACTTTATTATAATGGGGAAATTGTTTGGCTTGCTTAACTCAAGTTGGATTTTTAGTGTCTTTTACGAGGTTTCAACTTATGACCATTATTAGGTATGTAGCTTGTTAGTTTTTATAAGGAATAGATAGATATGTGTCTTGATAGAATTTCATACATTTTGACCAAACACAATGTTGTTGTCATGGTCATGGTAAAGAATTATTTCTATACAAAAAACTACACTCTTGTTATAGAAAAAAAAACTACATTTTACACCGGCTGCAATGTTGTTTTTTTTAAAGAATGACTAAACGGAAATAAGAGAAACTAAGTAAAATGAATCTTTGCTTGTAAAAATATATCTTTTGTAATCACATTACAGTTTAAATAAAATTTACTTTTCTTTTTTTTATGAGACTGGAAATGAGTAGATGAAAATAATTCTAAATTTCATACTTTTCTCTTGTTCATGTTTTATACACAATAAGACATATGAAATTGAGTTATAGTTTTATGTGACAATGCAATTTTAAGAAATTTGAAGAAAAACCATCACAAAAAGTGTAATGACAGCCGTGAAAATATAAAAATATATTAAGTTAATATTTAAAGCAATTTAACTTTTTTAGAAAATTTTTTAAGATAAAGATTATAAAATTTGAAAACTAGAAAATTATAAAACCATAAAATTATTAAATTACTATGATTATTAATTATATTGAGCTCGAGGTCGTTGTAGTTTTATTTTAAAATAACTTTCTTTATTTTATAGTACCGATATTTCGTTATCCATGGAATGACATCATCAGGGTTTACATAAACAACAACAAATATTAAAAACACTTAAAAATATTGCCCCTGCATACCACGTATGTCAGCATTACATTAATTTTAAAAGTAATGTTGACATGAGTGGTGTGCAGCGGCAATATTTTTAAATGTTTTTCATATTTGTTGTTGTTTACAAAGACCCTGATGATGTTAATCAAAGAAGGACGAAATATCGATATTACAAAATAAAGAAAGATATTTTATAAAAAAAAAACTACAAAGGCTAAACTAAAATTGTACAATTGTTTACATAGACCCTGACGATTTCATTCAAAGAATGACGAAATATGGGTATTACAAAATAAAGAAAAATATTTTATTAAATACTGAAAAGACCGCGAGCTTAATTATTTAATAGTCATTATTTAATAATCACCCAGTGTAGAAACGGTAATGACATATCATTATTTTTTGGAGTACCAGTAATGACACCCACTTACCTTCTGTATTATTTTAAAACATATAATAATGAGTTACTGATAATGCCTTATTTTTATCATTATTTCAAATAGAAAATAATTTTTTAGATTTTATTGAAAATTTTTTGAAGTCTATTTTTAGACTCAATATTTTTTAAACACTGGTAAGGATATATGTATCCACATATTTTTTGATTTTTTGTATGTTGGCGAGTAAGCTTACTTGTGTGCAGCAGGTCAATTGTGTTTTTATCTATTAAATATTACATGTCAATATAGCTCAGATGGAAGAGCTGTTGACTGGCAATCTGTAGACCCAGGTTCGATTCCCACACCAGCAAATTTTATTAAAAAAAAAAAAATACAATAAAAAATATTTTTTTTTATATAATTTATTTTTTTGAAAATCTATTTTTAGACTCATTATTTTTGTCAGTACCGGTAAGCACATAGGTAAAGATATATTTTTTGATTTTTCGTATGCTGGTGTGTAACGACAACTCATTATTTTTCGCGACATCGCCATATAAAGGTAATAAGAAATGTAATAACAAAAGTAACTACCCAATCAGAAAAATACAAACGGAAAAGCGGTGGCAAAGCACTTTAACAGGTGGTACAAGTACTGGTAGAAAGTGATTTCCCATTTCCAAAATGATAACATCATTAGACAAAAGGACCGGCTGTTCAAAAAGCGCCGGAAAAGCACTGGAGGAACAAAATTTTTTAACGTTGGTAAAACGCTGTAAATAGGTGCTCTGGAAATATATTTTCCAAAATAAAATTTAAAAAAAGTTCATATGTATTTTTTTGGTCCTGCTGTGATTTGAACCCAGGCCGTCAGATTGGCAGACGATTGCTCTAGCCACTGAGCTAAAGAGACATATAATATTTGATGGCTAAACACATAAATGAGTGAAAATAGTTGGACAACTACTGGCTGTACCAAAATGCTAGTACTGGCAAACAATTTGTTGTAACTAGTATGCCAGCGTTGGGAGGGCAAAAAAAAGTTGATCTTGAAGGAGCTTTCCCACAAACAAAAATATTGCTTTTATAAAACAAAAAAAAAATTTAAATTAAAAAAAATTAAAAAAAAAATTTTTTTCCTTGCAACCGGATTTGAACTCGGAACCTTCTGACTACAAACCTTTTTTAATGAAGCGTCAGCATTTTTATAAAATTATTGGTCTACCACTGGATAACAACTGGTTGCAAACCTTGGCATATCACTCTAAGCCAATTCTTTGCCAGTGGTTTTTTTTATAAACCACCGTGGTTTTTGTAAAACAAATACTGGCAAAACGCTTTTTGCAAACACTGGCAAAGGGTCCCAAATGTTTGTTCTGCCAGTCATTTATTTTTAACACCGTGGTTACCCAGTGGTATGCCAGTGCTTGATTTTTTGTACCACTGGCGATTTCTGACGGGGTAGTTACCATTACCAAGTATGTAGTTACATAACCACATATCTGGTAATGATTTTCTACACTGGGCATATCATTATAAATATATATAATTATAAAATCATAAAATTATATAATTATGAAATCTTAAAATTATAAAATCATAAAATAATAAAATTACAAAATTATAAAATTATAGAATTATAAAATTATAGAATTACAAAATTATAGAATTGTAAAATTTTTATAAAATTATAAAACAATAAAATTACAAAATTTAAAAGGTAAAAAATTATAAAACTATAAAATAAAATTATAAAATTTGAAAAGTAAAAATGATAAAATTATAAAACTATAAAATGAAATTATAAAGTTATAGAATTATAAAACTTTTTATAAAAATATAAAATTACAAAATCGTAAAATTATAAAATAATAAAATTATAAAAATATGAAATTATAAAATAATAAAATTATAAAATAAGAAAATTATAAAATTATGAAATTATAAAATTATAAGGTTATAAAATAATAAAATTATAAACTTATAAAATTATATAACTATGAAATTATAAAATTATAAAATTATAAAATTATAAAATTATGAAATTATAAAATTATAAAATCATAAAATTATAAGAATCATAAAACTATAAAATTATGAAATCATAAAATTATAAAACCATAAAATTATAAAACTATTAAGTTATAAAATTACAAAATAGAAAATTAGAAAAATATAAAATTATAGAATTATAAAATTAGAAATTTATAAAATTATAAATTTATAAAATTATAAATTTATAAAATTATAAAACTACAAAATTATCAAAATATAAAAAAATTATGAAATCATATAATAAAATTATAAAAACAATAATATAAAAAGGTTTTATAAAAAAATATTATGGGATAAATATTTATATTTTAATAATTTTATAATTTAAGCGCCAATTCTGAATAAGCACGAAATTAACTCCTAAACACATTTTAAGTTTTGACTTTATGACCCCATTTTAAAAAGGGACAATAAAGACCCATAAGTTGAAGTCCTAAAGGGTTAAAATGTTCCACAAAAATGTTCTTCATAGTGTTTTACATAAGTTCGCTAAACACACCATATACCTTAAATGGAAGATTCACATGGTTTTCTCCTAAAATCCAGGTTTGTGGGACATTTGAGCGCCAATTCTGAATGAGTACGAAATTAACCCTTAAACACATTTTATGTTTTGACTTATTTCTGGCACTGAACCTGAATTTTAAACTTTAATGTCTTCATAGACTTATAGTAGAATTTCATGACAAATATTTTTGTGGAACATTTTAACCCTCTAACTCCGAAACTTACGGGTCGATGATGTCCCTTTTTAGAAAGGGGTCAAAAAGTCCCTTTAATTGAAGAGTTAGAGGGTTAAAATGTTCCACAAAAATATTTGTCATGAAATTCTTTTATAAGTATCTGAAGACATCAAAGTTGTAAATTTAACTTTAATGCCAGAAATAAGTTAAAACTTAAAATGTGTTTAACAGTTAATTTCGTGCTTATTCAGAATTGGCGCTCAAATGTCCCACAAACCTGGATTTTAGGAGGAAACCATGTGAATCTTCTATTTTAGGTATAGGATGTGTTCAGCGAACTTATGTAAAATACAACGAGGAACATTTGTGGAACATTTTATGGGTCTTTATTGCCCCTTTTTAAAATGGGACCATAAAGACCCATAAGTTGAAGTCCTAGAGGGTTAAAATGTTCCACAAAAATGTTCTTCGTAGTGTTTTACATAAGTTCGCTGAACACATCCTATACCTTAAATGGAAGATTCACATGGTTTTCTCCTAAAATACAGGTTTGTGGGACATTTGAGCGCCAATTCTGAATGAGTACGAAATTAACCCTTAAACACATTTTAAGTTTTGACTTATTTCTGGCATTGAACTTAAATTTGCAACTTTGATGTCTTCAGAGACTTATAGTAGAATTTAATGAAAAATATTTTTGTGGAACATTTTAACCCTCTAACTCTTCAATTAAAGGACTATTTGACCCCTTTCTAAAGAGGGACATAAACGATCGGTAAGTTGAAGAGTTAGAGGGTTAAACTTTTCCGCAAAAATATTTAGCATGAAATTCTACTATAAGTCTCTGAAGACATCAAAGTTGAAAATATAACTTCAATGCCAGAAATAAGTCCAAACTTAAAATGTGTTTAAGGGTTAATCTTGTACGTATTCACAATTGGCGCTCAAATGTACAAAAAAAAACATGTGAATAGGTATAGGAAGTGTTTAGCGAACTTATGTAAAACACTATGAGGAACATTTTTGTGGAATATTTTAACCCTCTAATTCTTCAACTTACGGGTCTTTTTTGTCCCTTTTTTAAAAGGGGCCAAAACAGTCCCTTCCATTTTAGGTATAGATTGTGGTTAGCGAACTTATGTAAAACACTACAAGGAATATTTTTGTGGAATATATTAACCCTCTAACTCTTCAACTTACGGGTTATTTTTGTCCCTTCTTAAAAAGGGGCTAAAAAGTCCCTTTAATTGAGGAGTTAGAGGGTTAAAATGTTCTACAAAAATGTACCCCGTATATTCCTCGTAGTGTTTTACATAAGTTCGCTGAACACATCCTATACCTAAAATGAGAGATTCATATATATTTCAATTTTCACATGGCTAACAAAATTAAAAAAGTTTTTATATAGTATATACAATATATTTTTTTATTATTTCTATATATTTGTCTGTGTTTTAAACTTAATACAGTAGTTTATTTTGTTTGCATTTTTAATGAATTTTTAATTTTATATGTGTTTGTTATGTACAGTTTTAATAAACCCCAATACATAAACACATTTAAAAATTCATACAATCAAGCACACACTCACACACACACACACACCTCCAAAACAAAATCCATTCAATTACTCATAGCATACATTTAGGTGCTTTATTTGTTTATGTGTTTGTGTATATGTGTTTGCTTTTAAAATTCATGAAAATGGGTAAAATCGTTATGGGAATTGAAATGATAGGCAGAATTGGAACAATTGCATTATGAAAAATTAATTAGATGTAAATAAACTAGGTACTATTAAAATAGTAAACTTTAGGCATTCCATAAAAGTAAAATTTAAACTCATAACGAAAAATAATAAATATAAATATTTTAAATATTTCCTAGAAGTAGACTATAAATTTTATATTAAATGACTATTTATTTTGAACAAATTTTGCATATAGAAAAATATACAATAAATATAAAAGCAACAGATGATTTAAATTTTTAGGTTTACGATTTGTTCTATTATTGGATAATATGTATTGTAAAATTAAAAGTTATGAATTTAAATTTAAATACTTGTATGATAGCCTTGCCTTTGTGTTAAGTACTGTTTTGTTTGCTTTGTTATATCAATTTTTTATTAAAAATAATTCTACTGAATATTTCATTAATTTAAATGCTTTATAGATTTTCATATTAATTAAGTTAATTAACTGTTTGTGATTAATTTCAATAATATTAATAAATAAAATAATACAGATTCTAAAAAAAAACAGTTACACTAATAACTTCTTTGACGATGGTAGAAAAAATGACCCAGTCTTCATTTAATAAATTTCTCGGTAATCAATATCAACTGAGATTTTAGCTACAATTTTGTCTAATTTTTTTTTTCTATATTTCTATATTTTTAATTGATATGATTTTTATTTAAATCTAAATTCTAAATAGTTGAAAGAAAAAACTCTAAAAAATGATTTTATTTTATTATTTATTTTATAAATTACTGACTTATTATTTTAAGTGTAGTGCATGTTATAATAAATAATACAATTAATTATTTAAATTCGCTATTTTTTCGAACTTTCACCCTAATTGACCATTATTCATTTACACTTTGTTATGGTTTGAATTTCATTATTTTATTTTTGTTGCAGAAAAAAAAAACGTCTGACCACATTTGCTGGATATTGCTTTTAATAAAATGAATGTGAAAAATAAATAATTGTTTTAAAATGTTAATTAAAATCCCAAAATAATTGCATAATACTCGTATAAGATGTGTAGCCACAAATCATGCAAAACATTTTACAAATTAATTAAATCATAATTGAAAAAAAAAAAAATTCCTAAAAACTAAAGCATACTCTAAGGGAGTAGATAAAATTTTAAAAGATATATAAAAAATAAAGACATTAAAAGCAATTGAAAACAATTTTTCAGTTTATACTTTAATAGCTTCTTTCAAACCAATTTTAAACACATTTTTCCATTATTAAATTTTTTCCTATAAAAAGAGATTTTTTGCAAAATTTATTATTGCATACTTTGGCACTTATATTTAAAAACAAAGAAAAACTATAAAATACTTTTTTAGTGAGTTTTTTTTTTGTTATGTTAACCTTTGTTGTAAAACTGGGAGTTTTTAACATTTTTTGCACTGCATATTTTAAGCATGTTAATTAACACAAAAAACCGTTGCATAACTTTAGGAGAAACTGCAATGTCAAAAACATGCACAACTTTTATGTCATCAAATTGAAAAAATGTTTAAAAAAAAACCTGAAAAATATTATGGGTTAAACTCATTTGCATATTTAAAAGAACGATAAGTTTGAAAAAAAAATAAATAAAAATAAAAAAATAAAAAATATTAAAAAAGTAATAACTTTTTTACTGAAAAGTGTAAAAATAAAAAAAGCAAGGCTATAAATCGATTTCGTTATTATAAAATTAACACTTTAAAAGGCAGAACTCTTTTAGAATTTAATTTTTAAATATTTAGTTTTGTCAGTTTTTATTTGATTTGACTTTTTTTAATCCCCTAAAAATATGCCATAAATTTTCATTAATTTGGTAAAAAAAACCCTTAAAGCTTGCAGAGAATTGTTAAATAAAAACTACATTTATTTTTTTAAATTTAATTAAAACTTCTATGCATTTATGTTGATCCCCAAAAATATGCAACACTATATTTCGAATATCTGCTTTTAAATGCCAGAAAACTAAAGTAAATAATTAAAATTAGTTGTTGCATATCATAAGGCCTAAATTTTTATTAATAAATGCCTAAAAGTCTCTGCTCTGGTAATAAAGAAATGAAAATAATTCTCATCAGAGCTTGAAAAACATAATTCTTTTTTGAATAAACTCGCATTAAAATTGACTAATTTTATGAATCATTGAATTCATTATCACTTTCGAATCAATGATTTGATATTGAATAAAGAAAGGATGTGATTTATCCAAATTTCAATTGATTCAATTTTGATGCGATTGAATTATGTGTTTAATGATTTGATTCGCTAAATATATATCAAGGCAAATATTATTTTAAATTGATTTGTTAAAATTGAATCAATAATTCGCTTGATTCCACGAAAAGAATTAATAACAATCAAATTGATATTTGAATAAGATATTGATTGAATAAAATAGAAAATAATTCATTCAATAAAATGAGTTTTGCGAATCGTTTCGTTTAAAATTAAATCAGATTTAAAAATTTAATGAAGGAATTATGTTTTTTAAGGAATGAGCCTAAAAGTATACCCTAAAAATATAAAAATTTCATATAATTAACTGTCTAGCCTGAAGAAAATATTATTATAAATATTGCTGATGATGATATATATTTTTAGAAAATTTAGCTGTCCATCCATATCTACTATTGCCCAATATTAAGGATATGAAATATAATTTTCAAAAGAAAATTGATCAAAATTACTGGTAAATAGTAGATTCGGTCAGTTAATGTGTAAATTGCCCTTAAAAGTGTCAATTTTTAAAACAATTTCAACACAAAATACAGAAAAATATTTCATATTTGTTCATGTCATATATGTGTCTTTAAATTTTATAAAAAAATTTTTAATATAAATGTCTACCAATATAGTTTTCTCCACACAAAAGTCTTTACACTGAAAAAATGTTCTATTTAAAATTTTTATTTAACCCCACTCCCAAAATCAAAGAAAATCGAACGTCAGCGTACAAAATTGTTGTCTAAATTGACACACGCCTAACGTCGTCGTACTGATTTAGGTTGTACGCTAATGGAGGACAGTTTTGTATACACTCATAAAAGTTTGTCGGTTCAATCTCGTCAAAATGACAGTAAAAACAATGGTGAATGCATTAAAAATAACTATGAATGCCGTAAAATTAACTTGCAAATTTTTACTACAAAATTTTTAAAACAACTGCAGAAATTGGTTCCCAATACAGTTTTTTACAGTTAATTTTTTTATGTATTATAAAAGGATATTTTAATAAAATAATTATTTTTTTTTCTTTCGATTACAAAAAAAAAATGTGAAATTACTTCAGACTACTTGAAATTTGAAGTTATTACGTTTTTAAGCATTGAATATACAATACAATTTTCTGATTTTTATTCCAAAACCAATAATAATACAATATATCAAAAATAACAAATATAAATCAAACAAGAATTATATATTTTTAAAATAATTAACAAAAATAACTAGCAAAAGTAACTGTTAACTGTACAAATACTGTTTTGATAGTTGTATATTATAATACTAAAAATAACTGTTTTTAACAACTCTTACGAAATACAGTTTATTTTGTTAGTAATATTTTTTAATTAGTACTGTTATAATAATCCTTCTGTATTTTTTTAAAGAAAAGCAACTGTAATTTCAGTTAAAAAAAACAACTACTAACCACTACAAAAACAACTGTCATGTAGTGACTGTAAAATTTTTTTCATTGCAGAATTAATAAAGGGCTTAATAGTTGTACTGGCATATAGTAACTGCAAATTTTTTAAAGTGTAGAATAATTATAGGACTTAATAGTGGTAATGAAATGTTTTGTCATTTCGTTAGTTATATTTTTATTAATTACTGTTATAATAAACCTATTCTATAGAAAAGAAACTGTAATTTCAGTTAAAAACAACATCTACTGATTACTACACAAACAACTGTCATGTAGTAACTGTCAAATATTTTTTTAAGTGTACAATGAATGAAAGGCTTAATAGTTGTAGTGAAATGTTTTAGCAGTTCGTTATTTATATTTTTTAATTACTGTCATAATAGTTGTTTTGTATTTTTCTATAAAAAAAACAACTGTAATTTCAGTTAAAAACAACAACTCTTGATTACTACACAAACAACTACTGTCATATAGTAACTGTCAAACTTTTTTGAGTGTAGAATAGATTGAAGGGCTTAATAATTGTACTAAAAATGTTTTGTTAACTATATAGAAAAATTAATTTTGCAAAACATTTTCATTTAATGCAATAAAATGATTCAACGAATTAATGAAAATATTTATGAACATGAAATGAAAAGGAATGAAATAATTTATCTAACTTAGTAAAATTTTATTAACATTCTGAACATTATTAATATTGTTACGAAATTGGATTAGCCTAGTATGGAAGGTTCTGGAATTTTTAAAGAAAAATATCCCAAAAGATGGGATTTACAAAATCTGTAATCTGGTAACACTACATTTAAGTATACAGCACAGTAGACCGTACCTCAAAAAAAAAGTTCGCCGTGCATCCACCAATATGAAGTATTTTTCCAAAGCAATTTCAAAAAAAATTCGGCTTTTTTTGCCGAACGTAGGGGTTGCCTTTTTCAGCCTTTCGTTATAGCTTCGGCATTTAAAGTCGGCTTTTAATGTGTGATATATCGATTTTTTTGCCTCGAGGAGACCAGTGCTTTGCTATAAAGGAAAAATCCAATGAAAAAAAAATTTAAAAAGGCGACCCCTACGTTCGGAAACCAATATATACGAGTAATAAAAATTTCTACTGGGTTTATCCAAAAACGTCCTTAGCAAAAGTTTAATGGTTTTTTGCGAGCTTTAATTTTTTGACATTAGGGTGATATATTAGGGTTGTAGCAACTGAGATCTGGTGGGTAACTACTAGAACGGGATACTTGAGATCAATGGCTCTTAGAGCAAAACACTGGTCTCCTCGTGAGAAAAACATCGATGTATCATACTTTAAGATCCGACTGTAAATGCCAAAGTTTAACGAAAAATGTAAAATGGCGACCCCTACGTTCGGGAAAAATTTTTTTGAAACCTCCTTGCAAAAATACTTCATATTGGAGGGTGTACGGCGCACTATTTTTTTGACTGTAAGGTGGTGCGCTCTACAGCACAGCATATGCTATAATGTTAAGTGTTATAATCTTAGACACTGGAAGCTTCTAGCATGATCTATAGCCTGGCAGTTAAAAGCTCGAACGTTACGAAGGAAGGGGAAGTTCCACATTAACATTTGCGCGGTGAAATTATATTTTAAAATTGGTGCTGTTAAGTTGAGCTAAGTGACGCATTAGAGTTGGTATAGTCAATTGCGCTTTAGACTGTGTATAGTGAGTTGCGCACTAGCATTCGTATAGTTTGTAAGTGCGTTCAACTATTGTGTATAAAGTGATAGAGAGTTAATAAATAAGTCTATAAGTTCGGTATCAAACTAAAGAGACTGTGTGTTATTTTAATTGCAAAGAGCACCAACCCGGTTTATCCAAAGAATATAAACCAACGTCTTTAAAAGGTAAAAACGTAACAATATGTTTAAAAAATATAAACATTATAATAAAAAATTCAATAGTTCACCGAAAAAATTCATTAATATAGTTACCAAATTCATTAATGCAAAGATTAAATTTTGTAATATGATGAAAAACAAATAAGTTTAATTAACAAATGAATTAATAAAATAAAACTTACTTCATAAAAATGAATAAAAATCGTAGATATTATGAACAACTCCAATATTATAATAAAAAAAAGAATTCATTAAAAAAAATTCAAAATTCATTATTATAATGAAAAAATTCTTTAATGTTTTGAACAGATTCATTAGAAAGAAAAATATCATCAATGTAATGTACTAATTTATTAATTCACTTATACAATGAAAAATTAAGTATTTTAATGAACAAATTAATTAATATAATGATTAAATTCATAATTATAATTAATTTAATAAAAATTAATTTTATAAATTAATTAATTTAATACAAAAATTCCCAAATAGAATAAAAAAATTCATTAATATAATGAAGAAATTCATTAATATAATAACAAATTCATTAGTATAATGAAAAAAATGTATTACTAAAATGAACGAGTCCATATAATAGTGAATAAATTCATTACAAAAATTAAATAATTATAAAATATAATAAACAAATACATTAATATAATGAACAAGTTCATTAATATAATGAATAAATTCATTAATGTAATGAACAAACTCATTAATGTAATGAAACGAGTAAAAAAGTTAAAGTCAGGCATGCCGACTATATGGTACCCTACACTGGTGTGGTTAAATGCGAAATAATGTTTGGTTCGGAAATTCAAATGGTCTGAAGGGGACTAGTGCAAAAATTTGCCCTTAAAATTATAAAAAAAATTGAAAAAACAGTAAGAAGTTTGGATTTTAACTAATGTTAGGTGTATTTCAGAGATAGGTCCAAATATTGACCAGCCCTACCTAGTCCTATCAATAAGCTTTGTCCCTAGGCACATGTAAGTTAGCGTTACAAATTTCATAAGTGCGAAAAAGCCAATTTCGGGGGGACCTTTATATGTGTCCTAGGTCCAAACATGGGCCAATATAAACCGAAAATTGGGCCGATATAAATTTGTGTACAAAACGTCATCCCAATATCTCAATACTTGCTACCTGCAGCGTGTGAACATGGCCATTTTTTGAGGACCTTTATACGGTCTAAACATGGACCGATTCTTAATAAAGTCAAAAAGCTTTATCCATGGGACGGACAGACATCATTAAATCGAAACAAAAAGTAATTTTGAGTCGATCGGTATACTAAAAGTTGGGTCTATTTTTTGGTGTTACAAATATCTGAAAAACTTATTATACCCTGGGTATAAAAATTTATTTGACAATATGATGAAAAAATTCATTAATTCCCCAAAAAAAAAAAAAATTGGAAGTCATGCTTTACAAACCACTTCTTTCATTGTTGCAAAAGTACTTCTAAGTGTATTTTTACTGTTTTTTTAGCAGTAATTCTGAACAACTGCAAAAAAATCACTTCTTTCATTGCTTCTAACGTATGCGGTAGTATATTTTTACAGCTTTTTTAGAAGTAATTCGGAACAACATCCAAAAAATCACTTAAGTATATTGCTTCTAAAGCATTATTGGTCTAAAAGTCGTGGAAATAAACTAAAATCAATTTTTAGGAATAATAACGTTGAGTAGAACCAGCTGCGTTACTTTAAGACTTCAAGTTCAAAGGATAAAAATAGCATTATTAGAATTTCGTTGATGTTAGTCTAATTGAGTTGTGTTTTTATTTGTTTCACAGTCAATATAAATAGATCATTATCAATTATTAACCCATAAAGGCATGGATACCGAAGATGGGTCTGTAGCGGGAGCCGAAAATACGTACTCTCTCCTGCTGGCCTTATCGGAATTTTTTCAATTTTTATTCTCTGTAATTTACTTGTATGATCGCAAATCTAACAAAAAAACATTCATTTAGTAATTCTAATTTAGTATTCTAATAAAAAGAAAATTCATACTTTTAATGAAAAAGTTCATTATACTAAAACGTCTCATAAAGTGTATTATAAAATTTCTTAAAATATTCGAAATATTTCATTGATTTAATGAACTTTTTTTTTTGTAGTGCATTGTTCTTTGTACAAATATAGTTTGAGCATTATTACCCTTTTCTGCTGCATAATGTATCATTTTTCAATATAGTTTTTCCTGATTACAAAAAATCTCAACATTTTCCTTTTTCTCGTATACTTAGGTATATATAAAAATGTCATTATATTAATTGACATTTGTGCTACTTTTTTGTATACACATAAGTGTCTATACATATTGTGACAGGTAAAAAAAAATAAAAAAATACGAACGACATATTGATAAAGTATTTTTAACATTAAACACTATAAAAGGCTGAAACAGTGGCACGAAATGACAAAATTGGGAAGATTGTAACTAAAACAAATTCAACACTATTTTACTGCAAAAGTCGTATATTGTTATACGAAAAGTGAACAAAAATTTTTGCTACCATAAGCCCTCTTTGTTTTAAATTTTGTAATTGTAATAAAATATTCCAAATAATCATTTTTTTTTTTTGGTATAGCTCTCCTGGTTCATAGTTCATGTTTGAATAAACAAACTTTGTTGCGTTAACTTTCACATACCCTGCAGCATGTTTAGTGTTTTTTAATGGATTTAATGACATGCAAAAAAGTTATTGCAAAAAAAAATCCTTTTATAAAAATATTGCCAAAAATAAAGTAAAAACTATCAGTTATAGAAACAAAAGTTAAAAAGCCAAACTGAAAGTTGGAAAAAAATAAACTAAACGTATATAAATATTAAAATTTAATATAGTTTTAACTAAAATTTAATAAATAAATTAAAGCAAAACAATGAAAAATGTAAAATCAAATATTGAAATGGCTAAAACAAAAACAAAAACTATTATATTCTTTAACAAAATTTATAGAAATGAAATATGAAACAGTTTAAATTTATAAATTGAATTTAGTTCTAAAAAATTTTTAAAAGTAGGCTTTAATTTTTCTAATTTAAATTAGCCCAAAAGTATGCTACATTTTAAATTAACCCAAAAAAGGCTATAGTTAACACTATTGTGAAACAAAAATTTTTAAAAGTTATTTAATGCAAAAAAAAATTGGTAATACTGGGAATTTGAAAAAAAAAATTGTATTTGCTATATTACAGAACTTTAAAAATTGTCCCCCTTTTTTCAAATGTTTATTGCGAATCGTTATAAGAAACCATGTGAATCTTCCATTTTAGGTATAGGATTTGTTCAGCAAACTTATGTAAAACACTACATGGAACATTTTTGTGGAACATTTTAACCCTCTAACTCTTCAATTAAAGGGGCTTTTTTGGCCCCTTTTTAAAGAGAGACAAAAAAGACCCGTAAGTTGAACTGTTAGAGGGTTAAAATGTTCCACAAAAATTTTCTGCATAGTATTTTACAATAGTTCGCTGAACACATCCTATACCTAAAATGGAAGATGCACATAGTTTCCCCCTAAAATCCATATTCTCGTACTTATTCAAAATTGGCGCTCAAATGTCCAACAAACCTGTATTTGAGGAGGAAACCATGTGAATCTTACATTTTAGGTATAGGATGTGTTCCGCGAACTTATGTAAAACACTATGAGGATTATTTTTGTGGAACAGTTGCACCCTCTAACTCTTCAACTTATGGGTCTTTTTTGTCCGTTTTTAAAAAGGGGCCAAAAAAGTCCCTTAAATTGAAGAGTTAGAGGGTTAAAATGTTCCGTAAAAATATTTGTCATGAAATTCTACTATAAGTCTTCAGAGACATCAAAGTTTAAAATTTAACTTCAATGCCAGAAATAAGTCAAAACTTAAAATGTGTTTAAGGGTTAATCTCGTACTTATTCAAATTGACGCTCAAATGTCCAACAAACCTGGATTTGATTGAGGAAACCATGTGAATCTTACATTTTAGGTATAGGATATGTTCACAGAACTATTGCAAAACCCTGTGAGGGACAATTTTGTGGAACATTTTAACCCTCTCACTCTTCAACTTATGGGTCTTTTTTGTCCGTTTTTAAAAAGTGGTCAAAAAAGTCCCTTAAATTGAAGAGTTAGAGGGTTAAAATGTTCCGTAAAAATATTTGTCATGAAATTCTACTATAAGTCTCTGAAGACATCAAAGTTTAAAATTTAATTTCAATGCCAGAAATAAGTCAAAACTTAAAATGTGTTTAAGGGTTAATCTTGTACTCATTCAGAATTGGCGCTCAAATGTCCAACAAACCTGGATTTGATTGAGGAAACCATGTGAATCTTACATTTTAGGTATAGGATATGTTCAGAGAACTATTGCAAAACCCTGTGAGGGACAATTCTGTGGAACATTTTAACCCTTTAACTCTTCAACTTACGGGTCTTTTTTGTACCTTTTTGAAAAGGGGCCAAAAAAGTCCCTTAAATTGAAGAGTTAGAGGGTTAAAATTATCCGCAAAAATATTTGTCATGAAATTCTACTAGTCTCTGAAGACATCAAAGTTTAAAATTTAACTTCAATGCCAGAAATAAGTCAAAACTTAAAATGTGATTAAGGGTTAATCTTGTAGTTATTCATAATTGGCGTTCAAATGTCCAATAAACCTGAATTTTAAGGGGAAAACATTTGAATCTTCCATTTTAGTTATAGGATATGTTCAGAGAACTATTGCAAAACCCTGTGAGGGACAATTTTGTGGAACATTTTAACCCTTTAACTCTTCAACTTAGGGATCTTTTTTGTACCTTTTTGAAAAGGGGCCAACAAAGTCCCTTTAACTACAGAGTTAGAAGTTTAAAATGTTCCACAAAAATGTTCCTCGTAGTGTTTTACATAAGTTCGCTGAACACATCCTATACCTAAAATGAAAGATTCACATGGTTTTCCCCTAAAATCCAGGTTTGTTGGACATTTGAGCGATAATTCTGAATAAGTACGAGATTAACCCTTAAACATATTTTAAGTTTTGAGTTATTTCTTGCACTGCAGTTAACTTTTCAACTTTCATGTCTTCAGAGACTTATAGTAGAATTTCATGGCTAATATTTTTGTGGAACATTTTAACCCTCTTACTCTTCAATTAAAGGCACTTTTTTGACTCCTTTTTTGAAAAGAACAAAAAAGCCTCATAAGTTCAAGGGTTAGAGGGTTCCGCAAAATTTTATTAAACTAATGCTAGTGAAACATTCCCAACTATGTTTCATAAGAACTCTTTTTCTAAATTACTATTTTTGAATTTTTCATTATATAAGCCTTTATGATTTTATTGTTTAAACTATACATAAGTACATATAATGATTTAAACAGATAATCCTTTCTTTTTGTTTATTTTAAAGAAAATATTATTATATATGTATGTATATTTTTTTTCTAAAGAAATTAATTTAATTTTATTATAAAAGGTATAAAAAGTATAACTTTTCAGGTATTATAAATATTTAATATTTATAAATAAATACAATAGGATCTATTTATAAGATTTAATATTAAAAAGGATATGAATATATAAGCAAATATTTTATTGATTTATTATATTTAAATTTAAATGAAAATATTTTAGTATAACTAATTTATACATAAATACTAATATTTGCAAATTTAGTTGTATATTATATTTCTAAGAAATACAAATTCGTATGTTGTTAAATATTTGCACATAGAAATATATAAAAATAGTCTTATAAAAATATTTGTTTTGTTGGGAGTACTTTAGAATTAAAGAATTTTTTAAACTAAAAATGTTTTTTAAAATTAAACATATGGGGCCAGTTTTATAGTCAGAAAAAAAATTTTGCTTAAAAATTTCTTACTTAAAAAATGTTTAAAAAAAAAATCCTGCTTAGTTCTGAATATAAAACTGGCCAATAGAGTCACTTTTATAGTGACTCAGAAATTTTTCAATTTATTTATTTTTAAGAGAAGCAAAGCAACGCTTAGGGAATTCTTGCTATTCATTAATGTGCTTGAAAAAGGGATAAAGAAGAGATAAAATGTGATGAAAGATTAAGGGCTTTAAATATGGCAACACTCCACTTACGTGAGATGTTAAATCGTAGAACAATTATTGGGCGCCATTTACTATAAAGTTGGCGAACTTGTTGAAGCTGTTTACTTCATAGCCCTGTTTTATTTAAAACATATTTAAAAAAAAATCGTTCTTACTTCTGATGAAAAAACTGACCCTTACAGCTAGTTAGAATTTTCCCTAGAAATGTCATATTAATCCCTACTGCTTCACTGCTTTCACTAATATAAATATTTTTTTGTTTCTTATTTTAGGTAAGACGCAAATGAACTCTATGTATGTAAAACCCTTAAACCTTAAACTTTAACCTCAAACATAACTTGCATATTCAATAATTTAATATATTTATTTCTTAAAATATAGAACTTAAAGATTTTTCTAAAGTCTATAATTCTTTAATTTTAAAGACTTTCCTAAATGGTATATGATTAAATTAAGGTCATAATGAAAGCAAAATTTTAAAAACAAACAACAACAAACAACAAAAAAAAAAGAAGGAAATCATGTTAAAAGACTCTCTTTGTGGTTTATAATTCATGGTTGAATTATAAAATATAATAAAAATACCATAGTAAATATTTTTTCAAATAAAATTTTAGGCTTATAAACACTTTACACTATGTATAAAAACAGTAGTAGTAGTAGTGGTAATAAAAAAAAAAATACAAATTGTGGCCTACTTTTAGGCGCTGATGGTTTTTATATTACAAAATTTTTTACATTTGTTTAAATTGCAAATCATTTATTATTATGTTTTTGAATTTATGCAAACCAAAAATAATATAAAATGCCACCTTTAACCCTAAATGCAACATATGAGGATTTCCATGGCCACTGGCCAGCTAATCAACAACAAAATTATAGAATTTTTCCATCCTATCCCCCTTTTGCAAATGATTACAGTGAATCGACATAGGAAAACATGTGAATCTTCCATTTTAGGTACAGCATGCGTTAAGCGAACTTATATAAAACACTATGAAGAACATTTCTGTGGAACATTTTAATCCTCTAACTCTTCAGCTAAAGGGACTTTTTTGGTCCCTTTTTAAAAAGGGACAAAAAAGTTCCCATAAGTTGAAGATTTAGAGGGTTAAAATCTTCCGCAAAAATATTTGTCATGAAATTCTACTACAAGTCTCTAAAGATATCAAACATGAAAATTTAACTCCAATGCCAAAAATAAGTCAAAACTTAAAATGTTTTTCAGGGTTAATTATGTACTTATTCAGAATTGGCGCTAAAATACCAAAATTTTATATAATTTTTTGTTAATAGATATTAGATTTATGTATAGCTTTCTTTTGCAAGGAAACTTATAGTGAAATTTTATGTAAAACCTTTTTCTTAAACAAACTAAGCCCCTAAAAACCAGGTTGGTGGGATAGTTGGGCGCCAAAACTGTGCAAGTACGAAATTAACCCTTAAATATATTTTAAGTTTTGACTTATTTCTGGCAGTGAAGTTAAATTTTCAACTGTGATGTCTTTGGAGACTTATAGTACAATTTCATCACAAATATTTTTGTGGAACATTTTAACCCTATAACTCTTCAACTTATTGGCCAATTTTGTTTTTTTTTTTAAAAAGGTACTAAAGAGTCCCTTTAACTGCAGAGTTAGAGGGTTACAGTGTTCCACAAAAATGTTCCTCGTAGTGTTTTACAGTTCGCAGTATATGGTCTAAAAAAAATACTGTAAATTTGACATTAATCCGACTTACTTTTTCCTGTAAGGAGGTAGTTGGTATGGACAGCCGCATATGTGTGTAAAAATATAACTAATTTTTAGATCAAGTTTTTTGTTTTAAAAATACATTTAAATATTTATTATGGTAGCTCTAGTTTGTAAATTATATTTTTGTTAAATTTTGAATTTTTTTAATATTTTATTGTGAACTAATGTAGCAAATACATATATGCAATACTACCTAAAAGTATGCATTAGCATATTTCTATTAAAATGATATCTGATATAGAAATATACATATACATATATATATATATAATAAAACGAGAAAAAAAGCTAAAGTTAGGCATGCCGACCATATGATACCCTACACTAGTTTGATTGCATGTCAGCTATGTTTGGATTCGAAATTTGAAAGGGATTTGTTTCAAAATTTGTCTACAAATTCAGTAAGAAATTTCGATTATGGACCGATTGTATCCGATTTCAATACACTCTGTCGTTGGGCCAATATTTTTGATAATACAGACATCAGTATTTCCAGGTAGGGTTTAGCAAATAAAAAGTTAAAGTCGGGCATACCAACTATATAAAACCCTACCTCAAAGCCCTATATGGACCAGAGAACTGCAAAATCAACTTTTTTCTTGATTTAATCATACACTAAAATTCTTATTCACATTTAATCACTCAACAAAACTCAGTGTTGAATAAAATCAACATCATGCTGCTGAACGCGTAGTTCAGATCAATTTGAGTCGTCTGTCGAACATGTTTCAAAACGGAATTTGGGAAAAAGTTTTTTTTTTGTGTGGCTGGGGGAAGTTGGAGTACTTTTAATAACGTTTCTATTTAAATATTATTGTATTTATAATTTTTATTTTGGGACAGGAAATGTCAATCGCTCAAATTAAAAAAAATCGCCAAAAATTAAAACAAAGCCAATATTGAAAAAAATCCCAAAAATTAAAAAAAAAATCCAAAAATTAAAAAAAAATCGCTCAAATTAAAATTGTTCTAAATTGAATATCGGTAAAATTTGCAAAAAGCTCTAACATTTGAAAAAATTTCTAAAGCCCGTATGACACTTGCTTAATTTTGTATTTACTTGCTATTGGATTGATGAAATGAAACATTAAATATTAGAGAGAGTAAAAAATACAATTCGTAAACAAATAAACAGTGATGCACACTTTGTTCCAAAGGAAAATCGTTAAAATTTTGATAAAAATCGTTACAAACACAGAAAAAACGCCAGAAACAGAAAAAACCTTAGGAAATTGACAACATTCTAGACAATCAATAATTAAATGTTATTTTAAATTTGAAAATTTTTATACATTTTTTGATATTAGTGATTGATTTCTCTGATATATAAGTATGGCTGTACTTTTTGCACTTGTGCAATTTTCCTATGATTATAGATTTGCACTGTTAGCAAATAATTGAAAATGAAAATATTGTCAAAATTAAAAACTAGGAATGGAAAAATCGCCCAAATTAAAAAAATTGCCAAAATGAAAAAAACCTCAATTTGGAAAAAACATCGCTAGAATTGGAAAAATCGCTTAAATAAAAAGAAAAAAAAACATGGAAAACAAAGCAAATATTGGAAAAAATTGCATAAATTAAAAAAAAACAAACAAAAATCTAATACAAAAAAATAAAGTAAAAGACAATAACAGAAAGCTGAATGGGAAAGGAAACTATGAATTAGCTAATTAACATTCAAGGCCTTACTTGGGTGAGATAGCTAAGCGGTCGCACCTTAGTATAGTTAGGTTTGTGATGTCGGAATAGGCACAGGTTCAATTCCTACAGCCGATGGGTTGTTGAAAAATTATCATATAGAGACAATCTGACAATAAAATATCAACAATAATACAATTTAGTAGAAAATCACTGATGAAGCCTTTTCATAGAAAAAGGCAGAAACTAAATCCAGTCTGATTTGCAAATTAATGTGTTTATAATTTTTAGAGAAAAAGGTATATTCTTCTTCTAAACCTCAAATTAATATGTTTATAATTTTTAGAGAATAAGGTTTATTCTTTTTTTAACCTTAAACCTGCTAAAATAAAAAAAAATGATTGAAAAAATTGCCTAAATTGAATTATCGTTTAAATTGAAAAAAGGGCTAATATTTGAAAAATTTCTAAAACTGAAAACATCGCCAAAATTAAGAACCAGAATTGAAAAAATCGCTAATATTAAAAAAATCGCCAAAAAGAGAAAATGTCAAATTGAAAAAAAAAATTACACTAGCTTTGCGTTAAATTTGTGGTTACCAAAAGAGTACTGAATTGTTGATTCGTCAATTGCGGTGCCATCATTTGGTCCGCTAGAATTGAAAAAATCGTTCAAATTAAAAAAAATCTCATAAATGAATTAATTATGCTAAAATCCCAAAACTTATCTTATAAAAAAAATCGCCAAAATGGAAACCAACGCCAACATTGAAAAAAAATCGCACAAATTAAAAAAAATCGTAAAAATTTAAAAAAATCGCTAAAATTAAAAATATTGTCTTAATTAAATTATCGTTTTAATTGAAAAAAAAACGCTAACATTTGAAAACAATTCTATAGAATTATTAAAATTAAGAACCAGAATCGAAAAAATCGTTGAAATTAAAAAAATCCCCAAAATGAAAAAAGCGCCAATATGGAAGCAAATCGCAAATCGCTAAAATTAAAAAAAAATCGCCAACATTTTAAAAATCACCAAAAATTAAAAAAAATGCTAAAATATAAAAAACGCTACAATTAAAAACTCATCACAGAAATTGAAAAAAATCGCTAAAATGTAAAAAAAATCGTTAAAATTTAAAAATACTGCCAAATTACAAAAAAAAAATTGGAAATTAGAAATTAGAACATCGTTAAAATTGAAACATCACTAGAATTGGAAAAAAAACTCTTAAACTGCAAAAATCGAATAAATTAAAAAAATTTTTAAAATTAAAAAAAAATCAGCAAAATCTTACAAATCGCTAAAATTGAAAATATTGTCCTAATGAATTATCGTTTAATTGAAATAAAACGCTAACATTTGGAAATATTTCTAAAGCTAAAAACATCGCTAAAATTAAGAACTAGAATCGAAAAAATCATTCAAATTAAAAATTACCAATATGAAAAAAACGACAATATAGAAGAAAATCGGAAATCGCTAAAATTAAAAAAAGAAAAATCGCCAAAATTTAAAAAATCACCAAAAATTAAAAAAAACGCTAAAATTAAAAAATTAAAAAAATAATAACCGAAATTGACAAAAGCTGCTAAGATTTAAAAAAAATCGTTAAAATTGAAAAATACTGCCAGAAATAAAAAAAAAAAACATATTAACAAAATTAAAAAAAAAATGCCAAATTAAAAAATAAAAACGCCCAAATTAAAACATCGTTAAAATTGAAAAATCACTGGAATTGGAAAAAAACACTTTTAAACTGCAAAAATCGAATAAATTAAAAAATCTCTAAAATAAAAAAAATCAGCAAAATCTTAAAAATCGCTTAAAATTTAAAATATTGTCCTAAGGAATTATCGTTTTAATTGAAAAAAAACGCCAATATTTGGAAATATTTCTAAAGCTGAAAATATCGCTAAAATTAAGAACTAAAATCGAAAAAAATCATTCAAATTACAAAAATCACCAAAATGAAAAAAACCCCAATATGGAAGAAAATCGCAAATCGCTAAAATTAAAAAAAAAATCGCCAAAATTTAAAAAATCACCAATAATTAAAAAAATTGCCATAACATAAAAAAAGCTAAAATTAAAAAAACATTAATTTTTCACAATTTGTCAAATAAATAAGTTTTGAGATTTTAGCACATTTAATTCCTTTAATGCAATTTATGTATTTCCCGATAAAAATAAATTTAAAAAAACGAATATGCAAGTGCTTGACACTTTAGAAAACATATTATTTTCTATTGTTGTTTATACATGAATGGATGTCACTAAATTGCTAGAACTGTCAAAGAAAACCGAGTAGTATATTGGAAGATGACAAAGCAAATTGTGTTAAAATTTTTTTTTTATTATTATGTTTGTTTTTTCTTTGATATTTTAAATGATAAATAACGCCCCTAGACGAGAAAGAGAAATTCTCATTGAGTTTGTAATTTAACTTAACAAATATTTCTAGAAATTCTAAAAACCTCGTCCCCTGACGATTTCCTTAGGCAAGAATTAAATCCGGATAGGGACATGCCTTCAACAGATCATTTTTCACAACTTGTCAAATAAGTTTTGGTATTTTAGCCCATTTAATTCCTTTAATGCGATTAATGTATTTCCCGATAAAAATAAATCTGAAAAAAAAATTCACAACAATTAAAAAAATCTCTAAAAACAAGCTAAAAAATTTAATAAAAGTCAAACTTAAAATAAAATCATCAACATTTAAAAAAAAAACCAGAACAATTTAAAAAAAAAATTGTTTACACTAGAATAAAAGTCATTAAAATTTAAAAAAAAATCGCTGAGTTAAAAAAACCGCCAAAAATTAAAAAACCGCTAAAATTAAAAAAATCGGCAAAATTAAAAAAATCGCTTAATCATTAAAAAATTGCTAATATTAAAAAAAAAAATTAATTAAATATATGAAAATATAGAAAGTCAAAATAATTGGCCTTTTTTTTAATCACTGGATTTATTTTTGGATTTATTTTATTTTGTGAAAAAATTCATATTTTGTTTTTTAATTTCCAAAATTTATAATTTTTATCAAATTCTAATACTTATTCGCCAATATAATGTGCAAGAAAATCATAAAATTTTGTAAAAATGTGAACATAGGAATTGATATAAGCTAAATCCAAAATGGATTTAAAAAATAATTAAATCCGTTTTGGATTTAGCTTAATTTTATTCCAGAAATTTCATTTTCGCAAAATTTCAATTTTTTCTTTCACGTTATATTAGGGAATAAGTGTTAGATTTGGATAAAAATATAAAATTTTGAAAATTATAAAACAAAATGTAGATTTTTTTACAAATTAAAATAAATCCAAAAATAAATCCGGTGATTAAAAAAAATGCCTATTGTTGTATTTTTAAAGCAAAAATTTAAAAAAAAATTTAATTTAGTAGGTTTGAGGTTAAGAAGAAGAATAAACCTTTTTCTCTAAAAATTATAAACTTTTATTTTTAAATCAGACTAGATCTAGTTTCAGCCTTTTTTATGGACAGGCTTCATCAGTGATTTGCCAGTAAATTGCTAATTGTCAAATTGTCTCTATATGATAATTTTTTCAACATACCGTCGGTTGTAGAATTCGTAAACATGTTCACACATTACAAACGTAACTATAGTGAAGTGCGACGAGAGCTTAGCCATCTCACCCAAGTAAGGCCTTGAATGCAATGTAACTAATCATTGTTTTCTTTCCTATTCAACTTTCTGTTATTGTCTTTTATGCAGAAGTGATCAAACACATATCTTCCCATCTCCATCTAATATGTAATCTAGGGCCAAACTACACTCATAAAAAAAAGTTAGTACAAAAGTCTGTTAAACGCGTTCTGAGTAAATTGAACTAATTTTTCTGTTATTTTCTCTTAAAAAGCCCGTACAAATAGGTAAAAATTCTGCTAAAATAACAGGAAATAGTACATGTATTTGCGCCAGCACAATTTTGACCTATTTGTACGGGATTTTTTTATTAGTGTACATTAGCACTAGCCTTAAAAAATTTCATCAAAATGCTTAATTTTCCTTAATAAAAAACAAATTTCGAACGAATAATTTCGAATGCCGTAAATCGACTCCAGATATTTGTTTCATAATTAGTTAAAAGCACAGGGCGTATAATCAACATCATATTTACTCGTATTATACACACTGTGATTCCATCTAATTAAATTTTTATTTCAATCAGAAAGGACAACTATAACTGTAAGTTTTGTTTACCTTTACAGTTGGCTTGGAAAGCCTCATATGTTGCTCACATGTGGAAGACCTTAAACTAATTTCTAAGAATATACTAAAATGTTTCAAAACAAAGACTTTTTAAGAAATCTTAAATTGATTTATTTTCTTTTGAAACATGCGTGTGCATGTCTAAACATAAATTATATCATAAATATAAGAAAAATTTTAACATTTCAACAACCATAACATAAGATTGACTAACAGAAGGAAAAAAACAAAACATTAAAAGGGAGTAAAATGAGCCAAATACAACAAAAACCACTCACTCATGCTATTACACACTTTAAACATTGTTTTGTTTTTTTTTTGTTTCTTTTTCCTTTTAAATGAACGGAAAACGGAAGTGGCCTTGTTAAGCTATACCTCAACATTGTAGAGATGTGCAAGTGTTTATATACGAAGTTTGTAGTAGTGACGTCGTAGTAGTGGTAGTGATGATGGTGGTAGTGGTTCTTGTATGAATTGTGTTGTGTCAGCACTTGTTTGAGTTAGAGTCTGCATACTTAACATTGAATATTTCCGGTTGAAATATACAAACAAAAAATTAAAAAAAAGAAAAAAAAAAAACTTGGTGATGGTGCTGGCATATGTAGAATTTTAAATAATAGCGTTAAAAATGAAAAAAAAAATTGAAATATATTTATACAAATAAAAATTCAGGAAGATAATATACACTCACAATATATTTTTCATAACCGTTTGAGGTTTATTTGAAAAGTAATAGGTAAACTTTGTTTTCAATTGAAGAATCAATTAAAATACATGGAAACATCTTGTTTAACTTTTTTTATAAGTCAATAAAAAACAAACTACAAAAAAAATACGTATCGTCTGTAGGAGTTGATATTTTCAGAAAAATGATTTCTATTTTTAGAAAAACTAATTTAAATAATTTCATTGTTTTCTGTTTTAAAACAAAAAAATCAAATATTTTCCGTGTTCTTTTTTGTTAAAATAGTTTGTTTATATACAAAATTATTTCATTTCAAATTACAAGAAATTCTTTACTCATACACACAAACATAGCTAATAAAAATATGAACGTGTGTGTTGTGTAAGTAGTGTTTTGAAAATTCAAACAAAAAAATAAACTTTCAAATATGAAAAAACAAATCACAAAATCGTTTTTTTCTAACTTTTTGTCAGTTAAAAATTGAAGATTGTTTTAACAGACTTTTCGATTGTTTTTATTTCTTTTATAGTATATTTAAACAATGTTTGAAAATAGATAGCAAAATGGTTTGAATATAATGAAAAATCAGTAGTCCTTTTTTTGTAATTTGAATTAATTTAATAAGTATTTTATGTTGTTTTTAACGATAAAATATTGTGAGTGTATGATTTAGTTGTAAATGAAAAAGAAACTATAATAAAATTTGTTAAGAATGCAATTTTATATTTAAAAGCAAATGAAATTTCACTTGAAAACAGCATCACTAACATTTCATTCAGTTCAACTTTTATTTTCATTTGTTTTTGATGTTGTTAATCAAATAAATCACAAAATATATCAAATAAAATGTTCTACTCATTCATTTGTTCTACCTCGAGCTAATAAATTTGACTCTAATTACACTTATTTTTACTACAGAAATTATACAAAACAATTAACTAAAATTTACTGTTTTCACAACAGTTTCAAGAAGTATTAGCAGTGAATTACAAAACTAAAATAAGTCATACATATTCAAACAAAAATTTGAGAAAAAAATCGCTGAAAATTAAAAAAAAAAAAATCTACAAAAACGCGCAAAAATTAAGAAAAAACGCAAAAATTGAAAAGAAAAAAAATGTTGGAAATTAAAAACGCTAAAAATAAAATGCTTAAAAATTAGTCATATTCAAACAAAACTTGGAGAAAAAAATCGCTGAAATATAAAATCGTGAAAATTAAAAAAAAAAAAAAATAGCGAAAATTACGAAAAAGCGCGAAATTAAAAAAAAAAATCGCTGGAAATTAAAAACGAATTGAACAACATAACTAAAATAAAAGAACAACCGCCACAAGTGAAAAAAATCACTGAAATTTAAAAGTCACTAAAATTAAAAAACACCAAAATTGCTGAAATTTAACAAAAAGCTAAAACTGATAAATAGTTAAAATAAAAAAACATCAAAATCTACAAAAAAAATCTCCAGAATTTAAAAAACTGAAAAAACCCGGAAATTACAAAAATAGCTAAAACTCAAAAATCGCTAAAATTAAAAAAATCGTCAAAATTTAGCGATTTTTTCATTAAATTTTAGGTTTTTTATTTTAGCGATTTTGGAGTTTTAGCTATTTTTTAAATTTCAGCGATTTTCTTCAGTTTTGGCGATTTTTTTTTGAATTTTGGTGATGTTTTTCGATTCTAGCATTTTTATTTACATCATCACTAAATTTTAAAAAACCACTAAAACTGAAAAAAATCGCTGAAATTTAAAAAATAACTGAAACTCAAAAATCGCTAAAATTAGAAAAACGCCAAAATTTAAAGAAAATCACCAACATTAAAAAATAGCTAAACCTCAAAAAACACTAGAATTAAATTTTTCCTTTTTTTAATTTTAGCGATTTTTGAGTTTTAGCTATTTTTAAAATTTCAACGATTTTTTTCAGTTTTTTTAAATGTTGGAGATTTTCTTTAAATGTTGGTTTTTTTTTAATTCTAGCGATTTTTGAGTTTTAGCTATTTTGTAAATTTCAACGATTTTCTTCAGTTTTGGCGATTTTTTTTTTGTTAATTTTGGTGATGTTTTTCGATTCTAGCATTTTTATTTACATCATCACCAAATTTTAAAAAACCACCAAAACTGAAAAAATCGCTGAAATTTAAAAAATAGCTAAAACTCAAAAATCGCTAAAATTTAAAAAAAACGCCAAAATTTAAAGAAAATCACCAACATTGAAGAATAGCTAAACCTCAAAAATCACTAGAATTAAATTTTGCCTTTTTTTTAATTTTAGCGATCTTTGAGTTTTAGCTATTTTTAAAATTTCAGCGATTTTTTTTCAGTTTTTTTAACTGTTGGAGATTTTCTTTAAATGTTGGCTTTTTTTAATTCTAGCGATTATTGAGTTTTAATTGTTTTTTTTAAATTTTAACGGTTTTTTCAGTTTTGGCTTTTTTTAATTTTGCTGATGTTTTTGCTATTCTAGCGTTTTGGTTTCCAGCATAACTAAAATTTTAAAAATCGCCAAACTAAAAAAATCGCAGAAATTTTAAAAATATCTAAAACTCAAAAATCGCTCAAATTAAAAAAACACCAAAATTTAAAGCAAATCACCAACATTTAAATAATTACTTGATTTTTAAATTAAAAAAATCCCTAGACTTTTTAAATGTTGGATATTTTCTTAAAATTTTGGTGTTTTTTTTATTTAGTGATTCTTGGGTTTTAGCTATTTTCTAAATTTCAGCGATTTTTTTAGTTTTAGTTATTTTTTCAGTTGTTCAGCGATTTTTTCACTTTTAGCGGTTTTTAAAATTTTTGTAATATCTTTCAATTCTAGCGTTTTTATTTCCAGCATCAACAAAATTAAAAACAAACCGCCAAAAACTGAAAAAAAGTCGCTGCAAATTTGGTGATGTGTTTCAATTCTAGCGTTTTTATTTCCAGCAATTTTTTCAATGATTTGAAAATATCGCCAAAATAAAAAATCGTTGAAAATTAAAAAAAAATATAATAGAAAAACGCAATATTCAAAAAAAAATCGCAGCTCTACAAAATCGCAAAAATTTGAAAAATCGGCGAAAGTTTAAAAATCGGTATTTCAAAAATTTCAAAAACTAAAAAATAATTGCAAATTTAAATACAAGTTCTAAAATAAAAAAAAAAAAAAATAAATCGTTTTTAATTTGAAACTAAATTAAAAACGGACCACGGTATTGGTCCAAGGAAGTCCGAAAAACGCTTAAAGAACATTTTAATAACCCATACCTCGCAAATTTTTTTTTAAATTTTAGCAATTTTTGTAAATTTATTTGACAATTTTTTTTTTAATTTGTAAATTTTTTTTTAATTTAAAAATTTTTTTAATTTTAAGTTTTTTTTTAATTTTAATTTTTATTTTAATTTTGATGTTTTTTCTTAATTTCGTTGTTTTTTTAATTTTCTCGATTTCTTTTTTAAAATTTAGTGATTTTAATATTTTTTTTTGCGTATTGTTCTCAAATTTTTCAATTTTTTTTTTTTTTTATTCTGGCTATTTTTATTTTAGATAATTTTTTAAAGTAGCTTAATAATAAAATAAAAAAAAGGAGGATCAAAATAGAATTGTTAGAATTTCGTTGATGTTAGTCTAATTGAGTTGTGTTTACATTTGTTTATTTGTTTCACAGTCAATATAAATAGATCATTATCATTTATTAACCCATAAAGGCATGGATACTGAAGATGGCTCTGTAGCTGGACCCGTAAATATGTATTCTATCCTGCTGGACTTATTGGAATTTTTTCAATTTTTATTCTCTATAATTTACTTGTGTGATCTCAAATCTAACAAAAAACATTAATTTACCAATTAAAAGATCAACTATACATACCTTCATACAGATATATATTTTAAATTTAAAAATTTTTGTCAATTTTGTTGATATTTTTAATTTTTTTAAATTTAGTCAATTTTGCTCCCTTTCTAAAAGGGATTCAAAAAAGTCCCTTTAATTGAAGAGTAAGAGGGTTAAAATGTTCCGCAAAAATATTTGCCATGAAATTCTACTATAAGTCTCGGAAGACATCAAAGTTGAAAATTTAACTTCAATGCCAGAAATAAGTCAAAACTTAGAATGTGTTTAAGGGTTAATCTCTGTGGAATTATTCAGAATTAGAGCTCAAATGTGCAACAAACCTGGATTTTAGGGCGAAACTATGTGAATCAACCATTTTGGGTATAGGATGTGTTCAGCGAACTTATGCAGAACACTACGAGGCACATTTTTGTGGAACTTTTTAACCCTATAACTTTTCAACTTACGGGTCTTTTTGTCCCTATTTAAAAAGGGGCCGAAAGAGTCCTTGGAGTTATTTAACCGCACTACGAATGAGTTTCGCGCCGTTTTGTAAATGTGAATGAAAAATGGATTCATTACAACACACTGGAGACCACGCAGCAGTCTAAGCAATGGGTTTCTCAGGTTGAACCGGCTCTGAAGAAGGCCAAGGCAGGTTTGTCGGCCAATAAGGTAATTTTTTTGAGATGCACAGGAAATAATCTACATCTATTACCTTCGAAAAGAAAAAAAAATAACAAAGGGCGAATATTATACCAACTTATTGGACCGATTCAACGACGATTTGAAAAAAAGCAACCCCATTTGGCCCAGAAAAAAGTTATTTTTCATCAAGACAATGCACGCCATTCGCCATATTCTCCAAATTTGTGGGCGCTATGGTGTAATGGTTAGCACGTTGGACTGTTACACATAAGGTTGCGAGTTCGATCCCCAGCGACCGCAACAAAAATTTGGAAAATTAATATGTATGATTTTTCTATCATTCATACCTTCGGTGTTCGCATAGCACTTGACCCCACCGAAGTAAAATACTATAACAGGGCTATGAACTAAAAAGCTTCAACAATGTTCGCCAACTCTTCATCAACTGTTCTAAAAATTCAACATCTCGCGCAATTACAGTTTTGCCATATTTTAAGCCCTTCATCTTTCACCACTTTTCACTTCTTCTCTATCCCCTTTCCAAAGGAAGCAACGCGTTAATTAATATGAAGAATTTACTAAATAATTTTTTCTTTTAAACTTTTTTCTATTTCCAAGCCTAAGAAATGGCTCGGCGGAAAGACATTTAGCTTTAACGATGAAATTATTGTTTTTAAATAAATGCTTATTTTGACGACCTTGAGAAATCCTATTATCCTCGAGAAATCCTATTTCAGTGTGGTTAACTTTATTATAAAATCGCTAAAAACAAAGAAAATTTTTTTTATATTTAAGGCACTGTCATTTCAAGTCTGGCGACTATTTCTAGAGAAAAATAATGCAGAAGTTAAGAAAGATTTGTAGGATTTCCAAAAATATACAGTTTGTATAGATCCGATCAGTACTCGCTAAATTTTACTCTGTAATTTGATAACAGGTCGATATCGCTAATTTTTCATTGAAAGCCACGCCCACTTAAAACAAGTGACAAAATAAAAAAACAGACATTATTTTAAAATTCTGCACAATATTCTAGACCACATATTTGGCTCCCGGGGCGAATTTAGCCACTATTTTGATTTTTAAAAATAAAGGCGACGAAAAAAAATTAGAAAAAACTCGAATCGTTCCTATTAAATTTGCCACCAGTATATATTGAGCTCCAAGGAGACTATGTTGAAAAATAAAAACTCTATTTGCTAAAAAAAAAAGAAACTGTGTTTCATTTAAAAAGTCACGGACTTATTGATTCGCCTTGTACCTAAGTACTTCGCCGCCCTTAAGAGTTGAAGAGTGGCCCTTTCCAGTCTAAAGAGATCGAATTTTTCCACAGTGAATAAAGCGAGTTCGGTTATCGGCGGATTTACTAACAGATGGTACCCCTTTCCCCATGTAAATAGTATCACAAACACTGATTCCATGAGATCATTAATTGAAGAAATTTCCCCCTGATCAGTAGCACATTCAGAGCCATGCACAAAAATGAATCGTATTCCGACAATTTCAATTAAACAAATTAGTATTGGAAAGCCTCCTAAGACTTCTTAAAGTACCTCCAATAATTTTATTATTGACTTACAAAAAATTCTCTAGTTAAACCTATTTTAAAGCTGTTTAAATAAGAATATTTAAAATAGTCTACCGGAGCGTATGAGTAATATTAATTATGGGATATATAACTTTAAATGGCTGTCATTCACAATACACAAACTTCAAATGTAATTTTTGAAATATGTTGGGAAGTTGAGATCTTATAAATTTATTAAAATAGTTTCAACTTCATTACAAGTGCCAAACATCTTTACTACTTTGACCTTTTTCAAAGCCACTTAAAAAACATTCCTTTGCATTAATTTAAAGAAAATATGCCTTGTGTTAAAAATCACCATGAATAATATCTAATAGAAATGCTACAATTTATCTTGCTTAATATATTCTCTTTGACCGGCGTTTTTTTTTTATATCCAGGAATTTCAAATTATACAAATATTCCTTTTTGTGATCTAAAACCAGAGCATATTCAAACGCCCTGATACACATGAAACATAGAACACTGTAAAAAGTAAATGTTTGCTTTTTATATCATCTTCACAAATAAAACCACATCTGTACTCAATGTTTGGCTGACTGAACTGTCTACATATTTTGTGTATGAAATACATGTGTGGTGTCATCTGCTAGACATTATACAATGAGTTAAAGCAAGGCTAATATTGTCATGGCCAAATGTAAGCTTTTGATGGTTAGTGCGTATGTATAGAGAAATTTGCCATGTTTATCAGTGGCTAAAGAATCTGGTTGTTGTTGCCTTTGTGTATTTGCTGTTTGGTCCACCGAAAACATTTGCCAATGACATACCGCTATAATATGCTTGCATAGCCAAAATTACTTGACAACATATGCCATTAACATAATATGTAGATTTATAACGGCAAACAAATTTTTAAGTAAAGGATAAATTTTGATAAACCATGGGGGACATATTTGTAAAGATATAAATTAAATATTTTTGAAGGTTTTAAAACAAGCTTTAAGGTATACTCTGGTTAATTTTTAATGTTTCTTTACTGCATCGTTAACATTTCTAGCAGGTTGTGCCAAAAATAATCAAAGTTAAGTGTTTAAGTATAGTTATAAATGTCAAATTATTATAACAATATCTGTAGTTATTTTTCAGATAATTATGGTTATTTTTTTTAGATAATTGTAGTTGTTTTTTTTTAGAAAATATTGTTTCTGTAAGAAAATATCCCGAAAAATGGGATTTACTAAAATAATCAATCTGGCAGCACCACATTTAAGTACAATGTTAGTTTTCTCGATATTTACGGAATTCTCTACCACAACGGAAGTAAAATTACATAAGGCTGCCATATTATGTCATTTAGTGAGTTAGTTTATGATTAGCGGTTGTGTAATTCAGTCGGGCTTTAATAAATCGTTGTGTTAAAATCACTAGAGTTTGTGGGAGTGTTATATTAATTGGTGTATTAATTAATACAGAGTTATGTTATAAAAAAAGTGTTTAAGCTATTTCAAATTTAAGAGTGTGTGTGTGTTATTTTAATTATAAGACAGCACCAGGCCGGTTTATCTAAAGTAGATAAACGAACGTTTTTATAAGGTAAAACGTAATAATTGGCATTGGGATTGATTATTTTGATTGCAATAGAAAAGATGTTAGTTATTTAAAGGAAATAAATCAACGTTTTTAAAAGGTAAAAACTTAACAATATGTATAGTGTTTTGAATCCCATTTCTTATGAATGTTATTAATTTAGAAGTTTGTAGTTAGTTATTTGCTATAAATGACTCATAAGTTTTTAATAAACTCACCAATTTCATTTATAAAAAATTTATATTAAATTTTAAAAATTAGAAAAACGTGAGAAATAATAAAAACTTATCCTTAAGTATTTAATTTTTAATTGAAAAAAACAAGTCTTAAAAATATTTCATTATAATTTCAACATAAATAGCACTTGTGTTTTGTTTTATTTCGACCCCAAAAACTTAATAATATAGTATCTAAATAAAACTATATCCCAAAGATATTGGTATCCATAGAGCAAAACTATTTCTTGTAGTGAAGAAAATTAAATGGCAATTGCATGCACGTTTGAACTTTAGCATGCAACAGTCATAGTTAAAATATTTTGGTAGACAAAACACGTATCAAAAAATGGAACTTCATCTTTGGCTATAATAGCTCTAATATCTAAACACATGAGGTCGGGAAACATGAATTAATTAATATAAAATATAATCATGTGAAAATCATACGTACATAAATAGATGTCACTTCATTGCTAGATCTGTCAAAACAACAGAGTAGTATTTTGGAAGATGACAAAGCAAATTGTGGTTATATTTTTGTTGTTGTTTTTGTTTTTTCTTTGAAATTTGTAACCGATTATGGCCTATAGGCTAGGTTATTGTAATAAATAAAGAAATTAATTAATTAATTAAACTTTAAATGACGCTATAAGACAAGAACAAAAAATTCTCATTGAGTTCGTGAATCTCATTGAGCTAATAAATATTTCTATAAATTCTAAAATGTCGCATGTCCCATGGACAAAAATTCAAAAAAAAAAAATGTTGTCTCAAATTGTGATTAAAGAAGGATTTTTTATTAAACATAAGAAAGTAACACAACCAAATATGAAAAAAAAATATTTGGTGTGATTGCTTTTGCCGCCAAGAGAGGGCGCTAAACTCAGAGAATTTTATGCAAAACTGACTTAACAGAAAAATGGGTTTTAATTGTTTCCCGAAAATAATTCTCAAAAATACATTTTATTAAAAACTTGTTCGAAGATTTTTTTTTTTAATTACTTCAATATATTTGTAGTTAAATTAAAATATGGATTTTAGTATATGTATACAAAACAATAAGGGTTTTCACAAGGGGTGTACTATTTGTTGTATCGTTGTATCGTCCTAACAAAAAACAGAGTTGTTAAAAATTAAATTGAAAAAATACAACATTTGAGAATAGCACGATACAACATTTTTACGTATGTTTAGTGTCCTATGTTTGAGTGTGCTAACCGATAGAAAACTGAATAGAAAATCGTTGTTAAACACAAATAAAAATTTTAACAACTCTGTTTTTTGTTAGGACGATACAACGATACAACAGATAGCACACCCCTTATGAACAACCTAAATTATTTTTTATTGCTCCGAAAAACCACATTTTTTTTTTCTTGTTGAAAATCCAAAAATTCCTTAAGTTTGATGGAGTATAAAAAAAAATTATATAAAATTAGATTTTTTTTTTCTTTTTTTTTTTTTTGTAAGTTTATACTGTTATATAATAGATCATTAAAAAATTAATTACTATTTTTTACCACAAATTAAAAATAATGGATTTTTTGAAATGCCTAAATTCATGATTTTTACACAAATTTTACGCATTTAAGAGTGTTTAGTATTCAAACCATGTGAACCTACCATTTTAGGTATAGGATGTGTTGAGCGGACTTTTGTAAAACACTACAAGAAACATTTTTGTGGAACACTCTAACCATCTAACTCTTCAATGAAAGGGGATTTTTTGGGCCCTTTTTAAAAAGGGACAAAAAAGACCCGTAGGTTGAAGAGTTAGAGGGTTAAAATGTTCCACAAAAATGTTCCTCGTAGTGTTTTACATAAGTTTGCTGAACACATACGATACCTAAAATGGAAGATTCCCATGGTTTCTGGGTTGTGGGACATTTGAACGCCAATTCTGAATAAGTGCGAAATTAACCCTTAAACACATTTTAAGTTTTTACTTATTACTGGCCTTTAAGTTAAATTTTCAATGCTGATGTCTTCAGAGACTTATAGTAGAATTTCATGACAAATATTTTTTCGAAACATTTTAACCCTCTAACTCTTTAACTTACGGGTCGTTTTTGTCCCTTTTTAAAAAGAGGCCAAAAAATTCCCTTTAATTAAAGAGATAGAAGGTTAAAATGTTCCACAAAAATATTCCTCGTAGTGTTTTACATAAGTTCGCTGAATATATCGTATGCCTAAAATGGAGGATTCACATGGTTTCCTATATTAATCCTGTTTAATTTTTTTTTTTTTTTTGAAAAATCATTTTAAGCGTTTAAAACCCATTTTTTGTGAAAGGTATTTTTTTTTTTATTTATTAATGAATCGATTTCACCCAAATTTGGCATAAATATTGCTTGACCTTATATCAATTCATGTACTAAATTTCAACGCAATCGGATAATTTTTGCAGGTTTGGCAGCACTAAGAGTCCTTGCTTCGATTTTGATAAAAATTGACACAAACGTTTCCAGTTTTATGTGCATCTCAATGGATGATTTTTGTAATTTACGTCCATTTATGTAGCTAATATAATATTTTTAAATTTCAGGACCTATGGGAGGTGGGCGTGTCCTTGGGCCGATATTTCCAAAAATTAAAATTTTTCTTAACTAAGGGGTTCTATCTCAGCATACCGAATTTCAAAACTCTGTCTCCACTCCTTCTATTTTTGTCCAATCGTTATATGGGATCAAAGCACTGTGCGTCGGCTGTTGGAATCAAACATGTGCCTATTCCTACATTACAAACGTAACTATACAAGGGTGCGAAAGCTTAGACATCGCACCCAAGTAAGGCCTTGAATGCAATGTAACTTATTCATAGTTTCCTTACCTATTCAGCTTTCTGTTATTGTTTTTACTCAGAAGTGATCAAACACAGACACAGACAAATATTTTACTTCTGGATTTTTTTTATCTTCCAATCTCCTCCGTGTCTCCTTTTTCGCAAAAGTTGCCAAACTGACGTATGTATATTACGTTCAAGAGCAGGCAGCTTGCGTATATATTGGAGACGGGTTGCCACAGGGCATTTCATAATGTGTTTTAGTACAGTGTTGTTTTAACGTCATATAGACAGCTGCAATTAATATTGTAATTAATCTGCATTTTTTAATTTTGTCGCCTCTAGAACATAACCAAATTTCATCGATATCTGGGAGGACCCACAAACAGACTCTCCTTGTTAGTCTAAAACTCAGATGATGAATATGTGGGCTGAACCGGATACCTTTAGGTTAATGTTTCGAAATTTTGGAGCAAATAAAAAAAAGATTTTTTTAATTCAAATGGTTTTCAGCAATTTATGATTTCAGACCAAGTGTGTTTTGCATAGGAAGCCATCTGCTCATAAGGCTTTGAAGTGATATATATGATGATGTTATTGCTCCAGATATTGCTGTATTGTATCATAACAAATTGCCCCAAAAAAGTTTTATGTTTACCACAAACAACTTTCCCCAAGCAACCAGCAGCAGCACACTTAGAAATCTCTCTACAGGAATCTCTCTACTTAAACTTAAAGCCATGTAAACATGTTTTAAACAAAAATGTAATGTACAAATTTTAAAACAAAAACTACAACATTCAAATTATTTTCTCAAAAATTTCACAAACATATAACGAACTGTCTGGTATACAACTAAATATAGCAGACTAGTTATTTGAGAGCATAAAATCTAAAAAAAAATCAAGATTTGTTACAGAAATTGCCAGTAACAAAAACCTATAAGGGAAAACCAAAAAACACATGCCATTTGTATGTTCATCAGTCTTTGCTATTAATAAAAGACATACGAATGCATTTTAGAAATTCATGTTGCAAAATGTTAAATGAAAATTATGAGTTTTATTGTTTTTGGTTTTTACTGAAAATGTCCTTATAAACCCTTATGTATGGCTTTAGACATAAACAATTCTAGGGGTGGTCTAAGTTTAAAATGACAATTTTTTTTTTCCCAAAACTTTTCTATAGCTTTGGTATTGTAATAAACAATTTTTGAAGGAAGAATATTAATTAACAAAAGAATGACTTAATGGTTTAATGTTAGAAATCTTTAAAGATTTAACATGATTTTAAACATATTTTTGTTTGACCACAAAATATTTGCTATAATTAAATTTTGGGTTTAAAATTTGTGTTTGAAATTAAGTAACTAAATATAGTGGCTTCTTAAATTATTTTCAAATTTTAAAATTGCTGTAGGAGTAAGGAAGTTAAAAGAGTTTTTGCAAATAATGTCATAATTAATATTAATCATACGTCATGGTGTACTAGGAATATAAACTTATTAGTCATTAATTGATTATTACGAAGTTTTTTACGATTATGATAACAAATTATGAATTTATTCATGTGATTTAAGTCTTAAAGATTATCAATAGCTTGTTCGGTGATCTTTTGTTATTGCCGCTAATTTAAGTTATGGAAGTAGAAGATAAATTATGGTCAAAAGTGTTTATTTCGATCTGTTAATATAATATAATAAAATACGAACAGTTTTTGTATATAAAACTTAGAAAAATTTAATTTTGTTGACCTATTTCTGTCTTCGAAGTTAAATTTTCAACTTTGGAGACCAAAAAACAATATATGTGTGTCGGCGTTTTGAAAGATCAAATCGATATTTTATTTTAGTTAGTTTCCTCTCTTTTGGAAATGTGAATCGGCATACGAAAGCACTTGAATCTTCCGTTTTAGGTATAGCATGTTATCAGCGAACTTATGTAGAACACTACAAGAAACATTTTTGTGGAACATTTTAACCCTCTAACTCTTCAATTAAAGGGACTGTTTTGGCCCCTTTTTAAAAACGGACAAAAAAGACCCTTAAGTTAAAGAGTTAGAGGGTTAAAATGTTCCGAAAAAATATTTGTCATAAAATTGTACTATAAGTCTCTGAAGACATCAAAGTTGAAAATTTAAATTCAATACCAGAAATAAGTCAAAACTTAAAATCTGTTTCAGGGTTAATTTCGTAATTATTCAGAATTGGCGCTCAAATGTCCCGCAACTCTTGATTTTAGAGGGAAACCATGTAAATATTCCATTTTAGATATAGGATGTGTTCAGCGAACTTATGTAGAACACTACAAGGAACATTTTTGTGGAATATTTTAACCCTCTAACTCTTCAATTAAAGGGACTGTTTTGGCCCCTTTTTAAAAAAGGGACTAAAAAGACCCGGAAATTGAAGAGTTAGAGGGTTAAAATGTTCTACAAAAATGTTTCTCGTAGTGTTTTACATAAGTTCGTTGAACATATCCTGCACCCAAAATGGAGGATTTACATGGTAAAATGTTCCACAAAAATGTTCCTCATAGTGTTTTACATAAGTTCGTTGAACATATCCTGCACTCAAAATAGAGGATTCACATGGTTTCTTATAACGATTCACAATAAAAACCCCCACATTTAAAACGCCTATACACGTATATTATTTTTTTACCCTCTGCCAGAATCAGTTGCCAGAATCTTCTTATTTTGATTTGTACAGTGTAATCAGTGTAAACTAGTGTAATAAATATCGCTCTCAGGGTCAACATTTTTGCGTATAATTTTGTTTGTCACTATCATAATTGTAATTATGAATTTATATGCAATTTTAATTAACCTCAGTAAATAGTTAACAACACTCATAAGCACACGTGGTCAGTCACATTTACATATGAGGCTTTCCATAACAACTGCCCCACTACTGGAATTATCCTTAATTTAACACAATATGATTTAAATTAATTATCTGAATATTATCACAATATAGTGCTACATAAATAAACTCATTATTGAATTAATTTTAATAATTACTTATATATAAATAAAGATAAATTATGTTAACATATGATGGCAGCAAAAGAAAAATACAATTTCACAATACATCAAAAGTATTACGATCACGATCATAATATTTTCCAAATGATTATACTATTGTCCTAGTAATCATAGTATAGTCCTGGAGAATTATTTTGCGATTATCTACGATCATGATAAATATATTATGATAATCGTGAACATATATTATGATAATTTGGAACGTAGTATGATCATTATGATTATAATATAATTATTATGAACATATAATAATTCCGTGTCAGTGGTTACAAAACTTGTAAATTTTTCTTCAAATTTATTTGCAAACAAAATGCAAATCTGTTACACTCCTACTTAAAGACTAAAGTCTCATTCATATTGAACCCAAAACTAGAAGTTTTCGTTTTTTTTTTAAGTTTTCGATTCGAAATTTGTATGGGATTTGAAAACAAAATAAATTTGGGTTCAGTATGAATGAGTTGCTATATTTAACAATATTTTTTCTTGTTGAATAGAAAAAAATTAAAAAGAAAAAATATTTTTTTTATAATTTTTTTTTAATTTTTGACACTAAACAAAAAAAAATATATATAAAAAAAAAAATTTTTTTTTATTTTTTTTTTTAATTTTTGATGCATAATATATAACACTATCATTTGAACATTGCTTGACAATCTAAATTTTGATCTGACTTACCTGGTAGACTAGATACATTTTTTCACAATTCAGGCCACCAATCAAGATTAATACCAATATGCTGCTTTTCTTTTCTTGTTCAATATGCTTTTTTCATAAAAAGATATACTGACCATTTTATAGTTGGCAAAACAATACCAATGATTTCTGCAAATATAAAATGAGTTCGATTACTATTAACATGATCTCTCTCAATTCAGATAACAATATGATTGTAACTAGAATGCAGGTATGATTAATATTTTTTGGGGTTGAGATAATTATTAATTATTTTTTATTCACTATTGTTCAAACAATTTGAACATATTTTTATATATATTTCATATTATTTATTATTACTTATTTAAGAACAATTTTACATTAAATTTAAGAATTAATTAAATGAATGTTCCTTTAGTTTGACTCTAGATCATAAATTAATATCACTTTCTGTTTAAATTATTTTTCAAATCAAAGAAAGATTATACAATTTTTACAAATAAATTACAAAGAATAAAAATATATTTGAAAGAATTCGATAAGACCAGCAATACAGAATACGTATTTTCGGCTTTCGCTACAAAGAATTAATTTGCATTTTCCTAAGAAAATAATACAAATGATAGTTTTAGTGATTGTTCGTAGAAAACATTCACACATGTAGATCATGTTTAATTGCATTCCAAGAATTAGAAACATAGTGCTTAGTGCTTAACAACTGTTATGCAGATGTGTGAATACTGGTAAATCATATCACTATGGGAGATAGCAACCAAAAAAAAGGTTACGGTTACAGCTGTTATCAGTAAAAAAAACCCAAATTAAGATCTAATTCCCTACAAGGATAGTAAATATCGCTTGTAGGTAGCCTAGTTTAGTTTTAAGAAATTTATGTTTATTTAATGAAATATATTTTCAATAAATAAATTAGTAACTTACTTACTATTCAAACGGTGTAGTCGATATTTAATATTACAATTATTCATTATAGTTAAAGCAATGAATGGCTAAGTTCATTTATAAAAATTTCGCAGAAATTTATTTGCAAGAGAAAGATGATAATGATGTTTTGAATCACACAATGAAAGAAAATTTCTTTAATTTATGCAATGAACAAGAAGTTACTATACACAAAAAAAAAGTGACTATTTTTATGAAAAATTTAAAGAAACGCTATCAATATTGTGGTCGTAGAAAGGAGAAATTTTTTCAATTACATAATATATGGCTGTAAAATTAACTTGTTTTCTAAAAGTTACCCACTACTGATAATAGAAGTGGGAAAAAAGGGCCACCAGCAATTACTACAATTGTAAATTTTTGTTTACTTTTTGCATTGAATTTTTCCAGCCGTAGTAAAAGTAGTAAATTGTAGTAAGTAAAAAAAACACGCTTATTAATATTTAATAAATAGATTCATAAAATACATGGAGCTTTTGCCATCGAATTTAAGAAAACTTTTCATTTACTTTGTGAAGAAAACTTCATTAGTTTACTGAAAAATTTCATTAAAACTCGTCCAGCAAAATTCTCTCTATGCAGCTGAACTTTTTTTAGAAATATAAAAATTTTAAAAATGTTCGTCGATTTGTAAATAAATGGACCCAGCAAAAAAGGAGATGCCGAAGCAGTAAAAAAAGCACTACAATTGATGAACTACATGTACTTCTTCTTTAACATAAACACTAATGATTTTAACATTGAGTTGTCATAGGAGAGGAGTACCCCCACTTCAACATTTTTTCAGTACTTTTTGAACGAATGCAAAGAAAGCTCTTTTTCACCAATTAAAAGATAAAAAAAAAATATTCGCAAAAAAAAAATTATGTTTTTTATTTTACAAAAGTTTTTTATTTCCGCCACCGGGTATCGAACTTGCGACCTAGCGATGTACCGCTGAGACATAAAAGCACCACTTTGTTACTGCGAGATATTGTTCCTTATTCTCTTCAATAAAAGTACTTCTTATAGGGACTCTTGGACGGCTCAATGCACCCATTCTTCAATAGCTCGTCCACCTCTTCATTGATTCGTCGTTGCATCTCGGGGTTTCGTTGCATGTATCTTTGTCTTACCGGTCTGTCGTCCTTCAGCACGATTGAATGTTTCGCCAGTGGGGTGGGACCTTCTATGACTTCGAACTTCGCCAACTCTTCGTTAAGGAACATCTCTATTTTTGCCTTCACGTTATTTGCTGTACCCATGCTTGTTTCCGTCCCACTCGTAGTTACCATGGCGCACCGCTCCTGTTGTTCTATTGGGCCCAACCGCACCACCTGGTTGCCAATTCGTATTTCCGCCCTGACCGCCCGTAGGAAATCAAGGCCCAGCAGCGCGTTGTCGATCATGTTTGGCATTATGCCCATTTCCAGTCTGCTACTTTTCCCTCCTAGGCTTACGTCGACTCTTATCTCCTCTCTTAACACCACAGGTGTACCATCGGCGAGACTTATGGTGTTATCAGCTCTCAAAACCTCGTTTTCACTTCTAAATTCATCCGCCAAGTCATCACTTAAGTAACTTCTTGATGCACCTGTATCGATTGTGACCTCCTTCTTTTGGTTGCCAAGGTTGATGGCTTGTGGTTCTTCCTGGATTACTTGCCTGGTGCGATCGTCCCTTCGAGTTGAGTTTTGGCGGCCATCTCGGTGGTCTCGGCCTATTTCCGGGTGATTCGCTCTAATGCATTCATACTCCTCGGCCATGCAGATGAGCTCATCGAGGTTACTGAAATCTTTGCGCCGAATATACATCTGGTAGTCCACGTGAGCGTTGCGGAAGATCCGGTCAAGTTGTTTTTCTCTTGTATAATTAGCGTGACGCATCATGTTCTGCATGACGATAACGTAATCTTTAAAGCTTTCGCGGCCTCTCTGTTGTCTTTTCCGGATATTGTCGTCTAAGTCCTCAAAGTATCTAGGCGGTAGAAAAAATGACAGGAAATCCATCCGGAAAGCTGCCCACGTTTGCCAATGTCGATTGTTGTTCCGGAACCACATGAGTGCCCTGTTCCTTAGTAGCTCGGGCATCGTACGAGGCATCATATTGCGCTCTAAGCCGTACACTTCCGCTAATTCCTCAACGCGCTCAATAAAGCCAATGGGGTCCTTCCCACCATCATATTTGAAAGACCACTTGCGTACTGTGTCAATCACGGAGGCGTACGGCATCTCGTGAATTAGTTGTGCCCCTGCTGCTTCACTATTGGCGGCCGTCACTCTCGGTGGTGGTGGAACACCCAACGCATTGCTGCCGCCAGGCGGAATGTCGGCGTTAGATCCCGCTGGTGGAATTGGAGACGGGACTCTACTGTGCTGTGCCTCCAGCTGCTCCAATCGAGTGATAACGTCTTCTTTGTGGTCACCCTGACTTATAAATCCAGCAAACCTCTTCCGCAATTCCTCTACCGTGCCACTCACCTCCAAGCTGAAGTCGGCCATGCAGTGAACCAACTGTTCTCTACGAAGATAGTAGACCCAATTACAACGCACCATATCTTCTTTACCCTTGAAGTGATTTTCTCGCGTTTCTTTCGGTTGAATATCTCCTTTATGTATTTCGTTTCAATCTTGAAATATAGTCCCTGCTCGGGCGCCAAATGTAAGGAACCTCCGGTTAACCCGGGTTTGAAGCTGGGGTAACTCAGCTAGTCCAGTGGTCCTTGCATTAAAATTTATAGTTTGAATAATTAAAAACACTTTCTTTTATTTCTTTTACTCCGTGACGCTTTATTTATTGATTTCTTCTAATTTTGTTTCATTCTATATACATATTTACAAATACCAAATTCTATTATTTAATAATTATATGTGGGCAAAATTTGCTCCAAGATTTTGTACCTCACAGCATATCCACATTTCTCGCATTTTCCAAATTCCACTAAATTATAGTAAATAAAATATATCAAAAATTAATGCTAAATTAGTCAATATTGAATAACGTCTACTTGGGTCACTTTTTGTAAAATTTTAAAAAGTTGTTCCATGTTTTATTGGCAGCATTTAGGGCAATGAACTCTGTAAATTGAATATATTGAAAAAAATGCTTTCTTAGCTGGATAATTGGAAAGCCCCATATATCACATAATGCATACTGATTATAAAAGACACAATAATTTAGATTTGAACTCCACATATTTATGAGTATTTAAAATACTGAATATATTTGAGTATATATGAGTAGTAGTGCAATTAAAAATTTATGCATTTAAATGCACTATTTAAAATATAATGCAGTCATACCTCTATAAATGTAAAACATTGAGACAAGTATATAATGCAACAAAACTATAAATATAAAAAAATTAAAACAAAATAATTTCTAACAATTAGAATATGAAATTTCTTAAGATTCTCAAAGATGTTGTACTACTTTTAGATATTTATTCAGAGAAATATTATTTTTTATATATATAATGAAAATTAAATCAACAGAGTAGTATATTGGAAGATGACAAAGCAAATTGTGGATAATTTTTTGTTGTTATTTTTATTTTTTCTTTGATAGATTAAATAATTAATAACACTCCTAGACGAGTAAAAGAAATTCTCGTTGAGTTAGTAATTTAACTTAACAAATATTTCTATAAATTCTAAAAACGGGGACGATTTCTTTAGGCAAAAATAATAACCTGATAGGGACATGCCTTTAACAGATTATTTTTTCACAATTTGTTAAATAAGTTTTGGAATTTTAAAATATTTAATTCCTTTAATAAAGTGATATGTTAAGTTTGCTATAAAATATATTTGTTGCACTGTATTATAAATATTTATTTCACTTACATATATTTATGATCCATGTTGAGGCAATTTTGTCTCCAACAATTGCCAAATTTGTAAGTACCTACTACTGCATTATTAACAAAACAAAAAAGAAGTCAAACCGAACATAAATTAAGTTACAGAGTGGTCATAAAATTTTGATAAAATTTTGTAATTCATTCTTGTTTTAAATATTAATATTGTAATTTTCCTCACATACATTAAAATACAATATTAACACATTGTATAAAGGTAATATTTACCTACACATAAAATGATATATAACCATGTCATGTGTGGGTATGGGTGAGTATGTGTGTGTGTGTGTGTGTAGTCGTATGTGTGTTCTCTCATAATAATATAATCTTCTTATCAAACAATGTTTTTTGTTGTTAGCTATAGTGTATAGGATCCGTTACAGTTTATAAGTTTATCTGTAAATGTTTAATATCTGGTTGTAATATTAAGTTTTTAACTTAGATTATATTGTTGTTGTCAGTGTTATCACTGTTGTTCTACTTAACTTATATAAAAGGTTGCAAATTACAACACTAACAGCATAAACAATAGTTATCAACAACAATGTATCAAAAAAAACATTGTAATTATTTATGAATACAACAAATCCTTAAATATCTACATATATAACTGACCTTTTTCTGTGTCTATCTGTATATGTATGTATATGATGATTATTAACACACACTTCTACAAAGATAATCGTAATCGTAATTTAAATTCCCTTAACTTTAATTCATTTGTTTTCCCCTTTATTATGAAGTTAAACCTTTAATAATAACAAATTAATTAAGGATTAAATATTTATTAGGTAAAAAGTGAGTTACATATGTAATACATAATACACAGAGAAAACAGATACTCTATGGCAGGGCTGGCAAAACTATGACACGCGTGTCAGTAGTGGCACGCGGAAAAAAATTCAGTTAACTGTTAAATTTCGTTACGAAAATGTTAAATTTCGTCCATAATAGTGAAATTTTTCATAGACCTTGTAAATCGTCTTTTAAAATAAATAAAACTCTGTATTGCCACCATATTTTGTTTAAAGGAATATGGTTAATAAAGAACTCGCAAATTCGATTGTCAGAAAATTTTGGGAAAATTTCTAAATTTCTAGATTGAAAGAAGTTTAAATGTTTCGATGAGAAAATGCCTCATAATCGGAGAAATAAAAAGTGGCAGAAAATTGCACAAAAATGGAAAACAATTTGTAATAAAATTGGATCTAAAAAATTAAGTTTTTTTTAAAAGGAAAATAGGTGCTACGAAATAACCCTCAATGAAATAAAGGCTGAATATAAGTTTCATAATGAAATAACCCCCTTTGTTGGATTTTTGAAATTGTATTTTGATAGTGTTTCGCAGAGCCATTTCATATGAAATAGAAATTTCTGTGTTCAAATCCATATATTAGCTTTTTGTTCATTATTATGCTGATAAAAACCGCGCGAATTTTTTAACAAAATCAAATTTTTTCCCGAAGCACATTTCTCAACTAGTTTCTTACGTACTTAAATAAGAGATGGCGCCCAATAATTTAACTTTTTTTTAACAAAATGAAATAACCACCAAAAAAGGAATAACCCCCCAAAAAAATGAAAAGGCAATAATGTTCAATTTGTTTTAATTTTATTTCATTGTGGATTTTATTCATAATGAAATAATTTCAATATTTAAAGATTAAATAAACCCCCAAAAATTAAATTACCGTCAAACATTTTTACGTCATTTCTTGGATGTTGTTTAATTGTTCTCATCTGCCATGATGTTTTTAAGAGAAATTTTCCAAATTTTAAAAATTTTTAAAGAGGAAAATGAAGGTGACACGCTAGAAATTTTTACAAAAAAAATTTCTCCGTTTCTGGCACGCAGCGAAAAAAGTCTTGCCACCCCTGCTCTATGGCAACCCAATTACTTTGCCTACTGAATGATTTGGTTTTAGCAACCGAATTATTTTGTTATCATAATCAAAAGTATTTCTGGTAAATTCATAAATGCATTACAAAGTTAAAGGAGATTTACGAAACTAATTTTTTATACAAAATTTGTTGCGAAAAACCTCATATAAATTTATAAAGAGTTTATGAATTAAGGGCATAATGTTTTAAACGAAATTTTAAACTAAAAAAAAAAAAAAAGTTCTATTGTCACAAACAAATTTATCGATGTCTTCATTCGGTTGACAGACAATTGAATTGTCTTAACAAATCTAATTTCTCTGTGAATTTTTTTAAAAATTAATCCATGAACGTTTATAAAAACTTTGATATCGATGGCCATAAGTTGACAGCTGGTCACCGATGATGAAATTACCACATGAGATAAGGATGTCAAATGACTTAAATATGAGGCAAAAGTCGTTTGGCATGGCACCGCAGAAAGAAAAAGCGGAATACTATAGCAGAAATGTGATTAAAAAATGAAAAGAGAAAGGAAGCGCCTGCCTTGAATTTCCCGGCCTTCTGTATGAACCTGAGAAAATCAGGCAGGGTTAGTTTATAAACAGTATACATAAACAAGAAGTCACAGTCTAAAGTGTGCTATAGCGTTACTGGAAAAAGCTAAGCGATAAGGCGATTCACCAAAAGCATGTTTTTTTCCATTTTTTTAACTCAAAGCTGTGCTTATTCCGAACGCTTATGACCCAAAAGATTTTTGAGAATTTTTTCAGATTTTTTGAAACGGAGTAGGGGGTTGCTGAATAGGATCCCTACATATTTTAACAAACTGTCACCGAATTGACCCCTTGTGACATGTCACAAGGGGTCAATTTCCCCCTCCTATGACAACGCCATGTAAAAGTGACCACTCTATTTCATATAAAGGGGGCAGTTCGGTGACAGTTTGTTATAATTTTAATTTATTAAAAAAAAAATTTTTTCCGTTATCAGTGTTGTGTCCAGTAATCAGCCAAGTAAGTCTACCACAGTCAGCTCTACTCAAACTGAGTAGATATTTTTTCACATTCTCATCTGGTCTGCTTACAAAACACTTTGTATTCCTGAAGGTAGTCCCGTCTGACCATCGCTTTATGAAAGCAGATAAGTTTCTGCAGAAAGCAGAAACTAACTATGCATGATAAGTTGATATCCAGCTGCGGTTAGGGATTCATGGAAGTCGAAGTGCACGCAGTGTTTACCAGCGAGTCAGCCATTTTATTGTCCGGCATACCCACATGACCCCTAACTCAGAGAAGATAGACTCTCTTCCCCACATTTAGGGGGAAAAATATATTAGAATGTGATTGGGGGAACGAAAAATTATCATAATATCATTCTAATGATCATAAATATGATTCTTACTGATTATATTATGATCACTAATGAAGATTCCGTACCACAAAAAATTTCGCCGGTAATCTATTTTAATAATTTAGATTCGACGGTAATCTAAATTATTTTTGTAAGGAGGTTTCAAAAAAAAAATTTTTTTTGCCGAACGTAGGGGTTGCCATTTTACATTTTTCGTTATATCTTTGGCATTTACAGTCGGATCTTAAAGTATGATACATCGATGTTTTTCTCTCGTATTTTGGCCATTGACCTCAAGTATCCCGTTCTAGTAGTTACCCACCAGATCTCAGTTGCTACCACCCTAATGTACAACCCTAATGTCAGAAAATTAAAGCTCGCAAAAAATCATAAAATTTTTGCTAAGGAAGTTTTTCGATAAACCTAGTAGAAATTTTTTTATATATGGGTTGCCGAACGTAGGGGTCACCTTTTTAAATTTTTTTCATTGGATTTTTTCTGTATAGCAAAATACTGGTCACCTCGAGGCAAAAAATCGATATATCACACTTTAAAACCAACTTTAAATGCCGAAGCTATAACGAAAAATCTCAGTTGCTACCATCCTTATGTACGACCCTAATGTCGGAAAATTAAAGCTCGCAAAAAATCATTAAACTTTTGCTAAGGAAGTTTTTCGATAAACCCAGTAGAAATTTTTTTTATATATTGGTTGCCGAACGTAGGGGTCGCCTTTTGAAATTTTTTTACCATTGGATATTTCCTCTATAGTAAAATATTGGTCTCCTCGAGGCAAAAAAAATTGATATATCACACTTTAAAATCCAACTTTAAATGCCGAAGCTATAACGAAAAATTAAAAAAGGCGACCCCTACGTTCGGCAAAAAAATAATTTTTTTTTTTTTTGAAATCGCCTTCCAAAACTACTCTATATAGAAGGGTGTACGGCGAACTTTTTTTTGAGGTACGGTCTAGTGTACATTTTGCTCTATCTCGCTTAGTTTTCGAGATAGAGGCCATTTTGTAAAATGGCAATTTTTTAAAATGGCCCGCTTCCGATTGATCCATTTCTAACCGATTGAGGTTTATTTAAATTAGAAACAGGTAAAGTTTGTTTTCAATTGAAGAATCAATTAAAATACATTGAAACATATTGTTTAACTTTTTTTTATCAATCAATAAAAAACAAACTATAAAAAAATATGTAGTTGTTGTTATTTTCAGTCAAATATTCTATTTTTAGCTATCTATTTTTAGAAAAAATAATTTAAATAATTTCGTTGTTTTCTGTTTTAAAACAAAAAATTCAAATATTTTCGGTTTTATTTTTTGTTCAAATAGTTTGTTTATAAACAAAATTATTTCAACTCAAATTACAAGAAATTCTTTACTCATACACAAAAACATAACCACTAAAAATATGAACGTGTGTGTTGTGTATGGTGTAGTGTTTTGAAAATCCAAACAAAACAAATACTTTTAAATATGAAAAAACAAACCACAAAATCGTTTTTTTTTACGTTTTGTCAAATAAAAATTAATGATTGTTTTAATAGACTTTCCAATTATTTTTATTTCTTTTATGGATTGTTTAAACAATGGTTTCAATATAATGAAAAATCAGTAGTCCTTTTTTTAATTTTGTTTTCAGTTAATTTAATATGTATTTTAGATTGTTTTTAAGGATAAAATATTGTGAATGTAGAATAGGCACGTAAATTATAAACTCAATGAGAATTTCTTTCTTCTCGTCTAGGAGCCTTATATAACATTAAAAATATCAACAAAAAAAACAATAAATTTACCACAATTTGCTTTGTCATCTTCCAAAATACTTTTACAGTGATGTTTTGACAGATCTAGCAATGTAGTGACATCTATTTAACAAAAATGAATTTAAACAAATAGTTTTACACATTAAAAAAAAATAGATAAATAAAAAAATATTGGTTCCGCCAGGATTCCAAAACGCGATCATCTGTTTGGAAATAAACTGATTATAAAACACGTCTTATGAACAGTTTTAGAGCAATAATGCTTTAGAAGCAATAATGAACTGATTTGTGTGAAGTTGTTCAGAATAACTTGTAAATAAGCTGTAAAAATATACTAATGGATACTTTGGAAGCAATGAAAGAAGTGATATTTTTGAAGTTTCTCAGAATTACTTATAAAAAAGCAATAAAAATACACTAACGGGTACTTTGAAAGGAATAATAAAAGAAATGGATTGTAAAGCATGACTTTCAATTTTTGTTTTTAGCTGGAATGTTTTTTGTACCACTATGCGTATGAGTGTTATTTTTTATACTAGCAATTATAATATTCATCATACGCCATGGGGGTTTTACCTCAACACTAGATGTACTATGGTGAGTATAAGGTAAATTGTTATAAACTTACCACTCAATTCATAAATGCTTTGTAAAGTTGTAGCAGGTTTACAAAACGTCATTTTCATACAAATTTTGTTCAATAAACCTCCTATAATTTTACAAAGCGTTTATGAATTAAGGGGTTAAAGTATATAATAGTTGAAAGTTTTATACCATAAGTCTTAAAATTGACAACAATTTCTTTAATATAATTTTTTAATATAATTTTTGAATATAATTTTTTAATATAATTTTTTTCATATAAAAAATGTTTAAGCACTGCTAACTAATTTTGGGGGCTCTTATTGTAATTTAATATTAGAGTAATTTAGTTTTGGTTTTCATTATTTAAAATTTTGAAATCAATTTTCTTATATTTGCTATTTGAAATTTCTTTTAATTAATTTCCCTTTTCAATTTTCTTTCGAGTCATATAAAAATCTAAACAAATTAATGTGTTTAGCTTTTCTAATACCTTAACAAAACTGTGTGGCATTAGAAGACGGTGTTTTTTTTGTTTGCAAAAAAAAAAGAAAACGCGGTTACAATAATAAAATTAAACTTTTTAAGCACGTACAACATTTTAACACTTTAACACCAGTAGCAATATAAATTTCATGAAAAATTCTGGGATTCCTAAGATTTTTTCTAAGTTTTACTAAAAATATAACAACAGACTCCGTACAGAGTGAAAAGAACACAGAAAAAACAGATTGGTGCTGCTAAATGAACAATCGAAGGATAACTGAACTTTTCGGCTGTGACAACAGCAAACCAATTCATACAAAAATAACTTTTCTGTGGAACATTTTGATCCTCTAACTCTTCAACCTCTTTAACTTACGGGTTTTTTTGTTCCTTTTTAAAAAAGGGCCAAAAAAGTCCCTTTATTTAAAGAGCTGGAGGGTTAAAATGTTCTACAAAAAAGTTCCTCTTAGTGTTTTACATAAGATTGCTGAACACATCCTATAAAAGAGAAGATTCACATGGTTTCCTAGGCCGATTCACAATAAATATTTGAAAAAGTAAGGAAATTTTAACCCCCACTAAAATAAAATTCCAATGTGATCTTTCAAAACGCCGACACACAAATTTGACATTCATAACTATGGTTAAGAAATAAACTCAGTTTATTTTGAGATAAGTTAACAGGTCTATAAGTAGTAAATTAGCATTTGTCGTAAATATGACAACTTTCTATGGGTTAAACTTAAAAAATCAAGCTATTTTACAACGATAGCACATTAGCACTTAAACTGTGAATTCTTCAGTGATTTCAAAGTCGTTAATATTATTTAACTTAATGTTGTTTCTGCTTGACTTTAAATTTTTTTCTGTGTGTACAAGTGTAACTGCTATTGGAAAACTATTTTTTTGTTAAGAAATCTACTTAAATAAATAAGAAAACAAAAGAAAACAAAAAATAAATTTAAAATAATAATGTTTTTTCGGTGTTCTGGCCAAAAAAAACAACAAAAAGAAAAACAGAAAATAAATTGCAGTGTTGTTCTTTATTTGTTAGTGAAAACCGTATTGTCACTTTGTTATTTTTTGGCTAGAACAAAAAAAACAAACAAACTTGTTGGCCTCTTTTAAAAGAAAAGTTGGTCGAAAATAAAAACAACTTACCTATGTACATGTTAAAGATATGAAGCGTGTGAAGTTAAATTTAAAAAATAAATTTAAAACTCACATTTTCAAATTGCCTTTAATGGGTTAATATTTTTGAATTTAACTTCACAAAGTGTGAAGTTAAATTCAAAAAATAATAGTCTTTGAATTTAACTTCACACATTGTGAAGTTAAATTCAAAAAATAAATTCACGAAATAAATTCTAGAAATAAATTAAAAAATAAACTCAAGAAATAAATTCAAAAAATAAATCCAAGAATAAATTAAAAAATAAATTCAAAAAATAAATTCAAAATATAAATTCAAAAATAAATTAAATAAATAAATTCAATATTTTTTTAAAAATGTCAATTTTGAACAGACGTGAATGGGGTTTGGTCATATCAGTGGACGCGGCTGAGGGAGCAGATTTCAATTCTGAGATTACTTTATTCAAAAGTTGCTCAGGAAAATTGCCATAAATTTTCAAAAATGTTAAATTTAAATTTTTAAACATGTCAAGTGCAGGTGGGCCCAGGGCCAATTTCGAACAGACGTGAATGGGGTTTGGTCATATCAGTGGACGCGGCTGAGGGAGCAGATTTCAATTCTGAGATTACTTTATTCAAAAGTTGCTCAGGAAAATAGCCATAAATTTTCAAAAATGTTAAATTTAAATTTTTAAACATGTCAAGTGCAGGTGGGCCCAGGGCCAATTTCGAACAGACGTGAATGGGGTTTGGTCATATCAGTGGACACGGCTGAGGGAGCAGATTTCAATTCTGAGCTCACTTTATTCAAAAGTTGCTCAGGAAAATAGCCATAAATTTTCAAAAATGTTTAATTAAAATTTTTAAACATGACAAGTTCAGGTTGGCCCAGGGCCAATTTAGAACAGACGTGAATGGGGTTTGGTCATATCAGTGGACGCGGCTGAGGGAGCAGATTTCAATTCTGAGATTACTTTATTCAAAAGTTGCTCAGGAAAATAGCCATAAATTTTCAAAAATGTTAAATTAAAATTTTTAAACATGACAAGTTCAGGTGGGCCCAGGGCCAATTTCGAACAGACGTGAATGGGGTTTGGTCATATCAGTGGACGCGGCTGAGGGAGCAGATTTCAATTCTGAGATTACTTTATTCAAAAGTTGCTCAGGAAAATAGCCATAAATTTTCAAAAATGTTAAATTTAAATTTTTAAACATGTCAAGTGCAGGTGGGCCCAGGGCCAATTTCGAACAGACGTGAATGGGGTTTGGTCATATCAGTGGACACGGCTGAGGGAGCAGATTTCAATTCTGAGATTACTTTATTCAAAAGTTGCTCAGGAAAATAGCCATAAATTTTCAAAAATGTTTAATTAAAATTTTTAAACATGACAAGTTCAGGTTGGCCCAGGGCCAATTTAGAACAGACGTGAATGGGGTTTGGTCATATCAGTGGACGCGGCTGAGGGAGCAGATTTCAATTCTGAGATTACTTTATTCAAAAGTTGCTCAGGAAAATAGCCATAAATTTTCAAAAATGTTAAATTTAAATTTTTAAACATGTCAAGTGCAGGTGGGCCCAGGGCCAATTTCGAACAGACGTGAATGGGGTTTGGTCATATCAGTGGACACGGCTGAGGGAGCAGATTTCAATTCTGAGCTCACTTTATTCAAAAGTTGCTCAGGAAAATAGCCATAAATTTTCAAAAATGTTTAATTAAAATTTTTAAACATGACAAGTTCAGGTTGGCCCAGGGCCAATTTAGAACAGACGTGAATGGGGTTTGGTCATATCAGTGGACGCGGCTGAGGGAGCAGATTTCAATTCTGAGATTACTTTATTCAAAAGTTGCTCAGGAAAATAGCCATAAATTTTCAAAAATGTTAAATTAAAATTTTTAAACATGACAAGTTCAGGTGGGCCCAGGGCCAATTTCGAACAGACGTGAATGGGGTTTGGTCATATCAGTGGACGCGGCTGAGGGAGCAGATTTCAATTCTGAGATTACTTTATTCAAAAGTTGCTCAGAAAAATAGCCATAAATTTTCAAAAATGTTTAATTAAAATTTTTAAACATGACAAGTTCAGGTTGGCCCAGAGCCAATTTAGAACAGACGTGAATGGAGTTTGGTCATATCAGTGGACGCGGCTGAGGGAGCAGATTTCAATTCTGAGATTACTTTATTCAAAAGTTGCTCAGGAAAATAGCCATAAATTTTCAAAAATGTTAAATTAAAATTTTTAAACATGACAAGTTCAGGTGGGCCCAGGGCCAATTTCGAACAGACGTGAATGGGGTTTGGTCATATCAGTGGACGCGGCTGAGGGAGCAGATTTCAATTCTGAGATTACTTTATTCAAAAGTTGCTCAGGAAAATAGCCATAAATTTTCAAAAATGTTAAATTTAAATTTTTAAACATGTCAAGTGCAGGTGGGCCCAGGGCCAATTTCGAACAGACGTGAATGAGGTTTGGTCATATCAGTGGACACGGCTGAGGGAGCAGATTTCAATTCTAAGCTCATTTTATTCAAAAGTTGCTCAGGAAAATAGCCATAAATTTTCAAAAATGTTAAATTTAAATTTTTAAACATGACAAGTTCAAGTGGGCCCAGGGCCAATTTCGAACAGACGTGAATGGGGTTTGGTCATATCAGTGGACACGGCTGAGGGAGCAGATTTCAATTCTGAGCTCACTTTATTCAAAAGTTGCTCAGGAAAATAGCCATAAATTTTCAAAAATGTTTAATTAAAATTTTTAAACATGACAAGTTCAGGTTGGCCCAGGGCCAATTTAGAACAGACGTGAATGGGGTTTGGTCATATCAGTGGACGCGGCTGAGGGAGCAGATTTCAATTCTGAGATTACTTTATTCAAAAGTTGCTCAGGAAAATAGCCATAAATTTTCAAAAATGTTAAATTAAAATTTTTAAACATGACAAGTTCAGGTGGGCCCAGGGCCAATTTCGAACAGACGTGAATGGGGTTTGGTCATATCAGTGGACGCGGCTGAGGGAGCAGATTTCAATTCTGAGATTACTTTATTCAAAAGTTGCTCAGGCAAATAGCCATAAATTTTCAAAAATGTTAAATTTAAATTTTTAAACATGTCAAGTGCAGGTGGGCCCAGGGCCAATTTCGAACAGACGTGAATGGGGTTTGGTCATATCAGTGGACGCGGCTGAGGGAGCAGATTTCAATTCTGAGATTACTTTATTCAAAAGTTGCTCAGGAAAATAGCCATAAATTTTCAAAAATGCTAAATTAAAATTTTTAAACATGACAAGTTCAGGTTGGCCCAGGGCCAATTTAGAACAGACGTGAATGGGGTTTGGTCATATCAGTGGACGCGGCTGAGGGAGCAGATTTCAATTCTGAGATTACTTTATTCAAAAGTTGCTCAGGAAAATAGCCATAAATTTTCAAAAATGTTAAATTTAAATTTTTAAACATGACAAGTTCAGGTGGGCCCAGGGCCAATTTCGAACAGACGTGAATGGGGTTTGGTCATATCAGTGGACGCGGCTGAGGGAGCAGATTTCAATTCTGAGATTACTTTATTCAAAAGTTGCTCAGGAAAATAGCCATAAATTTTCAAAAATGTTAAATTAAAATTTTTAAACATGACAAGTTCAGGTGGGCCCAGGGCCAATTTCGAACAGACGTGAATGGGGTTTGGTCATATCAGTGGACGCGGCTGAGGGAGCAGATTTCAATTCTGAGATTACTGTATTCAAAAGTTGCTCAGGCAAATAGCCATAAATTTTCAAAAATGTTTAATTAAAATTTTTAAACATGACAAGTTCAGGTGGGCCCAGGGCCAATTTCGAACAGACGTGAATGGGGTTTGGTCATATCAGTGGACGCGGCTGAGGGAGCAGATTTCAATTCTGAGATTACTTTATTCAAAAGTTGCTCAGGAAAATAGCCATAAATTTTCAAAAATGCTAAATTAAAATTTTTAAACATGACAAGTTCAGGTTGGCCCAGGGCCAATTTAGAACAGACGTGAATGGGGTTTGGTCATATCAGTGGACGCGGCTGAGGGAGCAGATTTCAATTCTGAGATTACTTTATTCAAAAGTTGCTCAGGAAAATAGCCATAAATTTTCAAAAATGTTAAATTTAAATTTTTAAACATGTCAAGTGCAGGTGGGCCCAGGGCCAATTTCGAACAGACGTGAATGGGGTTTGGTCATATCAGTGGACACGGCTGAGGGAGCAGATTTCAATTCTGAGCTCATTTTATTCAAAAGTTGCTCAGGAAAATAGCCATAAATTTTCAAAAATGTTAAATTAAAATTTTTAAACATGACAAGTTCAGGTGGGCCCAGGGCCAATTTCGAACAGACGTGAATGGGGTTTGGTCATATCAGTGGTCACGGCTGAGGGAGCAGATTTCAATTCTGAGATTACTTTATTCAAAAGTTGCTCAGAAAAATAGCCATAAATTTTCAAAAATGTTAAATTTAAATTTTTAAACATGACAAGTTCAGGTGGGCCCAGGGCCAATTTCGAACAGACGTGAATGGGGTTTGGTCATATCAGTGGTCGCGGCTGAGGGAGCAGATTTCAATTCTGAGATTACTTTATTCAAAAGTTGCTCAGGAAAATAGCCATAAATTTTCAAAAATGTTAAATTAAAATTTTTAAACATGACAAGTTCAGGTGGGCCCAGGGCCAATTTCGAACAGACGTGAATGGGGTTTGGTCATATCAGTGGACGCGGCTGAGGGAGCAGATTTCAATTCTGAGATTACTTTATTCAAAAGTTGCTCAGGAAAATAGCCATAAATTTTCAAAAATGCTAAATTAAAATTTTTAAACATGACAAGTTCAGGTTGGCCCAGGGCCAATTTAGAACAGACGTGAATGGGGTTTGGTCATATCAGTGGACGCGGCTGAGGGAGCAGATTTCAATTCTGAGATTACTTTATTCAAAAGTTGCTCAGGAAAATAGCCATAAATTTTCGAAAATGTTAAATTAAAATTTTTAAACATGACAAGTTCAGGTGGGCCCAGGGCCAATTTCGAACAGACGTGAATGGGGTTTGGTCATATCAGTGGACGCGGCTGAGGGAGCAGATTTCAATTCTGAGATTACTTTATTCAAAAGTTGCTCAGGAAAATAGCCATAAATTTTCAAAAATGTTAAATTTAAATTTTTAAACATGACAAGTTCAGGTGGGCCCAGGGCCAATTTCGAACAGACGTGAATGGGGTTTGGTCATATCAGTGGACGCGGCTGAGGGAGCAGATTTCAATTCTGAGATTACTTTATTCAAAAGTTGCTCAGGAAAATAGCCATAAATTTTCAAAAATGTTAAATTTAAATTTTTAAACTTGACAAGTTCAGGTGGGCCCAGGGCCAATTTCGAACAGACGTGAATGGGGTTTGGTTATATCAGTGGACGCGGCTGAGGGAGCAGATTTCAATTCTGAGATTACTTTATTCAAAAGTTGCTCAGGAAAATAGCCATAAATTTTCAAAAATGTTAAATTTAAATTTTTAAACATGTCAAGTGCAGGTGGGCCCAGGGCCAATTTCGAACAGACGTGAATGGGGTTTGGTCATATCAGTGTACACGGCTGAGGGAGCAGATTTCAATTCTGAGCTCATTTTATTCAAAAGTTGCTCAGGAAAATAGCCATAAATTTTCAAAAATGTTAAATTAAAATTTTTAAACATGACAAGTTCAGGTGGGCCCAGGGCCAATTTCGAACAGACGTGAATGGCGTTTGGTCATATCAGTGGACACGGCTGAGGGAGCAGATTTCAATTGTGAGCTCACTTTATTCAAAAGTTGCTCAGGAAAATAGCCATAAATTTTCAAAAATGTTAAATTAAAATTTTTAAACATGACAAGTTCAGGTGGGCCCAGGGCCAATTTCGAACAGACGTGAATGGGGTTTGGTCATATCAGTGGACGCGGCTGAGGGAGCAGATTTCAATTCTGAGATTACTTTATTCAAAAGTTGCTCAGGAAAATAGCCATAAATTTTCAAAAATGTTTAATTAAAATTTTTAAACATGACAAGTTCAGGTGGGCCCAGGGCCAATTTCGAACAGACGTGAATGGGGTTTGGTCATATCAGTGGACGCGGCTGAGGGAGCAGATTTCAATTCTGAGATTACTGTATTCAAAAGTTGCTCAGGAAAATAGCCATAAATTTTCAAAAATGTTTAATTAAAATTTTTAAACATGACAAGTTCAGGTGGGCCCAGGGCCAATTTCGAACAGACGTGAATGGGGTTTGGTCATATCAGTGGACGCGGCTGAGGGAGCAGATTTCAATTCTGAGATTACTTTATTCAAAAGTTGCTCAGGAAAATAGCCATAAATTTTCAAAAATGCTAAATTAAAATTTTTAAACATGACAAGTTCAGGTTGGCCCAGGGCCAATTTAGAACAGACGTGAATGGGGTTTGGTCATATCAGTGGACGCGGCTGAGGGAGCAGATTTCAATTCTGAGCTCACTTTGTTCAAAAGTTGCTCAGGAAAATAGCCATAAATTTTCAAAAATGTTAAATTAAAATTTTTAAACATGACAAGTTCAGGTGGGCCCAGGGCCAATTTCGAACAGACGTGAATGGGGTTTGGTCATATCAGTGGACGCGGCTGAGGGAGCAGATTTCAATTCTGAGATTACTTTATTCAAAAGTTGCTCAGGAAAATAGCCATAAATTTTCAAAAATGTTAAATTTAAATTTTTAAACATGACAAGTTCAGGTGGGCCCAGGGCCAATTTCGAACAGACGTGAATGGGGTTTGGTCATATCAGTAGACGCGGCTGAGGGAGCAGATTTCAATTCTGAGATTACTTTATTCAAAAGTTGCTCAGGAAAATAGCCATAAATTTTCAAAAATGTTAAATTTAAATTTTTAAACATGTCAAGTGCAGGTGGGCCCAGGGCCAATTTCGAACAGACGTGAATGGGGTTTGGTCATATCAGTGGACACGGCTGAGGGAGCAGATTTCAATTCTGAGCTCATTTTATTCAAAAGTTGCTCAGGAAAATAGCCATAAATTTTCAAAAATGTTAAATTAAAATTTTTAAACATGACAAGTTCAGGTGGGCCCAGGGCCAATTTCGAACAGACGTGAAAGGGGTTTGGTCATATCAGTGGTCACGGCTGAGGGAGCAGATTTCAATTCTGAGATTACTTTATTCAAAAGTTGCTCAGAAAAATAGCCATAAATTTTCAAAAATGTTAAATTTAAATTTTTAAACATGACAAGTTCAGGTGGGCCCAGGGCCAATTTCGAACAGACGTGAATGGGGTTTGGTCATATCAGTGGTCGCGGCTGAGGGAGCAGATTTCAATTCTGAGATTACTTTATTCAAAAGTTGCTCAGGAAAATAGCCATAAATTTTCAAAAATGTTAAATTAAAATTTTTAAACATGACAAGTTCAGGTGGGCCCAGGGCCAATTTCGAACAGACGTGAATGGGGTTTGGTCATATCAGTGGACGCGGCTGAGGGAGCAGATTTCAATTCTGAGATTACTTTATTCAAAAGTTGCTCAGGAAAATAGCCATAAATTTTCAAAAATGCTAAATTAAAATTTTTAAACATGACAAGTTCAGGTTGGCCCAGGGCCAATTTAGAACAGACGTGAATGGGGTTTGGTCATATCAGTGGACGCGGCTGAGGGAGCAGATTTCAATTCTGAGATTACTTTATTCAAAAGTTGCTCAGGAAAATAGCCATAAATTTTCAAAAATGTTAAATTAAAATTTTTAAACATGACAAGTTCAGGTGGGCCCAGGGCCAATTTCGAACAGACGTGAATGGGGTTTGGTCATATCAGTGGACGCGGCTGAGGGAGCAGATTTCAATTCTGAGATTACTTTATTCAAAAGTTGCTCAGGAAAATAGCCATAAATTTTCAAAAATGTTTAATTAAAATTTTTAAACATGACAAGTTCAGGTGGGCCCAGGGCCAATTTCGAACAGACGTGAATGGGTTTTGGTCATATCAGTGGACGCGGCTGAGGGAGGAATTCATCATTGTGTTATTTAAAGCATAAAAAATATTATTATATAAGGTTAAAACATCTCATTGGCAGACCACACATAGTGGGAATGATTTTGGTTTTTGCAAAATTTTTTTAATTGCTTTATATTATTAATAAAATCAAGGATATTTCAAAACTTTGTTTTTATTAAAATAAGTTGTGAAAATTTTCTTTCGGCAGCAACTAAACTATGTGGCAATGTCAGTGTATTGTGATCAAAATAAATTAGTTATTCAAAACAGTTTTCATCCATTCCCTTTTTGTATTTTGATTCTTTATCCCAAAATTCAACTATATCCATGTCACAGTTTAATTCTGTAATGTTCGAAAATCTTAAAAATTTCCATTATTTTCTTCATTACCGCTCGTTAAGTTTGGGAAAAATGACAATAAAGGCTCCAAAGTTATTTCTAAATTATTTAAAATTTAATTTGCTGTTATTATGGCAAGATGTCTTAAATCTTTTCTTGAAAATTCAAAGTATTTTGAGTTTTCTTTTAAAAGTTCTATATAAAAAGATTGGCCCTTACTATAAAAGAGTATTTTAAATTTAAAGTCGACTTTATTTTTAATCATACGGTTTTGTTAATTTTGTGTATGAAAACCCTACAAAAATATTTGTATTTTCAAACATTTTGATTGGTTGAAAATAAATTAACCAATCAGAATGCTCCAAAAATAAACCAAGTCAAGGCATACTGCCACCCAATATTTTAACTAAAGTCGACTTTAACTAAAATATACGTTTAGAAAATATTGATAGTAAGGATGATTGTGTTCTTTTTTTTAATTTCAAATTTTTTTAAGTTGGACAAGTTACTTCATAGTTCAGCTTTACGGAAAATAAAATTTTTTCTACATTTATTTAATTACATCAAGTAAATTAACTGTTTTTAATGAAATCAAACTATTAACGTAATTACTTTTGGTGAAATTGCTCAAAACTAATTTAAAATTTAATTTCAGTTGACCATAAACATATGGAAGACGCATTTCTTCCATATGAATTTCTTTATTTATTATATTAAGAATATATGAGAGAAATAAAAAATAAACCTTAAAGCTAGTATCGCCTACTAGTTAACCCAATTCACAAGCTTTTTACCGTTTACTTCCAAGTCGAACGATATAATATATAAATACAAAACAGGCCACTGCTCGATACGATTGATTACATTACATAGTGTCAGTCACCGGGTACCAGAAATACCTAATATTTTATATGACTCTACACTGCAATAATCTTAAAATTCTTTAAATTCAAGAATATGTTTCGAATTATACGCAAAAAAGTTACAAATGTTCCTACAAAGATATTCAATTTGTACGGGAAGCTTCTTACAAGCATAAGCAGTACATAAACCTAAAAACAGAAAAAAAATTTATAATTATGCTTGATTGCCAAAAAAGTTACCAAAATGAAAAAAAAGTTCACATCTCCACATTGGAAAAAAAAATAACCAATTTTGGTTAAAAATAACCAAAACGGCAACACTGATTGTGTGTAAATGAATAAAGAGAGAAAGAGCGCAATATATTTGTTTTTGTATGGTATGCTCAAACAAATAAAACAGATAATGAAGAATGTACAATAGATACTTATTGTACGCTGCCAATAAATATATTGTGAAAATTTCGACCAAATCAACCCCATCTCTTCCATCGACCTCTTTTTCACTAATTGTATTTAAATTAAATACAATTATTTTTTTAATTGAATTTTATTAATTTTTAAATACAAATTTCACAACAAATTTAATCTTTAGTCACTTGATTATTTGTTTCCACAACAATTACTTGAAAATATTTGTGGTACAATAAGTATTTGAGAACAAGAAACAAATAAATGCTTCACTCAATGCAAAACAAGAAATAACTGTTATTGTGTTTATGAATAAAGTGAGTGCGTTGAAACAAAACATAACAATATCAGTTACACTTCTTCTCTCATTTATACCAATACCCAGCAAAATCTTTCATTACCAAATAAGTGGTTATATAATAGAAATTCATAGCTCCGCACAACTTATTTTTTAGCGTCTAAGCTCATTATTTTTGTTTGGCGTGGTCGTTTTTATAAGTAGTCACGCTTACCCGCTCGCTTACGAAAAAATGAGAAATAAGTAGTTATGAGATTTTGAATAATAAGTGGTTACACACATGCTTACAAAAAGTTGAATTATAAGTGGTTATCCGATTGCTTACTTGATTCTTGAAAATAAGGAGTTAAGCAAATACTATTAGCTTAAGAAAATACATTCAGAAAAATTTAAGTTTTTATACCCTACACCACTATGTGGTCAGGGTATTATAAGTTTGTGCTGATGTTTGTAACACCAAAAAATATTGGTCGTAGACCCACCTTATAGTATACCGATCGGTTCAGAATTTTTTTTTATTTCGATTTAACGATGTCCGTCTGTCCGTCCGTCCGTCTGTCTGTCTGTCCATGCAATCTTGTGCGCACTCTACAGGTCGCAGCTATTAAGATATTTTGATGAAATTTGGTACGCAGACCTATGTTGGCCCAAGGACGAACAAGTTTGATTTTTTTGAACATCGGTCCATGTTTAGACCTAGTGCCCATATAAGGGTCCTACCAAAATTATATTGTTTATACGCTGCAGGTCGTAAATATTAAGATATTTTGATGAAATTTGGTACACAGACCTATATTGGCCCAATAACGCAGCCTATTGATTTTGGTGAACATCGGTCCATGTTTAGAACTAGTGCCCATATAAGGGTCCTACCAAAATTATACTGTTTATACGCTGCAGGTCGTAAATATTAAGATATTTTGATGAAATTTGGTACACAGACCTACATTGGCCCAATAACGCAGCCTATTGATTTTGGTGAACATCGGTCCATGTTTAGAACTAGTGCCCATATAAGGGTCCCCCCAAAATTGGCTTGGTTACAAACTGCAGGTCGCAAATATTAAGATATTTTAATGAAATTTGGTGCGCTGACTCACATTATAGAAAATTTTGACATAAGCCCCATTTTAACCCATTCGAATTTCGGATCCAAACAATACACCAGACTGGTGTAGGGTATTGTATATTCGGCATGCCCGACTTTAACCTTTTTACACGTTTTTAATGTGTAATTTTAGGACTCGTCATAAAAATTTAAACATAAAACATATTTACATATGTGACGCGCAAAATAGAAAGGGACCTAAGGACCCCTTTCTCAGGAGGGCATGGGATCGGTCTCATTCGATGCTCAGATGTTGTCTACATCAAAAAAAAAATTGATTTTTTTACCTCTATGCGCTGTCACATATAATAAATAAAAATGTATAAAATTTAACTGTGTAAAAAGTATTTATTTAAAATATTACGAGTAAGTCATTATTTTATATTTAGAAACAATGAACACAATAGGCCGTTATTAGGAAGTCATTATTTTATATTATAAAATAATGCAGAAGGTAATGATATATCATTTTTGGTAATGCAGATAGTAATGAGGTGTCATTACCAATATTTTGCTGGGTAGTAACAGTTATGTATATGGTATATTTGTTTTGGAAATACTTTAAAATATACAAGTGCACGTCTTTAATACATATATCACAAACAGTGTTGCCAGGTTAATTGGGCACAGAATCGTCAAATATTTTTGAAAAAATCGTCAAAATCGTCATTGCGTTTTGAAATATCGTCAAAATATTGCTAAAAATCTTCAAAACTTTAATAATCAAATATTTTTATTATTATAACCCTAAAATCATAATATAAAATTTAAAAAATCACCTGGTTTTCGGTGTCAGCTTTAATTTCAGAAAAATCCTAAAAATTTAGGTTTTTATTTGCTTGGTTAAAGTGAAGGAAACTTTCAATGTAAATTGATTTTGTAACAAAAAGAATTTTTATAGAAATAACGCAACACTATGTATTGAAAATTTACAATATACTGAAATTAATTGTTCAAAAGAAAAACTTCACTTAAATAAAAAAAAAATTTCATATCGAAAAAACTTAAGATTTAAGATAAAATAAAAGTGGATTATTTGAACTACTACTAAGTTTTTCGAGCTAATCGAGACAACCGCGAAAAGATTCGCGCATAAAATTAAAAAAAAATAGTGGAAATTTTGTGATAGATTATTAAATTAACGCAATTTATGCGATCAGCACATCAAAGTGAGTAGAAAAATAATCGCTGTGCATGATTTTGTATCTTTTTATAATTGCGAGTCAAAACTGTGGGTTGTCCAGGGGTTCCTCACATACTTTTAAAATATTTAAAACATGATTGGTTCACATTTCGTAAATTCGAGAGTGATTTCTATGCGCTTTTTTATATTTAAGAATTAAATTCAGTAGTCTTGTACTTCACGTGTACCAAAATTCTGCAAATCCTTGATAACACACCTCAACAAACTTTCAGAGGTTTCAACTTTGATACAGACTCATTTTGAATTTGATACGCTGATTCCAAATTCTTAAATGAAAGTTACCAAAAATTGATGGAATAATTGTTTTTCTTAGAGTGGGTTTCAAAAGAATTTTTTCATATAACGGTACACAAATTAAACATGTTTTCCTATGTATTTTAAAGAACAAAATTCATTCTTTACTACCATCGTAACAGAAAGTCTTAGAGAATAGAGATTTGGAATCAGCAAGTAAAATACTAAAAGTATGTATCAAGTTTCTACCGACAGCGACTTTTCATTTTGTAGAGGTATCAATTCGTGTCAAATTGTTATAATATTGGTCACTATTTTTGCTTTTAATTACTCAAGACAGATTTTGGCTCCTTGAACCATAAAAAAATAAATTTTTCCTTATATGAGGCCAATTTTTGTAAGCTATCGCAGAAACCTTGTGGCTCTTTGTTCCCAATAGGAACCAGAGGACATAATAATATATCACAGAAACCTAAATCCTAAATAGCGAAAATTTATGCACGTTTTTAAGTACTTATGCAATTTTTTTAAGTTTAATATATATCATAAAAGATTCTTAGTCAAAGTTTGGTTAAAGCTACGCTTTCAATTTTTTTAATACCCAGTTTAATTTATTAAAATTTCTTATGTAGGGTGAATTGTTCTAAAATATCCTTGGTTAAGTTTCTTAACCATAGAAATTTCTATGGTTAAATTTTAGCATTGGTTAGAAGAAATGCTTGGTTAAAATTTAGATAAGTTATTTAAAAAATTTGTTTACCAGTGGTTAAGGCAAGTAGAGGTCTTGACCAGGGTATAAATTGAGATAAGTTAACGGGCCTTAGTCTAAAAATATTTCACAGGTACCTACTAAAGAATTTACATGAAAAAAGAGTCATATATGACATATACATCCCTTCGAAAAACACGTTAAATGTATTAGAGATTTACGAAAAACTATTTTAAATTAAAATAGTTACCAGATTCTGTGTCAGTTTTCCTACTAAAACCCATCAGATTCTAAAATGACTATCTTAAATAAAAATTTTATGATAAATATTTATAAATTACATGAATAAATTTTCAGATTTATTGATTTAGATAATGGAAAAATAACGTATTTTTTACCAATTGTTGCTATATTTCCTATTGAAAAAAATCGTCATTTTGAAGAGGAAAATCGTCAAATCGTTATTTGGTTATTTTCGATGGTAAAAATCGTCAAAACTGGTAACATTGATCACAAACAAGTAAGGTAAACAAATTACAGAAACAAAAAACACCGCAAAGAAAAGCACGCGAATTACGTCAAATCATGGCTACTCTAAACAGTATTGCCTTCTCGTCAGATATAGCGATTTTATTTCACCCCTAGCGGGAAAAATTGTCCTGTAGCTATTAGCCAAACATTTAGCGATTTTTTTATCAGCCGCAATATAATTCTTAAAAATCGGTTTTATGTTGAAAAATATTATAAAATTCGTATATTGATATCCTTTTATTATAAAAAAACAACTTCTTAACCGATTTTACTGAAAAAACTTTCTAAAAATACATATTTCGATAAAATATGGGTATGTAGTTTTTCACTGTACAGCGCCCTCTATTGAGTATTTTCAATACTAATATTAATTGAATGAAAATCGAGACTCATTATTTGAAATTTAGTCGTAAAATTTTTCATTATTTTGGAGTTTATATCACTTCTTATCAACATATTAAAGAAATTTTTGAGTAAAAAACTCCTTTAAGTACCATTTTTCAACAATCTAGCGATTAAATCGCTAAATTTTACACTGCTTATAAATCTAGTGATTTTCTAACGATTTTTGGGTCTTATCTAGCCATTTATTTTGAGAATCTGTTGGCAACACTGACTCTAAATAATAAAAAAGAAAGATGCCAAACAAATTGAGAGAGAGAGAGAGAGCCGTAATGTTTTCACTAAAAGGAGGATTATGGGACCATAAATGTAAATGTGATGTAACTGTAACATGCCGTAGGTAAAAATTAAGGCTGAGTTACCCAACCGTAAACGTATCTGTAACGAATCAGCTGTTTCGAAACCACAAGAAGAAATGTATACGAATGGTTACTAACAAGTAAATGTAAACGTACTCGCCGGATCATTCTGTTGAAATCAGAATTTTCTATCCGGCATCGAAACAGCTGAATGATTTTAGTCGGAAAAAATATGAAATGAATAAAGAAAATTGATTCAAACAACAAATAAGGAATAAGACAAATCAAAACGTAAGCGAGCTTAAGCATTAAACATGGCAACGAAAAAAACAATAAGTGATTGTAGTGACACACGATTGTTCGCTACCATAACATAGCAATTAGTACTTTGAACTAGTGTTTAAGTATCGCAATGAATGCTATGGATGCGATGGTGTGTTGTGTTATAATATGTAGGTTTTATAAAACGAAAAAGTATAAATGTACACTCAGATAAAAAAGTTAGCAGTTAGTTAGTTGTTCTTTATTTTCAATTCAATGTTTGTTTTACAATTTTTATATTATTATATAAAAAAGTTAGTAAAAAAAAATTAATAATGTTTTTAATGCATAATAAATTATAAAAACAAAAAAAATAATTTATATTAATTCTTATTAATATAAATATATATAGCTTTTTGGCGATTTTTTAATGTCGATGATTTTTTAATTTTGATGATTTTTTTCTAATTTTCGACGATTTCTTTAATTTTGCCGATTTTTCTAAATTTTGCTATTTTCAAAATTTTGGCGGTTTTTTATGATTTTTTCAAATTTTGACAATTTTTAAATTTAAACAATTTTTTTAATTTTGGCAATTTTTAAAATTTTTAACTTGGTTGGGAAACACCAACCGTAAAATACCGTTAACGATTCGAAACCCTTTCAACGAACTATTTTTAACCCTAAAATACCACTAACGAAGTAACTTAAACTACCGTTAACCTTAAAATAACCTAACGAAATAAATTAAAATACCGTTAACCCTAAAATAACTTAACGATATAACTTAAAATACCGATACCCTTAAAATAATTAAAAAATACCGATACCCTTAAAATTCTATAAAATAAAATTTACCAAATTTATTCCAAAAAAAAACATTTAAAAAGAATCGGTGGTATAATTAAACAATATTGAAAAATAAAATTAAAAATAAATAATATAATAAAACCAATACGTAGTAGAGTTTGCTAAAAACCCTACTCAATGTTCCTTAATGTATTCGTCGCTTTAGAGCTTTTTTTTGGTATCATTAGAGTATTTGACATATTAAATAGTTGAAATATTCATTACGATCAACTAAAGAATTTTTTGGGGGTAGACATTTGTCTATTTTAATTTTTTCATTAGTGTTGCCATTTCAGTGCTTTTCGGGTATTTTTTGGTGCTTTTTCCCTTCCCGTACCCGGTGATTTTTTACAAATACCCGTTTATAAAAAGCGGGTATTTGTAGTGCTTTTTCAGATATCTGACAGTGCTTTTAGTGCTTTTTGTACAGTTTATATTTTTGGTATTTGTGCTCCTTTTTTAAATTTTTATTGAATTTTCTGTCAAAGTTGAAAAAATAATACGAAATATACAAAAAATACATTTTTTCACAATGTTTGTAGTACAATTTTAAATAACAACTTCGTTATATTTAAACTTCAAAATTTTGAAATATTAGTTTGGTGCTTTTTTACCCCTTTTTTGTAATTTTTTGAACCTTTTTTACACGATTTTACAAAGCTAAAATGTGTTTTTAAAATCTTGACTTAAATTTTTCAAAAAATTATTATCGTGTTTTTTCACCCCATTTTTGGTAAATTTTTACCCTTTTTACCCGTTTTCAAAATGCTCACGGTGCTTCCCTGCCTTCAAGAGTTGGCAACACTGTTTTTCATTATACCATTGGCCGATCATAATCGGCTTTTCATACCTACACAACACGAATGAAAACAAAACTCTCAACTAAAATCATAACAAAAAAAAATACTCCATTCATTAGCATGATAGCTTTCAACAGAGTAGGTACGTATTTCGGTTACATACATCAGTGTTGCCAGTCTTTTCATACCTTATCCCCAATTTTTAATTTGCCATCCCAAAAAATTTCCAACTTTTATTTTATATAAAAATTTGTTTTCGTTAATTTTTTCGAAAAATTAGTGGAAAAATACCATATTCGTTTATTTTTTGCGGTAAGTTGTACACTCAGACTCAATAAATTTGTGCTTACAACAAATTATAAAAAAGAACAAATAAATTTAAATAACAGCAAAGAAAATTTGAACCAAAATTTTTCATTTTAAATATTTAATAATAAACAGACATTTAATAAATAACAGACATTTTGTTGTGTATGGTACTGCATTAAAAAGTTTTAGCATTTCAGCAGATGGATTAACTTTTGACAATTGAGTAACTTGTAAAGTATACATTTAATTTAAGAAGAACTTCTTATAACTCTTATTAAATAACTTTAAAAATTTTAGAACCAAAACGAATTTGAATTTTCACCAAGAGGAATTATAGTTTCTAGGACTTTGCCAGACTCAAATTTTTGTAGCTAAAAATCATTCACTATTATCATCATTCTTAGAAAAAAATATAAATATTTAGAATTATCAGGATTAAATTCATAAAAATATGAAAAAGCAATAATATATTTTATCCCCAAATGATCCCCTAAAATTTCTTATCATTCCCAATAAATCCCCAGTTCTACAAACGGAAGTTTTTATCCCCATTGATGATACAATTCCCAATTTTGGGATAAATTCCCCAAACTGGCAACACTGTTATACATAAGTTTTCAGTAACACTAAAACGATGGTGTTGATATTGTGTTGGTTACTTAAGTTCGCAATAATATGATGTGGTAATGTACTGTTGTCATCCGTGATAAACGATTCATGATGGGATTCGTCTCACTATCCATATGCTTTTTTGCCATCGTGTTTTTTTTTGTTGTTTGTACTGATTCAATCGTTATAAAAAGTAAAACCACACAACTTGTTATGGCTTGTAGGCTATCATGTGTCTTGAAATCTCATTTAAGATGAATCGTTCAGCCCTTTAATTTATACACAATAGTAAATCAAAGCGTACATAAATAAAATTTTATACGAAACAAAACAAATTAAGCCATTCATTATGCTTTAAAGTATTTATTATGAATTTTTGAGTAGGAATTCAGAATATATTTTATTTCATTTTTTCATGCAACCAAGAAAACTAGATTTAAAATTGCAAGCATTTACTTTAATAATAGTATGAATATTAAATAATAAAAACATATTTTACTTACAACTCGTTTAACAATGCCACATATTCTTTTTTTATTTCTGATATTGTTTCCAACTTTCTTTATTAGTTTCCCGTTCGTTTCCGTTTTCAGGCCATTTGTAAAATTAAAAAACTCTTCAAAAAACCCATCTTTTTTATTAAAAATAGCAAACAAATTATCCGTGTCTGATAGATTATATTTTTTATGCAAAAAAAAATATTTTTACTAAAAATATGAATAGTTCTTTTGCCATTGTTATTTTTCTGTAAATTCGTAAATTTATTTAATTTAACTGCACTTTAACTGATATTCTACTTAACACAATGAAAGGCTCTTCGATAATGAAATATGATCGCACTTCTGTAACACAATAAAAAAATTCCATTGCATATTTTTTTAGCTTCCATACGTGTGATTGTATTAGTGAAAAAGTGGGAGTTAATTGAGTTTTTCGAACTTGTACTTGTATGTGGCAAATGCAAGTGCAACTTCGAAAAACTCAATTCACTACCACTTTTTCACTAATACAATCTCACTTATGCGACTTGCGGCTGAACTTGAAACCATATTTTGAAGGCAGTGCGTTTTTCTGAAACTTGCAACAAGTGAAATGCCAAAATAAAGAAAACAGTGTTGCCTCTTATTTTTTTCTATTAATTTACTAGTATTTGGTAAAATAAGAGTTATAATTACAACCGATTTTGAGTATATTTGTAAAAAAATAAGAAAGAACACGACGACATATCTTAAGCTGCCTACACACTAGGGAACATACTTAAAAAAAGAGAGCATTTTTTGTGAATGTGTGAGTGCTTTTGTGTGTGTGTGCGTGTTGAGAGCGTGCGTTTCGTGTTTACAAAATTTTTTGATATTTTTTGTTCCCTCAACCATGTTCCCTAGTGTGTAGGCAGCTTTAATGGTAATTTGAATAATCAATTTTATGTTTTTTGAAAAAAAAAAAAAAATTGCTAAGAACAAATTTTTTTCCTAGCTTTGTTAGAATCTTGAATACTTGGGAATACTGGAGACTAACTTTTGCCTTCGACGACATTATAAAAATTAACTTGCAGCAAGTTAAGCCATCATATAGAAAAAAATCAGTAAAAAATTTAGTTAAAGCTACTAGTTAAAAATGATGCTGCAGAAAAAAAGCAATTACTCCACAATTCTAGTCTGCTAAAACTTTATTTTTTTTATTTTCGTTTATACTTTATGCTAATCTACAAGTATGTTGATAAATTTGATATTAAAAGTTATTCCTAAGCCTAAAGTAATTACTTTGAAGTAATTGCTGAGTTTTATTCATGTGACCCAATAACTTATTGATGGCATTCATAGTTCGAACTATTTTAAGTTATTAACAATTTGCATAATATTAGAAATTTCAGCTTTCTGTGTAAGTTTAGGAATTGTTTATTTAAACTAAAGAATTATGTACATTATGGCCGGGTCTAGGGTTGCCAGATATGAAATCGACGAAAAAAGTACATTGAGGAAAAAAGGCAGTACAATTAGTGAAAAAGAACTACACTTTTTTCTTTAAAAATATCATAAAATTCAGTACATAAAAGTAACAATTTATGTATTTAGAATTCATAACAAAATATGTCAATCACGTTTTATTATAGATGTATTTCTATTTTATTAATATTTATTTAATATTTCGTTTAAACTAAAGTAAGTAGATTTCGTTGTTCTAGAATAATACGTAAACTAGAAATATTCGTGATCAATATTTTGTATCATAGTTGCAAATTCTTTGTATATGTCAAAAAATATTTCAAAAACAGTTCGGAATTTCAACCAAAATTAAAATTTTTTATATCAATAAATGGAGTTTATGCAAATGTTTGTCAGTTAATTTTTTAACAATTAAAAAAAAAAACAAAGATTTTATATAAGATTTTTATAAAGTTGATATTTTGGTTTGCTTTTAAAATATTTTAGGATATATATAATATTTTTGCAACTTTGATACAAAATAAACATAGTACATTAAAGTGTGTAGCTTTATAATATAAAGTTTATATTAATACAAAACAACGAAATCAATTAACTGTTGTAGTATAAAGCGGAGTATACACGAAGGAACATTGAGTTTGGAAACACAAAATAATCAAAAAATTTTGATAACACGAATTGCACGAATGTCAACACGACACCCTAACATACACAAATGAACATTCGTAAAAAAATGGGAATTTTTCACGAATGAATCATCGTAATAATTTGACTGAATCATCGTAATAATTTGACTGTGAATTCAATATTTTTTTTTTACTACAAATTTAAAATCTTACCCTAATACAATTACATAATCTTTAATAATAGCTTGTTAACTGGAATGTCATTCCCAAGTTACTCAATGAAGACATACAAAATTAATGATCGAATGAATTTACAAACTGCCAATCGAATAATTTCGAAAATTGTCAATCGCATGAGTAAGAAACCAAATGAATTCCTAATAATTGTATTCAATGATTGATGAAATCGAATAAGGGAAACTCATTGAATTCCTTATGAATTAATTCGATGCAATGAATTCCAAGGAACGAATTCCCTCCGATTGTTTAAATATGAATTCATTCGATTTAATGGAAATTAAATGGTATTTTTAGGAAATTCATTCCAAATTAAATTCAATCTTTAAAGCTCTACTTGCAAATTTGTAGAAAATTTGAATTTTTTTGAAAATTTATGGCTATTTTGCTGAGCAACTTTTGAATAAAGTGAGCTCAGAATTAAAATATGCTCTCTCAGCCGTGTCCATTTATATGACCAAACCCCATTCATGTCTGTTCGAAATTGGCCCTGGGCCCACCTGAACTTGACATGTTTAAAAATTTAAATTTAATATTTTTGAAAATGTATGGCTATTTTCCTGAGCAACTTTTGAATAAAGTGAGGTCAGAATTGAAATCTGCTCCCTCAGCCGTGTCCACTGATATGACCAAACCCCATTCACGTCTTTTCGAAATTGGCCCTGGGCCCACCTAAACTTGACATGTTTAAAAATTTAAATTTAACATTTTTGAAAATTTATGGCTATTTTCCTGAGCAACTTTTGAATAAAGTGAGGTCAGAATTGAAATCTGCTCCCTCAGCCGTGTCCACTGATATGACCAAACCCCATTCACGTCTTTTCGAAATTGGCCCTGGGCCCACCTGAACTTGACATGTTTAAAAATTTAAATTTAACATTTTTGAAAATTTATGGCTATTTTCCTGAGCAACTTTTGAATAAAGTAATCTCAGAATTGAAATCTGCTCCCTCAGCCGCGTCCACTGATATGACCAAACCCATTCACGTCTGTTCTAAATTGGCCCTGGGCCCACCTGCACTTGACATGTTTAAAAATTTAAATTTAACATTTTTGAAAATTTATGGCTATTTTCCTGAGCAACTTTTGAATAAAGTAATCTCAGAATTGAAATCTGCTCCCTCAGCCGCGTCCACTGATATGACCAAACCCCACTCACGTCTGTTCGAAATTGGCCCTGGGCCCACCTGAACTTGTCATGTTTAAAAATTTAAATTTAACATTTTTGAAAATTTATGGCTATTTTCCTGAGAAACTTTTGAATAAAGTAATCTCAGAATTGAAATCTGCTCCCTCAGCCGCGTCCACTGATATGACCAAACCCCATTCACGTCTGTTCTAAATTGGCCCTGGGCCAACCTGCACTTGACATGTTTAAAAATTTTAATTTAACATTTTTGAAAATTTATGGCTATTTTCCTGAGCAACTTTTGAATAAAGTAATCTCAGAATTGAAATCTGCTCCCTCAGCCGCGTCCACTGATATGACCAAACCCCATTCACGTCTGTTCGAAATTGGCCCTGGGCCCACCTGAACTTGTCATGTTTAAAAATTTTAATTAAACATTTTTGAAAATTTATGGCTATTTTCCTGAGCAACTTTTGAATAAAGTAATCTCAGAATTGAAATCTGCTCCCTCAGCCGCGTCCACTGATATGACCAAACCCCATTCACGTCTGTTCGAAATTGGCCCTGGGCCCACCTGAACTTGTCATGTTTAAAAATTTTAATTAAACATTTTTGAAAATTTATGGCTATTTTCCTGAGCAACTTTTGAATAAAGTAATCTCAGAATTGAAATCTGCTCCCTCAGCCGCGTCCACTGATATGACCAAACTCCATTCACGTCTGTTCGAAATTGGCCCTGGGCCCACCTGAACTTGTCATGTTTAAAAATTTTAATTTAACATTTTTGAAAATTTATGGCTATTTTCCTGAGCAACTTTTGAATAAAGTGAGCTCACAATTGAAATCTGCTCCCTCAGCCGTGTCCACTGATATGACCAAACCCCATTCACGTCTGTTCGAAATTGGCCCTGGGCCCACTTGAACTTGTCATGTTTAAAAATTTAAATTTAACATTTTTGAAAATTTATGGCTATTTTCCAGAGCAACTTTTGAATAAAATGAGCTCAGAATTGAAATCTGCTCCCTCAGCCGTGTCCACTGATATGACCAAACCTCATTCACGTCTGTTCGAAATTGGCCCTGGGCCCACCTGCACTTGACATGTTTAAAAATTTAAATTTAACATTTTTGAAAATTTATGGCTATTTTCCTGAGCAACTTTTGAATAAAGTAATCTCAGAATTGAAATTTGCTCCCTCAGCCGCGTCCACTGATATGACCAAACCCCATTCACGTCTGTTCGAAATTGGCCCTGGGCCCACCTGAACTTGTCATGTTTAAAAATTTAAATTTAACATTTTTGAAAATTTATGGCTATTTTCCTGAGCAACTTTTGAATAAAGTAATCTCAGAATTGAAATTTGCTCCCTCAGCCGCGTCCACTGATATGACCAAACCCCATTCACGTCTGTTCGAAATTGGCCCTGGGCCCACCTGAACTTGTCATGTTTAAAAATTTAAATTTAACATTTTTGAAAATTTATGGCTATTTTCCTGAGCAACTTTTGAACAAAGTGAGCTCAGAATTGAAATCTGCTCCCTCAGCCGCGTCCACTGATATGACCAAACCCCATTCACGTCTGTTCGAAATTGGCCCTGGGCCCACCTGAACTTGTCATGTTTAAAAATTTAAATTTAACATTTTTGAAAATTTATGGCTATTTTCCTGAGCAACTTTTGAATAAAGTAATCTCAGAATTGAAATCTGCTCCCTCAGCCGCGTCCACTGATATGACCAAACCCCATTCACGTCTGTTCGAAATTGGCCCTGGGCCCACCTGAACTTGTCATGTTTAAAAATTTTAATTTAACATTTTTGAAAATTTATGGCTATTTTCCTGAGCAACTTTTGAACAAAGTGAGCTCAGAATTGAAATCTGCTCCCTCAGCCGCGTCCACTGATATGACCAAACCCCATTCACGTCTGTTCTAAATTGGCCCTGGGCCAACCTGAACTTGTCATGTTTAAAAATTTTAATTTAGCATTTTTGAAAATTTATGGCTATTTTCCTGAGCAACTTTTGAATAAAGTAATCTCAGAATTGAAATCTGCTCCCTCAGCCGCGTCCACTGATATGACCAAACCCCATTCACGTCTGTTCGAAATTGGCCCTGGGCCCACCTGCACTTGACATGTTTAAAAATTTAAATTTAACATTTTTGAAAATTTATGGCAATTTTCCTGAGCAACTTTTGAATAAAGTAATCTCAGAATTGAAATCTGCTCCCTCAGCCGCGTCCACTGATATGACCAAACCCCATTCACGTCTGTTCGAAATTGGCCCTGGGCCCACCTGAACTTGTCATGTTTAAAAATTTAAATTTAACATTTTTGAAAATTTATGGCTATTTTCCTGAGCAACTTTTGAATAAAGTAATCTCAGAATTGAAATTTGCTCCCTCAGCCGCGTCCACTGATATGACCAAACCCCATTCACGTCTGTTCGAAATTGGCCCTGGGCCCACCTGAACTTGTCATGTTTAAAAATTTAAATTTAACATTTTTGAAAATTTATGGCTATTTTCCTGAGCAACTTTTGAATAAAGTAATCTCAGAATTGAAATCTGCTCCCTCAGCCGCGTCCACTGATATGACCAAACCCCATTCACGTCTGTTCGAAATTGGCCCTGGGCCCACCTGAACTTGTCATGTTTAAAAATTTTAATTTAACATTTTTGAAAATTTATGGCTATTTTCCTGAGCAACTTTTGAACAAAGTGAGCTCAGAATTGAAATCTGCTCCCTCAGCCGCGTCCACTGATATGACCAAACCCCATTCACGTCTGTTCTAAATTGGCCCTGGGCCAACCTGAACTTGTCATGTTTAAAAATTTTAATTTAGCATTTTTGAAAATTTATGGCTATTTTCCTGAGCAACTTTTGAATAAAGTAATCTCAGAATTGAAATCTGCTCCCTCAGCCGCGTCCACTGATATGACCAAACCCCATTCACGTCTGTTCGAAATTGGCCCTGGGCCCACCTGCACTTGACATGTTTAAAAATTTAAATTTAACATTTTTGAAAATTTATGGCAATTTTCCTGAGCAACTTTTGAATAAAGTAATCTCAGAATTGAAATCTGCTCCCTCAGCCGCGTCCACTGATATGACCAAACCCCATTCACGTCTGTTCGAAATTGGCCCTGGGCCCACCTGCACTTGACATGTTTAAAAATTTAAATTTAACATTTTTGAAAATTTATGGCTATTTTCCTGAGCAACTTTTGAATAAAGTAATCTCAGAATTGAAATCTGCTCCCTCAGCCGCGTCCACTGATATGACCAAACCCCATTCACGTCTGTTCGAAATTGGCCCTGGGCCCACCTGAACTTGTCATGTTTAAAAATTTTAATTTAACATTTTTGAAAATTTATGGCTATTTTCCTGAGCAACTTTTGAATAAAGTAATCTCAGAATTTAAATCTGCTCCCTCAGCCGCGTCCACTGATATGACCAAACCCCATTCACGTCTGTTCTAAATTGGCCCTGGGCCAACCTGAACTTGTCATGTTTAAAAATTTTAATTAAACATTTTTGAAAATTTATGGCTATTTTCCTGAGCAACTTTTGAATAAAGTAATCTCAGAATTGAAATCTGCTCCCTCAGCCGCGTCCACTGATATGACCAAACCCCATTCACGTCTGTTCGAAATTGGCCCTGGGCCCACCTGCACTTGACATGTTTAAAAATTAAAATTTAACATTTTTGAAAATTTATGGCTATTTTCCTGAGCAACTTTTGAATAAAGTAATCTCAGAATTGAAATCTGCTCCCTCAGCCGTGTCCACTGATATGACCAAACCCCATTCACGTCTGTTCGAAATTGGCCCTGGGCCCACCTGCACTTGACATGTTTAAAAATTAAAATTTAACATTTTTGAAAATTTATGGCTATTTTCCTGAGCAACTTTTGAATAAAGTAATCTCAGAATTGAAATCTGCTCCCTCAGCCGCGTCCACTGATATGACCAAACCCCATTCACGTCTGTTCTAAATTGGCCCTGGGCCAACCTGAACTTGTCATGTTTAAAAATTTTAATTAAACATTTTTGAAAATTTATGGCTATTTTCCTGAGCAACTTTTGAATAAAGTAATCTCAGAATTGAAATCTGCTCCCTCAGCCGCGTCCACTGATATGACCAAACCCCATTCACGTCTGTTCGAAATTGGCCCTGGGCCCACCTGAACTTGTCATGTTTAAAAATTTTAATTTAACATTTTTGAAAATTTATGGCTATTTTCCTGAGCAACTTTTGAATAAAGTAATCTCAGAATTGAAATCTGCTCCCTCAGCCGCGTCCACTGATATGACCAAACCCCATTCACGTCTGTTCGAAATTGGCCCTGGGCCCACCTGAACTTGTCATGTTTAAAAATTTTAATTTAACATTTTTGAAAATTTATGGCTATTTTCCTGAGCAACTTTTGAACAAAGTGAGCTCAGAATTGAAATCTGCTCCCTCAGCCGCGTCCACTGATATGACCAAACCCCATTCACGTCTGTTCGAAATTGGCCCTGGGCCCACCTGAACTTGACATGTTTAAAAATTTAAATTTAATATTTTTGAAAATGTATGGCTATTTTCCTGAGCAACTTTTGAATAAAGTGAGGTCAGAATTGAAATCTGCTCCCTCAGCCGTGTCCACTGATATGACCAAACCCCATTCACGTCTTTTCGAAATTGGCCCTGGGCCCACCTAAACTTGACATGTTTAAAAATTTAAATTTAACATTTTTGAAAATTTATGGCTATTTTCCTGAGCAACTTTTGAATAAAGTGAGGTCAGAATTGAAATCTGCTCCCTCAGCCGTGTCCACTGATATGACCAAACCCCATTCACGTCTTTTCGAAATTGGCCCTGGGCCCACCTGAACTTGACATGTTTAAAAATTTAAATTTAACATTTTTGAAAATTTATGTCTATTTTCCTGAGCAACTTTTGAATAAAGTAATCTCAGAATTGAAATCTGCTCCCTCAGCCGCGTCCACTGATATGACCAAACCCATTCACGTCTGTTCTAAATTGGCCCTGGGCCCACCTGCACTTGACATGTTTAAAAATTTAAATTTAACATTTTTGAAAATTTATGGCTATTTTCCTGAGCAACTTTTGAATAAAGTAATCTCAGAATTGAAATCTGCTCCCTCAGCCGCGTCCACTGATATGACCAAACCCCATTCACGTCTGTTCGAAATTGGCCCTGGGCCCACCTGAACTTGTCATGTTTAAAAATTTAAATTTAACATTTTTGAAAATTTATGGCTATTTTCCTGAGAAACTTTTGAATAAAGTAATCTCAGAATTGAAATCTGCTCCCTCAGCCGCGTCCACTGATATGACCAAACCCCATTCACGTCTGTTCTAAATTGGCCCTGGGCCAACCTGCACTTGACATGTTTAAAAATTTTAATTTAACATTTTTGAAAATTTATGGCTATTTTCCTGAGCAACTTTTGAATAAAGTAATCTCAGAATTGAAATCTGCTCCCTCCGCCGCGTCCACTGATATGACCAAACCCCATTCACGTCTGTTCGAAATTGGCCCTGGGCCCACCTGAACTTGTCATGTTTAAAAATTTTAATTAAACATTTTTGAAAATTTATGGCTATTTTCCTGAGCAACTTTTGAATAAAGTAATCTCAGAATTGAAATCTGCTCCCTCAGCCGCGTCCACTGATATGACCAAACCCCATTCACGTCTGTTCTAAATTGGCCCTGGGCCAACCTGAACTTGTCATGTTTAAAAATTTTAATTTAGCATTTTTGAAAATTTATGGCTATTTTCCTGAGCAACTTTTGAATAAAGTAATCTCAGAATTGAAATCTGCTCCCTCAGCCGCGTCCACTGATATGACCAAACCCCATTCACGTCTGTTCGAAATTGGCCCTGGGCCCACCTGAACTTGTCATGTTTAAAAATTTTAATTAAACATTTTTGAAAATTTATGGCTATTTTCCTGAGCAACTTTTGAATAAAGTAATCTCAGAATTGAAATCTGCTCCCTCAGCCGCGTCCACTGATATGACCAAACTCCATTCACGTCTGTTCGAAATTGGCCCTGGGCCCACCTGAACTTGTCATGTTTAAAAATTTTAATTTAACATTTTTGAAAATTTATGGCTATTTTCCTGAGCAACTTTTGAATAAAGTGAGCTCACAATTGAAATCTGCTCCCTCAGCCGTGTCCACTGATATGACCAAACCCCATTCACGTCTGTTCGAAATTGGCCCTGGGCCCACTTGAACTTGTCATGTTTAAAAATTTAAATTTAACATTTTTGAAAATTTATGGCTATTTTCCAGAGCAACTTTTGAATAAAATGAGCTCAGAATTGAAATCTGCTCCCTCAGCCGTGTCCACTGATATGACCAAACCTCATTCACGTCTGTTCGAAATTGGCCCTGGGCCCACCTGCACTTGACATGTTTAAAAATTTAAATTTAACATTTTTGAAAATTTATGGCTATTTTCCTGAGCAACTTTTGAATAAAGTAATCTCAGAATTGAAATTTGCTCCCTCAGCCGCGTCCACTGATATGACCAAACCCCATTCACGTCTGTTCGAAATTGGCCCTGGGCCCACCTGAACTTGTCATGTTTAAAAATTTAAATTTAACATTTTTGAAAATTTATGGCTATTTTCCTGAGCAACTTTTGAATAAAGTAATCTCAGAATTGAAATTTGCTCCCTCAGCCGCGTCCACTGATATGACCAAACCCCATTCACGTCTGTTCGAAATTGGCCCTGGGCCCACCTGAAATTGTCATGTTTAAAAATTTAAATTTAACATTTTTGAAAATTTATGGCTATTTTCCTGAGCAACTTTTGAACAAAGTGAGCTCAGAATTGAAATCTGCTCCCTCAGCCGCGTCCACTGATATGACCAAACCCCATTCACGTCTGTTCGAAATTGGCCCTGGGCCCACCTGAACTTGTCATGTTTAAAAATTTAAATTTAACATTTTTGAAAATTTATGGCTATTTTCCTGAGCAACTTTTGAATAAAGTAATCTCAGAATTGAAATCTGCTCCCTCAGCCGCGTCCACTGATATGACCAAACCCCATTCACGTCTGCTCGAAATTGGCCCTGGGCCCACCTGAACTTGTCATGTTTAAAAATTTAAATTTAACATTTTTGAAAATTTATGGCTATTTTCCTGAGCAACTTTTGAATAAAGTAATCTCAGAATTGAAATTTGCTCCCTCAGCCGCGTCCACTGATATGACCAAACCCCATTCACGTCTGTTCGAAATTGGCCCTGGGCCCACCTGAACTTGTCATGTTTAAAAATTTAAATTTAACATTTTTGAAAATTTATGGCTATTTTCCTGAGCAACTTTTGAATAAAGTAATCTCAGAATTGAAATCTGCTCCCTCAGCCGCGTCCACTGATATGACCAAACCCCATTCACGTCTGTTCGAAATTGGCCCTGGGCCCACCTGAACTTGTCATGTTTAAAAATTTTAATTTAACATTTTTGAAAATTTATGGCTATTTTCCTGAGCAACTTTTGAACAAAGTGAGCTCAGAATTGAAATCTGCTCCCTCAGCCGCGTCCACTGATATGACCAAACCCCATTCACGTCTGTTCGAAATTGGCCCTGGGCCCACCTGAACTTGTCATGTTTAAAAATTTTAATTAAACATTTTTGAAAATTTATGGCTATTTTCCTGAGCAACTTTTGAATAAAGTAATCTCAGAATTGAAATCTGCTCCCTCAGCCGCGTCCACTGATATGACCAAACCCCATTCACGTCTGTTCGAAATTGGCCCTGGGCCCACCTGCACTTGACATGTTTAAAAATTTTAATTTAACATTTTTGAAAATTTATGGCTATTTTCCTGAGCAACTTTTGAATAAAGTAATCTCAGAATTGAAATCTGCTCCCTCAGCCGCGTCCACTGATATGACCAAACCCCATTCACGTCTGTTCGAAATTGGCCCTGGGCCCACCTGAACTTGTCATGTTTAAAAATTTTAATTTAACATTTTTGAAAATTTATGGCTATTTTCCTGAGCAACTTTTGAATAAAGTAATCTCAGAATTGAAATCTGCTCCCTCAGCCGCGTCCACTGATATGACCAAACCCCATTCACGTCTGTTCGAAATTGGCCCTGGGCCCACCTGAACTTGTCATGTTTAAAAATTTTAATTTAACATTTTTGAAAATTTATGGCTATTTTCCTGAGCAACTTTTGAATAAAGTGAGCTCACAATTGAAATCTGCTCCCTCAGCCGTGTCCACTGATATGACCAAACCCCATTCACGTCTGTTCGAAATTGGCCCTGGGCCCACCTGAACTTGTCATGTTTAAAAATTTTAATTTAACATTTTTGAAAATTTATGGCTATTTTCCTGAGCAACTGTTGAATAAAATGAGCTCAGAATTGAAATCTGCTCCCTCAGCCGTGTCCACTGATATGACCAAACCCCATTCACGTCTGTTCGAAATTGGCCCTGGGCCCACCTGCACTTGACATGTTTAAAAATTTAAATTTAACATTTTTGAAAATTTATGGCTATTTTCCTGAGCAACTTTTGAATAAAGTAATCTCAGAATTGAAATCTGCTCCATCAGCCGCGTCCACTGATATGACCAAACCCCATTCACGTCTGTTCGAAATTGGCCCTGGGCCCACCTGAACTTGTCATGTTTAAAAATTTTAATTTAACATTTTTGAAAATTTATGGCTATTTTCCTGAGAAACTTTTGAATAAAGTAATCTCAGAATTGAAATCTGCTCCCTCAGCCGCGTCCACTGATATGACCAAACCCCATTCACGTCTGTTCTAAATTGGCCCTGGGCCAACCTGAACTTGTCATGTTTAAAAATTTTAATTAAACATTTTTGAAAATTTATGGCTATTTTCCTGAGCAACTTTTGAATAAAGTGAGCTCAGAATTGAAATCTGCTCCCTCAGCCGTGTCCACTGATATGACCAAACCCCATTCACGTCTGTTCGAAATTGGCCCTGGGCCCACCTGCACTTGAAATGTTTAAAAATTTAAATTTAACATTTTTGAAAATTTATGGCTATTTTCCTGAGCAACTTTTGAATAAAGTAATCTCAGAATTGAAATCTGCTCCCTCAGCCGCGTCCACTGATATGACCAAACCCCATTCACGTCTGTTCGAAATTGGCCCTGGGCCCACCTGCACTTGACATGTTTAAAAATTTAAATTTAACATTTTTGAAAATTTATGGCTATTTTCCTGAGCAACTTTTGAATAAAGTAATCTCAGAATTGAAATCTGCTCCCTCAGCCGCGTCCACTGATATGACCAAACCCCATTCACGTCTGTTCGAAATTGGCCCTGGGCCCACCTGCACTTGACATGTTTAAAAATTTTAATTTAACATTTTTGAAAATTTATGGCTATTTTCCTGAGCAACTTTTGAATAAAGTAATCTCAGAATTGAAATCTGCTCCCTCAGCCGCGTCCACTGATATGACCAAACCCCATTCACGTCTGTTCGAAATTGGCCCTGGGCCCACCTGAACTTGTCATGTTTAAAAATTTAAATTTAACATTTTTGAAAATTTATGGCTATTTTCCTGAGCAACTTTTGAATAAAGTAATCTCAGAATTGAAATCTGCTCCCTCAGCCGCGTCCACTGATATAACCAAACCCCATTCACGTCTGTTCGAAATTGGCCCTGGGCCCACCTGCACTTGACATGTTTAAAAATTTTAATTTACCATTTTTGAAAATTTATGGCTATTTTCCTGAGCAACTTTTGAATAAAGTAATCTCAGAATTGAAATCTGCTCCCTCAGCCGCGTCCACTGATATGACCAAACCCCATTCACGTCTGTTCGAAATTGGCCCTGGGCCCACCTGCACTTGACATGTTTAAAAATTTAAATTTAACATTTTTGAAAATTTATGGCAATTTTCCTGAGCAACTTTTGAATAAAGTAATCTCAGAATTGAAATCTGCTCCCTCAGCCGCGTCCACTGATATGACCAAACCCCATTCACGTCTGTTCGAAATTGGCCCTGGGCCCACCTGCACTTGACATGTTTAAAAATTTAAATTTAACATTTTTGAAAATTTATGGCTATTTTCCTGAGCAACTTTTGAATAAAGTAATCTCAGAATTGAAATCTGCTCCCTCAGCCGCGTCCACTGATATGACCAAACCCCATTCACGTCTGTTCGAAATTGGCCCTGGGCCCACCTGAACTTGTCATGTTTAAAAATTTTAATTTAACATTTTTGAAAATTTATGGCTATTTTCCTGAGCAACTTTTGAATAAAGTAATCTCAGAATTTAAATCTGCTCCCTCAGCCGCGTCCACTGATATGACCAAACCCCATTCACGTCTGTTCTAAATTGGCCCTGGGCCAACCTGAACTTGTCATGTTTAAAAATTTTAATTAAACATTTTTGAAAATTTATGGCTATTTTCCTGAGCAACTTTTGAATAAAGTAATCTCAGAATTGAAATCTGCTCCCTCAGCCGCGTCCACTGATATGACCAAACCCCATTCACGTCTGTTCGAAATTGGCCCTGGGCCCACCTGCACTTGACATGTTTAAAAATTAAAATTTAACATTTTTGAAAATTTATGGCTATTTTCCTGAGCAACTTTTGAATAAAGTAATCTCAGAATTGAAATCTGCTCCCTCAGCCGTGTCCACTGATATGACCAAACCCCATTCACGTCTGTTCGAAATTGGCCCTGGGCCCACCTGCACTTGACATGTTTAAAAATTAAAATTTAACATTTTTGAAAATTTATGGCTATTTTCCTGAGCAACTTTTGAATAAAGTAATCTCAGAATTGAAATCTGCTCCCTCAGCCGCGTCCACTGATATGACCAAACCCCATTCACGTCTGTTCTAAATTGGCCCTGGGCCAACCTGAACTTGTCATGTTTAAAAATTTTAATTTAACATTTTTGAAAATTTATGGCTATTTTCCTGAGCAACTTTTGAATAAAGTAATCTCAGAATTGAAATCTGCTCCCTCAGCCGCGTCCACTGATATGACCAAACCCCATTCACGTCTGTTCGAAATTGGCCCTGGGCCCACCTGAACTTGTCATGTTTAAAAATTTTAATTTAACATTTTTGAAAATTTATGGCTATTTTCCTGAGCAACTTTTGAATAAAGTGAGCTCACAATTGAAATCTGCTCCCTCAGCCGTGTCCACTGATATGACCAAACCCCATTCACGTCTGTTCGAAATTGGCCCTGGGCCCACCTGAACTTGTCATGTTTAAAAATTTTAATTTAACATTTTTGAAAATTTATGGCTATTTTCCTGAGCAACTGTTGAATAAAATGAGCTCAGAATTGAAATCTGCTCCCTCAGCCGTGTCCACTGATATGACCAAACCCCATTCACGTCTGTTCGAAATTGGCCCTGGGCCCACCTGCACTTGACATGTTTAAAAATTTAAATTTAACATTTTTGAAAATTTATGGCTATTTTCCTGAGCAACTTTTGAATAAAGTAATCTCAGAATTGAAATCTGCTCCATCAGCCGCGTCCACTGATATGACCAAACCCCATTCACGTCTGTTCGAAATTGGCCCTGGGCCCACCTGAACTTGTCATGTTTAAAAATTTTAATTTAACATTTTTGAAAATTTATGGCTATTTTCCTGAGAAACTTTTGAATAAAGTAATCTCAGAATTGAAATCTGCTCCCTCAGCCGCGTCCACTGATATGACCAAACCCCATTCACGTCTGTTCTAAATTGGCCCTGGGCCAACCTGAACTTGTCATGTTTAAAAATTTTAATTTAACATTTTTGAAAATTTATGGCTATTTTCCTGAGCAACTGTTGAATAAAATGAGCTCAGAATTGAAATCTGCTCCCTCAGCCGTGTCCACTGATATGACCAAACCCCATTCACGTCTGTTCGAAATTGGCCCTGGGCCCACCTGCACTTGAAATGTTTAAAAATTTAAATTTAACATTTTTGAAAATTTATGGCTATTTTCCTGAGCAACTTTTGAATAAAGTAATCTCAGAATTGAAATCTGCTCCCTCAGCCGCGTCCACTGATATGACCAAACCCCATTCACGTCTGTTCAAAATTGACATTTTTAAAAAAATATTGAATTTATTTATTTAATTTATTTTTGAATTTATATTTTGAATTTATTTTTTGAATTTATTTTTTAATTTATTCTTGGATTTATTTTTTGAATTTATTTCTTGAGTTTATTTTTAAATTTATTTCTAGAATTTATTTCGTGAATTTATTTTTTGAATTTAACTTCACAATGTGTGAAGTTAAATTCAAAGACTATTATTTTTTGAATTTAACTTCACACTTTGTGAAGTTAAATTTAAAGAATATTATGTTTTGAATTTAACTTCACACTTTGTGAAGTTAAATTCAAAAATATTAACCCATTAAAGGCAATTTGAAAATGTGAGTTTTAAATTTATTTTTTAAATTTAACTTCACACGCTTAAAGATATGTATATATACACATATATGTATAAGAGGGTTTCCATGCCAACTAAACAGTTTAAAAAAACCAAAAGTTTAACGTATCTTAACAATATCTAACTAACGAGGAAGGCCTACGTTTGTGATTCTCTCAGATTTGAATGAAAAAGGGGCAAAAAAGACCCGTAAGTTGAAGAGTTAGAGGGTTAAAATGTTCCACAAAAGTGTTTCTCGTAGTGTTTTAAATAAGTTCACTGAACATATCCTATACTTAAAATGGAAGATTCACACGGTTTCCTCCAAAAATCCAGGTTTGTGTGACATTTGAACGCCAAATAAATTTTGACTTTTTTCAGGCATTGAACTTAAATTTGCAACTTTGATGACTTCAGAGACTTATAGTAGAATTTTATGGCAAATATTTTTGTGGAATATTTTAACTCTCTACATTTCTAACTCTTCAACAACATCAACTACATCTCTATTTCTTCAACTGACGGGGATATTTTGTCCCTTTCCAAAAAGGGGTCAAAAAAGTCCATTTAATTGCAGAATAAGAGGGTTAAAATGTTTCGCAAAAATATTTGCCATGAAATTCTACTATTAGTCTCTGAAGACATCAAAGTTAAACATTTGACTTCAATACCAGAAATAAGTCAAAATTTAAAATGTGTTTAAAGGTTAATCTAGTATTTATTCAGAATTGGCGCTCAAATGTCCAGCAAACCTGGATTTAAGGGAGAAACCGTGTGAATCTTCAATTTTAGGTATAGGGTATGTTCAGCAAACTTACGTAAAACACTACGAGGAAGATTTTTGTGGAACATTTTAACCCTCTAACTCCTCAATTAAAGGGACTTTTTTGGCCCCGTATTAAAAAGGGACAAAAAAAGACCCGTAAGTTGAAGAGTTAGAGGGTTAAAATGTTCCACAAAAATGTTTCTCGTAGTGTTTTACATAAGTTTATTGAACATATCCTATACCTAAAATGAAAGATTCACACGGCTTCCTCCTAAAATCCAGGTTTGTGGGATATTTGAGCGCCAATTTTGAACAAGTACGAAATTAACCCTTTAACACATTTTAAGTTTTGACTTAGTTCCGGCATTAAACTTAAATTTGCAACTTCGATGTCTACAGAGACTTATAGTAGAATTTTATGGCAAATATTTTTGTAGAATATTTTAACCCTCTAACTCTTCAATTAAAGGGACTTTTTGGCTCCTTTTCTAAAAAGGGACATAAACGACCCGTAAGTTGAAGAGTTAGAGTTGTCATGAAATTCTACTGTAAGTCTTAAAATACATTAAAGTTTAAAATTTAGTTTCAATGCCAGAAATAAGTCAAAACTTAAAATGTGTTTAAGAGTTACTTTCGTGCTTATTAAGAATTGGCGCCCAATAGAGAACACACATGTGCAAGTATTATTTTTTCACCTCCCACGCACTTTCCGGTAGATTGGGCGCAGAAAATAATATCCCTGCGAAAACTGATGCTCTCAGATTAAAACAGGCCGGCCAGTCACCCGAGGCTCTCAGCCCTAAAAATTAACTAAAATTAGTTCCAAACTTCTCTGCGCTATAACTCTTAAAGTAAAGGTTTTACAGAAAAACACTAAATGGGCATATCTACAGGCAATGCAGTGGCAAGCATTTATCTCACACGCTTTTTAGACGTATCAATGACGCAGCATGGTAATTTAAGTGGTTAAACACAAAATTTGGATTGTGTTTTATCTGGGCAGTTGTTATGGAAAGCCTTATAGTATGACACAAAAAAACAGCAAAGTTAAGTATAAATAACTTTTCGTGTTACTTTTCTTTTTTTATTTTTCTGTATTATTTTTTTAAAAATATATTCCGGCATAAGTTGCCAAAGTATGAAACAAAATGTAAGAAAAACAAACAAACCAATATAGTTAAAAAAAACTGCTAGTAATAAGCAAGTTACTATATACCATATACACACTAGGCACAATGGGTCAGTACGAAAAAATAAAAAATATGACTGGGATGAACATATTCGAGCATACATTTTGGGGCTTATAATAACGCGACAATTATTTCATTAGTAAACAGCTATGACAATCATACGCTTATCTATATTGTAATTAATATAATATTGTATGATCCATAGATTATCATATTATTATTCCAAAATGACTCGAATGCTATTATATTTTATTCACAGTTAACTATATTTATGATTCATCAATATAGTACACTCCCCACATAAAAAAATATTAGGAAAATTGCAGCAAGCAGAAAAATATTATTAAAAATACGATTTCACAGACATCCACAAACGATCATAATATTTTCCTAATGATCATAATATATTCCCAATGAATATACAATAATATAAGCAATCATATTATATGGACATGGAAAATAATTTTGTGAACACTTATGATCATGATGAATATATTATGACCACTATGAACATAATAATGATAATCCTATTATGATCATGATGATTATATTATAATCACTATGAACATATTATGATAATTTCATGCCCCTCTTTTGTTAAAAATTGAAATCTGGCACACTTCTGTATATACGCTCTCAAAAAAAAAAAAAAATAATTATTGAAATATTGTTAAGTATAGAATTTCCTAGACATCAAAAATTATCAGAATATGTTCCTTTTTAGATCGTAATATTTTCCTAATGACCACAATATTTTCCACATGATCACAATAACGTCCTAATGATCATATTATGGTTTGAGAAAAATTTTGTACTCACTAATGATCAGTAAGAAAATATTATGATTACTAAGAATATATTATGATCATTATGAATATATTATAATCATTATGAATATATTATGATAATAGTATAGTGTTGTTTTTCAAAAGCGTCATATAGACCAGCTGAAATTAATATTGTAATTCATATGAATTTTTATTAATTTTAATTTAATGGATTTGGGGTTAAGAAGAACAAACCCTTTTTCTAAAAGTTATAAACACATTAATTTGCAAATCAGTTTAGATCTAGTTTCTGGCTTTTTCTATGTACAGGCTTCATCAGCGATTTTCCATTAAATTGTATTATTGTTTATATTTTATTGTCAGATTGTATCTATATGATAATTTTTTCAACAACCTGTAGGCTGTAGGAATCGAACCCACGCACTACTACATTACAAACGTAATTATACTAAAGTTTGACAGCTTAGCCATCTAATCCACGTAAGGCCTTGAATGTAGTGTAGCTACCCTACAGGAAATTTTAACAAACTGTCACCGAACTGGCCCCTTTATATGAAATAGACTGGTCACTTTTACATGGCGTTGTCATAGGAGGGGGAAATTGACCCCTTGTGACATGTCACAAGACAAATCCCAGGACAGGTCCCTGAACTTTGTTTTTCAATAACCTGTCCTAGGATTTGTCTTGTGACATGTCACAAGGGGTCAATTTCCACCTCCTATGACAACGCCATGTAAAAGTGACCAGTCTATTTCATATAAAGGGGCCAGTTCGGTGACAGTTTGTTAAAATTTCCCGTAGGGTAGCTACACTACATTCAAGGCCTTACGTGGATTAGATGGCTAGTTTTCTTTCCTATTCTTCTTTCTGTTATTGTTTTTTTTTTTACTTTTTTTTAATTTTTTTATGTTACGAAATTAAAATCTGTCACATTCTTTAATATGGACTTTGTTCAACAATATTTTTCTATATGATTTGAAAAATTCCCTCCACAAACAATGTCACCATAAAAATAATTACCAATATTTTATTTTGTTAATAATAAGAGAAATCATTTTATGTTCATAGCATATAACAATGATTGATATGAGCGTAAAATAATTTCCATTAATAATAATATGATCTCTCTCAATTCTGATAATAATATGATTGTAATTAGAAGAGAGGCATATGAATATCCAGATAATATACGGCCACAAACGAGAGAATAATATGATAACCGAATAAAAAGAGAGATTTTAACTATAAAATGTTTAAAGCGAACATATCATTACTAAAATATGATTTATTTATACAATAATAATTTGATTGTAACAACCAACTATGGCCATAGGGAAAATAGTACTACTTAAAAGAATTTTCCTGGCAAATTTTTTTATTGTTAAAAATAATTTATTTTTACAACAAGATTTTTAAAATTTAGCTTACTCATATTTTTAATAAATTTTTTAACCCAAATTTCCTTAACCTAGTCCCATTGTTGCTTCTTACCAATTGTATAAAAATAACATAACAAAAAGAAATATGACACAAAAAACTGGTACACTTTACAAAAGTGGGTGAATAATATATGGTCTGAATTTACTATTTTTATATGTTTTAAGGTTTTTGACTTTTAAAAGTTTTGTTTTTTTATTATTTTGTTCATTTTTCTTTACATAAAGATGGCAAATGCCGAAACATAAAGAACAAGTCTGTAGAAAATAAAATAAAAGAAATTTCTTTTTGTAATATTACAAGGAAGTTGCATGAAATACTTAAGACAATAATTCATTTGTTCTGTTACAATTTTATGTATGTTTTCCACTATCTTATATTTATGTTAAAAGGAAATAAAAGTAAAAAATATATAAATATTTTACAGAACAAAAAACATAAAAGTTTGAAAAATTTATTAAAATTTTTACTAAAAAATATATATATATATATATATATTTCTATGGTGTTAAATTTTAAAATTATGAGAAACATTTTCCAAAGTATAAATACGTAGTCGACATGAATTTTATTTATTACAACTTTAATTGTTTAATTTAAAATATTAAAAAAATATCTATATAAAATACAAATAAAATATTATTTTAAAATAATAAATATTCTAAAATTCCACCAACATTCTGCATTTTGTTAACATTTATGGTGTTTTAATTGTTTTTCAATTCATTTACTTTTATTCTATCATCAATCATATGACGGGTTGAATTAATATCAATCATACGTCATGTTTTAAATTTGGTAGATAATTGTTCTAAATTAAATTGTAACTGTGTATATTGCAACAAATTTTAAAGTCATAAATTTCATTAAATTTATTATTTAGAATTAGAAACTATTTTAATAAATACCGCACTCAAATATGTTTGTCAGTAGAATCTACTGAAAATGGCAATTCAAATAATGCAGTTAAAAATGCGACAAAGGGAATTACCTTTGAAATAACTAAAAATGCAGTTATTTTCAACTGTAGTAAAATAATGAAGAAATGGATTAAAAATAACTAACAATACTGTAGAAATAACTAACGAATTTTTACTACAAAAATTTTAAAGCAACTTACAAATTTAGAAAAAACTACTGTCTTTACAGTTAATTTTCTTTGATATTATGAAAATACATTTTAATAAAGACGCTTTTTCTTTCGGTTGCAAAAACGTAACGGTAGACTCTTGAAAACGACACATAATGGTATATGCAGCTAAAAAGGCAATAACTAAAAATGCAGTTATTTTCAACTGTTGAAAAATAACTAGTAAATGCATTAAAAATAACTAACAATGTCCTAAAGTTAACTGAAAATTTGTGTTACAAAATATATAAAACAACTAACAAAATTGTTTTAAAAAAAAAAAAAAGAACTACTGTTTTCATAGTTAATTTTGATTAATATTATGAAAATAGATTTTAATAATAAAAACACTAAAAATTATAGTTAAAACAATGTTATATGCTTATATGTTATATTATTTTTAAAATAACTAATAATTAAGTTATTTTTAACTGTTGAAAAATAACAATAACAAATGCATTTAAAATAACTAACATTAAGTGTGTTTGTTTGCATACTATTTTTACTAGCTTTACCAGTTTTACTTAAAAATCTGTTCGAGTACAAAAAAATAGTAAAAACTAGTAAAAAAAAGTTAAGGGGAAATTTTACTACCTTTTACTTGAAAAATTTCTTTTAGGAAAAACTAGTAATATGTTTTTTGTTTAACAAATGATTAAATTGAAAACATTTTTTTTATGAATCGTTATAAAATTAATTAACTCGTATGATTCGCATTGAAGTTTTCACTCCGCGGACGGTTTTCTGCGACTTCTGTAAATTTTTTTTGTTTATTTATTATTTTTAAAATTTTTTTGTTCAGTACTTTTGAATATTTTGACAACGTTTGCAAAATTTTTTCTCTTTTACTATAAATGTATTCGTACAAACCTATTGTTGTAAAAATAACCGAAAAATTTTTTGTACTAAAATTTTACAGCTTTTAACAAAATTCATAAAAAAACTATTGCGTTTAATTGCAAATCTTTGATACTATGAAAATAGATTTAAATAAAAAAAATTTATAGTAGTGTTGTTTTTTCAAACGCGTCATATAGACCAAATGCAATTAATATTGTAATTAATATGCATTTTTTATTATTTTTTTTTTTTTTCTTACAAATCTTTCAGTTACAAATCGGTTACAATCGGTAGAATCTACTGAATATGGCAACTAAACAAAGGCATATGCAGTTAAAAAGGCAACCAAGTTATTTACCTTTAAAACAACTAGAAATTTAGTTATTTTTTACTGTTGAAAATGGCTAACAAATGCAGTAAAAATAACAAAACAATGCTATAAAAATAACTGAAAAATTTTTGTTAGGAAAGTTTTAAAACAACTGAAAAAATAGGTAAAAATTACTATTTTTTATAGTAAAGCTCCTTTCATATTATAAAATAAGATTTAATTTTTTTTTTTTTTCGATTTAAAAAATATGTCGATGGAATCAACTGAAAATTACGGTTAAAATAATGGTATATGCAGTTGTAAAGCCAACAATTTTATTTAGCTTTAAAATAACTAAAAATACAGTTGTTTTTAACTGTTGAAAAATAACTAAAAATGCATTAAAAAATAACTAACAATGTCGTAAATATATAACTGACAAATTTTTATAACAACATTTTCAAAAAAACTGGCACATTTACTAAAAAATACTGTTTTTTACAGTTAATTTTTAGTGATATTATGAATATAGATTTTAATAAAAACAAAACCAGTTCTTTCCGATTGCAACAAAATGTGTAATTACTACCTGAAATTTGAAGTAAAATTCAGTTATAACGTATTTATACATTGAAAAAACAATAAAATTTTCTAATTTTTCATTTGCAAACGAAGAATGTATCAATAATAAAAACAAAAATACAAACTAAACAAGAATTTTCAAAAACTCAACAAAATTAATATTTTTAAACTACTAACAAAAATAACTGTTTACTGCAAAATTACTATTTTGCTAGTTGTTTATTATACTACTCAAAACAAATGCTCTAAACAGTTATTACGAGGTACAGCGGTAGTTGTTTTTTTAAATAACTGTGACTATTATCACACATATCACATGTTTTATATTTTTCCATAGATAACAACAACAGAAATTACAGTAAAAACAACCCAATCTAGATTTCGTTCTTACCTAACCCAGGAAAATTTTTTACAATCGGTAGCCAATCACACCCATTCTACAACTGGTTCCACTACAACCGATTCCATGGAACTGGTTCCGGAACCACTTCCTGGGTTCCTATATGGAAGGTGTGGGTGACGTAGAATCAGTTCCAGAACTCATTCTAGAGCAACCGCTTTCACTTTGGAGCTATAAAAGGGGTTTCTTTTGAGACAATTTCAAACAAAAAGAATCGGTGTTAGAATCGACAGTAGAAGGGGTTGTGAATGAAAAGTAGCTATTCTACAACCGATTCTTTGGAACAGAAAATTTTCTTGGGCAATCGTTAGGCGACACCGTTTTTTAAATTTCAAGAAATATTTTTTAGGTTAAATTACAAACTCAATGAAAATTTCTTGTTCTCCTCTAGGAGTATTATTAAAAATTTTAAATATATAAAAAGAAGAACAAAACATTAACAAAAATTTACCACAATTCGCTTTGTCATCTTCCAAAATAGTAAGAAGGGAAATATGCCAACGAGGAACTGCAGATCTTAATGAGCTTCGAATATGATGTAGAGAGGAAACATTAAAAAAAACTTATTTTTTTTAGCTCCCCAATCTCATATTTAAGGATTAAAAATGGGGTTAAAAATGGCCCCAGATAGTAATCACCAAAGGCAAATTGAAATACTCATATTTTGTTGTAGCTATTATCTGCATTGTAAAACTTGTTCCTTAAACTTCTGCAGCTAAACAACAAAACTCTTTTAAAACTTTATTCTTTACACTTTTTTATTCATTAAAAAAATCCATTGAATAAGAGTTTAAAAGAAATTTAGAAAAGTTTCAACTTATACGTATATACTTAAGTCCACTTAAACTGTCATAAAAAATTGAGGTTTTCTATATTTTGTTTTGAAAAACAATTTTCTAATATTACAAAAGATAATATAAGTACCATATATTTATATATATAAAATAAAAGTGAAGCAAAACTGAAAAACTAGAATATAAATAGAGATAACATATAAATATATGAGAAATAAAAATATAAAAAATAATTATCTTTATTGAGGGATTAAATAACAATAGCAAAATGTGCTGAGTTTTAATAACTTAAAAAATTTATTAAAAACAAACACTGAAGTAATTAAAAAAAGAAGGAATTAAAATAAAGATAAAATGAGAACTTGCCAATTAAATTAATGTTTCAAATTCTTAAGAATTTTGATTTTTTATATTCAAAAATATTTTTTGAAAAATATTGAAATTTTATCAAAATATAAAATTCTTAAATGTAATGAGGTTCAAGGTTGGGCGTCAAAAAAAAAATAATTAAGTAAGCACAAATCTAAGATGTAGTTAAATAATGAGAGCCCACATTGGGTGAATTTATTTATAGTAAATAAAATAGCATTAATACGAGTAGATAAAGTTAAGTGTAATAATTTTTAACAAGAACTCAATAATCAATTATAATATTCAAATTATTACACAACATTTGTGTTTTCAACCAAAAAAAAAGAAAAAAAAATACATTATAAACAAAATTTACATTTTACAATTGTATAATTCTATATAATGAATGAATTGATAATAAATTGAATTGTATTTATTTAAAATACCAACAACACTAGTTTACCAAATAATAAACATTTTCCGTGTACTCAGTGTGCCTATTTTTTAAGTATTAAGTATTTTGAATTTTCACTTCAATGGATGTCACTACATTGCTAGATCTGACACAACAACAGAGTAGTATATTGGAAGATGACAAAGCAAATTGTGGTAAAAATTGTTTGTTGTTGTTTTTTCTCTGGTATTTTAAATGTTTAATAACGCTCCTAGACGAGAACGAAAAATTCTCCTTGTGTTTGTAATTTAACTTAACAAATATTTCTACAAATTCTAAAAATTCTACAATTCTACAAATTTCTACAAACTCTTGCTGGGATATATTGAGAAATCTGCCAAGTATAGGGGGTATACCTATAGTCAGGGATGCCATACGAGACTTTGGGGGTAGATGATATCATCGCCAAGTTAGTCATGATCTTACTAAATCATAAAATAATCAGATCTTCAAAAACCGTGACCTTAGAGGTCGTTTTATGACAAACATATTTACTTTCGTTATGCAAAATGGCTGTATACTAGTGTAATTAGCATAATTTCGCCATTATAAACTATGAGTTAAAGTATCATTAAAAAAATTTACCAATAACCATTAACATTGTTATTTAGTTGTTTAAACATCATCATGTAAATGAATCAAATATATGTGAATATTTACATTAAATAAATAAATTGTGTATATAGAACTACAAACAGTAAAACCTTTTAAAAGCGGACATTGATAGGCTCATAGTCATAAATCTATTCTAGGGAGTTGTTCACTACTGGAATTGGTGACTTTGCGACAATACGGTAATTTTGGTGCCTTGAAAATTATCTGTTATACTCTGTTTTAAGCAGGGTTCTCTATATTCGAATATAATATAACAGATAAAATTTATATTGTAAATTAATATGTTTTAATAATATTGTGTTTACAGCTAAAACTTTGAAATAGACTACAGCGGAAAATTCTGCTAAACAAATATGTGGTTACCTTATGTTGGGCACCAAAATGAAAGACTGCACACAAAAGAGGAAACAATCTGAAGTAGAGACAAATAAGATCCCATTAAAAAAAAAATCACCAAAAGAAGAGAAAAAGAAGCAGTAATTTAGATTTCAATATTGTGAATATTTAGATCCGAACCAATGAATTTTACATAGGCTTGTCATAGGGTGGAAGTTTTCTTTTATTATCATTTTGATGTTCTTTTTAATTGGTGAAAAGGAATTCGTAAAAAATTTAAGCAAATAACTTGTACGTGATAACTTGTCTTCAAATAATTAAAGTTAAGTGCTTAACCATAGTGAGAAAAGTTAAATTTATATGGGAATATCTGCAGTTAGATAGATTTGAAAAGACTAATTTCATTCAAAATCACATTCTTAAAATTTCCTCTCTTTATCAAATGTTTATTGTGAATCGGCATAGGAAACCATGTGAATCTTCTGTTCTAGGTATAGGATGTGTTCAGCGAACTTATGTAAAACACTATGAGCAACATTTTTGTTGATCATTTTAAACCTCTAACTCTTCAATTAAAGGGACTTTTTTGGCCCCCTTTTAAAAAGAGACAAAAAATATCCGTAAGTTAAAGAGTTAGAGTGTTGAAATGTTCCACAAAAATGTTCCTCGTAGTGTTTTACATAAGTTCGCTGAACACATCATATACCTAAAATGGATGATTGACATGGTTTCCCCCTAAAATTTAGGTTTATTGGACATTTGAGCACCAATTCTGAATAATACGAAATTAACCCTTAAACACATTTTAAGTTTTGACTTGTTTCTGGCAATGAAGTTAAAATTTCAACTTAGATGTCTTCAGAGACTTATAGTAGAATTTCATGATAAATATTTTTGCGGAACATTTTAACCCTCTAACACTTCAATTAAAGGTTAGATTTTCGGCCCCTTTTTAAAGAGGGACAAAAAGGACCCGTAAGTTAAAGAGTTAGAGGGTTAAAATGTTCCACAAAAATTTTCCTCGTAGTGTTTTACATAAGTTCGCTGAACACATCATATACCTAAAATGGATGATTGACATGGTTTCCCCCTAAAATTTAGGTTTATTGGACATTTGAGCACCAATTCTGAATAATACGAAATTAACCCTTAAACACATTTTAAGTTTTGACTTGTTTCTGGCAATGAAGTTAAAATTTCAACTTAGATGTCTTCAGAGACTTATAGTAGAATTTCATAATAAATATTTTTGCGGAACAATTTAACCCTCTAACTCTTCAATTAAAGGCACTTTTTTGGACTTTGTTGGCCCCTTTTTTAAAGAGGTACAAAAAGGACCCGTAAGTTGAAGAGTTAAAGGGTTAAAATTTTCCGCAAAAATGTTCCCCGTAGTCTTTTCCAAAAGTTCGCTGAACATATTGTATACCTAAAATGAAACATTCAGATGGTTTCTACCTGAAATCCAGGTTTGTTGAACATTTGAGCGCCAATTCTGAATAAGTACGAGATTAAACCTCAAACATATTTTAAGTTTTGACTTATTTCTGGCATTGAAGTTAAATTTTCAACTTTGACGTCTTCAGAGAGTTATAGTCGAATTTCATGACAAATATTTTTGCGGAACATTTTAACCCTCTAACTCTTTAATTAACGGCACTTTTTTTGTCCCTTTTTTAAGACGGAGAAAAAAGACCCGTAAGTTGAAGAGGTAGAGGGTTAAAATGTTCCACAAAAATGTTCCTCGTAGTGTATTACATAAGTTCGCTGACCATATCCTATACCTAAAATGGAAGATACACATGGTTTCCCCCTAAAATCCAGGTTTGCTGGACATTTGAGGGCCATTTCTGAAAAAGTACGAGATTAACCCTTCAACACATTTTAAGTTTTGACTTATTTCTGTCATTGAAGTTAAATTTTCAACTTTGATGTCAGAGACTTATAGTAGAATTTCATAACAAATATTTTTGCGGAACATTTTAACCCTCTAACTCTTCAATTACATGCACTTTTTTGCCCCTTTTTAAATAAAAAAACAAAAAAGATCCGTAAGTTAAAGAGCTAGAGGCTTGAAATGTTCCATAAAAATGTTCTTCGTAGTGTTTTACATACGTTCGCTGAACATATTGTAAGTGAAACATTCATATGGTTTCCTTCTAAAATCCAGATTTGTTGGACATTTGAGCGCCAAATCTGAATAAGTACGAGATTAACCCATAAAGACATTGCAATTTTTGACTTATTGAAGTTGAATTTTAAACTTTGATGTCTTTAAAGACTAATAGAAGAATTTCATGACAAATATTTTTGCGGAACATTTTAACCCTCTTACTAAAGGTACTTTTTTGACCCCTTTTTAGAAAGGGACAAAAAAGCCCCGTTATTTGAAGAGTTAGAGGGTTAAAATGTTCCGCAAAAATATTTGTCCTGAAATTAACATTTTAGATCTTCCTCTTTAATTCTTGTGGAAACTTTCTCTCGATTGGATGAGCCTACAATTATTATTATTTGTTTAAAATGGAACCACTGAAGGATGGGCGCCAAATTAGTTTTCATAAACAAAATTTTTTTAAGAATGGAACGATAACAAATATAAAGACCTTCTCCCATATTTAACAACTTAAAATGTCTTTTAAAACTGGAATATTTAATAAAAAGGAAAATTTTCAAAGAATAATTTGACCCGCGGTGGGCGCCAAAAAAATTTTATACCAAAATTTAAAATTTGTTAGCAAATATAAAACAAAGACAATCTTAACAATGAAATTTTATTTTTTAAACAAAAGTACTGAAAAACTAAAAACCCCTTAAACAATTCCCCAAATTCGGCGCCAAATTTTAATTTATTCAAAGAGCTAAAATAAGCTAAAATAAATAAGGATTAAGAAATCCCTTTAAAATTATAGATTAATACCACTTTTACCATAGTCTTGCATTTACAGCAAATGCCAGTTCACTTTAAACTTAATCTTAAGTAATATTGTTAAAATATTCTATCTTTTATTTTATCTGTTCTTTAACATTTGTAATTACAAAATACATAAATTCTTAACATAATTTCATGTCATCTTCATGCTTAAGAAATAACTACAAAAATCAGAAGAAAAAAACGTAGAAAGGGACTCATAAAAAGAGTTACAATTAAACTCTTTTAAACATAAAATAAGTTAAATACTTTAATTTATAAAACTATAGTTTCTATGTAAGAGTCACGTCCTAATAGAGACAATCATCAACATTAAACTTAACGTTCAAATGTACAGAGAAAAAAAATCATAGTTATTGTAATTCAGTTATGCCATCATATATGACTTGCCAGCTTATGAACATTTTTAAATCAAATATGAATGTTATTAAAGTAAATATGATTCTAATTAAAATAACCTTTCTTAAATTTAAATTTATATATCAGCATTTTAGATTTTGTTTTCGCAGTTTAAAATTGTATAGAAACATATCTGAACTAAATATAAATAATTAAATTTAATTAGTAGATTTGAGGTTAAGAAGAAGAAGAAACATTTTCTTCAAAAATTATAAACACATTAAATTTGCAAATCAGATCAGATCAAGTTTCTGCCTTTTTCTATGGACAGGCTTCATTAGTGATTTTCCATTAAATTTTAATTCTTTTCAAATATGTTTCTATTTAATTCAAAGTTGTTTCTGCTTGATTTTAATTTTTTTTTATGTGTGTAATATCTTAACTATTACAAAGTAAAAAAATAAGACGAAAAAAAATTTTTTTAGCTATTACTGTTAATTGCAGTAGATGTTAAGAGGAAAGAAAAAATATCTAAAGAAATAGAATAGTAAAATATGTACAAGTAAAATTCTTTACAATAAAAATGCAACAAATTGTTAAAAGAAAAAATTAAATAAGAATTAACAAAATGATGGAAAAACATACTAAATAAAAAAATATGCAAGATTTTAATGTCTTACAAAATTAGAGGATAATAAAGTGCAGAGAAATAATAAATTTTTCTTTCTCGGAACGCATTTTAACCCAAAAGTGCAAACACCAGAATGTTTTTCTTATTAATGTACAATGTATGGAATTTCTGAGAAATGTTTTGAGACAAACATCAAAATCCTTGGTAAAGCGATTTTTCAGGTAACAGAGAAACAGGGTAATAGAAGATATAGATGAGTAGAGATGGACAGCGTGTGAATTTTATGTTATACAGAGCTGCATTTTCGTAAAGTCTCGAGGGTCTTTTCTCACACATAAACGTGCCTTTACGAAATTTTTTTTATGGCAAAGAATTTTATAAAAACATGAATTTAAGTTTATATGAACGAACAACTCTCTACATATTTCTTACTGAGATTCTTTTTAAAGTCAAATTTGATTCGCAAAAAGTTAAAAGAATTATAATAGACTGTATTTCTATATAGCTAGCACACCAGCTATTTGTTGGATATATTTTTTCACTTCCTCATCATTTTGTTGTTGCTCTGTTGTTAGTCTCTTCAATGGAACACAAAGAGAAAAGAGGAAAAAAACTAAAAATATGCCTTAAGGCAAAAGTCTGCTCCAATTTTGTTGTACTGCTTATGTTGGTTGTTTAACAAATTATTTTCCTAAAGAAAAACTTTATCTTTTGTTGAAAAACAACAACACCAAACAATTATGTACAACAAAAAAAAAAATGACCAGTTGTTGTTTGTATTTTATATTGTATTGTTTAGCTAAAGTTTTTTAAGTGTTTTTGCGTTGCATTCAGCAAAAACAACAAAAAACACAAAACAAAGCAAAACACACTCAAGCTAAAACGGACCAAAAGGAAACGGAAATAGCTAAGCAGGATGTATACTTGCGTGAGAATAAACTAAATGTTGTAGTACACAGAGAGAAAAAAATCATAGTTAAAACAATTATTGTAACATATTTAAATTAATTTATAACACTGTACAAGAAAATCAAATTGTTTCCAAAACAACAAGCTTTTGACAATTGATTCTGGCAGACTTTAACTCTTTAATTAGAGGGACAATTTTAAAAAGGAACAAAAAAGACCCGTAAGTTGAAGAGCTAGAGGCTTAAAATGTTCGACAAAAACGTTCCTCATAGTGTTTAACATAAGTTCGCTGAACATATCCCATACCTAAAATGGAAGATTCACATGGTTTTCCCCTAAAATCCACGTTTGTGGCACATTTGAGCGCCCATTCTGAATTAGTACGAAATTAACCCTTAAACACATTTTAAGTTTTGACTTATTTCCAGCATTAAAGTTAAATTTTCAACTTTGATATCTTCAAAAACTTATAGTAGAATTTTATGGCAAATATTTTTGCGGAACATTTTAACCTTCTAACTCTGCAACTTACCGGTCTTATAAGTCCCTTTTTAAAAAAGGGCCAAAAAAGTTCCTTTAAGTGAAGAGTTAGATGGTTAAAATGTTCCACAAAAATGTTCCTCATAGTGTTTTATATGAGTTCACTGAATACATTCTATACCTATAATGCAAGATTCATGTGATTTTCTATGCCGATTCACAATAAACATTTGCAAAAGAGGGGAAATTTTAACCCCCAAAAACATAGGGCCAGACTTAAAATTTTAAAAAGCTGATATACGCATTTTTTTTTATCCCCTTTGCCAGAATCAATTGTCAGAACCTTGTAATTTTTTTTTGTTTGTTTTGTGTTGTACGGTGTTGTTTCGAATCTTATTAAAGTAAATATGATTCTAGTTAAAATAAACTTTTTCCTCTTTAGTTTTAAAATGTTAACAATTTAGATTTCATTTTCACAATTTAAAAATAAATGAAAACATATTAAAATTAAAAACTTAAGCAGACTTAAGGTTCAATTAGACGTGCCATAACCATAACCATATAAAACAGCTGCTCAAACCAATCTTATGGGCTTCAATGTATTCGATTATTGGTGACATGCCATAACGCCATAACCATAACCGTAGATACCAATTCAATTTTGGTTTTCTGCTATGGCGATATGGTTACGGCTATGGCGATATGGCACGTCTAATTCAACCTTTAGGTGCCTATTCCTACGAAAAGTCTGTGACTCTTTGATGTGACTGTATTCCCCATATATTTGTTGTTGCAAAGTCCTAATAAATTATATTTATTCAAATTTTTGTTTAAAAACTTCAAAAAAATTAAGACCTGGTATCGACGCAATCACAACATTGACAAATAAAATTTAAATTTTTGAATTTAATTGTTGTTTTGTATGAAAAGTTCAGACTCTCAGTCTTAAAAATAGTCTTATGACGGTCATAATGAGTCACAAATAGGAATAGGCACCTTAATTTGTTTTCAAAGTTGTGTCGATTTAATTTAATGTGGTTTCTAATTGACTTTAAACGTTGTTACTTAATTGGAATTCAAATTTGTTTCGATTTAATTTAATAATATTTCTGCTTGATTTTAAAAATATTTTTCTGTCTGTATGACTGCATGTACATATTAAGTAGTTAGTACAATAGTTAGATAAGTGTGTGTTGTTAAGTTAATAGTTTGAATTTTTCAATTGTAGTTTTTTTTTTTAGCGAGTACAAAAAATTTTTATACTAAAAATAATACACGAAAACAATAAACTTAAATTGTTGTTCTATTTTAACTGATAAAACCTGAACAATTGTTTTTTTTTAACAAAGTTTTGTTGTCTCTTTTTTATTTTGCATTAGTAGTTAAGTATAGGAAATTAAATATAAGAGGTGTCGAAAGCATAAATTAACACAAAGTATTCGATTTTTTATTTGTTTTTCTTAGCAAAAACAAAACAACTTTGTAGTTTAAGAACTTATACCAGCAAACCTTTAAATTATCACCGATGCACTCAAGCAAAAATATTTCTGTAATTTTACAAAAATATTTTTAGTTCTTAGTTCAAAATAAGTAAATGCCGAAAAAAAATTTAAACCCCAAGTTTGCAACAAATTGTATTAACATGACATTTAGTTTTAAGCTTAATTTATACCACAACTAAAAAGTAGTAGTTTTTAAATAAATTTTAGTTTTTGATACAAAATTTAAATGGTATTTGACAAGTGAAGTTGTGTAAAACACTACGAGGAACATTTTAACACTCAAACTCATGAATTAAAGGGACTTTTTTGGCCCATTTTTAAAAACGGACAAAAAAGACCCGTAAGTTGAAGAGTTACAGGGTTAAAATGTTTCACAAAAATGATATTCGTAGTATTTTGAATAAGTTCTCTGAACATATCCTATACCCAAAATGGAAGACTCACATGGTTTCCCCCTAAAATCCAGGATTGTTGGACATTTGAGCGCCAATTCCGAATAAGTACGAGATTAACCCTTAAACACATTTTAAGTTTTGATTTATTTCTGGCATTGAAGTTAAATTTTCAACTTTGATGTCTTCAGAAACTTAGAGTAGAATTTCATGATAAATATTTTTGCGGAACACTTTAACCTTTTAACTATTCAACTTACGAGGCTTCTTCGTCCCTTTCTTAAAAGGGGTCAAAAAAGTCCCTTTAATTGTAGAGTAAGAGGATTAAAATGTTCCGTGAAAATATTTGTCATAAAATTCTTCTATAAGTCTATGAAGACATCAAAGTTGAAAATTTAACTTCAATGCCAGAAATAAGTCAAATTTTAAAATGTGTTTAAGGGTTAATCTAGTACTTATTCAGAATTGGCGCTCAAAAGTCGAACAAACCTGGATTTTAGGGAAAAACCATGTGAATTTACCATTTTAGATATAGGATGTCTTCAGCGAACTTATGTAAAACACTACGAGGAATATTTTTGTGGAACATTTTAACCCTCTAACTCAACCTACGGGTCTTTTTTGACCCTTTTTAAAAAGGGGCCAAAAAATTCTCTTTAATTGAGGAGTTAGAGGGTTAAAATGTTCCACAAAAATGTTCCTCGTAGTGTTTTACATACGAACGCTGAATACATCTTACACCTAAAATGGAAGATTCACATGGTTTCCTATGCCGATTCACAATAAACATTTGAAAAAGGGGGGAAACTTTACCCACCCCCCCCCCTCTTCAAAAATAAAATTCTGATGTGATTTTTCAAAACGCCGACACATATATATTTTTTTTGTCTTCTCTAGCAAAATCCATTGTCTGAACAACGTAATTTTTTCGTGTTGTACTGTGTAACACAACGTATGATTAATATTTAATTAACAGGATATTTAATATCACTCATACGCCATGTTATTCTAATTTATGTAAATATTTTATTACATAAACAACTACATATCAAAGGTCCATATAAATTAATTTAAAATGTATATCAAGTAACTCAGTGGAGTGAGAAAATTACTGTGGTGTGTGAAAAAGTATTAAATATGAATAAGTGTGTGAGAACAACTTGAGTTAACCCATATCAAATCAACTACTTAATGACCGTTCACCAAGTGGAGTTTTTACTTAATAAATACTCTCACAAAATTTTAGATCTAAGAAACTTCTGAGACCAGTTTTATTATCAGAATTAAGAACGAATTTTGTTTTAGAGATTTTTCAAGTTAGAAATTTACTTTCAAGTAAAATTTGAGAAAATTCGTTCTTTATTCTGACTATAAACTCCTACTTTCCCAAGTATATGACCTTGAAAATTACAAATTTTCAGACAATTTTATGTTAGTATACTTACATAAATCTATTTTTTAAAATATGCATTTTTTAGAGCATGCATATTTACTGACATATAAATTTTTAATATAAATTTGTTTTATTGTATGCAATTTTTTCGATATATGCATTTCTTCCCAGTTGTAACAAATAAATTATGCATTTATATTTAATTATGCATTTTTATTAAAAAATGCATATTCTTTTTATCTTAAAGTTTTACTAAATAATGCATTTTTACTAAATTACAGTATTTATTTTTACAAAAATATGCATTTTTACTAAAGCATATATGCGTTTTTACCCAAATATGCATTTTAACTAAAAGCTAGATTTTAATTATATTATAGATTATTACTGAAATATAAGTTGCAAGAAAAATATGCACTTTTACCGAAATATTAATTCTTATAAAAATATGCATTTTTACAGAAAATTCATATGCGCAATCTAGTTTTTATAATATGCCTTTTTATTAAAATATGCATATTTACTGACATACATTTTTAATATTACATGCAATTTTTTCCAGTTATAACAAATAAATTGTGCATGTATATTAAATTATGCATTTTTATTAAAAAAATACATTTTCTTTTCATTTTAAAGTTTTACTAAATAATGCAGTTTTACCAAATTTCATAATTTATTTTTACTAAAATATGCATTCTTACTAAAGCATGTATGCATTTTTACCCGAATATGCATTTTAATTAAAAAATAAATTTTAATTATATTATAGATTATTACTAAAATATAAATTGCAAGACAAAATATGCACTTTTACTAAAATATGCATTTCTTACTAAAATATGCATTTTTACTACAATACGGATTTTTACAAAAATATGCCATTTTATTAGAATATGAATTTTTAGTGGGATTGTATGTCTATAAATAGTGTTTCTGCTATGGAAAGGCTATTCTAAATAATGCATTTTAACTAAAAGACATTATTTGTATTTCCTAAATTATGCATTCTTGCTAAAGATATGTGTATTTTTACTAGTACAAGCACTTTAATTTTAATTATATTATAGATTATTACAAAATTATAAATTATAGGGAAAATATGCTCTTTTTCTAAAATATGCAGTTTTACTAAAATATGCATTCTTACCAAAATATGCAATTTTAATCAAATATTTAGATTTTAATAAAATATTTAGATTTTAATAAAATATTAACATTTTTACTTAGCTAAATTTATTTACTAAGCAAAAATATGCATTTTAACAAAAATATGCATTTTAACTAAAATATGCATTTATACGAACACATGCATTTTTCCTAATATAAACATTTGTGACAAAAATAAAATATCAGCAAGCACAATCATAATTTTTTTGACAATTATTTTTGCATATTTTGTTAAAAATGCATATTTTAAAGCAAATTTTTCAGCATCTAACAAAAATTATAAATATTTTTTATCACAGAAAAATACAATCACAAACTTTTCGACAATAGATTTTTGCATATTTTTTTACTAATAATGCATATTTTTTTCCAATTTCAATTCAATTTATTTCAAAAAACTAACCAAAGCAAATTTTTCGATATTTCACAAAAATTATAAATATTTTTTATATTTATTTTATCACTTTCCGACAATGATAAACAGTAATTTTCAATGTTTAATACTCATTTTAAAACAAAAAAGCTGAGGCTGAATTGATAATATTGACTAGATTAGAAAGAATCAACAATAAATGCATATTTTTAAAATTTAAGGCTAATTTTTTTAATTTCAAATGCATATTTTTTCGATTTTTAATACATATTTTATGTACATGAAACGCGATTATAAATAAATTAAATTCTTAGACCTTAATTATGTGTTTCAATTCAAATATGCATGCTTACTAAAATGCATATGATTATAAGTAAAAATAAATGCATTTTTTATATAAGTATAGATTTTTACTGAAACAGAAATGTTAACAAAAATATGCGTTTTTTTTTAATATGCATTTTATTACTGAAATATGCATTTTTACTAAAATATGCATTTTTACTAAAATATGCATTTTTACTAAAATATGCATTTTTACTAAAATATGCATTTTAGTAAACAGGCATGTTAATATGCAAAAAAAAATTATACAATAACTCAGTAGTTTTATGTTTTTCGAAATGCTTTAGATCAGGATATGAATGTAAATAAATACATTTGGATTAAATTTAAAAATAAAATTATAACAAATTAATTAATTATGCATTTAAATAAAAAATATGCAGAAATATTTATAATATGTGTAGGCAAATGTATTCAACAACAATTCGATGACATTTTACCATAAATTTATGGATTTTTAAAAATATGTTATTAATTTAAAATATAATTATATTCAAATCCTACAGAAGATCACTTGGTAGAGAGTGAAATCATGATATAGAATACCACAAGGTAAACAAAAATAACAAAAAACAAAATTGTGCTTCTATAAATTTTTTATTTATAAATTTTGTTTACTTTGCGGAATTCTATATCATGATTTCATCGTCTGCCAAGTGATCTTCAGTACTATTTCAATATAATTTTATGTTAAGTAAATGACTAAACAGGAACATTTTTGTTTGTTTTTAAAATTTTTTTCTGTATGTAAGTTGGGGTTTTTCTTGGATTATCGAGATAATCTATTACAACTGACTGCCATTGTTAATAATTTCGGTGATTTTTCCACCAAAATTGATATTTTTAAACCTGCTTAGTTTATCCCTCGTATGTAATTTTGTTTTTTCATTATTTGTTTAAATATTTTTTCATTAAAAACTAGTTTTTTCTCATTTCTAATAATCGAACGTATATGTAATATTTAATTAAATAAATATTAAATATACGTCACGTAGGTAAATTGATTACAAAATAAATAAATTAAATTTATACATGATTGACAGGGAAATTAAACAAATATTAATAATTTGCATAGTGATAGTCATAGATTGCCAGCTTTTAAATGTCATTTTTACAATTTTATATAGACTCACACGCAAAGAAAAAACATGGTTGAGATGATCATATTCTAAGAGCATCATATATTTTTGGGTTTATGATTGCAACAATCATGTTATTACATAGTTGGCACAATCATACTCTTACCTCATTTTTATCATAATATGGTCAATAAATTATCACACTATGATTATAAAATTCTCCCAATATTATCATAGTATAGTCCTGCACATTATCATATTATTGTCCTATGATCCGTATAGTATTATCCCAGTATTTTGCTGAAGCTGGATAAAAATTTCACAATAAATCTAAAAATCATCATAATATTTTCCTTGTTATCATAATATTTTCTTGGTGATCATAATATTATCCCAGCGATCATATTATTTTCCTGTCAAAAATTTTGTGATCACTTAGAATCATATTATGATCACTAGGAATATATTATGATTATTTTGTGCACTCTTTACATTTTCTTAAATTTTGTACATTTCTTCAATTTGATTTCGTACACAACTAAAAGCTGTAAAACTCATTATTATGGACGCCCTTCAACAATAATTTTTCTACGTGAGTACAAAAATTAAAATCAAGCACTTTTTTTTTATCACTTTTTACTTATTTTATAACACTGAGCACTTTAAAGTAAAATCTAATTCGAAGGTTCCTGGTTAGACCGAATTCTTTCTTCTACAAGAAATGTCACTATTAAAATGAATATGAGGAAGTTGTTTTCTATTTTTTTTTTTGTTTATTATGTATTATTTTCTTTGATTGCGTCTTATAACTTCTTTTCACAAAATCTGAAACAAGAATGACGCTAACTGATCGATGACGCTCATAAAAGCATATACTGACCATTTTATAGTTTTCGAAACCATACCAGTGATTGTGAACATGATATCTCTCAGTAAAAACAATAATATGATTGTAATTTGAAGAGAGGAATATGGTTGTCCGGATAATATATGATTGTAGCCGAGAGAAAAATATGATAAGCGAAAAAAGGAAAGATTTTAACTATAACATGATTATAACTTGTAAAGTATGCTAAATGCATTAATAATATGATTGCAACAACCATGTATGGCAGTAGGGATCATACTTTTGTAGCCGTGATCATATTGTAACCATATCTTTTCTCTGCGTGCAATCAAAGGTTTCTTTGGCATATGAAAGGTATTTTCCAATGCTATAATAAATTTTAAAAAAATATACACTTAACAGCAGTCAATTTATGACCTTTGATGACTACAATTATATTGCAGTATTTTATTTTAAAATTCCAGCAATATTTGCGGTATGTAACTGAAGTAGTTACATAAAAGTGGAATCGGTAAGGAGTAATTAGATTAGACCGGCAGGAATTTGTCGCCAATAGAGTCATGTGGCTGTAGCAAATGAATTTTTCAGTTTTAGCTAAGGAATTATGACTTAGATTACCCAAATTTTGTTATCACCATTAAAATACTGTTACCTAAACTGTTTTTCTGTTGCCACAACCGAATTAGGTAACCGTAACAGAAGTATTCGATTGGGAATTATTTATGTGCATACACAGGTGAAAATTGGATCATATATGAACATATATGAATATATATGGGCATATATGGGCTTGTATATGCTGAAATATGGATATAGCTGATCATATATGTCCATATATAGTTCCATATGTGATCACATATGGTATCATATATGCACATATATTTTCGGATATGAAATTATATTAATCATATCTGCGCATATATGGATATATATGAACATATACCATCATATACCCTCAAATTTCGGATCCGAACATATATAGTCATATATGAGAGTATATATGGTCGTATATTGTACTTTATATGGAGATATATGATCAGCTATAGCCATATATGATATATACGAGCCCATATATGACCATATAATTTCATAGATGATCGCATTTCACCTCGGTAAAGAAATTTTCTAATTTGAAGAAATTTTTTATGTAAAAAAATCCTTTAGATTAACCTCTTCAGCGCCTACTTACGGTCCTCTGACTGTACTAATGCAATTTTATGAGGAATGCAAAGGTTTTGAGTCAAGTATAGATATATAATTGCTTTTTTGCTTCTTTGCTTTTTTGCCTTCTTTTACTTTAAAATAGCTTTTTCTTAGGATTTAAAATAGCTTTTTCTTAGGATTTTAAATTGCTTTTTTTAAGACTTTTTGCCCAAAAATACTTTTTTTTTTGTTCACAAAAAATATTTTTCTCTTAACTTTGAAAGTTTTTTTTAAGAAACTGTTGTTTTTCCAAGTTTTTTTGACAATATTTTTTTTTTTTTTAAACACATTAGATTTTGTTTTTTTTTTGTCTTCCCTGCTTATAATAAAGACGTCTCAGCAGCTAAAAGCAACTCAAAGACAGAGACAATCTATCGATAATACTATTGACACTGCCAGCTCATAAAAATATTATAATGCAGCTAAATATGTGGACAAGGTCATTACGAGGTTAACAGATTTTTTTTTTATTATTAAATTTTTACTACAAATATTTATATTTTTTAATATTTATTCACTTTCAGTGGTCATTATTTTTTTTTATAGTTTCCATAACAATTTTTCTAATGAAAAATCAACAATTGTGAATTGCTCTGACTTTAGTATCCTATTTGAAACAGCAGCCATATGTTAATACATCAAGTTCAATTAAGTTTTTATATGTATCATAACTAAGGGAAAATTTTAATAATGAAAAAACAACATTTAGACAGTTCTGTTTTTAACTGTTTTTTTTTTTCAAAAGTTCAACAATATGTTAGGTGGACACTTATTAATCCATCAAATAGAAATTATACACTAATAATACTATTTCTTCACTAAATTTTAATAAAAAACTACTAAGCGTATGATTAATATTAATTCAAGTATTACCTCAGCTAATTGTTTATAAGTTTTTTAGTAGTAAAGGGATTTGGAAATTTTTAAAACATGAGGAAACTTAACATTCCAGAATATTATTACTCCTTAAAATGAAAATTATACACTAAAAATAATACTGCTTTACTAATTTTTAATAGCAGTTATAATAAATGTCTTAATAAAAACATACTAGGCGTATGATTAATATTAATTCATTGATTGACTTGGAAAAGGGTTTATAACTTTTTAAGTAGTAAAGGGATTTGGAAATTTAAAAAGCAGGAAAGAATTCATTATTACAGGCTATATATTTAAAGATAATATGGAAATAAAAATACTTAGTATAATATGTTATATCACCAGCGAAACAAAAAAATCAATAGAAATTTCAGTTATTTAACATTTTAAGTAAAGTTTGATATAACAAAACTTGTCTCTAAATCTAAAATCAATTGAAATTTAATTTTTTGGACATTTTAAAAAAAGTTTTATATAACAAAACTTGTGTCTTAATATAAAACGAGTCGTTTTTATAGAAAATTATGCTCAATTTAATAAATAAATTTCACCCTTTTAAATATTATATTTTGTGTGTCTGTGTTTTATGATCATGTTTTATCATCATAATCCATAACATGACATATGACTGATGTTAACTTGTCGTAAAGTTATGGTTAATGTTTAAACATTTTGAATTTGTTTTTGGTTATTTTATCTTATTTTGTTTATGCACTACAACCAAACGACTATTTTTTTATCATACTTGGGAAAAAACAATTGAAGCATTGTTGTTTCATATAAATGCTAATGCCAAAATACCAGCATTTCTAATATGAAAGAAGTAATGCATCAATGCTTTAAGCCCAGCTATGATCTCTAAAACTAATAACTAAAAGCAGGCAATATAAACTTATCTAACACTTTGTTAGAAATGAGATCGTATATGAATATATATGATCATATATGGGCTCCTAAATGATCATAAATGGCTACAACTGATCATATATGTCCATATATAGTTCCATATACGATCATATATGGTATCATATATACCCATATATGTTCGGATCCGGGCTATGGGTTCGTACATGATCATATATGGTTACATCTGATCATATATGACCATATATAGTTCCATATACGGTCATGTATGGTATCATATATGCCCATATATGTTTGGATCCAAAATTTGAGGGTATATGGCCATATAAAATCACATATGAGCATATAATAATCAAATATGTACTATATGTATATGATCATATATGGTTATATCTGATCGCATATGTCCATATATAGTAATATATGACCATAAATAGTACAACCCATGACCATATATGGTATGATCATATATGTTCGGATCCGAAATTTGAGGATATAAGGTCGTATATGATCACATATCCACATATATGATTAATACATACTCTTGTATCATCATATACGGTCATATACCCTCAAATTTCTGATCCGAACATATATGAAACCACATATGATCATATATGGAACTATATATGGACATATACGATCAGCTATACCCATATATGATCATATACGCGCCCATATATGATCATATATGATCTCAATTTCACCTGGGAAGTAAGTTTGGTCAAAAATTTTACTTTAAGTCAAATTTTAAAAATAATTCGTTCTTAGTTCTGACCATAAAACTGGTCTTAGTCCCTATCAATTGCACTATTTTCAATTACCATCCTTTCAAGTCGTTTTATAGTAAAAAAAAAGTTCAGTTCTTTTTACTTGTTTTACTGCTTGTAAACTAAAAGGCCAGGATACGGTATATTGTATAAAAATTTACAACAATTTCAGAAGTAAGTTGCTTTCAGTACAAAAATTCTTTTAAAATCTAATTCCCTATCAGTTTTATTTTCTTCAACTAGAGTCCTTTCAAGTCGTTTTAGACTTTTATAAATATATTCCGTTCTTTGTACTTGTTTTACTGTTTGTATTTGCCAAGTGTTGAATTTTTTTTGGAAATGGCTACTCGTCATTAGATTGTTTTTGTGGTTGTTTATTTTCGGCATATGTTTGTTGTCTTTTGCTGTCAGTTTCCAAAATGAAAATGTTGCGGTTGATGCTAATAATATTTGATAAATGGTTTCGATAAGATTTGGTATGAAAAAAATATATTTATTTAAAGATTTTTAATTCTAACACTTTTTCCCTATATTTATTACAACTGTCAATTAATGACAATTGGCAATTAAGCTTACAGTTCATGCGCGGTTCCAGCAATTAATATAAGGGGAAAAAACATACGCCACCGTAGACAAATACATTGAGTTGGACACTGAGACGTATGATTTTTCCCCTTATATTAATTGCTGGAACCGCGCATGTTACAGTTAAAGGATTGTCAAATTATCTTAAATTAGTATTTAAATTAAATATGTTTATTTATATTTTTTTATTATTGACTAAATCAAAAATAAATAAATTAGTAACATTTAAAATACATTCTCACGCCAAAAAGAAGAGAGCAGGCAGGTAGTTCCGTAGTATTAAAACGCTTTAGTATTGTGAACATCATAGGTTCATGTTGTGGCAGTCATCTTAGTTTAGTGTTTAAAAACATATTCACGTCAAAAGAAGTGAGCAGGTAGTCCCATGAGAGTAAAACCTTCAGAAAATTGTAATTTTTTCTTAAAATTCCAAGAATTAAAAAAAGTTCAATTGATATCCGTTAAGATTTATCAAACAACCTACAGTATTATAATTTGTCTATTCCCTACATTATGTAGCCTAAAATCTTAGCTTTATTTAAGCTTTTAAATTTTTAAAATCGCTATACTACTATAAAAGTTGTAATACGTTTTCCATTACAACCCATGAATTAATATTAATCATACGTATAGGTGGTTTTGAAAATTAAAACTTACATTTAGTTCAGTAGTAATAAGTTTTTTAAATAATTTGTTGATAATTTCCATAAATCTTTAAAAATATCTGTTAATTACAGTATCGAAGAGGTAAGAACATTTGATTTAAGGTCAATAAATCCTTAAATGCCTTCGAAATATAAATTTGATTTTTGTTTATTTATAGCGAACTTTAATTTTTACAGCTTAAAGGGATATTTTCTTCTTAATGTTCCAAAATTTTAAATATTGTTTTTATTTAAATTAACAATTTAAACTATTTATCCTGATTTCCAATAATATGTTTCAATCTGCTTACCAAATTATAAATTTAGTTTACAAATATTTATACATATTAAATAACCTAAAACCAAATTGCAGCAACAAAATTATAATTTGCATATAAATGGTGTTTATCAAATTAAATTAAACTACAAACTACCACTTAATTATAAACATAAATATACAAATTATTATTTTTAATTAACCTCTTATCGCTGTGATATCTTAAAATTCAATTTAAACCTACATAATGTAGAAATATACTCATATACGTATTTATATGAGCAATTTGTTATCTTGTTTAATATATAAAACAAATTATGTCAAAAATTCTACAACATTAACAGTGATAAATAGTAAATAAAGTATAATTTATGGTAAAAAATTTAATATAAATTAAAGTAAATAAAATAAAGTTTGATTCACACGCTATCCAACCCTGTCCGTTCATGCTATTTCCTACTACTGGGGATAAAATATTATTTCCAAAAGAGAATATACAAAATTTTTACAATTTATAGCCCCAATACTTGATATGGAGTATGGAGAGTAAACTATTGACCTTAACTTAAACTATAGACAAAAATTTAAAAAAAATTTATTTAAAGGTATGATTTATCCTTAAATTAAATAAATGCCGCATACTTTCTGAATTAAACTCTTTTTAATTTGTCATACTTTAAATCACTTATTCTATGACACTATACAGAGAAAAGTGTTGAAAATTCAACAATTGAAAACATGAATTTTATCAATACCGTTGGTTTATTTTTGGCTTTCTGGGGCAAGATAAATATCAATGAACGCAGCTGTTGGCAATTAATCATAACATTTTAACGTAATTAATGATAAAAACATATAACACTACATATAAAACAATAATAAAAACAATAAAATAATTATAGAATTTGCTTGATGATGAAAATATTTGCATACTTTTTATATCCAAAAAAAAATACACTGTGTGACAAAATATTATAAAATAGTTTTAGATTTTATATTAAAAAAAAAATCAGCAAGACTAGCTAATGAAGCTAAGAAAATAGAACAAATCTTCCAAAGAAATTTTCTATAAAATTAAAGTATTTTTTTTTTTTTTTTTAATTTTCTTGCCTAGTGTTGCTATGTAAAAATAAAAACTTTTGCATAAAATTTAAAAATTTCCTTATTGTTTTTGCATTACACAATACTTAACTTTTTTTAAATATGGCGTTAAATACAGATACATTTTATGTTTACATTCCTTAGGAAACCACCTATTTATCGAGGATTTTTCCACATATACTCTCTTACTCTTCAATTAAAGGGACTTTTCTGACCCCTTTTTAGAGAGACAAAAAAGACCTGTAAGTTGAAGAGTGAGAGGGTTAAAATATTCCGCAAAAATATTTGCCATGGAATTCTACCATAAGTCTCTGAAGACATCAAAGTTAAACAATTAAACTTCAATTCCAAAAATAAGTCTTAAAATGTGTTTAAGGGTTAATTTCGTACTTATTCAGAATTGGCGCCCAAACGTCCAGCAAACCTGGATTTAAGGGGGAAACCATGTGAATCTTCCATTTTAGTTATTGGATGTGTTCAGCGAACTTATGTAAAACACTACGAGGGAAATTTTTGTGGAACATCTTAACCCTCTAACTCTTCAATTTAAGAGGCATTCTTGACCCCTTTTTAGAAAGGGACAAAAAAGACCCATAAGTTGAAGAGTTAGAGGGTTAAAATGTTCCGCAAAAATATTTGTCATGAAATTCTACTATAAGTCTCTGAAGACATCAAAGTTTAAAATTCAACTTCAATGCCAGAAATAGGTCCAAACTTAAAATGTGTTTAAGGGTTATTCTCGTACTTATTAGAAGTGGCGCTCAAATTTCCAATAAACCTGGATTTAAGGGGGAAACCATGTGAATCTTTCATTTTAGGTACAGTATATGTTCAGCGAACTTGTATAAAACACTATGAGGAATATTTTTGTGGAACATTTTAACCCTCTAACTCCTCAATTAAAAGGACTTTTTGGCTCCGTTTTAAAAAGAGACCAAAAAGACCCGTAAGTTGAAGAGTAAGAGGGTTAAAATGTTCTAAAAAAAATGTTCCTCGTAGCGTTTTACATAAATTCGCTGAACACATCCTATACCTAAAATAGAAGATTCACATAGTTTCCTCTTAAAATCCAGGTTTGTGGAACATTTGAGCGCCAATTCTGAATAAGTACGAAATTAACCCTTAAACACATTTTAAGTTTTGACTTATTTCTGGCATTGAATTTAAATTTCCAACTTTGATGTCTTCAGAGACTTATAGCAGAATTTCAGGACAAATATTTTTGTGAAACATTTTAACCCTCTAACTCTTCAGTTAAAGGGACTTTTTGACCCCTTTTTAAAGAGGGACATAAACGATCGTTAAGTTGAAGAGTTAGAGGGTTAAACTGTTCCGCAAAAATATTTAGCATGAAATTCTACTATAAGTCTCTAAAGACATGAAAGTTTAAAATTTGGGTTCAATGCCAGTAATAAGTCAAAACTTAAAATGTGCTTAAGAGTTAATTTCATGCTTACTCAGAACTGGCGCTCAATAGAACACCCTAGGCGTATGATTAATATTAATTAATTTAGAGCCATAGAAAATTGCACATAACTTTTTTAGTAGTGAGGGGATTTTAAATTCACAAAGCATTTAAAAATATGAGATTTTGATCTATATATGTAAGGTATTAAATAAATTAAAATACTGTTTTTTATTCGAAAAATGTCTTTCTAAACAAAAATAAAATAAAAATTGTATTAATTTTTGGAATTTAAAACAAAAATCTTAATTACATGTGGAGTTTGTATAAAAACTTTGTCCCTAAAAGGAAAAGAATCTTTCTCAAAAACAATAATTTAAAGCTTCCATTATTGTGCCAGGAAATATTGTAAAACTCAAAATATTCACCAACCAAATATTTAGATCTCCAATTTTAATGAAAAATCCTGTATTTTTTCCATAATACCAAATGAGTTTTGTTGTATTATGCAACAACTAATATATTTATTAATTCTTAACGGAAATCATCAAAAAAAAATTTTAAAACTTTAAAACTACTGAACTAAAAAGAAGTTTTAAAATCAAAATAATACTAGGCGTATGATTAATATTAATTCATAGGTTTTAGTGGAAAATTAGGCTTAAGTATTTTATTACTAAAGGGTTTTACAAATTTTAAAATTGTGAAGAAAGATGAGACTCTAGGCTCTATTATCTAAATATCACAGAAATTATAGTGCTATTTTTTTATTAGACAAAATTTCATTGAAGTAACAACACAAGTTGAAATTTTATTACTTCGTGAAATTAAAAAAAAAAAATATGAATTATACGGATAATTGTGTTAAATAAAATATATTTAAAAGGACTGTAATATGTCCCACAGATAATTATATTTTAGAAAATAATATTTTAAAAATATATAAAAATGTTGTTACCTTCTAAAAACGTTGGTTTATTTCCCTTAAATCAATCAAAATAACCATTTTACGGTTTTAGTTTTAGTTTTAAAAACGTTCATTTATCTCCTTTAGATAAACCGGATTGGTGCTCTTTGCAATTAAAATAACACACACACACTTTTATTTGATTTTGATTTTGTACACTTATTTATTAAATACTTTATTACTTAACGTAATGTAATATATTGTTACAAAGACTTCCTGAAATTCCTCAATTACACAAAAATAAAGATCCCTTAAATCTTCAATATGTCCCTCTAAAACTTAATTGTAAGTGTATAAACCTACTAGACGTATGATTAATATTAATTCATAGATGTTACAAGAAAATCTTTTATAACTTTTTCTTTCAACACAAATTTTTTCAAATTTTAAAAACCAAAAATAAAAACCTAAACTTTAAACCAACTAAACCACCCATAATCCAAGTGATAGCACAAATTTGAAGTTGAAAATTCTCCTGCTTACCCAAAATATTAATTGAATTTTCATTCATTTGATTATTCCTACTTCCTAGATCCCTTCCAAAAAAAATTCACCTTAATACTTAGCGAATATTCCATCATATTTATTCGCTTATATTCTGTGCATATGTTTAATAATTGTATATTCATTACTCTGTGCGTATCCTTTAAAATTATGTAAAGTGTCATTTTAAGTCCATGAATAAAGTCCATAAATTAAAATGTATAAGTGGGGATACATGCATATGTATTTCTGTATATAAGACTCTTAAGCATATTTTCTTTTACCACACTACATATTAACGAGTTTGTGTTTTATTTTTTTTTTTTTTTTTAATATTCATTCATCATCATCATTAACTCATCTTAATATTCATACGGTAGGTACAGCTCGTCTCATTAAAATAAATAAAAAAATATATAAATCTTTCTGTTTAAAGTTGTGCGTTCAGTATTATTAACAAAAGAAAGCAATAGTTGTTGGTTGTTTTTAATACAAAGCTATAACCGAGTCTTTAAATAAATACTATCTTTTACAAGAATCTTTTAAGGATTTTTTATTTCTTTTTTTTAATAATAAAAAAAATTAAGTAGAGCAAATTTATGAGATTTTAAAAGATTAAATAATAGATACATGGTATTAAAAATATTAATTAAAAAGTTTTTAGAGTGAATATTACCATAAATTTCTTTCAACTTAAAGCCAAAGCTATTAACTTTCTTATAAAATTTTAATTTTTAAAATCGATTACGTAGGGAAAAAGTTATAAATAATTTTCTGAAACAATCTCTGAATTAATATTAATCATACGCCCAGTAGTCTAAAGAAAATAAATATTAAATTAATACTCAATAGTTTAACTTTTTCTGTAAAATTATTGAAGAAACAGTATAAAATTTTACAAAATCTACTACAAAAATGTATAAATGTAACCGCAGTGATCAATAGAACAGACTGCGAAGGCTGTGTTATTAGAACAGACCGCGAAGACTGTGATATTATTTTCTAGTTTTGAAATTGCTGCTTGAGTGACTCCCAATGATTTTGCGGGTTCTTCTTGAGTTTGACAACAATCATCAGCAAGTAATGCCTCCAATTCATCATCTTCTGACTTTTTTGGCTGACCTGGGCGGTCTTTGTCTTTCATGTCAAATGCACCACTGAACCGTACAAACCATCTCCCGCACTTTGAAATCAATGGAACATATTCAGAATAAGCTTCGGTGAGCAATCGATGTGCTGCGGCTGCACTTTTATCTTCAAATTGAAGAAGTAAAGCAAAACTTCCCGCAAATGATGATTTGTTGGTACAAAATTCGACATTTTTGAAGCAAAAAAAAAAAAACTTTACTGTACTCAAATGCATTATGAAATGCCCTGTGGCAACCCGTCTCCAATATACGCAATGTGGCTGCTCTTGGGGCAACATTTGTGAAAAAGGAGATACGGAGGTGTTTGGAAGGTAAACAAAAATCTAAAAACAGAATGTTTGTATATGTCTGTGTTTGACACCTCTGAATAACAGAAAACTGAATAGGAAAGAAAACAATGCATAAGTAACATTGCATTCAAGGCCTTACTTAGGAAAGATGGCTAAGCTGTCATCGCACTTCACTATAGTTACGTTTGCAATGTGAGGACATGTAATCGAATCCCACAGCCGACAGGTTATTGAAAAAATTTTCATATAGAGACAATCCGACAATAAACATATAAACAATTAACAATTTAATCGAAATTCACTGATGGAGCCTCCATACAAAAAGGCAGAAACTGGCTCTAGTCTGATTTAAAAATTAATGTTTATGATTTTTAGAGAAAAAATGTTTATTCTTCTTCTTAACCTCAAACCTAATAAAATATAAAAAAAAAACTTTGATGTTTACACTATTTCGTCCAATTACTAAGTGAGAATAAATGACAGATGTTTACACTCCAAAATGCCATATAAGTCATTAAAGACACAAACCATTTGTAAAAGATACGCCATCTGTTGTGAATCCCGCATTTTTAAGTTATACACTCAATATAAAAATATCAGAATATAAAAATATTAAAATATCAAAATATAAAAATATCAAAATATAAAAATATAAAAATATCAAAATATTAAAATATAAAAATATTAAAATATAAAAATATAAAAATATCAAAATATTAAAATATCAAAATATGAAAACATTAAAATACTAAAATATCAAAATATCAGAATATTAAAATATCAAAATATCGAAATATTAAAATATCAAAATATTAAAATATCAAAATATTAAATTATCAAAATATCAAAAAATTAAAATATCAAAATATAAAAATATCAAAATATTAAAATATCAAAATATCAAAAAATTAAAATATCAAAATATTAAAATATCAAAAAATTAAAATATCAAAATATCAAAATATTAAAATATCAAAATATTAAAATATCAAAATATAAAAATATCAAAATATTAAAATATCAAAATATTAAAATATCAAAATATAAAAATATCAAAATATTAAAATATCAAAATATTAAAATATCAAAATATTAAAATATCAAAATATTGAAATATCAAAATATTAAAATATCAAAATATTAAAATATCAAAATATTAAAATATCAAAATATGAAAATATCAAAATATTAAAATATCAAAATATTAAAATATCAAAAAATTAAAATATCAAAATATTAAAATATCAAAATATTAAAATATCAAAATATTACAATATTAAAATATCAAAATATCAAAATATTAAAATATCAAAATATTAAAATATCAAAATATTAAAATATCAAAATTTTAAAATATCAAAATATTAAAATATCAAAATATGAAAATATCAAAATACGAAAATATAAAAATACCAAAATGTCAATATTTCAAAATATAAAAAAATAAAAATATCAAAAAATCAAAAAACCAAAATATCAAAAAATCAAAATATCAAAAAATCAAAATATCAAAAAATCAAAATATCAAAAAATCAAAATATCAAAAAATCAAAATATCAAAAAATCAAAATATCAAAAAATCAAAATATCAATAAATCAAAATATCAAAAAATTAAAATATCAAAAAATCAAAATATAAAAAATCAAAATATCAAGATTCTAAAATATTGATATATCAAAATATTACATCTTCTAAATATAAAAATACCAAAATATTAAAATTAAAATATAAAAATATTCCCAAGCCAATATTTTTTTGAGTTCTCTTAAATTACGAGTCTTAAAAGACTCCAAAACATAAGGAATTCTAGAGTGCTCATAGTTTTTAGTCTTAAAGAGCTCATATTTATATATGTGATGAGCGTTTTAAAATGTAGGCTCCGAAAATAATCTTTTATATGACACGTTTTCGAACATTCTTGAAGGATTAAAAACTGACTCAACAAATGGGAAATTTTATCAAGTGGAAAATTTTAAAAAGGTTACTCAAAAATTCTACTTTTTTAGGAGCCGTTTTGGAAGGTTCACAAATTGGAGTCCAAAAAGAGCCTAATATGATTTAAAACATAAACATTTTCCGAATACTCAAAATATGTTCATATGATATGATCGAATTGTGAGCTTCTTTTATATATGACCTTTTTGTAATTTTTATTTTTATTTTTTTTTTTAACAAAGAGGGAAATTTGCCCTCCTTAGGCTCGTAATTAAGAGTCTTTTATGAGATATAAAAGAACGTTTAGAAAGAGCCTTCACCCTCTTGCTACAATGATTTAAGAAGGTCTGTAGGCTCTTTTATGAGTCTTTTCCAACTCAGAATGTTCACTGGGTTGTTACGTTTTTGCCCTTTTAAAAACCTTGTTTTATTTCCTTTAAATAAATCGGGTTCTTTTGTATTGCCCTCAAAATAACCAATACCACTTCAGACACCAATTCTTACGTTTTACCTTCAAAAACGTACGTTTATTTACTTTAGATAAGCCGAGTTGGTGCTCTTTGCAATTAAAATAACACACACTCTTTTGTTTGATTTTGAGCATATACACTTATTTATTTAATACTTTATTATTTTACATACAACAATACAACACACACAACTATACAAACGCCAGTGTGCAACTCACTACACAATGCTAACACGCAACTAACAAACTCTAGTACACAACTGACTACACCAACTCTAAAGTGCAATTGAACTCCACAAATGGCAATGCGCGACCTCCCCTTCCTTCATCATATGCAGTCTAGTAACGGCCGTAGGAAAATTCCAGTGGTACTCAAACCACTTAACATCATACTTAAATGTAGTGCTACCAGATTGACGGGTTTAGTATTGACTTCAAACATGTTTTTTAATTCTAGTTCCACAAAGCCATTTGGTTTATCTGGAGTAAATCCCGTTTGTCGGGATATTTTTCCTTTAAAATTACAGAATTTTCTGTACTAAACTAATTGAATTTCGTAACAATATTGAATTATTTTAAGCGAGTTTTAAAACCCTTTAAACGCAGCTTTCCTTTCTAACATTTCGGTGTCATAAATCATGTTGTAAAATATAAAACAATTCATATTTTTATATATAAAAAAATTCCTTTTAAAAATTCATTTTATAAAATTTTTATATTCATCTCATAGTTCAAAGAAAAGAAATCTGATTTAAGCCTTAAGTTATTTGAAAAATGCTAAAATTTCCTTTTTTCGCAATCTCTCATTCTATTATATGTTTATATTTGTTTTGCTGTGTGTATATATATTTTTGGATTAAGATTTTTTATTTATTTTTTGTTTTCTCTCTTTTATATTTGCATATTTACGTTTTATACAACTTTTAAACACGTTTTCTATATATGTACTTACGTAAACGAGAATTTGAATTTCAAAAACAAACAAAAATAAATAACAATTGTTTTCTATGATATGCAAATAAAATTCGAAATAAAAAAAAAACAATTGTTTTACTTGTTTATATTCATGTTTATTGATATTTGATTTACAAATCTATTTGGAAATAAATTTAAATTTGGAAATAAATTTTTTTTTTTAGAAAATATTACTTTTAAAGCACAAAAAAGTTTGGGTATAAAAAAACTAAACAGTGGTTTTTATTAGTTTTTCAATTTATTTTGAAAAATTTCAATGAATATGCTAAATGGTTGATGTTTTTGGTTAGTTTAAATATAAGGTGATTTTCAATATTTAGAAATTAAGAAAAAAAGTTTTTAAAACAAGGCCACAAAACGCCTTTATTATGATTTTCCTTAAATAAGCCTACTAGACGTATGATTAATATTAATTCATGAGTTAAAATAGAAAATTGTTAATAACTTTTTTGCAGTTTAAGTTTTAACAAAAATTTTTTCAGTTTCTAAAACCTTAATACATATCTAATGGTTTTTAGAATATATAAATTAAATGACCCTTGTACATATAAAACTTATTTCATTTCAAACATTAAATTTCCAAATCCTAAAAAATACTTTTTGTTCCACACAATTTATTTTTCTAGTAAAAACAAAAAACTTTATAAAACATGTAATTCAAAGTGTTAATTTTTATCAGCATAAAACTATTTGTTGCTAATACTTTTCTTTAAACTATATTCATATGCCAAAACGCATATTGAATTCACAACACTTGAATTTATCCATTGATTAGTTGAATATTTTACTAGCTTTAAATTGAAAGCATAAAAGGCTCTTAAAGAATATTTTAGTAATTTAAATGTTATGTAACTAAATATTTATATTAATACTTTAATTTTTCTACATATAAATCAATGAAAATATTTTTAAAAACTTTTTTAAAAATCACCTTAATTACGATTTTTCTTATATCAGCCCACTAGACGTATGATTAATATTAATTGATGGGTTTAAAACGAAAATTCTTAATAACTTTGTTGGTGCTTAAGTTTTGGCAAAACAATTTTAACTTTTGAAAGCCTAAGACATTAGTAAACAATTTAAAAGAAATGTTAGATAAATTTTTTTATACATATACAATTAATTTCACTCCAAACATTAAATTTCCAAATCTCCAAAAATAGTTTCGGTTCCACACAATTTATTTTTCTAATAAAAACAAAAAAACTTTACAAGTGTTAATTTTTATCAGTATAAAACTATTTGTTGCTAATACTTTTCTGTAAACTATTTTCATATGGCAAAATGCATATTGAATTTAAAACAACACATAAATTTACCAATTGATTAGTTGAATATTTTAATAGCTTTAAATTGAAAATATAAAAGCCGGTTTGTGAATATTTTAATATTTAAATACTTTAATAAATCAATATTTATTTTAATACTTCCGCACTCTACACATAAATCATTGAAAAATGAGTAGAAAAGAAAAACAAAAATTTATATTAAAAACTTTATGATGAAAAATATTGTCGTTGAAATCTTTATGAGGAAAAATTAATTTTTTGTTTAAACTATAAAAGCCTTTAATATTGGCAACAACATAAATAAACTTCACAATCTGTTAACATATAAATTTCTATATAAACAGGGGTTTAACAAATGATAAAACAAATTTTAACTAATTTAAGAGAAAAAAAAATTGATAATCTTTGGAAAATTGATATTTATAGACCCAGTTAATAATAACAAAAGCAACAACAAAATACGGTTCTTCTTAGTATTTAATCTAAGCTTTCTGTTTCGTTTCTAAAATTTTAAAATCCTTACAGTAGGAAAAAAGTTATTAGAAATTTTCTCTTACAACATATTAATTAATATTACTTATACGCCACGTGTGACTACAAAATATAAATTACGATTTAAACAATTATTGTTATATTATCGCAAAAATTTCTTTAATAATTTTATAAAACAATAAAAATCAAACTTTCTTCAGGCCCTATTCATAAAAAACTTGAATAGATATTCACGGAAAATTGCTGTAAATTCCAAAATGAAATTACTATATGCCCTACTTTGTCTTTTCTACCTTGACCAACCCCTGTAAAAGTATTGTACTATATGTTTGTATAACCATATTGTATTTAATAAACGAAACGTATATAAATGTATATTGAATGCTTAAATAACAACAAAAATCATAAAAATCTAGGAAATAAATAAAAAAAAAAACAAAATAATCATAATTTATATGTATGTATGTGACCATATTTTTACTATAATAATTTATAGTATAAAAGTTTTTGTCTGTTAACATTTGTGTGTATTTTTTAATTTATGTTTATAGCTATGAACACATGATGAAAATATTTGTATAATAATAATAATTAAATTATAAAAAAAAAACAAATTTACATATAAAAAAAAAGAAGTTTTATATAAATTATATATAAAATGTGGGATTTTTTTTATAAAAAGCTTAAAATATATGTTTGTTTTAAAGAGTATATACTATTTATGTGCATTATACTATAAATTATAATTGCTGTGGAAAATTTTCCTAAAGTTTTTACACAATTTTTGTATTTAAAATACGAATATAGAATTAAAACTAAATTTATTTTTTAAAGTCATACTAAGCGTATGATTAATATTAATTCGGTAGTTAGTTTAGAAAATTGTTTAAAACTTGAGAATCGGCCAAAAAGATTGAAAAAAATTTAATTACACTGTACAACAATTTCGAAATTTTTCAAAAATTACGGGCTTTTTTATCCCTTTCTAAAAAGGGGTCAAAAAGGTCCCTTTAATTGAAGAGTAAGAGGGTTAAAATGTTTCACAAAAATATTTGTCATGAAATTTTACTATAAGTCTCTGAAGACATCAAAGTTGAAAATTTAACTTCAATGCCAGATTTATGGGGCTTTTTTGTCCCTTTCTAAAAAGGGGTCAAAAAGTGCCTTTGGTTGAAGAGTAAGAGGGTTAAAATGTTCCGCAAAAATATTTATCGTCAAGTCTCTGAAGACATCAAAGTCGAAAATTTAACTTCAATGCCAGAAATAAGTCAAAACTTAAAATACGCTTAAGGGTTGATTTCGTACTTATTCAGAATTGGCGCTCAAATGTCCAGTAAATCTAGATTTAAGGGGTAAATCATGTAAATCTTCCATTTTTGGTATAGGATGTGTTCAGCGGACTTATGTAAAACACCATGAGGAACATTTTTGCGGAACATTTTAACCCTCTAACTCTTCAACTTACGGGTCTTTTTTGTCCCTTTTTAAAAGGGGGTCAAAAAGGTCCCTTTAATTGAAGAGTTAGAGGGTTAAATTGTTCCACAAAAATGTTCCTCGTAGTGTTTTACATAAATTCGCTGAACACGTCCTATACCTAAAAAGGAAGATTTACACACCCAGAAAACAGATTTGATACTGACAACCTAATTTGTTGCCAATCGAATGGTTCAGTTGCACCAAATGAATTTTTCGGTTGCAAATACAGAATTATTCTTGACACAATTGAAATTCCGTTGTCGCAGTCGAATTAGTTCTGTCACAATTATTTTTCTGTTGCCACAACTGAAAATCTCGGATTCCACAACAATTCGATTGGCTTCAAATGCGGTTATCAAGACCGAATCTGTTTTCTGGGTGCATGGTTTCCCATGCCAAGTCACAATAAACATTTTGAAAAAGGGGGAAATTTTAACCCCCCTTAAAATAAAATTCCGATGTGATTTTCCAAAACGCCGATACACGTATATTTTTTTCTTTTGTCTCCTTTACCAGAGTCCATTGTCAGAACACCGTAAAAAAAGTTAAAAAAAACCATAAAACTTTAAAATCGCTTGAAAAAATGGTTAAAATTTAAGAAAAAATCACAAAATATAAAAATTTAAAAAAAAAATTATCAAAATTAAAACAAAGTCTTTAAAATGAAAAAAGCTGTGATAATTTACAACATTGCCAACTTTTGAAAAAACGCTATAATTGAACAAAATCGCTTAAATATAATCGCTAAGTCTAAAAATATCGCTAAACTAGAAAAAATCGCAAAAATTAAAAAAATCAGCAAATTTTAAAAATGTCGCTAGACCTGGAAAAAACCTGTAAAATTAAAAAAAAAAATCATCAAAAAAATTTTAAAAAATTACTGATATTAAAAAAATGGTAAAAATTAAAAAAAAATTATTTAAAAAAGCGCTAGTTGGTGAAAAAAAACTAAACATAATCGCTGAAATGAAATCGCTTACCTTGTAAAAACAGCTAAAACTTAAAAAATTACAACAAAATTTTAAAATGTCGCTGCACTTGAAAAATAGGCAAAAAATTTTTTTTAAAAAAACGCTTAAAAAAATCTGTAAAATTTAAAAAATAAATGGCCAAAAAATTTTTTTTTAAATCGCTGAAAATCAAAAATATTCAAAATTAAAACAAAATCTTTAAATTATTGACGTTTATTTAACCTTCTTTTTCTATTTTTAACTGCACAATTTTATTGAGCTTAAGGTTTGTTTTTTATATATAAAAAATAAACCTTAAGCTCAAAAAAAAATTGTGCAGTTACAAAATCTTTTAAATAAAAAGTCTTTGTTGCTTGAAAAATCGCTAGGATGTAAAAAAGCGCTATAATTGAACAAAATCGCTAAAATGAAATCGCTAACCTTGAAAAAACCCGCTAAAACTTAAAAAATCAATAAAATTTAAAAATCACTTGAAAAAAATTGTTAAAATTTAAAAAAAATTGCCAAAAAAAATTTTAAAATAATCGCTTGGAAAAATCTGTAAAATTTAAAAAAAAAATGGTTAAAAAAAAATTTTTTTAAATCACTGAAATAAAAAAATGGTGTAAATTAAAACAAAATCTTTAAAATTAAAAAAAGCTTTGATTATTTAAAAATCGCTAGGATGTGAAAAAACGCTATAATTGAACATAATCGCCCAAATAAAATCGGTAAACTTGAAAAAAACCGCAAAATTTAAAAATCAACAAAATTTTAAAATGTCACTGGACTTGAAAAATCGTTAAAAATCAAACAAAATTCGCAAAAAAAATGTTCAAAATCGCTGAAATTCAAAAAATTATCAAAACTAAAACAAAGCCTTTAAAACTAAAAAAAGCTTTAATTATTTTAAAATCGCTGAATTGCTGGATGTGAAAAAAACGCTATAATTGAACAAAATCGCTGAAGTAAAATCGCTCACCTTAAAAAAATCTATTAAATTTTAAAAATCACCATAATTTTAAAATTGGACTGGACTTGAAAAAATCGTTAAAATTTAAGGAAAAATCGGCAAAAAAAAAATTTTTTAAAATTGAAAAAAATCACTGAAATTCAAAAAAATTATCAAAATTAAAACAAAAACTTTAAAATGAAAAAAAATCTTTAATTATTTAAAAAATCGCTAGAATGTGAATAAACCCTATAATTAGACAAACTCGCTGAAATAAAATCGCTAAACTTGAAAAGTCAGCAAAATTTACAAATCACTTGAAAAAATCTTTAAAATTTAAGGAAAAAGCGGCAAAAAAATTTTTTTTTTTTTAAATCGCTTGAAAAAATTTGTAACATTTTAAAAAACCGTCAAAAAATCGAGAAAATCTGCAAAACTTTAAAACTGGTCAAAATTAAAATAAAATGTTTGAAATAAATAACCGCTTTAAATGAACAAAATCGCTGAAATAAAATCGGTAAACTTAAAAAAAGCTAAAATTTAAAAAATCAGCAAAATTTAAAAATCGCTTGAAAAAATCCGTAAAATTTAAAAAAAATCGTTTTTTAAAAATTGCTAAATTTTCAAAAAAAAAATATTTCAAATAAAAAAAAAGCTCTAATAAGTTAAACAACCGCTAGGATATGGAAAACCACTAAAAATTAACAAAATCGCTGATATAAAATCACTACATTTGAAAAAACCGCTAAAATATAAAAAAAATCAGCCAAATTTAAAAATCACTTAAAAAAATCGTTAAAATTTAAGGAAAAATCGGCAAAAAAATTTAAAAAAAAATCGCTTGAAAAAAATTTGTAAAATTTAAAAAAAAAAATCGTCAAAACAAATTTTTTTAAATCGTGAAATTTCAAAGAATGGTCAATATTAAAATAAAATCTTTAAAACAAAAAACCTTATTAGTTAAATAATTGCTCGGATGTAAAAAAAACCGCTATAATTGAACAAAATCGCTGAAATAAAATCGCTGAACTGAAAAAAACTAAAATTTAAAAAAATCAGCAAAATTTAAAAATCACTTGAAAAATCGTTAAAATTTAAGAAAAAATCGCCAAAAAGTTTTTGAAAAAAATCGGTTAAAAAAACTCTAAAATTTAAAAAAAAATCGCCAAAAAAAAAAAGTTGAAAAAGTGGCTAAAATTTAAGAACTGCTAAATATTAAATTTTAAATAAAAAAAACTAATCAGTTAAATAATCGTTTGGATGTAAAAAAATGCTATAATTGAAAAAAATCGCTGGAATAAAATCGCTAAACTTGTAAAAACCGCTAAAATTTAACAAAATGGGCAAAATTTAAAATTGTCGCTGGACCTGAAAAAATTGTCAAAATTAAAATAAAATCTTTGAACTAAAAAACGCCCTAATTAGTTAAATAATCGGTAGGATGTGAAAAAACTCTATAAATGAACAAGGCAAATGACACTGATAATGGCTTTGCAGCGAAAGCCAAAAATATGTATTCTGTCTTGCTGGCCTTATCGAATTCTTTAAAATTTTTTATTCTTTGTAATTTACCTGTGAAAATTGTATCATCTTTCTTTCTTTAATTTGAAAAATAATTTAAACAGAAAGTGATATTAATTTATAATCTAAAATCAAACTAAAAAAACATTCGTTTAACAAATAAAAAGATCAACTATACATACCCCTCATTCAAAATCGTTAGAATTGAAAAAATCCTTAAAATTTAAAAATAAACGCTGAACTGAAACAATTACTGAAATTGATAAGTCGAAAAAAATTTCAAAAATTGCCAATTAAAATTCAAAAAAAAAATGGTAAAATAAATTTAAAAAAATGCCAAAATAAAATAAAAAAAAAACAAAATTAGAGCTAAAAAACTGTTAAAAATCATTTAGTTAAAAAAAGGGAAAAACAAACAAAATATTTAATATAGACAAGCTCTGATATTGTGAATAATCGCTAGGATGTGAAAAAACGTTAGAATTTAAAAAAAATCGCTGAAATAAAATCAAAGAAAATTTAAAAAAATCTATAAAAATTTTAAAATTGACCAAAATTTTAAAATTTCGCTAATTGCTTAATTTTTTTTTTTTATTTCTTTTCAGGTACGTTCATCATTTGCACTATTTTGTTACAGAAATATATTTGTAAGCAAAACAAAAACATAATTCGATAAAATCAATGAAAAACATAAAATACTTAAGCCGATTTCTTGTTAAACGGGAGTATTTTAAAACTCTGGCGACTTCTTTGGCTATCAACCTGCAAACCTTAATAACAGCCCTACGGAAAAGGAGCCGTAGATTTGTAAATTTTTTATTTCAAAATAAGCTCAAATATTTCTCTATTAGTTCAGAACGTTTCACAGCGTTACTCGGATTCGTTTTTAACACAAAATTGATTGAATATTGTGTATTTTAAATATTCACTGAATATTCAAAAATTTCTTCAATAATCAGTTAAAACCACAAAGCGTATGACCGACATCATATTTATCATACGCACTGTGGTTCAAACTGGTTATGGAACACATATTTAAATTTTTATTGAATATTTAGGACAGACAAGTTTCAACCAATATTTTCTCTAAAACGAAGCCAAATGAGTGAGATGCTGGAACTTTATGAATTGACAAGAAAATATTTGAGCTTTTTTTTAATAAAAAAAATCTGAAAAAAAAAATTTTCCGATTTTTAGATAAATAAAAAAAATTTTTTAGTTTTCCATAAAAAATTTTTGTAGTCAAAACTATAATAGAGCACAATTTCTAGCATTTTCCGAATTCAATTAAATTCTTATAAATAATATACCAAAAATAAGCGCCTAACTGATTAAGTTAAGTTTTTATTCATATCATATAGTACATACAATAAATATATTTGAAATTCATATGACATACTTTTTTTTCAACCGGACAGCTGATATGGAAAGCCCTTTATAAAGTTTAAATTTTTCAAATAGAAAAGTTTTTAAATCGATGGTCTTATATTAAATCCAATTTTCTAAAGTTCATTTACAGGATGAAGAAGAAGAAAACATATTTATTGAAAATTTTTACAGACATAAGGGAATCACCAGCCGTAGTTTCGTCTCACCCATAGATTCGACGGTGGTTAGTTTATGTATCAATTGACCAAAGTATTTCTAATTACTAATTTGTCCATTTGTCATTCAAAGTTTATATTAATTCTATTTATTATTTAACAATAATTTTATTTTCATTAGTTTTTTATTTGATTTTTTGTATTTATTTCATTCATTCATATTCATTTGTATTTGTTAAGGGTAACCCAGGCGTATGATTTATTTAAATGTTTAATATCAATCATACGCTACAGTGTACCATGCAGTGCGTTATTAAATGGGTTCTATAGAATTTTTATTTTTTAATAAAATTGTTTAATAAAATTATTTTAAAAATAGATTTTTATTATAAATAACGTATTATTTAAAAGCTAATTGAGCAAGTTGTTTGACAGGTCATTAAAATTATTAAGTGAGTGAAAAATGTATTCATTTAATACAAAAAACTTAACAGACTAAACAAATTGAATTTTTAGTAAATTTTAATAAAATTAAAAGCTTTAATATGCATGTTAAATAAATACACAAAAACAAATATAATAATTAATAATAAAAACAATAAATTGATAAATTGTTATAAAAATGTTGTTAGTACTATGTGTAATATTTATTTTGTATATTAAATTAAAATAGTATAAAGAAAAACTCGTTGTATTGCTAACATAATATTCAAATTTAAAACATGTTGGCAGATATTTTATAAGAAAAAATAATTCATTTTTTAAATTGATTTCGCTTCAATTATTTATTTATTTTTTTATAAACTGTTTATATATTTTTTTTTTTTTCATGATATTTATCAATATTTTATCATTCATGTTCAAAATGTTGTGAATATGATAGTTTTTTTCTTATCACACAAGTTGTTGCTTTTTTTCGAGCGGTTGTGGTTAACAAACCAATAATAAAAATATTTATAGATAAATTTTTTTTTATTGAAGAGTAATATGAAATGTAACTGTGAACTGTAAATTCAATTTTGATATCTATATAGTTGATATCTATATGGTTAAATATAGTTAAATATTTACAAACACCATTTAAAAAAGAAAGAATAGAAGAATATTTGACTTTAATTTCAAAATTTCTTAAAAAAAGATTTTAAATATATATAATTAATTTTTGAAATACATACTGTAAAGCTTTGCTTAGGGACATATGAAACTTAAAGAAAAAATTCCAATTTCTCAGTTAAAAACGTAAAAAATTCAATATTTTAACAAAAATCACTGTATTAATATTAATCATACGCCACCTACGAATAAAAAGTGTTAATAGCTAGAAATCTTGTAAACCACAGAAACAGATTGACCAAATTGTCTGTAACGTTGGTAGAAAAAGATTAAGTCACATAAAAAATTATATTTGGGGAATTGACATTATTGATTATTATTGACATTGAATTCCACTGAACAAAAATGGTTTTCAGAAGAAGTTCTGTCTGATTTTTATGAAATTGGGTATATCATAAACGTGAAATATTACGTGCTTAGGTACACGGTGTGTAAAATGCGGAATTTTTGGTAAATTTTGGCCGTTTATTGTGAAACATTAGTACAAGATGGATCATATTCAGGATAAGCTTTGGTGAGTAATCGATGTGCTTTTTTGCCAACTTCCCGCAAATGATGCTTTGATGGCAAAAAATTCGACATTTTCGAAGCAAAACAAAAACCTTTGTTGTTTACACTATTTCGTCCACTGACTAAGTGAAAATAAATAATAGATGGTTACCCTCCAAAATGCTTTATATAAGTTATTAAAGACACAAACCATTTGTAAAAGATACGCCATCTGTTCCCGCATTTTTTAAGTATTCTAGCGATTTTTTATTCCAGCGCTTTTTCTTAATGTTTGAATTGTCATTATAAAAACTACGAAAATTAGATCAAACTTGGGCGCTATGGTGTAATAGTTAGCGCGTTGGACTGTTCCACGTGAGGTTGCGGGTTCGAGCCACAACCAAGGCAACATAAATTTATGAAATATGGTAATATGTATGAGTTTTTTCTATCCCTCATACATACATATCGCAGCGTCCTCCTTCGGTATTCCCATAGCACTTAACCCCACCGAAGTAAAATAATATAACAGGGCTATGAACTAAAAAGATTCAACAAAGTTCGCCAACTCACCATCAGATGGCGCGCAACAACTGTTCTAAAATTCAACATCTCGCGCAATTACAGTGTTGCCATATTTCAAGCCCTTCATCTTTCACCACCTTTCACTTCTTCTCTATCCCCTTTCCAAAGGAAGCAACACGTTAATTAATAGGAAGAATTTCCTGAGTGTTGCTTCCCTTTAAAAAAAAAAAAAAAAAAAAAAAAAAAAAAAAAAAAACCTGATGTATATTAAAAAAATCAGGCCATATTTTTAAAAAACACTTTAAAAAATCTTTAATTTAAATATTTATTCAAATCAATTTCAACGCTTTAGCATGAATTTTATATAAATAAATTTACCAGGGATTTTATATAGTTTGATAGTAAATTTTTGTGTAGAACATTTTAACATGTCGAATTCATATGAGAACCAAAGCACAAAAGCTTTAATGTGGACCTGTATATAAAACAAGTAAGAAGATCAATACTCCTGGATTTTTGAGAAAAAAAAAATTCTTTAAAAACTGAAAGCTGAAATTGTGGGTTTCTATTTTTATTTTTTTAATACTGTTACGAATTTGGATTAGTCTAGTATCGAAAACTCTGTAATTTTCTGTAAGAAAATATCCCGAGAAACGGGATTTACTAAAATTGTCGATCTGGCAACACTACATTTGCTCTAGGTGTTTCCGGAATTCCCTACCACAACGGAAGCAAACTATACAAGGCTGCCATATGTCAGTTAGTCACTCAGTTGATTACACAGTACAACAGCCAATCTGGGGGGTGAGAAATTCCAAGTCAGGGTGATGGTACTAGGTCAGTATAGTAAAACCCTCAAAGGGTTTGGCGTTCGTATGTGTCATTTTTTTTTATGACCTTTTAAATTTTTTCCTTATCTTGATGTTTTTTCGCTTAGTTGTAACTCGAGAACCACTTGTCCGATTTTGATGAAACAAATTTAGAAAAATTTAGAATTACAATTTCTTTAATCCGTTCATATAACATTTTTCTTTATAATCAACAGTTTTGCCGGTAAAAATAAATTTGTGGAGAAAAAAAATATTTTTTTGCCTAAAAATTAAAAATTTTTTTTTTAAATTCATAAAAAATTTTAATTTTTAGGCAAAAAAATATTTTTTTTTCTCCACAAATTTATTTTTACCGGCAAAACTGTTGATTATAAATAAAAATGTTATATGAACGGATTAAAGAAATTGTAATTCTAAATTTTTCTAAATTTGTTTCATCAAAATCGGACAAGTGGTTCTCGAGTTACAACTAAGCGAAAAAACATCAAGATAAGGAAAAAATTTAAAAGGTCATAAAAAAAATGACACATACGAACGCCAAACCCTTTGAGGGTTTTACTATACTGACCTAGTACCATCACCCTGACTTGGAATTTCTCACCCCCCAGACAATAATCCCAAAAATGTTCCATAGTGTTATTAGCGATGGTGTAATTCAGTCGGGCTTTAATAATCGCTGTGTTAAAATCACTAGAGTTTTTGTGAGTGTTATATTGTTGTAATTAAAATAATACAGCGTTTAATAAACAAGTGTAAAGCTAAATCAAACTAAAGGGAGTGTAAATATAGAAGAATATAAGCTCAACCAAACATAGTGTAAGAGTTATTTTATTTACTAGAGCACCAGCCCGGTTTATGTAAAGGAGATAAACAAACGTTTTTAAAAGTTAAATACGTAACAATTGGTGTCAGCGTTGGGATTTTTAATTTGCTTGCAATAGAAAAGAACCCGGCTTATTTAAGGGAAATAAAGCAACGTTTTTAAAAGGTAAAAACGTAACAATACGAAAAACTCTATCATGGACTTTTATTTAAAACGGGAATTATTAATTTAAAAATCAAAAGCTCTATTGAAAATTTTTATAACAAAATAAATTAAACACAATTTAAGCCCTGTCACAAATTGTTTATAGCGCAAATCAATCTTAAGTTCTATTGTGAATTTTAATAAAAAAAAATAAACAATTTAACAAATCGAAAGCTCCAGAAAAAGCTCAAAAGATTTAAAAGCTGAAAAACTCTAACCATGGATTCGTAGAAAACAATTTTAAGGCTAAAAAGAGCTTGTTATGGATTTTTATAAAAACCTATTAACAAACTTAAAAGCTTTAAAGCTTTAACAATAGATTTTTATGAAACTTCAATTAAAACTTAAAATCTAGAAATTTTTTATAAAATCTCTAGCCGTGACTTTATATACAAAAATTATTTTAAAGAACCTGTGCATTTTTATTTTACTTGAAATCTTAAAAGCTCTAGCCATACGTTTTTATAAAATGGCTATGTAAATTATAAATGTGGATTTTTATGGAAAGATCAATTAAAAGCGTAAAAGCTCTAGCTGTAATTTTTTCTAAAAGTTCATGACGTGGATATATAAAAATTATTTAAAAATGCAAAAGCTCTAACCCTGAATTTTTACCAAAAACCAATTAAAAGCTTAAAAGTTTTAGCTGTAAATGTTTCTAAAAGCTCTGGTTGTAGGTTTTTCTATAAAATGATTTAAGAATTTAAAAGCTCTAACCGAGCTCTCTTAGCTGTAATTTCTTCTAAAAACTCAATCCGTGTGTTTTTGAATTTTAAAATTATTTTAAAATTTAAAAGCTCTAATCCTGAATTTTTATTAAATACCAATTAAAAGCTTAAAAGCTATAGCGCTAAATATTTCTGACATCTCTAGTTATAAATTTTTATATAAAAATGATTTAAAAATTGAAAAAGAAATAAAAAGCTTAAAAGCGTTAGGTGTCATTTTCTTTAAAAGCTCAAGCCGTGGGTTTTATTATATAAAAGTTATTTTAAAATGTAAAGGCTCTAACCCTGATTTTGTAGGGTTAGATTTTAGCTATAGCTGTTAACGTTTCCAAAAGTTCTAATTGTACGTTTTTATATAAAAATTATTTAAAAATTTAAAAGCTCAAACTGGATTTATATAAAAAAAAAAACAATTTAAAGCTTAAAAGCTTTAGGTGTAATTTTTTTAGAAAATCTCAAGCCGTGGGTTTTTGTAGATAAAAATAGTTGTAAAATGTAAAAGCTCTAACCCTGAATTTTTATTAAAAACCAATTAAGAGCTTAAAAGCTATAGCTGTAAATGTCTCAAAAAGCTATAGTCGTAGGTTTTTATATAAAAATGATTTAAAAATTTAAAAGCCCTAACCGGGGATTTTTATTTTAAAAAAATGAAATAAAAGCTAAAAAGCTTTAGGTGTAATATTTTGTAAAAGCTCAAGCCGAGAGTTTTCATATATAAAAATTGTGTTAACCGTGGATTTTAATACAAAAAAATTAAAAGCTTTAGCAATAATTTTTTGTAAAAGCTCAAGCCGTGGGTTTCGTATAAATTTTGTATATATAAAATTATTTTAAAATGTAAAAGCTAAAACCGTGAATTTGTATTAAAAACCAATCAAAAGCTTTAAAGATATAGCTGTTAATATTTCTAAAAGCTCTAGTCGTAGGTTTTTATATAAAAATTATTTAAAAGCTCTAAGTGTGGATTTTTATAAAAAAAAAAAACCTATTAAAAGCTTAAAAGTACTAGACCTGAAATTTCATAGAACTCTTCCCATGCGTTTTTATATAAAAATTAAACAAAAGTTTAAAAGCTCTAATCACAAATTATTTAAAAGAAATTAAAAATCTTAAAAGCTCTGGCGCTGAATCTTTATAAAACTCTAGCCATAGGTATTTACAGAAATTATTTAAAAAGTTCAAAGCTCTAACCGTTGATTTTTATAAAAAAAAAAGCAATTAAGAAGCTTAAAAGCTTTAGACCTGAATTTTAAAAATCTGCTGCTGCCATGTTTTGTCGCAATATAGAAGATTTTAATCCTTTTTTATAAGGATCTAAGTGAATAATTTTTTTATAATTTTCACTAAAATTCTTTATTAAATTAAACTTAATCATAAAACTCTAGCTATGGCTTTTTATATACAAATTATATAAAAGTTAAAAAGCTCCAGCCGTGAATTATCAATTAAAAAAGAATCAAAAAGTGTAAAAGCTCTAACACTGAATTTTTTATAAAATTCTAGTCGTGGGTTTTTATATAAAAATTATGTAAAACTTTAAAAGCTCTAGCCGTGGATTATTATTGTATTTAAAAAAGTATTAACGTGGATTTTTATAAAAAAAGTTAAAATTTTAGTTAAAAGAAAAACAATGTAAATCTGGTGGATATTTATAAAAAATCTGTTGGGAAAATTTTATCTTGAATTTTTATATTAAAGAAATCCGTTCAAAAGCTCAAATCTTCAATTTATGTAAAAACAAGTGGAACATTTCAACCCTCTAAATCTACAGTTAAAGGGACTTTTTTGGCTCCTTCTTAAAAAAGGACAAAAACGACCCGTAAGGTGAAGAGTAAGAGGGTTAAAATGTTTCACAAAAATGTTTCAGAAAAATGTTCCACAAAAATTTTCTTCGTAGCATTCTACATAAGATTCGCATAGCTTCCCACAAAAATCCAGGCTTGTGGGACATTTGAGCACCAATTCTAAATAAGTATTTGAATTTGACCCTTAAACACATTTTAAGTTTTGACTTGTTTCTGGTATTGAAGTTAAATTTTTAACTTTGATGTCTTCAGAGACTTATAGTAGAATTTTATGAAAAATATTTTTCCGGAACATTTTAACCCTCTAACTCTTCAAGTGACGGGTCTTTTTTGTTCCTTTTTAAAAAGGGGCCATAAAAGTCGCTTTAATTGAAGAGCTAGAGGGTTAAAATGTTCCACAAAAATGTTCCGCGTAGTGTTTTACATAAAATCGTTGAACACATCCTACACCTAAAGTGGAATATTCACATGTTTTCCTATGCCGATTCACAATAAACATTTGAAAAAGGGGGAAATTTTAACCCCCCTCTTTTTTTAATCAAATTTCAAACAGTGTAATTTCATACTGGACATTTAAAACATATAGAAGTACCTACCGGTTTTTTTTTCATTTCCAAAAAGTATTGCAGAAATATGTAAATATATATTTGTGTTCATGTCAGTCTGTCTGTACTTAATTGTTAAAAATACCATATTCTGTAAATAATATATAAAATACTGACTGATTTTTTACTTTCTATGGCCAATTTTTTATTCCCTCCCCTCCCTCTTACACCATTCCAAAGTTGTTTAATTTATAGTAGCTGCCAGTTCAAAAAAACAAAAACAAAAAATAAATATAAAAAATTACTTTACATTGATCCTACATGTTGAAAAATTTTCATTATTTGATGGGTTTTTTTTTTTTTTTATTTAACAAAAACAAAACCAACATTTTGTTTGTTGTTAAAAATTTGTTTGTTTTACAAAAAAATCTGTTGCAAATTTTTTATATAAAATATAAGATTTTTTTTATACAAACATGTGGCATACATTGTTGAACTTTAAAGCAAAGTCCAAAAATGCTTTTATTTATATTGATTGCTTCAACTTCAAATACGAGAGGGTGTAAAGTTAAATTAAAATAAATTTCAAACTAATTGAATGATGGGTTTAATATAACAATTTTTCTTATATTTTTTTTTTTTTTGTTTTACTGTATGCTGATTTTAACAGCACACAAATTACAAACAACCAGTTTTAATAAAATTAAAAAACTTGTATAAAAAATAAACTGAAACTACTTTAAAAAAGGGGGAGTTTAAGTAAATAGCACATTTTAACATATTTTTTTTTATTGGTTTGGCAATGTTGGTTTACAAATTTTATACATTTTTTTTTTTTATTTAAAAGGAAAACTATAAAATATAAATTAAAACTTAAAATAATTTTATAGACTTTGAGAAAAACTTCCTAAAACTAATTACCAAAACAATTTGAAGACATCTTCTATGATGCTTTCTAGGGTTCAATGTTGATTAATTCATCTATTTTTACTACAGTCTGCCTGAAAACTATTGGAGAAATATATCAATTCTAATTGATAATTATCTTTCTAATGTTTTTCTGTCATACTGTAATATAAATCCATGAATTTAGTGGTCATTAACACTACCAAGCAGCATGCAAGGCGCCAGAAGATTGCTTTGGTAAGCATGGAAATGCATTATAAAAAATATTCTAGAAAATCATGGAATTTAATTTTCGAAATTATTTTAAAATTTTTAAAATACCCACCAAGAGAAAAATTTTGCTTTAATAATTAGTAAAATTTAGTTGCTAAATCTTATTTTTAAATAATTGTTTTTAAAATTTCCACTCTTGTTTGCATCCAATATATTAATTTTTATCTGCTTTTTATTTAAATATTTAATTTTCAACTCTCAATTTGTTTGCCAAAAAATATGTCACATTAATATGCAAAATTTATTAAGATTTAAAAGCATTTCCATGTGAAGATGTCATTGTATTTAGGCCGTATATTCACTGAACAAAATTTAGAGAAATTTAAATCATTGTGTTGGATTTTTATTGTTATGCTAGATGGTAGGTTAAAAATATACAATGGTATTTTTTTTAAGGGAAAATTTGTTAAGGAAGGTATCCGAAGGGATAGAGATAGTTTTTTAAAATTTCAAAATCCAGTTTTAAACAAAAATTTAAGTTGTTAAGTTAATCCGTAAGTAAATAATATAAAATAGTTTTATTTGAAGAAGGGAGAAAGGGATTTCTAAACATTAGAGTAGTAATTTGGAAGATGACAAAGCAAATTGTGGTAAATTTTTTATTGTTTTTGAGTTTTCTTTGATATTTTTAATTTTGAATAACGCTCCTAGACGAGAATAAGAAATTCTCATCGATGATAGGATGAACGATCAAATTTTTGGCGAGTTGCTAGCAACACGCAGACTTAAAAGCAAATTCAGTAAAAACTGCCCTTCATCAGGTGGTATAGCTTATTGACAGATCATTTGATCTACATATAAATATTGATAAAAAAAAGAGCATACTCTTTTCTGTAACGGGGCAGTTGGTATGGAGAGCTTCATATTCAAGTTTCCTTTTAATAGTATTCATGTCCTATGGGAAACCTTCCCTTCGCGAGTTAAGTGTAAATATTTTTTTGTAGTGTTGGTTTGTGCTATTTTTTCCAACAAATATAGCAACACGTTTTAACACACATACATCCGAACATTGAAAATACTTTAACGGTCGTTTGCCTTAAAAAAAATATATATATTGTTGAGTATGTGTTGATGTTGAATATACTCTCTTCATTTAATATGTTAGTGTGTTAAGTTGTTGCTCTTGTTGTTTGTGTTGTTTTATAATAAAAAAGTTTTAAAATAAATACGAAGAAAAAAACCAAATTACATCATGTGTTTATGAGATGAAAAAAAAAACGAATTGAAAGAAAATATTTAAAAAACTTTAAATTAAATCAAGAAAAATATTGAAAGTAAACCTTGAACAGGATGGAGTTAAGGGCAAAAATAAAAGAAAAAAAAAAGAAAAAAAAAGAAAAAAAAAAAAGAAAAAAGTTATTAAAAGTCTACGAAAGGACATATTTAACCTAAAATTTAAAGCCTAAAGACAGCCATGGTGAAAATAGTATCGTATATGAAGATATATGATCACATATGGGCTAGTATGTGATCATACATAGCTATAGATAATCTTATATGACTCTATATAGTGCAATATATGGCCATATATGATCTCACGTATGACCAAAAGTGTTCGGATCCGAAATTTGAGGGTATATAGTAGTGTATGATCATATATGTTCGTATATACGAATATATGTTTAATATATGATTAATATATGCTTATATATGATCATATACGAGCATATACTACAATAAAATTTCGGATCCGAACATATATGGGCATATATGAGAACATATATGATCGTATATGGAACTATATATGAACATATATGATCAGCTAAACTCATATATGAGCATACACGTGCCCATAAATGATCATATACGATCCGATTTCCACCTGGGCACCGTGTAAAGGCGATTAGATCCCATCAGATCTTTTAAGATATAATTATTTAGATAATGGAAGATGACAGAGCAAATTGTTGTATATTTTTTGTTATTGTTTTTGTTTTTACTTTTATATTTTAAATGCTGCATGACGCTCCTAGACAAGAACAAGAAATTCTCATTGAATTTAGAATTCAACCTAATAAAAATTTATAGAAATTCTGAAAACATCGTCCCTAATGGTTTCCTTAGGCAAGAATGAAGACCGTATAGGGACAAAAAATTACACAATATGAAAAAAAATGACCGTGTTCTGACAATGGATTCTGGTAGAGGAGACCAAAAGAAAATATACGTATGTCGGCGTTTTGAAAGATCACATCGCAATTTTATTTTAGGGGGTGTTAAAATTTCCCCCCTTTTCAAATTTTTATTGCAAATCGGCATAGAAAACCATGTGAATTTTCCGTTTTAGGTACAGGATGTGTTCAGCAAACTTATGTAAAACACTACGAGAAACATTTTTGTGCAACATTTTAACCCTCTTACTCTTCAACTAAAGGGACTTTTTTGACCCCTTTTTAAAAAGGGACAAAAAAGTCCCGTAAGTTGAAGAGTTAGAGGGTTAAAATGTTCCGTAAAAATATTCGTCATAAAATTCTACTATAAGTCTCTGAAGACATCAAAGTTGAAAATTTAACTTTAATGTCAGAAATAAGTCAAATGTGTTTAAGGCTTAATCTTGTACTTATTCAGAATTGGCGCTCAATGTACAACAAACCTGGATTTTAAGAGGGGAATCATGTGAATCTTCCACGTTAGGTATAGGATGTGTTCGGCAAACTTATGTAAAACACTACGGGGAACATTTTTGTGGAACATTTTAACCCACTAACTCTTCAACTTACGGGTCTTTTTTGTCCCTTTTTTTTATTATTTGCACCACCTATGTGTCATCCTACGAATTTTTCAGCCGATGTGTTAATAACATCTAGACATATCTGATATTTTTAAACGGGCTGTCTCCTTAGTAATATATTTACAAAAGGACACCTTTATTTTTTTTTTTTATTTTATTAATCTTCCAATTTCAAAAAGTCATAAAACTTCCTTTACTACTATATAACTTTTTTCCTTTTTCGCATTTAGTTACCTTATGAAAAATTTAAAGAAAAGTTTAATTTCCTGTTTCTTTTTCTTCTACACATGAAAAGAGAATCCAAAAAAAAAGAAATAATGCAATAAAAAGTTTTTGGCAGGTTTCCTACTGTTACAAAATTGAAAATGCAACATATAATTATTGTCAACAAAGCAGCAACAGCAATATACATATGTACAACAAAGACACAATTTCATCTAACTAAAATTTTAATAAGAAATTCTACAATTGTCAAGGAATTGGAATTCATTTTAATTTTAAACATTCAAACAAGTTTAAACATGCATGCTTTTAAATATGCATGCTCTTAAACATGTATGCTTTAGTAAAGCTTTTTAGACTTCATTGCAAACTACTGAAAGGAAGAAAATTGATTAAAGTTTTTGATATACAAAAATGACAACTAAAAATATGTTAAATTTTTTGTAAAAACTTGAAAGTTTACCCTTTTTGTAAGTAAATACTGATTTAATAAATTATTTTAAATACAAGAAAAGAATTGCAAAAATTCTTAGCTTTTCTTTGAGTTATTAATACTTAGAATCAGGGGTATGGCATCACCAAAATATAAGTTATAAAAAAATCGTTATCACTAGATGGCACTTTGTAAAAAAAATTGACAATTTTATTTTTTTATTTAAATTAAAATAATAACAAACAACAAAGGAAAAAATACAAACAAATATTTCAAATTTTATTATTTGAATATATTCCGCGTTTGTTTTTTCCTTATTTTGAGCAATTTTGAGCAGTTTTGAGTTTTTAAATATAGGCTCAGCTGATACTAAACTGATATTAAATAGTTGCTCAGGTAATACTAAATATCAGCGCCCTCTATCGGTGAGTAGTTTAAGTTTTGATTTCCTATCTCTATAATTAATAGTCTCTGCTTAGAATATGCTATATGGTTACCTAGTTACAGGCATTTGAGTTAAATAACTCCTTAATTAATATTACTCATACGCTTTTGAGTCTTCATTTCATTTCTTGAAATCTTCAGACTTTACAGCCGTTTCATTAAAAATATGATTAAGCGAGAATAAACTTCTAAATCAAACTATTTTTGTTCGTAGAAAACGTACTTGATTTTGTAATTTTTTATTTTATGTTTATTCCTTTTTAAAAGTCTCAACGTGTTATGTTAATTGATAGATTAAAATATTTTTGAAAATTTAAGTTTTTGCCGTTTTTTAAACACATTTGGATTTATTTAATAAATTTATGTTATAAAAAGTAAAATAAGTACATTCCTAGAATTTATTTGAGTGATTAATGTTTAAAATCTGCTACATGGTTATCTAGTTAGAGGCATTTAAAAGAACCAACTCCTTAATTAATATTACTCATACGCTAGAGTGTCCTAATTTACTTTTTTAATCATTTCAGGCTTTTCAGTCGCTTTTTTATAAATATGATTAAGCAAAAATAAACTTCCAAATCAAATGATTTCTTTCTTTAAAAGTAAAGTTAACTGATTTTCAAATAATTTACTTAATATCTATTAATTTTTAAACAAGTCTAAACGCCTTAACACATACATGTTATTTAAATTTGTAAGGCAAAGTTTTTTTATGAGCAAATTAAAAAGAAAGTATTTAGAACTGAAATAATCATCATCTAATTTAAACTTTTTCCTTTTCTATGGTTATTTTCTGTTTTACTTTATAAACAACTTTAACGTCATAATACATTTCCTGTCTGTCAAATTCAATTTGAATTAGTTTTTTTTTTTTTTCTTTTTGTTCTTTGTTTAAATGTCAATAAAATTATTATTAAAATTTTTTTTTTGATATTTTCGTGTGTTTCTACTATTTGCTCTTGGCTTTCTCACATATAAATCCCATAAATCAATTTATGTTTAAGCATGTGTATGTAAATTTTGTCATTTCAATACGATTTTCATATAATACAGCATTTGTTTGTGACAGTTCTTTGACTTGTATTAAATCATAGTTTTAAAATAATTGATTCTTATTAGAGAAGATAAAGAAAAAAAGTCGTTTAGAAATTAAAAGTGAAAATCACTGATGAAGCCTGTCCATAGAAAAAGGCAGAAACTAGATCTAGTCTGATTTAAAAATTAATGTGTTTACAATTTTTAGAGAAAAACGTTTATTCTTCTTCTCAACCTCAACCTTACTAAATTTAAATTCGTATTATTGATATAACGATAATTTTGTTTTATTAGAGAAAAAAAAAATATTTTTTTGTACAAAAAAAAAACTTCGCTAATGATTTCATTCTTCTAAATATATTATTTCCACATTATAAAGTATTAAAAATATATTTTCGCATTTAAATGATCAGTTTTTTTAGTTTAATCAAGTTTCTGTAAGCAAAATTTTGTTTCAACACATAATGAGGTCATAGGTTGGGCGCCAAAATGGCAACTTTCATTATGATTATTTTCACATAATTTAACATTTTCTTATACTTAAATCAATTTTTTGTACAGCAAATGTGGTAGTGTTGGAATAAAAAGTAGAGCCCTACGTTGGGTGCCAAAATTTCAATAAATATTAAATATTGTCAATTAATAAAAAATAATTCAATCTAGAAATTTTAATTTTTGCAAATAGTGTTTCAACTCATAATGAGGCCTTAGGTTGGGCGCCAAATTGACAACTTTTATTATGATTATTTTCACATAATTAGACATTTTCTTATACTTAAATCAATTTTTTGTAGAGCAAATGTGGTAGTGTTGGAATAAAAAGGCCGTACGTTGAGCGCCAAATTGTTTCATTAATATTAAATTTTGTCAATTAATAAAAAAATGTACCAATTTCAATATTTTTATTTTTGTTGATTTTTAAAGAGCTTTCATCGAGCTTGACATGTTCTCATACTTAAATCAATTATTTTATAGAGCAGATGTGCTAGTGTTGAACTAAAAAATAAGTGCCTACGTTGTGTGCCAAATTTTGGATCGGAATTAAATGTTATCAATTAATAAAAAAAGTTTTCAATTTAGAAATTTTTGTTTTTACTTTATTTTTATTAATTTCAGCTGGTCGATATGACGTTAAAACAACACTCTATGAAAAATGTTTACTTTTGTTGATTCATAACGAGCTCTCAACCTCTATATAATCACAAAAAAATTAAAAAAAAAAAATTATAAAATCTACTTAGGTTGATATATATATTTCCATCCGGCAAAAGATCTCATCAGAACCCAAGGTTTTAGAAAAGCTAGAGCCTCCAGAACAGATAGTGCTTAAACAAAAAACCTATTAAAATCTTTATTTTGCTAGCTATGAATAGCAATATTTAAAAGTTTTCAAACAAAAAAGTTTCGAACAACAGTTTTGCCCCTAAAATATCACCAAGGACCGATGTGAGGATCCAAGAAAAGGTTTTGGGGGAAGGAGGTTAGAGTACGCTTTAATAACTTTTCTATTCTTTTATATCTTCGTATTGAAAAATTTTATTTTGGTTGACGAAATGTCCCAATTCCCTCCGCCCTGTATCTGCACCAGCATCCATCACATATCGAACTCTAAAACAGCCGCCAAAGAGATTAAGACTTAGAGTTTAATCACAACTGTGTCGATTGTCAACCGACGACAGCAATAGTCGTCGCGAATAATTTAAATTCAGCGACAATCGATTGTCGACATTTTTTGATATTTAGAAAAAAATTAAAGTAAAACAAGAATATGGTTGTATTTTTTTCGCCACAATTCTTCACCAATTCAATTGGTTTTCCATTATTTTTTGCGGTAAATTATGCATTTTTATTTTCAATTATATTTCTTCTGTAAAAAAAAAATTTCTTTTGTAAACAAAGTACGAATTTTTGCAACTCTAATACGAATTTCTGCAACTCTGTTTCCTTAATTAATTAAAAATATGGCAACTATTTGACAAATATTTTGAGTGTGTATTAATGTGTCGTCACGAAAATAGAACATATTCTATTACGACGACAAATCGCCGGACGATATGGCGACATTTTGCTTCCCATACAAAATATATGAAAAAGCACATGTCGTTGTCGACCCAGTTCTGATTAATCTCTTAAACGTTATTTTTTTTAATTTTCTGCTCATTATCCTCTTTAATATTTTGCTTTTTTTCTCAAAAACCCTTTTCAAATTACAAACTTGTTGTTTCCCTTTACTTCAATTCCCTAAAGTACAAAAAATTATTAAAAACTTTGTTTACATTTATAATCAGTAGTAATGACAGTTATCGTTAGTTGTCGTTGCTAGTCATTCTAAGTTATTAATTATTAAAAATAATTAATAAAACAAACAAAAATTAGTTTGTTGTTTTTCAACTCATCTAGCATTTGTTTGCTTTTTTGGCTGCCGAAAAATATGTTTCCTCTAATGATTACAATTTTTACTGTCTAAACAAAAATAGATAAAATAAATTAGTTTTTTATGGGGAAAAACAAAAAGAAAAACTAAAGTAGAAACGACACAACATTTGTGTTGATATTGTAGTTGGCAAAATGCCCAGAAATATAACCAAAAAGTTTCCAAATGTGTTTAATGGTCAATGACATTTTTTTTGTGTGACAACAGAAAAAAAAACAACAACAAATTGCTAGGAAAGATGGAACGTAGTAGACAGTTATATATGGTATGATAGAAGTTCAGATATCTTCAACACAAAAGGGGGAAATTTACCATTCAGACGACGAATTCTTTAGCAGCTCTTCCAATTTGTAATAAAGACCTGTGTCCAGATTCTTTAAGACGATAGACGATTTTCGAACACTTTTCGAAGTTTAATATCTACCATATTTCATACCATTTTTAAAATATTGTAAAAAATTTGGTAAAAGACAGCAATTTTGCAGCATATACAGAAGAAACTTATGAACAAAAACTTTCCTAGAACCAATGGTTGACAATTAATGCATTTTCAAGTGCTACCAAGCACTATCATCACATTTTCTTTATGGGGTTCGCTCTAGGTTGTAATGTAGATTTTAGTTTTTACGTTAACTCCAAAGTAAAAAACGTTTCGAGAAGTAAACTCAAATATTTTTACTTAGTTATTTTATGTATTACAACGAAAATTACATGTTTTTTTTACAAATCTATTATTTTTCTCTATGTTATAGTTGTTGCTATAACTAAAGTTCATTTAGTAGTAAAGCAAGTATTTGTATGTTGTGTTTTTAACATTCAAGCTTTTAATTATATTTACAGTAATTAGAACGAAAGCAAAGAACTTTTTTACAACGATCATTTATTATTTTTTTCTATCACATTCTAACCCATTATGCCCTATAAATGACTAACATGTTGCAATTAAGGAATATTACTTAACAATTTGTACTTGTACCTTGTCTGTGAAGTATTTTATCGTAGATTTTAGTTGATCTGAAGATTGTTACAATGAGTGTTATTTTTGTTGGGTTTTAAGATCAAATATGATGAAATATGATAAAGTAGTCTAGTATAGAAAATTCTGTAATATTCTGGAAGAAAATATCCCGAGCAACGGGATTTACTAAGCACGTCAATCTGCTAATGTAACACTACATTTAAGTGCACACCTCAGCATATGCTAAGGTTAAATGCCATAAATAATATTAAGTAATTGGGCTATGTTATGAATAACATAAGAGTTATAATTTTAGAAGCACTGAAATCTTCTGCAACATTCTACATTCACGGCCGTTAAACTATGAAAGACCGAACGTAACAAAGGAAGAAGTTGCGCATTAACATCCCAGCAAAAAAAAATTGGATGTAATGCTTTACAAACTACTTCTTTGTCTACTTCATAAGTATCCGTTAGTGTATTTTTACAGCTTTTTTAGAATTACTGCTGAACAACATCCAAAAAATCACTTAAGTATTGCTTCTAAAGAGTAATTTCTCTAAAAGTGATCATAAAAAGTGATTTTGGTATCAGTTGGCATTTCCAAACAGAGGGTCGCGGGTTCGATTCTCACCGGGACTAATATATTTTTTATTTTTTTTTTATTATATTAATTTTTTTTTTTTTAATATTTATAATTAATTTGTTTAAATTCAATATTTTTTAATATTCATAATTAATTTGTTTAAATTCAATATTTTTTTAATTTTAAAATTTTTTAAAAATATGTATATATAAAAAATGGTGAGAAATTGCTTGAATTGGATTGCACCTTTTACACTTGTTTAATAAGTACTTTTATTGAAGAGAATAAGGAACAATATCTCGCAGTAACAAAGTGGTGTTTTTATGCCAGTCAACTTTCATATCAAAGAATAGCTCAGCGGTAGAGCGCTAGACTAGCAATCGTGAGGTCGCAAGTTCGATACTCGGTGGTGGCAATAAAAATAACTTTTGTAAAATAAAAAAATATAATTTTTTTTTCGAAGAATTTTTTCTTAACTTTTAATTGGTGAAAAAGAGTTCCCTTTGCACTCGTTCAAAAAGTACTGAAAAAATGTTAAAGTGGGAGTACTCCATTTGTGCTGTTAAGTTGCGTTCATTAATTGCATATTAGCATTTATTATTAGAGTTTGTGTGTGTGTTATATTGTTGTATTTAAAGTAATACAGTGTTAAATAAATAAGTGTAAGGCTAAATCAAACTAAAAGTAGCGTGTTATTTTTATTTACTCAGTTAATTATTACAGTTTGTGTGTGTGTTATATTGTTGTATTTAAGGTAATACAGTGTTAAAAAAAATAGTGTCAAACTAAAAAGAGTGTGTTATTTTTATTTACCAAGAGCACCAACCGGGTTTATCTAAAGGAGATAATTATACGTTTTAAAAGCTGAAACGTATCAATTATTGTCAGCGGTAGGAGTGATTATTTTGATTGCAGTAAAAAAGAACCCGGTTTATTTAAAGGAAATAAACCAACGTTTTTAAAAGGTAAAAACGTAACAATAACACATCGGCTGAAAAGTCCGTAGGATAACCAATTAAGAAAAATATTTGCCAAAAATCTACTTTATTCATCAACATAGTCTCCTCCTTCAAGAGCGATTCAATCACTCCAACGCCTTTCTAACATTTTGACACCTTTTTTATAGAATGATGTATTTTTGGCCTCAAAATAGGCCTCTGTTTCGGCAATCACCTCATCATTCGAAGCAAATCTCTCTCCAGCGAGCATTTTTTTTGAAGTCTGAAAACAGATAAAAATCGCTGGGAGCTAAATCTGGGTGCGGAAGCAATAGAAAGTGTAATTCGTGCAATTTGGCCATGGTAGCCAACGAATTGTAACGAGGCGCATTGTCTTGGTGAAAGCGCACTCTTTTCTTCTTCATATGGGGCCGTTTTTCTACGATTTCCTTCTACAAATGGACCATTTGGGCCATGTAGCCATCGCTATTGATGGTCTGGCCTTTTTCAAGGTAATCAATGTACAAAATTCCAGCCGCATCCCAAAATACTGATGCCATAACTTTACCAGCTGACTGTTGCGACTTTAGCTTCTTCAGGCGAGGTTCGCCAGTTGCTGTCCTCTCAGCTGACTGCCGATTCGGCTCGGGAGTTAAGTAGCAGATCCAAGTTTCGTCCATACCGATGCAAAAAGTCCTTTTTTTCTTGCCGAAATAGCTCCAAACAGCTCTCAAAATCATCCACACGTTGTTGTTTTTGGTGCACTGTGAGCAAACGCGGCACCCATTTTGAAAACAGCTTTCTCATGGACAAATGTTCATGCAAAATTAAGCCGACACATTCCTTCGATATATTTAAGGTATCAGCTCCTCTCCTGCAACTTCACTTTACTGTCTGTCAAAACGATTTTGTGAACTTTTTTGATGTGTTCCGGTATCACCACCTCTTTTGCGCGACCAGAGTGTTCAGCGTCATCGGTGTTTGTACGACCACGCTTAAAGTCAGCAAACCACTTTTCTACCACTTGTCTGGATGGAGCAGAGTTCGAATAACACTTATCAAGCCAAACTTTGGCTTGAATGGTGTTTTTCCCCATTAAAAAGCAATGATAAATCAACATATTAAATTGCTTTAAATTCCATTGTTTTCAAAATCGCAAAAGTAGCGTCACTAAAATAGCTGAAACTTGTTCACTAATGAACGAATTGTCATTAAATTTTGACAGGTATCATCTGAAGGTTGGTAGTTCCAAAAAATGATATGGATTTTTTATAAGTGGCGCCACCTATGTGTTATCCTGCGGACTTTTCAGCCAATGTGTTATAAAAAACACCCTTTCTTTAGGAATTTTTTAGGGATGTTATTGATTTCTTACCTTTTTTTTTGCGAATTTCTCTTGATTAATTCAAAATTTTTAAAAAATTTATGTGGAATTCAAGATTAACTTTTTTTAAATAAACGACTTTTTGTGACACTTTTCCTTAAGAACTTGAGCCAAGCAAGTTATTTCCTTCCCTTAAATTAAAACTTACTCAAAATATCTCTCAAAATCCAGTTGGATAGCTTAACTTCAGTTTAACTTTCAAATTTCTTCCAAATAAAATCTAGATTTTTATTTAATTTTTTCAATTAAAATTTTTTTTATTTTCGTAAACTTCAATAATTTTGGTTAGTAATACAATAAATTAATTATTTTTTTTTCAAATTAAAGAATAACTTTAAAAAAATTACAATTAACAAAAATATAGAAAAACACTTTAAGGTATTATTGACAAAAAGAAAATTCAATAAATATTGAAAATGTGTTTAAAAAAAACGCCCGTAACTTAAGATTTAAATAATAAACTAAAAAAACTAAACTAAAATATCGTATACAAGTCACAAAACTTGTGATATGCCCTCAAGTATAAACTATAAATAATAAAATAAAAATACATAATATAATGGCCACTTTACGATGTTTTATGAAAAAATAATAAAAAAAAAACCAAAGAGATGAATCAAAAAAATAATAAAAAATAAGATAACCTAAAAAGTATGCAACACTTGATAAAACATAAAACCTGCTAAAAGTATGTTATACTTTTAATTTTCTTTATGAAAGTCACCCTCTTTTACTCTCTCTCTCTCTGTGTTGGCTGCAACTTGACATACATGAACTGTCCTTCCACTTTGTTATTATGATTGTGGTATAAAAGTTTTTGGTTGCTTTTTTCTTGTCGCTGTTGTTGTTGTTGTTTTTTGTCGGCATTTCCTTTTTCATCTTCTGTAGTCCCCCTTAGGCTTTTGTTCTTTGTTTGGCATAATCTAAAGCAGCCTCTAGTATACGTTTTTCCAAAATACGATATTCCAATATCATTGTTGCAATATAACCCAGTTGCTGCTGCTGTTGTTGTGGTTCTTCATCACTTACCGCTAACATTACCTCAGCTAATTGTGTCTCATCTGCTTCTAGGGTCGTTGGGAATATACGCAATAATAACATAAGACGTGTTTGTAAATACTGCCAAGTTTTTGTCTCTAATGCTGTTTCTAAAGCACAATCAATATGCAATAAATCAACAGCACGCTCAGATTGTATCCAATGTTCCAATTGCTCATCATTCATATTAAACACACGCACAAATGCCAATAGTTCTGATGAAATAAATTCCGGTGAGGGTAAAACTTTAAGTTCACCATTCTTTGGTATATTCAGGAGTTGTAGTAATTTGGCACGTTTCTCAAATAGAGCATCCGATGTACTTAAACCAAGTTTAATGGCTACACTATCTTTGGGATTTAAGGGATTGATGAAACTGTAACGAAAAAATATATATATATAAAGGTAAATGAAAAGAACATTTCAAGAATAGAAAATAGAGTCAGCAAAGAATCTCAAGTTGCTCCGTGTTTGAAATTTGGATAGCTCAGCTAGTCTAGGCTCTTAACTTAAAATTTGTTTAATCACTTGCTTTTTATTTTTATGCACTATTACTTAAATTTTGATTTATCAATTTATGACTAATTATCCTTCTTACTTAGTCGCCTTATCTCTCTTCCTCTAGATCAGGTGTGAAACCCCCTTTTCCTCACGATTTGTATTGTCGGATGGAGTCCAAAGTTAGATGGAAATCTAATCCGCCTCTAATCCTGTGTCGGATCAATATCCAACCTCTTCATCCTGGTTACAAAATCTTACTAGATCCTGTCTTCACGCTTATAAACTCTTGAGTGGTTGCAAATCCGGCTGTTGCTGGATGTAATTCGATACCACTCTAATTGGTTGAAAAACCAATTGTCCTAAGGCATCATACTTGTATTTTGGGAATCAGGGTTGTATTTTCATAGTGTATATCAGGGCGAAATTGTGCTCATAAACAGGAAATTACAACTCTGTAATTATGGAGTAGGTATTTTTAAGTATGAGTACTCGAAAAAATGGTGGGTATTGAGTACTCAATACCCAAATACTCAATACTATTACAACTCTATTAATGTGTGCTTCTAACACAAGCAATCCTTTAAAAACATAATTCCTTAATTCAATTTTTAAATATGTTTTAATTTTAAATGAAACGATTGGCAAAACTGATTTCATTAATTGAATTATTCCCTACTTTATTCAATCAATATCTTATTCAAAGAATCAATTTGATTTTTGTTGATTCTCTTCATAGCATCAAGCGAATTGATTTAATTTTAGCAAATCAATTTAACAAAAAAGCTTGCCTTGATTTAAAGATCGCGAATCAAATCATTAAAGAAATAATTCAACGGAATCAAAATTATATATATATATATTTGTTCCTTTTACTCCTGCCAGGAGCATACGGCCGCAATCAAAATTGAATCAAGTGAAATTTGAATAAATCACATTGTCACTTTATGCAATATCAAATCATTGATTTAAAGTGATTCACTGATTCATAAAATGAATCAATTTTAATGCGTGTTTATTCAAAAAAGAATTAACTTTTTCAAACTCTGAACACAAGCCTGTTGTGTTAGCTTAAGCTGTGAGTTATTGTTTTGCTATATCCGTATTTCAGGTTCGCAGTTGTTCATGATGAGCACTGTCGCCAACTTGGCGCTTATCCCTCTAATATGGCCATTTTTTATTGCTCATAGCGGGGGCAAATGTGTTTTAGCGATAAGCTCCAATTCTAGTCCTTTTTCTTGCAATATTAATTCACAATTAACACAATTTCATTCACAATATAGAAAAGGTGCACTTACAATTAACATAATTTAATTCACAATTGATAAATACAAATCTGCTTATAATTAAAATTAATTCATAAAAACTTGAAAAAAATTGCAAAAAGTGAAATACAAACAAACACATGTCATTTAGGCTCTATAACTGGATGTCCGGTTAGCAACTAACTGAGACTTTAATTCACAATTGACACATTTCTCATTCACAATATACAAAAGTGCATTCACAATTAACACATTTTGATTCACAAAAAATAAATACAAATCAGTTTATAATTAAAATTAGTTCATAAAATCTTGAACAAATTTCAAACAGTCAAATGCAAAGAAAAACATGTTATTTAGGCCCGATTACTGAATGTCCAGTTAACTACTAACTGTGCCTTACACTGATACATTTTTTTTTACTTCCAATATATGAAATTTTAATTTAACTGTTGGCCAAATTTTAACTAGATATTCAGTAATCGGGCCCTAACGTTTATAGGCCATATTTTTTATTGATAAAAAATAGGTGTAGGGCTCGAAGTTTGCGCAAAAATATTGTTTATTTACTGGGTCGAAAAATTTTTTCTTTTCGGTTTTTGGGGGGAAAAAACTTGGCAGCAGTGATAATGTATGCTTGTTGCTTAGGTTCTCTTCAGAGATTTCTTTTTGTAGTTTTTCTTCTATTGGTTCTCTTTTGTAGCCTCCCTCTTGTAGTTTCTCTCCTGTATCTTCCATTCTGTGGTTTTGCTGTTTAGCTTCTTTCCTGCTGTTTATATCCTATAGTTTCTCTCATGTAGCTTCCTTTCTGTTGTTTCTATCCTGTAGTTTTACTATCCTGTAGTTTCTCTCATATAGTTTCTCTCCTCCAGTTTCTCTGCTGTAGTTTCTCTCCTGTAATTTCTCTCTTGAAATTTCTTTCCTGAAATTTCTCTCCTGTAGTTTTTTTTCTGGAGTTTCTCTCCTGTAATTTCTCTCCTGTAATTTCTCTCCTATAATTTCTCTCCTGTAATTTCTCTCCTGTAATTTCTCTCCTGTAATTTCTCTCCTGTAATTTCTTTCCTGTATTTTCTCTCCTTAAGTTTTCGCCTGTACGCCGCTCTGAAGTTATTTTCCTAATCTGGTGGCTGTAATATTTCCAATAGGTGGGAAGTCTACTTTTGGGAAAAAGACTTGATTGATGTAATCAATGCCTTGCTAGACGGATGTAATATATTCCCATTAACTCCTGCAGGGATTATAAAAACTCACAACTTAAGAAATCCCTTTCTGCGAGATTCGAAAACTCCTAAAACCATTATAAAAGTTCCCTTTCACCTACTATACACGCTAATTTCCTCCTTCAATGGAAAATCTTCAAAATCCGCACGCACCAATATCGCCCTAGATCATGGATGGTAACCGAAACAATGCGCTTATCGGTAAGCGTAACGCTATTTTAGATTATTTCGGTAACGGTATTTTAAAGGTAAGGTTATTTCAATTATTTCGTTATCGATATTTTAAGTTTAACGGTATTTCAGTTATTTCGGTAACGGTAATTTAAGGATAATATTTTTTTCTTTGTTATTTCGGTAACAAAATTTTAAAGTTAATGGTATTTCAGTTATTTCGCTAACGGTATATTTAATTTCGATGCATACCGCAAATTTTTCATTTATTTTCATTTATTCGGTAACGGTATTTTAAGGGTATCGATATTTCATTAATTTCGGTATCGGTATTTTATGGACAACGGTAAACGTAACGCTATTTTAGATTATTTCGGTAACGGTATTTTTAAAAGTAACGTTATTTCGTTTATTTTGTTATTGGTATTATTTTAAAGTCAACGGTATTTCAGTTATTGCGGTACGGTATTTTAAGGATAACGATTTTTTTGTTTTTGTTTTTTCGGTAGCAAAATTTTAAGGTTACTGGTATTTCAGCTATTTCGCCAACGGTATTTGAGGGCTAACGGTAGTCAGTTATTTCCATGCATACCGCAATTTTTTTTTGCAAAAAACAAACCTAAATAAAAAATAAAATAAATTTATCAACTTAATGTATTTAAAATACTCAATAACTCCGCGCATTTTATCAACTTAATGTAAGCAGAGAAATAAAAACAACGGTAACGGTATTTTAAGGACAACGCTATTTCATTTATTTGGGTAACGGTATTTTAAGGGTATCGATATTTCATTTATTTTGGTAGCGGTTATTTAACGATAATGATATTTCAGTTATTCCGGTAACGGAATTTTAAGGATAACGGTATTTCGGTTACTTCGTAACGGTATTTTAGGGATAATAGTAGTGAGTTGAAAGGGTTTTGAATTGATCGAAAATCTATATCTGCAACCAAAGGATGTTATCCATTTCGTCTATGCATTTTACCCCTTCCCTGTTATCAAAAATGTCCAAAATTCCTGTAGTCGAAAATCACCTGAGAATGATGGGAATCCATCTTTAAAATTCCAAAATTCCACCTAATTTTTTTAGAAATTTTGAAAACTGACAATTTTTCTGTACAAAAAGAGCTCAGAATCTAAAAATATTTCTACTGGAAAAAGTGATATATTTCTATACGAAAAAGTCCTCAGAATTTGAGGATTTTTCTATAGGAAAAAGTCTTCAGATTCTGTGAACTTTTCTATAGCAAAATATCCTCAGATTCTGTGAATTTTTAGGGATAACGGAATCTGAGAACCTTTGTATAGGATAGAGTGCTCAGAGTATGAGAGTATTTCCATTGGAAAACGTGCCCAGAATATGAGAATATTTCTATAGGAAAGAGTGTTCAGAATATTCGAATTTTTCTATAGGAAGAAGTGCTCAAAACCTGAGAATTTTTCTATACGAAAACGTCCTCAGGATATGAGAATTTTTCTATAGGAAAAAGTCCTCAGAATCTGAGAATTTTTCTATACGAAAAAGTCCTTAGAATCTGAGAATTTTTCTCTAAGAAAAAGTCCTCAGAATCTTAGAATTTTTCTATAAGAAAAAGTATTCAAAATCTGAGAATTTTTCTATAAGAAAAAGTCCTCAGAATCTGAGAATTTTTCTATAAGAAAAAGTATTCAAAATCTGAGAATTTTTCTATAAGAAAAAGTCCTCAGAATCTGAGAATTTTTCTATAAGAAAAAGTCCTCAGAATCTGAGAATTTTTCTATCGGAAAAAGTCCTCAGAATCTGAAAATTTTTTTATAGGAAAAAATCTTCAGAATCTGAGAATTTTTCTATAGGAAAAAGTACTCGGAATGTGAGAATTCTTCTGTAGGAGAAAATACTCAGATTCTAAGAATTTTTCTATAGAAAAAAGTGCTCAGAATCTGAGAGTTTTTCTATAGGATAAAGTATTCAGAATATGAGAATTTTTCTATAGGAAAAAGTGCACAGAAACTATCATTTTTCTGTAGGAAAACGTTTTCAGAATCAGAATTTTTCTATAAGAAAAATTGTTCATAATCTGAGAATTTTTCTATAAGAAAAAGTACTCAAAATCTGAGAATTTTTCTATAGGCAAAAGTCAAAAATCTGAGAATTTTTCTATAGGAAAAAGTCATCAGAATCTGAGAATATTTCTATAGGATAAAGTGTAAAGAATCTGATTATTTTACTGGGATTTATTCCATAGAAAAAGTCCTCAGAATTTGAGAACTTTTCTATAGGCCAGTCCTCAGGATCTGGGAACTTTTCAATAGAAAGGAAAAATTCATCAGAATTTGAAAATTTTTCTTAGGAAAACGTTGAATTTTTCTGTACAAAAAATTACTCAGAATCTGAGAACTTTTCTATAGCAAAAAGTGTTCAGAATCTGAGAATATTTCTACAGGAAAAAGTCCTTAGAATCTGAGGATGTTCCAATAATAAAAAGTCATCAGAATCTAAGGATTGTTCTGTAAGAAAAAGTTCTCTGGAACTGAAGATTTCTCTTACAATCTGAAAATTTTTCTATAGGAAAAAGAACTTAAAATCCGAGTATTATTCTATAAGAAAAAGTCCTCAGAATCCGAGGGTTTTTTTATAGAAAAGTCTTTAAAATTTGAGGATTTTTCTAGGAGGATTTTTCTATAGAAAAAACGGCGAATTTTTGATCTCAGAATTGGGGAATTTTTCTATAGAAAATAGACCTCAGACTCTTAGGACTTCTTAATAGCAAAACGTCCCCAGAATCTAAGGAATTTTTTTTTTAAAGGAAAATGTCCTCATGAAGAAGTTTTAAGATTCAAAGGATTTTCTGTAATAAGAAGTCTTTAGAGTCTAAGGAAATGTATTCAAAAAAAATTTATAAGAATCTGAAGGATTTTTCCACATGAAGAAGTCCTCAAAAACTGAGAATTTTTCTGTAAAAAGAAGTCCTCAGAATATGAGGGTTTTTCTATAACAAAAATACTTTGGAATTAGAAAATTTATGCAAAGAAAAAGTTGTGAGCATGATTTTTCTAAATGAAAAATTTATCAGAAACTGATTTTTCGTGGTACCAGTGGATTTTTCTATAGGAAAAGCCATTGGGAAATAGTCCTCAAAAGTGAAGAGATCTTCGAAAGCGAAAAGTAGTATCAAAAAAAAGGGATTTTCTATTGAAAAATTTTGTAAAAGTCAGAGTTTTTTTTTTTAAAACGTAGTCCTGGTCTAAATTGCAGCGGATTTATTTATAACATAATTAAAAGCTTCATGATTTATATATTAATACCGTATACATATATTATCTTAAAGTATAATTAAGGATCTTTAGTATCAATTTAAGTCTTATTGTGAGTATATTTATAGAGTAAATTCAAGTTTTGTCGTGAATCTATTTATAGCTAAATAAAATTTCTATCGTAATAACTGAAGTTTAAAAGTTGTTCTATAAAGATATATTATTGGTCTTAAAGATATATTATTGATAGATTTATGTTTAAAGTTAAAAATCAACCACGGATATATTTATATACTTAATTTAATAATTTCGAAGCTTTGTTATGGACATATTTGTACTGTTTATAAAAGCTCTTTTAGGGTTTTATTTGTAGTGTTAATAAGAGCTTTTTGAAGAATCTATTTATAGCATAAACTAAAGCTTAATCTTAAATTATTTATAGATAAAATTAGATCTCTTTATAGTCTTAATTAATGCTCTATAGTGGATCTTTTTTATTGCTCTTTCAAAGATTTATTTTAATGTTAATTATTCTTCACGGTTCTTATAAAAGTCGGTTCTTATCAGAAAGTTATTTACCGTATAGCTTTAGCATGAGCTTTTTTATATACTTTATTCAAGTTTTATTAGGAATATATTTATTGTAGAACTAAATAAAACTTTATAGCTGAATTATTTGTAGTCTAAAAATACTTTTTTATAAAACTATTTATAATCTAAGTAAAAGCTCTATTGCAGTTCTTTTTATAGTATATATTTAAGTTCAATTGTGCTTTTGATATAAGCCTGCATCAAAGCTCAATTCCGTTTTATGTTAATAGAATTTTCTAATTTATTTTCACTTACCCATTATGTATCATTAAATCAGCATTTGAACGATCACCATAGTGTATAAAAATCTGTTCACCTTTTTTAAAATCTTCTTGAGCACTACTTTCCATTTGTTGAGCTTCCATGTTAAAGAAAGAGGTAATAGTACCATGACGATGATTAGCCATATCCCAAAAGGGTATTAAAGCAGCAATGGTACTTGAGGTTTCACCCTCGGGTATATCATCCGAACGTGGTATTAAGTTTTCACGTGTCATAACTGTAGAAACAGCCCAGCTAAAAAGGAAAAATTAGAAAAAAAGGAAATTAAAATTAATTAATATTTAAAAAAAAAAATGTGGCAAACAGCAAAACTTAAAACAAATTAGTAACAAGCTAAAATTTAGGGTCATATGCATAATCACTTTTAAAACTTATTAGTAAAACAAAGTTTTCATACAAAATTCATTTTATAAACGTGTTATAAGGTTTTCAAATTATTATGCATAATAAGTACTATAGTTTCTAAACAAATTTTTAAGGCCAAATATGGAAAATTCTCATTTTTAGCCCAGTAAAAAAAGAAAAAACTTTTGATAACATTTATTTAATTTAAAGTTAGTTATTTGAAAATGCCTAAAACTATAGTATATTTTAATTTTTGATGTTCTTACACATGAATTGCTTTTATTAGCAACAACAAAATACGGCTGAGGAAAAAAGTTAAGGGCCTTAATGCAACCACAGCAAATGTTTATAAATATTTAAAGTTAATACAACGGAAAGTGTTGTGGTTTTTGTAGTATAACAACAAACCAACAGCATTTCCATCATCAGCCTCATCAACATCAACCTTATCATCATCATCATAATCTTTATAATATTCAGTATCATCATCCTCATTTTCTTCTTCAATCTCATTGCCATCATTTCAATTCCTTTGGAAAATCAACAATCAAGTACAAGCATCAACTGTCCACTGCTTATGTTTCTAATATTTTAAGCCGCAATATAATAAAAGCAAATGATGCTTAAATGTTTAACAAAAATTTGTTCATTCTCAAAAGGATGATAACTAAGAGAAACTCCTGAATTAAACAAAGATAAGAGAAGTAGAATTTTCTTAAAAGCCATTAACGAAACCAACTAAAGCTGAATTTTTGATCTATAGTACACTCAATTAAAGCTTAATTAAGAATGTGATATTAGACAACATTAAAGCTTTATAGTGACTATATTTATAGTCAAAATTAAGGCTTAATTATGGCACATAAATTTATAGTCTTAGCTAAAGCACTATCATGAAACTTTTTAAAGTTTAAATAAAATTTCAATAAAATTTTCTATACGAAGAAATGTTCAGAATCTGAGCATTTTTCTAAAGGAAAATTCTTAGATTCTGAGCATTTTTTTATATAGGAAAATGTAATCAGAATTTGAGAATTTTTCTATAGGAAAAAGTCTTTAGAATCTAAGAATTTTTCTATAGGAAAAAGTCCTCAGAATCTGAGAATTTTTCTATAGGAAAAAGTCCTCAGAATCTGAGAATTTTTCTATAGGAAAAAGTCCTCAGAGTCTGAGAATTTTTTCATAGGAAAAAGTCCTCAGAATCTGAGAATTTTTCTATAGGAAAAATCCCTCAGAATCTGAGAATTTTTCTATAGGAAAATATCCTCCGAAGCTGAGAATTTTTCGATTAGAAAAAGTGCTCAGAATATGAGATTTTTTCTATTGGAAAAATCACTCAGTATCTGAGAATTTTTCTATAGGAAACTTCTTAGATTCTGATCATTTTTTTATATAGGAAAATGTAATCAGAATTTGAGAATTTTTCTATAGGAAAAACTTCTTAGAATCTGAGAATTTTTCTATGGAAAAAGTCTTCAGAATCTGAGAATTTTTCTATAGGAAAAAGTCTTCAGAATCTGAGAATTTTTCTATAGGAAAAAGTCTTCAGAATCTGAGAATTTTTCTATAAGAAAAAGTCTTCAGAATCTGAGAATTTTTCTATAGGAAAAAGTCTTCAGAATCTGAGAATTTTTCTATAGGAAAAAGTCCTTTGAAGCTAGGAATTTTTCCATTAGAAAAAGTGCTTAGAATATGAGATTTTTTCTGTTGGAAAAATTACTCAGTATCTGAGATTTTTTCTATAAGAAAAAGTCGTCAGAATCTGAGAGTTTTTCTATAGGAAAATTCTTAGATTCTGAGCATTATTTTATATAGGAAAATGTCATCAGAGTTTGAGATCTTTTCTATAGGAAAAACTCTTTAGAATCTCAGAATTTTTCTATAGGAAAAAGTCTTTAGAATCTGAGCATTTTTCTATAAGAAAAATTTCTCAGAATCTAAGAATTTTTCTATAGGAAAAAGTCTCCAGAATCTGAGAATTTTTCTATAGAAAAAAAGTCCTCAGAATCTGAAAATATTTCTATAGGAAAAAGTCGTCCGAAGCTGAGAATTATTCCATTAGAAAAAGTGCTCAGAATATGAGATTTTTTTATTGGAAAAATTGCTCAGTATCTGAGAATTTTTCTATAAGAAAAAGTCCTCAGAATTTGAGAATTTTTCTATAGGAAAAAGTGCTCAGAATCTGACAATAATTTTTCTCTAGGAAAAAGTCCTCTAAATCTGAGAATTTTTCTATAGGAAAAGTCCTCTAAACCTGAGAATTTTTTTAAGAAGTGCTCAGAATATAAGAATGTTTTTATTCGAAAAAGTACTCAGAGCATGAGAATTTTTATATAGTAAAAAAAAGCTCAGAATCTGATTATGATTTTTCTGAGAATTTTTCTATAGGAAAAAGTCCTCAGAATTTGATAATTTTGTATAAAGTGTTCAGAATCTAAGAACTTTTCTATAGGAAAAAGTTCTCAGAACAAATTAATAAAAAGTACTTAGAATCTGAAAATTTACTAAGAGAAATTTTTTTTTATAGCCAAAATTATTTATTGTCTAAAATAAATTCTTAGATTCTGAGAAATTTTTCTTATAGAAAAATGCTCAGATTCTAAAGACTTTTTCCTATAGAAAAATTCTGAGATTCTAAAGAGTTTTTCCTATAGAAAAGATCTCAAACTCTGATGACATTTTCCTATATAAAATAATGCTCAGAATCTAAGAATTTTCCTATAGAAAAACTCTCAGATTCTGACGACTTTTTCTTATAGAAAAAATCTCAGATACTGAGTAATTTTTCCAACAGAAAAAATCTCATATTCTAAGTACTTTTTCTAATGGAAAAATTCCTAGCTTCAAAGGACTTTTTCCTATAGAAAAATTCTCAGATTCTGAAGACTTTTTCCTATAGAAAAATTCTCAGATTCTGAAGACTTTTTCTTATAGAAAAATTCTCAGATTCTGAAGACTTTTTCCTATAGAAAAATTCTCAGATTCTGGAGACTTTTTCCTATAGAAAAATTATTTTTATAGAAAAAAAGTCCTCAGAATCTGAAAATATTTCTATAGGAAAAAGTCCTCCGAAGCTGAGAATTATTCCATTAGAAAAAGTGCTCAGAATATGAGATTTTTTTATTGGAAAAATTGCTCAGTATCTGAGAATTTTTCTATAAGAAAAAGTCCTCAGAATTTGAGAATTTTTCTATAGGAAAAAGTGCTCAGAATCTGACAATAATTTTTCTCTAGGAAAAAGTCCTCTAAATCTGAGAATTTTTCTATAGGAAAAGTCCTCTAAACCTGAGAATTTTTCTATAGAAAGAAGTGCTCAGAATATAAGAATGTTTTTATTCGAAAAAGTTCTTAGAGCATGAGAATTTTTATATGGTAAAAAAAAGCTAAGAATCTGATGATGGTTTTTCTGAGAAGTTTTCTATAGGAAAAAGTGCTCAAAATCTGATTATGATTTTTCTGAGAATTTTTCTATAGGAAAAAGTCCTCAGAATTTGATAATTTTGTATAAAGTGTTCAGAATCTAAGAACTTTTCTATAGGAAAAAGTTATCAGAACAAATTAATAAAAAATTACTTAGAATCTGAAAATTTCTTAAGAGAAATCTCTTTTTATAGCCAAAATTATTTATTGTCTAAAATAAATTTACGGGCCGTGTATGTCCCTTTTTAAGAATCCGCCAAAAAGTCCCTTTAATTGAAGAGTTAGAGGGTTAAAATGTTCCACAAAAATATTTGTCATGAAATTCTACTATAAATCTCTGAAGACATCAAAGTTGCAAATTTAAGTTCAATGCCAGAAATAAGATAAAACTTAAAATGTGTTTAAGGGTTAATTTCGTAGAATTGGCGCCCAAATGTCCCACAAACCTGGATTTTAATAGGAAAACATGTGAATCTTCAAATATAGGTATAGGATGTGTTCAGCGGACTTAGGTAAAACACTACAAGGAACATTTTATTAAACCTGTCAACTACAATAAAAACTTTTCCATTTTTTGCTAACTAAATTGATTTAATAACTGCCGGTTTTTTTTTATTATTAAATCTTTTAAAATATTTGTTCATAAATTTGCTTTTTTGACATCATCAGTATAAAGCAAATGTCTGCTCTTTCACTTTGCTAAATTTCCTTTAAGAATTTCCTTAATTTTTGGAATTTGTTATCTCCATAAATGTTTTAACAAACTATTTTTATAGTAAAACAGCTTCTTTATAATTATTCATCCATTGTCTTAATAAAGTTTTTTTTTAATATAACATCTACTGCCGCCTATATACTTAAATGAAAAACTACAACCAAAAATTAGAACAAAAAAAAAACTTAAAACAAAGACTTTCTTTCCTTTAACATTTTAGCTATTAAAATTTTCCCCAATAACTTTTTCCAGCTAACTTCTTAAGAAAGTATAATATAAGAAGAAAACAACTTTGATATGAAATATTTTCAAAAGACTCAAAAGTGGTATTCCAACAAATTTTATCTTTATTTATGTAGATAATTGAAAAAATTTTTTTTTCCACATAATTTAATTTTTCACAAACAAACATTTGTTTCTTTTCTTAAATGCATAGAAGAGAATAATAAATTTATTGTTTTTAATTATTTTAAGACATTTTTGTGATATTCTTTGTTAATCTTATGAATTTGCTAATTCTTTTTTTTTTAATTATAATATTAATAAAAAAAACCTTGGGTTTGTTTTATAAAAATATAATATTTAATCTTAAAAAGAAAAGAAAAAACTTAAGTGACCTACATTTAAACGTAAAACAAAACGGTTTAAAAGATGAGTATGGTAAATTCTAAAGCATACCTAGTGCTTACATTATTTTCAAAATAATTGTTGCATACTTTAAGGCATAACCTTATTTGCTTGTTCGCCAAGTCATTTTGCAATTTTTTTTTTTTTTTATATACAAATGAAAGAAGACTTTGGCCTTTTTATAATGATAATTATTAAATGTGTTTTGTTTTGTTAAGTGGCATAAAGTGACCAATTACACAGTACAACACGAAAGAAAATTACGGTGTTCTGACAATGGCTTCTGCTAGAGGAGACAAAAAAAATATACCTGTGTCGGCGTTTTAAAAGACTACATCGGAATTTTATTTTAGGGTGGGGTTAAAATTTCCCCCCTTTTCCAAATGTTTATTGTGAATCGGCATAGGAAACCATGTGAATCTCCGAGTTTAGGTATCGGATGTGTTTAGCGAACTTCTTAACTCATACCATCCAAATGGGTGATATGAGTGCTTTTTAATAGTGCTTTCCCAACGCCCAAATGATATCACCGTCCCACGGTGGTGCCAATGCTTCACAAAGCCCTGGGAAAGCACCCGGAAACATAAAAATCAAATGCTTCCCCAACTCCCAAAAAAAAAAATTAAAGTGCTTTCTTGACACAAATGATTACACCGATCTATATAATGCTTTGCAAAGTATTGAGAAGGCACCAAGCAACACAAAAATCAAGTGTTTTTCCTGTCACCAAATTATGAGCCCTCATCACTGAAGAATTTTAAATTACTTTAAAAATAGATGATTCTTGGAGTAATTCTGTATTGCGGAGTCAAAAATTATTTAAATATCCACTCTTTTTTGGAGCTTCTTTTTCAAAAACAAAATAATGTTCTAGGAAAACAAGCGCTAGAAAGTCACGCTTTTCAAGCGTTGGTAAAGCGTCCAAATTTAGTGGTTTGCCAGTACTTCTTTTTGTAGACCGCGGTCTACTTGCGCTTTGCCAGTGTTTCTTTTTTGTTACCACACATACTTATAGGACCTTGAATGCGACCAAGGGGTTTTCTCAAGCCGTTGTTTTGGTGGCATCTTTAAGGACACTGGTTATTGATGAATTTCTCCAGGGTCAAAACTCCTAGAACTTCAGAAAATATGGCTACGCTGATTATATTGTCTTCTCCGTCATCGGATGTGATGACAAGACTATTTCCGAGCATATGCAACCTTCCTTTAGGAGGAAAGTTAACCTGTCTGCACCTATTGTTGTTAGGAGTTAGGATTTAGGCTTGTCGGGCAGTGTAAAGTACCTGGAGGTAACTCTTGACAAAGCTCTTAACTGGAATTATCACCTTAACTATTTATCCAAAAACGCCACCAGGGCGTCTTATGCCTGTCAGAGGCTCTTGACATATGGTCTAATGGTTGTTCAATTCTATTGTTAAGCCTATGATCACCTAAGCTGTCTTCGCATGGTGGCCAAAAGTTGAACAACTAAAGACAAGGAATAATCTCAAAAGGATTTAATGTCTTGCATGTATCGGCATTACGGGGAACGGCAGAATGTGCCCGACTAATGCTGGGCATTCCACCGTTAAATATTTCTGTAGTGCAAGCTGCCAGTATGTCCTCCATTGGACTTCGGAAATTCGGTAGCATGAAGGGTGGCCGCCTAAGAGGTCACATGAGGATCACTTAGATCTATATGGCCTAACCGACCTCAAGGGCCGAGGACGTTAGCGGAACAGATTCTCGCAGGTATTTTGACATTATATTATTTTATAGGGGTATGTGGATCGATCTTCGGAGCTGCGATTGTCGTTGAAACCGGGTTCCAGCGTGCTCTTACCATGGGTAAATATCTCCAATTTTTCAGAGATTTTCGCCATATGTGTTTGCGAGATGGAGGCTACGGAGGCGGACAATAAGAACTGGCATCTTTATTCTCTCTGGCAGTCACGCGACACTCAGGGCCCTTATGTCCTAAGAGGTGTCATCTGTACTGGTCATGGAGTGCCTTCAGAGTCTCAGTCAACTTGCTTACACTAGTGTGGATTCCTGTAGTTGTAGTGGGAGTTGGAAAACTCTATTGGCCAACTGTATTTGGCAATAAATTTATTTCACTGTCTAGTGGAGGGTCGAGGTGACTTTTGGCCCTTGACAAAAGGATTTAGTGGCCCTAACGGGATCTTTTACTGGAGACTCTGATCTCAGGTCAAGCGGACACGTGTGTGTAGATTTTGTGAGTCTGATATGTTGGAATTTATTTTTTGCCCATGACCTCGGATTTTTAATGGAATATTTTAAGTAACAGGATAATTGCCTTCATTGGTAGCTTTAATATTTAAGGGAACTCTAAGCAGTACAAAAGAGCTATGCTAGTCGCAGTGCGTAGTGACATTTGAACTAATCTAATCTAGTAAGGCGTGATATTAAGCACTAATGTTTAAACTTACTGCTTTTGATGTCATTGATGTCTTCTTTCAAATTATATCGAGCTTTCTCAAAAAATCGCACTATAAGAGTTGTTATAGATGTGGGCTCATTTAAGGAGTTTCAGCTGAATTTGGGGATACCGCTAGGTTCCGTTCATTCTCTCTCATATTTTTCTTATCTTTATAAACTACCTTTTGGGTCAAACTTCAAATGCTATCTACAATAACAGCAACATCTGTCATTCATATTTATTTTGTCATAAGCCATAACATTAAACTTAATCAGAATCTTTCGACAATCTCCGAGTTAGGTCAAGCGAATAGGGTGGACTTTAATACAGCCAAGGCTCAATATGGTTTTTTGACCACCCAGAAGGGTCGTGGAGTGACCATCAGTACGCATGAGGGGTTGTTGATACTGAGGAATTTAAAGCTTCTAATGAGAATTAAATGTGAGCATGAGAATCCAATGTGATGTCCTCTGGAAAAATCACATTATTAAGTGTAGAAAAAAGCATTCAAGTGTTAAGGTTTTTTTAACCGGTGAGAGATTTACTTCACTTCAGTCGACCCTGAGTATTTATTATACCATTTATATTTGGCCGAAAGTGGAATACAACTCCCATATATGGACAGTGACTATATGCATATGACAATAAGCTAACCAGCTCTATTGACTCATTTCATCATCGTTGGAATATGGATTGGTTTACATTGGTAGTATCCAGGTAGGTTTTCTGCCGAGATAAGTGAACTTATTAATGGAGCTCGGGATCTTGTTCGAAGATTAGTAGATTAGTAGATTAAATCGTCTGGTGCCCTTGGTCCAGAGGATCCAACAAGGTATTTCAGAGAAAATTCGTTCTTTATTTAGTCATACTAAACTTCCTGCCGATAACTATTCTGTCACTTGCAATTTAGAGAATTGTAAGTCAAATTGCCACAGATACCACTCCATCTTTCCTCTATGCCCTGCAATGCACTGCATTAGTAGCAGTATCCCTTGAGCATTGACGCCAAGTAAACAGAAAATGCCTGAATTTTAGCAAATAGTGAAAAATAATTTGCTATAAGCTTGTCCCTATCCGAATTTCATTCTTGTTTAGAATTAGAACTAGAACTTAGAATTTCTAGAAATATTGGTTAAGTCGATCAACAAACTCAATGAGAATTATTCAAAATTTCAAATATCAAAGAATTCTCTCTCTAGGATATTTTTGACATGTTCGGGCATTTTGAAAAAATCTCTTATAATTCACTGATTAGGTGAATTTTCGCACAATTCATAAATCTGACAGTTTTTTTTTTTTTTTTTTTTTTTTTTTTTGTATTCACTGCACACCAAAGCTAGCTAGTTATTATTGATCTAGAATGATTTTCGTATTCCTTATACCGCTTCTTAAATTTCATTAGGCTGTTTTTACTAGTCCAACTTAATATTTATCAAACAATCCTCCATATACGCTATTGTATATTTTCAAGCTATTTCTTTAAGTGGTTAAATATTTTTTTTACATATTTTCTGTGATGAGGATGATGCTGAATATATTCAAAAGTACTTGTTGTTATGCTTATGTATTTATTAAATGCGTATGGAAATATAAAAACTTTATGTATATGTGACTATATGTGTGAGTGTGATTGTGTAGTAGTAGTAGTATTTGTATATGTATGAATGTGTCTAGAAATACTTTATGTTTATAAAGTGGTATTTTGTAACTGTTGTTTAGTTATGATGTTATGTGTTTCTTTATTAAGTCAATAGTTGAAGTGTAAAAGTAGCAACACAAGCAACAAAACAACCTCAACAACATCATCATCACCATTATCATCATCAGTTTCATTAGTTTGTTAGCAGCAGTGGTATATGTGTTCACACATACTCGCACAAAAAACACAAACATATTCTCATGAATTCCCTAGCAATACCAACAACCACTACATACACCGACAACAACATTCTACGTTAACAACATTCAACGTTAGCAACATCAATAGAATGATGAATGATGTTCCACTTAAGTTGAAACATGAGAGTTGGATTTTTTATTTTTCTTTTTCTACATGTTTAAATTAAATCAGACATAACACATGAATAAAGGTTAATTGTAGTTGAAAAATATATATGTTTAGTAGTATAAGGTATATTAAAATTGATGATGACTTTGATGAAAATGTTAATGTTTGTAAAGTCGTTTTGAACTAAACTTGTAGAAATAAATGACAAGATTTAGAGAGATAATAATTTGTAAGTGATTTAAAGAGATTTGCTCAAAATGACTTTGAAATGTCGATTAACAGTAATCAAGGAATCTAAAGTTATTTAAATTGAAATGAGGTTGTTTTTGATGTTGTCATTTTGCAATGAAGAATTTAATCTTATTTGCTTAAACAAAGGTTATTGTAACAACTTTATCAAAGGAAAATATGCAGGAATTGTATTCTATAAAAACTAGATTAAACTGCAACTACATATTAAATATTAAACTATTCCTAATTACAAAATGAGATTAAACACTAGTATAGGTTCGATTAAAGGGTTTGTTGTTCAGTTAAAATGCCAAAAAAAAAAAAATATTAAAAAATAAAAGGATTTACATTGCGCGCCAACTAGCATCGTCTTGTCGAGACCATTGCACTGCTTCTGAACCACTTCTGGCAGCACTTCTGCACCACATTTTCTAATACCATTGTTATTATAAATTTAATAAAACAACAAATACTTAAAGTAACTCTTCATTGGCCGCCAAAAAGCTAGGCCTTGTCTAGACCATTGCACAACTTCTGCATCACTTCTGCACCACACTTTATAATGTTCCAAATGTAGGGTGCCATTACCTTAATAATAATTTAGCAAAACTACAAATACTCTAAGTAACTCAATGTTGGGCGCCAACATGCTCAGTAGACCGTACCTCAAAAAAAAAAGTTCGCCGTACACCCTCCAATATGAAGTATTTTTGCAAGGCAATTTCAAAAAGAAACTATTTATTTTTTTTTTTGCCGAACGTAGGGGTCTCCTTTTTCAATTTTTCGTTATAGCTTCGGCATTTGAAGTTGGATTTTAAAGTGTGATATATCAATGTTTTTTGCCTCGAGGAGACCAGTGTTTTGCTATAAAGGAAAAATCCAATGAAAAAAATTTTAAAAGGCGACCCCTACGTTCGGCAACCAATATATAAAAAAAAAATTATACTGGGTTTATCGGAAAACTTCATCAGCAAAAGTTTAATGATTTCTTGCGAGCATTAATTTTCTGACATTAGGGTTGTACATTTGGGTGGTAGCAACTGAGATCTGGTGGCTAACTACTAGAACGGGATACTTGAGGCCAATGGCCCTCGAGAGAAAAACGCTGGTCTTCTCGAGAGAAAAACATCGATGTATCATACTTTAAGATCCGACTGTAAATGCCAAAGATACATATAACGAAAAATGTAAAATGGCGACTCCTACGTTCGGCAAAAAAAATAAAAATTTTTTTTTTGAAATTTCCTTGCAAAAATACTTCATATTGGAGGGTGTACGGCGAACTTTTTTTTTCCTGTAAGGTGCTACGCTCTAATGCTCAGTCTTTCTTGCTCGGTGCAAATTTGTTATTATAAATTTAATAAAACTACAATTAGATTATGCGGTATCGATGTTGATGTTGTTCAGCCCACAAAACTACGTTAACCTTCGGTCCGTAAGTATCCCAACGGCTGCTGCTTAGTAACAATATATAGGCCTGAAGTTGTTAGGATACACAAGTAACCCAGAAAACCCTCCTTGATAAAGAGTATTCCACGAAAGTCGCTAGAAAGTATTCAGACTTTCCTATCCGCCACACGGTGATGCTCCCAAACAGAGACTGTCAACTACCGCACTGGAAAACTACAATTACTTTAAGGAACTCTACGTTGGGCGCCAACTTTTATCGCATTCAAATTAAAAATGATTTTGTTGCAAACAGATTTTTATGTTAACAAACAAAATTGTCAAATAATATTTGGTTATTAACGTTATTGGTTATTAAGGCATTACACTGCTTCAATGATTTTTCCCCAAGTATGTGTCAAATCAAGCGGGCAAGGCACAGTAGGGTTAATTAAATTTAGAAAAATATACAGTAATATGAAACACTTTAACGACAAGTTAAATCACTAGAGCTATTTTATAAACATTAGCTAACTTACTTAATTAACACTGTTTGGGAATGATAGCTTCCAAATGGGTACCTGTCTAGGCACCGTTCTAACGACGTGTTTATTTTGGGTTTAGTCCCTAGGTCAGCATTGTTACACAAATTTATATTTTTTAATAACGGAGTGAAAGGCGATGTGAAATATTTTAAATTTAGAGAACATGAATTAAATGTTATCCCGCCTCTAATGTTCAGGTTCTGAGATATTTTTTCTATTGAAAAATTCTCAGATTCTGAGATATTTTTTCTATAGAAAAATTCTCAGATTCTGAGATATTTTTCAATAGAAAAATTATCAGATTCTGAGATATTTTTTCAATAGAAAAATTCTCAGATTCTGAGATATTTTTTCTATAGAAAAATTCGCACGTTCTAAAACACTTTTTCTGCAAAAAAAAATCTTATCTTCTCAGACATTTTTTCCATAGAAAAATTTTTAGATTCTAAGATATTTTTTTTTTTTTTTTGAAGAAAAATTATTAGATTCTGACACGTTTTTTCTATAGAAAAATCCTAAGATTCTGATGCATTTTTTCTATAGAAAACACATTTTTTGTACAGAAAAAATTTCAGATTTTGAGATATATTTTTCTGTAGAAAAATCTTCAGATTCTGAGACATTTTTCTCAGATTCTGAGACATTTTTCTATAGAAAAATTGTCAGATTCTGAGATATATTTTCTATAGAAAAATTCTCAGATTCTGAGATATTTTTTCTATAGAAAAATTCTCAGATTCTGAGATATTTTTTCTATAGAAAAATTTTCAGATTCTAAGATATTTTTTTTGTAGAAAAATCTTCAAATTCTGAGATATTCTCAGATTCTGAGATATTCTCAGATTCTGAGATATTTTTTCTATAGAAAAATTCTCAGATTCTGAACAACTTTCCATTGAAAATTTAAAAAAAAAAAATTATCATTTTATATAATATGTTTTCTATAGAAAAAATTTTCAGACTCTGAGTCTGAGACATCTTTTTCGTAGAATTTTTTTATGATAAAAATTTCTCGGATTCTGAGACACTTCTTCTAATAGAAAAATTCTCACTTCTGACAAAAATTCTCACTATCTACAGAAAAATTCTTAGAGTCTGACTACAATATTTTTTCTATAGAATAATTCTTAGAATCTAAGCTACAATATTTTTTATATAGAAAAATTGTGAGATTTTGAGACATTTTCCTATAGAAAAATTCAGAGATTCTGAGACATTTTTTCTATATAAAAATTCTCGCGTTCCAAACCACTTTTCTGTAGAAAAATTATCATGTTCTTAGACATTTTTTCTATAAAAAAATTTTTAGATTCTGGAACATTTTTTCTATAGAAAAATTCTCAGCTTCTGAAACACTTTTTTGTATAGAAAAATTCTCAGATTCTGAAACACTTTTTTCTATAAAAAAAAATTCTTAGATTCTGAGACATTTTTACTATAGAAAAATTCTCACTTTTGACACTTTTTTTCTATAGAAAAATTCTTAGGATCTGAAATAATTTTTTTATAGAAAAGTTATTAGAATCTGAGAAATTTTTCTATATAAAAATTTCCAGATTCCGAGACATATTTTTATATAGAAAAATTCTTGCGTTCTAAAACACTTTTTCTGTAGAAAAATTCCCATGTTCTTAAAAATTTTTTCTATTGAAAATTTTTTAGATTTTCAAGCTTTTTCTTCTATAAAAAAAATTTTTAGATTTTGCGACGTTTTTCTAAAGAAAAATTCTTATGTTCTTCGACATTTTTTCTGTAGAAAAATTCTCATGTTCTTCGACATTTTTTCTGTAGAAAAATTCTCAAATTCTAAAACAATTTTTCTTTTAAAAAATTTCAAGATTCTGGGACATTTTTTCTATAGAAAAATTCACATATTCTGTGACATTTTTTTCTATAGAAAAATATTCAGCTTCTGAGCTATTTTTTTTTTATAGAAGAATTCTCAGAAAAAATCAATTCCCTACCAGTAGTTTCCAAACCTAATTACGCTATTCACTTGGAAATAAAACTATCAGAATTTTCTTTCTCCTTTAAAAGTTTCTGTCATAACAAAATCTTTAAAATCTTAACTATTGCTAGTAGATTTGAATTTAAGTTTCCCAAATACAATTACAATTGTTTATCTATTATCTTTCTATTACACTTAAGCTAATAAACCCTTAAGTTGTTCATGCAATAATCACAATAACTTTAACAAATATGTGTAAGTACAACTACTGTATACATTTACATTTACAATACTCTGCCAGAGATTGAATTATAGAAATAACATGATAATTTGTATGGCACTTAATAATGTAAAGTCACTGTATACATTATACAGTGAAACCTCTTAATAGGAAACAACATTAAATTAAATAGTAAAAAGTTTGAAATCAAACCAAACTTGTTTGATTTTTATTTTAATTGTATTTCTTTATGTTTTTTTAGTTTTAAAATGCGAAATAAATCTAAAATGTTAACATATTAACTTAAATATTTAATTTAACTAAACTCATGTTCACCTTAATATGATTCATACTTAATTTAAAATTTTTTATAAAAAAAGAAGACTTTAATTCAAATATGATATAATAATAGATTTAACTATGAGCTTTTCTCCGTCTAGATACAATGTACAATAATACACAAGTATGTTATGTCTGATAATTGTATTTACAATTCTATACATAAAGTTTGGTTATTACCAGGGAATTAAACATAATAAAATCAACAACTATTATAGTATAAAAACAAATAAAAAAAACGAGTAAAAAGGTTAAAGTCGGGCATGCCGACTATACAATACCCTACACCACTCTGGTGTATTGTTTGGATCCGAAATTCGAATGGGTTAAAATGGGGCTTGTTTCAAAATTTTCTATAATGTGAGTCAGCGAACCAAATTTCATTAAAATATCTTAATATTTGCGACCTGCAGTTTGTAACCAAGCCAATTTTGGGGGGACCCTTATATGGGCACTAGTTCTAAACATGGACCGATGTTCACCAAAATCAATAGGCTTCGTCCTTGGGCCAACATAGGTCTATGTACCAAATTTCATCAAAATATCTTAATATTTGCGACCTGCAGCGTATAAACAGTATAATTTTGGTAGGACCCTTATATGGGCACTAGGTCTAAACATGGACCGATGTTCACCAAAATCAATAGGCTGCGCTATTGGGCCAATATAGGTCTGTGTACCAAATTTCATCAAAATATCTTAATATTTACGACCTGCAGCATATAAACAGTATAATTTTGGTAGGACCCTTATATGGGCACTAGGTCTCAACATGGACCGTTGTTCACCAAAATCAATAGGCTGCGTTACTGGGCCAATATAGGTCTGTGTACCAAATTTCGTCAAAATATCTTAATATTTACGACCTGCAGCGTATAAACAGTATAATTTTGGTAGGACCCTTATATGGGCACTAGGTCTAAACATGGACCGATGTTCACCAAAATCAATAGGATGCATTATTGGGCCAATATAGGTCTGTGTACCAAATTTCATCAAAATATCTTAATATTTACGACCTGCAGCATATAAACAGTATAATTTTGGTAGGACCCTTATATGGGCACTAGGTCTAAACATGGACCGATGTTCAAAAAAATCAAACTTGTTCATCCTTGGGCCAACATAGGTCTGCGTACCAAATTTCATCAAAATATCTTAATAGGTGCGACCTGTAGAGTGCGCACAAGATTGCATGGACAGACAGACAGACGGACGGACGGACAGACGGACATCGTTAAATCGAAATAAAAAAAAATTCTGAACCGATCGGTATACTATAAGGTGGGTCTACGATCAATATTTTTTGGTGTTACAAACATCAGCACAAACTTATAATACCCTGACCACATAGTGGTGTAGGGTATAAAAACTATTGTTTAGAGATTTATTTTCCATACTAAAAAGTAATTTATGCTAGAATTAGTAATCGATAGATATAAATTGATGATATTGCAAAAAAAACTTTGTTTACAAATTTAATGTATTTCGAAAGAAAAATCCATATAAAGCAATTCCTGCATTTGCAAATATTAATTTAATTACTAATGATAAGCCACAATATTATTGAAAAAGAGAGTTGCCATCAATTAATCTATAGCATACAAAATTACCAACTGCTGAAGAGGAATAACATCCAAAATAATATTTCATATTTTTATGAAATTTGGGCATGTGGTAGAGAACCAAAATCTACAGCTGATTTAAAATGGCTTTTGGGTAGTTTCGGAGAAACATTTAATGCACAATATTTTTGCAGTTAAATTATCAAAAAAAATTAGACTTTAGTTGTAAAAAAAATTTATGGAAATTGTAAGATTTTGTTATATAAAAAATTTGAGATTTTGCTCCATTTTTTTTATAGAAAAATTCCCAGATTCTAGGACAATTTTTCGATAGAAAAATTCTCACAATCTGATATATTTTTTTTTTTCTAAATAAAAATGCATAGATTCGAATACAAGTTTTCTTATAGAAAATTTTTCAGATTCTGAGCATTTTTTCCTATAGAAAAATTCTCATGTTCTGAGACATTTTTCCTATAGAATAATTTCCAGATTCTGAAACATTTTTCCTATTGAAGAATTCTTAAATTTTGAGATATTTTACTATAGAAAAATTCTCACGTTTTGAGACATTTTTACTATAGAAAGTCTTACGTTCTAAGACATTTTTTCTATGGAATAATTTTCAAGATCTCAGACATTTTCTTTATAGAAAAATTCTGATCTTCTAAGAGATTTTTTCTACAGGAAAATTCTCATGTTCTGAAGCATTTTTTTTGTACAGAAAAATTTTTAGTTTCTTAGACATTTTTTCTATAGAAAAATTATTAGATTCTGAGATATTTTTTCTATACAAAAATTCTCAGATTCTGAGACATTTTTCCTATAGAAAAATTCTTAGATTGTGAAATATTTTTTGTATAGAAAAATTTTTAGAATTTGAGACATTTTTTTATACAAAATTTCTTAGATTCTGAGACATTTTTTCTATAGAGAAATTCTCAGATTCTGAGAAATTTTTCCTTTTTTCAACAAATATTTTAAATTCTAAAACACATGTATGATTTTGGCAACCCTTTAAGTCTAAACCACATAGACAATAAATGCACATGCATATTATATACACTCATCTCGAATTTTATCATCATATCCTATAAAAGGTGTCATTAGGGGAAACCAAAATATCATTAGACAACTTAAGAGTTTAGTATTATGCACACACATACACACTTACTAATATAGAAAATATGATTATAACAACACATTTATAGACAAACATTTATATACATATATATATATTCATGTAATTGTGTAGACGTGCATACATGTGTATATATGTATGTGTGTTTGTATATTTGTAGATATAAAACTATTATAGATTATTGATTCTTAAAACCATAGAGTAAATTTTAAATAATATTATCGCATGAGTGTAAACAGGGTTATAAACATATCTTGTTTATGCAATTGCTTAAAGCATTTGATAAACTAACAAAATAAACACATATACACATAGCCATGCATACAAACACGCATACAAACGTATATACATAGCAAAGCTCATACATATTCACATAAACATACTCATACATAAACATTCTTGTATATCATCCATATATACTGCAAAAACTTATATTAAAATCACATAGCACTTGTTTCTGGTATTAACTTTCACATTTGTTCGTATATCAACACTTATACACAAATACACTCACAAATACCAGTTAATTCACAGACATACTTGAAAATATGCATGAAACACTACGTTGATAGTTATAACGTTATCACAGTGAGTTGTTTTGGTATTTAAAAATTCTCATGATATATGAACTTTTCAATGCAATTACAATACAGAGCTTTTAAGGAATTAATTCTTTGTTAAACAAAAGTTAATGCTAAACTGAATAGTTAATAAGTACACTTTGTTGAAATGCACAAATAATGGCACCCAACGTTAATCCAAAAAAAAAATTTAAAGATATTTTTTCAACAGATTTTGAGAAATTTTTTTCTATAGAATATCCTTGCATTATAAAGCATTTTTTCTATAGAAAATTTTTCAGATTCTAAGACCATTTTTGCTATAGAAATATTCTCAGATTCTGTGACATTTCTTTTCGTTGAAAAGTTCAGATATTGGAAAGTTTTTATAATCTAAAACATTTTTTGTAAAGAAAATGTCCAACTATTGCATTTTTAAATTTTCATAATTTTTTTCTATAAAAAATCACAGATTCTGAGATCATTTTTTTATACAGTATTTTTATAAGATTCTGTAAAAATTTTTGTATTGAAAAATTCTTACATTCTGATAAATTTTTTCTATAGAAAAATTCTTAGATTCGGAGAATTTTTTTCTATAGAAAATTCTGACAAATTGTGAAAAATTCTTAGATTGTGAAAAAGTTTTTCTATTACAAACTTACATACACTTTTTGTATAGGAAATTGTTCCTATTGTTAAACATTTTTTTTTTTCTATAGAAAAATTCTTAGATTTTGACAAATTTTTTTCTACAGAAAAATTCTTAGATTGTAAGGAATTTTTTACATTACAAAATTCTTAGATTCTAAACCATTTTTTCTATTAAAAAATGTTCACTTTCTTATACATTTTTTGTATAGGAATTTGTTCATATTGTTAAACATTATTCCTATAGAAAAATTCTTATACTGTAAGACATTGTTTTCTATAGAAAAATTCTTAGATTGTAGGATAGTTATTCTATAGAAAAATTTTCAGATTCTGAACTATATTTTTTATAGAAAAATTCGTAGATTCTAAGATATATTTTCTACAGAAATATTCTTAGATTCTAAAACATTTTTCACGTTAAAAATTTCTCAGATTCTGAAACATTTTCCCATAGAAAAATTTTCAGATTCAGATTCAGTTTTTGTATATAAAAATGTTTATGTTGTGAGACATTTTTCCTATAGAAAAACTATTATATTGGAAGAAATTTTTTTCTATAGAAAAATTCTTAGATTATAAGATATTTATTCTATAGAAAAATTCTCAGATTCTAAGATATATTTTCTACAGAAAAATTCTTATATTCTAAAGCATTTTGTTAAAAAAAATTCTCAGATTCTGATATTTTTCTAAATAAAAATATGCAGATTTATTTTTTTATTTAGAAAAAGATTATATTTTTCAATAGAAAAATTCTTTCATATTGAAACATTTTTTCTGTAGAAAAAAATTCTTCCAGTTTTCTATAGAAGATTCTAAGATTTTGAAACCTTTTTTCTATAGAATAACTTGCTGATACTCACACATTTGTTGTGTAGAAAAATTGTCAGATTCCGTGACAATTTCTCTTTAAAATAATTCTTAGACTTTAGGTCATTTTTTCTATGGAAATATGTTCACATAGCGAGACTTTTTTCCTATAGAAAAATTCTTAGATTGAGACGATTTTTCTTTAAAATAATTCTCAGACTCTAGGTCATTTTTTATATGGAAATTTGTTCACATGGAGAAACGTTTTTCTTATAGAAAAATATTCTTAGATTGTAAGATATTTTTTCTAAAGAAAAATTCTCAGATTCTGAGATATATTTTCCATAGAAACATTCTGCAGAAAAATTATTAGATTCTAGAACATTTTTCTTAAAAAAAATTTTCAGATGCTTACATTTTTCGAAATAAAAATACTCAGATATATTTTTTATATAGAAAAAGATTAAATTTTCCAATAGAATAATTTTTACATATTGAAACATTTTTTCTGTAGAAAAAATTCTCACTTTTAAAAAACCTGTTTTCTATAGAATAATTCTCAGATTCTGAAACATTTGTTGTGTAAAAAATTCTCAGATTCTGAGACGATTTTGCTATAGAATAATTTTCAGACACTAAAGCATTTATTTTATAGAAACATGTTCATACTGTGATCCATTTTTCATATAGAAAAATTCTTATATTGTAGGAAAAATTTTTAAATTGTATGAAGTTTTTTCTATAGAAAAACCTGTGATTCTGAGACCATTTTTCAATAGAAGAAATCCCAGATTATGGGACATTTTTTCTATAGAAAAATTCATAGATTCTGAGAAAATTTCTTCTATAAAAAAAATTATCAGATTCTGAAACCATTTTTCTACAGAAAAGTTCTCATATTGTGAGAAAATTTTTTATATAAAAAAATTATTCTGTGTGAGGCATATTTTCTATAGAAAAATTCTCAGATTCTGAAACCATTTTTCTATAGAAAAATTCTAAGATTCTGAGACAAAATTTTTTACATAAGTTGAGCTAACAAGTTTATTTATTTTATGTTACTCGATTTAACGTTTTCTGATAAACGCTTGTATTTTAAATATTTTTAGTGGGTGGCAACTCCGTGTTTAAACCATATGAAATAAGAGTGTCAAAATGTTTATTTTCTCTAATACTTTAATGTTATGTATAAATAAATTGGAATTTCATAAATTTCAGACATGGTCTGATACAGAAAACAACATTTTTACCTTTGCTTAAAAATTATAAAAATCGTATAATTTTTGAAAATTTATATGATAATGATTTTTCAACATCTTACAGATTTTGTTTTAGAAGTATTAGCAACACAAGTCCCTGCTCAGGCGCCATTTGTAAGCACAGTTTTGTTATAATAACAACTTTATGATATATAACAATCTAAAATACATTATTCCGCAAGGATTGCATTCCTTTACCGTCTGACACCATGGTGTACTACACCAAACTAATTGAAGTCCTAAGTGTATTTGGTAGCTAAAATAGTTACTCTATATTTTTGCACTATCCATAACAGTTAAGAGTTTTTTTTCAAATTTTTTAACTGCTGTAGCATCTTTTAAGAGCATAAAAAATTATATTAAAAAAAAGCAACTAACCAAGAGTAGAGGAAATTAAATAATCAGTATTTTATGCAGTTAAAAACGTTATCATCACCACGACTGGGTGTATGATATTTAGTAGTTAGCATATTTTGACGATTAACACATATTCGGTTAATCATAAGAAAATAATTGACCGAATAAGAGAAATAATTCGATTAATTTATAAGAAAAAACGACTGGGAACAGGCAATCGAAAGTGTTTTAAAATAAGGGATTCATTTCTTAGAATTGACGCCCACCATAAGTCCTAGATTATCTATTTTAAGATAAAAAACACACTGTTTTCTTTCTGGCGCCCATCCTAGGACCTAATGTTAGCCTTGAAAACTTGTTGTTAAAGATTAAAAAATAAAAAAGAATGGCAAGCGTAGTTGATGCAAAAACGTAAACGACTTTAAACCGATTTAAATAGAAAACCTTAACCGTTTCAAGTACCGTAAGTGTTATTTTCTAAACCCCACTACCGTAACTTGTTATTAAAGATTAAAAAATAAACAACGATGACAACCGTAGATGCTGTAAAAACATAAACGATTTTAAACCTATTTAAAATAAAAACCGCAACCGTTTCAAGTACCTGAAACCGTTATAAGGGTAATAAATATCGTGCCAAGTATGGCAACCATAATTTATATAGAACCGTAGAAAGTTTAAAAACACTTGAACATTAAACCCGAAACCGTTTAAAATACCGCAACCGTTACTTTGCAAAAAACCGTGACCGTGCCTAATGCCGAATTACGTTTCATTTGCCATGGTTAAAGATAAATTAAGGAATCCCACAAATTAAGATTTTATTGACTTAAAATATAATATTTTAAACGAGTTTGGAATTTTTAAATAACAATTTTTTAATTCGTTTTCTGATTAATCTCAATCAAAGGAAAACTAAAATGTAAAATGGTCGTCATATGAATTAGAGTAGTTTCTATGACAAATTTACAAGATTTAGTATATATTTGTATTAAAATTAATCTAAATGTATATTTGAAATGCGGAAATTGGGATGCTGTCCCCTATGAATTAGGTCGAAGGTAGTTTTAGAAACAAATCACGTCTCCTATACTACACTGAAGGATAATGGCGCCCACCGTAAGGCTATCTAATTTATATGACCCTTTGGAAAAAGCTTGTCTAGACGATTTTTTAATCGAATAGTTTTATGATCTAGTATTAGCAACGATAGTGTTCTCTTCTGTAGTTAATTTTTTTATATTTTAAACAATTTCAAGTTTAATATTTGTTCTACCACATTTTATATTTCTGTATTTCCTTACAGAATTTTAAATATGATTAAAATATTCTTTTTTTTTGCATAGTTTCATTTGAGAATGGCAGTAGTTTTATTGTTCTTTCCTTTAAATTCTTTTTTTCTATTTTTGATGTTTATTATTCCAGTTACTTGTTGTAGTTTTTCTAAGGTTACCGAAAAAATAACAGATAAAACTTCCAATAGGGGACAGCAATGGTCGCAGAGAGTTTGCACATTATAGGGATATGTGCAATAGAAAAAAATACGAATACAGTCTTTTAAAAGTCCGTTATTACGAAAAAAATGTTCTCTAAAATTTGTTGCGATTTCTCCAAACTGTCCATTTACCGCCTGTTTTTATAAAGCTAATGGCATGATTCCTCCAGGGGAATTGTGTGTATTTTGTTATTCGAGTATTGGCGGAACCATTTCGCTCGCTTTCTAAAAACACTGACTTTAGAGAATGTCCTTTATTAAGAGATTTCACTTTCTATATTTTATAGTTTAATTATGTTGGTGTCACAAACAGCCATTCAAATCACTCTTCGCCATTTATGGCAAATGTCTTAACTACTCCACTAGTTAAGATTCACTGACTGTAAAACAGATTGATTAAATGTTTGTAATTGCTAAATTAATTAAATTTATAATGAATTTATAGAAAATAGTTGTAGTATAAGAAATCAAAAGAAAAATTTAAGGGAAATATAAGAATAGTTTTCAGCAAGATAGTTTTCACCAAATGCAATTCTCAATATTAATGCATAATTTATATGGGAGTTTTTTTATGAAACTTTTTCATTAAATGAATCAAACTTTCAATATTTTGAATAATATTTTTTATAATATTTTCTAAAAATATTCATTAATTTAATGAAAAATCATTCATTTTATTTTATTTTCATTGATTTAATGGAGACTTTCATTTTTATTGTTTATCGAAAAATAGCATTCATTAATTTAATGAAGTTTCATTAAATTAATGAAAAGTTTCATTAATTTAATGTAAAGTTTCATTAACTGAATAACAAGTTTAATTAACTTAATTAAAAGTTTCATTAAATTCATGTAACGTTTCATTAAATTCATGTAAAGTTGCATAAACATTTTTAATTCTCAATCGGTTCAATTTTGGGACATGGAATACATTCAAAAACAAATTCCAAGCAGTTTTACCCTAAAATAAATTAACGGATTTTACGCTATTCACTAACACAACTTTCGGCCAATTCTGACAATAAAACTTTTAAATAAATCAGTGAAAATTATCTTCACAAAATGAACGTGTTAATAAAAAGCTTAATAATTTGTATGAGAGTTGTTTTTAACGAAACTTTTTCAGTAAAGGTATAAAATTTTTCATATTTTTAATAACATTTTTTATGTTATTTTCTAAAAATGTCCATTAAATTAATGGAAATATTCATTAATTTAATTTTGCTTTCATTAATTTAATGAAAATTCTCATTTTCATCCTGCAAAGAAAAATATCATTCAGTAAATGAAAAATTTTATTAATTTAATGAAAAATTTCATTACAACTTCAGAGGCCTTTCAATTAATTAAAAGATTATTAATGGCGCCCAACGTAGGGTTTAAGAAAATGTTTTCAAGTTAAGAATACTGCTTTTAATCGATAGTATTTTAAAATTTGTTGAATTAGTATTTAAATTTTGCAAAAAAAAAAGATATTTATTTTTAAATTCTATTACTCTTTGCTTTATTACGGTTTTCCACACCTTGAAGAACTTTATGAATTTCTAAAGTTAACAACTTCATTTACGCAATAATTAACATCTTGAACATTAATATTTTCATTCACTTTTTTAGCTATTACTGATGCAGAAAATTATAATAAAAAAAATGCAAAATCTGAAAACAAAATCATAGAACAGAAACAGAAAATCATTACAGTAAACAACACTAATTATGGCCATCATAAAAATGGTAGGGGAAAATGGCAATGCAAAGCAACTATGAAAAAAGTTATTATTTTTTTCATAAATTTTGCATAAAATAACTAGATGATGGACACTTATAAGAAGATTAAATGTTAAGGATAGTTTTTATAAGTACTAGAGAAAGAGAAAAAGTTAATAATTAACATAACTAAAAATGTAGGTATTAAAAAAAGTGGACAAAGTAAATTTAAAGTAAAAAATGGGTGTGGAATAGAGTATTACCAGTTTCTAAAGATAATTTAAGCCATTGTATATATATATTTTTTAATGGGGTTAAGCTTCCCCTTATTGAAAATACTTTAAAAATGGACCTAAAGGAAAAGACACTGATATGACATGGTCCTTCGAACCATATCATATCAGTGTTAAACCAGTTAGGGGGCTTAAGAAACTATAATCAAATAAAATATCAACCGTGTTTACCTATTTTTCTAAAATAAATTTGATTATAACATCATATTTATTAATTTTTTGTACCTTATGTAATGTCTCGTTTTGAGTAGGAAAGTTATCATTTTCTTAGCGGACAACTGAAGAGTAGAGTGATGTCTACGAAACAATTGTATTGTCTATCATGAAAATTATCAACCCTTTTTGAAACAACAAATAAAAATCTAATATGACAATATCATATTAGAGTTTGGACTTGAGGTAGAAGAATATTCTAACTAAATATATGAAAATATAGAAAGTCCGAAAAAAAAAAAAAAAAAAAAAAAAAAAAAAAAACAATTTTTGTATTTTTTAATGCAAAAATTAAAATAATTGTTCTATAATACATTTATAATTTGTTGTGGTCCTTCGAACCGGCTAAATTACTTAAATAGTCATATGTACTCACTTTTTCGCATAGAATGGCATATTACAAGTTGTGTTAAATGAATTTGGTTACTTACCTGAAAACAAAAAGAAAATAAATTAAAGCTTAATTAATATATAATTAATAATTAAGGGAAAATATATTTTAAATAACAAGTCTACCCCTTAGCATTGTAATAAATATGGCGCCCAACCAGGAACTACATTAAACCCTAAAACCGGTCTGTCGTTTTTTGAAATAGTAATATTTCATACAGCATTGCGAGTTTCACCGCACGCACAAAAAAAATTGTAGAATATGCTTACAGGCAATTATTTATATATCTATGAAAAGCACATAGTTCGGGGACTTGGCTACAAAAGTGCGCAAACTATGCGGTATATTAGTCAAAAATGTCTTGAAAGTATTCGCAAGACCTAGGATTAGTTTGAGGTAAGGGATGGGCAATGCTTAGCGATTAGTTCGAGTTTTAGTTAATTTAAAAAACTGTTCACTAAATTCCTCAAAATTGTGCACCTGCTCAGGCACCAAATTTGTTAAATTTTAACTTTCTTTCTAAATTTTACTATCTTCTACAATTTTTGCCAGAATTCTTTTTAATTTACAGGCATTTTGTTTAAAAAATTTAAACAATAACTCCAAAATGTTATAGATAATTATGTATATTTTAATTCTCTTTAACATTCCATAAAGGAAAATATGATTATTGTCAATTACAAAGCAAATGTCATATAGGAAAATCTAGGTACAAAAATTTAATTTAGAATTTATTCAAAGCATCACTCTATTTCTCTCAAATATTTCCTTTATATGTACCAGCATATTTAGTACTACCAGAATTTGGAATTTCCATACTCTATGGTCATGTGACTCAATTTTGTGGCATGTCAGTTTTGTGTCATAAATATACACTAAGAGAAGAAGTTGTATTATATTTAGGAAAATTTTTCTAAATTTATGATTAATGAAACTTTCGGTTATATTTATGAATTTTTGTATTATATTTATAAAATGTTTATTCAAATTTTAGCCAACTAAACATTTGATTGAACATAAATTGATAAAAAATTTCTTTTATGCAATAAAACTTTTTCTATCAGTGTATATAGTTATTTAGTAGCGTAATTTTGTTTTGCAAATTATACAGAATTTTATCACGCATTCTGTAGGTTATGGGAGAAACTACATACATACACTCCATTGTATTTTCTATCATTCAATATTCCGTTTGTATGTGCTAAATATAAACTCCTCAATTGTAAAATAGATGAAGGAATATTATGTTTTTGATAACACGTTTTCATATCAAGTAATTAGAAACATTGTACACATTTTGAGCTAATAAATAATGAAAAATTGAAGATGATCAGAACATTTTGTGGTGAAAGATGTGATTAAATAGAATATTTTGAACAAAGTCTTTGAGAAATGTTTTTGAAAATTTGATAAGTTCACATTGTATTTTAAAAATATTAAATTTAATGTCCCTGCTCAGGCGCCATGGACTGAAAATATAGTATTATCAACTCGATTTTAATGTAAATCTAGTTTAAAACCTGTAGATTTAAAGCTGGTTTTTAAAACTGTACACTTTAGTGTCCCCCCTCAGGCGCCATTAACAATAAATTTGTTTTCAACTAAATTTTGAAGCAAATCTAGTTTAAAACCTGTAGATTTAAAGATGTTTTTAAAAACGTTTAACTTTAGTGTCCCTGCTGCGGCGCAATGAACAAAAATCTGTTTTAAATTAGATTTTAATGTAAATCCAGTTCAAAATCACTATATTTAACACTTTTTTAAAACTTTTAACTTTAATGTCTCTGCTCAGGCGCCGTGAAGAAAAAATATATTTTAACTAGATTTCAATGCAAATCTAGTTCGAAGACTGTAGTTTTAAAACTGTTTTAAAACTTTTAACTTCAATGACCCTGCTCAGGCGCCATTAACAGTAAATTTCGTTTCAATTAGATTTTGATGCAAATTTAAACTTTTTTAAAATTTTAACTTTAATATCCCTGCTCAGGCGGCATAAACAAAAAATCTATGTTCAACTAAATTTTTCTGCAAATCTAGTTCAGAATAAGTAGATTTAAAACTTTAATGTCTCTGCTCAGGCGCCATTATAGGTAATTTATTTTATTAAATTTAAATGCAAATCTAGTTCAAATCCTGTAGATTTAAGCACTGTAGCAGTTAATTTATAGATATTTATATTATATTTCTAGATATTTCGAAAATATATTTTTAATTTATTTTTATAGTAGTTTTTCCACCACATCCTCGTATCTGTTGCAGTTTTGATTACTCTTTAACTTCCGTTATTTTAAATAAACTTCCGTGAGATTTTTAACGGAAATCCTTCAAATATTTGATTATATGCATATTTATTCTGTTGTATTCTCTATGTATGTCTATAAACGGGTGGGAAAATGTGTTTGAATGTTGTTGTTGATGATGATAAATGTATTTTATAATCAAAATATTAGGTCCACCACATTGACACATATCAGAAATTGCAATGTTAAAATATTTATTTCGAAATATGTAATTTGAAAATTAACCAAAAATTTAAATTTTATTATAAACTATGTGATTGATATAAGTACTTCAATAAATGTTAATAGAAAATGTAGTCAAATTTAAAATTATTGAGAATTTGAAACCAAAATAAAGGAAAAATCCCAATAGAAATAATAGGCAAAGTGTTTCATACAGTTCATACCATTAATGCAAGCCGCCAGTTAATAGCCGCTTAACCGCCGCCACCGAGATCCTTTTTCGCCGACCCTATCGGCATCAAACCGGCTGGTAGCTGAGCCAATTGTCATATAAAAACAGACAATAAATCGGATTTTTAAAAGATACTTTCGAAAAAAAAAAACATTTCTAAAAAAAAATTTTTTTTGGAAAAAAAAAAGAATTGGAAAAAAAAATTTTGTAAAAAAGAATAGAAATAAAAACATTTGCTGTAAAATATTTTTTTTTGCCAAATTAAAATTTTTTTTTTGTTGCGCAAAAATTTTAGAAAAGGTAAAAAAAAATATTTTACAGCAAATGTTTTTATTTCTATTCTTTTTTACAAAAATTTTAAAAAAATGTATTTCTTTTTAAAACAAAATATTTTTTTTTGTTGCGCAAAAATTTTAGAAAAGGTATTTTTGAAAAAAATGTATTGTTTTTTAAAAGAAAATATATTTTTTTTTATCGGGATATACATTAACTGCATTAAAGGAATTAAATATGCTAAAATCCCAAACGTATTTTACAAATTGTGAAAAATAATCTGTTGGAGGCATGTCCCTATACGGATTTCATTCTTGCCTAAGGAACTCGTCAGGGGACGATGTTTTTAGAACTTCTGGAAATATTTGTTAAGTTAAATTACAAACTCAATGAGAATTTCTTGTTCTCGTCTAGGAGCTTTATTATCATTCAAAATATCAAAGAAAAAAATATTTTTAGTTGAAATCCTTTTTTTAGTTAAAGTCCTTTTTTTAGTAATCTAAGACTATTTCTATAGAAAAAAGTCACCGAATTCAAGAATTATTCTATAAAAAAAAAAATTTCATAGAATACAAGAATTTTTTATTAAAAAATGTGCCGGAATTTCTGTAGGTAAACTTTGTAAAAATCTTAGAATTTTTCTATAGAGAAACATAAAAATTTGTCAGTAACAATTTTTTTTAGTTAAAAAATTTTGTAATAAAAAAAATTGTTTTTTTTAGTTAAACATTTGGAAAAAAAATTATTTTTCGAAATTTTTATTTTTTCTGGTGAAAAATTCTTTAAATCGGGTTTCGACTGCAATTTAGAACTTAAGAAGAAGAATAAACCTTCCTCAAAAGTTATAAACACATTAAATTTGCAAAACAGACTAGATCTAGTTTCTGCCTTTTTATGGACAGGCTTATTATATAGAAAAAATGTGGCTGAATCCAAGAATTTTTCTGAAGGAAATGTGTAAAACATTTTTACTAAAATTTTTGATTAAAAAAATGTAAGAATATTTCTATAGAAAAAAGTCTCTTAATACAAGAATTTTTCTATAGAAAAAATGTCACATAATACAAGATTTTTTTTATTAAAAACTGAGCCAGAATCTAAAAATTGTTCAGCAAAAAAAACTTATTCAAAATCTTGGAAATTTTCTGTACAAAAACATAAAAATGTTGTCAGCAAGAATTTCTTTTAATAAAAAAATTTTGTAGTAAAAAAAGTTTTGTAAAAACTTTTGGTAGTGAAAAACAAAATTTTTTAGTATAAAAAAATTATACTATTATTAAAAAAAATTGTTAAAAAAATTTTTAAAAAACAAAATTTTGAAAAAAATAAAATAAAAATTAAAAGAAAAATTTTTAAAAATTTTTATAAAAAAATCTTAAAATTTTAATTTAAACAAAAAATTATTATAAATATTAAAAAAAAAATTTTAAATTAAAAAAAACTCAAAAAAGTGTTTGGTCCCGCCGGGAATTGAACCCGCGATTATCTGTTTGAAAATAAACTGTATCAAAATCACTTTTAGAGCAATAATGACTTAAGTTGCGTTTACACTTGCATCGAAATCCCGAGATTTCGATATTCACCACTCTGAAAAAACAGTGAAGGAAATCATATAAATGTTCAATTTTGAAAAAAGTACACACAGTTAGCTTTAATAAAGACATTCTGTAAAAATTTAACGTCTATATGCTTTGCTTCATTATTTTTTCGGAGTGGTGAATATCGAAATCCTGGGATTTCGATGCAAGTGTAATCGCAACTTTAGAAGCAATACTTAAGTGATTTTTTGGATGTCGTTTAGAATTACTTCTAAAACAGCTGTAAAAATATACTAATAAATACGTTGGAAGCAATAAAAAAGTGATTTTTTTAAGTTGTTCAGAATTACTTCTAAAAAAGCAGTAAAAATACACTTACGGATACTTTTGAAGCAATGAAAGAAGTAGTTTGTAAAGCATGACTTCCTAATTTTTTGCTAAAATGATTACAAAATAAACACTTGAGACATTTGTGATCAATTTTATAAAATCCGTTTAAAGGCATTAAGGGGTTTAATTGATTTTAAACATTTTTTGTTGAAACATTAATGCGAATCGAAAGTCCGTAATAGCTTCATAAAGACTTCTGCAATATCTCCTTTGGATAAAAAACAACTTCGCTAAGTCTGTTTTTAGAATCACAACATTTAACGGTTCAAAAAACCACAGTACGAAGGACCATATTTTCTTAAAACCTATAGTATACAAAACAATCGATTAAATTTCTTGAATCAAAAACTTTGACGGTTAGAAAAATCAAACACAGTCCGAAGGACCATATTTTGTTAATATACAAAAACGGTCGATGAAATTGCTTGAATTAGAAATTTTCCAATTGGTTATTTATACAGTTATCAACTGCTTTTCAAAACATGAATGTATTTTATAAACAATTTTAATTGACTACAAAAGGCAATTAACTTTAAATACACTATGGATTTAACTAGAAAATAACTTATACGAGTAAAATAAAATAAGCAAATATAAAATAGAATTCCAAAAATGAATAGAAATTACTTACGAATATTACACAGAAAAGATAAATTCAACAACAAATTCTCTTTAGGGAAAAGGAAATATCATGTGAAGTTATTGAAATATACACAGTTAAAAAGTAAAGTCAAAACAACTGGTTGCAGAACACCTTGTACGGCATTAGCATGTGTTCCAATTTATGTTCCACAACCGGTTTTTTTTTGTATGAAAACTTGAGCTATTGGCATTAGGTTCTTTTCCTTCAAAGTAGAACAGGTTTCTTGGGAAGGTTCTAGATTCAATTATGGAACTGGTTCTGTGATAGTTAAACCTTATTTGTTGACACCAGAAATCAGTTCTAGAACGTAACATATTCTATGGAACTGATGATAACAAAAACCCTTTCTAGAAAATTTTATTTAGAATCTGTTGTTGAGACAGAATTTTGTTGGGATATCATAAGTTAGAAAAGGCAATAAAGTATTTACTTATTTATGTTACTAAAATGATTAACTTTGTGTAAATATTTTTACAGATAAATGTAATAGATATAACAAACTTCAATAGTAGGTACTTAACATAAACTAAATATTTTGTATAACAATAATACAATATAATCGAATTCTTTGAGAAATACTCTTAAGATTTAACAAAGGGAAGAATATAAATATAAGCTCAAGTGCATTTAAAAACTATTTACTAAATTAAAAAAAGAAAATATAGATGTTTAATACAACAGCAAAACATTAAAAAGAATAAACTAAAAAAATTTACATAGTTGTGAATTAGAATTAAGGCGACAGACTACAGCTTAAGAGGCTGTTAGATATTGAAAAAAAAATGGAATATTGGAGAATTCTAAGCCAATTCATACCCAAAAAGTTTTGCAGCTACAAACATTTTAAATCGGTCTTTAAAAATTTTCTTCTGATATTAAGTACACAGCAAAATAAAAAATGGAAGTCATGCTTTACAAACCACTTCTTTCATTGCTTCCAAAGTATCCCTTAGTATATTTTTATCGCTTTTTTAAAAGTAATTCTGAATGACTTCAAAAAAAGCACTTCATTCATTGCTTCCAAAGTATACGTTAATATATTTTTACAGCTTTTTTGAAGTAATTCTGAATAACATCAAAATAATCACTTAAAACACCTAAAAGTGATCCAAAAGAGTGATTTTGATTCAGTTTATTTTCAAACAGTTGATCGCGAGTTAGGTTCCTGGCGGGAATTATTTTTTTTTTTGTTTTAAGTTTTTTTTATATTTATAATTAATTTGTTTAAATTCTAATATTTTTTTAATTTTTCAATTTATAAAAATATATGAAATAAAAATTATGAAAAATTACTTTTTTGAAAATAGTACTGAAAAAAATACTGAATTGCAGGTAGTGCTTTTTCTACTGCTTTGGCATCTCTTTTTTTGCTGTGTATTTGCCGGTTCGAAGGACCAAGAAATCAGATGTATATAGATCTACCAATTTTTTTTTATTAAAAAAGGTCAAAAATTATTCAGCCAAACTATATCTGTAGCGAAAAGGTTTAGACGACTTTTCCCATAGAGCCTTTTCCAACAACATTTCAAATATTTTAAATTGGCAACTCTGGATCCACAACACGGGCAATATGGGTATTAAAATGTTTTATTTTCTTGAAAATTCTATAGCTGTGTACAAATAAATCTAAATTTCATAAATTTCATATATGTTTTCATAGAAAAATAGTTTAGTTTTAGATCACACCTTTTAGACCTTAACTGTGAGATTGGATCGCTAAAAAAATATGTGTCTCTTAGAATACCACGGATGGAAATCGAAACGAATATCCGTTAGGGTTAAGGATTTTATTCGGGAGCGAAAGACCAATTAATAATTTTTGTCGAAAGACGAAATTCTTTAAATAGCGATTTTTATTAAAATATAATATGGTTCGAAGGACCAATCGGTTAATCAGTTACGGTATTTTAGCAGTTCAGAAGTATCGCTTGAAGAGTACTTTTTTAATTCTCAAATGAGATATACCACAATAACGATCGGAGTAACTGAATTTATTATTTAAATAATAACGTAAACGAAATCTATAAGATTCTAAAGACCAATAAAGCATGATAAAGACTTTTTGAAACTCTTTGATGTGGAATAGAAAAACCAATTTATAGTGTCCGACCGAACTCACTTTTTTAAGGCCGAACCGAAGCCGAACTTCGGCCAAAATTACTAAGTTCGGCCAAAACCGAAGCCGAATACTTTTGTGTTTGAATAAAAATACAATTTCATGTAACTTTTTCAAATTAAAAAATGCGGAAACGAATTTCTAAATATTTCTAAATTGCAAAAACATAAAAAAGTTGTTATTTTCGCTGTTTAAGTAAAAATTAAGTTAAATATGTGCATATTTTTAAGTTACTACACAAAATTAATGAGCTAAATGTTGCAAAATATTGATTTATATAAAAGTTCGGTATTCGGCCAAAATTTTGCCGAACACCGAATTTAGCCGAACATTACTTTTTGGCCGAACTCCGAAGCTGAAGGCGAATACACGGTTGGACACTACCAATTTACATTTATATAATTTTTTTTTAATTCTCAATACCGATTCGGAAGAAGAAATGCTTTAAATATCGATTTTTAATAAAACATAATACGGTTCGAAGGACCAATCGATTAACCGCTTACGGTATTTAAGCGATTAAGAATAATATCTTGAGAAATACTTCTTTAAATTCGCAAATATGATCTTTTTTTGACATTTCGAGGCCCCAATAACGATTCGAATAAGAACATTTATAAAACAATAACTTAATTAAATCTAACACGGCTTTAAACTATTTGTTATGGGATCGAAAGACCAATTTATGTTATTTAATATTTTTAAGACGAAATTCTTTAAATAGCGGCATTTAAGCAAATTTAATATGGTGCGAAAGACCAATCGGTTTATCACTTACAGCATTGTATGTTAGCAGTTGAGAAGTATCGCTTGAAGAATACTTTTTTTTATATTATTCAAATGTGATACTTTTTTGCGGTTCGACGAAATCCATATGGTTCTAAGGACCAATAATACACGATAGAGACTTTTGTTAACTCTTTGATGTGGGACCGAAAAAGCAATTTACATTCCCAGCCAGCAATTTCGGAGCGCTCATGAATAAGATTCTTAAATAGCTCATAGAAATGATTATTGTTTTTTTGAAAACACTCTTTTTTTGGTAGAAAATATGAACCCTCAGAAAACAATCCAAAAAGTTGTCTGTACAATCTAAAAAGCTGTCTCAAAATGAGGGTTCATTTTTCGGACTCAAAGAAGATTCCAAAATTATTTAAATTTATGAGGAAAATTTCAATTTTATACGTTCTTTTTTCTGAGTCATTTCTGAGTACACAGGGGGCTCTTTTGGACGGACCACTTTCATAGGAAAAAGTGGAAAAATGTTTATGTTTTTGGAGTTCATTTCTGAGTCATTAATGATCATCTTTGTTTGCTGGGTTATTATAGATTTTTTTTTAATCTCAATAATGAATCAAAAAAAAAAAACAAAATTTTTAAATAGAGGCTTTTAAAAAAAAATATAATAAAAATATAATATGGTCTTTCGCACCACCACTCGATTAACTGGTTACGGTATTTTAGCGAATAAGAAGTATAGCTTAAAGAATACATTTTAAATTCTCAGCTGTAATACTTTTTGACAGTTCGAAGCTGCAATAATGATTCTAATAAAATAATTTATAAAACAATGACTTAAATAAATCTAACACGTCTTTAAACTATTTGATGTGGGATCGAAAGACAAATTAATATTTTCTATCTAAAGATGAAATTTTTTAAATAGCGATTTTTAATAAAATCTGATATGGTTCGAAGGACCAATCGGTTAACAATTTACGTTATTTTAGCAGTTAAGAACAATCGTTTCAAGAAGACTTTTTTTATTACTAAAATGTAATATTTTGGTTTTAAGGACCAATAACGCCTGAAACATATACACTTTTAAAAACTCTTTTAAAAATTATTCCAGGAAAAATTTTTTATAGTTAGCTGCTGGTATTTACTTCTAAAATCTAAGTTTACTTAAAAATCCTATTACTATCTTGTATGAATTTGTTATCTTAAATTACAGTCCCACTTGCGGTTAAGTATTTAAACGCTTCAATTGTGTTTAATCTCGTAAACAAGTGTTGTAGCATCCATAAATCATAGACGAATTTGTGTTATTCAATATAAAAAAAAAAAAAAATCTTGTTCTTTATACTTCAACGTTTACTTGTACAAAAACTACGATAAATGATTATTTTATATAGTTATGCGAAATTTTTTTTATATATTGAATTGTGAATATGCCAATGAGTTTTTATTTCATATTTTATATATATAAAAAAAAGCAAGGCAATGATCATAAAATGACACTCTTAACTATGAATAATTTACATAAATATTAAGATAAAGAATTCAAATGGAATCTAAGTGCTGAAAAGTAATATATCTTAAATTTATTGAATTGAATTAAGAGTTATCAATTTATGATCTTCAATGTATTCGTTTCGGTAGAAATAAAATATTATTGAGGTTACCAAAAGGACTAAACAAGAAAAAATGGATATGGAAGTAAGTTTATAAATGTAAATATAATAAACTAGTGCTTGTAATACATAATTCATTTATCAAAAAAAAAGGATCATAAAGTGTAAAAATCTAAATTTTTTGAGAAAATAAAAAAAAAATACTATTTAAATAGCAAAATATAGATGGACAGTAGACTCTAAATATAGTCTACTGGACCTTCCTAGGGGTTATAACAGCCTGCTTGTTAATTACTCCACTAAACACTTTAGCTTGAGGTACCGTCTGTTGACCACTCAACCGGATCGTGTCTCCTTTTTCCGCTTATCCCCGCAGGAGCATGAGTCCACAGCACATGTCTTATGAGTGTGCCCTGGGGTCTGCTGCATTAAGAGACTTGTTTTCTATAGAAAAAATATAGAGCCGTAGGATATTAGCCAAACCCCTCCATTATTGGGATGTTGTAGGTAATTTGGACTAACCTTTAAAATATGACAAAAAAGATCCAATTGTTGTAGCAGTGCTGCCGGGGGGACTAGATATATTTTTAAACTCATAAATGAGATTAGGAAAAACAATTGTTTAAGGATTAACATTAGGAGGAACCTTTGAAGTCCCCACAGCGGCAGAGATGTACATATCTTTAAAGAATCTACATCCAAGATGTCTGATCCATCAAGGCATATTGGATTTCGCTGAGTACATTTTACTCTGTCTCGACCCTACAGCTTCTATCGTAGTTTTTTTAGTAACATCTTTAAACTCATAAAAGAGATACAATTGTTTAGGGATTAAGATTAGGAGGCACCTTTGAAGTCCGCGTTGCGACAGATACATACATATCTTTATAGAATCTGCATTCCAGATGTCTGATGGATCAGACATCTGATAGCTCAGACATCTGGAATGCAGATTCTATAAAGATATGTATATATCTGTCGCAACGAGGACTTCAAAGGTGCCTCCTTCTTGGACATTCGTAGAGCACACATTGTTCTGCCTCAACCCTACTACTTCTACCGTAGTTCTTTCGTGAGTAATGGGCCCGCACATACAAATTGGTTAAAGTTGGTTTTTTAAAGTTGGTTAATTTTGGATTTCCTCTACATACTAAAAATATAAAATCATGCTGATTCCCTCAAACATTTACCTGAGGGCAGATAGAGGCGCAGTACCATACAGCGTAAGAATGGTGGTGCGAAACTAGATCGTGATACGGACTACAACAGATTACCAGATACCAACCAGGGAGTCCTGGGAAGCTGACTCTGTTATTCCGAGCGGTGACGTCTGGATCTAAACAGACGGTTTTAAGATGGCGATTGGGGTAGGGAGTTTATTCAGGCGAACTGGGCATTTGGGTCTCTATTCGGATTTCGGACGGTTGTAGCGTTTTCCAGATAGTAATGACTGGGACGCTGACTCAGGGAGGAGTAGAACGCTGACTCTGTTATTCCGAGTGAAGTCTTGATCTGTACAGACGGTTTGAAGATGGCGACGGGAACAGGTTCGGGAATTTATTCTGACAAAATGGACATTCGGATTCCGAGGGACAGGGATCCTAGGACACCTACACAAAGAGCCAATCACTATGCTTATAAGAACTATAAGGGCCATTGCACTATATACTGAATGGATATGTGCTGAGGTCACTCCCATGCGGATTACTGTAGGGGCTGTGGGGACGAGGAGGAGGAGACAGTGCAGCCTCTGATTTACGTGTATCTTTGACTAAAGTAGCGACGACTCAGATACCTGGAAAGCAGGTTCATCGATGATCTGGTAGTCTGGGTGGTTTTTCCTTGAGGATGTGGTGATACTGTGGGGATCGTAATGGGCCTTATGGACCCCGAGGTATCTCACTGATTCATTCAACATAACATGGGAGAGACACACCCCTCTTATTCTCCAAATAATCCAAAAATGTTCACTACAGATTTCTTAGTCGACGCTACTTCAATCATGGACAATTGTATAGTACATATTGAACTGCTTCGGCATTCTCGTCCTTACAGTAATCCCTGCGTAAGTGACCCGAATGATTAACAACACCTCCACATATAGCACAGTGTAAACTAAGAATTCATGTAAGCATAGTGATTTTTTTGGTGTGCAAAACCAAGAATTGTTAGGGTTTCTTGAATTTAGCATCGTTCGAGCTAACGAACAACAGGTTGGCAAAGATATTTATCTTTTCCTCAACTCTATCCAGAGCGTGCTCGCACGATTTGTCCGCACATTCATCACTAATTTCGAACCTTGAGATCTTATTTCTAAACATTTTCTGAGTAGAGGCTTCGTGGTTTCTTCTTTCCTATTCTTTTACTTCTCAGTGCCTAAAAAGTATTTCTTAAGGCATAATGACTGTCCGCTTACCAAAACCAAGCATTTGTCGTGTTGCTTCCGCAGCTATTCCATCCACGAAAATTTTTATGGAAGATAGATCAATATCCCCTAATTTGATTGTATAAACCTCTACCTATAAAGTGTTTAACTATTTTGGAAGTCTAATAAAGACCCGCATTTAATAGACTCCAGTTCTTGTTTTCATAACTAACTTTCATCTTCCATTTCCTAATGTCAAAGTTGCTTTGGAAACTCGAGTTTATCAGCAAGAATATTGATTAAAATATCCCTTCCGTATATCTTAATTTTGATAAACTTTTCTCTGCCCAACTCGTTAGAAAATCTAATAGAGGCCGGTATGTATATTCGCTTTGAATAGACTACAGTCCTTGTTTTTGCATCCATCTTCCATGTCGTAATATTCCAGTTCCCATATTTACTCGTGAAACTGAGATCTAATTTCTGCGGGCCAAAAGTCGACAGTTAACAGTGGAGGAATGACTGAGCTCATGTAAAGGGCAGGGTGTTTGGCGCCTAACATGGGGCATTAGTTTTTATAACTTTAGAACTTTTGTATTAAACTTTTAGTGATTTAAGGATATAGAATCTTGGCTCACATTCTTGGCGCCCAATCTCGTCGCCCAACTTTGTGTTAAACTATTTAGTTACTTAAGTCTACATAATTGACTTCCAATATAAACTTTAAAAAAGCAAAAAACTTTTTTCTTAATAAATTTTATCTTCCTTTTAATTGCAGATGCTGCAAACTGCTGCTACTCTAGTGATAGATGATGGCGCTCATTTCGAGGCAATAGGTCAGCCCGAATATTCAAATGACAATTCACAACGAAGACGTGGGCCGGGAACGCGCAAACGAAAACGAAGACCACAACTAAGCAGTGCAGATTCCAGTGTGTCGCCCACCGCAGCAATTCATTCACAATATTGGCGTGGACAAGTAGAAGATGATAAAGAAAGTGTTAGCAAACCAAGTCCTTCTGCTTCTAGCACCGCAGAGACCAGACAGGCCTCTTTTAAAAGAAGAAAACAACCAGCTATAAGAGAACCTTTGGCAGCCTTAGAAAAAGAACAAAAACTTTATGAGCTAAGAAATAAACCCGAGGCAAGTAGCGAAGCCGAAGTGGCAACAAATTTAAACAATAGAAATTCAGCAAATTTGAAGAATATATTAAAAAATAATGGTGGCTTAAGTTTAAGTGAAATATTACAGCAGAAAAACCTTTCACTAGATGATTTGTTAAAAGGAAAACAAAATGCTTTACAGGCGTTACAGACAACAGCTTCAGCGCCAGTACAAAAAACACAGGGATTAAAATATACCACAAAACCTAAATTCAAAATAAATACTGCTACAGTAAAACTTACAGATGAAAACGGAGAGGAAACAGAAAAAGAAAGAAACAAATTTACAGCTTTAAATAGACTTAAACTCTTTGGAAGTTCATCTAGACCAACAGGCATACAAGTAGGTTTAGCTGATCATTTAACCACCAGAAAGAAAGAAGCAGGTTTATATAGCACTAGCACTTCGACGACGACTACAACTACAACTTCGGCGCCTTCTACCACTAGAATACCATTATATAAAAAGATTTTACATCAAAGATCAACCTTAAAGCCCACATTATTATTGAAGAATATGGCTGTAGCGGCTACAGCTGAAACGGAAAGAATTATAACTTCCTGGCATAGTAAAGAACAACAGCAGAATAAAGAAGATTTAGCAATGGAAGAAGAAGAACTTTTAGACATGGAGGAAGAAGAAGAGGAAATTGATAGACAAGACAATATAAAAAATGCATTCGATTTAACTACCCAACTACCGGAATTAGTCGAGACTACCACCATAACAGTAGAAACAACAACCAATATTCCCACCACGACAACCGAAAAATCAATTACCAAAGATATACCATCCAATACCAGAAGACTATATGCTACCAACCGTGGTCGTCACACAAATAGATTTACCACATCTACCACCACACCTGCACCAACCACCACTACATCAACTACCACCACTACTCCCTTACCACTGACAACAACCACCACAACATCGACAACCACCGCCAGCAGCAGCACCATGAATTTAACACCAAAAGCTAATCTCAATCTAAATACCGAAGATATACGAGAACGTATACAAGAGACTTTATTAAAAAATCTTATAGAAAAAGAAGATTCTTTTAAAAAGGATACACTGTCAGAAGAATTAGATGCTGAAGATGATTTAGAGAATTTTTTTGAAGAAACTCCTAAACCAAGGACAACAAAATATTTAGAAACTTCTACCATAACCACAAGAATGAAACAATTTTCTCCCTCGCCCCAGCCAACAGAGGAGAATCTTAATATTATACCCGATTTTGATAATGTAGACGATCGTACGGACCTTTTGGAACTCATAGAAGATAGACGATCGGGTAATCGTCTATTCAAAGTCTTGGAACAACGTAATATGACTTTGGAAGAATTAATAGAACATCGTAAACGTGGTTCCAGCCAATTACACTTGGCTACCATAGTAGAAACACCTTCACGATTCTATCCCGACAAAAAAGTGGTTCTTCAAGATAATATGGATATAGTTACAGCGTTTGAAAATTTTCCTCATTTTAACCTACTCAACCTAAAAAGCGTTAAGCCTGATGAGATTAAAACCGATTCTCAAGGATCCAGTTATTTTACTTCTATCATTGATATTGAACCAACAGATGAGATATATAAAACACGTAAACCGTCATCATCATCATTATCTTCTGCCGATGTTGTAGATAAAGGTTCGTCTAATTATGTAAATAATCGTTTGGAACGTAGAAGACAATTAAGGGGATCACGTAAATATATTGGTTCTTCTTCTATACGCAATAGACGACAGTAGAGAATGTCTATTATAAATTATAAAATTTTCCCAAATTTATGGTGAGCTGTTGCTGCTGGAGCGGTTGTCAAATATGGTGTAAATTTTTAAAACAAACTATTATTTGCTTTAAAATCTGATGAATGATTTAAACAAATTTGGAAGCCACTTAAGCAGCATTAGCTCTCCTTATATTAAAGAAAAAAAAAATAATGCAAGTAAGTTTTTTTTTTTGTAGTTTAAATGAGCCATATTTGCTAGGAATAATAAAGTTAGAAAATAAATATTTTTTGACTAAGAACTAGAGGATACAACTGTATTATTTTTAGTGGCGCCATATTTTTGGTTTAGAACATTCCTTTTGTGCCTAAAAAAATTAGCTACATTCTTCTTAACATTACGATAAGAAATATTTTGCCTAACTGATTTTCTAAGAAAGAATATTCGGTCATGTAAAGGATACATGTGCTAAGATTGAAGTTTGACAAAATTGGCGCCCAACGTAAATTTAAAGACACGTTAGACTTTCCTTTGGCGCCTAACACTGGCTTCCGCATATATTTTGACTTGATATCACTCTAAAGTATTTCAAAGTGTTGGAATAGCAAGTTGGATTTTTAAGATTATCCTGGCTTGCGATCTCAGGAATTCATTCCCACCCCTCTTTCCTTAAAAAATTCTATGGCATCAGTATGGGCATACATTATCTATGATTGCAATTTAAGATAAGCACATCTGGCGCCCTACTTAGGATTAAAAACTCAACAGGGCTTTTTTATTTGTACACTGAGATAGGCAAAATGGCGCCCAACTTGGGATACGGCCAGCTCCCTTAACTAGATCAGAGAGTTATGACTTCGTGTTTGCCAGTGAATAATATACAGCTGTAGACCACACCAAGCCTTTCTGCTGGTATTGAAAGCATATAAAGTCTTTTTTATCCTCTACCCGGCATTCCTTTTTCAGAATAGTTTAGAGTCCTAGGTACTTTGCCTTCTTCTAAAGTTGAAGAGTGCTCCCATTCAGTCTAGGAAGATTAAAAATGGAAGTTTTCTGAACCATACCTGCACCAATTCGCATAAACTTTTCTGTAAATTTGTTCAATCGTTAGATTAATATATTTACAGTTGTGGTGCTAAAGATAGAAGACTTTTCTGTTTGGAATATTTAAAAAGCGGACTTTAAGACGTATAAGTAACTTATTGGACCACAATTTCTGTTATTTAAAATTTAAATTTTTAAAAACTTCTTGAAATTAATATCTTAATTTCTCTTCCCCTTCCAGCATCTCTACTACCAGATCGTTCTGAAAAATCTTTAGGTTTCTTTCCATCTTGGAAAAGTTTGGCATTAGCTTCATTGGCCACAACAACCACCAATAACAACAACAACAACCCTACAGATATAGCGAACAAACGTAATAATCCTTTCTTTTTAGCACAACCAAAATTATTACTGGAAAATGACTCTGATGATGAAGATGAATTTGATATTAAAGAAAATGAGTTAGCCCTTATGAACAATAATGATACCACAGATGACGAGGAAGATTACCACCAACAGCAAAATCCTAGACAAGCTGCAGTAAGATTACCAGATAATACAGCCGAGGCTATAGAAAATGAAGTAGCAAGAGCTCATGATTTAGTAGATTTAGAGTTATCAGGTCATGGTTTCAAAAGAAGTCCCCAGGCAGCAGGAGCTTTAGCGCATAGTAATAAACATGGCAGTTTCTATACAAATATGCCAGCGGGCATAAAGTCCGCCATTGTAGCTAGTGCTACTATTGTTTTAACCGCCCTGGTAACATTTATTGTAATATTTGCAGTGTGTAGATGGAAACAGAAAAGACATCGTATGACAAATATAATGAAATCTTATAATGCCATGAAAAGTAAATTACCCACAATAGCAACAACGACGACGGCGGCGGCAACATCACATCCTAATTCAAGACGTTCCTCATTTAGAGATATGAATGATATATTAGGTGGTAGTGGCTTATCTGTGGCAGCCACTATTACCACCACTTCGTCGGGTGGAGTGCCAAATACCCCACCACCATTATCATTATCACCATCTGCCTCTCAAACAACAACAATGTTGGCTGGTAGTAACAGTCACAACAACAGCTGTGGTCATCCCAACAAACATCAGTTACAACGACAAAGTTCATTATTATTTCAACGTTCTATGAACCACCAACAACTTCAGAATCACATAAACAATGAAAAGCCTACAAATCTTGCCCTCTTAAGTGGTTGTAATCTTATGGATATTAAACGTAACAATAATATAAGAGGTTCTACCACCTCTTTGAGTTTTTCCTTAACAAGTGGTCATAATGTTGCCAATTCTCATATAAATACCGTAGATGCCAGTTCACCAGAAGTGCAAGAATATTTATTTGATACTTTAAGAAATTCTTTTTAAAAAAAAATTTGAGGTGTGGAGGAAGAGATAGAGAGTTGTTTTCTGTGGTATTTTCTTAACAAAAAAAAAAAAAAAAAAAATTAAAAAAAAATTAAAAGAAATTAAAAAAAAATTAAAAGAAATTTAAATAAAAAAAATTCGGCCAAGACGAATTTTATATACAATCCATCATGGTTAGGAATGAATAGGAAATGAATTGAGATTTAAAAAATTTAAAAAGCTTTAAAATATTTCAAAGATTTTCTAAGCTTTGAAACATTTTTTTAAGAAAAATTTCCCCGTATTTCCTTAAAAAACATGTTCTATAAAGAAAAATGTACACAGTTTGTAGAAGTAAATTTTTTTTAATATTTTCCCACTATTTCCTTATTTTAAGACTTTTAAATATTAATTTTACTTCCCAATGTACTGATTTGAATAGAACTTTAACATAAAAATTCTTCTGCTTTCAAAATACTTAAATATTTAACAATAAATTTCACAGTATTTTCCTAATTTTGGATTTCTTAGTACCATTTTCTGAAAAAAAATTTTTGAACTTAAAGAATAGTTTCTGTCAGATAAAATTCAATATAATAATTAAAATTCAATTAAAATTATCAAAAATAGACACAGTTTTTATTAGTTCAATATAATATAATATATTTTTTTTTATTAATTTAGCTAAAACCTCTTTTATTAAAAAAAAAATACCTAAATATATGGAGTTATTATTTATTTACAAATATTTTCCCATTATTTCCTTATTTCAAGACTTTCAAGTTTTCATTTTAATTCCCAAGGTATTAATTATAATAGAAATTCAATATAAAAACTTTCGCTCTCAAATTATTTCAAATATTTAACAACAAATTTCCCAGTATTTTCCTAATTTTCGATTTCTTAGTTTGTTTTTAAAACAATTTTTAACTCTTATACGGTCTGTTAGATAAAATTCAAAAATGGAAACAGTTTTTAGTAGTTAAATATTTATTAGAAAATATTTTCCCACTATTTTATTATTTTTTTACAACTATATTTCTTTGCAAAAATTCCTTTATTTTAAAAATATTTCCAAAACTTATTGAGAAATTCTATTAAAAAGTTGAGAGAATGAGTGTTCAATCTGTTTTTAGTAATTTCCCACTATTTCCCGCTTTAACAATGGAAACTCCCTCAATTACATGAATTAATCAAATTCTAGGCTCAAAAACTCACACAAACTCAATTTTCCTTAATTTTTATAAGAAAAAATATGCCAATATTGTGAATTGCTTTTAAGCTAAAACTTTATATTTTCCCACTATTTCTTAAAGTTTTACAAATTTGAAAATACGAAAACTTTATAAAACTGTCGTTTTGAATTATTTTAAATAAAAATCTGAAATTGGTTAGAAGTGGACGTTTGGACATTATTTTCTTGAAGTTAAAATTTCCCAGTATTTTTGTTTTAGGATATGGAAATTTATATCAAGACTTTATTTTGTAGTTAGAATCTAGCACTTGTAAAATTGTATGGGTATTGCATTTTTCGCAGCCTTTTATTAAAAATATATTTCCCAGTATTTTTTTATACTCAAATTTTGCGTAGGAAAATATGTTCTTATTATTAAATTTCTTTGAAGAATTAAATATCCCAGATAAATGAAAACATAAGACAGAATTTTGCTAAGAAATTGTGCTTAATTTAAATACTTAAACCGTATCACAGTTTATCCCACTATTTTTCTAGTTGTTTAATTGGCCAAAAACCCCACAAGCATTAGGTCTTAGTAATCAATTTTTATGGGTTATTAAGAAATAATCTCTCATATGTTATTAAAAAAAATTTATAAGAAACACAAAAACTATGAGTTTGAAACAAAATAAAATCCAGCTATTTCCCACAATTTCCCGTAATTCTCTTATATAAGGGTTAATGAAACAAAATTTTCAAATATATCTTTACAGGTCGCATCCATACCATGATGGACAGTATAATGGTAGTAATTTATTGAAATATAAAAAAGAAAGGGGTTTCCAAATACATGGCACATTTTTTAGTTATTGGTATTGAAAAACATAATATATAACACTGTACAACACTGTACAACACAAAAAAAAAAATAACAAGGTTTTGGCAACTCATTCTGGCGTTTTCAAAATTTAACGTCTGGCCCTATGTTTGTTGGGGGGTTAAAGTTTCCCTCCTTTTGCAAATGTTTATTGTGAATCGGTATAGGAAACCATGTGAATCTTCCACTTTAGATACAAGATGGGTTCAGCAAACTTAAGTAAAACACTACGAGGAACATTTTTGTGGAACATTTTTGTGGAACATTTTAACCCTCTAGCTCTTCAATTAAAGGGACTTTTTTGGCCCCTTTTTAAAAAAGGACAAAAAGGAGCCATTAGTTGAAGAGTTAGAGGGTTAAAATGTTCCACAAAAATATTTGTCATGAGATTCTACTATAAGTCTGTGAAGACATCAAAGTTGAAATTTTAACTTCAATGCCAGAAATAAGTCAAAACTTAAAATGTGTTTAAGGGTTAACTTCGCATTTATTCAGAATCGGTACTCAAATGTCCCAAAAACCCGGATTTTAGGGAGAAACCATGTGAATTTTCCATTTTAGGTACAGGATGTGTTCATTGAGCTTACGTAAAACACTAAGAGGAACATTTTAACCCTCTAAATCTTCAATGTACGGGTCTTTTTTGTCCCTTTTCAAAAAGGGGCCAAAAAAGTCTCTTTGATTGAAGAGCTAGAGGGTTAAAATGTTCCGCAAAATTTTTCCTGGTAATGTTTTACATAAGTTCGCTGAACACATCCTATACATCAAATGGAAAATTCACATGGTTTCCTATGCCCATTCACAATAAACATTTGCAAAAGGGGGGAAATTTTAACCCCCCAAAAAACATATTGCCAGATGTGAACTTTTGCAACGCCGATAAACGTATATATTTTTTGCATTAAAGGAATTAAATATGCTAAAATCCCAAACGTATTTAACAAATTGTGATAAATAATCCGTTGTAGGCATGTCCCTATCCGGATTTCATTCTTGCCTAAGGAAATCGTCAGGGGACAAAGTTTTTTATATTTTTTTTTTGTCCCCTCTGCCAGAATCAGTTGTTAGAACCATATTTTGGAAAAAATTTGATTTTGTTGTACAGTGTAATTATTACTAAAACATATACACACTCAAAACATTATTGAAAAAAAAAATGTTTTTTCGAGACAATAATCTATCGAAAATTGTAAAAAAAATTACAACAACAAAAATTGATAAAGAATAAAAATTACAAAATCATCTTTAAACCAAGTTTTACATAAATATTATTAACTTTCACATTCTTGATTTATTTATTTTGTTATTTATATTACTGTTAATTTTGTTTTAAATTGTAATTTAAAATTTTGTTTAACTTTCAATGTATTTTAGTTTTAAACAAAATAAAAATTACAACAAATATAAATATATTATTAATATTACACTTATGATTACATTTAATGTAGTATAAAAATAAAAAAATTTTAAATAAAAAAAATTTTAAAAAATGGTGTTTTAATTTGATAATTCTGAGTAAAAATATTTTTTATCGATAAGTAACCAGCAAAAAAAAGAGATGCCAAAGCAGTAGAAAATGTACTACAATTAATAATCTTGATATACATACTTCTTTTTTCAACAGAAACCCTAATGATTTTAACATTGAGTTGGCATAGCAGAATACAGAATCTGAAAATTTTTTTATATGAAAAAAATCACTTGGAACATTTTCCTATACAAAAAACCATCAATGTTGGGTCCTGACTGATTTTGTATTTGAAACATTTTAGAATCACCAAAGAATCTCTGTTGCGGAGTAATTCCTCTGAATCCATCTAAAATAGAAAATGTAAAAATATTGGGAGATCTAATTTAAAAAAAATGTCTAAAAAAACTTAGTAATCCTTGCAGATTCTGGCCACTTTATTCTAAAAAAAATTTGGCTCCCAACCTGGGACTCTATAGCTTGTTCAATTAGGAATTAATGAAAAAGGCCTACCGGTGGAGACTTTCTTTAAATCTAAAAGCTTTTGTCTATCAAAAGTCCACAGAATTAGAAGATTTTTAAATTTATAGGATCTCACAATTTTCCTTAAAAAAAAATCACCTTAAAAACTCCTAAAGAAAAAACACTTAAATTCTAAAATAAAAATTTGGCGCCCAATGTGGGGCCCTGATGGAGTTTTCTATAGAAAAAGTTCCCAGAAACACCAAACAACTCTATTTGGTAGAGTAATTTCTTTTAATGTGAATGGTTTTCTATAATAAAAAGTCCAAATAAATTAAATTTTTTTCTTAAGAAAAAATTCTCAGAATTTGAATTTTGCTAAAGAAAAAATTATTTAAGAATCCCTTCAGATTGTAAGGATTTTTCTATAGAAATATGGTACGCTGACTTAATTACATGGGCCCAAAAACAAAGCCTGTTGATTCTAGATAGGATCTGTCGGTTTTTGAACCTATCGCCCATATGAACTATAAAGCAAAATGGATAACCTATAAAGCAGCAAACTAAAAAAAAATATGTAACATATGTACTATTTGCAGGAATTTTACAAGAGTTTTCAACTATTTGTACAGAGTATTTTATTCGAGCACTGGAAAGCAAACATTCCTTAAATTATTTCTAGTTTCAGATGATTGAACCTTAACTTTTTCTTGAGTTTTCTCAGGGTTTTTATATAAATTTTCATACAACAAAGCAACAAAACAAAAGTAAAAAGCCTTCACCAACACAACTACACACAAGTGTTTTGCTTGGCTTCTGTGCGATAAACGTACGCTCAATATGTACCATATTTGAAATTCAATATTTTGTTTAATTACAAAAATAAATCTGTTTTTAATTTTTTCTGTGAATTAAAACCAGGGACCGAAAATTACAGTTAATTTTGAATTTTTAATAAAAAAAAAAAGCATATTGAAGCAAATCGTCGACCGGCCTGCAAAATATCACGTGTTTTTAATAGATTTTCAGGAGAGCGAAAAAACTGTTACAAAATCTACTTTTAAGATATTTTATTGGCATCATATGCCTTAATGATTCACGACCTCATTTAGTAAAATCATCATTAAGGCAACACATGTGACATTTTGCAGGCCGGTCGACGAAATATCGGAGAACTAGTGTTTCCAATTTGGTTAATCGATTAAACGATTCCTCGATTAATTGATTCTATTTCGGCTAATCTCGAAACAAATAATTTGAAACTCAAATAATTATTCGACCCGAATAATCGATTAAAATAGCTCGATTAACCGGTCAAATTTTTAATATTAATTTTTTGCATTTAAAAAAAAATCTAAAAAAAACTACGAAAATTTAAAAAAAAAAAATTTTTTTGGCTTTAAATTATTTAGCAAAATTATTTGCTGATTTTAGCAGGTTAATTTGCTATTTTCCATTAACAAAAATTTAACTGAAATATAAATAAAATTCTGTACATTTAACAGTTTTATTTTTGCTGTTCCTATATTACTAATATTTAGCAAAAAAAAAATCTACTAATTTAGCAGTTTTTTCTGCAGCATAATTTTTAACTAATTTTCAGTAACTTTTTCTGATATTTTTACCTATTTATTTCTATGAGTGTAAGTAAAAAACCATTTGATATAAATGAACAATAAGTAGATTGAATTTCAACTGAAGTTCTTTTTTCTTTAAATGGAATTTTCTGTTTTGACTTACAAACTATTTCAAGTGTTTAACTGAATATTTTAACAAATACAGAACGAAAATTCGCATTTTTTTTGTAGTTTGTTTATTTATTCAACTGAAAATTACTGATTTACTAACTAAATAACTAGTGAACCTCTACTGTAAATATATTATGAATGCATACAAAGTTTTGCCACTCTAATGTATTGGTACAAGTTTTGTGATGGAAAATATTATTTATAATTCTGTATACAGGGAATATCGATCAGTTAAATTTTTGAAGCCTGTGAAAATTCATCAAATAAAAAACCAACATGGAATTATTTTATAATGATAATAAAAGATATAAATCAAACGATTATAAAATTCAAATTGAAAATGTGAAATTAGTTGATTTATGTGAAGATAATTATAACAATGAAAAAAAAACTAGAAAAATTAAAATATTTCAAAGAACCAAAGAGCACTGAATATCCTCTTAATCTGAATGAGGGTTATGAAGGATATCGTTGTTGTAATATTGATGTTTCATACATAAATAGTTTGGGCAAAGTAACAAGATATGATATAGAAAAAAATATCAGTTCTATTTCTAACAAAAATAATACATTTAACATATTTACTCATCACTTTGCAATTTTAAATATAATCAAATCGCATTTCTACGAAAGTGGGTCACATTTTTATGATTGGAACTTATTTGTTACCAAGTTTGGTAATAATTTGTATATGTATTCGGAAAATGATGGCCAACAAGGTCCACCCAATAAAATATATTTTATCATTCTAAACTTGAACAACTTTTGTTTTCTGGTAAGTGAAAAAAGACGAAAAAATTGCTTTTTTGTTTCAATTTTTGAACTAAACTATATTTGAACTAGAGCCTAAATTTGATCCAAGATTTGAAATATTCCTATTTTTTTTTTTTTTTTATTTTTCTCTTTATTTTAAACCAAACAATTTTATGATTTCTCTAAAATTTTGATACCAAAAATTTTTATGTCAAAACAAGCTGAAATTTAATTAATACCCACCCTTTTTTAATAGTGCTGGATAAAAATAAAACATTTAGAAATTGTGTAGATTTTAAAAAATTTGACTTTTAAATTAAATTTAATTTTTTTTTCAGATTCTCCTTATACTGAACCAAAAACTGATGTTCCTATAGATGAAAATATTCGTTTAAATGGAATTTACCAATGTCAACTGAGCAACTTCAATCTTATATATTCTTTTAAAATTTAAGGTGTAATTTCGCATACGGAAATTAAAAATATGTAAGTCTGAGTTTTGCCTACACTCATAGAAATAAATCCGTAAAAATAGCAGAAAAAGTTACTAAAAATTAGTTAAAAATGATGCTGCAGAAAAAACTGCTAAAATTAGCAGATTTTTTTACTAAATACTAGTAAAATGAGAACAGCAAAATTAAAACTGCTAAATTTACAGAATTTTAGTTATATTTAGGCTAACTTTTAGTTAATTGAAAATAGCAAATTGTACTGTAAAATCTGCAGAAAATTTTGCTAAATATTTGTAGACTAAAAATAGCAAAAATAAACTGTTGAATCTACAAAATTTTTGCTATTTTTAAGCTAAATTTAGTTGAATGCAAATAGCAGTCTATTCTGCTAAAATCAGCAGAAATATTTGCTAAAAAATTGTAAACTGCTGTTTTCAAAAGGCTCGATTTTTATTTGCATTTAAAAAAAAAATCGAAAAAAAAACTTCTAAAATTTTAAAATTTTTGGTGATTTTTTAGGCTACTAATTATTTAGCAAAATTTTTTGCTGATTTTAGCAGGTTAATTTGCTAATCTCCATTTACAAAAATTTAGCTCATATATAACTAAAATTCTGTATATTTAACAGTTTTAGTTTTGCTGTTCCTATATTACTAATATATAGCAAAAATAATCTGCTAATTTAGCAGTTTTTTTCTGCAGCATCATTTTTAACTAATTTTTAGTAGTTTTTACTAATTTTTTTACGGACTTTTTTCTATTAGTGTATAAAAAGCTTAATACAATTCATTTAAATTTCAAACTTTCATAATTAGCACCAATATGGAATCATTAAATCAATGTCGTTTTGTTAACACAAAAGTTTTGAAAGAGGGCAAAGTATTTGACATTGTACCGCTACGAATATATTTTCAAAATTACCTAGCAAATGTTGATGTTACTTATTGGGCTGTCAGAGATGAGGAAGGTTATGTGCGAGAGCCAATTAAGGCAGTCAAAACTAGGGATATATGTAAAGTAAGTACGATTAATTAACAAGCTAAATTTATATGAAGATGATTTCAGTTCTTAAATAATTTTTTTCTATATTTTATAGAATAAATTTTGGAATCCAAAGGAATATGAACAGTTTCTCTACGATTTTTTATTATTGATTGTTAATAAAATGGCGCATGTCAATAGTTTGGTTACAACATATGAATTCAAATATCATTCAGGAAATAAAGAAGTTTTCTATAAAATTCATGAAGGAAAAACTAACAAATCATTCTTAGCCGAGGATTATATTAAATTTATGGAAAGAAAATAATAACTTAAACGAGTTTTGGAGCTACAAATATTATATAAATAATATTAAATAAAATTCGAAGTCAGAATTAATTCGAAACATGAAATGTCAAATATGTTCAATATTTAAAGTCTTTATGTGAATTAAATAAAAAACTAATTTTGTGAAATTTGTATTTTATTCTCTAAGGCGATGGAGAGTATGGTTAATTACCATCCTGTGATTTATCAAGAGTCTAACTCACTTTTTAATGATCGACAGTATGGCTTCCGTAGAAATCGTTCTACAGGAGACCTGTTAGCGTTCCTCTTAGAGCATTGGAGTCGGTCCATTCACCGTTTTGGTGAGAGCAAAATAGTTGCTCTGGTTATTTCAAAGGCTTTTAATCGTGTATGGGACGGGGCGCTCATATCCAAGCTTATTGCTTTTGGTGTGGGTAATGAGTTCGCTCGTTTTATTTCTAACTTTCTGAGATATCGCACTACTCGTGTTGTTATAGATGGGATCTCATCCGACGAGTTTCAGTTGAATTCAGGGGTACCGTAAGGTTCTGTTCTTTCTCCTTTTTATCTTTCTTATCTTTCTCAATGAAATTCTTGGTTAAACTTTCAACCCTATCTACACTGAAAGAATTATCCTTCATGATATTAATGATATAATTTTATAGAAATTTTTTCCTAGAATCAATGGAGAATTTCATATGAATCAATATTCATATTTAATTAACATTATGAAATTTTTCATAACTTTTCTTTCATAAAATTTCATAACTTCATTAAAATAAATTCATTGAATTTCATAAATTGGAACGTTTGTAATGTAGGATTGAGTGCATGGGTTCGATTCCTACAGCCGATGGGTTGTTGAAAAAATTATCATATAGAGACAATCTGACAAAATATAAACAATAATACAATTTAATGGAAAATCACTGCTGAAGCCTGTCCATTGAAAAAAGGCACAAACTAGATCTAGTCTGATTTAAAAATTAATGTGTTTATAACTTTTAGAAAAAAGGTTTATTATTCTTCTTAACCTCAAACCTACTAAATTAAAATTGATAAAAATGTTCATTAATTACAATATTAATTGCAGTTGGTCTATATGACGCGTTTGAAAATTGTTAAAGTTACAATTTTTTTTAAGATAAAATTTTAATTTTTCCCAGTATGTGGGAAATATACATACAAAATAACGGTAAAATTGTTTGCGTCTAAAGTAGTAGGTATGTATGGGAAAATTAAAATTTTATTTAAAAGAAAAAAAACGCAACCTGAACAATTTTCAACCGATTCTAACAAACAAGGACTCGATTTACTCATTAATAAACGTACTTTCAAATAAAAATAAGAAAAAAATAGGTTTTCAAATAAAGTATTAGAAAATAAAGGCGCCAAAGTTGAAAAAATTAAAAAATATTAAAAATTTGAAATGTTTTGGATAATGCTTTCACATGGGTTAAAAGTTAAAAGTATAAACATGTATATATATTTGGAAAGGCTAAATATTCACCTTTCTGAAACAGTTCGAAAATTGAAAATCGGTTCAAAAGTGATTTAGTTAAAAATATTTTGGTCCGTGAAGTTTTGAAAAAACTTTTTTGGCGATAACTTCAGATTTTGAGGGTATATTCAAATTCTGAAAATTGAAAAGTGATTTACTCAACCAGGCCTACAACCTATACTAGGACATTTTACAAGTATATTAAATTTGTTCTATTTTGTAGAACCGTGTTATTAATAAATAGAATAACCTTAGATTCTGTTTTGTCCTTTTCTTATGAAAAAACATTAGATTCAGAGAATTTGTCCTATAGAAAATACCTCAGATTTTAAGGATTTATTTATTATAGAAATAAAAAAATAAATAAAATAAATGTATAAGATTCAGCGACCTTTTTTCTGAAGAAATCTCTCAAAATCTGAGAGTTTTAGAAAACCGGAATTTTTTTATACGAAGTCCTCAGAATCTAATGGTTTTTCTATTGGAAAAAATTCTCACAAGTAGAAGGTTTTTGTGCAGGAAAAAGTTCTCCGAATCAGTGGGGTTTCCCCTAAGAAAAAATTCTTAAAGTTAAAGGGATTTTCTAAAGGAAAAGTTCCAGGAATGTGAGGGGTTTCTGATAGAAAACGTCTTCAGGAACATTTAATTTGAATCTGAGAATTTTTCTTTAGGAAAAGTTATCGGGATCTGCGGGCTTTTATTTAGGAAAAAGTTCTTAAAATCTAACAGCTTTTCTATAGAAAAAAATAATCAAAATCTCAGGGAGTTCTCAGAACACCTGAGGAAAAAGTCCTCAAAACCTAAGAATTTAAATCAGAATTTTAGGGTCTTTACAGGAAAGAGTCAACACCTGAGGAAAAAGTCCTCAAAACCTAAGAATTTAAATCAGAATTTTAGGGTCTTTACAGGAAAGAGTCATCACAATTTTACAAGTTTTCTTTAGAAAAAGTTCTCAGAATGCAATAGTTTTTCTATAGGAAAAACTCTTTAAAATATGCGAAATTTTTTCCCCCATAGAGAATTCAAAGTTCCTGATCACTTTTTTCACACTTGATTGCGACAACCAAATAATTCGATTGCTGCAGCTAAACCATTCAGTTGACAAGAAATTTAGTTATCACAATGAATATATTTTCTCCGTGTATTAAACTTTTAATTTAAATATACTCGTATTGTGAGTGCATACAAACTGCTGCCACCCTAATGTGTTCATGCAAGTTTTGTGATGGAAAAAATGATTTATATCGAACTAAGAACAATGAAAAGCGATCAGTTAAGTTTTTGAAGCCTGTGAAAATTCATCAAAATGGAATTATTTTATCGGTATAATAAAATATATAACCCAAAAGATTATAAAGTGCAAATTCAAAATGTGCAATTGATTGATTTATATCAAGATAATTATGAGATTGAGCAAAAACCAGATAAATTAAAATATTTTAGAGAACCGAAGCCAACCGCATATCCTCTTAACCTTAATGAGGGGTTTGAGCGATATATTTTTCGTAAAAATGATATTTTGTATGGAAATACTTTGAGTAAAGTAACGAAATATGATATTAAAAAAAATATCAGTTCGGTTTTTAATACAAATAAATCATTCAAAATTTTTACTCATCGCCATCTTATAATAAGCATAATAAAATCTCATTTTTATAAATATGCTGCAAACCATTTTGATTGGAACTTATGTGTTACCAAGTTTGGCAACAATTTATATATGTATGTTGAAAATGACGACTATCTATTTCCGAACTCTAAAGCAAAATCTTATCATTATAAACTCGAGCAAATTTTATTTTCTGGTAAGTAATAAAAGACGGACAAATGAGCTTTTGGCCTAGATTTGAATAAAACTATTGGCCGGTTTTATAGTCAGAACTACAATAATAGAAAAAAAAGTCCGTACAAATTTTAGTTAAAATTATTAAAAATTAGTTAAAAAAGAGCTAAAATTTGCAGATTTTGCTAAATATTAGTAAGGTAGGAATAGCTAAAATAAAACTGTTAAATATATGGAATTTTAGTTATATTTGAGTTATATTTCAGTTAATTGAAAATAACAACTTTACCTGCTAAAAGCAGCAAAAAATATTGCTAAATAATTAGTAACAAAAAATCTTGTTTTTTCAATTTTTTTTTTTAATGCAAATAATTTGTAGATGTCTTGGAAGAGGGTGTAAATTTCATCATACATGAGGTTATATCTTGGTCTTCTGGCAATGGTTTTGTTGTCAATCCAAGAAAGACGAAGTTAATGGGTTTTGGTTTCGATACTGATAATATAATGGTTACTCTCGATGGCATGAGAGTTGAATTTGTGGATAAGATTAAATGCCTTGGAGTTTTAATTGACAATCATTTAAATTTCTCATCGCATATTAATAACGTTTCTTCGAAAATATCATTCTTGTTGAGAAGGTTGTATTCTCTTGACTTATATCTGCCTCTCTCAATTAGGATGCGTGTGGCACATGCCTTGTTGATGCCTCATATATTATATTGTGTCGAGGTATTTTCTGGTACCACAGGCGGTGAATTTAATAGGTTTACCAAGATTTTCAATAGAATTATTAGATATGTTTGTGACTCCGTACGTAATCCAATTTCTTGGGTGCTCTTTTGTTAATTATGTAGGTATGAGGTTATTGATATTTTTTTACAAAGCAATGGTTAATGGGTTTCCGGACTATATAGTTGACAACTTTCTTTTGTCCAACTCGGTAAGAAACCCCCAACTGGTTTATCCAACACATCATACTACTATGTACGAGCGATCATTTCAGATTAGGCTTTCAAGAATATGGAACGATCTACCTCTATACCTGAGAGGTTTTGCTTTTTCACCCCAGGTCTTTAGGCGAAAGCTTAAGGATTATGTAGCTATTTATGAGTTATAGCTTTTTATTTGTGCTACTATTTTTATCTCTCTCGATCTTTTCTTTTTTTATTATCGCTGCACTTAGGAAAATCTGGTGATTGTATTATTTTTTTTTTTTTTAAATATCTATTTATATTATTCAAGAGAATGTTTTCGGTATTTTTTTTATATGATAGTTTTACTGTATTTTTTACTTATTTTTTTTATTATTTATTTTTATTATTATTTTTTTTTATTATCTTTATTTAAATTATTTTTTTGTAGTAGCTTTTATTAATCATATATGGCCCCAGGGCTTTGGTTATGTAATTTGAAGTAAATAAATGCTGTATTTATTATTAAAAAAAAAAAAAAAAAAAAAAAAAAAAAAAAAATCGAGCAATTTAGCAAAATTTCTGTAGCAGAATAGACTGCTATTTGCATTAAATTAAATTTAACTTTAAAATAACAAAAATTTGCTATTTTTAGTCTACTAATATTTAGCAAAATTTTCTGCATATTTTGCAGTACGATTTGTCATTTTCAAATAACTAAAAGTTAACTTAAATGCATATAACTAAAATTCTGTAAATTTAACAGTTTTATTTTTACTGTTCTTATGTTACTAGTATTTAGCAAAATTTAATAGCTAATTTTTAGTTGCTTTTTCTGTTATTTTTAAGATTTATTTCTATGAGTGTATTTAATATTATCATAAGCGTTAAGCTTTTGGAGTTTTTATCAAAAAAATTAATTAAAAAATTTTAAATTGGGGCTAAAGCTACATTCACAGTGATGGAGTACTCCACTCTACAGAGTGGATTTTGTTCCTTTCTTTTTCGCACTTACATATTTTTTGTATCATGCCATCTCTATTTTAGTACACTCCACACTGCAGAGTGGTGTACTCCATCACTGTGAATGTAGCTTTATTCACCAAAACTATAAAAACCACGATTTCTCAAAAATATTGTATTGAAAGTATTTTTTTTTTCTTGCCAAATTTGGATTTCACACATCAAAATTTGTAAGAAAATGCATAATGCAACAGGAGTATTAAGAAACTTTAAATTCCTTTCAGATTCACCGGATACTGAATCAAAAACTGATGTACCTGTAGATGAAAATATTCGTTTAAATGGTATCTACCAATGTCAACTGGGCAATTTCAATCTTATATATTCTGCTGAAGTTCAAGGTGTAATTTCGGATACGGAAATTAAAGATATGTTAGTATGACTGTCATTTAAAAATAATTTATAATACAATTAATCTTAATTTTAAACTTTCATAATTAGCACCAACATGGATGCATTTAATCAATGTCGTTTTGTTAACACAAAAGTTATGAAATGGAAAAATGGTCGATCAGCCCATAATAAGCTCCAGAAATATTTTCAAAATTATCTAGCAAATGTGGATGTTACCCACTATGCTGTCAGAGATAAGGAGGGATATGTACACCAATCGATTAAACCAGTCAAAACAAGGGAAATGTGTACAGTAAGTATGATCAATAGGGCAAGGAATTTCATGCACTTAAAAATTGAAAATATGCGCCTAAAAAATGCGCTAAACATGAAAAAGGTCTAAACATGAACCGATTATAACAAAAATCAATAGGCTTTGTCCTTGGATCGATATAGGTCAGTGTACCAAATTTCATCACAATATCTTAATATTGGCGACCTGTAGAGTGCGCACAATAATGCAAGGACAGACGGACGGACAGACGGACAGACGGACATCGTTAAATCGAAATAAAACGTGATTCTAAATCGATCAGTATACTATAAGGTGGGTGTAGGTCCAATATTTTTTGGTGTTACAAACATCAGCACAAACTTATTATACCCTGACCACGTAGTGGTGTAGGGTATAATAATTAGAAAAGAAAAATAATATGATTGAATCAACTTATGAAAACTTATAAATTTTTTATATTTTCTACAACATAAAAAAATGCTCCTAAAAAATAAAAATAGGCACAAACATGCATTAAAAAGCGCAAAATATGCATTAAAAAAGCACCAAATATGCATTTGAAGTCAAAATATGCAAAAACATGCCATTTTTGTCCAAATTTGCAAAATTATGCAACTAAATACAAATCGATGCCATTTTCTTCTAACATAAATTAGATGATTCGGATATTCGGATGGACTATCGAGGAAAAACATGCATTTGCACAGAATTCCTTGCCCTAATGATCAATTTACAAACTAAATTCATATGAAGATGATTTTAGTTAAAAAAGAAAATAAACTTTATCATTATTTAATAGAATCAAACCTGGAATCCAAAGGAATATGAACAGTTTCTCTACGATTTTCTTTCATTGATTGTTGATAAAATGGCACATGTCAATAGTTTGGTTACCACGTATGAATTCAACTATCGTTCCGGAAATAAAGCAGTTCACTATAAAATTCATGAAGGCAAAACTAACAAATCATTCTTAGCCGAGGATTATATTAAATTTATGGAAAGACAATAATAACTTAAACGAGGTTTTGGAGCTACAAATATTAGATAAATAATATTAAATAAAATTCGAAATCAGAATTAATTCGAAATATAAAATGTTTATTATGTTCAATATTTTAAGTATTTATGTGAATTAAATAAAAAACTAATTTTATGAAATTTGTAATTTATTCAGGATTGAAGGAATTAAAAAAATCTAAATAAATCATGGATGGCAACCGAAACGAATAAGGGGCGATTTTTCAGTTTACATTAACATTTTAGTGGTGGGGTTTCTATATATTTAAGTACATTTGGTTATTTATAAACACCAATTCGCACAGCATTTAAATGCCCTTCATCTATTCAAATCGGCTTCAATTTTAATAGTATGGCGCTAAGTGCATTAAACCATGAACTATAAAATCGACCCTGAATCGTTTCAATTGCCATTCCTGAAATAAATTTAAATAAATCGATATAAAATCCATTAAAAATTGTTCTAAAAATTTATTTATGAAGAATGAAAAATTACGTTCACTGAATTTATATTTTGGAAATAATTCAGCCATTTCTTATTGGTTAATAGTCTTTACATAAAAATAGAAAAAAAAAAAAATTGAGATAAGATGAAAAAGCCCCACAACTCCCAAAACACTGTGAAAATTTTCAAGAAACACGATTTTTTACTCGAATTCGGAATGGTCTGGGGGAGATAAATTAACAAGTGGAGAATATTTTTTCCATCAGGCCCATCTAAAAGAAATATGCTTTCAGAAAAATATAAATACTATAGGGGTTCTTAAAGAAACTTTTAATCTGGAGGCAAAAGAGTCTTGCTGTGGGCGTGTGAAATTTCATCTCATGCCGACCAACCAATAATGGCTAAATTATTTCCAGAATATTTTGAAAACACTCCACTGTGTACTGAACGGCAGAAAAGAAGAATTTTTTTTAACGATAAGAAAGTAACTCAATCACATGTGAAAAAAAATATTTGGTGTGATTGCTTTTGCCGCCAAGAGAGGGCGCTAAACTCAGAGAATTTTATGCAAAAATTACTTAACAGAAAAATGGATTTTAATTGTTTCACGAAAATAATTCTCAAAAATACATTTTTTTAAAAACTTGTTCGAAGATTTGTTTTTTAATTACTTCAATATATTTGTAGTTAAATTAAAATATGGATTTTAGTATATGTTTACAAAACAATTTTTTTTTATTGCTCCGAAAAACACATTTTTTTTTTGTTGAAAAAGTACTTAAATTTGATGGAGTATAAAAAAAATTATATAAAATTAGATATTTTATAAGTTTATATTGTTATATAATAGATCATTAAAAAATTAGTTACTATTTTTTACCACAAATTAAAAAAAAATGGATTTTTTGAAATGCCTAAATTCATGATTTTTACACAAATTTTACGCATTTAAGAGTGTTTAGTATTCAAACCAGGTGAAGCTTCCATTTTAGGTATACGTACACTCAAAAAAAAAGTCAGTAAAGTCAGCAAAAAATGTTGCTGTGTCAGCAAATTTTTAAATTTTAGCTGAAAATCAGCGAGCTGATTTTTACCAAAAAAATATTAATCTTCAGCAAAAGTTTTGCTAACACTTAGTCGACTGCAAATGAAAAAATTCCTTGCTAAAATCACTAAAATTTTTGCTGAATATTAGTAGACTGAAAAAAACTCAAAAACTTGTAGCGAAATTTTACTTTAGTTAATTTATTTGCTGAAAATTTAAATATAGAATATGTGTAGAGTTGTTTTTCTTTTTTTTTTTATTTCCCTTTCCAGACAAGCTGCGACATCTACATCTTGTCTATCTGGTTGTCGTCCACGCTATGAATGCGGTTGTCAGCACAATTTTTGTAGCGAAATAAATTAGTAAAACATTAGTTCAAAATTAGTTTAGTGCTAAAAAAATATAACTAAAATTTTTGCTGAAAACGGAATTTCAGCAAAAAAAATGCTAAAAATTAGTACACTTGATATACAAGACGTTTTATTAATTTTTCTACTAACTTATTTTTTTGAGTGTAGTGTTGAGCGGACTTTTGTAAAACACTACGAGGTACATTTTTGTGGAACATTCTAACCCTCTAACTCTTCAATGAAAGGTAATTTTTTGGCCCCTTTTTAAAAAGGGACAAAAAATACCAGTAAGTTGAAGAGTTGGAGGGTTAAAATGTTCCACAAAAATGTTCCTCGTAGTGTTTTACATAAGTTCGCTGAACACATACTATACCTAAAATGGAAGATTCTCATGGTTTCTCTCTAAAATCCAGGTTTGTGGGACATTTGAGCACCAATTTTCAATAAGTACGAAATTAACCCTTAAACACATTTTAAGTTTTTACTTATAACTGGCACTTAAGTTAAATTTTCAATGCTGATGTCTTCAAAGACTTATAGTAGAATTTCATGACAAATATTTTTGCGGAACATTTTAACCCTCTAACTCTTCAAATTACGGGTCGGTTTTGTCCGTTTTAAAAAGGGGCCAAAAAAGTCCCTCTAATTGAGGGGTTAGAAGGTTAAAATGTTCCACAGACATATTCCTCGTAGTGTTTTACATAAGTTCGCTGAACATACCCTATGCCTAAAATGAAGGATTCATATGGTTTCCTATTTTAATTCGGGTCGGTTTTGTCCGTTTTAAAAAGGGGCCAAAAAAGTCCCTTTAATTGAAGGGTTAGAAGGTTAAAATGTTCCACAGACATATTCCTCGTAGTGTTTTACATAAGTTCGTTGAACATACCCTATGCCTGAAATGATGGATTCACATAGTTTCCTATTTTAATTCTATTTAATTTTTTTTTTTTTTTTGTTTTAGAAAAATCATTTTAAGCGTTTAAAACCAATTTTTTGTGAAAGGCATTTTTTTTTAATTAATGAATCGATTTTACCCAAATTTGGCATCGCAATCGGATAATTTTTGCAGGTATTATAAAGATTTTAAAATAAAGGATAGGATGGCAGGACTAAGAGTACTTCCTTCGATTTTAATAAAAATTGACACAAACGTTTCCAGTTTTATGTGCATCGCAATGGATACTTTTTGTAATTATACGTCCATTTACGTAGCTAATATATAATTTTTAAATTTCAGGACCTATGGGAGGTGGGCGTGTCCTTGGCCCGATATTTCCAAAAATTTAAATTTTTCTTAACTAAGGGGTCAGTATACCAAATTTCAAATCTCTGTCTCCACTCCTTCTATTTTTGTCCAATCGTTATATGGGATCAAAGCACTGTGCGACGGGTTCCTACAAAAACAATAATGCAAATGTATCCTAAATTACAGCTAACTTTAAATTCTAGGGCCATATTCGTGATCTGTGTTCCAAAGTATATCAGAAACGATGTGTCGCAATGCCAACGCATCAAATTGTTTTTATTTTATTATACTGTGTTATTTATTAAATAATATTAAAAATCTTCTTGAATGGAAATTTATGTTAACGTATACACTTATTTGTATATACTCAATATTCATTCCCAATCCAAAAAAAAAAAAAAAAAACTGAAAAAGGCTTTACTGACCCAACTACACCCCAGCAAAATCTTTCATTACCAAATAAGCGGTGATATAACGAATCTAACCCTTTTTACTACTTATAATTAGGCGTCAGTACTAGTTATTTTTATTAGACGCAGACGTTTTTATAAGCAGTCTGGCTTACATGCGACTACTTATTTAATTAGAAAAATAATGTGATATTAGTAGCTACTTATTTTTAAACTACTAATAAGTATATGGGTAAGTAAGCCTTAATGTTTAACAATTTCTAACCACTTATATTTTAAATGCTTATCATCGTACGAATAACTACTTAGTAGAGCCTAACTCTACTGCTTATTATGGTGATATCAGTATCTCATTACTGAGATTTTGCTGGGACACAAGTAAATATTTTGCTTGTCTTAAACATTTTCAATGTGGACCACACAGATTTTACAATCGTACCAAACTGTTTTTGAAATTATTAAATTACAAAAAAATCCGACGGAAAAAGTTTATATTGAGTCAAACACTCATAGAAATAAGTCTGTAAAAATAGCAGAAAAAGGAACAAAAAATTAGTTAAAAATTAAATTGCAGAAAAAAAATGCTGAAATTAGCAGATTTTTTTGGTAGATACTAGTAAAATAAGAACAACAGAAATAAAACTATTAAATTTACAGAATTTTAGTTGTTTTTGAGTTAACTTTTAGTTAATTGAAAATAACAAATTATACTGTAAAATCTACAGAAAATTTTGCTAAATATTAGTAGACTAAAAATAGGAAAAACAAACTGTTATTTCTATTTCTATATTGTTATTTTTAAATTAAATTTAGTTGAGTGCAAATAGCAGTCTATCCTGCTAATATCAGCAGAAATATTTGATAAAAAACAAAGTAAACTGCTGATTTTTAGTGTCCGATCGAACAGTTCGGCCAAAAAGCGACAATTGTTCGATTTTTCGGTATTTAGAGGCTTTATTGAGAAATTCTTATACTGGGAAAATGTTTTATTGAGCCAATTTAATGCGATTTTGAATTTAAAATTTAAGAAAAACCCACTAGTTTAGCTGCAAAGTTAACTGATCGGCCACCGAACTTTTTCCAATTTGGCCGAACTTTCGACGGCCGTGAAATCCCATTCAATTTTCCAATCCCCTGATTAATATTTAAACTCTCATTATTTTTTGGAATTAATTTGAAACATAAAAGAATTTTCTAGAGTTGGATCAAGTTATAACAAATTTTATCAAAATATGTATATTAAACCATTTTCTGATCAAATTATATCAGAATTATATATGCCATTTTTCGGATCGAATAAGATAAGATGTGATATGAAATTAGTGCCAATAAAATTTCAATTAAAATTTTGTTTGATTTCAAATTAATTTAAATTAGTTTAATCATATCAATTAAAATTTTAATTAAATATGTGTATGGTGTCAAAAAAAGTATACTATAAGTACTATTGGCAACATATATTAAAAAAAACTCTTAGGTCCGATTACTGAATGTCCAGTTAGCTACTAACTAGGAATTTAACGGCCGGATAAATTGTACAATAACTGGACATTCAGTAATCGGGCCTTAATATGCGTTACGTAAAATCATATTATTTTGTATTAATAATATTTTTTCTTCTATAAAACTTTAATTGAAAAATTTACAATTAAAACTTTACAAAAAAAATTTAATTGATATAACGATTTTCTTAATTGGTCCAAATTCATTTACATTTTTAATTGTATTTACAAATACTTTAATTGAAACTCGATTTTAATTTTTTCTGTGTACAGAATTATGTACATTAGACCGTACCACCTTACAGGCAAAAAAAAAGTGCGTCGTACACCCTCCAATATGAAGTATTTTTGCAAGGCAATTTAAAAAAAAAAAATTTTTTGCCGAACGTAGGAGTCACCATTTTACATTTTTCGTTATATCTTTGGCATTTACAGTCGGATCTTAAAGTATGATACATCGATGTTTTTCTCTCGAGGAGACCAGAGTTTTGTTCTAAGAGCCAATGACCTCTAGTATCCCGTTCTAGTAGTTACCCACCAGATCTCAGTTGCTACCACCCTAATGTCAGAAAGTTAAAGCTTGCAAAAAATCATTACACTTTTGATAAGGAAGTTTTTCGATAAACCCAGTAGAATTTTTTTTTTGGTTGCCGAACGTAGGGGTAGCCTTTTTAAATTTTTTTTCATTGGATTTTACCTTTATAGCAAAACACTGGTCCCGTCGAGGCAAAAAAATTGATATATCACACTTTAAAATCTGACATAGGGTACACTCATAGAAATAAATCCGTAAAAATAGCAGAAAAAGTTACTAAAAATTAGTTAAAAATGATGCTGCAGAAAAAACTGCTAAAATTAGCAGATTTTTTACTAAATACTAGTAAAATGAGAACAGCAAAATTAAAACTGCTAAATTTACAGAATTTTAGTTATATTTAGGCTAACTTTTAGTTAATTGAAAATAGCAAATTGTACTGTAAAATCTGCAGAAAATTTTGCTAAATATTTGTAGACTAAAAATAGCAAAAATAAACTGTTAAATCTACAAAATTTTTGCTATTTTTAAGCTAAATTTAGTTGAATGCAAATAGCAGTCTATTCTGCTAAAATCAGCAGAAATATTTGCTAAAAAATTGTAAACTGCTGTTTTCAAAAGGCTCGATTTTTATTTGCATTTAAAAAAAAATCGAAAAAAAACTTCGAAAATTTTAAATTTTTTGGTGATTTTTTAGGCTACTAATTATTTAGCAAAATTTTTTGCTGATTTTAGCAGGTTAATTTGCTAATCTCCATTTACAAAAATTTAGCTCATATATAACTAAAATTCTGTATATTTAACAGTTTTAGTTTTGCTGTTCCTATATTACTAATATATAGCAAAAATAATCTGCTAATTTAGCAGTTTTTTTCTGCAGCATCATTTTTAACTAATTTTTAGTAGTTTTTACTAAATTTTTTACGGACTTTTTTCTATTAGTGTAAGAATACTACAGCGATACGCTAATACTCACTGTCCCTACAAAATTTTGTATAGATTACAAAGGTTCGGCAACGAGAAAATGCCCCCCTTTTTTTAAGCAAATTTACGTGCAAACTAAGAGGATTTCTTTGATTTTAAAGAAAATTGCTTTGATTTTAAAACAAAATATTTCGAAACAAATTTCCTATTCTCAAACAATTTTTTCTGTTCATATAAAAACGAAGAGAACGTTTTTTTTGCAGCGTAGGCGGGAATTATATGGTTTTACTAAGACTTTAAGTCTTGTATGTGAAACAACAAAATAAATAAACAAAAAATAAATAAAAATTTAATATTTCGTTTAATTACAAAAATAAACATTTCTATTCTGTGAAATAAAACACCAACCATACTTTATTCGATTACAAAAATTCATAAGTGATGTACCAAATTATTTTGTTAACCCTTTAAAGCGATAACCTTAATTTAACAAAGTCCTTCTTTGGACAAAATACAGAATTCCAAAATATTATTGTTATTATTGAACCTTAATATACTGGTAACTACCACCGAAAACATTTCGATCATAGGGATTATGTCTGAAAACTTTTTCGATATAATAAATTGGAATCAAGTTTCATGCTATCTTGTCAAAATATGAGCTACCAATATTCCCCCTTTGCTCATAAACGCTTTATAAAATTATGGGAAATTTTGTATGAAAAATATGTTATGTAAACCTGCTTTAACTTTATAAAATGCTTACGAATAAGTGCTTATGCATAATAAATTGAAAACCTTATAACACGTTTATAAAATTGATTTTGTATGAAAAATTTGTTTTATAAACCATTTATAAATTTAAAAAGTGCTTTTGTATATGATCTTTAATATTAAAGGCTTCTTTTTATTTTTTAAATAAAGTTTTGAAAAAAAAAAATCCGCATCAAAAAAACGACAAAACATTTTTTAGCTACCCGGGATTACAAATTTTCGCAATTTTTTCATTTCCGATTGTAGTCACGGCCTCGTCACTAAAAAAGTATAGCCGTTTAAAACTACTGGATTACTAGCGGCACACTGAGTCAAATATGGGTTAATACATTAACATGTACATTAGAGTGACAGCATTTTTTTATTTCTTATACATTTGAGGAATTAAATAATTTATTATTTTTATAATGAAAATATAATGTTTTAATTAAATTATATAAATTAGAAATTTAAATGGAATTTAACCATTTAACGAGGCACCCCTATCGAAATTTCGGATTTTTCCAACAAATCAAAAAAATATTTTTTAATGTGAATGGGGGAATATTTAGTTAAATATTTTTTAATATTTTATTGTAACACATTATTTAAATCGGAGAAATGGTTTTCAAGATATTGAACTTACGACCTCAAGATTGCTAGTCTAGCCCTCTAACGCTGAGCTATTCTGTGATATAAATGTTGACTGGCATAAAAACACCACTTTGTCTTTGCGGGATATTGTGTGTTATTCTCTTTAATAACAGTAGGTACTTATTAAATAAGTGCAAAAAGTGCACTGTAGTTAAATATTTTTTTCACTACTTTTTTCACAAGTTTTCTTTATACACACAAATTCCCATAAGGGAAGGTTGTGCATTCGTTGTGCAGTCGTTATTTTTAACTTATGAATACGGCCCAATGAATTTAAATTACAAATATAAAAAAAAATTTTTAAATTGTATCATCTTTCTTTGATTCGAAAATAATTTAAACAGAAAGTGATATTAATTTATGATCTAGAGTCAAACTAAAAAGAACATTCAATTAATCAAAAAGATTTTAAAAAATATTGGTACAGCTAGGATTGAAAACTGTATCCAAATCACTGCTTAGAATCACCTTTCTTTGAAGCCCGTCATCTTTCACCGCCTTTCATTTTTTCTCTACCACATTTCCAAAGAAAGCAACGCTTTAATAATAATTAAGTAATTTTTTGAATGTTGTTCAGAATTACTTCTAAAAAACTGTAAAAATATACTAAAGGACACTTTTGCTTCCAAAGAAGTGATTTTTTCAAGTTGTTCCGAATTACTTTTTCTTTTTTATTATTTTTAGCAATTGTTTTTTTATACACTAATAGAAAAAAGTCTGTAAAAAATTTAGTTAAAACTACTAAAAATTAGTTAAAAATGATGATGCAGAAAAAACAGCTAAATTAGCAGATTATAATTTAGTAGGTTTGAGGTTGAGAAGAAGAATAAACATTTTCCTTGAAAAGTTATAAACACATTAAATTTGCAAACCAGACTAGATCCAGTTTCTACCTTTTTTATGGACAGGCTTCATCAGTGATTTTCCATTAAATTGTATTATTGTTTATACTTCCATTGCATTGTCAGATTGTCTCTATATGAATACTTTCAGAAGTGATCAAACAGACATATACAAACATTCTACTTCAGATTTTCCCTGTTTATCTTCCTATTTCCTCCGTGTCACCTTTTCGCAAATGTTGTTACACTGACGTATGGTTTTTACGTACAAGTGCAGGCAATTTGTGTATATTGCAGACGGACAGCCAAATTTGCTATATATTAGTAATATAGGAACAGCAAAAATGAAACTGTTAAATGTACAGAATTTTAGTTATATTTGAGTCAAATTTTTGTTAATGGAAAATAGCAAATTAAGCTGCTAAAATCAGCAAAAAATTTTGCTAAATAATTAGTAGCCTAAAAAGTCAAACAAAAATTGAATGTGAAAAAAGCGCATCATAATGCGATAATTACTTGTGAAAAAGGAGAAAAAACAATAGGATTAAGAGAGAAAACATTCTAATTGAAAAATAAATTGTTCAAGTATTAGTTAATTCTGGCTCTTCTGATTACAAAACATACATTGTATAGGCTGTGATTGAAAACCTTCAATTAGCCACACTCAGCGCTTTGCCGACCGTGGTGTAACTTGTTACGAGGTGATGCTACGAGTCATAGCATGTGCAGAAAAAAAAAAAAAAAAAAAAAAATTAACAATTAAAAATTACTTTGATCAGTTGACACATAAACTAACCACTGACGAGTCTTTAAGACAAGTCTTTGTCATGTCTTGAATCAACTCTATAAAAAAAATTCTTTAGTAATAAATTCTAATATTAATTACGATTGTCCTATGCGACGGTTACAAACACTTAACTAAAAAATAATAAAAATTTAATATTTTCGAAGTTTTTTTCGATTTTTTTTTTAATGCAAATAAAAATCGAGCCTTTTGAAAACAGCAGTTTACAATATTTTAGCAAATATTTCTGCTGATTTTAGCACTATAGACTGCTATTTGCATTCAACTAAATTTAGCTTAAAAATAGCAAAAATTTTGTAGATATAAAGGTGCGTTTACAATGATGGAGTACTCCAATCTGTAGCAAATTTAGTTCTTTTCTCTTTCTTACTAATACATTTTTGTATTTTGCTATCTTTTTTATTCCACTCCAGAGTCAAAGTTGTTTGACTCTGGAGTACGGATTCGTTGCACTCTAGAGTTAACAGTGATCTGTTAGCTACGTAACATGACAAATATAACTTAAAAAACACATCACTAATAAGTTCACATCTCTAATTAAAAACAAAAATATTACAAAACGTAAAACCAGCACAAAATATTTGTGTTTGGGATTTTATAAATAAATAAAAAATTATTTTAAAATTTAGGCAGTGGAAATAAAGCCTAGAAATTCGCGAAACAAAATGTAAGTATTTAAGTGTCAAATATTTTTTGAAGTAACTCTACTCTGCATTGTGAACAGTTAACATTTTAATATGTGCTGCAGAGTAGAGTCACTCTATCATTGTGAAAGCACCTTAACAGTTCATTTTTGCTAGTTTTAGTCTACTAATATTTAGCAAAATTTTCTGCAGATTTTTTAGTACAATTTGTTATTTTCAATTAACTAAAAGTTAGCTTAAATATAATTACAATTCTGGAAATTTAACAGTTTTAATTTTGCTGTTCTTATTTTACTAGTATTTAGTAAAAAATCTGCTAATTTTAGCAGTTCATTTTTAAATCAGATTTATTTCTATGAGTGTATTGTTGGTTAAACATGAACGGATGTCACTACATTGCTAGATCTGTCAAAACAACATAGTAGTATATTGGAAGATGACAAAGCAAATTGTGGAAAATTTTTTGTTATTGTTTTTTCTTTGTTATTTTAAATGTTTAATAACGCTGATGGACGAGCACAAGAAATTCTCATTTAATTTGTAATTTAACTTAATAAATATTTCTAGAAATTCAAAAAAACTGACAATTTCCTTAGGCGAGAATGAAATCCGGATAGGGACAGATTATTTTTCACAATTTGTAAAATAAGTTTTGGAATTTTAGAGCATTTAATTCCTTTAATGCAAAGAACCCCTAATGATTTTAACATTGAGTTGCCAAAGGAAGGGAGTAATTCACATAATTTTTCAGTATGCTATTTCATCAATTGAAATTAAAAAAAATAATTTTTGTATTCTAGAAAAATTATATGCATATTATAAAAATTTTTTAAATTTTTTTTGTCCCGTTGAAAAATGGCATGTTGCAGCTCAATTTGATCAAGATATGTTATCAAAACGTGCTCTAGAAGATCATAGTAATTTTCCTCATTCATTTTGCTAGATACAAAACAAATGGGTTGCTTTTTGATTGCAGAAGCCAGCCAAAACCATAAGGCTTCCACCGCCAAAATTTCGATACAGCTTAATTGGTTGTGAATTCCGCGTATCATTCCAGATCTTATTATATCCATCAGAACCGTCCAAGGTGAATTTCTTTTCGTCACTAAATATGATGTTTTGCCATTCATGGTCCCAGAGCAAATGGGTGAGAGCATACTGATGCCTATTAGTTTTATGAGTTGATTTCAAACATGGTTTTGAGTCACATCTAACCCATTCAAAGTTTTTACTTGTTTGCAAAATTTGTCTTATACATCTGACAGACACATTGCAAATCATTTTTTATTTCGGAAGCAGATAGACGGTATATGCCTGCTTTTCGAAGAACATCTCGATTTTGTCTATCACTTAGTTATTATGACATTTCCCACTGCCATACAGAGCTTTGAAGAATTAATTCGTTTTTTAATGAATTCACTATCAATCGAATTAAATTTTCTTTAGAATTGAATGAATTCCTTTTCTTAAGTAATTCACTGAACGCCTTCAATAAAAAACCAAATTCAAAGAATTAATTCAATTGCTATTAGTTCTTTTTATTAAATCAAGTGAGTTAATTCCTTACTGAATTAATTCACCACTGAATTCGTTCAATTTCATTGTCGTTCGGTGAATTAAAACAAAAATTACGTTCAGTTATTAAAAAAAAAACACGTTCGCTGATTTGAAAAACAAAAAATTACGTTCACTGAATTGAAAAACGAAAAATTACGTTCACTGAATTCAAAAGCTGTTACAGTTCAGTACGCAGTGTTCAGTGTTTTCAAAATATTTTGGCAATAATTCTGCCATTATTTGTTACAATTCCTTATATAAAAAAAAAAAAAAAAATTGAGATAAGATAAAAAAAATCCACAACTCCCAAAATACTAAGAATATTTTCCAAAAATGGGATGTTTTACTCGAATTCGGAATGGTCTGGGGGAAGAAAAATTTACAAGTGGAGAGTATTTTTTCCATTACGCCCATCAAAAAGATGATTTTGCTTTCAGAAAAATATAAATACTATATGCGTTCTTAAAGAAACTTTTAATCTGGAGGCAAAAGAGTCGTGTGAAGTTTCATCATATACCAACCAACCAATAACGGCTGAATTATTTCCAATATATTTTTTAAACACTCCACTGTGTACTGAACGGCAGAAAACAGTTTTGGGATTCAGTGAACGTAATTTTTTGTTTTTTCAATTGACTGAACGAAAAATTAAATTGAATGAATTCAGTGGTGAATTAATTTGGTAAGGAATTAATTTAGCAAGGAATTAATTTACTTTTTATTCGTTCAATTTATAAAATTGAACGCGTTCACCAGTGAATTAATCCATTTGATTTAATAGAAAAGAACTATAGCAATTGAATTAATTCGTAACAAAAGAAATCAAGCGAAAACAAATAGGAATTAATTCCATTCAATATATATATCGTCATATGAAATCAAAAAAGCCGTAAGTTACATTTAAAAAATTTTACAGGAGAAGCAAAAAACTTTTTAAAATTGTTTGCGTTTACACTTGGGGCTGTTTAGAATTCTGTTAATAAAATCGTCGTGTTTAGTCGTAGCAGTGTAAAATTTTGCAGGAATATGTATTTTGATACGGTAATCGATCAAAAAGTCGATTTTGAATTTTTTGTAACTTACGGCTTTTTTAATTTTATATGACGATATAGTCCTTTGTGAATTAATTTATTGAATTTTTAATTCAGAATTCAAAAACTGAATTAAAGAATTAATTCTTCAAAGCTCTGCTCCCATATGGGGCCTTCCGGACTTAGCCGAAACGTATTTTGAGGGAATTAAAAATTTCATTCCAAGCAAAATCACGCGTTTTACCATTTTAGAAGCAGCATCAACTTCGTCAATCAAGAAACATAGTTTCCAGTTGAATTACCGATAAAAATCGTTAAGTTCGTCCAACCGAGCGTTTCGTGGCAGCCTGTGACACACTATGAAGCTCGGAATATGAAAACGATGCGGAAATGGTACAGTGATCCGAGTTACAGAGAGGTGCAAACGATCTCACTTCATACTTTTTAGAGTGCGAAGTGAGAAAAAGGTCGAGGGTATTCTGAAATTGCCCTTCAACACACCGAATGTGTGTTGGCTCATTCACCAACTGTACCAGCTAATTGTGAGCGGCGAAAAGTTCGTCGTGAGTGTATAAGTAAATTAATATTTTTGGTTGCTTCAAAAAAAAAATATTCCAAATTTCTTAAGATTTTTGGGCTTTAAAATGATTTTTTTCTGAATTTTTCCTCAAAAATGTTTTTTTGCTCATAAAAAAATATTTTTATCATCACTTTGAACTTTATTAAAAAAATGTGTTGTTTTCCCAAGTTTTTTACTTTTGCTTTTTTTAGATTTTTTTACCATATGTTTTTGCTTTAAATACAACGGAATTTACGTTTTTTTTTTGTCTTCTCTGATTATAACATTTATTTTTAACTCAATATGCATTTGTTTTTACTGATTTGTCAGTTGTTTAAAAAGCATTTGATTTAAATGTAAGTAAGTTGATTTAAATGTAAGTAAGTAAGTAAGCAGCTCGAATTTCAAGTGGAGTTATTTTTTAATGGCATTTTCGGTTGTTTTAACTTACAAACTATTTCTAGTGTATGACTGGATATCTTAACAAATACATAAAATTCATATTTGTTTCTTTTTTTTATTTTGTTTATTAAATAACTGTTAGAAAAAGTTTAAAAATATATTTTTTTCTAATTTTACTATTTATTCAACTGAAAATAATTTTACTGATTTACTACCTAAATAACTATTGAACCTTCGCTGTAAATATATTATGAGCACATGCAAACTTTTGCCACCCTAATGTTTTTGGTACAAGTTTTGTGATGGAAAAAATTATTTAAGAGTATATCAAACTAAGAATCGCTATTTACGATCAGTTAAGTTTTTGAAGCCTGTGAAAATTCATCAAACAAAAAACCAACATGGCATTATTTTATCAATATGATAAAATATATAACTCCAACGATTATAATGTGCAAATTGAAAATGTGCAATTAAGGGATTTATATGAAGATAATTACAATATTGAAAAAAAATTAGAAAAATTAAAATATTTCAAAGAACCAAATAGCACTGAATATCCTCTTAATTTGAATGAGGGTTATGAAGGACATCGTTCTCGTAATATTGATGTTTTATATGGAAATAGTTTAAGTAAAGTAACAAGATATGATAGAGAAAAAAATATCAGTTCTATTTCTAATGAAAATAAAACATTTAACATTTTTACTCATCGCTTTGCAATTTTAAATATAATTAAATCGCATTTCTACAAAAGTGGATCACATTTTTATGATTGGAACTTATTTGTTACCAAGTTTGGTAATAATTTGTATATGTATTCTGAAAATGATGACCAACAAGTTCCACTTAATAAAATACATTTTTATCATTCTAAACTTGAACAAATTTTGTTTTCTGGTAAGTGAAAAAAGGCGAAGAAATTACATTTTGGTACCAGATTTGATTTAAGGGTTAAATTTAAGACAGCGATTAGGCAATATTTGAAATATTCCTATTTTGAACCAAAAAATTTTATGATTTATTCTGAATTTTGATACCAAAAATATTTATGTAAACACAAGCTGAAATGTAATTAATACCTACCCTTTTTTAATAGTGCTAAATAAAAAATCCTTTTTGAAATTGTGTAGATTTTAAAAAATTTGCCTTTTAAATTAAATTTAAGCTAGCAACAGTTAATTCCTTTCAGATTCTCCTTATACCGCAGCAAAAACCAATGTTCCTGTAGATGAAAATATTCGTTTAAATGGAATTTACCAATGTCAACTGGGCAACTTCAATCTTATATATTCTGCTGAAATTCAAGGTGTAATTTCGGATACGGAAATTAAAAATATGTAAGTCTGAGTTTTGCTATAAAAAGCTTAATACAATTAATTTAAATTTCCAACTTTCATAATTAGCACCAACATGGTTTCATTAAATCAATGTCGTTATGTTAGCACAAGAGTTGTGAAAGAGGGTAAAGTATTTGCCATTAAACCGCTACAAACATATTTTCAAAATTGTCTTACAAATATTGATGTTACTTATTGGGCTGTCAGAGATGCAGAAGGTTATGTACATGAGCCAATTAAACCAGTCAAAACTAGGGATATATACAAAGTAAGTACGATCAGTTAACAAATTAAATTTATATGTGACAGCGCATGGAGAAAGGGACCTAAGGGTAAATTTTTCAATTTTTTTTTTTTTATGGTACACCAAAGATACACGTTTAAAATCTTTAAAATGGCTCTCCTGAGAAAGGGACCTAAGGGGAGCTTAGGTCCCTTTCTATTTTCCGCGTCACATATGAAGATGATTTCAGTTCTTAAATAATTTTCTTTTTTCAATATTTTATAGAATAAATTTTGGAATCCAAAGGAATATGAACAGTTTCTATACGATTTTCTATCATTGATTGTTAATAAATTGGCGCATGTCAATAGTTTGGTCACAACGTATGAGTTCAACTATCGTTCCGGAAATAAAGCAGTTTACTATAAAATTCATGAAGGAAAAACTAACAAATCATTTTTAGCCGAGGATTATATTAAATTTATGGAAAAAAAAGAATAACTTAAACGAATTCTTGACCTATTAATTTTAAGTAAAATTCTAAATCGGCCCTAATTCTAATCATGAAATCCTTCTAATGTTCAATCTTTATAGTCTTTACGTGAATTAAATAAAACACTGATTTTGCAAATTTAGTATTTTTTTTTTCAGGCATGAATAGAAGGAGTGCAAAAAACGGAAATAAATTACATAAACCGATATAAAATCCTTTAAACAATGACTATATCGAAAACACTAACGTAGGGTAATTGTGGTTTAATAGTTAGCGCGTGAGACTGTTACACAGAAAGTTGCGAGTTCGATACCCAACGACGACCTTAAACTATAAAATTAATATGAATGAGTTTTCTATCCCTCATATACATACATCGCAACGCCCTACTTCGGTGTTCCTATAGAAATTAACCCAACCGAAGTAAAATAATATAACAGGTCTATGAAATAAACAGCTTCAACAATCTCGCCAACCCTACATCAGAAGGCGCGCAAAAACTCTTCTAAAAATTAAGTACACTCATAGAAATAAATCTGTAAAAATAGCAGAAAAAGTTATACCAACTCTCCCTACCTCTGTTAAATGACTCTCTTCTTAATTTGTATCGAAAAATGTTGCCATAAGAATTACACATGGCTGCAAAGGCTAACATTTTTCGATACAAACTGTTAATGTTCGAAAGAGGTGATGAAAACCACCTGGTATGTATTAGTATTAAAATCAATGTCTCGTGGAAACTCAGAGTAAAAGATAATTATGACTGAATATTTGAAATATAGAAAATCCGTATTTTTTTTTGTATCTTGTTTATTAAAAAACTGTTTAAAAAAAAGGTAAAAAAAAAAATATATACACAGAGAGAATTTTGCTGGACGAGTTTTAATGAAATTTTTCAGTAATCTAATGAAGTTTTCTTCACAACGTATATGAAAAATTTCATAAATACGATGAAAAAGCTCCATATATTTTATGAATCCAGTTTTAATGAAACTTTTTCATTCAGTGTATGAAAATTTTAATAAATGATATGAAATTTTTTACAACCTTTTATGAAAAATTCCATTAATTCAATGAAAAGTTTCAATGGACGAGTTCCAGTGCAACTTCGTTATTTTTATGCAAAAAATCATTAATATCATGCAGATAATTCTCTCAGTGTATATTTCTTTGTAATTTTATTATTTATTAAATTTTATTCAACATAGTAAGTTGTTTTTTGCGAGGAAATTTTTCACTCAAATTGTAATTTATTTGTAAAAGTAAACAATTTTTTTTTTTTATTTTATAAGATCATCACAATAAATCCATACTGTCACTTTTTCATCAAAAAAATAATAGTCTTGTACATTACATTTGCGTGAAAACCAGGTCTACACAATTTTTACGTAAAAATGAATATTGTGAAAAATCATTCATTTAACAGATTATTTCACGAAAAAACTCAAACAACTTACTATGCTTTAAATAAACATATTGAGAGTTCATACTAATCGCTGTTACTCTAAATACACATTCGAATGGGTTGGTTGAATTTTTTGTGATAAAAAAAGTATTTATATGGAACTAAGAACAACGCAAAGTAATCAGTTAAGTTTTTGAAGCCTGTGCAAAATAATCAAAGAAAGAACCATCATGGAAATATTTTATCAGTATAATAAAATAAAGAACTCAAAAGATTACAAAGTACAAATTGAAAATGTGCAATTAATTGATTTAAATGAAGACAATTATCAGGTTGAGCAAAACCCAGACAAATTAAAATATTTTAAGGAACCAAAGATAACTGCATATCCCCTTAACTTAAATGAGGGGTTTGAGCGATTTATTTTTCGTAAAAGTGATATTATATATGGAAATACTTTGAGTAAAGTAACTAAATATGATATTAAAAAAAGTATCAGTTCTGTTTTGAATGAAAACAAATCATTTAACATTTTTACTCATCGCCAAGCTATTATAAGTATAATAATATCCCATTTGAATAAAAAAGTTGCAACATTTTTTGATTGGAACTTATGTGTTACCAAGTTTGGCAACAATTTATATATGTATGTTGAAAATGATGACAATCTATATAAGAAATGTAAACAAACATCTTATCATTATAAACTCGAGCAAATTTTGTTTTCTGGTAAGTAACAAAAGACGAATAAAAAAAGCTTGTTCGTTTATTTACTACAAGTTACTACTTTTACTACAGCTGGAAAAAATTCAATACAAAAAGTAAACAAAACTTTCCAATTGTAGTAAAAGTAGTAAGAAATTCGAGTAAACGAACACACTGCACTGAGAGAATTTTGATCACTTCAGTAATGAATTTCTTCATAGTTTCAATGAAAATTGTCACTGGAACTCGTCCATTGAAACTTTTCATAAAATCTATGAAACAGGTTTCATTACAAGTCATGGTTTATGAAAAGTTCATAAAATTAATGAAATTCTGAAATGAAAATTAATAGGCCACTCGTCCAATGAATAAATCATTCAGCCAATGAAGAGCTTCATAAAATCTATGAAGCAATTTTATTTACTATTATTTATTATAGTTGGTTGTTGTCGTTGCTAAGCTGGAGTGGATAAATAAAAAGTACTTAGCAAATGCAAAAGGCGTAATAAAATCGTAGCATATTTTACGGATGTACGAAATATATCTAAAGAAAGAATTCATTTAATAAAAAACGGTCGAAAAAAATTTCGAAAAAATTAATATGATTTATAAAAAAATTTCATAGTCCAAAATTAATAATAAAAAATTAATTTAAAAAAAAATAAAAATTATAAAAGATTATTCTCTCAGGAAATGATGATATTAAAAAAAAAATTAAAAAAAAGTAAATACTATTGAACAATTTCATATATATAAAGAACATTTTCATTAAATTTATGGAGATGTAATATATGAAATTCAATGAATTTTTTTTAATGAAATTATGAAATTTTATGAAAGAAAAGTTATGAAAAATTTCATAATATTAAATATCCCTACGGGGAAAGGGACCGGTCCCAGATGACACGCAGGATAGGTCACAAGGGGGCGGAGACCGGTCGCTGATCGGTCTTTTTGTTTGAAAGAGACATATCACTTTAACATGGCGTTGTCATTGGAAATGACCAATTGCCACAGTTTAGACACATTGTGGCAGTAAGGTGGTGTGTATAAAAATAGATTTTCAAATAAACTAATAAAAAATTAAGAATTAAAAATAATCTACTTGACGTTGAAGTAGGGCTCGATAACAGAACCATCTGCTTGTAAGGCAAACGCTCTACCGTCTGAGCTAACGTTGCTTATGCGTGATGGTTAAGTTATATGTTTTTCGTTTCTGTTCAAATAAAAAAGAGAAAGAAAAAACAAACACACACAGCAAATAAAAAAACATGAAAAGAAAAAAATAGAAAATAAAACAACATTAACACACACACAAATATGGTGGAAGTGTCTTGAATATGCCCCCGTCATGGGATAGGTCCCTTAATGGCAGTTGACTTGTTTTTTGCGTTGGCCATAATTAAATTAAAAAATCAATTAAAAATTAGAAAACTACCTCAAAACCTCTGATAATATAAATAAAAATTTAAAAATTCCCCTTAAGTTACAAAGAAAATCTTTAACATTAAAAAAACGTTGAAAATACAAAACTTAAAATTTCTTAGCAAAACATTATAGAAATTTAAAATAAGAGCTAAAATAAGCAAATCGTGAAAAAATAAATAAAAGAGTAAAATAAATAAAAAATATTTTTTAAAATATGCCGCGAATTTTTTTTTATTTAGGTATCGGTCAAGTTTTTTTAAAAGCAACAGTGAAAATAACGGATCAGAAAATACTTAGAAAATTAATTCATTTTCTATTGTTCATATTTGTACTAATTTAGTAATATGCCTTCGGTTGACCGGTCACGGGATAGGTCCTTGGAGGGCAATTGACTCCTCATTCCCCGTAGGGATTATATACATAATGAAATTCTTGATTGGTTCTACGAAAAAAATTCTATGAAATTATATCGTTAATATCATGAAGGATAATTCTCTCAGTGTGAATGAGTTTGGACAAAATATATGTTTGATTGATAATCCTTTGAATTAAAAAAAATATGTATGATTTATACCGAATTTGATACCAATTATATTTAATTAATATACTCAGCCAAAAAAGGCTATAATGGCTACTGAAAATATTTTTATTTTTCGTTCAATTGTAGAAAATTGTATAATTACTTCATCATACTCGAAATTTGGAGTAAAAATTGCAAACGGTTCTCCAGTTATTACCTTTTGATGCATTGGAGATACAATAAAATGTTCAGAGTTTATTTGCAAACTAAAAATATATGAATAATAACAAATATAAACTAAACAAGAATTCTAAAAAATTCAACGAATTATTTTAAATAAAATATCCTTTGTGTTAACTTAGAATTTTTTTTTTTTTTCCTAAGTTTATCATTTGGTTTTGAAAAATTAGTAAAATGTTTTGCTGAAATCAGCAATGAAAATTAGTAAAAAAAAATCTGTAATTTGTAATAAGAGAATAGCAAAAATTACTACTAAAAAATTTTTTTTTACTAAAAATCAGTTCAAAAATTGTAAAGTGCAATTTAAAACTGTTTACAAATTTTTTTGATTAACTTTTTTATCTGAGGTATGGAAAGAAGAATTGGAGGGTTTTTTCTACTGGAAAAAATTCTCAGAATCTGAGGGTTTTCTATAGGAAACAGTCCTCGATGTCACAAGGATTTTCTAGTAGAAAAAAGTCTGTAAAAATTTTAGTTAAAACTACTAAAAATTAGTTAAAAATTACATTGCAGAAAATACTGTTGAAACTAGCAGATAATTATTGCTAAATATTTGTAGGATAGGAACAGCAAAACAAAACTCTTAAATATACAAAATTTTAGTTATATTCGAGTTAAATTTTAGTTAATAAAAAATAACAAACTTAACCTGTTCCATTTTTTTTTTAAGTAGTGTCGCATAGGACAATCGTAATTAATATTAGAATTAATTACTATGAATTTTTCTAAAGCTGATTTACAGAAAGAAGAAAAAACGAAAATTTTTATTGAAAAATTTAACAGATTAAATGAAATCACCAGACTGCCGCAGTTTCGTCTCACCCAAAGACTCGCACGTGTTTAGTTTATGTGTCAATTGATCAAAGTATTTTTAATTGTTAAATTGTCGCTATATGAAAAACTTTTTTATGTGTGCCATGACCGTGAATCGAACCGGCAGCCCTCTACACAGGCAATCAATCTATTTACATCATCTCCTAACGTGATACACCACGGTCGGCACTGCGATGAGTGTGGCTAATTGTAGTTTTGTCAATCGCAGCCTACACAATGTATGCTTTGTAATCAAAAGAGCCAGTATTAAGGAGGGACATGACATTCGCGGCAGAGAAAAAAAATTTATTATTATTCGATTGGTTATTCATATGATAACCAATTTTGTTAAAATTTAAAAAAGTCATTTTTTCCAGATCGGACAATTTTTGCGACTCCCAGCGCTGCAACCACGAGGCCCCGTTTTTTTCTCTGCCGCCAGTTTGGAGCTCTATAAAACCATGTTGGAGTGAAAAATATATTTTTTTGAATTTTTTTCTTGTAATTTGTTCAATTCTCTACAATAATTTTGGAAAAATGTTTGTTTTTGACTGAGTTATGAATTTTTAAAAAAAGGTCTGTTTTCTCTGCCGCGAATATCATGTCTCTCCTTAACTAATACATGAGCTATTTATTTTTCAATTAGATTGTTTCCTCTTTTTAGTCTTATTGTTATCTCCTTTTCACAAATTTTTTGCTAATATTTCCAAAAAAAAAAATATCGCTAAATAATTAGTAGACTAAAAAATCACAAAAAATATATTTTCAAAGTTTTTTTTCGGATTTTTTTAATGCGAATAAAAATCTAGCCTTCGGCAATCAGCAGTTTACAATTTTTTGTAAAATATATTTCAGCTGATTGTAGTAGGATAGACTGCTGTTTGCAATCAAATAAATTTAACTTAAAAATAACGAAAATTTTGTAGATTTAACAGTATGTTTTTGATATTTTTAGTCTAATAATATTTATCAGAATTTTTTTGCAGATTTTACCTGTATAATTTGCCATTTTCAATTAACTAAAAGTTTATTCAAATATAACTAGAATTTTGTAAATTTATTTTATTTTTAACAGTTTTATTTAATAAGTATTTACCAAAAAAAAAAAAAAAAAAAATCTGCTAATTTCAGCAGTTCTTTCTGCAACATAATTTTAAATTAATTTTTAGCTATTTGTGCTATTTTTACAGGTTTATTTCTATGAGTGTGGGAAAGGTCCTAGGTGTTGTTTACATAAACCCTGAGGATGTCAATTAATGAATCATGAAATATCGGTGATATATATAAAATAATAAAAGATATTCTATATTAAAAACTAAATGACCTGGAGCTCACTCATTTAATTAATTTATAAACGTTATGATTTTAAAGATCTCTACAAAATGAATTTAAAAATTCAAAAAAATAAAAAAAAAATTTTTTTTAAATATTCCAAAAACATTTTTTGTTTTTTTTTTTTGCAAAATTTGGATATCGCATACCAAAGTTTGTAAGAAAATGTATATTGATTGCATGTAGTGTTGTTGTATAGTGTTACACAGAGAAAACAGATGACAACCGAATTTCTTGCCAACCGAATCGTTTTGTTGGAGCAACCGATATATTTTTTTGTGGCGACCGAAATTTTGTTAATACAACAGAATTTCGGTCGAAACCATATATTTGAATTGTGCAAGGAATAGATTGGATTGTGACAACCAAATAATTCGGTTGCTGCAAACAAAACTTTCAGTTGGCAAGAAATTCGGTTGTCTTAATGAATCTCGTTTCTCTATGTATTAATAAAATTTAAATTCCTTTTAGATTCTCCTTATACTGAACCAAAAACGGATGTACCTGTAGATGAAAATATTCGTTTAACTGGTATCTATCAATGTCAACTGGGCAATTTCAATCTTATATATTCTGCTGAAGTTCAAGGTGTAATTTCGGATATGGAAATTAAAGACATGTTAGTATAACTCTCGTCTATAAATAATTTATAGTACAATTAATCTTAATTTCAAACTTTCATAATTAGCACCAACATGGATGTATTAAATCAATGTCGTTTTGTTAACACAAAAGTTATTAAAAGGAAAAATGGTCAATCAGTACATAATAATCCCCAGAAATATTTTCAAAATTATCTAGCAAATGTTGATATTACCTATTGGGCTGTAAGAGATGAGGAAGGTTATGTGCACCAATCGATTAAGCCAGTCAAAACTAGGGATATGTGTACAGTAAGTATGATCAATTTATAAACAAAAGTTGTATGAAGATGATTTGAATTTTTTAATTTCTATCAATATTTAATAGAATCAACCTTGGAATCCAAAAGAATATGAACAATTTCTCTACGATTTTATTTCACGGATTGTTAATAAAATGGCGCATGTGAATAGTTTGGTTACCACGTATGAATTCAACTATCGTTCCAGAAATAAAGCGGTTTTCTATAAAATTCATGAAGGAAAAACGAACAAATCATTTTTATCCGAGGATTATATTACATTTATGGAAAGCAAATAATAACATAAATGATTTTTGGATCCAATAATATTTTATTTTTATTATTTTTTTTTTTTTATTTTATTAATTCATTTCTGTAATAAAAAGCCTATAAGGCCAAAAAATATATTACATAGTAATAATGAACCTGAGTTATTTACATTAAAAATATATTTACATACTAAGGGTCATATGCATAATAACTTTTAAAATTTATAAGTGACTTATAAAACAAATTTTCCATACAAAATTTATTTTATAAACTTGTTATAAGGTTTTCAAATTATTATGCATAAGGACTTAAATAGATGAATCTAATTGGTATAAATCTAATTGGCTCCCCAGTCACAATGCATTTTAAAGCAAGAAAAAAAAAGTTTGAAAAAAGTGTCAATAAAACGGTCTAAATTGGTGTTAACATAATCAATGCCAAGTAAAAAGAAAGTCAAGTCTCAATGACTGTCATTCTAGGCCAAAATAATATTCCATTAGTTTTAAGCGAAATATATTATTAGATTCCGAGAAAATAGGTAATTAATTTGGCAATGCATTCCAACTGTGAGCAATTCTAATTAAAAACGATCGATTAAAAGCAGATCTCACAATACGTGGGATTACAACCTGACAATTTCTCCTAGACCTCGAAAAAAACAAATGTATTATAAGGAACCAAAGGTATACGACTTTTAATAACCCTATGAAAACGAATCAGACTTCGATATTTAACAAAATTATCAAAAGAACATCCAAGGACACGTGTCACATATTCAGAAATGTGATCACGACGTGGCACATTATATACAAATCGGGCAATAGTATTGACAATGCGTTTCAATCGAGTAATATTTATTCCAATGGTACCAGAAAATATCTCAAGGCCAAACAATACAAGTGACATCATTCGCTAATCTAAGTATTATACGATGAGGTTGAAAAATATTAGTGTGATAAATTCTACGAAGGGATCCCCATACTCTGCCTGATAATTGATCAATGTGGTGTTTAAACGGCAGTTTACTGCCAAACACAATACCCAATGAATACTAACAAATTGTATTTCATCATCTCCCAAAAAATCAAAAGTAAAAACGATTAGTAGGTCCAAATTACATTGCCCTAGATTTCGATGAATTAATAGTTAAGGAGTTAACAGTAGACCATTGCAAAACGCGATCAAGGCAGGAATTTATATTACTTTCAAGAACTTCAGAATACCTACGGTTACCTTCATCAGCAAATAAAAATGTTATACGAACTCTAGTGTTAGTTACCTCAGGGAGATAATTTATATATAGAATAAACAAAAGAGGCCCCAAAACAGAACCCTGAGGAACTCCAGAAAAAAACGAAAGAATGCTGGATTCAATACCATTGATCACTACAAACTGAGATCTACCATTTAAGTAAGACAATATAAGTCTGAAAGCCGACTTAGAAAAATTGTATTCATCTTTTAGCTTCAAACCATTGTAACGTAATTACTTAATTGAATTATTTATTTGAGTTCATTATTTAAAAGTTTATAACACTTCTTATGAACATATTTAAAAAATTCTTGGTAAAAAAATGCTTCAAATACCATTTTTCAACAACCTAGCGATAAAATCGCTAAATTTTTGCACTGTTTATAAATCTAGTGATTTTCTAGCGATTTTTGGGTCTGATCTGGCCATTTGTTTTAAAAATATGTTGGCAACAATGCAACACAAGTCCGTTGTGCAGAAAAGCTTTATTCAGCTTCGGAAATACCACATAGTATACACCACCTAAGTCCGGCCGAAGGCCCTCTACAAAGCAAGTATTTTCTTAGCGAAGCCGGCTGTATGCCGTCTACGTAAAAAATTTTTTTATAGAACAACTGAATAAAGGATTTTCATGGATTAATGTACTGTCGTTTAAAGGTGCTGTCGTAAACTTTCAAATGATTAACAGATTGTATATATTCATTAACAGCACTATTCATAAATTAACCTATAAGTATTTACCGAGTAGAGTAGGAAAACATTTTCAAGTTTAGAGTCAAGCGCACTCAAAAGGTAGGACCAAAAGGGATAGAACATTAAATTCAGCGTAGGCCCTTTAGTCGACGTACATGTTTTTAAACGTTTTAGAGAGGTGTACATAAACTCAACTTGTTCCCGAAGAACTATTAGTTTGGTAATGTTTAGGTATGATTACAAAATTTGTGTTTTCCATTCCTCACTCAACATTAAAAGATCTAGAAAATGCCTTTAAACTAGAGTTTAGCCAAAATACTTCTAAAATTGTATTTTGCACAAGTTTCTAGATAATGTTTTTTATGTAAAGATTATTTAAAATTTATAACGGCGAGTAACTTATTTCCAACATAACCATGGTTAAACGTCAACCACAGATATTTCCATATAAATTTGACATTCGTAACTATGATTAAGCACTTAACTCAGTTTATGTTGAGATAAGTTAACAGGTCTAAGTTGTTATAAATATAGAAAGGACAAATGTCTTACCTTGAAAATATATTCCGTCATCTTGCTTTTATTTAATTTCATATCAAATTTTACTATAATCACAACACTTTTATATTGAAATAGAGGCTATTTATTTTTTTCATACTTATTTTTTATATATTTACTTTCTTTTTTATATATTTTTCTTGAATTTAATTATATTTAAATTTAATAGAAAACTGCATACATATTTTTTTATATTTAATAATTTTACCCCACTCTACTAAACCGATTGCAAAAACACTAACACGAATACCGGCAAAAATGACAAATACAACAAAAAAAAGAAAAAATGGTAGTTCTGCTAACAAAACTTGAGACTCCACTAAATTTGCTATTTTTGGAATTCGTTTTTAACACTTTATTTATTAGATTTTAATAAACAAACAACAAAATTTTATAAAATTATTATCACTAAACACTTTGCTAACGATTTATCTCGAATATATGTATTAATTTAATTAATATTTGTAATATTAAATCACGCCACTAAAAACGATCTGTAAATAACCGGACATTGCAACTAAACTAAAAAAAAAACTTCATTTAGGAGTACGAGAATTTTAGTACACAGAGTTGCATTTTTGGGGTAGTTAAAAAGTGAAGTAACGGAAATTTTTAAATTTAAGCAAAAATAAAATAAATTTATGAAGATTAAATGAAAAATTAACAAAATATGGGATAATTAAAAAAAAATTATAGAAAGTGTTAGAAAATGTACACTCAAAAAAAAAGTATGTAAAGTCAGCAAAAAAATTTTGCTGTGTCAGCAATTTTTTAGTCAAGAGCGTGCTTACAAAAAAGTTGGTAATTTCTGGAAAAAGAGTTTGTTGATTGCAAATGAAAAAAATTCTTTATGTTTAACGACGTCATATCGTTCAACGAACTGAACCGTTCAAATGAACTAATTCGTTCATGAACGACAAAACTCTAGTTGGAAATTTAAGTCTAAAATGTGTTCTTTTTTTTTTGATTCTTTTGAACAGTATTTAGGAAACTTCTTAAATATAAAAATGTCCAGGCTTCCACATTACTAGACAATTCTCAATATAAAAACACGGTAATAAACTATGGTTTTTATATACAATAAAATTAATGTAAACGTGTAACACGTAGTGCGTCAATAAATTGTAAAACGAACGATACAGTTCACGAATCACTTTTCAGGCACAGCTCATGGCAAAAAGAACGATAACAAAAAAGAACGTTTGAACGATTTAAACGAACTACATAGTTCAATGATTAGTATTGAACGATATGACCGAGTCACCAAAAAGAACGATTAAGTCCAACTCTATTTTCAGCAAATACTTTAACTGAAGTATAATTTGTCTACAAATTCTTATAGTTTTGTTCAGGTTACTAATATTTAGCAAAAAGTTTTATTGATTTAAGCAAGGATTTTTTTCATTTGCAATCGACTAAGTGTAAGCAAAACTTTTTAATTTAATTAATTTAATTTCTTTATTTATAACAATAACCTAGCCTAAAGGCCATAATCGGTTACAAATTTCTAATAAAAGTAACAAAACAAGCAATAAAATTTGTTTAAAATAAAAATAAAAATAAAAAAATAAACATTATATGTATAATTAGATAACAATGCAAATATAAAATTATTAAATATTAAAAATAAAAGTTATAAAAAAATTAGCGATACAGTAGACGCTCGCAAATTAGAATCGCTTTGTTTTTGAGGCAATTCTATTTTCTGAATTATTCTAATTTCTGGACGTTTTTTTTCGTTTCGTTTCCAATGATAAAGTGTTTTTTTTACGTTTATTTAACATTTTAATGATACACTTTCACTATTTAATAGAGACTGCCAAATAATATGCACACGCGTATCAAATTTCACAAATAAACTAGCCAAAAATGTACATAAATGCGACAAAAAAAAACAAATAGGGAAAAACATATATAATTTGGTGATTCCCCTTTTTAGTTTTACTTTATTCAAACAGAATAAAAATAAATTGTGGATTTCCTGTGTATTCAAATAACCAAAAAAAAAAAAAAAACGCTCAGAAATTAGAATTTTAAATTCGAATTTCAGAGCGTTTAATGTATTGCAAACATTGATTCTAATTTCTGGACTTCGAATTACTGAAAGCTCTAATTTGCGAGCGTCTACTGTAATAGTTTTTACATTCCCTAAATTCGATATTACTATTTTTTTGTTAAAAATCAGCTCGCTGATTTTCAGCAAACTCCTTTGGCTGAAATTACAAGGGTTTTTGCAAAAAATTTGCTAACATACATAGCAACATTTTTTGCTGACTTTACACTTTTTTTTTTGAGTGTACATTTTCTAACACTTTCTATAATTTTTATTGTAATTATCCCATATATTGTTAATTTTACATTTAATCTTCCTAAATTTATTTTATTTTTGCTTAAATTTAAAAATTTCCGTTACTTCACTTTTTAAGTACCATAAAAATGCAACTCTGTGTACTAAAATTCTCGTACTCCTAAATGAAGTATTTTTTTAGTTTAGTTGCAATGTCCGGTTATTTACAGATCGTTTTTAGTGGCGTGATTTAATATTACAAATATTAATTAAATTAATACATATTTTCGAGATAAATCGTTCGCAAAGTGTTCAGTGATAATAATTTTATAAAATTTTGTTATTTTTTTATTAAAATCTAATAAATAAAGTGTTAAAAACGAATTCCAAAAATAGCAAATTTAGTGGAGTCTCAACTTTTGTTAGTAGAACTACCATTTTTTCTTTTTTTGTTGTATTTGTCATTTTTGCCGGTATTCGTGTTAGTGTTTTTGCAATCGGTTTAGTAGAGTGGGGTAAAATTATTAAATATAAAAAATATATATGCAGTTTTCTATTAAATTAAAAATATAATTAAATTCAAGAAAAATATATAAAAAAAATAAATATATAAAAAAAATAAATATATAAAAAAATAAATATATAAAAAAATAAATATATAAAAAAAATAAATATATAAAAAAATAAATATATAAAAAAATAAATATATAAAAAATTAAATATATAAAAAAATAAATATATAAAAAAATAAATATATAAAAAAATAAATATACAAAAAAAATTAATATATAAAAAAATAAATATATAAAAAAAAAATATATAAAAAAAATAACCCCTCAATTCATAAATGCAGGTTTACAAAACGTCATTTTCATACAAAATTTGTTCAATAAACCTCCTATAATTTTACAAAGCGTTTATGAATTTAGGGGTAAATATATAAATAAAAAATAAATAGTCTCTATTTCAATATGAAAGTATGATTATAGTAAAGTTTGGTATTAAAATAAATAAAAGCAAGATGACGGAATATATTTTTAAGGTAAGACATTTGTCCTTTCCATATTAATAGCATCTTATAAATTTTAAATAATTTTTACATAAAAAAACATTATCTAGAAACTTGTGCAAAATACAATTTCTATATCCGTTAACTCACAAAAAAACCCCAAGGTTTTTAAAAACGCGTTTAAAATGAAAACTAACACATTCAGCGGTGCTCTGAACAATTTTATATGGTTTCGTTTTTCAGAACACCCCGATTACTTTTCGAATGCACGTTAACTTTCAACGTGGATAATTATCAACATTGAAAACTCAACGTTTATGCATTTTCACATCTAACGTAACTTCTTCGCGTGATGAATGATACAAAACAAGTTGCCCAAACTACCACAATTTTTTTTCACGGATACCATTAAATCACTAATGGTCAAAATTTCAGAGAAAGTGGAAAAAAAACTTTTAAATATGAATTGTTTATTATCATTAAAATTGGTTAATTAGTTCGTTAGTAGTTGTGTTTTATTCGTGTTAAAACTATTTTAATCTCAGTCCATATCGTAAATTTGACATTTTTCTATAGGTTAAACTTTAAAAATCATGCTATTTTACAACGATGGCACATTAGCATTTAAACTGTAAATTCCTTCAATATAAAAAAGGCAAAAATCTGAAATCCCCAAAACTACTTGAGAACATAGTTAAATGTCCCAAACTTTGTTGAAATCCCGACTTTGGGGCGAAGTCCCCTTATCTGACAACACTGGGAATAATTTAAAATTAAGTGTCTTCACTTGGGATGAAACCATATTTGATGTATGTTCTTTTTGAGAGAAAGAAATGAAAATTTTAAATTATATTGGTAGAATATGTTAAGGTAAATGTTATTTTAAATTATTTCGTTTTGGTTAACGGTATTTTATGTTACTTCGATATACTGCATTTATACCTAAGCAAAAACTACCTGGTTTTTGGCTCTTGTCAAAACGCATACAAAAAAACAAGCAAAAAACTAGTTTTGTACAAAAACTAGGTGGTTTTGCTCAAGTATAAATGTAGTATTAGTGGTATTTTAAGGAGAACTGTAGTCAATTGATATATACAATTGATAGATATGAAAATCGATTGACAATTTCTAAAATTCAATTGCCTAATATGAAAACCAATTGATTATTTCTAAAACACAGTAAATCCGAAAATTAAAAACAAGTGAAAATGGTGTAGATTTTTGTATATAGATTCAACAGGATCTAATTGCATAAGAATATATTAAATTAGATATCATTTTATACAATAAGATGAGAACAAAACTCCAATAAAAGCGATTTCAGGGTCAAATACTATGAAATTTTATATGGAACCGTATGAAATACAAAAAATCAATTTTTTTAATCGAGAGTTTATAAAAAAATTTGTTGAACACCGAATTAAAAGGAAATTACAGCATTCTTAATTTACTTTATATTCTGGGAATATTTATAGTCTAAATTTACTTTTAGCCGTTGTCGCTTTTATTGTGCAAATTTGAGTAATGATCTGGTTGCAATGGCTAGAATTTCTATAGTCCAAATTAGCCTTTGACCGAAAGACTTTCTATAAACCAAATTTTCTAAAGACTTGGCGAATCTCTTCTATTTCTTTGTTATGATTTTACGAACTCACATCGAAAAAGTACCAACCGAGGTTTTTTTGTTAAGGTTAGATGAAATATATATTTAAATTTTTTAAATAGTTCAGTGAAGATATTTTGGATACAACCGATGTATGTAGAAGTCATGCATACCTAGTTCTTATTCACTAGTATCCAAAACACAATAAAGGTGTAATTAGAACTAGTTTCAACATCACTAACTCCAAGGCTGATTTTAAAGAATAAGTAGTTCTAGAACTAGTAATTAGAATAGGGTTACAAATAATTTCCTGGGCATAGGAACAGTTTCTTTATGATTCGCTATCATTGATTAATGAGAAAATGGCATATGTCAATAGTTTGCTTATCACATATTTAAATATTGTTCTAAGGATAAGCCAGTTTGCTTTAAAATGTATTTAGGAAAAACTAACAAATCATTTCTAGCCGAGGATTATATTAAATTTATTGAGAAAGAGTACAATCTTAAGCAAATTTTAAACAACTAATAAAATATTTAAGACACAAATTTACCTTCAATCTCAAAATCTGCCTTTTCAAAATTGGCAAATAACTATTTCATCTTAGTTTTTATATAAATTTAAAGTTTATTTTCTTACTTACCGATACAAATCATAATTGAAAATTTCTTTAAAATCTTTAACTGGTATTTCTCCCTTGGGCCAATGATATATAATAGCATAAAGACGGGCAATTAAACGACATTGTTTTAAAGCGGCCGATAAAGCATTAGATCCCTTTAGTTGTGCCATATCCTCTACCGTATAATACAAAACTGTGTTATAACGTTCGGGCAATAAATCAATATAAGGTTTCCAAAATGAAGTCGTTTTTAAAGATTCCACTATCAAGGCAAATGCCAATTTTAAATTTGACAATTTAAAGAAATCGCGTACAAATGCACATTCCAAATGTTCTTCGGATAATATCAATTTACGTGGTATGGTAAAGATGACCTCATCTTTTTTTATATCTCGTGTGGCTTCCAAACCCAAATCATATCCAGGAAATTCTTTAATTTGTACACCCTCATATTCAACACCATTATCTTTGGCCCATTGATAGAATTTATCAATATTTGCTAAACGATTTGTTTTATCAGCAGCTGTATCACGTTTACGTTGTAGGGGAGCTTCTAAAATTTGAATTCGTCTTAAAATTTCCTGGATTTTTAAATATTGCTCCCATTCTTCTTTGGGATTTGAACATTCATTATATACGGTCTTCAATAGCAAACCTATCAAATATTGTAGTTCCTCGCGCTCATTATAGGAAATATTATTATGTTTAGGTTGTTCAAATTGCCGTGTTGAATTATCTTTATTATTCTTGTTTTTAGTTTTATTATTCTTTTTATTATTTTGTCGTTTTTCCATTTTTAGTTATAAAAAAAAAGAACTTTTTAGTAGTTTTTAAAATTGGTTTCAACAATTGCTTTATTGTTTTTATAATTTGTATCTTATTTCACCGGTTAATTTGTGCTTCTAATTTGAAGAATCTCAAGAATTCCAGCAACAAAAACAAACCAAATATGGAAATTGCACGTGCGGTCAGAAAAGCAAGCTGATAAAAAAATCAAGGTACGGCTGAAGCTTAAAATAAATAGACGGCGTCGGAATATGGGCTTTGCGCCGACATTATAGCCGGCTGAGAAACGTATTAGTTACGCCGCGCGTAATATTAGTGAAGTTTATTTAAAAAAAAGTTTTTTTAGACAGAGCTTTAAAGAATTAATTCTTTTTTGAAATGAATTCCCTAAAATCTAATTACATTTTTGAATTCAAGGAATGCATTCATTAATAAGACCAGGAATTAATTGAGCTCTATAATAGGCTTTTCAAAATTTTTGAGCTTCAGTGCCTTTTAAGATTTTTTTCCAAAAGTACTTTTTTTTTGCTCACAAATAATTTACTCTTTTGCCTTTGAATAATTTTTTAGAAACCCAGCCAGCAAAATTTGTATACTTTTTTGAAGCTTTTTATTCTATGATTCAAAACTTACTCAAATAAACACATTTTTTTGAAATTTTAAATTTTTTTGTGAAAAATTGCTCATATTTTCGACGCAAATATGAGCCTTCTAAAATGAATCATAAAAGACACAAAAAAAATTTCAAAATTTTGCTGGCTGGGTACATAAATATATTTTTTTTTCTCCTTTAAATACATCGAATTCTGCTTTTTTTGCCTTCTCTGCTAATTACATAGAATACAATTCGCACTAAAATGGTTTGTCATATATTTTACGCAATAATGAATAAAAAATAACGATTTAGAAAATAAGCAACTTTTTAAAGTAAAATAATAAAATGAAAGTTCTTCAAAGCTCTTTTCTTTTTAATATCATCTATAACCCCACTCCCAAAATAAAAGAAAATCGTTCGCCAACGTACAAAATTGTTGTTGCTTCAGATTTTATTTTTGTCAAATTTGAAACACGCCTACGTACTGATTTAGGTAGTATGCTAATATCGTCTGTGAAAATTTATGTTTAAATGACTAGAAAATTTATATTTTTAAAATGTGGTTTAAATAACTACTTAAGTGATTACGCATAATAACTTGAAAACATAACACGTTAATAAAATGAATTTTGTATGAAAAATTTGTTTTATAAGTCAATTATAAATATTAAAATTAATTATGCATATGGCCCTTATACTGAATTGAGACTGAGCAAAAACTACCTAGTTTTTGTACAAAACTGGGTTTTGTTTGTTTTTTATGTATGCGTTTTGACAAGTAAAAACTAACAACGGCCAAAAACTAGGTAGTTTTTACTTAGTCTAAATGCAGTATTAGAATAAGATACAGAAAATATGCAATAACTTATGCTTCAGAAGCTATTTAAATATTGACTCCTTAAAATCCAAATCACTACTTTTTTAAGATATAAACATAAAAAGTGCGTTCCTTTACTTTTTGAGTAAAGTTCGGTAAAATAAGAGTAAGCAAAAAATCCTCTCACAAAATGACCCAAAAGTAAAGGAACGCACAAAACCACTTTTCGAGCCCAAAATGCATTTCAAAGAAAAATGTGAAAATGCGTATAATTTTAGTTTAAAAAATTTAATAAACACACATATTTATTTGCATTTAAAAGTTTTTATTGATTTTGTTCAATTAATCATTTATTATAAATAAGAATGGCTAAATTGGCAACCTTGTACAATTTACCAAAGTTAACCGAAGAAAAAGTCTGGGTAACTTTGGTAAAAAGAGAAACACAAATACACTCTCTCGCACGCTCTCATTTACCCAATTTTCGAGTACGGGAACGCTTTTTGGGTAAGATTGGCAAAGAAGCAGCGAAAGAACACTGATTGAAAATTAGAAAACAATGGAAAAAGTTATAACCACAGAATCACCAGCACGTTTTTTTACTGAGCCCTAAATTTTATGATCTACTGGTTCTAAAATACTTTATTTAAGGACCATTATTTTTAAAATAACATCGAACGCAAATTTACCTAAAATTTAATCAATATTAAAGCTATTTTCACCACCATCTCTTTTAACTAAATAAATGTAGAAAAAATAAGCATTTTTTTCTAGAATAATTAGGTACATTCGATTACTTTTCTCAGTCAAGTCCAGTAAAAGAATTTTACTCAGTACAAACTTACAGAGAGTAAGACAAAATTTGCTCTTAAAATAAAATTTTCCCCAACATGTACGCGAACAGAAAATTTGCAAGTTTGTAGACACAGCTGATACAATACCAAATGTACAAATAAATTTTAACTGGTCACTATGGAAGAAGAGAATTTTTGATATTTAATCTTAAGCAGAAACTTTTTAGAAGGTTTTCTTATCTTTTTCCATAATTTATTTTGAAAATTTTACTGCTTTGCATTTCCATAAAATAACATAATTCGAAAATAATATTTTTTATTTGCAATAAACAAACATGTTTTCGAAACATGTTTTTTTCTGTTCGGAAATTCTTACTGGCAAAATTTTGTCCAGTAAAAATTTGCAAGAAAAAGAAGAAGACTTAGAAACTCTCATCCAAGAACTGTCACCTTATTCTCTTTTTTCTTTTTGTTTCCTGAGTGTGTTAACGAACGCCATATAGTAAAAATTTTTACAAATTATCCAGTAATCGAATGGACCAATTATAATAATGATGATTTTATCTTCTTTTTAATTTATTTTAATTTAACTTCAAATTATATAACCAAAGCCCTGGGGGCCATATATGATTAATAAAAGCTACTACAAAAAATAAAATAATTTAAATAAAAATAACTTAAAATATAATATACATACATAAAAAAGAAATATTAATACTAAAATATAAAATCCATGTCATAAATTGAATTTGGAAATCACTTGTTATAAAATTCTTTTAAGTTGTTCTTTTTTTCCATACATTTTATGTAATCCTCGGATAAAAATGACTTGTCCGTTTTTCCTTCATGGATTTTATAATAAACCGCTTTATCCTCTGAAATGTAATTGAATTCATAGGTTGTTTCCAAACTATTTACATGCGACATTTTTTCAACAATCATACATATAAAGTCATAAAGAAATTGTTCATACTCCTTTGGGTTCCAACATACGTTCTATTAAAATAAATTTAATTAAAATATGAATATGTATGTATATAAGTTGCGAAATATTTATAAAGATTTTTACCTTACACATATTAGAGGTTTTTATTGGCTTAATTGTATCATGCACATAACCATCATTGTCTCTAAAAGCCCAATAGGTGACATCAACATTTGCTAAATAGTTATTGAAATATCTTAAGAACTCATGCTTCCAAAAATATTTAGATTTTTCTTTAGGAAACACTTTTGTATTAACAAAACGACATTGATTTAGTATACCTATATTAGATCTAAATAGATTGAGAAAGTTTAATTTTTTGTTGAAAAATATACACATATTTGATATAAAACTTACTCGTATTTAATTTCCTTATCCGAAATTACACCTTGAACTTCAGCCGAATATATTAGATTGAATTTCCCGAGTTGACAGCGATAAATAGCACTTAAACGAATATTTTCATCTACGGGTACATCCGTTTTTGGTTCAGTATGAGGAGAATCTGAAACGAATTGAAATTGTTTATACGTAAACTATTTTTTTATTATATAATTTTTTTAATTAGTAATTAAAAAGAAATTTCTCACTAAGGGAAATCAAAGTTTGTATTATTTTGGATAACTTCACAGACGTCTTTTTTTTTTTTTTTTTTTAGAGAAGCAACACAGGAAATTCTTCCTATTATTTAACGTGTTGCTTCCTTTGGAAAGGGGATAGAGAAGAAGTGAAAGGTGGTGAAAGATGTAGGGCTTAAAATATGGCAACACTGTAATTGCGCGAGATGTTGAATTTTTTTTTAGAACAGTTGTTGCGCGCCATCTGACGGTGAGTTGGCGAATTTTGTTGAAGCTTTTTAATTCATAGCCCTGTTATATTATTTTACTTCGGTGGGGTTAAGTGCTATGGGAACACCGAAGCAGGACGCTGCGATATGTATGAGGGATAGAAAAAGCTCATACATATTACTATTTTTCATAAATTGATGTTGCCTTGGTTGGGGCTCGAACCCGCAACCTCACGTGTAACAGTCCAACGCGCTAACCATTACACCACATACCATTATGTCTAAATTCGCACTAATCGTAATTTTTCTATTGATTAAATTTAAAAAATCATGCTATTTTAATTTATTTGTATTTGAATTCCTTCATTGTAATTTTCTTTTAGTTTAAATTAGAGATGGGCGTGCACAAAAAAGTTCAAATAATTTTTATTACTTACCAGAAAAGAGAATTTGCTGAAGTTTACAATGGTAAGAATTTTTGTTAACTATAGGACCTTTTTGGGTTTCCTCATCATTTTCATCATACATGTACAATTTATTACCAAACTTCGTAACATATAAATTCCAATCTAAAAATGTGGAACCATATCGGTTACAATGTGATTGAATTATCTTTATAATTGCATGCCGATGAGTGTAGATCGAAAGTGGTTCTTTTGCACTATGATTCGAATTAGTGCTACTTTGTTTAACATCCCAATTAATGACTTTGCTTAAAGAATTACCATACAAAACATCAATTCTACGAAAGCAATGTTGTTCATAGCCTTCATTAAGGTTAAGTGGATATGCTGTCAATTTTGGTTCCTTAAAATATTTCAATTTTTCTGGTTTTCGCTCAATGTAATAATCATCTTCACATAAATCAATTAGTTCAACATTTTTTATTTCAACTTTTAATTCGTTCAATTTATATATTTTATTATATCTATAGAATAAATCCATTTTTATACGTCAAACAGATGTTCGAAGGATTAAACAAAAAAAGCGGTATAGACTTGTTTTAATGACACAGATTACAAATAAAAGCGGATGCTTATGTTACATTAGTTCGGGGAATAACTGTAATGTTTTGTGTTCGCTTGAGCCAGTGATGTCAACCAGTGGTGCCACATGTGACGATTTTACGTCATTTTGAAGATTGTTTTATCTAGTGTCTACAAATGGAATAAAATGTGCAATGAAATTTGAAAATTACACACAAAGCAACAACAACGAAAATAATTTTGTTGTTGCTTTAGCACCGTAAGTTGTTTTTCACGTGGAAAAATATCACTCGAACTGTAAATGCCACAATTGCAATTTAATTTAAACAAATGAACAATTTTTTAATTTTATAACAAAAACACAATCAAAATAAACACATATCACTTTTTCCCAAGAAAAATAATAGTCTTGTACATTAAATTTGAGTGAAAACAAACTCTACACAATTTTCACGTGAAACTGATTGTCGTGAAGAATAATTTTTTTTATATGGAGTATAACAGTTTTTTCACGTAAAACTAAAACAACTTACGGTGCTTTTGTGTGTAATTTGCAAATTTTCTGGCATATTTTATTGCATTTGCAGACACTAGGTTAGTGAAAATTTTACAAACTTCCGATTTATTAAAAAAAAACAACATGTTTTGACGATCAGGTCTGTGTGGAAAAATACACACAATAAAATATAAGAGGCTATATTACCTTGGCTGGCATAGGCACCCTTTATTTGAATGAAATTTTTAAAAAATGTTTTATTACCTATGTCAATAGGCAATTTAACCCTTACTACTTTATCTATTGCCCAAGTAACTTTAACTTATTGACACATATTTGACACTTATTAGAGAGAGCAAACGGTTTAACTTTTAAGCCCAAACCGCATAGTGAAAGTGCCAGTTGCAGTGCTGTTAAACTTTGTTCTTGAATTTCGCGAAAACGATTTAATATTTTCAAAAATATCTTATTGTGTTTTGTTTCAAAACAGCTATTTTTTATTTAGAAAATTTTCTAATTTCTCGGCAGTGACAAATAGAGAAGATACAAAAACTGCTTTACCGACAAAACGTCGCACTGTGGTCGACACTGCGTTTATGTGGTTTAAGCCCAAATTAGTTTGGTAGTAAATTGAGGTGAAATGAGGTATCGTAAAGTAGAAATCTATTTTCAATAGATCTTACGTCAAATCCACTTCCAAACTAAGTAGTTGTGTATACTATCACTAGTTGAAAGTAAACAGCTGACACGATATTTTACAATACTACCAGACTAATGGAGCCTTTAGGCTTTAAGCACCGTAAGTTGTTTGAGTTTCACGTGAACAAACTGTTATACTCCATATAAAAAAAAAGAATTTTCACGACAATCAATTTGAAAATTGGGTGAGTTTGTTTTCAGGCAAATTTAATGTACAAGATTATTATTTTTGTTGCGAAAAAGTGGCATTTTGTGTTTATTGTGATTGTGTCTTTGTTATAAAATTAAACAATTTTTCATTCATTTGAGGCATTTAAAGTTCGAGTGAAATTTTTCCACGTGAAAAACAACTTACGGTGCTTTAGCGTTTACAAAATACATAAGAAAATGGATACAACACGATTTGTAAACGTCAAAAGTTAAACCGTTTGCTGTCACTAATCCATGTACGTGTTCAGTGCAACCTTGTTATGCTACTATCAAGTATACTGTGTTCAAAAGGCGATGACGATTTTTCCCAAAATTTAGACGATTTTGTGTCCAATTAATCTGGCAACATGATTCACCACACCACTGAATAAAATCACCATAACAACACGAACAAAAAGTGTTTTATCATTTTCATTCTGTCATTTTTCACGTACAAATCGATATGTTTTTACGCGTTTCAAAAGTGAATTTCTAATTAAAAACATTGGTGCAAATTAAGAAAAACTTAATAAAAGCAATAAAGGGTAACAAATCAAAACCGTTTTTAAAAAAATTGAGTGTGAATAACAAAAAAAGTAAACAAAATATCTACTTTCAACAATTTCTGTGAAAAGAAAAAATTTCTTATCGATGCTTGCAATTATTGCATACCATACAAGTTAATGTGTTGTATAACTCTCTCTTTCTTACAAGCGGAATATAGAATTGTATTTAGTGGTAAATTGGAAATAAAATGATTGAAAAAGTGGGCGGTTTGTGCTAAATGCTGGTGTTTTTCATTTTTTTACAATCAGTGTTTTTTCTATTTGTTTATGTGGCATACGTGGAAATTATATAAATTTGTTTAAAAGACGTTAATTTAAAAGAAATTGTATATATTGTCTTGTTAAAAAGGTTCAATGTAGTTGAATATTTTTTGTTTATAACTTTTTTATAAAAGTTTATTTTTATATACATATGTCAGACATTGTTAATTCTTCTTCTATAGTCGAGAGGTAAATTTGGTGAATTTTGTATTTCTTTTCTTTTGGAAAAATGGTTTTTATCTTTTGTGATTTTTATATAATGGAGGTTTTCTCTTATTTTTGAATTTTGGGAAAACTGTGATCCTTCATATGAAATTGTTAACGTTAACCAACACTGCTGTTTTACTTACAACTTTTAGCAGTGATGCGAATTGTTCAAAATCAAAACGCGAGAAAATATTTTTGGTGTTGTAACCTGTAGTGATGTCAACTTTTTAAGAGAAAAAATCGCAGCAAACATTTTTAAAATGCATGAAACCAACGAGGGTATAGGCTAAAGAGTTCCTATAAGAAAAAAATGCACTCTTTGGTTCCCTTAAAATTTATATGGATTGGGATCCTGTTAATTCCTGTGAAGAATAAGAGAAACAAAAGGAAAACCGAAAAAGTTAACAGGACACTGTTTTTATTGTTTCTTATGATTATTCATTAAAGCGGTAACAAAAACAACTTTAAGAGTGAAATAAATAAATAATCAATTTTAATTATTTTTTTATTGTTTTTAATGCTGTTTTTTTGCTTGTAAACCGGTTTTTATTAAATTTATTGTTTTCGCGACGTCATTCATTTTCTCTAGTTCGCTGTTAAATTTCTTCAAATTCTTTGTGTTTTTCCAGGCACTATCCACGGCTCTCATCTGAAAAACTGAACTGGTTTTAAGAGAGTTTCAATGTAAAATAACGAAAAACGTGAAAAAGTGGTATTTTTAATTAATTATTTTTATTGTTTTTAAGCAATTTTAATTGAATTGTAAAGTGCACTTGTGTTGTTTGATATGTTCTCTGCATTAGTTTTGTACAATTAGCACAAAATTTTGCTTATTAATATTAAAAAATACGCGTTAAAAAAACACTAAAAACTGTTTCTCTTAAAACCAGTTTGCATATAAAATTAAAGAGACTTTTTAACAGCAGTTGAGGCTGGTGGTTTGTCTTTAGTCTAAATAGTCGTTGGTTTTTCTTCTCATTCGTGTGTGAAATTTTTTGGCAAACTACGAATTCTTAAAACACTTTAATGGATACCCCCTGATCCGATAGTCGATTAAACGCAGGGTTGGCATAAGATAATAAGGCAAGCCCGCCTCCAGTCAGGTGTATTAAATTGACCACAATTTTCAAAAATCTTAACATATTTAAGTCGACTAAAAACCGTTATTATTGACTACAAAGTAAGATTGAAGCTTTTGCTTTTAAAAAGATTTAACATTGAATTTTACATAGTGGTCAATACTGACACCCCGATATTTCGATATAAACTCAAGCTGCGTTTAAATTGCATAGAAATCCCGACATTTCGATAACCACCACTCTGAAAATACAAAGAAGAAAAACCAATAAAGCTTCCTACACACGGAAGACCATTCGTCAGAAAATGTCCATTTTCAAACTTAAATCTACGTTTACGTTGAATAGAAATCTTGAGTTTTTGATCTTCACCACTCTAAATATCAAGGGTCAATGGAAATTATTTCCATTTTCTTTTCAACTTAAAATATAATACAACAATAAAAAACAATGATAACTGTGTTACAGAAATACAAAACTTTTATTGAAACCCAACAAACAAAAATATTATAAATTAATATTTTAACACCCCTTTGCAATAACATAATTTGTATTATTCATTCAAACCTAATAAATTTCTAAATTTACAAAATTTAATTCTTGACAAAGGTTTCGTGAAAATATTTGCTATCATTTCCTCAGTTGAGAGATATTCATAGATTATTGTTTGCAATTGCTTTAAATCTCTAGCGTAATAATATTTTACATCTATGTGTTTGGATCTTGAATTTATTTTCTCAGATTCCAACATTTTCAAACTGCCTTAGTTATCCACATATAACTTTGGTGTTGATACAACTTTGAAATCATTTAATAGTTTAATTAGCCATACAGCTTCTTGACTAGCTTCAGTTAATGCAACCAATTCAGCTTCAGTTGAAGAAAGTGTCACAAGATTTTGTTTACGTGCAGCATAGTGTATTGTAGCACTACCCAATTTAAAAATACAACCACTTGTTGATTTTCGGCCAATTCCATCGCCAGCCCAATCACAATCTGTGTATCCTTCAAAATTTATCTCACCTGTCGTTCCAACACATAACTTAAAATTTTGAGTACCTTTTAAATACCGCATTACTCTCTTGACTTCATTCCAGTCAGTTTGATTTGGTTTGCAAACTTTTCTGGATAAAACGGAAATTGCCAAGGCAATATCTGGCCTAGAATTACCAGCCAAATAAAGTAATGAACCAATTGCTTTTCGATACTGGTTATTATCTTGAAAAGAAAACATTTCAGTCAATACTGTTTTGCTTTATTTAACTAAATGTATTTATTATTTTGTCCAAGGATTTTTATTGATTTTGTTTTAACAAAGGCTGAATTTAAATTTTTGTATTTGTTTTAGTTCATAATTTGTAAGAAAACAAAATAGAATAGGTTATAGAAGTTCCGTTTGATCCCCGCCTTAGGTCTGCGCAAAACAGCACAGATTTGTAAAATTCCACTATTGAAAATTTTGTTTTATAGGGATTGCATGATATGCTTTTATCAACTTACAGAATTTAATTTTTTTAAATTTTTTTCTTTAATGCGAGCTATTTATTTGTAAAGATTTCATTATATTATGTTGGTTTTTAAAATTGTTTTTCGATAACAAAATTTAAACAAATATTAAAATATTAAGGCAGCGAAAATAGCCTATTTGATTAAAGTTAATCCACATTTTTATTCTTCATTTTTAACACATGCATTTTTTGACAGTTATAAGATTAACCTAGCAGTTAACGGTGGGACTCATACTGTAGGTTTAACTTTAACTTAACTAAAAAGCAAAAGAAAATGTCAAAAAGTTGTATACAAAACAACAACAAATTTTTGCCTTAACTAAAAGTTAACTCTTAATCATGCAGTATGAGACTCACCTTAACTAGACAGTTAACGATGGGTCTCATATTGACGGTGGGTCTCATAATGTAGGTTTAACTTAACTATTAACGGTGGGTCTCATACTGTGAGTTTAACTTAACTATAAAGTTCTGCTTTAAGCTTTACCCAATAAGCGCTACAAAAATTTAAGTGAAATCAAAATCAAGGCTTACATTTTGTTTAAATTTCACTTTGATTTTATGACTTACTCCAGTAATACTAATACACTGATAGAAATAAATCTGTGCAAATAGCAGATAATATGGATAAAAATGGCCCTGCAGAAAATAACTGCCGAATCTGTTTAGTAAATTTTATTTATATAAAACTACCCTTCTCATATTAGCAAAACAATTATCTCAATAGTAGACAAAACACAATGAAAAAACTGTTATTTCTATAAATTTTTTGTTAAAAGTTAAACTTAGTTAAATGCCAATAATATTCTATCCTGCTGAAATTAACGAAAAGTTTTGTTGAAAAATTGTTAATTAAGACCTGCTAACTTATCCCAAAATAAACTGAGTTTAGTGCTTAACCATAGTTTTGAATCTCAATTTTATATGAAAATATCTGGGGTTAACGTTTAACCAGGGTTACATTGGAAAAAAGTTACTTGCCCTAAGTATAATTCAAAAAGTCTAAATTCATTGAAATCGACCGACAATTTAAGAAGCCAAGGGTTCCGAAAGCTTGTTATCACTCGAGGTGGTCTACTTTGCACGCTGGTGCTAAATAAATGCCCTATTAATAAAACAAGTTGACCAAAAGCCTTATTCCTACTCTACAATATTCTATAAACTTTGTTCAATGGTTAATTTTTTCTATTGTGTTATATCAGCAAAAACAAAATTTACTTCTTAGCCATTTAGTAATAAGTTAAAAAGTCAGAATGCAGATCATTTGATTTTTCCCTGTGACAAGTTTCGCGACGTTCGAAGGAAATATGAGTTTTTTAACAAGTACACATGTCTTCTTGACTTGTTGAAAACTTATAATAAGGAAGACCTTGCCAATCTTATGTAATCTTTGTTGTTTTCATGTAAAATACCTTGCTTTTTTATTGTGAACACAACCTTTCACTGGTTACAGACGTATTCTGTGGAAGTAAGTCGAAAGCAAAAGTCGACTTTTCGACTTTTGCATCACAAGAAAGTCGACTTTAAAAAAGTCGAAAATTTTCGCAAAAAGTCGATTAATCGATTAGTCGAAAGTGGACTTATAGAACCCTATTATAAAGGTATAATTAGTTTGTACGTAACGTGCCGTGACGAATCAGCTGATTTGTTTTTGCTCTATGAAAAAGCATTTGAGTCGTTAGTTTGTCTGTAATGTAACGTGCCTGCCGGATGAACCTGTTGAAAACATAACTTATTTTTTTGGTGATGCAATGCCCCTGTATGAGACCCTCCGTAAACCTTCAGTATGAGACCCAGCGTTAACTGCCAAGTTAATATTTTAACTGTCAAAAATTGCATGTGTAAAGCGGGGTTTATATTATCTGATTATGTATCTGATTTTACATCTGACAAATCAAATTAAAAATCCTGTGAAACAACGCGATTGCCAAAAAAATCTTGTAATTTGTTTACATCATCAAATGGAATTAGCTGAAAACAGCTGTTACCATCGGATTCTCATAATTTTATGAAATATTTCAAAAGCAATCTAACTCAAAATTCAATCGGATTTTCTGTACGTATCAGACAAAATGTGTTTATACTACAGGATTTTGGCTATGACGATGAAGGTAAAAAAAAATAGATCAACTTAAATATATTAAATTCGTTCTCTAAACGAGCTATTAGTTGGAATCCAATTGGATTTTGTGATTAAACAACACAAAATTATTAAAATCACTGAATTGACAACACAGTTGTCAAACTGTATATTCACCATTACGTCTTTTTTATCATGATTTCTCTTTGTTAGCGACATTTGCCGATGTAAAAAACGACAGTCATTTTTAGGAGTTCTTGTGATACGGTGGGTTCAGTTTTTGTGCAAAGTATAAAATTTGTTAAAAAATTCAAATAAATTAAAAAGTATTAAGGTAGACATAACTAATTAAACATATAAAACAAGTTTATAAAGTAAAAATTAAATAAAGTATGTTTTTATTGCACGATTTTTTTTCACAAGGTTTCGCATTATTTTTTTTTTATAAAATTTATTATATTTAATTGAAAAACTTGATTTTAATTAATCCCTTTTAATTTTCTGGATATTTATTTTTCTGATTGTTCAATCATTTTTTAATGCGTGATTGTGTCTGTGTGTGGAAAAAAATGTAAAATCAAATTTCAAAGAAACGCATAAAAACGGTAATAAAAAACTTCACCTGTGTGTGCGTTGAAAAGTCACAAACGCAAAATATAAAAGAGTTAAAAAGGTGCGAGTTAAAACAACAACAAAAACAGTTAAAAGATCATTAAAGCAGAACGAAAGTGAAGCATAAAAGGAAGAGAGGAATAAAAAACACGTAATATTTTTGTTTGTCTTCTTTTCGTGTCATTCACTGATTTTTTTTTGTATCATTTATACATTATCTCCTACTAATATAACAACAATATACTTTATGAAATCTATAGCAAAAACAAAATATAAGTACAAGAAGAAAACGACTAAAAACGAGAAAAGCAAATTCAACAAACCTTTTGCTGCATTTCTACATCATCAACTTGTGAATTGTGAATAAAGAAGGTGCACAAAATGACTCAAATATTACCTATACGCTTTCAAGAGCATTTACAGGTAAGTTTTATTAAATTAATTTTAAATTTAATATAAATCTTTAAACATATGTTTTTGAATTCTCAAAAAATGTTAACACCCCTTATTTCCAATTCTTTATCTGGATTTATTACTATTTCCTTTAACTTGTTGCTGTTTCTGTTATCTTCATTTCAATTTGTTCTTGTATTTTTATTATATTTTTTTTTTAATTATATATTTATTTAATAACTTTGCTTTTATTTTTCAAGTTGTAGTAGTGCAAGTACTGAAATTTGTTCATAAAAGAAATTATCATAAAACCGGGGTATGACTCATTCATTGTTTAGTGATGTTTAGGGCAAGGAATTTCATACACTTAAAAATTGCAACTACAAATCGATGCCACTCTATTCTAAATTTGCTAATTCGGATAATAACACTGTGCACGAATCGGAGACTTTTCCCGACAGGTGGGGCACCCAGTTTGTAAAACTATTTTGGGTACCCTGAATCTAGTGGTACCGTACGAATTTACTTCAAAAAGTCTCCGCGTAGCCGACTTTCGGCCGAGCTTAAGGGTTTTCTACACTGTGTAGTCTTGAAACCGGATTCGATGACTAGAGCTTTCCTCCGAAGCTGACATTTATGCGGGCTTAAAGGATTTTTACCTCTGGAGTATGTTTAACACCGGCTTTAATTTTCGTATGCTCGCCCAATTTAAAAAGGGTGTGACCAAAAAAAATTATTGCACCATTCAACTCAATTTCTGAGCCATTTCGTTAAACTTTATTTAAGCCCCCACTTTTTTTGTCTGTCCTTGTATTCATTTATATTGCAGATAGGGTTTGGGATTTCCCGGACTTTTTTATTTCCCGGGAAACGGGAATGAAAAAATTTGATTCCCGGGAATCCCGGGAAATATTTTTAAACAAAATTGTTAATGAAAACCACCTATATAAATAATTTTTGTTAAAAAAAACACTATTTCAGTACAAATGCAGTAAGTGTAGTGAAAATTCAAAGTAAAAAATACCAGAATGTTGAACATTTGATTTCACATAAATTAATCGCAGCACTGCCAAATGAATTGCATGATTCCAGGAGAAAGCACCTACTACTGGACTGTCGGAAACAAACCGTTTCATCACACTTGGCCCATTAGATATGGTGGTCACAATGTTATTTTCCAAAGACAATTAAAACTCTTCTAGTCTTATTTCTACAATTCTTCTTATTTCATCAGCATTACATCTTCCTTATATATGTATAAACCAACCCCAGGTTATAAAATGAATTATTTACGTTTATACTTATGTTCAAATATCTCTTTTGTGATATTCTTGTCCATTCATCTAAGATTATAGTAAATCTCCTATTGTTAGAAATATTGCTCAATATTATATAATTTATTATAATGTTCTTTACATCGGTTTCTTTTTTTGCAATGCCAGGTTTTTATTATAAAAACTTTCTCTAAACGAAGATCTAGTTTGGATACCATCTAATTTGGATACCATTTTAGGAAATTTTTGCCCTACCATAAAACCTTTAATGCCTATTCAGCTTACACTTTTTCCTTCGGGTACTTTGCTAATTTTAGCTTGTTGTTGTTTTCTTCAGAACCAAATTTAGATGTCGGAAAACCAAATTTAGATACCACCGTTAACCATTAGTCTTTTCTTTTCACATTTTTTAATGAAAACGTTACTTATAAAATTATTGACCCTTAATATAAAGGAGTATTTTAAATTTAAAGTCGACTTTATTTTTAATCAAACGGTTTTGTTAATTTTGTGTTTGAAAACCTTACAAAAATATTTATATTTTCAAATATTTTGATTGGTTGAAAATAAATTAAGCAATCAGAATGCTCCAAAAATAAACCAAGTCAAGGTATACTGCCACCCAATATTTTAACTAAAGTCGACTTTACCTATTATTATCTGTAAAAAACAAAGCTTTTTTTCATATTTCTTTTAAACATTTTACCAAGTTTTTAGGCTTTACTACTTAAATTTTGAATAAGTTATGCGAAAAATCTTTATTATTTGAAATTTTATTTCTGTGTCTGTGTGAAATAAATGTATTCCTTTTAAAAATTTTAATAATAAAAGATTTAATTGCAGAGCAAGGTATTAATTGACCATTAAAATAAAATAAAAAACATAATACATAATACAAACGTAAATATAAAACATTCCACGCCTCCTAAACAAACTTTAATTTAATAACTCCCACTCAAGCGTACCTAGACCAATTTTCTGGGGTAGGCACAAGGGACACATTTATGTTCGTCTGTTTATTTGCCCATTCTCAGGCTCTTAATCTTAAAATACACTTTCAACATTATGATTACAATTTTTTCATACAAAATCAAAACTTTTAAAAATAATTCCCTCCATTTTGATAAAATTTTCAAAATTCAATAATCCTGGTGTTTATCCTATGAGAACCTTCATGTTTTTATAGAAATCTTTGAAAAGTGCATCCATTTTTCTGAAGAAAACCTTGTTTGATATACAAAATAAATCTAGTAATCTCATATTTTCTTCCACCTCGGACGAACCCATTCTAACCCCATATTTTGTCCACTTAAATTACGGAGGTGATCAAAAACTGTTAGATGTTCATTTTGGAATTTTTGTTCCTACAACATATCGAGACACTATATTCAATACTCTATATCTGCAATTTTTGCCAAAATGAGTTTTTGATGGCAAAATCATTGTTGATATTATATCCATCTATGATATCAATTTGGAAGCGAAATACCCATTCTTTGCCACTTTTTTGAACATTTTACATTTTCCCATATCTACAAACAAATTAATTTTCGAATACAGAAGTCTATATCTGCATATAAATTATTTGAATTAAAGTTTTTTGAGAATATCTTTTTTCGGAAATTTTGTTTTTGCAACTAACCACCAAACTTTATTTTAATATTCTGCAAACGGATATAATGATGCAATTTTTCTTTATGCAAAATATTTTCGCGATTTCTTTTTTGCAAACTAAGAACCAAACTTTGGTGTGGAAATTGGTATTACATTGCCAAGATTAAATATTTAAAAAAACCATACTTAAAAAATTGCAAAATAATCGCGGAAAAGGGCTAAAAAGGCTTTATGGTACAAAAAATTAATTTAAAAAATTAATCAGCGATTTACATTCTGCAAACAAATATATTGATGCAAAAATTTTATTTTTCGCGATTTTTTATTTTATGCAACTAACCACCAAACTTTTCCCTAGATTATAAATTTAAAAACCGCACTCGAAAATTTGCAAAATAATAGCGGAACGCGAAAAAAAGTGTTTATGGTACAAAAATTGTATTAAAAATCTTAGTCAGCGATTTACATTCTGTAAAGAAATATATTAATGCAAAAAATTTCCTCTTTGTAATTTTTTTTCGTGATTTTTTTGCAATCCATAGATTATAAATTTAAGAAATCACACTTAAAAAATTGCTAAATAACGTTGGAATGCGACTTAGAAAAGCTAATCAACTTGACTTTCTGCAAAGGAATATATTAAATGAATGTTATTTTAGTTTGACTCAAGATCATAAATTAATATCACTTTCTGTTTAAATTATTTTTCAAATCAAAGAAAGATGATACAATTTTTACAAGTAAATTACAAAGAATAAAAATTATTGAAAAAATTCGATAAGACCAGCAAGGCAGAATGCGCATATTGGTGTAAAATTATCCTTTTTGCAAAATTTTTTCGCATTTTTTTTTATTTTTTTTTTTTGCAAACTAACCACCAAACTTTGGGCAAGATTTGAGTGTAATAGTCTTGGATTATGGATTAAAATACACCGCATTGAAAAAAATTCTTAATAATGGCGGATTGTGAATAAAAGGATTTATGCCGCAGAAAATGAATTAAGAAACTTAATTAGCGATTAATATTTTGCAAACGAATATAATAATGCAAACTTTTTCGTTTTTGTAAAAATTTTTTTCCCATTTTTTTCCAAACTAACCATTAATTTTTGGAATAAGATATGGATATAATAGTTCTTGGATTATTAATTTCAATAAAACGAGACTTTTCCATCCCTGATAAACAATTCTGAGTTCGTTGATGTATGGAGGCACATAATATTGTTTTCCACAAAAAGTATAGAGAGATTTACATGGTCATTTGTTCCTAATAATGCATATTTTTTATATTTATCAAAACTACATATCTGCAGTATATTATCATAAAATTATATAAAAATTTTATTTCAGAACTCTATATCTGCATTAGCGACGTAAATAACGCTAATAATTTCAAAATAAGTATATATAGGAATAAGTTGCCATTTTAAAATAATATTCTAGAAGACAGATTGATTCAAAAAAAATCTTATAAGCAAGTGAATGAGTTTTATTGCTCTCCTGAACAATTGTATTTTTGCAGATATAGAGTATTGAATCTATGGTATCGATATTGAAATTTCAACAAAATATTAGTGTTTAGTTTGAAGTAACTTCCTTGTTAGATATTAACTAATTATTCCTTTAAAAAACTATTAAATATTTTTCTAACCAAAAAAGATTCTGCGATATTTTCTTACCAACGGTTTTTATCTTTCACTAAATCTGTTTGTGATAAAATTCTTTTCCATTTTTGTATCAAATGCCATCAGACGCTTATTTGAATAACTCTTGTGATTCTAATAACTTTTCTTAAAAAAAAACTCTTATAATCAGAACTAAGACCTATTTTTTTCTTAAATGTTTCTTAAGTAAGAATTTTTGAAACAATATTTCTTATTTAAGAAAAGTTTAAGCCAAAAATCAATCTTAGTTCTGGCTATAAAACTGGCCCTTTTTTCCAACCAATTCTCTTCCTAGGAAACCAGTAGACATTTTCCCAATCAAATACACAGGATTAACTGATATTAAAAAAAAGAAATATTGTGATACTTTTTGCTGTCAAAATCATAGATACAAGAATTATACCGCCCTAAGTCCGCCAATGCTAACACTTCATTAAAACCAACTCGCCTTTATTGCAAACCATAGCCAACTATAAAATTCCGTTTTTTGTTAGGAAGTTACAACAGATATCACACTCCTCGTGAACAACCTAATTGATATCCATTTCCTCAACTCTCGAACTAGGAGACTAAGTTTATTTTTTTTGTTCCGATTTAACGCATTTTGTACAAAAAATTGGCGCTTGTTAAACTGGGAGTTTGTTAAACCAAGTCTATGTCAAACCGGCATTAAGCTGTGTTTAAAAAAGCTTAATTGAATAAAATTGTTATATAAAAATTTTAATAAAACGTCGCAAATTTGCAGAAAACACTACTGGAAAGCACTTTTTTGAGTGATACTGATACAGATTTAACAAAAAAAAAACAGTGTTCTCTCAGTAATATTTTTTTGTACCGTTGGCAATTTCCACCTGGGTACGTACATTATTTGTTAATCATGTTTCTGAGTCTTCTTTAAACTTATTTTTCATTCAATTAAATTAAAACTGGTTTTAAAAGAAAAAAATCATATTACGTTATTTAAAACAACAACAAAGTACTAGAAACTTATGAGAGTACTGCTCATACTCGTAGAATTCGCTTTCGTAGTATTATTTGATTGAAGAAGCAAAAAATCAATTTAAAATTTATGCATTAAGAAAATGAAGAAATACAATGCACATACATATTGAGTATTTCAATTAAGTGAGGGTGATTTTGGTAAAGAAGTTATTTTTTTTAGTTTACATTAAAAATTAATAAAAGCGATCATTTTTAATTTTAATCCCTGTCTTAATTAAAAAATTTTATTTTATTTTTTAAAAAAAATTTTTATAACCGTTTTTTAATTTAAAGTTTTTACATTTTTTTTTAAATTAAAGAATTTAAGAAAACTTATATTCTAAGAAAATTATTTAAATCACCCACATTGTTTTCTTTTATTCTTTTATATTCTTTGCTTTTCCGCAATATTGTCATATCGACTAATATAAATTCAGTTTTTTATAAATATTTTTTGTGTTTAATGTTTTTTGTTCATTATTTTCTTCTTTGTAGATAGCGTTGGTCTTAGGTTACATGATACCTACATCATTATTATTATTATTATTACTACATACTGGTTATTACACCATCTCTACTCTAACGGTTATTGCTCTACATTTTCCAAAATATTTGCAGCGCATGCGTTATTTTAAATTGTTATTTTTGTAGGTACTATTTTTTTCAAACTCCCTCTATTTTTCATATTTTGGGAACCTCTTTATCTTTCCCCCCTACCTATGTTTATCGACCCTTATGGTTGGTAACTATCTATTCGCCGTCTTTAATGTCAATAATACAAAAATAACTTTCTCTTTTTTTTTTCTTCCCTCTTTATGGTTTGTTTTCAATTAATATTAATTGATAAAGTAAAAAATTTACTACTTAAAAATATACAACAATAAATATCATTATTGTTTGTTTATAGCTCTTCTCTTGTCTTGACACTTTCATGCAGGCTGGCCAGACTTGGGTTTTGTCCCCAAATTTGGGGATTTTTTGTTGGTCTTGGGGACAAAAATGTTCATTTGGGGACAGGGGATTTTTTTGGTGAATTTAAAAATATTTTGGGGATATTAAAAATCCTTCATAAATTTTGAAGATTATCTGGCATGTGATGGAAAACCATCGATTTTGATTTCGATCGATTTGGTTAAAAATCAAAAATTAAATGATGAGGAGAAAAGGCATAGAGGTTTGAAATTGTTTTCAACCGCTTTAGTTGTATCATGTATATCGATTTACGTCTTCTTATAGCTTTTAAATTAAAAATAATGCCAAATATTCAAGTTTGAAATTTCAAAAACGATCGAATTGAAACCGCTTAATTTCAAAAAAGTAACAAATTCACCCTTTCATGGATTTTCTGTATTAATTTAAAGCTGTTAAACACAAATGCTTTTTGCCTGAGAGTTTTATACGATTCATGTCCCAAAATCTAAAATGTTGTTTATACAAAAAAACATCATATCGATTATGGATAAAAGTCTATTTTATTAAACAGAAAAAATTGAAAAATTCAAATCTAAAAATTCTTTAAAAAAAATGCCTTAAATTCTTGGAAAAATAAAATGTGTTTAAGGTTCGATTGTTTTGTTCAAATAATTTAATAACAATTGAACGTTTTATTTGTAAAAGTCCCTGAATTCTGAGAATTTTCTAGACATTTATACAAAAGCAATCCAAAAATTTTTAAAAACAGTTATTTTTAGTGCTATTTTTTATATTTAATTCCAGTTTTTATGCGGATAATGTTAATTTTAAGCAAATTAAATAATCTCTACTACCTTTTCCAACATTTTTTCCAGTTGGGGGGGGGGGGGGGGGGGTGGGGATATTTTTAGATTTGTTTGGGGACAACGAAAAAAGTATCTGGCAAGCCTGCTTTCATGTTCGAATATTAAAAAACTCTGTTATATTGGGTCAATCAGAGCGTAAAGTGTAAGAGTCGTTATTGTTTTATTATTAAATTTATAATAATAGATTTTTTAACATGGAAATAATCTTAGGTTTGGATTATATTTAATAAAGAAAATTATACTTTCATGTATAGAAAATATTTCATATTATTAATATTACATGTTTTTCCTTTTTAAACATCTTTGCATACGCAGTATTTCTTCAAAACTAGAGTATGTATTAAAAAAACCGACCTTATCAAAAAAAAAACCGATAAACTTGGCTTTTTCGATTTATTTTTTAAAGGTAGTCCATACAATTGGATTGACATTTTGAAAATAGAGATCTCCGGATTCGGTGATTTTTCGGGATCACAGAATTCTTAGTTTTTTTCTTTCTTTTTAAACATAATTGCATTTGCAGTATTTCTTCAAAACTAGAGTATGTGTTAAGAAAAAACGGGCATTAAAAAAACCCGGTTTCAGTTCTTACAAGAAAACGGTTAACCATTTTTTTCGGTTTATTTATTAAATGTAGTCCATACTAGGTATACCGAACGGGATTGGTATTTTGAAAATTGAGATCCCCGGTTTCGGCGATTTTTCGAGATTCCTGGTTTATTCGGTATTTTAATTTTAAAAACAAATTGTCAAAATAAAATCTGCAAATGAAAAAATTTACACTAAAATTTAAAAAATATGGGTTTTTCAACGTTTTCAATATTAAGCTTGTTCGTTTACTTACTACAAGTTACTACTTTTACTACAGCTGGAAAAAATCAATACAAAAAGTAAACAAAACTTTCCAATTGTAGTAAAAGTAGTAAGAATTTAGAGTACACGAACACACTGATTAAGTTTGTTCGTTTTCTTACTACAAGTTACTACATTTACTACAGCTGGAAAAATTTAATAAAAAAAATAAACAAAACTTCCAAATTGTAGTAAGAAATTCGATTAAACGAACACAGTGATGGTATTCACAGTTTAAAGTGCTAACGTGCTATAGTTGTAAAACAGCATGTTTTTTGAAGTTTAACCCATAGAAGAAAATTGGCAAATTTACGACAAATGCTAATTTAGTGCTTATCGTAATATAATATGAACTGAGAATTTCGTCAGCGATTATCAATTTAATTTTAAAAGGCCTTTTTTAATCACTGGATTTATTTTATTTTGTTAAAAAATCCATATTTTGTTTTTTTAATTTTCAAAATTTATAATTTTTATCAAAACCTAATACTTATTCGCCAATATAAAGTGCAAGAAAATTATTAAATTTTGTAAAAATGTGAACACAGGAATTGAAATAAGCTAAATCCAAAAAGGGATTTCAAAAATAAATAAATCGGTTTTGTATTTAGCTTCATTTTATTCCAGAAATTGCATTTTCGCAAAATTTAAATTTTTTTCTTTGACATTATATTAGGGAATAAGTGTTAGATTTGGATAAAATTATGAAAATTAAGAAACAAAACGTCGATTTTTTAACAAAATAAAATAAATCCAAAAATAAATCCTGTGATTAAAAAAAGGCCTAATATTACTAGAGTAAAACTCGGTGAACACGAATTCCGGGGGAGCAAAGAAATTAGTCTTAAGCGAAGTTGGTATTAACCAAGGTTAAAGCCGGACTCACAATGATGAAGTACTCCACTCTGCAATCTAGCTTAAGTTTGTCTAACATATTTTTTTATTTACAAAATAATTTAGATTTTCAATACAACGAAAAATTCGAATAAAAAATTCTGTACCTAATCCTTTCATCGCATTTGCTTTAATAAATTGTTTTTAATTCATTTCTAGGGAAAATATGTGTGTTAAAAGTTTAAGATTTGTCAAATTGAAAAATCTTTATAAGGAATATTTCCAATTTTTTAGAAGATCGTATTAAACCTGGAGAATAATATGATAATATGTGTGGGATTGCCACAAGCAGTTCGGTTATATATAAAAATATAATTTAATATGCCCAATTGTTTCCTATAAAAATGGACTTATGTTGTAGGTTAAAAATAATTAGAATATGCATTAAAAATTAACGGTTCGTTGTCGTTCAATAATTCTGTTATTCATAAGGTGACGATCAGAGTTGAATAGAACTAGCTGCGATACTTTAAGAATTAAAGTTCAAAGCAAAAACAGAGGATAAAAATAGCATTGTTAAAATTTCGTTGATGTTAGTCTAATTGAGTTGAGTTTACATTTGTTTATTGGTTTCACAGTCAATATAAGTAAATCATTATCAATTATTAGCCCATAAAGGCATGGATACTGAAGATGGGTCTGTAGCAGGACTCGAAAATACTTATTCTTCCTCTTGGCCTTATCGAAAGTTTTTAAATTTTTTTCTGTAATTTAATTTTATGATCTCAAATCATTCATTATTTTTTTTTTTTTTTAATAAAAAAACGTGAAAAATTTCAAAGAGCTAAAAACGTAAATAGGTTTATAGCTTCATAAATGTCTTTATGATCACAATATGAAGAAAGTCTGATGACATGGAATGAACGATATTTGTATAAACTTTCAAACAAGAATAAAAAGAATGAATTTACTAAAAATGAAAAATTTATGCGCAAAAAAACACGGATGTTTGGTTTTTCTATACAAAATTCATTTCATTCATAAGACTTTATTTTGTGTAAATACAAATTAATGTACCTATAGTAGGTACTGTATAAATTGTATTTTTTATTTTGAAAAGAGAAAAATGGTAGTGACCAATATAAAGAAACAAAAAAAAAAAAAAAACAAAGAAACATCATCATACTGACGCCTCACTGAATGTGTAAACAAATTTCTTTTTGTTCCACCAAAAAATTGAAATAAAATTAAAACAGCGCAAAAATGCAAATACTTTCTATGAAATTGTGTATTCAAATTTTATATTATTTGCATGCTTGTTCAATTTACAGTAAAACTTATTTAAAACTTACTCGGATAAGACATAAAAAGCTGTCAGACTCCATATAAAAAAATGATTTTTCACTTGCGTGGAATTGTTGTGAAATTGCGGTGGAATTTGTTTCGTATTAATTTAATAGACATGACCATTTGAAAATGTAGCGAAAAAGTGACATTTTGGTTGATTAAGATTGTAAAAAATTTGTGTATTTTACGGTTTTTATTATAGTTTTTGAGCTCCAAAAATAGAGCCGATTTTTTTTCGCTCTTGTGAACAAAATACTGGACTTTAATACGAACTAATTTCAATGTCCTTACTTTTTGACAACAGTATTATATAAAAAAACAACTGTTAATACGAATTCGCTTAAGATTAACCCTCGCTTTAAAATAACTGTTTTTCTAAGTCGCACAAACAAATTTTCGTGTGATATTATAATTTTAATACAAATTTCCTAAAATAAAGTAATTTTTCCATATTTTATTTCTTTTTTTAATTAATTTTACGTGGAAGAGAACAAATATTTGCCTTAAATATAGTAAAAAAGCTTTTCCAAACTTTCGCAATATCTTTTCAAAAACTTCGGGTTCTAATTAGATCTTTTGCCGGATCAAAATACATCAATTAAATGTGCTAAAATCCCAAAACTTATTTAACAAATTGTGAAAAATAATTTCTTATAGGATTGTCCCTATGAGGATTTTAACCTTGCCTAAGGAAATGGTCAGGGTACGACGTTTATGGAATATCTACAAATATTTTTTTAGGTTAAACTACAAACTCAATAAGAATTTTTTGTTCTCGTCTAGGATGTTGTGTTCTTTAACATTTCAAAGATCAAAGAAAAGACAACAACAAAAAAAATATCACAATTCGCTATACTCTATTGATTTGACATATCTAACGATATTTATGTATAACCAAGAACATTAATGTTCTGTCCGATGTCCGGTGCAATGTGCGATCCTATAGCGATTGTATCTCCTAATTTAATATGCTTCTTGGTATAACCAATATAAGAAATATAAAAAATACGAACTTCGCTTATAACAAACTAATTTGCCTGCTTCCTTGGAGTTCGTTTTAACCGGGTTTTACTGCATTTGCAATATGAGCTGATATATAAAAGAATTCATGATTTTATTTTAAATAAAATTTTGATTGATGTCCGGAAAATTTTACAAAGATATTAATATTTGCGAGATTTTCCACTGAAAACTTCTGGTTCATTCTTACTTGAAAATTTCATACAGAAAGCTGTGGTATGCGCAATATAGAACATCAGATATTTAAATTTAACTAAACATTTTCTATATAAAAAATATTTAAAACTTCAACATTTTTAATAAATTTTCTTAAAAATTTCCAGAAAAAAATGGAAGTCATGCTTAACAAACAACTTCTTTCTCTACTTCAAAAGTATAAGTTACACCCTTATTCTTAACTTTATGACAATAACAAAATTGTGACAACACTGAGGTGAATGGCCATTATTGTCACAATTTTGTCATTGTTATAAAGTTTAGAATATGGGTGTTAGTGTATTTTTACTGCTTTTTTAGAAGTAATTCTGAACAACTTCAAAAAAATCACTTCTTTCATTACTTCCAAAGTATCCTTTGTTATATTTTTACTCCTACAGCTCTTTTAAAAGTTATTCTGAACATCCAAAAAATTACTTAAGTATGGCTTCCAAAGCATAATTGCTCTAAGTGATCCTAAAAAGTTGTTTTGATACAGTTTATTTCCAAACAGATGATCGCGCGTTCATTTATTCATGATTTATTCATTTATCCATGATTTATTCATTTATTCATGATTTACTCATTAATTTATGATTTATTCATGATTTATTAATTTATTCATGATTTATTCATTAATTCATGACTTATTCATTTATTCATGATTTATTCATTTATTCATAATTTATTAATTTGTTCATGATTTATTCACTGATTCATGATTTATTCATTTATTCATGATTTATTGATGTATTCATGATTTCATTTATTCATGATTTATTCATTTATCCATGATTTATTCATGATTATTCATTTATTCATGATTTATTCATTTATTAATGATTTATTCATTTATTCATGATTTATTCATTTATTCATGATTTATTCATTAATTTATGATTTATTCATTTATTCATGATTTATTCATTTATTCATGATTTATTAATTTATTCATGATTTATTCATTTATTCATGATTTATTCATTTATTCATGATTTATTAATTTATTCATGCATAATTCATTTATTCATGATTTATTCATTTATTCATGATTTATTCATTTATTCATGATTTATTCATTTATTCATGATTTATTCATTTATTCATGATTTATTCATTCATTCGTTTATTCTGGAATACAAATTTAGTTTTTTTAAATACATTTGGAATTTTTTCAAATGAATTTTGAAATACATTTGGACAATTTTGAAATACATTTGGACAATTTTAAAATACAAATGGAATTTTCTTAAATACAAATAAAATATATTTGTAATATTTGAAAATATATTTGTAATATTTGAAAATATATTTGTAATGTTTTAAAATACATTTTGGACAATTTTGAAATGCATTTGGACAAATATCAAAGGTTTTTAGACAATTTTAAACAATATTTGGACAATTTTGAAAGATTTTGGACAATTCTAAAACATTTTTAGACAATTTTGAATGATTTTTGGACAATTTTAAAACATTTTTGGAAAATTTTAAAACATTTTTTTCTGTTTTATTTATTTTTCATTTTATTTAATTTTTTATTTATTTTTCATTTTATTTATTTTTTTATTTATTTTTCATTTTTTTTTTTTTTTTTTTACTTTATTTTATTTATTTTTTTTTTATTTATTTTTATTTATTTATTGTTTTTATTTTATTTATTGTTTTTTATTTTTTTATTTTATTTATTTTTTTTATGAAAATAGTACTGAAAACAATATTGAATTTGAGTGCACCTTTTGCACTTGTTTAATACGTAATTTTATTGAAGAAAATAAAGCACAATATCTCGCAATAACAAAGTGGTGTTTTTATGTCAGTCAACTTTCATATCAAAGAATAGCACAGAGGTTGAGAGCTAGACTAGCAATCTTGAGGTCGCAAGTTCGATACCAGATGGCGGCAGAAAACTTTTAAATCAAGCCTTATTTTCCCTAGGAAGTTATGACATACATAAAAAATATTAATATTGGCAATATTATTTTTAAGAAATCATATAATCCGCATAAAAATATACTGAAAACACTGACATCCGCTGGCATTTCTACTGAAAACATAATTTTATACTGAAAATGTTGGTTTCTTAAAGATTTTCTTCAACAAAAATAATATTTGCATGATAAAAAAAACCTTATATCCTGAAATCGGAAAATGAGAATTGTATTTTAAAAGAATTCATTCTTCTTTTTCTCTGCGACCTATTCATCAAAAGATTTTTTCTACACGTAAATGATTTCAACTGCTTTTTATTTTTCTTTTCTTATGCTCAATAAGATGTTTTTTAAAAAGCTAACTGCAGGCAATAAATTTATTGCTCTGTTTTTTATTCGCTTTTGTTTTTTTCCTTTTCTTAAAGTGTTAATCTTTAATAAATTTTAAGGGGGATTTAAAGGGAGTAATTTTAGGCCTTTTTTAATTTAATCTTTTATATTTTTTTTTTTTCTTATCAGTTTAATTGGCTTTAGAAATGCACTTTTTGTTAATTTAAAATTTAAAGATATTTATAGTATAAACAAAATAACCTTGAACTTTGTTTACTTATGTTTTTGTTTTATTTACAAAGAAATCGGAGTGAAGCTTTAATACCCCTTTTTATATGTGTTTTGAAAGGCCTTTTATTAATTGAATGCTTCAGTTGTCAAATCGATTAACTCCATAAAGAAAAATAAATGAGTCTCAATGAGAATATGAGTAAATAGTATATATTGTTTTTTCAAAATCCTGTTAAATTATAAATTTTGTTATTTAATAGTGTTAATATTTACTAACCAAAAAATTTGTTTTGAATATTATACAGTTAGTAGTCAAGTCAATCAAGTGTTTTGAAATTAAAGTTTTATAAAATTCAGTAAGTGAAGTTAATCGATTTGGCAAATGAAGCATTCAATTACTGCTGTTGTAATGTTGAATTGTCCTTAATCTTTATTAAAAAAAAAATAGTTATATTAGTTAGACCCTCAATTAGATCTATAGCGAATGCAAATATTTGATGTAATTACAAAAATGTCATCAGAGACATAAAAAGTTAGTAAAATTGAAAATGAAAGATTAAGGACTTAGGCTATTAATTTGTAGTTTATTTAGCGTTTCGTGCTCTCTACTCTTAAATAATTTTTAAGAATTCATTTTAAAACCTCTTGTGAAATTGCGTAAAAATTACCTTAAAATAGTTTTATAATTAAAACCCAAATTTTTAAATATACTCAAGGCTTAAATTTATGTTTTTTTTTTCCTAATATCTTCATTATTTAAGGGGTGTAAACTATAATCATTATGCAATTTTTTCTTTTTTAATTTTGAAATTTATAACAATTATTTTTATTTACTTATTTATTTTTTAGCTCACAAATGTCGGTATTAATATAAATTCGATATCGTTCAGTACTCTTACCATGGAGTCTGACAAATTCATTTGTGTAAGGGAAAAGGTCAATGATACCGCACAAGTGGTCATTATCGATATGAATGACACTGCAAATCCAACTAGACGTCCCATCTCAGCAGATTCAGCTATTATGAATCCAGCTAGTAAAGTTATTGCACTCAAAGGTAAGTTTTTGAAAAAGCTCTTCTAACAAATCCATGGCAATTTGTCATGGAATTTTTAACCATATTTTTAGTGATTTATAAAGGATCATACTGTGTTAAAATAAAAATATTTTTTAAACATAAATAATGTTAAAATAATGCCCTTTGTGATAACTTTTCTTTCTTTGCAGCGCAAAAAACTTTACAAATTTTCAATATTGAAATGAAATCGAAAATGAAGGCTCATACCATGACCGAAGACGTAGTCTTTTGGAAATGGATTTCATTGAATACCTTAGCTTTGGTTACAGAAACCTCTGTTTATCATTGGTCGATGGAGGGTGATTCGACACCTCTTAAAATGTTCGATAGACATTCCTCATTAAATGGTTGCCAAATCATTAATTATCGTTGTAATCCAAATCAACAATGGCTATTGTTGGTTGGTATTTCAGCTTTGCCAAATCGTGTGGCCGGTGCTATGCAATTGTATTCGGTGGAACGCAAAGTATCCCAGGCTATTGAAGGTAAGTTCAAGTTTTGTAAAATTTATAGACATAGAACTTATACATATGTATCTATACATCACTTCGATTTAAATCAAATTTGGATACCTAATAGAGGGTATAGAAAAATAAGCATGTCTGCCTTTTTAGCAGCCTAATATCAAATGATTACAAAGTGGGGTTAAAAATTACCCGTTTTTTATTTTGTGGACAAATATAACAAATTGGGTATTTAATAAAAGATACTATCCAGTGGAGTACTAAAAATTTATAAAATTTTTTAAATAAAAAGTTCCTAACAACTCCAAAACTCATTTTATCGCCCAAAATATGAACTTGGCTAGTATCGAAAATTTCTTAATTTTGTTCCCTCTATCACATATTTATCTAAATTTCGCGGAACACCAAACAGACTCTCCATGTAAGATTTTGACGGCTCTATTCTAAAAAGATCTCAAATTTCGGTGACATTTAGAGACATATAGCACATTTCTCAGATTCTAAGGATTCGAGATTCTGATAACTTTTTCCTATAGAAAAATTCTTAGATTCAAAAAAATTTTTTTTTCCTCAAATTCTGTTGACCTTTTTTTTTATAGAAAATAGCACTGTTCAGAAATTCTGCACTGCTCTGTGATTGATTTTGCGATCCTGATCAAAATTATTTTTGTGATGAGTGTTTCATATTTGTTTGCACATAATAGCGAATTTACTATTACGATGGAAATCGAGTTAGAAGTACATTTCGATGGATTTGGACGGGAATCTAATAACAATTTGGGATTTCAAACAGATTTCCCAAACGAATTGAAATCCCAATTTAATTTGGATTTTGCCGAAATCCAAATTGAAATCCCATATTCGGCGAAAAGTAGGTATGTTTGCAGAAAAAGTGGCAACATTTAGCAGATGTTGATGTTATCAAATTTGAATAATAAATAATACATTTTAATAACTTTGAAAAACTAAAAAAAAGAAATAAGAATAACATAATAAGATCTTTTATTTTTAATTAAAAGAAATATTAAAAGCTGAAAACAGCTGCTGTTTTGTATCAGACGAAGAAAAATCATGAAAAATCATTTGAAGACCCCTTACAAAACTTTGAATATTTTTGTTTTCAGCCAATCATCCCTATATTAAAAACACTTAGCAAATATTACATGGCATATTTCATAATGTTAACGAATCTTGTGCTCCGCCATTAAATAAAATATTTTTTAGAACAGTTTTTAATTATGATTATTTTTTAAGGTTAGTTTGTTTACAAATCCCATTTAGCGGTCAAATTTTCTAATGTAAATGATATGGATTTCGAATTGATAACTTATAGAACCAGATTTTGATGATTTTTTCATATAGAGAAACTCTTATAATGATTTTGTGCCATAGAAAATCCCCCAAATTGTGATTAATTTTTCCTGTAGAAGAAGCCTTAGATTTTAATGGCTTTTTTTATAGAAAAGACTTCTGATTCTGATGACATTTTCTATAGAAAAACACACATTTTCTATAAGAAAAATAAACCTCAGATTCATAACTTTTTCCTATAGAAAAACACTCACCCCCGTATTCAAAATGAAAAGTTAGTAGCTTATACATCGCACACAACGAGCTGTTAACTAGAATGTTTTTAAGGCATAGCAGCTTGTTAACATAGAGTTTATTCAAAATGATTCCTTAGCACACCGATTAAGATCAACCCTGTGTTTGAAAATACAAGGCTTTTTTATTATTGTGAATGAAATTTTGTTTTTTTGGCGTTTGATAACAAAACATTAGAAGGAATTTAGCAACAATACTAGAATTAGTTTAACAACAGTATTATGAATAAAACTCATGTTAACTCTATGCTAAATTTTCATTTTGAATACCGCTGTCAGATTTTTTTTATTTTTTGTTTTTTTCCTACACAAAAATCTTCAGATTATGACGAATGTTTCCTATAGAAAAATCCTCAACTTCTGAAGATTAAGATTTCTCATATTATTTCCTTAACACTTATTATCCAGCGTAGTCATTTGACGACACAACTTCAATAACCGATATTTTGAAAACGGTATTTGATATAACAGCGCAGTAAATAATATAGCTATAAGCTATAAAATTTAGCTATAAGCACAAATAAGGTTTTAGATTTTAATTACAGGGTTGTCACACACTAACTTCATAATCCTAATGTTGAATTTTTTAAATAGCTTAAAAAATCACTAAACAAATATTTTAAAAAAATTCTAAAAATTGCGCAGGGTACAAATTAAAAATATAATTTTTAAAAAATCGGGATACATTCAAAAATTTTATGAACTGGGTGCCTTTGAATTTGTTCTAGAATAGGTGTTTTTACCAACAGTTCCGTCGAACAGGCTCTATAAATGATTCCTGGAAGAACCGATTCTATAACTGGTTCTAGAACCGGTTCCAAAGCAACCTGTTCTATTTTGGAGGAATATAAACTGTTGCTTTTGGGACATACTCAAACAAAAATCACCGATGATAGAACATAAATTAGAACAGGTTGCATGCAAGAACAAGTTGTTCTACAACCGGTTCTTTGCATCCGTCAATTTTGCTGGGGTATAGAAAATGCAGAAAAATCTTGTTTGGGTACAGGTCTTCGGCCATACCAATCTTCGTTGAAAAATGCGCGCGATTTCGTGATTCAGGAGAATATAGGTTAAAAATATTCTCCAATCTCTAGAAGTTTCTCCTATAGAAAAAGTCCCAGTCTGTCCCATGGAAACTTTCCAAGTAAAAAATAGATTTAGATAAAAAAGCATACGTTATAAGATTGGCTCCCAACTAGGGTTCAGTTCCATCTAAAGTTTTTTTTTTAAGTTACCGCAGTGACGTTAACAAAATGACGCCCAACGATTAGGGCCTAGTTAAATCTAAAGTTTTTTTTATAACTTAACGCAAATCTTCAAATGAAATGTTGAGAAAATTTCGTTACCAATTATCGCTAACCTTGCGATTCATTTCAAAAGTATTTCGTTAGGTTATTTTAAGGTTACCGGTATTTTAAGTTATTTCGGTAGGTTATTTAAGTTTAACGGTATTTAAAGCTATTTCATTTTGTCATTTTAATGTTAACGGTATTTTTAGTTATTTCGTTAGTGGTATGTTAGACTGTCAATTTGTGAAACCTTACATATGTGTGTGTAAACAACAATAATATCTGTCCAATAAAATCCGAAAGGCAGTCTTTTAGTATGATCTTTTTGAGAGAAAGAACTAAAAATTTGAAAGTCATTTCGTTGTGATATTTTAAGATTAACGGTATTTTAAATTATTTCTTTAGGACATTTTAGAGATAACGGTACGTTAATTAAATAATATCGTTAGGGTATTTAGTGGTATTTTAAAGTTAACGGTAGTCATTTGAAAGGGTTTTAAATCGTTATCGATATTTTAGAGTTAGTGTTGGCCAACCATGGTATTTTTCCTTATTAATAAACATATCAGAGAACTGCAAAATCAACTTTTTCCTTGATTTAATCATATACTAAAATTCTTATTCACATTTAATCAATACTCAATGTATAATAAGATCACTATCATGCTGCTGAATCGGATCAGTTTGAGTCGTCTGTCGAACATGTTCTATTCACATTTAATCACCCAAAAAAAACTCACTGTTGAATAAAATCACAATGTTGAATAAAATCACACTGTTGAATAAAATCACAATGTTGAATAAAATCACACTGTTGAATAAAATCACACTGATCGAGCATTTGAACTCACATGAATAAATCAAAGTATTTGTTGTTTTATAAAATAAAGAAAAATAAATAAATAAAAAGAATGTACACTCTACCATTTATTAAATGTGTTTATACAAAATCTAATACTGTAAACCCCCTCTTTATTGTTATGAAATTATTTGTCTTTTATTTGGTTGCAACAACGACTATATAATTAAAAGACTATCCAACTCTCCCTAACTCTGTTAAATCACTCTCTTCTTAATTTATATCGAAAATTCAGCCATAAGAATTACACACATCTGCAAAGGCTAACATTTTCGATACAAATTGTCAATCTTCGAAAGAGAGCGACGAATACCGCCTGGTTGCAATCATGAATAAACTCATAAGCGTTCATTTTAGTTTTTTCTGATTTATTCTACATCAAAATAATCATCGTTAATCCGAACGAATATGAATGAAATTAATGGTATGAAAACAACAAATGATTAAATCAACGATGCAACAAAAATCACTATTTGTGTATATTCGGCGCTTGAACGCAAACGAATGTTTATTCGGGTGTTGATTACGTATGATGGTTTTGCAATCAGCAATTGCAGTTCTCTGATACATATCTAATATTTTTATTCATATTTGCTTCCTTTCTCTTGTTTTTTTCTCAAATATTTAATAATTATTCTTATGTGATTCTTTTGGGGACGAGTTTAAAAAAATCTTGATAATATTTAACAATTAATTATTATATTTTTTTTTATTATTTTTTCTCTGCAGGTCATGCCGCCGCTTTTGCTTCGTTTAAAATGGAAGGCAATAAGGAACCTTCAACGTTGTTCTGTTTTGCTGTACGCACTGCTACCGGTGGTAAATTGCATATTATTGAAGTAGGCACACCACCAACTGGTAATCAACCTTTTGTCAAGAAATCTGTGGATGTCTTCTTCCCACCCGAAGCACAAAGTGATTTTCCGGTAGCAATGCAAGTTTCCTCTAAATATGATACCATTTATTTGATAACCAAATATGGCTATATACATCTTTATGATATGGAAACAGGAACATGTATTTACATGAATCGTATTTCCGCCGATACTATATTCGTTACGGCACCTCATGAATCGAGTGGTGGTATAATAGGGGTAAATCGTAAAGGTCAAGTATTATCAGTGACAGTAGATGAAGAGCAGATTATACCTTATATTAATACGGTATTACAAAATCCTGATTTGGCTTTACGCATGGCTGTACGCAATAATCTATCCGGAGCTGAGGAGTTGTTTGTAAGAAAATTCAATAAGTTATTTACGGCTGGACAATATGCTGAAGCTGCTAAGGTGGCCGCCTTGGCTCCGAAGGGTATTTTACGTACTCCCCAGACTATACAACGTTTTCAACAAGTACAGACGCCGGCTGGTTCTACAACACCACCTCTATTGCAATATTTTGGTATTTTATTAGATCAGGGTAAATTGAATAAATATGAATCTTTGGAATTATGTCGCCCTGTGTTGTTGCAAGGCAAAAAACAACTATGTGAAAAGTGGCTAAAGGAAGAGAAACTTGAATGCAGCGAAGAATTGGGTGATTTGGTTAAAACTTCTGATCTAACGTTGGCTTTATCCATCTATTTGAGAGCCAATGTACCCAATAAAGTTATACAATGTTTTGCTGAAACGGGACAATTCCAAAAGATAGTTCTTTATGCTAAAAAAGTAAACTATACTCCGGATTATATATTCCTGTTAAGATCGGTAATGCGCACCAATCCCGAGCAGGGAGCAAGTTTTGCCTCCATGTTAGTGGCTGAAGAAGAGCCATTGGCGGATATCAATCAAATTGTTGATATATTCATGGAACATTCTATGGTACAACAATGTACGGCCTTCCTGTTGGATGCCTTAAAACATAATCGCCCCAGTGAGGGAGCTTTGCAGACACGACTCTTGGAAATGAATTTGATTTCAGCTCCTCAAGTAGCTGATGCTATATTGGGTAATGCTATGTTTACCCACTACGACCGTGCACACATTGCCCAATTGTGTGAAAAGGCTGGTTTACTACAGCGTGCTTTGGAACATTATACAGATTTGTATGACATTAAACGAGCTGTGGTACATACTCATCTCTTAAATGCCGACTGGCTAGTCGGATTCTTTGGTACCCTTTCGGTTGAAGATTCATTGGAATGTTTAAAAGCCATGTTGACTGCTAATATAAGACAGAATTTACAGATTTGTGTTCAAATTGCTACCAAATATCACGAACAATTGACTACCAAAGCTTTGATTGATCTATTTGAAAGTTTTAAATCCTATGAAGGTCTATTCTATTTCTTGGGTTCCATTGTTAATTATTCCCAAGATCCGGAGGTTCATTTTAAGTATATACAAGCAGCCTGTAAAACAAATCAAATTAAAGAAGTTGAACGCATTTGCCGTGAATCAAATTGTTATAATGCTGAACGTGTTAAGAATTTCCTAAAAGAAGCCAAATTAACCGATCAATTGCCGTTGATTATTGTATGTGATCGTTTCGATTTTGTCCATGATTTGGTTTTATATTTGTATCGCAACAATTTACAAAAATATATTGAAATTTATGTGCAAAAAGTTAATCCTTCCCGTTTGCCCGTTGTGGTGGGAGGTCTTTTAGATGTTGATTGTTCGGAAGATATCATAAAGAATTTGATATTGGTGGTTAAGGGACAATTCTCGACCGATGAATTGGTTGAGGAAGTAGAAAAACGTAATCGTTTGAAATTATTATTACCCTGGTTGGAGTCACGCGTACATGAGGGCTGCATTGAACCGGCAACTCATAATGCTTTGGCCAAGATTTATATTGATTCGAATAATAACCCTGAAAGATTCCTTAAAGAAAATCAATATTATGATAGTCGTGTTGTGGGACGTTACTGCGAAAAGCGTGATCCTCATTTAGCCTGTGTGGCTTATGAGCGTGGACAGTGTGATCGTGAATTGATTGCAGTTTGTAATGAAAACTCCCTGTTCAAGAGTGAAGCCCGCTATTTGGTTAGAAGACGTGATGCTGAATTGTGGGCTGAGGTATTGGCCGAATCAAATCCTTATAAAAGACAACTTATCGATCAAGTAGTGCAAACTGCTCTATCCGAAACACAAGATCCTGATGATATATCTGTCACTGTTAAGGCATTTATGACCGCCGATTTACCCAATGAATTGATCGAATTGCTAGAAAAGATCATCTTGGATTCATCAGTCTTTTCCGATCATCGTAATTTACAAAATCTCTTAATCTTAACCGCCATTAAGGCGGATCGCACTCGTGTTATGGATTATATTAATCGTTTGGATAATTATGATGCTCCTGATATCGCCAACATTGCTATATCAAATCAATTATATGAGGAGGCTTTCGCCATTTTCAAGAAATTTGATGTTAATACCTCTGCTATCCAGGTGTTAATAGAACAGGTTAATAATCTCGAAAGAGCTTATGAATTTGCTGAACGTTGCAATGAACCTGCTGTATGGTCTCAATTGGCAAAAGCTCAATTGGATAAGGGTTTGGTTAAGGAAGCCATTGATTCTTATATTAAAGCTGATGATCCTAGCGCCTATATCGATGTGGTAAATGTAGCCTCCCAATCAGATTCCTGGGAAGATTTAGTACGTTACTTGCAAATGGCCCGTAAGAAGGCCAGGGAATCTTATATAGAATCTGAATTGATATATGCTTATGCTCGCACTGGCCGTCTAGCCGATTTGGAAGAATTTATTTCGGGACCCAATCATGCTGACATACAAAAGATTGGTGATAGATGTTTCAATGATGGCATGTATGATGCTGCCAAATTGTTGTATAATAATGTTAGCAACTTTGCTAGATTAGCTATAACCTTGGTATATCTTAAAGAATTTCAAGGAGCTGTCGATTCGGCACGTAAGGCTAATTCTACACGCACCTGGAAAGAAGTATGTTTTGCTTGTGTTGATGCTGAAGAATTCCGTTTGGCTCAAATGTGTGGTTTACATATTGTTGTACATGCCGATGAATTGGAGGATTTGATAAACTACTATCAAGATCGTGGTTACTTTGAGGAACTAATTGCATTACTCGAATCAGCTTTGGGTTTGGAACGTGCCCATATGGGTATGTTCACCGAATTGGCTATTTTGTATTCGAAATTTAAACCCTCTAAAATGCGTGAACATTTGGAGTTGTTCTGGTCACGTGTCAATATACCCAAAGTATTAAGGGCCGCCGAATCGGCTCACTTGTGGTCTGAGTTGGTATTCCTTTATGATAAATACGAGGAGTACGATAACGCTGTAATTGCTATGATGGCTCATCCCACCGAAGCCTGGCGTGAAGGTCACTTCAAAGATATTATCACAAAGGTTGCCAACATTGAGCTCTACTACAAGGCTATACAATTCTATTTGGACTTTAAACCCTTGCTACTCAACGATATACTTTTGGTATTGGCACCTCGCATGGATCACACACGAGCTGTTACATTCTTCTCGAAGACGGGTCATTTGGCTTTAGTTAAACCATATTTGAGATCAGTTCAATCGTTGAACAATAAGGCCATCAATGAGGCATTGAATGGTCTGTTAATTGAGGAGGAAGATTATCAAGGTCTACGCAATTCAATAGATGGTTTTGATAATTTCGATACCATAGCATTGGCGCAAAAATTGGAGAAACATGAATTAACTGAATTTAGACGCATTGCTGCTTATTTGTACAAAGGTAAGTTGAACAAATAAATTCATAACTGAAAGTGTTAAAGCTGGCAAAGAATTTGAAATGTCGGCTATGCGTGGTTAAGTTTAAATACAAACTTTACTACTTTAACCAAGAGTAAAATTTTTAAAAAAATTACTCTAAATAGTGTTATTTATTAGCATTATTTTAGATAAGTTAGTTTATAGATATTAAAAACAGCCGACCAACAATTTAAGTTCCTTTTAGAACAGGCGGAAACTAGGAGCTTTTCCCGTAAATTTTATACAATCACCGATCTTGAATGATGATATTTAACTTAAAAAAAATGTATTTTAAATTGATCGTAATTAGAAGATTTTAGGTTCAAAGTTTTTAGATATTGAACAAAATTCAATATCAATATATTGCAAATTTGAATAATGCAATTGAAGAATTCAAAATGTAGTAAATCTTGTATTTTCTCTTTCTTTTAGGCAACAACCGCTGGAAACAATCAGTTGAATTATGTAAAAAAGATCGCTTATATAAGGATGCTATGGAATATGCTGCCGAATCTGGTAAACAGGAAATTGCTGAAGAACTGCTGGCTTGGTTCCTCGAACGTAGTGCTTTTGATTGTTTTGCTGCCTGTTTATTCCAAGTAAGTTGAAACACTACAACATATTTAAAAACTATAATAAACTTACGGTGGGTCTCATACAGCAGGTTTAAACTTTAGTTAATAGTTAACCCAAAAATTTGTTATTGTTTTGTGTAAATTTTTTTGACATTTTCTTTGGTTTATAGTTAAAGTTAAACCTACAGTATGAGACCCACCGTTATTAATTTCAATGTCCAAAGAAAATTTGATATTTGGAATTATTTCAGTATGAATTTATAATTAAAATAAATTCAATTAAAATCTTGATAGTGTTTCCAGATCATGTTTTGTCCACACGAACGAAAATACAATAACAAAAATGTACAAAAACAAAATACATGCAGTCACGCATTCGTCTCCAATCCAACATCTTCTAGAAACCCCATATTAATACATATTTGCCTATTTGTCTAAATAAATGGAAGCTATATTGGTTTAGACTTAGGCGTCTTTACGCTTAAGTCTCGATCGTAGCAAGCAATTATAAAAACTATTCCGAAATTTTAACTCTTCTATTTTTGGATTCAGTGATTATTTTTATTCCGGATTTATGTTTCCAGCCCACTAAACTAAGTTTGTTTGGCAATCCAAAAAACTAGACCTAAGATAGCGCCCAGCATGGAGGTTATTTGAAACAAACAGTGATAGGTGTAACTGGCTGGCGCCCACAATGGCATATTCATAAGACCATCCGTTGTTATCCTTTAGGTTCGCATTAGTGTCAAAATCTCGCATTGCTGGGTTCTTATTAGTTTTCAGTCATCTTTAAAGAACGCATTTATGTTAAACTGTCAAATCTTGATGCGTAGTTTTCTAAACTTCATTTCGGCGCGGCTTCACGATCGCAGCGCTCTGACTTGATAAATCTCTTTATATAAAGTTCGCTTGACCGGATAAATCAGGTTAACATAAATATTTAATTTGAATAAATTTGGCGCCCAACGTGGAGTTCTTTAAAATAATTCTAATTTTAACTAATTTTAAAATTTAAAGATTTAATTTCGATTAGCCTTTACAAACATTCAATATTTTTATTTGGCACAGAATTAAACTTTCCCACTATTCTATAAGTTCGTTATCAGTTTTTTTCAAAAAAAAAATTTATTTATTAATAGCTATAGACATTGTGGTTTTTCATATCATGATTTCACGATTCTCCCGAATACGCTAATCGGTGACATTTCCATATAATTATTGGATTTTGTATATGTAAATTTATTCAGCTTGTCCACCGACAACAGTCTTTAGTATTCTTACTCACTTGTTGTAGTGTAATTTTAAAACAGGTTTTTAACTGACGTCAGCGAACCGTTAACTAGCAGAAGATGAACAATTTCCCACTAAAAAATTTAAACTCTATTCAACTCTTGCTATTCTATCTTCTTTTTCACATTTTATATTTAACATATCGTTGTCTTAAATATATTCAATTGGAACTATATCAAGTGTTCAGGAGAGTGAAAAACCGTTTAATTTTCTTATTTAAAAATATTTGCGTTGTTTTTAGGAGGATTTGCTCTCTAAGCATATTAACGACTATTTTCATACCATTTAACCTCCGATTTACTGTAATGTTACGAGGCAAGTTCAGATCAGAAAAATGTCACGATATGTTGTCTTATAAACGACAGTAGTCGCATCTGCAAGCATTGTTTAATGTACAATATTTGTCCGTGTTTATAGTACCTGTATTTATGAACGTACTGCTTTTCTTTCCACACCTGCAAATCGCTTGCCACAAACGTTCAAAGTTCATATTTCTGGGTTCTAAACGTAAAAAATCGGCTAGCACGTCCACAACGCAACGCAACAATCGTATAAACTTAAAAAGTTCCCTCATTACATTATGAAATTTGCCCTGCGGCAACCTCTCTCAATAGAGACACGAAAAAGGAGACACGGAGGAGATTGGAAGAAAAACAAAAATCTAAAAATAGAAAGTTTATATTTGTCTGTTTTGATTACTTCTGAATAAAACAAAATAATAGAAAGCTGAATAGGAAAGAAAACTATGAATTAGTTACATTGCATTTAAGGCCTTACTTGAGTGAGATCGTTAAGCGGTCGCACCTTTGTATAGTTACGTTTGTAATGTAAAAATAGCCGCTTGTTCGCAAAATTATCATAGAGACAATCTGACAATTATAACATTTGACCAATTAATACAATTTAATGGAAAATCACTGATGAACATGTTCATAAAAAAGGCAGAAACTGATTTAAAAATTAATGTGTTTATAATTTTTCCAGAAAAAGGATTATTCTTAACCTCAAACCTACTAAAATAAAGTTGCTATTAAGGAGTTTCGCCCATTCTTTTTGTCATCTCCACTTTTTCGCGTTTCGATCAAGCTTTTTTTACCCCTACAGAAAACTCAGCAGTTGGTTTTCGCAGCCACTATTCTGAAAATAATTAAATCTTCGTTGAACATTTTTAACACCCGCGGAAAAGTACATATTTATTGAGAATTGTTTTTATTTTTTTTTATAAAGAAAAGTAACACTCAGAAAATTCTTCCTATTAATTAACGCGATGCGTTCTTCGGAAAGATGATAGAAGTGAGATGGAAGGTGTTGATAGATGAAGGGATTCAAATAAAGCAACACTAATTGCACTAGATGTTGAGCCTTAGAACTAATGAAGAGTTGGCGAACTTTGTTGAAGGCTTTTTAGTTCATAGCCCTGTTTTATTATTACACTTCGTTGGGGTGAAGTGCTATGGGAACACTTAGGACGACCTTATTTTCCGGACGCTTCCATTTGACCAAGTTGGCAGGATAAGTTTACGACAACTAGAGTTGTAAAATTATCTAGTAATTGGGTATTGAGTACCCAATACCGACCGTTTTTCGGGTATTCAATACTTAAAAGTACTTAACATTTTCACAGTTGTACTGACTTAAATAAAGTTTAGTAAATTTGCTCAGAATTTGATAAACATTTGTGCATCGACTAAAACGAAAATTCTTCCTATTAATTAACGTGTTGTTTCCTTTGGAAAGGGGATAGAGAAGAAGTGAAAGGTGGTGAAAGATGAAGGGCTTCAAAATACAACGCTATTTTTTATGAATATAAAAAGTATTGAGTAGTATCGACTATTCAAAAGTATCGACATTTTACAATTCCAACGAAAACCGATTGTGAGCCCGAGTAGTTGACATTAGTGGGATTTATTTGGCGTCCAACGTTTAGAAATTACTTTAGGCCTTCATGGGAACAATCAGAAGCGGCTCGATAAACTGGCAAATTTTATCTCAATATTAAGTCAGCTTATGTTTGACCCAGTTAACTAGGAGAAGTTTAAGTAACCACACTTGACAAAGAAGATTGTTAAGTATTTGACTCATTTGGCGCTCGAAATACGGTTCAATCCCAACAAAAAAAAATACCTGACCAAGATCCGTAAAATCACCTATATTGTTCGGCACGAATACGTTCAAATTGAGGTGAAAAAGGCATTTTTTTAACATTGGCTTGTCATAGGAGAGAAGGTGTTTATGCTACTTTAAGTCTGCTTTGCACGTCATAAAATATGAGTGCTTGGATGTTCTTTTTTATATAGGAAAGCAATTAATTTTTTTTACTATCTAAGGAGAGATGAAAAGTAACTTCTTGGGAATGCATTCAAAAGTCATAAATAGTAAAAAAAGTTTTTATTATTAATGGCATTTTGGAAGTCGTTTAAAATACGTTTAATGGAAGTAAGAAATCAGCATATATAGCTACTTTATATGCAGTGAAAAATGCATTTCTTTTTGCTGGGATTATAATTAATTCCAAGCTCCATTGCTGGGATACTAATTCTGGGCATCATAAAGATAATCGGAAGCATAATGATATACTTTCCGGCTTCATGACTACAAACACAATATAGCCTAAGGAAGGCTTATCTTGTTGGCGCCCAACGTTGAGGTTAATGATTCCAAGGCACGATGGTTCAGGCAAAGACTTTTTTGAATTAACTTTCGAGTTTATTTCAGCCTTTTTTATATAATGAAATATGTAGTAAATTTTAGTTGACGGATCATGGTAATCGACATTTCTCATTATCAAAGTTGTATTCTGAATAAAAATTGTTTGCACAATTTGACTTTATAGACATTTGATTTAACTATTTAATTAAATATTTAATACATATTATTATTCTTCTTTTCTAGTGTTACGATTTATTAAGACCAGATGTTATATTGGAACTAGCATGGAAACACAATATTATGGACTTTGCCATGCCTTATATGATTCAGGTAAGACTAAACGATACGAGATTAAATTAAATTTGTTTCATTTTTTCTTTGTTATTAGGTTATACGTGAATATACCGCCAAAGTTGATAAACTCGAACAAAACGAACAACGACGAGAAAAAGAAGATGAAACTGTAGAACATAAAAATATAATCACCATGGAACCTCAATTAATGATAACAGCTGGTCCTGCGATGGGTATACCACCACAGTATGCTCAACAATATGGTGGTGCAGCAGTAGCGCCTGGTTATGCGCCAAATATGGCTTATCCACCCGGTTATGGAATGTAGGCTTTCATTCGTTATTAACTCTTGTGTAACTACGAATTAAAAAATAACAAGAAAACTAAAAATTTAATAAGAAAAAATTCCATGTTTAAAAAATTTTATTTTTTTTTGTCGTAAATAATATTTATAAGTTTAGTTCCAAATACAAAACAGAAATTCAAAAAACATTATACATACACATATACACAACAAATTAAGAGAAAATACCAAATGTTTGGAAAACAATTTAAGAAAATAGTTTCTGTAACATATAGGCAAATGAAATGGACGGGATTGTCGAGTCAAAATGGTAGTCGTGCCCCACATTGGGCAACATTATAATAACGACCATGAAATAAAGTGCCCCAGCTATGTTTAGTGAGTTACGCTGTAATTATTTAAAGCTTAACTTGGTTTGGTGGAATTCTTTTTATTGATTTCCTTTAGAAAAAAATTGCGCTCAACGTGGCTCGTTGTCTTTTTAAGACTTAACAAGTCCGTCTGATTTTTTATATAGTTGGCTGAAGTATGCTTAAGTTGCTTAGGATAACTAAATCTTGTTATTTCCTAAGATTTCATCACTTTAACTTTACTTCTGTCAATTATAGACCTGTCTTTTAAGTTTTTAAGATTTATTTATGGGATTTAAATTTTTGTTTAATGTTTGTGCTTAAAGTAAATTTTGGAATATTTTTCTTTTATGTTATTTTTGATATTTATTAATATTTTTGCTGTAATTATCTTCCCCTTTTTTGTAATTCCTATCTTTCATTGTATTTATGTTTTAAACACATAAAATTAATTACAAGTATATCGTATGGAGAAAAAACAAAAAATAAGAAATGAATATACTTTTATTATTTTTTATTTTACTCTTTATTTTTATTATTCTCTTTATTAAGTTTAAATATAAATTAATAATTTAAAAAACAAAAGAAAATAATAGTAATGCCGCTCCATTAAACAAAACAAAAAATATACACTATATTATATATAATCGAATCGATTTTAAATGAATTTTTCTTTCAAAATGTAGTTTTAACAAAACCTTTTAAAATTTTGTTAAAAGTGTTAAGAGTAATTTGCAACATCATTATTCTTTTTCATCATGGAAGCTGAGTTTTATCATATTTGGAAGATGCTCGTGTTGGCTACATTTTTATATTTTAATAATTGTGTTAAATTTATTTGAGTTTTTTTTTTTGTAATTTTAGTTGAGCTTGTGCTTTTTTATTACTCAGCTAGCGGAATGACTCATTTATGGCTCATATGGTTTTAGAAATTATAGCTAACAGCTGTTCTAGAAACTGAAGCAAAGCAATGTCGAATTGTGTAAAGAAAATCTTGATTAGTACATTTTGTATGAAATCTCCCTAAATAAGTCTGTAGTAGAATGTTGAAAAATCAAAAAATTGTGTTTTATTTTAAAGTTGGCTCCAAGTGAAATGTAGCAAATAAAAAAGTTTTGTTTTGAATTTTGGTTTGCCCTTATTTCGGTAATACGAACTCACAAATATAGCAGTCGAGAAAACGTCAAACGCGAAGCATTTTGATTCTACGGTAGCTGTAAAAAATTTTATTTAAATTGAAAGCAATCCCAGCTGAAACTGGCATCGTATATAAACATATATGGTCATCAGAGAAGACAAAATTGCTGTTTTTATGCTTTTTATTGCTTGTTTTATTCATGTTTGCTTTTTTGGATTTTCGGATTGTTATCTTTAAAATAGATTTTTCTTGAGATTTTTGAGCTTTTAATTGCTTTTTTAAGACTTTGCCCAAAAATACTTTTTTTGCTCACAAAAAAATATTTTTTCTCTTAAATTTGAATTAAAAAATAAAAAAACTGTTGTTTTTCGAAGTTTTTTTACTTTTGCTTTTTTCTTGCAATATTTTTTTACTTTAAACACATCGGATTTTGCTTTTTTCTGGCTTCTCTGATGATCATACATGGGTTCGTATATGATTATTATTAGGATGTCCCTTAATGATTTGTCGATTCTCGTTCATTAACACAATTTCTGCAAAAGAATTACAAGACGTTTTACTAATTACTATGAATTTCAAGACGTTTTACTATTTTTCCTACTAACTTATTTTTTTGAGTGTAGATGGAAATTCGGAAAACAGACAGTACACTCTTTCCAGAGCTCCTTCCAGCATGCTAACACCCGCGCACTTCCATACGGAACTTTGCATTTTTTTACTTGAGACCAACACTCAGGGGATGCAAATGCAACGCATTGTGTTGGGAAAATAGGTTATGGGAAGAAGGAAATAGGGAGTAGTGTTTATGAACGTTTGACTTGAATTTCTCTAAATTGTAAGTATCAGGAAAAACATCTGCGGGGAGTTTATTCCGCATACGGGCGGTTCGACTCATGAACGAATTCTCTCTATAATGCGCTTTGCGACTAACTGGACAATCGACCACAAATGGATGATATCTACTGGACAAGCGCGTGTTATGGACAAAAACACGGGGCCTCGAGAAAAGTACACTTATCTCATCAGAACACTTCCCATGGTAGTTACGATAGAACAGTGTTACACAACTCACATTCCGACAATGCTCCAATGAGTCAATAGAGCTGGTTAACCTATTGTTATTAATTAGCGCTGACGACCTCCTTTGTACACGATCCAAAAGCTCCAAAATAGACTTTGAAGCCCCTGCCCATATATGGGAGTTGTATTCCAACTTCGGCCTGATATAGGTGGTACATATAAATAGTAAGGAGATCAGAAGAAGTGAAGTAGTTCTTGCACCGGTTAAGAAAGCTAAGACACTTGAATGCCTCTTTCGACACTTGAATGACGTGATCCTTCTGACGGGCATCACACTGTATTGTCATGCCCAGAACATCAAGAGCTTCAGATTCTTAAATATTGATACCACCCATGTATACAGATGATATTGATGGCTCAGCGGTCCTATGAATCAGCAAACAACCTTGGCTCTTTCTTGGATTAAAATCGACCCTATTCGCGCAACTCCATTCAGAGATTGTAATTAGGTCCTGACTGAGTGTGTCATTCATAATGCCTATGTTCAAATGAATATCAATGGCAAATGTTGCTGTCATCTGCAAAAGAGTAGATAGGTTTGGAAGTCTGACAAAGGAAGTCTTTCAGAAAGATAAGAAAGAGAAGAAGAAAGAACAGCGCCTTGTGGTACCCCTGCATTCAACTGAAACTCATTAGATGAGACCCCATCTATAACAACTATTATAGAGCGATCTCTGAAAAAACTGGATATGAGTCGAGAGAAGTCATCACCAGAGAAGACAGAAAAAACAAAATAAAAAAAAAAATATTGTAAAAAAAGCAAAAGTAAAAAAACTTGGAAAAACAACAGTTTAAAAAAAATTCAAAGTTAAGAGAAAAAATATTTTTTTGTGAGCAAAAAAAAAGTATTTTTGGGCAAAAAGTCTTAAAAAAGCAATTCAGAGCTCAAAAACATTAAGAAAAAACTTTTAAAGCCAAAAAAAGTAAAACAAGCAAAATCAGCAATTTTGTCTTCTCTGGTCATCACCGACACTAAAAGCAATAAGCTTTGACATGAGTACTTTATGCCATACACGATCAAACTCCTTGGAAATATCTAGCGCAACCACTTTGCTTTCACCAAATCTGTGAATGCACCGAATCCAACGCTCCGAAAGAAACACCATCAGGTCTCCCGTAGAACGACTTCTACGAAAACCACACTGTCGATCATTGAGAAGCAAAATGTACACGAGATAATTAACAAGATGGTAGTTAACCATGCTCTTCATGACCTTCGAGAGTGCAGAGCAGATTGTGATTAGGCGGTAATTATCAGGGTTGGTAGCAGCACCCTTTTTGGGGATTAGGTGGACATTGGCAACCTTTCAACACGATGGTAAGATACCCATGTGGTACGACGTTCTAAAGAGGGTTGTCAATGGACGCGATAGCACTGTTTCAGTACCAGCGCTGGTATACCATCCGGGGCCGTTGATTTACTTACGTCGCAATTCGCAAGAAATAGTAAAATATCCCTACGGGAAATTTTAACAAACTGTCACCGAACTGGCCCCTTTATATGAAATAGACTGGTCACTTTTACATGGCGTTGTCATAGGAGGTGGAAATTGACCCCTTGTGACATGTCACAAGACAAATCCCAGGACAGGTCCCTGAAATTGAGAGTTCAGTAACCTGTCCTAGGATTTGTCTTGTGACATGTCACAAGGGGTCAATTTCCACCTCATATGACAACGCCATGTAAAAGTGACCAGTCTATTTCATATAAAGGGGCCAGTTCGGTGACAGTTTGTTAAAATTTCCCGTAGGGATATTTTACTATTTCTTGCGAATTGCGACGTAAGTAAATCAACGGCCCCGGATGGTATACCAGCGCTGGTACTGAAACAGTGCTATCGCGTCCATTGACAACCCTCTTTAGCACGTCGTACCACATGGGTATCTTACCATCTTACCCTGAAATTGAGAGTTCAGTAACCTGTCCTAGGATTTGTCTTGTGACATGTCACAAGGGGTCAATTTCCACCTCATATGACAACGCCATGTAAAAGTGACCAGTCTATTTCATATAAAGGGGCCAGTTCGGTGACAGTTTGTTAAAATTTCCCGTAGGGATGTTAAAACAGTAGATGCGTCTGTAAATTTTTCTTTTAGCAGCCACTAGCAAAGTGCGCCTAACTTGGAGCCACATTTGGACCTAGAAAGGGGAGTTTTAAATTTCATTGCAGCTCTATGAAAGACGAAAATATCTTTGTGACATTTGCTTTATATTTTAAAGGAAAATTTATATCATGTGTTAGCATTAGATAAGGTAATGGCGCCCAACTTGGGACCTCACTTCTTTCTTTAGGATATCCCTTCTGGAAAGCGTGTATAAAGAAATTAATTTTTGATGTAATTTTGAAGAAATGTGAATTTTAATAATGAATTTTGATTAGAAATTGACGTTTTCTACTTTTTTACTCGTATATAGAACCCTTTTACAAAATTCGGCATAAATCTCAGCTTACACTTATTATTAATGTTGTATGTTGTTAGATATCTCTGTCTAAAGCTGAATTCACAATGATAGGTTACTGCACACTGGTATTAATGGAATAATACAAAGCACTATATTACAGTTCATCTGGCGCTCATCTAATCCATGCACTCATCTAATCCATTTGACACTTGTACATTTTACACAAATTGGTTAATGGAAATTATCATAAGTAAAATTCTTTAATCTGCCTAATTATAAATTTAAAACTAATCCGCATATTTTTTTTTTGTTTTTCTTTTTCCCCCTTTAGATATAAATAATTAAAATATAAGTAATAAAAATACAAAAAGTATTCCTGAACAACAAATATTTGCGGAAGTTATGAACATTATTAAATGAAATACACCGAAAGCCTTAAAAAGACAGCCAAGTAAAGCAACCAAGTAAAAGCAAAGCTGCAAATTCCAGAACAAACATTTTAATCTGAACAAAATTTCCTCTTAACAGAACTAGTTAATTTTTAAAATAACCCAATAATACGTTTATAACAAGACATTATACAAAATAATCTTTGGGAATACACCAATACTTAAAGGCTTAACAAATTTAGTGGCTCTTAACATCTTAAAAATGCTGCAAAATCTAATAACTAAAATCTCTTCAAAGTCCCTCTTTAGTATAACCATTAAATAATTGTTTTTTTCGTGATAGTTACACATAACTTTTATCATGGCATAAAAAATAATAATATACATAAAAAAGTTCAATGTTTATAAATTCACAAATCACGAATAATTATTAAATTTAATTAAAATAAAGTAAATATTAAAAAAAAATATTGTAATTAAACTTAACATTAATTTAATTGTAACAAAGTTATAAGCCAGCAAAAACTGGGTTTCAACTACTTACCAGCCTATTTACTCACTTAATTACATTTGTTCGCGATGTCCCAAAAGCAGTGTGTAGTCAATATCTTCTCACAAAAATCACAAAGTAATTAGTACTCATGACCCCCTTACTTACCGAAAGATACAAAATAATGAGTACCCATTACTTTTGGGACCTCGCAAACAAAAGTAATGAAGCTAGTAAGTAGGCTGGTAAGTAGTTGAGACCATGTTTTTAATGGGAAGAAATATAAGGGATTTCAATTTTACTGTCCTTTTATGACAGGCTTAGATTTGGACGTATGCCCTTAAATAAATTGGATATGAAGAATCTTAACATTTTTTTTTAATTACACCATATCTTAAATAAAAAAAATCCTTTGAAAGTCAACCCAAATTTACGGGAATCTCGATTTATGACTTTTTCAAAAGGGGGCATGTACATATTGCGAACTTTTTCCAATTGTTAAGGAGACGCCGTAATTTAAAGCCTTCAAGAAATCGAGTTTTTGCATAAATCGATAAAAATTTTCCAATAAAACTTCAGTACAAAATTAAATGTAAGTACGCAACCCCCTGGCGTGCGGAATTTGCTCCAAGTTTAAAGAAAAAAAATAAAACTAGATTATTCTCCATTTTCTAGATAGACCAAGAATCTGTAAAACACTTTATTTTAATATAGTTTTTTTATCAGAAACTATATTTTCAAAGGAAAATTTGAATTCTCAGTTTTAATATCTCATAAAAAAAAGTTGGTGCAAAAGTCTGTTAAACGTTTTCTGATTCAATTGAAAAAATGTTTCTGTTATTTTGTCTTAAAACAGCATAACAGTTACTTTCATCTATATTAACCCTTCGGCGAGTGGCGTACATTATAATGTACGTCGACTTCATCAACGCGTCACTGATTTCAATTTTAACCAAAGCGCTATTCATTTACTGTTATCGGTTCGTTATTTTGTTGTTATTAAAATTTTATGCAGGCTGTGAAATTTCAAAACAACATGAGAGCAGTAGAGTGCGTTTTGTCTTGTGATCATCAAAGCTGATGAGAATGTGTTAAAATTTAAAAGTTCAAAAAAGGCTAAAGTTTAGTCCCAAAAATTGTGTGATGAATAAAATTCAAAAGGTTTTATGTAGAGATTAGTAATAGGAAAAATATGAAATTAGAATTAAAAAAAAAATTTAACCCGCTCGGAGTCGGCAGCTAGTTAATGTTTGAACTATAATTGCAAATATCTCCGCTACAGTTTTCAGACGTTTTTTTCTTCTTTTTTTTGGAATCGTGTTTTCAGCAAAACTTAGTAATATTTTTTCAGCGCTAAACTAAGTTTGAACTAATGTTTTACTAATTTATTTTGCTACAAAAATTGTGCTCGTAAATAAATTGGGAAATTTTTGTTGCATTCCCTATCGGTTTTTAAAGAAAAATGGTTTTAGTGATAAAAAAAAAGTAATTGAGATACAATTTTGTTTATATTTTATTGTCATATTGTCAATATTTTTCTTTTTTTCTCTCAAAATTTAGAGATTTTTTCGGCTTTTTGTTTACATTTATATTTGTTTCAACGAATATTCCTTTATATTTGTAGGTTGTCATCATATTGGAGCTACAAAGAATTTCGTTTTAAAATTTTAATATGATTTTTTTGAGGGAAAGTTTTACCGATTTATTAAAAAAAATCGATGACTAGATTCAAAGAGCAAATTTGTATGCTAATTGGAAAAAGATGTGATATTAGGAGACTCAAGTCAAAAATTTGAGCCCTTGCTTAGCGTGAAAAAAAATTGAAACGATGTCTTTAAATATTGAAAAAAATTATACATACAATATATTAACAAATATACATGAAAACAGTTTTAAAACAAACGAGTAAAAAGGTTAAAGTCGGGCATGCCGACTATAGAATACCCTACACCAGTCTGGGTAAAAGCCAACTAATGTCACCAAAATCAATAGGCTGCGTTATTGGGCCAATATAGGTCTGTGTACCAAATTTCATCAAAATATCTTAATATTTGCGACCTGCAGCGTATAAACAGTATAATTTTGGTAGGACCCTTATATGGGCACTAGGTCTAAACATGGACCGATGTTCATCAAAATCAATAGGCTTCGTCCGTGGGCCAAAATAGGTCTGTGTACCAAATTTCGTCAAAATATCTTAATATTTACGACGTGCATCGTATAAACAATATAATTTTGGGGGGACCCTTATATGGGCACTAGGTCTAAACATAGACCGATGTTCACCAAAATCAATAGGCTTCGTCCTTCGGCTGCCATAAGTCGGTGTACCAAATTTCATCAAAATATCTTAATATTTGCGACCTGCAGCGTATAAACAATATAATTTTGGTAGGACCCTTATATGGGCACTAGGTCTAAACATGGACCGATGTTCACCAAAATCAATAGGCTTTGTCCTTGGGCCAACGTAGGTCTGTGTACCAAATTTTATCAAAATATCTTAATATTTGCGACCTGCAGCGTATAAACCATATAATTTTAGTAGGACCCTTATATGGGCACTAGGTCTAAACATGGACCGATGTTCACCAAAATCAATAGGCTGCGTTACTGGGCCAATGTAGGTCTGTATACCAAATTTTATCAAAATATCTTAATATTTACGACCTGCAGCGTATAAACAGTATAATTTTGGTAGGACCCTTATATGGGCACTAGGTCTAAACATGGACCGATGTTCACCAAAATCAATAGGCTGCGTTATTGGGCCAATATAGGTCTGTGTACCAAATTTCATCAAAATATCTTAATATTTACGACCTGCAGCGTATAAACAGTATAATTTTGGTAGGACCCTTATATGGGCACTAGGTCTAAACATGGACCGATGTTCACCAAAATCAATAGGCTGCGTTATTGGGCCAATATAGGTCTGTGTACCAAATTTCATCAAAATATATTAATATTTACGACCTGCAGCGTATAAACAATATAATTTTGGTAGGACCCTTATATGGGCACTAGGTCTAAACATGGACCGATGTTCAAAAAAATCAAACTTGTTCGTCCTTGGGCCAACATAGGTCTATGTACCAAATTTCATCGAAATATCTTAATAGGTGCGACCTGTAGAGTGCGTACAAGATTGCATGGACAGACAGACAGACGGACGGACGGACAGACGGACATCGTTAAATCGAAATAAAAAAAAATTCTGAACCGATCGGTATACTATAAGGTGGGTCTACGACCAATATTTTTTGGTGTTACAAACATCAGCACAAACTTATAATACCCTGACCACATAGTGGTGTAGGGTATAATTATTTAATTATGAACAAAAGTATTGCATAAAAGATATTTTCCAAAACTTTACCTTGTTAGAAATTTATTTCATATTTTTTTTCTTTTTATTCATTTTTACACGAATTCAAGGAAAAGGTGAAACCAAAACGAAATTATTTTAGAAATGTTTAAAATAAAATTTAAAAAAATGAATTTTTTAAATCTTATACTGAATTTAGCAATTAATGAAGGGATTCATGAAGAGGATATGTATATAGGATGGGAATTTTGCAAAAATTGTTTTACAACGGTTTTTTAGTAAAAACGCCTAACAGTAGATAATCGACAACGCCAACCGCTATCAGTCAGAATATTACTTGCCGAAAATCGTGGATATAGTGTTGCGGATTTATATCGAAATTAGTTAATTTTAACGAAATTAGTTTTCTTTACTACTAACTCTGTTTTGAGTTAGAGTTTTGTAAAACGTGTTCTGATGTTTTCCTGTCAGTCTTTGTCCAAAAATAATAATAATATGTTTTATAAGTACACTCATAGAAATAAATCCGTAAAAATAGCAGAAAAAGTTACTAAAAATTAGTTAAAAATGATGCTGCAGAAAAAACTGCTAAAATTAGCAGATTTTTTTACTAAATACTAGTAAAATTAGAACAGCAAAATTAAAACTGCTAAATTTACAGAATTTTAGTTATATTTAGGCTAACTTTTAGTTAATTGAAAATAGCAAATTGTACTGTAAAATCTGCAGAAAATTTTGCTAAATATTTGTAGACTAAAAATAGCAAAAATAAACTGTTAAATCTACAAAATTTTTGCTATTTTTAAGCTAAATTTAGTTGAATGCAAATAGCAGTCTATTCTGCTAAAATCAGCAGAAATATTTGCTAAAAAATTGTAAACTGCTGTTTTCAAAAGGCTCGATTTTTATTTGCATTTAAAAAAAAAAATCGAAAAAAAAACTTCGAAAATTTTAAATTTTTTGGTGATTTTTTAGGCTACTAATTATTTAGCAAAATTTTTTGCTGATTTTAGCAGGTTAATTTGCTAATCTCCATTTACAAAAATTTAGCTCATATATAACTAAAATTCTGTATATTTAACAGTTTTAGTTTTGCTGTTCCTATATTACTAATATATAGCAAAAATAATCTGCTAATTTAGCAGTTTTTTTCTGCAGCATCATTTTTAACTAATTTTTAGTAGTTTTTACTAAATTTTTTACGGACTTTTTTCTATTAGTGTAGAGCCTAAACTAAATATTAGTAAATATTAATAATGTATGCCAGAGCGTAAATACATTTTTGACGATTTTTTAAATATTTTTCCCGTTTTCAAAAAAAAAAAATTTTTTTCAAATTTACGAAAGTTTGACTTTACATCCTTCTCGCTTGAAAATCATTCGTTACACAAAAAAAAACTTGAAAGAAAAAAGCAGCTTATTATATTTTATAAAGCGGCCTATAGAGGACTAAGCATGCTATATAATTAAAAAACTTCCCAACTCTGTTACAGAATTGTTGCAGTCGCTGGTAATACATATATCTGGATTGCGTTTTAAGGCACACCTAGACGGAATAGAAAACTGCAAAAGAAATAGCAGCAAAGTTCTATTGTGAATGATTCAAGATATTCAGGAGCTTAAAGCTGGATTCATAATGATAGAATACTGCACTCTGCAACGTGGATTTTGTTCCTTATTCTATTAAATTTTTAATACAATATATTTTTCAAAAAAACTCGGTTTGATTTTGTTTTGATTTCACTCACGAACACCAAACACTACTGATCTTATTAAAAAGATTCCATTTGATTTAATTTTAAGTTTTTTCACTTAACAATATATGTAATTAAAAAGTATATTATAAAAGAAAATATAAAAACTTATAACGAAAATTAAAGTATTATATTTATTTGCCCCAACGATGAAAAACACATGTTTAATATGGACGTTGATACAAAACCGGAAACAAACAAACCAAAAATGGTGATGCCACATTGTTTTAAAACAAATACTAAGCAATAGGGTTGTCATGACAACAAAACAACTTTATTGATAAAACTTAAATAAAGGGAACCCTTATTTTAAAGTTATTTCAAAAATATATAAACAACGTCCGACTGAAAAACATTAATTTTTAATAAATATGTAATATATTTTTGAACAAAAAATCGCTAAAATATTACAATGCCCCGCTTAAAACCCACCACAAAAATCGATGTTATTGGTAATTTAGATTTGAGTCCGGAAAAGGCCGCTGGAGATTATATTGAATCCAAACAACAGGATGCTTTCTTTATGTAAGTTTTGTTTATTAATTGGTAGAAAAATATATTTCAAATGGGTTTTCTAATAGCAAACCACCAAACTGGGATTCAGCTGGTGATTCCGTTGAACTTCTTTACATTCGTAATGAACGTGAACATGCTGCCATGTTGCGGGTTCAAGATGAAATGTTAGAAAACGTCAAGAGACAAGCTGCTAGTAATTCAAGTCGCATACGTAAATTGTATAAAATCCATGGCGATTTGCGTAAACGTTTTATTGAGGTCAATAGTTTTATCAAAGATTGTGTGGATAAAAAAAGTATTGCCGAGAAAAAAGTAGATGAAGAAACTGCTATGCATGAAGTTTTAAAAAAGAATATTGATAAATATAAGACTAGCATATCGGAGCTGTGTAAGTTTCAGAGTGATGCGAGATAAAAGCATTTTCTTTTTTATTTAGAAAAGTTTGAGATTATTTTAAAAGAAAATACCTAAAATTGAAAGGCATTCTTTAAAGAAAATATATTTTTCCTACAAGAAATATTTTTTCTTTGAAGAAAACTCACTTTTTTTCTTATGCTCTAGCTGACTTTCGTGAAGTTCTTAAATCCACTGTTAAAGAATTTGAACCATATGAACGTGTTCTGCAAGAGGTCGTCGATAAATCTGATATTTTTGTATCCGTTAAAGATTGTATGGATCGCTGTGATGCTTTGAGTAAGTATTTATAAATAAAAAACAATTTTGATTACAAATTCCAAATTTTCTTTATAACAATTAGTGCTTGCTCAAGTGGAAATTTCACGTTTGGAACAACAAAAAATTCAAGAAATTGAAGAAATGCGCAAACGTATGGTTAAAGTAACAAATGAAGCGGCCCTAACTGTTTTGGGTTTAAAAAATGATTTAGCCGAATTGGAAAGATCATATAATCAAGCTAGAGCTGAATGTACGAAATGGGAGAAAATCATGGCCAATTCTAAAAATACCGTGGCAAATCATGATCTTAATAAAGATCGGGCTTTAGATGGTGTACACAATATGTATCGTTTATTGTGTAAAAGAAGAAGTATGTTTTTTCCTATTTTTTTTTTTTTTTTCATTTATAAAATCCATTTTTTAGATCTCGATCCTGTTTATCAACGTCATGAAATTGAAAACCAACTGGATTATATCAAAGATGAAGTTGAATTGTTGTTTGAAGTTAGTAAGGAAAATATGAGACAAAAAGAAAAGGGTAAATCTTCAAAATAGGATTATTCTGATAAAGGATTTGTAAAATGTTGAGGTGGTTTTTGACAATTTTTAAATCATATAAATATAATTTTACTTTGTAACTCATTTTTCACCTATGTATTTTAAATAACAAACACTTTAATTTTGTGAAACAAAATCTAAATGTTTCAAATAAAATCAAAAATAGATATGGAGCAAAATCTTATTACAGTAAATGCTTAAGGTGTACTTTTTAACTGTAACTGCAGTTAATTTTACCGACATAATTCTCTTAGTGTAGTTTATAAAGTCTAAAGCCGAGCACACACGGTCAATATAATTTATTTCAATTTTATTGATCTTTTCACACACACTTTCAATGTTATTAAAAAAATATAAGTTAAAATTAAATTGGTCAATATTTTCAATCCTATGAAAAATTGTAAAATTTTGCAGATTTTAAAATAAAACTACGTTTAAAGTGATTACTTTTTTATTTTGCTTTTTTATTTGCTTTTTTAATTTTATTTATTTATTTTTCAACAACAAAAAACAAATTTAAAAAAACTAACATTTCTAACATATTATTGAAAGTGTGTTGCCAACTTTTCAATAATATGAAATTGAAAAACAAAAATCCAAAACATTTTGAATTTTTCAATTTAATTGATAAACATTCAATATAGGGTACAGACGTTCAATTAATTTGTAAACAATCAAAAATTTATCAATAATATTGAACGTGTATGCCCTACTTATTAAAATAAAAAAATTTTAAAGGAAAAAATGCTAGAGATAGAGTCGAAAACACCTCTAAATAGCTTATGAATTATTTAAGCATATTAGGGGTGTTTTTTGCTCTATCTTTAGCAGTTTTTTCTCCCGTGTAATAGGCCATTCACACGACCGAGATAACTAAATCTCAATTTTGTTCTTTATTCTATTACCACATAAAGTATTTTTTTGACATTATATGGTAATAGAATAAGGAACACAAATGAGATTTAGTTATCTCGTTCATGTGTTCATGTATACAATTTGTTGCCCGGAAGGATAATGCAGCTACATTTAACTCAACTGTCAATGAAATATATAATTAATTTCATTTAAAAGCACAATTTGTTTTGTTTTTGTTGATTTTTAATAAACATTAAAATTTATTTTTTCTATTTGTGTTGTTTTTATTTCTTATGTTATAGAGTTATAAAAGTATTAAGTATTTGGGTATTGAGTATTCAGTATCGTGTTCTTTTGTCCGAGTACTCAATGCCCAAACGAAACTCCTTAGTACATTCAAAGTTGTATTTTCCCAAATATACGCATAATTTTACCAGGAAAATACATCTATATGTAAATACAACTCGTTTAGAAAAGAAATATGAAAAACAGAGTATAGAGTAGTATCGAGTACTCAGTTAAACAAGTATTGAGTACTCAAAAAGCCCTTCTCAAACCCTGACTTTTAGGAGATAATTGACGGGGTTTATAAATTATCTTGTCAAATTGAAGTGATTATTAATAGAAACTTTGTATGGAGAATCAAGAGATAATACATGAGATAATGCAATTATCATCAAGATAAATGAAACCTCGTTCATGTGAATGGGGTAGTTAACCCTTTGCCTGTCCACATTGCACTTTTTTTTCTTCAGTGACATAAATAATTTTGTTCAAGTTATGTGAACCACATGTGATTCACAGAGCAATATTTAATATTTATTTAAAAACATCTTCACGTTCAGAGCATTTAATTTGTTTTTATTAGTCCAAAACAATTTTTTAAAGAAAAGACATGCATTAAACACATAGACGACTGCAACTACACGACTACAGCCTGTCAAAATTAAATACACACGTTTATATGAAAACGATTATGCATTAAACACATAGACGACTGCGGCTACACGACTACAAATGCTGCTGACTGCAATTGTAGTCGTGTAGTCAGCTACTTAATTTTTTTGAAAACGACAGCAACATAGTAGAGCTGATCCTAAAAATTTGACGTTTTGATAAATATTAATCTTTTTTGGTTTGTGTTTCTAAAATAATGGCTGAGGAATATTTTGTTAATTTTGTAAGATCCATTTTTTTACAAAACATCACAATAAAATTATTTCCAAATATAAATTAATAAAACCTTTAAACAATTTGTAAAATATAAACAGCTGTTTCTTCTAGCGGGAAAATTGTCCTGTTTTACATATTTTGTGATATTGTCCATAGTATACTATAGTAGTCCCACTCATTAAAAAATTGAGAGCTTGTCCCTATCTCATGTAGTTGTAGTGGTATTAAGAACCATATGTACAAGTAAAACCACAAATACTATTGAATTTTTTCAAATGACAGAAAATGAGTAAAGCTACTATATTATACTATGATATTGTCAACACTATTTTTGTTTTGTAGCCAACAAAAATAGAAATTATCAGTGTTGCCAACTCCAGAAGGCAGAAAAGCACTGAGAGCATTGTAAAAACGGGTAAAAATTCACCAAATATGCACAAAAGTAACTAAAAATTTAAGTTTATAATTTTAAAATGCATTTGATGTTGTAAAAATGTGTAAAACAAGGCAATAAAAATTTCCAAAAAAGGGGTAAAAAGCACCAAAATAATATTTCAAAATTTTAAAGTTTATAGATAACGAAGTTTTGACTGAAAATTGTATAAAAACACTGTGCGAAAAGGATTGTTTAATATATTTTTTATGAAATTTATATTGTTTTTTCATCTTTTAAACAAAAATTAAGGAGAATTCCAATAAAACGAGAACAAAAACCAGCAATATAAGTTTTATAAAAGCACGAAAAGCACTTTCTAGAATTGAAAAAAGCACTGTAAATACCCGTTTTTTAATAACGGCTATTTGTAAAATATAACCGGGTACGAAGAAGTAAAAAGCACTAAAAATACCCGAAAAGCACCAAAATGGCAACACTGGAAATCCTAAAGCTGCCTACACACTAGGGAACATGGTTGAGGGAACAAAAGATATCAAAAAATTTTGTAAATACGAAATGCACGCTCACAACACGCACACACACACAAAAGCACTCACACATTCACAAAAAATGCTCTCTTTTTTTAAGTATGTTCCCTAGTGTGTAGGCAGCTTAAGTTGACTACAGCGGCAAAAGTAGTCGTGTAGCTGTTTTGTGTCAAAATAATCGCTTTCATATAAACGTGTGTATTTTATTTTTGACAGGAGAAAAACTATGAGAAATCATTTGATGGCGCCGCCAAGACTCTTTAGAAAACATAGAATATTTTTGCTTTCAACTATTTATTGATAAATTGAAGCACTTTTCTTAGAAAATATAATACTATATCCTTTATAATCTATAGGTGTTTTGTGCTCTACCATGTTTAAAAAAAATCCCCAGAGGAAAATCGAGTTAAATTTCCTCAAATCGAGGAACTAATAACTCTGTAATTACAGTCACCTACTATGTTTCTTTAAACAGAGTCGATCTTTGGAAAAATGGCTGGCAATACTTTATTTTTCGCGAACGACCAGATATTCTGGTCGACGCAAAATAGTTAGCGGCAACGTAAAAAATCAACAGCGGCCATTTTCTGACGTTCAAGTTGAGAAAGCAAAATTAAATTTTTTTTAGAACCAAAAGAAGCTTTGAATAAATTTAAAAGTGATAACTGGAAAATTAAAAAAAAGTGTTGGCTTAGCTGCTACTAAAAGCTATTAAATATTAGACGAAACTGGCCGCACATTTTGGCGGCGGCTCGACTACCAAAAAAGTCCGCGGAAACGGCGCAATTTCTTTGTGTCACTCGACTTTTATCTCTGGTTGTTGGTGGTCAGTTGTTGTAAAACGGTGGAAGAGAATTGCCGATAGTAAAATAAACGGGAAGAAAAGTTAAGCTAGAATATAAATTCTGGAAAGGAAATTAAGTAATACAAACTGAAGTGAATATAATTAAGAAAATGAAAACAAATTTAAAAGAAAAGTGAAGTTTTACAAACCAGAAATTACTTGAAATTGACAAGAAAACCTACAAAAACTTTTAGAAAAAACGTCCCAAGTGGCAAAGAAAAGAAAAAAAAATCGACGAGGTGGAAGAAAATAGAAGCAAAAGAAAGATATAAACCAATTTTAGTGAAAAGTCTTTTTTTACAATAAAAATAGATAATATAGGAAAATCATAAAATAGAAAAAATTTCTTAAAATATAATTTCTATAAATTTTACCATGCATAATCTTAGAAAAATTATAAAGAAATTTCTAGGAAAACACACCCAAGTAAAAGAAAAATAGTGTTTTGGAATTTGGAGTTTTTTTAATTAAATTTCTAATTGGATTTTTCTTACATTTTGGTGTGTCTTTTTTTTGTGGAACAAATTAGTGAATCATTGGAGTATCTGCTTTTTATTTCACAGTTCTTTAAGTTTTTTGGTTTGTGGTTATTCGTTTTCGTCATCAGTTGCGCGCCGCTGCTTATAATGATTTTTCTTCTAGATTTCTAAAGTTTCTAACTAAGAACAACAACAAAAATACTAGTTTTTAAACATATTCAATATAAAATAGTGTGTTATTTTTTTGTAAATTAGTGCCTTCTATTCTTAATTTTTTATCTTTTCCATTTACATTTTCTTTTATAAATTCTATTCTAATAACTATAAAAACACAAAAATTGCAACATATTTTATAGGGCTTATCTGTGTAATTAAAATTTTAAATATTCTTAAAATTGCAGTGTTTTAAAGTGTTAGTGAAGTAATTCCAACAATAATTACAATAACAAAACATTAAAAAAAGAAAAACAACTTTTTATTATTTGTCAATTATTTTGGAACGTCAAATTTAACTGCAATAACAACAAAAGCAATAATTTGCAGTCATCATGGCGGATTTTGATCTAAATGTTGACAATTTGATACAACGATTATTGGAAAGTAAGTAAAATTATTCTTAACCAAATTATAAACAAATTTTAAGTTTTTTAAATACATTTTGATTAAATTATTATTTAAATTAAATTTATGATCATTGTATAAATTAATTTACATAAATTTTATAATTTTATTTATTATTATTTGGAGTGTCTGTGTTTATCTTTTAATTTCCTTTAAATTATTTTATTTTTGGCACTCTACATACGGTATTATTATATAATGTTTAGTGTTAATACCAACAAAGCTAGATTTTTTGTTTTTTAATAAATACATAATATTATATCAAAATCACATTCCCTATTTCTTTAAAAGATCTATGAAAATCTAATTTGAAAATAACCAAAATTAGACCACTTTGTTTTGCTGCAGATTTTATTTGGCTGCATAGTTTTTGACCTAACTTTATGAAAATATAAACCCATATATCTGGATCTCATTAAGATCGGAGAGAACACATTCCTTCCTTCTTAGTTAAGTTTTGTAGTTAGTTGGCACTACAATTACTGTCTTCAGAATACAGCTGTGGCCAACCAATTAGAAATGTTCTTTTTATATTAGCCCTTAATGCGGATTATTAAAAAAATTTGCAGATTTGTCATGTTTTTTTATTTTTTTCAAAAACACTGATTCTATTTGTGCATTTCAAATAATGGTATCATTTTTGAAACTTGTTTACGTCTTAGTACAATTTAAACAAAAAGTGACAACTAATTAGAAACGCCCAATTATTAACCCATATTTTGCTGAATTAAGAAATAATTGTGCCACGTGTTTGAATCTTACAGGATTTACTACTGAGAGCCCTAGAAACACGAAACTGAACTTCAAATTATTTTGACGTATATAGATCCAGAGTTATTGCCTGTCGTCAAAAGACTATGCTAGGAGAATATGTGTACAATTGTTACAAAAAAAAAAAAATCCAAAAAATTGACAAGAATAAAAGGAATATTTATTAACAACAACATTATTCCATTAAAGGTAGAGAAAATTAGCATTGTTCTTTAAATTAAATTAAAATATACTTTAATTTCTTAAAAAAACTAACTAGTATTATTTATTTATAAAAGGAAGATCCAGCATCACATTTAGGAAACTGCCCGAACTGGCGATTTGATTTCCAGGCCTCCACATTGTCTTTGCTTATCGTTGTGGCTTCTTTTTGGGAAGTGATCTATTCAACCATAACGTAAGGTATTTACTACGGGAAGTTTTAGCCTATTTTCCTGCTTTTAGGCTATTTTCCTGCCATAGATTCCATTCTGAGATGAGGTACGAAGCTCCAAACCTTGTCGAATACATCCCAAAATGACTATATTAAAAATAAATTAAAATAAAAATTAATTAGAAATTTATTAATTCAGTTCGAGGCCAATTTCCTTATTATGAATTAACATAATAAGTATTTTTTTCCAAAAACTGCTATTTTTCTTCATCAGGATATTCTCCTAACAAATACTTCACAGAGTTTTTGAAAAGACGATAGTTTCGGGGATTTTCCAGGTCCCCCTTCTTCAGTTTTCTTTAGAAAGTGGTGGCAATAGTGTAATGCAAATTGAAACATCAAAATTTCATATTAAAAGTAGTCTGCTACATCAACGAAATGGGAATGGAACAAACAATAAAATATGTTTTCGAAGTCTCTGCAAAGACATAACCAACAATAGAAATATTATGAAAGTTTTTTGTTTTTGTATTTCGTACAATTTTTTTTAAAAATAAAAATTTTGAACACATATTCTCCTAGCGTCGTCATATGACGACAACCAAATGCATTAAATTATAAAATTTTTACAATTTGCGATTAGCAGTTTTAACAATATGGATCAAATTTAGCTGGCTTTTAGAAAAACCAAACGAGAACAATATAATAATGTAATAAATTTGTTTTTTTCATTCTTTATTGTAAGAAATCATAATTTTTGCAGTTTTGGAATTTTTGTGATTTTCGGTCATTCACTGTGTCCAGAAACAATAACCAAAGTGGATCAAATAAACACAGAATGAATATTTGACATTTTTTGTTTACAAAACTCTTAACAGTAATACTTCCATGTTTAAGGTAACGGTATTATGCACATTTAAAAATAGGCCTTTTCATGTCGTCATATGACGACGCTAGGATAATATGGGTTAACTTCGTCTTACAAAACTCATTACCGGAAATGTTAGGACATTCTTCTTGTAAAATTATTTTTTTTTATTTAAAAGTTGCAATAATTATGGCCAGTTTTATAGTCAGAACAAAGATTGGTGTTTTCTTATATATTTTTTTCTCAGATCGTTTTTTTCTTAAATATTTCTTAAATAAGAAATTTTCAAAGACTTCAGTTCTGACTATAAAACTAGCCCTTAAGCACTTCTTCCAAATTAAACCTATTAGATTAGGAAAAATTGTTGTATTCAAAAAAACTCGAAACTGAAACATTTTTTATATTCTGGGTTTGATATGAAAGTTGTAGAATTTGGAGTAATTTTTCTTATAAAACTACAACAGGCAATGCAAAAAATTTTACAATTTAGGGCACATTCCTCTTATCATATTCTGAGAATCATATCAGAATCCCCATTGTGTTTCCTATTAAAATATTATTTAATTTTTAATTGATTTTTACAAAACAGAATGTTAAAATCTTGTAATAATTTCAGTAAAGAAACTAAACATTTAAAAAATGTCGAAATGTACTTTTTGAAACATTTTGGCAAACCTATGCTAAAACATGTATTAAAACTTATACTTCTAGCAAGAAGAGTATAAGACTAGGGGATGCAATCGGACATCATACAGAACATTATGGCGATGTCAGACAGTCGATCGAAAAATGAGGAAAAAGTAAAAATAAATTGGAAGAAACTAAAAATTACAATAAAAATTTAAAAAACATGTTAGAATTAAGAAAAAAAATTACAAAAAATAGGAAAATATCGAAAATAAAAAAATAAGCAGAAATTAGCGATCAAATTTCATTCTCAAAAATTTTTATTTTCAGATATTTTATAAATTATTGCACTTTTTTAATTTCCGATATTACCAATATTTTTCTTATTTTTTCTCATAATTTAGAGTTTTTTTGCCTCTTTATTCACATTTTGAATATTTTTTGTGCAAAAATTCCTTATATTCGTGTGTGCTACCATGGCATTATACCGTAATTGAAGCAATTGTTTTGTCCGATGTCCGGTTCGATGTGCGATTCGATAGCGATTGGAACCCTAGTCTTATACCCTTCTTGCATCTAGTTCATAAAATATATATAGATAGGACTACCGTATAAGATACGAAAAAGAAGTTATCATTTATTTTTCAGGAATTGTCGATTGTATTTGAGAAATTGTTAAATGTATTTTAGAAATTATTCTTTACTAACTATGAAATACAAACAATAATTTCGGAAATTCATTTGTTCATTCCGAAAATACAATTGATAATTTATAAAATACAATTAATATATTCTGAAATACAATTAATAATTTCTGAAATACAATTGATAATTTCTGATATACATTTGATAATTTCTAAATTACATTTACTATATTTTGAAATACAATTGCTAATTTCTGAAATACAATTGATAAATATCTTGATCAATTGTTAATTTCTGAAATACAATTGATAAATATCTAAATTAATTGTTAATTTATGAAATACGATTGGTAAAACGATTGACAAATAACTGATCATATCTGAAATACATTTGATAAAACTGAAAATCATTTGATTATTACTGAAATTTAATTCAAAAATCTGAAATGTAATTGATAACTTCTGAAAAACAAGTGGAAATGGTGTAGTACCACTTTGAATTGAAAATTTGTACTCAAATTAAGAACACTAAAATTAAGAATATTTTTTTAGTGATTAATAAATAAATGAAGTACCGGCAAAGTACCTTTTGACAACGTTGGAGAAGCGTTTTAAACGCGGGTTTGGCCAGTGCTTTTAATTTTTATGGTTGTAAATTTTGTAAATTAAGTACTGGCAAAGCACTTTTTGCGAATGTTGGAAAAGCGTTATAAACCAGGGCTGTTTAGCACTATTATTATTTTTACAGTTTCAAATTTTGTAAATTAAGTATTGGCAAAGCACTTTTTTCGAGCGTTGATAGTGGTTTCATTATTTCTACGGTTGTAAATTTTGTGAATTAAATTCTGGCAAAGCATTTTATACTGACGTTGGCAGAGCGTTCTAAATCAGTATTTTGCCAGCACTTTATTTGTTGCACCAATGACAATCAGTGTTTTTTTCCATCGGCAATTTCTGGCTGGGTAGTTTCTATCGCCATTAACACATCTCCAAAATGCTTTTATGTGGTCCGACGTTGGGCGTTGAAATATTAATGGTCTAATTGTTTAATAAAAATGTTAAAATGGCAATTTGATCTACATTTGATCTAAGTTTTCTATTGAAATAATTAACTTTTATTAGAATTATATTAATTATAACACTGTACTCGAATCGAAGACATTTTTTCCGAGCAGCTTTGTGTTAAAAATAACCAAAATCGGTCTTGTGGTTCAAAAGTTGTGATTGAAAATGTGAGGACACCCTTTAAAAATCTCCATTTTTTTTAATTCAATACAAATTTCAATATATATGTATTAAAAACTTTTAACAAAGCAATAAAATGTACCATGTTGTAAAAATAAATCTCAAAAAATTTTGAAAAATATCGTTTTTTGGGAACCATAATCTACAAACACAAATATCTGCTTTTTAAGAGCTAACCTAGAAAAACGGCTAGCACCACTACCCAGGTCGAAAAATACAAACGGCACAATGTTGGCCCGGTATTGGAGGCGGTAGTACAGGTACTGGCAATGCGTCGGATTTTTAACTTTCACTGTACTGCCATGTTGTCAAAATGATAACACCAATAAACGCTTGGCCGTAGTTATTTCCCAACGTTGGCGCAGGCTTGGGATTTTATTTTTTTGGTATTATTCCAGTACATTTAATAACAAATTTAGTAGTTTGCTAGAACTTTACTGTCCTCTTAGTGTACATCACAGATTTTTTTTATTTTTATTTTTTTTTGGTAATGTCTTGAGACTTGATGGAATTTCTTCAAATGTATTCTTTCGAAACTTCACAAGAAAAGAATGACGATGTCTCTCTTACATAAATAATTGTGTAATAGATGTAAAAATACGTAAAATTTATAAAATTGTTAATTTTAATAAATTAAAAAAAGCTCGTTAATTTATAGTAAACAGTACTGGCAAAGGACTTTTTAAGTAGTACCGGCATTTCGTAAAAACAGTGCTCTCCCAGTACAACTTTTGTTTTAACGTCGGCAATTTCTACCTGGGTAGATTCAGCGTACTCGAATTAGGTTTACCCACCGTGTGCGCCGCTTGTCAGAATTTTCAACTAGCACAGTGTTATTAGAATATCGAAACTGAAATAAATAATTTTTTATAAACTCTCCTTTATAATCGAATTTACAAAAGAATTTAAAAAATAACAACATCTCAAATTTTTTATTAGGTATTTTTTGTTATAAATTCCTCATATGAGTTTTTTTTTCTATTTTCACGTTTTTACATAAAACGTTATTGCTTTAAACAAAAACTTTTTAATTGTTTATTTGAAAGCAATTTCTAAATTGCTTTTTTTCATAACCCGCTTATATGAACTTAATTCTATGAAATACATTTAACCAATTTCAAATCCCGCCACTTCTCCTAAACTGTATTGTATCGTTTTTTTTTTGCTCAAATAATAGCACCCACATACATCTTAGAAAAACGTTTTTTTTAATATAGTTTTTTCAAAAATAAAATACAAAAAAGTAAAAAAATTTCTGAAGAACTTATATATATACTATACAGATTGTTTATCATATATAGAGGGATTGTACAAGTGAAATGGTATTCAACCTAACTCTAAAAACAACCGTCTAATACACGTGCATCATCATAATTTATATGGCTAAATCACCAAGCATTCAGCCATATAGTTAATTGTATTTTAGTTGCTTACACAATTTTCTAAACAGTCATTCTAAGAATTAAAGAATCACTAAACTTTATAAATTTTTTAATAAAAAAATGTTTCTTTAACAAGAAATTCTGCAAAATTAAAAATCTTTCTATAGAAAGAGAAAATTTTCCAAATCCAAAAAAATCTTTCAGGTCCCAGGAAAATTTTCTGTTCAAAAGAATCGATTGTAGAGTAGCTAATTTTCCTTTGCAAATCCCTTCTACTGTCAATTCTAACACCGATTGAAATTGTCAACCGCTTCTATAGCTCTAAAGTGGAACCTGTTGCAATATCATCATTTCTGGAACTAGTTCTAGAACTTATTCTACGTCAGTCATACCTTTCATATATGATCCGTGGAACTGGTTCCAGAACCAGTTCAATGGAATCGGCTGCAGTGGCACCAGTTGCAGAATTGGTGTGGTTGGCAACCGATTGTAAAACATTTTCCTGGGGTGTTTTAATACTTTTGAGATTGTCTGTAACAATGAACGACTTTTTAGTTTAGTTATGAAAAAAAATATCCATACAAATTTAAACAAAAAATTGTGTTTTCCTTACATCCGCGCGCACGTTAGTGATGATGTGTCTCTCGGCTGACGTGTGGTCACCTTCAATTGATGTTTTTTCTGCTGTGGGTGGGAGGTTGTATATATTTTGTTTCTCCTATATACATTATGGAAATTATAATACAAAAAAATTGAATTAAAGAGGGAAATAATAAAAAAAAATTAAATAATAATGTTTAATTATGAAAATTTCTTGTAGTTATAAATGATTCATTACGAAGGCTGCTATCTAAAATGACGATTTTTATAAGAAAAGTTCATAAAGTTTAATTAATAATTAGTAAAATTTAAAATTTGAATAAAAAGCATGCAAATGGAAATTTTGTTGATAACAAAAATATATTTTTTAATTATAGACTTGAACAAATTTATCAATGAAGCGGCAGTTTTGCGATAAAAAAATGTCTTTTAAAAATAGGAAAAGATTTAACAGAACCTACAAGAACTTAACACATCGGCTGAAAAGTCCGTAGGATAACCAATAAAACAACAATTTTTTTTTTTTTTTTTTGCAAAATTTGACTTTATTCATCAACATGGTCTCTTTCAAGAGCGATACAATCACTCCAACGCTTTTCTAACATTTCGACACCTTTTATATATATAGAATGATTTAACTTTGGCCTCAAAATAGGCCTCTGTTTCGGCAATTATCTCTTCATTCGAACTAAATCTCTTTCCAGCGATAATTTTTTTTGAAGTCCGAAAACAGGTAAAAATCGCTGGTAGCCAAATCTGGGTGCGGAAGCGATTGAAACTGTAATTCTTGCAACTTGGCCATGTTAGCCAACGATTTGTGACACGGCGCATTGTCTTGGTGAAAGAGCACTTTTTTTCTTCTTCATATGGGGTGGTTTTTTTTTTTTTTTTTTTGCGATTTCCTCCTTCAAACGCACCAGTTAGGCCATGTAGCGATCGCTATTGATGGGCTGGACTCCCAAAATACTTATGCCATCCCAAATACTTATAACATAACTTTACCAGCGGAATGTTACGACTTTGGCTTCTTCGGGCGAGGTTCGCCAGTTGCTGTCCACTCAGCTGACTGCCGATTCGACTCTGGAGTGAAGTGGCAGATCCAAGTTTCGTCCATTGTTACATACCGACGCAAAAAGTCCTTTTTATTTCGCCGAAACAGCTCCAAACAGCTCTCAGAATTATCGACACATTGTTGTTTTTGGTGAACTGCCAGCAAACGCGGCAACTATTTTGAAAAAAGCTTTTTTGTGGACAAATGTTTACGCAAAAAAAGCCAACACGATCCTTCGATATCTTTAAGGTATCGGCCATCTCCTGCAACTTCACTTTACGGTGTGCCAAAATGATTTTGTGAACTTTTTTGATTTTTTCCGGTATTACCACCTCTTTTGGGCGACCGGAGCATTCGGCGTCATCGGTGTTTGAACGACCACGTTTAAAGTCAGCAAACCACTTTTCTACCATTTGTCTTCATGAAGCTAATTTTAGCAATTTTTTTCTCCAGATAATTTTTAACTAATTTTTTTAGCAATTTTAACTAAAATTTTTACAGACTTTTTTCTATTAGTGTAATTACAACTAATCTGAGAATTTTTCTATATGCCTTAAAATGAATGCCTTAAAATCAAAAACTTAGAAAAGCGCATTTACTTTTTCCCTTAACCAATACTTAACATTTCGGTGTACTTGTTTAAAAAATGTTGTTTCTTATCTTTCTTTTTTTTTTTTAAACAAACTATATTGTATGAAAAAAATTGGGCTTTTTTCATTAAATTCAAGGTTTTCATATCAAAAAATAAACATATTTGTCTTTCTTTCTTTGTGCTAATTTCAGTTTTGTACATAATTTTAAAGCCAAATATTTATTTATTCACTGATATTGTTTGAATTGTTAAACGTTTACAGTTAATCTCATTAAGTTGTTAAAATATTTTGTTTAAAAATTTTCAACATGCTATAAAATGTTGAATTAATTAAACTGGGTTTAATTGGTCCATTAGGATCAATTAGATTAGGAAATATGTATGTTTTGAGCTCAAAACTTTAATGCAATTGTATAGAGAATTTCAAAAACAGTAATAAATGTTAGTTTTAAGAGAGTTTTAAATAAAACTTCCTAAATTTTGTTAATTTTATACGATTTTTTAAAAACAAACAAAAAAACTGGAAAAAATACTTTCTGCTTTAAAAAAAAAATTCTAATGAAATAGGAAAAAATTGGCGAATTAAGTTAAAAAACTCTTAATTCTGACCTTTTTCTGAAATCTATCCCGAAACTAAGTTGTTATTACACTGCTTGGAAAATCTTCATTTGTTTTCATTCAAATAAACGTTTTGTCATATTTATGAAACTTTTAATCATATTCACGTAACATTTCATAATTTTGTTCAAAATGTTTCGCTGCACAAAACAATTCATTGCGTTAACGTCATGATTTAATTACATCCACGTATGCACATTGCGTTTAAAAAGATTTATTTACATTTCATTCTTTATTCCAAATTAAATTTTTTACATAAAATTCATTTAAAAAATCTGTCTGCAAAGATTTTTTTTCTTTTTCAAAAAAATATCCCATTTATTACCCCAAATCGTAAACCATGTAACGTAATGTCAATGTTAGTGCAAAAAAAATATTGCAATTTTTCATTTAAGTCCCATATTTTTTCTGACATTTTTAAACTTTTCAACACCACACATACTCGACATGAATTTATAATGCCTCTCTCTCTCTCTATCATTGTATATTGTAGGTATTACATTGAGGTATTTTCACCAAAGTGGTTGTAAGGGCATATGATACAACAGAAAATAAAAAAAAAACACACATTAGGGTGGATCAAATTCGATCTTTGGCAGAATTTTGCCTTGGGCAGCGGTAAAAATCCAAGAAAATTTTTTGAAATTGGTTGCCAACCACACCAGTTTTGCAATTGTTTTCACTATAACCGATTCCATGGAACTAGTTCAGCAACCCGTTCCAGGAATCTTATATGTAAAGTAAAACTATTACGGAAAAATTAGGTTTTTGTTCGGTATAGAACAATTTTTATTATTTTTTTTTTTAATTTTAACTTCGGTAAAGATCATTAAATTAAATTGATGGGCTTAATGGGTTCGAAACTCATAATAATCATGAAAAGCAAGGATTTTTCAAAATAAAAGTTCAATCGTTTCAACTTTCCATCTCTGAACACCACTGAATAATGGGATTATTTTTGAAAATGTGGCAACATTGAAGAGAGTATGAAAAATAAAATATGCGAGAACCACAGAAAACGGAGAAAAATTAAATTTAGAGTGAATCTGCAGTGCGTTTTTAATTGTAAAATCTCCATATAAAAAAAAAAACGTGGAAGAAGCCACAATATTGTATCTCTCCTCTAAGTTGTGGAGAGATGCAAAATTCGTTTTGGAAAGTTTCAGCCAAATTGAAATTGTGATTCTACTTGCATATTTATCTGAATATCTGAAATTTTTGAATAAAGTGAAAATTTTTCTGTACAAATTTCGATCGGACAAAATTTGCATTCTTTACATTGAATTGTACGCGAAAAAAGTAAATTTTTACCACATTGAGTGATGACAAAAATTGTTTGTTTTTTTCTCGTTATTAAGACAGGAATAGGAAATGTTTTCGTCAACAAATTTCGATTTAAAAAAAAGTGCTTCACTGTATACGAAATTTTTGAATTTTAGCATGAAAAAATCGAAGATTAATTCCGGTTTTTCTGAAAGCTTACAAAAATATTTTTACATCTATTCACAACTTGTGGCCGATTTCGATCCACTCTACTGCACAGTGGCATAGTTGGGAGCGGAAATTGTAGAGAAAAAATTATATACAGTTGCTAAAATAAGTTAGCGTACACTGCTACACAAGTTGATGTTTTTCTATAAAATTTTCTACACAGAGAGAATTTTGCTGAACGAGTTTTAATGAAAATTTTCACCAAACTAATAAAGTTTTCTTTTTTAAATAGTAAATGAAAAATTACAATGAGTGTTATTTCTGTTCGGTATTAAGATCAAATATGACAGATGCCAAATAGAATTTACAACTTGTTTTGCAACAAATAGAGAAAAAACTTAGGAAAAAAAACCTTCCTGGAACCAAGTAATTGACAAGTAAATGAAAAATTTCTTAAATTTGAAGCTTCATATATTTTATGAATGTAGTTTTAATAAAAATTTTTCATTGAGTGTATGAAGTTTTTAATAAACAAAATGAAAATCTTTCACAATATTTTATAAAAAATTTCATTAATTCAATATAATATTTCAATGGACGAGTTCAAGTGAAACTTGATTGGTTTTATGCGAAAATTCATTAATATCACGCAGTTAATTCTCTCAGTGTACATATTTATAGAATAATAATTTCTTAGAAACTAAGAATCTATATTTATATATACAAAATAACTTCCACAAATTTTTTATAAGACAAATTTCTCAGCATTAGAAAATTTTTCTTTATCAAAAACTTTTTAGAAACTGGGAGAATTTTTATAATTAAACACGTCTCAGAATCTGAAAATTTCTGTGTAGGAAAATTATTCAGAATCTGAGAATTTTTATGAAGAATAACAACATAAGAACCTTAGAATTTTTCTATAGGAAAAATGTCTTAGCACATAAATTATATACATCTATAGATTTCATCTATACAAAAAAAGATTCATTATATAAGAAATTTTCTGTAAGAAAAATTTCTCAGAATTAGAAAATTTTTCTTTATAAAAAATTTCTCAGAATCTGAGATTTTTATTAATAGGAAATAGGTTCTCAGAACCTGAAAATTTTTGTTTGGGAAAATGATTTAGAATCTGAGAGTTTTTCTGAAAGACAACATATTATAAGAATCTTAGAATTTTTCTATAACAAAAATGTCTCAGATCAAAATTTATATACAGTCGTTAAAATAAGATCTGTATCTGCTGCACAAATTGATATTTTTCTATAAAAACGTCTATAAATTTATAGAACAGTAATTTCCAACACGAGTCTCATTACATAAAAAATTTTCTATACAATTTTTCTATTTCTTTTCTATATTTTTTACAATCTAAGATTTTTTACAAGGAAAGGCTCTAATAATCTGTGAAATTTTCTATAGGAAAAATTTGTCCGAGTATAAAAATTTTTATATGTTAAAAATGCATCAGAATCTAAAAATTTTTCTCTGAAAAAATTTTTTTATCAGAATCTTAGAATTTTTGTTAGGAAAAATGCCTCAAAATCTGAGTTTTTTTTAAGGAAAAATGTCTCAAGCTAACGATTTTTCTCTGGTGAGAAATGTATTAGAATCTGATAATTTTGTTTAGGAAAAATGTGTTAGTCACAATATTTTAACATTTTTTCGTAGAATTTTTCTAAGAACACAATTTTACATTCTGAGAATTTTTCCGTCAATTTTTATTGAAATTAAAAAACAGTTTTTCTATAAGAAAAATATTACGGAGTCTAAATATTTTTTGTATTGAAAAATACTCGGAATTTGAGAATTTTCTACAGGCTAAATATGTATCTCAAAATCTGTGAATTTTTCGATTGAAAAATGTCTCAAAATGTGAAAATTTGTCTTGGGTTTTCCTTGTGTCTGTTACATTTTTCAATGAAAATGTTTTCTTTCTGTAAATGAGCTTTAGAAAAATTCTTTACTACCCAGGAAATTTTTTTACAATCGGTAGCCAACCACACCCATTCTACAACTTGTTCCACTGCAACCGATTCCATGGAACTGGTTCCGGAACCAGTTCCTGGGATCCTATATGGAAGGTGTGGGTGACGTAAAATCAGTTCCAGAACTAGTTCCAGAACTGATTCTGGAGCAACCGGTTCCACTTTGGAGTCATAGAAGGGGTTGCTTTTGGGACAATTTCAAACAAAAAGAATCGGCGTTAGAATCGACAGTAGAAGGGGTTGTGAATGAAAAGTAGCTATTGTACAACCGATTCTTTGGAACAGAAAATTTTCCTGGGTAATTCATTATAATATTAATGATTGTCCGGTGCGACGGTTACATATACCTAACTGAAAATTTTTCTATTAAAAAATTGTTTCATAATTTGACAATTTTTATTATAAAACAAATTTTGTAAAGAAACTGAACATTGTTGAAGAAGAAAATAGTTCCAAAGTCAGAGTTTTTCCATAGAAAAAATTTCGCTACAACTAGGATTTTTTCCATTGAAAACATGTGTCAAAATCTAAAGAATTTTTCTATTAAAAAATTGTTTTGTAGACTGAAAATTTTTCTAAAGAAAAACAATTTCTATAAATCTAAACATTTTGGCATAAGAAAATAGTCTCATAATCTAAGAATATTTTTATAGGCAAAATTCTCAAAATCTAAGAATTTTTCTATGAAAAAAATCTGCCAAAATATGAAGAATTTTTCTATTCAGAAATTATCTTACAATTTTTCTACAGAATAAATTTCTATAAAACTAAACATTTTTGCATAAGAAAATATTCCCATAATCCGGCAATTTTTCTATAGGCAAAATTCTGAAAATATCAGGATTTTTCTATGGAAAAAATGTATTCAAATGTAAAGAATTTTTCTATTTAAAATTTTTTTGATAATCTGTTAATTTTTATGAATGTGAACATTTTTGCAAAAGAAAATAGTCTTATAATCTGACAATTTTTCTATAGGCAAAAATTCGCAAAATCTAAGATTTCTTTCTTTAAAATAAATGTGTCAAAATGTAAAAAATTTTTCTATTGTGTGATAAAATTTCTATGAATGTGATGTAGTCCCAGAATCTGAACATTTTTCAATAGACAAAATTTCTCAAAATCTTTAGAAATTTCCTGTAGACAAATATGACTGAATATAAAGAATTTTTCTATTAAAAAATTGTCTCATTATCTGGTAATTTTTGTATAGAAACACAATTCCTATGAATATGAATAATTCTATTAAAAATATACCAGAATCTTAAAAATTTTCTGTAGAAAAAATATCTTAAAATTTGAGAATATATAAAATTTTAAAATACTTTTTTTTGTAGTATTCAATACAGCCAATACAGTTTTTGGATGGGTGCGCCCAATTTTATTAGTAACTGTATATTATAGGCAGAATATGAATAACACATGGGTGTACGCACAATTATAGACTATTCTATACACTCTAGGTGTTCTTACTTTTTTGATTTTTATAAAATGAAATAATGAAAAAAATGCTATGAAAATCTCATCATACAACACTTGAGGTTATACAAAAGTATAAAAGGACATACAAAATGCAGGAAAAAGTCCTCGAGTACAAAAAGGAAGCTATTTAAATATATACAAAAAAAAAATACCCACCAGCTTGAATGTTATAAATTATAAAGAGGAAGATTTAAGCGCTACCTGTAAAAAGATTTTGTATGAAAAGTGTTGAGTGTCATGGAAGATTTGAGCTTTTTTTTTTGTTTGCGGTGGAAAATATAATTTCATTGTGAAAATGAAAAAGGATTTTTTTTTGCGAAAATTACAGAGTTTAACCCTTTAATGCACGAGACTGCCTTTAGGCATTGCTAATTTTTTGGCATATATTTTTTAAATTTGCAAATTTTTATTAGTAATTGAATTATTTCGTTAGAAAACATAATTTACTGCACACAGAAAAAAAATCAAACAGAAAAAAAATTAACGGTTCATTCTTTCATTGCTTCCAAAGTATCCGTTAGTGTATTTTTAATGTTTTTTTAGAAGTAATTCTGAACAACTTCAAAAGTGTCAATTCTTTCATTGCTTCCAAATTATACGTTAGTATATTTTTACAGTGATTTTTTTTATCTGACTTTAGTGTGTGTGTTTTACAGTGCTGCCAACCGAATTATAACCAAAAATAGCGTTGCGTACAATTAGTAGTATGAATACAAAGTCGTTTAGAATAGTAAAAGTAGGATTACCTGTTCATCAAAAAGATAAAAATAGGGTTTGATCGACTTGTTTAGTGCTTGTTTAAGCAGTTAATCCGACGCCCTATAAATTAGAGGTTTACGTAAGCAAAAACGGTAGCTCTTTCTTCCTTGTATAAAAATTAAATGAAACAAAAAATAAAAAATATAAATTGTATAAACATTTTTAATATTTTTGATTTTTTGAAAATAATATTTGTGGTTTAATTCTTTCTTTCAGTTTTAGTTTTCAAACAATTTTATTTCACATCTTTTTTTTTCTCAAACACTTTGTGCAATTTTTCGGCTTTATTGAAAAGGATTTTTTTCGCATATTGTTTTTCATTTCATTTGTTAGATACAAATTTGCCTGACTTTGTCATATTGTGAGCAACTAATCAACTTTGGTGTCAAACTTAATTGACCTCAAATACATGCAGTTTATTACAAACGAAAAAAAAAAACGATGAGAGAGAAATTTAAAGCCACAACCCACACTTAATAACAAGAATGAACAACAAAAAAAGTGAAATAATAGACTTGAAAACAATAAATAAAAAATGTTATTGAAAAAACTTGAATTGAAAGGAATTTATAAAACTAAAAAGTAACAATAAATTGATAACAATGGCAAATAGAAATAAAAAAAAACTTGTGGAAATAAAGAAATTGTTTTTAATAATACTTATAGAATTTTATAAAAGTGAAAAAAGTCATTCGATGCATTTCTTAAATCGGGACAGGGTACTAACAGTGAAATTAAATTTGGCAGTCGTGGTGTAGTATCTGCATTAACCGATTACTCGATAAATCGCCTCTATTTCATTTAATGTCGTACTTTTCCTTCGATAACTTCGATGAGACTAATAAGAAAAACTATCGTATAGTAGTAAGAAATAAAGTATTTTTAATGTTTTTCATGTCTTTATTATTCTGTATATTCTGCCATTAATTTTACAATTTTACAACCAACTGTAAATATTTACAATATAAAAAAAAATCTTTCAATTTTACCCAAAATTATTGCAATATTTGTTGATTGATTTGTTTAGCACGCCCCCTTCATAAATCATTACAAAATTATATTTACATTTCATTGCTTTTTACATCATGCTTAAAATTTCTTATTTCCTCGTTTTATTACCAGATATTATCGTATTACAACATTCATTTGGATTAATATTTTCATTGATGGAATTTCATTAAAAATCCATTACCTTTTAACTTTAACAAAATTATCTGTTGCTGTAATTTTCACAAATTATCTTTATTTCTCCCTGTCTCTCCACCTGTCGTCCTTCTGTCTAGAGCTACTCGCCCCTTTTTTGAGGGATTTTGTTACTAATGGTAGAAGTAAATTTTTAAAAATTTATTTTATCCATTACTTTCTGCTTCATGTTTTTTTTGTAAACAAATAGTGTAAATTTGTCACTTGAATTTTTACTACATCGCATGGTTGTTAAATAACATTAAATATGTTTCTATTATAAATTTATAGTAGTAGTAGCAAGAAGAGTATAAAATCCACTTTGCAACTATTTACTACAAGCATATCTGTCCCAATTACTTTAAGACATTTTCTAAAATGGGTGATTTAGTGCTGCCACTTATAACCATCGGCTGAAAACTCCGTAGAATAACCAATAAAACAAAAATTTGTTGGCAAAATTCGACTTGATTCATCAACATACACTCAAAAAAATAAGTTAGTAGAAAAATTAGTAAAACGTCTTGTATATCAAGTTTACTAGTTTTCAGCAATTTTTTTTTTTGCTGAAATTCCGTTTTCAGCAAAAGTTATAGTTATATTTTTTTTAGCACTAAACTAATTTTGAACTAATGTTTTACTAATTTATTTTGCTACAAAAATTGTGCTGATAACCGCAATTATAGCGTGGACGACAACCAGATTGACAAGATGTAGATATCGCAGCTTGTCTAGATGTAGTACAGACAACGGAAATGATAATTAAAAAAACAACTCTACACAACTTCTATATTTAAATTTTCAGCAAATAAATAAACTAAAGAAAAATTTCTCTACAGAAATTTCTGTATTTTTTGAGTTTTTTTTCAGTCTACTAATATTCAGCAAAAATTTTAGTGATTTAAGAAAGGATTTTTTTCGTTTGCAGTCGACTAAGTATTAGCAAAACTTTTGCTGAGATTACTATTTTTTGTGGTAAAAATCAGCTCTTTTGCCAACTTTTTTGCAAGCACGCTCCTGACTAAAATTTTGCTGACACAGCAACATTTTTTGCTGACTATACTGACTTTTTTTTGAGTCTAGTCTCCTTCAAGAGCGATATAATCAATCCAACACCTTTCGAACATTTGGATACCTTTTTTATAGAATCTTTAGCCTCAAGATAGGCCTCTGTTTCGGCAATCACCTCTTCATTGAAACTTTCCAGCGGCATTCTGAAAACAGGTAAAAATCGCTGGGAGCCAAATCTGGCGAATACGGTGGGTGCAGAAGTAATTGAAAGTGTAATTCGTGCAATTTGGCCAAGGTAACCAACGACTTGTGGCACGGCCAATTGTCTTGGTGAAAGAACACTTTTTTCTTCTTCATATCGGGCCGTTTTTTACGACCACGTTTAAAGTTAGCAAAACTTTTTTCTAACATTGTCTCGATCGAGCAGAGTCCGAATAACACTTATCAAGCCAAGCTTTGGCTTGAATGGTGTTTTTTCCCATTAAAAAGCACACACGAAATTGTTTTGAATCCATTGTTTTCAAAATCGCAAAAGTAGCGTCACTAAAACAGCTGTAACTTGTTCACTAATAAACCAATTGTCATTAAATTTTGACAGGTATCATCTAAAGGTTGGTAGTTCCAAAAAATCGTATGGATTTTTTATTAGTGGCGTCATCTTTGTGTCATCCTAGGGATTTTTCAACCGATGTGTTATCAGTTGAATTTTAGAAAATATTAATTAAGATTAAGAAAACATCAATTAAAAATCAGCAAATTCCATAGGAAATTCCTTTGAAATTTTCTGGAATTCATTTGAAATTGTTACGTTTTTACCTTTTAAAAACGTTGGTTTATTTCCTTTAAATAAATCATGTTCTTTTCTATTGCAATCAAAATAACCACACACTCTTTTTTTTTCTTATACACTTATTTATTTAACACTTTATTACTTTACATACAACAGTATAGTACACACAAGTTTACCAACGATTTGTGCTCAACTGAACTATACAATTGCTAATGCGCAACTCCATTCCATTCGTCAAGTGGCAGCATTTGTATATTTCACCATTGGTGGTTGTAGAAAAAGCTAGACAGTTCGAAAACATCCAGAGTACTAAAATTATAACATTTTATTTTATTCATAGCAGAGTCCCAAACATTATACTTAAATCCAGTGCTGCCACATTGACTGGATTACTAAATCCCGTTTCTCGGGATATTTTTCTTTCTAAATACCAGAACTAGACTAATCCAATACCGTAACAATATTTTCTTATTTTCAGTTGACCTTTACTGAAATTCAGTTGATATGTTCTTAATCAGAGTTGAAATAATCAGAGTTGATATTTTCTTAATTTCAATAGATTTTTTTTTAATCACAATTAATATATTTTGAATTTCAAATGATGTTTTCCAAATTCCAAATAATATTTAACAATTCTTCTCTGATTATACTTTCTGAATTAGAATTTATGTTTTCTGATTTATAGTTACAATAGGTTTAGTACTTACTGTGACTCTTAATGGTTTTCCATAAATATCATGAAATTATAATCTTAGAATCAAAGGGGTTTAGGCAAACTTTCTTAGAACGTATCAGAGCAATCAAAGCAAGTATGTTTATTCAATGTAACGAAAAACATCGCCGGAGTTAGTTGAAAAGTCCTTAAAATATGAATGACATATTTATGTTTTTTTTTAATGATGGGAAGCTGATTTTTTATATTACAGTTATATACAGATATAGTAGTTGTAGTTATCCATATAGTCAGATCTGTTATTATCTAAAATTGATTATCTTATATGAGCAGATTTGTCCAGATTTAGTAAGAGATCTGGCACCAGATCTTGTTGATTGGAGCTGGCATCACAATAAAACTTTTATTTAAGAATTACTCGGTAAGAAAATCAGTTTGTAGGTATAAGTTATTTAATTTTAGTTTGAAGTCAATATCAAATTGGATCTGATTATATATGGTAAGCAAGATCTGTCCATAGATTTCATTATGTCTCATTGTATCAACAATTTGTACCGAATTTTGAGATCTAATTAGATCTTGTCACATCTGAAAATGAAGAGTTAAAGTTACATTTTGACTTTCTCGTTATTAAAGATCGGAACTAATTTTGTGCCATAAAAGTTTTTTGAAAACCTAATAAGTTATGTCTTTGCATATTCCGCATACACTATAACGATGCATGAATGTCACGGTTTATTCACGTTGATGTGGCATGTAATAGAAATATATATACTATTTTCTTTCTAGTACGTGGTGTTATTTTGTCATCTATTTGATGATATTTTGTTGAAATTACAATAATAAAAAAAAAATAACCATAAATTTCAATTTTTCCAGTTCAGTTATAAATTTTGCAATATTTGTTATATTACGATGGTGCACTCTCTATGTGTTTACATGTTCGGTGGCAACTAAGGTTATTATATTGACATTGACGTGAGCAAATCGAAGAATTATGAAAAATAAAAAAATCTGAAAACTTGAAAACAAAAAAGGTTAGTTTATTTAACAAGAAAAAGGGCTAATTTGTTTTCTGTAGTTAAAATAGCATGTTTTGTGATGAAAACAATACTATTAATTAAAATAAAGTAGAATTTTAAAACAGATATTTTCAGAGATTGTTTTTTTTTTTATAAAACTTCTATTGCAATTTAAGGTAGTAAGTTTTCTAGTAAAGAAATTTCTTCTATAAAAGTTTCAGTAGGATTTTATAATGATTAATTTAAAGTAACAGGCGTGCTTCCTTGTTATGAGTAGAAATCATCTTTGCTGTCCCATGTTGGGCGCCAAATATATTCTGTAGAGTTAATATCTAAACTTAAGATAGCTATTTTCTTATAGTAACCATTTTATTAGGATTCATTCTTTTTCTTCAGTAGTAAGAAATTCAATCTTCTTTTCAGTATTAGGAAATATAGGTATCTTTGGTGCGTGGCTTTAGGCGCCAAAAATTATCTTCACACATGATTGTTTTATTTTTGCAAAAATAATTCACTTTAAAACAAAAAAAAAATTGTAGGTTAGTTATTTTGCAAACAGATACAGAACTAGAAGCTTTTCTATACGGTTTTTAAGAATATTTATTTTTAAAATCATGGAAAAAAAAATATTTTGCAAAGGTTGACCGTTTTTATGATAGACAATACAATTGTTTCGTGGTCATCACCCTAACTCTTCAGTTGTCCGCAATAAGAATAAATATTTTGATTGAATCAAAACATTAAAACGTATAAATTTTTTTTATATTTTTTACAAATTAAAAATTGCTCCTTAAAAAGAAAAATATTCATATTAAAAGGCACCAAATATGGAAAACATGAATTTTTCTCAAAATATGTAACTAAAAATCTATTGCCTCATTCATACTGAACCCAAAACTAGTCATTTTCAAATTTATTGTGTTTTCGATTGTCAAATCCCATACAAATTGAAATCGAAAACTTAAAAAAACGAAAACTTCTAGTTTTGGGTTCAGTATGAATGTGGCTTATGCCATTTTGTTCCAATTTTGATGATTCGGATAAATATTTAGTTCTTATTAGTTTTGGACTTTCGAGAAAAACATGCATTTACATGGAATTCCTTGCCCTAGTATTTTGCTCTTAATTTGACAGTAGTCTATTAACAGATGGTACTTGACCGAAGCAGTGTTGCATTTCATGTAACTACGAGGAAAGTTCGAAAAGTCACGCACTTATTGATCCGCCCTCGTATTAGTACTGGCACCTATCTTAATTTTTTTAATTTTAACAAGACGAATATATTTTTAAAAAAATACATATTGCAATGAAAAACCGGTTAACAAAGACAAAAAACTGGTTTTCGGTTTTTTCGAATTTAGTCAAAAAACGGAAACCGGTCGTTTTTTTATAAATGAAAAAAAAAAATCAGGTTAACCGGTTTTCGATTTCGGCTTTGTGATACTCTAGTAAAAAGTCTTCGTAAGTCACTCATTAAACTCGTTCACTTCTGTTACCCAAATATGCTTTTTTAGATGTCAAAATTACTAAATTAGTTAGCAAAATTTGAGATATAAGGAATTTTTTAACGGACAGGCACCTTTAGTTACCCACGTTGGGCGCCAAATAAAACTTGCACTTGTTATTGATTTAAACTTCTACGAAATCAATTAATTTCATTCAACTTCTTATTTCATTTTTCTGGAAACTAAACTTAAAAATTTTTGTTCTACCTGTCACCAACCATTATTTATCAGTTACACTCTCTGTGTTTACTGTTTTTATATAGAAAAAAGTTATTTTTTATCTCTGCCAATTTTTGTTTAAATCAAATGTGTTGTACTTTTTTGTTGTTGTTACTTTAAAAATTGTACCATAAAACATATTTTATTTTTCACTTTTAATAATTAAATTATATTTTGTCATATTATTACTAATTTGTCTCCTTTGTTTTTTTTTTTTTTTTGTTAGTTTGTATCCTCTCTAACCCTCTGTTAAGTTTTGTAACATCAAAACCACTTATAAATTCGAGTTCAAATTAGTAAACTAAGAGAATATGAATTAAAAAAAAAAAAAATCAGTCACATTTTTGTGCAAACGCCAAATGATGACAATAATGGTGGTTTGAGTTGTCAGTATTAATAACCTTGAACTTTAATGATTTGTTGACGACCTCCTTGTGCGGCCACCTCTTCACCAACCATATATAGTTTTTCTAGTTTTTTTTTCTTTTTTTTTTGTAATTGGGGTTATAATAAACTCAAACAAGTCAAGTCAGTGTCTAGTATATTACTGAATGAATTATTACACCATTTCAGAATTTTATAAAAAGAAATTTTTTAAAAATAAAAATTTAGAAATTTGTATATAAAAGAATTTTAATGTAGTGTAATAAACATGTCATAATTTTGATAGATGAATTTTTTTTTTCAAATCTGCATATTTTACATTGGTAATCCAGAAATGTCCCTGCTTGGGCGCCATTTGAAATAGGGTGATTTTATTATTTTTACATATTTAACTTCAGTAATCTAAAATTGCACCTGCTCGGACGCTATTTTTGGTATCGTGTTTCTAAAAATTTATATGTACGATTTGTTCTAAAAACATTAAAATTGGTGTATTGGAGCTCATTTACTCACATTTATGATTTTTTTTCTCAATACTATATAAAATAGTGTCCCTTCCTAGGCGCCTTTTGAAACATTTTGCTGTAGATTGCCTTCAGAATTTTTAACGATGTTTTTATCTTGACTTTTGTAGGAATATTTCGCCGCCCTTTTTCTTCCTTAGCTGTAATTTTGAAATTTTTTAAATAAGATTTAATATAATGTTCGGGCCTGGGTGTCATTTTATTTTTAGAAATTTTATTAAAAAAATAAGAAATTGAAAGAAAAATTTTTTCTAAAAAATGGAATTGGTGTATTAGAACTCAGTTGCATTATCTTCACATTTATGATTTTTTCTTAATGCTATATAAAATTGTGTCCCTGCCTATGTGGCATTTGAAACATTTTGCTTTAAATTAGCCTGGAAAGCTTTAATGAGGTCTATATCTTGACTTTTGAGGGAATATTTTGCCGCCATTTTTCTTGCTTAGCTATAATTTTAGAATTTTTTAGATTAGATTTTATATTGGGTCCCTGCTTGGGCGCCATTTTAATATTTTATTTTAAAATTTTATTATATTATGGGCATATGAAAATGGTGTATTAGAGTGCAGTTACATTATCTTCACCTTTACGATTTTTTCTCATTACTATATAAAATTGTGTCCCTGTCTAGGCGAAACATTTGCTTTAGATTAGCCTGAGTATTTTTAACGAAGGTTTTTTGACTTTAAGAATATATTGGCGCGATTTTTCTTGCTTAGTTGTAATTTTAAAATTTCTTTGAATCGATTTAATATCGGGTATCTGCTTGGGCGCCATTGTTAGATATACAATATATTTTTTTTTTTATAAATTTTCGTTGAAAAATATATAATAGAAAAAACCAAAAATTTGTTTAAAAGATTTTTTGTAAACACATTGGAATTGGTGTATTAGAGCTCAGTTACATTATCTTCACGTTTATGATTTTTTTTCTCAGTACTATATAAAATTGTGTCCCTGCCTAGGCGCGATTTGAAACATTTTGCTTTAGATTAGCCTTAGATTTTTTAACGAGGTTTTTGTCTTGACTTTTGTAGGAATATCTTGCCGCCATTTTTCTTGCTTAGCTGTAATTTTAGAATTTTTTAGATTATAATTTAATATTGAGTTCCTGATTGGGCGCCATAAATATATTATATTTTAAAAATTTTATTATATTATATTTATTATATTATTATATTATCTTCACATTTACGATTTTTTTCTCAATACAATTTATTTGTGTCCCTGCCTAGGCGCCGTTTGAAACATTTTACTTTAGATTAGCCTTAGAATTTTTAACGAGGTTTTTATCTCTTGAAGGAATATTTTGCCGCCAATTTTCTTACTTAGTAATAATTTTGGGATTTATTTGCAAAGATTTCACCCTGCTTGGGCGCCATATTTGATTCTCGAAATTTTATTAGAAAAATATGAAATTATAGATGATGTTTTTCTAAAAACAATTGGATATGGTGTATTAAAGCTCAGTTACATCATCCTCATCATTTATTATTTGTTTTTTTTTTCTATTTGTTCAAAATAAATATTTAAATTGCATTTGTTATGTATATCATCAATACAATACAATGCAACAGTAAATTAAAAAGCAAGCAAAAAAAAACCTAACCACAATATGAAATAATTTTCAATTTCAATACAATTTTCATTGTAAAATGAACTGTAAAAATAATAAATAAAATATAAAGAGTTTTATATACGGCAGTGACGAATCTTTCTGTAACCTACACAATAAAAAAAATTTAAATAATGTTATTATAAAAAATATATATGAAAAAATCACCCAAAAAATTTTGGCGAAACTAATTTTAAAGGACTAATTTTGACGGAGAAAAAAATTGTTCACCAAAACAGTTTGTGTTTCCGCCAAACATATTTGTCCATGAATGTAATTTTCTTCACCACCAATGTTTATACGAAATCCATCCATAATCAAAGAAAATATACTCGTAGTTTTAGTTAAACTTTGAGGTTTTTGACCAAATATTATAATCATTTTAATGTCTGTACTGTTCATTCACAATTTTTGAACCCAATAAACGATTTTGGTTATTTTTAAAACCAAACTGCTTAGAAAAATATTTTTTTTTAAACATTTATGAGTACATAGACATTTTGTCGATTTTTTTAACAGTCTTTTACATCAAATTAACATGCAAAACAACAACAAATTTTTCTTATAAGACTGTTATAAGCATTTTCACCCACTTCTAGGTCGACTCTTCGTGTCATAAAAATCATCCCATACGAAATGACATACCGCTATATACACTTCTGCTCAGTGTAGTGGATGAGATAAAAAATACTGTTATATTTTTTCGCAATACCCCCAAGAACCCCTAATTGGTTTGTATTTGCAACAAATATCAATAAATTTCATACATAAAGGGAAACAGCAGAAGAAAAAAAATCATAAAAAAAATATTTTAGAATTTTTCTCGTAAAAAATCACGTTTGGTTTTATTTTATATTGTTAGTCTTGGTGTGTTTTTAAGTTTTGTTGTTTTATTTTTTCCATATAAAAATCCATTTAAAAAATTATTGCGCCAGGGTATCGCAAAAGTATATAAAAACTGGCAATAAAAATTTTTTTTACTGCACCATTTAACACCAGTAGTTGTGTAGTTTTTGTTTTCAGTTTTTTTTCTTTTTCCATATTTAGTTATGAATGGTTGAATATGAAGAGTGAATGATGTTTTTCAATTTATTTTTTATTACTATTTCTTTTTAGATAAAAAAAATCATGTAAAAATCTAGTTTCTTTTTTTTTTGGGTTAGACAAAAAAAAAAAAGAGTTCAAATATAAACTTTACAAACCAAAGGTGAGTTTGTAACATTTAAAAAAAAAACTTTCAGTAAGAGCGAAGTTTTCTGTAGAAAAAAAAATAACTGAAAAATGATTTAAATTTCATAATTTTTACAAACAGAAAAAAACGAGTTTAAAAGCTGGGATTTTTCCTATATAAAAATGAATTTTTCTAAATTCAAAATCTAAAATGTCTTCTAGGCTAAAAGCGTCTCTGAAACTTATTCTTTAACAGATATTCACAGATTAAGATTAAATTAAATTACAATCTTCAGATAAACTAAAATCTACGGTAAAAAACGACAAAATTAAATTTCAAACTATTTATATCTTTTTTGTTTAAAACTGTTTAAGATAGTTTTGAAGTCTTCAGAGACTTGAAAATGCTATAAAATCTAACATATTTTCTATACAGAAAATTACAGATTTTCTATACAAAAAATGACCCATGAACTGAAATTTTTTCTATAAAAATTTCTTTTAAATCCGAGAATTTTTAATTTTTTCATTTGAAAAAATAAGCATTTTTGTATAAAATTAAAATTTTTGTATAAAAAAAAACGGGCCAGATTTTTCTATTTAAAAATCTTCAAAATCTGAGAAATCTTAGAATTTTTCTAAAATCAAAATTTAAAAAGTCTTCTATACAAAAATCGTCTCTGAAACTTTAACTGGATATTCACAGGTTCGAAAAATTTAAGATCGATTTTTCATGCTCAGTGTTCATTTTAGACCATCTTATAGGATATTTGGAATTACGTCCCTGCCTGGGCGCCATTTATATATATATATTTTTTTTAGAAATTCCATTAGAGAAATATGAAATTGCAATGAAACATTTCTATTTTTAACCAATTTTATGTAATAAAATTTAAAATGGGGCATAAAAGCTCATTTTTAATATACTCATCATTTATGATTTGTTTTTTCTCGTTGCTATATGAAATTGTGTCCCTTACCGGACGCCATTTAAAATATTCTTTAGATGTGTTAATCAATTTAGAACGATTAAATTTCCCAGTCAGAAAAATACAAACGGGAAAGCGGTGGCAAAGCACTTTAACAGGTGGTACACGTACTGGCAAAAAGTGCTTTCCCATTCCCAAAATGATAACATCATTAGACAAAAGGACCGGCTGTTCAAAAAGCGCCGGAAAAGCACAGGAGGAACAAAATTTTTAAACGTTGGCAAAACGCTGGCAAAACCAATAAATAGGTGGTCTGGAAATATATTTTCCAAAATAAAATTTAAAAAAAGTTCATATGTATTTTTGTGGTCCTGCCGTGATTTGAACCCAGGTCAGATTGGCAAACGATTGCTCTACCCACTGAACTAACGAGACATATAATATTTGATGGCTAAACACATAAATGAGTGATAATAGCTGGACAACTACTGGCTGTGCCAAAATGCTAGTACTGACAAAGAATTTTTTGTAACTAGTATGCCAGTGTTGGGAGGGCAAAAGAAAAGTGGGTCCTGAAGGAGCTTTCCCACAAACAAAAAAAATTGGTTTTATAAAACAAAAAAATTTTTAATTAAAAAAAATCAAAAAAAATTTTTTGCTTGCAACCGGATTTGAACTCGGAACCTTCCGACTACAAACATTTTTTAACAAAGCGTCAGCATTTTTATAAAATCATTGGTCTACCAGTGAATTGATTTTTGTACGCCTGGTAGCATTGGCTAGGTAGCACTGGATAACCACTGGTTGCAAACCTTGGCATATCACTCTAAGCCAATTCTTTGCCAGTGGTTTTTTTTATAAACCACCGAAATTTTTGAAAAACAAATACTGGTAAAACGCTTTTTGCAAACGCTGGCAAAGCGTCCCAAATGAGTGTTCTGCCAGTCATTTATTTTTAATACCGTGGTTACCCAGTGGTATGCCAGTGCTTGATTTTTTGTACCACTGGCGATTTCTGACTGGGTTGTTTTCTATAACATACAAGGGGATCCTCTTTCTGGGTTCCTGGAGATTTCGATGAAATTTGGATAAGTGATAGAGGATATAAAATTAAATAACTTTCGGTTATAAACATCGGCCCAAATTAATATTTAGGGGTTAAAAAAAATTAGTTTCAAAGCCATACGAAGCTTTTATTTTTTTGAGAACTATTTAATATTTTGAGCAGATCTTAAAAATAGCTTTCATTTGATATCCAATTTGTATACATTTCTTTGGAACAAACATGTGGGCGCTGTGGTGTAATGGTTAGCGCGTTGGACTGTTACACGTGAGGTTGCGGGTTCGAGCCCCAACCAAGGCAACAACAATTTATGAAAAATAGTAATATGTACGAGTTTTTGCTATCCCTCATACATATCGCAGCGTGCTCCTTCGGTGTTCCCATAGCACTTAACCCCCACCGAAGTAAAATAATATAATAGAGCTATGAACTAAAAAGCTTCAACAAAGTTCGCCAACTCACCATCAGGTGGCGCCCAAAAACTGTTCTAAAATTCAAGATCTCGCGTAATTACAGTGTTGCCATATTTAAATCCCTTCATCTTTCACCACCTTTCAATTCAATTGGGCCAATAAAAAGGAGTTTTTAAATTTTTCTATTGGAAAAATATTTTAGAATCTAAAATTTGTTCTAAAATCTAAAAAAATAAAATTTTGATAATAAAAAAATTCCACAAAATTAGAGAATTTTAAAATTTTCCTATAGAAAAATATTTTAAAATTTAATAATATTTCTTAAGCTAAATTTGAAACCGTTCTTTATAAGAAAATGTCTCAGCAACTTTCAATTAGTAAAAAAAAAAAAAAAATATATCCATAAACAGATTGGGAATTTTTCTTATTGGAAAATATCTAAAATTTTAGGAACATTTTATGTGAAAATTTTCTGAAAAATCTGAAAATTTCTATATAGAAAAATGTCTACACAAAAAGCAGTTACAAATCTAACAAGGAATGTCTGCACTCTCTTAGTTCTTACTATAAAATTGGCCTGTATCTTTTTTTATTTTTTCAAATTTTACTTAAGGAGTAATTTTTGTTTGAAAATTACTTAAGTAAAATTCAAATCAAAAATCGCACTAAGTGCAGACTCTAAAGCTGGCCATATCTTTATTGCTTTTTCTAAGCCTACACTAATAGAAAAAGTCCGTAAAAAAATTAGTTAAAACTACTAAAAATTAGTTAAAAATCATGCTGCAGAAAAAACTGCTAAAATTAGCCGATTATTTTTGCTATATATTAGTAATATAGGAACAGCAAAATTGAAACTGTTAAATGTACAGAATTTTAGTTATATTTGAGTTAAATTTTTGTAAATGGAAAATAGCAAATTAACCTGCTAAAATCAGTAAAAAATTTTGCTAAATAATTAGTAGCTCAAAAAATAAAAAAAATTAATTTAAAATTTTAGAAATTTTTTTTAGATTTTTTTTTTTTAAATCCAAATAAAAATCGAGCCTTTTGAAAACAGCAGTTTACATTTTTGTTTAGCAAATATTTCTGCTGATTTTAGCAGAATAAACTGCTATTTGCATTCAACTAAATTTAACTTAAAAATAGCAAAACTTTTGTAGATATACCAATTTATTTATTTATTTTTGATATTTTTAGTGTACTATTTAGCAAAATTTTCTGCAGATTTTACAGTACAATTTGTTATTTTCAATTAACTAAAAGTTAACTTAAATATAACTAAAATTCTGTAAATTTAACAGTTTTAATTTTGCTGTTCTTATTTTACTAGTATTTAGCAAAAAAATCTTCTAATTTTATCAGTTTTTTCTGCAGCATCATTTTTAACTAATTTTTAGTAATTTTTTTTTGCCATTTTTACAGATTTATTTCTATGAGTGCACATGTTTTTAGGACTAAATATTTTTCTTAGAATATAAACTTGCTTTTTTAGACTACATTCATTTTCGAAACCACTTCTTTGTTAACTATTTTATATTTGAACTCTTTTTTTTTTTGCCTCGATTGTTTTTTTTTTATTAAAACAAAATTAATCTTAATTTTTAATTAATTTCAATATTAATAAATTTTTCTTTTTTTTATTTTTCAAAATTTTGTTAACTTTACATACAACTACACTCTAATCACACTATGAAAAAAACCGAAATCAAAAAATATTTACATCCCAAAAAGATTATAAAAAAGAAAAAGAAGCTGAAGAAAGTGCACAAAAGTTATTTGTGGCCGAACAGTTGATGAAATATAAAAAAGAACCGAAAACTCTCGATAGTCCTGATGATCAGGAACAAGAACGTCGTTTGTTGGAACAATTTCCCATTTCACCAGCGAGTGAAACAATGATATCAGCTGATGGTGATCAAATCACTATACATCATGCACGGGAAGAGCCTACCAAAAAATCTAAAACAAAATTACGAGATTTCTTTGTGGCCGAATTTGGTATTTAAAATTAAATTTTCTATTTTTCTTCAAATTTCTTTTTCTCTATACTCCAATGTAATTGTGCTCACTCACCTCTTGTAATATTTTCTTTTTTTTTTGTTTTTTTTTTGTAAACGTGTAGAGCAGCAGCAATTTATATGTATTGCTAAAAATATCAGAAATCAGTGATATAAGAAACCCCTTTTTTTTCTTTTATAATAAAAAGCACTTAATGTTGTGTGTAAATTGTATTGAAAATCATGTTACACTTTTAACATTTATTTCTAGAGTTCCTTTGAAAAACCATACCAAGCATCATACTCCCAGGAGTCTTGATATGGTATGGTGCATACCAAAAAAATTTCGCACTACCTTTCTTCCTTTTTGTAGTTTACATACCTTCTTTTGTACATTAAAATAAAAAAATATGTATTTTTGTTCATTTTAAATTTTTATTATCTATGTTCTTCGTCAGTATGTTCTACCACTACTACCACTAACATACATCCAAGTGTAGTAGTAACTGTGGTGTAAAATTTCTTTTTTAATTTATTTATTTAATGTATTTGCTAGATTTTTATACTTTGTGCCGCCGCTCCTACAAATCAATAAATAAAAACACTGCTAAATATTGTAAAACATTTTATAATTAATTGTTACTGATAAATATTTTCTAAATAAAATTATGAAATTTATTTATACATTTTGTTTATCTATTAAATGTTTGTTAAAAAAAAAACACGTCATGTGCCAATAACACTATGGAACATTTTTGGGATTATTGTCTGGGGGGTGAGAAATTCCAAGTCAGGGTGATGGTACTAGGTCAGTATAGTAAAACCCTCAAAGGGTTTGGCGTTCGTATGTGTCATTTTTTTTATGACCTTTTAAATTTTTTCCTTATCTTGATGTTCTTTCGCTTAGTTGTAACTTGAGAACCACTTGTCCGATTTTGATGAAACAAATTTAGAAAAATTTAGAATTACAATTTCTTTAATCCGTTCATATAACATTTTTCTTTATAATCAACAGTTTTGCCGGTAAAAATAAATTTGTGGAGAAAAAAAAATATTTTTTTGCCTAAAAATTAAAATTTTTTATGAATTTAAAAAAAAAATTTTAATTTTTAGGCAAAAAAAAATTTTTTTTCTCCACAAATTTATTTTTACCGGCAAAACTGTTGATTATAAAGAAAAATGTTATATGAACGGATTAAAGAAATTGTAATTCTAAATTTTTCTAAATTTGTTTCATCAAAATCGGACAAGTGGTTCTCAAGTTACAACTAAGCGAAAGAACATCAAGATAAGGAAAAAATTTAAAAGGTCATAAAAAAAAATGACACATACGAACGCCAAACCCTTTGAGGGTTTTACTATACTGACCTAGTACCATCACCCTGACTTGGAATTTCTCACCCCCCAGATTGGCTGTTGTACTGTGTAATAAGCTTTAACAAGTGAAGTATTGTTCTAATTATGTGACACTTTGAAACATGTAATATAAAATAATTTTTTGCTATCATTGAAAATAAAATTTTTTTAAATTGATCTTTAAAAATACTAAGGGGCCTTACTAAAAAACGAACTTTTAAATTTACTTTATTTTTAAACATTTTTGTTAATTTTGTGCACAAAAATCCTACAAAAATATTTATTATTTTAAACATTCTGATGGGCTAAAACCAGCAATTACAATATACTTAGAAAACGTTAAATTTAAATACTGCATCACAAGCCGAGCTTTAGTCGAGTGTATAGTGCGTAGTACGTAGTATATGTGAGATAAGATGCAGGTTCGATTCCCACGTTTGGCGATTTTGCAACAAATATGCAAAGTCTACGCTTAAGTGCACATTTAAAATTGTGCAGTTTTTTGTACATCCAGCAAATTAGATTAATTACACTGTACAACAAAATTTAATTTTTTTTTTTCTAAAACAACAAGGTTCTGACAATTGATTCTGGCAGAAGAGACTAAAAAACATACGTATATCGGCTTTTTAAAAATTTATGTCTGAACTTGGGTAAAACACTACATGGAACATTTTTGTGGAACATTTTAAGCCTTCAACTCATCAATTAAAGGGACTTTTTCTGGCTTTTTTAAAAAGGGACAAAAAAGACCCCTAAGTTGAAGAGTTAGAGGGTTAAAATGTTCTACAAAAATATTTGTCATGAAATTCTACTATAAGTCTCTAAAGACAAAATTTAAATTTAACTTCAATGCCAGAAATAAGACTCACATGGTTTCCTATGCCGATTAATAATAAACATTTTCAAAAGGGGAGAAACTTTAACCCCCCAAAAACCATAAGGCCAGACGGAAAGTTTTAAAACGCCTATAGACGTATATTTTTTGTTGGTCCTTTCTTTCTTTCAGCATCAGTTATCAGAACCTTGTTATTTTTGTTTGTGTTGTACAGTGTTATTGTTTCATATTAGAATTAACAACTTATTTTTTACGAACATTTTTAAATTCAGTATGAATCTTATTAAAGCAACTATGATTCTAGTTAAAACTTTTTCGTATTTTAAATTAATCTGGCATGTGATGAAAATCGATTGTTTCTAAAATTTCAATCCTAAATATTTCTTATTATTTTTAATTTAAAAGCGATAAGAAGTCGTTAATCGATATACCTGATACAACTATAGCAGTTAAAAACAATTTCAACCCTCTTTGCCTTTTATATTCATCATTAAATTTTTGATTTTTAACCAAATCGATCGAAATCAAAAACGATCATTTTCCATCACATGCCAGAATATTTTAACATTTTAGATGTTGAAACATATTTAAATTAAAAAGAAAACAAACTTACATTGTAGTTTGTAGGTATTTAATTAAATTAAAAAAATTGTCTAAAGGGGAAATTGTAAATAAATTGTTAAAATGAAAGAAATCGCTAAAACTTAAAAAACTATCAAAATGAAAAAATCGCTGAAATAAGAAAAGTCGCTGAAATTGAAAACAAACCGTTGAAATTAACGAAAAAAAATTTCCAAAATTGTAAAATCGTCAAAATGAGCAAAAAATCGCTGAAATTGAAAAGTCTCTAAAAATGAAAAAAAAAAACTTTTTCAGAATTACAAAATTCGCTGAAATTAAAAAAGAATAATAACGCAATAAGATGAATTTGCTGGAAATCGCTAAAAATTGTCCTTATATCGAAAACTAAAATCGTTACATCAAGATTTATGGCACCATCGGTCAGAACTAACCCCAATACCGGTGCCAAATTTGAATTTAAATTTTACTTAAATAAGAAATTTTCAATTAAAAATTTCTACTTAAGTAAAATTTGCTAAAGTTGAAAAATCGTTAAAAATTACAAAAAATTGTCAAAAGAGGAATTTGTAAATTGTAAAAATTAAAGAAATAGCTAAATGGAAGTAGAAATTTTAAAAATTCGTTTAATTTAAAGAAATTGTTAAAATAAAAAAATTGCTAAAATAGAAAAAAAAACTAAAATAGAAAAAATTTGTTAAAATAGAAAAAATAGCTAAAATAGAAAAAATAGTTAAAATAGAAAAAATAGCTAAAATAAAAAAATAGCTAAAATAGAAAAAAAGCTGAAATTGAAAAATAAATCGTTAAAAATGAAAAAAGTTCCCAAAATTCTAAAATTGCCGAAATGTGGAAAATATTGCTAATATTGAAAATAAATCGTTAAAATTAAAAAAAAAAACAAAAATTCGCCAAAATTGGAAAATCGCCAAAATGAGGAAAAAATCGCTGAAATTGAAAAGTCTCTAAAAATGAAAAAAAATTGTCAAAATGGGAAAATTAGCAAAAAAAAAAACACAATTTATAGATTTAACTTTTCAGCGAATAAATTAAAGTATATTCACCCCTATTCTGAATTCCGAACTTTTCATTAGAGTGGATTTGTAAAATCACACGAAACTAAAAATCTCGGAAATTTGCTGTTTCGTTTGTTTATAGACAAATTTTAAAATAAATTTTTATATATTAATTGTTGAAAAAAATATATATATTCGAAAAATAAATATACACAGTCCGAGACTGTGTGACAGGAGACTCAGATTTCTGGGTGACCGTTTCGTGTCACCTTCTGACGTTTGGGGAAATACTCCTAACGGGATTATTGGCTTTATTGGTAGCCTGAATCTCTAGGGAAATCTAGGCAGCAAAAAAGATCTATATTGGTCGCGGCGCGTAGTGCCTTCGTATCTAATCTAATACCAAGCTTTTGCTACATGAAATAAAGCGATAAAAACAATTCGGATGTATATCATAGCACACCAAAAAAATTCGGAATGTTTCTCTTTAGAATTTTTTGATGTGGATTCGGTAATTAGAACAGCGCCGATTTTTTCTACAAATTTTTTGGGTTTTTTTCAGTCTTAAATATATTTTTATCTACGCTTTTTCTGAGACCGCGTCTTGTTCTTAGACTACGTATTTTCCTTAGACTACGTCTTTTTCATTGACTGCATCTTTTTTAAGGCTTTTTTTGTTAGGCTACATCGTTTTCTTAGATTAGGTCTTTTTCTTAGACTACGTCTTTTTCTTAGACTACGTCTTTTTCTTAGGCTACGTCTTTTTCTTAGACTACGTCTTTTTCTTAGATTACGTCTTTTTCTTAGACTACGTCTTTTTCTTAGACTACGTCTTTTTCTTAGACTACGTATTTTTCTTAGATTACGTCTTTTTCTTAGACTACGTCTTTTTCTTAGACTACGTCTTTTTCTTAGACTACGTCTTTTTCTTAGACTACGTCTTTTTCTTAGACTACGTCTTTTTCTTGGACTACGTCTTTTTCTTAGATTACATCTTTTTCTTAGGCTACATCATTTTCTTAGACTACGTCTTTTTTTAATAGACTACGTCTTTTTCTTAGACTGCGTCTTATACAACGCCTTCTTCTTAGATTACGTTTTTGTCTTAGACTGCATATTTTTCTTATACTACGTATTTTTCTTATAAGGAAGGTATCCAAATGGGCCCTTTCCCATTTTAATGAAATTCAGGTTTGTGATAGAGGAGAAAGAAAATGGGAGACACGTTTAAGGGTTAAAAAGTGGGATCAAAAACTAACCTATTTTTCTATGAAACGTGTCTGAAATTTACGAAATTTAGATTCATTCGTACTACAGAGTTAAAGTACAGAAAACAACATTTTGATATCCCCATTGCCCCTGTTGTGGGATCAGGGTTGCCACTTATTTGAAATATTTGAAATATTGTTGAAAAGGGTTCTATGGAAAACGTCGTCTTAAAGCCGAACGACAACGAATATCGAAAAAAGCTCAGGCACCCCCTGGATAAATTTGAAAAGGCATTGTTCGGACATGTTTTGTGTACCGGTAGATGAGCCTCCAAAAAAGCTTTTATTTGATATCCAATTTGTCTAGTTTCTTTGAAATTATAAGAAATAAATAAAAGAAACGAAAAATTGGGTAATTTTTGACCCCACTTAGGCTTGAGATTGGGCTCCTACACAAAAAAATCGCTCAACTGACAAGGAAAATCGTATTCTTGGGATCAAAATAAGAAACTTTGCCGGAGGAACCATACCTCTAAAACGAATTCTGATGTCCCAACTTTTGACCCGTAGGGTCAAATTTTGAAAAATCCCACTTTGACCCATTTAGAGTGCCTCAATCGAGGCCAAATGTACGACCGACCCCCACTAACTTTGGAGGGCCGACCCACCCATGCCAGTGGCACACCCCCTGGAATCCCCCTGGGGGTTCCCCATACAAACATTTCAAAAAATCACAATTTTTGGCACTTTACAAAATGGTGCTCAAATGTCCCACAAATCTGGATTTTAGGGAGAAACCATGGGAATCTTCCATTTTAGGTATAGGATGTGTTAAGCGAACTTATGTAAAACACTACCGGGAACATTTTTGTGGAACATTCTAACCCTCTAACTCTTCAATGAAAGGGACTTTTTTGGCCCCTTTTTAAAAAGAGACAAAAAGACCCGTAAGTTTGGTTCTGTTCCTCCAAACTGGAACAGGTTGCTTTGGAACTGGTGCTGCGGCAGTGAAGCCTTCCATTTTGACTTCCAGGAATCAGTTATAGAACCTGTTCCACGGAAAAACATCTATTCTATAACAGATTCAAAGGCAACCAGTTCAAAAAAATTTTGCTGGGTAGTGATAACGTGAGTCGCGAACGCCTCTTTCATTGTGTTCACATTTTTTCCGGAGCGTTCGTGAACGCTGTGAGACGAATTAATTTAAACGCGTTCGCCAGCATTCGCGAGTGCTTTTTGTAAGAACTATCTCGTGAACGGTTCGGAAAGAAACCATATGGTCGCGAAAATTGTGTTCAAATTTTTTCCTGAGCGTTCGCTAGATAAATAGTTTTTACAAGAAGCTGGCAAACTTGTTTGAAATAATTCGTTTCTGCAAACACGTCGTAGAACAATCTGTTTGTACTTCTTGGTTTCCATGTTCATTGGTCAGAACTAAGAACGATTTTTTTTCTTAATATTTCTAAAGTTAGAAATTTTGTTTGAAAATTTCTCTCTTAGAGAACATCTTAACTTTTCTTGGAATACACCTTTGTCTTAGTCTTTCTGAATATTATAATCAAAACAGTTTATTCTATTTTTATTATCCTCCAAAATTGGAATGGGCTTCTATAAAATCAATCACACATTCCTTGTAAATGTTAATAATATCATTTGTCATAAGCTGATTTATTTCCATCTATTTTTTATCATCGACGACGACATCTCCCAAACGTTTTTCTTCCTTTTTCTCCAACTCCTTTAGCTACTGTTTTTTTGTTTTCATTTAACAAATGCAAATCAAATTATTTTTATATTCGATTAACATTAGAAAGTAATGATAATGTGAAAAGTATTTATTATAAAGAAAATAGTAGAAGAAACCCCAAAAGGAAATGATGGAAATGGAAAAACAACAAATCATATAGAACAGAAACAAAGACTCAGTGTGGAATACATAATACAATGTATGTTTAACTATTCTTCAAGTTCCAAGGGGCGTATACGTAACCTTGTTTAAAATATTACGTGCCTTCATCAATGATTGCATGATGTTCGTTTAAGTGATGATGATGATGGTTGGTTGTTTGGTTCGTTAGTTAGTTGATGGTAGGTAACGTTAAATAGATTTTCATTTCCAAGTAGATTTTGTTTTTCACTCTTTATTTATTCTTTCTTTCACGTAAGAAATTCAAGGTTATATTATGACAAAAACAAAACAAACAACAAGTGTAACATAGGTCAAACGCAACCACACTACAATCAGGGTTAGATTGTAGCAAAATCGTGTTAAGTCACAACCAACCAAAGAAAGACCCAACCCAAAGTTGCAGTCGTCGTCAATTACAATTACAAACATATATTTAACCTTAAGTATTTAATATTTACCGATTTTGTTATGATTCAAACACGTGAATTCCATAATGCCATACCGTACTTCAAATTTAAAAATATTTTTAGTTGATTTGTTATAAATTGTAACAAATAAATTGCAAATCATGCCATAAACGTATTTACATTTCCCCCTAACAATAAATTAAAATCTCTTTAAGAATTACTATAGACAAAAACGAAAACTATTTCATGTTTTTTTTTTTTTTTTTTTTTTTTGACAACTAATCAGTTAAATGTTATTTTTGTTTTTGGTCGAACTGCAATTTATTGATATTGAAGTATATTAGTGGGGTTTTCTTTTACAATCGCGTGTCGTAAATATTTTCATCAAGTTTTCAGAGTGTTGTAATGTTTTTTTTCATCGAAGATAGTAAAAAAGTTTATATGTTTTTAGCTGGCAAATTTAATTACAACCGAAGAAGATTTTCTATAGAAATAATAATGGAATTAAAAGGTTTTTGTGTAAGAATATTGTTTTAAAATCTGGGTGATTTTCTTCTCTCTAAAATTTTAAAAATAAAAGATTTCTTTAAAAGGAGGAATTATTCACATTCTGAGAAGGTTTTGAAAATGAATATATTCCTAGCTGGAAAACTGTTAAAGACGTCTTCATGACGGCTCAACGACGTCTCTGTCTTTCTTGACTTGCAGTTCCGCTCCCATGTAAAATACCTAAAGACACCTGCTTACATTTTCAAACAAATGTAACATTGTTATCAGGACAAGTCAATGTCATGAATAAGTGATGACATAGCTTTAGGAAATCGTCACTGACATTTCCAGCATGGGTCAGTAACCTGTCATAACTACTTCAATATTTAACAATAGCTAAAAAATATTTTTACATTTTTCTTATTCCCTACTTTCAAAACTCAATTATTCTTTCTTTTCTGAAAGGAATTAAATGTGCTAAAATCCCAAAACTAATTTAACAAATTGTGAGAAATAATCTGTTGAAGTCATGTCCTTGTCCGGAGTTCATTTTTGCCTAAGTACATCGTCAGGGGGTTTTTATAAAAATTTTTCCACAATTTACTTTGTCATCTTCCAAAATATTACTCTGTTGTTTTGACACGTCTAGTACTGTAGTGACATCTATTTGTGTAAATAATTTTCCTCTGTTATTCAAATTTTTTCATTAGGTCTAACGTTTACCAAGATTCGAAACAGAAATCTTGTGTTTGATAGTTCATCGCCTTAGAGGTTCATTACAACTCGGTCGACAACTACCGCGACAATTTCTTTTTCATATATTTTGTTTGACGTCATGTCGTCTAGCGATTTGTAATATAATATATTAGAGGTTAATCACAACTGTGTCTATTGTCGACCGACGACAGCAAAAGTCGTCGCGCATAATTTAAATTCAGCGACAATCGACCGTCGAAATTTGTTGACGTTTAGAAAAAAATTAAAGCAAAACAAGAATATGTTTGTATTTTTTTCGCCACAATTCTTCACCAATTCAATTGGTTTTCCATTAATTCTTGTTGTTTTACATTTTTTTTTATTTAATTTTGCTTTTTTGCGGTAAATTATGCATTTTTATTTTCAATTATATTTCTTCTGTCAAAAAAATAATTTTTTTGTAAACAAAGTACGAATTTTTGCAACTCTAATACGAATTTCTGCAACTCTGTTCCCTTAATTAGTTAAAAATATGGCAACTATTTGACAAATATTTTGAGTGTGTATTAGTGTGTCGTCACAAAAATAAAATAGATTCTATTACGACGACAAATCTCCGGACGACATGGCGAAATTTTGCTTCCCATACAAAATATATGAAAAAGCACATGTCGTTGTCGTTATCGACCCAGTTCTGATTAATGTCTTATATTTTCACGGCGACACACTAACACACACTCAAAATATTTGTCAAATTGTTGCTATATTTTTACCTAAATCAGGTCTACCTATTAGAACAGAGTTGTAGAAATCCGTATCAAAGTTGTAAAAAATCGTACTTTGTTTACTAAAAATTTATTTTTTTTGACAGAAGAAATATAATTGAAAATAAAAATACGGAATTTTCCGAAAAAAGCTAAATTAAATTCGGTTAAATGAAAAAACAACAAGAATTTATGCAAAACAAATTGAATTGATAAAAAATTATGGCAAAAGAAATACAACAAATTTTTTGTTTTGCTTTCCTTTTTTCTAAACGTCAGAAAATTTCGAAGATTAATTGTCGCTTAATTTAAATTCATTACGACGACTTTCGTTGTGATTAATTTCTTACCCGTTCACCAAAACCATAATAATAGAACTACTCGTAGTTTGATGAAGTTTCCTATATTCCATGTTTCAAATTGAAAATTGAACGTAAAAACCATACGTCAAATTGACAGTCTTCGCAAAAATTGGGACACGGAGGAGATTTGAAGGTAAACAAAAATCTAAAAATAGAATAATTGTATATGTCTGTATTGATCACTTCTGACTAAAAAAACAATTACCGAAACCTGAATAGGAAGGAAAACTTTGAATTAGTTACATTGCATTCAAGGCCTTACTTGGGTGAGATGGCTAAGCGGCTGCACCTTAGTATAGTTACGTTTGTAATGTAGGAATATGCACATGTTCGAATGCTACAGCCGACGGGTTGTTGAAAAATTATCATATGGAGGCAATCTAACAATAAAATATAAATAATAATACAGTTTAATGGAAAATCACTGATGAAGCCTGCCCAGTCAGAAAAATACAAACGGGAAAGCGATGGCAAAGCACTTTAACAGGTGGTAGAAGTACTGGAAAAAAAGTGCTTTCCCATTCCCAAAATGATAACATCATTAGACAAAAGGACCGGCTGTTCAAAAAGCGACGGAGAAGCACTGGAGAAAAAAAATTTTTGAACGTTGGCAAAAGGCTGGCAAAACCAATAAATAGGTGGTCTGGAAATATTTTTTCAAAAATAAAATTTAAAAAAAGTTCATATGTATTTTTTTTTGGTCCTGCCATGATTTGAACCCAGGCCGTCAGATTGGCAGACGATTGCTCTACCCACTGAGCTAACGAGACATATAATATTTGATAGCTAAACACATAAATGAGTGATAATCGCTGGACAACTACTGGCTGTGCTAAAAAGCTAGCACTGGCAAACAGTTTTTTGGAACTAATATGCCAGCGTTGGGAGAGCAAAACAAAAATGTTGGTCTTAAAGGAGCTTTTCCACAAACAAAAAAATTGATTTTATTGAATAAAAAAAAATTAAATTAAAAAAAATTTTTTGCTTGCAACCGGATTTGAACTCGGAACCTCTTGACTGCAAACCTTTTTTAACGAAGCGTCAGCATTTTTATAAAATCATTGCTCTACCAGTGAATTGGTTTTTGTACCACTGGTAGCACTGGTTAACCACTGGTTGCAAACCTTGGCATATCACTCTTAGACCATTCTTTGCCAGTGTTTTTTTTTGATAAACCACCGAAATTTTTGTAAAACAAATACTGGAAAAACGCTTTTTGCAAGCGTTGGCAAAGCGTCCCAAATGATTGCTCTCCCAGTCATTTATTTTCAACACCATGGTTACCCAGTGGTATGCCAGTGCTTGATTTTTTGTACCACTGATTGCGTGTCCATAGAAAAAGGCAGAAACTAGATTTAGGTGCCTATTCCTACTTGTGACTCATTGTGACCGCCATAAGACTATTTTTAAGACTGAGAGTCATAATTTTTCATACAAAACAACAATAAAATTCAAAAAATTCAAGTTTTATTTGTCAATGTTATGATTGTGTCGACAACAGGTCTTCATTTTTTTAGGTTTTGAAACAAAAATTTGAATAAATATAATTTATTGTGACTTTGCAACAACAAATACATGGGGAATACAGTCACAACTAAGAGCCACAGACTTTTCGTAGGAATAGGCATGTACATCTTCTTTCTAAGGCTACATCTTCTTTCTAAGACTAAGCCTTCTTTCTAAGACTACGTGTTTTTTCTAAGACTACGTCTTTTTTCTAAGACTACGTCTTCTTTCTAAGACTACGTCTTCTTTCTAAGAATACGTGTTTTTTTTGAAACTTTTTTTCTGAAACTACGTCTTTTTCCTAAGACTACGGATTTTTCCCCAAGACTAAGTATTTCTAATACCATGCGTTCTAGAACTACTTCTTTCTAAGACTAGGTCTTTTTTCTAAGACAAAGTCTTCTTTCTAAGACTACGACTTCTTTCAAAGACCACTATGTGCCCATTCGAAAACTACTTCTTTTTAAGACTACATCTTCTTTCCAAGACTACGTCTTTTTTCTAAGACTACGTCGTCTTTCTAAGACTACGTCGTCTTTCTAAGACTACGTCGTCTTTCTAAGACTACGTCGTCTTTCTAAGACTACGTCGTCTTTCTAAGACTACGTCGTCTTTCTAAGACTACGTCGTCTTTCTAAGACTACGTCGTCTTTCTAAGACTACGTCGTCTTTCTAAGACTACATCGTCTTTCTAAGACTACGCATACTTTCTAAGACTACTTCTTTTTTCTAAGACTACGTAATTTTTCTAAGCCTACTTCTATCTCTTAGACATCATCTTTTTCTATAACTCACACCTCCTTTTACAGAAAAAGTTTAATTTTAATATTTTATCAGTTCTTATATTCTAAAAGATTAAAATTTCATTCTATTTCAACATTTTCAAGAAAAGTATACTTAATTTTAGTTTAAAAAACAAATATGTTATTCATGACTTTAAGCCCTTTACTTTTCAGTTTAGGAAAATAAACTGATATGCTCCTTGAAAAATTTCATTTATAAAATGTCTTTAATTTTTCAAAATGTCAAAACAGTTGCAAATAAGTTTACTTTTTAGAAGTTTTCTGCTGTTTTCTTTGTGAAAACTTAAGCAATTTACAACACTTGAAGAAAACAAAAAAACAAAATAAGGAAAATTAAGACACTAAAACTTTTCTTCGTAGCAGTGAGTATAGAAAAACATAAAAAGAAAAACAACGAAAAATTCTAAGAAAAAAGTAACAAAAAAGAAAATTTAACAACTTTTTGGCGCTTTTTAAAATCAAATCAAACAAAATATAGACAAAAATTGTATTTTGGCATGCAAGTGCAAAATAACTGCTTAAAAAATTAAAAATTTAAAACATAAATAACAATTTTTGAAAACTGGAAAGCATTAAATATTAAAACAACATGTTGACTTTGTCAAGCACAACAAAATCTAAAGATTTCATGGAATTTTATAACATTGGATTTGGTTGGCTTAACATGCTGCACATAATGTTTTCGTCCTTTAGGAGTATTAATAAATATTTAAACATATGACAGAATATTTTTGTTTGTTTTCGTTATACATTTGTAAATATATAATAAACTTGGTCATTGAAATGAAAAACATAAGCAGAGAATGACTATGAATTTCAAAATAAAATAAAAATCATCCCAAAAGTAGGCTACGATATTTTTCATGCAGCTTATAAATAAATACGAATATAATAGAAATGTTGACTTTGAAATTACTTAAATATAAAAATAAATTATTAAACCATACTCTAAAAACGTTAGAACAGTAAACATATGGTGTTCGAAAACTTTTTGTTTTATAGCATACTTTTGGGCTTTAATAACCAACACATTTATACTTAATTTGCATGTAGGGGAAAAGGAAATTGAAATAAACCATATACATATGAATGTATGTGTTGTTAATATATTTAAAACACGCAGTTGGTTTAACAAAAAAATATATTGTAGTATAAATTTATTAATAATTCTTTTTTTTTAAATGTCAGGTGTACTTTTGCATATTCTGATATAATTATAAATCCAATATTTTTTATATTCATTTCTTGAAAAAAAAAAGAAAAATCCACCAAGGTTATAAAGGCCATTAATAAAATATTAATTTAAATTAAATGAAGTTAAAACATATTGTTGTTTACCACCTTAAAATAGGGGCTATACATTGAAAAGCTTTAAAGTAGGCAATAGTTTTTGAAAATTTTAAACAAAGATACTTGATTATTAAAAAAAAAATCTATAATAAATATTAATATAAATGAATCATAAACAATAATTTATTTATATATAACACTCTTCAAAGTACACTAAAATTAAATCCCTTAAAGTATTCCACTGTTTTTAAGAAATTCAACATATTAACGATTTTTTTTTTATGGAGGGCTTATACATACTCCTTAAAGTATACTACAAATTTAATTGCCTTAAAGTAGTCTACACTTTTTATGAAATTTAAAATATTAACGATTTTTTATGGAGGTGTTATAAACATTTCCTAATTAATTTTTAACTAGATTTAATATTAAAAATAATAAATTATTTTCAAAAAGTAAAGCGTAGAAAATGGGCTACAGTTTTTAAAAAAATATTTTAATATATTAAACTATTAATTTTAATTAAATCAAATAAAAAAAACTACTGTTGTTTACCGCCCTAAACTAGGCCATAAATATAAAAGCTTTAATGTAGGCAGTTGTTTTTAAAAGATTTCTTAAAGTTCAAACAATTTCTCTTGATTTTTGTTAAATCTGTAATAAACATTAACATAAATCAATCATAAATAGTAATTTATTTATAGTTACCCCTAAATGTTAACCATTAATTTAGTGGCCTTAAAATATGCCACAATTTTTAGGAAAACTTTATTTTATGGAGGTTCTATAAAGTTCTTATAAAGATTCCATAATTAATATTTAAATACATTAAATATTAAAAATAATTTTTCAATCAAATATTCGAGCTCGAAACTAAAAATGTCGAATAAAAATAATTATAATTATTAAAAATAATAATTAAATTGCTACATGAAAGTAGGCAACAAACTTAAAACCTAGAATATATTACGTTTTTACCTTTTAAAAGTGTTGGTTTATTTGCTTTAAATAAACCGGGTTTTTTTTTCTATTGTAATCAAAATGACCAATTCTACTGCTACGTTTTACCTTTTAAAAACGTTCGTTTATCCTCCTTTAGATACACCGGGTTGGTGCTCTTTGCAATTAAAATAACACACCAACACACACTTTTATTTGATATTAAGTTTATTTATTTAACACTTTATTACTTTACATACACAACAGAATAACACACACAACTATACAAACTCATTTGCGCAACTTACTATACAAGGCTAATAAGCAATAACCTACACAAATGCTAGATTACAACTGAACTCCACAAATGCTAATTTGCGATTTAGAGTTTAATCACAACTGGGTCGAAAGTCGTCACGATTAATTTAATATCAGCGACAATCGATCGTCGACATTTGTTGACGTTTAGAAAAAAAGGAAAGCAAAACAAAAATATGGTTGTATTTCTTTTACCACAATTCTTCACCAATTCAATTGGTTTTTTATTTTATTGTATTTAATTTTGCTTTTTTGCCGTAAATTATGTATTTTAAATTTCAATTATATTTCTTCTGTCAAAAAAATGAATTTTTTGTAAACAAAGTACGAATTTTTGCAGCTCTAATACGATTTTCTAACAACTCTGTTCTAATGGCAATCTTTAATTAGTTAAAAATATGGCAACAATTTGACAAATATTTTAAGTGTGTATTAGTGTGTCGTCACGAAAATAGAATAGTTTCCAGAGATGCCAACTTTGTCATAGCAAAATACGCAAAAAAGTTAGAAAAACGGGTAAAAACGCGTAAATTTATATTTAAAAATGGGTAAAAATGCACTAAACAGCTTTTAGGGCTTTTTAAAAAGAATTTGTCATTTTTCACATACACTGAGAGAAATATCCAGTTTCACTGGAATTCGTCCATTGAAACTTTTCATTGAATTAATGGAATTTTGCATAAAATGTTATAAAAAATTTAATTTAAAATTTTTCAAAATTATTCTATTTTTAAAAATTTAGGGTCTTGTTTTATAGTCAGAACCAAAAAAGATTTTTGTCTTAAATAAATAAATTTTAGAAAAAATTCGTTCCTAGTTTTGACTATAAAAAACCGGCACCAAAATTTGTTAAAGGTGATACGTGCAAAATGGAAACTTTTCGCGTTTGGCACATCAAAAAACACTACATTTCGCGCCAAAAGCATTATTTGGCATTCACAACTTTTCCTTAATATTTTAATGCATCGTTATTGAAATAAAAGCAACTATTGCCATATTTCTTGATATTGCTATAAAAACAATACCTGTAAAAAAGCGCAAAACGTGCTAAATAAATTTAAAAAAGCACCAATTTAGCGCTTTTTTCAGTTACGCGTTAGATTAATATTTTTCGCGTTTTGGCATATCAAAAAGCACCAGATTTAGCGCGAAAAGCACTAAGTTAGCATCCCTGATAGATTCTATTCCGACGACAAATCGCCGGACGACATGGCGACATTTTGCTTCCCATACAAAATATATGAAAAAGCAACTCTCGTTGTCGACCCAGTTCTGATTAAACTCTTAATGTGATACGGGATCCTAATATATTAGACCGTACCACAAAAAAAAAAGTTCGCCGTACACCGTCCGTCAAATCTAAATTATTTTTGCAAAGAAGTTTCAAAAAAAATTTTTTTTCGCCTTTTTAAATTTTTTTGTTATATCTTTGGCATTTACAGTCGGATCTTAAATTATGATATATCGATGTTTTTGTCTGGAGGGGATGTTTTGCTCTAAGGGCCGTAGACCTCAAGTATGCTGTTCTAGTGTTTAACCACCAGATCTCAGTTGTTACTACCCTAATATCAGAAAATTAAAACTCGCAAAAAAATCATTAAACTTTTGCTAAGGAAGTTTTCCGATAATTCCGGTAGAAAAAATTATTTTTGTTGACTTACGAAGTGGGGCGGGGGGGGGGGGGGGGGGTAGCGTGATTTTTGACTCGCGCTTACGAACTTAAATGTTTAATCTCTAGCAACTCACGCATGACTCACGTGAATAATTTTAATCATCGTAGGAACATAAACTCTACCGAACTGTACTTAAGCGTTTCGTACCGCACATCGTCGAACACAGTATAGAAAAAAAAAACACATCTATATATACCCTACACCACTACGTGGTCAGGGTATTATAAGTTTGTGCTGATGTTTGTAACACCAAAAAATATTGGTCCTAGACCCACCTTATAGTATAGCGATCGGCTCAGAATTTTTTTTTATTTCGATTTAACGATGTCCGTCCGTCTGTCTGTCCGTCTGTCTGTCTGTCCATGCATCCATACACCGACCTATGTCAGCCCAAGGACGAAGCTTATTGATTTTGGTTAACACCGGTCCATGTTTAGACCTAGAGCTCATATAAGGGTCCCCCCAAAATTATATTGTTTATACACTGCAGGTAGCAAATATAAAGATATTTTGATGAAATTTGGTACACAGACCTATGTTGGCCCAAGGACGAAGCCTATTGATTTTGGTGAACATCGGTCCATGTTTAGACCTAGTGCCCATATAAGGGTCCCCCCAAAATTATATTGTTTATACGCTGCAGGTCGCAAATATTAAGATATTTTGATGAAATTTGGTACACTGACCTATGTCAGCCCAAGGACGAAGCCTATTGATTTTGGTTAACACCGGTCCATGTTTAGACCTATTGCCCATATAAGGGTCCCCCCAAAATTATATTGTTTATACACTGCAGGTCGCAAATATAAAGATATTTTGATGAAATTTGGTACACAGACGTATGTTGGCCCAAGGACGAAGCCTATTGATTTTGGTGAACATCGGTCCATGTTTAGGCCTAGTGCCCATATAAGGGTCCCCCCAAAATTGGCTTGGTTACAAACTGCAGGTCGCAAATATTAAGATATTTTAATGAAATTTGGTTCGCTGACTCACACTATAGAAAATTTTGACACAAGTCCCATTTTAACCCAATCGAATTTCGGATCCAAACATTAGTTGGCTTTTAACCAGACTGGTGTAGGGTATTGTATAGTCGGCATGCCCGACTTTAACCTTTTTACTCGTTTTTCTATATGTTTACACATTTTCTCAAATCTTCCCATTTCTGTTTCCATTTAATCTATAAATATCTAAAGAAACAATTTTGGAAACGTATAATACATTTGTTAATGCCTAAAAGTATACGCATTTTTTCAATTATTTAAATCCCTTAAGTAGGCTTTAGTATTTTAATGATATTTATAATAAAACTAAGCCTCTGCATTAAAACACTAAAATTATGTCATATTTCCAACATAGGTCTTATTTATAAACACACACTAGCAAATATAAAACACACAACTAAAAAAAAAAAAAACAAAATCATCGTCCTAAAAGTATGCCACAAATATTTAACAATTAAATCATATTTATGATGATACCTTAACTAACTTTAACTTCAACCAACAAAAAAAAAACTGTTTTAGCCATGTTATGACATTTATGAAAGTAAAAATAGTAATATCAAGAAACCTAAGGCGGTCACTATGCCAAAAGTTTAAAAAATATACATTTTTTATAATAATGCATTACATTCTGTAAATATTTTAAGGTTAATCCGCCTAAAAGTATACCACCTTAAAAAAAAGACTTGCTGACCTTGTTTTTTTTTTATAGTTAAAAACATTAAACTATTGGAGCATTTACAGCTGTTGTTGTTATTTTTTTTGCTGTCTAATCTATTTGTTTACAAGCTAAAAAGCTTTTTAAGTTTTTAGTTAGATATTTTAAAAATTCTTATTTTGCTGCCTTTTTTTTCGCTACTTAACAACAAGGTGTGTTCTTACCACTACCACCACTACAACTTGTTGGTATATAAATCGTATTTTTTTACGTTTTCATTTTAAAAATATATATACGATATTTATTTGTAGTTATATTGTGGTTTTTCTCTATATTTTGTATTTGTTTGTTGTAATGTTACTAAGTCACGCATCTAGTCATTCTAACATGTGTTTTTGTTACAATTTATAGCAACACTAGCAACAATAATATGTCATGGTGTAAATACGGGTATCCATGTGAGTATGTGTTCAGCAAAGCCACACACGTCACATGCAAACGAAAAAAAAATTGGAAACTTTCATACAAAATACTTGACATGAGTGTAACATGCATGTGACTTGTTTGAATTTATGATAAAATATATTTATGTTGGCAAATGTTAGAGGTTTTTTTTTCTTAAAATATTGTATAAGAGAAATGGTAAAAGAAATTATTCTTTTGGAGCCTTAGGGTAGGCTTTAAAATTTTACGCTTAAGAAATTTAACTGCGATATTATGAAATTCTTCTAAAGGCTAAAAACTGTGTTTTTTTAAACAACTGCGTTTTGTAAAACAGCTTGGTTTTTTTCAAAACAACTAGGTTTTTCCTATACCAATTTGTTTTAAGTAAAGTTTTTCAAAAAAGCAAAACTTTGTTTCTCAGAAAACTATTTTTATAAAAACTGCGTTTTTTAGAAACTTTTCTAAAAACTAGTACATTGGAAGATGACAAAGCAAATTATGGAAAAAATTTTTTGTTGCTGTTTTTTCTTTGATATTTTAAATGTTTAATAACGCTCCTAGACGAGAACAAGAAATTCTTATTGAGTTTGTAATTTAACTTAACAAATATTTCCAGAAATTCTAAAAACGTCGATCCCTGACGATTTCCTTAGGCAAGAATGAAATCCGGATATGGACATGCCTACAACGGATTATTTTTCACAATTTGTTAAAAGTTAGCCTAAATATAACTAAAATTCTGTAAATGTAACAGTTTTAATTTTGCTGTTCTCATTTTACTAGTATTTAGTAAAAAAATCTGCTAATTCTATGATTATAACACTTAACATTATTTATGCAATTTAATATTATAGGCTGTGGTGTATACTTAAGTGTAGTGTTACCAGATTGACGTGTTCAGTACATCCCGTTTATCGGGATATTTTGTTGTTTTCTATAGCTAAGTCAAAACTACTGTAATGTAAAATATCAAAATAAAATTATATATCAAATTGAATTCTTTTCCGTGTATTTATGATAAAAGTAATTTTCAATTTCGATTATTTTGTTTTTGTTTTGAGAATTTCTTTAATTTTAAGGGGGGTATCGACTCTAGGAAACATTTTGGTTTGGAATTTCTTTTTATATTTTATTTGGATAGTAGAGCATACTCTTCAGTATATGTTCAGAAAATATCAATAAAAAATTGCAAGAAATAAAATTTCCACATATTTTTTGTAAAATATATTTTAGTCACAAACTAATATTCTATGCGTTAAATTTGTACACAAAATTTTTTGGCAGCATATTTTTATCATTGTCTTTATTATAAATCTTATTTCGCATAATACAGCAAAATAAACAGAAAAAAACTAGATCCAAAGATGCAAGAATTGCACGCAGTCTTTAAAAAAAAGCCAATGACGATTCCTAGATGGTGGGCGAAGGCACGTTTTATTAGGCAGGTACTGATGGCTTTTTATAAGCCATAAAAGTAATCAATTTATATAAAAATAAAAAAAGAACAAATACAAAACAAATTAAAAAATGTACGAAATAAAAAATTTTCACCGAATTTTCACTAATAAATTCTCTAGCATCGTTTTTAAGAATCTCTGAGTTAATATATAAAATACTCTTTATCCGATTCTTCCCAAATTTGGTGCACATGTAGAAAAGTGCGAGATATAAATTTTATTCATACACGGTTTTTTGAAATTTTGCTGTTTTCTTAGCGTAAAATTAATTTTAAACTTTAAACGCGTTTTCCCACAACCTTGAGTTCAAAATCGGCTGCCACTGTACAGCCAAGGCGGGTTAACCAATTTCGACCCGGTTTTTTTTTTCTTTTTTAGGCAACAAAAAACTCTAGTCCTAATCGTGGCCTTTTTTTAATTTTGGTCAAGTGAATTTTATATCCCCGAGCAAATGTGTTTTTTCTTGCCTTTTTTGGAATTTTTAAGTTTGTGTGGCAACTTTGTTAAAAAAAAATTTTAAAAATAAAAATCGGGCCACGATAAGGATGAGAGAATTTATCTGGGATTAAGAATTACTTTGCATTATTATTTTCCGATAATTATTGAAGGCTACACAGTGGCAGCCGATTTTGCTTTTTGAAAGTTGCAACTCTGTCGATTTTGGCTGTGGAAATATAAAACTGATATTTTTTAAAAATACTACAATAACATGATTTTTAAATAAAAAAATAAAATATTAAAAATGTTGTTAATTGCATTTTTGACAACCGTTCAAATATGCCCTTTAAAATGGTGTTGTTACAGTATTTACCCCCCCCTTAATTTGTAAGTAGAAGTTTTAATTTTTATAAAAAGCAAAAGAGAAAAAAACTTAATAGCCCTTTTCTAAATTACTAAAATATTTTGCTGATTTTAGCAATATGGCTAGCAAAATTTTGTAAAATACTTTTTGAAATCAGCAACGAAAATTAGTTAAAAGTTCAGTAATTTGTAAAACAACAACGTTTTTCCGAAAACTACTACACCAAGAGAATTATCATCACTTCAGTAATGCATTTCTTCATAGTTTCAATGAAAATTGTCACTGGAACTCGTCCATTGAAACCTTTCATAGAATCTATGAAACAGGTTTCATTAAAGTCAATGTTTGTGATAAGTTCATAAAATTAATGAAACTCTTCATAATATTAATAAGCCACTCGTCCAATGAATAAATCATTCAGCCAATGAAGAGCTTCATAAAATCCATGAAGCAATTTCATTTACTATTATTTATTATAGTTGGTTGTTGTCGTTGCAAATGCAAAAGGCGTAATAAAATCGTAGCATATTTTACGGATGTACGAAATATATCTAAAGAAAGAATTCATTAAATTAAAAAGTGTCATAAAAAAATTTCGAAAAAATTAATATGATTTATAAAAAAAATTTCATAGTCCAAAATTAATAATAAAAAATTAATTAAAAAAAAAAAATAAAAATTATAAAAGATTATTCTCTCAGGAAATGATGATATTAAAAAAAAAGTAAAAAAAAAGTAAATACTATTGAACAATTTCATATATATAAAGAACATTTTCATTAAATTTATGGAGATATAATTTATGAAATTCAATGAATTTTTTAATGAAATTATGAAATTTTATGAAAGAAAAGTTATGAAAAATTTCATAATATTAATTAAATATTATATACATAATGAAATTCTTCATTGGTTCTACGAAAAAAATTCTATGAAATTATATCATTAATATCATGAAGGATAATTCTCTCAGTGTACTTTTTTCCGAAAACTACTATGTTTTTTTAAACTTCGTGTTTTGTCTAAAACTGCGTTTTTAAAACACTACATCTTAAAATTCGATTTTTATAAATCGTGTTTTCAAAAACTGCGTTTTTGCTAAAAACCACATTTTTTTATAAGAACTACGGTTTTTTTCTAAAAACTACGTTTTTGTTCTGAAAACTATGGTTTTGTTCTGAAAATTACGTTTTCGTTCTAAAAACTATGTTTTTGTTCTAAAAACTATGTTTTTATTCTAAACTATGTTTTTGTTCTCAAAACTACGTTTTTTTCTAAAAACTACGTTTTTGTTCTGAAAACTACATTTTTATTCTGAAAACTACGTTTTTGTTCTGAAAACTACATTTTTGTTCTGAAAACTATGTTTTTGTTCTAAAAACTATATTTTTGTTCTAATAACTATCATTTTGTTTTTTTTTCAATTTTTCAAAAAACTGCATTTTTCTTAAAACCACGTTTTTGTTCTTAAAACTACGTTTTTGGTCTAAAACCTACCATTTTTTTTTGGCTAAAAACTAACAAGGACTGTACCCTATCCCAAATACTCCGATTTTGATGAAATTTGGATATATGATAGAGAAAAAAAATCTAAGATCGAGCTGTCTGAGCTTTTGGGCCATCTCGGACGGGTCGATCTTAGATTTTTTTTCTTTATCAGACATCCAAATTTCATCAAAATCGGAGTGTGAGTTTTTAGGATGGGGTTAGTTTTCTTCTAAGTCTTTTTTTTTTTGTCCAAAAACTACGTTCCTTGGCTACAACTAACACTTTTTTTTTTTTTTTACAAAAACTGCGTTTTTTTTTATAATCTATTTTTTTTCAAAAACTAGTTTTTCCAAATTTTTTTAATGTAAATTTTACAAATGTTTAATTAAATTGAAGTTTTTTTAATACTGTTGACCTCAAGCGTATTAAAATAATTCTAATTTTCATTTCAAATTCTTTAAATATACTGTAAATAAAAACTTCCATTAACGCCTTTCACTTGAATAAGTCTTTCTTAAGCCAATAACAATATCATGAAATTTTGTTTAGAAGTGTTCTATGACAACAGCTCTTTATTATAGAACTTGGTTTCGTTTACATTTTCAGCTCATCTTAGTTTTTCTCTTTGTCTTCGCAAATAAAACAAAAAGTATGCAATGGTTTTCCCATTGTTTTACGAAATTTCAAACTTTTTTACAAGGACAGTTTGTATTTGACTTTTGCTTTCATTGTGTTTGATAAGTTTCCCTTTTCTTATGTATAAAATTACTTTAACAAAACCAACAAACTCAAATTGTGATGCTGAAAACGGAAACTGCTATTAGCGGGATAAACAAATAAAGAAAATGAAAGTAAAACTACAAGCATTTGGGATTTAAAAAGTATACTTAAAAAAAATCTTTATAAATTTTAAAGCATATCTTTAACAAAATTTAAAGTTACTTTAAGCGCTGCATATTTCGAGGCTGAATAAAGCCGAAAAGAGATAAATGCAGTGTAGACAGTGTTTTACCGCAGTGCGACGTTTTGTCGATAAAGCAGGTTTTTGCCGAGGAATTAAACAATTTTCTAAATAAGCAACAGCTGTCTTCAAACTAAATTCTATAAGAAATTTGTAAAAATATTGAATATTTGTCGCTAGAATAATGCACAAGTTTTGACAGCACTGCCACTTCCACTATCTGCTTAGGGCTTACTAAGTTTATTTTTTAATTTCTTTAAAATTTATAATAAGTAGCAAGTACATAATTATTATAATTTTGTCAGAAAGTTAATATCCTCTTTTTCTTGTGTTTTCTTTTTTGCTTTCTTCATATCGCATTAAGTTTCATTGCATACTTTTCAGAGCTGCAGAAATTATTAATTAATTTCTTCTTTTTTTTTACATCCTTCCACTTAATGAGTATAAAACAACTCTCAACAAAAAAAAAACTTTGATATTCAATTTTAATTATAAACTACATTTAGTAGTTAAGGGGGGACATTACATTCGCGGCAGAGAAAACAGACCCCTTTTTTAGAAATTCGTAACTTAGTCAAAAACAAAAATTTTTCCAAATTTTATTGTAGAGAATTTTTATTATTGTAGAGAATTGAATAAATTACAAGAAAAAAATTAAAAAAAAATATATTTTTCACTCCAACATGGTTTTATAGAGCTCCAAACTGGCGGCAGAGAAAAAAACGGGGCCTCGTGGTTGCAGCGCTGGGAGTCGCAAAAATTGTCCGATCTGGAAAAAAATGACTTTTTTAAATCTTAACAAAATTGGATTGACACGAGCTTTTTTTTAAAATTTTTTTAAAATTTTTTGTGATGTTCCAAATTCGAAAGTGTGTTTTTTCAAAAAAAATATTGACTTTAAAAATTCATAAAAAATCTAAAAAAAAAATTTAAAAAAAAGCTTGTGTCATACGATAGCGAATGCCGCAACCAGTACGAAAAACATGGTTTCGAGATAAACGCGTTCAAAGTTTGTGAACAAAGAAAAAAAGGTTTCCTTCAATCTGCCATGCCTGCTTCGTACTGTATGCCTTCGTTATCTTGTGTTGTGCTGTTTCTTATAGTTTTTTGCAATCGTTTAGCAATTCGGCAATTCAAAAACACAAAAAAAATCACCCTTCAAGTAGGTACGAAATAACAACCACCAAAAGTCAGGTAGCAAGTAAAACAAGTATATACCAGCTGCCGTACGTAGGTAGCCGGAATATTAAAAATGCGCTCTCACTAATCCGGCTGTAACTTTTGAACCCGTAGGAATTTTTCCATGAAATTTCTTTTCTTAGAATCTTAAGAATATTTACTAAAATACAAAATTATAAAAAAAAGTTGCTTTCAAAAAACGGCCAATGTCATGTCCCCCCTTAATGTACAAAATAGTTATTTCTATAAAATCTTAGAAAAATATTAAGGCATACTTTTAAGCGCCAAAACTTTAAAAGTGAGTTAATTAAAAACAAAACTCAATAGAGGATTTTCTTAATAAATTTAATTAATTTTGAAAAAGATTTCACAGACTTTAAAAATACAATTGAACAAATTCAAGCATATTTTTTAGAATGTATTCTGTATTTTTAAAAAATCAATACAACATTTACGTCAGCTTAATGTTATTTACAGTTTTAGTTCTTTTAATTATTGAAATTTTCTCGAATTTGTTTTTTTCCCTACTTTGTTTTTTAAATGCATTCTAACATTGCACAGTTTTATGCGTAACCAAATTTCTATTGTATTTTTACTTTGTAGTTTTTTTTTTTTTGGATTATTTTTAAACACCTATTATTTTCAAACCAATGAACCTTAACTAAAAGTTTACATCATAAACCTTGTAATTAAGTTTTTAAAATTGTTTACGTAAAATAGTGAAACATTGTTGGAAATTTCTATAAATAGTGTTAGAAGTTTTTACTTCAAGACTACGTTTTTTTTAAGACTTGGTACGCATTTTTCAAAGACTAGGGTCTAGTTTTAGTCAGAACTAAGAACGATTTTTTTGCATAAGTATTTCTTCAATAAGAAATTTTCGAACAAAATTCCTTATTTAAGAAATTTTTACGAAAAAAAATCAAAGACTACGTATTTTTTCAAAGACTATGTCTTTTTTTAAAGACTAGCCCCTAAATTCATAAGCCCTTTGTAAAATTATAGGAGAGTTATTGAAGAAATTTTGTATGAAAATGACGTTTTGTAAACCTGCTATAACTTTACGAAGCATTTATGAATTGAGGGGTAAATCTTTTTTTAAAGACTTAAGTCTTTTTTTAAAGACTATATCTTTTTTTAAAGAGTACGTATTTTTCTAAGACCACGTCTTTTTTATAAGACTACGTCGTTTTCTTAGACTACGTCTTCCTTTGCCCACGTATTTTTCTTTGATTACGTATTTTTCCTTGACTACGTTTTTTCTAAGACTACGTCTTTTTCTAAGACTAAGTATTTTTCTAAGACTACCATCTTTTTCTAAGACTACATCTTTTTGTAGGTCTACGTCTTTTTCTCAGAATACATCGTTTTCTTAGACTACATCTTTTTCCTTGACCACATTTATTTCTAAGACTACGTCATTTTCTAAGACTACTTCTTTTTCTAAGTCTAAGTCTTTTTCTAAGACTACGTCGTTTTCTTAGACTTCGTCTTTTAGAATTAATTCATCTCGGCGAACAACTCCGGAATTCTAGAATCGGAAGGTCGTAAAATGGCGGGGTATCAAAGTCAATCAGCCTTTTCCATATTTGGGCTTCTATATAAGAATCCGATGTGCAATATGTTTTCCCTTATAAGGAATTTAATCTAAAGTGTGTTAAATTCGGTATCATTGCAGTTTAGGAACTGCTGAGACTGGTACACAACATTGTAGAGAATGTACACTACAAGGCTTCGGTGAAAAATAAAGAGGGATGGAAGGTTATAACCAGGAATTTAAAAATCTTGTTGATCAGCATTCAAACATGATCTCACATATGTGAGCATACACGGAAAAACAATTTAGCCTCATTACGCGTAAGTTACAGAAGACTACGCGGAATCTACCTGTCATAGCTCCTAAAAATGTGGGCCAATAACACAGGCCAACGACGAAAAAACTTTTTCAATAACTAATTTCTGTGTAATTTGGTGTGCTGATTCCGAAAAAAATAACAAAAAAGTCGTATCTCCCACCAATTTCTCACATTTCAATATTAAATAAAAATAAAGTGAAGTTGTACTTTAACATTTGTGCTGTTAAGTTGTGCACAAGTGTTGGTATAGTTAATTGCGCTTTAGACTGTGTATAGTGAGTTGCGCATAGAGTTTGTGTGTCTGTTATATTGTTGTATTTCAAGTAATACAGTGTTAAATAAACAAAATGTTCTGAGAGGGTGTTATTTTATTTGCAAAGAGCACCAACCCGGTTTATCTAAAGGAAATAAACGTAAATTTTAGAAGGTGGGATTGGTTATTTTGCTTGCAATAGAAAATAACCCTGTTTACTTAAAGAAATTAACCAACGTTTTTAAAAGGTAAAAACATCGAGGAAAAAGCTATGCAGGAAACTTCACAGAGAAAAGAGAAAGAAAATGCAAAAAATAAGCATCTAATAGTTAATAATTTTAGCAATATAATAATTTTGTAAGAGAAAATTGTAACCTAATAGAAAACTTAATTTTTAAGTTTTATTTAACAAATTTTTCCCTATTTTTTGAAATTTAAATATTGTCATATTGTGAGAGAATTGTGGGTGATAAAAAAAAAAAAACTGATTTCGAATACGGTTTTAGCATCCAAAAATACATAAGATTAAGGTAAATTAGTTTAAAAAGTTTTTACAAACATTTTTTTCGTTGGCCTGTGTAACTTTTTCTCCTTTACAACATCAAAATTTCATCCAAATCGGTATGAACTACACTGCAGACCTTCCTTTTAGAGACATTTTTACTACATACCAATTTAAATTTTTTTGTTATAACCCAGCAAAAACAAATTACAAGTCATGCTTTACAAACCACTTCTTTCATTGCTTCAAAAGTATCCGTAGTGTATTTTTCCTGCTTTTTTTTAGAAGTAATTCTGAGCAACTTCAAAAACAACACTTCTTTTCTTGGGTGCAACGTACCTATCAGTTAGTATATTTTTACACACAAAAAATCACTTAAGCAGTGCTTCTTCACCATTATTGCTCTAAAAGTGGTCTTAAGAAATGATTTTGATACATTTTTTTTCCTGTGGGCGCTGTGGTGTAATGGTTAGCGCGTTGGACTGTTACACGTGAGGTTGCGGGTTCGAGCCCCAACCAAGGCAACATCAATTTATGAAAAATAATAATATGTATGAGTTTTTTCTATCCCTCATACATATCGCAGCGTTCTCCTTCGGTGTTCCCATAGCTCTTAACCCCACCGAAGTAAAATAATATAACAGGGCTATGAACTACAAGATTCAACAAAGTTCGCCAACTCAACATCAGATGGCGCGCAACAACTGTTCTAAAAATTCAACATCTCGCGCAATTACAGTGTTGCCATATTTGAAGCCCTTCATCTTTCACCACCTTTCACTTTTTCTCTATCCCCCTTACAAAGGAAGCAACACGTTAATTAATAGGAAGAATTTCCTGAGTGTTGCTTCTCTTTAAAAAAAAAAAAAAAAAAAAAAAAAAAACAGATGTTTGGTGGTTCCATTGCGGGTGGAACCAATATTTTTTTATTTTTTTTTACATTTTTGTTATTGTTAAAAATTTTAAATAACTAAATTTTTTTTTTTTTTATTATTTAATTTGTTTCAATTCAATATTTTTTAATTTTTCAATTTTTAAAAATATGTAAAAAAAATTATAAAAATCGCTTTTTATGCACCTGTGAAAAATAGTACTGGAAAAAATACTGAATTGCAGTGCAGCTTTTGCACTGGTTTAGTAAGTACCTACTTTTATTAAAGAGAATAAGACAATATTTGGCAATGGCAAAGTGGTGTTTTTATGCCAGTTAACTTTCATATCAAAAAATAGCTCAGCGGTAGAAAGCTAGACTAACAATCTTGAGGTCGCAAGTTCAATACACGGTTGCGGCAATAAAAGCTAACTTTCCAGCTGAATTGTTTGCAAGAAATTCGATACCCAATGTAGGGAATAAAGAAAAATTTTAAAATAAAAAATACAAATTTTTTAAACTTTTAGTTGACGAAAAAGAGTTTCCTTTAGACTGGTTCAAAAAGTACACTCATAGAAAAAAATCTAAAAATAGCAGAAAAAGTTGCTAAAATTTTTTTTTACTAAATACTAGTAAAATGAGAACAGCAAAATTAAAACTGTTAAATTTACAGAATTTTAGTTATATTTAGGCTAACTTTTAGTTAATTGAAAATAGCTAATTGTACTGTAAAATCTGCAGAAAATTTTGCTAAATATTTGTAGACTAAAAATAACAAAAATAAACTGTTAAATCTACAAAATTTTTGCAATTTTTAAGCGAAATTTAGTTGAATGCAAATAACAGTCTATTCTGCTAAAATCAGCAGAAATATTTGCTAAAAAATTGTAAACTGCTGTTTTCAAAAGGCTCGATTTTTATTTGCATTAAAAAAAAATCGAAAAAACCACTTCCAAAATTTTAAATTTTTTGCTGATTTTTTAGGCTACTAATTATTTAGCAACATTTTTTTTTTGCTGATTTTAGCAGGTTAATTTGCTAATCTTGATTTACAAAAATTTAGCTCAAATATAACTAAAATTCTGTTTATTTAACTGTTTTATTTTTGCTGTTCCTATATTACAAATATATAGCAAAAATAATCTGCTAATTTAGCAGTTTTTTTCTGCAGCATCATTCTTAACTAATTTTTAGTAGTTTTAAATAAATTTTTTACGGAATTTTTTCTATTAAATGTTGAACTGGGAGTTCTCCTCTCCTATGACAACTCAATGTTAAAATCTTTAGTGTTTCTGTTAAAAAAAAGAAGTACATCTAAATCATTAATTGTAGTGCTTTTTCTACTGCTTAGGCATCTCTTTTTTTTTTGCTAGGAATTAGAGAAAAATTAGGTTTCGAAATAGTTTCTCTAACTATTAAGTTATTGTGTATTAATTTGTTTAGATATTTATGAGAAATGTTGCATACTTTTAGGATGATTTTATTAGTATATTGTACATTTTTGTGTGGTTACAACAAATAACTGCCTTCTCTGGTATGTTTACGTTGAAAAACAAGAATTTGCAGACTTTTAGGGTTGATCAGTATATTCTTCGATGCCAACTTCTTAGACCTTTTATATTAAGATATTTTTTTTGGTACGTGCTATATTTGTATATATTAAAAAAAACATTGCATACTTCTCGGCAGTTTAGTATTCAAATACATTAGCATAGTTTAAGGCGTAAGTTATATTTAAGTTTTCAACAAATTTCAGAATTGTAAATCTAAAAAAAATTCAAAGATTTCTATATTTTTAAATAGTTATATTTTTTAAATCGTTATATTTTTAAACAAATCGAAAATATTTTAGAATGCATTAATCTTATTTGAAAAATGTTTTTTCAAAAATTTATTTTAACTTTTTTAACAAACATTTAGCTTATTGTTTTCGCCTTCTCAAGTTTTCTCAAAAAAACTTTCATGTATTTTTTTTTTATTCAACAACCCGCTTTAATTAAGTACCTACACCGATTCCTCGATTTACAGCGATGTTATATGACTTACTGTTTACTATAAAAATATTCGATTTGAAAAACATTTTTTTATATGAAATTCATTTTTTGTTAATAAAATGCATATTAATTGCAGCTGTCTAAACACTGTACTAAAACATTATGAAATTTTCCCTGCGACATTTAAGGTCTTACTGGTGTGAGATGGCTAAGCGGTCGCACCTTAGCATAGTTACGTTTGTAATGTAGGAATAGGCATAGGTTCGATTCCTACAACCGAAGGGTTGTTGAAAAATTGTTATATAAGCACAATCTGACAATAAAATATAAACAATAATTTAATGGAAAATCACTGATGAAGCCTGTCCATAGAAAAAGGCAGAAACTAGATCTAGTCTGATTTGCAAATGAATGTGTTTATAATTTTTAGAGAAAAAGGTTTATTCTTGTTCTTAACCTCAAACCTACCAAATCATTTTTTTTCTTAACATCTTTTAAAACCAAATAAATAGACCATTTATTCAGGGATAGATGTACTTATAAAATACTTGGCTTATTTTCGTTTTTTTTTAGTTAACACAAAAAACTTTGTCTCTTTCTTTAACTACTAGTACAATTTTCTAACTACCTTGACCTTCTGCTAATAGTTTAGTAGAACTACATTGTAGTAGTTCTCTATATATTTCAACATTTTAACATACTCTTATGGTTTGTCCTAAAAAAAAAAAACAATACGATAATAGAAAACAAGTGTATTCTTCATAAACATAAAAAACGTAATACTAGAATATGAAAACTTACTAGACTTTTAACATCTAACCACTTTATGGTAGTGGTAGTGTTAGTTAACAATATACACACTTAGTCATAAAGGAAAAACTCACAAGAAAATGTACTTAAAAAAAATAATTTTTTCCTACCAACCACTTAAGTAGGCAAAAGTTTCATTTAATAGATGTTTAAATTTAGCAACACAATTTTAGTCAAAGGATTTAAGGTTTGCAGCAAAAAAAAAAGGTGACTAAATTTAACAACAATTTTAAAAATTTAAAAATCGTAGTATATTTTTAGGTTGACAGAAGTTTAAAACAATAAAGTATACTTCTAGGGATTGATAAAATATAAACTAACAGTAAGACTGGATTGTAACAATAAAAAAAAAACCAACATGTTTTTTTTTTTTTTTTTTTCTTTTAGCAAAATTCGACATTAGTCATCAACATAAGACATTTTCCTATTAAAAAGAATTATTTTCTATAAAAAGTTCATGGATTTTGTAATAATTTTCAAAAAAAAAAATAAAAAATACTCGAAGCAACAATTTTTTTATAGAAAAATTCTTGCATTCTCAGTCCTTTTTTTAACCTTTTTTAATAGAAAAATTCTCGAATTCACAGAAATTGTTTCTCAAGGCAAGAATACACGTTCAATATTATTGGTCAATATATTTGAAATCAACCTATCAGAACAAAGTATATTTGCAATTTTAGGTTAGATTTATTTATTTTTTTTTCAATTATCTTTAGTACATATTAAAGATGAAGTAAACTTCAAAGAATGGAGTATACTTTTAGGTATAGTTAGGGGTTTTCCTTCCCAGCTAAAAAAGAGGTGCAAAAGCAATAGAAAAAGCTCTACAAATAATGATCTATGTACTTCTTTTTTAACAAAAACACTAATGATTTTAATATTGAGTTGTCAGAGGAAAGTAGTACTTCGACTTCAACAATTTTTCAGTACTTTTTGAACTAGTCAGAGGAAACTATTTTTCAACAATTAAAATCTTTTTATTTTACCGAAGAATTTAGTTGATCTGAAGATTGTTACAATCAGTGTTATTTTTTTTTTTTTGGTTTAAGATCAAATATAACAAATTCCCTATAGAATTCACAATTTATTTTAGAACAAACAGAGAAAAAACTTATGAAAAAACTTTCCTAGAACCAATGGTTGACAATTAATGCATTTTCAAGTGCTACCAAGCACTCTCATCAGATTGTGTTTTTGGGGTTCTCTCTAGGTTATAATGTAGATTTTGCTTTTGTATTTACGTTAACTCAAAGTAAGGAATTTTATGAGAACTTACAATTCTCAGATTTTAAGAATTTTCTCTATAAGAACAATTGAGTGACTAATTAACTAGAAAATTTTTAGATTCTGAAAAAGTTTTTCTTAGAAAAAAAAATTTTACATGATTTTTTCATAAAAAACCTTTTTAAATTGTCAAATTTATAGATATTTGTTCTATAAAAAAATTGTATTATTGGAAGCTTTGTTTTTCTATAGAAAAATTCTAATATTGTAAGATATTTTTTCTATAAAAAAATCTTGTAATACTAAAAAAGTTTTCCTCTAGAAAAATCTTGATATAATAAGAAACTACTCCAATTGAAAAATTACTTGATTCTGAAACTTTTTGTTCGAATAGAACAATTTCCTTACTATGACCTGTTTATTAAAAAGAAAAATTGAGATTGAAAAAAAAAATTCAATTAGCCATACTCATCGCTGTGTCGACCGTGGTGTACCTCGTTATAGGCTGTGTAGAGGGCTGCTGGTTCGATTCCCGGTCATGGCATACACTGGAAATTTTTCATATAGAGACAATTTAGCAATTAAAAATACTTTGATCAATTGACGCATAAAATTCTGAAAAACTCATATTTTTTTATTATTATGATTATTTTATTATTAAAAATATATATTTGTAAATATTTTCAATAATTTCATGTGAAAACGAATAATTTTATGTGGATTTGTTGTCTACAAATCTTATCACAGGGTGATCCATTTCTTTTTAATTTTGAGAGCATTTTCCTAAATAAAAATAAAACGTATTTTTATACAAAAATTTTTCAATTCTAAAACATTTTTGTATATAAAAATATTCAGTGTATGAGACATTTTTTCTGTAGAAAAAATTCCAAAATTATTAAATTTTTTATCGACAGAAAAATTAGTAGATTCTAATAAATTTTGTATTTAAAAAAAAAATACGATTCTGAGTCATATTGTGATATTATTTATATAGAAAAATCCTAAGTTAAAAAAAAAACTTTCATAAAAATATTTTCTATTTCCATGGCATTTTTTTTTAATAGAAAGATGTTCAGCTTTTAAAATTTTTTTTTTTGTAGAAAAATTCTAAAATTATGAGACTATTTTTCTAAAGAAACATTTTTAGAATTTGATACTATTTTTGTTTATAAAAAAATCCTATGTTCTTAAAAAACATCTATAAAAAATCTTGGATTTTAAGACAATTTTTCTTTAGAAGAATTTTCAGATTCAGAATTTTTAGCTATTGAAATATCCTAGAAAATTCTATAAAAAAGATCAGAGACAAAATGCTCTGAGACATTTTTCTATAGAACAACTCTCAGAGTTTGATTAATTTTTTTTTTCATAAATACATTTTTGGAAAGACCTATTTTCTATAGAAAAATGTTAAGATTCTAACAAGGAAAGTACCTCACGGATATGGATATGTCACTTTTGGGCCACCTCAGAACTCTAAGGCGTCAAAAGGGGATTCAAAATTTTGCCTTTTTCAATTTTTTTTTTATTTTTTTATTTTTTTTTTATTTTTTTTTTTATTTTTTTTTTATTTTTTTTTTTTTTTTTTTTATTTTTTTTTATTTTTTTTTTATTTTTTTTTTATTTTTTTTTTTATTTTTTTTTTATTTTTTTTTTTTATTTTTTTTTTTATTTTTTTGGTTTTTAAGGCATTTTAACCAAGGGAACCATATGCAAGTGTGGTATCGTTCGAAAGGAATTTTTGATGGTACCTTTTATATATTTTTTTAATTTACTTTTTTTTGGGTACTTTATATGGAGAAGTAGTCCGAGGTGGATCTTAAAATTATTTTCTCTATCACATATCCAAATTTCATGAAAATCGGAGTGTTTAGGATGGTATATTTTGCCTTGCAGATATTTTTTATATAAAAATATTCAAAATTTGAAAAGTTTTGAGCTTATCTGAGCTGATATTTTGTATATAAAATCTGGAATTGATCTCCAAACGTTTAGAGGGTGATAAAAATCTAAATTCATTTAAATTGGAGATTTTCAATGTGTGGAACTTTTGTGTTAAATTCTGTGATATTTAAAAAAAATTTAAGCATACTTTTGAGATTGCAGATAATCTGAAAATTAAAGCATACTTTCAGAAACTTTTAATTATAATTAAATATCTGTGAGCTTTTGACAAAGCCTTATTTTTAAAATAGAACAAACAAAAATTACGCATTCAAAAGTTTTATTGACTTCATAATTGGAAAATTTTCTTTCTTTTTTTTTTCTTAAGTCGACTAAAAAACTTTTGTCCAAATTCCTTTGATATTTTAAGTATTGAATAACACTCCTAGGCGAGATCAAAGAATTCTCATTGAGTTTGTAATTTAACCTAATAAATATTTCAAGAAATTCTAAAAAAACGTCGTTAGCAGACGATATCCTTAGGAAACAATGGAATCCGTATAGGGACATGCCTTCAACAGATTATTTTTCACAATTTGCTAAATAAGTTTTGAGATTTTAAAGAATTAATTCCTCTAATGCAAAAAATGTTTATTCCGATAAGTTTGAGATAACTAATAGCAAGTGCTTGTGCAAATTTAAATGTAACTGAAACTTATAGAAAACATTTGATTTTCTATTGTTGATTATACACAAATAGATGTCACTACATTGCCAGATCTGTCAACACAAAAGATTAGTATTTTGGAAGATGACAAAGCAAATTGTGGTAAATTTTTTTGTTTATTTTTATTTTTTCTTTGATGTTGTAAATGTTGAATAACGCTGCTAGACGAGAACAAAAAATTCTCATTGAGTTTGTTATTTAATCTGACAAAATTTTTTACACTCATAGAAATAATCCCGTAAAATTAGCAGAAAAAGCTACTAAAAATTTGTTAAAAATTATTTTGCAGAACTGCTGAAATTAGATTTTTTTTTTGCAAAATTCTTGTAAAAAAAATAACAGCAACAATAAAAATGTTAAATTTGCAGAATTTTTGTTATATTTGAGTAACTTTTATTTTACTGAAAATGACAAATTATACTGTAAAATCTGCGGAAAATTTTGCTCACTATTAGTAGATTGCAAATAGCAAAAACAAACTGTTATATCTACAAAATTTTTATTATTTATTTCGAAGTTAATTTTAGCTGAATGCTGCTAAAATCAACAGAAATATATGCTAAAAAATAGTAAATTGCTGATTTCAGAAGACTAGATATTTGTTTGCATTAAAAAAAAATAAAAAAAAAACTAAAGATTTTGAATGTTTTTTATGATTTTTTAGTCTACTAAATTTTTAAAAAATTTTTTTGCTGATTTTAGCAGTTTAAATTGTTATTTTCTACTAACTAAAATTTAACTCAATAGTAACTAAAATTCTGTATATTTAACAGTTTGATCTTATGAATATTTAGCAAAAATAATCTGATAGTTTCAGCAGTTTTTTCTGTAAGATAATTTTTAACTAATTTCTAGTAATGTTAACTAAAATTATAATTTTTTCGGACCTCAAGCTCAATAATTTCGTTAAAAGAATTTTTGTAGACTTTTCTATTGGTGTAGACGATTTGCTGACGATTTCCTTAGGCAAGAATGGAATCCGGATAGGGACAGGCCTTTAACAGATTATTTTTCACATATTGGTTAAATAAGTTTTGGGATTTTCCTTTAGTCCACAGATATATTTTTTAAATATTTTCAAGGTCTAAAATGTATTATCTTAAAATTTTATAGCATATTTTTGTTTTAATAAATTTTTACATAAATTAAAGCCTACTTTTAGGGTGCTAAAAAAGCAAAATAAATCAATAACTTGCATATTTTGCTAAACTGTTAGAAGTCTTTTCCACACTAATCAAAATAAATATTTTTTTTATATTTGCTCAAAATTTTCTATGTCATCAGCATAATTTAATTTTCAAAGCACAAAACTGTCAAATGTCACTAGAAATGACAAGAACTTAAATAACATTACAGCCAAAGGCTATTTTACATAATTTATATTATAATTACGACAACGTTATAGATGTTGACAATGAAGATTATGGGATGATGTCTTATATATTGAAACAAACAATTAGGTACAATGTCAAAATTGTATACATATATACTTTCTGAGACATTCTCCTTTCACTAGAAAGAAATATACATAGTTATTGCTTGACATATAAAGGAATATAATTTGCTTTAGAAAAATAACCATATTGTTATAGTTATACCCTACACCACTACGTGCAGTTTGTGCTGATGTTTGTAACATCAAAAAATATTGTAGCTTGATTCCACTTTTAGTATACCGATCGACTCATAAACACTTTTTGATGTCCGCCTGTCTGTCCGTCCGTCCGTCTGTCTATCTGCCCAAGTATTCTTCTGCACACGCTACAGGTCGCAGATATTAATATATGTTGATTAAATTCGCTACACTGACTAATATTGGGCCAAGCTCGAAGCCCCTTGATTTTACTTAAAATCGGTAATTGTTTGGACTTAGCGCCCATATAAAGGTCCCCCAAAAATTGGCTCTTATGCTTGTTCGCACATTACAATATGAAAATATTTTAATGAAATTTGATACACTTATTCTTATGCGTCCAAGGACAAAGCCTATTGATTTTGGTTAGCATCTATCCATTCTTAGACCGATTTCCGTGTAGAGGTCCCCCAAAAATTAGATAATATGCTGTTCGTACTCTACAGTTTTTTTTTTTTTTTTTTTTTTTTTTTTTTTTTTTTAAAGAGAGCTTGCAAATATAAAGATGTTGCAATGAAATTCGATACACTGGGTTAATGATAAAGACCATGGATTTGTTATATAATCGGTCCATCTTTGGACCTAGCGCTCATGTGGACTATAGTTCCGACTTTATCTTAAATACCCTTAACATAAGGCAAAATCTAAATTTCTTACTGATTTCCTAATTCTTTACCAATTCATAGACAAATTTTGACACAAGCCCATTTCTACCTATTAGAATTTCGTGTTTAAACATTAATTGACTTTCAACCCGACTGGTATATGGTATATTCGTTATGTCCGACTTTAAAATTTTTTCTCATTTCGTTTAGTTTTGTTTCTTCTTAAGTATCTTAAGTCTTAAACACTGAAATAATGATGTTGTTTTTCCTTTTTCCCTTAATACATCATTTAAGTTTTAATTTTTTATCTTCGTATTTTTTATAAGTACAAGTTCATTTTGTCTTAAAAACATTTATTAAATAATAATGTCAGTTTCATGTGTTTGAGTTTGTGTAAAATTTCTTTTTCTGGTTTTTAGCCACAAGTATGATTAATACTTATTTTTATTATAAATTTTTTATTCTGTGTATTAAGACTAGAAAACGTGTTTAAGTTGTAAAACTAAAATAATTTCTCTATGTAACAAACGAGATGCAAAATTGTATGCGGTTTTGTAATTTATATATTTTTTGTTTAAATAGCCTTAAAGTAGGCAATGGTTTTTGAAATATATATGGTTTTATATAAATAGCCTTAAAGCAGGCAATAGTTTTTGCAATAAACATGATTTTGTTTAAAGAAACTTAAATTAAGAAATAATTTTTGATAAATTTAATATTCTTAAACTAAGAAACCCAACAAAATTTTTTAGTACCATTTAACTCTGAATCTATTGCAGAAGAGGTTTTTTTGCCACTGGTTTCATGAAACAGGTTCTAGAACACATTTATGAGAGTCAAAATTTAAGGTTTCACTGTCTCAAATCCAGAACCAGTGCTGTAAATAGTTATAGAACCGGTTCTAAAGCAAAAAATTCTAAAGGGTTTTTCTTAAATTTATTTTGAAAAAAAAAAACAATAATTGCTTAAAGGAATTAAATGTGCTAAAATCCCTTAACTTTTTTTTACAAATTGTGAAAAATTATCTGTTGAAGGCATGTCCCTATCCGGATTTGATTCTTGCCTAAAGAAATCGTCAAGAAATCTTCATGTACCGATCGGTGAAATTTTGAAAAAAGATATTGTTGGCAAACAAAATTCTACAAAATCTAAGGAGTTTTGTTTAAGAAGCTGAGATTTCCCTATAGGGAATATTTTTAGTATTTTAGTGTTTTCTATATATAATCATAGGATACATAGAATCACAAAATTTGTAACAATATTCTGAATCTGAAGTTTTCCTAATTTTTCTTGAATTAGGCAACATTTTTTAAAATACTTTAAATAAAAAAATTTTTCCTTAAAAAAATTTCTTCGAATTTAGTGTTTTCTACAGAAAAATATTTAGCAAAAACTGAGGATTTTTCGGTAAAAAATTGAAGAATCTGAGGGTTTCTCTGTCGAAAAATTGTTTAGGAAGCTAAGTTTTTGTTATAAGAAAATTCTTTAGAATGTCAGAAATTTCCTATAGTAAAATAACATTTTTTAAGAGCCTTGAAGTATGCAGTATATTTTTGAAATTTATAAAATCCTTGAAATATATAATATCAGTGTTTACACGATACCGTTTTCTATTAAAGTCATTAAATGTAGAGGCGTTTTCTATGGGAAAAAGGCCTAGAATCTCAAAATGTTTGCTAGTGAAAATATTTAACACAATGTGGAAATTTTGCTAAGGAACATTGTGCTGTATGGTCATAAATACGTAACTGGCAATTTTTACAATGTCTCATGATATACATAGAAGTCATTTGGCATTTTTATCTAAAGTTTAAAAAATTCTCAATTAATAAACGTCAACTTATGACCATTAATTTGTTCTTTTAAGCACTTCTTTATATTTTCATAATCCTACGCTTTCTCAGTTTGCTAATATTTTTTAATTACTGAACAAATATTAAATATCCAATTTAAAGTCTCCCTAAAGTATACTACAACAAGTTATATATATTTTGACAAGAAAACTAATTTCTAAATCGAAAGAAAAAATACTGAAATACATCCCAATGAAAATGTTATAAAATGTGCTATACAAAATGGAAAATCAAATCTACAACAGAAAGCAGTATGCAGTAATTTGTTTTAAAATAAACAGCCTGTTGGATATGCAATAAACTTTGATTATATTTTGCTAACACATGCACAAATGAAAATAGAAAATTTTGCTATAAAACAATATGAAAAATTGAAGGAGAAAGTTTTGAAAAAGAATAAAATAAGAAATGTGTGGTGTGTAAGCCTAAAAAACATGCCCGCCCTATAGGATATGCAATGACTTTTTTCTATTTATTTAAAATTTTTTATTAATTCACCCAAAGAAATGTTAATTAAGAAAACTTCACGAGAACAAAAAATCATTAAAACTAAAATAAAAAAAAAGTTTTAAAATTTAGTTCATAAAAACAAAATTTAAATAAAAATTTAGTTAATAAAAAAAACAAATCTTTAAAACGCGTCTTAAAATATATAAATTCAAACTTTTATTGCCAATAAACAATACAGTTAAATTTCTAGTTTACAATTTCAACTTAAGCTTGTGTGAAAACGAAGTAATATACACTGTGATTTTTATTAAAAATCAAAACCCCTAAAGGATATGCTACAATATTTGATTATATTTAGCAAACACACACAAAGCTAACCAATTGAGCAGTTTTCAGTTAAACGTTAGTGAAAACCTAAAAAAATCAATAAAAATTGTTTAAAATGCATAATGTAGGAAGTGAAATTCTAAAAAAATTTAACCTAAAGGCCTAAAAGCATACCTTGATTTTTGTAAAAATTTTATTTAACACAAATGTTAACCAAATCTTGTCAGTTTTATAGCAAATTAACTAAATACATTCTAAACTACATGTTTAGTTTTAAAATGTATGTGTTTTGCAATAAAAAAGAAACAAAACATGTTCTGTTTTCCATAAGACAAAAAACATGTGTTTGTGTTTAAACCCGTATGTGTATTCATTGGATTTAACATGATTTTTGTTTGCTTTTTTCTCTGTTCACCACGTCTCTTGGGTTTGGTATGAGCTTAGGCAAGTTCGGTTTATATTTTTTTTTGTTATTTTTGCTACTGTTCTATTCTGTTTTTTTGCAGTTGTATTTGTGGATGTTATAGTCAGTGGTAGTTTTTTCCTATCTTAACAATTTTTGCAAATTAAAGCAAAAATGAAATGAAAAATTGACAAGATTCATATGAGGTTTTGCAAACAAATTGTTAGGTTTTCTCATTGTAACTAAAGCTAACAACTGGACAAATAAGGAAATCGTTTTGTTGTTACATATTTTTTTTGTGTAAATTTTGGAACAAAGTGGAAATAAATGTAATTCAAATGATGCTAAATTTAAAAATATTTTTATTACTTGAAAGAATTTTGAAATTGAATTTACAAATTAAAAAAATAAAAAAAATTGTAAAGGATCTGATAAGTTTCCTTTGGTAAAATGTCCTTAAATTCTGAGAGAATTTCTATAGACAAAATGCTGGAGAATCTTAAAATTTTTGCATCAGGAAAAAGTCGTCAAATTAGTAGGGATTTTCTATAAGAAAAAGTCCTTAGAATCTAAGGAATTTTCTATAGAACAAATCAGAATGTTATTCTGTAAAAATCTGAGAAGTTTCCTGTTGGAAAAATTCCCCAGAATTTAAACATTTTTTCATGGGAAAAACGTCTAGAGTATGTTTTTTTAAGAAAACGTAAATTCTATTGAAAACACCTTTAGAATCTGAGTTTTTTTCAGACCAAAAGTCCTCACAATCTGAATTTTTTTTCTATACAAAAAAAAAGTCCTCAGAATCTGACATTTTTCTATATAAAAAAGTCTTTCGAATATGAATTTTTTCTATACAGAAAAAAAGTTCTTAGCATCTGAGGACTTTTTCTATAAAAAAACCTATTGAAAAGTACCCAGAATCTGAGAAATTTTCGACAATAAATGTCCTCAGAATCTGAGAATTTTTCTACAGAAAAAAGTTTTCAGAATCTGAGGATTTTTCAATAGAAAAAGTCTTACAGAATCGGATGGTTTTTTATATAGGAAAAGGGCCTCAGAATATAATTTTTCTGCAGAAAAATTCTTCAGAATATAAAATTTTTTTCTACAAAAAAAAAAGAAAAAAAGTCCTCAGAATCTGAGATTTTTTTTGCCGACAAAAGTCCTTAGAATCTTAGAATTTTTCTACAGATAAAAGTCCTTAAAAGTTTTTATATGGGAAAAAAGTCCTAAAAATGTATGGAATTTTCTGTAGAAAAAAGTTCTCACATCCTAAGTTTTCAAAATGAGGATTTTTTTTAGAAAACAGTCCTGAGAATCTTAGGAGATTTTATGGAAAGAAATCCTCAGAATCTAAGGGTCTACCTATACAAAAAAGTTCTTAGAATTCAAGGATTTTTTCTATATGAAAAAAAGGCTTTAAACTCTGAGAATTTTTGTATAGAAAAAGGTTAAAAGAATCTTAGCATAAATCTTAGAAAACATCCTTAGATTCTGATTCTGATGTCCTTAGAATCTGTGTTTTTTTTTCTATAGAAAAAAGTCCTCAGAATCTGATTCTTGTAACCTTTTTTTCTATAGAAAAAACAAACCTCAGAATCTGATTCTTGTAACCTTTTTTTCTATAGAGAAAATTCTTCAGAATGTGAGGGTTTTTTCTATAGAAAAAATTCCCTCACATTCTGAGGAAAAAATTCCCTCACATTCTGAGGAAAAAATTCCCTCACATTCTGAGGAAATTTTTCTATAGAAAAATGTCTTCAGAATGTGAGGGGTTTTTCTATGGAAAAATATCCTCAGAATGTGAGGGTTTTTTCTATAGAAACATTTCCTCAGAATGTGAGGGGTTTCCTATAAAAAAATTTTATCTGAATGTGAGGGTTTTCTACACAGAAAAATGTCCTCAGAATGTGGTAGTTTTTTATATAGAAAAATGTCCTCAGAATATAAGGATTTTTTCATAAGAATAATATCCTCAGAATCTGAGGTTTTTTTCTATAGCAAAAATTTTAATTGTGAGATTTTTTTATAGAAAAATATCCTCAGAATGTAAGGGTTTTTTCTAAAAAATTATGTCCTCAGAATTTTAGGTGTTTTCTATAGCAAAAATTCCTCCGAATTTGAGATTTTTTATATAGAAAAATTCCTCAGAATCTAATGTATTTTTGAATAGAAAAGATTTCTCCGACTCTAATGTATTTTTTTTTTATAGAAAAAAGTCGTCAAAATTTTTGAACTTTTTTACAGAAAAGTCTCACAGAATTTTAAGGGTTTTATATAGGAAAAAGCTCTAGAGAATATAAGGATTTTTCTGTAGAAACAAGTTCTCACATTATGAGCCTTTTTTCTATAGATAAAACTCTCAGAATCTAAGGTTTTTTCTACAGAAAAAAGTCCTCAGAATCTGAGGATTTTTCTATAAAACAAAGTTTTAAATTTTCGTGTTAAAGTCCTCGGAATTAGAATATAGAAAGGTCATCAGATTCTGAGGATTTCTTTCTATAAAAAAAACCCTAGTTTTGTGAGGACTTTCTTTCTATAGAAAGAAATCCTCAGAATCTAATGACCTTTCTATATAAAAAAGTCCATAGCGTCCAAGGATTTTCCTATACGAAAAAAATACTTTATACTCTCAGAATTTTTCTATAGAAAAATCTTAGTAAGCTAAGGATTTTTCTATAGAAAGAAGTCCTCCGAAGTTGAGGTTTTTTTGTGTAGAAACTCAGAATCTGAGTTTTTTTCTATAGGAAAAAGTCCCCACAATCCAGTTTTCGCTATAGAAAAAAAGATTCTAAGTTTTTTTTCTGTAGAAGAAAGCCGTCAGATTCTGAGCATTTTTCTATACAAAAAAGTCTTTAAATTTTGAGGTTTGTTTTATAACAAAACGTCGTCAGATTCTGAGGTTTTTTCTATAGAAAAAGGTCTGGTTCCGGAACTAGTTTCATGGAATCGATTGCAATGGAACCGGTTGCAGAATTGTTGTGGTTGGCAACCGATTGTAAAAATTTTTTATCCTCTATTACATATCCAAATTCCATGGAAATCTACAGGATTCCAGAACCAGTTCCATGGAATCGGTTGCGGTGAACCTGTTGCAGAATTGTCAACATTTTTCCTGGGAATTTGGGCCTCTATGTTTAGAACCGAAAGTTATTTAATTTTGTCCCCTCTATTACATATCCAAATTTCATTGAAATTTATGGGAACGCAGAAACAGATTCTCCTTGTAAGGGAATTGTAATAAACACTCGCTATTTATTACAAAGTTTCCCATGAAAATTTTCTGTTCCGAAGAAACGGTTGTAGATAGCTACTTTTACTCTGTAACCCCTCCTGGTGTCAGTTCTAACACCAATGGTTTTTATTTGCAATTGTCTCAAAAGCGACCGCTTCTATAGCCCCCAAAATTGAACCGGTTGCTCTAGAATCAGTTATGGATTTAGTTCTAGAACTTCTGGAACTAGTTCTAGAGCTTCTGTAATTATTTCTAGAACTGAATCTCCGTCAGTTATAACTTAGATATATAGTGGAAGGGGTTCCAGAATAAGCTCCATGGAATCAGTTCTAGTGGAACCAGTTGCAGAATTGGTGTGATTGGCAACCGATTATAAAACTATTTTCCTGGGGTATTTAGAATTTTTAAATTATCTAACTATAAACTGAAGGCCCTGTGCTCCTTATAGGAACGATGGGAATATATATAACTATAAACTGTAATTTTTAATTTGAGCTTTGACTAAAATTCGAAATTTGAACTTAAACAAAAAAGTTTCTTCCTTTTCGTTAATTCCTTTTTTCTTTATTTTGTTAAAAATGTTATAACTTTTTACTTGTTTCATTCTCGTTTTTCCAACGGATTTAACGTGAAAAATTTACAGCCTACTATTAGGATAATCTAAAAAATGAAAAATATATGGCATACTATTAGGCTAAACTAAAAAATTATAAAGCATTGCCTACTTTAAGTTGTTTTTCACTTTTCACTGTTCCTTTTTTATTTATTTTTTTTATTAATATTTCTTTAAACTTATCGTTATTAATAAACTTTAAACTAAACTTTCTTTCATTTTAAATCCTCTACTCTATCCCTATTGAGATTATTAAAAGAATAACAATGACGAAATAAGGTCATACACTTATTTAACTCTCTGGTATTATGGTAACTTTTGACGCATTTCTTTTTAAAGGCATTATAAAAAAAAGATCAAGATAAAAAAGCCACTTTCATTTTGATATGTGTGTTAAAGAAAAATGAGGTTTACAGTTTATATAAGTTTACGATTGCAAAAGAAAGTAAAGTTTGTGTTTTTCTTCGAAATGATGTATACCTACATACATATTTTAAACAAACACAAAAAAAAAAAAAAAATACGCAGCATACTTGAGAGATGATTTAAATGTTAAATAATAAAGTATCCTTTTGGGATGCACTAGAGTGTAACGAAAAAAAAAAAAACAAAAAATGTACAAAGTGCAAAAGGGTAATTATATAAAATGATAATGATGATTATGCTTAAACAACACGAAATGAAGTGAGATAGAAACTTGTGACTTTTAGAAGATTAATGATAATGGATTATGCTATTTTACTTTGTGATTATGTACACACTATAAGTCTGGCTCCTCCTAATAAACGACATTGTCTATAAAATTTATGTAAAACGGTTTAATTTTTTAGAGTGTTCTCAATGTGAAATATAAATAATGCATTGCGTTTATAAAAAGATTTATGAATAAGCTTTTTTTTTGTTGCAAGTTAAAAGAACAACGATTATAAAATGAATTGAAAAATTAAATGAAATACGGGTTAATATATGAATTGGTGCGTGAAAAGTTCTAAAGTTCTATGTGGGAAAAAAAATTAATGTTTGAACTTCCATTAACCCTTAAATGCATAGTGTATTCATTTGGCAACATACCAGTTTTTTTTATAAAAAAAAACCCACTTGATGTACAAAACTGCATTTTTGGGCATTGAGGCCCTTTGTGTACACAGTGTTCTTATAGTTTAGCGCAGATTTTTTAAACACTTATAGGAAAAATCTTGGCTGTGCTTCGTATATTTGTGAAAAATCTAAAACAAGCGATTTTTTACAAAAAGTGTAATTGTTTACGCTGCGCAAGTGTGGTTGTACCCTAAAAAGTCAACTACACTTGCGTAGGTAACATCTGGTAGCACTGTTGTGTTGTGTGGTGAGTTTCTTGCATTAGTTGCAATAAACTGTCAAGTCGCAAGAAACTCACTAACCAACGTAAAGCCAAACAGACAGCAGTGGATAGACAAAAAGAAATAATTAGTTCTAAAGAAAATAATAGTGAAAAGTTTTTGTAAAGTTTGTTGGAAAAAAGTGTAAAAAATATAAAAGAAAGAAAAGTATAAAATAAAGAAGAATAATATTTTTTTCATACACGTTAAAATAATCACTGTTTATCAAAAACCAGTATTTTTCAATAAAAAACACCTTTTTTAAATAAATTTTTTTTGGTATTTCTCTTGAAATGTACACTCAAAAAAAAAAAAAGTCAGTAAAGTCAGCAAAAAATGTTGCTGTGTCAGCAAATTTTTAGTCAGGAGCGTGCTGGAAAAAAATGTAATTTCAGCAGAAGGTTTGCCGAAAATCAGCGAGCTGATTTTTACCAAGAAAATAGTAATCTTCAGCAAAAGTTTTGCTAACACTAAGTCGACTGCAAATGAAAAAATCCTTGCTAAAATCACTAAACTTTTTGCTGAATAATCGTAGACTGCAAAAAACTCAAAAAACTTGTAGCGAAATTTTACTTTAGTTAATTTTTTTGCTGAAAATTTAAATATAGAATATGTGTAGAGTTGTTTTCCTTTTTTTGTCATTTCCGTTTCCAGACAAGCTGCGACATCTACATCTAGTCTATCTGGTTGTCGTCCACGCTATGAATGCTGTTATCAGCACAATTTTTGTAGCAAAATAAATTAGTAAAACATTAGTTAAAAATTAGTTTAGTGCTAAAAAAATATAACTTAAATTTTTGCTGAAAACGGAATTTCAGCAAAAAATTGCTGAAAACTAGTACACTTGATATACAAGACGTTTTACTAATTTTTCTACTAACTTATTTTTTTTGAGTGTATAGCCTTTAGAAATCACATATAAAGAAATTGTTAAAGATGAAGAGATCGTGCATTTAAGGGTTAACCCTTTCGCTATATTGTATCCATATGTATACACTAACTTTGGGTGGATCTGGCAACCTCTATATCAGAGAAACGATGTGGATTTTAACTGATAATAGTTTTTTTAAGGTCTTACACAGGCTTGCCAGATAGTTTTTTGTCTTCAAACAAATCTCAAAATATCCCCAAAAAATCCCCAACTAGAAAAAATGTTGAAGCTTATTTAATTTGCTTAAAATAAACATTATCCGCATAAAAACTACAATTAAATATAAAAAATAGTATTAACAATAACTGTTTTTATATATTCTTGGATTGCTTTTGTATAAATGTCTAGAAAAACTCTCAGAATTTAGAGACTTTTACGAGGAAAACGTTAAATTATATAAACAAGCCCACATCCAACCCTAAACATATTTTATTTTGAAATTTTCAAGAATTTAAGGCATTTTTTCAAAGAATTTTTAGATTTGAATTTTCTAAGTTTGCCTGTTTAATAGGATGTTTTTGTAAAAAAATATTTTAGATTCTGGGACATTAATCATATAAAACTCTAAGGCAAAAAGGATTTATTTGTGTTAAAAGCTTTAAATTAATATAGAAAATCCATAAAAGGGTGAATTTGTTACTTTCTATTAAATTATGCGAACAAACTTGACTGATGTTTTCTGAAAACTATAAAAAGTTAATATAATCTTTAAAATTTATGAAGGATTTTAAATATCCCCATAAAAATCGCCTGTCCCCAAATGAACATTTTTGTCCCCAAGAACAACAAAAAATCCCCAAATTTGGGGACAAAACCCCAAGTCTGGCCAGCCTGGTCTTACAGATCATTTACAATAACAATTCTAAATAATTATCAGCACATGGTTGCCATATTTTCTTCTGAAAAAGCATTTTTTTTTTATTTCTGTTCTATAATTATGGTATTAAAAAACATGAAATGCCCGCTTGCTAAATTTCTTAGGCTGGTTTTATTAAGAGAGCTTCAGAGTTTATGAAAATATTCAAAAATTATTTGCTAATAATATATTTTTTCAAAATTTGACAGATCGGAACATGAAGATTGCATCTATATAAAATGGCAAATTTACAGATACGTGTCTGTTTTTATAATTTTAATACAACATTTAACATTTCTGCTCTAAAAATTATTCAATATAAAAAAAATATTTACACCAGGGTAGGTATACAAAATTTTTAAAAAGTGTTCTAAAATTGCGATTTTTTGGAAAAGTTCTCAAAATTCGCGCTATAAATGTTTTCGAAAAATTCTTTTTATTATCTACAAAATTTAAAATTAGAAAAACTCCTAACCCGTTTAGGGGCAGCAGCGTGTTAAAATTTTAATTTTTAGCCATAATTTCTCCGCTAGGAGGTGCGACAAAACTACAAAAGATATTTCTACAAAGTTTGTTCAAAAACTAGTCAGTAAAAAAAAGTCTGTACACTCATAGAAATAAATCTGTAAAAATATGAAAAAAAAAATTACTAAAAATTAGTTAAAAATTAATAAAAGTTACTAAATACTAGTAAAATAAGAACAGCATCACATCATCACATTCTGTATTAATTAAAATAGTTTAAATGCACTCATAGAAATAAATCTATAAAAATAGCAGAAAAAGTTACTAAAAATGAGTTAAAAATTATGCTGCAGGAAAAACTGCCAAAATTAGCAAATTTTTTTTACGAAATCTAGTAAACTAAGAACAGCAAAATTAAATCTGTTAAATTTACAGAATTTTAGTTACATTTAAGTTAACTTTTAGTTAATTGAAAATAACAAATTAAACTGTAGAATCTGCAGAAAATTTTGCTAAATATTAGTAGACTAAAAATAGCGAACATAAACTGTTATATCTACAAAATTTTAGCTATTTTTAATAAATCTAGTCGAATGCAAATAGCAGTCCATCCTGCTAAAATCAGCAGAAATATTTGCTAAAAAAATTGTAAACTGCTTTTCTCAAAAAATCGAAAAAAAACTTCAAAAATTTTAAATTTTTTGGTGATTTTTTAGGCTACTAATTATTTAGAAAAAAATTTTTTTTTAGTTGGTTAATTTGCTATTTTCCATTAACAAAAATTTAACTCAACTATAACTAAAATTCTGTATATTTGACAGCTTTATTTTATTTGTATATATTATTAATAATATTGAGCAAAAATAATTGCTAATTTTAGCAGTTTTTTATGCAGCTAATTTTTAACAAATTTTTAGTAACTTTTTCTGCTATTTTTACAGATTTATTTCTATGAGTGTACTAGTACTGGGCTGTAATTTGATGTATAAATTCTTTTTTTTTATAAATATTTAATTAAAAAATATTTAGTTTTAAGCCCTGTGATTGAGCTTTACTATAAGTTTGTCTTATTAAAATTTGTGTATAAAATTTTTATAGCATACATTTGGGCTACGACATTAAAACAAAACTATTTGCCTACTTTTAGAATAATTTTGTTTTTTTTACTTTGTTAACTTTTTAATTTCAAGTAAATTCATTAAACAACAATGTGTAGCCTAGTTTTTAGGGCATATAAAACCAAAGACAACGTTGCCTTGTTTAAGGGCTTGCTCTTAATTTTTCGTACTTGATTCTTAATAAAAAAAATATTTTATTTAAAATTTTATTTTTAATTCTAGAAATCTCAACACGTCCTTTCCTTTTCATTATGTAATATTTCATAACAAAAAAAAATAAAATAAAAAACTTTTATTCTGTTTATACAATTTGAATTTTTTCATTTTATTTATTCTGTTAGTTTATGAAAATGATGACAAATCTGACATCTTTCATTGAGATCACGTTTTTGTGTGTGCATAAGTTAAATATACAAAAAACCCATACAGAGATACAGAATTCTGTACATAAAGAATTTTCTACAGCAACATAAAAATACATACACACAAAAGCATCCTACACATAAACATATGCCTCAATTGAAGTTAACCTACATACATACTTAAAACAAAAACTTTCTGTTGGTTCATTCAACACATTTGAGTATGATTTAAAATTTAAATAAACTTTTTTTTTTTATTTTTACATACAACATTCATTTTTTAAACAAACAAAAAATGTGATGTTAACATATATGGAATGTTATATAACATATACTCGTACAATTTGTTCATTCATAACCTGAAAATGCAAGTTTCTTTTGTTTACTTAAAAATATAGCAGGAAAATCTAGTAATAGGATTTTTTTCTACAAAAAGTTTAAGTCGAATATTGAGGTAACTACTCTGTAAAGGTAGAGAAGTGTAATTTAAAAGCTCACTTTTATAATTATTAAGATCTGCATAAAAAGATCTAGGATTAAGCCTTAACTGTAGCTATTAAAGAATTTTAGAGCTTACTATTCATATCGCTACGTTTAATTTTTAATTTTAGTTATTAATCAACCTACGAGCTTTATTTTTTAAGTATTGAAGGAGCTTTTATGCAATTACAATACCTTAATGCTTCTATAATTCCAACTGTAAAAAGTATAATTCAAACTGTAAAAAGTATTGGGAGAAGAATTTTAGAGCTTACTATTCAAATCACTACGTTTAATTTTTAATTCTAGTTATTAATCAACCTACGAGCTTTTATTTTTTTAGTATTAAAGAAGCTTTAAATCTTAACATTACAATACCTTCTGTAATTCAAACTGTAAAAAGTATTGGAAGACAGAGTTTAAATTTAATATATTGAAAGAGCTTTAAAGCTCACTATAAAAATACCTAAGCCTTAATTTGGTGTATATTAAAAAAGCTTTATAGTTAATCTTACGTTCATTTCTACGATTAAGATCTGCTAATAGATATTAAATGAGCTTAAAGTTAAAGCAACCACAAATGAGCTTTAAATTTTATATATGAACTAGCTTTAAAGCTAGCGGCAAATGACTATTTTAAGACTGAAAGTCACAACTTTCGATACAAAACAACAATAAAATTTAAAAAATTCGAATTTTACTTGTGTTTATTATGATTGTATCGATACCAGGTCTTAATTTTTTATAAGTTTTTAAACAAAAATTTTAATAAATTAAATTTATTATGACTTTGCAACAACAAACACAAGGAAAATACAGTCAAAACTAAGAGCCACAGACTTTTCGTAGGAATAGAGAATTTCTTGTTCCCGTCCAGAAGCGTTATTCAACATTTAAAATATCAAAGAAAAAAGCAAAAACAACAACAAAAATTCTTTGTTGTTGAAACTCGCAGAAGACCCAAAAAGACATCAAAAACAGCAGATATCCGTATTGTTACTCTTTCGAAGAAGGACCCAGTTCTATCTTCAAGAGCCATTTCCGTAGATATTGAATATAATCTCTTCGCGCACGGTTCGTCGTAGACTACAAGAAGTCAATTTACCCGAACGGATAGACAGAAGAGTCCCTTTTCTCAGATAGTAACTTTTAAAGGCTTGGTCAGCATTTGCAAGAAGTCATTCCATTTGCTCCAGAGCAGACGGTGAAAAATAAATGCTGAAACAAAAATAAATTTAGTTACCCTCATCACTGTGCCGACCGTGGAGTATCTCGTTAAGAGGTGATGCTACGAGTCATAGCCTGTATAGAGGGTTGGCGGTTCGATTTCCGGTCATGGCATACACAAAAAGCTTTTCATAATGGATACTTTAACAATTAAAAATACTTTTATCAATTGGCACATAAACTAGCCGCTGGCGAGTCTTTGGGTGAAGAGCTTTTTAAAGCTTTAGAAAGCTTTAAAGATTACTCTAAATTTATTTATAAACTACCTATGAACAGTTGAAATACATCTACTATTTCAGATGTAATTTGCAATTTAAAATGATTTAGGATTGAGCTTTAAGCTAAATAAGCTTTATTGGGGTGAAACTATATTTTTTTTTGTTATGAATGTAGTTGTAGTTTTATGATTTAGGATTGAGCTTTAATTTAAGTTTAATAAGGTTTATTGGGGTAAAGCTATATAGTTTTGTTTTTAGTTATGAATGTAGTTAAGTTATCAAATGGTATACGAAAATATCGTTAAAGCTTTCCATAAAAACACCAATAAATGAGCTTTGTTTTTGCAATGTAAACAAAATCCATTATAGAGCTTTAGTTTAGTCTATTAAAACAGCTTTCAAGGGAAATATATTTTACCAATATGTGTATAAGCATATGTTATGAAAATTTAAAGAGAGAGCTTTAAAGCTAATGTTTCAAATATTATCTCTAACTTAAAATAACCAATCTTCTATAGAGTGGATTAGATAAAAAAACTGTTACGCACCATATTTTTTCCCTTAATTATTATATGAAAGAACTGTTTTGTTTTTTATTCAATGTAAAGGGGGACGGGGTGGCGGGGTTCTTACGTGTTAAAATGTTATTGAAGTTAAACTGTTGGAGATGCATCCATCCAACAGTAATAATGCAGGTGCTAGTGCTGGTTTGAAAAATTGCTAGTATTGTAATAATAAACATGTGTTTTTTCAGTATTTTTTCTGACGTTAGTTCTTCACATATTTAAAACTTCTTTTTTTTTTTTTGCTTAAACAATGCACAATTTTTTATTTTTTTAAGTCAATAAATTATATTTCTCCTTTTATTTATTTTTACTAATAACGTGCAGTTTATGCCCTATATTTTCTACTTCTGTTTTTTTTTTATTTTAACAAATGTTTTTAGTTTTAACCATAAAGTCTTTAGAATAAATTTTCAAAATTGTAGTTGCTTGATAAACCACCAACATTTTATATGTAAATTAGAGTTAGAATTGGCTAAGGACTGAAATGAACAACCTTAAAGGGCATACATTTGACGGTCCTTTTTTTTCAAGATATTATAAATTTTTTGATAGAAGGTTTTTCTTTTCTAGATTTTAAGAATATTTTTTGCAACAATTTGGTATATTCTGTATATTTCTATTTTAAAAGCTTTTGACAATATTTTAGTATGGAAAATTTTGAGTGATTCTATAAAATTTATAACATTTTCTTTTTATCAGATTCTGAAGAATTTCATCTCTTAAACAAATTTCCCTTTCCCTTAAAAATTCAAAAGTAATTGTGTACCATTTATTGTTCACCTCTGCTTGTTCTCTAAATTTTATATTATAATAATATTTTAATAGAACAATTCAGTTTTATTTCATTATAATGTAATTACGGAAACTCATTATGTGGTTTGATTTTGTAAAATTTAATTTGAAGACAATCTTCATACGTTGGTAATATTTGAAACTTAATTTGCCATAATTTGATGTAATAATAAGCAAAATATTAAGAGTAATTTTGGTTATTTTCAATTTAAATTAAAGGAAAATAGAAAAGAGTACTTAAATTTTTAAAGCATGCTTTAAGGATTGAAAGAAAATGTAAATTTAAAGCATACTTTTAAGGGTGATTATAGATTTTTCGAAAGAGGTAATAAACGAGATTTTATATTATCTAGGGAAATTTTCCATAAACAAAATTTGTCAGAATGTGTATGTATATTTTTGTTACAGGAAAATGTTTTAAAATTTGATAATTTTTCAATATTTAGAAGTATGAACGGCTTCGCAGATTTTCTTGAAATAAAAAAAGAAAACCTATTTTTGGTAGAGTTGGAACAAAACCTCCCCAGTAGAAAATGGTCGAACTAGTTTCAAAAGGTACTAGTTTTTGAACTAGTGTATACAAAGTTAGTTCGTAAAACTATCATTTTCAAACACACTCAGATAAAAAAGTTTGTAAAAAAATTTGTAAACAATTTCCAATCGCACTATACTATTTTTATACTGATTTTTAATACAATTTTTATTTTTAGTAATCATTTTTGCTATTCTCTTATTACATTTTACAAATTTTTCAAAACCGAGTGCTAAATTTAGCAGAAAAATATACTAATTTGAAAATATTTTTTTTTTTTTTTGATTTTTTACAATTCTTGTTTAGTTTATATTTGTTACTATTGATATATTCTTAGTTTGGAAATAACACCCAGAAAATTTTATTGCATCTCCAATGCATAAAAAGGTAATAACTGGAGAACCGTTTGCAATTTTGACTCCAAATTTCAAGTACGATGAAGTAATTATACGCTTGTTACAATCAAAAGAAAAAATTATTTTTTTATTAATTTTTTTTTTAGATTTTTCAGTTTATTTATTTTTTAGTACAATTTTTTACAGATTGATTTTAAATTACAGTTTACAGCAATTTACTGAAATTTAGTAGCTGCAACTAATTATTTATACTAATTTCATTGTACTAAAATTATGATATTTAGTAAGTTTTTTAACTGATTTTAGCAAACCGATTTTGAATTGCAGTTTACATAAATTTTACTTAAATGTAGTAGCGGCTACTAATTTTTTCTACTAATTTTATTGTACTACAGATCAGCAGACATGTGTTGCTAAAATTAGCAAAAAATACCGCTGGCCGCAAAACAGTTAAATTTCCCGTAATAACAGTAAAACTTTCAGTAGCCATTACAGACTTTTTTGGTTGAGTGTATGTAAATAATTCTCTCATTGCAGTTTTGTACTAGTTTCGTAGCAACTATCCTGTGGGAAAAGGAGCCGGTCACCACACTCATAATAATCCATACACAAAAATACGAAATTATTGTCAAAACAACGAAAACTTTCGTAAAATTAACCATTTTTCGTTTAGTTTACAAAAATTTTCCTTATTTTCACATTCTTTTACCCTATACCACACGTGGACAAGGTATAAGTTTGTGCTGATGTTTGTAACACCAAAAAATATTGCACCTAGACCAACCTTTCAGTATACCGATCTACTCAGAATCCCTTTTTGTGTCGACTTGACAATGTCCGTCTGTCCGTCTGTCTGTCTGTCTGTCCATGCATTCTTGTGCGCACTCTACAGGTCGCAAATATTAAGATATTTTGATGAAATTTGGTACACCGACATATGTCGGCACAAGGACGAAACCTATAGGATGAAAGCCCATATGGGCTATTTTTCCGATTTTCTCTTCTTTTTTTTATCATTTTATAGAAAATTTTGACAAGTCTATTTTAACCCATTCGAATTTCGGATCTAAACATTAGTTGGCTTTTAACCAGACTGGTGTAGGTCATTATATAGTCGACATGTCCGACTTTAACTTTTTTACTCGTTTTGGTATATTTACGCATGCATTATTATCAGTGCAGTCACGTCACGTAACTGGTTATTGGGGACAGGAATAGGTGCTAGGACCTTTTCTTTTATCTGAAAAGTACCGGTAACTTTTCCACGGGCCTTTCCTTGGAAGGGGCTATTGCACCTTGTGAACTGTCACTGGACCGACGCGAAAAAACTATTCGCAGGACTGAAGCAAAAGAACGTGGCACAGCACTCACAGAAAAAAAGTTGATCTTAAAGAGCCTTTTCACTAACAAAAAAAAAAATCGATTTAATAAAACAAAACTTTTTTTTAAATTAAAAAATCGAAATTTTTTTCACATCAACCGGATTTATACTCGTAGTCAAAGCGTCATTTTTATAAAATTACTGCGCTACTAGTAAATTGGTTTTTATACCGTTCGGAATTTCTGACAAGATTGTACCGGATAACCACTGGTTGGAAACTTTGGTTATTTTTTTAAAACAAATACTGGCAAAACGCTAACAAAGCGACCCAAATGAATGTTCTGGCATTAATTTATTTTTAACACCACGGTTTCCCAGTGGTAATGCCAGTGCTTGATTTTTTTCACCACTGGCAATTTCTGACTGGGTAGTGTTGCCATATAAGGGGAGTTGGGGATTTCGATTGTAGTTTATGGACAGATTTATCGAGGGGATCAATTTGGAAATTTCATGAAATAAAGTGCCAAAAGTTAACGTTTTCTATGAAAGTTACCTTAAAAATGTATAATCTTTTTTTATAATTTTTAGGTTGCTCACAGTATATTTAAACTTATTTATTGGGTTGTATAACTTAAAAATGCGGCACTTTTTTTTTTTTTGGCAAATTTTGGGCGTTTATGGTAAACATTGGTACAATATAAATTTATTCAAAGTATTGGTCATCGTTAGCTATGAAATTTTCCCATCTTTCTGGCAATATATGGATTCCGCACCAAAAGAATTGCTCATTTTTTGAGGCCAGGAATGAATGCAGCCAATTTCGGATACCCTGTTCTGAAGTGAAGCGTATTACAGTGAGATCGTTCTGCATCGTTCGAAAGAAATGGTAGTCGGACGGGGCAAGGTCCGGACTATGGAGCGGGTGGGGCAAAACTTCCCCAGCACTATTTTCTAAATAGTTTTTAAGCGGTGTTGCAACATGTGGCCGAGCATTGTTTTGATGGAATATTGCGGCTTCATGTCTGGTCGCATGTTCTAGGCGTTTTTCAGCAAATGCTCGCTTTAAACGAATCAGATGTGTTCGGTACAGGTCCCTTGTGATCGTCTGGGTCGATCTGAACAGCTCATAATAAATGAAACCCTTCTTTTCCCACGAAATACAGAGCATAACCTTAGCGCCATGGATATTCGGCTTTGGCGTTGATTTGACTGATTGGCGGGGCTTCACATACGATTTCTTGCGCTTCGAGTTTTCGTAATGGATCTATTTTTCATTCGATGCAAAAATTACTTCTTTTTATGGCGTTCAACACCATTTCGGTCATGCAAAATCGTCTTTCAAATTCTCTTCGCTTCAACTCGTGTGGTATCCAATTTCATTGCTTTTGGTTGAATCTTGCTGCTTGCAAATGTTTTGGAATTGCTGCTGGAGTGACTCCTAATGATTTAGCAAGTTCTTCTTGAGTTTGACAACAATCTTCAGTGAATAATGCCTCCAATTCATCATCTTCGAACTTTTTTAGTTGACCTGGGTGGTCTTTGTCTTCCGTGACAAAATCACCACTTCTGAACCGAGCAAACCATATCTTGCACGCCAAAATCGATGGAACATATTCAAGATAAGCTTCGCTGAGCAATCGATGTTCTTCAGCTGCACTTTTTTCCAAATTGAAGAAGTAAAGCAAAACTTACCGCAAATGATGCTTTGTTGGCACAAAATTCGACATTTTCGAAGTAAAAAAAAATAAAATTGTTGTTTACACTATTTCGTTCAATGACTAAGTGAGAATAAATGACAGATGTTTACCCTCCAAAATACCATATGTGACGCGCAAAATAGAAAGGGACTTAAGGATAGAAAGGGACCTAAGGTCAGGAGAGCATGGGATCGGTCTCATTCGATGCTCAGATGTTGTCCACAAAAAAAAAAAATTGATTTTTTTTACCCTTAGGTCCCTTTCTCTATGCGTTGTCACATATAAGTTAATAAAGACACAAACCATGTGTATACGATACGCCATCTGTGGTGAATCCCGCATTTTTAAGTTATAAATCCAATACTTCAAACCTTAAATTTGTTTTTAACACAAATTTTAGTTTTAAAGCATACTCTCAGGATTATCATAAGTTTCCAAAAAGTAATTTTTTGTCATGTTTAAAGAAACAGAAATTGTTTATGCATACTACAAGGGTCATTAAATACCTACTTTTAGAGCATTAATTTTTTTTTACAAAGCTTGATATAAAAACTGGTAATTTGTAATTTTTTTAAATATTAAAATTGCATTGCATACTTTTCAGAGTTTTGTGTTCTATATATTTCCATTTCTTTAAGCAAACTATGGGAAGAATTAAAAATGTATTTCATACTTTCTAGGTATCGTTTTGATAAAAATTCATTGCCTACTTTTAGGACTTTTTTCATGGTACATTTTTCTATTTTTTTCTACTCGTTTTTTAAATTTATTTATTTTGGTTTTGTTTAAGCCATCTATTTATATTGCAGTAAACTATTAGCCTACAATGTTTACTGTCACAAATATTGAAATAACTTTTATTTGTTTAAGTTCTTTATAAAGAAAAACATATATATTTTTTTTTTATTTATTTTTATGTGTAGCTATTAATTTATTTGATTTAATTTTTTCAAATTCACTGACACACACAAAATAGCGTTTTTTTTATTTATCAGTAATTTCAATATTAAAAAAAAAATCAAGAAGGTTGCTAACTGTATCATTAACATTGAATAAAAAAGAATCCTCAATTCACGTGTAAATAAGCACAATCATGTCGAACTGTACAGAATATAATAAAAGAAACATGAACAAACATCATGTGAATATAAAAATAATAATAAAAAAATGTAAGTATTTTTCTCAAACCATTAAAATTCATTAACAAAATTGTCAGTATAGTGAAAAGCTGTTCATAAAATGCCACTATTTTTTTTTTTATACAAGTGACAAAATGAACAAAATTACATTTGTATTTTTAAATACTTTTTACAACAATAATTTTCAATTAACACTTGTTAAGAGAACAAAAAAAAAAAAAACGGCAAAAAAGAATGTAATTAAAATTTAATTAAACTAGGAAAAAGAAAAAAGGAAAGACAACAATTTAATAATAAAAAAAGCTAATAAAAATACAATTTCATTTGGAAAATAAATTAAGACAATTGTATTTTCCTATAAAATAACAAAAAATATGTGTCTTAACAAATTAAATGCAATTGTTTTAAATTCTTTTACGATATTTATTGAAAAACAATATTTAGTTTAAACAAGTTTCTTAAATTATTAACAACATCTGTTTGTTAAATTTCTCCACTTTTCTTTAGAATTTTTGTTTGTAATAAAACATTTTACTATCATCACTAGAACATACAATATAAAAACCATTAAAAAAAGTTATAAACAAATTTTTGAATTTATATAAACAAAACAAAAATTGTTTAAAAATAAGCTCAAAAGAAATATAATTTAAGGTAGGAAGACTTTTCCTTATAAATGACCCAGAAAGTATGCAATAGATTTTAATTAATTCGGTGTAAAGTTTTTTCGTATAGAAAAATTCTCAGATTCTGATAATGCTATCCCTAAAATGGAAGATTCACATGGTTTCCCTCTAAAATACAGGTTTGTTTGATATTTCAACGGCAATTCTGAATAAGTACGAAATTAACCCTTAAACACATTTTAAGTTTTGATTTGTTTCTGGCATTGAAGTTAAATTTCCCACTTTGATGTATTCAGAGACTTATAGTAGAAATTTATGACAAATATTTTAGCGGAACATTTGAAGCCTCTAACTCTTCAACCTACGTTTCTTTTTTGTTCCTTTTTAAAATGGGGCCAAAAAAGTCCCTTTAATTGAAAAGTTAAAGGGTTAAAATGTTCCACAAAAATGTTCCTCATTATGTTCTACATAAGTTGGCTGAACACATCCTATACCTAAATGGAAGATTTACATGGTTTCCTATGACGATTCACAATAAACATTTGCAAAAGGGGGAAACTTTAACCCCCAAAAAATATAGGGTCAGACGAAAACTTCTGAAACGCTGATAAACGTGTAGCTTTTTTGGTCCCTTCTGCCAGAATCAGTTGTCAAAACCGTTTTTTTTTTTGTACAGTGTTCTGAAGATTTTTTTCCTTTAGAACAATTCTCAGATACTCAAGACTTTTTTTCCTATAGAAAAATTATCAGATTCTGAGGATTTTTCCCATAGAAAAATATTTCAGATTCTGAGGATTTTTCCCATAGAAAAATATTTCAGATTCTGAGGATGTTTTCTTGTAAAAAAAACTGCAGATTCTAAGGTGTTTAAAAAAAAAAAATATTAGATTCTGATTTCCACATAAAAAATTCTTTTAGAAAAATTCTGAGATTTTGAGGACTTTTCCGCAGAAAATTTCTTAGATTCTGAGGACTTTTTCCCATAAAACATTTTTCAGATTCTGAGAATTTTCCATAAAGAAAATTTTATATGGTTTTGAGGATTTTTTTCCAATAGAAAAATGCTCAGATTTTGAGGGTTGGTTTCCTATAGAAAATTCTCAGATTCCGAGGATTGTTTTTCTATAGAAAAATTCTCAAATTCTGGGGGTTGTAAAATTTTCAGATTCTGAGGATTTTTTTCTATAGAAAAATTTTCAGATTCTGAGGACTTTTTTCCCTATAGAAAAATTCTCAGATTCTGAGGACTTTTTTCCCTATAGAAAAATTCTCAGATTCTGATGGGTTTTCTCTATAGAAAAATTCTCAAATTTTATGGTTTTCTCCTATAGAAAAATTCTTAGATACTGAGGATTTTCTGCCTATAGAAAAACTGTCAGATGTTGAGCATTTTTTCCTATAGAAAAATTCTCAGATATTGAGGATTTTTTTTTTTCCCTATATACACATTCTCAGATTCTGATGATTTTTTGCATCTATAGATAAATTCGCCGATTCTGAATAATTTTTTCCTATAGAAAAATTTTGAGATTCTGAGAATTTTTCTTCTGGGGTTTTTCCTATAGAAAAGTTCTCAGATTCTAAGGATTTAAAAAAAATTCTCAGATTATATTTTTTTCTATAGAAAAATTCTCAGATTCTAAGGAGTTTTTGCCTATAGAAAAATTCTAAGATTCTGTGGAGTGTTTTCCTATAGATAAACTCTTAAATTCTGAGAATTTATGTCCTATTGAAAAATTATTAGATGCTAAGGATTTTTTCTACTATAGAAATATTCTTAGATGCTGAGAATTTTTGTTTTTTATACTATAGGAAATTTATAGATTCTCGGGATTTTTTCCTATAGAAAAATTCTCTGATTGTGAGCATTTTTTTCCTATAGAAAAAAAAATTTTTTTTTCTAAAATTCTGAGGAATTTTTCTTATAGATTATTTTATAAAATGCTGAGGATTGTTTCCTATAGAAAATTTTCTAAGGTTTTGAGGATTTTTTCCTATAGAAAATTTGTGAGAAACTGTGGATGTTTTCCTACAAAAAACAGCTCGATTGTACCATCCACAATAAATGGCGCCAAACGGAAATTCTTTTTTTTTTTTTTTTAATTTTTCCATAGTTATATAAAAATTGCCCCGATGACTTTCGAAAGACATCACAATTACCAGTCATACATACTCAGTATATTAACATTTATTTAAATAATTTTCTTCACACTCAGCTGGGGTTGTGTACATTTTGATGGTCTTCTTAAGGTTTGTTGATATTTTGTTATGAAAAATAAAATAAATATAAGCACCATAAAACAAATGTAAAATGTTAATACGAAATAATTCCATCTAATGTGCTTATGTGTTTTTGCTGCAGGCAAAAAGACAATCATTATCATAGTCATCACCAGCATGGCTCATACTTAGTATTATAGTGTATTTATGTGGAGAAAATTGGAAAAACAAGAAAAATCGAAGACAGTTATAAAATCATGTTGATATACCCATACTAAAATGGTACCAACAGAAAATTAGAAATATATTATAAAAAAAAAAAAAAAATAAGTGGGCTCTAGACAATTGTCACGTGTATTTTATTAGTTTTTTGTTCGAACAAAAAGTTGAATGTGGTTAAGATGTAGAAAAAGAAATGGATTTTGTTAGGAAAACTCATTTACATAGCATAAAAAACTCAATAGGTTTAAGATAAAGCTACCTAAGAAGAATTAAATGCTGAGGTGAAATACAACATCGATGGAAAGAACACATTTTATTGAAAATAATTAAAATTGTCCTATAGAAAAAAATGTCAAAGCTCGAGGAATTTTCTATAAGGACAAGTTTTTATTGATTTTAAGAATTTTCTGTAGAAATAGGAAACAATTTAAAGCATACATTTAGGACTAAGATGTAATATTTTTTAAGGCATATTTAAGCGAAATGATTTAAGTTCTTGTAAAGAAAAGCCGTTATTAGAGTTCGTTTATTAAAGTTTTTTTTTTTTTTTAGGAAAACATTCCTATACAAGAAGTTTTAAGAAATATTGCTTGCAGCTATGGATATTATGTATAACAAAAGTGTGGCCTACATTTTAGAGCTTTTTTAATTATTTGAGAATTTTTGAAATTTTCTTTTAAAAACTCAAGGCTTCTTAACTGCTATGAATAAAATTGACTAAAAATCAACAAAACAATTGCATACCTTAGGGAATGTAAATATTAAAAAAACCATTGCTTTTAGGAATTCACGCAACAAAATAAAAAATAATTATAATAATAATGTATGTTCATTTATTTTAATTTCTTTTTTGTTTCATTTCTTCTCTATTACGATACCAATAATTTCTTGTAATTACTTGTTGTAAAAAAACATTGCATACTTTACAGCTGTATTGTCTTTTTCAAAAAGATTTATTGATATAGTATATTTATATTTTTTGTTTTGTTTTATATTCTGCTTCTCATGTTTTATATTACAAAATTGTGTTCTTCCTCTTATTCATGCTGTTGTTGCTCTTTAAACATGTATGAACATGTTTTATCTTGTGTAACCTTCACCAGCTTAACAAAATAGTTTTTGTTTTTCATATTCTGTTTATTTCCTTTTTTGTTGCTAATTTGTTGTTGTAATATATTGTCATTGTCTACAAGTCTTATTGTACTTAAATATTTCTTGTGCTCTTGTTATTTTGTTGTTTGTTAACTTCCTGTATGTCTATGGTCCCCGTTGTATCCTTTTTTTTCTTCTCATGATGATATTTTATTGTACTGTAATGAAAAAAATTAACCACATGTGAAGGTTATTGGTAGTAATTGATATTTTTTTTTTTAGAGATATATGAGTTTTTTTCATAAAACCCCCTAAAAGTATGCTGTAGTTTTTGTTTCATTGTGAAATGCCTAAAGGAATGTAATAAAGGAATTGTGAAAGTTTTTTATATTGAGACTTATAGTAGGCTACATATTTTTTTTTTTAAATGTAAGCAAGTCTTTAAGTACATTAAAGTTATGATAATAAAAGATTCATTTAGGTCACATTTTGAAGAACGTTTTGTGATGGAAACAATCGAAGATTTTAAAGATTTTTTTCTGATTCTAATTTTCACAAATTTTCTGTGTAAAGAAAACCTGTATAATATTCTGAGAAAATTGCATTTTATAAAAACTGATGCTGATAACGTCCTCCTATTAAAAAAATAGCTTTAATTCAAAGAGATTTTTTATAGGCATTTCTCTATTAAAACTCTCTTATTCGAATAGGAATCAAAAAGTAATAGATTGCGATGACTTTTCTAAAATCCTTGAAATCCTTTGAATCTGAGTATTTTTCCTGCAGAAATACTACCTTATTCTAAGAAATTTTTCCTTTAGAAAAGCTCAAATATTTTTACAAATTTTTTCTATAGAAAAGTCCTAAGAGTCTGTATACTTTTTCCTATTGGCGTTTCTTTTTATTCCTATGATTTTTTCCTATAGAAAAGCCCTGAGACGCTGGACACTTTTCTTTTGACAATTCTTTGTAAATCCTCAAATCCTGCTGAAATTTCCCTACAGAAAAGTGTAAGGACTTTTTCTAAAAAAAAAACCACTCAGATTTTGAGGAATTTTTGGGTAGACTCGGATTTATTCCTACAAAAAATTTTCAGACTCTCAGGAATGTTTTCGTAAGAAAAGGTCTCAGATTCTGAGTAATTTTTTCCTATAGAAAAATTCTCCGATTTTGACGAAAATTTTTTATTGAAAAATTCTTAGATTCTAAGCAATTTTTCATTTAATAAAATACTCTCATTCTGATAAATTTTTCCTTTAGAAAGATTCTCAGATTCTGAGGATTTTTTTTCTATCGAAAAATTCTCAGATTCTGAGGATTTTTTTCTTATATAAAAATTCAAAGATTCTAAGGATTTTTTTCCTACAGAAAATTTTTCATATTCTGAAAATTTTTTCTTATAGAAAAATTCTCAGATTGTGAGAAATTTTGTCCTATAGAAAAATTCCCAGATTTTGAAAAATTTTTCCTATAAAAAATTTTCAGAATCTAAATATTTTTCCTATAGAAAAATTCTCAGAATCTGAGTATTTTTTCCTATAGAAAAGTTCTCAGATTCTGAGTAATTTTTTCCTATAGAAAAATTCTCCGATTTTGACGAAATTTTTTATGGAAAAATTCGCAGATTCTGAGGAATTTTTTTCCTATAGAAAAATTCTCGGATTCTGAGGAACTTTTTCGTATAGAAAAAATTGCAGATTCTGAGGATTTTTTTCTATAGAAATTTCCCAGATTCTGAGGAATTCCTATAGAAAAATTCTCGAATTCTGAGGAATTTTATTCCTATGGAAAAATTCTTTGATACTTAGCAATTTTTCCTATATAAAAATTCTCAGATTTTTAGCAATTTTTTCGATAATAAAAATTCTCAGATTTTGAGGAATTTTATCCTATAGAAAAATTCTCCGATTCTGAAGATTTTTTCCACATAGAAAAATTCTCAGATTCGAATGATTTTTCCCTATAGAAAAACTTTCACATTCTGAGGACATTTTCCTAAGAAAAACCTGAGGACTTTTACCTACAGAAATTTCCGCAGATTCAAAGGATTTTTCTATTACAAAACCTTCAGATTTCTTTTTTTTTTTTTAGTTAAACTTTTAGATTAGAATAACTTTTTCCTATAGAAAACCCTTGAGATTCAGATGAGTTGTTTCTGAGCCCAGAGTCGGAGAACTTTTTCCTAAAGAAGACCCTCCAGATTCTGAGGATCTTTTTCTATAGAAAAACGCACATATTCGGAGAAATTTTTCCTAAAAAACCCCTCAGATTTTGAGCACTTTTTACTATAGAAAAACCCTAAGATTCTGAGCACTTTTCGTAGAGAAAATCCTTGAGATTCGGAAGACTTCTTTCTATAGAAAAACATACAGATTCTGAGGACTTTTTATTCTAGAAAAACTCTTAGATTGGAAGAACTTTTTCGTATAGAAAATCCTTGATATTTGGAAAACTTCTTTCTATAGGAAAACTCTCAGATTCTGAGGACTTTTTCCTATAGGAAAATTCTCAGATTCGTGAATATGGAAAACCCACAGATTGGGATGACTTTCGTAAGGAAAACTCCTCAGATTCACCGGACTTTTTCCTATTGAGAAACCCTCAGATTCTTATGACTTTTTCTGAGGACTTTTTTCTATGTCAGTTTCTGAAGACTTTTCCTACATTAATATCTTCAAATTCGAAAGACTTTCTCCTATAGATAAACCTTGAGACTCGGAAGACTTGTTCATATAGGAAAACCCCTGAGATTTTGATGACCTTTTATATAAAAAACGCTTAGATTCTCAGGACTTTTTCATATGGAAACCCCCCAAATTCTGGGGGCTCTTTCGCACAGAAAAATCTTGAGATTCAGAGGACTTTTCCTATAAAAAAACCCTAAAATTCTGGGAACTCCGCTCTATAGAAAATGATGTAAATCAATTTGTGAGAAATTACTAATATATTTTCTTTTGGAAAACTTTAGGTATTGAGGACATTTTCTTTAAGAATCCTTAAATTTCGTTATATTTTTCCCACTGAAAACCCTTTTGATTCGGAGACATTTATTCTATAGAAAATTTATGTTACTAATACAGTTTGTCTTAAAAAAAACACAAGTGGCAAAAATTCATAATATGGAAAAATTCTTGCTATAGAAAACCTTCTAACTTCTTCCAATGGCAAATCCTCGAAATCTATGGAAATTTTATCTATAAAAACCTCTCAAAGGCCGCCTGAGTTTACTTAAAATAAACCCTCACAATTTTTCTCAAAAAATCTGAGATTCGAAGGGCAACTTTTATCAGAACTAAGATCGAATTTTGACAAATATTTATGAAGTTAGCAATTTTGTTTGAAAATTTTTTATTCAAAAGAATTTTGAAGTCAAAAAGTGATCTTAGTTCTGATTATAAAACTGACCCTAACATCTTAACCCTTAGAAAAATAAAATTTTTATGATTTTTTCTATTGTGCATTATGTCTAAAATATTTTGTATTTTTACATTGAATCCCTTCAAATGTGCAATATTTTTTTAATGTTCTCACTTATGAACAATTTCTAATACTTTTTATCCCCATTCGTAGCCAAAGTATGCAATATTTTTGTAATACTGACTTATGAATATTTTTTAATATTTTTCATCTCCAAACGTAGGCAAATTTTTATTTTTTTTTTGAAGATTTTTTCGATTGCGTATTCTTTTCTTACTATGTTGATAATTTGTTTATATCCAAACCCTTAAAATATGCAATAATTTGTATCCTTTTTATATCCCCAATTGTAGCCAATATTTTGCTAAAATTAGCTTTTAAATTCAGTTAATCCTCAAATGTAGGTAATACGTACTTATTATCCCAAAAATAGGTAACACTTTATTAATTCCATTTTTAATCCTTATTTAACATTTATTACTTTTAAAAAATATTTATTTTATACAAGATTGTTGTACAATACAGAATTTTTTTGTAATTCTTTTTGTTTCAAAAACTTTTTTTTTTAAATTTTTAAATAATTTTTGGCATAAATTTTCTTTATGTTAGAAAATTATTAAACAAATCTAACTGGCTCACTAATGTATGCCACAGTTAATATTTTTTTTTTTTTTAATATTTTAAAGAATTCTTAAAGTATGCCGTGTGATTTTATAATATTTTAGTATCAAAATCTCGTTTTAAACTTTTAAACAGGTTGAAAAACAAATTTACCGCTATTACAAAAATTTCACTGACTCCCTAAAGTATGCCACACTTAAAAAAATAAACTGTATTCATGCATAGGTTTCTTTAGATTTTTTTAAGAATATATCTTAAATTGTTTTTTTATTTTCCTCTTAAATATTTTCTAAAGAATTCTAGGAATCGTTAAAGTTTCTGTTTAAAGGACTTGCAATATATGATAAATAAAATTCCTTAGATTTGTTAAGCATCTTATAAACTACCTTATACATATGCAAAAGAATATTGTATAACATTTGTTTACACATTCCCTAATATATGCAACACTTTTTGCTGTTGCTATGTTTTCCTACAAACAACTTTAGTTTATATAACTCTATTTCATTTTGAATTTTAGCAAACTAAAAATAAAATATAACAAGTTTTAGCATATATGTTTTTATAGTATATGTAAAATTTAAAATCAAGTTAAAAGGGTTTTAACAAGAAACATTTCCCTTTGGGAAGGACAACATACAGAGAAAGAGTTAAATGATTTCAATACTTTTTATTCTCTAGAAGAAGGATTTTAACTTTTAGTATGTGTGTGAAGTTAAATTCCATAGTTAAATTCCATTTTAACATAACACTGTTACTTTTAACATTTCTTGTTTCTCACACGGAAAGTTATTGTTTTCTGTAGCATACTTTACGGCATTAAATGCTAAAGTTAAATTCCATTGCAGAAAAATATTTGAAAAAAGTACGAATTTGAAAAAAAGTACGATGTTTTGCATACCAATCTACTTCTGATTATTTTTTTGCATTTTTATAATTACTATAAATCTACATAATAAAAAATAAAAAAATGAATTTAAAATTAAAAGCAAAGTAGCAGTTTTGTATTTTTATATGGCAAGGTGGCCATTTTGGGAGAGGAAACGAAATGTGGCCTGGTGGAGTAGGTATCTACTAAATCCTAGTTTATGGCTACATAAATCGTTTTTCTAGATTTTGCTCAGGGGCGGGGCTATGGGCCATTATTAACTTTTATTTATAATCCATTTTTAAACATTTTGGTATTTTCATATGGCAAGGTGGCCATTTCGGGAGAGGAAACGAAATGTGGCATGGTGCGATAGGTACCTCCTAAATCCTAGTTTATGGCTACATAAATCATTTTTCTGGATTTTGCTCAGGGGCGCAGCTACGGGCCATCTACTTTTATTCATAACCCATTTTTTAACATTTCAGTAATTTCATATGGCAAGGTGGCCATTTGGGGAGAGGAAACGAAATGTGGCCTGGTGGAGTTGTTATCTACTAAATCCTCGTTTATGATCACATAAATAATTGTTCTCGATTTTGCTCAGGGGCGGGACTATGGGCCATTATTAACTTTTATTCATAACCCATTTTTTAACATTGGGGTATTTTCATGTGGCAAGGTGGCCATTATGGGAGAGGAAACGAAATGTGGCCTGGGGGGATAGGTACCTACTAAATCCTAGTTTATGGCTACAGAAATCGTTTTGCTAGATTTTGCTCAGGGGCGGGGCTATGGGCCATTTACAATTATTCAAAATCCATTTTTCAACATTTTGGTATTTTCATATGGCAAGGTGGCCATTTTGGGAGAGGAAACGAAATGTGGCCTGGTGGAGTAGGTATCTACTAAATCCTAGTTTATGGCTACATAAATCGTTTTTCTAGATTTTGCTCAGGGGCGGGGCTATGGGCCATTATTAACTTTTATTCAGAATCCATTTTTCAACATTTTGGTATTTTCATATGGCAAGGTGGCCATTTTGGGAGAGGAAACGAAATGTGGCCTGGTGGAGTAGGTATCTACTAAATCCTAGTTTATGGCTACATAAATTGTTTTTCTAGATTTTGCTCAGGGGCGGGGCTATGGGCCATTATTAACTTTTATTCATAACCCATTTTTCAACATTTTGGTATTTTCATATGGCAAGGTGGCCATTTTGGGAGAGGAAACGAAATGTGGCCTGGTGGAGTAGGTATCTACTAAATCCTAGTTTATGGCTACATAAATTGTTTTTCTAGATTTTGCTCAGGGGCGGGGCTATGGGCCATTATTAACTTTTATTCAGAATCCATTTTTCAACATTTTGGTATTTTCATATGGCAAGGTGGCCATTTTGGGAGAGGAAACGAAATGTGGCCTAGTGGAGTAGGTATATACTAAGTCCTAGTTTATGGCTACATAAATCGTTTTTCTAGATTTTGCTCAGGGGCGGGGCTAAGGGCCATTATTAACTTTTATGCATAACCCATTTTTCAACATTTTGGTATTTTCATTTTCAAGGTGGCCATTTTGGGAGAGGAAACGAAATGTGGCCTGGTGGAGTAGGTATCTACTAAATCCTAGTTTATGGCTACATAAATCGTTTTTCTAGATTTTGCTCAAGGGCGGGGCTATGGCCCATTATTTACTTTTATTCAGAATCCATTTTTCAACATTTTGGTATTTTCATATGGCAAGGTGGCCATTTTGGGAGAGGAAACGAAATGTGGCCTGGTGGAGTAGGTATCTACTAAATCCTAGTTTATGGCTACATAAATCGTTTTTCTAGATTTTGCTCAGGGGCGGGGCTATGGGCCATTATTAACTATTATTCAGAATCCATTTTTCAACATTTTGGTATTTTCATATGGCAAGGTGGCCATTTTGGGAGAGGAAACGAAATGTGGCCTAGTGGAGTAGGTATATACTAAGTCCTAGTTTATGGCTACATAAATCGTTTTTCTAGATTTTGCTCAGGGGCGGGGCTATGGGCCATTATTAACTTTTATTCATAACCCATTTTTCAACATTTTGGTATTTTCATATGGCAAGGTGGCCATTTTGGGAGAGGAAACGAAATGTGGCCTGGTGGAGTAGGTATCTACTAAATCCTAGTTTATGGCTACATAAATTGTTTTTCTAGATTTTGCTCAGGGGCGGGGCTATGGGCCATTATTAACTTTTATTCAGAATCCATTTTTCAACATTTTGGTATTTTCATATGGCAAGGTGGCCATTTTGGGAGAGGAAACGAAATGTGGCCTAGTGGAGTAGGTATATACTAAGTCCTAGTTTATGGCTACATAAATCGTTTTTCTAGATTTTGCTCAGGGGCGGGGCTATGGGCCATTATTAACCTTTATTCATAACCCATTTTTCAACATTTTGGTATTTTCATATGGCAAGGTGGCCATTTTGGGAGAGGAAACGAAATGTGGCCTGGTGGAGTAGGTATCTACTAAATCCTAGTTTATGGCTACATAAATCGTTTTTCTAGATTTTGCTCAGGGGCGGGGCTATGGGCCATTATTAACTTTTATTCAGAATCCATTTTTCAACATTTTGGTATTTTCATATGGCAAGGTGGCCATTTTGGGAGAGGAAACGAAATGTGGCCTGGTGGAGTAGGTATCTACTAAATCCTAGTTTATGGCTACATAAATCGTTTTTCTAGATTTTGCTCAGGGGCGGGGCTATGGGCCATTATTAACTTTTATTCAGAATCCAATTTTCAACATTTTGGTATTTTCATATGACAAGGTGGCCATTTTGGGAGAGGAAACGAAATGTGGCCTGGTGGAGTAGGTATCTACTAAATCCTAGTTTATGGCTACATAAATCGTTTTTCTGGATTTTGCTCAGGGGCGGGGCTATGGGCCATTATTAACTTTTATTCATAACCCATTTTTCAACATTTTGGTATTTTCATATGGCAAGGTGGCCATTTTGGGAGAGGAAACGAAATGTGGCCTGGTGGAGTAGGTATCTACTAAATCCTAGTTTATGGCTACATAAATTGTTTTTCTAGATTTTGCTCAGGGGCGGGGCTATGGGCCATTATTAACTTTTATTCAGAATCCATTTTTCAACATTTTGGTATTTTCATATGGCAAGGTGGCCATTTTGGGAGAGGAAACGAAATGTGGCCTAGTGGAGTAGGTATATACTAAGTCCTAGTTTATGGCTACATAAATCGTTTTTCTAGATTTTGCTCAGGGGCGGGGCTATGGGCCATTATTAACCTTTATTCATAACCCATTTTTCAACATTTTGGTATTTTCATATGGCAAGGTGGCCATTTTGGGAGAGGAAACGAAATGTGGCCTGGTGGAGTAGGTATCTACTAAATCCTAGTTTATGGCTACATAAATCGTTTTTCTAGATTTTGCTCAGGGGCGGGGCTATGGGCCATTATTAACTTTTATTCAGAATCCATTTTTCAACATTTTGGTATTTTCATATGGCAAGGTGGCCATTTTGAGAGAGGAAACGAAATGTGGCATAGTGGGATAGGTACCTCCTAAATCCTAGTTTACGGCCACATAAATCATTTTTCAGGATTTTGCTCAGGGGCGCAGCTACGGGCCATTTACTTTTATTCATAACCCATTTTTTTAACATTTTGGTAATTTCATATGGTAAGGTGGCTTTTTTGGGTGAGGAAACGAAATGTGGCCTAGTGGAGTAGGTATCTACTAAATCCTAGTTTATGGCTACATAAATAATTTTTCTGGATTTTGCTCAGGGGCGGGGCTGTGGGCCATTATTAACTTTTATTCATAACCCATTTTTTAACATTTTGGTATTTTCATATGGCAAGGTGGCCATTTTGGGAAAGGAAACGAAATGTGGCCTGGTGGAGTAGGTATCTACTAAATCCTAGTTTATGGCTACATAAATCGTTTTTCTAGATTTTGCTCAGGGGCGGGGCTATGGGCCATTATTAACTTTTATTCATAATCCATTTTTCAACATTTTGGTATTTTCATATGGCAAGGTGGCCATTTTGGGAGAGGAAACGAAATGTGGCCTGGTGGAGTAGGTATCTACTAAATCCTAGTTTATGGCTATATAAATCATTTTTCTAGATTTTGCTCAGGGGCGGGGCTATGGGCCATTATTAACTTTTATTCATAACCCATTTTTCAACATTTTGGTATTTTCATATGGCAAGGTGGCCATTTTGGGAGAGGAAACGAAATGTGGCCTAGTGGAGTAGGTATATACTAAGTCCTAGTTTATGGCTACATAAATCGTTTTTCTAGATTTTGCTCAGGGGCGGGGCTATGGGCCATTATTAACCTTTATTCATAACCCATTTTTCAACATTTTGGTATTTTCATATGGCAAGGTGGCCATTTTGGGAGAGGAAACGAAATGTGGCCTGGTGGAGTAGGTATCTACTAAATCCTAGTTTATGGCTACATAAATCGTTTTTCTAGATTTTGCTCAGGGGCGGGGCTATGGGCCATTATTAACTTTTATTCAGAATCCATTTTTCAACATTTTGGTATTTTCATATGGCAAGGTGGCCATTTTGGGAGAGGAAACGAAATGTGGCCTGGTGGAGTAGGTATCTACTAAATCCTAGTTTATGGCTACATAAATCGTTTTTCTAGATTTTGCTCAGGGGCGGGGCTATGGGCCATTATTAACTTTTATTCAGAATCCAATTTTCAACATTTTGGTATTTTCATATGACAAGGTGGCCATTTTGGGAGAGGAAACGAAATGTGGCCTGGTGGAGTAGGTATCTACTAAATACCCGTTTATGACTACATAAATAATTTTTATGGATTTTGCTCAGGGGCGGGGCTGTGGGCCATTATTAACTTTTATTCATAACCCATTTTTTAACATTTTGGTAATTTCATATGGCAAGGTGGCCATTTTAGGAGAGGAAACGAAATGTGGCCTGGTGGAGTAGGTATCTACTAAATCCTAGTTTATGGCTACATAAATGGTTTTTCTAGATTTTGCTCAGGGGCGGGGCTATGGGCCATTATTAACTTTTATTCAGAATCCATTTTTCAATATTTTGGTATTTTCATATGGCAAGGTGGCCATTTTGGGAGAGGAAACGAAATGTGGCCTGGTGGAGTAGGTATATACTAAATCCTAGTTTATGGCTACATAAATCGTTTTTCTAGATTTTGCTCAGGGGCGGGGCTATGGGCCATTATTAACTTTTATTCATAACCCATTTTTCAACATTTTGGTATTTTCATATGGCAAGGTGGCCATTTTAGGAGAGGATACGAAATGTGGCCTGGTGGAGTAGGTATCTACTAAATCCTAGTTTATGGCTACATAAATCGTTTTTCTATATTTTGCTCAGGGGAGGGGCTATTGGCCATTATTAACTTTTATTCAGAATCCATTTTTCAACATTTTGGTAATTTCATATGGCAAGGTGGCCATTTTGGGAGAGGAAACGAAATGTGGCCTGGTGGAGTAGGTATCTACTAAATCCTAGTTTATGGCTACATAAATCGTCTTTCTAGATTTTGCTCAGGGGCGGGGCTATGGGCCATTATTAACTTTTATTCAGAATCCATTTTTCAACATTTTGGTATTTTAATATGGCAAGGTGGCCATTTTGGGAGAGGAAACGAAATGTGGCCAGGTGGAGTAGGTATCTACTAAATCCTAGTTTATGGCTACATAAATCTTTTTTCTAGATTTTTCTCAGGGGCGGAGCTATGGGCCATTTACTTTTATTCATAACCAATTTTTTAACATTTTGGTAATTTCATATGGCAAGGTGGCCATTTTGGGAGAGGAAACGAAATGTGGCCTGGTGGAGTAGGTATCTACTAAATCCTAGTTTATGGCTACATAAATTGTTTTTCTAGATTTTGCTCAGGGGCGGGGCTATGGGCCATTATTAACTTTTATTCAGAATGCATTTTTCAACATTTTGGTATTTTAATATGGCAAGGTGGCCATTTTGGGAGAGGAAACGAAATGTGGCCTGGTGGAGTAGGTATCTACTAAATCCTAGTTTATGGCTACATAAATCGTTTTTCTAGATTTTGCTCAGGGGCGGGGCTAAGGGCCATTATTAACTTTTATTCATAACCCATTTTTCAACATTTTGGTATTTTCATATGGCAAGGTGGCCATTTTGGGAGAGGAAACGAAATGTGGCCTGGTGGAGTAGGTATCTACTAAATCCTAGTTTATGGCTACATAAATCGTTTTTCTAGATTTTGCTCAAGGGCGGGGCTATGGGCCATTATTAACTTTTATTCAGAATCAATTTTTCAACATTTTGGTATTTTCATATGGCAAGGTGGCCATTTTGGGAGAGGAAACGAAATGTGGCCTAGTGGAGTAGGTATATACTAAGTCCTAGTTTATGGCTACATAAATCGTTTTTCTAGATTTTGCTCAGGGGCGGGGCTATGGGCCATTATTAACCTTTATTCATAACCCATTTTTCAACATTTTGGTATTTTCATATGGCAAGGTGGCCATTTTGGGAGAGGAAACGAAATGTGGCCTGGTGGAGTAGGTATATACTAAATCCTAGTTTATGGCTACATAAATCGTTTTTCTAGATTTTGCTCAGGGGCGGGGCTATGGGCCATTATTAACTTTTATTCATAACCCATTTTTCAACATTTTGGTATTTTCATATGGCAAGGTGGCCATTTTAGGAGAGGATACGAAATGTGGCCTGGTGGAGTAGGTATCTACTAAATCCTAGTTTATGGCTACATAAATCGTTTTTCTATATTTTGCTCAGGGGAGGGGCTATTGGCCATTATTAACTTTTATTCAGAATCCATTTTTCAACATTTTGGTAATTTCATATGGCAAGGTGGCCATTTTGGGAGAGGAAACGAAATGTGGCCTGGTGGAGTAGGTATCTACTAAATCCTAGTTTATGGCTACATAAATCGTCTTTCTAGATTTTGCTCAGGGGCGGGGCTATGGGCCATTATTAACTTTTATTCAGAATCCATTTTTCAACATTTTGGTATTTTAATATGGCAAGGTGGCCATTTTGGGAGAGGAAACGAAATGTGGCCAGGTGGAGTAGGTATCTACTAAATCCTAGTTTATGGCTACATAAATCTTTTTTCTAGATTTTTCTCAGGGGCGGAGCTATGGGCCATTTACTTTTATTCATAACCAATTTTTTAACATTTTGGTAATTTCATATGGCAAGGTGGCCATTTTGGGAGAGGAAACGAAATGTGGCCTGGTGGAGTAGGTATCTACTAAATCCTAGTTTATGGCTACATAAATTGTTTTTCTAGATTTTGCTCAGGGGCGGGGCTATGGGCCATTATTAACTTTTATTCAGAATGCATTTTTCAACATTTTGGTATTTTAATATGGCAAGGTGGCCATTTTGGGAGAGGAAACGAAATGTGGCCTGGTGGAGTAGGTATCTACTAAATCCTAGTTTATGGCTACATAAATCGTTTTTCTAGATTTTGCTCAGGGGCGGGGCTAAGGGCCATTATTAACTTTTATTCATAACCCATTTTTCAACATTTTGGTATTTTCATATGGCAAGGTGGCCATTTTGGGAGAGGAAACGAAATGTGGCCTGGTGGAGTAGGTATCTACTAAATCCTAGTTTATGGCTACATAAATCGTTTTTCTAGATTTTGCTCAAGGGCGGGGCTATGGGCCATTATTAACTTTTATTCAGAATCAATTTTTCAACATTTTGGTATTTTCATATGGCAAGGTGGCCATTTTGGGAGAGGAAACGAAATGTGGCCTAGTGGAGTAGGTATATACTAAGTCCTAGTTTATGGCTACATAAATCGTTTTTCTAGATTTTGCTCAGGGGCGGGGCTATGGGCCATTATTAACCTTTATTCATAACCCATTTTTCAACATTTTGGTATTTTCATATGGCAAGGTGGCCATTTTGGGAGAGGAAACGAAATGTGGCCTGGTGGAGTAGGTATCTACTAAATCCTAGTTTATGGCTACATAAATCGTTTTTCTAGATTTTGCTCAGGGGCGGGGCTATGGGCAATTATTAACTTTTATTCAGAATCCATTTTTCAACATTTTGGTATTTTCATATGGCAAGGTGGCCATTTTGGGAGAGGAAACGAAATGTGGCCTGGTGGAGTAGGTATCTACTAAATCCTAGTTTATGGCTACATAAATCGTTTTTCTAGATTTTGCTCAGGGGCGGGGCTATGGGCCATTATTAACTTTTATTCAGAATCCAATTTTCAACATTTTGGTATTTTCATATGACAAGGTGGCCATTTTGGGAGAGGAAACGAAATGTGGCCTGGTGGAGTAGGTATCTACTAAATACCCGTTTATGACTACATAAATAATTTTTCTGGATTTTGCTCAGGGGCGGGGCTGTGGGCCATTATTAACTTTTATTCATAACCCATTTTTCAACATTTTGGTATTTTCATATGGCAAGGTGGCCATTTTGGGAGAGGAAACGAAATGTGGCCTGGTGGAGTAGGTATCTACTAAATCCTAGTTTATGGCTACATAAATTGTTTTTCTAGATTTTGCTCAGGGGCGGGGCTATGGGCCATTATTAACTTTTATTCAGAATCCATTTTTCAACATTTTGGTATTTTCATATGGCAAGGTGGCCATTTTGGGAGAGGAAACGAAATGTGGCCTGGTGGAGTAGGTATATACTAAATCCTAGTTTATGGCTACATAAATCGTTTTTCTAGATTTTGCTCAGGGGCGGGGCTATGGGCCATTATTAACTTTTATTCATAACCCATTTTTCAACATTTTGGTATTTTCATATGGCAAGGTGGCCATTTTAGGAGAGGATACGAAATGTGGCCTGGTGGAGTAGGTATCTACTAAATCCTAGTTTATGGCTACATAAATCGTTTTTCTAGATTTTGCTCAAGGGCGGGGCTATGGGCCATTATTAACTTTTATTCAGAATCCATTTTTCAACATTTTGGTATTTTCATATGGCAAGGTGGCCATTTTGGGAGAGGAAACGAAATGTGGCCTGGTGGAGTAGGTATCTACTAAATCCTAGTTTATGGCTACATAAATCGTTTTTCTAGATTTTGCTCAGGGGCGGGGCTATGGGCCATTATTAACTTTTATTCAGAATCCATTTTTCAACATTTTGGTATTTTCATATGGCAAGGTGGCCATTTTGGGAGAGGAAACGAAATGTGGCCAGGTGGGGTTGGTATCTACTAAATCCTAGTTTATGGCTACATAAATCGTTTTTCTAGATTTTGCTCAGGGGCGGAGCTATGGGCCATTTACTTTTATTCATAACCAATTTTTTAACATTTTGGTAATTTCATATGGCAAGGTGGCCATTTTGGGTGAGGAAACGAAATGTGGCCTGGTGGAGTAGGTATCTACTAAATCCTAGTTTATGGCTACATAAATCGTTTTTCTAGATTTTGCTCAGGGGCGGGGCTATGGGCCATTATTAACTTTTATTCAGAATCCATTTTTCAACATTTTGGTATTTTAATATGGCAAGGTGGCCATTTTGGGAGAGGAAACGAAATGTGGCCTGGTGGAGTAGGTATCTACTAAATCCTAGTTTATGGCTACATAAATCGTTTTTCTAGATTTTGCTCAGGGGCGGGGCTATGGGCCATTATTAACTTTTATTCAGAATCCATTTTTCAACATTTTGGTATTTTCATATGGCAAGGTGGCCATTTTGGGAGAGGAAACGAAATGTGGCCAGGTGGAGTAGGTATCTACTAAATCCTAGTTTATGGCTACATAAATCTTTTTTCTAGATTTTGCTCAGGGGCGGAGCTATGGGCCATTTACTTTTATTCATAACCAATTTTTTAACATTTTGGTAATTTCATATGGCAAGGTGGTCATTTTGGGAGAGGAAACGAAATGTGGCCTGGTGGAGTAGGTATCTACTAAATCCTAGTTTATGGCTACATAAATCGTTTTTCTAGATTTTGCTCAGGGGCGGGGCTATGGGCCATTATTAACTTTTATTCAGAATCCATTTTTCAACATTTTGGTATTTTCATATGGCAAGGTGGCCATTTTGGGAGAGGAAACGAAATGTGGCCTAGTGGAGTAGGTATCTACTAAATCCTAGTTTATGGCTACATAAATCGTTTTTCTAGATTTTGCTCAGGGGCGGGGCTATGGGCCATTTACAATTATTCAAAATCCATTTTTCAACATTTTGGTATTTTCATATGGCAAGGTGGCCATTTTGAGGAAACGAAATGTGGCCTGGTGGAGTAGGTATCTACTTAATCCTAGTTTATGGCTACATAAATAATTTTTATGAATTTTGCTCAGGGGCGGGGCTATGGGCCATCATTAACTTTTATTCATAATCCATTCTTCAACATTTTGGTATTTTCATATGGCAAGTGGGTATCATATGGAGTAGGTATCTACTAAATCCTCGTTTATGACTACATAAATAATTTTTCTGGATTTTGCTCAGGGGCGGGGCTATGGGCCATCATTAACTTTTATTCATAATCCATTTTTCAACATTTTGGTATTTTCATATGGCAAGGTGGCCATTTTGGGAGAGGAAACGAAATGTGGCCTGGTGGAGTTTGTATCCTCTAAATCCTAGTTTATGTGTACGTCAATAATTTTTCTGGATTTTGCTCAGGGGCGCAGCTATGGGCCATTTACTTTTATTCATAATCCATTTTTTAACATATTTGGGAAGGTGCCCATTTTGTAATGAAGGGGGTGAGCTCTTACTTTTCTATTACTACCCTCAAAATAGTTTGTAGTTTAAATTAACTGAAAATGCAATTTAAAATAAATGAAAAATTACTTGAAAACGGGTCTACTAACTTTTCATTTAAATCAAAAGAACTTTTCATTTATTTTTAAATGTTAATAACTAACCACAAAATCCTTAAAAAATAAAGATTTTTCATTTATTTCGTTTTTTTAACTTTCAAAAAATTAACTACAAAGTCCGTAGGAATAAATGATATTTAATTTATTTTGTTTTTTTAAATTACCTAGAAATCTAAATAGGTTTCCTTTTTTAACAAAACAATTTAAATGCAAAAATTAACTGTAACAGAAAATCCATATTTATATGTAATTTATTTTTTAAATAAACGACAAAAAAAGTTAAACAAATATATTTCTTTTCATTTTAACTGTATAATCATTTAAAAATAAATGTACGGATAACTTTTTAAATAAACTACAGTCAGTTACTGTAATAATATTTTCAGTGTACACTTAAAATAATACGTCAGTAGAAAAATCTGTCAAACCGGTTTCAAATCGATTGGACTAATTTTTAACAAATTTTTAGTTGGAACACTGATTTAAGCAAAGATTTTAGTTATCTTCATTTAACACAATAGTTTTCAAAATTATTTAAAACTAATTTTTAAGAACCCATTCGTTAAATTATTCAAAATTTATTGTTAAAATTTAATATTTTCATATTACTGTTATTACCCGGTAGATGGCGCCACCAATGTATCCGAAGTTTTTAAGATAGCGCTATTTCTTTCCCTCCCGATTTTTTAAAATGGCCCATATCTCGAAAACTAAGTGAGCAAGAGCAAAATTGATGAAAATTTCGACTACCCCTAACCGCGTAATACCCCGACGAAAGAGGTTATCTCTACCAAAAATGGACCATGGTGGGGTCTTGGACCTTCGGGAATTTCTAATAAAAATTTTCCACTTCATAAAATGGCCCATATCTCCAAAACTAAGCGAGATAGAGCAAAACGGACAAAATGTTTGCTCCCTTGGAGTGCCCTTATATGCCCTCACATGATATGGACTGGGCCCGGGGAGGGTCCCGATCAGAGAAACAAGCCAGCCGCCGTGAGCCGTTTAAGCCGCTGCCGCCGCCGCCGGTAATTTTTTCCTCAGCCGCCGCCGATTTTTTTCGGCTCATTTCGGCTGGAAGTATCAATTTTCCAAAATAAAAAAATTAAAAACAAATGTCATTTTTAAAACAAATTTTCTACTTCATCATTTCCTGAGCCATCAAGAGTATTTTTTCTAGTTCAAAAGAAATAAAGGTATCAGTTTTATATTTTGTCATAAGTATTTCTTAAGTTGGAAGTTTTGCTTGAGAACTTCTGACATATTTCGCTGAAATTTGGATATGCAATTTTATCTTAATTCGCAACAAAACCGAATTCAGCTTTAGAAATTGAATATATATCATTCCATCAAATCATTCCTTTATAATTAATTTATATGTTTCATTCCCAAAGTTTAATATTAAATAAAGGGTTCTTCAACAGGCACGCTACAAAAGTAGACAGACAGGGACAGCAAACGACGCCATATTTCTTGCCGCTCTTTTGACATTTCTCTTCAGTAAGGTTTGCCATTTCATGATGGAAAGATATACCCCTGAGCAAAATTCAGAAAAATTATTTATGTACACTCAAAAAAATAAGTTAGTAGAAAAATTAGTAAAACTTCTTGTATATCAAGTGTACTAGTTTTCAGCAATTTTTTTGCTGAAATTCCGTTTTCAGCAAAAAATTTAGTTATATTTTTTTAGCACTAAACTAATTTTGAACTAATGTTTTACTAATTTATTTTGCTACAAAAATTGTGCTGATAACCGCATGCATAGCGTGGACGACAACCAGATAGACAAGATGTAGATGTCGCAGCTTGTCTGGAAACGGAAATGACAAAAAAAGAAAAACAACTCTACACATATTCTATATTTAAATTTTCAGCAAATAAATTAACTAAAGTAAAATTTCGCTACAAGTTTTTTGAGTTTTTTTCAGTCTACTAATATTCAGCAAAAAGTTTAGTGATTTTAACAAGGATTTTTTTCATTTGCAGTCGACTAAATGTTAGCAAAACTTTTGCTGAAGATTACTATTTTTTTGGTAAAAATCAGCTCGCTGATTTTCAGCAAACCTTTTGCTGAAATTACCAACTTTTTTGCAAGCACGCTCCTGACTAAAAATTTGCTGACACAGCAACATTTTTTGCTGACTTTACTGACTTTTTTTTTTGAGTGTATTCATAACCGAGAATTTAGTAGATACCTACTCCACCAGGAAACATTTCGTTTCCTCTCCCAAAATGGCCACCTTGCCATATGAAAATACCAAAATGTTGAAAAATGGATTATGAATAAAAGTTAATGATGGCCCATAGCCCCGCCCCTGAGCAAAATCCAGAAAAATTATTTATGTAGTCATAAACGGGGATTTAGTAGATACCTACTCCACCAGGCCACATTTCGTTTCCTCTCCCAAAATGGCCACCTTGCCATATGAAAATACCAAAATGTTGAAGAATGGATTATGAATAAAAGTTAATAATGGCCCATAGCCCCGCCCCTGAGCAAAATTCAGAAAAATTATGTAGTCATAAACAAGGATTTAAAAGATACCTACTCCACCAGGCCACATTTCGTTTCCCCACCCAAAATGGCCACCTTGCCATATGAAAATACCAAAATGTTGAAAAATGGATTATGAATAAGAATTAATGATGGCCCATATCCCCGCCCCTGAGCAAAATCCAGAAAAATTATTTATGTAGTCATAAACGAGGATTTAGTAGATACCTACTCCACCAGGCCACATTTCGTTTCCCCTCCCAAAATGGCCACCTTGCCATATGAAATTACCAAAATGTTAAAAAATGGGTTATGAATAAAAGTAAATGGCCCATAGCCCCGCCCCTGAGCAAAATCCAGAAAAATTATTTATGTGGCCGTAAACTAGGATTTAGGAGGTACCTATCCCACTATGCCACATTTCGTTTCCTCTCTCAAAATGGCCACCTTGCCATATGAGAATACCAAAATGTTGAAAAATGGATTCTGAATAAAAGTTAATAATGGCCCATAGCCCCGCCCCTGAGCAAAATCTAGAAAAACGATTTATGTAGCCATAAACTAGGATTTAGTAGATACCTACTCCACCAGGCCACATTTCGTTTCCTCACTACTCCACTAGGCCACATTTCGTTTCCTCTCCCAAAATGGCCACCTTATGAAAATACGAAAATGTTGAAAAATGGATTATGAATAAAAGTTAACAATGGTCCATAGCCCCGCCCCTGAGCAAAATCTAGAAAAACGATTTATGTAGCCATAAACTAGGATTTAGTAGATACCTAATCCACCAGGCCACATTTCGTTTCCTCTCCCAAAATGGCCACCTTGCCATATGAAAATACCAAAATGTTGAAAAATGGATTATGAATAATAGTAAATGGCCCATAGCTCCGCCCCTGAACAAAATCTAGAAAAACGATTTATGTAGCCATAAACTAAGATTTAGTAGATACCTACTCCACCAGGCCACATTTCGTTTCCTTTCTCAAAATGGCCACCTTGCCATATGAAAATACCAAAATGTTGAAAAATGGATTATGAATAATAGTAAATGGCCCATAGCTCCGCCCCTGAGCAAAATCTAGAAAAACGATTTATGTAGCCATAAACTAGGATTTAGTAGATACCTACTCCACCAGGCCACATTTCGTTTCCTCTCCCAAAATGGCCACCTTGCCATATGAAAATACCAAAATGTTGAAAAATGGATTCTGAATAAAAGTTAATAATGGCCCATAGCCCCGCCCCTGAGCAAAATCTAGAAAAACGATTTATGTAGCCATAAACTAGGATTTAGTAGATACCTACTCCACCAGGCCACATTTCGTTTCCTCTCCCAAAATGGCCACCTTGCCATATGAAAATACCAAAATGTTGAAAAATGGATTCTGAATAAAAGTTAATAATGGCCCATAGCCCCGCCCCTGAGCAAAATCTAGAAAAACGATTTATGTAGCCATAAACTAGGATTTAGTAGATACCTACTCCACCAGGCCACATTTCGTTTCCTCACCCAAAAAAGCCACCTTGCCATATGAAATTACCAAAATGTTAAAAAAATGGGTTATGAATAAAAGTTAATAATGGCCCACAGCCCCGCCCCTGAGCAAAATCCAGAAAAATTATTTATGTAGTCATAAACGGGGATTTAGTAGATACCTACTCCACCAGGCCACATTTCGTTTTCTCTCCCAAAATGGCCACCTTGCCATATGAAAATACCAAAATGTTGAAAAATGGATTCTGAATAAAAGGTAATAATGGCCCGTAGCCCCGCCCCTGAGCAAAATTTAGAAAAACGATTTATGTAGCCATAAACTAGGATTAAGTAGATACCTACTCCACCAGGCCACATTTCGTTTCCTCAAAATGGCCACCTTGCCATATGAAAATACCAAAATGTTGAAAAATGGATTTTGAATAATTGTAAATGGCCCATAGCCCCGCCCCTGAGCAAAATCTAGAAAAACGATTTATGTAGCCATAAACTAGGATTTAGTAGATACCTACTCCACCAGGCCACATTTCGTTTCCTCACTACTCCACTAGGCCACATTTCGTTTCCTCTCCCAAAATGGCCACCTTATGAAAATACGAAAATGTTGAAAAATGGATTATGAATAAAAGTTAACAATGGTCCATAGCCCCGCCCCTGAGCAAAATCTAGAAAAACGATTTATGTAGCCATAAACTAGGATTTAGTAGATACCTACTCCATCAGGCCACATTTCGTTTCCTCTCCCAAAATGGCCACCTTGCCATATGAAAATACCAAAATGTTGAAAAATGGATTCTGAATAAAAGTTAATAATGGCCCATAGCCCCGCCCCTGAGCAAAATCTAGAAAAATGATTTATATAGCCATAAACTAGGATTTAGTAGATACCTACTCCACCAGGCCACATTTCGTTATATTAATGTTAAAAAATGGGTTATGAATAAAAGTAAATGGCCCGTAGCTGCGCCCCTGAGCAAAATCCTGAAAAATGATTTATGTGGCCGTAAACTAGGATTTAGGAGGTACCTATCCCACTATGCCACATTTCGTTTCCTCTCTCAAAATGGCCACCTTGCTATATGAAAATTCCAAAATGTTGAAAAATGGATTATGAATAAAAGTTAATAATGGCCCATAGCCCCACCCCTGAGCAAAATCTAGAAAAACGATTTATGTAGCCATAAACTAGGATTTAGTAGATACCTAATCCACCAGGCCACATTTCGTTTCCTCTCCCAAAATGGCCACCTTGCCATATGAAAATACCAAAATGTTGAAAAATGGATTATGAATAATAGTAAATGGCCCATAGCTCCGCCCCTGAACAAAATCTAGAAAAACGATTTATGTAGCCATAAACTAAGATTTAGTAGATACCTACTCCACCAGGCCACATTTCGTTTCCTTTCCCAAAATGGCCACCTTGCCATATGAAAATACCAAAATGTTGAAAAATGGATTATGAATAAAAGTAAATGGCCCATAGCTCCGCCCCTGAGCAAAATCTAGAAAAACGATTTATGTAGCCATAAACTAGGATTTAGTAGATACCTACTCCACCAGGCCACATTTCGTTTCCTCTCCCAAAATGGCCACCTTGCCATATGAAAATACCAAAATGTTGAAAAATGGATTCTGAATAAAAGTTAATAATGGCCCATAGCCCCGCCCCTGAGCAAAATCTAGAAAAACGATTTATGTAGCCATAAACTAGGATTTAGTAGATACCTACTCCACCAGGCCACATTTCGTTTCCTCTCCCAAAATGGCCACCTTGCCATATGAAAATACCAAAATGTTGAAAAATGGATTCTGAATAAAAGTTAATAATGGCCCATAGCCCCGCCCCTGAGCAAAATCTAGAAAAACGATTTATGTAGCCATAAACTAGGATTTAGTAGATACCTACTCCACCAGGCCACATTTCGTTTCCTCACCCAAAAAAGCCACCTTGCCATATGAAATTACCAAAATGTTAAAAAAATGGGTTATGAATAAAAGTTAATAATGGCCCACAGCCCCGCCCCTGAGCAAAATCCAGAAAAATTATTTATGTAGTCATAAACGGGGATTTAGTAGATACCTACTCCACCAGGCCACATTTCGTTTTCTCTCCCAAAATGGCCACCTTGCCATATGAAAATACCAAAATGTTGAAAAATGGATTCTGAATAAAAGGTAATAATGGCCCGTAGCCCCGCCCCTGAGCAAAATTTAGAAAAACGATTTATGTAGCCATAAACTAGGATTAAGTAGATACCTACTCCACCAGGCCACATTTCGTTTCCTCAAAATGGCCACCTTGCCATATGAAAATACCAAAATGTTGAAAAATGGATTTTGAATAATTGTAAATGGCCCATAGCCCCGCCCCTGAGCAAAATCTAGAAAAACGATTTATGTAGCCATAAACTAGGATTTAGTAGATACCTACTCCACTAGGCCACATTTCGTTTCCTCTCCCAAAATGGCCACCTTGCCATATGAAAATACCAAAATGTTGAAAAATGGATTCTGAATAAAAGTTAATAATGGCCCATAGCCCCGCCCCTGAGCAAAATCTAGAAAAACGATTTATGTAGCCATAAACTAGGATTTAGTAGATACCTACTCCACCAGGCCACATTTCGTTTCCTTTCCCAAAATGGCCACCTTGCCATATGAAAATACCAAAATGTTAAAAAATGGGTTATGAATAAAAGTTAATAATGGCCCACAGCCCCGCCCCTGAGCAAAATCCAGAAAAATTATTTATGTAGTCATAAACGGGGATTTAGTAGATACCTACTCCACTAGGCCACATTTCGTTTCCTCTCCCAAAATGGCCACCTTATGAAAATACGAAAATGTTGAAAAATGGATTATGAATAAAAGTTAACAATGGTCCATAGCCCCGCCCCTGAGCAAAATCTAGAAAAACGATTTATGTAGCCATAAACTAGGATTTAGTAGATACCTACTCCATCAGGCCACATTTCGTTTCCTCTCCCAAAATGGCCACCTTGCCATATGAAAATACCAAAATGTTGAAAAATGGATTCTGAATAAAAGTTAATAATGGCCCATAGCCCCGCCCCTGAGCAAAATCTAGAAAAATGATTTATATAGCCATAAACTAGGATTTAGTAGATACCTACTCCACCAGGCCACATTTCGTTTCCTCTCCCAAAATGGCCACCTTGCCATATGAAAATACCAAAATGTTGAAAAATGGATTATGAATAAAAGTTAATAATGGCCCATAGCCCCGCCCCTGAGCAAAATCTAGAAAAACGATTTATGTAGCCATAAACTAGGATTTAGTAGATACCTACTCCACCAGGCCACATTTCGTTTCCTTTCCCAAAATGGCCACCTTGCCATATGAAAATACCAAAATGTTAAAAAATGGGTTATGAATAAAAGTTAATAATGGCCCACAGCCCCGCCCCTGAGCAAAATCCAGAAAAATTATTTATGTAGCCATAAACTAGGATTTAGTAGATACCTACTCCACTAGGCCACATTTCGTTTCCTCACCCAAAAAAGCCACCTTACCATATGAAATTACCAAAATGTTAAAAAAATGGGTTATGAATAAAAGTAAATGGCCCGTAGCTGCGCCCCTGAGCAAAATCCTGAAAAATGATTTATGTGGCCGTAAACTAGGATTTAGGAGGTACCTATCCCACTATGCCACATTTCGTTTCCTCTCTCAAAATGGCCACCTTGCCATATGAAAATACCAAAATGTTGAAAAATGGATTCTGAATAAAAGTTAATAATGGCCCATAGCCCCGCCCCTGAGCAAAATCTAGAAAAACGATTTATGTAGCCATAAACTAGGATTTAGTAGATACCTACTCCACCAGGCCACATTTCGTTTCCTCTCCCAAAATGGCAACCTTGCCATATGAAAATACCAAAATGTTAAAAAATGGGTTATGAATAAAAGTTAATAATGGCCCACAGCCCCGCCCCTGAGCAAAATCCAGAAAAATTATTTATGTAGTCATAAACGGGGATTTAGTAGATACCTACTCCACCAGGCCACATTTCGTTTCCTCTCCCAAAATGGCCACCTTACCATTTGAAAATACCAAAATGTTGAAAAATGGATTATGAATAATAGTAAATGGCCCATAGCTCCGCCCCTGAGCAAAATCTTGAAAAACGATTTATGTAGCCATAAACTAGGATTTAGTAGATACCTACTCCACCAGGCCACATTTCGTTTCCTCTCCCAAAAAAGCCACCTTGCCATATGAAATTACCAAAATGTTAAAAAAAATGGGTTATGAATAAAAGTAAATGGCCCGTAGCTGCGCCCCTGAGCAAAATCCAGAAAAATGATTTATGTGGCCGTAAACTAGGATTTAGAAGGTACCTATCCCACTATGCCACATTTCGTTTCCTCTCCCAAAATGGCCACCTTGCCATATGAAAATACCAAAATGTTGAAAAATGGGTTATGAATAAAAGTTAATAATGGCCCATAGCCCCGCCCCTGAGAAAAATCTAGAAAAACGATTTATGTAGCCATAAACTAGGATTTAGTAGATACCTACTCCACCAGGCCACATTTCGTTTCCTCTCCCAAAATGGCCACCTTGCCATATGAAAATACCAAAATGTTGAAAAATGGATTCTGAATAAAAGTTAATAATGGCCCATAGCCCCGCCCCTGAGCAAAATCTAGAAAAACGATTTATGTAGCCATAAACTAGGATTTAGTAGATACCTACTCCACCAGGCCACATTTCGTTTCCTCTCCCAAAATGGCCACCTTGCCATATGAAAATACCAAAATGTTGAAAAATGGGTTATGAATAAAAGTTAATAATGGCCCTTAGCCCCGCCCCTGAGCAAAATCTAGAAAAACGATTTATGTAGCCATAAACTAGGACTTAGTATATACCTACTCCACTAGGCCACATTTCGTTTCCTCTCCCAAAATGGCCACCTTGCCATATGAAAATACCAAAATGTTGAAAAATGGATTCTGAATAAAAGTTAATAATGGCCCATAGCCCCGCCCCTGAGCAAAATCTAGAAAAACAATTTATGTAGCCATAAACTAGGATTTAGTAGATACCTACTCCACCAGGCCACATTTCGTTTCCTCTCCCAAAATGGCCACCTTGCCATATGAAAATACCAAAATGTTGAAAAATGGGTTATGAATAAAAGTTAATAATGGCCCATAGCCCCGCCCCTGAGCAAAATCTAGAAAAACAATTTATGTAGCCATAAACTAGGATTTAGTAGATACCTACTCCACCAGGCCACATTTCGTTTCCTCTCCCAAAATGGCCACCTTGCCATATGAAAATACCAAAATGTTGAAAAATGGATTCTGAATAAAAGTTAATAATGGCCCATAGCCCCGCCCCTGAGCAAAATCTAGAAAAACGATTTATGTAGCCATAAACTAGGATTTAGTAGATACCTACTCCACCAGGCCACATTTCGTTTCCTCTCCCAAAATGGCCACCTTGCCATATAAAAATACAAAACTGCTACTTTGCTTTTAATTTTAAATTCATTTTTTTATTTTTTATTATGTAGATTTATAGTAAATATAAAAATGCAAAAAAATAATCAGAAGTAGATTGGTATGCAAAACATCGTACTTTTTTTCAAATTCGTACTTTTTTCAAATATTTTTCTGCAATGGAATTTAACTTTAGCATTTAATGCCGTAAAGTATGCTACAGAAAACAACAACTTTCTGTGTGAGAAACAAAAACTGTTAAAAGTAACAGTGTTATGTTAGAATGGAATTTAACTTTGGAATTTAACTTCACACACATACTTTTAGTTATTTATTTTTTTTTAATAATGTTTTCAACAATAAAAATTGTCATGTCTCCACAGATTCTAGAAAGACAATCATTGAGCAGTTAGTTTTCCATTGTTACATGCATCTATGATAAACCTACTCCTTAATGTATGCAATTCATTTTTAAATTTATATATACATATATAGTTTTTTAGTTTTAACGTAAATTGTAGCATACTTATATTTAGTTAAATTTTAAAAGATTTTTTAAAGCTCTATTTTTAGAAAAAAGTATTAGGTTCTATAGTACAGTTTGTAAAGAAAAAAAAATTGACAAAATCTAAAGAGTTTTCCCTTTTCGAGAAGCTATAGGAAAATCTATTCAAATCCGAGTTACATTTCTTAAGGAAAAATTTTTATATTTGAGCATTTCTTCCTAAAGAAAATTTTTTGCCAAGAAATTGAAAGAAAAATCTAATATAGTTTTTCAATATTTCTGATTCTAAATTTTTTTTCCTAATCTGCAAAAAGAATTTATCAACTGCTTATATAAAACGTTTTATTAAATTTTCTTTTACCTTCATAACATTTTTTTTTTTTTCATTAAAAATTGGAAATGATAGTAGAAAATGTATACAACAAGTAAGTTTATCACAACCAAGTTAAAAAATCCACTAAATATAATTAAAATTGAATGAATCAAAATAGCTTAAAGAATTTATAATGATATGATAGCTATATTAAACGGGATTATGGTTTTATGGCATAAAGCCTAAAAGTATGTTATTCTTTTTGAAAATTTCTCATAATTTTTTTTCCATTAAAATGTTAATTTTTAAGGCTTTCAGATTAAAATTTTTACTCTTTGATATTTCTATTAATATATAAATTTCTAAAATCAAGAGATTGCACAATACCACATAAACTAAATATATACGCCACCCCTTAAGGTATGCAATAAATTACACATTTTTGTTTTTGTCATACATATATATGTTGAACCGAAAAAAAATATTATGCATTTGTTTTTCTATTGAAATCCCAATATGTAGAAAAATAATTGAAATAGAAAATTATTAACCTATTTTTATTTTATATGTGTGTTATTCTGTGTATCTGATAACACAAAATTATATATGCAAATTAATTTCCAATTAAATTTTAAACCGGAAAATAAGCAATAGGGAGTTTGTTATTTAATTTTTGGTCATAAATTATAATAAATGTTAAATAAATAACAAAATAAAATTATCGGCTTTATCACAAGGCTATTGTGGGACAAATCTTTATGCAGATACATATGTTTATGTAATGCGACAAATATTTATAAATTATTTAAAAATAATACTTGTTTTGCTATAGAAAATCTTTTCTCTATAAAAAACTCGTAGTGTCTGAACTTTTTCCCAGATTCTAAGGCAGTTTTTCTATAGAAAACCCTGGAAATCTAAAGAAAAAACTCACATTCTAATGAATTTTTTTCTGTGGAAAAATTCTCATATTCTGAGGAATTTTTTTTTATAGAAAAATTTTCACATTCTGGAATTTTTTCCTATAGAAAAATTCTTTGATTTTGACAAAGTTTTTTCTATAGAAAAAATCTCAGATTCTGGTAAATTTTTTAATATACAAAAATTCTCAGAATCTGAGTATTTTGCCTATAGAAAAATTCTCAGATTCTGAACAATTTTTTTCATATAGAAACATTTTCAGATTCTCAGCAATTTTTTCCTATAGAAAAATTTTCAGATTCTGAGCAATTTTTTCCTATAAAAGAAATCTCAGATTCTGAGCAGTTTTTTCCTATAGAAAAATTTTCGGATTCTGAGCAATTTTTTCCTATAGAAAAATTCTCAGATTCTGAGCAATTTTTCCCCATAGAAAATTTCTCAGATTCTTAATTTTTTTTTCCTATAGAAAAATTTTTGATTCTAAGAATTTTTTCCTATACAAAAATTCTTCGATCCCTAAGAATTTTTTCCTATAGAAAAATTCTGCGATCCTTAAGAATTTTTTCCTGTAGAAAAATTCTCAGATTCTGAGTATTTTGCCTATAGAAAAATTCTCAGATTCTGAGCAATTTTTTTCCTATAGAAACATTTTCAGATTCTCAGCAATTTTTTCCTATAGAAAAATTTTCAGATTCTGAGCAATTTTTTCCTATAAAAGAAATTTCAGATTCTGAGCAGTTTTTTCCTATAGAAAAATTTTCGGATTCTGAGCAATTTTTTCCTATAGAAAAATTCTCAGATTCTGAGCAATTTTTCCCCATAGAAAATTTCTCAGATTCTAAATTTTTTTTCCTATAGAACAATTTTTGATTCTGGGAATTTTTTCCTATACAAAAATTCTTCGATCCCTAAGAATTTTTTCCTATAGAAAACTTCTGCGATCCTTAAAAATTTTTTTCTTTAGAATAATTCTCAGATTCTGAACAATTTTTTCCTATAGAAAAATTTTCAGATTCTGAGCAATTTATACCTACAGAAAAATTTTCAGATTCTGAGCAATTTTTTCCTATAGAAAAATTTTCAGATTCTGAGCAATATTTTCCTATAGAAAAATTTTCAGATTCTGAACAATTTTTCCGATAGAAAATTATCATATTTTAAGAAATTTTTTCCTATAGAAAAATTTATCAGATTCTGAGCAATTTTTCCCTATAGAAAATATCTCAGATTCTGAACACTTCTTCCTGTAGAAAAATTCTCAGATTCTGCGAAATTTTTTCCTATAGAAAAATTATCAGATTCTCATCAACTTTCTCCTATAGAAAAATTTACAGATTCTAAAAAATTGTTTCCCATAGAGAAATTCTGAGATTCTGAAAAATTTCTTCCTATAAAAAATTCTCAGATTCTGAGCAATTTTATCTTTAATAAAATACTCAGATCCTGAGAAATTTTTTTCCTATAGAAAAATTCTTAGATTGTGTCGATTTTTTCCTATAGAAAAATTATCAGATTCTGAGGATTTTTCCTATAGAAATATTCTTAGATTCTGAAGATTTTTTCCTATGGAAATATTCTTAGATTCTGAAGATTTTTTCCTATGGAAATATTCTTAGATTCTGAGGATGTTTTCCTTAAGAAAAATTCTCAGATTCATAGGATTTTTTTCCTAAAGAAAAATTCTAAGATTCTGAGGGGTTTCTCAAATTTAAAATGGCATTTTTTTTTATATAAAAAAAATTCTTATATTCAGAGGATTTTCCAGAGAATCGGTTGTAGAAATGCTTCTTTTCCCTTGTTCCTGAACAAGATCCATGAAATCGGTTCTTATGCAACCAGTTACAGAATTGGCGTGGTTGGCAGCCGCTTGTAAAAAAATTTATGTAGAAAAATTTTCAGATTCTGGTTACTTTTTTTTTTAAAAAATCTCCGATTTCGAGTAATTGTACCTATAGAAAAATTCTCAGATTCGGATTTCAAAAGATTTCGGTTTTCTGTGCATAGTTTTTACATTAAAATGTAGGTATAGCATATTTTTGGGAGCAAATTTTTTAGTAGCCTTAAATTCTCACTTGCTGATATATTTTGTCATACAGAAATTTTTCTCAAATTCTCCTTTGAAAAACCCTTTAAAAACTGGAATGTTTATAAACCAAAATAAAATTTTCATTTTCAGTTTTGCATATTTTCAGGGTTTATTTGCTATTAAAATTTATAGCATAATTTTGGGAGTTTTTATTAGTATATGTAGTTTAATGTGTAATTTTGAAATTTATAGTATAATTATATGGCTTCTGTTTAGTCCTACTTTTGGTTTGTGAATACAAAAAATATTTATCTTTAATATTTGTTTTTATTTTGTTTCAAAAATTTTATATTTTTATAACAAAATGTTGTTTATAAATATCGTAAAAACTTTCCTTTTTTTTATTTCTTATGGTTTTTAGAATTTTGTGTGGTGTTAACAATTTTTTAGTTTGTTTTTAAGAGTTTTTATTGCACAAAAGTTTTAGCATAATTTTTTCTGCAACCTAAAATCTTAGTTTTCTTAAAACTTTTTGCATATGTTTTAAAAATAATATTGACCGCCCAGAAAAGGTTTCTTCGAAAATGAACTTTTCTTGTAACCACAAATGTTTCTACAACTATCGATAAAGTTTGTATAAGTAAAGCATAGTTTTAGGGTTTTGTTTGAAATAAAATTTGTAACATATTTCAAGGAGCTAGTTAACATAAGTTAAAGGAGTAAAATATTTCTTTTAACGAATTAATTTTGTAACAATTTTTGCCATAAATTTTAGCAATAATTGTATTTTAATATTTCGGGAATAATAACAAATTTCAGTGTAGTCTTTATGTTAAGACTGCTATAACATTTTATTATAGTTTTTTTTTAGGTTTAGAAAATTTTGTGAAATTTATATTTTCTTTCTTAAATTTCATGTTTTAACATACGGACTCTGTGTATCATTTTTTTAATATTCTTTCTTAAAACACAAATAAATTGAGAAAAATCGATTTCTATTTTTAAAGCATAGAAACAACAAATATTTTTGTATTACTTCAGCAAACATCAACCATATTAATGCATATAGATTATAAAAATGAACTAAAATCAACAAAAATCTTTTGGTAAAACATCTGGTTATAGAATTTTCATACAAAATATCTAACCAGGTATAATTTTAAATGCTAAAAGTAAACGAACACAAATAAAATATAAATGAAAACTAAAGGAAATTATTTAAGTTAAAAAAAAGATAGAAGAAAAATAAATAAATGTTTAAGTAAACAATTTTTTAATATATAAATAAATATAAACAAATAAAAATTGATTTAAAATTCAAAATTGATTTACAATTTTGTAAAAGCTTCCTGGTCTTTCAGTTTTGTAGACCCAAGTAAAAAAGTTTGTTTGATGTAATCATATATTATTAAATAAATTTCGTATAGTTATATAGGGAGAAATATATCCATACATAATTATATAATATTATATCAAATTACATACAAAAAATTAAAAACAAGTTTCAATTACGAAATTGATAATATGATTTTGCCACTATCACGCAAATGATACCATCAATTACTAATAATAGATTAAATTTACGGTTAAAAGCCGAACTCTGTCAGTTTAAGATGCCAAAGTGGCGCCGATAACGAACCGGCACATAATGAACATAGAAAATGTCGGCGTTAGCAACATAATTGTCGACAGCGCCAAAATATTTTTGCATCAGCTTTTTAACGTTAACTTTTGTGTGTTTTTTAGTGTTGCCAACCATCATCATAACAAAAAACAGAGTTGCATACCACAAATTAGTCAAAATTACTTACAAAAAATTTTTTTTAGTTTATTTTTTAAAAAGCAAAGTGACTGAATAAAATGAGTGTTTTACGAATTCTCAGTATTTTTTTAAATATTACATTTCTTCTACAAAAGAATATTATTTTGATTTGAACCAACAAAACTGAAATACTACCTAATTACTGCAGAAGTTCCCTGTTACAGATTAATCAGAACTGGGTCGATTGTCGACCACCGACAGCCAAAGTCGTCGCTATTAATTTAAATTCAGCGACAATCGACCGTCGACATTTTTTGACGTTTAGAAAAAACGGAAAGCAAAACAAGAATATGGCTGTATTTATTTCGCCACAATTCTTCATCAGTTCAATTGGTTCTGCATTAGTTCTTGTTGTTTTACATTTTATTGTATTTATTTTACTTTTTTGCGGTAAATTATGTATTTTTATTTTCAAAAAATAATTTTTTTGTAAACAAAGGACGAATTTTCGCAACTCTAGTACGAATTTCTACAACTGTGTTCTATTGGCAACCATTAATTAGTTAAAAATATGGCAACAATTTGACAAATATTTTGAGTGTGTATTAGTGTGTCGACACGAAAATAGAATAGATTCTATTACGACGACAAATCGCCGGTCGCAATTGCGACATTTTGCTTCCCATGCAAAATATATGAAAAGGCACATGTCGTTGTCGACCCAGTTCTGATTAATCTCTAAGGTCGACTGTCGACGAACGACAACAAATATCGTTACGTTAATAAATTGAAGCGACAATCGACCGTCGACATTTTTGACGTTTAGTAAAAAAGAAAAGCAAAACAAGAATTTGGTGGCATTTGTCTTGTCATATTTTTTTACAAATTCAATTAATTTTACTTTATTCAATTTTGCTTTTTGGCGGTGAATTTCGAATTTTTATTTTCAATTATGTCAGAAATATATGTTTTTTGTAGATATTTAAAAAAATAATTTAGTCATCAGTAATAACTATTTCTTATAAAGCATCAATAAAATTTGTTTTTGATGCGCGAATTAGGTCGGGATTTATTTGATTCGCGTGAATTACTATTTTGTTTTATTATTCGCGAATTTTTTAATTTTAGTCTGTAAAAAATAAACTTTAATTGAATACATTGATTTAAATACAAAATTTAATTTACACCTAATAAATCAATGTTATAAATTGTAATGGAGTCTTTTAAACGAATTCAAAAAATTACTTTAATTCGCGAATAAAAAACAATTATTCACGAATCAAAACATATGGTAATAATTCGGGCGAATTATCTTTATATTTTTTGAATCGCGAATTTATAAATCACTTTTCTTGAATCATCTTTGAAAATAATTCTTTTTGAATCAATTCTTCAAAGTTCTGTTTTTTTTTGTAAACAAAGTACGTATTTTTGCAATACTGATACAAATTTTTGCAGCTCTGATACGAATTTTAGCAAATTTTCATTTTTTCAACTCTTTTTCTGATAGGTTACCCTAACTCAAGTAAAAGTATGGCAACAATTTGACAAACATTTTGCGTATGTGTTAAGGCTCATTTAGCCATACGTAACGTAACGTGACGAATCAGCTGACTGAATCTAAAATAATGAGTAAAAAAGAAATAAATTGTCAGCTATGCTCTTTTAGCTCATTAGATTTTCCATAAGGAGACTCGTCACGTTACGTCCACGTATAGCTAATTCTACCTTTAATGTGTCAGTGCGAAAGTAAAATAGGTTTTAATACGACGATAAATCGGCGCTTCCCATACAATATGGGAAAAGCATTGTCGCTGTCGTTGTCGACCCAGTTGTGATTATTCTTTGGTACCAATAACACAAAATAAATAAAAGAAAAACACGTCACAGTATTTTATTTGATTTAAATCGGATTTTATACACCCTAATTTATGAGGTATTTAAGTGTTTGATTTTTAATATTTATATTTGCTTCAAATTAGGGAGGTTTGTAGTGTTAAACATAGAAAAATGTACAAAAATACATAGAAAGTGTGTGTTTTTTTAGCTAGGCGCTAGACACATAAATTAACACCAGTGGTGCCAGACCTTTTTGTTCAAAAATGTAAAATTAACTCGTCAGCAATTTCATGAAAAATCGTCAAGAAATCGTCATCCGTTAAATATTGTAAAAACTCTAGTCTTATCTATTTCTTTTTATTCGAAATTCAATTCATTTTAACTGCTTGCCTTTATTACTGCTTTTAAGATAATTTACAGCTTTTATAAATTCGAATTATATATAACTGGACGTCATTTTTTACTTCTTCTGTAAAAAGGTGGTATTTATGCTACGATTAGTAACAGATAAAACACCTCATTATGCGTTATGCGGTTTAAATTCTCATAAATAATTTATATAGACTTTATGTTCGTGATTCCGTATACTGTTTTTAAAACTTTCAGTCACGGCATACTTGTTCTTTAATTTAATTTACACAGCGTATTTCGGTATTTTTAACCGCGATTTTCTAAAAGATGTGACGTGATTGAGAGATTTGAAAAACAGATTTAGAATCTTGCTTGCCTAAATCTATAAAAATGTTGTACCAAAGTTTAAATCCCTGCAAAAAATTATTTTTTTTTTTAAATTAACCTAGTTTTAACTTTTGTTTGTTAATTGTTTTTAACCACGAACATATTTTGCGACACAGACGCTACGAGTATTGCGAATTTCAAAAACACGATTCGAAATTTGTTAAAAAGTCGGTAATAGAGTTTATTTTTCAAAAATCGTCTATCGTCATTTGCAATATTTTGACTAAAAAAAACGTCAAATGACGTAAAATCTAAATCTAAATTTCCATTAAAAAAATTTGCTCTTAGAAGACATTTAGAAAACTTTTTTTATTATCAACTGTAATCTAAAAATGTTCTCAAATATTGAAAAAAAAAGTCATATTTAAATCAATTGCAATCATGTTTGAATTGACATGTGATTTTTCTACAAACGTTTTAAAATTAAGTATGATATCTATTAAAGCAAATATGATTCTAGTTAAAATAAACATTTTAATATTAAAATTAATATTTCAACACTTAAGATTTTGTATTCGTATTTTAAAAATATAAAGAAAACAAACCTAGTTTGATTTTAAAACTATTTCTATTTAATTTAATAGTGTATTTAGACTGGGCGAAAACTAGTAGTTTTTGGGCATTTTTAGTTTTTGAGCCGAAAACTACAATATTAATTTAGTTTTTCCATACAATTTTCATACAAACTGAAAACCAGATTCTACCTGGTTTTTGCCAAAAACCAAATAAAAAATATCTGAAATGTACATTCTTGATACACCCGCTATCATTTATAATTAATTTTCGATACACCCTGTTGCAACGAATATAGAAGTAAAGCAAGTGTCAAAAAATATTTTTTTTTAATTTTTTAAAAATATTTCTGTTTTAATTTGCAATTGTGTGTTGTTATTCTTTTTTAAATGTATAAATAATTTTTCTACATTAATTTGATAATCAAAAAGAAAGAACAGTGTGTAATAAAAAAGTGTTGTGACAAAGAAAAACTAAATAACCAGTGTAAATGACTGGGCTTTTGCAATTTAGTTTTGAACAAAAACCAACTGGTTTTTTCTCAGCCTAAATTCAGTATAATGTAGTTTCTGCTTGATTTAAACTTCTATTTTTTCTGTGTATATGCTCTAAATATTGTTTGCTCTATTATCTAATAAAAAAAAATATATATTTTTCTCTATTTATATTTTTCTAAATAAATTAAAATATTGAACTTTGGTTGAAAAAAGTTCATTTTAATTTGTATGCTAGTTTTATTTATATAAAACATATGAAAATATTTTTCTTTGAAGAAAATTTTGTTCCCGGAAATGGTACTTAACAAATTTGGCATTGTAGTCACATGAAATAAAACGGAAATAAGCAAATAGCAAACAGTAAAATCCAATAATTATGAACATTGAAAATGAAGGATGCAAAAGAAAAAAAAAAACAGAAATAATATGCAATATTTTTTTTAACCCCCAAATTTTTGTTTTCATTCACCTTAATTTCTTTTACTTTTATTTTTTGGCATTGTTATCAAGAAAATTTTAATCATTTGTATGTCTTAAGGCGAATAAATAATGACACAGAAAATTTTGTATCTTAATAAAATGAAATATTTTAAATATATTAAAATCGTAAGATTGAAAATGTTATATATCATTTAAACTCCTAAAAATATGTTATACATATATTTACAATGTTGAACAATATTTATAAAATAGAATTTAAAGAATTTCTATTTCTATAGTTTCTTAAGAAAGAGTAAAACAATAATTTTGTTTTATAAAATTTGAATTATTATTTCCCAAAATATGCAGAATAAAACTAAAGCTTTGGTTCATAAAATTTAAATTATAACTCCTAAAAATATGCCTTAAGTTTTATTTTTACAACAAACCTAAAAGTATGCAATTATTTAAAAACATAAAAAAACATTTCCTAGACATTCTTATTTTCATTTATGGAAAATTTTATACAACAACTAAAATTTAAATAATTATCTTAGCAATTTCAACTATTACTGAGAAATCTTCTTTTATAAATATACAGTGATATATTAGCATACCACACGCCTTTATATATGCTTTAAAACTTTATATAATTCGTATAAATAGTTCATATTTGATGGGGAAGTCATACTTATATTAGTATGTCATACATTTGCTTTCAAACATAGAAAAAAATATTAAAATTATGCGATATATTCAATCATGCATTAATCAAAGCCTTAAACTATGCAATGAAAACATGAAAGAAACGTTTGTATCTAGAATTTTTAGAAGTATTTATTTGTGTTCAATATGTAAAATTCTCTAAATACAAATAGGTATATATAAAATATGCAAAGAATGCTAGAAATTCTTTGAAATTTTATTTGACATAAAACAAAAAATTCCTAAAAGTATGCTTCTAATTTGAACATTTATCAAAGCCTTTAACTATGCAATAAAACATGAAACGACTGTTTAATTCGTACGCATCTAAAATTCTGAGAAGTATTTACTTTTAGTATGTAAAATTTTCGAAACACAAAAATATGTAAAACAAGCAAAGGATGCTACAAATTTTATCTAACACAAAATTAACAGTTCTACAAACCTACGATATTTTGTTGAAGATTTTTTTCTGTAAAACAACAAATAATTGTTTTTATTATCTTAATAGAGATTTTATATTTTTTCTTAGAAACCATTTTCTGTAGAAAAATTTTCTATAAATTTTAATTTCAAAGATTCTGACAAATTTCGTCTACACCAAAAGTCAAAATTTGTTTCTATAAAAAAAGTCTGAAATATAAAAACACCTCTTCTAATGAAAAGCCAACGATTTGGGATTAAAAATATTTTTTATAGCGAAAACGTCAACGATTCTAAGATCCTTTTCACAGGTTTTTAGATACATTTCTATATAAGATTCTGTGACATTTTTTCCGTTAGAAAATGATACAAATCCTATGACATTTTTTCTACAGAAAATTACACAGATTCTGTGAATTTTTTTTTTTATAGAAAATGACACAGATTCTGTGCCATATTTTGTATAGAAAATGACACAAATTCTGTGAAATTTTTCTATAGTAAATGACACAGAATCTGTAACATTTTTTCTATAGGAAATGACAGAGATTCTGTAACATTTTTTCTATAGAAAAGACACAGATTATGTGACATATTTTCTATAGCAAATGACATAGATTCTGTGACATATTTTCTATAAGCTTTTTCAAAAACCACTTTAAAAAAAACAACCTTTTCAAAAAACAACTTTTTTAAAAAACAACCTTTTAAATAAAACAACCTTTTTAAAAAAACAACCATTTAAAAAAAAAAAACCTTTTATTAACAAGTTACCTTTAAAAACTACATTCTTTAAAAAAAAACTACACTTATTTAAAAACCACCTTTCCTAAAACTTTTGTTAAAAAAAAAAAAAAAAAATAGTAAGTTTTACTAACACTTTAGCTTCTAATGCAATAGACATTAGTGTTCGTAATTAACATTAGATTTTTCTATTTTCCCTATATTATAATATTTAATAAATTCAGAACTAACTTTGTTTCCTCCTCTTCTAATTTTAGTGCGCAGTTGTCGTACGGGTAAATCAGTACAAATGACTGAATCAGAAGTACGTGGTCTATGTTTAAAATCCCGTGAAATATTTCTACAACAACCCATATTATTGGAACTAGAGGCTCCCCTTATCATATGCGGTGATATCCATGGTCAATACACAGATTTATTGCGTTTATTCGAATATGGTGGTTTTCCACCAGCAGCCAATTATTTATTTTTGGGTGATTATGTGGACAGAGGTAAACAATCGTTAGAGACCATATGCCTGCTGCTGGCATATAAAATAAAATATCCCGAAAATTTCTTTTTATTGCGTGGCAATCACGAATGTGCCAGTATTAATCGTATTTATGGTAAGCGGGTCTTTTAACGTTAAAAGTGAAATATTTCTAAATTTTTCCTTTTTGTTTTATTTAGGTTTTTATGATGAATGCAAGAGACGATTCAATGTTAAATTGTGGAAAACCTTTACAGACTGTTTTAATTGTTTACCTGTTGCCGCTATTATCGATGAAAAGATTTTCTGTTGTCATGGCGGTTTAAGTCCTGACTTACAGGGTATGGAACAAATAAGACGATTGATGCGTCCAACAGATGTACCCGATACTGGTTTATTGTGTGATCTGTTATGGAGTGATCCCGACAAAGACGTACAGGGTTGGGGTGAAAATGATCGTGGTGTTAGTTTTACATTTGGTGCTGATGTTGTATCGAAATTTTTACATAAACATGAAATGGATTTAATATGTCGTGCTCATCAGGTAATAAAGAAAATTATAAAGAAAAACATTATTATTATTAAAAAAGTAAAAGTAAAAAAAGGAAAATTTTATTAAAAAAAGTACTTTATTATTAAAAAAAATAGCCTTCTATTAAAAATGTTTCCTTTTTTTAAATAAAAAGTACCTTTCAAAAAGCATATTTTCTTGAAAAAGTAGTTTTTTTTTAAAGTACCTTTTTAAAAAAAGTACTTTTTAAAAAAAATTTTTTTTTTTATTATAAAAGTATATTTTTTTTGGAAAAGTACCTTTTATAAAAAAATAACTTTTTATAAAAAAATAACTTTTTACAAAAAAATAACTTTTTATAAAAAAAAACTTTATAAAAAAATAACTTTTTATAAAAAAGTACCTTTTATAAAAATCACCTTTTTTAAAAAAAGTACTTTTTTTTATTGATAAAGTACCATTTTATTAAAAAAATACCTTTTTATTAAAAGTGCGCTTTATTAAAAAAGAACTTTTTACAAAAAAAGATATTGGGGGAAATGTTTTTAGTTGATCTGTTATTTAAAGTAAATGAATGTTATTTTAGTTTGACTCAAGATCATAAATTAATATCACTTTCTGTTTTAAAATATTTTTCAAATCAAAGAAAGATGATACAATTTTTAAAAGTAAATTACAAAGAATAAAAATTTTTGAAAAAATTCGATAAGACCATATATTTTCATAAAAATGTACCTTTTATTAAAAAACTTCCTTTTCTTAAAAAAAGTGCCTTTTCTAAACGAGTACGTTTTGTAAATACCAGCCTTTTCTTAAAAAAGTGGGTTCTTTTTCCTTAAAAAGTACATTTTCTTAAAAAAGTATATTTTCTTAAAAAAGTACATTTTCTTAAAATAGTACATTTTCTTAAAAAAGTACATTTTCTTAAAAAAGTGCATTTTCTTAAAAAAGTTATTTTTGTTTCTGATTTGTTTCTTTGTCATTTACAGGTCGTTGAAGATGGTTATGAATTTTTTTCCCGCCGCCAATTGGTGACTTTATTCTCAGCTCCCAATTATTGTGGTGAATTTGATAATGCCGGTGGTATGATGACTGTGGATGATACACTTATGTGCTCATTCCAGGTGAGTAGTTTTTGAAAACACTTTCTAATCACATTGCAAAATTATAATTTAATAAAAATTTTTTCTTTACAGATTTTAAAGCCCTCCGAAAAGAAGGCCAAATATATGTATAGTGGTATGAATACATCACGGCCTACAACACCGCAACGCAACGCTCCATTAATAGCAACGAATAAGAAAAAATAATATATCCATCCGCTTCCATTTCCTTAAAAGTTATTAAATTATTATATACATATAAAATTTGATAATAATTATTATAATAATAATAATAATACTACAACAACAAAAACAAATAAAGCTACTTGTACTACAACAAAAACATCAAAAACAACAACAACAACTAAATTAAAACATTTTAACCAACAACAACATGATAAGCATAAACAACAACAAAAAGTTACAACTTTATTAAAAACGAAAAAATGAAAAAAATATTTAAAAAAAATTAAATTTAAATAAAATAATGTTATTATTTTTGAAACAGCAACAATCCACTTTCAAATCATATGACATTTCATTATTGTTATAAAAAAATATTGAAAAAATTACAAAAAAAAAAATGTGAAACATTTAACAACAAACATTAATTTTAATAACACACAAACATTTTCAGTCAACAACAATGCACAGGTTTGCTAAAAGGCCCTAAAGTATTAGACTAAGGAGGAAATCTGAAAATGCTTCTCTAGTTAAAAGTTCTTAGAAACTAAGCATTTTTCTATAGCAAAAAGTTTTCAGAATTTTTTTAGAGAAAACATTTCTTAGAATTTAGACATATTTTTAAAAGAAAAATTCCTAAGAATCTGAGAATTTGTTGAAGTTTTTAATAAGAGTTCTTAGAAGCTGACAATTTTTTCTATGGAAACAAATTTTCAGAATCTAAAGTAAAAATAGCTGAGTATAAACAAATTTTCTATATAAACAAATTTTCCGAAGCTGAAAAATTTTCCATTAAAAATACCCATAGTATATGAGAGGGTTTTCAAAGATTCTTGGATTTAAAAAGTTAACAGTTTTTATAGAAAGTTCTTTAAAATCGGAGATTTTTTCTAAAAGAAAAAATCCTTTTAATATAAGAATTTTTTATAAGAAAAAGTTTCTGGAATGTGAAAATATTTTCTATAAGAAAAAGTTCTCAAAATCTGTTAAGATTTTATATAAGAAAAAGTTCTTAGAATCGTAGAATTTTTTTTGCATGAAAAAGTTCTCTGAACCTGAGGTTTTCTTCTATAGGAAAAAGTCTTGAATTTGAAAATTTATTTTTCCAGATAAAGGTCCTCGGAATATAAGATTTTTTTTTCAGGAAATATTCCTTAGAATCCGAGAAATTTTCTATAGGGAAAAGTTCTCAGAATCTAAAATTTTTCTGTAGGAAAAAGTTGTCAGCATGTAAGAATTTTTCTATAGAAAAAAGTTATCAAAATTGAAGAATTTTTAAGTAGGCAAAAATTCTAATTTTTCTATAGTAGAAATTTTTCAAAATCGGACAATTTTGCTAAAGGGAAAATTTCTCTGAATCTGAGATTTTTTCTATAGGAAAAATTTTTCAGAATTGGAGAGTTTTGTATGTAATTAACAAGTTCTCTGAATCTGAAAATTTTTCTATAAAACAAACAGTCTTCAGAATTTGCTAATTTTTCCTAATGAATCCCTAGAATCTCGGGAGTTTTTTTATAGCGAAAAGTCTTTGGAATCTGAAAAATTTTCTGTAGAGAAAATCCTCATGTTTTCTATAGGAAAAGGTACTGAAATTGTGAAGATTTTTCTTAAGAAAAAAGTCTTCAGAATGCAAATATTTTCTCAAGGCGTATTTACATGCAAGAGAAAACTGCTAGCGATAGAGCAATATACATCTCTTAAAAGCTCTATTGTGACTGATTTTGGCAAATTGGGAGTGCTTTTTTGCTCTGTCACTAGCAGTTTTCCTTCGCATGTAAATGTGCATTTGGAAAAAAGTTCTTAGAATTTAAGAATTTGGTCTTTGGAAAAAACTATTCCGAATCTAATAATTTTTCTCTATATATGTATAGGAAAAAGAAGAAAACATTTTTATTGAAAAATGTAACAGACACAAAGCGAATCACCAGACTGCCGCAGTTTCGTCTCACCCAAAGACTCGCCAGTGGTTAGTTTATGTGTCAATTGATCTTCAGAAAAGAGCTTAGAACCTGATAATTTTTCTATAGAAAGAAGTCTTCAAAATCTGCATGTTTTTCAAAATTCATTAAAGTCTTGAGAATTTTTCTGTAGGAAAAAGTCTTTAAAATCTGAACATTTTTCTGTAGAAAAAAGTCTTTGGAATCTGAAGATTTTTCTATAGAAAAATCCCCTTAATCTTCTGTAGGAAATGTTCCTACAGATCTCAGAATATTTTTTCTAAGAAAAATCATAAGAATCCAAACATTTTTCTTAGAAAAAAAGCGATTAGAATTTAGGAATTTTTCTTCTGAAAAATCTTCTCATAGAATAGAACATAGAATCTGATCATTTTTCTATATGAAGAAATCCTTAAAACCTGTATGCTTTTTAGGAAAACATTAAGAAAATTCATTAAAGCCTAAGATATTGTTTTATAGGAAAAATTCCCCAGAATTTTAGAAATTTTCTATAGAAAAAAATCTTTGGAATCTGAAAAACTTTCTATAGAAAAAAAGCTATTCTATTTTCTGATTGAATCTGAGAATTTTTAAATTAATAAATACAAAAGAAGCTGAAAGTTTTTTAGTGAAAAATTGTAGGAAAAAAGAGTCCCTACAATCTGAAAATTTTCTATGAAGAAGTCCCTAAAAACTAAAATTTTTCTTTAAGAAATATTTTCCATAATCTCAAAATTTTTCTTTACAAAAAATGTCTTTAAAATCTAACAATTTTCAATAAGAATCTAAGAATAATTCTTTAAAAAAAGTTCCCAAAATCGTATAATTTTTCTATAGAAAACATCCTTGTGGATCTAAAATATTTTTTAACTTAGACTTTTCGTTTTTCTTAGTTATCAGATTTTTTTCCTTAAAAATTTTATTAGAAATCCAGATAATTTTTGTAGAAATGATTAATTTCCTGTGCATTGGCTTCTCTCAATCAATAAGAAAAAAAAAACAGAAATTTAAATTATTTTTATTATTTCTTAACAAAAATAAATTTTATTTAAAATGTTAACAGTTCTTTTCAATATAAAAATGTTAGCAAGAAAATAAATTCGTTATTTATTGTGTAAAAATTTTTTTGGATAATTTTTATGTGATACAATTTATACTAAGTTCCTAGATTTTTATATTGAATGACGCTGCATATATAATTTTTTAAATGCAGACAACCCTCTATTTACAGGGTTTTACAAAATTTTAATACAACGTTATTAAAAAGTAGGGGATCAAAGGGTAATGTGGGAAATCAAGCTATTTTGAAAACACCCGAAAACAATAAACTAATAGTTTTGCAGAAAATTATCTAACACAAATAACTTTATGGAATGGTTTCCTTTAAAGCAGCTAAATAAATATTCTTGTTACATTTTCGTAGCCGGATCAGCTTTTCCACTTTACCCCACATTGTCCTAATAAAAACATGACTTTTGTTTAAAATTTTAAACATTAAAACAAAACGAAAATTATCCTATTTAACTCATTTTTAAATCCCCCTGTACCCGCGTTAATAGAGTGCTTTCTGTATTTTAAAATTTCTTGACATTATTTTTAACTTATAAACAGAAATAAATTAAAAAAACCCATAAACACGATATTTATTATATTTACATTATGAAAACAAAGATAATATAATTAAATTTATTTACTTTTAAAAAAAGATCTTACATAGTAACATCATAACAATATAATAAGGGGTTCTCATATAAACTCGTAAATTCCTTGTAAATACAAACCATATTTTTTATGTATTGAGTTTGACATTAAATACATAAACATACCAGGTTTACACCGTTTACGAGTAGAATACGAGTTTATATGAAAACCCCTATAAATTTTAATTTATAATTACAATTTTATATTTTTTAAACAAAATTTCCTTTGCAAAAAAAAAATCATTGAAAGTTTTTCAAAAATTTCTTCCTAAACTTTTTAAACTTTGAAAGGTATTATTAAGTAGATATCTTTTTTTTTATATAAAGAAATTATAAAGAAATCACAACAGAATTGTAATTCTTTTTAACATAAATAATTTTAAATATAAATTAAAAAATATTTTATATTTTCTTTTAAGTTATTATTATTTTAAATAATTTTTCGTTTTTATTTTGAATTTAAGAAATGTTATCTTGCTTGAGCATTTAATTCAATAAATGTGTTTTAATTTAAAAATAAAATTAAATTTTTCTGTTGTTTTGATTTTAAATGATTTTATTTATATATATAGATTTTATTTATATATTTTTATTTAAATTCTGGGACTGTTTTCTCAGAGATTCAGAAGACTTTTTCTTATTTAAAAATGTGTACTCAGATTCTGATATATTTTTCTTATAGAAAACTTCACAATATAAAAAAGAAAAAGCTGTAAATTTCACGAATTTTTTTCTGTTAAGTTCTCCTGATTTTATCTCCAACAGAAATACATTCTTACTTTGAACAGTATTTCTTAAGGCACATTTACACGCGAGAGAAATTTGATAGAGATAGAGCAAAAAGCACCTCTAAATAGCTCTATTGTGAATGATTTAAGCTATTTAGGATTGCTTTTTGCTCTATATCTAGCAGTTTTCTCTCGCCTTTATAGAAAACTTCTTTGCAGAAAAATTTCTCAGAATCTGAAAGTTGTTCTAAGGAACACAGTTTTAAGAGTCTGCTAATTTTTCTCTAGACAAAAATTCTTAAGGCACATATACACGAGAGAGAAAACTGCTAGAGATAGAGCAAAAAGTAACCCTGAATAGCTTAAATCATTCACAATAGAGCTATTTAGAGGTGTTTTTTGCTGAATCTCTAGCAGTTTTCTCTCGCGTATAGATGTGCCTTTAGAATCTAAAATATTTTTAATAGGAAAAAGTATTCCAAATCTAGGAATTTTTCAAATTTTTGTATAGCAAACAGTTCTTAGATTCTAAGAATTTTTTATAGAAAAAAGTTCCTACAATCTAAGAATTTGCTATAGCAAGAAGTCTACAAAATCTGAGAATTTCTCAAAGAAAAAGTTCTCAGAATCTGAAATTTTCAAGGCAAAAACTTTTCCAAATCTAAAAATTTTTTTTTTTATTTTAAAAAATTAAAAAAAAAATTCTATAGCAAAAAGTTCTAACAATCTGAAAATTTTCTGTAGGAAAAGTTCCTAGAATCTTATAATTTTTCTGTAAGAAAATGTACTCAAAATTTGAAGATTTGTCTTTAGAAAATAGTTCTAAGAGTCTGCTAATTTTTCTCTAGACCTTAGTTCTTAGATTATAAGAATTTTTCTGCAGGAAAAAGTCCTCAAAATCTGAGAATTTTTAAAAAATTTTCTATAGCCAAAAGTTCTTAGATTCTAAGAACTTTTCTATAGAAAAAAGTCCTTACAATCCAAGAATTTTTCTATAGTAAAAATTCTCCGAAATCTGAAGGGCAAGAAGATTGTCGGGAAAAAGATTGTCGAAATCTAAAAATTTTTCTATAGGATAAACTTCCTAGAATCCAAGAATTTGTTCGAAATTTGAGAATTTTTCTTTAGAAAAAAGTTCTTGGAATCTGAAAATTTTTCTATGGAGAAAGGTTCTCAGTATCTGAGGGTTTTTCTATAGAAAAATTCTAAAATTTTGAAAAAATTCTGAGAACTTTTTGCTATAGAAAAGTTTTTAGATTTGATAAACTTTTTGCCTTTCCGATTCTGATAACTTTTTCTTTGAGTAATTTTCAGATTTTGGAGACTCCTTCCTATAGAAAAATTTTATAAGAAAAAGTAGGAAAATCTTTTCAAAATTTGAGAATTTTAATTAATTGTTTTCATTAGTCTCAAATATTTATAATCTTTTCAGGCTGGATTACTTACCCCCGTATTCATAATGAAAATTTAGTACTCATAGCTCCGCACACAACGAGCTGTTAACTGGAAAGTATTTTATGCCTGGCAGTTTCTTAAAATAGAGTTAATTCATAATGATTTCTTAGCACAGCGATTAAGAGCTTCCCTGTGTGTGAAAGAGTTGCCTTTGCCATTTCTATCTATTACTGACATCCCACGGTGAAAAATTTTATGAAGTCCTTTTAAAGGTGATTCTGTCGATTAAAAGCTACTACTTCCTCTATAGAAATTTAAATCAATATAAGATTTGGCGCTGATTTGGGAAATTTATTTTTATTTTATGCAACTTTAATTCAACATTATTGTAATCGTCAAATAACATCTTTTGTGTTTCAGATTAATTGATTCAATTTTTAATATTTCTTTTATATTTATTTTCCATTTTTTATACTTGCAAATCACAAAAACTTGAATGAATTCAACATTTTTGTCAATTTAAAATAACATATTTTGTATTTCAGTTTAACTGATTCAATTATTAATATTTCTTTTATATTAATTTTCAATTTTTTTTATAATTGTAAATCACAAAAACTTGAATGAAGTCAATAAGTTAAATTTAATTAAATACTAATTTACTTCGTCAAAAAAAAAAAAAATAAAGCCAACACCAATTTTAGCATTAATATTTTTTTAAAAAATAACAATTTCATCGATTTAAGCTTAGTTTTAAATTAAAAATCATAGAATATATTTTATGAAAAAAAACAAAAAATTAACAACAGATAAAACCTAATTAGATAGTAGTGCCTTTTTTGTCTCTTCGTTAAAAATTTCACCATAATAATAAAGAAATAATTAAAAATAAAAAAAAAAATCATCATGCATGTTAAAAAAATATATTAAAAAATTATAAAAAAGAAATATTAAAAAAATAAACTGTTTTTTTAAAACAAGAATTCAAAATAAACCCAGAAATGAAAGAAACAATTTTAAAACAAAACTAAAAAATGAAATAAAAAAATTTAGAGTAATATCTCATAAATTAAAGTGAAAATAGAGGACATATACTTTCTTAAAAACAATTTTGTTAAAATGAAAATTTCATAAAAGAAATTTTCATTTTTAAAAAGTGATTTTTAAGCATTTAATTCGATTTAAAAAATGTAAAATTTTGACTTTTAACAAAAAGTGATAAACAAATTTTTCCTTTCCAAATTTTCACTTTCTTTATAACGATTTTCTTTCCAAATTGTTTTCTTATTAAAAAAAACAGTGTATATTTTTAAAACGTCATATAATAAAGTCAATTATTACTAATTTCAAAAATTTATAAATTATTTTGATTGTTGTTTTTGGTAATTTTTTAATATTTAAAACAAAATAATTTCCATTTTTTTGAATAAAATTTAAAAAATCATAAAAAGGTATGTGTAAAAAAAATTTAAAAAAAAATTACAAATATTTATTAAAAACCCGTACATCATTATCAATGAATAAAATAACAAAAAAAAAAAAAAAAAAAAAAAATTAAATAAAAATATATTGAAACATATAAATATTAACAACCATACTTGATTATAAATAAATGTCTGTATAAAATACAAAATTGTATAATGAAAAATTACAATTAAAAAACTTCAAAAACTAATCATCGCATATTTATGAATGGATTTAATTCAAAATTATAATCAAATAAAAATAAAAACTTCTATTTGAAAAATTACAAAAAAAAGTTAACATCGTTTTTTATTTATCCACCTAATATTTTAAAAGTTTATTAAAAGCTTTAAAGTATTAAAAGAAAGCTTTCGGCTTTAGCTTTAAAAAAGTCGCCAATTTTTGTAAATAGTCTAAAGATTACAGTGTTTCAGCAGAGAACTTATATGCTTAGAGAAGGTGCAAAGCTCACTTTTTTCAACAAAAAATCCATTTTTTCGGCAAAAAAAACGAAAGGAAATTGATAGGGCATCCTATAAAAATACTTTTCAGTGCCAAGCTCCTTTTAGTTTTTGGGAAAATGGCGATTAAGGTTGCGTTTACACTTGCATCGAAATCCCGAGATTTCGCTATTCACCACTCTCAAAAAACAATGAAGAAAAGCATAATTTATTACTTGTTTATTTATAATTAAACAACTCATACATAAAACAGCAACCATACAAGCAACAAATATTACAAAATTTTAATTGATAAATATACACAAAAACATATTTATGAAATATAAAAAAAATCTATTGAGTTTTATTTCATTTTTGATATTGAGAACATTTATAAGAGTTGCAATTATTCATTAATCGCCATTTTCTCAAAAACTAAAAAGCATGTTTTTTAATTGCTTTTGAAATTTCTTTTCGTTTGAGTATAATTTTGAACAAAACAAATACTCAATATGAATAGGTACAATAAATATAACTCATACGTAAACAAGAATTAGAAAATTAAAATTCATACGATTTCCCCGTGTTTTGAATATCTCGGGAAATACTCAAGCTTCCCCGTTTTATTTTCCATTTTCAAAATGCGGCAACCCTGGATAGTGTATGCTTTAAATTTTCTTTCAATTGCAATAACTTAGAAACCGTTGGAGATAATTGACCGAAATTTTCGCTAAATGGTAGAATGAAATTTAGGCCATTTATAGGGCATCCAATAAAAATGGTTTTCAGTGCCAAGTTCCTTTTTTAATTAACGAATATCGATTAGGAAAACTTCATTAGACGGAATTTTCCAAAAAAATATATACTGTTTAATAGGCCTTGAAATGCCCTTTCATTTGAGTATAATATTGGGGGGAATTGAGAAAAAAAAATTTTCGATCAAAAAAAAAAGACAGTGTATAGTCCATTGATTTTGGCAAAAAAAATTTTTTTTTTCTTTTGGTCAAAATTAGACTCAAACGAAAGGAAATTTCAAAAGCAATTAAAAAACATGCCTTTCAGTGCCAAGCTCCTTTTAGTTTTTGAGAAAATGACGATTAATGAATATCGAGACAAGCAAAAATGACGATTTATGAATATCGATTAGCAAAACTTTATTGCAGGAAATTTTCCAAAGAGTTATATACTGTTTAATAGGCCTTGAGATGCCCGTTCATTTGAGTATAATATTGGGGGGAATTGAGAAAAAAAATTTTTCGATCAAAAAAAAAAGACAGTGTATAGTCCATTGATTTTGGCAAAAAAAATTTTTTTTTTCTTTTGGTCAAAATTAGACTCAAACGAAAGGAAATTTCAAAAGCAATTAAAAAACATGCCTTTCAGTGCCAAGCTCCTTTTAGTTTTTGAGAAAATGACGATTAATGAATATCGAGACAAGCAAAAATGACGATTTATGAATATCGATTAGCAAAACTTTATTGCAGGAAATTTTCCAAAGAATTATATACTGTTTAATAGGCCTTGAGATGCCCGTTGATTTGAGTATAATATTGGGGGGAATTGAGAAAAAAAAATTTTCGATCAAAAAAAAAAAGACAGTGTATAGTCCATTGATTTTGGCAAAAAAATTTTTTTTTTTCTTTTGGTCAAAATTAGACTCAAACGAAAGGAAATTTCAAAAGCAATTAAAAAACATGCCTTTCAGTGCCAAGCTCCTTTTAGTTTTTGAGAAAATGACGATTAATGAATATCGAGACAAGCAAAAATGACGATTTATGAATATCGATTAGCAAAACTTTATTGCAGGAAATTTTCCAAAGAATTATATACTGTTTAATAGGCCTTGAGATGCCCGTTGATTTGAGTATAATATTGGGGGGAATTGAGAAAAAAAAATTTTCGATCAAAAAAAAAAGACAGTGTATAGTCCATTGATTTTGGCAAAAAAAATTTTTTTTTTCTTTTGGTCAAAATTAGACTCAAACGAAAGGAAATTTCAAAAGCAATTAAAAAACATGCCTTTCAGTGCCAAGCTCCTTTTAGTTTTTGAGAAAATGACGATTAATGAATATCGAGACAAGCAAAAATAACGATTTATGAATATCGATTAGCAAAACTTTATTGCAGGAAATTTTCCAAAGAATTATATACTGTTTAATAGGCCTTGAGATGCCCGTTGATTTGAGTATAATATTGGGGGGAATTGAGAAAAAAAATTTTTCGATCAAAAAAAAAAGACAGTGTATAGTCCATTGATTTTGGCAAAAAAAATTTTTTTTTTCTTTTGGTCAAAATTAGACTCAAACGAAAGGAAATTTCAAAAGCAATTAAAAAACATGCCTTTCAGTGCCAAGCTCCTTTTAGTTTTTGAGAAAATGACGATTAATGAATATCGAGACAAGCAAAAATGACGATTTATGAATATCGATTAGCAAAACTTTATTGCAGGAAATTTTCAAAAGAATTATATACTGTTTAATAGGCCTTGAGATGCCCGTTGATTTGAGTATAATATTGGGGGGAATTGAGAAAAAAAAATTTTCGATCAAAAAAAAAAGACAGTGTATTATAGTCCATTGATTTTGGCAAAAAAAATTTTTTTTTTCTTTTGGTCAAAATTAGACTCAAACGAAAGGAAATTTCAAAAGCAATTAAAAAACATGCCTTTCAGTGCCAAGCTCCTTTTAGTTTTTGAGAAAATGACGATTAATGAATATCGCGACAAGCAAAAATGACGATTTATGAATATCGATTAGCAAAACTTTATTGCAGGAAATTTTCCAAAGAGTTATATACTGTTTAATAGGCCTTGAGATGCCCGTTCATTTGAGTATAATATTGGGGGGAATTGAGAAAAAAAATTTTTCGATCAAAAAAAAAAGACAGTGTATAGTCCATTGATTTTGGCAAAAAAAATTTTTTTTTTCTTTTGGTCAAAATTAGACTCAAACGAAAGGAAATTTCAAAAGCAATTAAAAAACATGCCTTTCAGTGCCAAGCTCCTTTTAGTTTTTGAGAAAATGACGATTAATGAATATCGAGACAAGCAAAAATGACGATTTATGAATATCGATTAGCAAAACTTTATTGCAGGAAATTTTCCAAAGAATTATATACTGTTTAATAGGCCTTGAGATGCCCGTTGATTTGAGTATAATATTGGGGGGAATTGAGAAAAAAAATTTTTCGATAAAAAAAAAAAGACAGTGTATAGTCCATTGATTTTGGCAAAAAAAATTTTTTTTTTCTTTTGGTCAAAATTAGACTCAAACGAAAGGAAATTTCAAAAGCAATTAAAAAACATGCCTTTCAGTGCCAAGCTCCTTTTAGTTTTTGAGAAAATGACGATTAATGAATATCGAGACAAGCAAAAATGACGATTTATGAATATCGATTAGCAAAACTTTATTGCAGGAAATTTTCCAAAGAATTATATACTGTTTAATAGGCCTTGAGATGCCCGTTGATTTGAGTATAATATTGGGGGGAATTGAGAAAAAAAATTTTTCGATCAAAAAAAAAGACAGTGTATAAGTCCATTGATTTTGGCAAAAAAAATTTTTTTTTTCTTTTGGTCAAAATTAGACTCAAACGAAAGGAAATTTCAAAAGCAATTAAAAAACATGCCTTTCAGTGCCAAGCTCCTTTTAGTTTTTGAGAAAATGACGATTAATGAATATCGAGACAAGCAAAAATGACGATTTATGAATATCGATTAGCAAAACTTTATTGCAGGAAATTTTCCAAAGAATTATATACTGTTTAATAGGCCTTGAGATGCCCGTTGATTTGAGTATAATATTGGGGGGAATTGAGAAAAAAAATTTTTCGATCAAAAAAAAAAGACAGTGTATAGTCCATTGATTTTGGCAAAAAAAATTTTTTTTTTCTTTTGGTCAAAATTAGACTCAAACGAAAGGAAATTTCAAAAGCAATTAAAAAACATGCCTTTCAGTGCCAAGCTCCTTTTAGTTTTTGAGAAAATGACGATTAATGAATATCGAGACAAGCAAAAATGACGATTTATGAATATCGATTAGCAAAACTTTATTGCAGGAAATTTTCAAAAGAATTATATACTGTTTAATAGGCCTTGAGATGCCCGTTGATTTGAGTATAATATTGGGGGGAATTGAGAAAAAAAAATTTTCGATCAAAAAAAAAAGACAGTGTATAGTCCATTGATTTTGGCAAAAAAAATTTTTTTTTTCTTTTGGTCAAAATTAGACTCAAACGAAAGGAAATTTCAAAAGCAATTAAAAAACATGCCTTTCAGTGCCAAGCTCCTTTTAGTTTTTGAGAAAATGACGATTAATGAATATCGAGACAAGCAAAAATGACGATTTATGAATATCGATTAGCAAAACTTTATTGCAGGAAATTTTCCAAAGAGTTATATACTGTTTAATAGGCCTTGAGATGCCCGTTCATTTGAGTATAATATTGGGGGGAATTGAGAAAAAAAATTTTTCGATCAAAAAAAAAAGACAGTGTATAGTCCATTGATTTTGGCAAAAAAATTTTTTTTTTTCTTTTGGTCAAAATTAGACTCAAACGAAAGGAAATTTCAAAAGCAATTAAAAAACATGCCTTTCAGTGCCAAGCTCCTTTTAGTTTTTGAGAAAATGACGATTAATGAATATCGAGACAAGCAAAAATGACGATTTATGAATATCGATTAGCAAAACTTTATTGCAGGAAATTTTCCAAAGAATTATATACTGTTTAATAGGCCTTGAGATGCCCGTTGATTTGAGTATAATATTGGGGGGAATTGAGAAAAAAAAATTTTCGATCAAAAAAAAAAGACAGTGTATAGTCCATTGATTTTGGCAAAAAAAATTTTTTTTTTCTTTTGGTCAAAATTAGACTCAAACGAAAGGAAATTTCAAAAGCAATTAAAAAACATGCCTTTCAGTGCCAAGCTCCTTTTAGTTTTTGAGAAAATGACGATTAATGAATATCGAGACAAGCAAAAATGACGATTTATGAATATCGATTAGCAAAACTTTATTGCAGGAAATTTTCAAAAGAATTATATACTGTTTAATAGGCCTTGAGATGCCCGTTGATTTGAGTATAATATTGGGGGGAATTGAGAAAAAAAATTTTTCGATCAAAAAAAAAGACAGTGTATAGTCCATTGATTTTGGCAAAAAAAAAATTTTTTTTCTTTTGGTCAAAATTAGACTCAAACGAAAGGAAATTTCAAAAGCAATTAAAAAACATGCCTTTCAGTGCCAAGCTCCTTTTAGTTTTTGAGAAAATGACGATTAATGAATATCGAGACAAAAAAATGACAATTAATGAATATCGATTAGGAAAACTTTATTGCACGGAATTTTCCAAAGAATTATATACTGTTTAATAGGCCTTGAAATGCCCGTTCATTTGAGTATAATATTGGAAATTTATAGGGCATCCAATAAAAATGGTTTTCAGTGCCAAGTTCCTTTTTTAATTAACGAATATCGATTAGGAAAACTTCATTAGACGGAATTTTCCAAAAAAATATATACTGTTTAATAGGCCTTGAAATGCCCTTTCATTTGAGTATAATATTGGGGGGAATTGAGAAAAAAAAATTTTCGATCAAAAAAAAAAGACAGTGTATAGTCCATTGATTTTGGCAAAAAAAATTTTTTTTTTCTTTTGGTCAAAATTAGACTCAAACGAAAGGAAATTTCAAAAGCAATTAAAAAACATGCCTTTCAGTGCCAAGCTCCTTTTAGTTTTCGAGAAAATGACGATTAATGAATATCGAGACAAACAAAAATGAAGATTTATGAATATCGATTAGCAAAACTTTATTGCAGGAAATTTTCCAAAGAATTATATACTGTTTAATAGGCCTTGAGATGCCCGTTCATTTGAGTATAATATTGGAAATTTATAGGGCATCCAATAAAAATGGTTTTCAGTGCCAAGTTCCTTTTTTAATTAACGAATATCGATTAGGAAAACTTCATTAGACGGAATTTTCCAAAAAAAATTTATACTGTTTAATAGGCCTTGAAATGCCCTTTCATTTGAGTATAATATTGGGGGAAATTGAGAAAAAACAATTTTCGATCAAAAAAAAAAAGACAGTGTATAGTCCATTGATTTTGGCAAAAAAAAATTTTTTTTCTTTTGGTCAAAATTAGACTCAAACGAAAGGAAATTTCAAAAGCAATTAAAAAACATGCCTTTCAGTGCCAAGCTCCTTTTAGTTTTTGAGAAAATGACGATTAATGAATATCGAGACAAGCAAAAATGACGATTTATGAATATCGATTAGCAAAACTTTATTGCAGGAAATTTTCCAAAGAATTATATACTGTTTAATAGGCCTTGAGATGCCCGTTGATTTGAGTATAATATTGGGGGGAATTGAGAAAAAAAAATTTTCGATCAAAAAAAAAAGACAGTGTATAGTCCATTGATTTTGGCAAATTTTTTTTTCTTTTGGTTAAAATTATATTCAAACGAAAGGAAATTGATAGGGCATTTCATAAAAATGCTTTTCCCAATTTCCCTTTAGTTTTTGAGATAATCAATATGGTATCAATTTAGATTCATCAATTTTTTGGGAATTGTTGGGGATTTTAACTTCCAAAATGGGGAGATGAGCTAAAACTTTTCTGGCAACACTGCTTATAATTTTTCTGGTTGAGTGCTATAAAAAGCTTTTCTAAGGTTTAAAAATCAACTAAAAGCTTTTACATATGTGGTTCCCAATCATTTGTCACAAAGGAATAATTGAGTTCAAACTCTGATTACAGGCATAGACCAAATAACAAGGGCTGGTATTTGCGACGTTGGACGTCGGAATACTAACATTTTCTTAACTTCATTCGTGGTACCCTTTTGAAATAAAAATCTTAGTTCTAGTATTAGTAGATACTTTCTAATTGTTACGCCAAGTCGATTTGAATTTTCTCTAAATTTCAACTATGTCAATGGTGATAAAATTTATTAAATAACAACTAAAATTTTTATAATTTTCATCATACATTTATTTATAAATATTTCATTTATAGCTTTAGTAAAACTTAATACTTTGGGTTTGTAGTAAAATACTGATATTTTTAGTTTTTATTTTTTTTTTGTAAATTTGACATTCAACAAATATATTTTTAACAGATATTTTTTAAACTAATTTTATTTGTAATAATATAATACCTTTTATTGGATCTCGTTTTTAGTGTGTTTTGAAACAATTTGAATAACAATATGATGTCTTATGTCTGTTTGTTTACATGCTAGTTTTTACTATTTTTACTAGTTTTTTCTCCTAAAATGGTTTTTGACGCGAAATTAACTAATCTTTAAATTTAGTTGATTAATTTTTGGCAATTCTTTCTCACTTTCTAAATTTACTATATTTTACTAGAAATGTAAACAAACAGACCCATTAGTTATAAATATGTATTTATTTAACATTTTTTGTTTAATTTTAAACAGTTACAAAAAATCTTGATTTTTAATTTTAATCTTATAAAATTAACAATTTTTTATTAAATATCTTTAAATTTTTAACAGCCATAGCTTAGTTTTGGGATTTAGCAGATTTTTTTTAGGAGTAATTAAATTTACTTTAATTTAATTTTATTAGTTTTTAACAAATTTTTATAGAACTGTAGCAAAAAAAAAATGTTTAGGCCTAAAACATTATTCTCTCAGAGAAATTTGACTTTTTATACATTTTTTTTTTCACCAAAAGTTTTATTTTTGTTTTTTGTAGAAAAAAGTAGTAATTAATAGTATAGAAAAAATAGTAAATAGTTATTAATAGTAGTAATCAAAATAGTAATAGATTTTTATAGTGCTGTAGCAAAACAAATGTTTAGTTCTAAAACATTATTCTGTTAGAGAAATTTTATTTCTCAAAACTTTTTTTCACCAAAAGTTTTCTATTTTTGTCTTTTGTAGAAAAAGTAGTAATTAATAGTATACAAAAAATATAAAATAGTTAATAATAGTAGTAATAAAAATATTATAGTAGTAATTTTATTGATTTTTGGTATCGAATACTTCAAGTATTTTTAAAGAATTTACAAATATTCGAGTTAAAAAATTTAAACATATTTTTTTTGCAGCAAAATAGTTAAATTATAAAACTTTTTAACTGCTGAATAGTTAAGAAAATTATAAGTTTTATTTTATTTACCTTGCGGGAATCCTTCCCATTTTAGTATCTTATTTCTATGTAATTTGTATACACCCAGAAAAAAATGCTTTAGTCAAGCAGAAACAATATTGAATTTAATATGAACAGCTTTGAAATTCAACTCAGTTTATTTATTTAATTTAGTTTAATTTAAACATATTTCTACTTATTTTCAAAATATCTCTACTTATTTTCCAAAAAATTTTAAAATATTTAAATATTTATTTAAATACGATAAAGTCAAAAGTATGAATCTTATTAAAGTAAATATGATTGTATTTAAAATTGACTTTATCGTATTTAAATAAATATTTAAATATTTTAAAATTTTTTGGAAAATAAGTAGATAAATAATTGATTTAACTTTTTTTTCTTTTTCTCTGAATATATATTTTATTTTAATTTGTTATTGTTTTTAAATAAAAGGTTTTTATAATACCTTTATTAAAGTATCTCATTAAAGAAATTTAATTAGTTTGTTTTTCTTTATAATTTACAATTTATTTGGTGTTTTTTTTTTATTTTAATATTTAATGCTTGCTATTTTTAATACTGCTTTTCCACAAGGAGTATTATTACAATTATTTATGGTTAAAACGCTGCAGGTTTATTTTATAATTAACTAAATTCCAGGAATTTATACAAAACAAATATTTGTAATAAAAACTGAGTTTCAGTATTTGTCTTCATGTAAATATTTTTGGGGAACATTTTAACCATCTTACTCTGCAATTAAAGGGACTTTTTTGCCCCCTTTTAGAGACGGACAAAAAGTCCCATAAGTTGAAGAGTTAGAGGGCTAAAATGTTCCGCAAAAATATTTGTCATGAAATTCTACTATAAGTCTCTGAAGACATCAAAGTTGAAAATTTAATCTCAATAACAGAAATAAGTCAAAACTTAAAATGTGTTTAAGGGTCAATCTCGTACATATTCAGAATTGGCGCTCAAATGTACAACACACCTGGATTTTAAGTGGAAACCATGTGAATCTTCCATTTTAGATATAGGATGTGTTCAACGAACTTATGTAAAACACTGCGAGGAAAATTTTTGCGGAACATTTTAACCCTCCAGCTCTTGAACTTACGGGTCTTTTTTGTCCCTTTTTAAAAAGGGGTCAAAAAAAGTGCCTTTAATTGAAGAGTTAGAGGGTAAGAATGTTCCACAAAAATGTTACTCGTAGTGTTTTACATAAGTTCGCTCAACACATAGTATACCTAAAATGGAAAACTCACATGGTTTTCTACACCGATTCACAATAAACATTTGCAAAATCGAAATTGTTGTATAGTGTTGTAAGCCTTATAAGATGCAGATTCAGAAATAAAGCAAATTTTTCGGTCAAGAAAAAACATGTATTATTTTTTATCTAAACAAAATAAATCCCCTTTTAATTTTTCGCGACCGTTAAAGAAAGTTCCCTCACAAAATGCGCTGAATTTTCCATCTCTGAACACCATCAAATAATGGGATTATTTTTTGAAAATATGGTAACATTAAAACATTAGCTGTGCTTGTGGGAATGCCTATCAGTGTTATCTAGAACGATTTTGACAGTTTTTCATCATATTCCAGCTTTCTACTGTCAAAATTGTTCGAAATAGCATTGATAGACCTGCCATACAAATACAGCTATTATTATGGAGACGGGTTGCTACAGAGGAAACAGAAAAAAATCATTTAAATTATTTACATTAAATGAATTAAATATGCTAAAATTCCCAACGTATTTTACAAATTGTGAAATATAATCTGTTGGAGGCATGTCCCTAACCGGATTGCATTATTGCCTAAGGAAATCGTCAGGGGACGGTGTTTTTAGAATTTCTGGAAATATTTGTTAAGTTAAATTACAAACTCAATGAGAATTTCTTGTTCTTGTTAATTATATCATGTTTGAATTAACATCTTCTTTTTTTTAAGAAAATTTTGAAATTAAGTATGAATCTTATTTAAGCAAATATGATTTTAGCTAAACTAAAATTTTTCGTATTTAAATTAATAAGTCAACATTTTAGACTACATTTTTGCATTTTAAAAATAAATAGAAACATATTTAAATTAAAAAGAAAACAAACTTAATTTGATTTCAAAGCCATTTCTACTTAAATTAATGTTGCTTCTGCTTAATTTTTATGTGTGTATTTTAATAAAGTGTTATTTTCAATGTCATTAGACAGTCGTAATTTTTTCAGGCGATGCTCCCTACTAAGAGTAAAGATGCAACCTTGGGCCTGCAGATTTCGTTGCGGTGAGAAAAAATAAATTAAATGCGGCTGCGGTGATGGTTGTATTATAAATTTTCCCACACACATACATATAGCGCACTTGGTGTATGTGTGGAGTGTAGGTATATTACATCACCAGCGATGGAAAATGAGGTTTTTATTTCGGTATAGAGAAATTTTAAATTTATTTCAGTTTTCTTATTTTCACTTCATTAATGATCAATAAATTAAAATTATAGGCTTAATGAGTCCGAAACGAATAATAAAAATGAAAAAACAGGGATTTTTAAAAATAAAAGTTCGATTGTGTCAACTTTTCCATCTCTGAGCATCATCAAATGATCCCATTTATTTGTTGAAAATATGGCAACATTGAAGGGAGTGGTATAACAGGCCTTTTATTAATCACTGGATTTATTTTTGGATTTATTTTATTTTGTTAAAAAACCAACATTTTGTTTCTTAATTTTCAAAATTTAATATTTTGTATCCAAATCTAACACTTATTTGATATGTATAATGCGAAAGAAAAATTAAAATTTGGCAAAAATGCAATTTGTGGAATTAAATTAAATCCAAAACCGATTTATTTATTTTATAAAGCCATTTTGGATTTAGCTTAATTCAATTCCTGTGTTCACATTTTTATCAAATTAAATGATTTTCTTTCACATTATATTAGCGAATAAGTATTAGATTTTGATAAAAATATTAAATTTTGAAAATTAAAAAACAAAATGTGGATTTTTTTACAAAATAAAATAAATCCAGTGATTAAAAAAAAAGGCCTAATGGAAATACGCGAGTATGAGGGGAAATGCAGAGAAATTAAATTAAATTTTAATTTAGAGCGAATCCGTTTTTAATTCCAAAATCTTCATATAAAAAAAAAAAAGAAACGCAGCCCAAGCCGCAAGGTTGTATCTCTACTCTAATTCAATGTACTGTGTTGATATCAGTTTATGGGCAGAAGGAAATAGGGAGTAGTGTTTATGTTTGTCTAATGGATGTGCAAATGGATGATGTCTGCTGGACAAGCTTGTGCTGAAAGCAAAAACAAGAGGCCCAGGGATAAGATCACTTATCTCAGCAGAACATAGCAGTAAACAAATCTGTTAGCAATTTCCTAAGTTCTTCTCTGCTTCTAGCATTTTTCTGCGTTCGTAATGATTTTTTGTTTTAATTTTTAGCGATTTTCCGTTCGAACAAAGTGTGCATCACTGTTTATTTGTTTACAAATTGTATTTCTTACTCTATCTAATATTTGTTGTTTCATTTCATCAATTCTATCTCAATTCAATACAAAATTAAGCAAGTATCATACGGGATTAAAGGGACAATTTGGACGCTAAAGCGACAGATATAAATTTTTGAAATTCCGTGATAGAATTCAAATTTATGAAATTAGATTTCTCGAAAGTCAAACTTTATCTTGAGCTAAATGTTTGGTTTAAAACAACTTACAAAAGTCTACAAACAAATTATTAATAAATTAAACCATTTTAATCACTTTTATTGTTCTGAAACAATTGACGAAATAATCAAACTCACACATCAGTTGAAGACGACTGAACTCTCGCAGAATTGTTGGCGCCATTCTTACAATCCGTATTTCCTGCAACAGTATGAATAACGTCTTCTTGGATGGTATTTTGTCTAGCAACTGTGCCATGTTTTCCCACAGATTTTGAAACATTTTTTGCAATTGTTTCATTAACCCTCTGCTGATCACTGATATGATTATTTGTATGAATCTGAGCTATGTGTACTACTTGTTCTAATTTAGTAACATCTTCCTTATTCGGCACATCGGCTGTATCATCCGGTTCATTTTCTATATCCTTGGCTATAGTTTCACTGCGTATAAAAGATCTTCTACGATTTATAGCTGAACTAGTAGAAGGTTTTTGATCATCTTCTTTTAGAGAAGTAAGATTAACTTCTTCGCTACCTACACTATGGACTTGAGAAACTTTAATATGCAAGTTGTTACCATCTACAGCTTCTTTATGATGTAAATTATGTGCTTCAGCAAACTCATGGGAAGATTCTACTTTATCGTCAGGAGTTGTTGGTTTATTACCATTTTTCTTATTCAATGGCACATCATCTAAATTAAGTTTTTGCACTTCATGCATTTGTCTTTGTTCTTCATCAATGTGTACCAATATAAAGGGTAACTTTAATGATAATTCTCCTCCCATACTCGATAAGGTTAGTTTAACTTTAACATAATAGGAAACATAGATAGCAAACACATTACGTTCATCATTATTTGAACTAGGATTTGTTGTAGATGAACCCGACGTAGTCGCTGTTGTTACTGGTGGTACAAATACTGCTGGACTGGTACATGAATTTGGCGAATGACCTCCATGCATAAGAAAATGTGGAGTTTTTACAGCTGAGGCTGCTATAAGTCCGGTAATTTCGTCTGGTTCTGTACTTCTTTGTAGGGTATCCTCTAAGGCTATCCAATTCTTTGTGGGACCTCTTTGGGGTCTTAATACAACTGTAGTGTGTAAGGTGGCTCCGGGTGAAACATGACGATCAATGGGCTGTGGTAATATGTTATCGGAGTCGGCTACCACGTTTTTAAATTTTCCATTGTTAAACATGCAAACATCAACATGTTGTATGGCACAAACCTGAAAAGACATCCAAAAAATTTTTATATATAAGTTTATTGTTTTGGAATTAGGAACCTGTGAGTCTGAGGACAAGTTTTTGGTTTAAAAGAATCTTTACATTATAAAAACCTTTAGATTATAATTAATCTTCCTTATCGAGGAATTTGTCCTTATCGAATTCTTTCAAAAATTTTTTATTCTTTGTTTATTTACTTGTAAAAATTGTATCATCTTTCTTTAATTTGAAAAATAATTTAAACAGGAAGAGATATTAATATATATGATCTAAAATCAAACGAAAAACATTCATTTACCAAATAAAAATATCAACTACACATATCCCTCATTCTTCGAAACAACTTTTGGCTTACTTTATAAAAATTCTCTAATACTGATTTTTTTTCTTATATTTACATTAAACGACTCTTTTTTTTGGAAAAAAGCCCTCAAGTTCGGTGACAAAATCTTAAGGTCCTGTTTTATAAAAAAAATTTTTAGAAAAGATTCGTTCTTAGTTCTCACTAATAAACTAGTCCTAGGATCATTAATAGGACAGTTTTTATGTATGTAAAATATCTTTATAAGCAAAAGAGTCTCCTTAACATATTTTTTTGAGAAAACCTTTGAACCTCATAGTTTATTGTAAGAAAAATGATTTAAAAATCTAAGGTTTTGCCTATAAGAAAATATTTTCTTTAAGAATTTACTTTCGCCGGGCTAATGTCATAGCTTTTGTTGCTTCATTTCGGAGAGACCTTCAAAGTTTATTCACTATAATTTGGCGCCAAACGCAAAGCAAATATAATATATTAAAGGAATCCTAAATGAAGATAATTTTTGTGCATCAAATTGAGATCTATCTGAAAAATATGTGGGCCGTGATTGGAAGAAATTTTTCTTAAGAGAAATCCCTTGCAAAAACTCGTATTGACTCTGCACTTTAATCAACACCTCTTCTTGAAAGGAAATCCTTCCGAATAAGAAAAATGCAAACACCGAATTTCTATCTAAAATGTTTAAAGATTTTGGTATTTTCAGATCCTCATACAATAAACTTCAGCCGCTTAAGAATTCAATGTCACTTCTGCTATGGAACATAGAAGAATTTGCGAAATTTTTTCCAATTCGAGCTTGAAATATGGGCTGTTACAACGTGGGAGAAACTATGTTTGACAAATTTCTCATTGCAAAGGTGTAAAATTAGGCATTCTCATGTTTGTCACTTTGGAGAGGTCTACTTGTTAGAAACTGGCGCCCAACATGGGATCAACAAATTGTAATAATAGATTATTGATATAAAATGTATCAAGATTCAAATAACAAAAATCAAATCCTTAAAAAAATATCTGTAAACAACGAAAAAAGCTCTTCCAAAATTCAGGAGAAGCTTAAGAGTCAAAATTTTGTCCGATTAGTCGCTAAACATGACAGAGAAATACTCAATTATTTTGGGAAACTATTTCAAGACGTGATTGAGTCCAATGGTCTATTTTTTTTTTTTTTTTTTTTTTTTTTAAGAGAAGCAACACTCAGGAAATTCTTCCTATTAATTAATGTGTTGCTTCCTTTGGAAGGGGATAGAGAAGAAGTGAAAGGTGGTGAAAGATGAAGGGCTTCAAATATGGCAACACTGTAATTGCGCGAGATGTTGAATTTTTTTTGGAACAGTTGTTGCGCGCCATCAATCGGTGAGTTGGAAAACTTTGTTGAAGCTTTTTAGTTCATAGCCCTGATATATTATTTTACTTCGGTGGGGTTAAGTGCTATGGGAACACTGAAGGAGGACGCTGCAATATGTATGAGGGATAGAAAAAACTCATACATATTACTATTTTTCATAAATTGATGTTGCCTTGGTTGGGGCTCGAACCCGCAACCTCACGTCTAACAGTCCAACGCGCTAACCATTACACCACAGCGCCCACGATTCGTTGATTACAAAGTTATTAAGAAATTATTTAGTTTCTTAACAAATTGTATACCTTAATCCTAAATAAATTCCTACAAAATGCGGAAAATCGGCACCACAATTGTTCAGTGCTTGAAAAAGCACATTTTAAGGTTGGGTGATTTTTAATACTCTTGTCTTTTTAACCCTTTGACGATTTTGATATTTTTAGGTTTAGTGATTTCCGAAGTTTAATAGCTACTCTAAAAAAAATTGGCTCCCTAGAGCACTTTCTTGTCCCTCATTAGCTTAAAAAGTATACTCGTTTGTCTCCCTTAAAAAGGAGTGCTTTTTTAACTAATTTTTAAGCTTCTTAGGCGGAATGTGGGACCAGATAGAATCTTTTTTGTTTCCCCAACTCTCTTTTACAAGTTACCTTTGGACACATTTGCTCTATCTCTTACAATTATGCTGAAACAAGGAGCACGGAAATCAGGAAGTAAATATTGATTGTACTCCATAGATACTATCTCGTGAATGATGCAAAAAAATGTGAATACAATGACAGAGGCGGTCGCGACTCACAAGTCGCCAACTCCTCTTCGATTCTGTTCAAAATTTTTCTGGAGCATTCGCGAGATAGGTTTTACTGAAAACAATCATTTTGTATGAGCCTTTGCTAAAATTAAACAATCCAAATTTAGGCTTCTATTGGTGTCTCATTAGCAAAGAACTCACGTATTTCCTGACAACATGTAATCTTTCTGCTAATATGTGCTATTTCCTATAGCAATCTACTTTCAAACAGTTATTATTTCTAAACCACAGATTTGATAGATATCAACCCATGGAGGATATTTAAGAAAATCAAGAAATCCAAGATAAAGGAAGGGAATGAATTTGATTAAAGAAATTTTAAGTAGTCCCGAGGAATCACTTTATACCCGAAACTGATATTTTACACACACGTACACTCATAAAAAAGTCCGTACAAATAGGTCAAAATTGTACTGGCGCAAATACATGTACTATTTCCTGTTATTTTAGCAGAATTTTGACCTATTTGTACGGACATTTTAGAGCAAATAACAGAAAAATTAGTTCAATTTATTCAGGAAGCGTTTAACAGACTTTTGTACTAACTTTTTTTATAAGTGTATTGCCCTCAAAACCTAACCTAACCTCTCAGGAACAAGTTTTGTTCAAAAGAATTGCTTATAAAATAGCTACTTTTTCTTTGTAACCCCTTCAACTCTAAATTTTAACACCGATGATTTTTGTTTCAAATTGTCCCGAAAGCACCTGCTTCTATAGCTCCAAAGTGGAACTAGTTTTAGAATTTATTTTCCGTCAGTTATACCTAACATTAAAGATTTGTAGAACGGGTTCGTTAACAAGTTCCATGGAATCGGTTCTAGTGAAACCAGTTGTAGAACTAATTTGTTTGGCAATTGATTGTAAAAATTGTTCCTGGGCTAATAGTGAGGTCTTTCTGAATGATAATGTGTCCATATTGTCGCGTTTACTGAACAATTTGTGCTTATGAGACCATGCAAAGTAAAAATTTATTCAAAACAATTTTGACGTATGAGAAAAATGGTAGGCATATTATTGCCTGTAGATATGCTTATTTAGTATTTTTCAGTAAAACCTTTACTTTAAGAGTTATAGCGCAAAAAAGCTTTGAATTAATTTGAGTCCATTTTTAGGAATAAAAGCCGCGGGTGACTGGCCTGTTTTAATACGAGAGGGCCAATTTTTGCGGGGATATTATTTTTTACGCCCAATCTACTGGAAAATGCGTAGAGAGGTGAAAAAATAACACTTTTGAAATTTCCATATATTTCATGGGTGCTCTATTATACAGGTTTGTAGTCAGAGGAAGAGTGTTTTATATTAAGGTTGTTTATATCCTATCCACTATGTAGAGAGAGTATAAAGGGTTTGTACTGATGTTTGTAGTTACCAAAAATAGCAGGCCTGGCAACCGAAACGAATAAGAGTCGATTTTATGCTTCAAGTCACAATTTTCGCACTCGTAAGCAAGAAATAGAGTTAAATGCTACATCATGTCGAAGGACCATATCAGCCTAATATCCGCAGAACTAGAATCAATCTGAATGTCTGAGATAATGAATAAGATTACCTAATCCTACACCCGATATAAGTTAGAGGTAGTTCAGTAAATAATCGCCAAAAGTTCTGTGTCGGATGCCCTGCAGTATCGGGAAATAACAGAAGCGAAGACTTACTATCTGCTCCTCTGCTGGTATGCCACATCTACGGCATGGTAAATCCCGCAGCCATCCGAGTCTGTTAACGTGTCTGCCTATCAGCCAGGAACTCTTCTACTCGTGCTGAGGAGAGATTTAGTACGAACAAAATCGTAGTTGGCCTACGTAAGTTTCGAGGTCCTACAAGTGTCCATTCTACGGCATCAGCTCCTCGCCTTATGGAGGTAGTGCCCGAAGATCTTTCTTTACTTGTTTTTTTTAAGATAAGCAACACTCAGAAAATTCTTCCTATTAATTAACGCGTTGCTTTCTTTGGAAGGGGATAATGCAGAGATGATAGGTGGTAAAAGATAAAGGTCTTTAAATATGGCAACACTGTAATTGCACGAGATGCTTAATCTTAGAACAATTGCTGCGCACCATTTGATAGTCAGTTGGTGAACTTTGTTGAAGCTTTTTGGTTCATAGCCATGTTATGTTACTTCTGTGGAGTTAAGTGTTATGGGAACAGCGAAGGAGGACGCTGCGATATATATATGAGGGATAGAAAACTCATATATATTATTTTTCTAAATTGATGTTGCCGTTGCTTGCAATCGAACCGGCAACCTTATATGAGGAGACATCTGATTTTTTACTTGAAGATGTTGGTTTTTTTTATTTGAATAGGATTGTTTTTTTTTTATCAGAATTGTATTTATAAAAAATAGTTTCTTGGGTAGATTGTTTTTACTCCTTCCTTTAAAAAAATCGTCCCTCTCCTGGCTAAAAACCCTCAAAAATATACTACTCCAACAGTTCTGCTTTACACTGACAAACGATTTCAAGTCAATTTATATAATTTTCGCCACATATCTCTCTTGAAGAGAATAAGAGTAAGAAAATTGTAAAAGTAAAGTAGTCCGAATGTCATCCATAATATACGGGAATATGAATCAGAAACCCCTCTTGTCCATAGCTTATCACACTGCAAGAGCTAGAAAAAGCAAGCAGACCTATTGCTAAGAAAAGCAATCAATATGCGTAAGTCATTTGTAATAAGCATGCGCGGTTCCAGAGTTGGACACTGAGGCGTATGATTTTTCCCCTTATATTAATTGCTGCAACCGCGCATGGTAATAAGACTAAGGTGGTGTTTCTAGATGACGGTTTTCGTTACACAAACGAAAATATAATAACAAAATACATGTAAGGCAAAAACAAAATATATATATAGTCACTCATTCGACGAATGGCGCACGTCTTATAGAAACTCCCCGTAAGTCTTGATATCGGGAATATCTGAAGAACAAATCTGTATGTACTATTTACCCTAATATATGATTAATTTTGCATCCAGTACAGTTGTTGGGTAACTAACTGTTCGCTATTTAGTTTTAGTTCATTGAAGTTATTGTCCCCCAATAAAATATTTTTTTATGAAACTCGTAAAGAACAATTATAAATCGTTTAGTTTTTAAGCCTAGCTATATTAAATAACCACCTTCACTAGAAGAAAAGGCCTTAGGTGGTATTTGTTACATAAATACTCGTAAGATGTTGTTTAACATTAGGCCATATTTCATTGTTAAGAATCCTGGCAAAGATTGTTTTATTCTGTTAAGATTTTAAGCTTAGAATAATAAATAGAAAACTAAACGCGAATACAGAAATGTATGTTGGATATGTAATGTATCATAAATATTTATGGCGCCCAACATAAGATCATATCAAATAATAAAGAATCATTAAAATTTGTTTCATAAAAGAGATATAATATATTGGGAAAAAGTGAAGAAAATATTCACGAGTTATGTAAACAGTTAAAAATATGAAAAGTACTGAAAAGGATTTTATAAAAAACAGTACTTTATGACAAACCTTCCTGATCTCGTGGAAGCAATATACCTAATTTTCGGTTAAAATATTAAATTCATAGTGATAGTATGACTTTCTAAATGTTAGAAACTAATTTTACAACAGAAAACAGATTAAATACAGCATCATCGTTGTTATATTAATATGCCTTCGTTGGGCGCCATTTAGTATCACAACAATGTCTTGCTGCTACAACATACGACTTAATTTGTTTACTAGCCCTGTAGTAGCATGCAATATTATTGACTTTAGTTATGTAGTCCTTAAACTTAAATAATGCGTTTTATTATAGTTTCAGAAAAAAAAACTTTTCTCTAAAAGCTAAAATTCAATTTCTGCTTAAAAGCCATAATAACAACACAAATTGCCAATATACAAATTGTGTTCTAACTTAAAATACTAACATGATTTGAAATGTCGGTTTTTATGTGAAGTAATTTATGTTCACTTTTTAGTTTATTACATTTTATCATGATTCGATTTTATACGACTAACAAGTACTTCCGGTGAATTGCTAAGAAAAAGGAATACTTAAGTACGAAACAAATAGAAATAAAATCTGATTTTATAGTACATACATTTCTACATATTTTAACACACAATACGATACGCTAAAATACTTATAGCACAAACATAAAATCATAAATGTGTTATAAATCCGATTATATATTCTTTTGTAGTGATTGCGAGGGTAAACTATGGGATGAAAATATTGTGTATTTTTTAGAAAAAAACTTAAATAAATATGCGCTGCAAATTTACTCAAAAGCTATGGTGGATATATTAATTCTTATTGTTGCCTATTTTAAGATCCAAAAATTAAGTCATAAATTCCTATCTTTGGTAACTTTGATAATTATATTAAATTTATCACCGCGCTAAGGGTAATTCCTAAAAGTATACTACATTATTTGATTCCAGCCCATGGCAGTAGGTACTAGGATTTCCTAAGGAATGTAAAAAATTCATCACAGATACATACAATGCTGTTGATGTATTGAGAAGAACGGAATAAATATTACCAAGGTTATTAAATGGTGGCATTGGTAAAAAAAAAAATAAATAAATAAAAAGGCAATAAGTAAACAACGATGATAAGTAAAAAAACTAGCATACTTTAGGGATTTACTGGTGGCTACAAAACGTTCCTGATTTTTTATTTATTTTTTTCTTTAAAGTATAAAATTTTATAGCAAAACTGGATAGACATAAAAATGTATTGCAAAAGATAACTGATAATAAAATAGCAGCTGAATAAAACTCGCATTTAAAGATAATAATTTTAGTCCTCTAATGCACGAAGTACAGTGAGACAGAATGAACATTTTTAGGAATTATTTAGCGATTTACTGATGGTCGGTCAGATTGCCGTGAAATTCCACATACCCGCAGCCAAAGAAATTATGAGCTTAAGTTTTGATCATGGACCTAATAGCTTTAACAGTAGCTTTCGCCTTGGGCTTCTTGAATATGAAAAAATTTGAAAACTTACCGATTTTGAAAAAGGCCTACAAAAAACATGCTACATATATGGGTTACCTATAACATTAGGTTGAACTGGTAGGTATAGACCTCGCATAGACCATTGATAATACAATATTATAATAATAAATGATAACCCTCACGTAAGGTCAAACATAAGTGATGGCACCCAGAGTACCCAACACTCTCTTAGCAAAAGCCAGTAGTCTCAAGATTCCGGTTACAGAGATTTCCTCCAGATCTCGGTTCCAGAGATTTCCTCTAGATGCGTAAGAGCCGGATAGTGCCACATGATATGCTTCACCTTCTCCCTTTCATCCGGTACCCTACAAAATCTATAATTATCTCTTGCCAGCTTTCCCGTTCTCTTGGCAAAAAGCACAGTCCGCACCAGAAGTCTACAGTCGCTTCTGGTTAAGGAAAGCAAAAGTCCCGTCATCTTATGATCGAAGGAGCTCCACATAATATTCGACACTCTGCACGTTTCTATATTTCCCCAAAACCGCCTCAGGCCTGCTCATTAGAGTGGATTCTACAGGGTGATCAATTAATCTCCAAAAGTTTCTGTATTTGAAAATTACCATTTAGCATTTCTGCATTAACCCTGTTCAGTTATTTGTCAATGCTGAAGGTCCAATATTTTTTAATCAAAATCAATTGTATATTTATGAGTTAATAATAAAAGTTTGATACTATTTGAACTTAAAAAGTAATAAATAACTTTCTTTTTGCTTGTTGCAAACTTTATTCGATAAAACGATTATTCTTGGAAATTTTTCGCACATTGAAGTTCATTAAAACGGAGTATACTTTAAGGGGTTGTTATACTAAAGTTTTTAAAGCACAATTTTAAGAGCTAAAAATAATATTGCTGCATATTAAAAACGAATGATGAAAACAAAAAATCTATTTTGAATTTGTAAATAATAAATTTTTAAAATAGAAAATAAGCAAATTTTTTAAATATAAATTAAAAAATTAAATTGATAAAAATTTGTCAAAAATTAAAATTTGACAGAAAACTAGGAATTATGAAAAAAATTGATGCATTGCTTTCTTCATATAAATGCCAATGCATTAGATAAGCAGCGACTCATGAATAAAATCTCAGGCCTTAAGTTAGGCAACACAGTATTTTAAACATTCCCTAAAGTTTTCTACCATATTAAAATACCGTATTAAATATTTTCAGGGCACAAATTAAATTTTTATATACAATACATGAAAGTCCTTGCCTTGATAAAAGCAAAAAGCAAGCATTAATGAAGTAACAACACAACAACTAACACTATCACTAATCCAGCAGCGTTTAAATTTACATAAAATTTTCGTATTACTTATAATTAATTATTTTTAATATTTACTATACAATTTAATTTATAATATTCTTTATTATAAAAACTTACAGCATACTTTAGGGCGAATCATTTTATGAATTTATTAAAAAAAAATTCATACACATATAATAAAGTTTTCTTAAAAAATTATATGCTTCATTGTGTTTTATGGATGAATAAAAATTCTTGTTATTTTTAATAAAGTAATAAAATTTAACAACAATACCCAAAGGCTGTTTTTTAATTAAAAAGCCCATGGACAATATTATTATATAGAGTCTATTAATTCTTATAATGAAAAGTCAAACAGTAAGAGCCAACTGTTAAATGGAAAATTTCTTTTAAAGGAAACATGGTTTTTGTCCTGAAACAACTGATTAAGTAATATGCCATAAAAGTGTGAGGGTAATTCCAATTAACATATGTACATGACAAAGTTTATTATAATTTTCCTTTAGGCTATACATTAAGGTGTGAATTTATATTAATTTATTGTAATAATATTTAGTAAATTAGCACTTAATTGAATTACGTTTGGTATCTAAGTTGTGTATGCAAAAAGGGCTAAGTCCATGAAGTCAAAAATTTTTTACTATCAAGGAAAGAATCTCATGTGATAATCTCCGATTTTTATGAAATTCCGATATATGATGTAGAATGGAAATCAAAGAACAATCTATTTCATTATTTTAGCAATCTGGGGGATTTAGGAGGCAAAATAGGTGAAAGAAAATCGGAAGATTTTTCCGACATTCGATATAAAAACTGATTAAAAAAAAAATTAATTCGTCAATTGGGGAATAGAGTTGGGCTTAATCGTTCTTTTTGGTCACTCGATCATATCGTTGAATTCAATTCATTGAACTAGTTCGTTCAAATCGTTTTTTTTTTGTTATGCGCTGTGACTGTACAGTGATTCATTGCTGTATCTTTTTTGTGGTAAATGCTGTATTTTATTTTCAATTATATTTCTTCTGTATGAAACAATAAATTTTTTTGTTAACAAAGTACGAATTTTTGCAGCTCTGATACGAATTTCTATAACTTTGTTCGGATAGCCAACCTTTATTTAGGTAAAAAATATGGCAACAATTTGACAAATATTTTGAGTGTGTCGTTATTAAAATAGAATAGATTCAATTACGACGACAAATCGCCGGACGACATGGCGACATTTTGCTTCCCATACAAAATATATGTCTGAGAAAGCAGTTGTGATTAATCTTTAAGTTATTGCACAGGGCTGCCAAGTTTTTCCAAAAAATATCACAAAAGTGCCTAGGGAAAAATTCGGTAATTGCCGAAGAAGCACGAATAACGAAAAAAACACTTGAAGATATGAAAGGTGGTGAAAGATTAAGGGCTTCAAATATGGCAACATTGTAATTGCACGAGGTATTGAATCATGAGCGGCCCATACATTTGCAATTATATGTTACAACTTACCAAGTTGTGCAAACAAATTTATGGTGTGTGTATTAAATTTAAGGTTGGTCAATATTATGGAGTGCATCAAAACACTTTTTGATTTTTACTGGACAACTTGATTTATTGTATAATCTATTGGCAACACTGTGCAATTTTAAGGTTAATTTTAATTCTAAAGTTTTGTTGAAATTTTTTTGCCTCGAGGAGACCAGTGTTTTGCTTTATAGTAAAAATCCAATTAAAAAAAATTTAAAAAGGCGACCCCTACGTTCGGCAACCAATATATAAAAAAAATTTCTACTGGGCTTAGCGAAAAACTTCCTTAGCAAAAGTTTAATGATTTTTTGCGAGCTTTAATTTTCTGAAATTAGGGTTGTACATTAGGGTTGTAGCAACTGAGATCTGGTGGCTAACTTCTAGAATGGGATACTTTAGGTCAATGGCCCTCGAGAGAAAAACACTGCTCTCCTCGAGAGAAAAACATCGATGTATCATACTTTAAAATCCGACTGCAAATGCCAAAGATATAACGAAAAATGTAAAATGGCGACCCCTACGTTCGGCAACAAAAAATAAAAAAATTTTTTTGAAACCTCCTGGCAAAAATACTTCATATTGGAGGATGTACGGCGAACTTTTTTTTTTTGCCAGTAAGGTTGTGGTACGCTCTGGTGTCCATGCTGGGTTCATAAAAAAAATATACATATTTTTTGTTATCAAATTCATTCAATTACTGTTTATAAAATAAAAATTTTGGGTATTTCTAGTTAATATTTAATTTTTCATCAAAATTATGTAGGTACGTTGTAATTTTATTATTCATTCTTTGAATTATTTTCCTCTTCTAAGCAATTTTCTATATTCCAAAGCAATTGTGGTTAAAAATAAATTTGCAGTACAAATTTTCATTTTCAATTCATATCTTAACAATACAATCAAACCTTACATCATATTACATAGGAAAAACTATAAAATAAAAATAAACAATTCTAGTTATCCCCAAAAGTATGCTGAACGTTATTTTACTTAACAATTTGTATACTGCTAGACTTCGGTTTGCATGATTACAAGACAATGAAATTCAAAATGCAATTCGAAATGCATATATTTTTGTATAAAAAAGACCATAAATGTAAAATGTCTTAATTTACATTTACTCCAAGTTTTTTTTAGTTGCCATAAAACCCCTTAAATTGTAATTATGTGATAAGAATTTAAACAGTATGTGACAAATTATAGTTTTAAGGTTTAGTTCTTTTTTTTTTTGAAAATTTTTAGGGAAAGGAAATAGAAAGTTGTGGTTGAGTTTAGTGAGTTTACAAAGAAATCATCGAAACTATTGTTTTTAATTGAAAAATGTCTTTATGCAATAGTTGTAATTTTGCAAAAATCCCAAATTTTGTATTAACAGTAAGATATTTGCTTTATTTGTACAGAAAGTTATGTTCGAAAATTCAATATCAATTTAAGAGAAGGTCACGGTAATTATTATTCACTTTATTCTCAAGCACTTTTACATTTGTGCCATCAGTTTATAGTGAATAATCCTGTTAAACAATGCAACCCATTTCATATGGATGCTATCAGTTTAAAGTGAATGTTTCTGTTAACCAGTCCAATATAAAACTGACATTAGTTCACGTTATGAGGTAAAGCGTGCAATTATTCGAGTTATTCTGTTTAACCACTTAAATTACTTTGACTTTAACCACTTAAATCACTTTGACGCGTCCTTGATACGTCAAAAGTGTGTATGAGAAAAATGCTAGCCACATTATTGCCTGTAGATATGCCCATTAGGGTGGGTCGATTTAGCAATCGCTATTGTGCCATCGATTTTTCTATAGCTTTTGGCATGAGGAAAAAAAGTTCCACTACGATATATTAAACGATATATTAAAAAAAAATCATTTTCGAGGCGCCAAAATTCAATTTTTTGAGTTTTTCTCAACTTTTATTTTTAAGGTTTTTTTTAGTAGGTAATAAAAAAAAAGTTGGCAAATTTAATTTTTTTAATATTACCTTTCCAAGTTGAAATTGTACGCTAAAAACGATGGCGATAGCAGTTTTCCCAAAAATATATGTTTTTCTTGAGGTTTTGGACGAGTTTTTGTCGAAAAATCTATCTTTTTTACGCGTTAATTTTTAAGGTTTTGTTAGTAGGTATGTTAAAAAAAATTCGACGATTTAAATTTTTTTTAAATATATCCTATCCAAGGTAAAATTGTACGCTTAAAACGATGGCGATATAATTTTTCGAAAAAAATGCTTTTTTTGGGTTTTTAGATGAGTTTGGCACGAAATTTGGGCGCCTCGAAAATAATTTTTTTGATATGTCGTAGCGGAACTTTTTTTTCCTCATGCTAAAAGCTATCGCAAAATCGATGGCACTATATCGACAAATTTTTGTCGTTACAAATCGGCACACCCTAATGTCCATTCAGTGTTTTTCGTAAAACCTTTACTTTAAGAGTTATAGCACAAAGAAGCTTTGAACTAATTTTAATCCATTTTTTGGGCTTAAAGCCGCGGGTGACTGATCTGTTTAATCCTTTCAAACTTATTTTAAGTTTTGACTTATTGCTGGCATTGAACCTAAATTTTAAGCTACGATGTCTTCAGAGACTTATAGTGGAATTATTTAATTATTATTTAAATATTCTGTATTGAATCCCTCGACCATATTCGTCGGCACTCGGTAAGGCTGGCGTGGGTCCCTGGACACGCTGGGATTGCGGGGAACGAGCGGGCTGACGAGTGTGCGAGGAATGGCTCCGAGTCGGTTGAGGACCCTATACAGACGGAGGTCCTGGTTCCTCTGGTCGAGCTATTCGGTGTGATAGGGGATATATCGGATAGGGAGACGAGGGCAAGGTGGACAACCTTGACCAATTGTAGGATATCTCGGACCCTATGGCCACTGCTAGATCCGGAGAGGACAAAGATTCTTCTTGGATTTGGCAAGCGGACGGTCGGGATGCTTGTAGGGGTTCTAACGGGACACTGCGCGATAGGTCTAATGGCTGTGCGTTGGGGTTACGCCCAGGCGGACTACTGCAGGGGCTGTGGGGACGAGGAGGAGGAGGAGACAGTGCATCATCTGCTTTGTGAATGTCCGGGACTGAAGGAACGGCGACTCAGATATCTGGGGTGCAAGTTCTTCGACGACCTGGACAGTCTACGCGATGTTTCTCTGTCTGGTCTTGCGAGCTTTGTAAGGGGATCGGGATAGTTCTAGATTTCTCGGGTCGTGGTATTTCTTTCCATGTGGGGGAAACTAAGGGAATCACAATGGGCCCTATGGCCTCCGAGTGAACTCGCCGTTCTGGCGGGCTCCCATTCAACCTAACCTAACCTATAGTAGAATTTCATGACAAATATTTTTGCGCACATTTTAACCCACTAACTCTTCAACTCATGGGTTGTTTATGTCCATTTTTTAATAGGGGTCAAACAGTCCCTTTAATTGAAGAGTTAGAGGGTTAAGATGTTTCATGAGATATTTGTCATGAAATTCTATTGTAAGTCGTTGAAGATAACAAAGTTGCAAATTTAAGTTCAATGCCAGAAATAAGTCAAAACTTAAAATGTGTTTAATGTCCCACAAACCTGGATTTTGGGAGGAAATTACGTGGATCTTCCATTTTAGATATATTATGTGTTCAGCAAACTTATGTAAAACACTACGAGGAACATTTCTGTGGAACATTTTAACGCTCTAACTCTTCAACTTGCGGGTCTAGTATATTGGAAGATGACAAAGCAAATTGTGGTAAATTTTTTGTTGTTGTTTTTTCTTTCATAATTTGAATGTTTAATAACGCTGTTAGACGATAACAAGAAATTGCCATTGCGTTTGTAATTTAACTTTACAAATATTTCTAGAAATTCTAAAAACATCATCCCCTGACGATTTCCTTAGGCAAGAATGAAATCCGGTTATGGACATGCCTTCAGCAGATTATTTTTCAGAATTTGACAAATAAGTTTTGGGATTTTAGCAAACTTAATTCCTTTAAGGCTAATTTAAGTTTTGTCAATCACAGCCTACACAATGTGTTTGTAATCAGAAGAGCCAGAATTAACTAATACATGAGCAATTTATTTTTCAATTAGAATGTTTTCTCTCTTAATCCTATTGTTATCTCCTTCTATGGGTTCAAGGATAAAATCTGTTTATTTTGGTTTAAATCGGCCCATAATTTGGATGTAGTGCCCATATAAATATCCCCCAAAATTGGCTTTTTCGCCAATATTTTAATAAAATTTGGTACGTTGACTCACATGTGCCTAAGGACAAAGCCCATTTCAAACATTAGTTGGCTTTTAATCATACTGGTGTATGGTATCATATAGTCGGCATGCCCGACTTTAACTTTTAATATAAATATATGCTTTAAATGATAAAATTAAACAAAGGAACAAAAAAAAACCGGCAGCAAAATATATTCTTTCTGTATTTATTATTTTTTCTAAATTTAAAATTAGATTTTCGTAAGAAATATAAGAAAACAAAACAACGTTTACTAACATGAAAACAAATTTACTGACGTCATTTAAGACACGTGAATAAATTAAATATTCAAAGTGTTAGTAATGAGAAATTAAAAAACAGTTCACAAAAAAAAAAAAAAAAAAAAATCTAGTAAAAAATATTGCATCGCATAATATCCCTACGGGAAATTTTAACAAACTGTCACCGAACTGGCCCCTTTATATGAAATAGACTGGTCACTTTTACATGGCGTTGTCATAGGAGGTGGAAATTGACCCCTTGTGACATGTCACAAGACAAATCCTAGGACAGGTTACTGAACTCTCAATTTCAGGGACCTGTCCTGGGAGTTGTCTTGTGACATGTCACAAGGGGTCAATTTCCACCTCCTATGACAACGCCATGTAAAAGTGACCAGTCTATTTCATATAAAGGGGCCAGTTCGGTGACAGTTTGTTAAAATTTCCCGTAGGGATATAAAACCCACGTAAATTTGGAGAAACAATTCATGGAAAAACAAAACGCCACATGAAAACTTTATTAGTTATACTTATATCTGTTCATTCCAAACCTGATGAAATTCATATAATAAGATATGAAATGTGTCTCTATATTTAAACCATTAATTTCTATAATACTACTTTTTTGTAATGAAAAAAAAAAAAAAAAATCATTACTTTACTAAAAGCGAAATACGTTTGATTTTTTCTATAGTCGCGCCTTTATTGGCAAAGTTACCCATTTTCATATAAAATATTGTGATTCAGAAGCACTTGGGCCACTTTATGACCCATTTGGGCTTTAAGCAAGAAATCTGTATATCATGAATTCAGATTAAAGGACACGAACACGGAAAAATATTTAGCTTTGTATAAAAGTAATGTTACATTATTCGAGTTAAAGATGTGTCTCTAAAACATATCCTCCCGGAATACTGTGAGTTCTTGAAACAACATTATAATTTACTTGGATAGAATAGACTCTACGCTAATTCTGTAACATTTATCAGCTTAATTCAGTGAAGTTTAATATTTTTGTAATTTTTTTTTCTAAAACCTTCTTTTCAAATCCGTAAAAGAAAAATTTAAAAACCAAGCATGTATTTTATTATTTTTTCTATTGAAATAATTCAAAAATTTTTAATTCAGTATTGTACATTTTAAAAATTTAGCTTAAAAGAATTACAATTCTGTAAGTTAGCCTCTTCGATTAATGGGTTAACCAATATGAAAAATATGTTCTTGGTTTTAGTTGGAAACTATTTCTAAAAGATTTTGCAAGCTAAGGTAGAAGAATTTATTATAGAAGTATAGATAAATTTCTGTTATTTTATACAACAATTTGTTCACCATCTGTTGTAGTTTAATGTAAATATATTTTTGCAAACGTGCTTGAATTTGCTATTGATTGTTTAACATCTTACATTATGCTTGAAGTACATATTTTTGCTGCCCGATGAAAAAAGTTTCGATATAATTGTGTATAATTATGTATATAAAGTCATATATATAATTCGATGTCCTATTTAGGAGTATTTGATCAGGGTTCTAATTCGTTATAATTTAATTAGAAAAATGGGTTCATCAAATTTGATCAAAATTTACGTAATTGGATATAATTAGATGTAATTTAATATAACTTGATCTAATTCTAAGAAATTGTTTCGAGTTCTGCACTTATATTTTTTCATTACAATAAAAAATTATGAAAATTTATATATAAATCAGTTGATTGGAAAATAATCGAGATTTTACTTTTGCTAATATGAAGGCGTGGTTTCAGAGGGAGGAAAATCGGAACATTTTATAGGCCAAAATAATATTTTTTTATTTATAAATATATAAGAGAAATGAAAAAGTTAAGATAAACTCTGAAACTTCCCTTTATCACTATTAGTGAAAGAATTAGGTTGTTTAACTTTGAGTTAGGAATTATAGTTCATTTAGTTCACGAACTAGTTTAATTTTAACCGATCTTGTTTGATTTCCGTTCATTTTATTTACAATTGTCAAACAAACAATTGAGCAATATAATCTTACGAACAATTAAGAGAAATTTTCGAATGAACAAGAAAACTGTAAGAACGAACTAGCTAAAAATATGGAAATGAACTAAATGAGCTGTGAACTATAATGCCCAATTCTAGGTTGCCTTATCCGTATTGTATTCGAATTATGGCCCCTCAAAATTTTATCAGTTTTGTGTATAATATTATCAGATTCGATCTAAATTAATACGATTATATTTAAACCATGATATAATTGTATCAGACGGAAGAAGCGAATTTTGAACTGATAAATATGGTCATGTAGTAACTTTTTTCAACGGGTGCCTTATTATCTATCCTTTTAGGATTTGCTACATAATAATAGCCGCTGTTGAATACTGTGTTGATTTAGAAAATTTTATTTATTTATAAAATTGTGGTTGATTGGTATTTAACCCTCAAAAGAAACTAACTTTTTCAACAAACATTTTTGAAAATAAACTTAAACTCAATATTATCTGGTAATTAAGGCGATATACAGAGAAATATTGATTAAGTGGCTTGAAAGAGGCAAAATTAAATTTTCATTTAATTTAATCCTTAAACCGACCTTTCGTTTATCAAAATGAAAGTTATGCCACGTTTACGGCAAGGCAAATGAACAAAAAATTCTTGCATTAAGTTTCTTCAACTTACATTAAGTGAAAAAAGAGTAAATGTGCTAAAATCCCAAAAGTCTCTTAACAAATTTTGAAAAATAATTTTTTGTAGGCCTGTTTCAATCTGGGTTTCATTTTTTCCTAAGAAAATCGTCAGGAGATGACATTTTTAGAATTTATACAAAAACTTGTTAGGTTGAATTACAAATTCAATGAAAATTTTTGGTTCACAGCTAGGCTCGTTATTTAACTTATTAAATATGAAATAAGAAACAAAAATAACAATAACAAATTACCACAATTTGCTTTGTCATCTTCCAAAATACTACCTTTTACAACATTTTGTTACGTTGCGTAAACCACAACAAATAATGCATAAGAGTAGAGATACAACCTTGCGGCTTCTTCAGCGTTTCTTTTTTTATGTGGAGATTTGACACTTCAAAACGCACTGCGGAATTAAAAAATAATATAATTTCTTTGGGTTTTCTCATATACTCGCATATTTTCATTCTCGCACTCTCATCAATGTTGCCATATTTTAAATAAATAATCCCATTACCTGTTTTTTTAAGAGAAGCAACACCCCGGAAATTCTTCCTATTAATTAACGTGTTCTTTTCTTTGGAAAGGGGATAGAAAAGAAGTGAAAGGTGGTGAAAGAAGAAGAGCTTCAAATATGGCAACTGTAATTGCCCGAGATGTCGAATTTTAGAACAGTTGTTGCCCGCCATCTGATGAAGAGTTGGCGAAATTTGCTGAAGCTTTTTAGTTTATAACCCTGTTATATTATTTTACTTCGGTGGGGTTAAATGCTATGGGAACACCGAAGGAGGATGCTGCGATTTGTATAACACTATGCGACAGTCAAAATCGGGATGGGATGAAACCAACTGGAAATGTTATATCGGTCAAAAACAAGTTATACGTGTCCCGGCGTTTCGTTGGGTCACCCCTAGGAATCGAGATATATCTTTTTTTTGACATAACTCGAGAACCACTAGTCCGATTTTGCTCAAACAATTTTAAAAAAATTAAAAATTATAATTTCTTTAATCTGTTCATATAACGTTTTTCTATATACTCAACAGTTTTGCCGGTAAAAATAAATGTTTGTTACCGCTACCATAAAAATCAATAACCTTTTGTTTATTACTTTTTTTTAATATTTTAGGCAAAAAATATTTTTTTCTTCATACATTTATTTTTACCGGCAAAACTGTTGAGTATATAGAAAAACGTTATATGAACAGATTAAGGGAATTGTAATTTTTAATTTTTTTAAAATTGTTTGAGCAAAATCGGACTAGTGGTTCTCGAGTTATGTAAAAAAAAGACCACCAAAGGTCAAATCGATATATCTCGATTCCTAGGGGTGACCCAGCGAAACGCCGGGACACGTATAACTTCTTTTTACCGATATAACTTTCCTCGGTAGTTTGAACCCTTCGCGATCACTGACCCCTACCATTTGTCTCACAGTGTAATGGATAGAAAAAAATCATACATATTATTATTTTTCGTAAATTGATGCTGCCTTGGCTGGGGATCGAACCCGCAACCTTATGTGTAACAGTCCAACGCGGTAACTATTACGTCAGCGCCATAAGTCTGGTGAAAGTTCCTGTTTTTTCCATGTTTATTATTAGTTTCGGAATCATTAAGAATATAGTTTTAATTTTTTGATCTTTACTGAAGTTAAACTTAAAAAAACTGAAATAAATTTAAAATTTGTCTATACCGAAATAAAAACCTCATTTCCTATCCCTGATGATGTTTCTACATATACACTACATGTACACATATACATGTAAAGAAAATGTGAATGTGCGCCAGCGCAGCCGCAGTCATTTAATTAGTTTTTTCTCACCGCAGCCGAATCCGCAGTCGCAGGGTTATATACCTTCTCTAAATTAAAACTTAATTTGATTTCCCTGCATACTTGCATATTTTCATTCTCAATGTTGCCATATTGTCCTTAATGTTGCCATATTTTCAAAAGATAATTCCATTATTTGGTGATGTTCGAAGATGGAAAAGTTGATACGATTGAACTTATATTTTAAAAAATCCTTAATTTTTTGATGTTTCGGAATCATAAAAAATATTATTATAATAATGATATTTACTGAAGGTAAACTAAAAAAACTGAAATAAATTTAAAAATTTTCTATATCGAAACAAAAACCATATGCAACATGTACACTAGAGCGTACCACCTTACAGGTAAAAAAAAAGTTCGCCGTACTCCCTCCAATATGAAGTATTTTTGCAAGGAGGTTTCAAAATAAAATTTAATTTTTTTTTTTTTTTGCCGAATGTAGGAGTCGCCATTTTACATTTTTCATTATATCTTTGGCATTTACAGTCGGATCTTAAAATATGATACATCGAAGTTTTTCTCTCGAGGAGACCAGTGTTTTGTTCTAAGGGCCATTGACCTCAAGTATCCCGTTCTAGTAGTTACCCACCAGATCTCAGTTGCTACCACCCTAATGTCAGAAAATTAAAGCTCGCAAAAAATCATTAAACTTTTGCTAAGGAAATTTTTCGATAAACCCAGTAGATTTTTTTTTTGAAATTGCCTTGCAAAAATACTTCATATTGGAGGGTGTAAGGGGAACTTTTTTTTAAGGTACGGTCTAATGTACACACATACATGTAAAGAAAATATGAATGTTTTGTTACAAAATTAGATTAATCTAATATAGAAAACTCTGTAATTTTCTGAAAGAAAATATCCCGAGAAACACGTCAATCTGATAACGTAACACTACATTTAAGTATACACTTCAGCATATGCTATAACGTTAAATGCCATAAATAATGTTAAGTTGTTGGGCTCTGTTATAAATAAAATAAGTGTCATAATTTTAGAAGCACTGGAATTTTCTACCATGTTCTACATTCACAACCGTAAAAACTATAAAAGACCGAACGTGACGCAAGAAGTGGAAGTTACGCATTAACATTTGTGGAGTGAAGTTGTTCTTTAACATTTTTGCTGTTAAGTTGCATACTACACTTATAGAAATAAATCTGTAAAAATAGCAGAAAAAGTTACTAAAAATTAGTTAAAAATGATGCTGCAGAAAAAATTGCTGAAATTAGCAGATTTTTTTGCTAAGTACTAGTAAAATAAGCATTAAATTAAAACTGGTAAACTTACAAAATTTTAGTTATATTTAAGTTAACTTTTAGTTAATTGAAAATAACAAATTGTACTGTAGAATCTGCAGAAAATTTTGCTAAATATTAGTAGACTAAAAATAGCAAAAATAAACTGTTATAAGTATCTAAAAATTTTTGCTATTTTTAAGTTAAATTTAGTTGAATGAAAACTGCAGTATATTCTGCTAAAATCAGGAGAAATATTTGCTAAGAAAACTGTAAACTGCTGATTTCGAAAGGTTCGATTTATATTTACATTTAAAAAAAATCGAAAAAAATTAAAAATTTTTTTGTGAGTTTTTAGGCTACAAATTATTTAGCAAAATTTTTTCCAGATTTTAGCAGGTTAATTTGCTATTTTCCACTAACAAAAATTTCACTAAAATTCTATATATTTGACAGTTTTACTTTTGCTGTTCCTATATTACTAATATATAGCAAAAATTATCTGCTAATTTTAGAAGTTTTTTCTGCAACATCACTTTTAACTAATTTTTAGTAGTTTTAACTAAATTATTTACAGACTTTTTTCTATTAGTGTAGAGTTTTTTAATTGCGCATTAGCATTATATGGTCGGTTAATCATTAGAGTTTATGTGTATGTTATATTGTTGTATTTAAAGTAATACAGTGTTAAATAAATAAGTATAAAGCTAAATCAAACTAAAGAGAGTGTGTTATTTTTATTTACTAAGAGCACCAACCTGGTATATCTAAGAGAGATAAACGTATTGGTATTGGTTGTCCTTGACAACCTTTTCGTGAATCGAAGTTAAAAAAAATTTACATTATGAAATTTGCCATGCGGCAACACTTTTCCAATATATACACAAGCTGTCTGCTCTTAAGCGTAAAAACTATACGTCAGTTTGGCAACATTTCCGAAAAAGGAGACACGGGGGAGTTTGGAAGATAAAAAATCTAAAAATAGAATGTTTATAAAAATATTCTATTTTTAGATTTTGTGTCTGTGTTTGATCACTTCTGAGTAAAAACAATAACAGAAAGCGGAATAGGAAAGAAAACTATGAACTAGTTACATTGCATTCAAGGCCTTACTTGGGTGAGCTTGGATAAGCGGTCGCACCTTAGTATAGTTACGTTTGTAATGTAGAAATAGGCACAGGTTCGATTCCTACAGCCGACAGGTTGTTGAAAAATTATCATATAGAGACAATCTGACAAAGAAATATATAAACAATAATACAATTTAATGGAAAATCACTGATAAAGCCTGTCCAGAGAAAAAGGCAGAAACTAGATCTAGTGTGATTTGAAAATTAATGTGTTTATAATTTTTAGAGAAAAAGGTTTACTAATCTTGTTCTTAACCTCAAACCGACTAAATATATAAAAAAAATTTACTGATTTTGTAAATTTTTAAATAAAAATTTATGTTTTCTGAAAAAAGAAACCAAAAACTAGTACCTAGCAAATCGAGGACCACCTGTATAATTTAAAATAAATTATTAAATTTTTTTATTTCTGATCATTATCGCCTTTAATCCGTAAAATTATACAAACAAAATTTTTAGTATAAAATATTGATGCATACTTTTAGGGCTTTTTAAACATTATGGGTTTAAAGCAAGAGTACGTTTTACTTGCTCTATCTTTTATTCTATTTGCATATTTTGTACACGATTTCGTGATAAAGAATTCACATTTTAAATGTATATTTGCTTAGGAATCAAATATATAGTTAGTTATAGACTCTTTTTATATTTTCAATAAGATTAGTAGAGAAAAATATATTTAGAATAACAACTCGAAAGTGTTTACAATAGAAAAAGTATATTTAGCATATTTTTAAGACCGCATACATATTATCGTAGGCATAAATACTTTAACTTTAGTATTTAATAGAAAAACCCTAAAATGTTTTAGTTTAGTAAACAAATAAACAAATATTAACACGTAATTTAAATTTTTGAGCATACTTTGAGGGGTTTCTTTTAAAAATAAATGTTAAGTCTACTTATGTGTGAAGTATAACAAATTTTCTGTATACTATAATTTAGAATTTGTTGCCTTTATCTAAAGCCTCTTTATTTGATGGTATTATAAGGGAAAAACATTTATTAACTTCCAAATACTTTTATATACCCTTATGATTATGTTAAGCTGAAAAACATGCACGTACATGTCTTTTTAAAGTATAATTAAATGTAAACATGTATTGTGTGTATTTTGTCACTTGCCTAAATATATAATTTAGCAAATAATGTTGTTTTAATTTATTTAATACCAACATCTAATGAGCTTATTTAATTAAATAATGACAACTGTGATTTGCAAAATTTAAGCCTATGGGATATGCTATAGTATTTGTGTAATTAAATTAATGAAATTATAAATATTTATGTTTTTGTTAAGGATTTGTTTACTTATGTGGAAAAGTTAGTAAATAAAGTAATGGATAATAATTAAAGCAAAAGGTTTTTGAATTAAAATTATATTCCTCACAGACAGCAAGGATGGCTGAGTTTTTATGAAAAATTTTAAAATTTATTTCAAACAGTTGAAGGATTAAAAAAATGTAATAAAAAGAGATAGGAATTTTATGTCATTATTCGATAATTTTAGCCCTAAAAGTATGCACCAACGTATTTTGAATTACTACTATTAATCTAATAGGAAACTTTAGTGAATATGTAAAATTTAAATTGTTGCATATTTTAAGGCCTAAAATATTTTTTATAATTGCTAGAAAATCACTTCCCTTTGGATAACAATATATTTTATTGGGCAAAATAATTATGGCACATGTCTAGGCAATATAAATGCCCTGTAGCCATAAAGATCACCAGTAGGTGACCTTCATAAAATTTACCACAAATGTTTTAAAGAAATTTTTGTAAGCACAAATTAAGCTTTTTCGATGGAAAAAGAACACTAAAAATGTTCTAAGTACGATTTAAAAGCGAGCTAATGTCGAAATCTAAATTTTAAAATGCAAATAACTTATTTATTTTCCGCAAATTCTAAAAACGTGTCTCGGTTTTTTAAAGATCTTTGGGATTTAGAGTATTAAGCCGGATTCCAAATGCTGGAGTACTCCACGCTGCACAGTGAAGTGTACTAAAATAGAGATGGCATGATACTAAAAGTATGCAAGTGCAAAAAAGAAAGGAACAAAATCCACTCTGCAGAGTACTCCAGCATTCTGAATTTGGCTTGAGTTAAAAGGAAGAAAAACCGCGATTTATACTTTTTTTCTTTGGCAGGGTCAATTGTGGGCACATTTTAATTGCTCGAAATGTCCCAAAATTCCAGCCAAGTCAATAATAATTTATTTCTGTACAAAATATCAAAATTTGAATAAAATCGTACTCATACATTTGACCAATTAATTATTTGGACCAAGGAATTGACGATTTTATTACAATTAAATTGAAACTAATGGAAAAGAAATTTTTGGCATTACCATTACTTCGACTTTTGCTAATGATTTGAAATAGTTCGATTTCATTACTAATGCCAATGGTATAGTAAATTCATTAGGATTACTAATGCCTCAATTATAAGAATTGGAAAATTATCACTGTCGACCTTGCAAAAATTTTGTCCGTTTTTCGCTATCTCGCTAAGTTTTCGAGATACAGGCCATTTTGTAAAATGGCCATTTTAAAAAAGTACTCGACTGGAGTACTAATACTATAATACAAATAAGCCAGGTCTGACAGAGCTCCCGAGAGAACAATTTTTATATGAAAGGGTGTTGGGGGGGGGGGGGGGACTATTGAAATTGAAATACTTTCCACAGGGAACTAAATGGAATTAAAAGGGGAACTTAATTTCTATTTGAATTAACAGCGTGTTTTAATTTCTATTAGTACATAAATTGAGGAGAAGCTCGGTAAGGGACCGAGGATCGATAAAGCAGTAGACCGTCTCGAACGCTCGGTGAACACCCTTGAGAGGACCATAGATGTTTCTTTCCGGATTTCTTGCCCTTAGACACAAAGAAATGTTTCCCTTCCTGGTAGAGTTCGCAGCTTTCAGTGCTGCGGAAGTAAACGCGTAGAGCTTTCAAGGCAAGCTATATCAGCAAACAGTGGAAACCATACAGCGACAAGCTAAGGGCTTATAAGAAAGCAGTGGCGATGGCTAAGTGCAATTCGTGGAGCACGTTCTGTGAATCGATAGACAACACCCGTGACTCTGCCAGGCTCAGTAAGGTTCTGGCAAAGAGTCACTGAAACCCTGCCTATGTAAAGAGGGATGATGGATTCTGGTCGTAATCGTCCTACTTAATACTCACTTTCCTGGTTGCAGGGATGTGCCCACCTTGGGAAATTAACGGCTCTGTCTCGCACGGGGGGCTTACACTGAGCTTTGGAACGATATAATTATCCCGGAAAGTATAGTTTGGGCAATTGGAAGTTTTTCTCCTTACAAATCGCCGGGTATGATGGAATTCTTCCGATAATGCTTTAGAGTGCTAAAAAGCGGATCACTCCCTGGCTGCTCGAGATATACAAACTTTGTCTCTCCCTCTCAACTACGTGCCTGTTAGCTGGAGAAGGGTTAGGGTAGTATTTATATCTAAGATTGGCAAGAGGGGCCATGAAGCTGCAAAGGATTCAGGTAGATTAATCTCTCATATTTCATGCTTAAGACACTGGAAAGACTAATGGATGTATATATTAGACTACAACTAGAGAGACTGCCACAACTCTCTGGTAGTCAATATGCATATCTCAAGGGCCGCTCAACGGAAACTGCGCTTCATGAGGTTGTGAGTGTAGTGGAGAGATCTCTAGAATTCGGACAACATACCTCGGCTGCTTTCTTGGGTATAAAAGGTGCTTTCAGCAATGTTAAAACAGATGCGATACAGAGCACCCTTTTGGATCCGGGCGTTGAGAATTATGTCATAGACTCGTTGGTAACCATGTTGGACTCCGGAATCGTCAACGCTCGTCTGGGTAATAACGAAAAGTCAAAGTTATGGCTTCTGGTTTAACTCAGTTCTTATTAAGTTGGATAATTAGGGTGTTAAGGTCTTTGCTTATGCTAACGATGTGGTGATATTAGTTTCAGGGATGTTTCTGGATGTGTTAAGTGATATCATGACCAGCGCTCTGGATACTCTCAGTAACTGGCCCACAAGCTAAGGCCAAACGGAGCTTCAGACTACTCATGAACATGCTAAGTATCTTGGCATCATACTGAACTCGAAACTATCTTGGAAACTCAATACCGAGCACAGGGTTAGGAAGGCAAAGGTTGCTTTCTATACCTGTAGGAGGATGTTTGGTTGGAGATGGGGCTCTATTGTTTGGTGGACGGTGACTACCAAGAGGGTAGTTACGGACCAATTGTACAGGATGGAGCGTTCGGCTTGTATTGGGGTTATGGGGGCGATAAGGACTTGCCCCTCTGAGGCTGTCAATGTGATACTTTATGTCATTCCTACTGATTTATATGTGATGGCAGCTTCTGTTAGTAGTGCGGCGAGACTCGCCGCTACGGGTTCTAGGAAGGGAAGAACATACGGACATGCTAGACTTTTTGATCAGCTTCCCCCGAAGTTTAGACTAGAGTCGCACTACTTTAGTCCTTGGATCGACTTTTGTGGACCCTTTCGGGTCAGTTTCCCTTCTAGAAATAAATGGGACAGGAGGGATCCAACGGACGGATTCGACATTAGAGTCTACATCGACGGCTCAACCATGAGTTGTGGGGTGGGCTCTGGTGTCTTCTGTGGTGAGTGCGACACACGGAGGTCCTTCAGGCTACCTGATAATGCTAGTATCTCTCAGGCAGAGATTCTGGCTATTACAGAAGCCTGTAGGCTCTTTTTTGCGGTCGGAGCTCACGTGGGCATCTTCGTTGATAGCCAGGCGGAGCTTATGTATTTAAGCTCCTATACTACATCTTCTATCCTCGGCAGGCAGTGCAGGTAAGAACTGTCTATGCTAAGTCGTCAGTCCCTGATTATGTTGGTATGGATCCCTGGCCATTGGGACTTTTACGGTAATGAGCGGGGAGATGAGTTGGCAAGGGCAGGTTGTGCCTTAAATGTCTCCACAGCGATGCTAGTCGCTACACAGCTGGGGTCTATTAAGGGTGGCATCTTCGGACACTACCTTCAAAAGGCGAGGAGTAGATGGACCGGACTGAACACCTGCAGGACCGCGGTGATCTTATTGGGTATCTTAATCTTACAGGTTTAGTCTAGTTCTCCTTATATTAGTTCCTTACGCGTAGTGTGGTCTTTTCAAAACGGAGTCGGTCTTGCCTCTACTTGATGCTCACGATGGCGTGAACTGCCACTTAACCAACCAAATCAACCAAAATTGATAAAAAAAAAACAATGTGTCACTCTGTGGTTGTTTCATAAAAATTGACTTCTCGGAACGTGAACATTACCGAGCTTGCATAAATTTTGTCCGTTTTGCTCTATGTCGCTTGGTTTTTGAGATACTGGCCATTTTCGAAATGGCTATTTTAAAAAATAGCCCGTATCTCGAAAATTAAATAGAGACAGCGCAAAACGGACAAATCATTTCATACTCCGATAGTACAAACAGGCCGGGTACTGGAGAGTTCCCGAGGGATCAATTTTTATACAACAGTTACAGGGTACCATTTCTAATTTTAGTTTTTTTTTTAACAATTTTAAGAATAATAAAATTAACACACTCCTATAATGGATCGGAACATCGGTGCAAGTCGGAACGATATGGAATGGGGATCGAGTCAATTTGGAACACGTAATGCAGGAAACGAAATGGAATGAAACAGGGAAAGAAATTCGTATTTTTTTTAAAAGAGAAGCAACACTCAGGAAATTCTTCCTATTAATTAACGTGTTGCTTCCTTTGGAAAGGGGATAGAGAAGAAGTGAAAGGTGGTGAAAGATGAAGGGCTTCAAATATGGCAACACTGTAATTGCACGAGATTTTGAATTTTTAGAACAGTTGTTGCGCGCCATCTGATGATGAGTTGGCGAACTTTGTTGAAGCTTTTTAGTTCATAGCCCTGTTATATTATTTTACTTCGGTGGGGTTAAGTGCTATGGGAACACCGAAGGAGGACGCTGCCATATGTATGAGGGATAGAAAAAACTCATACATATTACTAAATTGATGTTGCCTCTTATAAAAAACTATCTTCAATAAAAAAGACAACATTTTTTCGAAAACAACTAACTTTTTTTCAAAAATAACCTTCTGTTTGCAGTTTATTAAAAACTACTTTTTAATAAAAAACTACCTTTTATTAAAAGAAAAATACTTTATTCCAGTTTTACATATCAGCTTCTTTAACTTATAGATTTTCGGTTGATAAACTTTCCTTCCTAGAAAATCGTACTTTATTAAAAGCTAATTAAAAAGGCTTTCTCATAATCCTTGAAAGCATATTTTCTATTATGCCCTTAAAACTTTTTTTTTTGTTTTTTTTTTTGCACTGCACTTAAAACATCAATGTCAACCTAATTTTACAACTGAAATTTTAGTTGTATAAAAAGTTTTTCTTTTATTTTTTTTTCCAAGTAAAACTTAAAAAAAGTATAATAAGCTGCAAAATGTAGCATAAATGAAAGAGAATAATAAAATTATAATACTTACACGAATTTTACGTACTGTCTTTCTGCTATCATTACGTATATTAATAGTAACACAGACATCTTCGCCATGAGTATACCAGGATTTATCCAAACTGGCACGTAAACCCACACGACCATCTTGTAAAAGAAACGGTTTATCAACAGATCCCTGAGGACCACCACCACCTCCTCCGACTGCGTTACAAACACTATCATACTATTAATGGTGTTACATGGTATAAAAAGGTTGCATTGGAAGTAATAATCAAATTGTTGTGTCAAAGTAACATAAAAGGATGTAGGATAATTGTGAACAATATTTGAAAATAGGGAATAAAAGAAAGAAAATATGTATGCTTTAGAAATTTTCCATAGGAAATTCGATTTATGATTAAGGCTGAATCAAAATATATTGTCAAGGTAATAATATTAATTTCAGATAAGACCTTACCTCTTGAAATGATTTACTATAATTTTGAAATGCATCATTTGGACACTTTTCAACTTCACTTTTACTACGGCTGAAACGACTACTAAAACGAAATGATTTTGGTGATAAACGCAACTTAGGAAAAGAATCACCACGTTCTGATTTACGGGCCTTGCCCGATGAACGTGTATCATTGGTACTCGTGGAACTTGTGGTAGCCATTACAGATGCTGATGAAGAACTACAGGCTTCGGAATGTTGTTGCTGTGATGTGGCTGGTGCTGTAGTTATTGATTCTGTAACACTAGATGCCTGTTCACATACAGGTGGTGTTGTAGTGGTTGAAGTATTTGTACAATGTAGTGTGACTGGTGGTGACGAGACTGGATTATTAATTAAAGCGGCAAAATTTTCGGGACCATTAAGACCATGGATAAAAACATCTGTACGATATATAACACGAACGCCCATTTTAACAGAAGCTCTACGATGGAATCTTTCATCGGTTTTATCGGCTAGAAAGATAAAGAGAGGATACAAAGAATATTTATAACTGACGTTTTCGTCAAAAGATAGACAATTTAGATCAGAAATTATCTTTAAATAAAAAAGGTACACTCATAGAAATAAATATGTAAAAATAGCAGAAAAAGTTACTAAAAATTAGTTAAAAATTATGCTGCAGAAAAAACTGCTGAAATTAGCAGTTCTTTTATTTTAAAAACAATTTTTTAAAAAGTACTTTTTTCAATAAAAGTACATTTAAGAGAAAAAGTACTATTTACTTCAAAAGAACATTTTTTAAAAAGCAACTAGTAGAGAAAAGCACCGTTAGAAAAAGCTCCTTTTAGATAAAAGTACTTTTAAGAAAAAGAATCTTTTAGAAAAAAGTACCTTCAACAACAACCAAATTTCAGAAATAATGATTTTATAGAAAGAAGAAACTTGAAGTAGAAATTAACTTAACTAAAAATGTGTTTTTTGTCTTGTTAAAAAAGTACCTGTTGTTAAAAAAGTATAAAAAGTACCTTCGTTAAAAAAGTACATTTTGTTAAAAAAGTGCATTTAGTTAAAAAAAAGATTTTTTTGTTAAAAAAGTACTTTTTCTTAAAAGACACTTTAAAAGGAAAATACATTTTGTTGAAAAGAAACTTTTGTTAAAAAAGTACCTTTTGTTAAAAAAGTACCTTTTGTTGAAAAAGTACCTTACGTTGAAAAAGTACCTTTTGTTGAAAAAGTACCTTTAGTTAAAAAAGTACCTTTTGTTAAAAAAGTACATTTTGTTAAAAAAGTACCTTTAGTTAAAAAAGTACCTTTTGTTAAAAAAGTACATTTTGTTAAAAAAGTACCTTTAGTTAAAAAATACCTTTTATTAAAAAGTACCTTTTATTAAAAGTACCTTTTATTAAAAAGTACCTTTTATTAAAAAGTTCCTTTTATTAAAAAGTACCTTTTATTAAAAAGTACCTTTTGTTAAAAAAGTACCCTTTGTTAAAAAAAGTAGCTTTTATTAAAAAGTACCTTTTGTTAAAAGTACCTTTTTGTAAAAAAGTACATTTTGTTAAAAAAGTACCTTTTGTTAAAAAAGTACCTTTTGTTAAAAAATTACCATTTGGTAAAAAGTACCTTTTGTTAAAAAAGTAGGTTTTGTTGTAAAAGTACCTTTAGTTAAAAAAGTACCATTTGGTAAAAAGTACCTTTAATTAAAAAGTACCTTTTATTAAAAAAAGTACCTTTTAATAAAAAAGTACCTTTTGTTAAAAAAGTACCTTTTGTTAAAAAAAGTACCTTTTGTTAAAAAAGTACCTTTTGCTAAAAGAGCTTTTGCTTAAAAAGTAGCCTTTTTTTAAAAATAACTTTCGGTAAAAAAGAACGTTTTTCTAAAAAAGTACCTTTTGTTAAAACAGTACTTTTTGTTAAAAAAGTACCTTTTGTTAAAAAAGTACCTTTTGTTAAAAAAGTACCTTTTAACAATTATCTTAATTTTTGCATTAAAAAATACAAAAATTGTTTTTTCGGACTTTCTATATTTTCATATGAAAAAGTACCTTTTGTTAAAAAAAGTACCTTTTATTAAAAAAGTACCTTTTATTAAAAAATACATTTTGTTAAAAAAGTACATTTTGTTAAAAAAAAGTACCTTTTATTAAAAAAGTACCTTTTGTTAAAAAAGTACCTTTTGTTAAAAAAGTACCTTTTGTTAAAAAAGTACCTTTTGTTAAAAAATTACCTTTTGTTAAAAAATTACCTTTTGTTGAAAAAGTACTATTTGTTAAAGTTTTGTGACGTTAATTTAAGTCATTTTAAATTTTATCTATTACCTATAAAACATCTGACATCATAGCTGGTACCAATAGGGGCTCCATAGTAACGTTTAGCAGGTACCAACTGTACACTGGGTGGTGCCTGTGCTGTTAAAGTTAATGTAAATGGGTGGGCGCCATTGCCGAGACGTTTTAGTAGAGCATCCTTATGAAGAAATTGAACAAAGACCAAAAGAAAAGTTATATAATTAAAAAAATTCCTTAAAGATATTCAATTACAAAAGACAAAAACTTAAAAAAAAAATATTTTTTTATTTTAATTAATTCTTTGTATTGCAATACTCGTACATATATTTGAATTGTAAACTTCTTTTTGTTTCCAAGACAGACAATTTTACATACAGCAGAGCTTTTTGTGATTGTTTACTGTTTTTTGTTTTAAACAAATATGCAAAAATAGAATTTAATATTAAAAATTGTATTTATGTGATTGATTTTGCAGACAACTAGTATTTATTTTTATGTTAACGAGTCTGATTTGTAAAATATACTTAACATGTGAAACAACAACAACTTTGTACGCTGACGTAAGATTTTCTTAAATTTTGGGATAGGGGTTAGAAAACACATCAGCCATGCTAGAGTTTAGTAGCTCAGAAAGACCCTTTTAGGATTTATTTTCCCAGCAATTTCTTCGAATGTAAAATTTAAAAATTTTAACAATTCGTTTTAGTTCATTCAAGTATGAAATGTAACAAAATTGTTCTGTAACTTTAAGAGTCTCTCAAATGTGTAACATTGCTTTACTGGTTAATAAATTTAACAAAGAAATTTATAAATTTAATACAGAAATGTCTTTGAAAACAATATAAGACACGAGTATGTTATGGATAGGTGATTTTCCTATACCATATATGTGATTTCATATTAAATGATTAACTTTTTCTAGGTTTTAATAAAATTTGGAGAGCTTAAAATGAATCCTATGTAATTTTACTTTTGACTATAGTTTAACTTAGATCTATTTGACTGGCCATTAGGTGTAAAATGCCTTATATGCTTAAAAGTAAAATGATGTTATGGACATTATTTAAAAATTGTTTTTATGCTTTGTTAATTTTAAATAGAGTTTCATTTTTAAAAGTAAAAGTTTTTGTTTAAATTAAAATGTGATTCATGTGTGTCCATGAGCGTTGCACAAAATTCGTTAATTAAAAATTTGAGTCTGTATAACTTAAATAAGATTTGACGAATTTTTGGATTTAAATTTAGTCATAACTCGATATGTAGGTTTTTATGCGATTAATTTTCTTACCATATAAAATACAATACAATTTCCTGAGTATTTTATTGTGAGGATATGACAGCCTTAATGGGTAATATGTAACCATTATTACTTATGTATAATAATAATTTATTTTGTAAGGATTTTATAGGATTTCTTATGTGGCTTCTTATTAATGGCAGATTAAATTTATTTTACTTATGGTGAATAATAAAACCTTGTATTGAGTTTTACTTGAAAAGTTGAAGAAACAATGTTGACAGCTGCTTAATCTTATTATTAAAATAAAATTTATATAATATAACGCAGGTACTTATATTTGGAACAATTTCAATGTAAATACGCCACTTACTTACGAAAAAAAAAGGAATGAAATTTTTGTAGGGGTAAAATTTGTTTAGTGGTAAATTGTTCGTCTCCTACGACAAATTGTTCGTTTTTGAGATAATTAAAATACACAAATCAGTTTGGCCATAACTAAATAAATACACTTAAAAAAAATTAATAGTTACTACATGATAGTTATTTGCGTAGTAATCAGTAGTTGTTGTGTTAACTGCAATTACAGTTATTTTTCTATAAAAAAATACAACACAACTGTCATGACAGTTGGCATTTAAGGAAACAACTAACGATAAGTACTGTCATTTTGTAACAGTTGTTTAAAGCAGTTATTTTTAGCATCACGATAAACAACTACCACAACAATATTTTCACAGTAAACAGTTATTTTTGATAGTTATTTAAAAAATAAAAAATTTAGTTGATTTTTTAAAATCCTTATTTGTTATTTCAAAAAATTATATTGTATCTCCAATGCTTATAAAATAGTTTTTTCTTATTAAAATATACTTTTATAATATGAATATAAATTTAACTGTAAAAACACAGTGATTTGTAACTGTTTTGTCATTTTGTTATTTTAAAATTTTTGTAGTAAAAATTTGTCAGTTAATTTTAGGACATTCTTAGTTATTTTAAATGTATTTATTAGATATTTTTCAACAGTTAAAAATAACTATATTTTTAGTTATTTTAAAGCTAAATAACTTTGTTGCCCTTTTAACTTCATATACCTTAGTTTTAACTGTAATTTTTTGTAGATTCTATCGACAAACTTTTCTGAGTGTATAAAATAAAATATTTTTTTCTTATTAAAATAAACTTTTATAATATGAAAAAATTTACCTGTATAATTAACTGTAAAATCTCAGTGAATTGTAACTGTTTTGTCATTTTGTTATTTTAAAATTTTTGTAGTAAAATTTTGTCAGTTAATTTTAGGACATTGTTAGTTATTTTTAATGTATTTATTAGTTATTTTTCAACAGTTAAAAATAACTATATTTTTAGTTATTTTAAAGCTAAATAACTTTGTTGCCCTTTTAACTTCATATACCTTAGTTTTAACTGTAATTTTTTGTAGATTCTATCGACAAACTTTTTTGAGTGTATAAAATAAAATAGTTTTTTTTTATTAAAATAAACTTTTATAATATTAAAAAATTTAACTGTAAAAATAACTGTAAAAACACAGTGATTTGTAACTGTTTTGTCCGTTATTTTAAAATTTTTGTAGTAAAAATTTGTCAGTTTATTTTACGACATAGTTAGTTATATTAAATGTATTTATTAATTATTTTTCAACAGTCAAAAATAACTACATTTTTAATTATTTCAAAGGTAGATAACTTTGTTGTCTTTTTAACTTCATATACCTTAGTTTTAACTGTAATTTTTTGCAGATTCTATCGACAAACTTTTTTGAGTGTATAAAATAAAATAGTTTTTTTTTATTCAAATAAACTTTTATAATATGAAAAAATTTACCTGTATAGTTAACTGTAAAATCTCAGTGATTTGTAACTGTTTTGTCAGTTATTTTAAAATTTTTGTAGTAAAAATTTGTCAGTTTATTTTACGACATAGTTATATTAAATGTATTTATTATTTATTTTTCAACAGTCAAAAATAACTACATTTTTAGTTATTTTAAAGGTAGATAACTATGTTGTCCTTTTAACTTCACATACCTTAGTTTTAACTGTAATTTTCTGTAGATTCTACCGACAAAGTTGCAATTTCTTTCCTCTTTCTTAAAATTTCTAATAAAAATTTACCTATTTATTATTGGTTTTTAGTTAAAATGGTGTCAGGTTAAAATTAGTTTTAAAATCCACCAGGGCATTCAAAAATTGCTACTTTTCTTTCTATAAGTTACCTGCACTACTTCGCTCAAAAAAGTTTGTCGGTAGAATCTACTGAATATGACAGTTATACATTTAAAAAGACGTGAGAAAATGATAGAAATTTTACTCTAACCCTTAGAGATTTTATAGGCAATGAAAAAGAAATAATTGTTATAAAATTCCGAAATATTTTTTTAATTTTTGGCGTTGTAGACTGTCTAAAAATCGGCCTAAATTTTTTTATACTTTTTATATATAAAAAAAAGTTTGGACGTTTTTCTATTGATTTAGATTCAGTTTCTATGTGTTACTCTTCTTTGTTTTGGAGAAAATGCATTGAATTTTATTTATATGAAATATTCAATAAAAATTCAAATATTTGTTTTATAATCAGTTTCAGCTACACTGCGTATGATCAACATCATATTTGTCATACGCACTGTGGTTCTAATTGATTATAGAACAAATATTTAAATTTTTTATTGAACATTTGAGATAGACAATATTCAAGGAATATTTTCTCCTAAAAGTAGCAAGCTGAAACTTGGTGAGTAGATAGAAAGGCAACTCAGCTATTTTCACAGATTAAACAAACAAATCAAATAAACAAAAGTTATGACCGTTTTTTTGATAAATGGAATTATCTAAAACACTAAAATTCTGCACCAGTACAGAAAGTCTTATATGCATATTTTCTGTAGTACTATTTATAATTAACAAAAATTCGTGTAATTGGTAGCTTATAGCTAGCTAATAAAAAAGCATTTAAAATTTTTGTAGCCTAATTTAAGAGATTTCTATTTAAATTGATTACTTTTTGGATTTCCTGTTTGTAATACTATTTTTATTTATATGTTCCCTTAGGTAATTAAGTTTCTCTTAAGTAATTATTATTCATACCTGCAATGGACTTAATGTATCCCTGTTAGGTTCTTCATTTCTTGGCCATATTTGATGTATGGACATAATTGCCTCATTGCAAAAACGTAAACCCATAACTTCTTCATCTTCGCGACCATAGCTAAAACAGGCAGGAAATTGTTAAACAAAATAACTAATACGTTAAACATATAATATAATAATAAGGGAAAGAAAATCAATAATTTACTTAGTGTAATGGAAAAAATGTAAGGGGAAAAAAAAAAAAAAATCGTGCTACTTCAATAACTTAAAGTAGGTGAGGAAATACAGTGAAGGATTGCCTTTATTTAATCAACCATTAAACAAAGCAGTACTTGTTCTTTATAGACACACAATCTTTTCTTTGTTATTGTGGTTGTTTTATTTTCAACAATACCCATTTACTAATTAATTGTGTATAAAAATACTTTGGGTAAAAGTTATGTGATTTTTTTTTATTGTTATACTTTCTTTTTGTTCCCTAGAACTTACCGAAATGTTAATGTCAATTGAGCATAAACACGATAACCTTGTATGGCTTTTGGATCTACAAATACTATGCCACGTAATATGGAAGGTGTATTACCGGACAATATTATTTCACGTGATGGTAAATATAAAGTCAACACGCAGTTGGGTGAAGTTTTCTTGTAAACACGTTGTGTACCATAATCATCTTTGTGAGTGGATCTGTAAAGAGATAAAAAAAACAGCACATGAAAAATAATTTATTATTAAATTGTGGATTAGAACACTGGCTAATCCTTTTAATTAATTTTTTTTTTAATTGTTTCCATTAGTTAAATAAATATTAAGAAAACTCTTGAATTTTAAAAATAACTCTTGAATTTTTCTCTTACAATTAATGTAATGCATACACTAATGCGTATGAGTAATATATGAAATATATTAATAACACTCATACGTACTGTATAACACATACCAAGTTTATAAAAGGAAATTGCATACTTTTAGGCTGAATTTTTAAGGGGGGTAAATACTGTAATAACAGCATTTTAAAGGTTATATTTGAACGGTTTTCAGGTTAAAATTAGTTTTAAATCTACCAGGGCATTACAAAATTGTTACTTTTCTTTCTATAAGTTACCTGCACTACTACGCTCAAAAAAGTTTGTCGGTAGAATCTACTGAATATGGCAGTTATACATTTAAAAAGACGTGAGAAAATGATAAAAATTTTGTTAAAACAGTAAAGATTTTATAGACAATTGAAAAGAAATAATTGTTTTGAAAATTTCAAAAATTCAATTAACAATATTTTTAATATTTTATTTTTTTATTTAAAAGTCATGTTATTGTAGTATTTCTAAAAAATATCAGTTTTATATTTCCCCGGCCAAAATCGCCAGAGCTGCCACTTTATTGCTGACCTTTTTTAAAAAAGGTAAAATCCGCTGCCAATGTGCCGACTTCATTATTTATCGGAAAATAAAAATGCAAAGTGATTTTTAAAGCCAGGTAAATTCTCTGGTCCTTATCGTGGCCCGAGCTTTAATTTTTTAATTTTTTTTTAACAAAGTTGCCACATAAACTTAAAAATTTCCAAAAAAGGCAAGAAAAAAATTTTGCTTAGGAATATAAAATTTATTAGACTGAAATTCAAAAAAAGGGCCACGATAAGGACTACAGCTTTTTTCGACTACGTAAGAAAAAAACGGCATCGATACCCGCTTCGGCTGTACCGTGGCAGCCGAAACTCATGGTTGTAGGAAAACGCTTCTAAAGTTTAAAATTAATTTTACGCTAAGTAAAGAGCAAAATTTTTGAAAATCCTGTATGAATAAAATTTATATCTCGTGGTTTTCTACATGTGCACCAAATTTGGGACGAATCGGTTAAAGGATAGTTGATATACTAACCCTAATATTCTTAAAAACGATGGCAGAAAAATTATTATAAATTAAATTTCGGTCAAAATGCTATAATTTTTTACATTTTTTAATTTGTGTTGTATTTGTTTCTTATTTTTTATATACACTGATTACTTTTGTAGCTAACATAAAGCCATCAACAACTGCCTCATATGACATGCCTTCGCCTAAAATCGGGAAATCGTCATTGGATTTTCTTTAAAGACTGCGTGCAATTCCTGCATCTTTGGATGTATTTTTTTGTTCTGCTGTACCTATTATGCGAAATAAGATTTCTAATAAAATTTTGTATACAAATTTAATGCATAGAATATTACTCTGTGGCTAAAATATATTTTACAAAAAAACATGTGGAAATTTTATTTCTTCGGAATTCTTTATTGATATTTTCGGAGCATATACTGAAGAGTATGCTCTATCCAAATAAAATATAAAAAAATTCGAAAACAAATTTTTTCCTACAGTCGATACCCCCCTTAAGAAAATTTGCTATTTTTTACTAATTGCTTGAATTTTAGTGTGAAAAAAAAGAAATAGCAAAAACTGCTGTTCAACTTCTTTTAAACACAGGAAAAATATTGGTGGGAATTCGATCAAAACCAATAAAATAAATTGAGTGGACGTTATTTTATTTGGAATTACCTATAATTGAGTGCAAAACCAAAAGTATTGTATTAGAAATAAAAATAGGGAAAATGAATTAAGTGATAATGCTGTTATCCAATTATTGGTATTTCCAATCATTTTTTAAGATTAAAATTCATTTAGTATTTGTGTACAGTAAAAGTCACATTTTATTTTGTGAATATCATACACACAGAGAAAAAATATGCCATTTTCCAACTGAAATTCGGTTACATCTACTAAAATAGGTTGGTGCAACTGAATATTGGTTATCACAACAAAATTCGGTTTATACAACTGAATTTTAGTTGCAATGCCCAAAATATTTAGGAATCAGATTCCAATATGGTTTCACCAACCGAATTTATTGGTTGTAGCAACCAAAATAGGCTTAGCAATTCGGTTGGCATATTTTTTTTCCTGTGTGTAGAAAAATGTAGCTATCTTTAAAATTTTATAAAAAATTGCCGATATTTGAAAGAAGTTACTACAATCGATTAATCGGTTAAGAAAAAAAAACCCAAATAATTATTTGCACGATTAATCGATTATTGTAAAAAGTCGATTAATCGAATACCCTAGAAAACAGTGTTTTAATTTGTAAACACCAACACAGAGAAAACAGATTTGTGCTTACAACCGAAATTGTTACAAGTCGAATGGTTCAGCTGTGGTAACCGAATTTTTCAGTTGTGACAACTTCAGTAGAGTCATTAGTCATTTCATAATGGCAACAGAATTTCTATTGCTTTAACAATAATTCGCTAGTCACAAAATTCGGTAGTCCAGAAGAACCCCGTTTCTATTTTCAAACGATTAGTTTAAAAACAGTTCTTATAAAATCATGGTTAAAAAAACAGGTTAAAAAATAAATAATAACCGGTTTTCGGCTTATTAGAATTAAGAAATTATTCGAAACCGGTCGATTTTGTAAAATAAAAATAAACCGGTTTTCGGTTACGGTTGTGGACACTCAAGTCTGCAGAGTGGTTCTCTCCAATTTGGAGAAAAATTGGAATATGTGATAGTGGGGACAGAAAAGATAAACATTTTTATAAAATATAATGTTATTTAATGCATTTTTTTATTTATAGAAATTTTAAAAGAGTTACTGAAATTATTTTTGTTCTATTTCTTTAAATAAAATTATTAAAAATAAAACAAAATTTGTGTAATATTCTAAATTAAATTTTATTTATTTTTTTTATTTTAAATTTTATTCGATTAATCGATTGATTTTGAAAAATAATTAATTAGTTAAGAAAAAACCTCAAATAATTATTTGCACGATTAGTCAATTATTTGAATAGCCCACAAAACAGTGCTTTAATTTGTAAACAGCAATATTTTTTTTTATATAGAAAATGGGTCATATGAATAAAACTTAGCAATTACTTCGAAGTAATTACTTTGGACTTAGGAATGGCTTTTAACTTCAAATTTACCAATTGGCTGGTAGAATAGCATGAAATGTAAACGAAAATTAAAAAATTAAATTTCTAGTCTACTCCCAAGCAGACTAGATTTGTGAAGTAATTGCTTAAAAAACCCTGTATTTCCCCCTATTAGTAATATCTATTTTTTATTCATATGAGCCAATGGTTTTAATGCAAAACCCCTTGTTAGTACCCGGTTGCGTATGAGTGATATACTGTTTATATATTTATAACACTCATACGCACTGTGGTACCTAAAAAAGCCTACACAGAACGAATTTACAAAATTCTAATTAAAATTTTAAACACCTTTCTCATACCAAATTTGTAAATACAAAAAAAAAACTTTTTAAAAAGGCAACAAAGAAAATGTGATTGCTTTTACAAATTCCCATTGTTGGTGCCTACTGTTTTTTCTGTGTAACATTGGTAAAAAAAAATTTCTTAAGAATTATATCAAAATTCTAAAATTTTTGTTTGTTTACAAAATTACACTAAGATTTTAAATTAAAATTTTCGTGATATTCTTCAAGGATTTACTGTAAGAAAAGAGTTTATTAAACAAAAAAAAAATCAGCTTTAAGTTAATATATTTATATCCTGTACCACTGCCTGGAGAGGATATAAAAAGTTTGTGCTGATTCTTGTAACCATCACAAATAGTGGACCTAAAAATAAAAATGATAGATCCATATAAAATCGTGAGTCGATGTTACGACGTCCATCCCTTCGTCCATCTTTCTATGTAACCTTGCAATCAAACTACAGGTCGCTTATCTAAAGATATTTGCCCGAAATTTGGTTTAAAAGTTTGTATTGATCCAAGAACTGAGTCACTAAAGAAAAAACCTAAATGAATTTAACTTAAATAATATTAAAATACGCAAAATTATTGATATATGGTTGCTATTGGGATTATGAATGTCATTAGGCTTCATATATCATCGTGTCTATTCCTAAGAAAAGTCGATAAATCTTAGTTGTGACTGTATTCCCCCTTGTGTTGGTTGTATCAAAGTCACAATAAATTATATTTATTCAAAATTTCGTTTGAAAATATGAAAAAAAACCATTAGTTGCATCGATAAAATCATAACTTTGACAAATAAAATTCAGATTTCTTGAATTCTATTGTTGTTTTGTATGGAAAATTGTGACTTTCAGTCTTAAAAATAGTGTTATCACAGTCACAATAATTGGAAATAGAAAGAAAATTTAACAACTTTTGGATCTATTGCTCATATAAACCGCTTAATCAACATTTGCCTTAATATATGTACTTTGTTGGCAATTCGTTTCGTTGCTACACTGATAATAATCCATGCATAAAATTACGAAAAAATGTCAAAATAACAAAAAAATTCGTAAAATATACGAAAAATGGTTTATTTTATGAAAGTTTTTGTTGTTTTGACATTAATTTCGTACTTTTATGCATGGATTATTATGTGTGTAATTTTCCGCTCATATAATAAAAACTAGAACCTTTGCCGTAATTTGTTGCCCTTCTCTAAATATGACCCAATTCATACTATGGTGAAGGGTATTAAAAATATTTATTTTAATATTAATTTTAACTTCAGTAATCATAAATTTGCTTTAAAAAAAATCTATATAAAATATTGTTTTAATTAATATTTAACTTTTGTTAAATATGCCACCGAATTTTGTTTCATAAACAATATAAATTTAACTTTTTTTCAATGAATGAATGAATGAATAATTATTTTTGTTTTGTCACTTTTTATTAAGTCAACCGTAATAGAAAAGTTAAACAAACTGGTTTTTACAACGAACCTAAATAGGTAATATACAATTGTTTGTTTAAACATAATTTATAACACCAAACTTTTTTTTTTTTAAAAGAGAAATTTACATTAGGTTTACCAAAATAATAAAAAACGACTCAATTTTTACTTAAGTACTTAAATACTTAACATTTTCATTATTCATGAATTTATATTTATATATATGGCTTATTGTTTCATAAAAGTTAAATTTAATTAAAGGAAAAAAAACTTTTCAGTTATTTTGACTATCAAATTTGCATTATAATATTATCTTACTTGACTTGGCAGCCAAAAATAAATAAAAAAAATATAAAAACTGTTAAGAAGATGCAAGCAATGTGCCTAATTTAACCCCTTTAACAGCATGAATGTTTTGCAGGTCTGGTTATCTTAAATGTAGGGTAAAGTGGAAAATTGGTCGGAGAATATAACAACCAAAATTAAAAAAAAAAGGTAAAAAAACGTTTAATTAGAAAAAAAGTTGCCAAAATACATAAAAAGTCATTAAAAGTTCAAAGAAATAAAACACCTTCCAAAATAAAAAAAAATCGTTAATAAAAAAAAAAAAATCGACACAATGAAAAAAAAAAAACGCTGAAATTAGAAAAAACCGCAAAATACAAAAAAAAAAAAATAATCTTCAACCAAACAAAATTTAAAAAATCTTTAATATTTAAAACAGCAGCCAAATTTAAAAAAATCGTCAAAATTAAAAAAAAAAAAAAAAAAAAAATCACCACCATAGAAAAAAATCACAATAATTAAAAAAGCTTAAATTAAAAATAAATCGCTAATTTAAAAAACAATTCAATCTCCCAAATGAAAAAAAACATCAAAATTAAAAAAAATGTTTAATGTTTAAGTTGAAAAAAATCGCAAAAATTGCAAAAACCGCCAAAATTTTAAAATAACTCCAAAACTAAAAATCTACTATATTTAAAAAAAAAAATCGCCAAAAATTAAAAAAAAGTCGTTAAAATAACGTTAAAATTAGAAAAAATTGTCAAGATTTAAAAAATAGCTAAAATTTAAAAGATTACCAAAATTAAGAAAAAAAATCGTCGAAATTGATGAAAAATCGTTACAATAAAAAAAAAAACGCTGCAATTAAAACAAAAACGCTAAATAAAAAACTATTTATCTTCAAAATTAAAGAAAAGCCAAAATTAAACAATCAATATTAAAATAATTGCCCAAATTAAAACAAAAAAAATAAGTTGCCAAAGTTAAATAAATCAGTATAAATAAAAAATCACTGAAATTAAAAAAAATCGCCAAATTGAAAAAAATTGCCATAACTAAACAAAAAGCTTAAATAAGAAACATATCGCTTACTTAAAAAACAATTTAATCTACCAAATAGAAAAAAAGAATTAAAAAATAAAAAATAAAAATATTTAAATTAAAAACAAAATTGGAAAAAAATCCCCAAA